>CM060934.1:659181535-664181535 GCA_030765085.1 Allium cepa | reverse complement strand
TTTTTGAAATTACAACATAAGATAAATGTTGTAAAAAATAAAAATAATAAAAGATTTCTTCATCTAAGCGTTGTTAAAATACAAAAGATAGCATTTCATAAATGCCATGAAAAGAGAATTAAAACTATAAAATGGATGTTAGACGGCACATATTAAATACTGTAAATGGATATTTATAGAAAAATTAAATGCTGTAAAGAAAAACCTAAATTTAATAGTGTTTATATAAATGTTTTTATAAGTCTTGGATTTTTAACAGCATGTCGTTATACACGTTTATTAAAACCATGATAGATCCTACTACAACATTTTTTATGCGCTGTATAAGGTGTTTTTTTTGCTGTAGTGTGGCCATTGTCCACTTCTTTTAATATTTCCAATTCGTGATAAGCGCATTTTGGCATTGTTTATAATTGATTTTAGATGTTAAAAATAATTGGTCATCGCTATATATATACACACATATATATACCAAACTTCATAAAATTTAGAATATCCTAAGTTTGCTATACATTACAAAAAGCATATAACCATCTCATATCAAACTCTAATGAGTTTAGAATACGTCAGCATCAATAGACATAACAAACATCCAAATGCCACGACTTCAAAATATCACAAATACAAAGTATCAAGAAACTTACGAATAACACAAGCGATATTTAGGCCAAATTACAAAACCTCCACCCAGTATTTCGAATAGTGTGCAATGGTCATTTTGCGATGCTTCAAAACTGGAGCTTCTAGATTGAGAACATCCATCACTCAAACAACCTTTTCTCCGTCTACCACCATTCTACTATGACAAGTCTTCTGCTTTCTCAGATGTCCTTTTTCCACCTCATTTTATTTCTCATAATAATAACTTTACTTATTATCTTTCGTTCATAAGTACAATCATTAAATGAGCATCTAATTTAGCTATGAGACTGTTAAGAGCGTGCTTAGTATTGGAAGCAACTTCTATGCCTGATTTCATCATATTACCTCTAAATTGATTAACAAATATCTTATACATCATCTAATATCACATGTAATCGAATGCGTAGTTTTAATTTCTTCGTGCTATTTATTGTGCCTGTTTTGCATTTCTATTATCTATTGTCGATTTGCATTCTCCTTTTTATTTACTATTGCTTTTGAGTCTTGAGCGAGGTTACTTTGCATCGGTCATAAGGCTAAAACCAAGATAGCAACACCTCCTATGGTAATCTCTAAAAGCTTCAGTAACGCGACCTTTTCCAAAAATTCTAAACTTCTTATATTATCTCCATGGAGACTAGATTTTGATTTTTCCTTTCTTTAATTACTTCTACCAAAGCCTACATATTCACTAGTATCACTAGATATTTTATTTTTAAATTTACGGTTTTGCAAGTACCATAAGGATATGCACTAAAAGATAGTAGAAAGTGATAAATAAGAACGGTAGTCAATATTTTTTGATGTTTTGAAAACTAATTGTTTGAAAGAATAACATGTATATATATTTGTACCCATATATTTGTACCCATATATTTGTTACTTGCACAAGGAAGCACCTTTATTGTTTTTTTTATTTGTGTGTTTCACTTTCTATGCCATTTTGCATGTAAGTTTACATTCAAGATTATTCAGTATTCAAGATAGTTCATTTCCTACATGATCAAGTATGAATAAATTCATAATTATATATTATTATTGAGAGTATCCACGAAAGGCTTGTTACATACCAATTCTTCATATAGTCAAGTATAAGGTTTTCTTTCTAATGTATGAGTGGTAGTAGTTTTTCCTTTATTGTCAGCATCCGCGTTGCACTATTTCTCTTCTAATTAGTATACAATATTAGGTATATTTCTACATAAAATGTTAACGTTTATTTTAGAAAACCTATCATATTTTAGTCCTCATATACTAAAACATATAAAGATCAACTGATCATTCAAACTAATACAATTAAGGAAATTGGCAAAGATCATACATAACGACAGTAACAGATTATTTCAAAAGTAGGTTAAAAAATACTCAGATAAGGGAACTAAGGTTTTGATTTTTTTACCATCTATTGCTAGAAACTTGTTACTGGAAGTTCTTTGAATGCTAATCTATGACTGCTTTGAATTTTAGAATGGATTTGGAAGAAATTTGTTATGGTTGAAGAAATGTGAAATATAGTGTTTTTCTCGCTCATGAATACAAGTTGTGCTGAATGACAAACAACTAACAAGCTAGATTTTTATTCTACAAATAATATACCGGCACTATTTCTAGTTAGCCATAGAAATTACATTGGTGCAGTTGCCAATTGCATCTAGGTAAACACAATTTTATGTTTTAAAAAATAATGTCGGTTTAGAATGCCAACTCATTGTTAAGTTGACAAAATTGGCCTAAAATTGCAAATAGTTCAGAAACCAATATATAATTGAAATTATTTTATGAGAATAGCTTGTTTTAAAATGTATCCATATAAAACTAGCTCATTCCACACATAGAACGTTTCTTAAATAAAGCTTATGAGGAAGTGGGAAAGAGGTATAGGTCCCACCTTCCCTTTTTTATCTTTTATAAATCCCTACGTCATTTGATATGAAAAAGCGGCTTCCTAACATGGATCAGATTTATGGCTACAAAATTTTTAATCCATTTTTCCATTCCTGATAGAGTTAGGGGTATGTTCTATGGGCATTATGTAATTTGTTTCACATATCTAACATAATAGCCAATATTGTTCAACATAAAAGATGTTTTATTTCTATTATGTTCTTGATATAATGTATTATATTAATTAAATTATTTAATTAAAAGCATATTTAATAGAATATCCATAAATGATATGTTTTGTGATAGTAGTTACAAAGTGCTATAATCGTGAGTAATTTAGCATAATGAAAATAAACATGCCCTTTTAAATATTCATAATCAAGTGTTTCACAATTGGATATCGATACATCCTTGAGACAAGAGTTGTAACACTCTTTAAATGTTGAGCAATGTATTACTCATGGCTGGTGGGAGCACCAAGGGCTTACGTACTGATAGTTACGGGATAATTATGGAATGACTCACTCGACAGCTTTATGTTGTTAATGTAACTAAGGTCAAACAGATAATATCGATATAACAGAATTACATAGTTTTTTTGACTTGAGAATACAGTTGATATTCAATATGGAAGCTCCACTTTGATTATAGTTAAATTGTGGCATGGCATCCATCAAACAACTATAGTTGGGTCGAGTGGATGCATTTGAAGTGAAATACTATTCAAGAGAATTCGTCTCCTCCGTTATATGAGGTTAGTATCACGGTCAACTGAAGTCGACATAAAGTTGAAGTCTTTGGCCAAAGGATTTTAGTTAATAATGATTGTTATTATTGAACCAACGAATTTGTTTTTGGACTATAATGTTGAATATGGACGATATTGGAATTTTAACCAATACCAAATTCCATAAGTCCAAAGTGATATAGTTTTGACAAAGAGAATTACTAAAAATAATAGTCACAATCTGGTAACGCTTACAAAGTAAAATTGGATTTACCAAAACTAAGTAAGCCATAAATGTGATAACTCGGATTTTTGGACAGCTGTTAATTTGTAATTAACAGGATTTAATTTATTAAACACTGATTTACTCATTTGAACAAATAAACCTGACAATATATATATATATATATATATTTGGATATATATATATATATAGATAAATTTTTTTTGGCAAGGCCGACGGTTTTATAGTGGACCGACCACTTTTATTACGAAAGTAATAAATTTGAAGTACAGGAGTAAGGTAGAGACACCTTAGCTACTAGTTTGGGAAAGACAAAAAACAACTAGTACAGCACAGGAGTGTGACAGCTACGTCACAACTACTATATAATAAAATAACACAGCTAGTTCTCCTCCGCAGAGGACGAATCTCCCTCTCCCACAACATCCTTGGAAGAAACCAATGTTCCACCCTCAAGAAGACCAATATAGGGACGAAATAGAGCAGCAAGGGTAGGATCATAACATTCGGTATCAGAAGTGTATACAAAGGATCGATCCCAGGTAGTATCAGCAAGAAGAGTAGAATTCATCTCAGCATACGGACCATCCATGTCTAGAACCAAGGAATCACCTAAAATACAGTAATATAGGCATCGTAGATCTAATAAATCCTCAGAAATGTATCGAAAATATGAGTTATCCACGGGGTTGAATCTCATATCAGAACGACAATCAACCCAACTATGTTCAGACCCAGCCCAAACAACATGCGGGGGATAGATAACCGGAACGACAGGGGGAACTGGAGGAACAACAACAGGATCAGGGGAGACAGGATGCACTATGGGAAGGGATGGACTAGAGACAGTCGCAGCCAGAGAGGCCTTGGGAACCCATTTTCTAAGTGGAGGACGAGGAAGAGGGATCTTAGGAGCAGCAGCAGGAACTACAGAATGCACGCAATCAGTGACAACATGACCAAAAGAGTGACAAGAGGAACAAATGTCAGGGACCCATCCATAACGAACGCGAACATCCACCACATGGCCAACGGCAAGCTGAACAGGAATAGAAGAGGGAAGAGGCTTATCGGGAGTAATCTCAATCAAAGCTTTGGCATAAACAAGCTTATCACGCGTGACCGTGTTAGTGTCAAAACATTTCAATTTTCCAATATTGCACGCAAGCCAATTCAAGCCAAGCAACGGCTGTAAAGCTGATGGAATTTGGGAGAAATAAACCCAGACAGGGACAGAAAAAACTTGCTCACGAACACTAGCTATCGTAGGAGACCAGGGGGTAAGAATAAAAGGCTGACCATCAAAGAAGGAGGGATCAGACTCAAGAACACGACTGCGTTCCTCAGGGGAGGAGAACAACAGGAAATACAAGGAATCGATTAATTTAACTTTGAGACCACCTCGCAGACCCCATGCCCTACGACATACAGCAGCGACATCACGAAGTCGATGATTAGGATCCAAAAAGAAACCAACTACATATCCTGACCAAAACTCCAAACCAGCTTGCATAACACAGGGGGGAGGGATCATAACCCCGTTTTCTTCAACGATATCAAAATCGATCGGTTCATAAACACCCGCATTACGGGGCATGGAAGTAAAAAGGGAAGACCACGTTCTGGGAACATTAGAGATATTGACAGCAGTGGTACATACCACATCACTAGATGTTGCCACAGGCTTGAGGCATTGGACCACAGTGGGAGAAGCACTCGCAAGTAAGCATTCATCTGGAGTTAAAACAGAAGAAACAGTGCCAACCTTGTCTTTGGCAACCTCAGAACCAATTATATTGGCTGCAAGCGCAACCAATGGAGACACATGAATAGCCTCAACTTGTGCACTATCCATAATCAACTCATCCGACATTAGGTGACCCAAATCAAGACTGGGTATAACATCAACACTTACTTTGGAGCTGGACAAAGGGGGGATAATCGCTGTTCCAGTTGAAGACGCAGACGAAAATGCAGCATCACCACGGTATGCTACCGCAGAAGATTCATTCAAACGAAGGAGGGATGTAGGTGCTTGGAGGGGCTGATTGTTAACAGGGAGCGGAGGAAAATCTAGGGATGAAAGGAGGTCGGGACGAGCTACAAAGGCATTAGACATGGGTCTAAATGAACGACCAGAGCGCGTAGATGAGGGGGAGGCGGGGCGTTGAGGAAATGAAGAGGAAGCGGACATGAGTTGATGAAACCGCCAGATCTACAAATCGCCTGTAGCCATGGAAGATGGCATTATTCATTTCACTAATGAATGAATAATCATTATAAAATCTTATTATCTTCAAACCGCCAGATAAATTATAACTAATGAATGCTAAACTATAAATATCTGTATAAATATTCATTTCATAATCTTCTAATATAATTATTTAAATTGGGCAAACTTATTATCTTCAAACAGATTAATTATGTGATTGTTAATATATGATTATTATTAATGTAAGATCAAGATTTTAAAATCTTCTCTCTTAGAGGTTATATATGTGTAAATATCAAGGAGGTATGAATATAAATAATAAAATATAAAATTAGAAAAGAATTTATTAATTTACAATTGTATTCATTAATTAGGAAAATTAATTTAAAAAGCTTTTAAAAAAAATCATTTGAAAATAATATAAATAAGATTAATACAAGTGTAACCTTTAAAACAATGTTAAAAACACATGTAAGCTAATTAGCCTTTAATGTGACAAATCTTAGCATTTGGAAACAAGTGTGAAATTTATTTCTAATTTCTTTTTAATTTTTTTTATCCAAATCTACATTTATACAAACATATCATCTTCTTCTTCTCATTTTTTTCTCCACTTTTAAAAAAAACCTCCACCTTGTAAAACATTTCTTCCTAAAACCAGATAATGATCATAAACCTGAAAACTGTTTTTCCAAAAACAAAATGAAACCAGAAACCATTTTCAAAACCTGAAATGCAAATCTAGTTTAAACTTATAGCCTCTTCAAAACATTTACCTGAAAGGAAATTTGCAAATTCTAAAGCCTGCAGATCTCCTCCATTTATGTTTTAAATCAACCAAGCCTGCAATTCTTTGTTTTCTGGAAACGTGCAAATGTAATCAGGGAGAAATGCAATGCAGTAAAACAAGATTAAAGTTAAAAAAAAAAGCATTTCCAGATTTCAAATGCAAGCTTCTCTGTCAAATGCAAGGTGAGAAAAACTTGGTTCCTCTGTATTGTTTTTCAATGCCTGCGAAAATAAAAGAAGCAAAATTCCTTATTAACTTATGCATGCAAGAACTATCAGCAGAAACATTATGAATATGACTTGGTTGATAGAAAAGGGTGCTTGTTTGGATATATAAGTGAATTTCTATGAATATGTATATGCATGCATCATCATAATCTAACAGTGAGTAAGTCTTCCTTCTTAAAACAGTTTGAAATCTGCAGCAGTTTCAGATCTAAAAGCTTACCTCTGTTTTGCTAATATAGTGAGTAAAACTTTTTAATAAAAGGTTAAGTAGGCAAATAAAGTTGCTTTGAAATTCTATGGTGAAAATGCTCTGCGTATATATATATATAAGTGTAGTACTTTTATTTATTTGGTTGTGTTCAGGAGTGTGCATGTTTGTATTGTGTTGTTCCCCTATTCTTGATACATGATTATCAACTTTAAACCAAATTTCATGCTGCTCTTAATCTGATTTCATCCCGGATTTGGTCTTCAAAAATTAATGTTTGTTTAAGCTAAGGTTAAATTTTTTAAAATGAATTCAAGTAGAAATTGTTTTTAGCAACTCATCTGGGAAATAGAATTCAGCAAAATTCTTTTAAAACATGATAAATCCAGTTACTTTAATTTACTATTTCAAGTTTACGACTTGAATCCATTTTAGATGTTAGGAATTTTAAAATGAAAATTACAAGTTTTAATAAAGGAATGAATGTGAATTTGGGAACTGACTGAAATGGGGTTTTAGAGAAAGTTCTGGGGGTCAGAGCATCCTGGGTGGTCGGTGTTTCAACTGGAGGTGGAGGAAGGATCGGGGTTGTAGAGAAAATGGTGGTTGAGGCAATAGTGGACTGTGGCGTCGGCGGTAGGTCATAAGGGTTTAAAACCCTAGTTTTGATAGAGTTTGAGTTCGAGCCCCTACTTCTCCTCTATTGGATTGAGTGCCATGAAACTCGGGGAAAAGGTTGTATGTTGGGGTGGCAAGATGTGGCCAGAATTGTATGACCGTTGATGGTCGGAGTTGAGTGGTCAAAGGGATTTTAGTGGAGGCTGTTTGGTTTTAGAGTTCAACTGGTTAGCTCGATCATGCTAGAGGGATCGTGAGTACGATTGGGTGATAAATATTCGTTGCTGAAGCGTTGGGTGAGGTGCCGGAGGTTCTGGTGATGATCGGAGATTGATCGTCGTGTTGTGCAGGTGCACAGTGGCTTGGGAAGGTGACGTTGTGACTGGGTTGTGTCATTGTTGTTGACTCGAAGATGGGTTTGGGAATATAGGTTTATGGCTCGGATTTGTTGTGGGAACTTAAACAAGCATGTAGGAAACTGTTAAAGTTTTAACAGTTTAAGATTTTAAATCAACAGTTTTTTTTAAGATTTAAGTTAAATTGTTCTAAAAGAAAGGGTGATGTACTTGGTTTTTGTTTCAAGTACAGATGGGTTAAACCCAAAGTAAAAGGTTTAACACAATTTTAAATTTAAATAAAGTAAATTTTAAATTTTAAATAATTAAGCTAAATCAATTTTCTTGAAATTCATTCCTTTGAAATGAATTGTTTGTATAAATAAATTTGTATGATTTGTTTTAAATGTTTTAAGTTAAATCTTGAAGTTATTTTCAATCTTATTTTGAAATAAAAAAGAGGAAATTTATAAGGAAATGATTTATCTTAAAACTTGATATAAGTTTGATAATAAATGGAATAATTAAAGAGTGATTTATTAATTGAATTAGTTAATGATAAATGATTTATAAATTAACAATTAAAGCTTTCAAGGTGATTTATTAACTTGAAACTAAGGATTTTTAATTAATAAGTAAGAGGTAAGTAATAAATGATTACTTTATATTTTAAAACTTAGTAAATGATTTAATTTAGTAAAGTTAGTCGTTAAGATAAAATGTTTTCAAAGATAATTAGAGGTAAGGATTTTTTCCTTAAGGATAGTTAAGTTTTAATAAGTTGTAATTAATTAAGTTAATTAAGAATTTTAGGTTTAATTAATTAATTATTATTAAAAGGTTAATTAAGTAATTTATTAAGGTTAATTATTAATTTAATTAACTAATAATTATGATGGATTAATTAATGATTAGAAATTGATTTGTAATTAAGGTTGTTAATTAATAATTAAGTTTTATTAATTAATGATTAAAGGATAATTAATTAGTTTATTAAGGATCATTTAATCAATTTTAAAAGTAATTAGGGATTGATTACTTTGTATTAAAAGATTGATTAATAATTAAGGTTTATTAATTAATCGTTGAAGGATAATTAATCTGTAATTAAGGATTAAATTGATTTAAGAGTAATCAAGGGATGAATTACTCGGTTATGATTTATGAGGTGAATGTGATCAAGTTAAGTTGATTTAACGGAAGAAATTAAATTAATCCATCTCCTGGAAGTTTTAAAATTTAAACATGTCACTCATCTTGGGAAGATGTCTATCTGTGTATTGTTGTGTAAAAGTGACATCCAATATTTGAATTTAATCACTTGAATAATTTGAGTTATGGTGACATTGAATTCGAAGAGACCGGATTCAGGTATTAGTAAATACCCGAAACCACTTCGATTCTTTATAAATTGATATGTAATCAACATGCTGGTATACAATGATTTAAATGAATTTGACTGTTAATCTAAGTTTCGGAACTTAGATATTGATGTGTGATATCAGTGATATCTACAACAAAATTGTGAATTTGTAAATTGATACGAGTACCCCGGGTTTACATAAGTTGTATGCTTTGTCATTCATGTTAGTTGGGTTTACTCACACTGGTTTCCAGCCTGACTCGGGTGTTACTTTGATGTAATGTTCGGGTCAGACCGAGTATTACAGATTTTCAAGTAAGGACGTTCTGGAGCTCAGGAGGCGAGCTGGATGGCTGGGACGTATGGAGAGTTTCTACTATGATATTGTATATACCTGAGACATGTTAAATTGTATCTGTCCAATGTTGTATAAAATTGTTGTAACTCTGATATATCGATGTAAATTGATAGATACAGTTTTCTTTGGTATAACTATTATTATTGATATTATATTTTATTCGCTGCGAATGTGAGATTGTGTGTTTCTTTTCTGTTCTTCTTCTTCTAACTCTTTCTTCTTTTCTCTAACTATTTGGAATTTTCGGGATCGAAAATTTCGGGTCGTTACATTTGGTATCAGAGCTGAAGGTTAAGCGAGAACCTTGGCTCTGGTGGGGAATACTCATTAAGGATAGTGTAAGTGGTAACCTATGATGAGTTGAGTATATATATATGAGAGAGCGTACTTGTTATTTTCTTATGTAAAGGTTTTTAAAATGATTTCAAAAGTAAATGAATCTTATATAAGAAATAGATTGTCTATTATATTAAGGAAATTGGTTGTAATATTAATTAAATTAAAAGTAATAGTAAGAATTAAATTTAGAAGTAATAGAATACAACCAAATTGAAATTGGAATTAAATAAAGATAAGTTTGAAATGGATTCAAACTAAAATTGAAATCTTGAATTAGAGAAGTATCTCAAAATAAGATGAATTAGAATTGGTTTCAAAATGTTAAGGAGATAATATTATTCAAACTATTTTGAATATGATCTTATTTTAAAATAAGAGATGTTATTTAATATATTCGAATGAAAGGGTCCTATTTCAAACAAAGGTTGTTTGAAATTTTAAAAGAATTTGTTTGAATTAAAACCAAAGGAGGTTTAAAATTTTAAAGTATAACTTGGTATGTAAAAGAAATTAATATGCATATATGTGAATATACATAATATAAAAGGGTGGTTTGAAATATACTCTAAATGGTGAGTTTTGAATTTGGAATAAGATTTGAAACCCAAAGTGATAAGTTTTTGAACTTAATAAGTGGGAAGATTATTTATGAGAAGTTTAAAATTTGAAATGGAAGTTCAAATTGGGTAAGGTTGACTGAATTAAGTGAATTGAATTTAACTTGGAAGAAGTTAAATATGTTGGAATGTTCAACCTGATTCGTAAATTTTAAGATGAAACTAAGATTTAATTTGGGAAGTTAAATGGTTGATTGTAATTGAGAGTTTGAGTGATCTCAAATTGGGTTTGAGATCTAGAAATTGAAAATGAAGGGATGTTTTAAAATAAATTAGATGATATCATCCTATTGTTGTTAAAAATCTTTAAGTTGTGAATTGGAATTGTTTAAATGAATGAGAGATGGAGTATGGTAATCCATTGTTGAGATAAAAGGGAAATCACACTTTAATTTAAAATTAAGATATGGAATTCCTTTGAACTTAAAATTTGAAAAATTGTTTGAAACTCTTACTTGAACCATGTAATGAGTTAAGTAAAGATGATTTAAAATGGAATTTTGAAATTTGAACTCGGAATTGAATTGTTTAAAAACTTTAAAAGAAATTTGATTTAAAGGAATTAAATCAACATTTGAAGTATTAACTCGAATTTATATAATTCGAGATGGTTTAAATTTGGAATTTGAATTGAAATTAGTTCAAATTGAATTTGATTTGAATTAATTGAAATTGTGATTGAAGATGTATGAGTATAAGATTCAAATGGAAAATTTGAATTGGATTGATTTGAATAATTTGGAATTGTAATTAAAGTTTAATAGTTTTAAATGCAAATGGAATTTGAATTGAATTTAGGAGGAAATAAAGAATAATCCAACTTGATTTGGAAATGGAATTTGAAATGGGGATTAATTCAAAATGGAATTGGGTCAATTTAAATGAAGAGAACATTTAAATTGAATTAAGGAGAATGGAGATTGGGAAGTTGACAGTTTTGACTCTGGACTATTTGTAATATAAATTGTTTTAATGTAAACCTATTTTTCCAAGCTATTCACTATATACAACCTTTCCTTTAAAAGCCAAATTATCTTATACCTGTTTTACAATTATTTTTGAAACTATTTAACAATTTTCCAACTGTTTACAAAAACTAGTTACTATATTTCAACTATTTTACCAAACTAATTACTATCTTTCTATTATTTTGCAATTATCTAATTTTTTATATAATTATCCTAACTATTTTCTAACTATTTTACACCAATTTTACAAACTAGTAATTATTTTCCAACTACTTATCTATTTTTAAAATTTTCAAGCTATTTTTTTTAGTTTAAACTGGACAGAGTTTAAACTGTTATTGGTTAAATACCCAATCGAGATTAGAATAGAGGTGATAATCCAAATGGATTGATGCAATTGTGAGTAAGTGAATGAAAATCAAAGTGAATGTGAATAGAAATGAAATTAATTTGGCTAATAACCAATAAAGATAAATACATAGGGTGTACGTATGTTATTCTATTCGCATAGTGATTTGATCCAGATTCGAGCACAGAATTTCGAGATAATTAGGTCGATTCGAGTTGGGATTTTTCACTCGATTTTCGACGGCGAACCTGCATATGGATTGTTGATTGGTTCTGGATATCCTCTATCATAGTTATGACTATGCAAGGAGAATGACGGTTTCTGATCAAGAAACCAGATCTGTGTCTGCACTAGGAAGTCGGGTGGACGATACTAGTTCGGAAATGAAATTGTGTGATCGAGTGAGCGATCAGATTGGTATAGCGTATGAATGATATGTGTACATCGTACGGATTTGAATGAAATGATATCGAAAAGAGTAATCAAGTTTGATATTTGATTTTGGATAAATGAAGTTATATATCTTTGTTTTATAAGATAAAACTCCCCTTGATGAATCTATTGCCAGAAGGAAAGGATTTTGAAAGTGTTTGAAGTATAAAAGGATTTTATACAAGTTTATAATAATCCAAAGTTTTTATCAAGGATTTTTTATATATCTCTATATATAAGGGATCATATGAGGATTTTGGAAAAAGGTTTTGGGAACCTTTGGATTTGGAAAGGCTTTTGATTTTTGGGTAAAATCAATATTGAATTTGGAAAGCCTAGTTTGAGAATTATCGATTTTGGGATAATCGATTTTGTGTAAAGAAGCTTTGTATGAGATCATACTAGGTGTATGATTTGAAAATACTATATGTGTATAGTATAAAATGTTTTGATGATGGCTCTGGGGAAAAAGGCGCTCCCTTGAAATGAATTTCTCAGGAGTACCACCGGGTGGTGCTGCCTTGAGCCCCAAGGGGGGAGGGGGTTCTAAAGTTGATCCTGTGAGGAGTCCGGACAAAACTAGTTCCTATGGATCTTGAGTAGAGGTTACCATAGCGAAAGTCATATGTGTCACTGAGAGCCAAGGTCTACGTTTGATTTTATATCGGTAGATTGCGATCTATGGTAACATAGTGTAGGTCGTGTGTGTCGCTGAGTGCCAACAGTCTGCGTTTGATTTTATATCGGCAGACTGCGACCTGTGATAACATAGCGGAAGTCGTATGCGTCGCTGAGAGCCAACGGTCTACGTTTGATTTTACATCGGTAGACTGCGACCTATGTTGGAGTGGAGAAGTTTCATTTCGACAGCGAAAATAAGAGGCCGCTGAGAGCCTGCAGTTACATGGACTTTTGCTATGACGGCAACGTAACCCTGGGTGTAACTGTGATCTGTTGTGTGTGATCCATGGCGTAATCAAGAGGCCGCTGAGAGCCTGCAGTTACATGGACTTTTGCTGCGACGGCAATGTAACCCTGGAATGTAAATGTGACCGTGGATGGGGGTGAGGATTTCCAGAGCATTCTCACCAAAGATATATCCCCTATTTTCAAAAACTGTTTTCTATATTTTCAATAAAAATTAGTTTCCAAGTATTTTCACTGGGTGTTGAAAATGGGTCTGCTAAGTACTTATAGATTTTCAGTCGTATGCCTGATCAACGTACGACCGAATCTCTATGAGGACAAGGATGGACTTGTTGAAACATCGAGTTATAAAAATGTTTAAAGGATAATTTAAATAATTCTGGCTTCGTTTCTTTTCGGGACGAAAAGATTCTAAAGGGGGGAAGAATGTGATAACCCGGATTTTTGGACAGCTGTTAATTTGTAATTAACAGGATTTAATTTATTTAACACTGATTTATTCATTTGAACAAATAAACCTGACAATATATATATATATATATATATATTTGGATATATATATATATATATAGATAAATTAGAACTAATGAATGCTAAACTATAAATATCTGAATAAATATTCATTTCATAATCTTCTAATATAATTATTTAAATTGGGCAAACTTATTATCTTCAAACAGATTAAATATGTGATTGTTAATATATGATTATTATTAATGTAAGATCAAGATTTTAAAATCTTCTCTCTTAGAGGTTATATATGTGTAAATATCAAGGAGGTATGAATATAAATAATAAAATATAAACTTAGAAAATAATTTATTAATTTACAATTGTATTCATTAATTAGGAAAATTAATTTAAAAAGCTTTTTTAAAAAAATCATTTGAAAATAATATAAATAAGATTAATACAAGTGTAACCTTTAAAACAATGTTAAAAACACATGTAAGCTAATTAGCCTTTAATGTGACAAATGTTAGCATTTGGAAACAAGTGTGAAATTTATTTCTAATTTCTTTTTAATTTTTTTATCCAAATCTACATTTATACAAACCTATCGTCTTCTTCTTCTCATTTTTTTCTCCACTTTTTTTTTTATAAAAAAACTCCACCTTGTAAAACATTTCTTCCCAAAACCAGATAATGATCATAAACCTGAAAACTATTTTTCCAAAAACAAAATGAAACCGGAAACCATTTTCAAAACCTGAAATGCAAATCTAGTTTAAACTTGTAGCCTCTTCAAAACATTTACCTGAAAGGAAATTTGCAAATTCTAAAGCCTGCAGATCTCCTCATTTCTGTTTTAAATCAACCAAGCCTGCAATTCTTTGTTTTCTAGAAACATGCAAATGTAATCAGGGAGAAATGCAATGCAGTAAAACAAGATTAAAGTTAAAAAAAAGCATTTCCAGATTTCAAATGCAAGCTTCTCTGTTAAATGCAAGGTGAGTAAAACTTGGTTCCTCTGTATTGTTTTTCAATGCCTGCAAAAATAAAAGAAGCAAAATTCCTTATTAACTTATGCATGCAAGAACTATCAGCAGAAACATTATGAATATGACTTGTTTGATAGAAAAAGGGCGCTTGTTTGGATATATAAGTGAATTTCTATGAATATGTATATGCATGCATCATCATAATCTAACAGTGAGTAAGTCTTCCTACTTAAAACAGTTTGAAATCTGTAGCAGTTTCAGATCTAAAAGCTTACCTCTGTTTTACTAATATAGCGAGTAAAACTTTTTAATAAAAGGTTAAGTAGACAAATAAAGTTGCTTTGAAATTCTATGGTGAAAATGCTCTGCGTATTTATATATATAAGTGTAGTACTTTTATTTATTTGGTTGTGTTTAGGAGTGTGCATGTTTGTATTGTGTTGTTCCCCTATTCTTGATACAGGATTATCAACTTTAAACCAAATTTCATGCTGCTCTTAATCTGATTTCATCCCGGATTTGGTCTTCAAACATTAATGTTTGTTTAAGCTAAGGTTAAATTTTTTAAAATGAATTCAAGTAGAAATTGTTTTTAGTAACTCATCTGGGAAATAGAATTCAACAAAATTCTTTTAAAACATGATAAATCCAGTTACTTTAATTTACTATTTCAAGTTTATGACTTGAATCATTTTAGATGTTAGGAATTTTAAAATGAAAATTACAAGTTTTAATAAAGGAATGAATGTGAATTTGGGAATTTACTGAAATGGGGTTTTAGAGCAAGTTCTGGGGGTCAGAGCATTCTGGGTGGTCGGTGTTTCAACTGGAGGTGGAGGAAGGATCAAGGTTGTAGAGAAAATGGTGGTTGAGGCAATAATGGACTGTGGCGTCGGCGGTAGGTCATAAGGGTTTTAAACCCTAGTTTTAATAGAGTTTGAGTTTCGAGCCGCTACTTCTCCTCTGTTGGATCGAGTGCCATGAAACTCGGGGAAAAGGTTGTATGTTGGGGCGGCAATATGTGGCCAGAATTGTATGTCCGTTGATGGTCGGAGTTGAGTGGTCAAAGGGATTTTAGTGGAGGCTGTTTGGTTTTAGAGTTCAACTGGGTAGCTCGATCATGATAGAGGGATCGTGAGTACGATTGGGTGATAAATATTGGTTGCTGAAGCGTTGGGTGAGGTGCCGGAGGTTCTGGTGATGATCGGAGGTTGATCGTCGAGTTGTGCAGGTGCACAGTGGCTTGGGAAGGTGTTGTGACTGGGTTATGTCATTGTTGTTGACTCGAAGATGGGTTTGGGAATATAGGTTTATGGCTCGGGTTTGTCGTGGGAACTTAAACGAGCATGTAGGAAACTGTTAAAGTTTTAACAGTTTAAGATTTTAAATCAACAGTTTTTTTTAAGATTTAAGTTAAATTGTTCTAAAAGAAAGGATGATGTACTTGGTTTTTGTTTCAAGTACACATGGGTTAAACCCAAAGTAAAAGGTTTAAATTTTTTTTAAATTTAAATAAAGTAAATTTTAAAATTTAAATAATTAAGCTAAATCAATTTTCTCGAAATTCATTCCTTTGAAATGAATTGTTTGTATAAATAAATTTGTATGATTTGTTTTAAATGTTTTAAGTTAAATCTTGAAGTTATTTTCAATGTTAATTTGAAATAAAAAAAAGGAAATTTAGAAGGAAATGATTTATTTTAAAACTTGATATAAGTTTGATAATGAATGGAATAATTAAAGAGTGATTTATTAATTGAATTAGTTAATGATTAATGATTTATAAATTAACAATTAAAGCTTTCAAGGTGATTTATTAACTTGAAACTAAGGATTGTTAATTAATAAGTAAGAGGTAAGTAATAAATGATTACTTTATATTTTAAACTTAATTAATGATTTAATTTAGTAAAGTTAGCCGTTAAGATAAAATGTTTTCAAAGATAATTAGAGATAGGGTTTTTTTTCTTAAGGATAATTAAGTTTTAATGAGTTGTAATTAATTAAGTTAATTAAGAATTTTAGGTTTAATTAATTAATTATTATTAAAGGGGTAATTAAGTAATTTATTAAGGTTAATTATTAATTTAATTAACTAATAATTATGATGGATTAATTAATGATTAGAAATTGATTAATTTGTAATTAAGGTTGTTAATTAATAATTAAGTTTTATTAATTAATGATTA
Source organism: Allium cepa (assembly GCA_030765085.1). NCBI lineage: Eukaryota > Viridiplantae > Streptophyta > Magnoliopsida > Asparagales > Amaryllidaceae > Allium > Allium cepa. Next base: position 664,164,664 of record CM060934.1, on the reverse strand, counting down.
AAGGATAATTAATTAGTTAATTAAGGATTATTTAATCAATTTTAAAAGTAATTAGGGATTGATTACTTTGTATTAAAAGATTGATTAATAATTAAGGTTTATTGATTAATCATTGAAGGATAATTAATCTGTAATTAAGGATTAAATTGGTTAAAGAGTAATCAAGGGATGAATTACTCGGTTATGATTTATGCGGTGAATGTGATCAAGTTAAGTTGATTTAACGGAAGAAATTAAATTAATCTATCTCCTGGAAGTTTTAAAATTTAAACATGTCACTCATCTTGGGAAGATGTCTATCTGTGTATTGTTGTGTAAAAGTGACATCCAATATTTGAATTTAATCACTTGAATAATTTGAGTTATGGTGACATTGAATTCGAAGAGACCGGATTCGGGTATTAGTAAATACCCGAAACCACTTCGATTCTTTATAAATTGATATGTAATCAACAGGCTGGTATACAATGATTTAAATGAATTTGACTGTTAATCTAAGTTTTGGAACTTAGATATTGATGTGTGATATCAGTGATGTCTACAACAAAATTGTGAATTTGTAAATTGATAAGAGTACCCCGGGTTTACATAAGTTGTATGCTTTGTCATTCATGTTAGATGGGTTTACTCACGCTGGTTTCCAGCCTGACCCGAGTGTTACTTTGATGTAATGCTCGGGTCAGACCGAGTATTACAGATTTTCAGGTAAGGATGTTCTGGAGCTCAGGAGGCGAGCTGGATGGCAGGGACGTATGGAGAGTTTCTACTATGATATTGTATATACCTGAGACAAGTTAAATTGTATCTGTCCAATGTTGTATAAAATTGTTGTAACTCTGATATATCGATGTAAATTGATAGATACAGTTTTCTTTGGTATAACTATTATTATTGATATTATATTTTATCCGCTGCGAATGTGAGATTGTGTGTTTCTTTTCTGTTCTTCTTCTAACTCTTTCTTCTTTTCTCTAACTATTTGGAATTTTTGAGATCGAAATTTTCGGGTCGTTACAATAAATTTGACCAAAATGTCACACCACCATCTAAGTGATGTGTAAACGTTAATATTTAAATATTTTAATATTAATCGTTTACCAAATGTACACCTAAAGAGTCGCACAATCGAATCGTTGAATACTCCCTAACCACACTATTTAATTAGTTTGTAACTGATATAAATTAGTTGATATTTATGAAATATTAGTTACAAATTTTATTTTGATTTGATGACCTAATATTATTGAATATATTTATAATAATTATAAATATATTAATCGATATACGATATCGATGCGTGTTTAAATTGGATTTAAATGCAAAATATTTTGTGAGAACTTTAGATGGGTTTGAAGCCCATATAGGGGGCTGATGTATTCGACTATGATAGGGTGATAGGTGTGGCCATATGATGGGAAGAAGAGAGTTTTGTTTTATATGGATAAGGGAAGAAGAATTGGTAATAGATTTAGATCCTAACTTGTCTCTAATAACTCCTCTATATAAGCATCTCAACCAATAACTATTGGAGGACTTTTCAAAGCCTCCGTAATCCTTATTTATGGCCAAACACATCATCCCCTACCCTCCATTCCTACAAGCTCAAATCAAACAAAATTAAATACAATTCGATAGCTGATGGTCATCAATTCGGGAAATAACACATTCAGAATTATAATTCAATTCAGGAGTTTATTTCTATTCTTCAAGATGTGAGTTTTTGGCATTAGTATAATATAATGATCTGATTTCCAACTATACTTTATTGAATTATTATATATGTGTGTGTGTCTGTATCATATTCTGTTATATTAGTTAGGTGATGATTCTATTATATCAATATATATTATCACAACCCGATTGGTTGTATGTTTATATTCTTATATATTTATTATAAAAAAAGTTGTCATACATTTACCTATAATATGCACAGATCAAAGTAAAAAAACATTTCTTTTATTATTTAATCTATTTAATATACATTTTTAAATATATAAGCTTTATAATTTAAATTCTATGTTCTAGTATATACGAAATATGGTTTTGTAATTTTATATAAATAGTTTCATATGTAAAATATTTTCAGTAGAAATAAAATTAGTGTTAAAATATATTTAAACCAATTAATTATGTATATGCATGTGTGTATATTACAAAATATGTTTAATATTTTATGAAATTAAATTAACACCTAATTTTTTTGGTAAAAAAAATAAAAAATAGTTTTTTATGTATAATTTAAATATTTAAAATCAACCAAAAATTAAAATTGATGTGAAATTATAAAATTATATATTAAATAATCAAACAACAAAATTTCACTCAAATTTTTTTACTAGAAATTTCAAATTATGTTTGAAAGTTTAATTTTAATTTATTTTTAGTTACTATCCATATGGATATTTATTTAATGTATATAGAGATACACACATTAGATAAAAAAATTCTTCTTTATCGTGCATCATTAGTTGCATATATATACATATATATAATTCTTCTTTACCGTGCATCATTAGTTGCATATATATATTCAATGTGTATCTTATATATTTTAAGGTATTAACATTTATATATTTATTATTATATTATTCACATATACATATATGAATATATATATACACTTAATATATATATGTTTAAAATATAAAAAAATATTTCTTGCTTTCGGTTTTATACGAAAATATTTTTTTACCTAATATTATGAATGTTTTAAACATACACATATGATTATTTATACATACCCATTTAATTTTAAAATTCATGTATGTGTGTGTGTGTGTATATACATAAACATATATATATATATATATATATATATATCCGTAATACTTTGTATATATAAATTTAAGTTTATAAATATACATCTGGGCAATATATTTATATATTAGATGAGCTAACTTGTCCGTTACAGTGTAAATCCCAACACATATACATGTGCATGTTATACCTTACACGGATTGCTATATTACACATGCACACACGCGCGCATAAACACAAACGCGCACACACACATACATACACACACACACACACGCATAATATAATAATGATAACATAATATTAAACCATATTATAAATTTAAATAAAATAATGATTTGATTTAAAAGAAATTTAGAAATGTCTTAAATAAATTAGGTTTTATAGGCTCAATAAAAATCGAAAATCATAAAAAAATTATGAAATTCACACATTACTTCCAGTGCGGGCTGGTCCAGTTCCAACAATGGTATCAGAGCCAATAGCCTATACGGTCTAAATTAGTCATGTTAGGGGTCAACTAATTAAGCCCACAACCTACTTCTATCAAAGCCTACTTATTCATTTGTACTGTGAGATGTTCTTTTTTTAAATTTAAGATTTTCCAAATACCACAAGGGTGTGCACTAAAAGATTTGTATAGGAGATAAATAAGAATAATAGCCTATTTATTCATTTGTACCATGAGATATTCTTTTTTCAAAATTTTAGATTTTCTAGGTATTATAAGGATGTGCATGAGGAGGTAAATAAGAATAGTAGTGTTGAAGGATTGTATTTGGATAATCAAGTACTCTACCTTACCTGACTATCGGCCTGACCGAATAGATATGTAAATCCAAAAATTATCCCTAACAGAAAAGGACCAATTTGAATTGGGCCTTGAGATGATTTTCAAAATTGTTTGAAAATTAAAAATATAAGATTTTAAATTTAATAGTTTAATTTAAAATAAAATAAATAAATATTATAAATGTTATAATATAATACATTTTTTAAAATGTTTGAAATTAAAACAAATTGATTCCGAAATTTATTAAATTTATTAATGAGGTTAATAAAATAGCAATTAATTGAATCCTTTCCAATGCAACTACCTGATGGAGGAACTCAACAAGACCGTGTTTATTACCAATGGAAACCTGAAATATGCAAGCTTTGTAAAGTATTTGGCCACGTTATTGATAATTGCTTAGAATTCAATGAAGGTGATCAAAGAAATGATAAGAAGAAACAAATGAGAAAGAGAAGACAACTGTTGAAAGCAACATCCAGTAGAAGAAAATGATCCTTCAATCCAATGGAGATAATCCTAGGAGAGCTAATGTCTGTACTAAAGTGGTGAGTAATAAGAAATATGTAAAGAAGCATTCTGTTCAGAAGGATAAGGATAGGTTAAAGAACATAAGAAAAATTTGGATAATGATAAATCACCCTTAGATAATGATGCCTCATTTGAATCTAATGTTTCAATGATAAAGGAGAAATTTACAGCAAATGTATCTAATCAGTTAGACTGGATAATGAGAACATTGGGATTAATAATATATTTGTAGCACTTGAAACCGTCTCAGAATCGGATGAACATATGAACGACGAAATTAATGGTGGTGATGATGCTTTTGGTGACGTTAGCTGTAATGACTTGAATGTGTGCACTTCAAAAAATTTGGTTAACTTGACTCTGCATGGTTCGGGCTTGGTGCACCCTAATACTGCTTTAATTTTAAGTTCTCCTTTAAACAAGCTAATCCTACACGACGTGCAACTACATGAATAACGCTCAACTGATAATAACTTCAAATTTCAACTTTCCAACTCTGAACAATCTTTTGGCCATCCTTCAAACACTACTTTGATTCAGACTCCTGACATCTTATTCATGCATAAATCCAATAATGTAGCCTCTCACATCTCCGAATGCTTAATTCTAGTTTCCCCTGGTTCTTCTCTTTTTGAAACTGCCGTGCATGTGCATATTGATTCCTTGTACACACCCTCAACAATCCTTGTTGACCATTTACAATTTCTCCTTGTCTGACACACCTTCTTCAATCCAAACCTTTAAATGTTATGATTATTCCAGTTCAACTTCTTCTCCATCATGTCTTGCATCCACTCCTCCATCTAAACTATCTTCTAATCCAAATCTCCCTGACCATCTAAACTCCCCTAACATCTCTACAGCCCCTAAAGAAAATAAGAAGAGGTTAAGAAAATAAGTTACAGGATGTTGTATACTGAAAAGCTTTATTGATCTGAATAGTTATTCTTGTATACAGAGTTATGTATTTATAATAATACACTGTGTGCTGACTGAACAATTAACTTATGGAATTTGTACCCGACCTCTTGTACTCAAACATTACAGAAGTATATGTGGCTATCCATTCTTCAATACATATTCGTTCGTTTCATTTTATACGCCCCCCTCAAACTCGTCTAGGGTTAGGATTTGCGATATTCCTCTTCAATGTCGTCGCTCTTTAAATCTCTCGAATTTCTTCAAAAATTGATGATAAAAACATGTGCTTAGGTAATAATTTAGCAGATCCTATGAGATGTTTAGATCAAGATCTCAAATTGAGTTCTCTTGAGGTTGCTTGAGTCAAAGTGATGAAGATCCTAGTGCAAAATCAGATCTTTGATTTGTTTTTGTAGTTGTGATTCTTCTTTATGGAGATAATCAAGTGATGACAAGCTCTAGCTTTGACAGCTCTCAGATCTAACATCAGTTGAAGGAGACTTCCTATGCTCGTTGCTTTTCAAACTGTCTGGATGATTGTTACTGACTTCAGTGACCTTCAGATCTTGTCTTAGGCGAAAAAATTTATTTTTGATAAGGATTTCGTGAGAATGTCGGATCTCTGGTAGGTTGATGGTACGTGATTTACAGTGATATTCCCTTTCATAAATTCTTCTCCGACGAAGTATATGTCAAGTTCCATGTGCTTAGTTCTAGAGTGCAATAATGGATTGGCTGATAGTGCTATTGTACTCATGTTATCGCACCATATCGTAGCCTTGTTTGGAATTTTTACTTTTAATTCAGTCATTAGAGATTTAATCCATATAATCTCTGCTGTGGTGCTAGCAACGCTTCTGTATTCTGCTTCAGTGCTTGATCTAGATATGGTTGGCTGTTTTTTTGAACACCATGAGATATGATTATGACCTAGATAGACGCAATATCCTGTAGTTGATTTTTGATCATCTATATCTGTAGCCCAATGTGCATCTGCATATGCTGTTATATTGAGATTTTTACTTGATTGCAGAGTTGGACCATAATTGGATGTACCATTTAAGTATCTTAATATTCTCTTTACAGCCCTCCAATGTTCATCTAGTGGGTCTTGCATAAATTGGCTTGCATTATTAACACTGAATGAAATTTCTGGTCTAGTGATGGTTTCATATTGTAGAGCCCCCACTATGCTTTTGTATTGCTTGATGTTTGAAATTGGTTCTCCTCTGTTTTTAGGTAAGTATAAGTTGCTAATCATGGGTGTAGGTAGAGGATTTGAATTATCCATTTTTGCTCTCATAAGAATCTCTGTGATGTATTTTCTCTGACTAAGATGCATTGTTGAGTTTGAATTTCTACCGATTTCAATTCCTAGAAAGTAGTCAAGATTTCCAAGATCCTTAATAGAGAAGATGTCATTTAGTTGCTTGATAGTGTTTTGATTTCAATCGGATTGCTTCCTGTAATTAGTATATCATCAACATATATTAGTATATAAGTTGTTTGATCAGTACTAAACTTTGTAAATATTGAGTTGTCAGATTTGGTAGATGTGTATCCCATTGTCATCAAGGTTGATTTTAATTTATCAAACCAAACCCTTGGTGCCTGCTTCAAACCATAAATTGCCTTCTTTAGTCTGCATACAAGTTATTGAGGGTCATTTTTCTTGAATCCAAGTGGTTGTTCCATATAGACCTCTTCCTATAATACACCATTTAAAAAAGCATTATTTACATCAAGCTGCCTTATGATCCAATTTCTATGCAAGGCAATTGTAATGATTACTCTGATTGATGTTGGTTTCACAACAGGTGAAAAAGTTTCACCAAAATCAAAACCATTCTGTTTTGAATACCCTTTTGCCCCCAATCTTGCCTTGTATTTAGAGATTGAACCATTGGCATCCTTCTTTAATCTGTATGTCTATTTGCATCCTATGATGTTTTTATCTTTTGGTAGTGGAACAAGTTCCCATGTATTGTTTCTCAAAAGTGCTTCATATTCTTCATTCATGGCTGCTTTCCACTTTTGGTTCTGAATGGCTTGATACTAAGTGCATGGCTCATCATTCTCTGCAACAATGTTGTATATTTTTGGTTTGAATATTCCCTCTTTTTCTCTTGTGATCATGTGATGACCAGTGCTTTCAAGAATAATTTGTTGAGCGGTAGTTTTAGCAGGGTTGCCTGTTGAGGTCTCCTGTTGATCAATTGATGGTTCTGAATCATCAACTGGTTGTATGGATTCAGACATGCTCCTGCTACGGGATACATCTTGTTGTGGATTGTCAGATCCATTTCCTTGATCATCTCTTGCTTCTGGATCTGATGTTTCTTGATATGATCCAGTACTTGTCTTACCGGTATTCTGCATAGCTAAATCAGGTAATGAAGGTATAGAGAATTTTGCATTATGCATTTTTTGTGTTGTCTTTATGTTTACCTCATTGAATGGAAAACTTTGTTCATTAAAAACAACATGTCTAGATATAAAAACCTTCCCATTACCATCTATGCACTTGTATCCCTTTTTATTTGCTGCATATCCTAGGAAGGTATAAGAAGATGATTTGAAATCTAATTTATGAGCATTATAAGATCTTAGACTAGGAAAACAGAGGCATCCAAATATTTTTAATTCATGATAATCTGGTTTTCTATTAAATAGAGCCTCCATAGGACTTTTAAGTTTAGAGTCTTTGAGGGTAGTCTATTTATTAAATAAACACTAGTGGAGAAAGCATCATGCCATAATTTTAAAGGTAGCGAGGCTTGAGCTAGTAGTGTTAAACCAGTTTCAACTATATTCCTATGTTTTCTTTCAATTACACCATTTTGCTCTGAAGTATAAGGCATGCTGTTATGTGAATAATCCCTTTTTTTGCAAATAAGTTTTCAGAGGGTAGAACTCTGTTCCATCTGTTTGCAATATTTTGACTTGATTGCCAGTTTGCCTTTCAACAGTGTTAATAAATTGAACCACAGCATTACATGTTTCAGATTTTGATTTAAAAAAATAAATCCATGCATATCTTGAATAAGCATCTATAAAGAATATGTAATACTTGAACCCATAGTCTGTACAGATGGATGTAGGACCCCATAAATCAATTGCAACTAACTCTAATGCCTTAGTGTATATAGTTGTAGAATTAGTGAAAGGCAACTTGTGACTTTTCCCCATTTGACAAAATGTACAGACATATGGTAAAGAAATGTTTTCAACATAAATATTATTGCTGCTCAGCACCTATTTTACAATTTTTGCATTTACATGACCCAATCTATAATGCCATTTATCAAAGGTGTTACATGCACTTGCTTGAACTATCTCTGAGTTGTTACACCATTTATCTTTGTGCATATCATTTCTGGAGTTGTTGACATTAAACTTGTAAAGCCCCTTACATTCCCTACCCGGTAAAAGAGTTTCAGTAGTTAGAAGATCTTTAACAACACAGTAGTCAGGGTAGAATTTAAAATACACATTATTGTCTTTAACAAATTGCGATACACTAAGTAAATTTTTTCTGATTAGTGGGACTCTAAGTAAGTTATTTAGATAAATCTTTCTAGCACCTTTGATATAAGCATTACCAATATGAGTTATATTTATGGATTTGCCATTACCCATATGAATATCTTGTTTACCTTTATATTCTTGATTGCCCAGATTTAAATTTCCAAGATTGCTTGTCACATGATTTGTAGCCCCTGAGTCTGGGAACCAACTATCATCTGAAATATCCTCTATTTTGCAATATTTTCTTTTTTGATTCTTTACATCTTGCTGCAAATTAATCATATTGGCACATTGATAGTTTCTTTGACTACAAGTTCCTTGCTAATTTGGTGTGAAGTTGCTAGCAAATCTGAAATAGCATTTATTTGCACTGTGCCCATATTTCTCATAGATTTGACACCTCAATCTGTTATTATTATTGGGCCACCATCTACCTCCTCTTCTTCTTGATCTATTTGATGATCCACCCCTTTGATTTTTATTACTGTATCCTTTTTCTGGATTCTTGGATGCATAATTGGCGGTGAAATCATTAATAACAGGTTTCTTTTGCTCAATTCTTCCTTCATGAGAGAGAAGAATTGAGTGTACATAGTCTATAGAGGGAGTTCTTTCCTTAGAGGAAATTATGGCAAAAACAACATCATATTCATCATCTAATCCACTTAAGATTGATAATACCTATTCAGCCTCTGACACTTTATGTCCTGCTGCACCAAGTTAATCACATAGAATCTTGATTTTTTTAGATAGCCTCTCATGTTCGTACCTTCTTTCTTTAGATTTTGTAATTGTCTTTTATAATGTAGAACTTTTGCTGCTGACTGAGTATTGAATGCTTGCTCTATAGAATGCCATATTTCATGTGATGATTTATACTCCATGAGTTGAGGTAAAATGTTAAACCCAATTGAGGAAAGAAGCCATGAACCAATGAGACTGTCCTGTGGTTGATGATTCAGAAATTCTTTGTTAATATTCAGTTTTCCTTCATTGTCTGCAACATACTTTGGTGGAACCACAATTGTTCAAAGAACACATCCTTCAATGTCATATCTCTTATTGCTATTTCAATTTGAAATTTCCACATTAGTAATTAGAATCATCCAATTGTATTGTGATGATCTGACTTTGAGGCTTTATCATTGATTTGATTAGTTCTTGATTTGCCGACTGTTGAGAGGTGGCAGTTCTTGAATTGTTTGGTGAACTTGCTCCCTCATTGCTGTTGCCTTCAGCCATGATGAAATTAATGATTAGGAAATACCAAGAAAAGTGTTCGAGATGATGATCAAGTCCCAAGCAAATGATGGACCGAACAGTTCTGATGCCTAGCCACCACTGTGCAGTCGGAGATTGTCAGGTGATGATGCTTTTTCTGATGGTGCTCTGATGAGGGTAGGCAGGGCACTATGTGGATCTAACCGTTAGGTTGTAGATCTCGCTCTGATACCAAGTTAAGAAAATAAGTTGCAGGATATTGTATACTGAAAAGCTTTATTGGTCTGAATAGTTATTCTTGTGTACAAAGTGATGTATTTATAATAATACATTATGGGCTGACTGAACAATTAACTGATGGGCTTTGTACCCGACCTCTTGTACTCAAACATTATAGAAGTATATGTGGCTATCCATTCTTTAATACATATTCATTCATTTCATTTTATAGAAGAAACAAAAGAAAAATCTCATACTCAAAATCAAAGGCAAAAACTCAACATCAAAAAAATCTGCCTCCTCCTCAAAGAGAAGCACCATTATCACCTCATTCAATTCGGATGATGATGATACCCTCCTTCCACTAAACATTTCTCCAAAAACACTCTTCCTACTTCTTATAAAAGTACAAGAAACTCCTTTAAAAAAAACCCAACATTTTCCAATGATGCACAAAATAGCCGCCTAGAACATAAGAGGAGCACTTCTAAACAATAAACAATATCAGATCAAGTCTCTAATTTATGAACACAATCTACCAATTATCTCTATTTCTGAACCTAAACTAAACTCATCCCTCTCTAGAAGAGCTTGCTCTTAGACTAAGCTTTCTTAGGCATACATTGACAATTTGAAAGATGCCCCTAACGACACTCTATCATGTATGATCCCTCTGTCTTTCTCATTTTAACTATTCTTTCTAACAATCAGCTCATTCACTCACATGACATTCATCTCACTACTTCAACATCATTGTATTTCACCTTTATATATGCAGCCAACTCATCTTCTCAGAGGAACTCAATGCTCAATCTCCTTACCTATTTTAGACAAGAGACACATCCATGGTTTGTGCCTGGTGACTTTAGCTGCTCCTTCCCCTTCTCACATAAATCCAGTGGAACTCCTTTAACTACTAGAGACATTTCTTCCTTGAATATTGCTCTAAGTAACTCCTCTCTAATTGAAATTCCTTCTATTGGTTCTCGCTTCACTTGGTCTAATAGTAGTTAGCATGGAGTGAGAACTCTTACAAGAATTGATTATGCCTTCTCAAACTTTAAATCCTTATCAACCTGGCCTAAAGCTCAAATTTCACCTAACCATTTCCCTCTCATTCTCTCCTTTGGGGACAGAGACCTTAAAACTAAATAAAAATTTAATTTTTCTCATGGATTAATTGAATCGACTTCTTGCAGATCATTCAATAAGCATGGAGCATCAGAGCTTACGAAAACCCAATGATCCGACTTCAAATAAAGTTAAAGAACACAAAAATATCCTTAAATCATGGGCCAAGAACAGATTTGGAAATGGATCAAAATTATCCACCTTCATTAGGGATGAGCTGGTTCTTGTTCAATAGCAAATTATGAATCCTACCTGAGTTTTCTTGAAAGTGGGCTATCCTCCAAAGCCCTTAATTCTGAATTAAATATGCCGAGACAAAAATTGAGAGAGCAGTGGAATGTTGAAGGAGAATGGAATACCAAATTTTACCATGCATCCCTTAAAATCAAACAATCCAAATTATATATTTCTAAATCAATGATCAATATGTCATTCCTCATTCCTCCTCTAATAGCATAGATTATGCTTTCCTTAACTACTACACCTCTATTCTTAGCAGCCAAGAATCCTCTCAAACCAATGATGCCATTATCAGCTCTTTAAACTTTCCTATATTACATTCCTCCCACCATGAAATACTGACTCTTCCAGTCACTGATGAAGAAATTAAAAGCATTGTTTTCAGTATCAGAAAGTTGTTTATGGTGGTCATGATGGCTTTAACCTTAACCCATTGTTAGCAAATTATGGGTAAGGATTTCCTAAATGCACATCACAACTTCTTCTCAGAGTGTAAGAATATCAATACTATAAACACCACAAATATTTCAACAACCCCAAAAGTCAGTAACCCTCCTAATGTCACCCAGTACAGGCCTATTGCCTGTTGCAACATCATATACAAAGTCAATTATAAGATTCTTACTTCCAGACTTAAGAATGTGCTTACGTCTATCATCTCTCCTAACCAATCTACCTTTCTCCTTGAGAGAAAGATACTTGATACTATGTTGTTAGCCCATGAACTTCTTAATGGATACACTTTACCCAATTCTTCCCTTTAGCCATGCTCAGTATAGACATAAAAAACCATTTGACTCTATTAAATGGTCTGCCCTCTTCTTTATCATGAAAGGATGAATTTTACTACAAGCTTCACTTCCTTGATCTAGAAAAGCATTTCAACTGTTTCATATACCTTGCTGATCAACTCTCATTCATTTGGCTACTTTAGAGGAACTAAAGGTCTTAGGCAAAAAGACCCTATCTCTGCTTATCTGTTCATCATTATCATGGAATCTCTCACACAATCTTTGCTTCATTAGGTTGAACAGAAGAACTTCGCACTTCACCCTAAATGTAGAAGTACTCTTATCATTTCTCTTGCTATTGCTAATGATCAAGTTATTTTCACCAAACCCACCCCATCCTCCTTAATGCTGGCTCTGGAATCCTTTATTGAATTCACTGGCCTTCACATTAATACCTCTAAGTCGCACATTTTGCTTATTGGTCTTAATTGTCTTCAGCCTAATTTCTGCATAGCAATTACTAATATGAAACCTCTTCAAATGATATGAGTTATCTTGGAATTCTATTAGCAATAAAAGCCATTAATACTGCTCAGTGCATTCCCATATTTGATAAAATAACTTCCACTATGAACAGATGACATAATAGATTTCTAATTCAACCAGGTAAGCTATTCATAATAAAATGCATTATACTCTCTATGAATGGATATTGGAACAAATCAGTCCTATTTCCTTCAAAAATCATCAGCATGATTAGAAGTGCAATGATCAGATTTATTTAAACTGGTTCCCTCTTCTCCAAGAAGTTTGCTCTAATTGCATTCAAAAAACTTGAGAGGCCAAAGTAGTTGAAGGTCTTCACATCAGAAATCTCTCAACTTGGAACACTTTGGCATTCTCCAAGCATTTAGATGCTCCCCTTAATAACTCCAGTTCTGTCTAGGTTGAATGAAAAAAAAATACAATCTTAAGAATGAATATTTTTAGCTCATGGAAGTAAAACCATCAAGCAGTTGGATATGGAAGGCTATCCTCAAAATAAGGCAGTTTCTTCTCCCTAATGCTACTCTCTATCCGGCCAGAAATAGTGAAGCTAAGTTTTGGAAGGTTCCTTGGCTTGCTAAGGGAGTTATCCTATAAAATCATCTTAACTATGAGGAAATCATTCTCTCTGGGATACCAACTCAAGCTAAAGCTATGGATTATATAAGAAATGACATGATTTGCCTCCCTAGAACTAGTTGTAGGAATATAAAAGCCTTGTGGTCTCCTAATGTAAATAAGTCTCATAGCTATGTTGATAGAAATGAGTATGTATGGTGTTTAAGCAAAAAGAAACACTCCTCTAGCCTTATTTACAATGTTATATTTGATAAGGCCACTCTTAAATTCCCTTGGTATGGAAGAGTTTGGAATTTATCCACATCAGAGAAGCTTAATTTTTCTTGCTAGAAAATTTTGACAAATGCTAATAATACATTATGAAACTTGTTTCATAGGGGTTTCTCTATCTCTACCAACTGCCTATTTTACAGAAGTGGTCCTGAAGATAATATACATTTGTATTTCAGTTATTTCTTTACATTATTCCTCTCGAACTTTATCAAATCCGAAGGATGATTTTCGCCCCCTATACATGATAGTCCGTTAGAATAGGATAACATAAAAAAATGGAAGGTCCCTTATTCATAGGAGCTTCTATTGATTTTGAAAGTATTTGCTTCGAGCAAATGGAAAAAGAGAAACGAGATAGTATTCAATGCAAAATTCAAAAACAGATTGGAGTTATGTTATGAAATCACTAAAGGAATCCACAATGCAACGCTTTTCTCACCATTTCACTTTCCTATTATGATGGTGGAGAAATGGTGCCATTTTTAGTTTTTGTTCATTTTTCTTTCCTTTATGTTTTTCATTATTTTTTGTGTTTATTAGCTACTCGTAATTTTCAAGTGATTAATAAAATGGTAGGGGACCATTCCACCCCACTGGCCTTGTTAGTTTATTTTTAATTAAAATGTCAATTGATTAAAATTAATTATATAAGATCTAATTAATATAATATTTTATATAAGACTATTATATAAGTAATCAAAAATATAAAAGTTATATAATGGAAAAACTTATATAATATGAATTATAAACCAAAGGTGGAACATTAAGAAACTTTAAATAGACTTAGGAAATACATATGTACGTAAATGTACATACACCGTGATTTCTGATGTATCCAACACTTGAATCACGAAGGTATATCATTGGAAATACAATATTCCATAAGTCAATATCACTCAATATAATATATTGAAGATTATGAATCTTCAGTATAATATTGTCCTCTACCATGCACACACACACATGCACACACACATACACACACACACACACACACTCTTGCATACTCCTTAGTTTTTGAGCAAACTCAAGCTAGAATGTTATGTGTAGTATTGTTAATATATTGAATAGACGAGATAATGTATTTGTTAAGCAAACTTAAGGTACATACACTATACTTAGGCCATCGAAATATAGTAGGTACGAGTGAATAATTTTGTTTTGATTTGTTGAGCAAACACAAGATCGAAGTGAAATTATGACTAGGTACAAAGGTTAGGACTTGATATGATACCATCGATACAAAGTTATCAATAATCCGTGAATCTATTATTTGTTTAGCAAACTTAAGGTCTGAATTCTAAGACGAACGAGTACTAACACCTACTAGTAAAATTGAAAGACTTCTATGTTTCAACTTAAGGTTTGGTAAAACATAAAAGAGTAGTGAGAGATTTAATAAAAAAAATGAAATGATAACATTTAACCTTTCTAATACAGTAAAAACGTATGTTATATACTATTATAATAATCTATATTGATAAACTTGTGCATTTAATATGATTGATAAATTTTTTATCAACTAAGATATAAAATTGAACTGAATTGAAGCTTAGCAAAAAGAAATATGACATATACTTACTGATAAATGTTTATTACATGTTAACATTTCGACACCTATGTAAGCGCCTGATTTTATAACTACGAAATACATTGGTAATTTGGTCACTTACGTGTTTATTAGGTCAAGACCGTGTATTGCATTGTATGAGTTTCAAACTCAAAAAATACAAGACCATGGATGTTAATTCATATAAAATCACATATAAATGTTCTACGGTGAATAGCCATAGTTCGTAATGTACGACATTTTGATGAAATTTGTACTAAAATAAACAAATAAACCATATTATGAAATCAAGTATTTAATTGATTGATTACAATAAAGATCGTATCATATTAAATGTAACAATAAGATAGATCCTGAAATGTCAGTTTGATCAGTTTACGCAAAGTGCAACATATTTGATATCCTTAAATGTTAAAGATGACAGAGCATGCTTTTGTAAAGAGTGTGTTATGGTGTTGGAGTAAGGGTATTCTTTTGAATGGTTCGACCATTTAGAAAGAAAAACAAGTGTATAAGAATAGATGTGATTTAAGGTTTAGTTGGGATGAAGAGAGTGAATAGTCACTTCTGCTCCATAAAGAGATATCAGAAATGAGAATTGTAATAATAATTGGTACTTAACATTGAAATAAGAAATATGATTTCTATTTTGAAATGTATTTACATATAGAAAATTATTTTGACGAGATTTATCTCTTTGATTTCAAGGTATTTAATCAAATAACTCTCCGATGCAAACTAGTCACACTATACGAAATAAATGATATATATTAAGTGAATGATCGACATTCGAATTTAGTACACTATTATAATAATGGCAATAATAGTGTGAGCATTCCTTATATAACTTATTGATTACATCAAATTTTGAAAATTATTTTCGTAAAACATAAAAAACATTATTCATGAAATAATGACTATTTTCGGTGTCGACTAAAAAATAAACATGGTTATAATTCATTGTGAATATTATGAATATTCATTATGGAATAAAACTATAATGAGGTATTAGTTTTCACAACAAAAATGATGCATTGGAAAGTACTAAAGTATCTAAAATCATTTACAATTATTTTGGACCTATAGACTATATCGTAATTTTGAGAAATAATTTTTATTATATGATTATGAAACATACGATACTAGTTTATTATTTCTCAACAAATTAAGGGCTATGAAACCATTTAATGTGCGCATCATAGAGTTGATGAACTCTTTGGATTGATACACATAAATTTATGCAATTGTAAGTCTATTAATACCAAAATGGTTTCATATATGTAACGACCTGCCTTTTTGGGCAATTTAGATCAATGATAAAACACACATGTCAGACTCAAACCATTCAAAAGGGCAGATTGTTATGGGATAAATAAGAAAAGCAGAGAAAGAAAGAAAACAAATACAGAATCTCGCAGCACAATGAAAAAATATAATAATCAAATAACAGTTCATGAAGTTGTTTTATAAATACATTTGATTATTCTTTTACAACACAAAATCAGAGTTACATAAACAGGAATAAATAAATCAATGTAGCGAAACAACATGATGTAGTGGAATAGATATAGTAAATAATAATAGTACAAAATCTTCGTCTTCGTCCTCTCGAAAGCAGTCTTCGATAAACTGGAAAGCTCAGGCTAACCCGAGCGAATTGAAAAGAGAAAACACTCGAGTCAGAACTAAAAGATCTTATGTAAGTTAAATCAACAGTAAATAAATATGAGTGTAACGGCGTCAGAGATGTTTACAGGGTCTGACATCTTCTATCCAGTGTCTTACGTGAGTGCAACTTAAGAGATGTTCGGGATCTCCATCTTCTAATGATCCGTTAAACTATCTACTACATAGTACAGTATGCTATTATAGTGGTGTCTACAGTAAAGTAAAGTATCAAAATAGCGTTAAGGCGTTACCCATATCCCTCTTAACACATTTTATATATTCCCATAGTCTATACAGTTCCATAATTCCTCCGTAAACTGGAGGTTATCAAAGGGCACTCCATAGGTATGGTGCAAACCAAACTCATAGAAGCACGATAGGACATGTGAACATGGCACTCGAGGCAATGCCTAGGTATATATACCAATTACACTCCCGGACTGGTGGTAATGCATAGCAGCTACTACCGGCCACCTCGGACACACTTCCAAAATCAAAATCGAGGGGTGGTCACCAATTCAATCACAATGTCAAATATAGTATCGAAGAAATATGCCCGATAGGAGGAATGACCTCACTTAGCCCGGCATAGCTCCTGTTTTAGTCACATCTAAGATGACTCATGGGAGTCAGGGTCACGTAAATACCTCAACAGAATCGTTCACCAAACCATCTTACTTCATTTCTGGAATCTCCACCATGTACATAGTTGTTAAAGTGGTTTTCTGTATTGGCAGAGAGTATGACAATATTCGATCCCGGTCTCTTTACCAACCAGACGCTTATTTCACACCGGATGGTTCTTTTACATTTCCAAAATAAATTCATAATTGATATCAAAATATCATATTCAATTCAAACCATATCACTTTCGAAATCATATTCACTTTCAAAATCATATTCGCTTTTTGAATTTATCAATAAGATGGGTTAATTAAATCCTAGTTTTAAAATCATCATATTTACTCAAATATATCAATTCACATAAAGGTATCAATTCCAATTCCAACTTAGGTTGTATCATCATCAAGGATTTAAATATAAATACTTCAACTTTACACAGTCTGAAATTTTAGAAAATAGTTTAGATAGCCGTAAATATTTTTTATAATTCTAAAATAATTTAAATAGATTAGAAAAGTTTTAAATAGTAGAATAGTTTAGATAGATTTAAATTTGATTAGTTACATTTTTAAAATGATTTAAATAGATTAAATATAGATTTAATTAGACGTAAAATGATTTAAATGAATTAAATATAGGTTAAATAGATTCAAATTATACTAAGTAGGTTTTAAATAGATTAAATAAATTAAACAAATTTAAAATACATTAAATAGATTTAAATTATATTGAATAGATTTAAAATAGATTAAATAAATTTAGTTAATTAAAATAAGTGAAATAGATTAAATTGGGTTAAATAGGTTATTATATATCTAAATTAAATTGAAATAGTTTAAATTGATTTAAACTGTTTAAATTAATTAAAATAGTTTATTTTAGTTTATAATAGATTTCAAAGTTATATCCAAATATTTCAATAACTCAATTCTGATAAATTCATTTTTATTTGGCACTTCAACATTAAAATTTCAATCTAAATCCTTTGAATAATTCATTAAATCAATTCCAATTTCAGCATTAACGCTTAGATTATCGAAAATAATTCAGTTTATATAAATCAAATTCTATTTCAAATTACCAGTTAAATAAATTCAAAATTTAAAGATTCAAAAATCATTTAATTTATCTATTCCGATGTCCGTATATAAATTTTCTACCTAGGATCAAGTGATACAGATATTTATCATTTCAATCTGCAATTTAAATTTTACGGTTATATATCATTTCAAACCACAATCCCGAATTAAATAAAATACATAAAATCGCTCGAGTCTATCATTTCAACCCATAACTATTTTTCCCTAATCTATAGATCATTTGGGTATGTATCATTTCAACCCATAGGGAACTTGCTATGTTATAACAATATAAAAATACAACGTCCAGTCATCCAATATCAACAATCAAATATCCATCACAATCATCATCCAAAATCAACTAATAAATATCAATAGATAACTTATTATCATTAATAAGTATAAAATTTACAATTGAATTCAATATTAAATTAAACGATGATTTAAGGGGAAAAAGTCAAATTTAACTAGAATGACAACTTAAACTTACCAAACATAAATCGATAAATTTCTAGTCACATCATAAATTTAATTTAACTAATATAAGATAATCTAGTAGTTGTGAGTGGGTTAAAACACTCACCTTTGATTTCAAATCGATTTGAAATCCAATTTGGACACAAAATTCAAACAATCTTAGAATTCATCCAAACCAGTGCCAAAATGTCTGAAATTCTAATACGATCCCAACGGAACAAACCACGCCCAATCCGAGTTCGTACGCAATAGGTTAAAAAATTTCAAAATCAAATTAAATTTAAATAAACAAAACAAAAATATACCACGCCACGTCATCATCTGGAAAAGCACGTGCTCGAGAAACCCTACCTAGTTTCGAACGCGAATAACACGAAGCTGCCACCACCTTTCTCGATTTTGGCGCCACCCACATCCAACGTCTCCAGGATCAGACCACATCCACGCGACCACCACCTCACGGCGCACCCAGGGCCTCCAGGCGAACACCTCCAGTCTTCGAGATGATGCAGCCGCCGCCACCAGAGTTAAACCTTAATCGCAAATTCGCCGTCGGTCGGACAAATTTCGAGGTGAACGAAACCGATAGATGCACTCGGCTCGACGACCTCAACAATCCCATACCACCCGATCGAACCCTCGTTGCAGATCCACCGTCCAATCCAACAGTCCAATATGGACGGCCGTGGATAAATTGTCAATTTTCGATCAAACCAAAACCTAATTGCAAAAAAATACAGATTTGAGTTGCAGTCATCGAGAGCTCTAAAACGGTATATAATTTGATAGAGTTTGAGAATTGGTTTTTGAAATTGGATTTAGGGTTTTGGTTTGTCTGCCATTGGGAAGAGGAGATGACAAGAAATGTATGTATAGAATAATGGAATAAGAAATAGAAAGGCTGCTAGGGTTTTGAATAAAACAATATATACTAACGAGGCCCGATAAGAAAGAATGAACATCCGAATAGATTTGAATTGACAATAACGACGCGAAAAGCCCTTTCTATCTCCGGAACGAAAATGGGTTATCCCATATATCAATATAGATGTTTTTGATATTTTTAAACTCAATGGAACAAGTTCCTAGTCCTAACTCTATCGTATGAAGAAGTTGCTTTAAAATCAGCCTATTTCATATTGATTTCAATTGAATTTAATTAATTAAATTAGTTTCTCTGCATTTCGAGCCCGTGCGATCAAACGACAAGTCCGATCGCTACGAAACTTGAAACCTTACAATAATTCACTGTTATCCGATGAAATTGGTTTCTTCGAAATCCGATACAGTGGCCAAAATGGCCATTTTCACGTTAATTAAACAAATTAATATCAAATTAATTAATCACTTTTTAATTCAATATATATAAACTAAAAAATTTCAACATTTTTAATTACTTACACATTTTTAATTACTTAGACATTTATAATAATTTAAAACAAGTTTATATATAATTTCAATGTTAGTTATTACACCATTTACGATGTTCAATTTTAACTGTAATTAAATCCAATTTATTATAATTTAATTCCAATAAATTCATCTAATTTGGTTACAATCTTTTATTCAATCAATTATTACTCTACTGACATAGTTAACATTTGATTATATCTTATTATATAAATATTCTACAATTATCATCTTTTACCATACTAGTTGCAGTATTCCAACAATATTGAATCTTTGTTGATTTTGATATTAATTATAATTAAAATCCCAGTAACTTTCATTATTATTATTAAATCAGTTTATTGCCTTATGAATGTAATTGACATTTCTGTACATTTTATTACATTCTTAATTTGCAGTTATTGTCTTAACTCACATCAATGTAACATTTATTTGTAACTGGTTAATTAAATTGGTAATAAATAACAATTGTCACCATTTCTATATTTAATAACATTTATAAGTTTATTATTTACAAAAAATGTTATAACAATTTACATTATACTAATTCTATCCAATTACAATTCATTACACATTATTTCATTAATAAATCAATATTTAAATTGTCAATTACTCTTTAAATCCAATTATAAATTAAAGCACCATTATTAAAATTAATTTACAATCTATAACCGAATTTTCTTTTTAATTATTTCAATTAATTGAAATTACATTTAAAGCAGTTATAAATTACTTTAAATTAATACTATTTCATTTCATTCCAGTATATTCTTGTAACGACCCAGAATTTTAATTTATTAAAATTTGAATATTTAATTAATTTTAAATATTTATAAGTGAATTTATAAGTCAAATAAATTTTATTTTGAATTATTGGATTTAATTGGATAATTAAATCGATAATTTAATATGTTAAATTATGAAAATAATTGAAAATTGAGTTAAATATGATTGAAAATGATTTGTAAAATTTTATTTTATCATATTGAAGTTAGAACGATATTTTAGAACTTTTAAAATCGAATTAAAAGTTAATTTGTGAAAATTGAATATTTTAATATTTAAATCGACTAGTGAAAATAGTCAATTTTTGAACAGTCTCAGAATTGAACGAAACTAGTTCCATTGGATCCGTAATAGTTAGTTATTATCGGATTTCAAATTTCGTGTCAATCGGAGCCATCGTTTGATCGTGGCAGCTCGAAACGCATCGATTTATTTTTAATATTAATTAGGCAAGTTAAAATAGCCATTTTTAAAAAAGTCTTGGATTTTGACGAAACCAGTTTCATCGGATCCGTAATGTGATATTATTGTAAGGTTTCAAATTTCGTGTCAATTGGATTTACCGTTTGTCCGGTACAATTTAAAACGCCTAGAAATCGATTTAAATCGTTTTAATTTAAATTGAACGTTTTTAGCCATAACTCGCACAGATGTCCGAATTAGCTTTCGAAACCTGTTCCATTGTGTCCGGAACGCGGGGTAAACCCTAGAAACGCTAGTTACGGCGCGTAAATCGGAGTTCGGAATTTCCGGATGAATAGTGTTCGAAAATTCTCTATAAATACACCTTAAAATTTCTAAAAATAAAAGAAAAAAGAAAAACCCTAATCTAAAACTGCACAGCCGCCTCCACATCTATGCACGGCCAGAAAACTCCCACATTCTTCCCCTCCGATCTCTCAATCCATCAGCTTTTAGACAAAACCCTCAACTACAATATTGTAGAGCATGGCAAGATCCTTATATTCAACAGTGAAGATCGAGATTGGAGCTACGGATCAACGGCAAATCGTTCGAGAAGGCGCTACGTTTGGGCACGAATTCCCAGGCCGAGCTTCATGAGGTTGGGGCCGAGTATAGAGGGGGTGAAGGGCTTCGAGATGGCGGTGGTTTGATGAAGTTTCGTTGAGCGAGGAGATGGTGATATCAAAACCTAATATTAGGGAGGTGGGTTCTTTGTTCGGCCTAATTCCTGTACATTTGCGTAAGAAGGAAGATGGTGGGGGGGGGGCGTTGGATATGGGATGAACGGTTATGATGAGAAAATGGTGAAAATTTAAATAAATGTTGTAATTTATATGCTTTATAAAATCGTGTAACTTCAAAAATTCATATCGTGTCAATCGGAGCCATCGTTTGATCGTGGCAGCTCGAAACGCATCGATTTATTTTTAATATTAATTTGGCGAGTTAAAATAGCCATTTTTCAAAAAGTCTCGGATTTCGACGAAACCAGTTTCATCGGATCCGTAATGTGATATTATTGTAAGGTTTCAAATTTCGTGTCGATTGGATTTACCGTTTGTCCGGTACAATTTAAAACGCCTAGAAATCGATTTAGATCGGTTTAATTTAAATTGAACGTTTTTAGCCATAACTCGCACAGATGTCCGAATTAGCTTTCGAAACCTGTTCCATTGTGTCCGGAACGCGGGGTAAACCCTAAAAACGCTGGTTACGGCGCGTAAATCGGAGTTCGGAATTTCCGGATGAATAGTGTTCGAAAATTCTCTATAAATACACCTTAAAATTTCTAAAAAAAAAGAAAAAAAGAAAAACCCTAATCTAAAACTGCACAGCCGCCTCCACATCTATGCACAGCCAGAAAACTCCCACATTCTTCCCCTCCGATCTCTCAATCCATCAGCTTTTAGACAAAACCCTCAACTACAGTATTTTAGAGCATGGCAAGATCCTTATATTCAACGGTGGAGATCGAGATTGGAGCTACGGATCAACGAAAAATCGTTCGAGAAGGCGCTGCGTTTGGGCACGAATTCCCAGGCCATGATGAGGCCGAGCTTCATTAGGTTGGGGCCGAGTATAGAGGGGGTGAAGGGCTTCGAGATGGCGGTGGTTTGATGAAGTTTCGTTGAGCGAGGAGATGGTGATATCAAAACCTAATATTGGGGAGGTGGGTTCTTTGTTCGGCCTAATTCCTGTACATTTGCGTAAGAAGGAAGATGGTGGGGGGGGGGGGGGGGGGGGCGTTGGATACGGGATGAACGGTTATGATGAGAAAATGGTGAAAATTTAAATAAATGTTGTAATTTATATGCTTTATAAAATCGTGTAACTTCAAAAATTCATATCTTTTTCATACAAGGTCGAAAACGCGCGAATTCAGTTGCGTTGGAATCGTATGGATGAGCACTACGCGATGAAATTGGATTGGAGTCGTTTGGAGTTAGTGAGAATTTTGGGTAAAATTAAACGTCCGTTTAATTTTATTCGAAATAAATCGCTAAAAACGAAATTGAAATCAAGGTGAGAACTTCTCACTCAATCGAATCAGTTTCGATTTTATTTTAAATAGTTAGATTTAAAATATTTGAATGCATGTTTGAGTGATGATTAATATCTATTGATTGTTAAAATAGACATTATGCGCCGTTAGTAAGCGGATGTTATTTATTAAAAACATATACCGCGAATATTTCATAAACAGTGAAAATGGTATTATATATAATAGCAATATATATATATTGGCATATGTGTATATTGGAGTTATTGATTTGCCGCATTTTTTGTTTAGCGGATGAGACCCTATTGCGCCGTTATTAAGCGGATAATATTATTAAATCCCATATACCGCGATAATTTCGTACTGGAGCGGAATTGGTATTGTGCTAATGTTTTTGGATGCAGGAAAACAGGTTGGAGGGATCCAACTGGATTCCTCAACAGTATTTATTTGATTTCAAATATTTTGATATTTGATGGATTATCATATCGATATATGATATCGTTGTTGTCGTGATTGACTATTTGGTGTGTAGCATCATTGGACCAAAATTTAGAATTTTAAAATGATTTTAAAGTGATTTTTGAAAGTATACGTTATAAATATTTTGGAATTGATTCATATTAAATAAATAAACGTATAAATTTTAATTTTATAAAATAGTTTAATCGGGATTTTTGAATCTATTATAAAGAGTTGAAAATATAGGATTTATAAAATTCAATTATTTTATGAATCAAAATGGTGAAATAATAAAGGAGATTAAGGACGTTTTAAAAGAATAATATAAATTGATTTATATTTAGAGATTTATAAATGGATATTTATAAATTGAAATATTGAAATATTGAAATTATAAAACGAGTTTTTATAAGTGTTTGAATGAAGTGAAAATGAATTTCATAAATTGAATGAGATTTATAGAATTATAAACGGTGAAATTATAAAATTTATAAAGTCATTAAAAGAATGGTTTTGGATAGATAATTGAATCTTATAAGTTATAAGATTTATAATTTGGGAAGTTAAAAGAACGATTTTGTAAAATAACCGTTTTATAAGTGTTTAACTTATAATATGAACCTTTAGTTTATAATTGAGTTATAAATCGAATAGGTTAATAAAGAAAATTTATAAAAGGAAGTTGTTATAAAATAATTAGAAATGGAATTTATAAACGTTGTTTTATAAATTCGCAAATGACTTATTTTGATAAGTACATTGTTGAAACCTATAAATGATGTTATATTCACGTTTTTGACTGTGAATAAACCTTTGAAATAAAATGAATAAAAGGATGAAATTGATTAACGTAGTATATTCACGTTTTAAATAGTGAATAATATGTTAAAGAAATTGTTTTGAATGTGATATTTCAAATAGAATTAAAACGATCTAACGATGTTTTAAAATGTGTTGAGATTCGAAACCATAGATTTCAACATTCATTGTTGAAATAGACGTTTTCGAGAAATAGAAGGAAATAATGGACTATAACACTGTTGTTATAGTAAATGATTTCCGAAAGGAAATGTTTTGTATAGTATTGGGATTTATATATCTATCTTAATTTCGAATCCCTATACTAGTGATTTTGGGACGTTGTCACGATGTTTTACGTAACATTCGTTTTGGCCCAAATAAATATGTTAAGAGAATGATTTCCTTAAAGAATGAAATATATACTTAATCTCGATTTAAGTATATTGAATATTTTCTAAGTGTTGAAAATAAATAAAATTCGTGAATTACTTATTTAATAAGTATGGAAATGTTTTCCAATATAAAGTGAATATTTTGAGAATTTATCTTTTTGAAGATAAATTGAAATGAATAATTGAAATCATATATGCATGGATATTGTGAAATATAAATTCACTATGGAATTTATGAATGAAAAGGAGAATTTGTTTAAAAATAAATATTGATTTATTTTTGAAGTATTGAAATTATATATCTAGTGAAGATATTTTGGCAAATAAATAATTTGGAAAATTATTTGGAATCTGGTGATGTTGTGCATATCCATTGATAGTTCAATAACCGACTGTCAATATTTCCCTTTGAATGGGTATTTGATGTGATTTGTTTGAATGTGAATGCTACACTTATTTTTGAATAAGCGCTCACTATTCGGGTTAACCGGGAAAGGACCATGGGGTCGTATAACCCATTCTGAATATGTGATACGTCGTTGTGAATTGCATTGAAGATCGGTGTTGAAGACCCGGTATTTGCGAAAGCGATAGGATGACCTATCGATTGTCTCTGCACTGAGTTGCAACGGTATAGAGACTCCCTAAGTGATGGGAAATCCGATCAGGATTGTGAATATCCGGATTGCAAGGACTTCTTTGTAAGTGCCTTCGGTTTTGTTCGAGCCCGGAACAGACTTGTATGGATAGTATGTCTGACATTACAAATTGAGATATAAAGCCGATTTCTTTCAAATATATTTCTGTTGG
Organism: Allium cepa; assembly: GCA_030765085.1. Lineage (NCBI taxonomy): Eukaryota > Viridiplantae > Streptophyta > Magnoliopsida > Asparagales > Amaryllidaceae > Allium > Allium cepa. Next base: position 664,138,651 of record CM060934.1, on the reverse strand, counting down.
TGGCGGAGAATTTATTCTTTTAGCTTAACACCCTTCTCTGAGACGTACGAGCTTAGAGGTTATGTAGTTGAACGTTATCAGCGATATATTCCCAATTTGGTAATGTGACATGCTGAGTGTTGCTGTAAATGATCATTGTGTTGATTATTTGTGATAGGATCGTTTATTTGATCGTCTATCCTGGTGATCATTTCTATGATCATTTGTTGACCCAAAGCATGGCTTTTGTATAAAGTATGTTTTTGTGGACGTGACTTCGTCGAGCCTCACACCCCGTGAATGGTCAAAACAGGAAAGAAGCAGCAAGGTTATGAGGGGTAGCGCCCTTTAGGATGTGTGCATTTCCTTCTGGAAAAGGGTGGTATCATGGTATGGAGCCCAGATACTTACTCATGTTGAAAACACTTTGTTATGATTGTGTGAATTGATTACGAGCGCTCGGTGAAAGGTCCCAAAGGACCGGGGGATGGCATATTCGGTCAGTTGTTACTCAGTTAGGGGTAACCCGGCCTTGTGTTGGTAGAGATCCGGTTTGGTTCTCGGGGATGTCCATCCAGAGGCATTCTCATGTGGCAATGGGAAGTTCCTTGGCCTGATCATTCGTTGGAAATCCAAAGAAACAATACGATCTTGTACGGTATTAGTTGTAGAACCTATCATTCACTTATGGTGGCGCCCACTGTTTGGATGGTAGCTATAGTAGGCATAGTTCGAAATGTCTATGCTGGCTAAGATTTATATTCTACTTTCGAAATGAATTTTTCCTACACTATGCACTAATAATAATATGAAATGTTCTTTTAAATGCGTATCAAGCATCTTTGACTATCATAAGGAGAAATCTCCTCCGATTCTGCGTTTGCATTGTGCGTGTGTGCGGGAGGCCTTATGGTAGTCTCATTTTTAAAAGCATTGCGAATTGACTTTAAAAATATTCCTCTATTTTGTTTTCAAAGATAAATAAACTGTTTTGAGTTCTCACACCAGTCACATGACTGACTTGGAGTTTATTGTTTTCCTTCCTAAACTCTGGGTGCCCACCAATTTCCACACGGGCAGTTAAGAGTTAGGTTTAGCAGGATATTCTGGATATTCTGGAGTTGCTGGAGGCAAGCTGGATGGCATGGCGTATTATTAGTATATAGTATTTCTTTTTCCGCTGCACTGTTTGTTGTTTGTTGTTGTACACTCTGATGTAATGATGATATGATGCAATGAAATGTAATGTATAAAATGTAATAAATGATATAGTTCTTTGTTTAAAGATTATTCATTTATTATTATATGTTGTTCCGCTGTGAATTGTGAGATTCTGATATTGTTCAGTTGTTTTCTGTTCTCTCTATTTTCTGTTTTCTTTCCTCTCCATCTTCTACCTTCTTCTCTCTTCTTCTTCTTTTCTTCTTTCTTAAAACCCCTCAGTGTTCGGTTTTTCGTCGTTCGACTACTCGGCGGTCGATAAAGTGAGTATCGATGTTGAATTTTCGGAAGACGAAGAATCGGGTCCTGACAATGTGGTATCAGAGCATATGGTTAAAGGACAACCATGGTTCTGTTGGGTATTACTCATTAGAAATAGAGTCAGCAGTACTCTAGAATGAGTTTGGGTGTAATAATAGCTATGAGAGCGTATTTGTTAGTGAATATAAAATTGTTTTATATTGTGATGATTGGTTTATTGAGTGGCATATGAACCTTCGTCAGCGTGGTCTCGACAACTATGCCGAAGGGGTTTCTAAACACTTGAATAGAACAATTCGACACAATATTGTTTTAAATTGGGTAAAAGAAATAATTTTACCTTGATTATATTTTGTATATGAAGAAATAATTTTTCAGAATTATTAAAGTGTATATAAGTTGATTGTTTAGATGTTTGAATAATCTAAATAAAAGAATAATTGTATAAGCAAATGAATTATAAGAATTGAATTATAATTAAAGGGATTTACAATTGTGAAATAAACTTATATATATATATATATAGAAGTGAAACTATATGGATATATTTATGAATATGGGTTATAAATAAAAATGAATGTGAACTTGAGTTATATAAATGAAATTCAACTTTAGAAATTGAATTGAATGAATGGATCGAATGATAATCAATTAAATGTAAATTTAAGTTGATATGGAATAAATGAATATAAGTGTTAATTCATTAAAATCTAATGTTAGTAGAAGTTGAATGATTGAATGAAAATCAATTAATTAAACCAATTGAAAGCAAAGGAATTTGGTTGAAATAAATATAAATTGATTGTTATATGGTTGTTAGTTGGTTGATGGTTGCATTTGTTGCTTTTACTACATTTGTTATGTTGACATATATAGTTATTATGTTGCTATATGTTGTATATCGATACTATTGTCTGTATACATGTTTCTCATGTTGTTTGTTGAGTGATTAGTAGGTGCGGATCGCGTTGCTTCGCATTTGGAGCTCGCTTTCGCGCTATATTAGCCGTATATGCTTGCTAATAAAATATAAGGTACATATCTCGGATTACATACCGTACTTTTATACTTTTTCCCTGCGGGATGCCTCATTACTTGATGAGATGTATATTTGTGATATATATACTGTCATTCTTTTTTCGGATCGAGCCGCGCAAAGGAGACTATGGCGAATTTTTCCGGAAATTTAAGGTGTTAGAAAATTTTTAAGAAATTTGGAAAGTTTTGAAAACTTTAACTTTGATTTTGGAATTGAAGTTAAACAATAGTAGTTGTTTTTGAAAGGATAACTAAGTATGATTTGAAAACTTAGTAAGTTATTATAAGAAGTTTAACTATGGATTTTATGGAAAGTTAATAAATTCTATAACTTTTCTTACTTGTTAATTTCGAGGACGAAATTCTTTTAAGTGGAGAAGATTGTAACGACCCAGAATTTTAATTTATTAAAATTTGAATATTTAATTAATTTTAAATATTTATAAGTGAATTTATAAGTCAAATAAATTTTATTTTGAATTATTGGATTTAATTGGATAATTAAATCGATAATTTAATATGTTAAATTATGAAAATAATTGAAAATTGAGTTAAATATGATTGAAAATGATTTGTAAAATTTTATTTTATCATATTGAAGTTAGAACGATATTTTAGAACTTTTAAAATCGAATTAAAAGTTAATTTGTGAAAATTGAATATTTTAATATTTAAATCGACTAGTGAAAATAGTCAATTTTTGAACAGTCTCAGAATTGAACGAAACCAGTTCCATTGGATCCGTAATAGTTAGTTATTACCGGATTTCAAATTTCGTGTCAATCGGAGCCATCGTTTGATCGTGGCAGCTCGAAACGCATCGATTTATTTTTAATATTAATTTGGCGAGTTAAAATAGCCATTTTTCAAAAAGTCTCGGATTTCGACGAAACCAGTTTCATCGGATCCGTAATGTGATATTATTGTAAGGTTTCAAATTTCGTGTCAATTGGATTTACCGTTTGTCCGGTACAATTTAAAACGCCTAGAAATCGATTTAAATCGGTTTAATTTAAATTGAACGTTTTTAGCCATAACTCGCACAGATGTCCGAATTAGCTTTCGAAACCTGTTCCATTGTGTCCGGAACGCGGGGTAAACCCTAAAAACGCTGGTTACGGCGCGTAAATCGGAGTTCGGAATTTCCGGATGAATAGTGTTCGAAAATTCTCTATAAATACACCTTAAAATTTCTAAAAAAAAAAAAAGAGAAAAACCCTAATCTAAAACTGCACAGCCGCCTCCACATCTATGCACAGCCAGAAAACTCCCACATTCTTCCCCTCCGATCTCTCAATCCATCAGCTTTTAGACAAAACCCTCAACTACAATATTTTAGAGCATGGCAAGATCCTTATATTCAACGGTGGAGATCGAGATTGGAGCTACGGATCAACGGCAAATCGTTCGAGAAGGCGCTGCGTTTGGGCACGAATTCCCAGGCCATGATGAGGCCGAGCTTCATGAGGTTGGGGCCGAGTATAGAGGGGGTGAAGGGCTTCGAGATGGCGGTGGTTTGATGAAGTTTCGTTGAGCGAGGAGATGGTGATATCAAAACCTAATATTGGGGAGGTGGGTTCTTTGTTCGGCCTAATTCCTGTACATTTGCGTAAGAAGGAAGATGGTGGGGGGGGGGGGGGGGCGTTGGATACGGGATGAACGGTTATGATGAGAAAATGGTGAAAATTTAAATAAATGTTGTAATTTATATGCTTTATAAAATCGTGTAACTTCAAAAATTCATATCTTTTTCATACGAGGTCGAAAACGCGCGAAACCAGTTGCGTTGGAATCGTATGGACGAGCACTACGCGATGAAATTGGATTGGAGTCGTTTGGAGTTAGTGAGAATTTTAGGTAAAATTAAACGTCCGTTTAATTTTATTCGAAATAAATCGCTAAAAACGAAATTGAAATCAAGGTGAGAACTTCTCACTCAATCGAATCAGTTTCGATTTTATTTTAAATAGTTAGATTTAAAATATTTGAATGCATGTTTGAATGATGATTGATATCTATTGATTGTTAAAATAGACATTATGCGCCGTTAGTAAGCGGATGTTATTTATTAAAAACATATACCGCGAATATTTCATAAACAGTGAAAATGGTATTATATATAATAGCAATATATATATATTGGCATATGTGTATATTGGAGTTATTGATTTGCCGCATTTTTTGTTTAGCGGATGAGACCCTATTGCGCCGTTATTAAGCGGATAATATTATTAAATCCCATATACCGCGATAATTTCGTACTGGAGCGGAATTGGTATTGTGCTAATGTTTTTGGATGCAGGAAAACAGGTTGGAGGGATCCAACTGGATTCCTCAACAATATTTATTTGATTTCAGATATTTTGATATTTGATGGATTATCATATCGATATATGATATCGTTGTTGTCGTGATTGACTATTTGGTGTGTAGCATCATTGGACCAAAATTTAGAATTTTAAAATGATTTTAAAGTGATTTTTGAAAGTATACGTTATAAATATTTTGGAATTAATTCATATTAAATAAATAAACGTATAAATTTTAATTTTATAAAATAGTTTAATCGGGATTTTTGAATCTATTATAAAGAGTTGAAAATATAGGATTTATAAAATTCAATTATTTTATGAATCAAAATGGTGAAATAATAAAGGAGATTAAGGACGTTTTAAAAGAATAATATAAATTGATTTATATTTAGAGATTTATAAATGGATATTTATAAATTGAAATATTGAAATTATAAAACGAGTTTTTATAAGTGTTTGAATGAAGTGAAAATGAATTTCATAAATTGAATGAGATTTATAGAATTATAAACGGTGAAATTATAAAATTTATAAAGTCATTAAAAGAATGGTTTTGGATAGATAATTGAATCTTATAAGTTATAAGATTTATAATTTGGGAAGTTAAAAGAACGATTTTGTAAAATAACCGTTTTATAAGTGTTTAACTTATAATATGAACCTTTAGTTTATAATTGAGTTATAAATCGAATAGGTTAATAAAAAAAATTTATAAAAGGAAGTTGTTATAAAATAATTAGAAATGGAATTTATAAACGTTGTTTTATAAATTCGCAAATGACTTATTTTGATAAGTAAATTGTTGAAACCTATAAATGAAGTTATATTCACGTTTTTGACTGTGAATAAACCTTTGAAATAAAATGAATAAAAGGATGAAATTGATTAACGTAGTATATTCACGTTTTAAATAGTGAATAATATGTTAAAGAAATTGTTTTGAATGTGATATTTCAAATAGAATTAAAACGATCTAACGATGTTTTAAAATGTGTTGAGATTCGAAACCATAGATTTCAACATTCATTGTTGAAATAGACGTTTTCGAGAAATAGAAGGAAATAATGGACTATAACACTGTTGTTATAGTAAATGATTTCCGAAAGGAAATGTTTTGTATAGTATTGGGATTTATATATCTATCTTAATTTCGAATCCCTATACTAGTGATTTTGGGACGTTGTAACGATGTTTTACGTAACATTCGTTTTGGCCCAAATAAATATGTTAAGAGAATGATTTCCTTAAAGAATGAAATATATACTTAATCTCGATTTAAGTATATTGAATATTTTCTAAGTGTTGAAAATAAATAAAATTCGTGAATTACTTATTTAATAAGTATGGAAATGTTTTCCAATATAAAGTGAATATTTTGAGAATTTATCTTTTTGAAGATAAATTGAAATGAATAATTGAAATCATATATGCATGGATATTGTGAAATATAAATTCACTATGGAATTTATGAATGAAAAGGAGAATTTGTTTAAAAATAAATATTGATTTATTTTTGAAGTATTGAAATTATATATCTAGTGAAGATATTTTGGCAAATAAATAATTTGGAAAATTATTTGGAATCTGGTGATGTTGTGCATATCCATTGATAGTTCAATAACCGACTGTCAATATTTCCCTTTGAATGGGTATTTGATGTGATTTGTTTGAATGTGAATGCTACACTTATTTTTGAATAAGCGCTCACTATTCGGGTTAACCGGGAAAGGACCATGGGGTCGTATAACCCATTCTGAATATGTGATACGTCGTTGTGAATTGCATTGAAGATCGGTGTTGAAGACCCGGTATTTGCGAAAGCGATAGGATGACCTATCGATTGTCTCTGCACTGAGTTGCAACGGTATAGAGACTCCCTAAGTGATGGGAAATCCGATCAGGATTGTGAATATCCGGATTGCAAGGACTTCTTTGTAAGTGCCTTCGGTTTTGTTCGAGCCCGGAACAGACTTGTATGGATAGTATGTCTGACATTACAAATTGAGATATAAAGCCGATTTCTTTCAAATATATTTCTGTTGGTGGCGGAGAATTTATTCTTTTAGCTTAACACCCTTCTCTGAGACGTACGAGCTTAGAGGTTATGTAGTTGAACGTTATCAGCGATATATTCCCAATTTGGTAATGTGACATGCTGAGTGTTGCTGTAAATGATCATTGTGTTGATTATTTGTGATAGGATCGTTTATTTGATCGTCTATCCTGGTGATCATTTCTATGATCATTTGTTGACCCAAAGCATGGCTTTTGTATAAAGTATGTTTTTGTGGACGTGACTTCGTCGAGCCTCACACCCCGTGAATGGTCAAAACAGGAAAGAAGCAGCAAGGTTATGAGGGGTAGCGCCCTTTAGGATGTGTGCATTTCCTTCTGGAAAAGGGTGGTATCATGGTATGGAGCCCAGATACTTACTCATGTTGAAAACACTTTGTTATGATTGTGTGAATTGATTACGAGCGCTCGGTGAAAGGTCCCAAAGGACCGGGGGATGGCATATTCGGTCAGTTGTTACTCAGTTAGGGGTAACCCGGCCTTGTGTTGGTAGAGATCCGGTTTGGTTCTCGGGGATGTCCATCCAGAGGCATTCTCATGTGGCAATGGGAAGTTCCTTGGCCTGATCATTCGTTGGAAATCCAAAGAAACAATACGATCTTGTACGGTATTAGTTGTAGAACCTATCATTCACTTATGGTGGCGCCCACTGTTTGGATGGTAGCTATAGTAGGCATAGTTCGAAATGTCTATGCTGGCTAAGATTTATATTCTACTTTCGAAATGAATTTTTCCTACACTATGCACTAATAATAATATGAAATGTTCTTTTAAATGCGTATCAAGCATCTTTGACTATCATAAGGAGAAATCTCCTCCGATTCTGCGTTTGCATTGTGCGTGTGTGCGGGAGGCCTTATGGTAGTCTCATTTTTAAAAGCATTGCGAATTGACTTTAAAAATATTCCTCTATTTTGTTTTCAAAGATAAATAAACTGTTTTGAGTTCTCACACCAGTCACATGACTGACTTGGAGTTTATTGTTTTCCTTCCTAAACTCTGGGTGCCCACCAATTTCCACACGGGCAGTTAAGAGTTAGGTTTAGCAGGATATTCTGGAGTTGCTGGAGGCAAGCTGGATGGCATGGCGTATTATTAGTATATAGTATTTCTTTTTCCGCTGCACTGTTTGTTGTTTGTAGTTGTACACTCAGATGTAATGATGATATGATGTAATGAAATGTAATGTATAAAATGTAATAACTGATATAGTTCTTTGTTTAAAGATTATTCATTTATTATTATATGTTGTTCCGCTGCGAATTGTGAGATTCTGATATTGTTCAGTTGTTTTCTGTTCTCTCTATTTTCTGTTTTCTTTCCTCTCCATCTTCTACCTTCTTCTCTCTTCTTCTTCTTTTCTTCTTTCTTAAAACCCCTCAGTGTTCGGTTTTCCGTCATTCGATTACTCGGCAGTCGATAAAGTGAGTATCGATGTTGAATTTTCGGAAGACGAAGAATCGGGTCCTGACAATTCTTATCATAAAACCCCAAATTTTATTTCTTCCAACATTAAATCACAAAATCCTTTTAAATTAACTATTTTTAATTATCGAAAATTATGGGTCGTTACAATATACTTCGTCATATTCACCGATAAGTTATCACAGACATAGTCGTGTGTGTTTGATACATATGTATATGTCTATGATAAGCTCATAGAATATAAAGTAGAAGTAAATAAGATAATATGCAACATAAATGATTTGATCACTTGATCGAATGAGTGAGTATATTGGAAAGAGTTTCGTATTTACCTAATATGAATAAATAATCGATTTTAAAAGTCACTCCTCCTTTTAAAACATAGTGATGTATATATAATGAGCATGAAGAACTTTATGGGACAAAGCATGATTAATGATGAGTGAAGTTGAGTTAAACTCTTTCTATAAGGTGTGTACTTAAGAGTAGTACACAAGATTAAAATTAATATCATCTAAAGAATAGTTTACAAAACCATACGAGATAAGAATTTATAAGAACCCTCTACATATCCAAGGCCAAGGAGTTGGCAGGTTGTGTGAATCAAAAAACCGCACGTAATAATTGTACATAAGAGATCTTGGATGAATCGTCCTAAGAGGATTTTGGGGATGATAGTCATTAGATGACTAATTTATGTTGTGAACATAAATATATTTTGAACTAATGCAAATTTTTTTTATATAAGGTATTTCATAAAATTCTTATGAATGCCTGTTCCGCTACACTGAGAAACAAACATTGTTTCAAGAAATACCAACTTCGCAGCGAAGAAATTTCTTTAAAAAATTATTGGTATAAAATAAATATGGATACCATCAAATAATAAAACCGATTAAAAAGGATGGAATGAAGTTGATCAAACCTAAATGAACACAAATACACTAGAACATCTAATGAATATTCTTGTACATTAAAGAGAAACCGTGAGTTTCTTGTCAATGTTAAGAATAAATAATCCTCGGTTGTTTAAATTAAACCATTAAGAGTATTATTCTGTGATTTTGTACAATGCGCAAATCCAAAATCGATTCCAAGTACATTATTAAAATATGATTTTGATAGTTGTATCCAAAGAAGTATGATCCATTGGTAGAAAATGTGTCTTTAGGAGAAAGACAAATTCAGTTCAAATATCGTGAGCCGCATTGATAAGAATAATACCATGAATTTCAATTATTGAAATTAGCATAACAGATTCACCATTCGATGTGCTCAAGTTGGTTTAGATTTTACTAACAAAATGATCGCATGGTATGACGTTATGATTTGATACATATATGTTGAAATGGAAAATTTTAAATAATGATTTAGAGTAAACTTTTACACATAATGACCAAAGTGTCTCGAAATCAGTGAGAGTAATATTGAGCCCTATGAATTTTTGGTGACAAAAAGTGTCATTTTATAAGCATATGAATCGAATAAATATTTTAATAGAAATATCAAATAGTTTGATTATCGGTCAAAATGTAAAGGAAGCATGTATTCATAAGAAAATACATTAAAAGATATATAGATATTTCTAAACCATAAGTAAACAACATATTGTCGATTGTTCATGATGCGTTTGTATTAAAATTAGTTGTAGCAGTTTTAGTATTCGACGTTGGATTCGCAAACGATGTCTTTTATATTTATAGTAGTATAAAACATATTAGGAATGTCTTAGACAATATGCAAGGACATCTTATTAAATGTTTAATACGAAACATGTAAGATGGATTCTTTAGGCATTGACAATAAGAATTATGATGCATGTTATGTTGTCTACCATATCGTGATTTGTTTGTATATTTGATGCATAAAGAAAATATCAAATCCAAATTGATATCACTAAATGGTTATTTGATGTGTTCTCATTTATTTGTGAAATTCTAGAGAATTGTTTATAGGAAAAACAAACTCCTTATAAAGGAGTGTTTGGACTAAAATTTGATAAGCGATAATGAGTATAATTTGTCAATAATAATTCAAGTTAAGAATCTTTAAACTGTAAATGTTCCAAGTAGAAGAGATTGTAGGCGATTCAATCAAAATTCTAAGAACATTGACTTGAATAACACCATAATAAGTACAATGTATGTATTCAATAAATGCACAAATTTATAACCGGGTCGAGGGTGATTCAAAATGTTGAGAATCTCATAACATTGTTATATGATAACAATATTGCGATATAGTTCGTAATAAAACTTAGAGCTCACTAGAAGTCGAGGGACATACTCTAATTGTTCTACATGATAAAACATTTTATCAGAGGTGGAAAGAGTTGATGAACGAAGTAAATAATTGAAGCATAGTAGATACCCGTTCACCGGGAGACTTACCTGATTGGTTTTTAAGGAAACCGATTAGAGAAGTTGAAATAAGATTCCATAATTGACTGCTAGCGCAAGTAGGAGATTGATAGAGTTAGAAGTATGCCTTAAGAACAGTAATATATTTTGTTATGTATATCTAACTCGATAACCAATCTTGAATGAGTTAGTGGTATGCCTTAGTTCTTTTAACTTAGGAATACTGTTGATGTTCAATGTGAAAGCTCCGCTTTGATTATAGTTAAATCGTGGCATGACGTCCATTGAATGACCATAGTTGGGTCGAGTGGAAGCATTTGAAGTGTAACGGTATTTGAGAGAGGATTTGTCTCCTCAATTATATGAGGTTAGTATCATGGTCGACTGAAGCCAACTCAAAGTCAAAGTCTCTAGCCAGAGCATTTCGGTTTATAATAATTATTATTATTGAACCAAAGACTTTGTGTTTGGACTATAGAGTTGAATATGGATGATATTGGAATTTTGACCGGTACAAATTCCATAAGTCCAAATTGATATAGTTTTGATGAAGAAAATTGTTGTAAATAGTAGTCATAATCGGGTAACACTTAACAAAGTAAAATTGGATTTTATCGAAAGCAGTTATTATCCAACCTTTTGACCAAGCAATATTCGAATAGACTGGATGAATCAAACTTGGGAACTATCAAGGCAGAAAGTCCAGATAGATAGCCCAAGAGTCCAGAAACCAAGTACAAATAAAGTCAAGGGATGAAGACAGAGCGCCTCAAAGAAATAAAGGGTCAAAATCCAACGAGGAGTTGGGTCGGTACCAATCTACGAACCTTGATCGAATCTTTCCCCCACTCCCACTACATACTAGTGATGATCCCAGAGGCGAATGTTGTTCTGCCTATCCCATGCAATTCTCTATCGACCCCCACGAGCTATGGAATCGGCAACTCTACTTCTCTATGGATCCATTACTTGGACTCGGAAACAAGTAAATAATGGTGCAAACAAGTTTGGAATCATGAAGCTAATCGCAAATCGAACCAACACAAAGAATTCATGACAATCATTTTGGCCACCTTATAAATCATACCTATCCAAGCCCATGGATTCGTACCAATCCACTTATATAAGGTATTTCATAAAATTCTTATGAATGCCTGTTCCGCTACACTGAGAAACAACCATTGTTTCCAGAAATACCAACTTTATAGCGAGGAAATTTCTTTAAGAAATTATTGGTATAAAATAAATTTGGGTACCATCAAATAATTAAACCGATTACAAAAGATGGAATGAAGTTGACCAAACCTAGATGAACACAAAAACATTAAAATATCTAATGAACATTCTTGTACATTAAAGAGAAACTGTGAGTTTCTTGTCAATGTTAAGAATAAATAATCTTCGGTTGTTTAAATTAAACCATTCAGAGTATTGATTCTGTGATTTTGTACAATGCGCAAATCCAAAATCGATTCCAAGCACATTATCAAAATATGATTTTGATAGTTATATCCAAAGAAATACGATTCATTGGTAGCAAATGTTTCTTTAGGAGAAAGACAAATTTAGTTCAAATATAGTGAGCCGCATTGATAAGAATAATATCATGAATTTCAATTATTGAAATTAGCGTAACAGATTCACCATTCGATGTGCTCAAGTTGATTTAGATTTTACTAACAAAATGATCGCATGGTATGACTTTATGTTTTGATACATATATGTTGAAATGGAAAATTCTAAATAATGATTTAAACTATTTACACATGATAACCAAAGTGTCTCGAAATCAGTGAGAGTAATATTGAGTCTATGAATTTTTGGATATGATCTAAGAAATGACAGAAAGTATCATTTTATAAGCATCAGAATCGAATAAATATTTTAATAGAAATATCAAATAGTTTGATTATCAGTCAAAATGTAGAGGAAGCATGTGTTCATAAGAAAGTACATTGAAAGATATATAGATATTTCTAAACCATAAGTAAACAACATTTTGTTGACTGTTAATGATGCATTTGTGTTAAAATTAGCTGTAGCAGTTTTAATATTCGACGTTGGATTTGTAGATGATGTCTTTTATATTTATAGTAGTATAAAATATATTAGGAATGTCTTAGACAATATGCAAGGACACCTTATTAAATGTTTAGTACGGAACATGTAAGATGGATTCCTTATGCATTGATAATAAAAATTATGATGCATGTTATGTTGTCTACCATATCGTGATTTGTTTGTGTATTTGATGCACAAAGAAAATATCAAATCCAAATTGATATCACTAAATGGTTATTTGATGTGTTCTCATGTATATATGAAATATTAGAGAATAGTTTACAGAAAAAACGAACACCTTATATAGGAGTGTTTGGACTAAAATTTCATAAGCGATACTGACTATAATTTGTCAATAATAATTCAAGTTAAGAATCTTTAAACTGAAAATTTTCCAAGTAGAAGAGATTGTAGGTGATTCAATCAAAATGCTAAGAACATTGACTTGAATAACACCACAATAAGGACAATGTTTGTATACAATAACTGCACAAATTTATAACCCGGTCCAGGGTGACTCAAAATGTTGAGAATCTCATAACATTGTTATATGATAATAATATCGCGATATAGTTCATAATAAAACTTAGAGCTCACTAGAAGTCGAGGGACATACTCTAATTGTCCTACACGATAAAACATTTTATCAATGGCGAAGAGAGTTGATTAACGAAGTAAATAATTGAAGCATAATAGCATACCCATTCACCAGGAGACTTGCCTGATTGGTTTTTGAGGAAACCGATTAGAGAAGTTGAAATAAGATTTCATAATTGACCGCTAGTGCAAGTAGGAGATTGATAGAGTTAGAGGTATGCCTTAAGAACAATAATGAATTTTGTTATGTATATCTAACTCGATAACCAATCTTGATAGAGTTAGTGGTATGCCTCAGTTCTTTTAACTTAAGAATACTGTTGATATTCAATGTGGAAGCTCCGCTTTGATTATAGTTAAATCATGGCATGACGTCCATTAATGACTATAGTTGGGTCGAGTGGAAGCATTTGAAGTGTAACGGTATTCGAGAGAGGATTTGTCTGCTCAATTATATGAGGTTAGTATCATGGTTGGCCAAAGTCAACTCAAAGTCAAAGTCTCTAGCCAGAGCATTTTGGTTACTAATAATTGTTATTATTGAACCAAAGACTTTATGCTTGGACTATAGAGTTGAATATGGATGATAATGGAATTTTGACCAATACCAAATTCCATAAGTCCAAAATGATATAGTTTTGATGAAGAAAATTGTTGTAAATAATAGTCATAATCTGGTAACACTTAACAAAGTAAAATTGGATTTTACCGAAACCAGGTATTATCCAACCTTTTGACCATGCAATATGAGGATAGACTAGAAGAATTGAACTTGGGAACTATCAAGGCAGATAGTCCAGATAGATAGCCCAAGAGTCTAGAAACCAAGTACAAATAGAGCCAAGGGATGAAGATAGAGTGCCTCAAAGAAACAAAGGGTCGGAATCCAACAAGGAGTTGGGTCGGTACCAATCTACGAACCTTGTCAAATCTTGCCCCCACTCCCACTACATACTAGTGATGATCCCAGAGGCGAATGTTGTTCTGCCTATCCTATGCAATTCTCTATCGACCTCCTTGAGCATTGGAATTGACAACTCTACTTCTATACGGATCCATTACTTGGACTTGGAAACAAGTAAATAATGGTGCGAACAAGTTTGGAATCATGAAGCTAATCGTAAATTGAACCAACACAAAGAATTCAAGACAATAATTTTGGCCACCTTATAAATCGGTACCTATCTAAGCCCATGGATCGGTACCAATCCACTTATTTTGTTGAGGTGGCCACCATTTTCTCCAGGGGACTTAGTCTTGGCATGAAAAACAAGGCGAGATCGTGGAGGCGAGTTTCTAGGCTTCCTAAGTCTATAAATAGAGAAGAAATGCTGATTTTCATGGATCTTTTCGGCTTTTTTCACTACTCTAATTACTTGTAATCACCCTCAGATTTATACCGATCCGCAAGAATAACTACCTGTAATCCAGTGATCTAGGCAATAAAAACACTAAGTGGACGTAGGCCAAAATTAACCGAACAATTATAAACGTTGCATGTTTTTTTTCCCATTTTCATTTATTTTCTTTACTTATTATTCTCTACATAATTTTCTGGGTGTTTGTGCTATTTTTGGTTTGAACATTTCGGTGCTTTTACTAAGAGTTGAACTCAGGCTACTTGGATCCATCATCTACTATTGAATTTCTTATATCTAGGAGATAGATCCAATGTTTCAACCTTACAGTTCTATTATTCATATTTTTAAACATCTAAGAGAAATTATTCTCGATGGCCCCATCAAGGAGAGAACGTGCTACAATTTCGAGACCTACTAATAATGTCGAGAATCAAGACACTTACCGTGTGGATGAAGTTGCCTAAACAAAATAGTCTGAGTTCCAGCATCCAACTAAAGTCATGATCAGAATGGAGATGGATCGCATGATGAAGTAGATGAAGGATAGATTTTAGGAGACTTGCAATGAAATGAACCAGTACATGCGCCAAAGCTTGAGGTGGCTGAATGAACTAAGTCAGAACAGCCGTAGGAGGAGTAGGAGGGACTTAGACCATTCAAGTTTAGAATTTGAAAGTTCCTCATCATCTAAACAAAGACGGAGGGATATAAAGCAGAAGAAGCCTTAAAATACAGCTGGGACCTCAAATCAAGGGATGAGACAAACCCATTGCTCGGGTTTATAGATCGGTACCGATCTAAGAGGACGGTATGAACTAGTCCAACTAATTTTTGCTCCGAGGGTCAGCTTTTGGAGGGTAGCATAGTTGTGACCTCTAGACTGTTGTTGATGATCAGAATCTAGAATATCGAGCTATTGTTAATGATACAATGCACATGAATCATACATGAGGGACTACTAGACGATTGGATCTCTCAGAGTCTGGAGAGCCTACGCGAGAGCGTTCGCCATGCCGAATACTCGGGATGGACCTCGATTACCGTCGTTCAATTGGACCTGTAGACCTGCAGCACTTGATGAAGTATGAGTGGCATATAGACTTAGCTAGAGCATCCGATTCCATTAGATGTCGTTGCTTTTCAATTTTCTAGGAGGAAGTAGTGATGATGTGGTTCATTGGCTCCAACCGAGATCCATATCGTCTTTGGCTGAGTTATCGTGAAAATTTCTAGAGTAATTCCATTTACACACTATGCGTCCAAAAGACGTGATGTTACTATCAAATCTTATCCAGGACGTGGGAGAATCATTAAATAGTTTCTTAAATCGGTTGCATACAGTTGTGCCAGAAGTAACAAATCCATTGATGACATAGTATTGATGTCATTGATCAGGGGAATTCATCCCAAAACTGACTTCGGGAGATGGTTGGAAATGAAACCCCCATCAATAATGGATATTTTCTATAGGAAGGCTAATTAGTTCCTGTGTTTGGAGGAGGCACACAATCGTCCTTGAAGAGGTGAGGCTGGCAGTTTAGTTGAAGTGATATACAATAACATTGCTGTAAAACAATCTGGAGGAAGTTCTGAGAACATGGATGTAAATATTGGCAACAAGAGCGATGGTTAGAAATACAATGACAATTGGGCCAGAAAGCGAAAGCCTGATGATAGGAATCATCCCAGGATTCCTAAGTATGATAATTATATTGAATTCAATAACTTAATCGAGAATATATATATCTGACAACTCAAGGTACCGAGTAGTTTTGGAGGCTTGTTCCGAAGGAGTCGACTGAGAAGAAGAAGAGATCCTAGCAAGTTTACAAGTTTCATGAGATGCAAGGTCATAATACTAATGAATGCAGACACTTCTACGATATAATTGAGGAGCTGATTCGAAAGAAGAACATGCAGCAGTTTGTGAAATCCCCGCAGGATGGTGGACAAGGAAATTCTAACCCTCTTGGGTCGTCTTCCCAATGGGGGAAAGCTGGTTCTAATGGCGAGGAGCTTAGGTGGGTTGAAAAACGTTTGGTGATAAATACAATCATCAGTGGGCCGCATCTAGCTGATAGGAGTTTGAATGAAATGGATTGGTACGTTGGTGCTTTGAAACATATCCAGAATGAGAGTTGTTTGGTAGTAGAGGATGGAGCTCCCACAAAACAGTTTAGAACCATGATTGATAACATTATATTTCGAAACAGAGGCGCTGATGGGGTGGAAGCCGCAACAATTGACCCGTTGGTTATAACGACCAAGATTAGCGCTGCTATTGTATGATAGGTGCCTGATTGATTGTAGTAGTTCAGTTAACATTCTATTCAAAAAAGTCTATGACCAAATGCTTCTGGAAGGTAAGGACTTGAAATTATGTAAATCTTAGATCAGGGATTTAATGAGATAACTTCGGAGCCAGTCAGATAAGTGGAATCACCATTGGTACTTGGAGAGGGAGACCATAGGCGAGTGTGGGTTGTGACTTTTATGGTATCAAACATTTACTTTGCTTATAATGCATTTTGGGCCGACCAGTCCTGGTTGAATTCAGAGCGGCTATAACTTCCTAGTGTTTGGCGCTTAAATTTCCTACAGAGAACGGTATGGAAGTAGTGCACGAAGATCAAGGGCTTGGCCATGAATGTTATGTCGTTGAGGTAAGGAAGGCGAGGCGAAGAGAGAAAGGAAAAGGTGTAGAGCGGACTCTCTACATTAACACTTTGGACGCATAACAACTAATTCTTGAGCGCTGGATCAGGTGACACAGTTGGTTCCATAAGGATATTGATCCATGGAAAGAGCCCCTTGATGGAAGAGCATTTTCCGTCAAATTAACGATTAATGTTCCGATCAACAGGATGATCCGACACGGGTCCTGAAGGTCGGGTCATGGCTCGGCGTTGGGATAATGAAGGAGTTGGTTCGTTTTCCCTGGGCGAACCTAGATGTGTTCGCATGGAGACACTTTGATATGTGTAGGATCTCGACGGAGATAGTGAGCCATGCATTGTATATAAATCTCAAATGCATTCCTGTAAAACACCAGCACTACAGCTTGGGTCCAAAGAAATCCGCTACACCCAAGGAAGAGGTGGATAAGATAAAGGATAATGGCTTCATATACGATGCGTTATACATAGAAGGGGTGTCAAATTTTGTCTTAGTGAAAAGTCAAACGGGAAATGGAGGACATGCGTTGACTATTCTGATTTGAATAAGGCGTGGCCAAAGGACAGCTTCTCGCTCCCAATGATTGATTAATTGGTGGATTCGACCATCGACCATGAATTTCTTTCATTCATGAATGCATACTCTGGATACAATAAGACTCCAATGCTTATTTCGAATCAGGAATATACCAGCTTTACTGCCGACTTGGGACCGTATCGCTATGTGGTTATGCCATTTAGGTTGAAGAACGCTTAAGCAACTCACCATAGATAAGTAAAATAGAATGTTCAAAGAACATATTGGACACTCAATGGAAGTCTATGTAGACGACTTGCTCGTGAAGTCACGACATTCGGAAAACCACGTTGACGATTTGGCAAAGATGTTCGTCATTCTTCGAAAATACGGAATGAAGCTCAATCCCTTGAAATGCTCTTTTGGCATTGCGTCTGGGAAATTCTTGGACTTTATTATGAACTCCCATGGGATCAAAGCTAATTCAGGAAAGATCCAGGCCTTGAGAAATAATGATGCCTCAAAGACAATCAAGGAGGTCCATAGCTTGAATGGGAAGGTCGTCGCCCTAAGTCGATTCATCTCCATAGCCACCGAAAAATGCATCCTTTTATTTGATGCAATTAAGAATGGAAAAAGTCCGAAGGGAAAATGGAATTTCACTTGGAATAAGGAGCGTAAAGATGCATTCTAGGCTCTGGAGGATCACATAGAGAGACCCTCCATTCTCTCGAAGCCAATGGATGACTTGGACTTGTTTATATATCTGGCACTGTTGATGCAACGTTGAGTGCCACACTTATTTGAGAGGAATCCTGCATCCAACGACCGGTCTATTACATCATTAACGGTTAATAGGAGCATAAAGAAACTACTTGAAGATCGCTTTAAGTAAGCTCCGCCCCTATTTTCAGGCTCATCCGATCAAAGTTCTTACTAACCAGCCTTTGCGACAAGTCTTACAACGACCAGAGACTTTTAAAGGATATTGAAATGGAACATTAAATTGAGCCAATATAATATAATCTATCACCCTCGAAGAGCTATCCAGGCTCAAGCTTTGGCGGATTTCATAGCTGAATTAACTGCATAAGACGATACTCCAGAGAGTAGCGGTGAGCAAAATGCTAGATGGAAGGTGTACACAGATGGTGCATCAAATGAACGTTATTCCAGTGCTAGAGTTGTTCTTGTCACTCTCAAGGAACATTCAATCTATTATGCCCATAGTCTCAACTTTCCTGCAACAAACAATGAAGCGGAGTATGAAGCTTTGATTGTAGAACTCAAAATTGCGAAGGAATTGGAAGTTAAAACTTTACACATCTTCTACAATTCCCAGCTGGTGGTATGTCAAGTTAGGAAGGAATTTTGGGCAAAAGGAGCGAGGCTGGCTCCTTACCTAAACCAGACCCATGAGCTACTTAGTGACATTGAATATTACATAATAACGCATATCCTAGAGAGGAAAATACGAAGGCCGACTCATTGGCCAAGCTAGCCAGTTCAGGAGATACGCAGCTAATAGGCCCTATTTTTGTGGAAGTAATATTGACTCCGAGCTTCGACCATATGGATGTCGATTGGGTCTTGGAAGCCAAGAATGATAAGGAGTCAGGAATGACTCCCATAAAGAATTATATGCAGAGGGGAATCCTTATGGACAGGAAGACGAACGATGGCTCCTTCGCCAAGCTTTGAGATAAATCTTTCAGCTGGGAGCACTTTATAGGAACAGATACTCAGTCCCACTGCTACGATGTGTTGCTATAAACAAGGCCAAATAAGTCTCAAGAGAAGTGCCCGTAGGGGCCTATGGCGACTACATCGGTGGGCAAACCCTAGCGAAGAAGATTCTACGCTATAGTACTTTTTGCCAACTATCAACCAAGATGCTTCTTATTACACTAGAAGATGTGACAAGTTCCAAAGGTTTGCTAAGATTCCAAGAGCCCCATCAATGGAGATTAACTAAATGGCCAGTCCCTAGCCATTTGCAGTCTGGGAAATTGATATTATCGGTGTGTTTCTGATATCTATAGGTGGTGCGAAGTACGCCATCATTGAAGTTGATTACTTCGCCAAATAGGCTGAGGCAGAGCCATTAGCTACAATTTCCATAAACAAAGCAATCAATTTCGTAGTTTGGAGTATCATCTATCGTTTTGGAGTTCCACAAGCAATCGTTGCCGATAATGAAACTGAATTCGACAGCACCAAGTTTAAGGATTTCTACCGCCGACATCGCATAGAGAAGAGATTTGTTACGATAGCATGTCCATATACAAATGGATAAGTTGAATCTGTAAACAAGACTATCAAGTCCATTCTCAAGAAATGGTTGGAAAAGGGTAAGGGCAAGTAGGTTGATGAACTTCCATTAGCTCTTTGGGCTTATCAGATAAACTACAAGTCAACGACTGACCATTCTCTATTTGCCTTGGCCTACGAACTAGAGGCTATGATTCTAGTTGAACGGGAAGTACCTTCTCATCGAGTGAATAACTACAAACCAGGGATGAATAAGAAACTCATGTTGGAATCTCTTGATATGATCGATGAGAAACGCGATGAAGCTAACTTGAGAACAGCCGCGCACCGAAACTGTGTAATTCGATATTACAATGCCAAGGTTAGGAATCAAACCTTTGAGATTGGCAACCAGATTCCCAAACAAATCTTCCAGGCCTTAAGAACTTGGACCCGACATGGGAAGGTCCATATGTAATAGGGAAAAAGCTTGAAGATGGCACTTTCAGGCTAGCTCCCGAAGGCAAGGAATAGTGAGCTCTACGATGCCATTTCACTTCTAAATAAATTTAAAAAGTAATGTAATAAGACAGAGCCTGTCATTTCCTATCTTCAATAAATGAAGTGGCTCTTTGGATATGTGTCTCTATCTTGACATAGCTTAAGAGTTGGGAAATATGATCGACTTAAATAAATCTGCATGTCAATAATGCTTGTATGCATGTACCCGAAGATAGATGCCAACCAAACATCCACGGTCCGTGATCGAACACTTGAAGTTCAACCATTTTTGATGCCTGGAGATGGATGCCAACTAACTATTGCCCTTGATGTGTGGGAAGAAGTATAAACTAAATAGGATGTGATTTGATTATCCACCAACTAACTTTTGTCCTTGATGCAAGGGCAGGAGTATAAACTACATAGGGCATGATTTGACCATCCATCAGCTAGCTCTTGTCCTTAATGCGGGGGCAGGAATACTAACCTAAAAGGACATGATTTAACCATCCATTAGCTAATTCTTATGCTTGATGTGACGGCGGGAGTATATTTCAGAATGGATGTGACATGACCATCCAACCACCAACACCTTGCTCGGAGTAGGCAAGACGAAAAACTCATGCCCGGTGTAAGATGAGATCTTACCTATAAACTTTAATCAATTCCTAAAGTTCGACGTGATTGAAAGTAAAACACCCTGGATGATAATGTGCAAACTACGATCTTGAGTGATTAGCTCAAATAATGCCTGGAGCTTGGCATGATCGGAGGTCACTATCCTAGAAAAGGATAACTGAACTGTTATAATAATGGTTTAACCCAATTGACGCCCGGAGCTTGGCACTTCAATGATGCTTTGCATTCACTAGAATGATAAAAGGTCAGTAAATCATGGAATAGACTAATGACTTAGTCTGATAATGACTATGAAAAAGAATGGACCTTGAGTACATTGAATGGAAAGAACATTTTTAAAATACTTAAGCGAACTCCAACAAATATCGAACAAAACAAAAGTCATTGTTATTCACATTCAAAATGGAACTTGGAATTAGAAATACAAGTTTTATTTACGTCTATACTAAAGAGAAAAAGCAGAGACCGAATCCACACAATACTAGCCGAAAAAACAAAAAAATAAAGCTAGAAAGTGCTTAACTGTACAGCCAAAATAAAACAAACTAACAACCACTTCTTTTGCTTTGGCTTCTTGGACCTTTTCTTCTCCTCCCCAAAAGAAGGTGTAACTTGATCAGTTTTCCTCTTGCCTCTTCCTGAACCCTTAGACAGAGTGCTTTGTGAGGATCCATGTGATGACCCTGATTTTCGAATCGGTCAGTATTGCCTAAAACCCGTCCGTTCTAAAACTACTAATGAAAACTACCAACTTAATACACAATATTATTTGATTGATATTCAACATTACTAAATGTATAGGATACAATTTTCAATTATACAAGTTATCAAAGTTTTAATTATTTATTCTACAGGTGTGCTTAAATACACAGGTGACTCATTATACAATAAATCTACCATTGCACGGCTCTGATGTGAGAGACAACGATAGTCATTCCTGAAAATTCAATAAACATGTCAAGTGCAGAATAAAATGGTAAGTAGGAAAGATACAACAACACAAGATAATTAGCAAACAATAAACAAGAAAAAGATATATTATTGTTGGGGATGCGTCACTACCACTTTTGACTGTCTATGTACACATATCTAATTGGGTACCCAATTAGATACATAATCAAGCCAACTCTCCTACCGCAAATAGGACTCAAGGAGCCTAAGATGCAACAAACAAATATGCAATTCCCAAACTACCCACTTAGGCTTAATCTTCATATATAGACTTATGAAATCTAATTAACTTTATTATATTCAAAATATAATCCTTTTTGAAAATAATTTCTTTGAACAAAATTCTCGATTTTATTTCTAATCCTTTTGAAATAATGTATATATCTTTTATATCAAATCATGCCTTTCTTCGGGATTTAAGTCAAAATCTTTTCAAAACCAGGATCAATTACTCTGTATAATAATACAGTGATGTATTTGATATATTTATTTGAAAATCCAAAAATAATTCACTATGAAATCATATCAAATTATATGCAACCAGATCAGGAGGTTTCTCCCAATAACAAGGTCACCGGGTCCCACATTCCACAAGATAAATAAACAAAGAATATCCCTCTATACAAAGAGTAGACTATTCTGAGGTTAAACCACCATTTTTCCTAATATTTAGTTATGGGTTACCCGAATCATTGGTAACATAATAAATCATTTTGTTCCCCGAAGTGACAAATCACTTTGCACTAATAATCACAAATACTTTCAAACACAGTATTATTTATTTCCTCAAGATCTTTTCAAAATCAATTACAAACTACAGGGATTTAAGTTATACAAATTATCTTTATTTATAAAATACATTTGATAAGTATATTTATATATAAATCACTTTTATATAAAATCACATCCAAAATTTTGATTTCAAATATTATATAAACACCTTTATATAAAATCACTTCAAAGTATTTACTTCCAAATAATTGTATTTCTTTTCAAAGGAACCTATTCATTTAAAAGTAAAACATCTTTAAAATTGTAATAAACATCTTTTATTATAACAATTACTTAATCAAATATTTTCATTCAATAAGTTAAACTGTTAAATTCTAATCATAAGGTTTTCGTATCTACCCATCCCATGTATATAGATTCAATGCTCATAAACTGGCAAAGCACAATTCAAACAATCAAACAAACAATAATAACAACACATTATTATCAACAATTTAACAAACTGAATAATAACACATAAATCAGAATTAACTGGTATACAAAAAAAATGTCCAAATTTATATAATAGCAGAACGGGGATTTATTCTACTAAATAGATGTCATTAATGAAGTATACTTAACTCGTTTGTGATATTTCAACTTATACTATTCCTCGCCCAAGAGTAAAACTAGGTAAGTTAAAGCACTGGTTACATCAAAGCCTTGCATAGACACTTCATCCTTGAATCTCATAAATAGATAATTCTACTCGTTGACTTTTAGCATTAACGAAGTTAATCAACTTATTCAAGACTTATATAATATTAAAGATATGTTTAAACTTGAAACAAATTTAAATTACTCTATTATAGGTTAGAAAACAAATCTAGAAATATTAGAGAAAAACAAAAAATATAAATATCATTTTAAAACAAATTATAGTTTCAAATATAAATATTAGAGAAAAATATAAAATAATCCGCAATAGCTCAAAAGTGTTTCAGAAGCAAAGACAACACTATAGAACTGCTACCAAAAGTCCTGGGCTGTCGTTTAAGGTGAATTTGCTACAATTTTGTGCCTAGATTTCGACGTCTTAAAAAATGATTTTTAATCCAATTTTTTACAGTAGTTACTGTACTTTGGGTACTCGAAATCCATGAAGAAAAATACCAAAATATATCTTTTAATTATTTTATAGGAATTTCCAAAAACAAGACATTTTACTGAAGTGCTCATATATGGGCCATTTCACTATAACTTTTGCCTCTTTGTTCAACTAGCTATCAATTGAATTAGGCTTCAAAACTTTCTCAATAAGAATAATATATTATTAGCTTGCTATAAATATAAAGAAAACCATAAGAATGTTTCCACAAAAATAAATGTTATTTTCCAAAAACAAGTTATTTAAAGATGTCGATATAACAACCTTTTTGGTATTAACTCACATCTTTGACTTGTTAAGAGGTAATGTAATATTGTACTAAGGATATGGAAAAGTTTGGAGGAGAAAGGATTTGGTTTAATATGATTTTTAGAAAGTTAGAGAGGAGAAAGAAGAAGATAAAGACATTATTTAGAAGTGGATTTGCATAGAAATGAAGTGAATGCGTGTGTATTTATAGAGTTAGAAAATGTGTTGAAAAGATCTCAAAACCCTTCCTTAACTATGAAATAAAGAGGACTCCATATGACAAAGCCATGCCTTAGGTACATAGAAAGCATGCTCTTACACAACCATACTCTCCTTAATTTATGTCTTGATTTTAGGCTTGATTTTGAGTCCTTTAGTGTTCTTTGTTCCCATAATTAAATATGTTTACTTTATTTAATTTGCTTAGGAAAAGAGATGTGTTTAATTCTTGTTTATATGTGCATATATTGCTATAAAAGTTGATAAATATTTATACAACTTGTATTGAATAAAATGTTGATTTTTAACAAAACATTTTCCGGTCACATTTTCAGTATTTATCCAAAGTGTATATTTTTATAAGCACATTTCAATAATAAGTTTTCTACCATTAGCTATTAATTGAAAAATATTTAACAAGGTTATGAAATCATATTTATTCACATTAAATCTTAAATATAAATATTTAAATAATTCAGATATTAAATATGAAGTGTTCGAAATTCTAGGTCATTATAATTCGGAAAGCACGCTCTGGGTGCTCCCGGGCAGAGAAAGAGTGATAGGAACAAAGATAGTACAACCGAGCTGAGCTATAGATAGCGGAGAAGGAAAAGTCTCTATTTTCTCTAGCTTGATATCTTTGGCTAGGTCAAGTTTCTGCTCAAGCGCACTCATGGTGGGGCCCTGCAGGGGCTTGCAGGACCCATCGATAACAACATCATCGTCAGTTTCAGCTCCTTGAAGCTCTCCAGCCCCTTCAATCTACAAAGCATCTATCATTCATGCACCAGGCCTAGGAGTCTCACCAGTCAAGATACTCGGCACTGTCATTAAGTAGTCATGGTCACCGATTTTTATTGTAGATTCTTGTTGTCTGGATTATGGACCTTTGTCGAGAAGCAGAACGACCTGGGGCGGACTTGAAACTTGAGAAATATAAAAAAAGAGATTGCCGATGTCAACTGGTGACATATGGACTCTTTGAAATATAGGTGACGTTAAAGAGATACCTTCTTTAGTTTGGGATTCAAGTGTGGGCTGGAGTGCCGCCAAAATTCACTTCCAAGATAGGAGAAAGGATGGTGGAATTCAGCAATTAGGGTTGATTTGGATTATATCCTGGAACCGAAGATGAATTGCGAGAAGTTTTGGTCCGAAGGTGTCCCCAGTAGTGGCATCTTGAGGCGATAATCCGAAGCCTTCGCCTAAGTCTTTCTACACTGTATCGGCTAGCTCCGAATGGACAATAAGTCGGCCCTCTTTTAGCACCTTCGGCTCACCTCCTACTAAGTTATCCTTCTCAAGCTGTGCTAGATCCACCTTACCACTTTTCAAGAATTCCTTTTCCTCCTCGATGACCTGTTCCCAAGCAGGGCAAGACTCTGAAGCAATCATGGTTGAATCACTCTAAGTTGTAGAATTTGAGTATGTTGGTATTGTCTTATTAAGCATTGGTTCGAACTTCTCCATCACTCGCTTTTCTACGGCTTCAACCTCCTCTTGACGAGAGCGTCTATGTCTTGGGCACATGCGACCTCCTTGTCCCTTTTATCACGAGTAGCGAGCAGCTCTTCACAGTAATCCTGGGCTTGCTGGAGAGCTTCGTTCTTCTCTTTTGTTTCATTCTCGAGCCTGGCTGACAACTCGATAACCTTCTTGTTCGAGGCATCTCTTTCCAGCCCTAAATCATGACTCAGATGGTGTGCAATTACCATCTCATCGCGATGCTTGGTCTTTAAAACTACAGAGTTTGAAATTATAGATCGTGAAGGCATATTTTAGATTTATAGTACCAGACGCTGATAAAGCACCACAACTGATAGCTATGGATATAATTCTTCACAAAAATAATCTGTGGGAAGGATAATGATCATTCAAAGCATATAATGGAGGCCTTTATAGCAATCCTGACTTAACTTGATTTAAAGCACATCATGTTTGAAACAAGATGTACTTTTGGAGGCAAGCGTTATTCAGCTTTTTGACCAGGCAATATTCAAACAAACTAGATGAATCGAACTTAGGAACTATCAAGGTAGGAAGCCCAGTAAAATAGACTAAGAGTCTAGAAACTAAGTACAAACAGAGTCAAGGGATGAAGATAGAGCGCCTTAAAGAAATAAAGGGACAATATCCAACAAGGAGTTGGATCAGTACCGATCCAACCCATAGATCATTACCGATCCATGAACCCTGACCTAATCTTTCCCCCACTCCCACTACATGATAGTGATGATCTCAAAAGTCTATTTCAAGTATTATTTTGTCAATCCTATGAAATTCTCCATCAATCTCCACAAGAGTTAGAATCGGAAACTCTACTTCTGTATTGGTCCATCACTTAGACTTAGAAATAAACAAATAATATTGCAAATAAGTTTAGAGTCACAAAGGTAATCACGAATCAAGCCAACACAAAGAATTCAAGACAACCATTTTGGCCATCTTACTGATAGGCACAGATCCAAGTTCATGGATCGGTGCCGATCCACGTATTTTGCTGAGATGGCCACCATTTTCTCCAATGGACTTGGTCTTTGCATGTAAAACAAGGTAAGATCACGGGGCTGAGTTTCTAGGCTTCATATGTAACAACCTAAAATTTGAGCTATAATAATTAATTAATAAATTAAATAAATAATAAAATAAGTTTGTGAAATTGTCAGAATCAAGCTACTAGAGTTGCACCATTGTGTCCGTGGCAATTTTATGATCAATTTCCATATATAACTTGTCGGAATCTGAGTCAGTATGGAGAAGATATGAGAGAAATAAGAAATTGGAAATAAAACAACAACAACAACAACAACAACAACAACAACAACAACAATAATAATATAGGCATGTGTCGACCCATGCCATTAGCCGGGTCGACCCATGCCATAAACCAGGTCGACCCAGGCTTGTGTAAGGTTGACCTACGGGTCGATCCCCATAGCAGCTAGGTCGACGCGCCTTGTTTTTGGACGAGGAAGCGTCTAGATTCGAGCCGTATGACGTGTTTTCTAATTTTCTTCAAATCTTATGCATTCGTGCTTCCATCCGATGTTTCCTAGCGAGCCTATGACGTGGTTGCAACAGATTTAATCTTCAAATCTAATGGTTTGAGATCCCTAAGTCACACTATAAATAAGACCCTAGACCTAGCTATTTTTCTCATTCAGATTTTCTTCCAATTAGGTTCATTGCCCGAGGCTGGACCCTAAAAAGAAATTTTTTTCTTGGAAGGAGATCTTTTTAATAAAAAATTCTACGCCTTAGAAGTGGAACAGGAAAGGCTAAGGAATAGAGCTAAGGACTACAAACGAGTGTTTTATAATTATTTTAGTTTTTTAAGTAATTTAAAATAGTAAGGTTCTCAATAATTGTAATTTTTCTGCAACTTTGAGACAATTTTTATATATGTTATCATAGTTAGTTTTAAAGTTCTTTTCAGTCTATGTTATTAGCTATTTTTATTTGGCTATTTTATTCAGTATCTATAGTTATTTGTATTTATTTACATCTGTTTTACATTAGAATTTAGCCTGTTAGTTTCTTTTTTTTTCCTTTTTATGCGAGTAAAATACAAGAATATTAAAAAGAGGAGAATTCGCTAATATGAATTAAATAGAAATAAACACTGAATTTTCAAAAATTAGATGCAAAATAAGAAAGAACTGAAATAAAAGAAGATAGACTGAATTAGGAAAATTTGAGACATTTGCAAGCATGTATTTGATAGTGGTTATAACTAAAAAGATAGAATAGAAGAGTAACAATTATACATAGGTTATAATTAAGCAAAGAGAACAGAAAAGGCTTATTTTAAAACTCAGATTAAGTTAATAAGAAAATATAGCAGAAATAACATAAGAGGCTTATTTTAAAACTTACACTAAGTTAATAAGAAAACGTAGAAGAAGGGATCGTACCAACAACATTCCCTTTTAGTCAGGAACTAATGGTCTCACTATAGTTAGCTGAGGCATGGACATGCTTATGCTAATTAGGGTACATAAGTGACCAACAGATAAAAGCCCAAATATGAGAATTTGGGCAAGAGGCACAACCTAGAATTTGTTTGTTCAGACCAGTACTGGCAGCATTCCCTTTCATACTAGGACTGATGGTCTCACAACACTTTGGTGAGGCTGGGCAGTATTCTCTTTCAGACTAAGACCGATGGTCTTCCAAAAGTTAGGTTAGGCTGGGCATGCTTATGCTGATTAGGGTAAATAAGAGGTCAAAATAGGGGCGACAGTAAGTGTGTACCGGCGAGGACCAAGCGTGCGACATTGATTATGGTAAATAATGCGCTACTGCGTTCCAAGCGCTAAACAGGTGCCTTCTGCTGTGACCAACAGGATTGGTTCATAGTGGCACAATAGCGATAGAAGGCTGATCAACGGGTAGAATTTGGATTTCAGCCTAATCAAATTAGCAACTGAAATAGGATTAGGATTTTAACCTAATCACAGCAGTTAAAGACAAGTGCAAACAATCGAAACAGTCAAAGAAAATAGTCAAATAGAATCAGAAACAATATTTTACCCTAGTTTTATCTTCTCATTATTTCTTTCCATACTAGAACTATTGCTTATTCTATTATCTTTATCTTGCTTAGAAGCGCTAGTAATTACTTTCACTCACCAGACTTATTGTCTAACCCACTCCTCTATTTCCCTTTTTCCCCCATAGGCCAGCACAGTAAAGGATAGTAGATTCAAATTTCTTCGAGATACATTCCCGGAGTTCTTCATGTATTCTTCTTCTTCTTTTCAGTTTTCTTTTCATTTGACTTTGGATGTACCGGTACTTTATGAGAGGAATGATTTTTATTGTTTATGTACTATGATGATGTGATTGAGATTGTATTTTTCACGAGACATGTGTATTTGGTTTTTAAGACATATTCTGTTTTGGAATGAAGTTTAATTTTAAATTTCTAGTTGTTATTTAATTGTTTCCACTGCTTTTATTTATTTTTCTTGTGAATCATAGTCTCTGTGATGCTTTAGCTATACCTATAATGCACCACATCTTTAGGCGTGCCCTTTTAAGTATACTAAGGGGTGTAGGGTGTTTCACTTGGTATCAGAGCCTAAGTTTACAGGATTCCTAAAAACTTGCTTTAAAAGTAAGCATTTTTCAAAAGTAACATATCTTCGAACTAAAAGTCTTTTTCAGAAAGAAACTCTTATTATACAAATGGTTTCTAAGTATAAGAGAGTTTTTATAAAAATCCTCTCAAAGTCCAGTTCAATCTTCTTTCGATTCTTTCGAGCCTAAATTTTCTTCTCTTTGCATAGAATGGCGGATGCCCCAAATCTTAAAGAGGGTGTCCAAGTCCCTGACTGGTTCCTTAGATACCTCCAAGCTACGGCACCAGAGGTGCAAGGGCAAGCACCCAATGCAGCACCAGCGGGTGGAGGTCCCATTAATCCACCTGCGGTAGCCAATTTTTCTAAGCTATGCAAAGACTTCGCTAATCTAGGAGGCAAGACATTTTCTGGCATGGAGGATTTCGTGGTGGCACGAACTTGGTTAAGGAATACGGAGAGGATATTTGGATTGTAGGATTGGAGGACCGCTAGAGAGTCCAGCTTGCATCTTGGCAGCTGAAAGGAGAAGCTTCTTGCTGGTGGAAGATTATAGAGATGGAGGGTAGAGACATTTGTTGGTTTGGATTTTGGAAAAGGTTTGAGAGAAAGTTATTGTCACAAGCTGAGGAAAGCAATCGATTGGAGAAGTTTATTAGTCTGAAGCAAGGGAGTCTTTCAGTGAAGGAGTATATAAATCAATTTAATGATTGTCAAGGTTCGGGATGGAGCTTGTTAATACACATCATAAGAAGGCCATCAAGTTTGCCAGAGGTTTGAACCAGCCCCTCCAAGGATTGGCATTTACACATGTACATATGGGAGCGACATATGAGTCACTTGTGGAAATGACTCTCATGTCAAATGTTGCTAAGGAAGAAGAGATTAACGAGGTTCCTAAATCAGAAAACTCTAAGAAGAAGTGGTGGAATAATTAGATGGATAAGGACAAGAAGAAAGGAGGAGGACCTCAAAATCAGATCAAGAAGAGTGAAAAATATCAAAATTATGGATTGGTGGGGAATTTCATAAAGGACTGTAAGAAGGACACGATGAAGAGGAGGTGTTATAACTGTGGGCAGCCTGGGCACCTTAATAGAGCTTGTCCTCAAAGGGCAGGACAGAGAGCAGGTGAACCTACAGTGCAAGTACAGGCTTTGGATGCAGCACCTTCTTGTGGACCGGATCGAGGTAGGAAATTCTATGTAGAAGGTTTGATCTCTATTTCGAATTTTACTATTTGAACTCTTTTTGACTCTAGAGCATCGCATTCTTTCATTTCTAGTTCCTTGGTTGATTCTTTGCACTTAGATATTTCTCTAGTAGTAGACACTATAGTTATTTCAAACCCTATAGGAGGATCAACAAATTTATCCATGATTTGTAGGGGTTGATGCATATGTACTGGGATTTTCAAGATATGGGATGATTTTGGTGATGGATAGGTTATCCACTTATGGTGCGATATTAGACTGCGAGAGGAGAGTCGTCAAACTAGAGACATGTAGCAGGAGGACTCTTGAGGTTTCTTACGACCCAAAGGGGTCAATCATGTTGAGCTTCCTTTATTCCATTGATTCATCACTAGGAGAGTTAGATTCAATTCCATTTTTTAGGGATTTCCCAAACATTTTTGAGGAGGTTAGGGGACTACCCCCTAAGAGAGAGATCTACTTTAGGATCTATCTAAATGACAACGCTAAGCCAGTGGCATTTTCCGTGAGACATATGGCTCCTAAGGATAGGAAGGAGTTAAGTAAGCAGATTGGTGAGCTATTGGAGAAAGGCTTCATCAAATGAAAAATATCTGAGTGGGGAGCGCCAGTCGCCTTTGCTACAAAGGCGGATGGTTCCCTTCGACTTTGCGTAGATTAGTGAGAGTTGAATAAGCTCATAAAGAAGAACCGTTACCCACTTCCTAGGATAGACAATCTTTTCGATCAGTTGGTTGGCTCTTCAGTATTTTCTCAGCTTGACTTAGCCACTGGATTTCATCAGCTTAGGGCCGCTGACGATAACATCGATAAGACAGCATTTAGGACACCCAATGGATTCTTTGAGTGGTTGGTTATGCCGTTTGGACTGACCAACACCCTAGCCTATTTTGTATATTTGATGAGCCATTTCTTTGAGATGTCCTAAATAAGTTCGTTGTAGTGTTTGTGGATGACATTCTGGTGTTTTGCAAGAGCATGAAAGAGCAAGCTTTTAACCTTGAAGAGGTCCTTCGTACACTTCATGTTCATCAGCTGAAAGAAAAATTCTCAAAGTGTCACTTTAGGGTGAGGAGGTGCGTTTCTTGGGGCATGTAGCCTCGAGTGAGGGTTTAGCTATGGATCCTACTAAAATAGTAGTAGTACGAGATTGGAAGGCCTCAAGAACGCTACCGAAGTTATAAGCTTCCTAGGTTTAGCTGGTTATTATAGGAAGTTTATCAGAAATTTTGCTAAGATTTTAGCACCGCTTACTCGCCTCACTAAGAAGAATGCGACATTCATGTGGGACGTGGATTATGAGGGTTCCTTCACATTTCTAAAGAGAGCCCTTACTAGTGCATCAGTGTTAGTTTTACTCGATGGAGCTAAGCCTTTTCCAATATACACTGTTGCATGTGGGACTGGCCTTGGAGCAGTATTGATGCAAGATGGGAGGGTAGTATGCTATGGGAGTAGACAGTTGAGAAATCATGAGAAGAACTACCCACCCATAACTTGGAGCTAGCTGCTATTGTTTTCGCGCTCAAGTCTTGGAGACATTCCTTATTAGGAGAGAGGTTCGAGCTTTTCACTAACCATAAATCATTGAAGTACCTGTTCTCACAAAAGGATTTAAACTTGAGGCAGCAGCATTGGATGGAGTTTTTGGCATCATATGACTTTGAGATAACTTACACTCCTAGTAAAGGGAACATAGTTGTTGATGCGTTAAGTAGGAAGAGAGCAACCCTTAGTCCAATGTTTGTGGAGTGGAAGAGCCTAGAGTTTATTTCCACCTTTGATTTTAAGCCCTCTACGACCCCTGGATTATTGGCAACACTTGAGGTTAAGCCTACCCTTATAGATCGGATTAGTTTGAGGCAACGAGAAGATTCGGTACTTGTGGATATTCTGGTTAGGATTAGCATAGGAGAGGTCTCTATACGTCTCCAACGTTGTTTCATCGACAGTAAAGGGTGGCTAAGGAGATATGGAAGACTTTGTGCCCCATGCACTGGTGATTTGATAAGAGCGGTTCTAAAAGAAGCACACCATTCTCGAATGACTATTCATCCGAGCAGTGATAAGATGTATAGGGACATGAAGAGAGTATTTTATTAGAGTGGCATGAAGAAGGATGTAGTAGAGTTTGTGGTTAAGTGTCTTGTGTGCTAAAGAGTTAAGGCGGAGCAGCGGAGACCTGCGGATTGCTTCAACCATTGGATGTACCCGAATGGAAGTGGGATAGTGTTTCGATGGACTTCATAGATGCTTTACCACGATCTAGGAAGGGGAATATGAGTATTTGGGTGATTACAGATCGTTTGACTAAGAGCGCCCACATCATTCTAATCAAGAGTAAGAGGACAGCACCTTATTTGGCATCCATATACGTTCATGAGATAGTCCAACTTCATGGAGTTCCCTCTAGCACAGTGAGCGATAGAGATCCTATCATTACTAGCGAGTTTTGGAGAATCTTGCAAGAGGCTTTACGAATGCAGCTTAGATTGAGTATGGTCTATCACCCCCAGATGGATGACCAAATAGAGAGAGTTAACAGAGTTCTTGAGGGTTTGTTGAGGATGTACATTCTTGATTTTGAAGGAACTTGGAAGGAGCATCTTCCTTATGTGGAGTTCGCATATTATAATAGTTTTCACGCTAGCATTGAGATGGCACCTTTTGAAGCCCTTTATGGAAGACCTTGCAAGTCACCTTCGTGTTGGTTGGAGTCTACAGAAAGATTGCTACTTGGTCCCGACATGGTAAGAGAGACTTCAGAAAAGATTGATTGATTAGAAGAAGAATGAAGGCGGCTAAAGATAGATATAAATCCTATTCAAATAAGCGGAGAGGGGATATTGACTTTGAGGTAGGAGACTTGGTTTTCATTAAGGTAGAAAGGTAGTAAGGTTTGGATCAAGTGGGAAACTTGCTTCCAGATTTGTAGGATCATTCCCATTGGGGAAATGGTTAGAAAGATGGCATATCAGATAAAGCTACCAGATAGGTTCGTGGGAGTTCATGATGTTTTTCATGTTTCACACTAGAGAAAGTGCTTACATGATTCAGCAGAGGTAGTAGCCAACTTGAGGAAGTTGAAGTGGAGAGAGAAGTATCGGTTCGTCGCATTCCTACCAAGATCATTGGACGTGATATCAAGAAGCTTAGGAATAAGGAATTACCTTTGGTTAAGGTCCAGTGGGGAGACAACATTGAGGACGCTACGTTGGAGGCTGAGGAGAAAATACGTACCTCTTATCCGCATCTTTTCGATGATATGTTTTGAATTTCCTATTTCCATCTTTAGTTTTGAATTGGTTCTTTCCTTTAGTATTCTTTTGGAGGGTAAATCTTAGGATTTAACTTATGGATGGTAGGACTGAATATAAACATGTTGCTAGAACATGTTATGTATGTTGGACGCTAGTGGTTGCAAGTGTTTGCTAGTGGATGCATATATATACCTTAGGCACTATTATCTCTTAGGGATCGGCCTAACCAGGTCACTAAAAATTATTCATATATGTGTGTGTGCATTTGCATTTTTATTTTATTTCCATGGTTGCTATAAATGGATGATTATCATATAATTGATGCATTTGGATGATGATTGTAGCATGCATATAGAACTGTCAGTTATCATTAGGGAATTTGCATTCATTTGGATACATTGCAAGGACATGATTGCATAATAGGAGGTCGACTGAATCAGTAGACCTCCTAATCTTTTGCATTAGTTAGGGACATTGACATTATACTATTGCATATAACATAAATTGCATTAGAAAACTTAAGGACAATGGATGATGGTTGAATATGTGGCTGTAGAATTTTGATGAAAATATTTATTTCATTCTCTTTCCTTGGAGATTTCGAGGACGAAATCCTCTAAGGAAGGGAGAATGTAACAACCTAAAATTTGAGCTGTAATAATTAATTAACGAATTAATTAAATAATAAAATTAGTTTGTTAAATTGTCAGTATCGAGATACGGGAGCCATTGTGTCTGTGGTTATTTTTTGATCAATTTTCATATATAACTTGTCGAAATCCGAGTCAGTATGGAGAAGATATGAGAGAAAAAAGAAATCGAAAAAAAATGAATAATAATAATAATAATAATAATAATAATGTAGGCATGGGTCGACCCATGCCATAAGCCAGGTCGACCTATAGGTCAACCCAGGCTTGTGTAAGGTCGACCCTTATACTAGCTAGGTCGACCCGCCTTGTTTTTGGATGAGGAAGCGTCCAGATTCGAGCCGTATGACCTGTTTTGCAATTTTCTTCAAATCCTGTGCATTCGTTCTTCCATCCAACGGTTACTAGCGAGCCTATGACGTGGTTGCACCAGATTTAATCTTCAAATCAAATGGTCTGAGATTCCTAAGTCATACTATTAATACTAGCTATTTTTTTCATTTAGATTTTCTTGCAATTGGGTTCATTGTCTGAGGCTGGACCCTAAAAAGAAATTTTTTCTTAGGAGGAGATCTTTTTAATAAAAATATTCTATGCCCTAGATGTTGATCCGAGATGGCCAAGGAATAGATCTAAGAACCATAGGTGAGTGTTTCGTAATTTTTTTTTGATTTTTAAGTAATTTAAAATAATAGGGTTCTCAATAGCCGTAGTTTTTCTATAATTTTGAGATAGTTTTTATATAAGTTATTTACAGTTAGTTTTTAAAGTTCTTTTCGGTCTATTTTATTCAGCTATTTTATTTAGTTGTTTACAATTATTTACAGTTAATTGTATTTATTTACATCTGTTTTACATTAGAATTTAGCCCGTAAAAGTTAGTTTCTTTTATTCCTTTTTACGCGAATAAAATATAAGAATATTAAAAAGAGGTGAATTCGCTAATATGGATTAAATAGAAATTAACACCGAATTCATAGAAATTAGATGTAAAATTAGAAAGGACTGCAATAAAAAGAAGATATAATAAAATAGGCAAATTTGAGATATTTGCAAGCATGTTTATAACTAGTGGTTATAACTAAAAATATAGAATAGAAGAGTAACAATTATAACATAGGTTATAATTAAGCAGAAAGAACAGAAAAGGCTTATTTTAAAATTTAGATTAAGTTATTAAGCAAATATAACAGAAATAACAAATGAGGCTTATTTTAAAACTTACACTAAGTTAATAAGAAAATATAGAAGAAATGCTCGTATCAACATCATTCCCTTTTAGTCAGGAACTGATGGTCTCACAATAATTAGGTGAGGCTGGGATACGCTGTAACAACCCTGGGTTAGAGATTACCTGTCAACACTACAACAAAAATACCATATTATAATGCCTATTTTACAACGGGCACTAGTTGCTCGTTGTAATAGATGCCCTATACAATGCCTTTTTCACAACGGGCAATGACTGCCCGTTGTAATAAAATGCTATTACAATGGTCCATTCATGCCTGTTGTAATAGGTGTCAGTTTTACAATGGGCTAAAAATGCCCGTTGTAATAGGTATCAATTTTACAACATAAAATGCCCATTGTAACTATTGGTCATCCCAGATTTGCTAAGCCCTAGCTACTAACCTTATATATTTCACCCGATCCATCGCAATTCTCACTGCCGCCATTAATGGGTGTGTCGATCGTGCAAATCCGCTTCCCAGCCTTCCACCGTGAAAATCCTTCTTCCCAGCCTTCGCCGTGAAAATCCTTCTTCCTAGCCTTCGCCGTGAAAATCCTTCTTCCCAGCCTTCGCCGTCGTCTTCATCGGTTCTATTTCGAACATCTGGGACTGATCGATCTATGGTGTTCGCTGTATACTTCGATCCTTCGGCTGAT
Source organism: Allium cepa (assembly GCA_030765085.1). NCBI lineage: Eukaryota > Viridiplantae > Streptophyta > Magnoliopsida > Asparagales > Amaryllidaceae > Allium > Allium cepa. The sequence continues at coordinate 664,101,985 of CM060934.1, read as the reverse complement.
TTGGTGTTGTGATTGAAGAATACGCCATTGATGAATTTGTTTTTCTGCTATTTGCTTGCTGTGCTGAAGTTGTATGCGATGTTGCTGTGATCAACTGTTATCCTAATATTAATTGGATTGCCTTTGAGATATCGTCTGTTAGAACTAGAGTAGTGCTGCCTGGTGTTGATTTGTCTTCGTTCTAGACTACTATAGCTTGCCGCCGTGACCAAGGTATGTGGTAATTGGATGTGAACTGCTCAACCTTGATTGGGTTTGGTTTAAATTGATTAGACGCGTTTAAGTGATGATACATCAGTTTTAGTAGCTTTTTGTGTTATTTTAGTCTTTGGTTTCCAGTATTAGTACCGCTTTATCTCTAATCATTTAACAGTAGGTATTAAGGAGTTGACATGCTATTTACTAATATTTTCTCTAAGTGTTAATAATTTATACATGCTACCTTTTTTGATGTTTTAGAAGTTGAAACTACCATATTATTGCAGCATATGTCTATATATGCATATATGCCGATATATATGCACATATCCGTATTTAACTAGGTTCAATAGCAACTAAAATCATATATCTCAATCTAGACGATCCAATTCACTAAACTTTTGTAATTAACGACTGATGATTCTATCATATTAAAAATCGATGATAGGAATCAAATTTTTTCCCGTTAGCAGTTCGTAGTTGACTAAGTTTATTTTATTCATTAGGGTTCGCCTCTAATACCTTAGATTTTATGTTGCATAACTTGAGTAAGTTTATTGTATTCAGCTATTTTGCCAGTGAGATCTACGCATCAAGTTGGTAAGCAGCGAAATTTGAATTTAATTTGTCACAATTATTTAATTCAGTTTATGTAACGTCCAAGTGGAGTTTTGGATCTACCTATTACTAACAATACTAGGATTTTCCAAACCAAAATCACAAATTTTAGTAGAGGTCCACCCATACATTAACCTTTATTCATATTTTCCTATTTTTTAATTTTCGTTGCAATTGAATTACCTATCATTTTAGTTTCACTACTTTTATGTTATTTGGTTGAAAATTTAAATGGTTGGTTTGATTTTACCATTTTCTTTATGATACACACACAGACGCATGTGTATGTGTTTGAAAATTAATATAGTTGCTTAAATTACCTCGGCAACAATTCCTTTTATTCAAGCTCTTATCCCCAAATTCGAGGCGTGCTAATTTTTATGCTTTCCATGTATTGTATGACATATCTCTATTATTCGAGAAGCTTTGAGGACTTTCAGATGTACTAAGTTTAATTATAATATTCGATGACTTTATCTATACATGTATCTTAGTTCAAATCCTATTGATTGATATGTAGAGTATTTTTGACATATATAGGTTCCATTAGGAATGTTTATTCAAAAAATAATTAGTTATTCCCAAAGCATGGAAATACGAATATTATAAAATTTGCTGCTGAACCTTTGTTAAACATGATATGATTAGCGAAAAAACAAAAATATTTGATGCTAAATCCATGCTAAAAGCGTCACAAGCAGTGTATTACCTACGGATTTTTACAACTAAAAGTAGATGCATCAAATTTATCCGTCCTTAATTTTACGCATCTGGACAATGGGAAATCGTCGGCGTTCTCATGTTAAATTATGTCGGTAAATTGATATTAGATTATTGACTTCAATTTTACCGTCACTTTGCCTTTCATCGTGTATCCAACGTTAAATTCAATTTAGCGGTGGCTTCTGCCAGCGATGGATTTCACCGCTGTAAAATCAAGGTTTTCTTGTATGTTTGTTAATCTTGATTTCTTCATATAGAAAATACATAGAATTTATGTTTAGATTTTTATGAATAGTATATTTAACAATATATATGAGAGAGTTTAGAAGATATATATGGAGAATATGTCAATGTTCTAGAGAATGGTTTTAAATCATTAGATAAAGTTAATTTCACCGTTTACCATATTTATCTTGTTCTAATATTCAATCTATACTATACAATAAACATCTAAATAGACATAACCATGGTTCAGACTTTACTTGATATCCACTCTTCTAAGCTAAATTATACTTTCTTCACTGTTATATAGTATATAATGCTATCTTTTAAATCCGATACTTCTGTCTATGAAATGGAACCGTGTCTTCAGTAATACGGTCTTTAGCAACTCTATATTTAATTCACATACAATTAATATTGCATAAGTTTGAATACCTAACTTAAGAGAATAATTTTCTCTCATTAAGCTAAAAGTAGAGTTTGTTTATGAAGTTTGTAGCTCATGCAAATCTTGCTAGAAAAATTTCTGCATCTAGTGAAAGTGAAGCGAAGTTGCTACATACATACACACACATAATAGTAACACTAAAATTATTGTCCTATCCATCTTTGTATTTTTTTTAAAACCAGGATAACCCGACGGAACAGCAAAATCCCGAGGAGGGTATAGTGAAGCCGTCCGTTTTTCCTTATATGACTTAGTTTTAAGTTATTTGCAAAAGTTCAAATAAACACGAAATTGTCCTGAAGATTTCACTCTGTCTAAAATGTGAATATGGATCAAAGTCCTTTTGATTTTATCTAATAAAATAAAGCACAGCCAATTCTGATAGATAACAAGCCTCCTTTTCTGGTTTCTTGCTATTTCGAAATACAACACACAAACTGCTTTTGAACATTCTGATATTCTGTTTAAGTGTTATTTTTCTACCTTTCCGCAAACAATTCTTCGCTGCTTTTTCAACATATTTCTTGCAACCAAAGTATTAAGTTTTCCCACTACTGCAAACAAACACGACTAAGAAACAAACCGACTATAAAACTGTACTAAATTGCATTATGTAATAATTTATTGATGCTAATAGTTTCTACGTGTCATATGTAAATTATGATAGATTAAAATATATGGTTCACTCAAAAGAGTCTATAAGTGAATCAGCATCATGACACGCTAAATTATATTCAAACTAACAAGAATTTTCGGTGGAAAGTAAATGAACAATTATTAATGAACTAAAAGAAATAGGACAGAACTTGTAGAACAAAAGCTGTCAATAAGTCTACAGAAACATATGATGGGATATCTATAGCTAAGCTCCAGTGACATTGAAGTGGTGTGTGTAGTGTAAGAAAAGATGAATGCAGACAAAAGTTCTGAATTTTTTTGCAACAAGCCAGCTTGTAGACAACATAACGTTAACAAAAATCTTGCCTTCTATGATATTTGAATTTAACCTGTTTTTTCTTTCTTTCTTTACTATTTAAGAAAAGGGTAGACCACAACTTAATCTAATTTTACATTTAAAGTAATAAGAGTTTGGTTAGAGTTAAGTTTGCATGTAAGTTAATTGCGTATTTTAGTTTAATTATGGATAGCTGGCAAAGCGTGATGCTATGCCTTTTGGCTGGTGATAGTTTAATTACTTATTATTTGGAATTAATTTTTTATATTTATCATACTGATGAAATTCATTTTATGGAACGGATATACTGTACGAAACATGAGCTTGATATAATACTCTTCTTTGGGTATTCGATGTTGCTGTTGAATATCGTAGAAATTACTACCTACTTATGGGGCTTAGGTGACTAGCAAGTAATAAAATCCTTCTTCTTGAGCAGGTTAGTCGAATTGAAGTTGATTAGGAGACTCTGGAATATTATAACTAGAAGAGACAAAAGGAGAGCAGAACAAGAAAATGGCAAGGGCAGGTGGTATCACAAATGCAGTCAACGTTAGAATTGCAGTCCAAACCGATTGGGAGAATCGGGAGTTCATTTCCAACATTTCTCTCAATGTTCGACGCCTCTTTGAATTCCTCCTTCAATTTGGTACATTTTTTATTTAATGCTATTAGTACCTCTTATGTTGGTGTTACAGTTTGGATATTAGAAAAGTATCAATTAGGGCTGCCTTCGCATATCTGGTCATTTATATATAATAATGATAAAAACTGATACTTTTATGTGCTATAATTGACTTGGATATAAGTTTCTCTTCACTGTATCTACTCAGATTATGCTAATTAATCCTACTGCTGCAGCGCTGCTGTAATTAGCCGCACTTCTTTGATTTTGTAGAAGGCAGTGGGGGTATGTTGAAGAGGGCAGGTAAAGGTGCTGAAGTTGTTTGTAATGTGCTGTTGGTATGGGGATATGAATGGATGATAAAGTGGTAAATGATCACAGAAGTGTGGAAGTAGTTGGTTCAGGTTGATGGTTTGTATGGTGGAGATGATGGTGCACAGTACTGTGGCGGTTGGGTGGTTTTGTGGCACTGTCAGGTGGATTGTGGAAGGTAGTTTGATGGTTGAACTGTGGTATAGAACTGTTATGGATATGTTGTTGGTGACATAGTGAAGTATGGTGTGGTTGTAGCGGTAGGGGAGATGTGATGGCTGATGACGCAGGTGGGGAAGTGGTGACAATGGTGGAAGTTTGTATGGTGTTATGCATATGGGGGCAGTGTGTAGGTTGTACAGGTGGAGTGGTGAAGTATGGTTGAACTGTGATGATGGTATGTTGTTGGAGTAGGTGCTGCTTTAATCGTTAGAAGTTGAGTGCAACAGTGGATGACAGGAGTTAAAGATGATGGTGATGGGATGGGTTGACACACTGTGTGGTTGATGGTAAGTGAATGTGAGTGAATGTATAGATAGTGGCAGAAAGGCATAAGTTGTAGTTGCAGTGTGTACTGGAGTATGCACAGATGTGCACACTGTGTGGTTATGTGATAGCAAGTGTGGGTAGTATGTGACAGTGATGTTGAACTAAGAAGCTAATGTTGATAACATGATTCATGAAGTATTTCCATCCCAAACATTTCTTTATCGTCTTATTTAATATTTAGGACTTCACGGGAACTGATCTATGTAATCTTGACTTTACGGGATTTATTGTATTTACTTTCTTGTGCTTGACCAAATTATTCATTATTGGTATGGATGTACTGCATATGGATGCTGCTGTATTTTTTTTTTTTTAAATTTGCATTTATTTTGCAACGGTCAGAAACCGTTGCAATATCATGTATTACAACGGGCATTGCCCGTTGCGAAATCCATATTACAACGGGCATTGCCCGTTGTAAAATATGGTCGACCTATTACAACGAGGCCTAATACAACGGACGCATGCTCGTTGCGAAAACCATATTACGACGGGCATTGCCCGTTGTAAAATGGTTGTTTTGTTGTAGTGCAATATTAAATTATAATGATAATTATAATTTAATATTGTGATTAAAATTAAATTGGAAATTTTATGTTGTTTATTTGGAATAAACAATGAAATTGGAACCAAATTGTGAAAATAAAGTTTAAAACTTTATTTTATTATTTTTGGGTTAATAATAAGTGGAAAATAGTTTTTATTTAGAGAAAATGCAATCATTTAATTAATTAAGGCCAATTACTTCTTTTAATAATTTAAAAAAAAGTGTGTGGTTTCTAAGGGTTGTTTAATCAAATAAAAAGGTGAAAATTGGTTCAGGAAAGAGTTTTGGTCATAAAATTGAGTTTGAAATGGTTTATTATATTTTTCTATGTAAGAAAACAATTTTAATAATTTTTTGAAGTTAAAAATAAGGATTTATACATTCATTTGTGTAAATTGTGTATTTTTGTAAAAATAAGGGTTTTTAATAATAAAAAAATGTTTTTATAACATATATTATCATTTTATTAAGTGTAAAATATTTTATATAACTTGTAGATGTGTTTATATAATTTATTTTTTAGAAAACTTGTGTAAATATGATGCTTGATTTAATTACATGGGTGTATATTATGAATTAAGTCATAATTTGTTACTTAAGCTAATTAAATCTTTTCTTTTGGGTCAAAGCCGATTATCACATAACCTAAAAGAGAAAAATAGGTTTCTCTCCTCCCTGTACATTCTCCTCTTCATCTCCAGTAAACAAAAACAGAAGAAAAAAAGAGAAACTTTACCTTTTCTCAAATCCAAGTCAAATCTCCAAATTAAATCAAAAAATTGTTACTTTCTTTCAAATTAAAGCATATTTCTACAGGTAATCTAATCCAAAACTGGATCATTTCTTCAAAATCTAATTTTTGATATTGTGTTGTATGTAATCTCTTCTTTTGGGTTTGCATGCCTTTGTTTTGATATTCTATAGGTATTTGAAGTCAAATCTAGCACCAAGCTCACTCCTTTCAGCTCAAAATCCGAGCTTTTGCAACAAATCGGCAAGGTGAGACTAAAATCTCACATCTACTGGCCAAAAATATTGAATCAATAGCTAAATTTGTTGGTTATACTAGTTTTTGTTCATCGCTATTCTTGTTTTCGTTTCTGGCCTTAAGTGCCAACTTTGGCTGTGCATAACTTTCATCTCCGGAAACGAAATACTGCCGGATCTTTTTCTGAGTTAATTTTATGTGTTAAAATTTGATTCTAAAAAATTTGATCGAAAAATAAGGTCATTTGAGTGTTCAAATCGTTGCTGCAAAATCAACAAAACTCAAATTTTTGCCTGTAGAAATTATGTTGTCTGAGTTGCCGCAAACATGGTCTGAGTCCATGTTTGAGATAGCATAACTCTTTCATTCCTTACTCAAATTGAGTGATTCTTTTTTTTTAAAAAGATGAAGTTTTATACTATAAGAATACCAAATTTCGGATCATTTTGACCTACATAGATTATAGAAATATGCTGCCGAACTTTGACTCGGAGCATGTTTTTGCCCAGATTTTTATAGTGAAAACACTGCCTGAGGCCAAATTTGAGACATCATATCATTTTCATGCTTTGTCTAAATTGAATGATTCTTGGTGCAGTTTAAAGTGTTATTGTTGGTATTTATGTATGTTAAATGTTAGCTCATTTCGACCTATATAGCTTATAGAAACATGCTGCCGAATTTTGACTCGGAGTATGTTTTCGCCCAGATTTTTCAGTGCAAACACTCCCTGTGTCCAACTTTGAGACATCATAACTTTCTCACACTTTATCCAAATTGCGTGATTCCTTTTTTGTTTGAAAGCTGAAGTTTTCTATTATAGGCTTAAAATTTTTTAGATTAACATGATCAAATTTGATCCTCTGTTTCATGCTTGAAAGTTAAACCCCAGAGGGTTTTCAGGCCTGTACATTTTTTGTTTTTGAACTGTTGCAAACATGGCCTCAGTCCATGTTTGAGACATTTTAACTTTTTTATATCCGATCGGAATTCATTGATTCTTTTTTGTTTAAAAGATGAAGCTTTCTAGTTTGTGTACATTAATTTTTATTTCAATCAAATATCGTTTGGCCACCTATTTTGTATCCGAAAGTTGAACCCAAAGAAGATTTCACACCTGGGTATTATTTTGGCCAAGTGTTTTTATGTTCTTTTTTCGTCCAATTTTTAACCCATACTTGATGTTTTGGTGATTTTTCTGAAATTTTTTGAGGGCTATGATGCCTATCAATAGGCTAGCAAAGTTTTAATGAATTTGAAATTCAAATTGATTTGAATTTGAATTGAATTTGAACGACGGTTTTGAGTGATTTCTATGATCTCGAGCACAGATTTTTCCAAATAATTTTGAAATAATTTTTAAAATAAGTTGGCATTTAAAATAATTATTATGTAATATTTTTAAATTATTTTAAGTTGTAAAATCTATTTATTCTCTATAAAATGGAATTTTTAAATATCGTCTTTAAAATTTGATTTCGGAAAAATGGTTTTTAAAAGCTTGTTTTCTCAAATAAATTATTATATATATATAATTCACATTTTTATACTATTCGAACGTATGAGAAAGAGAATTAAACGATTTAGTAAAACACGTGGTATGAGACATGTGTACGATCGAAGCTATTTCGAGATTATTGATTTTAAGATGTTTTGCCATTTTATGGCATTTATGAGTTTTATAATTTCTATTTATTGGAATTATTTAAGATTTTCAATATTTGGAAGTATTATGGTTTGAGATCTCCTATGCAGGAGTATGGTCGATGAGAACCATCACGATGTTTTGTTTACTTGCCAATGATATAAAGCAAGTCTTGAGTTTATGATTTCATATTTTGAGATTTATGGTTTATGAGGAACCATCATGATGTTTTCACTTGTCGATGAGATGAGACAAGCTACAATGCCATTTAATACTTGTCGATGAGATGAGACAAGTATGGTGTCTCTTTATCACTCGCCAATGAGACTAGGCGAGATATAATTTTTTGAGTTTTATGGTGTTTCTAGTGTGGCATCGACTAACGGCTAGTAAACCGCTAAGTGCGAATGTGTGGTATGGGACACACATTAACACTTTTTGGGTTTATATCTATGAGTTTGTGACACATTCACGATGTTTATTTAACAGAACTGCTATGAGAGTTGTTAGCGACCTTGTCATGAGGACGAACTTCTTTGGGAGGTGTTAGCGACCTTGTCAGGGCTGACAAAATGGCTTGAAGATGTGTTAGCGACCTTGTCATGAGGACTAACTGCTTTGGGAGGTGTTAGTGACCTTGTCAAAGGCTTCAGCCATCAGAGTTTAGCATGTGCAGCATTGTTTTGGCATTACAATAGGGGATTTGGCCAATCCGGTTTTCTGAGTTTTCTGTTTTATTGTGATTTCACCTTTTTAAGATGTTTTATTACATCGATAGCCTAGTGTTATATGTGATGTTATATATATGGTGATTTCAATTATGATGTTTTGAACTCTTATCGAGTTCCTTGAGTTATGAGTTTGGATGATTTCAGGATTTTATAGGATATTCTGGGTTTTGCCATTTTGGCGAGTTGAGATTTATATGCATTTATACCAATAAGATGTGGTATAATTGAATTTGGAGATTCATCTATAATTGATTTTTGGATCATCCTATTTGATAATGTTTTATGTTTGCCATTTTGGCGAGTTGAGATTTATATACATTTATACCAATGAGATGAGGTATAATTGAATTTGGACTATAATTGAGTTTTGTATCATCCTATTTGAGAATGTTTTATGTTTGTCATTTTGGCAAGAGTTTGTATTAATGTTTCTCCTTTTGAGGAGATATGATTCATGGAAACCATGTAGACATTTTGGGATGTCGCCGATGATATGAGGCACTTGTGTTTGATTTGAGTATTGAGTTTGAGTTACCTCCTTCGAGGTATTTATTCACTTAAGTAGCGTTTGTACTTAAGTGTTGAGCTTATGAGTTTATCGATTCATTCTTCTCTTTCGAGAAGAAGTATCTTCATGTCTATTCTGCTTCATATTATCGATATTGACTGTTTTGTGTAGCTAGACTGACCCGTGTATTTATACTCGGATCAGACCGAGTTGTTTCGCGTATCATCTATTAGGCTTAGCTTGAAGTTGATGCTGGATATCAGCTCTCCTTTTTCTTGTGTAATTTCTGTTCTTCCGCATATTCTGATGTATTTGTATTTGATTCAATGTATATGGTGTGGTCAAGTACCACCTTTATTGTATTCATATTGTATTGTACTAAACATGTATCAGTGTATATGTATATATACGATGTTGATTACTGTTCTGTGATGTGCTTTACATTTAGTTATTGTATTTTGTTCTGATAGATCCGTTAGCCACCTATGTTTTGGATTAAGCACTTACTGGGTATGTCGATCCATTGAGATAGAAAAGAAAAATCATATTACATTTATCGACGTATTCAGTAGATGTTTAAGACAAAGCTATAGATGGTCGCCTTAACCAGCCCTATTCTTCGCTTTAGCAGATGGAATTACTCGTTAATTCTCTTTACTAAGGTGGGTCTTGGGGTGGGGCGTCACACACGCTTACGCTAATTAGGGTACATAAGTGACCAATAGAAAGAAGCTCAAATCTGGGGATTTGGACAAGGGGTGCAAACTTGTATTTGTTTGTTAGGACCAGTACCGCAGCATTCCCTTTCAGACTAGGAATGATGATCTCACAACACTTAGATGAGGCTGGGTAGCATTCCCTTTCAGACTAGGACTGATGGTCTCACAACAGTTAGTTGAGGCTAGACACGCTTATGCTGAATAGGGTAAATAAGAGGTCAAAATAGGGGCGACAGTTTGTGTGTACCGACGATGACCGAGCATGCGACATCGATTAGGGAAAATAATTCGCCACTGCGTTCCAAGTGCTAAAAATGTATCTTTTGCTGTGACCAACAGGATTGGTTCACAGTGGCATAACAGAGATAGAAGGCCGATTAACGGGTAGAATTAGGATATCAGCCTAATCAAATTAGCAACTGAAATAGTTTTAGAGTTTCAGCCTAATCACAACAGTTAAAGACAAGTGCAAACAATTGAAACAATCAAAGCAAAAAGTCAAATAGAATCAGAAATAGTATTTCACCTCAGCTTTATCTTCTCAGTATTTCTTTCCATACTAGAACTATTGCTTAATCTATTATCTTCATCTTGCTTAGAAATGCTAGTGATTACTTTTACTCATCAGACTTATTGTCTGACTCACTCCTCTATTTCCCCTTTTCCCTTATATGCCAACAGAGTCGACAGATTTCTTGGATGTGCATTCCCGGAGTTCTTTATGTATTCTTATTCTTTTGTTCAGTTTTCTTTTCATTTGACTTTGGATGTACTTGTACTTTATGAGAGGGATGATTTTTATTATTTGTACTCTGATGATGTGATTGAGATTGTATTTTTCACGAGACATGTGTAGTTGGTTTTTAAGACATATTCTGTTTTGAAATGAAGTTTAATTTTAAATGTCTAGTTATTATTTAAATGTTTCCACTATTTTATTTATTTGTCTTGTGAATCTTAGTCTCTATGATGCTTTATCTACACCTATAACGCACCACATCTTTTAGTGTGCCCTTTTTGGGTATACTAAGGGGTGTGGGATGTGGGGTGTTTCATCATATGTCTATAAATAGAGGGGCGAGGCTCAATTTTGTGGATCTTTTTGGCTCTTATTTTCTCTATTCTAATTTCTTGTAATCACCCTTACATTTACACCGATCCATAGGAACAATTGCTTTGTAATCCAGTGGATCTTTCCTTGCTCATTTTCATTTGTTTTCTTCACTTTTTATTCTCTACATAATCTTTTGGCTGTTTGTGCCATTTTTGGTTCAAACACCAAGTAAGCAAAAACATTGGCCAAAAAGTCACATCACCTGCTAAGTAACCTGTGAACATTAATATTCGAACAGTTCAATATTAATCGTTGACCAAATTTACACTTAGAGAGTCGTATAACCGAAAAATTGAATACCCCTTGACAACATGATTTAATTAGTTTATAATCGATATAAGGTAATTAAATTAATTAATATTTATAAAATATTAGTTACAAATTTTTATTTTTATTTGATGAACAAATATTTTTAAATGTATTTATTATAGTTATAGATAAATTAATTGATATACGATATCGATATGGGTGTAAATTTGATTTAGAAGTAAAATATTTTTTTCGGGCTTTAAATGGGTTTGAAGCCCATATACGGGCTCGTCGGCTATGATAGGGTGATGGTGCAGCCATATGATAGGAACAAGAGGGCTTTGCTTTATATGGATAAGGGAAGAAGAATCGGTAAGAGATCTAGATCCTAACTTGTCTCTAATAACTCCTCTATATAAGCATCTCAGCCTACACCAATTAGAGGACCTTTTGAAGCCTCCAAACTCCTCATTTCTGGTCTTACACATCATCCCCTCCCTTCCATTCTTACAAGCTTAAGTCATATAAAATTAAATAGTATTCCATAGCCAGTGGTCAACGATTTAAGAGATATCACCTTTAGAATTAGAATTCGATTCAGGTGTTCATTTCAATGCTTCAAGGTGCGAGTTTTTGGCATCGGTGTAACTTAATGATATGGCTCACAATTATACTTTAGTGAATTATTATTTACATTCTGTTATATTTGTTAGACGACGATTCTATTATATCAATATACTATCACAATCAGATTGGTTGAATATTTATAATATTATGAGCATTATAGCATGCGCTTTACGCATGATCATGGAATGTGCTTCCCGCATGAATTGCTTTTCTACAAACTGTTATATTTAACTTATTCCGAAGAAAATGATTTGCACGAATATCTAGTTATATTTTTACGTTGAAATCATGTTTAGTTAGTTTGAATTTTTATTTCTAAGCTGTTATACCTAATTTTTGTTAGTTTTAATTTTTTATATGTATTATTAATCAATAAGAAATGATTTTTCAATGAAAGTTTATTTACTAGATCCTATTTATAAGTAATATTAAGATTTGTTGATATTTGTTAAAAGGCTGTTTGAATCTATAACAGAATTATAATTTTTAGATCTTATTTTAAGTTATATTAAGATTTTTTAATATTTATTGAAAGACGATTTGAATTTGTACATAAAATATAATTATTAAACCCAGTTTTTAAGTTATGTTAAATGGGCATTTTTGGTAGTTCACGTTGACATTAAATAAGTGTGACACCAAAAGTATTACAACTATTATTAAATATTTATTTATTAAAAAAATTGTCATACATCTATTTATAATATGCACGGCTCAAAGTAAAAAAACAATTTATTATGATTTTTTAATCAATTTAATATACATTATTTAAATATATATAAGCTTTATAATTTAAATTTTATATTATATTATATACAAAATATGGTTTATAATTTTATATGAATAGGTTCATATATAAAATATATGTAATGACCTAGAATTTTATTGCTTTGATTTGTGAACATTTAATTAATTTTAAATATAAATTAATAGCTTTAATAATTAAATAACCCACTTTAATTAGTAATTAATGATAGAAAATTGATTTTTGAATTTGGTTTACAAAAATATTAGTTAAAAGGAAATTAGAAAATGTGACCGGAAAGCTTTTCCGAAAATCCTGAATTTTAATCGTCTAAAAGTTGTTATGGTTGTAAAACACCTTAATATATTTAGAGACACACTTATAAAATTAAAAAAACTTGATTAAGTGTGTAAAAGATAATAAATTTTTTCTTAAGGAAAAAGAAAGCGATGTGACAATTTTCAAGTTTAAAATTTTATAAAAATAAAGATCATGACATGTCCTTATCATCTTACATCTTAGATACACTTAAGGTCTTTACATGGTGGTTAAAGGGGTGCACTTTGGTCCTTGCATATGCAACATGAGGAGGGCGTATGTGATAATGTGGCATGAGTTTTGTAGAGAATATTGTACTTCATGGCTTAAAGGTAATTTCACTCATTTTTTTTTCATAAAAACAAAATCTCTTTCCTCCTTTTTCTTCATTTTCATTTCTTACCTTTTCAAAATCCTCTTCTTCTTTCTTAAAGCTTCTTGTGTCCATTAATGGCTTCCATCGCCTTTTAAAAATTTAAAATTTTCTTTTTACCTCCTTTTAATTTATAAAAATACTTCCTTTTCATTTCTAAGCACCTCATCCTTCTTAAACAAAGCCATACACCCCCGCACCACCTTAGGTTGAGCCTAAACTCACCTAGACCAAGTCCATTCATCTCTTCTCTTATCAAAAAATCAAATTTTCTCAAAGTTCATTCAAATTTTTAGGCTCCATTTCAAGTTTGAAAAAAATTTGGTTGATTTTGGTAATTAAGAACTCTCGTCTTTTTGGAAAATACTAAACTTTATTTTTTTGCACATTATTGTGTGAAATATTGGTTGATTTGATGAATTATTTGTGTGGTTTGAATATATGTATGCATGCTTGTATGTGATATTAAGTTTGACTTGAAAGGGAAGTCTAAAAGTGATATTAATATGGTAAAGATGCGATCTTTGTTTATAACATGGCTTATAATATGTTTTGTATGATATGGACTTAGATATGTGTATATGTTAAGGAAAGTTATCACCTTTGTATAGTATCGACGATTTGGAATCTTTACAGAAACTATGGATTTAGTTTTAAAAATTAATTCGTTTTTTCAAAGTTTCAAACTTTGTTTTTCCTTTACAAACACTTATGTTTTGGAAAAGTTAGTAAGCTTTCCAATGTTAATTTTTCAAAGAATAAAGCTAAGTAATATTTTCTAGTTATGGCATCCATGGCGATAGTCACTACGGATGGTCTCGCTAAAAGTCTATTTTTTGCAAATTAAGTTTTTATACTCAATACACTTTGGAAGTGTTTCATAAAACTTAATTAATAATTATTAAGAAGTTCATTAAAGACTTATTAATTATTAATTAATTAATTATTAATTTTGGTAATTAATAATTAATTAAGTATTAAACAAGGTTTATTAATTAGAATTAAGTAGAGGTTAATTACCAATTAATTTTTACAAGTGAGATTAATTTTAATTAATTTTTGATTAAGTAAGATTAATTATTAATCAATTATTAATTAAGTATAGGGTTAATTATTAAAAAATTATTAAGTAAGGGTTTTATTAATTTAATTATAAATTAATTGAGGTTTTAATTTATATAAAAATTATTTATTATAGGCTAATCATTTCTTAATTAATAATTAAATTAAGTCAAGACTTAATTAAGATTTGATTACGATTTAATAAAGGGTTTAACTTGTACTAAATGATTTTTAAAGGGGTTTAAGTTTTTAATTACTATGTTTTCCAAGGATAAATATGTTTAAAATGCAACTTTATTTCCAAATAATAGTTTGAGCTTGAAGGATTTGATTGTCAATACCATTAAGTAACCACATAAATGTGATTAGGTTATCCTGAACTCGACATCTTTTTAGTAGAATAAATCTCCCTTTTGCTATAACTTAATTGAATTGATTATTTAGACATCTCTTAGCAGAATAAATCCCTATTCTGTTATATTAAACTTAATAGAATGTGTGGACATTTATTTAGCAAGACAAATCACCGTCTTGCCACTATTTTATTTGGGCATGTATCTGCCAATTGGCTTATAATGACATGTTATTCCCTGATTTAGTTATGGATTTTATTACATATGTGTTAGCTTATGAAAATAACTGTTATGTGACTTGGAAGTAAAATTTAAATAGACGATAACTTCGTTTAGTATCGTTCTGATAGATAAGTTTCTTTCCAAAATTATAAAAATCATGTTTTAAATTAAACTAAATTCTCAATTTAGGGTTAAGTGTTTTAAATAATTTTGTAAGTTGTCTAAATATTTTATTAAAGGGATTTGTAAATAATATTTTGTTTATGAAATGGATTTTATTTTACAAAGGATTTATTTAAAGGAGATTTATAAGTGATATTTTGAAAATGATATTTTTCAAAACATTTGTATAAAGGAATTATAAAGAAAGATTTTTAAAAGAGTATTATAAATAGAAAGGGATCATATAAATCATTTTGGGGATTTATCAAAGGGATTTTATAAATTATTTTGAAGATTTATTAAAGAGTTTATATATGATTTTGGAGATTTATTAAAGAGTTTTATAAATGATTTGGAGATTTACAAAATAAGTTTTAGAAATGATTTTAGATGTTTATAAAAAAAATTATAAATCATTTTTGGATATTTATGAAAGAGTTTTATAAATGGATTTAGAATTTAAGCAAGGGAGATTTCATAAATTAAGATGATTTATTTAAAAGATTTATTGAAGAAATTTATAAAAGAATTGAAGATTGGATTTCTCTTAATTGACCTTCTTAATTATGGTGGTGTGGACATTTGTTCCATGCTTAACACCAAAGAAATAGTGTTTGGGGTTATCCTTGTCTCTAATTTAAATAACATTTGTTTGATCCTTTTAATATGATTTTGAAATGAGAAATCTTTCATAATATTTTGTGAATATACTTATTCCAATGGATAAGTATATGAGTATTTTGATAAATATTCTTAAAAGAGAATTAAATAAATGAAAACTCATTTCGAGGTTTAGTGGTTGCCATGGGAAAATTAAATCTCTGGATGATCGATTGATTGTGTATTTGATAATAATTGACTATCAAAGCTTGGCCTGTTTTTAACTCAGAAAGAATGTTGTGTATATTCGAGTTCCCCGGTCAAGACTCGAATACTTGTTGCATACTTCCAAAGAACCAGAATTGAGTTAGTTGAAAATTACCATTTAGTTGGAAGATGTCTGTTTCGGATATGTGTGATTTCTCCAAACCGCTCCAAACTATAACGTTTGTGATGAATCGTTATGAAGTACACTATGGAGCTATACTATTCTTACTGAGCGTGATTCCAAAATATAAGGTAGTAAATGTTGATTGTTTGTTCGATCCCGGAATAACTTGCATGGGTGAATGCTAGCATTGCATTTTTCTCTGGAGGGTAGTGTTAGCATTCCATGATGGTTTGCTATGAGGAAAAAGATAACTATGGCCTCTCAAGCCTCACATCCTAGTAATGGCTAAAACAGGGTATGTCGCAAGGCTTTATGGATCGCTTCCATTAGGGTATGATCATCACCTCATCTAGAGTTGATATCTATATGCATGCTTTGGGACCCATTTATGGTTGTTGATCACAACCAAGGGTTGATCATATTTTGTACAATCCGGTCAGGGTATAAACATGGTACCTTACCATTGTTGGAAATTCATTCTCCAATAAACGCCTTCAGTTTGTGATTGTATACCTATTATTGCTGTCACGTACATGCATCGCAGATACTTTGTTATTAAATACTTTAAACGCTTAGACATTATTATAATATCACTGGATTTTATAATAAAAATGGTTTGGTTATAGTAAGGTAAAAACTCGTCCGTGTTTATGTGTTGCGTGGTCTTACGAGATACTTTTATTTTGAAATAGTTTTCAAATATAGAGATCAACATGATTTGATTTGTTTTGATTTTTTTTCTCATGCTGGTTTTACCAGACTGTCCTGGGAGTTGTTTTCTTATGATTCTCGGGGTCAGATCGAGCATGTTTTCAGATTAGCTTTAGATGCTTTGGAGCTCAGGAGACAAGCTGGATGCCCAAGACGTACTTTAGTATTTTTTTATTTTCCACCGTTTGTTATTGTTTTAGATATCATCAATTGTAAGGATGAGTTGTTATAACTGTCCAAGCTGGTATAGTTTAGTGTACTATGATATTGTATGTATATTAAAGTTCTTTGTTTTTGTAAAGACCTGATTTATATATTATATATTGTCTTGTTTTTGTGATATTTTTTTTCTGTCTTTTCTTTCTTTTTTCTCAGTAATCTATCTTTCTAAAACTTGGTCGCTCGGTACGTAAATACCGTAGATGTATTAGTGTCGACTTCTGAGTATCAAAAAGGTAGACCGTCACAATATTTTAGACAAAAATAAAAATGTTATTTTTCATTTATTCTCATTTAATAACATTTAAGCTAATTAATTATGTAAATTAATTATATCTACATATGTATATATATGCATTGTAAAATATGTTTAATATTTTATAAAATTAAATTAACACCTTATTTTTCGGTAAAAATACAATTTTCTATATATAATTTAAATATTTAAAATCAATCGAAAATTAGAAATGATTTTGAATTTTTTTTTAAAATTATAAAACTATATATTAAATATTCAAACAACAAAATATCACTTAAATTTTTTTTACTAATAATTTTAAATTTGAAATAATGTTCCGAAAAATAAATTTTATTTACTTTTACTTATTATTTGTATGGATATTTATTTAAATATATACATACATATATATATATATATGTATGTATATTTAATAAAATAAAATAAATTCTTCTTTGCAGTGCGCATTATTAGGTGCATGCATATATATTACGTATCTCTTATATATTTTAAAGGTATTAACATTTACATAAAAAATAATTTTTTATATTACTCCTCTTTAATAAGTTTTATGTATAATATTATAAATATTTTAAACATACTTATATAATTTTGTATGTATACATACATACATACATACATGCATACATACTATATATATTTAATGTTAAAATTCTAGTGTGTGTGTGTGTATTTATAAAATTATTTAAAATAAAATATAGTTTATGTATACATTTGTAATATTTTGTATATATAAATTAAAGCGTACAATATATATTTGGACAATATATTTGTATACTAGATGACCTAATATGTCTCCTGCAGCGTAAATCTAATACTTATATACATGCATGTTATACCTTACATCGATTGCTATATTAAACATTTACATACAGACATATATGTATATGATACACGTGTATATATAATATAATAATAACAACATAATATTAATGTAACGACCCATAATTTTTTTGGGTTTTAATAAATGTAATTGACTGAATTTTGATTAAATTATGAAATAAAAATTTAATGTTTGAAATACGTAATTAAACATAGCAATTGGTAAATTTTTCTCTGAAAATATGGAAGTTTATTTTCTTGTGTAATTTTATTTAAATTCAAATCAGTTAGAATTTAATGGTAATAAAATACTTTACAAACCTAATATTTTTATACATTAAATTTTTAAATCATCTTTTGAGTGAGACATCATATTTCATTTTGTCAAATTTGGACTTCTATTGCTTCGTTTATCTTATTTCTGACGTTTTAGCAGCATTTTCGGAACCGATTATCGACTTTTTATTGGGTGATCGTACCACTGAGCTGTATATACTGTTTTGATCATCTCATCGTGCTGATCTCTATGGTATATTCAATTCTGTGTTTTGAAGTCCGGTACACAGCGGAAAACGTGAAACGGTCAAATCGATTCTAAAATTTTAGTTTTTAAACTTCTTGTGACCATTCAATTTTCAAACGGCTAAAAATAAATAAGCCATCGATTATTAAAACCTTTGATATTATGTTACCATTGATATCCCACCGTTTAAAATTTTCAATACAAATTTTTTTTCGGTTCTTAAAATTTTCGATCGGTTCATTTCTTTCTGCGATGAATTAATAATATATAATAAAGTACGTATTCATTTTATTCCTATAGCCTCATCCTTCCAGCTGTTTCTTCATTTTCCCCACCTTGCTCTCTCTTTTTTCTTTCGCCCATGCTTGTGAAAAAAAGGCATATGAAGATTTATTCTTTGATGACGCGTGAGCCATCATCCACCTACCCAAACCTTGCCCAACCCTCTTCGGCCTAGCACCAACACCATTCGTTCGAATTCACCCAAATCTTCAGCGCCCAACCGACCGTCCCCATGCACTACTGAGCCGAGCACCACCACTAACCCGAGTATTCTACCCATTTTTCCCTTGCCATACGCGTTATTTCCAAATGAAGCCTCTCTCCTCCCGACCTCCGCCACTCCATGCAACCGTGCTCTACCCCTCCATTCACCACAACACCCATGTGCAACCCAACCCTCTGCCGCGTGACCTACTTCCTCCAGCCACCATCTCTGTCTTGCCAGCCGAGGGTGGTATAGATCTGATGATTTATATGTATTGATATGTGTGTGTGTGTGTGTGTGTGTATATTGGTATTTATATGTATTGATATCTGTATGTATTTATATAATAGCTTATATCCATGCAAGATATTTGTTTATAATATGCAAATTATATATAGCTTATGCATTCTATAGTCATTCCAGTTGCGTATCTTATTGTATACAAGCGTAATATATATATATATATATAGTTTCTATGTATGTCTAGATTTTTTAGTTATATATATATAATTATTATTATCGGCATTTTATATAAATATATATACTAATGTTTATATATTTTGTTATGTAGGTTTATATATATAGTAGCTGTTTGTTTATGAAAGTATATAAGCATGTTTATATATAAGTTTAAGATCAGTCGCCTTATGTTATATATTGTATAATATGTTTATATAGTAAGATATGGTTATAGTATATAATCTATTATATTTATAATATTCTATGGTTGATAAAACATATATATGTCTGTTATATTTATAAATATAGGAGTATATACATAGTTACTGTTATGTCTATTATATATATCTTACTTCAGGTTACTTTATACATGTTCTTATAATATGTAAAGGTTACTTTATATATATTAGTTTATGAAAGTTTGTAACAAGGCATATATAACCTGTGGTGAAGATGAATCTATGTATGTGTGTCTATATATATGTCCATTTTGTGTAAGTTCCAGTTGTAGTTTTTTTGTTATTTATAGTTCTATATATGTTCACGTACTCAACTTTGTATACATTAGTTTGTCTTTCAAGTTTAGATATATAGAGACTTTTTTTATGTATTTGAACTAAAATATTTATCTGTAATATATGTTTAAATTGATTTATGGATATATATATATATATATATATATATTCTTAAATGAATATACAATATATGTAAGTATTTACATTTTTTAAGTAGACATATATGTATTTATTTCAAAATATATTATGTATATATATGTTTGATTTCAATATATGTGTTTTGATTTAAAAAAATGATTTTGAAATACATATATATTTTAAATTTAAAATGTGTTTGAATTTAGAATATGATTTTTCTATATGTAAATAATATATATGGTTATATATAAGTTCATTTATATCAATTATCTTCGTCGATCCAGTCCTAATTTGATTTTGTCAATCCATATTTATCAGCTTTGTTCATCAAATTCGTGCCAATCTTGCTTCGCTTTGGAATTCATGCTTGGATTCGTAACTCTCCTCATCTCGTCCATCTCTAGCATCGAAAAGTGAGCAATCACTTACAATTAACGTTCTTATATTTATTAAATTTGATTTCAATTGAA
Source organism: Allium cepa (assembly GCA_030765085.1). Lineage (NCBI taxonomy): Eukaryota > Viridiplantae > Streptophyta > Magnoliopsida > Asparagales > Amaryllidaceae > Allium > Allium cepa. The sequence continues at coordinate 664,081,378 of CM060934.1, read as the reverse complement.
ACGACAATTGAAATATGCTGTTGTTAGTTATTTACATTGATATATATATATATGTTATTATCTGTATCTGTTCACCTGTGACATCTGACACCACTATCTATTATTTATATTGATGATATATGCCTGTAATATTATTATCATATCTGTTATCATTCTACAAATTCTCTATTAGTATAGAATTCACTATGGGTTGAAATGATACATACTTGAACGATCTATAGAATAGGAGAAAATCATTATGGGTTGAAATGGTAAACCCAAGCGATGGGATTGCGGATTAAAATGATATATATCAGTATATATTTAAATTACGGATTGAAATGATAAATATCCATATCACTTGACCAGAGGATAGAAAATTATATACAGACACCAGTCATATATATATATATATATACATTTTTGAAATGATTTTCCAAGGTTTTGAAAGAAATATATTGTTTAATTAATATTGATTTTAAGATATTATATATAAATGTATTTTTATAAAGTTTACAATTTAGATTTTTAAAATTATACGTTTGAAATTTTAAAGTTATAAGTAAATTTTGAAATTATAACTTTTAAGAATTTATTTATAAATTTACTATTTTTAAAATATATAAATAGATCTAATATATATATATATATAAATTTGATAATATATTTAAGTATTTATTTAAGTCTGTATTTCAGATATATAGTTTATAATAATTTTAATAAATTAAGGTTGGAAAGAGAAATAGAAATTGTTTAAAATAGTAATTATTTAAGAATTATACTTAAATAAGTTAGATTTGAAATTTGTTAAATTTGATATTTTAAAGATATGATTTATAACTTGATTTTTTTAAAAGTGATTAAATGAATATTTTCAAATTTACATAAATTGAAATGGGATATTTAGTTTATTTGAATTTGAAATTTGAGGTTTATTTAATAACAATGAAGTTAAAATAAGATATATATGAAATTATCAAATTTAGTATTGAAAATGTGGAATAATTAAAGCTTTGAAATATATTGAAATTGAAATGTTTCATTTTGTGATTCAAATCTGTATTTGAAATCGATATAATTTGAAATGGTTTATTGAGAAACTGAATGGAGTTGAAAGTTATGAATTGAGATTGAATTTGATTTTTTGAGTTCAAGTTGATTTGAATCGATTGGTGAAATTTTAGGAAGCTATTTTATCATATAAAATATTTTTAAAATTATATTTAAACTATTTATATATTTTACTTTATAAATTATTTTCATATAAATCATTTTAATATAAACTATTTTTAATATAATCTTTCTTAATATACTAACTATTTTATTATAAACTATTTTAACTTATAACTATTTTATATAAACTATTTTATTGTATAAACTACATTATTATATATACTATCATTAATATCTAAACTGTTTAAGTGGTGGAAGTTATGATTTCAAAGTTATGGTTTTCCAAAGTATTATGATTTCAAAGTGTAATAATATCAAGTGTTTTGGTTTCGAAATTGTTATAACTTTGAAGTGATATGATTTTCGAAAATGGATATATTTGAAATGGAAATGATATCGTATTGACATGGTATTGAAATGGAAATGATATCATATTGATATGGTTTTGGAATGGAAATCATATCGTATTGATATGGTTTTGATGCGGAAATGATATTTTGGTTTTGAAGTATAAACTACTTTAAAATGACCGCGGTTTTATAATAATGATTGGTTGTTAAAGAGACCGGGATCGGTTATTGTCATACTCTCTGCTAGTGCCGAAAACCACTTTAACAACCGTGTACGCGATGGAGATTCCAGAATGAAGTAGGATGATGGTGACGATCCTATATGAGGTATATACGTGGACCCGACTCCTGTGAGTTGGCTTAAGGTGGCTAAAACAGGAGCAATTAATGGGCCAAGTGAGGTAACTCCTCCGATCGGACACACTTCTTCGGCTGCCATTCTATTACTTTGTGATTGATTTGGTGCGCACCTTTGATTTGGGAGTGTGGTTCGAGGTGGGCGGTAGCTGCGGCTATGCGTTACCACCAGCCCGAAAGTGTAATTGGTATATCTACCCTGGCATTGCCTAGTTATCACGTGTCACCTACCCTGTCATGACCACTACGAGTTTGTTTTGTGTTGTGCCTATGGAGTATCCTCTGGTAGCCTCCCGGTTAGGAAGAATCATGGTATTCTATAGACTATTGGTACTATAAAATGCGTTAAGGAGGATATAGGTAACGCCTTAACACTATTTTAATAGTTTACTTTACTATAGACATTATTATAATAGCGTATATTACTAATAGTAGATAGTTTCACGGATCCTTAGAGGATGAGTATCCAAAACATCCTTTAAGTTACTTGTATGTCAGTCGATATTTCACTTCAGTTGGATTTATTGATATAAATGTTAGTCCGTGAGATGATGGTTTTGATGACAACAACCTTAGAATAGTTTATAAAATATAAATACTAACAATATAAGTTTAGATATATATGTATATGCAGGATTTAACCATGCAGGTACCAAGAATGAAGACTGTACAGTATAGAGATTCAAGATATCAAGATTGAAGACTCATGAGTAATAAGAATATCAAGATTATCAAGAGTTCAAGATTTCAAGTAATTTATTTTTTAATTAGAAATTTTGTTAAAACTCCTAGAAAAGCACCGGCGTCTTAAAATCCAATTTATTCGTGGAATGGAATCCACTTCGAGCCTGTTAAAGGGATGGAACCCTAAGTAGGATGGAACCTACAAAAAATTTAGTGGAACATTGTTTTGTATTCGCTAACTTTTTATTTAAAATGATTTTTTAAAATTATATCTTGTTTTCAAAATGATTTCAAAACCTTCCTTTTAAAAGAATAAAAAACATCTATCCTGATTTCAAATACTTTTAGCCTCAAAATAATCTTGAATTTCAAAATCAAATTATCCATGTTTTTAAACTATCTTTAATAATAATATATTTAACTTTTAAATATTTATACTTAGATTTAAATATAAAATTATAGTAAAATTTTATATATATCAAAATATTATTCTCTATGCTTATTTATGTATTTTAACTATATTTAAGTATATTTATAAAGTTTAAAATTGTTTTAATATAAGATAGAAATTATTTTCAAAGAAAAACAAATCACCAAAATTTCCTTTAGGATGTCGACATGCCCAAGTACCCCAGTCGACATGGTGTCAGTTAGATTCAAAATTTGAATTTAATAAGAAGTGTCTATTCGTCATATCTCTTCATGAATAGACATGGCTGTTGTTCTTCTATAAATAGGGGGTGTTTTCAATGAATTTTCAATACATATTTTCTGGTTTTCATTCCTCTTCTTCTTCCACATTTCTATATGCATATTCTTACCATTACTCTGCCGAAATCAACATTGAATCTAACCAGATTATCTCTGGTTTGATTCCCTATCGCTATCTCAACAAGATCCTTAGTGCTATTCAGAGTTATAGGCTTTTTGTAATCAATTTAGCGAGAAAAGGTGTGATTGTGGCCTTGGAAATCAATCAAGCGAGATAAGGTGTGATTGTAGCCTTGGAAATCAATTGGGTGAACTTATTGCCCTAGAAATCAAGTATCTCTACCCAGAGGATTGTGATTCTGTAGGGTGTACCTCGTTGCCTTGAAATCGAGGGTGTATTTGTAAAGATTGTTTTTGAAAGGAAATCCTTACTTGTGTGCGGGACTGGATGTAGGGTAACTTCGAACCAGTATAAAATCTGATGTGTTCTTTCCTTTACTGCTTTTACTTTATTTCTGCATCTGTGTTTGCTTCTATGATCATATCTGTGTCTGAATATTGCATACATCTGTGTTCAAATTAACAAAAAATAAAAAAGATTTAATAATTCTCTAAAACACTATTCACCCCCCCTCTAGTGTTAATCCTAGCCTTAAGATCCGTAATCCTCATTTCTCACAATAAGAACGTTAATCCTGACTCAAGTTTTTTGTATTTTTGCTTTACGCTCGGGTCGGACTGAGTGTCACAGCATTTGAGACTCACCTTTGAAGTTGAAGCTTTGCTTGGAGATCCATCTATCTATTCAGCTTGCAGTTATTCAGTGGACTCCAGAGATGTATTCAGATTTTGTATTTAACTATTATATTGAGACTTCTATGTATTCGAGACTTTGGTTGTATCCTGTTTAACTTTGTTAAATATACATATAGTAGCTTCATGAACTACTATTTCTTTGTTTCCGTTGCTTATTGTTACATTACTCTGTGTCTGTGATTCTGTGATTTATTTATTTACTGTATATGCTGAATATTGTCAAATATAAATTAACAATCTAATATTTTGAGCAATTCAAGTCCGACATGTGCGGATGTGAATGGTTGAAAATAACAGGATGTTATAGTTGGTATCAGAGCCAGGTTTTAGGCAAAATTTAGCATATAGAGTAAATTTAATTACATAATTACCTTCGATCGACCTTAAATCTCTTCCTCTTTGACTTGGTTTCCTTTGAATTTTGAAACGTTCCCCTCAGTTCCCAAAATCCATTTTGTCTCTCCTTATTCATGTTTCCTTGATTCTGAAGCATCCCATAGCTCCACTGGATGATTTGTAAAGGGATAAAACTCCTTTACAACAGGCATCGATTTACCGGAGATTTCTATATCCTCGGTTTAGATGCTGCTATCTTTTGCTATGCCTGATTCTATTTCTTATGATCAGATGTCCATTTGCCTCAGAATTTTGCATCGATCTTGTCCTTGACGTCACGATTGACCCGGCTAAGGTCGTCGCGATTTATATAAGTTATCCGTCTTTCTCTTTTGTCATTTAATCATTCTTATCTCCCTATCAAGCCTATCTTCGAGTTTGAATTCTTTTGGTTAGGGTCCCTCTAATTTGAATCTCTATCCTTGTTTTAATCCATTCTGTATTATCGAGTGAGAGAGTGTATTTGTAATTAATCTTCAAATTGTTTTATATGTTGTATTGTTTGAGTTGTTAATGTTGATTTGGGGTTTCGATCGATTCGTCTGATCAACGATATCGATAGAAATTCCAAAATACTTGAACAGAGCAAACTGACACAGTTTTGTTTTCAAATTTGGTAAGTAAAATAAATTTTTGTATGATTGTATTATATATATAAGTATAAATTTTCTGAAATTAAAAGTTAAATGAATTGGTTAACAAAAATGATAATATTTGATTTTCATTTATGATTTTGTAAACCAGTGACTATTGTCACATAAAATAAATAAATAGAATTTTAAGATATTATTATAAACGGATTTGGATTGAAATGAATTTAAATTCAGAATTTGAGAATTCAATTTCCGACATTTTAGAAAATTTGGTTTTAAATTCTTAGTATATACTATTTAAAAGTATTTTCAAATAGAAATTTTTTCTGAAGAATTTTTGTAAATGTTTAAATCAGTACTCTTCTCTTGGGTCACTGGAAAATAATTTCGGTGATACTGTAGCATCATCGACATTCATTTACGAGTTTCAGAGTGGAGAGACCATTCAGTAGCTTTGCTACACTTTTGTTTTGGAAAATGGAACTTGATTTGAATTTCTTAAGTATGACTTGATTTATAATATATATAGGTATATGAATTTTTTTAATTTGATTGATATATATGGATATATTTATCTCTAAATTGTTTGAATTGAAATCGAAAATTTAAATTCTTAAATTTTGATAAAGGATGGTTTTAATTTTAAATGAAGCCAAAATTTTGAATAAATATTTAAAACTAGAAATAATTAAACTAGGAAAAATAAAATAGTAAATAAATATAAATTTAGGAATAGATAAGATTTAATTATAAATGGAATTAATTTAAGTAGACTCAAATGAATTAAATAAATAAGATAGATAAAATAAATTTTGGTTTTGAAGTAATTTATAAATTGAAATCAAATCAACTTAATGAAATGCCTTGAATTTAAAATCCATTTTTGATTATTAATTAATTTCAATTTATATGGTTTGAACTAATTGTTTTATCTTGTTTTCAATCTATTTTTCTTTCTGGTTGTTTTATTCTCCCACCTTCTTCCTTTTCGGGGACGAAAAGTTTTGAGTGGGGGAGAGTGTAATGACCTGTAAAATTTTGTTGGTATCAATAAACGTAATTGGCTGAAATTTGGTGAAATTTTAAAAATTGAACTATGAAATAAAAATTTAATAGTTGAAATACGTTTAATTAAACATAGCAATTGGTAAATTTTCATCTGAAAATATGGAAAATTATTTTCTTGTGTAATTTTATTTAAATTCAAACCGGTTAGAATTTGATGGTAATAAAATATTTTTCAAACCTGAATATTTTTATATAATAAATTTTTAAATCATCTTTTGAGTGAGACATCATATTTCGTTTCATCAAATTTGGACGTCTATTGCCCGTTTATCTTATTTCTGACGTTTTAGCAGCATTTTCGGTATCGATTGTCGACTTTTGATTGGGTGATCATACCACAGATCTCTGTATACCATTTTGATCGTCTCGTCATGTTGATCTCTACAGTATATTCAATTCTATGTCTTGAAGTTCGGTACACAGCGGAAAAATTGAAACGGTCACTCGTATCGATTCCAAAATTTTAGCTTTTAAACTTCTTATGACCATTCAATTTTCCAATGGCTAAAAATAAATAAGCCATCGGTTATTAAAACCTCTGATATTCTGTGACCATTGATTTCCCACCATTTCAAATTTTCAATACAAATTTTGTATCGGTTCTTACAATTTTCGATCGGTTCATTTCAATCTGTAACAAATTATTAATATATAATAAAGTATGTATTAATTTTGTTCCTATAGCCTCGTCCTTCCAGCTATTTCTTCATCTTCCCCACCTTGCTCTCTCTCTTTTCTTTCACCCATGCTTGTGAAAAAAAAACATATGAAGCTCTATTCTCTGATGACGCCTGAGCCATCATCCACCTTCCCAAACCTCTCCCAACACTCTTCGGCCTTACACCAATACCCTTCGGTCGAACTCACCCATATCTTCAGCGCCCAACCGACCATCCCCATGCACTGCTGAGCCGAGCACCGCAACTGACCCGAGTCTTCTCCCCATTTTTCCCATGCCGTACGCGTGTTTTTTTCCAGATCGAAGCTTCCCTCCTCCCAGCCTCCGCCACTCCATGCAACCATGCTCCACCCCTCCATTCACCGCAGCATCCATGTGCGACCCATCCCTCTGCCGTGTGACCTACTTCCTCTAGCCACCATCTCTGTCTTGCCAACCGAGCATGGTATAGATTTGATGAATTATATGTATTGGTATGTACATATATTGGTATTTATATATATATTGATATTTATATGTATTTATATAAAAGCTTATATCCACGCAAGATAGTTGTTCATAATATGCAAATTATATATAGCCTATGCATTATGTAGTCATTCCAGTTGCGTGTCTTATTGTATATATATAGTGTAATATATATAGTTTCTATGCATGTCTAGTTTTTTTAGTTACATATATATTATTATTATTATTATTATTATTATTATTATTATTATTATTGACAGTTTATATTAATGTATGTACAAATATTTACATATTTTGTTATATAGGTTTATATATATAGTAGTTGTTTTTTTATGAAAGTATATAAGCATGTTTATATATATAAGTTTAAAATCAGTTGTCTTATGTTATATATTGTATAATATGTTTATATAATAAGATTTGGTTATAGTATATAATCTATTATATTTATAATATTCTATGGTTGATAAAACATATATATGCCTGTTATATTTATAATATAGGAGTATGTACATAGTTAGTGTTACATCTGTTATATATATATTTTACTTCAGGTTACATTATACATGTTCTTATAATATATACAGGTTACTTTATATATATATATATATTAGTTTATGAAAGTTTGTAACAAGGCATATATAACCTGTGGTGAAGATGAATCTATGTATATATATCTGTCCATTTTGTGTAAGTTCCAATTGCCTTTTTTTTGTTATTTTCAGTTCCATATATGTCCAACGTACTCAACTTTGTATACATTTGTTTGGTTTTCAAGTTTAGATATATAGAGACTTTGTTTTTATGTATTTGAATTAAAGAATTTATCTAAAATTTATGTTTAAACTGATTTTTGGATATATATATATATATATATATATTCTTAAATGAACATACAATATATGTAAGTATTTAAATTTTTTATAGCAGACATATATGTATTTATTTCAAAATATATTATGCATATATATGTTTGATTTCAATATATGTGTTTTGATTTTAAAAAGAACAATAATTTTGAAAGACACATATATTTTAAATTTAAAATGTGTTCGAATTTAGAAAATGATTTTTATATATGTAAATAATTATATATGGTTATATATGAGTTCACTTATATCAATTATCTTCATCGATCCAGTCCTAATTTGATTTTGTCAATCCATATTTATCAGCTTTGTTTGTCAAATTCGAGCCGATCTTGCTTTGCTTTTGAATTCGTGCTTGGATTCGTAACTCCTTTCATTCTCGTCCATCTCTCGCCTCGAAAGGTCTTATATTTATTAAATTTGATTTTAGTTGAAACAACAATTGAAATATGCTACTGTTAGTTATTTACATTGCTATATGTATGCTATTATTTGTTCACCTGTGACATTTGACACCACCGTCTATTAATTATATTGATGATATATGTCTGTGATATTATTATCATATTTGTTATCACTCTGCAAGTTCTCTGTTAGTATAGAGTTCACTATGGATTGAAATTATACATACTCGAGCGATCTATAGAATAGAAGAAAATCGTTATGAGTTGAAATGATAAACCCAAGCGATGGGATTGCGAGTTGAAATGATATATATCCGTATATATAAATCTCCGTATCACTTGACCATGGGATAGAAAATTATATACAGACACCATTAGTCTATATATACATATTTTTGAAATGATTTTCCAAGGCATTGAAAGAAATATATTGTTTAATAAATATTGATTTTAAGATATTATATATAAATGTATTTTTACAAAGTTTAAAATTTAGATTTTTAAAAATATATGTTTGAAATTTTATAGTTATAAGTAAATTTTGAAATTATAAATTTTAAGAATTTATTTATAAATTAACTATTTTTAAAATATATAAATAGATTATATATATATATATAAATTTGATAATATGTTTAAGTATTTATTTAAATCTATATTTCAGATATAGAGTTTATAATAATTTTAATAAATTAAGGTTGGAAAGAGAAATAGAAATTGTTTTAAAATAGTAATTATTTAAGAATTATACTTAAATAAGTTAGAATTGAATTTTTTAAAATTTGAGATTTTAAAGATATGATTTATAATTTGATTTTGTTTAAAAGTGATTAAATGAATATTTTCAAATTTACATAAATTGAAATGGGATATTTAGTTTATTTAAAATTGAAATTTGAAGTTTATTTAATAATAAAAAAGTTTTAATAAGATATATATGAAATTATCAAATTAGTTTTGAAAATGTGGAATATTTAAAGCTTTGAAATATATTGAAATTGAAATGTTTCATTTTGCGGTTCAAAATCTGTATTTGAAATCGATATAATTTGAAATGGTTTATTGGGAAACTGAATGGTGTTGAAAGTAATGAATTAAGATTGAATTTGAATTTTTGAGTTCGAGTTGATTTGAATCGATTGGTGGAATTTTAGGAAGCTATTTTATTATATAAGCTATTTTTAAAATTATCTTTAAACTATTTATATATTTTACTTTATAAATTATTTTCATATAAACTATTTTAATATAAATCATTTTAATATAAACTATTTTAATATACTAACTATTATATTATAAACTGTTTTAACTTATAACTATTTTATATAAACTATTTTATTGTATAAACTACTTTATTATATATGACATCATTAATATTTAAACTGTTTAAGTGGTGGAAGTTATGATTTCAAAGTTATGGTTTTCCAAAGTATTATGATTTCAATGTGTAATAATTTCAATTGTTTTGGTTTCAAAAGTGCAATAACTTTGAAGTGCTATGATTTTTGGGAATGGATATATTTGAAATGGAAATGATATCGTATTGATATGGTTTTGAAATGAAAATGATATTGTATTGATATGGTTTTGAAATGGAAATGATATCGTATTTGGTTTTGAAATGGAAATGATATCGTATTTAGTTTTGAAATGGAAATGATATCGTATTGATATAGTTTTGAAATGGAAATGATATTTTGGTTTTGAAGTATAAACCATTTTGAAATGACCGCGGTGTTATAATAATGATTGATTGTTAAAGAGACCGTGATCGGTTACTGTCATACTCTCTGCCAATGCCGAAAACCACTTTAACAACCGTGTACGCGGTGGAGATTCCAGAATGAAGTAGGATGGAGGCGACGATCCTATATGAGGTATATATGTGGACCAGACTCCCGTGAGTTGGCTTAAGGTGGTTAAACCAAGAGCAATTGACGGGCCAAGTGAGATAGCTCCTCCGATCGGACACACTTCTTCGATTGCCATTCTATTACTTTGTGATTGATTTGGTGCGCACCTTTGATTTGAGAGTGTAGTTCGAGGTGGGCGGTAGCTGCGGCTATGCGTTACCACCAGCCCGGAAGTGTAATTGATATATCTACCCCGGCATTGCCTAGTTGTGCCGTGTCACCTACCCTATCGAGACAAATACGAGTTTGTTTTGTGCCGTACCTATGGAGTATCCTTCGGTAGCCTCTCGATTAGGAGATATTACGGTACTGTATAGACTATTGGCACTATAAAATGTGTTAAGGGGAATATGGGTAACGTCTTAACGCTATTTCAATAGTTTACTTTATTATAAACATTAAATAGCGTATATTACTACATAGTAGATAGTTTCACGGATCCCTAGAGGATGGGTATCCCAAACATCCTTTAAGTTACTTGTATTTCAGTCGATATTTCACTTGAGTTGGATTTATTGATATAAGAATGTCAATCCTGACTCAAGTGTTTTGTATTTTTGCTTTATGCTCGGGTCAGACTGAGTGTCACAGCATTTAAGACTCACCTTTGAAGTTGGAGCTTCTCTTGAAGATCCATCTATCTATTCAGCTTGCAGTTATTCAGTTGACTCTAGAGATATATTCAGATTTTGTATTTGACTAATGTATTGAGACTTCTATGTATTCGAGACTTCGGCTGTATCCTGTTAACTTTGTTAAATATACATATAGTAGCTTCATGAACTACTATTTCTTTGTTTCTGCTGCTTATTGTTACATTAAGCTGTGTTTGTGATTCTAGGATTTATTTATTTACTGTATATGCCGAGTTTTGCCAAATATAAATTAACAATCCGATATTTTGAGCAATTCAAGTCCGACATGTGCGGATGCGAATGGTTGAAAATAGCATGATGTTACAATTAAACAATATTATAAATTTAAATAAAATAATGATTATATTTAAAAGAAATTTTGAAATGTTCCAAATAAATTAGGCTTCATAGGCCTAATAAAGATCCAAAATGGCAAAAATATATATTAAAATTCATCCATTACTCCGCTGCGGACTGGTCCAATTCCAACATTTCCTTCTTCTCTCTATCTCCCGGTACTATTTTTCTTCATTTTCTTCTCTTTCTTTTCTCATTACTCATTTTCACCCGATTTGGATTTCAATAACAGTCGGGCCAAATTAGTGGTATCATGGATGGGCGCGCGTTCTTATATACATTTATTGAAAAGAATTTTTAGCTGAAGTTGACCTTTATAGAGTACAAGTTGATAGTGTTTTATTATTGAGTAGTCGTGATGCAGTTAAGCTGTTTAAGAAAACGTTTGAAAGCTAAATAAATTTTGATTTAATTCAGTGTGAGAAATTATTTGAAAAAGTATATTTTTTGAATTATGTTGTTAATTTTTTTATTTCGATTTACAAATTTCAATTGTAATTTTGATTTTGATGTTTGTACCCCTAACTTGGCTTGCATTATTTACACTGCGATCCAATTTTATTGTAGTTTAAGTGGATTAGATTGCATCGTATAATGCATGCCAATTTTTATAGTTCTTTACTAGGGTTGTCTAGCATTTTATATAGTTTAAGCCAATTTTTATAGTATTTGATAAGAAAAGACTTGCACAATACACCGTGCATGCTTATTTTTGAGTTTTTTCAAGATTGACTTGCAATATATAGAGTGCAACCCAAATTGTATAATTTTTACTAGGATTAACTTGCATTGTGTACATCGCAATTCATTTTTTATGGTATTTGATTATGTCGTATTATATGCATGACAATTTCAGTAATAATTTAACAAGATCTGCTTCAATTTCATGTAATGCAAGTATTTTGTTACATTATAAAAGAAGTTAGTTGTATTATGTACAATGTAAATCTATTAATGAAATTCAATTCAATTTTTTACTTCGTGTTATTATTTTGATGTTTTGAGCGTAGAGAAAAAGATAATAGGATTTTTTTTAGGAAAAAATAATAATTTAAAGTTAGTTTCTTTTTTTTAAAAAACATAGGCCTAAATTACATTTTGAATTGGTCCTTTTAAAGACTCATTTTAGATAGATCTTTCTGCAAAACATTTACTTCAATGATACGTTTCATCCAAAAACTTAATATAAGACGAGTTTGCTTTTTATATACATAGATATTTTCAAAATGCGCATGTACAAGTCAAAACATGTGCGTATAAAAATGAAAAATAAACCTAATTTAATAATAAGTTTTGAATAAAATTTATTTACGAAACATGCAGGTTTTTTGGGCTAAGGCTCGATTTTGTAATTTACCTTAGTTTAATCCTTTTGATTCATGTGGACGTAAGGCGAAAATTCATTTTAACAAATCAATCACCTTTTTCTTATAAACAAAGGGTGCTACTATTTACATTACTTAAACACTTACCGAAGTTACTTAAACATTTAATAAATTTAAATCGTAAAACCAACTTTAAAACTCACCTTGAACTTAAAAAGAATTTGAAAGTAAATGCGATTGGTTATGCATAACCAAACAATGTAGAAATATAATAAGATTTAATCTTCGAAGATAATTATTTTCAATCATGTCAATCATTAATGGACGAACATGATATGAATAATGTAAGCAGAAATATTTTAACAATTTCCAACGAAGAGTTGATCATTTAAGATATTTAACAATATTTAAAATATGCATGTCAATCAATAATTTTGCAATCCCATAAATTTTATGGGAAAATGATAATGATAATTAATTATGTTAGATTATATCATTAATGCACTAATAATTAATTATGTTAGATTATGTTAGATTATATCATTAATGCACTCATAGATAATATCATTAATGATATTAATTTTGCAATCCCATAAATCAAATATCGCACAGTTTTGGATGCAATCATTGCAATCAATCATTATGTTAGATTATATCATTAATTATGTTAGATTATAATTAATTAGCCGCAGCCACGTAGATTAGTTTGATTTTTATGTATTGATGAAGGATTAAATAGAAGAAGAAAAAAAAGACTGGATTGTTGAGAAGCATAGATGGAGAAATTTTGATTCAGTTATTTGAATTTTGAACAGAAGGAGACAAGTTATGTTTTTGCGAAAATAAAAAGTCATAATAACGTGGGGACGTGAGTGGATGTGTGAAATATTGTTGGGTAAGAAAAGTGGATAGGTGGTAGTAAATAGCAAATCACTTCTTAACCAAAATTTAACAAAAACCGTAGGTGTTGGCGGATAGGGTGGAATTATCGTTCGCGATGGCCAGTGCAGAGGGATTTGTGGCTGCCGACTTGTTGATATGGAATCTAGGGTTTGAGTGTTTTGGTAATTTTAGCTGCTGACATGCTGTGATGCAAATTATTTAGGATGAATGACGCGTTTTTTCTGATTTTGTCCAAGAAAGGGTTTGATTGCAATGATTGGATCCAAAACTGTGCGATATTTGGATATTCCTACAGCTAATTTTTTCTTTTTATGCATATTTCATATAGGCGCTGCCAAGCAACAACTGGCATGGGGTTCTCCATCCGTTCTTCCCCTTGCCGTTCAGATTCTGGAACTCCTTGTTCAAGCAACAAACACTTCATATTGGTATGCGCAATGACTGTTTTCTACCTATTTGAATTCATTAATTTCTTAAAGTTATCCGTGATCAATTTGCCTGATAGGTTGAGATTTTAGCTAGTGTTTTATTGAGCATATTCCTACAGCTATTTTTTCTTTTATGCATATTTCGTATAGGCGCTGCCAAGCAACAACTGGCATGGGGTTCTCATTCCGTTCTTCTCCTTGCCGTTCAGATTCTGAAACTCCTTGTTCAAGCCACAAACACTTCATATTGGTATGCGCAACGACTGTTTTCTACCTATTTGAATTCACTAATTTCTTAAAGTTATTCGTGATCAATTTGCCTGATAGGTTGAGATTTTAGCTAGTGTTCTATTGAGCATATTCCCAAACTTTTCATTCCTTAACCTATTAAAAGCAACAAACAACACATTTCCACTTGATAGTTCACACATCAAACGACAAATACAACACCGGCATTCACAGTTTCACTTGATCAGTTACTATTTTTTACTTGCAGCAACCTTACCATCTGTTCCAGCCAGAATTGCATATTTATCCTTCCTAGTAAAATGAGTGCATTCAAATCCTAAAGTCCCTCCCAACACCTTCTGTATATAGTTTGCCACCTCTATAGCTGACTTTCCCCCACTGCACGTTAGCTCCTTTGGCAATTGATTCAAGAACGTGATCTCATAACCTGGCCTTGGATTCATAAACACAAAGTACGGATCCAGTGATTTCCATCCTCTCACCGTAGACCCATAAAACATGCTTTGTTTCGTGTTTATCGCAACTGGGACAATCCTGTCCGTCAATTCTGCAAACAAAGCACTGAACCGCAGAAGGAACGGTTCACGGCATGTCGTCCCTGTTTTGTGAAGAAGTCAAAATGCCCAGTTATTTCGGCTTTAACCAGAATGAGAAAAAACAATAGACGTTATAGTGCATCTAAGCTGAATGGAAAGATACCTTCGGGACAGATTACTAAATCGCCTTCATCCAACAAACGTCTTATATCTGCTGCATCCCTCTCCCTATCTCTTGATAATGCCACTGCCTTGATAGGAGATATGAGCTCAGAGAATTTACTGATGCTGTAGGTGACGCAACTCACTTTACGGCCTAAAGCAACTGCAACAACTACAGGATCCAAAACAGTTCGATGATTGCACACGAACAATACGCCAGGTTGACCCTTATGTTGCGGGGGTGGTGGGTTTCCTTTGACTACAAGTTTGATGCCCATCAGTTTGTAGTTGTAGTACACTATTCTTTCTGGTAAAGGAATGTTGACATATGCTCGGATGAGTGATATAAGCACACCTATCGGAAGCCAAATTAAAGTCACAAGAGCGACTAAAGGGGTTGGCCTCTGTACGAAACGGCCATCGTGGAAAATGACAGGTCTTAAAAGTTCGCTCCTTGGAACTGGATTACTGCAACTTTGCTTTGGTACAGTGTAACTTTCCTGTAATATCATTTGTCATCTATACATTAGTGTGACAAAACTTTGATGAATGTCTATGGTATAGAATTATTAACCTTGCAAATAGACATGAAATGGAAATTGCTCCTTCGGTCTCCAATGCCTACATGCACCACTTCATCGCCCATTTCAGCCTCCAGAGCTCTTCTTTTTCTTTCCCCTGCCAAAATGGATCCGGGTTTTGAAACAAACCCGGTGGCTTTTCCATTGCTTGTTACTTCCAGCTCTGTGCCTAACACTTTGTCAGCGCCGAGAAAGTTCTTTGCAAAAGGCTCCACCATTATTCTTGGATACTCGGTTACTATTAACCGCTTACCGAATGAGCTGAAAACTCTCCAGGCTTGAGGATTCACATCGTCTGCGTAGAATCTAGGAAGAACAGAGCGTGATACGATTTCAATGTCGTGGAGATTAAGAGCTGAAAATGATATGAAAATTTGAAGTTTAATGGCCAGTGGTTCGGAAATCAGTGCATGGGTTATGAATATGAGAGGTGTTAAGATGAGGAGGAGTAAAGCACGAAGAATGCTGCCAGCTTCAAGGGCTATGAGGAAGAAGTAAGGGAAGGAGTTTCTTGACATTAAGAGAGTGCCAACAAGATCTGATGCTACTGTTTGATGACTTCTTGATTCGGTGCTGCATGTCTGAATTGGAGAATGGCGAGCTTGCATTTTTTGGTCGGTTCGAAGTTTAGTGTGAAGGCATTTTGATTTTATGGGCTGTGAATCCATATATAGATGTTATAAAGACGGGATACAGGTGAGTGAGATTAATCATTCAATATGTGAATTATGTCAAAATGTTACGTGTTATGGGCAGTTCTACAGAGTGCAGTTTCTGTGATGACTAATGGTTGTACTAACCACTTGAAAGTGATACAGGTATACATCTCAAACCTGTAAATCTCTAACCTAATTATAGACTACAAATGTCGATTTTGATGTACTCATAATAAGTGTAAACCCGTGATTGTCCAATTACAATTTCATAGATATAATTTTTTCTAGGGGTGTTCTCAACTGCACTCCAAATTTGTTCAAAAGGTAGATTCTTTTTCCTCTTTCTTCTTTTCACTTTCATGAATGTTTACGTATATAAAATCATGAAATAATAAAAATAAAAAATAAAAACAATTTTCATGCATTTAGAAGTCTTTACATCTTGAATGCCAAAAAGAAAACTAACTGTCACCCTATAGCAATTGTATTATCTGTATAACTATACATGACACCTCTAACAGATTGAAGTGATTTTTGAGTTTGTAATTCATAACTAACCACGAATACTATTAGAGCATTGACATTAAACGCTAGATGTCTTGTGTCACTTTAAATAGATCACGAATAAGATTTCACCAAAATATTTTGTAACAATCTGAATGACTTTTATTGTACTTGGGCAAAACCCGTATAAATTTTTGATGTTTAAATTGTTTAACTATTACTGAGGACTGATTCGCATCTCGGAGCTCCACCAAATAATTTTAAGTGGATTCTGAAATAGTTATAATTTATAATGTGAAATTTATTTTAAATAAGATATATTAATATATATTTTAAGGATAATATTTACATATTTAAATAATTATTTGTTATATGTATATGTGTGTATCAATTTTTAATTTTAAAAATAAAATAAAATGTGGCCATACATATCTAAAATTAATTATGGAAATAATGATTTGATACGATTATATGGTAAAAAGTGTGATCCGTCTTTTAAGAACATACATTGGGATATTTATATCCCCTTTCTCTTCATAAATATAGCATCACTCTTTCATTATCTCCTGCAACAAAATTTCTCTATTGCTAACATTACTAGATTAGCTTATAATGAATTATAACTCCTCTCCTATAATCGATGGAGGGTCTTGGGATGAAAGCGTTGGGATTCACCGTGATAGCCGTAGCCAAATCATCTATAGGTAAATTCCTCTTTTTTAATTTATTACATATACATGTACATATATTATTTTCAAAAAAATATTTTCTAAATTTATTTATATAAATATATATAGATATATGGACCATGTAGAATATGCTATGGTTTATTATCTATTAGAAGTCACTTTCAGATTTAATAAAACAAAGGGAATTCTTTTTTCAAAATTTATTTGTATATAATTGTGTGTGTATATAACATATATCAGTAATATGTATAAACATGTATATATCTTTTACATATAAATATATTATTCTACACTTGTGCATTTAATACTTAAAAAATTGATGTTTTTTCTTACATATATTATATATAATAAAATAATTAACTATTAACATATATAGTTATGTAACGTACGTACTTACATACATATGTGTGTAATTCAAGTTTATATAGTTTACCTTAAACCGAAAAAAGAAGCAATTCTAATTTTTATTTGCAAAAAACTTTTTTTTTCCTTGAATTTATAATTTATACAAACATACATATGCATGTATGCATGTATGAATGTATGTATATGATAAAGTTATGGGTATGCCCTAGGAGCAATTATGTAATTTGTTAAATATATCTAATCCGATAACCAATTTTGTTTAAAATAAAAGGTGTTTTCTTTCTAATGTATATTTGATATAATGTGTTATGTTAATTAATTAATTTAACTAAAGCATATTTAATTGAAAATACATAAATGGTATGTTTTGTGATATTAGTTACAATGTGTTGTAACTATGAGTGATTTATCGCAATAAAATAAAAATAATATTTTAAATATTACTATTCAAGATTTTCTGAGACATAATATCGATACATCCTTTGAGACTAGAGCACGTAACGCTTCTCAAATGTTGGCAGTGTATTACTTATGACTGCTAGGGGGATCCAAGGGTTATGTACCGATAGTTATTGGATAACCATGGAACGACTCACTCAATAGTTTTGTTGGTTAATATAACCAAGGTCAAGAAAATATCGATGTGACAAAATTACACAGTTCTCTTGACTTGAGAACATTGTTGATTTTCAATATTAAAACTGAGGTTTGAGTATAGTTAAATTGAGGCACGATGTTCATCGAACGACTATAGTTGGATCGAATGAAAGCATTGAAA
Source organism: Allium cepa (assembly GCA_030765085.1). NCBI lineage: Eukaryota > Viridiplantae > Streptophyta > Magnoliopsida > Asparagales > Amaryllidaceae > Allium > Allium cepa. Next base: position 664,062,749 of record CM060934.1, on the reverse strand, counting down.
GTGAAACGCTATTCAAGAGAGCATCTCGGTTATAAGGTATCACAGTCAACTTAAGTCAACCCAAAGCTAAAGTATCTAACCAGTGTCGTTCGGTCGATAATAATTATTTTTATTGAACCAAATATTTTATGTTTGGACTATATAATTGAATATGCATGATATTGAAAATTTGGCTATTACCAAATTCCATAAGTCCAAAAATGATATAGTTTTGACGAAGAGGATTAGTGTAAATGATTGTCACTACTAGGCAATGCTTAAATAAGTAAAATTGGATTTTACCGAAAAGATGCATCAGCGATAAATTCAGCCAAAAATGTCATACCACTAGTTAAAATGAAGTGTGAACGTTAATATTCGAATGTTCAATATCAATCGCTGACTGAATTTACACTTTGAGTCGCACAACCATAATAATGAATACTCTGAATAAAACGCACAATTTATTAATTTATAATCGTTGTAAATTAATTAATATTTCTAAAATATTGATTAAATATTATTTGATTTGTTTATATACAATCAGCATTTAATAAAGTGCATAAATAAAAATATGTATGCATATATCGATATACGATATCGATATATTGTTTAACTTAGACTTAAAGGAAATAAATGCTAAGTGAGTTTGATATCACTTAAGACCCATAATTCCTTCATGTTTGTTAGGCCACATGTAAGAGAGAGAGAATAATTTTTCAAAAGAACTAGTAAAGGAAAAAGAATTATGTAAAGAAGTAAAAGAGTATTTCTTTAATTGGCGTATTGATTGTCTTCTTTATTTCATTCTTTTCATAATCTTTTTGGCTATTCATTTTTTCTGTAACTTTTCTGTATCTCCCCTTCTTCTCTAAAGGTTGAAAATATGTGAGCTTCCATGGCTTCAAAAATTCTCAAAATCAAATACAAATCAGATATATTTATAATGGTGGTTTATCCCTCTTGATCCTTGCAAAATCTGAAGGTTGATTTCTGAATTTAGGAGCTTTGATTTATTATTCAAGGTATGATTTGCTGGCTACATCCAAAAGTAATTTTCTTATTTAAATTCACTTATGTATTACATCATTTGATATAATTAGACTTTGTATGATTCACCTTAAGTTTTAATTATTAATCTTACCACATGTAAATTAAACCTCCCCTGTGTCTATTTGATTAAAACATGTATATTGTATTGTTTGGATTCAGATCTATGTTTGTTCGTAATCTCTCTTTAATGTATGTTCATGATAAATTGGTATGTTTTTGGAACCTATATTACTTTTGATAACTTGTTATTATTCTCTGTATTGTTTAGATATGTAAATTCTTATCACAAATTTATACATGCTTATTTTTTCCCAATTTAATTTATTTTGGAAACTTGTGAAATTGAAAATTAATTTTGAATGAGATTTTTATTTATAAGTATATAACATTTCATACTCAAATGCAAATGAACTGTATATGTTAAGTTATCTACTGTTCGTTGATATTGATTTTTAATTCCATATGGTAAATACTTATATATAATTGTTTCAATTCTTGTTTTAAAAATCTTTGATTTAAGATTAAAAAATGGACTTTAGTACTAGTTTTTTTTGTGGTTCTCTATATTTCAACTCTCATGTAAATCTAAAGCACTGTTTCATTCCTAAGTTAAAAAGTTTAATGAAAAATATTAACTTTGAAATCAAAACTTATTTTTATAAATGTATATACACACATACATATATCATATGCTATGATGTTTATAAATATATATCGTTTAGATCTAAATTATTAAATTGTAATAATCATGTATATGGAAATACATGTTTTAGTTTAATTCAAATTTATAGGAGGATTTTGTGTAATCGTGTAACACTTTATTGGCAAACCTTTCTTTAATTGAAATCTTCCCCGTTAATGTTAATTTTGGATTTCTAGTTATTTAAATCAACTAATAGGTTTTCACCATACAAGTGTGTGTGTGTGTGTCTATAATCATTATGGATGCATGCACATATTTTATTAATCAAAACTTAGGCAACACTATTCAAGAGAACTGGTCGAGTGGAAACATTGGAAGTGAAACACTATTCAAGAGAGAATTCGTCTTCTCATTTATATCGGGAAGCATCACATAGTCAACTTAACTCAATTCAAAGTCTCTAGCTAGAGTGGTGTAGTTAATAGTAATCGTTATTATTGAACCAAAGGTTTTGTATTTGCATTTACAAAGTTGAATGTGGACAATATTAGAATTTTGGACAAAACCAAATTCCATAAGTTTTAGTGTGATATGGTTTTAACGAAGAGAATTGGTGTAAATAATCCTCACTACCAAGTACCACTTATATTAAGTGAAATTGGATTTTACCTAAAAATATTTATGGACAACAAAAGCATATAAAAGGGAATCATTGACTATACACACTTTCGATATGTTGCACTCGCATAATATACATTATGAGTATATTTGGATATACTCACATTTTATGCTATATTTAAATTGATCATCAATGATATTTAATTAATCATTAGTCTAATCAGAGTGAGAATGAAAAGTTTCTCTCTCCAATTAATGCAATTTCTTCACTTAATTGATTGCACAAATTATAGAAAAGGAAAAAAGAAAGTTTCCTTCTCAAGCTAACTTTAATGAGTACATGTTACATACATGGATGTATTTGATACACTCATACATATAAGTTTATATCAGATTCAAAATCTTTCAAACTAATAAAATAAAGGATGTTATTTAAAATGCTTTCTAGATTAGATCTAAAATCCCTTTGGACTTCATAGGCCCAACAGATTCAAATATGATATTTTTAAATATACCAATTTCATCCGCTTTCGACTCACTCGGTTCCTACATATACTGTAGGACCGAATTAACCCTAGAGGCAGGGGTGAATAAGTTTATAAACAAATTCACATATATATAAAAATTGCAGCATAGAAAATAACAAAGTAAATACGGAAATTAAAAGCAACACACAAGTTTATCCAGCTTCGGCACCCGCCTGCAACTGCCCTAAGCTTTCTACTAGGAATAAAACAAACGACCACTTACAGACCCTATAGACTTGCGACTATCGCTTAGCTGCTTGTTCTAACTCTATGCTAAAAAACCTGCCACAACTCTGCCGCAGAGTTACGAATTCTTGAACTACGTCTATAGCTCGGAACTAGTTAACACTAGAGGTTAACAATTTAAAAAATAAAATTGCAATAATAAAAATAAAAACCCTAAATAAAAATTCTAATTCTATTCTTCTTAAGTAAAAGTAAATAACGACCCAAACAAAAATATGCATTTTCCCCTTTTTATCTTCAGCCAGTATCTCCTTTTAGTCCATGACATTCGTTCCTCTTTCTCTTCATTCTTCAAAATTAGGGTTTCAGGAAATTGAAGCTGCCACTTTGAATTTGAAGCTTTGAGTCGCCTTTACTTCTTTGTTTATTGCGCTCTTCGGTTTGCTGGCGTTTGATGGTTGCGGCCGCTTCACTGAGTCAGATAATTCTTCAATTGAGGCTTTGTTATGGTTTCGAATTTTCTGATTTAGATTCTATTGTTTTTAACTTGACTACTTTTGCCTGTGATGATTTGGATGTTTATAAAGGAACCAATTTCCTGTATTTTCTAATTGAAACGTTCAAACTTTAATTTGAGATCTTATACTTTGGCTGTTGATTTCTAATTTAGCGGTTTGATGCTTTCCGACGAGTTCAAGTTGTGATAAATATTTGCATATATCCTTTTCTATTGGTTGAATTTTGATTCCGACTTACATATACCATTTTGAACTTGTTCATACTGTTTTGATGAACTCAAATTTGGTTGTGATTCATATGCTTTTCTGACTTATTCATTGATATATATATATTTATTTATGTATGTATGTATATATGTGTGTGTGTGTGTGTGTATATATATATATATATATTCATTGATTTTCTGAGATCAGCCTTGACTTGATCAAAAACTGCTGTTGCACGAATGCTTTGTTCTTTAGTTGATATGGCTTTGACTTGTTTATAAAACTGCTTTGTTGCGATGGTGAACCTTGAAACTGGTTGATGCTTCAATGATGTCGAGACTCTGGTTGTATCTTGGTATTACATGTATACATACTTACAAATGTATGTATATATGTGTGAACAACTGCTTCTTGGAGTTTGAAGTGGCCATCATGTACATATATACATGTTTATACATATATGTATGTTTGTGTCCTTATCTCGAGTCTGGTTTGCTCTTATTGAAATGCACTTGTACTTCTTGCTAGTTATTTTTTCGACCTTGCCTTTACTCGTACGGGTACTGTGGGTTTCTGGTTATGTTGCCTTGTTGCCATTGTCTGAGTTAATTATGCTCCCTTGTACCCTTGCTGCACTACTGCTCTTGCCTTGTTTCCTTGAGTTTCTATCCATTTAGGTTTGGATTACATATGCCTTGACTTATATGTTGCCTTGTGCATTGATGCCTTTGTTTGTGATTCTATGGACCTGTTTGTATGTGTGTTGCTTTCACTTTGTTGCGTGATCATGTAAGTCCATCGTGTGTGCCTGTCCCTGACCTTGTTAGTGTTATTTATTCATGGCTTTTGATATGTACTTGTACTTCCTGGCTGAATGATTATATGTGCACGTCGTTCTTGTATTAGCATGCAGGTGTGTTATTCCTCTTGCCAGTGCACATGTATGTACTGATGCATCTTTATACTTGGTTGCACTGGTTCACTGCCTTTGATGTGCATCCCTTCTGTTGCTTGCTTGTACACCAATCATTACTTTAGCCTGCACATGTATGCTTGTATATTTGTTTTATATGTGCACCTGAGTTGAGCTTGAGATGACTTCGGCTAAACCTTGTGCACATTTGCACTGAGTTGAGTCTTCGGGCTTGACCTTTGCAATTGTCCATGAGATCGGATCGAGGCTTGGCTTTGTTATATTTGTAGTGACCCACGATGCATATCATGAGTTGTCTGTGCACCTATATTTGTCCCCGTCTAAATATGAAGAGAAAAAACAACCCATAAATTAATGCAATATTAATATTCAAATTCAATTTTATTTTTGCAATTTAGTTTGTTTCTTTTTTCATTGTATTGCATTGTTTATTTGAAAGGTATAGCAGATGACTGGACACAAGCTGGAGTAAGAAAACCAAGATCAAAATCGAGTGTGAGTGAGTGAGGAAACAAAGTGTTGTATATGAGTGTGATGAGAGTATGGGAATTTTTATAATGGAAGACTGTATTATAATTGAAATGTAATGACCCTAATTTTGACTAATATTATTTAGAACATTTAATTGGGTAAATTAAATAAAAGCAATGTTAACAGTTAAGGGATTGAGATTTATTAATTAATAAGGGGCCATTCCTTAATAAATGTATAAGCTAAAGAGAATTGGAAATAAGTAAGTATGAGGAATATAGTAACGGTAAAATGAGAACATCATCCATTCTAATACCCTAAACCCTTCCATTTAACATCCACAAACAAAATTAGAACCCTTATGAGCTCGGCTGGCCACCACTAAGGAGATTCAAAAAGAAGATAAGCTAGGAATGAAGTGGAAAGTTTGAAGAAATTAATCAAATGGAAAATCTCGACCTTCTTAACACCAATTCAAGATGAATAATTGATTTCATCTCAGTTTTGACTATGATTTTGATTTTATGATTAAGGCCGAATTATTTTTCAAGTAACATGCCATGTTATGTTTGTTTATATATATATATATATATATATGTGTGTGTGTGTGCTTGTTGATGATTTGTAGGGTTTCATATGGATTTTACAATATGTTTAGATTAGAAATCCTATTAAATGACATCAAATTGAGTTGGATTTTTGATATATAGTCAAAACATTATTTTAGAAGTGGGTTTCAAGTTTCACAATTTTCTAAGTAATTGTGGATTTACTATAAATTTTCTATGAGAGAAAATAATTAATGTTGGGTTTAAATTATTTAAGGAAATTATATAATGATTTTGGGTCTTAAATTTATATATATTAGAAAATATTAAAAGTGAAGTATTGTGATTTTTGGGGAATTTTCCAAAGTATTTTATTATGGTTATGAAATTATTTAAGTTAAGAGACTTAAATGTTTTATATGTTTTATCAAGGGGAAGGGTTTATTTGCTTAAAATGTTTTGAATTGTTAATTGTGAATTCAGTTGCCCTTTTAGAAAAAGGATTTTGACAAAGAAATGGCAACCAATCATATTTTGACAAATTGGGCAAGTTAAGTGAAAAGAAATTACATTGAAAGGCATAAAATCAGTTTTGTTTCGAATTATATCTTTGCCGCTTCCTTTGCTTCCTTACGTCACCATGCCCGGTAGGCCTTTTCGAACCCATTCAAAACCAATGCACATGGTATTAAGTAATTGGTACACAGTGTATTAGAGAAAGGAAGACGGGTCTGTGTCGAAGGCATGCTTTCAAAGGGGTTGAAGCCACTTTATAAGCTTCGAATCCATCAGTTGCCTTTTGTTTTAGTTTTAAATGAAGCTTTCGAATGGCTGGAGCTTTTGAACTTGTTCGATACCTTTGTTGCCGCATTCATAGCTTTCGAATCACAATGTATTCGAAAGGAGTGCTTTCAACTATTAACTTTGAAGCTACCTTCTCAATGCTTTCGAAAGGGTCACATAGCTGCTTTTAACTGGTTTCGGAGGCAATAGTTTCGAAGCTATCCTCTTCCACAACTCTTTTACTTAGAATAAAGCTTTTGAAAGGGACACTTTCACTTCTAATTTACCTTGACCCAATAGTAATATTAAAAGTTAAACCCAATGGTTTCTAAATGAATACCTTTAAATGGTTTCGAAGTAATGTTCCCAAAATCTCTTACTTGAACCCAATGCTTTCAAAAGGTATATTATAAGTGTTTCGAAAGGTATATTATAAGTATTTTGAAAGATTAGTTTAAATGGTTTCGAAAGGGGATGTCTAAGGTTTTATGTAATGGTTTCAAAAGGGATGCTTTCAATTATATTCGAAAGGAAATTGTTTAAGGTTTAAAATAAGAGTTTCGAAGGTATTGCTTTGGCTTTATGGCCTAAGGTTTTTAATGTTAAAAAGGGTTTTGACTTATTTTGTAGTGATAGAAAATCTCTTTGACTTAGATTTCATCAACATTGTTTTGTATAAAGCATATATCATGGCATGAGAATTTTGATTAAAGCAAAGGGCATATTTTCCTTGTTTAAGTATGATTTAAAAGGGTTAAATCAATTTGAAAGAATTGTTTTCAAAGAAAATTGGATGGGGTAGTTAACCCTAAGTTTATGACTCAGATATTAGAAGACCAAATAGGATTGGTGTAGGATTGTGCCCTATACTTTAGCTATTAGCCCATGGTCAATATAAGTCCAAAATCCATGTGTGTAGGGCTTTGTCATAGGTAAGACTAAAATAATATTATACACAGAAAGGAATATAAGAAGATAGGTTATTGGTGGGATAGCAAAACCATGAGGATCAGTTGACTCTAGGAGAAGTAAAGGACAAATAGTCCGGTATTGTATCTTACATAAGTTAGATTGTTTATTATGTTTGGTAGGCACGAGTCCTCCAATGGTTAATAGTTAGCCAGTTAAATTATGATGTTGGATAGATAATCCATTGATTACCTGATTTATATGCATATATATTATTGCTCTTGTTGCAATAATCAGTTTGATTGTAGGATTTTGATTCACAAAAAAAATGCTTTTAAAAAGATATTAATGAAGGGAAGCCCGTTCCGCTCAGCGGCGTGGTCTCACTTAATATCAGTAAACCGAATGTAATATAATTATTCACACCAGGCTTTATGTCTAACTCGAAGTCTATGTTTTTCCCTTAAACTCTCGGATGCTCAAAATTTAATCTGAGTAGATTGGGAGTTAATGACTTTTCAGGCTTAGTAGTCGGACGAATAAGCTTCTAAAGACATGTAGGAGGCAAAGCTAACCATGTAGGAGTTATTTAGTGTATTTCCGTTGTGATGTAATCATGACTGATATGTCTGTCTATTTAGCACTCTGATCATCCAAGGGGGCATCATCATATGTCGCTTTTGGCATAATTTGTAATAATTATATTTGATCAAAACCTGAGAATATTTTCGGTATTATGTAATTGAATATGAAATATTGATTTGAAATGTAATAAAAAAGTTGTTTTTGGAAACCTGTGATTTTATTTCATATTCATGCGCTTCTACGATTATGGATACCATTAAGACTATCGTATTTTGTCACCGAAAGTTAATTACTATAGATGACTATAGCATCTATAACACATAGCTTTGGGCCTCAAGATGGGGAATTGTAAATATAGTGGAAGCAAATAATGTGTACTATATGAAATTGAAATAAAATATTTGTTTGAATAAATATTCGATTAAATGAAATTCTATATCATTTATTTTATTCAACAAATATTTATCTCATTCTGTGATATCGCAATAGTGCTATAACAAACACATTTAACAAATATTTATGTTTATTATCATCAAACAAAAATCGTAAACTGTTGTATTCTACAATCTCCGCCTTTTAATGATAGAAAACATATATTAAGATTTTGAATTAAATAAATGTGTTTAGTGTGATGCATTCAAGCTCCTCCTATAACTAAACTTCCCCTACACAGATGCGTGCAATTGAAAATGAAAATTGCTTTTTCCAAAATAATTACAAAAAAACTCTTAAATAATAAAAACACTTGAATATCAGTAAGATTATTACTCATTCAACAAAATCATAACCTCTATCCTCCTTTTGTTATAAAAAAACAATAATAGTAATTCAGTAATTGAAATAGTAATGAACTTTGATTGAAATTGTAAAATCAAATCAAAAGGGGAATATATATCGCAAATTCCAATTAATCAAACAAAAATCATAATATTTTGTTTATTAAAAAAATTCCATTTTAGAGAAATGATAGGATTATGGTTTAAGGAAAATATTATACAGCGACATCAGTTTGGTATTTTCAATAAAAGAGTAATTACGAATCTTCCTTTTAAATCTTTTACCAAAGAAAAAAATATTGAGCACTTTCTAACTATGCATAACCCTTAGGATTTTTAAGTGTGGTTAGTAGTTACTTAACAATGAACATTAAGTATTTTCTAACCATGTATAATCATAAGGATTTACATATGAAATTAAAATTAATTTGAATATTTATCCCTCTCTTATATGAGTCTCATCCATGCATAACCGCGAGGACTTTTAAATGAGAATGGAAGTGCATATAGAAATTCAAGTAATTCACTCAAACATAACCGTGAGGACTTTTAAATGAATGTTAATACTTTGGAATATAATTTTTTACAAAGAGAAATGTTTCATTGCTTTGAAATATCAATTTCTGCACAGTATATTAAATTGTGGTGTATGGATTTAAAGAAAGGTGATGATGATAGAAATGATCATGGAATAAGTATCAATTTAGAAAATACTGTAAAATTAGTTTAATTTTCATGAAATTTTAAATTATACTTCCTCTTGTTATGAAATATAATTTAATTACTATCCATCACTTTCTCAAACACTATTAATAATTTTGATACATTTTAAAAAGTTCAATCAGTCAAAGATTATCTTTTCTAGAGTAAATTCCTTATCAAAATATACAAGTTTATTTTCATCAAAGTAAAAACCCAAGTTTTTTTTAAAAACAATAAAAAATATGTGAAAATAAATCTTCGACAAGGGGTTTTGTGACAATGTATGCTAGTTGAAAATCAGTTGAAAATAATAAATCAAATGCAAATATGATTTCAACATGACGTTTATTACTGCTTGTATTTGGATTGACCAAGGTGACATATAGTGGTATATAAAAACACAAGCAAAACTTTTACTGCTCAAAATCACTAGATTTGATTTTCAAAATTTTCAGCAAGACCATTTATATCAGTCAAAGAGAAAGGCATAAAATTGATGCAAAAACAAAAACATTTCTCCAACCATTACTTTGTTAGTAATGTACAGACAATGAGAGATAACAATTTCACCAAAAAACTTGAAAATTCATGTTTTGAAAATTCAGTTCATTTGAAACCAGTATTTGAAAGCTTTAAGTTTGTAATTTGAGTTAGCACAAAACAAGAAAGTTTTAGATATTCAAAAATAACACTTATCAAAATTGGTTTCAAGTTAAAACAACAAATCAATCAAAAGGTGTGAATCAAATACTACAACTTGTTTGTGTAAATCAAAAACACTTTTTAAGTAATGTGCCGAAAAGACTGTTGTTTTAAATATTTTTCAAAATGAATCACTGAAAATTCAAAATAGTAAAGTTGCATTGCTATTTGTTAGCTTTTCAAAACTTCAAAAGTTTCTAAAATTGGAGTAAAATTTTCTAGTTATGATCGAATTACTGCAGCTGTTTCAAGAAGTTTTGAAACTGTTTTCAAACAATACTACAAATGACTTGTTGATTTTCACCTTTTTAAGTTTGGATTCTTGAAAACACAAAAAGTAAAACATATATATTTTTCTATCTATTTTTCAGTATATCTTGAATTTTGTAAATTGAATTTAAGGAGCTCAAGATATGGTAAGTTTACTACAGCAGTGTCAACAAAAGTAGAATTAACAATAAAAAGAGAAAATCGGGTTTAGAGATCATACCCATACTTACCTTTGATGTCGTAATATCTGAGATGTGTAAATCTCCACCTTATTTTTCCGTTCTAAGGAAAATTGAAAATTTTCTCATCAATTATATAGAATAACTTGAAATCTATCGCTCTTAAAGTTGTTCCTTAGCTTGCTTTTGTATCTAAATTTTGGAAGAAGCGAGGAGCCCAACGAAGGATAAATGACCACTTTCTTTTCCGATCGAAATCTTTGGTACCCAAATTTTTTTATACAACAAACCGTTATTTTTACCAATCATACTCTTAGGAACCCAAACTTGTTTAAATTTAAGAGAATTAGCTTTTGTAACTTTGGAATCAAATTTTTTTTAACAATATTGTTTTATTTTGACAATCATTATTGCTATGCCCAATATTTCCACAATCTATGCATTTGGGTATCATACTTCTCCCCTAGCGGTATTATTTGTCATTTCTTTACATATTGACACTAAGCCCTTTTCTGTTACTTGCAAAGAGTTGAATATCCTAACTGCATATTAAAAGACTTGTCACCATCGGAAAATTTTCGAAGAGTCAACTCAAGATCATTAACTTTGGATTTTAAAAGTTCATTTTCATTTATTAGCTTTGAACACTAACTAATAGCATTTACTCTCTTTTCAAAATTATTTCTTTTTAGGACCATATTTTCATTTTCAAGTATATTTATTTTGGTCTCAATTTCTTGCATCTCGGTTTCAAAGAATTGTTCTTTTCAAATTTAAGTTTCTCAAAATCCTTGATTTTTTCAATCTCCTTTGGCCCGAAATTGACTTGGCTTCGCCGCTACGCACCTCATCTCCAAAGCCCAGCTCGCGAGGCGTCCCTCTCGCTATAGGGCCCCTCGCTCTTGTGACATGCTCAAACTCATTACTTGGGTGACGAAAGTCATCAAATTTTTGGTTTATTTCGAATGATTTCAATTTTTCTATTTTTCAAAGCCGCGTTTTCTTTATCAAGGGTTTGAAAATTTCTTTGACCTCGTTTAACTACCTTTCAAAAATCGCACATTTAGAATTTTCGAACCTCCTATAACTATCCAACTCCCTTTGTAAAATTATATTTTAGCAAATCAATTCAGGTTCGTTTATTGCCAAAATCAGTATTTCTTTTTCTAGCTTTCAAAAATTTTCATGAAAATAAGCAAATTCTTCTTCGTAATTTGAGCAATTTTTGCAATTGGAATTTTTAATCTTCTTAATATTCTCAAACTCATTTTCCAAATCGTCATATTTCTGACGCAATTTAAACCGTTCCATTTCAACTTATTATTTTTCCATCTCAAGATCATCATTATTTTTAATTAATTTTTGACACAAGAGAAGTATATTTATGACTGAAAAATCATTTATCTCTTTAGCTGTTGCGTCTTCTACATTGCTGTCTTTTGTAAATCCTGTCAAGCAAATTTCTTTCACTGATTTGGTTCTGGAAGATTTCTCGCCTGTGTTTACTTTTGTAACATCCCCCACTTGCGGGCCCAAATTTACTGATGCCGTAGTCATCCATAGTTATTAATCCTGGTCGGCGACCAAGTACGGTAATGTTGGATACATTGATATAACAAAAACATATGGATATGAAAAAAAATCATTAAACAACTTTCACATTCCATTTCAAATCATTTCCAGTTCATTACATAATCCCACATTCGAGAACCATGTTCAGAGAACATATTATTATTACAACATGCGCAAAGAGGACACATGAAGATGCCCCCTTGGATGATCAGAGTATATATATATCTAGGCAATTAAACAACTTTTCCTTTACAGCAAAACATGACGGAATCAAAAAGGAAAAGAACTTCTAATAGCAATCATGCCTTGTGCATGTCTCCTGAAGCTTATTCGTCTAAGAAGAAGCTAAAAACCTCAACTCTCAAACTACTCAAAATCAATTGAGCACCCGAGAGTTTAAGGGGAAAACATTAACTTTGATTCAGACGTAATGCCTGGTATGAATAATAACCTACCATCTCAAACCATTTAGATATCTAGTGAGACCACGCCGCTTAGCAAAACGGGTTATCCACTCACTAGTATCCTCCAAAAATTTATATTAACCATATAATTCTCTGCATCCACAATGGTTAAAACATAACAATTCAAAATATTACGATGATAGCAAACTAGTAAATCAATTCTGGATTTCCCATCTCATTCATTCGACTATCCATCTCAGTTATAGTTTCCATAGTCACGGTTAACCTAATAGTTTTCATGGGCTGGCTAATAACCTATTTAAAGCTTATGGACTATCTGTCTTGTCTCAAATTTTTCAATGGATCACCGAGAACCTATTTAAAGCCTATAGACTATTTGTCCAGTTTCATAGTTTTCATTGGATCACTAAGAACCTATTGACCCATACCAATAACTTCATTGTTTCATGGGTTCTTCCTAACCTATTGGTATCTCCAATAACTTCACTCTTGCGATAGTTTTCATGGGTTCACTAGGAACCTATTAACTTCCGCCAATAACTTTATCCGGATATAGTTTTCATGGGTTCACCATAAGCCTATTACCCCTACCAATAACTCTTTCTAAACATAGTTTTCATGAGTTTACTATGAATCTGTCTATCTGACAACTTCTTTATTCGGTATCTAGGCATCCTATATTTTGGTCTATCTGACCTCCTGGATGCAATTCTACTAATACAAGAGTTAACTCAATTTATATTCACTACTGGGTCAATGTAACTGGTTATTCTACCCTTTCTCCCCAAAATACAGTTATAGGTCCATTTTACAATGAATATGTATATTAGAAGAAGAAAACATAATAACACAAACATCTATGCTTTAATATCCTTGAAATCATTTACATATGAATTTATCAAGTAAAGCTTCTTTAAAAACTCTATACTTAAAAGCCATTTTAAAACTCCTTTATTTTTTTGCCATGATTTTCCTTTAAAAATGAGATTGGGTCCTTTGTTTTGAAAACTAAGGTTTCTACACCATAGACACTTTCTTTCAAAACCATTGGAAAACCTCATTCGAAAGCATTCAAACCTTCTTTTACAACTACTAAGCCTACGCCTTTCGAAAAACTTTAAAACATCTCTTTCGAAATCATTAAAACATATCTTTTGAAATTATCAAAGAATCACTTATTTAGTCTTAGAAGCATAGCTTCGAAACCATTTGAAAGTACCCCTTTCAAAACCATTTGAAAGTACTCCTTTCGAAACCATTTGAAAGTATCTCTTTTGAAACCATTGGATTTATTTTTAAAAATTATCTTTTAGGTCAAAGTGAATATAAATGAAAGTACCCCTTTCGAAACCATTAACATTCATACAAAAGAGTTTGGGGGAACTGATGACTTCGGAACCATCCTTTCAAAAGCTTAAATCATTTAATTAAAACATTTGGAGGGATAGCTTCGAAACCCCTTTCAAAACCATTGCCTTCAAAACTTTTAATACAAATGGCTACAGGAGCCCTTTCGAAAGCTTTAGGAAGTGGCTTATTACATTTATGAAACAAAAGCTACCTTTCGAACTTGTTGATGACTTCAATCCCTTCGAAAGGTATAGAGACGATAGTAGAGTTTCGATCGGGTTCAAACCACCCTTTCGAAAGCATTGACTTAAAAACAAGGCGACTCATTCAAAAGCTACGTTTTAAACAAAAGGTGTCAACTTCTTCGAAAGTTATATTAAACCCTTTCAAAAGCATTCTTTTGAAAACAAGGCAAGTGGCATCTTCGAAAGCAAATTAAATTGGTTTTGACCCTTCGGAAGCATGGTTTGGACTCCACAATTGCCATCGTTGTCCAATCTACTACGTAGCAACGTGTTGATACCTTGTGTATTGGTTTCAACTTGATTGAGGCGGAAGTACAGGGTCGAAAGGTAGCTATTGAAAGTGGCAAAACATTATTTCTGTATAAAAACTGTTTTATTGCCTTTTCAAGTACTTGCTTTTTAACTAACCTGCCTATTTGTAAAAATTTAATTTGTTGCCATGAATTTTTCAAATTATCTCCAAAGAAAAATTGCCGCATTAATTGCAGATCTAAATAAAAATAATTTAGCAAATAAGCCCTTCTTTTAAACAAAACAATTAAAACAATTCAGCCGTCCATCTAAATTAATTTAATTTCCATAATAAATTACTTTGGAAAAATCCCCAAAAATCATAAAAATTCACTTTCAATATGTTATCTAACATACAAAAATTTCAGACCAAAATTCCCTCATATAATAGCCGAAATAATTTTTAACCTAATTTATTCATTTCTTCCTTCAAAAATTCATTATAAACTCTCATAGCTTGGAAAATTATAAAATTAAAACCCATCTTCAAAATAATGTTCTACAAAACATATAAATTCCTCATGGCATTCGAAATCCAATATAAATGATTGCTGCCTTAAAACCGTATAAAACATTTATCAAACAAACTTGTTTGAATATATCATATCATGAAATCCAAGCATATCATCATCAAAAGCCATCTAATGGATTTAAACTTAAACCTGAAAATCAAACGCTCTTTAGGACAAAAATAGAAATGGTTTTGATTATTATTCACCTTGAGTGGGATAAGGAATTTGAGATTTGATTTAGATTAATCCTCCTTGCTTGATTCCTTAGCTTTTGATGGATTTTTCTCCTCTTTCCCCTAGATTATGGCCGATTTGTATCTTGTTTACGTTTTGAATAATGAATGTGTAAGGAAAAATGAAAACAAGGTTTTAGGGATAATAGGATTATGTGTGACGACCCGGAATTTTCGAGCATTTGATATCAGAATATTTAATTGATTTTAAATATTCAATAGATTAAATTTAACCTGAATTACGAATATCACAATTTATTTGATAATTGAAGTATTTAATTAAATAATTTGAATTAGATAAAATATGAAACCTGAGATTTTAAGCCTATTAAAATAATTTGAAGGCTTGTAAAATCTTTATTGATAACACTGGAAATAATATAAGTTGTAAAATCGAAATTAACAGTGGTTTGTTCGGTTTTAAAAATATGTCGTTTAGATTGAATTTAAAATAGCCTTCTGAGGCACAGTCTCGAAATTTGACGAAACCAGTTCCATTGGGTCCGTAATATTGTATTATTATCGAGTTTCAATTTTCGTAGTTTTTGGAGTTAGTGGGTGCGTGTACGATGTATAAGTGCGCTGAAAATTTAATTGATAATAATTTAATGAAATTTAATTTCATTAATGAGGCTTCTCATGTACGCCTTTTCTTCTACAAAAAAAAATCTAAATCTAACAACCCGCTTCCTTTCAAGACAAGCTCTTCTTCTTGTTAAAAAAAAAAAATCAATCAAGACAGTTTTATAAATTTCTATGGCCGTAATCAATTTGCTATATTTTCTTTTTCCCCAATTCAAATCAAACCCTATAGAATCCAATCCCTTCTCCTCTCAGTTTCAAAGCCGACAGCCCTACATAAAAAAAAAGATATGCTAATCAATGGCGTACGAAAAAGGGGGGAAGGGCCGGACGATCTCGAACAGTTAGAGAGTCGCGCGCGCCCTGAGGTGATGGCTTCTCGTGTTCGAGGGGTTTGCGCCTGTAGAGGGGGTCGTTAGGGTTTTGGTATCGACTGGTCAAGGCGGCGATGGCACTGTCGTGTGTGGATGGAGGCGCACGGAGAGGACAGAGGCGATGTCGCGATTTTGGGTAGGGTTTTCGTGATGGGGAGACGTTCTCTCGGGGGGGTTCGGCCTCGATTGTTCACGCGTGGTCGATGAGGGGTTTGGTTCAGACTCAAAACACGTTGTGAGGTTGTTTTTTTTTTCAATTTCGATAATGAAATTACAATAAGTAAATTATTCATTTTTGTTTATATACAGAAGTACATACATATACAGTTTAAAATATAATAAGGTTTTTGGAATTTTGTAAGATTTATAAACAGGTAGACATTTAAATATATAGATATATATAGGTTATTCTAGTATATGTAGATATAAAGGAAATTAAGTTAAAAAAAAAAAATTAAACTATTAGTTTAAAAGAACATTTGTCGGTTTAAATTAAATGAATAAATAATAATAAATAGTTCGATCAATTCAAATATTAATAAATCATATAAATTGTTTATTCAAGGTCAATAAATGGGAAAACCAAGGCAATATGGAAGTGGACTGCAAATTTAAACCCAAAGGTGAGTTAATCTCACTAGGTTAAATTTTAATTTAAATGGCTGATTTTAAATAATTGTTTGGATGATTGGATTGGTTGATGTATTATAGTATAGGATATTTTGCAATTGGCATATTATATCGTGCTAACATCTGTGGATGCAGGGAAAACAGGTTGGAGGGATCCAACCGGATCCCTCAACTTTTATGTAAATTATTTAATATCCTTTGTTCTGATTATTTGATATTCTATAATGAATTATGTGGAAATATTGAATGCTATGGCTTGGTTGATATAATTGGGTATAATGAATTATTAAAAAAATAAATTTGATTTTGGAAATGGAAATAAAGGACGTGAAATTGCAAGTAAAATAATTATATAATATATTCAAGAATAACTTAAAAAAAATGAAATAAAGTGACTTTGAATTTTAATAAATGAATCCTGAGAATGGAAGGGAAATTTGAATAAACAGAAAATTAATGAGGTTTAAAATGCAGTATTATTAATTAAAAGGAACAAACATTTATTTAGAATTTAAAATTTGAATTATTGAAAGAGTAAAGAAGAAACTGAAGAGGATAATAATGATAATAATAATAAAGACCATAACTACTGAATTTAGAAATGAACTGATAAGTAAAAGAATTTATTCCAAATAAAATAGATTCGACATCAATTTGGGGAAGATTGATTTAAGTGATCGAGGATTGGATTTTCTCTGGATGACCAGGTACATGTTTTAAAAGTAAATTTGCAAATATAAATTAAATATTTTAAATTTGTTTAAAGAAGCAAGTTTTGTAAAATTTATTATTTCTAATATTTAAAGTAAGTAGTTCCTTTAACCTATTCTAGTAGTAATTATTAAGAAGTACTTAGTATTTTGGTTTTTAAAAGTAGAAATCTAGTTTCACATTTTATTAAGTAGCTTTATTTTCAAATGTTTATATAGTATGTATTTTAGTGAATTATTAGTCGTAACTTAAGTATTTAAAGGTAAATTCCAAAGTAGGAATTTTTATTTTATCTATTATCGTAATAATTATATAAAGAATGAGTTGGTATGTTGTTAAAAGCATTATTTTAAATTAAGTACTAAAGAAAGATTTTCTAAATTAAATATTAACCGTACTTTACAATTATAGTGTTTTGAAATTATTTTAAATTCTAAAATCTTGTGCTTGGTGATTCTAGTGGAAATGAAATACTCGGAATTTATTCTGAGAAAAAGGGAAGGTAGTTTGAAAATGGTTTTCAAAAGGATTTGAAAATAAGAATATACCTGGTAAAGATATTTTGAGATAAATAAATAATTTGGAACATTATTTATTGGTTGGATGGTTGCTGTGTATATTAATTGATAGTTAAACAACCGACTATTAATATTTGACAATACGTTGATCGTTTCGAAGAGACTGGGATCGAGATTTATTTCTCGAAAAACCACTTCGATCCGGTTTGTACGTTTCGTGCGAAAAACGTGTTCGGAGTCGAAGATGGAGCAGTGAAATGCAAGGGCTAGTCGCTACTAATCCTGAGGATATTTCCAAAATGGATGTAGTAGGAATAGTGCCTTCGGTTCCGTTCGAACCCGGGACGGACTTGTATGGATGAATGCTTGCGAAAACATCGTCAGGTGGACGATGGACATTCTAAGGGATATATTCTAAAAAGGTAACGCTTAGCCTCAAGCCTTATCAAATGGGAATGGCTGAAAATCAGGGGATATGCAGCAAGGCTTCGTGGGTAGCCCCCACTGGAGGGTGAGGTCATCCCTGTCTAGATGTCCCTTTATTTCGGCTTAGTGGGCGGTTGCTGATCCCAACCACGGGGTGATCTTGCTCGGGATTGTCCAGTAAGGGATGGTTCCGGTCTTGTGTTGCAGGGGAGTTAGGGTTGCTCCTCGGTACGCTGATCTAGACCAGGTACTGTGACAGGTGGTACCCCAGTGCCTAGCCATTAGTTGGAATCCATTTTCCCTACGCGCCCGTACGGTTTTGATTGTGCCCAACTATTGCTGAAACGTGAGATGCAAGCATTTCAGCTAGATTCTATTTTACTTTCTATAGACACTATTATAATATCAGAGAACTTTAATAAAAATGTTTTAGCTATCGTAAGGTAAAAACCCGACATGTTTATTTGTGGTGTGGTCTTACGAGATGCTTTTGTTTTCAAAGGATTTTTGAAACTTTAATAATCAATTGGGTGTGATTTTCTCACGCTGGTATTCCAGACTGACTCGGGTGTTATTTCACTGTAATGCTCGGGTCAGACCGAGTATTATAGAATACAGGATGATGCTTTGGAGCTCAGGAGACAAGCTGGATGACGATACGTACTTACATACTTGTTTATGTATATATTCCGCAGTGTTGAGTTGTTGTGTATCCATTGTATGTTATTTGATGTGAGCTGTGATTGATGTACTCTGATGATGTAATATATGTAAACAGATATATTTGATTTTGAGTAAAGATCATTTATTATCTATTATATTTTATTCCGCTGCGATGGTTAGATTCTGTTGTTGTTTTCAATTTTCTTCTTCTACCTCTTCTTCTTTAACCCAATGGTTCGTATTTCTGTACAACTTGAGTTGATTATTGTAGAATAGTGTTGACTCAAGGGGTACGGATTTGCGGGTCGTTACACTTGGTATCAGAGCTTAGGTTGGTGATAACCTTGGCTCTGGTGGGAAATTACTCATTTAAAATAGAGTCCGTAGTACTCTAATATGAGTTTAAGCGTATAAATAAATATGGGCGCGTATTTGTTAGTGAATATAAATTGTTTTAATATTGTGTTGATTGGTTTATTGAGTGGCATATGAACCTTCGTCGGCACAGTCCGTACAACTGTATCGAAGGGGTTTCTAAACACTTGAATAGAACAATCGACACGGTATTGTTTTAAATGTGGGTGAATGAAATAATTTTACCCAAAATGTATTTTGATATAAATAAAAGTTTTGTAAACTATTTTAGCTAATATATGGTTGCGCGAATGTTAGGAAGAATAATATTTAAGTATTATCATTGTTAAGTGAAAATTTAACTAGAAATTATAAACATAACCAAAGGTTAAGGGAATAAATTCATTATAAAATGAAATTTATAAATATGAATTATAAATGTAATTTATGAATTGAAATACAATCAAATGAGAATTTGTATAAGCATAAACTGTACAAATGCAATATAGTTAAAATTTGAATTAAAACAAAATTTTAAATTTTTTTTAAAAAAAAACCCCGGAGATTTCGGAAGTATTTTGAAAATAAATAGCAGCATTGTTGTTTTGGAGATATTTCTGAAAGGAAATTTATTTAAAAATGGATTTTGTAAGTGAAATAGCATTGAATTCACTTTAGTTACTGGAAAATAACTTCGGTGATGACTGCAGCATCATCGATGTTCATTTTCGAGTTTCTAAGTGATGGATTGCTGCCAAATTGATTGGTTTAATTTTTGAGAAGTGTGATTTTGAAATGTTGGAGATTTCAAAATAATTTGAAGCCAAAGCTGGGTGTTTAAAAAATCCGAATAAGATAAGTTGTAAGCTTATAAATGGAAATGATTTGTAAATCAGGAGGAAATTTAAGTTTTGGATAATGGAATATAAATCTAAAGAGAAAAGTTGTATTCGAATTAAGCTGAAATCGAATTGAGTTAAATAAATCCGAGTTAAAGTAAAATTGAATTGGAATAAGAATTCAATTTAATTAATGAATGGAATTAAATTTTTACCTAGATAACTGGAAAATAAGTTGGATAAGAAATAAATTGGGTAAGAGTTAGATTGAGTTAAATAAATCAGAATAGAATATAAAAGAATTAAAAATGCATGGAATAAAGTAGGCTTGAGTTAAAAATAAAAGATGAATATATTCAAGCTTATGATGAAATAGAATTGTATAAAAACGATAAGTTGTGACTTATTAAATTGA
The DNA here is from genome assembly GCA_030765085.1 of Allium cepa. Taxonomy (NCBI): domain Eukaryota; kingdom Viridiplantae; phylum Streptophyta; class Magnoliopsida; order Asparagales; family Amaryllidaceae; genus Allium; species Allium cepa. The sequence continues at coordinate 664,042,019 of CM060934.1, read as the reverse complement.
AAATGGAATACAAAGCCCAAATTTAATATTTTGATGAATTGAAAAATAAAAAGGAAATCCAAACTTGAATTATAAAACACATTGAACTTAAGAAGATCAAATGAAGTGATATTTGGAAATAAAATCAAGTATTGTGCTATAAAAAGGAGAGAACTAATTTGTTAATAAATTAGTTAATGAAATTGAATTGTGAGTTTACGATGAGGTTTGAAAATAAAAACTCAAATTATAATTAAATTTGACTTACATTGTCGATGAAGAAAATATAATTAAATGTGGCCTTGAAATTAATTAATTGATTTGTGAATGAAATTGCAATGTAAGTTAATAAAATTGGATGGTAATTTAAAAGTGAATCGTAATTTGAAAATGAATAGTGGATTCAAAACTTGAGATATAAATTTAAAATTTAACTTGAAATGTTAACAAATTAAATATAATTGGAAATGTATCAAATAAAAAAAATGTAAATGGATTAAAATAGTAATGGTTTGAATGTGCAAATAAAATCCAAATAAGTGAAGATAACCTGGAAAACAGCCAGGTAATAAATGGAATGAGTTGAATCTGGAAAGTTAAACTTTATAATAACCAATCAAATGAAATTTGCAGATTTAAAATGGGATTGGATTAGAATAAAATCAAGTTAAATTGAAAAGAGAAATTTACTTGTAAAATGAAAATGAGTTTAAGTGTAAAATTTGAATAAATTGAGGTTAATGGACTTAAGCTAAATGAATGAAGGAAAGTTGAATTGAATTCAACTTAAAAACCAAGTTTAAAGATATTGGATGAAATTTAAACCAAGTAAAAAATAAATTTGGATCGGAATAAAATTTGGTGGGTTGAAAATAATATTTAAGGAAATAAAGATTTAAAATGAATTGAATATGGATAAACTAATTATATTGAATAAATAAATGATGGAATAAATAAGTATCAAATGAAATGAGGTTTAAATAAGTTGAGAAATGGTTATTAAATGAAATAGCTTGGATTGTCTTCGAGCTAAATAAAATAGTTTGGAATAAAAAAAATATGGAATGAAATGTAAATAAATGAATTGTAAATAAAATTTAAATGGAATGTGTCGAGCTAAATAAATGATTGAGAATGGGTTAAAATAAAAGGGAAGTTTAATTGGTAAATAAGATGAACCTAAATTGTTAATGGTTTTGAATGGAACTTGTTTGAATAATGGAACTAGATGGGTTAATAAATGAAATACAAGTGAATGTATTCAAATCTGGAATGGAAGCGAGGATAATTGGATTGTGAATAAATTTGGAAATGGAATAGAATTAAGAATAAAATTGAGTGAAATCAATTCAAATTGGTTATAAAACATAAATACTTGTTTATTCACATAGATCTCGTCAAATTGCAAAGAATAAATTATCATTAGATGTAAATGGAAGTAATTAAAATTCTATGAATTAATAGGAGTGAAATAAATTGATTTCGAAAGCAATTGAATTAAATATGAGTTCAGTTTGCTTAAGAATAAGTTTAATGTAAGCAATTTAGTTTCCAACCATTCAAATTGATGAAGTGGTATACGAATGGATTGAAAACCATTCAAATCAAATGAAAATGGTCATAAATTAATTGGAACAGTTGAATTAGCATGGAAATTATATAAATTGCTTACGGAAAAAAATGTTTGGAATGAGTTTCTGTTAGGATTCATATGTTTTAACTATTACAACTAAGTGTAATATTGTTAAACTGCATATATTTGGCACTTACATGTTTAAATTGAGTAAGTATAGGTACCTGGAAGCCGTGCGGCTGGATTTGGTTGTGCTATTTGCTAAAAATAATAAGCCGCTTGCTTAAAATGCTAAATAAGATACGCTTACGCAATAAAAATTGGAAATATGAATTGTTTTTGGTTTTTCCGACCGTGTGGGTCGATGTACATATATTTATCTCTTTTGTCAAATTACAAAAGCTCCTCCGTACAAAGGAGACTCTGCCAAAATTTTTTAGAAATTTTGGGAGTTAGAAATTTTTTGAAAGATTTTGGAAAATTTTGCTAACGACAAAACGATTTTAAACTAGAAATTGAACTAAATAAGTAAATGAAACTAATTAAACTAATGACATGAATTAGCAATAAATGAAAAAAATGAAAAAATAAAATTTAAAGTATTCAAGGTTGATGATAAATAGAATTCGTATAGAAATGGGAGAATCAATTTGAATAGAAATAGATATAAACTGAAGTGGTAAGATGGAAATAAATAAAGAAAACATATAGAATGCTTATGTTAACTTAAGTAAGGAATGGTCAATTCTTAATTGGAAATTTAATATTGCAAATGTATTCTAAGTTGATATTTGGGATGTTGACATTTTGTGAGGAAGTCGATAAAATGTTTTGGAATATTGTGTTTGGATATTGGTGCTAAGCAGGTATGGAGGTATTATAAAGGAAAAAGAAAATTTGGTTTGATATCAAAAGATAAAATTTGAATTGCCCGACAAAAGGTATGTATTTAAATTTGGTATGGAATTTGGATTTGGATTGAGCCACTTGGATTTTTGTTTTCTTTTTGGATTTGGGAGGCCGTAGAGCCATTTTGTAGCAGTACCGAGTTAGCCGCGCAAAGGAGATGCTGGCGAAATTTTTCGGGAATTTAGGGAGTTAGAAAAAATTTTGAGAAAATTTTGATAATTCAAAATTGGTTTTAAGATTAAAACTTGGATGGTTGGGCAAATAGGAATGTTTACAAACTAGGAAATGGTCTTTTAAAAAAAATAGTTGGATAGGTGTTGAACTGTTTGGTTTTGGGAAAAGTAACGGGTTTTGGGCCATTCTTCCTAGTTAGTAATTTCGGGGACGAAATTCTTTTAAGGGGGGAGGAATGTGACGACCAAGAATTTTCGAGCATTTGAAATCAGAATATTTAATTGATTTTAAATATTCAATAGAGTAAATATAACCTGGATTACGAATATCACAATTTATTTGATAATTGAATTATTTAATTAAATAATTTGAATTAGATAAAATATGAAACCTGAGATTATAAGCCTATTAAAATAATTTGAAGGCTTGTAAAATCTTTATTGATAACACTGGAAATAATATAAGTTGTAAAATCGAAATTAACAGTGGTTTGTTCGGTTTTAAAAATATGTCGTTTAAATTGAATTTAAAATAGCCTTCCGAGGCACAGTCTCGAAATTTGACGAAACCAGTTCCATTGGGTCCGTAATATTGTATTATTATCGATTTTCAATTTTCGTAGTTTTTGGAGTTAGTGGGTGCGTGTACGATATATAAGTGCGCTGAAAATTTAATTGATAATAACTTAATGAAATTTAATTTCATTAATGAGGCTTCTCGTGTACGCCTTTTCTTCTACAAAAAAAAAATCTAAATCTAACAACCCGCTTCCTTTCAAGACAAGCTCTTCTTCTTGTTAAAAAAAAAAATCAATCAAGACAGTTTTATAAATTTCTATGGCCGTAATCAATTTGCTATATTTTCTTTTTCCCCAATTCAAATCAAACCCTATAGAATCCAATCCCTTCTCCTCCCAGTTTCAAAGCCGACAGCCCTACATAAAAAAAAAGATATGCTAATCAATGGCGTACGAAAAAGGGGGGAAGGGCCGGACGATCTCCAACAGTTAGAGAGTCGCGCACGCCCGGAGGTGATGGCTTCTCGTGTTCGAGGGGTTTGCGCCTGTAGAGGGGGTCGTTAGGGTTTTGGTATCGGCTGGTCAAGGCGGCGATGGCACTGTCGCGTGTGGATGGAGGCGCACGGAGAGGACAGAGGCGATGTCGCGATTTTGGGTAGGGTTTCCGTGATGGGGAGACGTTCTCTCGAGGGGGTTCGGCCTCGATTGTTCACACGTGATCGATGAGGGGTTTGGTTCAGACTCAAAACACGTTGTGAGGTATTGTTTTTTTTTCCAATTTCGATAATGAAATTACAATAAGTAAATTATTCATTTTTGTTTATATACAGAAGTACATACATATACAGTTTAAAATATAATAGGGTTTTTGGAATGTTGTAAGATTTATAAACAGGTGGACATTTAAATATATAGATATATATAGGTTATTCTAGTATATGTAGATATAAAGGAAATTAAGTTAAAGAAAATTAAACAATTAGTTTAAAAGAGCATTTGTCGGTTTAAATTAAATGAATAAATAATAATAAATTGTTCGATCAATTCAAGTATTAATAAATCATATAAATTGTTTATTCAAGGTCAATAAACGGGAAAACCAAGGCAATATGGAAGTGGACTGCAAATTTAAACCCAAAGGTGAGTTAATCTCACTCGGTTAAATTTTAATTTAAATGGCTGAATTTAAATAATTGTTTGGATGATTGGATTGGTTGATGTATTATAGTATAGGATATTTTGCAATTGGCATATTATATCGTGCTAACATCTGTGGATGCAGGGAAAACAGGTTGGAGGGATCCAACTGGACCTCTCAACTTTTATGTAAATTATTTAATATCCTCTGTTCTGATTATTTGATATTCTATAATGAATTATGTGGAAATATTGAATGCTATGGTTTGGTTGATATAATTGGGTATAATGAATTATTAAAAAAATAAATTTGATTTTGGAAATGGAAATAAAGGAAGTGAAATTGCAAGTAAAATAATTATAGAATATATTCAAGAATAACTTTAAAAAAATGAAATAAAGTGACTTTGAATTTTAATAAATGAATCCTGAGAATGGAAGGGAAATTTGAATAAACAGAAAATTAATGAGGTTTAAAATGCAGTATTATTAATTAAAAGGAACAAACATTTATTTAGAATTTAAAATTTGAATTATTGAAAGAGTAAAGAAGAAACTGAAGAGGATAATAATGATAATAATAATAAAGACCATAACTACTGAATTTAGAAATGAACTGATAAGTAAAAGAATTTATTCCAAATAAAATAGATTCGACATCAATTTGGGGAAGATTGATTTAACTGATCGAGGATTGGATTTTCTCTGGATGACCAGGTACGTGTTTTAAAAGTAAATTTGCAAATATAAATTAAATATTTTAAAGTTGTTTAAAGAAGCAAGTTTTGTAAAATTTATTATTTCTAATATTTAAAGTAAGTAGTTCCTTTAACCTATTCTAGTAGTAATTATTAAGAAGTACTTAGTATTTTGGTTTTTAAAAGTAGAAATCTAGTTTCACATTTTATTAAGTAGCTTTATTTTCAAATGTTTATATAGTATGTATTTTAGTGAATTATTAGTCGTAACTTAAGTATTTAAAGGTAATTCCAAAGTAAGAATTTTTATTTTATCTATTATCATAATAATTATATAAAGAATGAGTTGGTATGTTGTTAAAAGCATTATTTTAAATTAAGTACTAAAGAAAGATTTTCTAAATTAAATATTAACCGTACTTTACAATTATAGTGTTTTGAAATTATTTTAAATTCTAAAATCTTGTGCTTGGTGATTCTAGTGGAAATGAAATACTCGGAATTTATTCTGAGAAAAAGGGAAGGTAGTTTGAAAATGGTTTTCAAAAGGATTTGAAAATAAGAATATACCTGGTAAAGATATTTTGAGATAAATAAATAATTTGGAACATTATTTATTGGTTGGATGGTTGCTGTGTATATTAATTGATAGTTAAACAACCGACTATCAATATTGGACAATGCGTTGATCGTTTCGAAGAGACCGGGATCGAGATTTATTTCTCGAAAAACCACTTCGATCCGGTTTGTACGTTTCGTGCGAAAAACGTGTTCGGAGTCGAAGATGGAGCAGTGAAATGCAAGGGCTAGTTGCTACTAATCCTGAGGATATTTCCAAAATGGATGTAGTAGGAATAGTGCCTACGGTTCCGTTCGAACCCGGGACGGACTTGTATGGATGAATGCTTGCGAAAACATCGTCAGGTGGACGATGGACATTCTAAGGGATATATTCTAAAAAGGTAACGCTTAGCCTCAAGCCTTATCAAATGGGAATGGCTGAAAATCAGGGGATATGCAGCAAGGCTTCGTGGGTAGCCCCCACTGGAGGGTGAGGTCATCCCTGTCTAGATGTCCCTTTATTTCGGCTTAGTGGGCGATTGCTGATCCCAACCGCGGGGTGATCTTGCTCGGGACTGTCCAGTAAGGGATGGTTCCGGTCTTGTGTTGCAGGGGAGTTAGGGTGGCTCCTCGGTACGCTGATCTAGACCAGGTACTGTGACAGGTGGTACCCCAGTGCCTAGCCATTAGTTGGAATCCATTTTCCCTACGCGCCCGTACGGTTTTGATTGTGCCCAACTATTGCTGAAACGTGAGATGCAAGCATTTCAGCTAGATTCTATTTTACTTTCTATAGACACTATTATAATATCAGAGAACTTTAATAAAAATGTTTTAGCTATCGTAAGGTAAAAACCCGACATGTTTATTTGTGGCTGGTCTTACGAGATGCTTTTGTTTTCAAAGGATTTTTGAAATTTAATAATCAATTGGGTGTGATTTTCTCACGCTGGTATTCCTGACTGACTCGGGTGTTATTTCACTGTAATGCTCGGGTCAGACCGAGTATTATAGAATACAGGATGATGCTTTGGAGCTCAGGAGACGAGTTGGATGACGATACGTACTTACGTACTTGTTTATGTATATATTCCGCAGTGTTGAGTTGTTGTGTATCCATTGTATGTTATTTGATGTGAGCTGTGATTGATGTACTCTGATGATGTAATATATGTAAACAGATATATTTGATTTTGAGTAAAGATCATTTATTATCTATTATATTTTATTCCGCTGCGATGGTTAGATTCTGTTGTTGTTTTCAATTTTCTTCTTCTACCTTTTCTTCTTTAACCCAATGGTTCGTATTTCTGTACAACTTGAGTTGATTATTGTAGAATAGTGGTGACTCAAGGGTTACGGATTTGCGGGTCGTTACATTATGGGTGCGGCTATTAACCATAATGCCTTCTTGTTTAATTAGCACGACTTCTAATTAATTTTCAAATCTCAATCACCTTATCACACTATTATTTACATTATTCTATTTAATTTATCTAATTAAATATTCTAAATAATACTATTAAAAATTAAGGGTGTTGCAGGCTCCCTTCCTTAAAGAATTTCTTCCTCGAAATTCAATAAGGGCTAAACACTAAACATAGCAATCATCTGTAACAGATCCTAGCTAAACTACTAGCCTACCTGACTAGCAATAGTCTATATAAAGCTAATATAGAACATGCCATCACAAGAGATCGGGATAAGTATTTCTAATCCTGTCTTCTGTCTTGTTCCTTAACCTTTTCCCGTCTCTCGCTACAACTCGAACTGCTTGCCTAACAAAAGTCAAATTCAATTCTACTATCAAATCTTACAACCATGTTGGATAAATAGTAGAATCTGGATTATTCACATACTTGTGAGGATGAGACACATGAAACACATTATGAACATCTGTCATACTACTCGGCAACTCTACTTAGTATACGAGCTTTTAGATCCTCTCTATATTTAAGAACAGACCAACATATCTCGGTGCCAGTTTCCCTGATTTTCCAAATCGCACTACACTCTTCATCGGTGATACTATAATAAAACCTTATCTTCAAATGAGAATTCTAGATCTTTACACCTCTTATCCATGTAACTCTTTTATCTAGACTGAGCTATCTGTATCCTTTCTCGAATCAACTCAATCTTCTCTGTCGCCTCTCTTTAACTAGATTTGGACTTAAGACTAATCTGTCTTCAGTCTCCAACCAACATGCTGGTAATTTTCATGGCCTTCCACAAAAAGCTTCAAAAGGCACCATCCTTATACTTGCCTGATAACTATTATTATGGGAACTCCACTAAGTGTAGGTAATCTTTCTAAGATCCACAAAAGTCCAACACATAAGCTCTTAATAAATCCTCGAGTACCTTATTGACTCTTTACGTCTACCCATTCGTTTAAGGGTGATACGCCATATCCATCTTGATCTTGGTGCCTAATACATCCTTTAGACTCTTTTGAATTCACTAGTAAACAAAGCATCTCTATCACTGACTATACTATTAGGAATTCCACGGAGTCTAACTATGTTCTTCATGAATAATTTAGCTAAATCAGGTGTCGTCCTTGCTGACTTAACTGGAATGAAATGAGCACTTTTGGTCAACCTGCTCACTGTGACCCATATACTTTCATTTCCTCTATTCGACCTTGGCAACCCATCTGTAAAATCCATGGATATCGAATTCCATTTTCAAACTGGTATCTCCAAAAGTTGAAACGACCCACTGGGGTTCTGATGTTCATCCTTCACTTGTTGATAGTTTGTACACTATCTAACCCACAAGTAAACATCCCTCTACATACCTTCCCAATAGAAGCTCCTCTTTATATCCTGATATATATTGGTCCCTCCAGGATGAATCTTAAATTTGGACCGATGACATTCCTTAAGTCCTCAATATTCGGAACACAAAATCGTCCCTTCTTTGTCAACCATCCCCTCTGGTCAAGACTAGAATCCTTTAGATCATCAACCTTAATTCCCACCTCAAGCCTTCTAATCCTTTTGGCTAATGATGGATCCTCCCTCTGCTTAGAAGCAATTCTTTAGATCAGCACTGGTCGAGCTTCTAAACAGGATGACATGGCAGTGCTCTAATTAGAACCAGCAGTTGATCTTAACTACACACTACAAGTAGTCAAAGATTCTTAATCTTTCCATTCTGTTGTGACGACCCGCCCTTCTCGACCCTCGAAAATCGACAAAAATACACCACTATATAATATGCCGATGATCGAGTGCAGAAAAAAGACAGATTGCTGAGGGAAAGAAGAAGAAGGTATAAGAAGAAGAGAAAACAAAACACCAGAATCTCATAAACGCTGTGGAACAATATAAAATAGATAAATGACTGATCTTCATACAAAAGAATTTTATATGTTTTATACATTACATCATCGGAGTACAACACAATTCATAACGCATAACTGGACAGTTATCAGAACTCGTCCCCATAGAAACTGATTATGCAGCAAACTATACACAACGGATAATACATCAAATATGTGTGATATGTCTCACCATCCAGAACATCCCTTGAGCTCCATAATCGTCCATCCAGAATCTATATTCTATAATACTCGGTCTTACCTGAGCATTATAGCGAAATAACACTCAAGTCAGTCTGGAATACCAACGTGAGAAAACACACTGAATTGGATTATTAAAGTTTTCAAAATCCTTTGAAATCAAAGGTATCTCGTAACACTACGTCACAAATAAACATGCCAAGTTTTTACCTTACGATAAACAAAACATTTTTATCAAATCCGTCTGATATTATAATAGTGTCTATAGAAAGTAAAATAAAATCTAGCTGAAATGCTTGCATCTCACGTTTCAGCAATAGTTGGGCACAATCAAAACTGTACAGGCGCTTATTGGAGATTGGAATCCATACAATGGCAGGGCTACTAGGGTACCGCCCGTCATAGTACCTTGTCTAGATCAGCATACCGAGGATCCACTGATCCCCTGCAACACAAGATCGGAGCTACCCCTTACTGGATAGTCCGAATAAGATCGCCCCGCGTTTGGGATCAGCAACTGCCCACAGAGCCCAAAAAAGGAACATCTAGACAGGGATGAACTTACCCTAATTGGTTGGTATCCACTTAGCCTTGCTGCACCTTTCACGTTTAACCATTCTCGATTGATGAGGCTCGAAACTATGCGTTACCTTTTTAGAACACATCTCACTTACAATGCTCATCGCCCTCCCGATGATGTTCTGATAACATTCATCCATACTAGTCTGTTCCGGGTCCGAATAGTACCAAAGGCAGTACTCCTACTACATCCATTTTGGAATCACCCTCAGGATTAGTAGAGATTAGGCCTTGCACTTTACTGCTCCATCTTCGACTCCAAGCTCTTGTCTTCCTCACGAAAACCTTAAAACCGGATCGAAGTGGTTTTCGAGAAATTTACCCCGATCCCAGTCTCTTCGAAACGATCAGCGCATTTTCCAATATTGATAATCGGTTATTTAACTATCATATAACATCCACAAACAACCATTAGGCCTTAATAATTTTCTAAATTATTTATTTTAAAATATTATCGCAAGATATTTGCTACACTTAAACCCTTTGAAAATAGTTTTCAAATCGCTTTTCTCTCGTGGAATAAATTTCCAAATATTGTTTATTTCCACTGAAAATCACCAAGTCTAAATACTTTATATTTTAAAATAATTTAAATCACTTTATCCAAAAATATATACTTTAAAACACTTAAAATAAAAACTATTTTTTTTTTAAAATACTAGTTATGAAATTTTATAATAATTTCTCATATAAAACTTAAATCAAAATTAAATTTAAAATAAAAGTTATTTTATAAGGTATAAATATTAAATAATCATGTTTTAAATCATAATACTAGTTAACCCTTTTTAAAATAATTTACTTAATAAACATTTATTTTTAAAAACTTTAATGCCACTAAATAATAATTTCTCTAAAAACATTCTTTGAAAAACAACTTTAAACCTTTAATTTATACTTAGAAATCTTCTTTGAAAATATATTTGGCTTTTGAGGGAAATACACTTTCCTTTCCACACCTTCAAAAGCAACCCACTATTTAATTTAAAACAAATCGCCCTTCCTATATAAATTCCCATTCTGAATTTATACTTCAAAATTATCCTCTGATAGATATTTCACTTTATTTATAAACCTTGTTTATAAATTTCACAATCTTATTCTCCTTTAATCACAGCTTCAACACTTAGTCTGGATTCAAATCGATTTCCAAATCTACTTCTTTTTAAAATAAATTCCTTTACTTATCCAAATTTATTTCAAAACCCATTAATTCCATATTCACTTCAATATTTTTGATTTAAAATCTTACTTTAAACTGAAATATCGACTTCATACTTCATTCAAAATTCTCCCCTTTTATTTTTTCCCAAACATTTTAAATCTTAAATTTTGAAAATAAAATCCTTTAATTTTTTTTAAATATTTAGACAATATCACCTAAGTCTCCAAAACTCTTTTATTTTCTATATATCTAAAATCTCTATTTTCATTTCCATACTCAGAATTCATTTAATAGAATTTAAAAATCAAAATTTATACTTTTCTAAATTCAATCTTTACTTTGCCCAAATTCACTATAATTATTTTACCTAAAAATTTCCCTTTTTATTTCCTAAAAAAATCCAAACTTTATATATTTTTCATTTTCTCAAAATACCAAAATATATTCACCAAGCCATAGCATTCAATAATTTCAGTTGCCAATATAATCAATATAATCCATCACAGATTATCACATAAATCACATTACTTAATATAAATAAATTCATCATTTTGAGGAATCCAGTCGGATCCCTCCAACTTGTTTCCCTACATCCACAGATAATAGCACAATATAAAATACCAATCCCACTTCGAGGGGGATATCGCGGCATAAGGGACCACTATTATGTGGGGCGCATAGGATCTCATCCGCTATATAATATGGGAATCAATCAGTCCAACGTGTGTCTATATATATATATATATATATATATATATATATATCACATCCTGACAGATAATAAATCACCAATTCAAGCAATCAATCCAATAATTTAAATTTAAATATCTAAATTTAAAAAATAATCCAAATGAGTGAGATTAACTCACCTTTGATTTATTTGCACTCCATTCCAAACCGGCTTGTTTTCTTTACGATTTTGGACCTTGTATAAACATTGTATGGTTTATTAATATTTGAACTAATCGAACAATTAATTTTTTTAATTTATTTGATAAATTTGACTAACTAATTTGTTCGAATTGGAATTAACTTTAAATTTTTAAACCGTTTTAACTATTTAGATTCCTCTTCTAAAACCACGTGCATTTACAGGAATCATTTATATAAATTTCCAAAAATCTAAATTTTAAATAATTTTTCCAAGTCAAGACATTTTTAAAAATCCCAGCTTTGAAATCCTACTCAACAACTATCTCTTTAACTTCAGTAGTTATCAATTTCAGTTTTCACTTATAGTTATATTTACTAATGACATTAATCAGTTAATTACCCTATTTTAAATTTTAAATTACTTATAAATGAGATTAATAAATCCTCAAATGATTAATTCCTACCCAAGACAAATCATGGAAAAAGAATCTAAGCAAAACCCGCACCTAACACATACAGAAACCCGAAACACCATTCGCATGCGAAACCATTCCTCCTCAAAGACGAATTGCAGCTCCAACGAGCCTCTGACGTCACATCCTCTAGATCACAACAGTAGTTTCCACCATAACACCCAAATCCACCTTCACGCGCGCGTTTCCATCGCCAGTTCACCTTCGCATGCTGCTTCTCCACAAGCATGGCTCCCACTTACACAACCATCGGCACCGGTTGCACACACCTCTTCTCAAACTACTATAGCTCGATGATGAACTCCCCTTCAGGCGATCGTGCCTCCCAAGATCGACAACGGCGAGCTCTCCACAAATACATCCCTCTAATCCAGTGGCCTCTCACCAACTTGCGCTCCATGCGTATGCGACCCACCTGTGCTTGCTTCCTCGTGACAGCTTGCGATGAATCCTCGATCACGAGACGATTCGACTTCGGTTCGAGTCGAATTGCATGAGGGGAAATACGCTATTTGAATTTCGATTTTACTGTTCGTCTTCCCTTTTTTTTGAACGAAACGTTTATTTATTTATTTCAGACTTCTCTTTTATTTCGAAAATATGAAGAGAGAAGGGCTTGCGATTTAAGTTTAAAAAATGAAGAAAGAAAAGGAAGATTTCGTATGAATGAAGTTAAAGAAGGAGACGCGTGTTTCATGAAGAAGTCACGTGTTTGAAAAAGACAAGATACGTGTTCTGAAGTAAAAAGTAACGATGTGAAATTATTTAAATTTAAATTTAAATTGTCTCAAAAACGTAGCTTGAAATCTCGGCCTCTTATTGAGGCGTACCGCCAGGCATTTATAATGTTATACCCATATTCTGAACGCAATGGAAATGGTTATGAGTCCTAATTCGATTGTATGGAGAAGATAGCTTTTTGGACTCATTTATTATATTTAATTTTCGATATAAATTTCAGCACGTTTATTTACCGTATGATCACACGACAACTCCAAATGCTACGAAAATCGAAATCCGATAATAATACCCTATTACGGATCCAATGGAACTAGTTTCGTCGAATTCTGAGACTGTGCCTCGGTAGCTATTTTTAAATATCGATCTAAACGATATAATTTCAGAACTGAACAAAACATTCTCAAATTCAAATTTAAAAACTTCTATATCTCCAGTATTTTAAATATAAATTTTCAAGCCTTTGAAATATTTTTAACCGGCTTAAAAATCAATATTCGCTATTTTAACCAATTTTCAATTATTAAATTTAATAATTTAATTGCCAAATAAACAGTGATATTTGAAATTCAAGTTAAGCTAACTTTCAAATATCCGAAAATTCCGAGTCGCCACATTCCTCTCCCCTTAAAAGAATTTCATCCCCAAAATTACTTGTTAAGAAGAATGGTACAACACCTGTTACTATTTTACAAACCAAATAGTTTTCAACAACTTCCCAAAACCAAACAGTTTTACAATACCCCAACAATCTTTTTTATTAAAGACCTGTCACTCTTACTAACTTCCTAAACTCATCCATCCTTCCAGACAATAATATTTTCCCAACATTTCAAATTTAAATTTAAACAAAATTCTAAATTATTAAAATTTTCTAACTCCCTTAATTTTCAAATTTTTTTGCCAGCGTCTCCTTTGCGCGGCTGGATCGGTACAACTACAAAATGCCTCAATGAGTCCCTAAATTTCAAAAGAAAGCAAAAGGTCAAGTGGCTAGATCAGAAAATCATCAAATTTCATACGACAATTTAAATACATAACTTTTGTCGAGCAACTCAATTTATCTTCTGAAATAAAAAAAAATCCCAGTTTCCTTTTTGCTTCTATAACACTTGTATATCCTACTTAGCAATAATATTCAATCATAAAATTCAAAATCACTTTATTCATTTTTATACAGAATTTTAAATATTCATAACATTCAAGTCCGTAAGATGTACCTATATCAATTGCACGTAATATCAAATTCGATCACTCACTCTATCACATAATTTCACTTCCAAACTAGTATCGTCCACCCGACTCTCTAGTACGGACTCAAATCTGGTTTCTTGATCAAAAACCGTCATTCTCCTTGCATAGCCACAAACTATGATAGAGAATTTCCAAAATCAATCAAAATCCATTTCCATGGTTCGACGTCAAAAATCAAGTGAAAAATCCCAACTCGGATCGATATAACTACCTCGAAATTCTGTGCTCGGATCTGGATCAAATCGTTATGCGAATAAAATAATATACGTACATCCGACATATTTATCTCAACTGATTATCAGTTACATCAGTTCTCTTTTCTTTTATTCACATTTATTTTGATTTCTATCCACTTATCATTTCTTAAACCTTATTAAACCTTCATTCATTACTAACTTAGTATTTCCAATACAAAATTTTACTTAAGAATTTCACTATCCATTTTCTAAGTTCAATTTAAGTATTTTATACACTTCTTATATTCATTTTCACTTCACCACTTTGTTTTATATATCTATTTCCATTCGACTTAAAATTTCAACTGAATTTGGACTTAATTTCTCTTCAATCTTAATTCATTTCCACGTCAAATTTAATATTGAATTCTATTCACCTTATTTCAAACCCATATTTAGTTATTCATTTAATTAGGTCCACTTACTAATTTATTTTAAATCTCAATGGACTTTATTTCCAATATTTAATTATTTTTAGTCCACTTCAAATTAATTTTACAACTTAACTTTACTTAACCCAATTCAAAATGAATTCCAATACTCAGTTCCAATTTCAATTCCAGTTCTATCTGCTTTTAAATTTAAATTAATTTGTTCATTCGCAAATTTATTTCCAACTTAATAGATTTTATTACAATGACCATTTCATTTAATCAACTTAGACTTTTTCCTCAAATTCACTTTTTATTTAACTTGGTTTAGTTAAATTTCATTTCCATTTAAATTTTTAACTTCCATAAGTTTTCCAACTTACTTAAATTCCATTTGCTAATTTCTTTTAATTGGTTGCATTCTAACTTATTTCGTTTTCTTATTTACTTCAAAATTTTAACTCTTCTTCAAGTTAAAATTTTCTATTCTAGAAAATTTCAAATTTTACTAGTTATTAAACCCATTTATATTTCCATAAACATTTAAATAAGATTACAGAGTCCTTTAAACAATTACTTAACATTTCAAAATCATCCTTGAAATCAACCCTATCAAAAAAAATCTTTTGGTATATTAAATTATTTCCTTGAATTTCAAACCAAACCTAGTTTGCAAACAAATCCTAATTCAAAACATTTTGGCAGCAATTCCTCTCCTGGAAACTCGAAAATGAACCCCGATAACATCATGATCATCCTCGGAATTATTTTCCAATGACCGAAAAGAGTTTAGTGCTTTTATCCCTTCAAAAACATTTTCCAAATATTTCCAAATTCCAAATCTCACCAGTTTTCATACCCACTTCAAAAATATTTCTCAAATAACATCACTATTATTTCTCCAAAACCTTTGAAAATCATTTTCAAACTCAAAGGAATTTAATTTCCAAAATTTCAAATTCCAAATCCTTTCAATTCATATTTAAATATTACTCTGGAACTTTTTATTTCATTTTCAAAGATAATTCGCATTTACAAATCCCATTTTGTTATATAAATTTATTTCTTAATCTTTGGTTATAATTTTAATCCCTAGTTCAATTTTCTCACAACAATGATAACATTTTAATTTTATCACCTCCTAACAACCAAGCAACCATATATAACTATAATAATTTACGGAAAAATATTTCTTTTATATACAAAAATAATTTGGGTAAAATTATTTCATTTACCCTATTTTAAAACAATACTGTGTCGGTTTATCTTGTTTTAGAGTTTAGAAACTCCTATCGATGACATGGCGTCCCACATATCGACTAGAATCCATAAACACTCAGCCGATAAGTCAACACAACATAAAAAAATTTATATTCAATAACAAATACGCGCTCATATCTATTTATACACTCAAACTCATTATAGAGTACTCTGACTCTATTTTTAATGAGTAATTCCCACCAGAGCCAAGGTTATTGCCAACCTAAACTCCGATACCACTGTGACGACCCGCCCTTCTCGACCCTTGAAAATCGACACAAATACACCACTGTATTATATGTTGATGATTGAGTACCAGAAAAAGACAGATTGCTGAGGGAAAGAAGAAGGAGGGTGAAGAAGAAGAGAAACAAAACATCAGAATCTCACAAATGCAGTGGAACAATATATAATAGATAAATGAATGGTCTTCATACAAAATAATTTTATATGTTTCATACATTACCTCATCAGAGTACAACACAATTCATAACACACAACTGGACAGTTATCAGAACTCAATCCCACAGAAACTGATTATGTAGCAAACCATACACAAGGATAATACATCAAATACGTGTGATACGTCTCGCCATCCAGCACATCCCTTGAGCTACATAACCATCCCTCCAGAATCTGTACTCTATAATACTCGGTCTGACCCGAGGATTATAGCGAAATAACATCCGAGTCAGTCTGGAGTAACAGCATGAGAAAACACGCTCAATTGGATTATTAAAGTTTTCAAAATCCTTTGAAATCAAAGGTATCTCGTAAGACCATGCCACAAATAAACATGTCGGGTTTTTACCTTACGATAACCAAAACAGTTTTATCAAATCCGTCTGATATTAATAATAGTGTCTATTGAATGTAAAATAGAATCTAGCTGAAATGATTGCCTCTCACATTTCAGCAATAGTTGGGCACAATCAAAACCGTACAGGCGCTTATTGGAGATTGGATTCCATAAAATGGCAGGGCTATTAGGTTCCGCCCGTTACAGTGCCTGGTCTAGATCAACATACCAAGGATCCACCCTGATCCTCGCAACACAAGACCGAAGATACCCCTTACTAGATAGTCCGAATAAGGTCACCCCGCCGTTGGGATCAGCAACGGCCCACAAAGTCAGAAAAAAGGGACATTTAGACAGTGATGACCTTACCCTAATTGGTTGCTAGCCACTTAGCCTTACTACACCTCCCCTGTTTTAGTCATTCCCGGTTGATGAGGCATGAGGCTATGCCTTACCTTTTTAGAACACATCTCACTTAGAATGCTCGTCGCCCTCCTGACGATGTTCCGATAGTATTCATCAATACAAGTCCGTTCCGGGTCCGAATGGAATCGAAGGCACTACTCCTATTACATCCATTTTGGAATCACCCTCAGGATTAGTAACGATTAGCCCTTGCACTTCACTGCTTCATCTTCGACTCCAAGCTCTTGTCTTCCTCACGAAAACGTTCAAACCAGATCGAACGCATTGATCAATATTGATAGTCGGTTATTTAACTATCATATAACATCCACAAACAACCATCGGGCCTTAATAATTTTTCAAATTATTTATTTCAAAATATTGTCGCAAGATAATTTTTCTAAACTTCAACCCTTTAAAAACTATTTTCAAATCAAATTTCTCACGCGGAATAAATTTCCAAATATAGTTTTTTCCACTGAAAATCACCAAGTCTAAATACATTAGATATTAAAATAATTTAAATCACTTTATCCAAAAATATATACTTTAAAATACTTAAAATAAAAACTGTTTAAAACACTTTATTTAAAACACTAGTTATGAAATTTTATAATAATTTCTCATGTAAAACTTGAGCCAAAACTAAATTTAATATAAAAGTTATTCTATAAGGTATAAATATTAAATAATTATCTTTTAAATCACAATATTAGTTAACCCTTTTAAAATAATTTACTTAAACATTAATAAACATTTATTTTCAGAAACTTTAAGCCCACTAAATAATAATTTCTCTAAAAACATTCTTTGAAAAACAACTTTAAACCTTTAACTTATACTTAGAAATCTTCTTTGAAAATATACTTGGCTTTTCAGGGAAATACACTTTCCTTTCCACACCTTTAAAAGCAACCCACTATTTATTTTTAAACAAATCACTATTCCTTTATAAATTTTCATTCTGAATTCGTACTTCCAAATTATCCTCTTATAACTATTTCACTTTATTTATAAACCCTGTTTATAATTCACAATCTCATTCTCCTTTAATCACAGTATCAACACTTAGTCTGGATTCAAATCGATTTCAAAAACCAACTTCATTTTAAAATAAATTCTTTCACTTATCCAAATTTATTTCAAAACCCATTAATTCCATATTCACTTCAATATTTTTGATTTAAAATCTTATTTTAAACTGAAATATCCGCTTCATACTTCATTCAAAATTCTCCCCTTTTTATTTCTTCCCAAACATTTTAAATCTTAAATTTTGAAAATAAAATCCTTTAATTTTTTAAATTTTTTAGACAATATCACCTAAGTCTCCAAAACTCTTTTATTTTTATTTATTTAAAATCTCTATTTTCATTTCCATACTTAGAATTTATTTAATAGAATTTAAAAATAATACTTTTATACTTTTCTAAATTCAATCTTTAATTTACCCAAATTCGATGTATTTATTTTACTTAAAAATTTCCCTTTTTATTTCTAAAAAATCCAAAATTTATATATTTTTCATTTTCTCAAAATACCAATATATATTCAACCAAGCCATAGCATTCAATAATTTCAATTCCCAATATAATTAATATAATCCATTACAGATTATCACATAAATCACATTATTGAATATAAAATAAATTCAACATTTTGAGGAATCTAGTTGGATTCCTCCAACCCGTTTCCCTGCATTCACAGATGTAAGCACAATATAAAATATCAATCCCACTTCGAAGGGGATATCGTGGTATAAGGGGTCATCCGCTATTAGGCAGGGCGCATAGGGTCTCATCCGCTATATATGCGAGAATCAATCACTCCAATATATATATATAATATCACATCCAGACGAATAATAAATCATCATTTCAAGCAATCAATCCAATAATTTAAATTTACCATTTAAATTTAAAATACTAATCCAAATGAGTGAGGGTGACTCACCTTTGATTTATTTGCACTCCATTCCAAACCGGCTTGTTTTCTTCACGATTTTGGACCTTGTATAAACATTGTATGGTTTATTAATATTTAAAATAATCGAACAATTAAATTTTTATTTATTTGATAAATTTGACTAACTAATTTGTTCGAATTGGAATTAACCTTAAAATTTTAAGTATTTTAACCATTTAGATTCCTCTTCTGAAACCACATACATTTACAGGAATCATTTATATAAATTTCCAAATATCTAAATTTTAAATAATTTTTCCAAGTCAAGACATTTTTAAAAATCCCAGCTTTAAAATCCTACTCAACAACTAATTCTTTAACTTTAGTAGTTATCAATTTCAGTTTTCACTTATAGTTATATTTACTATTGACCTTAATTGGTGAATTATCCTATTTTAAATTTTAAATTACTTATAAGTGGGATTAATAAATCCTCGAATGATTAATTCCTACTCAACACAACTCAAAGAAAAAGAATCTAAGCAAAACCCACAATTGACACCTACAGAAACCCGAAGCACCATTCGCATGTGAAACTATTCCTCCTCAAAGACGAACTGCAGCTGCAATGAGCCTCTGACGTCACATCCTCTAGGTCGCAACACTAGCTTCCACCATAATGCCCAAATCCACATTCATGCGCGTGTTGCCATCGCCAGTTCACCTTCGCGTGCCGCTCCTTCACAAACGTGGCTCCCACTTACACAACCATCGGCATCGGTTGCCCACAGACCTCTTCTCAAACTACTGTAGCTCGACGATGAACTCCCCTTCAGGTGATCGTACCTCCCAGGATCGACGACGGCGAGCCCTCCTTGAATACCTCCCTCTAATCCAACGGCCTCTCCCCTACTCGCGCTTCGCGCATATGCGATCCACCTACGCTTGCTTCCTCATGACAGCTTGCGATGAATCTTCGATCACGAGATGATTCGACTTCGTTTCGAGTCGAATTGCATAAGGGGAAATACGCGATTTGAATTTCGATTATACTGTTTGTCTGCCCTTTTTTTTTGAACGAAACCCTTTTATTTTTTTTATTTCAGACTTCTCTTTCATTTCGAAAATATTAAGAGAGAAGGGCTTGCGATTTAAGTTTAGAAAATGAAGAAAGAAGAGGAAGATTTCGTATGAATGGAGTTAAAGAAGAACATGTGTGTTTCACGAAGAAGAACATGTGTTTGAAAAGGCAAGGTACGTGTTTTGAAGTAAAAAAGTAACGATGTGAAATTATTTAAATTTAAATTTAAATTGTCTAAAAAACGTAGCTTGAAATCTCGACCTCCTATTGAGGCATGCCGCCAGGCATTTATAATGTTATACCCCTATTCTGAATGTATGAAAAAGGTTACGAGTCCTAATTCGATTGTATGGAGAAGATAGCCTTTTGGACTCAGTTATTATATTGAATTTTCAATATAAATTTCAGCGCATTTATCTACCGTACGATCATACGACAACTCTGAATGCTACGAAAATTGAAATTCGATAATAATGCACTCTTACGGATCCAATGAAACTAGTTTTGTCGAATTCCGAGACTATGCATCGGAAGGCTATTTTTAAATATCGATCTAAACGATATAATTTCAAAACTGAACAAAACATTCTCAAATTCAAATTTAAAAACTTCTATTATATCCAGTATTATAAATATAAATTTTTCAAGCCTTTGAAATATTTTTAACGAGCTTAAAAATCAAGATTCACTATTTTAACTTATTTTCGATTATTAAATTTAATAATTTTATTGCCAAATAAACAGTGATATTTGAAATTCAAGTAACTTTCAAATATTTGAAAGCAATTAAATATTCCAATCTCAAATATCCAAAAATTCTGGGTCACAACATTTTGATGTCTTCTGCTAAGAGCATCCGCTACTTTATTTCCTCTTCCCAGAGTATACCCTATACCGAAATCATAAGCTGCTAAAAACTCCAGCCACCTTTGCTGTCTCATATTCAACTCCTTTTAAGAGAATATCTATTATAAGGACTTATGATCTGTGTATAGCTCAAATCTCTACCTTAAGAGATAATGGCTCTAAATCTTCAATGCGAAGATCACCGTAGCCAACACCAAATCATGAGTCGGATATCTCACTTCATGCGGTCTAAGCTACCGTGAAGCGTAGGCAATAAATTTACCTTCTGCATCAACACAACTCCTAATCCAGTCCCACATACTTCTGTATACACCATCGACCCTTGATTTCCAACTAGAACTACTAACATAGGTGCGTTGGTCAAAAAATGCTTTAACCTAAGGAATGCTTCCTCACATTTGTCGGACTAGAAAAACTTCACATCCTTCTTGGTCAACTTAGTCAAAGGTGCTGCTATTCACAAGAGATCCTTGATGAATCTCCGGTAATAGCTAGCAAGCCCAAGATAACTTCTAATCTCAGTCACCGTCTTTTGTCTCTTCAAGTTATTAACAACTTCGATTTTATTTGGATCGACTGACAAGCCTTTCTATGAAACCACGTGACCAAGAACCTCAACCTCTTTCTTCCAAAAATTACACTTGGAAAACTTCGCTTTCAAATGGTGCTGCCTCAGCGTCTCAAGCAGCACTCTAAGATGATCTTCATTCTTTTTTATCCTTAGAGTATACAAAATGTCATCTATAAACACCAACATGAACCTATTCGAGTACCCTTAGAAAACTTGGTTCATCAAATCCATGAAGAAAGCAGGTGCATTCGTTGACCCGAATGGCATTACTAACCACTCATATAAATGACACCTAGTTTGAGATGCTAGTAATGGTATATTATCCTCTTCCACTCTCAACTGATGAAAACCTATTGCCAAATCCAACTATGAAAATACTCTGGCTTCAAACAACTAATCAAATAGATCATCAATTCTCGGTAAAAGATATTATTCTTAATCGTCTTCTCGTTCAACTTATGATAGTCGATACACATCCTTAATGACCCATCTGGTTTCTTTACAAACACCATGGCCCTCCCTAAGGTCAACTGCTTGGTCTAATAAAAGCTCTTCCTTCTAGATCTACTAGCTTCGCCTTTAATTCCTTCATCCCAGTTAGCATCATCCTGCTAGGTGGTCTACTTACAGATTCAGCTCCTGTCACGAGATCTATCCGAAAATCAACAGCTCATTTCGGCAGTAGTCTTGTAACCGGCTAAAAAACACTACAAACTCTCTTTCTACTCGAACCTAAATGAACTCTTCTTCCACTTCCATAACACTTAATAAAGCATAATACTTTGCTCAGAATTCTCCATTGATAATGTGATTCGGTTATGACTATCAGTGTGTCTCAATGGTATTTCCCTATCCTAGCAAAATATCCTGGTGTCATATTTACCCAACCAATCCATATAAAAAATGATTCCGAAATCTACGAAATCAAAAACATACAGACTACATGCAAACTTATGACCTAACAAATCAAATTCTAACTGGTCACATATCATCCCTAGAGTTGCATACCCTCCTATCGGATTGGCAACCCTTAAGGAAGTAACATGATATGTGGGTTCTAAGCATAACCTATCAAACAAACAATGAGATATAAATGAATGTGATGCACCGGTATCAAATAGTACCCTAACTGGTATACTTTGAATCAAAAGCTGTACCATCCATCCCAGTTTTTCCTTTCTCAACTGCACTTGGCCAAGCAGATGTTGGTCCAACAACAAAGGCTTTTCCTTTGTCCGCCCTAACTGGTTCGGGACACTGATTCTTATAATGTCCAACTTGGTCACAGTTAAAGCACTTCACTCCCTTCTTTTTTACAACCTTCTTCCCCTTGCCTGTCCGGTATTCATGAGCATAATGACCTTTCTTATCACACTTGAAACAAACCAAATAGGCCTTTGCCTTCTTGGCAGCCACTCCCTTTTAGGCTTTTTTCTTCTTAAAGAACTTTCTCTTTCCCTAAGAACATTGGGTTTCGACTGGCTTTTCTTTCCAACAAATAGCAAGCATTTCCTCATGTCGGATTGCCATCTTCACGACTACATTACAAGGATCACTAAGATGTGGCAGGGTCGCCCTAAAAATACCAGGTTTCATTCCCCGAGTAAACTTCTCATCCTTTTAATGATGGTGTCCATGGAAGCATACTCATATTGGGACAAATCATCAAACTTAGTAACATACTCAATTACCGACATTTCTCCTTGCACCAAATCCATACTTTCTCAATAAGGCTGACTTAACAACTTCGGACAAAAACCTCTACTGGAAACTCCTTTGAATTTCTGCCCAAGTCAACTCTTCCTCAAGAACTCCGGCAGTAACACTATTCCGCCAAAGGAGCGCTGCTCCCTGCAACTGCCTAAAGTCCAGTCTCCTCTTTTGCTCATTGTTCAAACCCAAGTCAGCGAAGATTCTCTCACAATGCAACAACCAATTATCAACTTCTATTGCATCCTTCGTTCCTATAAATAGTTTCCCATCATGACTAGTGTAGTCTCTGCTCAGCTTAGCATAATTATTCCCAACTGGAACCACGAGATTAGCTCCTCCAACATGCCCAACAACTCCAATAGCCGCTATTGCTCTCATCAGATTAACGAAGAACTAATACATTATCCCCATATCCACTGTGGATTTCCAGCACCCACATTGGCATCTGCATATTGATTAGCATTAGCCTGTCGACCCGGGTTTCTCCTAGTGGGTCGAGCATTTCCATTTGTTGTGGTGCTTCTACTACTGAGAGGGGAATACATACTTATATACATACACACACACATATCAAATACAAATACGTTACTATAGCGTTAACCCAAACCTCGATCTTATTTTCTGATTCACCGAATTATGTTTTGAGAAATCTTTTGGGTTTAAATTTCTTTTAATTTTTCATAAACCTATAATCTAATACCAACTTGTAACATCCCACACTTGGAGGCCCAAAATTAATGGCTACGAATGTTGTAGTCATCCATAATTATTAATCCTCGATGACTAAATATGTTAATGTTAGATACATTGATATAACAAAAACACATGGATATAAAAAAATTAATAGTTAAATAACTTTCACATTCCATTTCAAATCATTACCTAATGCCACATTCGAGAACCACGTTTAGATAAAATATAGTTATTACAAAATACGCAAAGAGCGACATATAAAGATGCCCCATTGGATGATCAGAGTATATATATATCTAGGCAATTAAACAACTTTTCCTTTACAACAAAACATAGCGGAATCGAAAAGGAAAATAACTTCTAATAGCTATCATGCCTCCTGCACATCTCTGGAAGCTTATTCGTCTAAAGAGAACCTGGAAACCACAACTCTCAAACTACTCAAAATCAATTGAGCATCCGAGAGTTTAAGGGGAAAACATAAACTTCGAGTTAGAAATAATGCCTAGTATGAATATAACCTACCATATCAAACCATTTATATATCTAGTGAGACCATGCCGCTTAGCGGAACGGGTTTTTCCCTCACTAGCATCCTCCAAAAATTTATAATAACCATATACTATGCTCTTGCATTCACATTGATTAAAACATAGCAATTGAAAATATTATAATTATATGCAAACAAATAAATCAATTTTGGATTTCCTATCACCATTCATTTGACTATCTATCTCAGTTATATTTTCTAGGGTCATTATTGGCCTAATAGTTTTCATGGGCTGACTAATAACCTGTTTAAAGCTTATGAACTATCTGTTTGGTTTCATATTTTTCATAGGATCACTAATAACCTATTTAAAGCTTATGGACTATATGTCCAGTTTCATAGTTTTCATGAGATAATTAAGAACCTATTGGCCCCTTCCAATAACTTCATTGTTTCATGGGTTCTCCCTGAACCTATTGGTACCTCCAGTAACTTTACTCTTATTATAGTTTTCATAGGTTGAGTAGGAACCTATTGACCTCTGTCAATAACTTTATCCGGGTACAGTTTTAATATGTTCACTACAAACCTATTGGCTGCTACCAATAACTCTATCTAAAACATGGATTTACTATGAACCTGTCTATCTGACAACTTCTTTAATCAGTATTTAGGCATCCTATATTCTGGCCTACCTGACCTCCTGGACACAATTCTACTCATACGGAAGTTAACTCAATTTATATTCACTACTAGGTCAACTTAACTGGTTATTCTGCCCTTTCTCCCCAACATACAGTTGTGGGCCCATTTTATAGTGAATATGTATATTAGAAGAAGCAAACATAATAACGTAATAATACCAACATCTATGGTTTAATATCCTTGAAATTATTTACATATGAATTTATCAAGGAAAGCTTTTTCAAAAACTACATACTTAAATGCCATTTTAAAACTCCTTTATTTTTTTCGTCATGGTTTTCCTTTAAAAATGAGACTGGGTTCTTTGTTTTGAACTAAGGCTTTCGAACTCTTAGACTCTTACTTTCGAAATCATTGGAAAACCTCCTTCGAAAACATTCAATTCTTCTTTTCAAAACACTAAGAATATGCCTTTTGAAACACTTTAAAACATCTCTTTCGAGACCATTAAAATGTACCTTTTGAAAGTATTAAAGCATCACTTATTAACTTTAGAAGCACAGCTGCGAAACTATTTAAAGGAACCACTTTCGAATCCATTTGAAAGTACCCCTTTCGAAACTATTGAGTTTACCTTTAAAAATATCTTTTGGGTCAAAGTGAATATAAATGAAAGTACCCCTTTCGAAACCATTAACCTTTATATAAAAGAATTTGGGGAAACTGATGGCTTCGGAACCATCCTTTCAAAAGCTTAAATCATTTAAGTAAGACATTTTGAAGGATAGCTTTGAAACCCTTTTCAAAACCATTGCCTTCAAAACTGTTAATACAAAAGTCTATAAGAGCCCTTTTGAAAGCTTTGGGTAGAGGCTTATTACATTTATAAAACAAAAGCTACCTTTTGAACTCGGTGATGACTTTTATCCCTTCGAAAGGCATAAAGATGACAACAGGGTTTCAATTGGGTTCAAAGCACCCTTCTGAAAGCATTGACTTAAAAGTAAGGCAACTCATTCAAAAGCTACATTTTAAACAAAAGGTAAAAACTTCTTTGAAAGCTAAACTAAACCCTATCGAAAGTATTCTCTTGAAAACAAGGCAAGTGGCATCTTCGAAAGCTATTTAAATTGGTTTCACCCCCTTCAGAAGCATGGTTTCGACTCCATACTTATCGTTGTCCTACAATCCACTACGTACCGATGTGTTGATACCTTGTGTATTGGTTTTGACTTAGTTGAGGTGAAAGTATAGGGTCAAAGGGTAGCTCTTGAAAGGGGCAAAGCATTTTTTCTGTACAAAACCATTCTATTTCCTTTCTAAGTACATGCTTTTTAACTAAATTGCCTATTTGTAAAAATTTAATTCGTTGCCATAAAATTTTCAATTTTTCCAAAGAAAAGCTACCCTATTAATGTGACAACCTGAAAATTTTGAACATTTTAAGTTGAAATGTTTAATTGATTTTAAATATTTTAATGTTAATTTAACTTGAATTTCAAAATATCACTGTTGTTTGGTAATTAAATTATTGAATTTAATTATTGAAATTTAGATAAAATATTGAATCTTCAATTTTTAAGCTGATTAAACATATTTCAAAGGCTTGGAAAATTTATATTGATAATACTGAAGATAATGGAAGCTTCATAATTGAATTTGGAAATGTTTTGTTTAGTTTTGAATTTATATCGTTTAAATCGATATTTAAAAATAGCCTTCCGGGACACAGTCTTGGAATTCGATGAAACTAATTCCATTGAATCCATAATATTGTATTATTATTAGTTTTTAATTTTTGTAGTGTTTGGAGTGATCGTTTGGCCAAACGATAAGCAAACGCGCTGAAAATTTTATCGAAATTTAATTTAATAACTGGGTTCAAAAAGCTATCTTCTCCATACGATCAAATTTAGACTCAAAACCTTTTCCGTTGCTTTCGAAATAGGGGTGCAACCTTATGAATGCCTGGCGGCGCGTCACAATTGGAGATCGAGATTGTAAGTTGCGATAAACGTGACAATTTAAATTCAAATTTAAAACATAAATAATATAACTAACATTGTAGCTAAAGTGACACGTAGAGATAATCCAAGCACGTGTTGCCCTTTTTTGTGTTAATCACGCATGAAGGAAAGTAAAAATTTACCGATAAAAAAAAATGAAACGAGAGAAAATATATTCGTCCCCTCTTTCATTTTTAGCTGTTCGAAATCAAACATGATCGTTCTTTTCAGATCGAATTCATCTCATCTACAAGGAGGAAAAAATCAATCAACACAATCGATTGAATGTCGATCAACCAGCATAGGCGAAGTCACTAGGGTTTCGATGACGCATTTAGGAACGAGATCGAAGCACGAGGCTTCGTTTCGTAATGTTGAACGCGGCAACTTCCGGCAAGCGCGGCCAGTTCTCGACGAAGTTAAAGGGTCATCGCGACCATCGGGAACTCACGAGAAAGTGGAGGCTCGTGCGCCTGAGCGTTGGCGACGGGTTCGAGGCTGTGCGATTTTGAGATGATGGAAGTGGGTCGCGCGCGCACGGCAAGTCGTGGTGGCTGCGACTTGGAAGGTCGCGATTTCTTACAGCGAGGTATTGTCTCTGTTCTTCTAATTTAAAGTGTATTTAATTTATATGTAAATAAATATATTAGAAAAATATTTAAATAGTAAAGAAAAAGTATATAAATAAGTAAGTATATATATTGTTTACAGAGAAAGAAATATATATATACAGTAAAGTATATATGTAGATTTTCAATTTATATATAGATGAACAGATATTAGGAATATAGAAATTTATATAAAGATTTGATTTTTAAAGATCTATATGGATTATTTTATAAATATTATATATGTAGATTCTAAATGAGAAATACCTATATCCATTTTAAATCACCAGTTTATTTTAAATAACGTAGTATTGTGGTAAATTTGTTAATAAACTTATTTAATTATTTTTTTGTTAAAAATATTAAAAGGGAATTATTTTAAAATTAAATTCATTGGTTAATTAAATTTATCCAATAGGAATTTAAATGTTTGATTTGTTCGAATATTAATAAAAATCATTTAATATTTATACAAGGTCAAAATCGCGAAGAAAGCAAGCTAATTTGGATGGATTGCAAAATAAAAAGCAAAGGTGAGATCTTCTCACTCAATTGAAAAAAATTAGAACGTCGATTAATGATTGATTGAACGTCGATCGATTGAACGTCGATCGATTGAAGGTCGATCGATTGAACGTCGATCAACCAGCATAGGCGAAGTCACTAGGGTTTCGACAACGCATTTAGGAACGAGATCGAAGCGCGAGGCTTCGTTTCGTAATGTTGAGCGCGGCAACTTCCGACGAGCGTGGCTTGTTCTCGACGAAGTTAAAGGGTCATCGCGACCATCGGGAATCGCAAGCAAGTGGAGGCTCGTGCGCCTGAGCGTTGGCGAAGAGTTCAAGGCCGTGCGGTAAAGGTTTGAAATGGTGGAAGTGGGTCGCGCATGCACAACAAGTCGTGGCGGCTGCGACTTGGAAAGTCGCGATTTCTTATAGTGAGGTATGTATCTGTTCTTCCAATTTAAAGTGTATTTAATTTATACGTATATAAATATATTAGAAAAATATTTATACAGTAAAGAAAAAGTATATAAATAAGTAAGTGTATATATATTATTTACAGAGAAAGAAATATATAAACAATAAAGTATATATGCAGATTTTTAATTTATATGTACATGAACAGAAATTAGGAATATAGAAATTTATATAAAGATTTGATTTTTAAAGATCTCTGTGGATTATTTTAAAAATATTGTATATGTAGTTTCTAAATGAGAAATACCTATATCCATTTTGAAACCACCAGTTTATTTTAAAAAACGTAGTATTGCGGTAAATTTGTTAATAAACTTATTTAATTATTTTGTTGTTAAAAATATTAAAAGGGAATTAGTTTAAAATTAAATTCATTGGTTAATTAAATTTATCCAATAGGAATTTGAATGTTCGATTTGTTCGAATATTAATAAAAATCATTTAATATTTATACAAGGTCAAAATCGCGAAGAAAGCAAGCTAATTTGGATGGATTACAAAATGAAAAGCAAAGGTGAGAACTTCTCACTCAATTGAAAAAAAAATTAGAATTTCAATTATTGATTGATTGTTTGGGAGTGATAGTATATGTGTGTATATATATATATATATGTAATATCCCGGAAATTTTTTTGGCAATATAAATTTAATAATCTGTATGGAAAATTAAACCAGTTTGATAATAATTGTTAATAAGATTTGAATTGATGCAATAATATTCCTTTAAATAAATATTTAACTGATGATTTATCTTTAAAAAGCTAGTAGATTGTTTTCTAATAATATATAATATGTATATATGTGTGTATAATCTAAAGATCAGTTTTAAAATTTAATAAATAAGAATTTGTTTTAAAGCATATTAAAAATAAAATTTGTTTAAATGATTTTGACTTAAATCTAAATTTAACAAAGGTTTTTTTGTCTTTGTTTTAAATATAGTTGATAAAATAAGTACTTTATTTATGTAGTGATAATTTCAATTATGAATTAATAATGAGTTATTTTTAAACGATAACAATAATGTAATATCTTTACAATGGATTTTAAATAAATGGAAGTTGTTATGTTAATTTTATGTATATACATATGTATTTTGGAAAGCTATGATTTATAAATTTAAAAGAAAAATCTTTCAACAATGTTTAAAAATAAAACAAACGTTACAAATATGAAACATAAGTGTACACCACATATATGATTTTAAAAATTAGTCTGAATACATAAACTTAAGAAATTGTAATATTAGTATAAGAATAAGAAATAAAAAGTAAATAAGGAATAAACAAAGGCAATGACTAAAAAATTTTTTATAATATGTATGTAAATTACAAAAGCAAGTATTCATGACTATAAAATAGATATGCAAGCTAAAGAGTAAATAAAATAAAATATAATACTAATAGCTTGTAGATTAAGAATCAGGGAAGAAATAAAAAGAAAATAAAATATGCAGGTTGCTTGTAAGAGAATGCAAAACAAAAATATCTATACATAAGAATGAGTAATAGGAGACATTAAGTACATTAGAATTAAATGACTCCATTTATTAGCAGCCACCTAAGTCATTTCGAAATCTTATAAGATCATTGCAGCCCCCAAAAATAAAATCTTGCCTGATAAAAAAAAAACACAATAATAGTATTTGCAAACTTGCTAACCCAGTTATCACCTACCTGCAAATAACCTAAACCCAGATATCACCTACCCTGAAACTTCTCTATATATATCATGTCTTCTTATATTTTCATTCGTTCAAACACAACATAGCATAGCAAACCTGAATATACAAGTAGCATTTCTATTTTGCTTATAAACTGAAGCATTACAACAACAAAGGAAAGGCAAGAAAATCATTTTCCAGTTTCTAAAGTTCAACCTGTTTCAGTCAAAAAGGTGCTCTGTTCATTTTCAAACCTAGGTGAGTAACATTTTTCTTTAATTTACTTAAGTTTTAAAAGCTGATACATGTTGATACTTGGATGCTTAAATATATGTGTGGATATCTACTTATTCATTTTCTCTGGATGCTTTGTTGTGGTGAGATTCTGTGTATGTCAAACCTGCATATCCAAAACTTCCTTCATTGAACCTGTTCTGTTGTTCATTTGTTATGAGAACTTAAATCTCTAAACACTTAAGTATTTAAAATAGTTGCAAAGCTAAAAATCTGGAATAAGTAAGATTTGTATGTAAATACTCTTCTGTGCATAGGGATGTAGTCTAAATACATAGTAAAGTTTCTGTAAACAAACTTATCCATTTATTTCTAGGTTTGAGTTGATTCAATCATTTTCATTGCTTGATCTCATAGCCTTTAAGATTTACAATACAAACAGAAATTGTCTGTTTCATCCTAGTTTAGAGTTTGAGTTTTATTAAAGTTGAAATAAACTTGTATATTTCTTTGAAAAATCAAATTAACAGGGCAAATCTTGAATAAGAGAAAACCCACACTTTTTAATTTATTAAATCAGTATTATAAATGGAAGACGTCAACAAAAATATGAGTTTTAAGCATGGTCTGTTGATTTTTAAGAAACTGGTTAAAGAGCAGTTTAATATAGTTCGAAAATTGAATTTTGATCAATTGCTGATGATCGACCGATTAGTGGTGGTCGAGTTCGTGGCTGGAGATGGAGAAGCCTAAGGGGGTGCCTGGAAAAATGGTCAGAGGTGGGCACGGCCACGGTGATGAAAGCGACAAGTGGTTGAAGTTTGTAAACCTAGTTTTTGCTATGGTTGAGTTTTGGTCTCGTTCGATGACCAGAAGCGATCGAGCGTTATGGGCTTTTGGGAATCCATAGAGGGATGGTAGACGAAGCTGTGGCCAGTGGTGGAGGATTCTCTGGTGGTCGGAGGAGCTAGGGCGACGCATTGACAGGTTTGGGTGATGGTCCTGCTTGTGTTTCCCAGGTTTGAACTACGAACTCGTTTTTGATTCAAACCTTTGTGATGGGTTCTGGTGGTCGCAATCACGTCAGGTGAGGGTCGTTGGTGAGTGGGTGCCTGAGTGGATGGCCGGCGTTGGTTGGGGCCACGGTGCACGTGCACCGTGCCATTGAAGTTGGGGTAGTTGTTTTCTGTGTGCAGGATTTTTTGATTAGGGAAGACTCGAGTTTACTCGAGTGTTGACTCGAAGCAGAGGAGGGGGGGAACTCGAAGCAAATCTGATTTCTCTCGAGTCAGTGTTGTTTCCAGTTTTTGTAAAACCTGGCAGCAGCATTTGGTTCTCTACAAATTCAAATGAAACCTGTTAAAAGTAAATAGTGGATTTAAACTAAGTCCAAATTCAGTTTGCAGTAAGAGTTCAAACCTATATTTTGAAATCTAAAATAAAGTTTAGAATTTAAATGAGTTTCAGGTGTACAAACTGGAAATTTTCCAGTTTGTTTTAAAAATTTAAATCTGAAATAAAGGCTCTAACCATAGTTTAAATTTGTATTTTTAAGGTATTGATTCAAATGAATATTGAAATAGATTTGGATGTGAAAATCGAGTTTCTAATTTAAGTTGTTAAAATAAAGTTTAGGTCAAAGTTTTAAAATCAAAGATAAATTGACGGAATTCAAGTTTACTTAGAATCCAAATCTAAAGCTTAAATCAGTTTTTAAATATGAATAAGTTCAAATAAAATAGTTTTGAAAAGTAAATTGGTTTCAATAAATATTTAACTTGAATTTGAAGATTCTTTTATTAAATATTTTTGAATGAAAAGTAAATAAATTGTTTAACGTGAAATTGCAAGTTCAAATATAAATGTATTTTAGGAATTAAAATTAAAATTAAGATTTAAGTAGTTTAAATTAAAGGATTTTCTTATATAAGTTCACATGTAAATAATAAATGTTATTTACACTTATTTAAAAGATTTTATTGAAGCTAAATTTGATAATGTTTAAATAATAATCATTTTGAATTTTAATTTCAATGATATTTGAATATAAATTTAAAATGTAATGTTGATAAAGTCATTAATAAAGAAATAAAGTATCTTAAGAAAATAGGTTAATTAAGAAATGACTTATGTATTAATAATTTAGATTAATTTATAGTAGAGACTAATTAAGAAGTAAATTAAGAAATTAGTTAATAATTAGCTAAAGATTATTAATTAATCAATATATGTGATTACTTTTGGTAATTAATCAGATTAATTAGAAGTGGTTAAGTGTAATTACTTGATAAAAGTAAATAAGAGATTAATTACTTATTGTAATTAATCTTGATAAATGATTTAATTAAGTTAATTAATTTATTTTAATTAATTTAAGAAAATCATTTGATAAATTGTTAAGTGTAATTACTTAGTGTATGCAATGGAGCACAATTACTTAAGAAAGTAATTGATGTTAATTACTAAATGTAATTAATGAAAGATGATGTGTTAATAAGTAATTTGGATAATTACTTTTATAATTAATCTTGGGATTAATTAGTGGAGATAATTAATTATGGGATAATTAATTTATTTATATGAGTAATTAAGGGTAGTTAATTACTGGTTGATATTAATCGAAGGCGATTAATAATTGTGTTTAATTAAAGATTAATTACTTAATGTAATTAATTTAACCAAAGTAATTTAATTTAAATATAAATTAAAGATCATTAATTAATAAAATTAATGATATAAATTAAGAATTGGTTAATTAAGAAATACTTAATAATATGATGTAATAAATCAATTATAAATGAAGTAATTTAATGATAATTACTACAAATGATTTAGGATAATTAATTGGTAAAATTAATTAAAGACTAATTACTTATTGTAATTAGAAAATGATTAATCAAAGGTGTTTAATCAAGATGGATATTTAGAAGATGGGTAATTATTTTGATTTATAATTAATTAATGATCGTACAAGCAGGATTTATAGATAAAGAATTAATTTAATTTACTTTAAATTAATTACAAATGGTATGATTATAAATCATTGCTTATGGATGAATGATATTGATATTTCATTTGATGATTTTGATCTCAGATATGAGATGGGAAATATTTTGTGATATGGATGCTTGGTTTAAGTAGGATAATATTTATTATCTGTTTGGATGATGATATAGATTATCTATTTATGATGATACTGTGATTATCTATGGTGATATTGTGAATTATCCATCTGTTTGTATATTGATTATATTGAATTAAACTGTTAAGACTAAATAGACAACTTGGCCTTAAAAGACACGTTTTGGTTTTCGATGAGACCGGGATTGGTTTTCCACATTAGGAACATCCGAAAACCACATCGATTCCAAATTAACGATAGGTCGTAAATCTGAAGTGAAGATGAAGATTCAGAATGCAAGGGTCATCGTCGTTAACTCTGAGGGTGATTCCAAAATGAGTGTAACGAGATAATGCCTTCGGTTTCGTTCGAACCCGGAACGAACTTGTATGGATTAAATGCTTCCAACACATCGTCAGGTGGGCGATGAGCATTCTAAGAAATGTGTTCTCTAAAGGTAATCGCAACCTCAAGTCTCATCAACTGGGAATGGCTAAAACAGGGGAGGTGCAGCAAGGTTAGGTGGGTCATGCCCAAGCAGGACAAGGATATTCCCCTGTCTAGATGTCCCTTTATTTTCGGCTGTGTGGGCGGTTGATTGCAACAACTACCGGGGTTTATCTTGTTCGGGACTGTTCAGCAAGGAATGGTTCCAGCCTTGTGTTGCAGGGGGTCGGGAGTGATCCTCGGTACGTTGATATAGGCCACGTACTATGACGGGCGGTACCCCAGTAGCCCTGCCATCGTATGGAATCCACAATCCAATAAGTGCCAACAGTTTTGATTGTATTACCCACTTTTGTGGCTAGTAGCTGGAATTTAATAAATGTAACAATTTCGGCTATTTTCTATTTACTTGAAAACCCTAGACCTATTATAATATCACAGAATTTCCTATTAAATGTGTTGGTTAGCGTAAGGTAAAAACTTTTCCATGTTTATGTGTGGGAAGTCTTACGTGATACCTTTCTTTTCAAAAGATTTTCAAAAGTTAAGCAACTTAAACCTGTTACTCATACCAGACCCATGTCTGACCCGAAGTTTATTTTTGTTTGTCATAAACTCTCGGGTACCCAAATTTTTATGGGTAGCCAAGGGATTCAGGTTAGCTTTGACGAATTTTGGAGGAGCAATGGAGAAGGAGGCTTCAGCGTTGTAGATATATATATAGTTCCGCTGTGCTGGTATCTCTGAGTCGTATTGATTGAGTTGATTGCGTTATGTTGTATTAACTAGACAGGTGTTTATAACTGTCTAGTATGTGATGTATTGTCTATATAACACTGATCGATGTTGTATACTATGTAAATATTTATGTGATTATTATAATTTATTCGTTCCGCTGTGAGATTCTGATGTCATTGTTCTTTCTTGTCTATCTTTTCTATTTTCTCACCTCTTTCTTTCTTAAAGACGATACGTCTTTCTGGGCGTAGGAAGGCGGGTCGTCACAGTTGGTATCAGAGCGCTAGGTTGAGTGAATACCTAGGCTCTTAAGTGTTTTCTTTCTTGAGAGAGTAATTTTGATATATATATTTATTTATTCCTACCTATTTGTTGGGTTACCTGTTCGGGTTTTCCAATAAGCTATAAAGGTAGATTGGGTAGTGGTGTGTGTAACACAACTACCCATGGTTGGAATTTGAATGTTTGAGGTTAGAAGTATATGTCGAGACTGTAGGTCTAATACCATCTCGAGTAAGCTTTGGGTGGTGTAAGGACTTCATTGATCTCTGAAGGAAATCGGTTAAGGTTCGGAGTTCATTTTTGAAGTGTAATTTGATTGAGCTAGAATTTAAATCTGTCGGTTGGACAAAAGCCAGTCATGATATTTTGATATATCAAGGTGTAGTAGCTGTGTGATGAGACACAATGACTATGGATGTCTCCGAAGATGTTTCTTTGGGACAAGTTAAGGAAGTGTGTCTGCTTCGGCGTTGTAGCTGTGTGTTTCTATTTGGTTGGAGTCTGAGTTTCTCGAAGAGCTTTGGATTAGGAAGTCTTCTGGCTTAGCAGTTTTTCTTGAGAAAACTTCAGAAGCAGCAGAGTAGATCCATTTCTTCGATGGATTGGCCACATAAGTGTAAGCTGTTCTGATTTGTAAAGAGAGAGCAGTATCTTTGGAATTAGGCTGGATCGATTGCAAAAGTGACTTGCGATTATTTGAGTGTTCTCTTGTGTTTCAGAGACATTTTCTGGATGTCTTCAAGGAGTCAAAGATTTGCTAACATTTAGAGATTGAGTTTGATATCGAATGGATTTCCAGGAGTGGTACTGAGGGATCAGATTAGTAATTGGTTGATTTTTGAGTTTGGTGAAGTAGCTCAGATTTTGGAGAAACTTATGAGTTTTCTTTTGATCTGTGGAGCCCTAATATTGGAATGTGTTGTCCAGTTTGTGTTCGACTTCAGCATGTTCATCTGTTCAATCAGTGTGGCACAGTGGAAGCATGGTGGTAGCTGTTTAATTTGGAAGCAATTGGATATTGCAATGTTTGGATTGGAGAGTTCTACAGGAGATTTCCAGGATCTAAGGCCAGATTGGAGTGCACCTGTTTTATCTTTTCCGGATAAGAGAAGTGAGTTCTGTTTTCTGATTTGGAATAGGGTTTGTGTTCTAAGTTTGGTTGAGATTGAAAAGATCATTTTGTTGGACTGTTGTTTTTGGTCCAGTTTATTTCTAGGAGCATCAATAAGAGTTGAGCTGATCGGTAAGGATGTAGGCAGCACAGGATCGTCCGAAGAGTTTAGTGGATAAGAGACGAAGGAATTTGGAATTTTGAAATCGGAGATTTAATTTTGAATAAGTGTTTGGTCTTCAGGATTGAATTGTCAGTTGGATAACTGGAATTTGTTGAGTTTCACGTATCTTTAAGGGAGTACGTGTAAGATCTATCTCTAGTTGTAGAACCAGCGGTTCAGGGCGTTTCGGTTGTTGAGTACGACTTGAGTTTGGTCTGATATCTTGATTAGGTTTGTAGATCGAGATGAGTGGAAGTTCTGTAACTTAGTAGTATTGGTTGTTTAGATTTTGTAGAGCAAGTAACCCGGTATTTATACTTGGGAAAAACTCGAGAAAATTCTATCCGGAATTTCGTATGGATAGTTAGATTTGTTTGATTGGATGAATTGGTTGCTATGATTGCTAGCATATGATTAATATATGCTTGTGTTTTAAAATAAATATTTAATTAGATTATTAAATTACCTTTGTTTTCAATTTCGGGGACGAAATTCTTTTAAGGGGGAAGGAATGTGATATCTCGGAATTTTTTTGGCAATATAAATTTAATAATCTGTATGGAAAATTAAATCAGTTTGATAATAATTGTTAATAAGATTTGAATTGATGCAATAATCTTCCTTTAAATAAATATTTAACTGATGATTTATCTTTAAAAAGCTAGTAGATTGTTTTCTAATAATATATAATATGTATATATGTGTGTATAATCTAAAGATCAGTTTTAAAATTTAATAAATAAGAATTTGTTTTAAAGCATATTAAAAATAAAATTTGTTTAAATGATTTTGACTTAAATCTAAATTTAACAAAGGTTTTTTTGTCTTTGTTTTAAATATAGTTGATAAAATAAGTACTTTATTTATGTAGTGATAATTTCAATTATGAATTAATAATGAGTTATTTTTAAACGATAACAATAATGTAATATCTTTACAATGGATTTTAAATAAATGGAAGTTGTTATGTTAATTTTATGTATATACATATGTATTTTGGAAAGCTATGATTTATAAATTTAAAAGAAAAATCTTTCAACAATGTTTAAAAATAAAACAAACGTTATAAATATGAAACATAAGTGTACACCACATATATGATTTTAAAAATTAGTCTGAATACATAAACTTAAGAAATTGTAATATTAACATATGAATAAGAAATAAAAAGTAAATAAGGAATAAACAAAGGCAATGACTAAAACAAATTTTATAATATGTATGTAAATTACAAAAGCAAGTATTCATGACTATAAAATAGATATGCAAGCTAAAGAGTAAATAAAATAAAATATAATACTAATAGCTTGTAGATTAAGACTCAGGCAAGAAATAAAAAGAAAATAAAATATGCAGGTTGCTTGTAAGAGAATGCAAAACAAAAATATCTATATATAAGAATGAGTAATAGGAGACATTAAGTACATTAGAATTAAATGACTCCATTTATTAGCAGCCACCTAAGTCATTTCGAAATCTTATAAGATCATTGCAGCCCCCGAAAATAAAATCTTGCCTGATAAAAACAAAACACAATAATAGTATTTGCAAACTTGCTAACCCAGTTATCACCTACCTGCAAATAACCTAAACCCAGATATCACCTACCCTGAAACTTCTCTATATATATCATGTCTTCTTATATTTTCATTCGTTCAAACACAACATAGCATAGCAAACCTGAATATACAAGTAGCATTTCTATTTTGCTTATAAACTGAAGCATTACAACAACAAAGGAAAGGCAAGAAAATCATTTTCCAGTTTCTAAAGTTCAACCTGTTTCAGTCAAAAAGGTGCTCTGTTCATTTTCAAACCTAGGTGAGTAACATTTTTCTTTAATTTACTTAAGTTTTAAAAGCTGATACATGTTGATACTTGGATGCTTAAATATATGTGTGGATATCTATTTATTCATTTTCTCTAGATGCTTTGTTGTGGTGAGATTCTATGTATGTCAAACCTACATATCCAAAACTTCCTTCATTGAACCTGTTCTGTTGTTCATTTGTTATAAGAACTTAAATCTCTAAACACTTAAGTATTTAAAATAGTTGCAAAGCTAAAAATCTAGAATAAGTAAGATTTGTATGTATATACTCTTCTGTGCATAGGGATGTAGTCTGAATACATATTAAAGTTTCTGTAAACAAACTTATCCATCTATTTCTAGGTTTGAGTTGATTCAATCATTTTCATTGCTTGATCTCATAGCCTTTAAGATTTACAATACAAACAGAAATTGTCTGTTTCATCCTAGTTTAGAGTTTGAGTTTTATTAAAGTTGAAATAAACTTGTATATTGCTCGGAAAAATCAAATTAACAGGGCAAATCTTGAATAAGAGAAAACCCAAACTTTTTAATTTATTAAATCAGTATTATAAATGGAATACGTCAACAAAAATATGATTTTTAAGCATGGTCTGTTGATTTTTAAGAAACTGGTCAAAGAGCAGTTTAATATAGTTCGAAAATTGAATTTCGATCAATTGCTGATGATCGACCGATTAGTGGTGGTCGAGTTCGTGGCTGGAGATGGAAAAGCCTAAGGGGGCGCCTGGAAAAATGGTCAGAGGTGGGCACGGCCACGGTGATGAAAGCGGCAAGTGGTTGAAGTTTATAAACCTAGTTTTTGCTATGGTTGAGTTTTGGTCTCGTTCGATGACCAGAAGCGATCGAGCATTATGGGCTTTTGGGAATCCGTAGAGGGATGGTAGGCGAAGCTGTGGCCAGTGGTGGTGGATTCTCTGGTGGTCGGAGGAGCTAGGGCGACGCATTGACAGGTTTGGGTGATGGTCCTGCTTGTGTTTCCCAGGTTTGAACTACGAACTCGTTTTTGATTCAAACCTTTGTGATGGGTTCTGGTGGTCGCAATCACGTCAGGTGAGGGTCGTTGGTGAGTGGGTGCCTGAGTGGATGGACGGCGTTGGTTGGGGCCACGGTGCACGTGCACCGTGCCATTGAAGTTGGGGTAGTTGTTTTCTGTGTGCATGTTTTTTTGGTTAAGGAAGACTCGAGTTTACTCGAGTGTTGACTCGAAGCTGAGGAAGGGGGGAACTCGAAGCAAATCTGATTTCTCTTGAGTCAGTGTTGTTTCCAGTTTTTGTAAAACCTGGCAGCAGCATTTGGTTCTCTACAAATTCAAATGAAACCTGTTAAAAATAAATAGTGGATTTAAACTAAGTCCAAATTCAGTTTGCAGTAAGAGTTCAAACCTATATTTTGAAATCTAAAATAAAGTTTAGAATTTAAATGAGTTTCAGGTGTACAAACTGGAAATTTTCCAGTTTGTTTTAAAAATTTAAATCTGAAATAAAGGCTCTAACCATAGTTTAAATTTGTATTTTTAAGGTATTGATTCAAATGAATATTGAAATAGATTTGGATGTGAAAATCGAGTTTCTAATTTAAGTTGTTAAAAGAAAGTTTAGGTCAAAGTTTTAAAATCAAAGATAAATTGACGGAATTCAAGTTTACTTAGAATCCAAATCTAAAGCTTAAATCAGTTTTTAAATATGAATAAGTTCAAATAAAATAGTTTTGAAAAGTAAATTGGTTTCAATAAATATTTAACTTGAATTTGAAGATTCTTTTATTAAAGATTTTTGAATGAAAAGTAAATAAATTGTTTAACGTGAAATTGCAAGTTGAAATATAAATGTATTTTGGGAATTTAAATTTAAATTAAGATTTAAGTAGTTTAAATTAAAGGATTTTCTTATATAAGTTCATATGTAAATAATAAATGTTATTTACATTTGTTTAAAAGATTTTATTGAAGCTAAATTTGATAATATTTAAATAATAATCATTTTGAATTTATTTCAATGATATTTGAATATAAATTTAAAATGTAATGTTGATAAAGTCATTATTAAAAAAATAAAGTATCTTAAGAAAATAGGTTAATTAAGAAATGACTTATGTATTAATAATTTAGATTAATTTATAGTAGAGACTAATTAAGAAGTAAATTAAGAAATTAGTTAATAATTAGCTAAAGATTATTAATTAATCAATATATGTGATTACTTTTGGTAATTAATCAGATTAATTAGAAGTGGTTAAGTGTAATTACTTGATAAAAGTAAGTAAGAGATTAATTACTTATTGTAATTAATCTTGATAAATGATTTAATTAAGTTAATTAATTTATTTTAATTAATTTAAGAAAATCATTTGATAAATTGTGAAGTGTAATTACTTAGTGTATGCAATGGAGCACAATTACTTAAGAAAGTAATTAATGTTAATTACTGAATGTAATTAATGAAAGATGATGTGTTAATAAGTAATTTGGATAATTACTTTTATAATTAATCTTGGGATTAATTAGTGGAGATAATTAATTATGGGATAATTAATTTATTTATATGAGTAATTAAGGGTAGTTAACTACTGGTTGATATTAATCG
Source organism: Allium cepa (assembly GCA_030765085.1). NCBI lineage: Eukaryota > Viridiplantae > Streptophyta > Magnoliopsida > Asparagales > Amaryllidaceae > Allium > Allium cepa. The sequence continues at coordinate 664,001,055 of CM060934.1, read as the reverse complement.
AAGGCGATTAATAATTGTGTTTAATTAAAGATTAATTACTTAATGTAATTAATTTAACCAAAGTAATTTAATTTAAATCTAAATTAAAGATCATTAATTAATAAAATTAATGATATAAATTAAGAATTGGTTAATTAAGAAATACTTAATAATATGATGTAATAAATCAATTATAAATGAAGTAATTTAATGATAATTACTACAAATGATTTAGGATAATTAATTGGTAAAATTAATTAAAGACTAATTACTTATTGTAATTAGAAAATGATTAATCAAAGGTGTTTAATCAAGATGGATATTTAGAAGATGGGTAATTAATTTGATTTATAATTAATTAATGATCGTACAAGCATGATTTATAGATAAAGAATTAATTTAATTTACTTTAAATTAATTACAAATGGTATGATTATAAATCATTGCTTATGGATGAATGATATTGATATTTCATTTGATGATTGTGATCTCAGGTATGAGATGGGAAATATTTTGTGATATGGATGCTTGGTTTAAGTAGGATAATATTTATTATCTGTTTAGATGATGATATAGATTATCTATTTATGATGATACTGTGATTATCTATGGTGATATTGTGAACTATCCATCTGTTTGTATATTGATTATATTGAATTAAACTGTTAAGACTAAATAGACAACTTGGCCTTAAAAGACACGTTTTGGTTTTCGATGAGACCGGGATTGGTTTTCCACATTAGGAACATCCGAAAACCACATCGATTCCAAATTAACGATAGGTCGTAAATCTGAAGTGAAGATGAAGATTCAGAATGCAAGGGTCATCGTCGTTAACTATGAGGGTGATTCCAAAATGAGTGTAACGAGATAATGCCTTCGGTTTCGTTCGAACCCGGAACGAACTTGTATGGATTGAATGCTTCCAACACATCGTCAGGTGGGCGATGAGCATTCTAAGAAATGTGTTCTCTAAAGGTAATCGCAAACTCAAGTCTCATCAACCGGGATTGACTAAAACAGGGGAGGTGCAGCAAGGTTAGGTGGGTCATGCCCAAGCAGGACAAAGATATTCCCCTGTCTAGATGTCCCTTTATTTTCGGCTGTGTGGGCGGTTGATTGCAACAACTGTCGGGGTTTATCTTGTTCGGGACTGTTCAGTAAGGAATGGTTCCGGCCTTGTGTTGCAGGGGGTCGGGAGTGATCCTCGGTACATTGATATAGGCCACGTACTGTGACGGGCGGTACCCCAGTAGCCCTGCCATCGTATGGAATCCACAATCCAATAAGTGCCAACGGTTTTGATTGTATTACCCACTTTTGTCGCTAGTAGCTGGAATTTAATAAATGTAACAATTTCGGCTATTTTCTATTTACTTGAAAACCCTAGACCTATTATAATATCACAGAATTTCCTATCAAATGTGTTGGTTAGCGTAAGGTAAAAACTTTTCCATGTTTATGTGTGGGAAGTCTTACGTGATACCTTTCTTTTCAAAAGATTTTCAAAAGTTAAGCAACTTAAACCTGTTACTCATACCAGACCCATGTCTGACCCGAAGTTTATTTTTGTTTGTCATAAACTCTCGGGTACCCAAATTTTTATGGGTAGCCAAGGGATTCAGGTTAGCTTTGACGAATTCTGGAGGAGCAATGGAGCAGGAGGCTTCAGCGTTGTAGATATATATATATATATATATATATATATATATATATAGTTCCGCTGTGTTGGTATCTCTGAGTCGTATTGATTGAGTTGATTGCGTTATGTTGTATTAACTAGACAGGTGTTTATAACTGTCTAGTATGTGATGTATTGTCTATATAACACTGATCGATGTTGTATACTATGTAAATATTTATGTGATTATTATAATTTATTCGTTCCGCTGTGAGATTCTGATGTCGTTGTTCTTTCTTCTCTATCTTTTCTATTTTCTCACTTCTTTCTTTCTTAAAGACGATACGTCTTTCTGGGCGTAGGAAGGCGGGTCGTCACACACACACACACACAAATATATATATATATATATATATATATATATATTGGAGTGATTGATTTCCCGCATTATATAGCACATGAGACCCTATGCGCCGCATAATAGCGGATGATATGATATAATGCCATATACCGCGATATTCCACCTCGAAGTGGAATTGGTATTTAAATTATTGTGCTAACATCTATGGATGCAGAGAAACAGGTTGGAGGGATCCAACTGGATTCCTCACATTGTTGAATGTGTTTTTATATTTGTGATGTGATAATCTGTGTGATTATATTGGCGTGAATGATTATATTAGTGATTGAAATTTATTGAAGGCTATAGTTTAGCCGAATATATTGTTGATATAGTAGGATACCAGAAATATAAAACTGGATTTTTTGAAATTAAAGTAGAAAATTTTAAATAAATTCATTTTGGAGAATTGCATAAATTTAAAAGAAGGAATTTTAAAAGAGTAAAGATTGGTTTTTGAAATCCTATCGAATAAATTCCTAGTATAGGAAAAAGTTTTTTATAAATGAAAATAAATGGACTTTGACTAGTATTGTTTAAAAGTTAAAGAATTTATTTTAAAATTCAGATTTTAAAATCTAAATGAAGGCGTGAATATTGGATTAATGATTTTTGAAATAAATTTGGAAATCAAATTGGAATTTGATTTGGTGTTTGAAATAAATTTGGAAATAAATTTGGAATTTGATTTAGTGTTCGAAAGAAATTGGAAATCAATTTGGAATTTGATATGCTGTTTGAAATAAATTGGAAATTAATTTGGAATTTGATTTGGTGTTTGTAATAAATTTTGGAAATCAATTTGGAATTTGATTTGGTGTTTGAATGTAGATTTGGAAATTAATTTTGAAAATCATATATTAGTGGATTTGGAAATTTAAATTCACAATGAGAATTTATAAAGGAAAGGGAAATTTGTTTAAAAAAAATATTGGTTTATTTTTAAAAGTGTGGAAAGAAATTTACGGGTTTGGGATATAAATTAAAATAAATCGAGAAGGATTTATTAATTGATTTAAATGGACCATTATGAAATGGAAAGTGTATTTTCCCTGGAAAGCCGAGTATATTATTAAAGTAGCTTTTAAATATAAATTAAAGTTCTAAAGTTGGTTTTAAAAAGAATATTTTTTGAGAAATTATTTCGTAAATTGTTTTAAATCTTTGAAGTAAATATTTATTCAATTAATTATAGAAGTGATTATTTAAAGATTTAATTGATGTTTGATTTAGAAAATGGTTATTTAAATAGTTATACTCTATCTAATAATTTTATTTTTAAAATTATTTTGGGCTTAATTTTTGTATGAGATATGAGTATGGAATCTCATAACTAATATTTTAAAATAAAGTGTTATAAAATAGTTTTTATTTTAAATGTTTTCAAGTATATATTTTTGAATAAGTGATTTAAATTATTTCGAAGTATTCGGAGTCGGAAAATTTTTCAGTGGAAGTAAACAATATTTGAAAATTTATTCCACGTGAGGAAAGTGATTTTAAATTTGTTTTCAAAAGGTTGAAGTGTGAAAATATATCTCGCGAAGGTATTTTGAAATAAAATAATTTGGGGAATTTTTTTTAAAATTTGATAGTTGATTTGATTGTTGTTTGATAGTTAAATAACCGATTATCAATATTGGCCTTTAAACGACATTCGAATTTTGATACGACCGGGGGCCGGATTCCAAATGGTTATCTGAAAACCACATCGAATCTTTGTGATGGATCTTTTGTTTAAAAGATCAAAGTGGAAATTTGTTGTGATTTACTTGAAATCTGAATGTTACTACTTATTTTTTAAAACAAGCACTCATTATTCGCTTAAGTCGGGAGAGGACTTTGTGTCATAAAACTCGTTCCGAATAATGATACGACGAATTGGATTGCATTTGTTGACGATGTTGAAGATCAGCTATTTTTGAAAACGAAATGATTACCTATTGAACGTCTCTGCACTGAGTCGCTCCGGTATAGAGATTTATATCACCCTTAGTGATGGGGAGTCCGAACGTGATTGGTGAATATTCGGATTTGCAAGGGCATCTTTCCTTAATTGGAGGAAGTGCCTTCGGTTCCATTCGAACCTGGAACGGGTATGGATGTATGTCTTATGTTTCACTTTGAGATGTAAAGCTGGTTTCTATCAAATACATTTATGTTTGTGGCGGAGAATTTATTCTCTTAGCCTAACACCCTTCTCTGAGACGTACGAGCTCAGAGGTTATGTAGTTGATGGTTACTAGTGATATATTCCCAATTTGGTAATGTGGCATGCTAAGTGTTGCTGATCATTTGTTGATCGAAGCATGGCTTTTGTGAAAAGCGTACCTTTATGGACGAGATTTAGTCGGACCTCACACCCTGGAAATGGTCAAAACAGGAAGGATGCGGCAAGGGTTTTGGGGGTCGCGCACCTCAGGGTATGTACATTTCCTTCTGGATAAAAAGTGGTATCCGGTATGGAGTCCAGATATTTAACTTGTGTGGATTTAAAAGTTGTATTCCGGTATGGAGCCTAGATTATTTCCTTGGTGATTGTTGGTTGAGAGGCACCTCGATAAAGGTCGGTCTAGACCGGGGGTAGCATACTCGTGACAGTTAGTTACCTAGCTACAAAGGTAACCCGGCCTTGTGTTGGCAAAGATCCGGTTAGGTTCTCGAGGCGTCCCTCCAGAGGCGTAACCATTCAGTGAGGAAGTTCCTTAGCCATACCAGTTGGAAACCCAATCATTCAATACGCGTCTTGTACGGTTTTAGTTATAGAACCTGCCAACTAATATGGTAGCTATAGTAGGCATACTATAATCGTACGTATGCTGGCTAAGATTTATATTATACTTTCGAAATGTTTTCCACACTATGCACTAATGATAATATTAAAAAGATTTTTGCGTATCAAGCATGTTTGACTATCATAAGGAGAAATCTCCTCGAATTGTGTGATTGCATTGCGTGTGTAGCGGAGGCCTTATGGTAGTTTCATTTTCCAAAAGCATAGCGGATTTCTTTTTATTTCCTTTTGTGCAAATAACTGTTTTAAGATCTCACAGTAATCCCATGACCGACCTAGATTTTATTGTTCCCTTTCTAAACTCTGGGTGCCCATAATTTTCCACACGGGCAGCCTAGAGTCAGGTTAACAGTTGTTCTAGAGAGAAGTCAAAAATGTTTGCTATGGAGATCAGGAGACAAGCTGGATGGCGAGGCGTATCACTAGTAAATGATATTCTTTTCCGCTATTTTGTTATTGTAAAGCTCTGATGATGTAATGTATAAACTGATATAGTTCTTTGTTTTAAAGATTATTCATTTATCTATTATATATTGTTCCGCTGTGAAATGTGAGATTCAGATATTGTTTCTTTTTCTTCTTCCATCTTCTTCTTCTTTAACCCTAACGGTTCTGTTTTCCATCATTTGATTGTTCGGCATTTGATACAGTGGACGTATTGATATCGACTTTTGGGCGTCGAAAAATTAGATCGTTACAAATTGGTATCCGAGCAATTGGTTAAGCGATAACCTTGGCTCTAGTGGAGATTACTCATTAGAGATAGAATTAGTAGCACTCTAGAATGAGTTTGTAATAATAAATATGAACGCGTATTTGTTAGTGAATATAAAATTTTTTAATATTGTATTGACTTATCGGTTGATTGTTTATAGATTCTGGTCGGTGCAGTTTGTCCAACTGTATCGATATGGGTTTCTAAACTCTTAAACAAGATAAATCGACACAGTATTATTTTATAATGGGGTAAATGAAATAATTTTACCCAAACTATTTTTGTGTGTAAAAGAAATAATTTTCCATAAATTATTATAGTTATATATGATTTCTTGGTTGTTAAGAAGTGGTAATATTAAATTATTATCATTCAAGTGTGAAATTGAATAAGAAATTAAAAATCATAACTAAAAGGCTAATAAATATATTATATACAAATGGGATCTGTAAGTGTGATTTATAATTTTAAATAGAATTCCAGAGAAATATTTGAAAGTGGATTGAAAAGATTAGAAATTAGAAATTTTGTTGGAAAGTTTAAATTCCCTCGAATTTGGAAATGATTTTGAAAAGCGTTAGGAAAATAATGGTGAAATTATTTGGGAAATATTTTTGAACTGGATTTGAAATCTGGTGGAAATTTGGAATTTAAAAATATTTGGAAATTTTTTTCTGAAGGGATGAAAGAATTAAACACTTTTCGGTCATTGAAAAATAATTCCGATGATGATCATGAAATCATCGGTGTTCATTTTCGAGTTTTCAGGAGAGGAATTGCTGCCAAAATATTCTAAATTGAAGTTTTTTCAAAATTGGGTTTGGTTTTGGAAATTCAAAGGATAATTTGAATTGATTTCAAAATTGATTTTGAAATGGTCGAAAGACTGTGGAATCCTATTTATAATATTTATAGAATATGATTGAGTTTGGCAACTTGTAAAATTTGAAATTGTTAGAATAAAATCTAACTAGAAGAAAAGTTAAAATTAAAATAAGTGTAAATGTAAAAAAAAAATTGAAAAAAACTTATCGAAGCTTAAAATTTGGATTGAAACTGAATATTTGGATTGAGTAAAATTAAGTGAAATGGAAAATTTGTCAAGTGGGATCAAATGAAGCGGAATGTTGAAATAAAATTAGTAAGTGAAACTAATTGAAGGAATGACAAATTAAATATGGTTTGAAATGAATTGAATTCAATAATTATGAATGAAGGTAAATTGAATTCATATGAAATTGGAGATCCAGTTTAAACATAAATAGTTATAAACCAAAGTGGTGAATTGATAATAAAAATAAGAAGTATATGGAATACTTATATTGAACTTAAGAAATAAATGGTGAAATTCTTAAGTAAAATTTGGAATTGAGAAAATATTCTAAAGTAATAAGTAAATGAAGATTAAACTGGAAATTATGAAATGGCGATTGTGAATAAGTGGATAGAAATCAATATAAATGTGAATAAAAGAAAAGAAATTGATATAGCTAATAATCAATTGGAATAAATATGTAGGATGTACGTATATAATTTTATTCGCATAATGATTTCATCCAGAATTCGGCCATAGAATTTCGAGATAATATATCGATCCGATTTGGAATTTTTCACTCAATTTTCAACGGTGAACCTGGATATGGATTTTTGATTGATTTTGAAAATTCTCTATAATAGTTTACGACTATGCAAGGAGAATGACGGTTTCTGATCAAGAAAGCAGATCTGAGTCCGCACTAGGAAGTCGGGTGTACGAAACTAGTTCGGAAGTGAAATTGTGTGATCGAGTGAGCGATCGAATTCGGTATGGCGTATGAATGATCTAAGTACACCATATGGATTTGAATGAAATAAATATTCAAACTTTTGTAAAGAAAGTGCAAAATGGTTTTTGAATGTTGTAATTGGACATTATTGCTAGTAGGATATATAGGTGTTATAAAGAAAAGGGAAATGGATTTTGATTTCAAAAGCTAAATGAAATTTCTCGTAAAAAAGTATGTATTTAAATTTCTACATGAAATTCGATAATCTTCTTATCTAGCCGCTTGGTTTTTTATTTTCTTTTGAAATCTGGGGCCAATTGTGGCATTTTGTAGTCATACCGAGCTAGCCATGCAAAAGAGACGCTAGCGAAATTTTTAGAAAATTTATGGAGTTAGAAAAATTTTGAGAAAATTTTGAAAATTTAAAATTTGAATTGTTAAAAAAGTAATGATGTGTAGAAACTATGAAAGATTTTGGAAAGTTAGTTGTAATGATAAAGGGTCTTTAATAAAATAATTTTTTTGGCAAGTTGATAAAACTACTTTGATTGGGAAAATAATGAATGGGTTATGAATCATTCTTCTTAACTAGTAATTTCGAAATGAAATTCTTTTAAGGGGGAAGAATGTGGCGATCCGGAAATTTTAAACATTTGAAGTTCAAATATTTAATTGATTTTAAATATTTTAATGTTAATTTAACTTGAACTTCGAAATATCACTATTGTTTGGCAACTAAATTATTGAATTTAATTATTGAAATTTAGGTAAAATATTGAATCTTCAATTTTTAAGCTGATTAAAAATATTTCAAAGGCTTGGAAAATTTATATTGATAATACTGAAGATAGTGGAAACTTCAGAATAGAATTTCGAAATATTTGTTCAGTTTTGAATTTATATCATTTAAGTCGATATTTAAAAATAGCCTTCCGAGGCATAGTCTTGGAATTCGATGAAACCAGTTCCATTAAATCCGTAATATTGTATTATTACCTGATTTCAATTTTCGCAGTGTTTGGAGTGATCATTTGGCCATACAATAAGAAAACGCGTTGAAATTTTTTAGCAAAATTTAATTTAATAACTGGCTTCATAAACCTATGTTCTCCACACGATCGAATTTGGACTCGGAACCTTTTCCGTTGCATTCAAAATAGGGGTACAACCTTATAAACGCCCGGTGGCATGTCTCGATTGGAGATCGAGATTGTAAGTTGCGATAATCGTGATAATTTAAATTTAAATTTAAAACATAAATAATATAATTAACACTGTATCTAGAGCGACAAGTAGAGATAATCCAAGCATGCGTTACCCCTTTTCTGTGTTAATCACGCGTGGAGGAAAGTAGAAAGTTTACCGCTAAAAAAATAAAAATAAAACGAGAGAAAAAATATTCGTCCCCTCTTTCATTTTTAGCTGTTCGAAGCCAAACATGGCCTTTCTTTTCAGATCGAATTCATCTCGTCTGCGAGGAGGAAAAAAATCAATCAACTCGATCGATTGTACGTCGATCAACCTGCATAGGCGAAGTCACTAGGGTTTCGACAACGCATTTAGGAACGAGATCGAAGGACGAGGCTTCGTTTCGTAATGTTGAGTGCGGCAACTTCCGGCGAGCGCGGCCTGTTCTCGACGAAGTTAAAGGGTCATCGCGACCATCGGGAATCGCGAGTAAGTGGAGGCTCATGCACCTGAGCGTTGGCGAAGAGTTCAAGGCCGTGCGGTAAAGGTTTGAAATGGTGGAAGTGGGTCGCGCATGCACGGCAAGTCGTGGCGGCTGCGACTTGGAAGGTCATGATTTCTTATAGTGAGGTATGTATCTGTTCTTCCAATTTAAAGTGTATTTAATTTATACGTATATAAATATATTAGAAAAATATTTATACAGTAAAGAAAAAGTATATAAATAAGTAAGTGTATATATATATTATTTACAGAGAAAGAAATATATAAACAGTAAAGTATATATGCAGATTTTTAATTTATATGTACATGAACAAAAATTAGGAATATAGAAATTTATATAAAGATTTGATTTTTAAAGATCTCTATGGATTATTTTAAAAATATTGTATATGTAGTTTCTAAATGAGAAATACCCATATCCGTTTTGAACTCACCAGTTTATTTTAAAAAACATAGTATTGTGATAAATTTGTTAATAAACTTATTTAATTATTTTTGTTGTTAAAAATATTAAAAGGGAATTAGTTTAAAATTAAATTCATTGGTTAATTAAATTTATCCAATAGGAATTTAAATGTTCGATTTGTTCGAATATTAATAAAAATATTTAATATTTATACAAGGTCAAAATCGCGAAGAAAGTAAGCTAATTTGGATGGATTGCAAAATGAAAAGCAAAGGTGAGAACTTCTCACTCAATTGAAAAAAATTAGAATTTCAATTATTGATTGATTGTTTGGGTGTGATAGTACATACATACATACATACATACATACATACATACATACATACATACATATATATATATATTGGAGTGATTTATTTCCCGCATTATATAGCGGATGAGACCCTATGCGCCGCATAATAGCGGATGATATGATATAATCCCATTTACCGCGATATTCCACCTCGAAGTGGAATTGGTATTTAAATTGTTGTGCTAACATCTGTGGATGCAGGGAAACAGGTTGTAGGGATCCAACTGGATTCGTCACATTGTTGAATGTATTTTAATATGTTGTGATGTGATAATCTGTGAATGATTATATTGGTGTGAATGATTATATTGGTGATTGAAATTTATTGACGGCTATAGTTTAGCCGAATATATTGTTGGTATCGTAGGATACCAAATATATAAAATTGGATTTTGGAAATTAAAGTAGAAAATTTTAAATAAATTCATTTTAGAGAATAGGATAAATTAAAAAGAAGGAATTTTAAAAGAGTAAAGATTGATTTTTGAAATCCTATCGAATAAATTCTAAGTATAGGAAAAGATTTTTATAAATGAAAATAAATGGACTTTGACTAGTATTGTTTAAAAGCTAAAGAATTTATTTTAAAATTCAGATTTTAAAATCTAAATGAAGGCGTGAATATTGGATTAATGATTTTTGGAATAAATTTGGAAATCAAATTGAAATTTGATTTGCTGTTTGAAATACATTTGGAAATCAATATGGAATTTTATTTGCTGTTTGAAATAAATTGGAAATCAATTTGGAATTTGATTTGGTGTTTGAAATAAATTTTGGAAATAAATTTGGAATTGGATTTGGTGTTTGAAAATAGATTTGGAAATCAATTTTGAAAATCATATATCAGTGGATATTTGAAAATTTAAATTCACAATGGGAATTATAAAGGAAAGGGAAATTTGTTTTAAAAATAAATATAGGTTTATTTTTAAAAGTGCGGAAGGAAATTTACGGATTTGGAATATAAATTAAAATAAATTGAGAAGGATTTATTAATTGATTTAAATGGACCATTTTAAAATGGAAAGTGTATTTTCCTTGGAAAGCCGAGTACAATTTTAAAGTAGCTTTCAAATATAAATTAAAGTTCTAAAGTTGGTTTTAAAAAGAATATTTTTGGAGAAATTATTTTCGTAAATTGTTTTTAAATATTTAAAGTAAATATTTAAGTGATTATTTAAAGATTTAATTGATGTTTGATTTAGAAAATGGTTATTTAAATAGTTATATTCTGTCTAATAATTTTATTTTTCAAATTATTTTGGGATTAAGTTTTATATGAGATATTGGTATAAAATCTCATAATTAATATTTTAAAATAAAGTGTTTTAAAATAGTTTTTATTTTAAATGTTTTCAAGTATATATTTTTGAATAAGTGATTTAAATTATTTCGAAGTATTCGGACTCGGAAAATTTTTCAGTGGAAATAACCAATATTTGAAAATTTATTCAATGAAAGTGATTTGAAATTCATTTTCAAAAGGTTGAAGTGTGAAAATATATCTTGCGAAGATATTTTGAAATAAAATAATTTGGGGAATTTTTTTTAAAATTTGATGGTGGTTGTGAATGTTGTTTGATAGTTAAATAACCGACTATTAATATTGGCCTTTAAAAGGAAATTGAATTTCGATGCGACCGGGGGTCGGATTCCAAATGGTTATCCGAAAACCACATCGAATCTTTGTGATGGATCTTTCGTTTAAATGATCAAAGTGGAAATTTGTTGTGATTTACTTGAAATCTAAATGTGACCATTTATTTTCAAAATAAGCGCTCATTATTCGGTTAAACCGAGAGAGTACTTTGTGTCATAAAACCGATTCCCAATAATGATATGACGAATTGGATTGCATTTGAAGATGGTGTTGAAGACCGGGTATTTTCAAAAGTGAAAGGATTCCTATCGAAAGTCTCTGCACTGAGTTGCTCCGGTATAGAGATTTATATCACCCTTAGTGATGGAGAGTCCGGACGTGATTAGTGAATATCCAGATTTGCAAGGGCTTCTTTCCTTAATTGGAGGAAGTGCCTTCAGCTCCGTTCAAACCCGGAACGGACTTGTATGGATGTATGTCTGACGTTACACTTTTAGATGTAAAGCTGGTTTCTATCAAATACATTTCTGTTGGTGGCGGAGAATTTATTCTCTTAGCTTAACACCCTTCTCTGAGACGTACGAGCTCAGAGGTTATGTAGTTGATGGTTACTAGTGATATATTCCCTATTTGGTAATGTGGCATGCTAAATGTTGTTGATCATTTTTTGATCGAAGCATGGATTTTGTGAAAACCGTAGCTTTGTGGACGAGACTTCGTCAGACCTCACACCAAGGAAATGGTCGAAACAGAAAGGATGCTGCAAGGTTATGGGGATCGCGCCCCTTAGGGTATGTACATTTCCTTCTGGATAAAAGTGGTATCTGGTATATAGTCCAAATATTGAACTTGTGTGGATTTGGAGCCCAGATTATTTACTTAGTGGTTGTTGGTTGAGAGGCACCTCGGATAAAGGTCGGTCTAGACTGGGAGGTGGTATACTCATGACAGTTAGTTACCTAGTTACAGAGGTAATCCGTCCTTGTGTTGGTAGAGATCTGGTTAGGTTCTCCAGGCGTCCCGCCAGAGGCGTACCCATTCAGCGAGGAAGTTTCTTAGCCCGACCAATTGTTGGAAACCCAATCATTCAATGCTCACCTTGTACGGTTTTAGTTGTAGAACCTGCCATCTAATATATTATCTATAGTAGGCATACTATAATGGTAAGTATGCTGGCCAAGATTTATATTATACTTTCGAAATGTTTTCCACACCATGCAATAATGATAATATTAAAAAGATTTTTGCATACCAAGCATGTTTGACTATCATAAGGAGAAATTTGCTCCAATTGTGCGATTGCATTATGTGTGTGGCGGGAGGCCTTATGGTAGTTTCATTTTCCAAAAGCATAGCGTATTTCTTTTTATTTCCTTTTGTACAAATAACTGTTTTAAGATCTCACACCAGTCTCATGACTGATCTGGAGTTTATTGTTACCTTTCTAAACTCTGGGTGCCCATAATTTTCCACACGGACATCCTTGAGTCAGGCTATCAGTTGTTCTGGAGCGAAGTCAGAAAAGTTTGCCGTGGAGATCAGGAGACAAGCCGGATGGCGAGACGTATCACTAGTATATGATATAATTTTCCGTTGTTTTGTTGTTGTAAAACTCTGATGATGTAATGTATAAACTGATATAGTTCTTTGTTTTAAAGATTATTCATTTATCTATTATATATTGTTCCTCTGCGAAATGTGAGATTCTGATATTGTTTCTGTTTCTTCTTCTATCTTCTTCTTCTTTAACCCTAGCGGTTCGGTTTTCCGCATTCGATTGTTCGACATTTGATACAGTGAACGTATTGATGTCGACTTTCGGGCGTCGAAAAATTGGTCATTATAATTAATTTCAGATCAAAATAAAAATAATTTAACAAATAAGCCATTCTCTTAGACAAAATAATTAAAACAATTAAGTCCTCCATCTGAATTAATTTAATTTCCATAATAAACTACTTAGGAAAAAAACTCCAAAAATCATAGATATTCGCTTTTAATATGTTATCTAACATATAGAAATTTCAAACTCAAATTCCTTCATATAATAACTGAAATAATTTTAAACCCAATTTATTCATTTCTTCCTTCAAAAATTCATAATAATTTTTTCATAGCTTAGAAAATTATAAAAATTAAAAATCATCTCCAAAATAATGCTTTCCATAACATATAAATTCCTTACGACATTCGAAATCAAATATAAATGATTTTAGCCTTAAAACTGTATAAAATATTTATCAAACAAACTTGTTTGAATATATCATATCATGAAATCGAAGCATATCATCATCGAAAATCATCATAATGGATTTAAAATTAAACATGAAAATCAAATGCTTTATAAAACAAAAATAGAGATGGATTTGATTATTATTCACCTTGACTAGTATAAGAAACTTGAGATTTGATTTAGATTAATCCTCCTTGCTTGATTCCTTAGCTTTTGATGGATTTCTCTCCTCTATTCTTCTAGGTTATGGCCGGCTTGTATTTTGTTTACGTTTTTGAATAATGAACGTGTAAGGAAAAATGAAAACAAGGTTTTAGGGATAATGGGATTATCGGTGCGGCTATTACCCATGATGCCCTTGCGTTATTTCTATGAAAACATTTTCATAACCCATTCTTCATGTTTAATTAGCACGTCCTCTATTTAATTTTCAAATCTTAATCCATTTATCACCCTAATATTTACATTATCCTATTTAATTTATCTAATTAAATCTCCTAGATAATGTTGTTAAAAATTAGGGGTGTTACAACTTTTCTACCATATATTGCATCGAGAGTATTCCAGTTTTCCTGTGCAGTTAAGCAATGTGAGATATGGTTAAATTCATCTAGATTAATTTGATAACAGAGTACATGCATTGCAAGAGCATTAACTGAAATATTTTTCTTATCTATCATATCATACCCAGTTTCAATAATATCCTAACATTTAAACTTAGCATATTTGAAATAAAAGTCCATTTTTGATTTCCAATTTAAAAAATCCATTCCATCAAAAATAAGGGGACTAACACAGGACTGACTCTCGCTAGATCTGCAACTAGGGTTATATATCTATGCTATTAACAAGGCTTTGATACCACTTGTAGGATCGAATTAACCTTAGAGGAGAGGGTCTATAAAAAATTCATAGATATATAAAAATTGCAGCGGAGAAAATAACAGAGTAAATATAGAAATTAAAAGCGGCACACAAGTTTATCCAGCTTCGGCAAAATCTACGTACTGCTACCTCCAAGGTTTCTACAAGGAATTAAACAAACGACCCTTACATATCCTGCAAATTAGCTACTATTACTTGCCTGTTGTTCTAGTCCGCTCAAAACCTTACCACAACTCTGCCACGAAGTTGCAAATTCTTGAACTATTCCCCATTGCTTGTAACCTAGTTAGCAATAGATTTCAACAATTTAAAAAATAACATTACAACAAAAAACAGAAGCCTTAAATATAAATCCTAATTCAATTCTTCTCAATTAAAAGTAAATAATACCCAAAATAAAATATGCGTTTGCCACTTTTTATCTTCAGTACGTATCTCCTTTTAGTCCATGTCATTCATTCCTCTTTCTCTTCGTTCTTCAAAATTAGTGTTTCTATAAATTGAAGCTGCCACATTTAATTTGAAGCTTCGAGTCGCCTTTACGTCTTTGCTTATTGTGCTTTTCAATTTGCTGGCATTTGATGGTTGTAGTCGTTTCACTGAGTTAAGTAATTCATTAATTGAGGCTTTGGTATGGTTTCGAATTTTCTAATTTAGATTCGGTTGTTTTTAACTTGACTATTTTGCCTGTGATGATCTGAGTGTTTATATAGTAATCAATTTTCTATATTTTCAAGTTGAAACGTTCAAACTTGACTTTGATATTTTACACTTTAGCTATTGATTTATAATTGAGTGGTTTGATTCTTTCTGATTAGTTCAATTTGTGATATGTTCGCATATGTCTTTTATTATTCATTGAATTTTGATTCCGACTTGCATACACCATTTTGAACTTGTTCATACTATTTTGGCGAATTCAAGTTTGGTTGTGGTCCATATGCATTTCTGACTTATTCATTGATATATATATATATATATATATATATATATATATATTCATTTAATTTCTGGGATTAGCCTTGACTTGATCAAAAACTGCTATTGCACAAATACTTCGTTCTTTAGTTGACATGGCTTTGACTTGTTTATAAAAATGCTTTGCTGTGACGGTGAACCTTGAAACTGGTTGTTGCTTCGATGATGTCGAGACTCTGGTTGTATCTTAGTATTACATGTATACATACAAAAAATGTATGTATATATGTGTGAACAACTACTTCTTGGAGTTTGAAGTGGTCACCGTGTACATGTATACATTTGTATACGTACATACATACATATATGTATGTATGTATGTATGTATGCATGCATGTTTGTGTCCCTGTCTTGAGTCTGGTTTGCCCATATTGAAATGCACTCGCACTCCTTGCAAGTAATTTTGCCGACCTTGCTGTAACGACCCGTAAAATTTTAATAGTTTTAATAACGTAATTAATTGAATTTTTGTGAAATTTTAAATAATAAAATTTTGAAATAAAAATTTGATATTTGAAACACGTCTAATTAAACATAGCAAACAGTAAATTTTCATCTGAGAATATGAAAGGTTATTTTCTTATGTAATTTTATTTCAATTTAAATCAGTTAATATTTAGTGATAATAAAATATTTTCCAAACCTAAATATTTTTATACAATAAATTTGTAAATCATCTTCTGAGTGAGACGTTATATTTCATTTCTTCAAATTTGGACTGATATTGCACCATTTATCTTAATTCTGACATTTTAGCAACATTTCCAGTACCTATTATCGACTTTTGATAGGATGATCGTACATCTGACATCTGTATACCGTTTTGGCTGTCTCGTTGTGCCGATCTCTATGGTATATTCAATTCTGTGTTTTGGATTTTCGATAGAAACAGATAACCGTATCAATACGTTTTTAAAGTCTTTTGGTTTCTGGTGCCTATTTATTATCCATCGTGTTAATCAACAACCTTTTAGAATTCCAGAACTTAATATTTTGTTTTATTATGTTTATTCATTTGTTATCTGTTCATTTACAGCTCCTCTTTCCCTCTCCTCTTTTCAAGCCTTCTTGTTCACCCTTGCCTGTGTATTTTCCTCCTGCAGCTTCATATTATAAAATATAAAATAATATATAAAGCAAGATAAGATCTGGTGCACATTTTTTTGTTTCTTTTGGCCGAGAAGCTTGCAACCTCACCGCCGCAAACCCAATAGCCCGCTCTCACTCCTCCCTCATACTTCAAAACCAAAGCAGCCACCATTCCACTCACCCACTTCTTTTCTCCACTCGGCCACTGCCACACCTCCTCCTTCTCCACGCGCAAACCCCGACGCCACACCACCACGTCAATCGCCCTCCGTCGGTCGACCACCCTAAACCCATGCTTCTCCCCTACCTCCACCACCATCGCCTTTTTTGTTGCCCCTCCCACCACGCGAACTATCTCACCCTTAGCCCGCTATCTGCCTCGCCCAGCTACTCTTCCCCAACCATCTGTGCATTCTTCCCTTGGAGTGCCGTGGAAGCATGTATTTATAGGTAATACATGTTGCGGTATTCTAGATTTTTAAAAAAAGTATTGTATGTTGATTTCAAATAGTATATATATATATGCATAAGTCTGTTGTATGTATACATACAAGTCTGTAGCTATATATCTAAGCCGATCTATTAGGTTTATGTATATATGTTTATATAATTATATAACTATTTTTGTATCTATACAAGTCTATACATATGGCTGTATGTGTATAATAGTTTGCATGCATATTGTAAATATATTTAGTCTGTATTCTTGTAAGTAGCATGTACATAAGCATATATAGCCTGCATATGTTATGAGTAGACATCTATATTCTTTTATGTTGCAGTCTATATGTATTCTAGTGTACTCAGTTTGTTATGCATATATATGTATGAATATATGCGGTGATGTTAGTTATAATAGGACAGATTATATATATATATATATATATATATATATATATATATAAGCTATTGTTATGTAGTTTATACAAATCATATTATATGATATTTTTTTAAGTTATAATATGCCGTGTCTGCATATTTTGGTTGGAGTATGCATATATATTCTTAAATATAAGTTTTATAATATATTATGTGTAAGGTTGTTGAGTTTATATACCTATTGCTTACTAAATATTTTGCTATATCTATATGAATATTTTTAAGTTTTACATTATAGTATGTAGGAACAATATATATATTATAGGTTACAATGTATACTATGTCAGTGTACATATAAGTTCATAGTAGTTTTATGAAATCTGTGTTGAGTTCATACACATATATAGTGTAATTTTGTTTGTAGTAAGATAGATAATGTATATTTATTTTGTTATTTGAATATTGTTTTAAGTGTTTGTATATTCTAGTTTATAGTATTATAGCATAAAAATATTTTATTTATGCAAGTCTTAAGTTTAGTTGTTATAATATATTAGTTATTGTATATATATGCATAAAGAAATCTGTAATATTTATATATAGATTTATATAAGTTTTACATATATGTCCATTCGCATATATATTTATATATATTCTGCATCATATGGCTGAGTGTGTGTATGTATATATATGTATTATTTCAAATTTTATTATGTATATATAGGTTGATTTTAATATATGTGTTTTAATTTGAAGCAATGGAATTTGAAAAACACGTATATTTAACTTATATGTGTTTGAATTTAGATTATGTTTTTTTTTTATATATATATATAATTATATATAAGTTCACTTATACCATTTATCTATATCAATCCAGTTTTGATTTGATTTCATCAATTCCTATTGATCAACATTGATCATCGAATCGTGTCCATCTAGTTGCTTTGGAGTTCGTAGCTTATTTCTTTGTCAAATCTATCTAGCCTTGAAAGGTGAGCAATCACTCACGATTAACGTTCTTATATTTATTAAATTTGATTTCAATTGAAACAACAATTGAATTGTGCCGTTGTTAGTTATTTACATTGCTCTATATATGCTATTATCTGTATTTGTTCACCTGTGACATCTGACACCATTATCTATTATTTATATTAATGACATACGCCTGTTATATTTTATCATATATGTTATCACCCTGCAAGTTCCTGTTAGTATAGAATTCTCTATGAGTTGAAATGATACATACCCGAACGATCTGTAGAATAGGAGAAAATCATTATGGGTTGAAATGATAAGCCCAAGCGATTTTCAATTGAACTGAATTTGGGATTGCAGGTTGAAAAGATATGTACCCGTATATATTTAAATTACGGATTGAAATGATAAACATCCATATCACTTGACCATAGGATAGAAAACTATATACAGACACCGTTGGTATATATATATATATATATATATATATATATATATATATATATATATATATTGAAACGATTTCTA
Source organism: Allium cepa (assembly GCA_030765085.1). Lineage (NCBI taxonomy): Eukaryota > Viridiplantae > Streptophyta > Magnoliopsida > Asparagales > Amaryllidaceae > Allium > Allium cepa. The sequence continues at coordinate 663,982,214 of CM060934.1, read as the reverse complement.
TGGTTTTAAAAGGAAATATATGGTTTATTAAATACCGATTTTAACATATTATATATATAATTATTATTAAAGTTTTAAACTTTAGATTTTAAAATTATATGTTTTGAAAATTGTATAGTTACAAGTCAATTTTGAAATTATAAATTTTAAGAATTTATTTATAATTGTACTATTTTAGAATATATAATAGATTTAATATATAAATAAATTTAATAATATGTTTAAGTATTTAATTAAAATTATATTTCAGATATAAAGTTTATACTAATTTTTAAATTAAGGTTGGAAAGATAGATTTGAAATTATTTTTAAATGGTATCTAATTTAGAGTTATATTTAATTAAAATCGATTTGAAACTTATTGAATTGGAGATTTTTAAAGGATATGATTTTATAACTTGATTTTGGTTTAAGGCAATTAATGAATATTTCAAGTTTAAATAAATTAAAGGAAATATTTAGTTTATTTGTAATTTGAGGTTTATTTAAATGATATTGGATTTGTTAAGTGAATATTTCAAAATTAAATAATAATGAAGTTAAATTAAGATATATATGAAACTATCAAACTTAGTTTTGAAAATGTGGAATATTTAAAACTTTGAAATATATTGAAATTGAAATGGTTCATTTTGTGGTTCAAAGCTGTATTTGAAATCGATATAATTAAAAAAAGTTTATTGAGAAACTGAATTGAGTTGAAATTTATGAATTAAGATTGATTAAATTTGAATTTTGGAATTCGAGTTGATTTGAATCAATTTGTAAAATTCGAGGAAGTTATTTTATTATATAAAATATTTTTAAATTATATTTCAAACTCTTATATATTTTACTTTATAAATTATTTTAATGTATACCATTTTAATATAAATCATTTTTAATATAAACTATTTTAATATACTAATTATTTTAACATAAACTGTGTTAACTTATAACTATTTTTATGTAAACTATTTTATTTTATAAACTATTTTATTACATATGTTATTATTAATATCTAAAATGTTCATGTGGGAAGTTATGATTTCAAAGCTATGAATTTCAAAATATTATGTTATCAAGTGATATGGTTTTGGAAATGGATATATTTGAAGTGAAAAATGATATAGTATTGATATGGTTTGAAATGGAAATGATATTTTGGTTTTGAAATCTAAACTAATTTGAAATGACCACGGTGTTATAATAGCGTTTGTTGTTAAAGAGACCGGGATCGATTATTGTCATACTCTCTACCAATACCGAAAACCACTTTTAACAACGGTGTACGTGGTGGAGATTCCAGAATGAAGTAGGATGGTGACAATGATTCTATATGAGGTATATACATAGACCTGACTCCAGTGCGTTAGCTTAGGGTGGCTAAAACAGGAGCAATTGACGGGCCAAGTGATGTAGCTCCTCCGATCGAACACACTTCTTCGTTTCCCATTCTATTACTTTGTGATTGATTGGGTGCACTCCTCGAATTTTGGGAGTGTGGATCGAGGAGGCGGTAGCTGCGGCTATGCGTTACCACTAGCCGGGAAGTGTAATTGGTACATCTACCGTGGTATTGCCTAATTGTGCCATGCCACCTACCATGTCATGACCACTACGAGTTTGTTTTGTAGCATACCTATGGAGTGCTCCCTGATAGCTCACCGATTTGGTGGAGTTTACTGTACTGTATAAACTATGCTAATATAAAAATGTGTTAAGGGGGATATGGGTAATGCCTTGACGTTATTTAATAGTTTACTTTACTATAGACATATTATAATAGCGTATATTACTACATAGTAGATAGTTCCACGGATCTTTATAGGATGGTTACCACAAACATCCTTTAAGTAACTTGTATTTCAGTTGATATTTCACTTGTGTTGGATTTATTGATATAAGAATGTTAATCCTGACTCGAGAGTATTGTTTTTTGCTTTACGCTCGGGTCAGACTGAGTGTTGCAGCATTCGAGGCTCACCTTTGGAGTTGGAGCTTCGATCGGAGATCCATCTATATCTATTCATCTTCCATGATTCAGTTGACTCTAGAGATATATTCTGATCTTGTATTTGACTATTGTATTGAGACTTCTATGTATTCGAGACTTTTGATGTATCTTATTTTAACTCTATTATATATATATATGTGTGTGTGTGTGTGTGTGTGTGTGTGTAGTAGCTTCATGAACTACTATTCTTTTGTTTTCCGCTACTTATTGTTACATTACTATGCGTCTGTGATTCTGTGATTGATTTTTTTACTATATATGTTGAGTTTTGCCAAACATAAATTAACAATCCGATATTTTGAACGATTCAAGTTCGGCATGTATGGATGCGAAAGGTTGAAAATATCGAGATGTTATAGTTGGTATGAGAGCTCTGGTTTTAGGCAAATTCAGCATATAGAGTAAATTTAATTACGGAATCACCTTCGCTCAAGCTTGAGTATTTCTTCTTTGTTTCGGTTTTGCTTTGAATTTTGGAACTTTAGCTCGATTCTTAAATCCATTCTTGTTTCTTACCTATTCATGTTTCCTTAATTCTGGAGCATCCCATAGCTCCACTGTACAATTGAAAAAGGGTGAAACTCCTTTACAACAAGCATTGATTCACCGAAGATTTCTATTTCCTCGATTTAAATGCTACTATCTCTTGTTATGCCCGGATTCTATCTCTTGCGATTGAATGTCGATTTTCCTCAAAATTCTACACCGGTCTTCATTTGAAGTCACGGTTGACCCGGTTAAGGTCACCCGAGATTAATATTAGTATATCTATCTTCTTATTTTGTTATTTAACTATCTTATCTTCGTCTCGAGCTTATCTTCTAATTAGAATTCTTTTGATTAGGGTTCCTCTAAACTCGAATCTCTATCCTTGTTTTGTATCCATTATTTAATCATCGAGTGAGGGAGTGTATTTGTATTAATATAAAAATGTTTTATATATTGTGTTGTTTGAGTTGTTAAGGTTGATTTTCAATCGATTCTTCTGATCAACGCTATCGATAGGAATTCCAAACACTTTGAACAGAGCAAACTGTCACAATATTGTTTTTAAATTTGGTAGATGAAATAAATTATATATGATTATATTATATGTATATAAGTATAATTTTCTGAAATTAAATAGTTGAATGAGTCTATTATTTTGTAAACCATTGAATAAATGAAATTATAAAACATAGTTTATAAACTGGTTTGGAATTGGAATGAATCTAAATTAAGAAACTGAGAATTAAATTTTCCATATATTTTGGAAATTTTATTTTAAATTTTAAGGATATATTATTTATAATATTTTCGAATAGATTTTGTTTCCAAATAATTTTTAAATGTTTAAATTAGTACTCTCCTAATTTTTCGTTGGAAAATAATTTCGGTGATGACGGCCGCATCATGGACATTCATTTTCGAGTTTGGAAGTGGAGAGGTTACACAGTAGCTTGCTACACTTTTGTTTTGGAAAATAAATTTGATTTGAATTTCTTAAATATGACTTGTTGTATAATATATATAAGTATATGATTATAGATTTGATTTAATATATAGAATATATATATACATATACTTATCTCTAAATAGTCTGAATAAAAAATAAAAAATTTAATTCTTAAAATTTTCTTAGAGAATGATTTCAATTATTAAATAAAGCAAAAAATTTGAATGAATATTTAAAAATTGAAATAATTAAATTAGAAAATTTTTACTTGTATAATACTCAATTGCATTCCAATATAACTTACCTTAATCATTCAGAAGTTGAATATGTAACTGAATAATTTACAATGAAAATGATGTTAAATGAATTTATAAATAAATTTGGGTGGTTATAATAAATGTTTTATACTTAATTTTATGACTATAGAAATGTTAATTGAGATAATTGTATAATAGGATAATAAATAAATGAGATAAATAAAATAAATTTTGTTTTGAGGGAATTAAGAAATTGAAATTAAATCAACTTAATGAAATACCTTGAATTTAAAAATAAATTATTGAATATTAACTAATTTAAATTGAAATTTATATGGTTTAAATCAATTGTTTAATTTTAGATTTCAATTTAATTTTCTTTTTGGTTGTTTATATTCTCCACCTCGTTCCTTTTCGGGGATGAAAAGTTTTGAGTGGGGGAGAGTGTGACGACCCGTAAAATTTTAATAGTTTTAGTAACGTAATTAATTGAATTTTTATGAAATTTTAAATAATAATATTTTGAAATAAAAATTTGACATTTGGAATATGTCTAATTAAACATAGCAAATGGTAAATTTTCATCTGATAATATGAAAGTTTATTTTCTTGTGTAATTTTATTTCAATTTAAATCAGTTAATATTTGATGATAATAAAATGTTTTCCAAACCTGAATATTTTTATACATTAAATTTGTAAATCATCTTCTGAGTGAGACGTCATATTTCGTTTCTTCAAATTTGGACCGATATTGCTCCGTTTATCTTAATTCTGACATTTTAGCAGCATTTCCGGTACCGATTATCGACTTTTGATAGGATGATCATACAACTGATATCTATATACCGTTTTGACCGTCTCGTTATGCTGATCTCTGTGGTATATTCAATTCTGTGTTTCGGATTTTCGGTACTCGGCGATATCCGTGAAACGGATAACCGTATTGGTACATTTCTAAAGTCTTTTGGTTTCTGGTGCCTTTTTATTATCCACCGTGTTAATGAAAAACCTTTTAAATTCCAGAACTTAATATTTCGTTTTATTAGAGCTTCTCCAACAGATTGAAAAATCTTAAATTTGCACCCAAAATGGCCTCCAACAGAGTGCAGATTATTGGATAGTGTGGAAAGTTGGGGGGAGAGACTGGTGATATCGGATCATACGAGGCGCATATTAAATAGGTGCCTAGAAATCAGGTGCCCGTTCAACAGGTGCCTTATATTGAGATGCATGTTGAACAGGTGTCTAATTTCTAGGCGCCTGTATAACAGGCGCCTTTAATTCTCTCCCCCCCCAAACGGCTCTCTCCAACGACCATATTCAACCTTCAAATACAACTCCCCTCATCTTCTTTCCTTCACAACCAATTTCCTTCATCCATCCTAATTTTTTATGCTCACTTATCGCAACTGAACATGTACTCCGATTTCATTGTCGATGCTGTAAGGTCCAGTTTTCAAGACTACGACTTACAAGACGTTACTGTTTCGATTGGGGGAAAGGTAAGTAATGCAAGTTGGAGCGTTGCGGAAGACTGCGATCTTTGCTTTATTTATTATGCATACTCAGTCGATCCTATTCGAGGGGCCGATCAAAGTGGTGAGACTTTTTGGGACATAATTACTAAATACTACAATCGGAAGAACATCGATCGAAATAGAACGTTATCTTCAATCAAAGGTTGTTATGGAAAAATAAATCGTCAAACGTAAACATTCGATTCTCAAATTTTCAAGCTAAAGCAAACAAATCCTAGTGGATTCTGAAATGAAATGCATTTGGTAAGATTTAATATACTTTCATTGATCTACTTTTTATCATAGTTCTCTAATTATACTAGTGTTTTTTATTACAGAGAATGGCCGCGAACAAGTTGTTCAAACAAATCTATAAACCTGATAATAAACAAGCACTGCATTTTTATTAGTTCATGCATGTTTATAACATGGTCGAGCATGTTAAATGGAAATAATCGCTTCAGAAAACCGTTCAATAGGTCCAATCAAACAGTGGTCGTGGTAAAAGCCTAGAGTTGGAGAAAGCTCTAGTCCTACGGAATCGCTAGGAGGCTACAGTTTAGGATCAAAAGAAGACCTAACCCCTACCGAAGGTCATTTTTTTAGGCCACAGGGAGCAAAAGCGGCCAAAAAGAAGTAGGCTGCTGGAGCGGATCAGGTAGAAATTAAAAAAAATCCTACTTTAATTTGAAGATAGATTTAACCGGGCAATGGAAACTCAAGCAATTCAACACCAAGAAAAGTTGTCAAGAATGGATCAACTTCTTGCTGGAGACCGACAAAGAGATGAAGATGAAATAATGTTCTTGGATACCTCGCACATGTCTGCAGAAAACTGGAATACACGGAGCATAGAAGGAGAGAAATTATGAGACGTAGACTTGAAGAGGGTCATTAACTATTTCTGTTTTTCTACAACCTTTGTATCTTTGAATTACCATTAGTTGTATTGTATTATGAATGCAAGAAATTATTAATATAAGTATTTTATTTAAAAATGCAATACATTGAGAACAGATTATAACAACATTACGTAAATTAAACATAAACATATTACAATAACAATAATTAGTAACATCAACATAAACAACAGTAGGAAAAGTAATGACAAGTAATTTAAAGAAAATTTAAAATCCGTACAAACCTGATGAGGCTGATACAATCTGACGAATGGTACACCTATAATAGCATCATTTGTAGGATACTACAAGGGATACTCTACCACCTGACTATATACATCATACGCTCTAAACGAATGAGGAGGGAGGTCGAAAGTAGGAGGCTGCGTGTACTGAGACGATACAGGCTCAATGGTGGCAGGCGGTAGTGGAACTCTACCAGAAGAGGTACGCGGACCAATATGATCAGAGTTCAAACCCTGAATATAATCAGACAACGTGTAGGCACGTGGGGCTACTCGATCCGAATATGATTCAAAGTCTGCCATAACTGTAAAAGGCTCACTATCCATCCATCCTGCACCCCTCATCGCAAGAATATAAGCTGGTCCAACCCTAATATCACCATACATATCATCCCATGGTAGTGGATTTGATGGAATGCGAACTATATCGTACAATTGTAGCCAATACCGCTCCCCTAAATACCATACGAATGGACATGTAGGAACCTGAAAGCAAACCCTACGTCGTGACATGGAAAACTAAAAAGTGAGTGGATGATCAGGACCGGGCTCTAGGTACTGTAAGTACTGATCCCATAGACGAATGATAATGTTACCGACCCGCCTCATATCTATCTGCTGTCTAGCCTCCATCAGCTCATTGTGCATCCCTTATGCAACACGAGACAAATGCATAGGAGGACCCTGATGACGCAATCTAGGAAAGTAAATATAAGGTGTGTCATTTTCCTCTACAATACGTTAGGGGTGCATATTGGCAGTATACTCGTAGTGCCAAAATTGAAGAATATACCAAAATCCATGCATCTGTCTAGACTGCCGAAACGCATAAGTATCCAATGCTACATACAAATAACTAATGATAGCAGTACCGTTATCATATATATGCAGTCCATCCACATCTACTAATCCAGCCAAAAAGCCAAGCCTAATAGTACCCTTATTGTTACTAAAAAAATGTAGATCCAAAAAAGGTATAATATGAAGGCACAGATAACCGGAGTGTGCATATCCTCAATGGCCATGTACTCTACTATATATCGATGCAGACAAGGGAGAGTAACAGCTCCTCCTCTAACCTCCTCATCGGCTAAAGTGGTAAATAAGCTGAATATGACTCAAACTCCTCAAATGAACTATTAAATAGAATAGGGAGACGGTCCGGTCGACCAACCTCTATGCCAGTGAGCATATAAAAATCTAGAGGAGTCGGTCCTAGCTCAACATCAAGGAAATGAAATGTATGATTGGTAGACCACCATATCTCTGTGAGGGACTCTACCAGGCCGCGATCTACGTGTGCAAAACTAGGTAAATTTAGAAATTCATCAAAAGGTGACGCATGTAGCCTATCCAAAATCGGCTGTGGTAACTGATCAAAATACTCCGACATACACCTATACCAACTATCTCGCATCGCTACGTGACGAACCTAAATATATGATTATATAATGCTAAAATAAATAAACAATTATCATACATATATAGTTACACAGTTGTTCATCAAGCAATAAAGAAATAAACGTATACCTGTGGCATCACTATAACTGCAGTAAGTCGATGCGAAACAGTAATGAGTAAGTCATGCAAGGATCGAAGATCGTCTGGAGTCATTGTAGCATCAGGAGAGACATGAACAGGTCCGATATTGGCATCTGTCGCATATCGAACAGTCCGTCTACCAGTTTTGACCGGACGGGGCGGCATTTCTATGCAAAGTAAAATAAAAAATTAACTGAAAAGATGGTGAAGAGGAGGAAATGAAAGGGAAAGGGGGTTTGTGCCTGATATAGGCGCTGGCATCAAGCGCCTGCAGAACAGGCGCCTGATGACCAGCCGCCTGTTGAACAGGCGGCCGCTTTCAAAAGAAAGCGGGTGCCTATTCAACAGCCCCTGGCCTCATTTCTGTTGGAGAAATGAGGCCTCCAACATTTCGGAGTGTGGAAAATCCAATTTACGCACTCCGAACTGTTGGAGATGCTCTTATGATTGTTCATTTTTTATCTGATCGTTTACAGGTCCTCTTTCTTCTCCTCTTTTCAAGCCTTCTTCTTCGCCCTTGCCTGTTTATTTTCCTCCTAGAGCTTCATATTACAAATATATAAAGTAATATATAAAGTAAGATAAGATCAGGTGCACATTTTTCTGTTTATTTTAGTCGAGAATCTTGCAACCTCACTGCCGCAAACCCAACAGCCCGCTCTCACTCCTCCCTCATACTTCAAAACCAAGACAGCCACCATTCCACTCACCCACTGCTTTTCTCCCCTCGGCCACTGCAACACTCCACCTCCTCCGCACGCAAACCCCGACACCACACCACTATGTTAGTCACCCCTCCACTTTAGCTGATCGATCACCCCAAACCCATGCTTCTCCATTACCTCCACCACCTTTGCCTTCTTCATTTCCCCTCCCATCACGCGAGCTATCTCACCCTTAGCCCTACGATCGGCCTCGTCCAGCCACTCTTCCCCACCCCTCCATGCATTCTTCCCTTGCAGTGCCGTGGAAGCATGTATTTATAGGTAATACATGTTGCGGTATTCTAGATTTTTAAACAAAGGATTGTATGTTGATTTCAAATAGTGTGTATATATATGCATAAGTCTGGTGTATGTATATATACAAGTCTGTAGGTATATATCTAAGCCGATATGTTAGGTTTATGCATATATGTTTACATAATTATATAACATATTTTTGTATATATACAAGTCTATAAATATAGCTGTATGTGTATAATAGTCCACATGTATATTGTAAATATATTTAGTCTGTGTTCTTGTAATTAGCATGTACATAAGAATATATAGCGTGCATATGTTTTGAGTAGACATCTGTATTCTTTTATGTTGTAGTCTATATGTATTCTAGTGTGCTCAGTTTGTTATGCGTATATATGTATTAATATATGTGGTGATGTTGGTTGTAATAGGGCAATATATATATATATGTGTGTGTGTATGTGTGGAAGTTGTTGTTATATAATTCATACAAATCATATTATATGATATATTTTTTAAGTTATAATATGTTGTGTCTACGTATTTTGGTTGGATTATGCATATATATTCTTAAATATAAGATTTTATAATATATTATGTGTCAGGTTGTTGAGTTTACATATCTGTTGCTTACAAAATATTTTACTGTATCTATATGTATATTTTTAAGTTTTACATTATAGTATATAGGAACAATATATATATATATATATATTATAGGTTAGAATGTATAATATGTTGGTGTATATATAAGTTCATAGTAGTTTATGAAATCCGAGTCATGTCCATACATATATATAGTGTAATTTTGTTTGTAGTAAGAAAGGTAGTGTGTATTTATTTGTTATTTGAATATTGTTTTAAGTGTTTATATATTCTAGTTTACAGCATTATAGCATAAAAATATTTTATTTATGCAAGTCTTAAGTATAGTTGTTATAATATATTAGTTATTGTATATATATGCATAAAGATATCTGTAATGGTTATATATAGATTCATATAAATTTTACATATATGTCCGTTCGCATATATATTTATATATATTCTGTATCATATGGCTGAGTATATATATATGTGTGTATTATTTCGAATTTTATTATGTATATGTATGTTGATTTTAATGTATGTGTTTTAATTTGAAGCAATATAATTTGAAATACATATATATTTTATTTAATATGTGTTTGAATTTAGAATATGATTTTATATATATAAATAATTATATATAAGTTTGCTTATATCATTTATCTTTACCAATCCAGTTCTGATTCGATTTCGTCAATTCTTATTTATCACCTTTGATCATCGAATCGTGTCCATCTAGCGTTGCTTTGGAATTCGTAGCTCATTTCTTTGTCAAATCTATATATCCCCGAAAGGTTAGCAATCACTCTCGATTAACATTATTATATTTATTAAATTTAACTTCAATTGAAACGACAATTGAAATATGCTGCTGTTAGTCATTTGCATTGCTATATATATGCTATTATCTGTAACTGTTCACCTGCGACATCTGACACCATTATCTGTTATTTATATTGATGATACATGCATGTTATATTTTATCATATCGATTATCACTCTACAAGTTCCCTGTTATTATAGAATTCCATATGGGTTGAAATGATACATACCCAAATGATCTGTAGAATAGGAGAAAATCGTTACGGGTTGAAATTATAAACCCAAGCGACTTTAAATTGAATTGAATCTGGGATTGCAGGTTGAAAAGATATATACCCATATTTATTTAAATTACGGATTGAAATGATAAATATCCATATCACTTGATCATAGGATAGAAAATTATATACAGACACCGTTGGTCTATACATACATACATACATACATACATACATATATATATATATATTGAAATGATTTCTACGGTTTTAAAAGGAAATATATGGTTTATTAAATATTGATTTTAATATATTATATATATATATATAATTATTTTCGAAGTTTTAAATTTTAGATTTTTAAAACTATATGTTTTGAAGATTGTATAGTTATAAGTTTATTTTGAAATCATAAATTTTAAGAAATTATTTATAATTTTACTATTTTAGAATATATAATAGATTTAATATATAAATAAATTTAATAATATGTTTAAGTATTTATTTAAAAATTATATTTCAAATATAAAGTTTATAATAATTTTTAATAAATTAAGGTTAGAACGATAGATTTGAAATTGATTTGAAATGGTATTTAATTTAGAGTTATATTTAATTAAAATCGATTTGAAACTTATTGAATTGGAGAATTTTAAGGATATGATTTTATAACTTGATTTTGGTTTAAGGTGATTAACGAATATTTCAAGTTTAAATAAATTGAAGGAAATATTTAGTTTATTTTAATTTTGGGTCTATTTAAATGATATTGTATTTATTCGGCGAATATTTCAAAACTAAATAATAATGATGTTAAATTTAGATATATATGAAATTATCTAACTTAGTTTTGAAGATGTGGAATATTTAAAGCTTTGAAATATATCGAAATTAAAATGGTTTATTTTGTTGTTTAAATATGTATTTGAAATCGATATAATTTGAAATGATTTATTGAGAAACTGATCTGACTTGAAATTTATGAATTAAGATTGAATTGAATTTTTTGGAATTCGAGTTGATTTGAATCGATTTGTGAAATTTGAGGAAGTTATTTTATTATATAAAGTATTTTGAAATTATATTTAAAACAATTTATATATTTTACTTTATAAATTATTTTAATATATACCATTTTAATATAAATCATTTTTAATATAAACTATTTTAATATACTAATTATTTTAACATAAACTATTTCACTTATAACTATTTTATTTTATTAACTATTTTATTTTATAAACTATTTTATTTTATAAACAATTTTATTACATATACTACTATTAATATCTAAACTATTCAAGTGGGAAGTTATGATTTCAAAGCTATGAATTTTTAAAGTATTATTTTATCAAGTGCTATGGTTCTGGAAATGGATATATTTGAAGTGAAAAATGATACAGTATTGATATGGTTTGAAATGGAAATAATATTTTGGTTTTGAAGAATAAACTAATTTGAAATGACCACTAACGTTTGGTTGTTAAAGAGACAGGGATCGGTTATTGTCATACTCTCTGCCAATACCGAAAACCACTTTAACAACCGTCTATGTGATGGAGATTCCAGAATGAAGCAGGATGGTGGCAATGATTCTATATGAGGTATATACGTGGACTCCACTTCCGTGAGTTAGCTTAAGGTGGCTAAAACAAGAGCAATTGATGGGCCAAGTGAGGTAGCTCCTCCGATCGAACACACTTCTTCGTTTACCATTCTATTATTTTATGATTGATTGGGTGCACCCCTTGGATTTTAGGAGTGTGGATCGAGGTGGGTAATAGCTGCCGCTATGCGTTACCACCAGCCTGGAAGTGTAATTGGTATATCTACCCTGGCATTTCCTACTTGGGCCATATCACCTACCATATCAAGACCACTATGAGTTTGTTTTGTACTGTACCTATGGAGTGCTCCCTAACAGCCCACGGGTTTAGTGGAGTTTACAGTATTGTATAGACTATGGGAATATAAAAATGTGTTAAGGAGGATATGGGTAATATCTTAATGTTATTTTAATAGTTTACTTTACTATAGACATATTATAATAGCGTATATTACTATATAGTAGATAGTTCTACGGATCCTTAGAGGATGGGTATCCCAAACATTCTTTAAGTTACTTGTATTTCAGTTGATATTTCACTTGAGTTGGATTTATTGATATAAGAATGTTAATCCTGACTCGAGTACTTTGTGTTTTGCTTTACGCTCGGGTCAGACTGAGTTTCACAGCATTCGAGGCTCACCTTTGGAGTTGGAGCTTCGATTGAAGATCCATCTGTATATATTCAGCTTTCGGTGATTCAGTTGACTCCAGAGATATATTCTGATCTTGTATTTGACTATTGTATTGAGACTTCTATGTATTCGAGACTTCTGATGTATCTTGTTTTAACTCTGTTATATATATATAGTAGCTCCATGAACTACTATTCTTTTTTTTCGCTACTTATTGTTATATTACTCTACGTCTATGATTCTGTGATTAATTTATTTACTCTATATGCTGAGTTTTGCCAGATACAAATTAACAATCCGATATTTTGAGCGATTTAAGTACGACATATGTGGATGCGAATGGTTGAAAATATCGGGACGTTACACTTGTTGCACTACTGCTCTTGCCTTGTTTCCTTGAGTTGCTTTCCACTTCGGTGGATTACATATGCCTTGACTTGTATGTTGCCTTGCGCATTGATGCCTTTTTTTGTGATTCTCTGGACCTGTTTGTATGTGCGTTACTTACACTTTATTGCGTGATCATATAAGTCCATCGCCTGTGCATGTCCTTGACCTTGTTTGTGTTACTTATTCATGGCTTTTGTTATGTACTTGTACTTCCTAGCTGAATGATTATATGTTCATGTCCTTCTTGTATTAGCATGCTAGCGTGTTATTACTCTTGACAGTGTGCATATATGCACGATTGCATCTTTATACTTGGCTGCACTGGTTTACTGCCTAGAGTTTATTGATGTGCATCACTTTTGTAGCTTGCTTGTGAACTGATCATTACTTTTTCCTGCCATGTATGCTTGTATATTTATTTTATGATACTACACTTGAGCCTTATGCAACTTGGGATAGACCTTGAGCACATTTACACCGTGTTGACCCTTTGGGCTTGACCTTTGCAATTGTTCATGAGATCGGATCGAGGCTTGGACTTGTGATATTCACAGTGACCCACTGTGCATACCACGAGTTGTCTGTGCACATATACTCGTATTACCTGGCATTATGACCCGTTTATATCAAACTGATTGAACAAGTTAGATTCGATTGCTATTTAGGCAGATGAGTCTAGAGCGATGATTGTAGGATCCAAAGGTCGAGTACAAATGGTAATATGAATCTGTGATTGAACGGAATTGAGAGATATGTAATATAGAATGTTCAAAGTATGTAATATGACTCAACATATAGGAGGGATTAGCAAAAATAAACTTCCAAGATAGGGATCGATATGTTTTAGGGAGAAAGTGCATTTTAATAGGAAACAATTAATATCTCAAGATCCATGGGTCCAATGTGTATGAAATTTTGTGAGCAAACATTTTTGTGAGCAAAAATAAACTCAAGATCCATAGGTTATTAATTTATCTTCAAAACTTCTATTGGGTGTTTGTGCCAATTTTTGATGCAAATATTTTTGCGCTTTCATTGAGAAACTTGATTCTCAACTTGTTAGGATCCCTTTGTTGCCACTAGATTGCATATATCTCCCGAAGGAGATCCATAATTATATTCAAGAAGATTGCTTGTTCTCTTCAGATATGGGAAAAACTAGGTAAAGCTATCAACAATGGTTAGGAACACCAGATCTACTTCCTTGAATAAAGAAAGAAACGAGAATGCTAGCATCCAGTAAGGGGACCCGAGTGTTAACCAATGGAGGTGAATGCCAATCCAATTGAAGTCCAGAATCCAACTGATTACATTGCGGATGTTGAATTCCAGAATCTGATCAGAGAGCTAGTGGACAACCGTCGATAATTGAATCAGCAGATTCAAGCCAATACCGATCTAATGAACTAACTCAGTCCACAACAGCAAGGGAAAGCTAAAAGGAACCCTACCCCTTATTCTACGTCGGAGAGTTCTAGTTCATTGGACGAGTATCATAGACATAGGTATTGGAGAAATGATGGATATCACGCAAAAACTTTAGGCCATCAACAGGAAACCTGCCCGGTCTGTCAAGACCGATCGATGCCGATCCCTCTATAGGGATTGGTACCGGTCCCTCCTCCAAATGAGGGAACTTACCTGTCCATGTTGGGATCTAGCTGGAGCTGCTGCACCTGATTTGGATGATAGAGTTCAGTTGAATGTTGATCGATTGCTTCTCGTAAATGATGATAACGTTAATCTATGTGGTCCACGTTGAGAGGATGTTGAACCAAGGAGACGTGGAATGACCCATAGACATCGTCTAAACCATTTATATGAGGTGTAACACGACAATCTCTTGGTACCAACTATCCAAATGTTAGACTTGTCGGCTATGGTTAGGCAATTAGTGAGAGAGAGAGAGAGTCAAGGGTTGACCAATGATGACTAGGGCATCTCGAGAAGCCATACCCTATTCATGTATAATGTCCTATATACAGAGCATTAGCAGAGCATTAAAGGAGGTTCAACATGCCGTCGATGCCTGCCTATGAGAGAAAAACCAATTCCAGGCAGCACATCATGATATATGAATGGCTAGTGGATTTCGCATGAGTAGATGATGCAACCAAATGTGGATGTTTTCTTATTACTCTCTCTAGGATAGAAACAATGTGGTTTACGAGATTATCCCCACAGTCGATCTCTAGATTTGATGATTTGGCAACAAGTTTTGTGGAATAGTTTCATATGCATGCAACTCGCCCAAAAGATGTAATATCCCAATCTAGCATGATTTAGGCTTCGGGTGAATCGTTGAAAGATTATTTGGAGAGATTCCATACAACTATCATAGAAATCAGCAATCCGAATGATCATGCAATATTGATGGCCATAACGAGATGGATTGATCCAGAATCTTATTTTGGCGATTGGTTAGCTGGCAAGCCGCCTGCAACATTGGAACACTTCTATACAAAGGCGGCTCGATACTTAAGGAAAGAGAAAGCTAGATCTTTTAGAAAGAAGAATGTTGTGGTACCAAGTGGAGAGAAAGTATAGAGTAACATTGCAGTGAAGCGGTCTGGTGATAGTTCTGGAAAATTTCAAGTGGCCATCTAGAATAAACCGAATCAGCAAAAGAAAGGCAGAGATAGAAGCCAAGAACAAAAGAGAGAATCTAGAAGAGCAAAGCCTAAGATTCTGATGTATGATATCTACACGCCAATGAATACATCCCTAGAGAATTTTTATATGTCTACCTACAATACCATGTAGTATAGGAAGCTGCCTTCGAAAGAATCCATGGAGAAGTAGAAAATACCGTTTGTCTCATGAATGTTATGGACATACCACAACTTAATGCATTCATATCTAGCATATTATAAAAAAACTGATTTGAGAGAGAAAGTTACAATAGTTTGTAAAAACCCCATAGGATGGCAGGCAAGGGAGATCCAACCCTAACCGAGGACAAGCACTGCATAGAGCTGAGGAGTTTGCGTGGACCAGTGGAAGATTGGTGATCAATACAATAGTCGTAGGACTGCATCCAGTTGATAAGAGTTGGCATGAGATGGAGCGCTATGCTAGCGTGATCAAGCATATGAATTTTAAATGTTGTTTGAGTACAAAAGATGGAGCACCTGTAAAGAAGCAACATACAATGACAGATAATATTGTGTTTAGAAACAAAGATGCAGACAAGGTTGGAGTTTCGATGGTCGACCGAATGGTCATTTCGGCCATAATCAGTCCCGCTTTAGCGAGAAGGATAGTATTTGATTATGGACGTTCTGTAAACATAATTTTCAAAAAATCTTATGATCGGTTGAGAATGGAAGCCAAGGATTTGAAGCCATCTAAAGCCCGTATTCGTGGCTTTAATGGTGCTGCAACTAAAGCTGTCGGTTAGGTTTAATTACCCGTGGAGTTAGAAGAAGATGACTGCAGGGGAGTATGGATTTTTCCATTTTTCGTTTTGGACGTTGACCCTCCATACGATGCTTTTCTAGACCAACCGACCCTAGTTGAGTTCCAGGCAACTCTTGTCCCCTGGTGTTTGAATTTGAAGTTCCCGATAGACAATGGTGTTGGAGTTGTTCATGGTGATCTAGTGATCGGACGTGCCTGTTATATAGCTAAACCGAGGGATGCTCATTGAAAGGAGAAAGTAAAGTATGGACATGTCTTCCCACATCCAAGCCACTGAAGATTGACAATCAGTATCTGAGCCTTGGCTTGAGTGCTACCATCGGTTCTATAGAGACATAGATCCGAGAGATGACGACAAAGAGCTCAAAGAGACCAAGGACTGCACCGGCAGAGCTGACGATTAACATTACTGTCAATCGCGACGACCCATCATTGGTCCTAAAGATCGGATCACAACTCAACCCCCCGATGATGAAAGAACCTGTTGGATTTCTCGAAGCAAATCTCGACATGTTCGCTTCGACTCACTCTGACATGTTTGGGATCTCGCTTGCCATTACAAGCCATGCATTGAATATTGACCCAAGGCATTTTCCGGTGAAACCAAAAAGGCATGGCATGGATCTGGAGAGATCTGCTGCTCATTAAGAGGAGGTGGGTAGACTCAAAGACAATAGGTTTATTCGTGATGCCTTCTACCCTAAGTGGGTATCTAATCCTATTTGAGAAAGGCAAATGAAAAATGGCATACAGGCGTTGGTTAATCGGACTTGAACAAGGCATGCCAAAAAGATAGCTTTCCCCTTCCAAGGATCAACCAATTGGTAGACTTAATCACAAGACACGAATTGCTATCTTTTATGGATGCATACCTAGGATATTACCAAATCTCGATGCATACTCTCGATCAAGAGCACGCCAGCTTCATTACCGATGTTGGATTATATTACTATGTGGTAATGTTGTTTGGACTAATGAATCAAGAGCGACTTACCAATGGTTAGTCAATATAATGTTTAAAGATTAGATAGGAAAGACAATGGAGTTATATGTGGATGATATGCTAGTGAAGTCATGATAGTCTTTCGGCCACATTAGAGACTTGGCAGAAATGTTCGATATCTTCCAGCACTACAAAATGAAGATTAATCCTCTAAAGTGTTCTTTTGGCGTTGCATCAGGAAAGTTCTTGGGTTTCATCGTCAACGCCCTTCGAACCGAAGCTAATTCCATAAAGATCCAAGCTACTCGCAATATCCAAGCGCCAAAGACTATTAAGTAAGTATAGAGCCTGAATGGGAAGGTTGCTTCCCTAAGCCGATTTATTTCTAGTGCTACCAATAAATGCATTCCTTCCTTTGACTTAATCATAAAAGGAAAAAGGAATTTTGAATGGATAGAGGATTGTAAAGACCCTTCCAAGCTTTGATAAATCGCTTACAAAAACCTTCCATCTTGTCAAAGCCAGTAGACCATGAAGATTTATATATCTACTTGGACATATCGGTACATGCTATAAGTGATGCACTGCTTCGCAAAGAAAATCGAATCCAGAGACCAATCTATTATGTTAGCAAGAGTTTGACTGGAGCTGAAAGAAACTATCCAAAGATAGAGAAATTGGCATACTACTTGTTGATTGCTTCACGAAAACTCTGCCCCTACTTTCAGGCATATCCTATCAATTTTTACACCGACCAGCCATTATGATAGGTCATGCAGCGACCTAAGATGTCTGGAATGTTACTTGAGGGGAACATTGAATTGAGTTACTTCGACATCACTTATCTTCCTCAAAGGGCTATCCAGGCATAGGCGATGGCAGATTTTATAGCAGAATTTACGGCAAGGGATGATTTTCCAAAATACAGTGAAAACCCCTACCATTTGGTGGAAGTTATATACGGATGGAGTACCCAATGATCATTGTTCAGGAGCTGGAATTGTGCTTGTAACTCCCAAAGATCGGTCAATTTTCTATGCTTTAAAGCTTGATTTCCCTGCAACAAACAATGAAGCTGGGTATGAAGCTATGATAGCTGGAATTAACTCACCAGAGAAATGGGGATAAAATCTCTGAAAATCTTTTATGGCTCATAATTGGTAGTATACCAAGTCAGAGGAGATTACCAAGCTAAAGGACAACGACTTTCTCCATTCCTTATCCAAGCCCAAGAGCTGTTGACTGACTTTAAGTACTATGATATTAAGCACATTCCTCGAGATCAAAACAAGGAGGCAGATTCATTGACAAAGTTTGCTAGCACTAGGGATGCATAACAAATGGGATTGGTTCCAATCGAAGCATTAAACGCTCTGAGCATAAACCTAAGGGAAATCGATTGGGTACAAGAGACGAAGCTTGTTAAGGAGATGTAGAAGACTCCGAGTAAAAACTATTTTCTACAGGGAATTCTTCCCGAACAAAGGAATGAAAAACGATAAGTCCTTCATAAGGCTTCATGTTATAATATGCAGGAAGGAATTATGTATAGAAAAGATTTTCCCGTTCCCTTACTCTATTGCATCGCTCATGGTGAAATTAAATGGTTCCTAAAGGAAGTTCATGAAGAGGAATGTGGTGACCGCACTAGTGGGCGAACCCTAGCAAATAAATACTCCATTATGGGTATTATTGGACGATTGTTAATCGAGGTGCTGCTGATTATGCAAGGCGATGCGACATGCGCCAGATGTATGCAAAAATTTTGAGAGCTCCACTGATAGAAATCACACAAGTGGTCAGTTCATGGACGTTTTTCATATTGGGCACTTATAGTATCAGTTCCTTACCAATCTTTAAAGGTGTGTGAAGTACGCCATCATGTAGTTGATTGCTTAACCAAATGGGCTGAAGCAACCGTTAGCCATGATCACAACAAAGAAAGTAATCAACTTTATCGGAACATCATCTACTGTTTTGGTCTTCCACGAATTACTGCAACAGATAATGGGACTCAATTCGACAGTGCTGAATACAAAGACTTCTACCGTCGACATCATATCGAAAAGAGATTTGCTGCAATCACTCACCCTCAAGCCAATGGACAAGTTGAAGCTGTGAACTAAATCATAAAGTCCATTCTGAAAAAGATTTTGGAAAAGGCTAGAGGCAAGTGGGTGGATGAACTCTCGGCAACACTATGGAATAGAACCACTCACAAGTTCGCGACTGGCCTGATTCCATTTTTCCTTGCTTATGGTTCCAAAACCATTATTTCTGTTGAGCTCGAAATTCCTTCTCATAGAGTTACCTACTATGATCCTTGAATGAATAAAGATCTCCTCTAGAAATATCTAGACTTTGTAGATGGGAAGCGCCAAGAATCCAATTTGAGGGCAGTTGCACACTGGCACTAAGCGACTTGGTACTACGACTCTAAGTTCGAACTAGAACCTTTAAGATCGGCGATCTCATCTTGAAACGGGTTTTCCTACCCAATTTCATATGAATCCTACTTGGGAAGGACCATATGTCATTGAACAGAGGCTTGGAGAGGGAACTTTCAAGCTAGCAACTGTTGATGGTATCACACTCCCAATGGCATAGAATAGCGAGCATGTACTATGCTATTTCATTTAGTTTATTTCTTTTTCGTTCAATTATATTTGATTTCAGGATTTGCTTTAGCATATGATTTTCAAAGATAAACAGTAAGACAAATTATGTCATTTCTTTCCGTTTGGCAAATAAAGTTTTGAATTTCCTTCATGTCTATTGTTGCTGTAGCATTACGTATTAGTTACGATACTGTACTAACTAGTATTGACATGTCCAAGTAGGCTCCCAGAGTTTAGACCTAGCTAATTACATAAATTTATGACTGAATTAAATGAAATAAGAATTGTTCGACCATTCATTTGACAATTCACGCTTACAATCCAATGGATGGAATGCCTAACGAGGAATGGATGTGATTCAACCATCCAATGACCAACTTAACCTATTAAATGATGGGAAAAATATGAATCAAAAAGCGATCGTGACACGATTGATCGCTCGCTAAGTTAAACACCAGACTTGGGGTAAGTCAATAAATTAAGGAAAATATGATCTACTATTTGTCGAAATGATTCTAAGTGCCTAGAGTGTGGACTGGAGTGCAAACCTAAGTCGGGAGCGATCTAACCACCCGTCAAATAATTCTTTTCCCCAAATGTAAAATATGATTATAAACAAACAGATGAGTGTGTTTCGGCCACTCACTATCCTATAAATTCCGGCCTGAAATCGATAGGAAGACTATAAGTCGCTAAGGATGGAGTTCACCATCCATTGTCTAACTCTACTAACCTAAGACCGGGGGCATGCGTATAATCGTTTGAATCGCTGAATTTGACAATCAAACATTAGGGCTTGAGCACTGTTGTTTGGTACGACTCAAGATCACAACCACATAAAGGCCTTGGAATAGAATTAACGGATTATCATCCAAGTCAAAGAGCAATGAATTACAAGTACATTGAATGGAAAGTAATAGCTCGACTACTTAAATAAAAAATTCACATAAGAGTTCGATAGAAATGAAGAAATTTTATCTGCATAATAAACTTCAAAAATTGTGATACAAGTTTGTTCGAAAACTGGGCCGCACTCGCACAATCACGACCAATAAAAAAGAAAAACTACTACACAAACTGTATGTAAACTAAGCCGGTGTGATGACTATTTCTTGTACCCTTTCTCCTTTCTGGATCTTAGGAGTACCACCATGGAACTTCCACCTGTACTTTTCCTTGATCCTTTGTCTCCCTTAGGAAGAGAGCATTTGTAGGTTGGAGGGAGTTCTTGGGGAAGCGATCTGCCAGGTGGGATGATTTGTAATGGAACAAGATTTAGGTCGTCAATGTCTGCATCGGCGGTTTCACCCTTAGCCTTTTTCTTTACCAACTCCTCTCTCTCTCTCGATATATTCTTTTAAGCTAAGCTCATTGGTATATTCGGTGGCACCAGTAATCATAACATCATTCCTAGAGCATCGGTGGCCGCGGAATCTCAGTATATGTTAGTTTTTGCTCCACAGTTGCACCACTTTTTGGAGTTTGGCTAGGACTCGAAAGACCTATAGATTCATTGAAACAAGAAGATAAGTCCATGACCATTGGGCATGAAGAACGAAATCTCTCGAAAAGTGGAGAATAAAGAGGAATACCTACATAGATCTAACTCTCAGTTGTCATTGGAATTCTTCCTTCTAGAATAGGATTCAGCACCTTAGATTGATAACCGGGTCTATCCGGATCGTAGCTTAGATCCTTTCTTAGGTCGAGAGAAACTGACGCTTCAGCTACTTGTGAAGAGGAGGCCCTTTGGTATCGGACTCCGAAGACTCAGCAGTATTTTTCCCTTTATCAAAAGGAGCTAGAATGTCAAAATATCAAAGTCTCACTGTAGCAAGGTCTAAAGGTTCATCCTTGTGAATAACCTCCCACACCAGTTTCTCTTCGTCTAAATTAGCTTCGCCAAGGGTTTTCGTTTTCATTTCAACAATGTATTCCCAGGCCTCAACGAGTGACTCGAGGTAGCCCTTTCCAAGAAAACTCAAAGCGCGATGGATAAGGACTTTAGCATTATATGAAATGATAAGGGGATCGAGTCTGTCCTTAATTTTATTCGACCGGCTTCTATGGCATCTACTAACCAGGCCTTGATCTATTCTCTAATCTCATTGCGGCCTGCTCCTCTTACCTCTTCTTTGAGGACTTCAATTCGAGCAAGTTGTTTGTCAAGCTTAATTTTCAAATTCCAGGCTTCAACGGCCTCTTCGTAATATCTTTGCGACTTCTCCTAAACTTCAATTTTCTCTTCCCACTCCTTTTTAAGAGTTCTTCAAGCTCCTCAATGCGGTGGGCAAAAATATTTTTATCCTTTTGCAAGGTATCTTTCTCTAAGGCAAGCGCACCACTATGGTTAAGGGCAGCATCAGGTTCCTTTTGTAGGCATCTTCCAGATGACTTACCACCTTAGATGTTTCCTTGGCACTTTTACTGCCTTGGTTAGCTTCACCGTCAACTCTGAGATCTCATTGTCTTGATGTTTAATTATATCGTTATCATGGATCGCCTCTAGTTTGAGATGATCGATTTTACGCTGTCTCTTGATAGACACCTCGGAGATCTTTTCTGTTTAGTGTTGAAATGATTCGAGTTGCACAAAAACATCATTGAAACATGTAAGAAAACTTGCTTTAGCATTACCTAGGTTTATATGAATGGAGGAAAGGAGCTTAATCATGTCGAAGCAAATCTTTTGTAAAGTGACCTCAAGTTCGACAAATTATTCCCCGTGGAAGCCTCAGAAACCACAGTTAGCAAAAACGGATCCGAAGTGGCGATTGGGCGTTTGCCCGACCTATTATCTTGGGATTATCTGGAGCTAAATGAACCAGAATTCTATTCGGGGATACAACAACTCGAGGACCATGAAAAGAAGTCTGATCGTCGTTCCGTATAGGAAAATTAGGTTGAACTTCCTGATGAGATGACCAAGACAGGGACTAGTGTTTGGAAGACGAAAATTCCCTCGAACGGTGACTTCTTTCCCAGCAGTCATCTCTCTATCTATGCTATCCAATTCTAAATCGCTGTTGGATCTATACTACATCGAGGATCCCCTCAAGCGATCGAAAGCTTGAGATTGATACATCGCACTTGTAAACCAAAAAATGTATAAGTGACCATTGAAAAAATGATAAATGATATTCATGCGGTGAAGTGAACATGATTGTGAGTGTCCTAGTGTCCCCCTAACGGGCCGGTTGCTACAGCCTTGCTCATAGGAGTTTCCTTCCCTTTGTCGGTGGGAGGAATGTCATCACCACTTCTGGTGACCGAAATGAGCCCTCCAATATTGATGTTGGGGAAGTCAGAAGTCATGATATCATCAGGGATTTGAGGACATGGAAGCCCTTTCATCGAGCGTCCTAAATGTTGGGAGGATGTCTCTTCGTCGACGAAAGTGATAATAAACTCGGGCTCTTTAGCAATTTTTCTCCTGTGATAATGAGCAAGGAATATCCATATTTCTGCTAAACAGAATCTATTGAACTCATAATTTATAGCTCCTTGTTGTTTGAAGAAACCCTCCCCTTCAATTGGTCTTTTCTCACGAAAAGCAGACATGAGATAACAAATCAAGTAATGTTGATTCAGAAAGATCTAACTCTTACAGAATTGGTAAAAAGAGGCATATTTATTGTCGAACCAATTCGTCTATATATGAAAAGGGATGGAAAAGATAGACCCAACCCCGTCTCTACTGGATCTATTCCCGGGAGTACCCTCAAAAAGGAACCTCTCCTCAGCCATTTCGTTTCAGCTTAAGAAGATGTGAAAGTGCTTTGAGCGAAATGTGGTAAAAGGAAGGAAAATCCATGGATCAACCCCATCGTCTCCAATCCGTAGGAGATTTAGATGCATGCTTTTCTTCTTCTTGCTAGCATGTGAGGTTGCATGCCTTATGATGGTTCGACCAGGGGTGCATTGCCTAGGCATGCATCAGTATTGCTAGGCTCGTTGATCTTGGCTCCCTTAATTTCACCCTCTTCAGTGTCATCCTATGTCCCTTCGGCTGGAGGCACGATGGGTTATTAGTATCGTCTTCTTGTTATGCAGCATCTCTTGGTAGTGCGGCGCTTTGCGGAAGCCCAACGCTGCAGCCTTCTTCCTGCAGCCCAAACAGAGATAGCCATTTGTCGGTAATGAGGAGTCTAATGCCCCTGTCTTCAACCAGGGCATGAATTGCAAAAATTTCCCTTGAGAAGCTATCACCCTCTGGACATGGATGAATGCTTGTAAATTTTCAAAATATTAGCTGGTTCAGAATATAACTAGGACTAAAGAATTTAAGACTAAAGTTAAGGCGATAGTTACGTCCTGCAACCGTCGCCTCGCAAAGCCAAGCGGACATCGGACATAGAACCATCCATGTTTAAAGCGGCTGAATTTGTTCCAAGCGCCCATTAAGACTTGACAGTTAGGTGAAGGCTTGAGGAAAATGTATTTATCATTTGTAGTTGTAAATAAACATGATGTCCTTAGGAAATGGCCGGCGGAACATAATGTTCATAAATAACAAGAAAATGCCATTAAGAAAGGCATAGCTATTTAGGTGTAGTTGACTAGGAGCTAGATATTTTAGCATCTCTTGGATAAAAGAACTGAAGGGTGGCATGCATATGGCCTAGCACATGAACTTATTGCAAGTTGTATACCCCTCTAGGGCGAATGAGCCCCGTCGTTTACCGAAGAACTAGAATGCCTTCAAATGGAATCACGTGTCTAAAGCGCAGTCTGCGAAGAGCGGCCTCGCCAATTTTGGAGGCTTTGGAATTTGTTGGGTTATCTAAAATATAGCGCCTTCTACAGCGTTATAAGAAGGACTTATATATTCCACTGGAAGAACGGGAACGTCAGTGGAAAGGTCGGTCGACGGGCCAGAAACCTCCGGTTGTTCAATTTGATGACTAGGGGAAAGTTTAACCGATATAGTGGCGAAACTTGACTCGGCTTCGGGATTGCTGTGAAGTTGGTCTGGAAGACTCTCAACTAGATGCTTCAAACGTCTAAATTCTATATCAACTAAACATAGCAGATAATCGAGATTAAAAGAGTTTATCCGTCCCCTATGCTAGTGTGGTACATCATTGTGTAGTGCAAAGATGAGCAGCTAAGAATAAAAAAAGCAAAATTAAAAGACGAGAATTTGGATCTCGACTAGAGTGACCGTCATCCATGACCGTCTCAACTGGCGAAAAGATTGATTGGTTGTGTAATCTTTGGGATCGACCATCGGCTTATCGAAGTGTGTAATACGTTATTAAATTCCATATATTAAGTTTTAACTAAAGTTCTGAGTCCCGAGAGTTTGGTCGCTCAATTCTGAGTTCGATATCGAATGTGAAAATCTTATTGTTTATTATCATTATATGTTCAAGTTTATTGGGATGGCATTTGTACTATTTGTTCAAGCGAATGAATATGGATTGGTATTCATGTTCAATTCAAAGCCTAGTATTGGTTAAGTACAAATAACCAATCCATAGAATTGGCCAAGTAACCGACCCCTATATAGCTAATCCCTATATATGTCAATCCCTATTCCAAAACAAGACGATCGATCCCTTTAAACAAAACAACCAATCCCTATCATAAAGCACAACTACCGATCTCTCCATCCACAACACACCACTACCGATACCTCTGCTTGGTCGCCCTTATAATTGTCCAACACTCCAACCGATACCTCCTTTATTTAACGAAACTACCGATCCCTCCATCCATTCACACCAACAAGAATACCGATCCCTCTCCTTCACCATATGACCAATCCCTCTCCTTCCACGTCCTAATGCTTTCCCTCAAACCTTTTGGTCGAACGTTACTCCATCCCACTTCTTGTCTCCTTCAAGCAACTTCGACCATCATCCCTCCATCACGTCAAACTCCAACCCATTCGCCAATGAAATGGAACCCATTGTCTCATCATAAAATCAAAAATTGGAGGCAACCAAACTACCTAAATACATCAAAGATGAGCTGCACGAGTAGAAATATTGCATTAAAATTCAAATGGAAGGACAAATAATAATCTAAAGCACAATAGGAGGGAAAGTTTATAGATGGAGGCGATATTTGAGTTAAAAAGAAGGGGTCGGGTTTTTTTAAGACAAAGAAGGGTTCAGGACTGAGCTTAAAGGAAATGTGAAAGGGAAAGTAAAAGGTAAGAATATGGATATGTGAAGGTTGGATAGCTTCTATATAGGGATGAGAGTTCGGCCCATGTCTGCGATTCAAAGAAAAGGAGGGAGGGATCAGCTAAAAAGATACCGAGTCCTATAAGCATATAAAAAGGAGGGAGGGATCAACTAGGAAATCGTCAATCCCTATGAACATTTTTTTAAGAAAAAAGAGAAAAAGAAGGGATCGGCTATAGGCTTTTGCACATGTAAACATCGTCATGAAAATTATGTGAAGCACATATACACAAAGTGCATTGAACCTTATCTAACTCAACGAAAATTGGCGACGACCCATGAATGTACAAACACATCCGGTGGCCAATGACAAGAACGTGTGCCTGAACATGCACGTCGATATTCTAAAAGTTCAAATTTTAAAATTGACAGAAACTGAATTCAAACCCGAAGCCTTTAGGTTCATGACTGGGTTAGACAAACAAACCTTGTTAATCTCATGTAACCAAACATAGACATCAACCGACGGAATATAATCCTGAACTTATACTACCGAAATTTGACCATGTGTCATGACGATCGAAGAGAGATACAATACTTTGAGAAAATAATTCGATGGAGGGATAGTGAATATTCATAGAATTGGATTTCGTTCCGACGACTCTGACTTGCTTTTGTTTAAAGCACGTCGTATTCAGCACAAGACGGGGGGCAAGTGTTATCCGGCTTTTTTGACCTAGTTATCAAACTGATTGGACAAGTTAGAATCGACTGCTATCAAGATCGTTGAGTCCAAAGCACTGATTGTGGGGCCCAAAGGTCGAGTACAGATGGTAAAATAAAGCCATGATTAAACATAATTGAGTGATATGTAATGCAAAATGTTCGAGGTATGGAATATAGCTCAACATATAGGAGGGATCGAAAAAAATCAACTTCTAAGATAGGGATTGGTATGTTTCAAAAAGAAAGTGCATTTCAAAAGGAAACAATTAATATCTCAAGATCCACAACCCAATGCATATGAAATTTTATGAGTAAGATAAGGTGACCCTAGCTTTTTAGCACCAGAATTGGTTACTACCACCCTTGAGTAAAATTATGTAGAGAGATTAATGAAGAAAGTAAATTAAAATGGAGAAATACCACGGTTGAATACAGAAAGAACAACAAAAATGAGAGCACCAGATTTATAGTGGTTCAGCATAATTTCCTACGTCCACTTTGAATGTAATCTTTATTACTTTTCCAATCACTTGAGTACATATACAATCCATAAACCAACAATTAGAGTTCAACTTTGAAAAGAAAAGAAGTGAGTACAAATAATGGCAGAGTATCCCTGGAGTTCTCGAAAAAAGGTCCTTTTTAACTGTACCCATGGCCCTCTATTTATAGACAAAGATAGACTAGGTCTCCCGTACAGGCCCATGACCAAGGCAACTCGGCCCATAAATGATGCTTCAGGATGACCGATCCAGGTACACTGAGCCATGTTAGCCGAACCAGGGGTCCCTTATGGATGACTTGAAGCTAGCTGTAATGCGACTCGGAGCAGCTGGATATGTGACTCAAAGCATGGAAATACCGAACGTATCCCACGGTTCAATATTTGCTGGTTTTCTTAACTAGGCATCTCGATCCACATACGTCATATTAAGGTTGATCCATATCTGGCCGACTCACCCTATACCGTTAGTTGATAATTTAGCGGCCCCTTGATGCATACTGGTCCAAGTACATTGAGCCACCATGTTTGGGTCTAAGTTGCCAAGCGGCATATGCCGACCCAACCAAGCCGATCGAGACAAGCTGACCCACTAAAGCCGAATGATACTTGCTGAATCTAGGCCGAATGACACATGATGAACTAAGGCTGAGCCATACCTAGCTATCTATACCCACCATCCCAGATGTATCAAGCCATGCTTGCTGAGCCATACTCATCGAGCTAGTCGTATCGAGCCATCTTGGCTTATGCACCATAACTGAACCATGCATGATCTCCTCTCCTTGACCGAGCCATGTATGATCGAGCCACATTGATCGAGGGACCTACACCAAACCATCCATGGATGCCGACCCAAATAAGTTACATCATTCCTTAATGTTTCTAATCCTCTCTTGACTTGATTCTCATTTGAGCCCGATCATATTCCTGCAACTATCGTCTTGTAGCCAGGAAAATGTAGCCGGGTAACGTTTGCCCCCCAAAGTGTGTCTTGTGAATCAACATGACACGCTTTGAATTAGCGAGCAATCTCCACCTTCAAAAACTAGCTCATTCAGAATGATGATTGACTGTCACCTTTTCATCGGTTGTTTGACGAATCTCCATGTCATTCAAACGCACTAGTTCACTATCAAATAAATTTTCAAAACATTGTTTTAACCTTTCAAAAGCTGAATGTACATAACCTTTCAAAGGTTAAACCATGCTAGAATTCATAAACCAATATTTCTCCACCGACTCGATAACATCTATCTCTTCGTATAGTTTCATCTTTCATTGCCATAATGTGTGTATACGTTCATGTACACACGTTCTATTTTATTATTATTATCGTCATTTCATTCATCATGTTTTTTTAACAAAATTGGGTCAGCATATGGAGGCGACCCACTTGGTCGGTTCCTTTGGTAAAAAGGTGGGCCGACATACCAATACTAACCCACACGATCGGTACTTGCTTCACCGAATCAATAAGCACGTGTTGACCGGTTCCATCGGGTACAGCCCGTTCATCTCCCCCATCTTGTCATATAAAATCTCTTGGCTTTGCCCTTTTTCCCCTTCTTTTTTTGCGCTCTTCTCTCACAAGCTTGCCAACCTTTCTCCTCTTGTTCCCTGTCTACCACTCAACCCATCCTCCTCTTACCCAAACCTAGATCTCCAACCTTTTAATTCTAGCCGCCCTCTAATTCGAAAAATTTTCAACTCTTAGCTCAAAAATTGCTACAAGATTTAAGCCTCTCACATAAGTACGAAGTTCTTATTCAGTCCACTTCCCTAAGCCTAGAGCTTTGTTTTGCATTATATCCATAGGTTTGGTGGGAGATGGTGAAGAGGAGAGAGCTATAAGGGAGTTCACACTTTAGGATAGTGTTTCTTTAATCTTGTGATTGGCGTCGTGGAGAGCTAGGAGGCAGAGTTGATAGGTTTTTGAGGGCAGGGCTAGGTCAGCAAAACCTTGTTGGGAATAATGCTCAGTATTTCTGAGAAGGATGAGCGGGTCGGTATGCTGAATGAGAGGGTTGGTCGGTATTGAGAGAGATGAGTCGGTAAGAGTTTAGGAGCATGGGTAAGTATCCCGAGTGAGGGAGTCATTCGGTGTTGAGGGTGAAAATGTTGGTCAGTGGGAACTTTGGAGAATGGGTCGATGATTAGAGAGAGAGTGGAGCAAGTGGATCAAGGTAGACTTTAGAGGGTCGTTTGGTAGTTTCGAGATGAGTGGGTCGGTACCGCGTGAGGCAGTGTGGCTTGGTATATATAGGCTTGAATAGACAAGCTGTACTTGGTATGGAGGATCAGCATTTGCAATCAAAATCACCACATCTCGAACATAGAATATAACAGGACCCCATATTTCCATGCCTAATCATAGAACAGTGAACAATGACAAGAACCTAAGTAATTGAGCACATGGAACTGGTTTGAACTAATAACTCCATAGTTTTAAATTATAAACACGAATTTAACCCATCATAAGTGAGTAATAGCCTCCACAACATATGATGCCAATATCTGATCCTAGGACTTATGCTATCGATCATAGGTCAAATTTTGGCGACGGTCAGTATGACGGCTTCTAGAGATGACAACTTAAAGCTTGTCACACTATATTTTAATCTTTAGAACTTCAATCTATATGTACTCTTTGCTTGAATCATCGCACTAGTTCACACACAACACGGGGGAATACATTTTTATTATATCTAATATCTATTATCTTTCAAGTATAGCTTAAATAGGTATCTATTCACACCAATCGCCCTTTGGAGATGTCCAAAAAATCAAACTACACTACTATTTCTAACAAACCGGAGCCAAGTTCTCGACAGAAGGCAGTGGGGACCTTGAATCCATCGTCTGCCCTCATACATGGCATCCCGGATCCACCTGTCGTGGTTATAGGCCCGGATCCCGATGTTGTAGACAGGGTCGTCGTTCTAGATGACCCCATGGACTCTCAAGCCTTAAATACCGGTGAATCTTCTCTCCGTCGATTATGTTCTATCCAAGAAATCCCCTTGAAGATGTTCTAGTTCCTTTGGCACAAGATCGGCCTCGCTTTCCCCTAGCAGAATATACTGCATGCAACAAATTTATGTGCTAGGCTGGAAGTGTGCCACCTTTCAAGTCAATCATCAATGAAGTGTTGCGGTATATTGGGATTGCTCCGGCACAACTGCACCCTAATATCCATGCGTTTATTCACGGTACAAGTGTTCTTTTCATGTGTGTCTTACTCAAATGTCCAACTCCTGAGGATATCCGTTATATTTACCGTTTCAATAGACGTACTGACAGTCCATCTTACATATTCCTGGAGCCACACCCCAAATGCGATGGATGCGTAGAGCAAATTTTCACAGTAGAAAAAAGAGTGCCTCTACTTACGTCGTCCTCCCTGTTTTGCAAGAAGATGGCTAGAAGGGAGTAAGTCTCATTTTTATCCTAGTCCTTGTCTTAAGGCTCGAAGTGCATCTTTTCTGAATTTTTTCAACTTTTATAGGTATCCTCCCATGACCCGAAGGCGCCGAGTATTCTGAGGTTGTTGAGGCCATTCGATCTACTTCCATGGGAGACCGGGGCATTAAATCTGTAATTACAAACGAACTGCTTTTGAAGTTCGGATTACTGGAAGAGGGCCGCCGAACTAGCCTTCTAATTGGTGCCACTATAACAAGAACGGTTGCGGGAATGGGAAAGAATAAGCTGGACATTCGGTGCACCCTACCGAAGGGCCCTCAATACTACCGAGGAAGGCAAGATTAAAGAAACCAAGGTGCCAGTGGCGATTGACGAGAATGTAAGTTTCAGTCAAGCGCAGTAGCTGGTGCACCCAACACCGACGAACTACTGCCTCTTTCAAAGAAGAAAAAGAGTCTAACTTACAAGCTGAAAAAGAAGACAGTTGGAGGAACTTCAAAGGTTACGATAATTAGATCGAGAAGAAGTCTTCTTCTCAAAACATAGAAGGCTCATTAAAGGGCCTATCTGACTTGACCATCCCTGACGATATGCTATGTTATAGTTTCAACAACCCCAAGGCTATGGGATATAATTTGCCCATGAGAAGCGACAAAGGCGCTCAAACTCATCATCAGGGAGAGAAAACTGTAATGAGTAAAGCGAAAAACACTGGTCCGTCAAGGGGGATGCACTAGGACACACATAAACACTTACACTCTACCATGCACTTGAATTCCACTCATCGTGCGATTCCTACTAATTCGTCCTCATTTGGCTTTATGTGCAGGTGATATGGACGTAGACATTGCATTGACCACCCTCGTGGATACTCCATCTTTTACCATTCCAGTCGAGACTTAGGATTAGGCAAACGGTGAGACAGGGACGACAGTGGTTATAGAGATTATCGTCCTAGAGAGTCGTCGACTTCCAAAAGAAGAAACTATATCCATTCTTTATATCTAAACGATCTTCCCCCTCCTTCGGAACATAGTAGAGAGAAGTCTGCTCAAAAGGGAACCCAGTCCGAAGTTCCTCACGACCAACATTCTGGCTCTTCGAGTACCAAGCAATCCCGTGAGCTTTATAAGAAATCAGTGACTCCGGTTAGGCAGACTCCTCCAGCCTCCGCTCATGGTCCTTCGACGGCAGAAAAATTAGTTGATCTCAAGGCTACATTCCCGAAGATATGTTTCAATGGGTTGAAATTTCTCCCCGCAATCCATTATATCCCTAGACATGTCAAACAAAGCACCATTGCCTGTGACAACGATGTTTATATTCAGCATGATGCGTTTGTACACTTGGTGGAGAAAGTTTCAGAGGTTTCCATTGAACGCCAACACGAGATTGATCGCCTCAAGCTCGAAGCTATTAATGACAAAGACATCAATAAGGGCCAAGACAAAGAGCTATCCTCATACAAATGTCAGCTCGAGACTGCCCATAAAAATGCCAAGTAGACAGCCAAGGCAGTTAGTCGCTTGGAGGCCACTCACAAGAAAGAACTCAATGAGGCAGTCCAATGTAGCGGCGCTTCAGCTTTGGAGAAATACTCTATCCAAAAAGAGAAAAACATTCTCGCTCGATGGGTCAAAGAGCTAGAGGAGTTGCTCTTTAAAGAGAGAGAAGAGAAAATTGTAGCGCAGCAAGAGTCACAAAGATACTGTGATGAAATTGTTGAAACACGACTTCTAAAGACAAAACTCGATGAGGAGCTTTCCAGAGTTGAAGCGCTAAAAGAAGAAGCTCATGAGGAAGGCAAGAAGATGATGCTCACAGAGGCCGACTCTCGACTTGAGGCAACTACCAATCCCAGTAGAGAAGAAATAAAGTGTTTATTCGACCTTCTCATCACCGAATATAATACACGATTCCTCATGCATCATGATCTATCTTTCTTAGGCGATGGTTATCTCGAATCACTAGCCAAAACATGGGATACTTTGTTAAAAATTAAGAGAGTGGAGCTAAGCGTCGAAGAGGTTGATAAAGAGGCTCTCGTGAGGGAAGTGGTCCAAGGAAATGAGCCTTCGGACTTATCCGCGGCTAAAGCCCTCTTTGGAAGAGACTTTCCGTCATTAAAGGGTAAAGACAATATCATTGGCCCATCTGGCACTGAATCTCTAGTCCCTTCTCCTGTTTAATCGGCCGATAGTTCGTCACTTGGGCCTCCCGAGCAGCACGTCGATTATGACCCAGAGAAGCCTGGAGTTGGCATTCACATTTTATCCCCAATCCCTGAGGGTGATACTCCAAGGACTACTGAAAGTTAGTTGGAAGCTGGTACGTAGCTTCACCTTCTAGAGTTAAGGAAATCATTGCACTTAGTGAGTGAAAAATGTGTTTTAACATTTGTTTTTCATGAATTCATATAGGTCACTCTGGTCCCAAACCGATTCCAAGGAACGATGTTACCATGGAGCGGGAAGAAAAAGAGGCTAAGGCATCTTACACTGGAGAAACCCCTAATCCCGATGCTCAAGTGATCGAGGCGCTGGATGAGGATAAACTTGAAGATCCCTCACCTGTAGATGAAAAGGACGAGGTCGAAATCACAGACGCTTCCGAGCATACTACTAAGCTTAGCATGAAGGAGCAAATCGAGGAGGAGGAGAAAAAGAAAACAGAAATAAGATAGAATCTTAGGTGGTGGAACTCGAAAATCTTCTAAATAGGTTCTTGAAGGTCATTCTTCCCGGTGGGACCACACCTTTGGAAGTTCCCCTTCCTTCCTCGGTTAACACGTTGCTTGGAAGCAAAGGACCCAGGAAAAAATGTTCAGTCGAGGAGACTTTGGAGAAGCCAAAGAAGGAAAGAAAGTCGAAGGAGTAGCCGTCGCCTGGTCATGCCTTGCTAGCTTAAATAAGCCAAAATCATGTAGTTGTTTCCCTTTTTCTCCTTTTTTATAGTCATCATAGATAGACTTTGGCTCTGTACTTTGGAGATGTTGTAATGAAACTTCTTTTTTCATTAGTAAATAAAATTTTGTTTCTTTGTATTCCCAGACTCTCATCGCTTAGCTTATAATCTAATTTATAATTGAATTTCAAAGTCTTATAGGTCATGTAAACTCCAGTCCGCTTTCACAGGATTTGGAGTTTTTTGAATTATTTATACTCTAATCCGCATTCTGGGGACTTTGAGATTTTTCGAATCGTTTATACTCTAGTCCGCACTCTGCGGACTTGGAGATTTTTTTTCTTTTCGAATCATTTATACTCTAGTCCGTACTCTGGGGACTCAGAGTACTCCAGTCCACACTTTGGCAACTCAAAGAATTTTTGAATCGTTTATACACTAGTCTGCACTTCGAGGACTCGGAGTACTCTAGTCTGCACTCTGGGGACTTAGAGATTTTTGAATTATTTATACTCTATCCCGCACTCTGGGGACTCAGATACTCTAGTCCGCACTTTGGGGACTTATAGATTTTTGAATCATTTATACTCTAGTCCGCACTCCAAGGACTCAGAGCAATCCAGTCCACACTTTGGGGACTCAGAGATTTTTGAATCGTTTATACTCTAGTTCACACTCCGAGGACTTAGAGTAATCTAGTCCGCACTCTAGGGACTCAAAGATTTTTGAATCGTTTATACTCCACGCTCTGGGTACTCAGAGTACTCTAGTCCGCACTCTGGGAACTCAAAGATTTTTGAATCGTTTATACTCTACTTCACACTTCGGGGACTCAGAGTACTCTAGTCCGTGCTCTAGGAAGTTATAGATTTTTGAATCATTTATACTCTAATCTGCACTCCAGGGCTCAAAGTACTCTAGTCCACACTTTGAGGACTAAGAGATTTTTGAATCATTTATTGATCAACTTTTAGTTTTGTATGTGCATTCATATGCCAGACAAATTAATGCAATTTAATTTTACCATGGAATTATAAAATAAGGAATACCAATAGTTCATAGAAAAACAACTTCAAGCCTTTATTGATTGTAGAAAATGGGGGAAAATTGAATTGCCTTATTACAAGTCAGAAACAGAGAACAACAAAAGAAACATATACCGGAAACAATTGCTACTAAAATGCAAACGAAGTAAACTAAGTATAATAACAATGTAAATGCTTGCTATTCCATGCTCATCGCGAGCTTGAACTTCCCTTCTCCCAGCCTTAGTTCGATGATGTAGGAACCTTCCCATGTGGGGTTCATATATGACGGGACTAGAAAAACTCGCTTCACAAGGTCGCCCACATTATTGTAATATCGGGCTAGTCGGTACCGATTTGCGGCCGTCCTCAGATCGTCTTCTTCATGCTTCTCGTCGACTAAGTCCAACGACTCCAGTAAAAGATCTCGGTTCGTTCTAGAATCATAATGAGTTACCCGGTGAGAAGGAACTTCATGTTCCACGGTATAACAGCTTTAGTGCCGTATGCCAAGGCGAAAGGAGCATGGCTAGTTGCAGACTTGGTGGGTGGTTCTGTATGCCCAAAGTGCTATCGGGAGCTCATCTTCCCACTTGACTCTAGCCTTCTCCAAATGCTTTTTCAAGATGGCCTTGACTACCTTATTTATGGCTTCAACTTGCCCATTCGCTTTAGGGTGAGCGACTGCTGCAAACCTTTTCTCAACGCAATATTTTTGGCAGAACTCTTTGAATTCTCTACTCTGAAATTGAGTTCCATTATTAGTAATGATAGTCCATGGGAGGCCAAAGCGGCATATAATGTTTCACACAACAGAGAAAACGACCTTTTTGGTGGTGATCGTGGCTAATGGCTCCGCTTCTGTCCACTTGGTGAAGTAATTGACTGCAACGATTGCGTATTACGTATCACCTTTGGAGATTGGTAAGGAGCCGATTATATCGATCCCCCATACTGTAAACTGCCATTAACTAAACATTCGTGTGAGTTCCGTCGGCGGCACCCTCGAGATTTTTGCATACTTTTGACATTTGTCGTATCTCCTTACATAGTCCGCGCTGTCCTGATCCATAGTCGGCTAATAATATCCATAGAGGAGTATCTTTTTGGCTAGTGTCTACCCTCCAGTATGGTCACTGCATTCTCCTTCATGGACCTCTCTTAAACCCTCTTTTATCTCGTCGTGCGCAATGCACTTAAGCAAGGGAACAGAGAATCCCTTTCGATACATCGTTCCATCCTGCATTATATACCATGAGGCCTTGCGAATGCCTTGTCATCTCTCGTTCTTTCACTCGGGCAAGGTTTCATGTAGCAAGTATTTTTTGAACAGATTCATCCACGGCCTTCTTTCAGTTTCCCGTCTCTAACACAAGATCTACCTCCATCTTATTTATACTCGAGGTGTGTAAAGTTTCAATAGGAACCGAGCCCATTTGTTGTGCATCACCAGTACTTGCAAATTTTGCTAAGGAGTCGGCTTTCTTATTTTGTTCACACGGAATGTGCGAAATATCGTAGTATTCAAGGTCTGCAAAGAATTCTTGAACCCGAGCGAGGCATGGGGCAAGCCTTTTCCCCTTTGCCTGATAGTCTCCCCATACTGGTACACCACCAACTGTGAGTCACAAAAGATATCAACCGATTTCACTCCAACTTCTTTGGTAAGCTTCGGTCCAGCGATCAATGCTTCATACTCGGCTTCGTTGTTCATAGCAGGGAAATCAAGTTTCAAAGCATAACAAATCGATTGGTTATCGGGAGTTACAAGAATAACACTAGCCCTAGAACAATGGTCGTTGGATGCTTCATCGGTATATACACTACAAGAAATTTGATTTTTAGTGGCGCTCAAAAAATGCTATAAAAAGTTTTGGTGGCGTTTTGATAAACACCGCTAGAAAACATGCGACTAAAAATCCATGATTTTTTGTTGCATTTATTTTAACGCCACTATAAATGAATTTTTGGCAGCGTTTATTAAACGTTACTAAAGATCTTTTTTACAACGTTTAAGAAACGACACTTTTAAGAAACGCCACCGAAAAGGTGCCGTTTACTATCTTATTTTTTTGTTGCACTTACTATTAATTTTTGCAGCGTTTTTTGAACGCCACGGAGATTATCTGAGTTACTATAATTGCTGATTCTGTAGCGCTTTTTAAACACTACAAAAAAATATTTTTGGTGGCGTTTTTTCTCCTCCACCGTATGTTTCGATTTTATTGCCTGCTATTCCACGACTACATCTGATTTCGCCTCCAATTCAAGTACTTCAAAACTTATACAATAACGTAATATATAAACACATACACATTCAAAAATAACACATTCAATGAACCACAATAACACAAACAAAAGCAATTACATAATCACCACTATATCATAACATTAGCGTCAAGACAAAAGGTTAACCATACGTTTACACAACCAAACTACCATAAACAGTTTCATAATAAATAAACTTTGCAATTGGCTGGGAAAAAAAGAGATTATTATGTAGAATATATACATACAAATAATAAATAAACTTTCATACACAGGTAATTTCTTCAATTTTGAAAATTAATACTTACATGCTTTGATTTCTTCATGACCACGGGTGTAGATTTCATGGGAGAAGTCACATAATTTACACTGTCATTTACATTTTCTTTATCGACTTCAACTTTTGATTTTGGTCATGCTACTTTCCTACCAACTGCATCTCTAGTGCACGACATATCACATGTGGGTCGCTACAAATAAGC
This sequence comes from Allium cepa, assembly GCA_030765085.1. Taxonomy (NCBI): domain Eukaryota; kingdom Viridiplantae; phylum Streptophyta; class Magnoliopsida; order Asparagales; family Amaryllidaceae; genus Allium; species Allium cepa. Next base: position 663,944,649 of record CM060934.1, on the reverse strand, counting down.
ATCTTTATTTATTACTTTGTCGACCGAAATCACAACGGCAGACGGATCGAGCGGAATACCATTAACAACATATTGTGGCTCTCTGGAGTAGACTCTTCCTTCGGCAACTACCCCTTCACCCTCATTCCAACCATAAATCTTGCATTTGTCGTCTTGAAATTGTCAATATTTTTTACCTAAAACTTCATTGATGTTGGTTTTTTAGTGTAAGGGATGAATGGAGTACCCTGAACAAATATACCGCTATGTTTATGCATGAGAAGCTAAGAAGAAAAGAGAAAGTAATGTCCTTGTCGTTCGTACGTACATGACTCTATCTGTATCCAGTTTCCCTCGTGCAGCTTTATTTTTAATACGAGCAGAAAAATTTTAAAATTGAAGTTTATTAAGATTAGGTTGGTATTGCATATATTATAAAGGATGTGATGGCATCTAATTGTTAAAACTGAAAAATGCTTCCTTTTTTTGGCTTTCAGCAAACTGAACATCATGTTGCATTGGTAAAATTTTGTTAATTAGTTATAATGTCAACTATTTCCACCTAATTTTTTCCTACCTATAATTAAAAATAATTTCAGTAATATTTCATTTTTATTATGCAACCATCATTTATGTTTTTTATATTAGTTGTAAAAATAAATTTATTCATAAAATATAACGACTCGTTAGCATTACTCTTTCTGTTATAGACTATCTATCGATATTTCAAAAAGTATTCAAAACTAAATCCATATATCATTTATCAAATCATATGTATCAAACATGAGATACCTTACATGTCGCTCAAGCTCTAGCCTCCAACACATTAGTTGGCCAACACGTGTTAGACAGAGAGCATGGAGTTTCCTATAGCCCGAAGAACGTGAATAGTCATTGCACTGTGAATTAGCTTTCATAGTGGAATGACATTCCTGTAAAAAAGAAGAATCAAGCTTGGGGTTAACTTTCTGGTGGTGATTGGGTGTTAAGGAGCATTCTATTAACTTCTGAACGAGAATCTATTATTTCTCTTTTAGATGGGAAAAGGCTGAAGTTAAATACCAAGGCTATATTGGTTACAAATCTTAAAATTCTTGATGGAGCAGAGGATCTCATGAAATTGAGTTGTACTCTATGGTTTGCAATACAGATATTCCCGTGATAAGGTATATACCAAGGCTGGGCCAATGCTAGTTTCCATCAACCCATTTAACATGTGAATTTGTATGGCGACAATTATATAGAAGCATATAAGAAAAATTGAATGAGAACCCATATGTTTATACTACTGCTGATTCAACTATCTTTGGAATCATTAGAGATGAAGTTAATCGGTCGATAATCATAAGCTGGGAATGTCAAGTAGGGAAAAGTGAAATAGTAAAAATTATAATGCAATACTTGGCTGCGGTTGGTAGAAGCAATGGAGTTGAAAATAAAATCCTTTGGACCAATCCAATACTTGAAACATTTGGCAGTGCAAAAATGTTGAGAAATGACAATTCCAGTCGTTTTGGAAAATTGACTGTTATCCATTTTAGCTTAACTATGAAAATATCTGGGGCAAACTGAAAGTGTACGTGTAGTACTAAGGATCGTGTAATATGATATATAAATGCGGAAACAGATAATAGCAGTAAAATAAAAATTAAAATAAGCACACCAGGAATTTTTATACTGGTTCGAACTTCCCGTTCTACGTCCAATCCGATCTCTGGATTTAGACTAAACCCCTCACTTAACCCGGAGGAATAAGTATATCAACCTGAGAAGCTGAACAGGAATTTTTCCGCCTCAACTTCCGAAGAGGACTTCAACTTAATACAAATACTTTGTTGACGAGTGTGTTCTGAACAACACGGATTGTCTTTTGATAGTACAATTTCCTATAATCAAATCCTCAAGAATATGTTGTGTATGTGAAGATTTAGAAGGAAGATAATCTCGTAGAATCGAAGTATGTAAATTAATTCAGAGATTCTAGAGATATTGAATGAGAATGAATGCTTTTATTTGCAGAAATAAATAGAGAATAGATTGCAAAATTATAAACAAGAATCGGTGATTGTAGAAGTGATTTGAACATGTTTATATAGTTGTAGAATATTTATAATCTTTCATGAAGAGTTTCAATCAAAAGTTGTCTCCGTATCTCTTGGATTGAGGGACATTCCTCTTCATGAATAATCGCAACTCTTCAGAAAACTAGCCGTTATGTTTAGGTCGGTCGACCTAGAAAACTGGCCGGTCAGCTGAGGTTTAAAACCATATACAAAACAATGTATATCTGTGCACTTGACACAGAGTCGGTCGACCGAGGTTTATGGTCGGTCAGCCGACCTGTTGTCAATTGCACAGTACATAATAATTTATGTATAACTTAATATAAATCAATTTGTGTATGTGTGTGACTACTTGAGGAATGATTTTAACAATATTCTAAGACTCAATACATTAAAATATTCATACTAATCTCTGGATTGTAGTCTTGTCTCCTTTGTAGTGCATAATATACACTTATTCTCTTTTTGTCGCTTTTGTATAGTATTCTCGTTGTATGATCTCTGAAGCTTATGTCATGAATCAAAACTCATGAATCAACATTCTCCCCCTTTTTTATTGATGACAATACTTATGTGACGAAGTAGTATATATATATTCTCCCCTTGAATATATGGCGACTTTTCTGAATTTTTTGCAAAAATTTGTTAGCTTTCATATATTTCTCCCCCTTTGTCATCGACAAAAAGGAATACTTATTAGATGTATAAAAAATATGGAACATGTAACACAACATAAACATCGAGTTTTAAATAGTACATACTCAAAGCAAATAGGAATATTAATGATGTTTACTTAGTACACAACATCTAAAAATAGAATACTAGAAATTATAAGATAGCAAGTTGTAAAACAACATGATCACTCCTCATAACAACATGATCACTCCTCATCATCATCGGAATCCCAAAATTCTGGATGGATATTTTCTTCCGGAGGAGCATGTTCCTTACCACGTCTTTGAGCGGTAGAAGTGTGAGTTCCTGACGTACCGGAGCTTGTATTCTACGAAGTGGAAAAAGAGAAGTTTGGCGCTGGCCTTTTTCCGGGACCAACATAAGAGGCACCGGCTTCGGAAGTACATGATAAGGCATCCCATAAATTCACGAAGAAGCCCTTGATTTTCTTGAAACGACCATCAATTTTTCGTAGCCGGGCATCCAAGGCTAGTTGGTTTTGAGCCAAAATATCAATGGCCGCCTCTGTACTAATTCCGAGGGTTGGTCTTTGAATTGAATGTTGGCGTATTAGACGTTCCGTAGCATGAGTTGATGGTTGAGGTGTAGAAAAGCTACGGCGTAGTTGTTCTTGAGGAGTAGTACTCCATTGGTTAAATGGTATAAATATAGGAGGTGCATTGGGCAACTTCATTAGTTTTATGGTCCTTGAATCAAAAGAACGAACTTTGGAGGTTTCGGATTCCGGAGCATGTAGGACGAAGCTATTGATCAATCTCATTATGTATTCTCCATAATAAATATGAAGCATCTTGCCTTGATTAAATGAGAGAAACTCATCCATGAGTAATTGTGCCCAACTGACTTGTGTATTCGAATATATAGCATATAAAGCTTTAAAATTTTCATGATATACTAAGTTGTAGGAACCGCCTCTTGGTATAATGGATTTCATCATGAAACGATGAAAAAGTCTAGCTCTAGGTCTAAGTGATGATGTTTGTCTAAAATCCGTAGCATCATCTTCGAAAAATAAATGGCTTATGTGGTTACGACTTGATATATTACAATCTACATCGTGTAATGAGATTCCACCCGGTCTAGCATCTAAAATGTGGTTAATTCAATCAATGGAAAGGAAAATTGAGGTGCCACATACCGATGTCCAAACACAATTTTCAGTGTTTCTAGGAGGGTTGACAAGATTTAGGTTAGCAAGGAACAATTTGACCATAATGTGGTTAATCTTCAAATCATTCTTTCTATGGTCTAGAAAAGTATCGAGCCCACATTTAATTGCGGCATTTTCAATACGATAGGAAGCGAAATCAGGATAACTCACAAATGATTCTTCAAAGATTTTGGCATCTTGAAGTTGTATCCATCTTTGAAGTGCTACGTCATTGACAAGCCATAAGGTGATTTGAGTATCTACGGAAGTTGATGAAGATGAGCCAACGGTAGTCTTTGATTTCTTCTTTGGAGCCATTGTTTTTGAAGAAAAGATAAAAATTTGAGAAAACTTTAATGTAGGCTAGGGTAAAAACTGAAATTGGAAAAGCAAGAGTGAAGAGGTAGGTTGAAAAGGTGAAAGGATGGGTTACTAATATGAGGTAAAAAGGAAAAACAAAACAGCTGTCTACACGTTCGGTCGGTCGAAATTACTGGGTCGGCCGATCGACTTGGTTAACTGAGAGTAGCTGAAACTCTCGGGAAGGGTTCGGCTGACCGACGCAGGCCCTTCGGTTGACCGACCCTGTTAAAAAATGTGTATTTGATACTTTCGGGATGGTTTCGGCTGACCGACTTAGGTTCTTCGGTCGGCCGACACTGTTAGGAATGCACATTTTTTGCTGTTATAAAAGAAAATGATAGAAATTTAAATTTTATTATCATTGTATTATATTTATACATCTTATCGAAAACAAACAACATACATATATATATAAGTTTTAGCCACCATTCATTACAATCTTCGTTCCCATGAGTTTGGGGACGGAACATCTTCTATAGGTGACCATATTGGAGCTATTGGAGTTTGAACAGGATTTGAAGAGGATGGGGTTCTATAAGAAGGTTCGGCGGCATCATCTTTTTTTTGATGAACGAACTTTCATGGCAATCTTTCCTAGAAAACTTAAACGTCTTGCCGTGACTTTTTGTTCATAGTAGAGTTCTGGTGGAATATTCATTTGTTGTTGTTGGTAGTGATGTATTTCATCAATTTTTTGTTTGGTGGATGGAGATATTACCATTGTATTCTTTCCTTTTTTCTTTTCTGGTGTATAGCCTGTATGGGATTCATCCCATGGTTTCCACCCGTGTCGGGGGTCTTTATCCGGAGAAGAGAAATCAAGGATACGTTTAGGCATGGGAAAGTTAGGATAGGGGCCATTTTCAGGAATTTGGTCGAAAACATCATCGTCCGGAGATGAGTATGATAGATGGGAGTTTTCGGAATTATAGGTGTCATATTTTGAAGACATATTTCAGGTTTTTTTTTTTAAATTTCTTAGTATATGTTTTGAAAGGTAAGCATAGTATATATAAACATCTGTTTGCTGAAAAACTAGTGGATATGAACTTATTTTAAATATAATCATAGAAGTTTAACAGTAAAACCGTTTTGTAAATGTATGATTTATAAGTTTAGAACTAAAAATATTTATTTCTGAAAAACAAAACAAATAAAAAAATTTAAGGAAATATGAGACAAGAAACACCGACAGCTCAAGTGGCTATAACACAACATCTATCAAACAAGTCAGAGATCATGAGTTCGAGTTTTGCTTTAGTCAAAAATAGAACAATTTTTGTTTTTCAATATTTTTGCATATTTTTATCTATATATCTTTTAAAGACATTATTCCTAAATCTCGTCTAAGTTTGATAAAACTATTTTCATTTAAAGGTTTAGTAAAAATGTCAGCAATTTGATTTTCAGTATTAATAAATTCTAAATTTATCGATCCTTTTTCCAAACAATCATGAAGAAAGTGATGACGAATATTAATGTGTTTTGTTCGTAAGTGATTTACTCGATTTTTAGAAAGATTTATTGCACTAGTATTATCACAATAAATTATAGATTTTTCAACATAACAATTAAAATCTTGTAGTGTTTGTTGCATGTATACGACTTGTGCACATGCCAAAGCAGCACATATATATTCTGCTTCATACGTTGATAAAGAAACACAGTTTTGTTTCTTACTAAACCAAGAGACTAAGGAACGTCCAATGAAATGACACGTTCCACTCGTACTTTTTCGATCCATCCGACTTCTTCCAAAATCAGCATCGCTATAGGAGGCTAATTCGAAAGGACATTCTTTCGGATAGAATAGTCCGAAATCTTTGGTTTTAGTTAGATAACGAATAATACGTTTAACTGCTCGCATATGTGATTCTTTGGGATTTGCTTGAAATCGAGCACATAAACAAACACTCATCATAATATCTGGTCGACTCGCTGTTAAATATAATAACGATCCAATCATACTACGATATAGTTTTTGATCAACACTTTTGCCTTCTTCGTCTCTGTCGAGATGAATTGTTGTGCTAATCAGAGTTGGTTTGGCAGAAGTGTTTTCCAGACCAAATCGTTTAATTAAATTATAACAATATTTTTCTTGATTAATAAAAATTCCATTTTCTATTTGTTTTATTTGCAAACCAAGAAAATAATTTAACTCACCCGTATGAGACATTTCAAATGCATTTGTCATTATTTTAGAAAATCCTTGACAAAGCTTTTCATTTGTAGATCCAAAAATTATATCGTCAACATATATTTGGATAATTAAAATATCATGCTTGTCTTTTTTAATAAAAAGAGTTTGATCAACCTATCCAATTTCAAAACTAGAATTTAGTAAATAACTTTTAAGACGATCATACCAAGCACGAGGTGCTTGTTTTAAACCGTATAAAGCCTTTTTGAGTTTATAGACATGGTCAGGAAATTGTTCATATATAAATAATGGAGGTTTTTCAACATAAACATTTTATTTTATAAAACCATTTAAAAAAGCACTTTTGACATCCATTTGATATAATTTAAAATTATGAAAACATGCAAAAGCCAATAAGATTCGTATTGCTTCTAGTCTTGCGACTGGAGCAAACGTTTCTTCATAGTCAATTCCTTCCTCTTGATTATAACCTTGAGCAACTAATCTAGTTTTATTCTTAGTATATTTCCTAGGGGTTTTTGGGCACAAGGAAGAAGTTGCAAAAAAAATTAGTCTCAGGGACACCAAGTTTGTTTTTTGGTCTGAAGGACACTTTATAGTGTAAATCACAGAATGATAGTTGCAACTATCATTTTCTGTTTACACTATAAAGTGTCCTTCAGACCAAAAAAACAAACTTGCTGTCCTCGAGACTAAAATTTTTTGGAACTTTTCCCTATGCCTATTTTCCTGTATTTCCTAATTCATCTGCTTTATTTTTAAAGACCATTTAGTACCGATAACTGATTGATCACTTGGTCTTGGAACAAGTTCCCAAACTTCGTTTCATTCAAATTGATTTAGTTCTTCTTGCATAGCAAGAATCCAGTAGTCATCAGTTGAGGCTTCTTTTATATTCTTAGGTTCTATGTTAGAGAGAAAAGCTACATGACCAACTTGATTTAATTGATGTCTGGTTTTAACGTTCGTATTTACTTCTCCAATTATATTTTGCACAGGATGATGTCGTAAAATTTTAGGTGGAGATTTTATTATATTAGTAGTAATATTCTCATTTTCAGTAATATCATGATCATTATCGAAAATTTCTTTAGTATTACTATTTTCATTCTGAATAGCTTCATCATCAGAATCGATAGTAATATTTGGATTTATACATTTAAAATTTTCGTCAAATGAAACATGTAAACTTTCTTCAATAATTTGAGTTCTTTTATTAAAAATTCGATAAGCTTTACTTCGTTCTGAATATCCAACGAATATTCCTTCATCGGATTTTGGATCAAATTTGCCTAATTGATCTTTAGTATTTAAAATAAAACATTTAGAGCCAAAAACTTTAAGATATGAAATATTTGGTTTTCTTCCATTTAGAAGTTCATATGGAGTATTCTTAGTTAACGGTCGAATGGAAACACGATTCAATACATAACAAGCAGTAGCTACAGCTTCTGCCCAAAAATGTTTTGATAAATTGGTTCCATTTAATAAAGTTCTTGCACATTCTTGTAATGTTCTATTTTTTCTTTCTACAACGCCATTTTGTTGTGGTGTTCTATGGTTAATACCTTTCTTGTTACAAAATTGTTCAAAAATTTCATTTTCAAATTCTCCTCCATGATCACTTCTGATATTTTTAATTTTCAAACTTTTAATATTTTGAATTCTTTTAACAAACACTTTAAAATTATAAAAAGTATCACTTTTATTTTTTAAAAAGAAAATCCAAGTGTGTCAAGAAAAATCATCTACAATAACAAACACATATCTATTATGATTAATAGATTGAACTTGAGTTGGACCTAAAAGATCCATGTGTGAAAGTTCAAGTGGTTGTTCTGTAGAAATTACTTTTTTTGATTTGAAAGAATATTTTGTTAATTTTTCTAATTTACATGCATCACAAAATATATTCATTTGGAATTTCATGTAAGGTAAACCTTTAACTAATTTATTTTTTGCTAATTTGTTGATGGTTTTAAAATTTATGTGGCAAAATCTTTTGTGCCAAAGACAGGAACCATTTTCCTTAGCTATTAAACATAAATTTGAATCATTTTGAACGTTCATATTTAAAATATAAATATTTTTATCTCTTGTTCCTTCAAAAATAGTGTTATGATTTTTATCAAAAATATTACATTTACTTTCTGAAAAAGATATATTAAAACCTTTATCACATAACTGACTAATACTCAATAAATTATGTTTTAAATTTTTGGCTAATAAAACATCAGTAATGAGAGGTAAATTAGTGGTACCATTACTGCTGACATCCCCTTTACCCATGATATAACCTTTAGAGTTATCTCCAAAAGTGACCGATCCTCCATTTGAGTAGATAATATTTGACAACATTTCTTTGTTTCCAGTCATATGTTTTGAGCAACCACTGTCTAAAATCCATTTTTCTCTCCTTTTATGTGGTACCTACAAAAAATTTATAAAAAGTCGGTACCCGTTTCTTTTTAGGGTCCTAAGAGTTAGATCTTAGGAGGCCAAACCCATATGGGTTCAGAATTCCCTTTATAAACATAGTTTTTGTTATTATGAATAGTTTCCATGAACATTTTGATATGTTTATATCTTATTAAAACATTATTTGTTTTTGGAATCCATATCTTAATGGTTTTAGTGTTTGACCAAACTGTTTTCTTAATATCCTTTTAATATTATTATTAATTCTACTTTTAGCAAACTTATTTTGTTTCTTAAATCCTAGTCTAGATTTGTTGTTAGTGGATTGAGAATATTCTAGTATTTTAGAAAGATTCTCTCTTCCTTTATTGAAATTGGAGATATTGTTAGAGATGTCATCAAATTTTATTTTTAGACTAGATTTTTCTAAATTTAAATCTTTAATTTTAGAATTTAAACTATTATTTTCAAAAAATAAAACATCATTTTTACTTTTATGAATTTCTAGTTCTTCAGTTATTGAAAAAATTTGAGAAGATAAGTTAGAGTTTGATTGTTGAGAAATTTTAAGTTCTTCTTCTAATATTTTATTTTCCTCTTTCAGCATATCTACTTCTAAGACTGTCCTATCTAATTTTCTTTGTAAATCTTTATTTTTCTTTTTTAAGTTGCTTTGCTAAATCTACTAATTCAGAAGTAATTTCAATTAAATCTTCAAAACTAAGATCACTTACATCGTCTGATGAAGCCATGAAGAACACATTTGCTTGTTCATCTTCATTGTCACTTTCACTTTCTGATGAAGATGATGAGTTTTTGTCGTCCCAAGTGACTGAAAAAGCTCTTCGTTTGGTTCTGTCCTTCTTAAAATTGCTCCTTTTACGTTCTGGACAATCCTTCTTCATGTGACCTCTCTTGTGACATTCATAACATTCCATTGCTGAAGATGATGGTTTGCTACTGTTGGTACTGTTGTTGGAATTATTTTTGTTTCCCCTTAATTTATTTCTTTTGAATTTTAGAAATTTTTAGCAATCATTGCCATATCTTCATTCTCTGAGTCGGAATCATCTTTTTCTGCTTGAAATGCCACATTCTTCTTTTCTTGTGCTACATTTCTCTTTGCCTGCAAATTTACTTCGTAGGACATTAAATTACCTATCAATTCTTATGGTTTTAATATTGACAAATCACTTGCTTCTTCAATGGCTAGGACTTTTCTTTCCCGTTCGTCAGTTAAAGAATTTAAGATTTTTGTGACAACATCAAAATCAGTAAATGTTTGTTCTAATGATAGTAGAGCATGATGAATATCCTGAAATCTAGAGTACATATCATTTATAGATTCGTTTGGCCTCATTTTGAAATTTTCAAATTGATTTTTCAACATAGAAATTTTGCTTAATTTAACTTTGTTCGTTCCCTCTTGTGTTATCTTAAGTGTTCTCCATATTTCATAACCAGAAGTGCACATGCTAACTCTATTAATTCATTTCTATCTAATGAACAAAATAAAATATTCATAGCCTTTGCATTTGGTGTAGCATCTATTTTTTGTGTGTTACTCCAAGTTGAGTATTCTCCGATAGGAGTTATGTACTCTCTTTGTATAATATTCCAAATATCAAAACCACTAGATTGCATATAGATTCTCATTCTAGTTGACCAATAATTATAATTTAACCCATTAAAAAGTGGAGGTCGTGAAGTTGATTGGCCCTCTGTGAAACTAGTATTAGTGTTAGTGCTAACATTGTTGGTTTGTGTCGTTGCCATATTACTAGAAATAAATATCAAATAACTTTGTGACGGTTATAGGAATCCTTGCTCTGATACCAAATGAAAGTGTACTCGCAGTACTAAGGATCGTGTAGTATGATATATAAATGCGGAAACTGATAATAGCAGTAAAATAAAAATTAAAGTAAGCACACCAGGAATTTTTATACTGGTTCGAACTTCCCGTTCTATGTCCAGTCCCAGAATATCCTCTGCATTTAGACTAAACCCCTCACTTAACACGAAGGAATAGGTATATCACACCTAGCAGCCGAACAGGAATTTTTCTGCCTCAACTGCCGAAGAGGACTTCAACTTAATACAAATACTTTGTTGACGAGTGTGTTCTGAATAAAACGGATTGTCTTTTCATAGTACAATTTCCTATAATCAAATCCTTAAGAATATGTAGTGTATGTGAAGATTTAGAAGGAAGATAATCTCATAGAATCGAAGTATATAAATTAATTCATAGATTCTAGAGATATTGAATGAGAATGAATGCTTTTATTTGCAGAAATAAATAGAGAATAGATTGCAGAATTATAAACAAGAATCGGTGATTGTAGAAGTGATTTGAACATGTTTATATGGTTGTAGAATAGTTATAATCTTCCATGAAGAGTTTCAATCAAAAGTTATGTCCGTATCTCTTGGATTGAGGGACATTCCTCTTCATGAATAATCGCAACTCTTCAGATAACTAGCCGTTATGTTCAGGTCGGTCGACCTAGAAAACTGGCTGGTCAGCTGAGGTTTAAAACCATATACGAAACAATGTATATCTGTGCACTTGACACAGAGTCGGTCGACCGAGGTTTCTGGTCGGTCAGCCGACCTGTTGTCAATTGCACAGTACACACTAATTTATGTATAACTTAATATAAATCAATTTGTGTATGTGTGTGACTACTTGAGGAATGATTTTAACAATATTCTAAGACTCAATACATTAAAATATTCATACTGATCTTTGGATTGTAGTCTTGTCTCCTTTGTAGTGCATAATATACACTTATTCTCTTTTTGTCGCTTTCGTATAGTACTCTCGTCGTATGATCTTTGAAGCTTGTGTCATGAATCAAAACTCATGAATCAACACAAACATCCAAAAAAAATTACTTGAGAAGTCAAGGGTAGCCTATTATGTTGAAGGCAAATGCTTGTACCACATGTTTCATCATCTCTGTGTTAGTACTCCTCAACCACTTGGAGGTATATTTGTGCACTTTCATCCCCTATACCTTATAGAGAAGTAATAACTCATGATCATATGTTTTTTGTGTGCTAATTACTGAATGAACTCAATGTTCCACCTGTACATGATGCACCTAAATATTTTCCAAAACTAAAATAGAGTTTCATAAACATTTAGTTTTAAGTTGTAGGATATTCATGTTGAGATAAAAGATCATGGAAAAAAAGTGCAAAAATCACAGTTGATAAAATGCGGTGATGTTCTGCAATATGGTCACTACATCTTCATCAGATACATAAATAACAGGCACCATGAAGCTTTCTTTATTTTTATTTTATTTTAAAGTGAATACCCAAATAACCAAGCATGGCTAGTAAACGTTGGGATACTATGCATGAAATCATAACATATACTCAAGGTTAAACATACGATTATATATGTCTGCCATTGTTTTCGACTATGCAGCTCATATCTTTTTATCAAGTTCCTAGATATTCCCTCTCTATAACGGCTGGCTAAATTTGGATCAAGGAGAAGGAGATAGACTCATTTTCATTTATTAAGCATGATTGATAACACTACCCTTTATGGGTTTTTTCCCTTCCTTTTCTTGTAACAAAAAAAAAATCTGAAAAGATTGGATGAACACAAGCATTTAAAGCAGAGCGATTGCTTTTTAATACATTGGATTGATGATGTAGTAAGATTTCATACAATTGTAGTACTCTATAAGAACCCGTTGATTACATGTCTACCTATTTTATGTGAACGCCATCATGATTGTAGATAGCCGCCAGCTCTATGTGTGGTGTTTTGATGCTCGATAAGCACCTACACTTCATATATGTGCACACGCTCTGGTTATTACCAAGATAATCTTATTAGTCCTACTGCTACTATATATATAATCCATATTAATTGGTATAGTTATTTATTATATATTATATAATTTTGTATTAGTTTGTATTATAAACCAGGATGAGATGCAGTTTTAAAATATGCATATGCTATATACTTTTATAAGATTAAGACACAAGTCAAATAGAATGCTATGAACAAAAATGAACAGACCTTTGACTATAGTCATTGAACCATCTTTCTATAAAGGCTTAGCAATTCAAGACTAAAGTCTCATAAATCAGGACCCTTTAAGATAATTATGAGAACCAGATACTACAAAATCCTAAGAAAGAAAAAATGACATAAACTAATGGATTTACATACATTTGACGAGGGATCCAGCTCAATCAGTCTGTTCACATCAAAAAGTGCAGACTAGTAGTCTTTAAGTGTAATAGTGTTTGGGAACGCAACATTAGTGCTCCTGTGTTCTAACAGTCTTTGAGCGTAACAAGTGTAAAAAGCGTACAAAGCACGGACTAGTAGTCTTTGTAGGTATTATTTTTACCTTGATACTTGGTAACCGAGTTATTTGCAACACAAAAATCATTAAACAAATGCCCTGTAATGTTCAAATACTAGTATGAGACACATGCTTCGCACACGGGTCTCGTTGGGAGGCATGATTGAAAAATGAAATTACTATCTTTTTTGTATTATCGGTTTTGAAGTAGACCTTTGTACATTCGTATAATCTGAAATTTAAACAACGTGCATAACATAGTGGTAATATTCCTGAGAACACCTATACATAAACAATAGTTGCATTAGCTGATTATAAGAGTTAAATGGAAGCATGATTTAATGACACAGTCTTGTAGTATTTTACCATGGTTGAAGCTATAATGTTAATATTGGAAATACGAATATATACAAAATAATTATGCAAACGTAACAGCAAAAAGTTCTGAAAGGAAATGAAGTCATTTATATTTATGAATATGATGAGCCTTATAGACATTTTTCTATTTTATTATAGAAATAATAGGCAGTTTTCTATTATATTATAAGTGATGAGGACCATATATCAGAATGATATTATAAATAACCTACCCTTAACTTGAAGAAACCACCGACTCGGTTGAAAATAACAATTAACATCATGGTTAGTCAAAATACTAAAAGAGCTCAAAAACTTGCATAAAATAGAATGATTGATGAAACTATTTATAAATTAACAGACTCTAGAATATGAAGGAAACTACGAAATCAAAATTAAACAACAATATTTCAACGCATAGGTATGTAGTAGCTTGAGTAACACATTTGAAACTACCAAATCACTCAACCTTACATCGTACCAACCAAGTCAGCCCATAAGATTATAAAAACAAATTTTTTTTACATAAAATTTCATTCAATCTCCATATGAGGGTTTTTTTTTTCAAAAATATATGATTATACATAGAGTACACTGGAACAGAAAATGTTAAATTAAGGTGAACTTCCCACGTGTAACGACCCACTATTTTGTGCCATTCGAATTCGACAAATATGATAATTGTCGAGCTGGAATAGTTCAAAATAATAGATTGTAATTATAGCTAAGGAACAAATGAAACCAAATACACAGAATCACAGACACAGATATCAGAATCTCACAGCGGAATATAAAATACTACAGTGGTTCATGACGCCACTGGAAACTTTTACAAACAGAAATACATTGTTCAAAACTTTAATACAAATTTTTAAGCCATAATAAAACATAGTCTTCCAAAATGTCTTGAATTACAAAATAGATAAAGACGAAGAAGCTTCCAACTAGCAAGAGTGATCTAGTCCTAGCTCCAGAAAGAAAAGCTGAATCTGCAACTCAGGCTGACCCGAGCGTACAATAAAACAAAACACTCGAGTCAGGACATACATACTTATATAATGTAAGCTAATTCAAGTGTACTGTAATATAGAGCAAGTAACTCAAAGGATGCTTGGGATCGCCCATCCTCTAAGGATCCGTTAAACTATTTACTATGTAGTATATTGCGCTATTATAATAGTGTCTATATTAAAATAAACTTACTTTTTAATAGCGTTAAGGGGTTACCCATATAGCCCTTAACACAAATAATGCCAATAGTCTATACAGTACCATAATACCTCCTGATCGGGAAGCTACCAGAGGATACTCCATAGGTACGACACAAATAGAAACTCGTAGGAGGCTCGCTAGGGTAGGTGACACGGCACAACTAGGCAATGCCAGGGTAGATATACCAATTACGCTTCCGGACCGATGGTAACGCGAAGCCGCAGCAACCGCCCACCTCGAACAACACTCCCAAATCAAAGGTGCGCACCAAAACAATCACAAGAGTAATAGAATGGCATACGAAGAAGTGCGTTCGATCAGAGGAGCTACCTCATTAATCCGTCAATCGCTCCTGTTTTAGCCACCTTATGCCAACTCACGGGAGTCGGGTCCACGTATTTACCTTTCAAGAAACCGTCACCACCATCCTACTTCATTCTGGAATCTCCACCGCGTACACGGTTAGTCAAAGTGGTTTTCGGTATCGACAGAGAGTATGTCCATATCCGATCCCGGTCTCTTTGCCAACCAAACGTTATTATAACCCGTGGTTATAGTTTGAAAAATGGTATTTATATTTTCAAATCAATATATATATTTCAAATACCTTTAATTTCAAATCCTTGATTTAAAACATTTCCTTTGAAAATATACCATTTCAATTTATTCAATTAAATTTGGAATTTATTGCTTTTTATCAAAAATAGAAATCATTTTCTTCTTTTAAATCTATCCAAACTCAATTTCTCAATTCCTTTATTTATTACATATTTAAATTCCAAATTTTTACTTATTCCCAATTAAATTTCCATAGATTTCAGATAAATCAATTTCAATTCTACAGCATCTAGGAAATGCTGTCTAAAGTTATGGGTTTAGGATAGTCAAATTTTAAAAGACAGCATTAAATGCTGTAGTAGACTTTAAGCTTAGAAATCTGTTTCAAATGTAACTTATTATTTATTAATTGAAATCTTACTCTTCAAAATCCAGAATTTCTAAAACAAGTTATATTCAAAAAAAATTTAATCAACATTTATTTATCTTTATAAATTCTATAAAATCCTTTATATCACTTTAAATCAAAATATTGTCAGTTCCAATTTAAAATGATTTAAAATATTTCAGAAAATGATATATAAACCACGGGTCTGTATAAGATTTTCTAGCCTAGGTCAAGTGAAACGGATTTATATCATTTCAATCCGATATTTACAAAACCCCGGGTTCTATCATTTCAAACCCGCAATCCCAAGTTATCAGTTAACAGTATATATGAACAATAATCATCATTTAGGCCTATCATTTCAGCCCATACAATCTATATTAACAGGGAACTTGCAGTGTGATTAAGCAGTAAATAAACAATAACATAATATAACTGCAGATAATAACTGATGAGGTGTCAATTTAAATGGGGTCCATCATTCTATATTACACTACAGACAGATAATAACGGAATAAAAATTTTTACACATACACTTGCAATAATTTACTAAAATATAAATACGTATGTTTGGTGAGAAATACTCACTTGGATGTTGCAGAAAATTTTGAATTTCAAAAACGACAGTTCACCGGTACAGACCGACAGAGGGTAACGATCAAATATCCCGGATGTTACGCCTATAACAGATCCAAATACCGGATACGTGACTTAAGAAATTTATGGTCAAAGCAAAATTAAGATAACTGAAAATAAGATTGGAAAGAGAGTTTTGACACACTCGGCTCGACTAGTTCACCACACAAACCGACTCAACCTAGGCTTCAGTTTGGATACACAAACTTGGGCTCGGCAACTCATTTCCAGGCTTGGTTATGTGAGCACGCTTATCTTTATCCAATATTCTTTTCTAAAAGTATGTATGCTGGTGATAAACACACCTCAGTGGTGCAAAGTTTAGCTTTCAAAAATTCAATGTAAGAATGTAATGAGTTTAGTTGTCAGTTTACTCTATTAAACATTCACCTACGTGTAGCCCCTTGCTAAAAGAAGATTCTTCTACATATCCTATTATTATTATTAAACAAACGCACTACCCATACTCAGTCTAAACTTCCAGTGGAACAAGCAAAAGGCTGAGTCCACCTTTCCTTTTCCTTTCTTTCTTTCTTTTTTTTTTTTTTTTTTTTTTTTTTCAATGAAAGGCGCATGTAATAAAATTCCTACCCACACTGCAATATCAAAACATACTTGCCTTTGCTGCCACAGAGGGCAGACCATGCCCAAAAACATGCACGCATGCCCCTATATTTGAAAATCTGATAAATCTTGTCAAACAAAAAGGGTCGGCTACAGGTGACCAAACTTATAAACTCTTTTTTTTTTTCAACTTAGTCCATACATTCTTGGTATCGGTCTGCATGCTATTTTCATCACATGTGTATGCCTTTTTCTTCCCTCTAACTACTATTGCAAACCCCAGCTCAATACCCAATTTCAACTGTGTAAAATAATACACTTACTTCTCTAGGCCGAGACACACTTTCACAGGTAGCCATATTTAACACTTCGCATGCAAGTTAATATTTTATGAGGCTTAGAAAAATGCTTGGCTGCCGCGACCATATTTGCTTCTGCTTCTGTAGTTGTTGGGCAACAGATGCTGACTTGTCCCTTTCACCCGAAATGGGTTTCAGAAACCACAATACAATGAAACTATACTAACTCCTTTTTTTTTTTTTTTTTTTTTTTTTAAGACATATACAGCTATGCTATTTCTCTTTTAGATCTTTGTATTAAAACCATTTCTATACTCACCCTAAAACCTACCCAAAACTAGAAACACAACTACTCGGTTAAAATTTTAAAATTTAGATGTCTGAAAGGAAAATGGGCAATCAGTATTATTCTTAAACAAACCCATGCTTTGCAACTAAAAGAAACTCAGGTCGGTGATGAAGTAGTCAAGTGGCAGCCGAGCATGTTGAAATTTCAAAGGAACACACGAAAATAGAAGAAAAGAGAAGAAACAAAAAGATGAGGACATTACCTGATGCTTGCTTGAAAAGGTGAGTGCTGAATGATACTAAGATGGACGCAGATGCTATATATACACGTGTATGTTCAAAGAGGGTGCGTGAGTTTGAATGAATATAGGGGACTTGCATAATTTTAGGGAAAACTGCAAGAATTTAGC
Source organism: Allium cepa (assembly GCA_030765085.1). Lineage (NCBI taxonomy): Eukaryota > Viridiplantae > Streptophyta > Magnoliopsida > Asparagales > Amaryllidaceae > Allium > Allium cepa. The sequence continues at coordinate 663,926,764 of CM060934.1, read as the reverse complement.
CGAGAGAAATGAATTTCCTCAACGAAAGGAATGGCAAAATAAATTACTCTTGAACTGAAATGGAAGTTTTCAAGCGTTTCAAAATTTTCAGGTAAAAAGATTTTTATTAGAGGTGAGAAAATGGCAAATAAAAATTCGAACGGTTTTTTACTTTGTTTAGATGAAGCAAGGAATAAATGAGGTTTGATGCTCCATTTAAAAATTTCTTTCCTTTCTTTATTACGTTAATTGCTTGGGAGTTGAAACAATTTATGGTGTAATTTTATGCAAAATCAGACACGTCAGTTTATGGTCAAGGAAAAATCATTTTCGTTTTGCAAAACAAAAATGCAGATTTGAAAATTTCATGCGTGATTCTTGGCAAACGCAACGGTCAGGCATAGATGGATGGAAACAATATGCGACTCATATACTTAACATTTGAAGTAAATGCATTTACTTCAAATATTAAAAGATTTGATTGAGGGATCAGATCTCGAGCTCTTGCGTGACCTATGGTAAACAATTGAAAAAGCTTTTAACTCAAAAGGAAAAAGAAATAACTGTTGCATAAATATTTGCTTGATCAGTGGTTCAAGAGTTTGCACATCATATTTGCAGTGGGAAGATAAAACGCATGAGATAGGGAAGTTGATGTGCATGTTTTCAGTTTGAATATGAACGTGTACAAGATAAAAAGAAACTGCCGGGAGAAGAATACAAAGAAATGCTTGACGTTTTTACCAATTAAATGTGGATTCATTTTTGTTTAAGTTTTACCTGATTTAGTTTGACATTTTTAAATGCAAATGTTAACGTTTTTATGTATTCAGTTTAAAATATTAACGTATGTCAAAAATATATAAAACAACGGTCCTTTAAAACGAACCAACGTCCGTCTTAAAACCACTGACCAAAAATTTTCTTCAAAAAAAATTTGAAAATATTATTTTTACACTGCGTTAAACAGACGCAGTCTAAAATATCAAAAATTTTCACAAAAATGACATTTTGAAAACACACGTTTTATAACGTCACTTTTACCCTATAAATCACGCGTCTTTCAAACGCGAAATTTAACGGTTCAAACCTAGCTTAAAATTTTGCAGTTATTGTTTAAGTTTATTGACATATAAAAATTTTCAAAATATATCTCAAAATTTAATATTCAAACTATATTATTAAACACAATTTATACAATATATTATTTAAAAATTAAAATAAATTAAATAAAATAACTAGCTGAAACTAGGGTTGTTACACTCTCCCCCACTTAAGAGCTTTTCGTCCTCGAAAAGGAACGAAAGAAAAAGAAACAAAGGAAGAATAAGCTAGATAGATAAGTACCTCAAACGAATAGCTCTGGATTTGAAGCACGGATGCTTTCCTCCGTTTCCCATGTGCAATCTCGCCCATCAGTGCTCCATTGCACTTTGACCAACGGGACTGATTTTCTTCTGAGCTGTTTCGTACCTTGATCGACGATACGAAGCGGCTTCCTTTCCATAGTCAAATCAGGCTCGATGTCCAGACCATCGAGAGCAGTAGGCTGGATGACTAAAGATGGGTCGTGAAGACAGCGGCGAAGGTGAGATACATGGAAGACATTGTGGATTCCGGCAAATCTCTCGGGTAGATCGAGTCGATAAGCGAGAGACCCAATCCTCTCCAAAATACGGAATGGACCGATGAATCTAGGGGCTAGCTTTCCTCTTCGACCAAACCGAACTACATTTCTTAAGGGAGAGATTTTGAGAAATACCAAATCACCAACATCAAACTCCAATTTCCTTCTACGCCGATCAGCGTACTTCTTTTGTCTATCTTGAGCAACTTTCAATCTCCTCTTAATCTCCTCTACTTTCTCTGAAGCTTCTAGAATCATCTCAGGACCAAGAACTAGACGATTACCAGACTCAATCCAACACGAAGGAGATCTACACGGTTTCCCATATAGAGCAGCAAAAGGGGACATCTTAAGACTAGCCTGATAACTGTTGTTATAGGTGAATTCCACAAGGTGGAGATGATCTTCCCAAGATCCTCCATAGTCTAAGATGCAAGCACGAAGAAGATCTTCAAGAATTTGATTCACCCTCTCTGTCTGACCGTCAGTTTGTGGGTGGTAAGCAGTGCTCAGGTTCAAACGAGTACCCAAGGACTCTTGGAATGCTTTCCAAAACTGACTAGTAAAAATGGGGTCACGATCGCAGACAATGCTTAGAGGAACGCCATGGAGGCGAACGATCTCCCTCATATAAATCTCAGATAAACTCGAAGCTGTGCGGGTAGATCTGACTGGAATGAAATGAGCAGACTTAGTCAGTCTATCCACAATAACCCAGATACTTTCATTTCCTCTCCGGGATCTCGGCAATCCATCAATAAAGTCCATAGAAACTTGTTCCCATTTCCAGTTTGGAATTTCCAAAGGCTGCAACAAACCGGGTGTCTTCTGATGGTCTGCTTTGACTTGCTGACAAGTCGCGCATCTACTGACAAAGATAGAGACATCTCGCTTCATACCTCTCCACCAATATAGTTTCTTCAAATCCTGGTACATCTTAGCTACGCCAGGATGAATGGAGAGTCGGGACTGATGATGTTCCCGGAGTAATTCCTGTCTCAACCCATCAACATTCGGCACACAAATCCTTCCATTTATCCTTAAAACTCCTTTATCATCGATCTGAGCTCCCTTTCCATCAGAGCTATTACCACCAATTCTGCTACGAACACTTCCCTTTATACGCCTAAGCATCTCGTCTTCATCTTGTTTAGCCACGATACGATCCAAAAGAGGGGAAGATACAAAAATCTGACATAACAAAGATTTCTTTCTACTCAGCGCATCTGCCACTACATTGGCTTTCCCGGGAGTATAGTTGATGTCGAGATCATATGCAGCAAGGAACTCGAGCCATCGCACTTGTCTCTGATTTAAATCTTTCTGAGTAAAGATATATTTCAGAGATTTGTGATCGGTGAACAGATCAAACTTAGCTCCTAAGAGATGGTGTCTCCAAAGCTTCAAGGCAAAAACAACAGCCAACAACTCTAAATCGTGGGCAGCATAGTTAGCTTCATGCGTCTTCAGCTGACGACTAGCATAAGCAATTACTCTCCCATCTTGCATTAGCACTGCTCCCAAACCTTCTCGACAAGCATCGGTGAATACCGTTAATCTTTCACTTCCATTTGGTACAGTAAGTACTGGGGCGGAGGTGAGCTTATCCTTTAACTCTTTGAAAGCAGCTTTACACTTATCGCTCCAAACAAACTTGACATTCTTCCGAGTAAGAGCCGTCAGAGGTGCCGAAATCCGAGCAAAGTTCTCAATGAATCTTCGGTAGTAGCCGGCAAGGCCTAGAAAACTACGGATATCGGTGGGAGTCTTAGGTTCTTCCCAATCTTGGATTGTAGCAATCTTGACTGGATCAACAGAAACTCCTTCTCTAGAGACAATATGTCCAAGGAATCGGACTTCTTCTTCCCAGAAATGGCATTTAGAGAACTTAGCCTTCAATTGGTGGTTCCGAAGAGTCTCTAAAACATACTTCAAATGAACTTTATGTTCCTCCTTAGAATTGGAGAAGACAAGGATGTCATCGATAAAGACAAGGACAAATTTATTGAGTACATCTCGGAAGACACGATTCATCAAGTCTACAAAGAAAGCAGGGGCATTAGTCAAGCCAAAAGGCATAACTAGCCATTCAAAGAAACCATTCTCAGTTCTGAAAGCAGTTTTGGGGATGCTCTCCTCAGCAATTCTAAGCTGATGGAAACCTGTGGCTAAATCAAGCTGAGAGAAAACAGTTGCTCCATAGAGCTGATCGAACATATCGTTAATGCGAGGCATAGGATATCTGTTCTTCATGGTAAGCTTGTTGAGTTCTCTATAATCAACACACATCCTGAGAGAACCATCGGATTTTGTGACAAAGACAACAGCTGCTCCCCATTCAGAGAAGCTTGGTCTGATCAGACCTTTGGAGGATAGGTCTTGAATCTGATTCCTTAATTCGCTCTTTTCTCGTGGTGCCATTCTTCTGGGTGGAAGGACTACAGGTCGTGTTCCGGGGATAAGGTCGATACGGAAATCAATTTCCCGTTTTGGAGGTAAAGAAGTGACTTCACCAAACACGTCGGGAAAAAGTTTGACTACAGGGGTTGAATGGATATCATCCGGAAAAGTGTCAAGAGAATAGATGAAACTACCAGCAAACTCTTGAGGCAATTTACACTGGATCTCTAATGGATTCCCCAAATCATCTTTAAGAGCAACAGTACGAGAACTACAAGAGATTTCTGCACCATGCCTATCTAACCAATCGCCTCCGAGTAGAAGATCGAAAGCGTCGAAACCCAAAACATAAAAGTCTCCAGTGAAACGGTAATTCCCAAGGAACAGTTTCACGTCCTTACAAACTTTGTTAAGGTTCGCAGGACCGCCAATGGGGTTTGAGACACATAAAGGTATAGAAGAATATTCGGGGGAAAGACGATGTTCAAATCTATCACAGAGATCTGACGAAATGAAGCTGTGGGAAGCTCCGGTATCGAAGAGAACTCTTACAGGATGAAAATGCAAGGTAAAAGAACTTTGAAGGGTACCTTGTGAGTCATCTGGAGCTGGAGCTGGTGCAGGTTGTGGAGCTGTAGGAAGTGCAGAAGTTACTGCAAAGACTCCGGATGTTGTGCCCCTCTTCTGAGTGGGACAATCCTTCTTGTAGTGTCCTGGCTGGAGGAAGATATGACAAAGATCTCTCCTAGCAAACTGAGCTGGTGGTAGAATGGCAGCACCCAAAGTAGGACAACTACTAGCGTAGTGTCCCTTTTTGTCGCATCGGTAGCAAGTAATGGTAGACAGATCTACAGGGGGCCTCGTAGAAGCAGAAGATGATGATGATCCCAACCCTTGAGTCATGTTCTTCTTATTGCGGAAGAAATTTGACTTCCTCTTCCTTGAATTACCGGAAGACTGGGCTGATGCAGACTGGGCAGCTGGAGTGGCCTTAGAGGTAGGGTTCTCATACCTGAGAGCCATATCCATCAATGCCGTGAATGACCCATGCACATGAGTAATGAGTCGATCGTAGAACTCTGGTCGAGCTCCAGCGATAAACTTCTCGTTCAACTTGAGTGGGGTGTCAATCAGATTCAGACCATATTGTGAGAGTTCATTAAACTTCCTCTCATATTCTGTGAAGGTCATGCTGCCTTGCTTAAGATCCATGAAGTCTCTATAGAGCTGAGACTTGCCCGCTTCGGGCATCCATTTGGCCAGAAAGGCCTCCCTAAAGCACGATAAGAGATTAAAAGATAGATTCAAAAATGGGAAATTTGAATCCGAATTTGGACAACCCAAGAAGATACCTAAATTGCTCCCAAGTGAGGTCGGCCTCATTTGTTTGAGCAGTAATAGATAGCCACCAATTCAAAGCAGCGCCCTTCATTTGCCAAGCTGCGAGTTGCCTCTGCTGGGCATTAGTAATCTCGAGGCAGGAGAAAATCCTTTCTAAGTCCCCAAGCCATTGTTGAGCTTCTATGATGGTTTCTGTTCCCATAAATTTTGTGCCACCTAGCTCAACATAGTCCTTGCACAATTTAGTGAATCGGACTGGGGCAGCAGGAGGAGGAGCGACTTGCCCCCGACCCCGATTGTTTCTTCTGTTCATCCTGAAAGATTAAGGATGGATACTAAGGATAGAGGAAAAATATTAAGATATTCTAGGATAAGATAAAATTAAGTAATTAACAAAAGCTCGAATATAACGATGGAGAGAAAGAAGAAGTGTTTGGAAACTTATTTTAAAATAGGAAGTTTTATAATAAAATACTTCTTTAAAAATCTTTTTGAAAATCATTTTATACTTTTAAAATACGTTCTCTCATAAGGGAAAGATTCTGTAATTTGACTTCACTCATTCTAGAGTATTGCGACTCTATCTCAAATGAGTTTTTGTTCCTTAGGCTATGGTTTAAACCAAAGCTCTGATACCAACTGTAACGACCCACTATTTTGTGCCATTCGAATTCGACAAATATGATAATTGTCGAGCTGGAATAGTTCAAAATAATAGATTGTAATTATAGCTAAGGAACAAATGAAACCAAATACACAGAATCACAGACACAGATATCAGAATCTCACAGCGGAATATAAAATACTACAGTGGTTCATGACGCCACTGGAAACTTTTACAAACAGAAATACATTGTTCAAAACTTTAATACAAATTTTTAAGCCATAATAAAACATAGTCTTCCAAAATGTCTTGAATTACAAAATAGATAAAGACGAAGAAGCTTCCAACTAGCAAGAGTGATCTAGTCCTAGCTCCAGAAAGAAAAGCTGAATCTGCAACTCAGGCTGACCCGAGCGTACAATAAAACAAAACACTCGAGTCAGGACATACATACTTATATAATGTAAGCTAATTCAAGTGTACTGTAATATAGAGCAAGTAACTCAAAGGATGCTTGGGATCGCCCATCCTCTAAGGATCCGTTAAACTATTTACTATGTAGTATATTGCGCTATTATAATAGTGTCTATATTAAAATAAACTTACTTTTTAATAGCGTTAAGGGGTTACCCATATAGCCCTTAACACAAATAATGCCAATAGTCTATACAGTACCATAATACCTCCTGATCGGGAAGCTACCAGAGGATACTCCATAGGTACGACACAAATAGAAACTCGTAGGAGGCTCGCTAGGGTAGGTGACACGGCACAACTAGGCAATGCCAGGGTAGATATACCAATTACGCTTCCGGACCGATGGTAACGCGAAGCCGCAGCAACCGCCCACCTCGAACAACACTCCCAAATCAAAGGTGCGCACCAAAACAATCACAAGAGTAATAGAATGGCATACGAAGAAGTGCGTTCGATCAGAGGAGCTACCTCATTAATCCGTCAATCGCTCCTGTTTTAGCCACCTTATGCCAACTCACGGGAGTCGGGTCCACGTATTTACCTTTCAAGAAACCGTCACCACCATCCTACTTCATTCTGGAATCTCCACCGCGTACACGGTTAGTCAAAGTGGTTTTCGGTATCGACAGAGAGTATGTCCATATCCGATCCCGGTCTCTTTGCCAACCAAACGTTATTATAACCCGTGGTTATAGTTTGAAAAATGGTATTTATATTTTCAAATCAATATATATATTTCAAATACCTTTAATTTCAAATCCTTGATTTAAAACATTTCCTTTGAAAATATACCATTTCAATTTATTCAATTAAATTTGGAATTTATTGCTTTTTATCAAAAATAGAAATCATTTTCTTCTTTTAAATCTATCCAAACTCAATTTCTCAATTCCTTTATTTATTACATATTTAAATTCCAAATTTTTACTTATTCCCAATTAAATTTCCATAGATTTCAGATAAATCAATTTCAATTCTACAGCATCTAGGAAATGCTGTCTAAAGTTATGGGTTTAGGATAGTCAAATTTTAAAAGACAGCATTAAATGCTGTAGTAGACTTTAAGCTTAGAAATCTGTTTCAAATGTAACTTATTATTTATTAATTGAAATCTTACTCTTCAAAATCCAGAATTTCTAAAACAAGTTATATTCAAAAAAAATTTAATCAACATTTATTTATCTTTATAAATTCTATAAAATCCTTTATATCACTTTAAATCAAAATATTGTCAGTTCCAATTTAAAATGATTTAAAATATTTCAGAAAATGATATATAAACCACGGGTCTGTATAAGATTTTCTAGCCTAGGTCAAGTGAAACGGATTTATATCATTTCAATCCGATATTTACAAAACCCCGGGTTCTATCATTTCAAACCCGCAATCCCAAGTTATCAGTTAACAGTATATATGAACAATAATCATCATTTAGGCCTATCATTTCAGCCCATACAATCTATATTAACAGGGAACTTGCAGTGTGATTAAGCAGTAAATAAACAATAACATAATATAACTGCAGATAATAACTGATGAGGTGTCAATTTAAATGGGGTCCATCATTCTATATTACACTACAGACAGATAATAACGGAATAAAAATTTTTACACATACACTTGCAATAATTTACTAAAATATAAATACGTATGTCTGGTGAGAAATACTCACTTGGATGTTGCAGAAAATTTTGAATTTCAAAAACGACAGTTCACCGGTACAGACCGACAGAGGGTAACGATCAAATATCCCGGATGTTACGCCTATAACAGATCCAAATACCGGATACGTGACTTAAGAAATTTATGGTCAAAGCAAAATTAAGATAACTGAAAATAAGATTGGAAAGAGAGTTTTGACACACTCGGCTCGACTAGTTCACCACACAAACCGACTCAACCTAGGCTTCAGTTTGGATACACAAACTTGGGCTCGGCAACTCATTTCCAGGCTTGGTTATGTGAGCACGCTTATCTTTATCCAATATTCTTTTCTAAAAGTATGTATGCTGGTGATAAACACACCTCAGTGGTGCAAAGTTTAGCTTTCAAAAATTCAATGTAAGAATGTAATGAGTTTAGTTGTCAGTTTACTCTATTAAACATTCACCTACGTGTAGCCCCTTGCTAAAAGAAGATTCTTCTACATATCCTATTATTATTATTAAACAAACGCACTACCCATACTCAGTCTAAACTTCCAGTGGAACAAGCAAAAGGCTGAGTCCACCTTTCCTTTTCCTTTCTTTCTTTCTTTTTTTTTTTTTTTTTTTTTTTTCAATGAAAGGCGCATGTAATAAAATTCCTACCCACACTGCAATATCAAAACATACTTGCCTTTGCTGCCACAGAGGGCAGACCATGCCCAAAAACATGCACGCATGCCCCTATATTTGAAAATCTGATAAATCTTGTCAAACAAAAAGGGTCGGCTACAGGTGACCAAACTTATAAACTCTTTTTTTTTTTCAACTTAGTCCATACATTCTTGGTATCGGTCTGCATGCTATTTTCATCACATGTGTATGCCTTTTTCTTCCCTCTAACTACTATTGCAAACCCCAGCTCAATACCCAATTTCAACTGTGTAAAATAATACACTTACTTCTCTAGGCCGAGACACACTTTCACAGGTAGCCATATTTAACACTTCGCATGCAAGTTAATATTTTATGAGGCTTAGAAAAATGCTTGGCTGCCGCGACCATATTTGCTTCTGCTTCTGTAGTTGTTGGGCAACAGATGCTGACTTGTCCCTTTCACCCGAAATGGGTTTCAGAAACCACAATACAATGAAACTATACTAACTCCTTTTTTTTTTTTTTTTTTTTTTTTTAAGACATATACAGCTATGCTATTTCTCTTTTAGATCTTTGTATTAAAACCATTTCTATACTCACCCTAAAACCTACCCAAAACTAGAAACACAACTACTCGGTTAAAATTTTAAAATTTAGATGTCTGAAAGGAAAATGGGCAATCAGTATTATTCTTAAACAAACCCATGCTTTGCAACTAAAAGAAACTCAGGTCGGTGATGAAGTAGTCAAGTGGCAGCCGAGCATGTTGAAATTTCAAAGGAACACACGAAAATAGAAGAAAAGAGAAGAAACAAAAAGATGAGGACATTACCTGATGCTTGCTTGAAAAGGTGAGTGCTGAATGATACTAAGATGGACGCAGATGCTATATATACACGTGTATGTTCAAAGAGGGTGCGTGAGTTTGAATGAATATAGGGGACTTGCATAATTTTAGGGAAAACTGCAAGAATTTAGCCGAGAGAAATGAATTTCCTCAACGAAAGGAATGGCAAAATAAATTACTCTTGAACTGAAATGGAAGTTTTCAAGCGTTTCAAAATTTTCAGGTAAAAAGATTTTTATTAGAGGTGAGAAAATGGCAAATAAAAATTCGAACGGTTTTTTACTTTGTTTAGATGAAGCAAGGAATAAATGAGGTTTGATGCTCCATTTAAAAATTTCTTTCCTTTCTTTATTACGTTAATTGCTTGGGAGTTGAAACAATTTATGGTGTAATTTTATGCAAAATCAGACACGTCAGTTTATGGTCAAGGAAAAATCATTTTCGTTTTGCAAAACAAAAATGCAGATTTGAAAATTTCATGCGTGATTCTTGGCAAACGCAACGGTCAGGCATAGATGGATGGAAACAATATGCGACTCATATACTTAACATTTGAAGTAAATGCATTTACTTCAAATATTAAAAGATTTGATTGAGGGATCAGATCTCGAGCTCTTGCGTGACCTATGGTAAACAATTGAAAAAGCTTTTAACTCAAAAGGAAAAAGAAATAACTGTTGCATAAATATTTGCTTGATCAGTGGTTCAAGAGTTTGCACATCATATTTGCAGTGGGAAGATAAAACGCATGAGATAGGGAAGTTGATGTGCATGTTTTCAGTTTGAATATGAACGTGTACAAGATAAAAAGAAACTGCCGGGAGAAGAATACAAAGAAATGCTTGACGTTTTTACCAATTAAATGTGGATTCATTTTTGTTTAAGTTTTACCTGATTTAGTTTGACATTTTTAAATGCAAATGTTAACGTTTTTATGTATTCAGTTTAAAATATTAACGTATGTCAAAAATATATAAAACAACGGTCCTTTAAAACGAACCAACGTCCGTCTTAAAACCACTGACCAAAAATTTTCTTCAAAAAAAATTTGAAAATATTATTTTTACACTGCGTTAAACAGACGCAGTCTAAAATATCAAAAATTTTCACAAAAATGACATTTTGAAAACACACGTTTTATAACGTCACTTTTACCCTATAAATCACGCGTCTTTCAAACGCGAAATTTAACGGTTCAAACCTAGCTTAAAATTTTGCAGTTATTGTTTAAGTTTATTGACATATAAAAATTTTCAAAATATATCTCAAAATTTAATATTCAAACTATATTATTAAACACAATTTATACAATATATTATTTAAAAATTAAAATAAATTAAATAAAATAACTAGCTGAAACTAGGGTTGTTACACCACGGCTACATAATAGTAAGCAACATCACACATCTTGTTCGACTTATCAGAAAACAAACACGCAAGATAATGGAAGGCACATGAGACCAATAACTATAAGACAACGTGTCTAATACATAAAACAATGTAGGAGAAATAAGAAACACCGACAACAAGAAGCAACAAAGTTATGAAACAAAACATGGAACTGAATAGGCATATATTGGTAATTTACCCAACTAACTATAGGCCAAAACTGAAAAAATTATAGTAAAACTCAGTAAAATTCTAATTTGCTGGCTTCATATATGAAAATATGAGGGGAAAAAATTCATTTGTATATTAACTTCGATGCAGTTAATTAGATGGTTGGGTAATCAGTTCTGAGCTTCCCTTAACTAGAATCCATGGTCTTCCTACAATGTATTTTGCAGTATTTTTAATACCAATAAGGAAATTATATTATTGTTCATCTAGATTACTAAAAACATTATTAAGTTGATAGACTTTTTGTGCCCTACATTATTACTATTTGTGCATGTGAGAAACCTTAATGATGTTGCAAAGCACTTAACATTTCAAGATAAAATTGAAATCTTTAGAATATGTACGAATTTACTCTTTTTTATGTAATAATACAAAAAATATGCCTTGTTAATTTCTTGATGCAGGATGATGAACCCAATATTTATTGCTACAATCTATAACCAACACCCTTCATCAAATCGGAGATTTCAATAGTCAATGGGAAGATTCAGTTTAATGTTTTGCGTTTGTTGTTTTGATAGGGATTAAATTTGTTTTGTGTTTCATTTTGTGCTCAGTTTCATTTACTACACTATTGAATCAAAAAACAGTGGTTTATTTACAAAAATATGCTATAGGCATTTTTTCTTCGACATTTTTTTATCATTATATGCATGAACTATGAAGAGATTGGCATTTATATGCTACACTTCCAGTGGTATAAGTAATCACCGATCTTAAATTTAGTAATGGATAGTGCAAAATGGATGAAAAAATTTGTTTACCTTGACAGAATGAAATAGCTTATGATCATGCATAAATACTTTTTTGTTGGTGGCAAATGTTGCAAAACACTAAATGTAAGATGGCTTTATATAACATTAAGATAACCAGTCTCTCACAGCCTTTCCTTTGCAACCGACTTGCCTAAATTCTTCCTATCTATCTTCAGTGGACTTCTCATCCAAGCATAAACTTCGATACAAGCTTCTTAACAGGAGATTCACCTCTCATAATGCTATGCTTTCCAGATCCATAAATACTTGCAATGGAATATCAACATCTTACATTACTATTATCCTATACACTTCAACAATTCTATCCATTGTAAAAGAATTACACAAGCTGATGCTAAGTGAAATTCATGTAGATCTAACTCTCATTCTATATCTGACGATTTAACATTTTCAGCCAAAAACGATAAACTCGTCATTTCTTTTACTATTAATGCTCCATGTTTATTACCCAAGTGCTCAGTTAGATCATCATAACAAAGTGGAAGTATAGCTGAACCTTGAACTATCATATTCAAACAAGGATAAGGATCCAAAACAGAATTGAAAGTCCTGGTAGATAATTGTACTCAAATTATAGTTTATTGTACTCATTCTATTTTGATCAAAATACATTCAAACTAAACCAAGTATAGTTTATTGTACTTAAATTATAATTAACTGGGCAATTATAGATTAATTATATTTATTGCTATTTTTGATCAAATTGGTTGATGCAATATACCAAGCAGAGTAAATAAATATGAATAAATCTATAGCAAATGATTACAAGTTATGCACACTGACCATCCCAATCATATTTTAGTAGCAAGTATATAATCTTATAAATTTATCAAATTAATTACTTTTGAATACATTACCTAAATTTTTCACAGAAATTTGCAATACCAAGTAGTCATATTTCAAAATTAGCTCTAGTCTACAAAAGAAGTAATAACCTATTTTGTGAAGCCAGCACCAATATTTAACCTCATAAGGTTGAATTAATGACACAACGGTAATATAGCAGTCACTCCAGTTATAGATACTATTTGATACGTGAATTGTTAAAATCAGCTTATTTGTGTTCAATAAGTTTAAAAAGACACTATATATCGCTTTATATTGAGATTTGAGTCTTAAAGATCTAAAAATCTTTCGTTTAATCATGCATAATATTGGTACCTTTGTAGCGTTATATAGAACGCAGCCCCTACAATGTGTATAGTGTAGCGGGTTGCATTGTAGTGTAGCAGGTTGTAGCATTATAAGCTTGATCATATTGTCTATTCAAAAATTGTTATTTCCACCTCAATAGCAAACTGAAAAGGGAAAAAATGAACAAAAGATGAAATCAAGCATATGCACCAATATAGGAGTACATCCATGTAAAAGTATATAATTACCTGAAGTATCTTCACTTTACTCATCGCAGGCTCAATAACTCTTGCTTCTAGATCATTGCCAATATTTCCATTTACATGATCCAATCCCATACTGTAGAGTTACAAAGTATATATAAAGTTGGCATTTAATAATTTCAACTCTCAAGTCAAGGTATATAATACATTATGTACTTTTTAAAGTGAAAATTCATCAAGGAAATACCAGCTTTACCATAATTCCTATAAACTAAAACCGTTGTAGAATTTGAAGTTTTTAGCAAATGGTTTTCTACAACATAAGGAACCATTCACCTAACTATTTTGTTTGTTAAGATTTAAGACTACTTTTGTATATGCACTTCAAATTACTGCAAGTTTAAATAATAATAAGTTTATTATCATCATATATAGTTTAATATAAGTCACATGATCAGGGACACTCTTATTCTTTTCTGCATCACAAAACCATAGCAATAAACCCTAACTCCCCAGTACTGCTACGTAGCAATACTTTCACAACTTCTTCAATAAATTCTTAGTAAAAAGTCAAGTTGTGGATAATTTATACTAGATTTTAGTAATTGCAACAGGGTTACGGTGTATACATGATATAGACTCTACCCTTCTGCAGCATGTATCACAAAATAGTACAAGTGACGTGGATATAAAATGCCACACGATCAGGGACATTATACTAAAAAAAAGGTGAATGGTTTTTTACACTGCATCAAAACAACCAAATTTGTTATATGCAATTAACCATGAATATTAGTGACATGAGAAATCAACATGTTATCCCGGATCACCTCAAGCAAATTAGCGTGCTAACCATAAATGTATACATGGAAAGAGCCCTGAAACACATAATGGTAAGCTGTATGCAGGTGGGATGAATACTTAGACATATTACATAGAACATGAATGTATAAACTAAGGTGCTTATGTCATTTAGTTAGGTTCCGATGTCTTATTATGTTTTTTTTATAATAAATTATCAAAGCCGGTTAACCATGAACCATGACAGCTTAAGTTTCACCTAAAGAGCACGATTGAAAAAGAAATAAATTGCTTGAACCACATAAACAACCTGACAGTAGCATAGCCTTTATGGATCTACTTGGGCACCTTTCTAGACAAGAGAGACAAAGCATATATCATTAATGATGATGTTGGCTCAAGCAAGATGAGAATGTAATATAGGACAATCTATTATAAATTAAGCAGAACTTCTTTTGGGCATCTATGTTAATACAAGGAAAAGAGGCGAGAAAGGTATTAAAATAAATGTTATCTGACCTAAACTAAAATCAATCATATCAAGGAATATAACATTCAAATGAATGTTTAGAAATTTACTAATTGTTCTTGTAAGGAAATATATAAGTGATGGAACTGCATTAGTGCTACTAGAAGGGGAACAAGCAAAGAACCATCTCTACTATTAACAAATTAAACACATTTTCAATTGAGTGTGAAGGTGATGATAGTGGAGAAAGTGTAAATAGGACAAAAACTCTACTCCGGTCTTCCCCCAAACACAGATGCCATGGCTGCTCTTAGAAATGTCAACTTTTCGCAAATTAAGACAACCCACAATTATTTAATGGTTTTGATTTTTGGTTCTTTTAGTTTTTGACAAATTAGGTGCCGAAATAGAAAAATTGGTATAAACTGAAATTGATTCTGGGAGAATACCTGTACTTTGTCGGGTTCTTGCCGCCATTGCAAGTAACCAAATCTGCGTCCCTTTCAGAAACTAGTCACTTGGTACAATGGGTATTCAACAAAGAAGATAGAGTTTATAGAAGTTGTTTGCTTCGCATATTGTTTGATGAGTAAATTTAAGCGGTGCTTGGTTTTAATGTAAGGATTGAGAAGCAGGATATTCTTTTGTTGCCCCTATCTCGTGCATTGCTCAAGGAATTTGTCTTGCCTGCCTTAGTCTTAGACTGGGACTTGGAAGAAGAGATGAGGTAGAAGAGGGAGATGGCGTAGAAGGTAAAGTTGGATGTGGCTGTAGATGAGAACAAGATCACGGAAGAAAAGCGAGGAGAGGGAAATGAAAATTTAATAGACTGGAAACAGAGAGAAGTGCAGGCGAATGAAAAATTAAGGGGAAATTCAATGAGGAAAGTTAAATGTGATTTTGGTAGCATTAATTTACGGTAGAGAAATGCCAATAGTTGCATTTGGTAACAAACGCTGCCATATTGTGCAGCTAATAACTAATTTTCTTGTAGTGATAACTTCCATTGAACAGCGGGAATCACATCACATCCACTTGGCTCGTCTGATATGATGAACTCTGTAATGAAATTTGCTAGCGCTTGACCTTGGATAGCCCTCCGTGGTAGGTAAGTGATGTCGAACTGATTCAGTTCAATGTTCCATTTAAGTAGCCTTCCAGAAGTTTCTGGCCGTTGGAGCACCTGCGCAAAGGTTGATCGGTATAAATACTGACCAGATGTGCCTAGAAATATGGGTGGAGCTTGCGTGATGTGATCGCCAAGCAGTAGGCCAGCTTCTCAATCTTAGAATAATTTCTCTCTGCTCGGTTAAACACTTATTAACATAGTACACTGGCTTTTGGATTCGGTCCTCCTCATGAACCAGAGCTGCACTGATGGCATGCTGGGACACGACCAAGTTAGCATACAACTCCTCATGGTCTACGGGTTTTGACAAAACCGGAGGCCTCTCCAAGTGTCTCACCCGACCTCGGAACACGTCCTCTCAGTTCGGCGTCCATTCAAAATTTCTTTTTCCTCTCCTTATCACATCAAAGAAAGGAATACACTTGTCGGTTACTCTGGATATAAATCGACTCAACACTGCGACTTTTCCATTCAGGCTTTGTACTTGCTTTATAGTTCTGGGTGCTATGTATAAAATAGCTTGAATCTTTTCTAGGTTGGCTTCGATTCCCCATGCATTGACAACGAAACCCCAAAACTTCCCCACTGCAATGTCAAAGGAACATTTCAGTGCATTGATTTTCATTCCGTAAAATATGAGTATATCAAACATCACTGCTAAGTCTCGACTGTGGTTGTTTGACTATCATGACTTCACGAGCATATCATCCACACATACTTCCATCTTTCTACCAACTGGTCTTTAAACATCCAGTTCACCAAACTTTGATATGTTCCCCTACGTTCTTCACCCTGAAAGGCATCACTACATAACAGTAAAGTCCAACGTCGGTGACAAAACTGGTATGCTTCTGATCCGAAATGTGCATCGAGATCTGATTGTATCCCGAATACGCATCCATAAATGATAATAATTTGTGTCCTACTGTCGAGTCAACCGGCTGATCTATTTTGGGAAAAGGAAACCTATCCTTAGGGCATGCCTTGTTCAGGTTTGAGTAATAAACACAGGTCCTCCACTTCCCATTTGACTTCCTCACCAGTACAGGATTAGATATCCATTCAGGATAGAGGGCATCATGGACAAAACGATTGACTTTGAGTTTATTCACCTCCTCTCTTAGATCAGCGGACCTCCCGGGTCCATGCCTCTCCTCTTTTGTTTCACTGGCACATACTTTGGGTCAATGTTCAACATATGACTTGCAATGGCGGGAGAAATCCCACAAATATCAAAATGGGTCCAACCGAAAATATCTAGATTCGCTTGGAGGAAATCAGCGAGATCCTCTACCATCGAGGGGTTAAGCTGTGATCCAATCTTAAGCACCCATGACGGGTTATCATGGCTGATTAGAATGTCAATTGTCGGTTCAGCCGATGCCGCCTTGGCCTCCTTGGGTCCATCATCATCATCTCTTGGATGTACATCTCTATAAATCTGACAATGTTGCTCAAGCCAAGGCTTGGGTGCTACTTATCAATCTTCAACAACATGGATGCAGGCAGGGTTGTCCACACACTTGCCCTTCTCTCTTCGTTGTGCCTCTCTCGCTTCAGCCACATAACAAACTCGACCAGTTGCTTGATCGCCATACACTACAGCAACTCCTCTATCCGTTGGGAATTTTAAGATCAAGCACCACGGGCCAAAGTTTCCCTAAACTCCACCAGGGTTGGTCTGCCTAGAAGAATATTATATGGGGAATCAACATCCAAAACAATGAATGATTGGATTTGTAACCTCCTATGTTCGCCTTCTCCTAATTCAATTGGCAATTCTACAAATCCTACTGCATCGGTAGCCGCACCACTAAAGCCATGAATGCGGGCTTTAGATGATTTTAGATCCATTGCCTCCATCTTCATTTGGTCATACGCCTTCTTGAAGATAATATTAACAGAACTTCCACAATCAATATGTATCCTCTTCACAACGTTGGTCCAATCGTAGCTGAGATAACCATCAGGTCAATGGGAGGTGCCTCCACCTGGTCAGCATCTCTGCTCCTGAATACTATGTCATCCATCATCATTCGTTGCTGCTTCGCTGGAGTCCCATCTTCTATGTTCGAGCAGCATTCAAAACCTACATGTTTCAGAAACTAGAATAGCGTTCCATTTCTTGCCAACTCTTGTCTGCCGGATGATGTCCACCGATTATCATGTTTATGACCAGTCTTCCTTCGTTCCGAGCGGGTTCCTCGGATCGATGTGAAGCTCGCTCGTGATTGGGTTCGGATGTCCCCTATCCACTTTCTTATGGATTCTTAACAAACTGCTGTAATTTCTTCTAATGAATCAACTTTTATATACCATCATGGAGATGCCTACACTCTTCAGTATTGTGCCCGTAGTTCTTGTGAAACCGACAATACTTCCAGTCTTCTTTTGTTCCTTAATGGATTCCTTTGGGCGCGGCTTTCGATATTGGAATGCATTACAAGTTGATAGATAAATATTCTCCAAAGATGTATTTAGAGGAGTATATTCGCTATAGGTTGGGATTCTTGGTTTTCACTTTCCTACTTCCCTCTTTCGTTCGACATTTCCTCCTCTGAATCCTTTAAATAGCTACGGCTTATTTTGAACATCGACTTGGACCTTTTTAGAGTTTTCGTCAGATTGCTTTACTACAATGTTGCTTTGCACCGCTTCCTCGCTGGGCCCTGGCGCGCTGCTTCATCTTGACCACCTGGTCTCTTCCCTTCTCATGAATTCGTTCGCCTTTGAATAAAAGCATTCTAGGGTAGTCGGTGGTTTTCTTGCTAGCCAACCACCAAACTTTGAGTCCAGATCTACTCCTCGCATCACGACCATAAGCATAAGATGGTCATTCGGATTGCTAACTACAGTTGCAGCAACGTGAAATCTTTGCAAAGAATCCTTCAAGTACTCCCCCGAAGCTTGGATCATACCGTAAAACAACATCACATCCTTTGGACGAGTGGCATGGATCCTAAACTGCTCCATAAATTTCATCTGTAACTCATCAAACTTCGAGATCAATCATGGGGGAAGTCCGGTGAACCACATGGTAGCGATTCCTGATAGGGTTATTGGGAAGCATCTGCATTTGGACGCATCATTTTACCTAGCCGAGTCCATCATACACTTATATCTCATTATGTGATGTTGGGGATCGGTCTTCCCTTCATAAGCTGGAATAGTAGGCATGTTGAATTTTTGGGGGTACTCGGCTTGTAGGATGGTATCTGTAAATGGAGTATGGCTCCTAGATATGCCCCAGTCGTTGTTGGTTAAGCCATGATTCTCCCTTATAAGTTGTCTGACCATAGATGCTAAATCTGGGGTCTGGATGGGAGGTGGCAAGTCGGTATCCATCCTGCACGATTGTTCTGGATGGTGCCGAGGCGATCACCTAAGTTCGCATCCTAAGGACCTGCTTCACTACGACCCTAGTGATGTGGTGGACTAGCTCCCAAGCGTGCTCCA
The DNA here is from genome assembly GCA_030765085.1 of Allium cepa. NCBI lineage: Eukaryota > Viridiplantae > Streptophyta > Magnoliopsida > Asparagales > Amaryllidaceae > Allium > Allium cepa. The sequence continues at coordinate 663,907,601 of CM060934.1, read as the reverse complement.
TGTCCTAAGTTCCTCGCTCTAGGTTGAGAGCGACTCCCCAGGTTCAGATAAGGGATGATGTTTCCAGGTAGGGAATCTGAACCATTTCTGTCGGTTTGCTCTTGTCGAGTCGTAATCAATTGCTCTGTTGCACCAGTTTTTGGCATTTCAATCCTACGGCATCTATGCTTGGGGTGTTCATTTGACGAAGCAGAGCTATCGGATAATGAGTAGGAAGCAGGGCTTCCTCCATCGTTCTAGCGCTTGTGCTGAGCGATCTGGGTCATCATGTTGGCGTTTGTTTAAATCTCCTCAAGTTGTTTCCTACTTTCCACGAGCTCTCTCATCAGCTCATTAACTCTACCCTAGTGACAATTTTGGTTGGTTTGGGATGGTGGTGGGCTTTGCACGTACATTAGCTTGCTGGTTGTTGGGTCCCACTTGCTGGACACTTGGGGTCTCATTAGCATCCATGTTGTGGGAGGCAGATCTGGTACGTTCTCTTGCCTTCTTAGAGTTATCCGTAGAAATTTTGAGTAGAATCTGTGAACAGCATATGCCGATCCAACCAAGCCGATCGAGACATGCTGACCCACTGAAGCCGAACGATACTTGCTGAACCTAGGCCAAACGACACCCGCTGAACTAAGGCCGAGCCATACCTAGCGATCTATACTTACCGACCCAGATGTATCAAGCCATGCTTGCCGAGCCATACTCACTAAGCCAGTCGTATCGGGCCATCTTGGCTTATGCATCATGACCGAACCATGCATGATCTCCTCTCCTTGAGCGAGCCGTATATGATCGAGCCACCTTGATCGAGCGACCCACACCAAACCATCCATGGATGATGACCTAGATAAGTTACATCAATCCTTCATGTTTCTAGTCCTCCCTTGACTCGGTTCTCGTTTAAGCCCCATCATATCTTCTGCAACTATCGTCTTGTAGCCGGGCCAAGTAGCTGGGTAACACCTAGGGAGCCTACCCAAGGGATCTCACCTCAAAAGAATAAAATCGGAGAGATTGACATTCTTCCCTCGGTAGGGATCGGCTGAAATCAACAGGAAATCCATGTCGAAGCAGAAATCAAGCAATAACTCGAGTTCTACTATCCTAGTTGGCACTAAATTTGGAGGCCAAGTGTGTTTTAGCATGGGAAAGCTACATAGTGATCACTCTCCCAAATTCGACCAAAGTTGGGATCGCTACTGATCCCTATTGTTTGGGATTTGGGTCAAGCGATCCCTCTTATGAGTCATATGGTTCTGGAGGTCCTACTGCCGAGTTTTCAGGGAGATATTTGGTCATCTTCGTTTATAAATACTGGCTTGGTTATTCATTTTTGGGACTTTACACTGCTAGTTGTTTTGTACTCTATTGCAACTAAGGATTTTCATCTGATCCCTATTGTACTCAGTTTACAAAGTGATTAATAAAGCAATCTGTGCAAATGAACGTAAGCACACAATGCCGAACCATTATAAATCGTTGTTTTCGTGTTATTTCTTCAATTTACTACTATTTCTTGGTTATTATCCTTAGTTTTCGTTTTATAATCTTCTTTGATTTAACTTTAAAATTTCTATTGGGTGTTTGTGCCAATTTTTGGGGCAAACAATTTGTCCATGTCTCAATATGAAGTGATAAAATAAACCTATAAACCGACGAATATTAATATTCAAATTTTATTTTATTTTTGAAATCTAGGTTTGTCTCGTTTTCCATTTTACTGCGTTGTTTATTTGACAGGTATAATGGATGACTGGATACAAGCTGGAGTAAGCAAATCAAGATCAAATCGAGTATGAGTGAGTGAGGAAACAAAGTGTTGATATAAGTGTGTAGAGAAATTGTGTATATGAGAGCATGGAAATTTGTATAACGATAGTTGTATTGTAATTGAAAATTGTAAATATGGTGGAGGAAAATAATGTGTACTATTTGAAATTGAAATAAAATATTTCTTTGAATAAATATTCTGATTCATTTATTTTATACAGCAAATATTTATCTCATTCTGTGAAATTGCAATAGTACTGTAACAAATAATTTTAATGAATATATATATATATATATGTTTATTATCAGAAAAAAAGCATAAACCATTGTATTCTACAATCTTCCCGTTTTAATGATAACAAATATATATTAAGATTCCGAATTCAACAAATGTGTTTAGTGTGATGTGTTCAAGTTCCCTCTATTTAGATGCTCCCCATACAACTAGACCCACCTTAAACAGATGTGTACAATTAAAAATGAATAGTTGTTTTTTCAAAAATAATTACAAAACGACTCTTGAATAATAAAAGCACTCTCGAATATCAATAAGGTTATTACTCAGTCAACAAAACCTTAACCGCTCTCCCTCTTTTGTTATCATTAAAAATTATAATAGTAACAAAAATAGTAATGAATTTTGATTAAAATTGTAAAATCAAATCAAGAGGAGAATATATATATCGCAAATTCCTATTAATAAAAAATCCATAATGTTTTATTTATTAGAAACAAATTCCACTTTAGAGAAATGATAGGATTATGGTTTAGGGAAAAATTTATGCAGTGATATTAGTTTGGTATTTTCAATAAAGACTAATTTTTAAATCATCCTTTTAAATATTATACCAAAAATAATATTAGCACTTTCTAATCATGCATAACAGTTAGGACTTTTCGATGAGGTTGGTAGTCACTTTCAAATAAATGTCAAGTCAAATAAATATCAAGTATTTTCTAACCAAACATAACCATGAAGACTTTTAAATAAGATTAAAACCACTTGAGTATTTACCCCTCTTTTATATGAGTCACATTCAAGCATAACCATGAAGACTTTTAAAAGAGAATGGAAGCAAATATATAGAGATTCAATAATTCACTCATGCATAACCCCGAGGACTTTAAATGAGAGTGAATACATTAGGATATAATTTTTTACAAAAAGAAATGTTTCCTTGTTTTGAAATACCAATTTCTACACACTATACTAAATTGTGGCGTATGGATTGAAAGAAAGATAATAGTGATAGAAATGATCATGAAATAAGTACTAATTTAAAAAATTATAATTTTTTTTTAAATTTTTATGAAATTTAAAATTATACTTCCTCTTATTATGGAATATAATTTGATCATTATCCATCACTTTTTCAAACATTATTAATAATTTTGATAAGTTTCAAAAAAGTTATAGTCAAAGACTATCTTTGCTAGAGTAAATTCCTTATTAAAATAAACAAGTGTATTTTCATCAAAATAAAAACCAAATTATATAAACAAAATGCTAAAAATATGTAAAATTCAATTTTCTGTAGGGGGCTTTGTGAAAATGTGTGATAGTTGAAAATCGTTTGAAAATAATCAATCAAATGCAATTATGTTTTCAACATGATGTTTGTTACCGCTTGTATTTGGATTGACCAAGGTGGCATAAAGTGGTATATAAGAACATAAGCAAAACATTTACCCCTCAAAATCACTCGAATTGATTTTCAAAATTGTCAGTATGACCATTTATACCAGTTAAAGGAAAAGGCATTTATATTGAAGCAAAAAAAATATATCTCCAACCATTCTTTGTTAATCATGAACAAGGCAGTGAGAGATAATAACTTTACCAAAGCAATTGAAAATCAATGTTTTGAAAATTCAGTCCATTTGAAACCACTACTTGAAAGCTTTAACTCTGTAAATTGATTTAGTATAAAACATGAAAGTTTTAGATATTCAAATTTTTCACTTATCAGAATTGGTTTCAAGTCAAAATGAGAAATTGATCAAAAGTTAAGAATGAAATACTATAATTTGTTTGTGTACGTCAAAAATACTTTTCAAGTAATGTGCCGAAAAGATTGTTGTTTTTCAATATTTTTCAAAACGAATCAATGAAAACTCAAAACAGTAAAGTTGTAGTTCTATCAGTTAACTTCTTGGAGATTCCACAATTTCTAAAGTCGGAGTAAAAATATTCAAGTTATGATCGAAATACTATAGCCATGTCAAGAAATTCTAAAACTGTTTTCAAATAATACTCCAAATGATTTACAGTTTTTCACCTGTTTAAGTTTAGATTCTGGAAATTTTTTTAAAAGAAAACAACATATAGAGTTTTCTATCTATTTTCCAAAACTTCATGAATTTTATAAATTGGAGTTAAGGAACTCAAGATATGGCAAATTTACTACAGTAGTACCAACAAAAACATAATTTACAATAAGAAGAGTAAATCATGTTTAGAGATCGTAGCTTTACAACCTTCAATGTCGTAATATTCGAAATGTGTAGATCTCCACCTCATTTTTCTAGACCAAGGAACATTGGGATTTTTCTCATCAATCATATAGAACAACTTGAAATCCGTCTCTCTCGAAATTGGACCTTAGCCTGCTTTTGTATCTAAATTTTGGAAGAAGCGAGCGGTCTAACTAAGGATGAAGAACCACTTTCTTTTTCGGTTGAAATATTTGGTATCCAAATTTGTTTATATGAAAAACTGTTAATTTTCGCAATCGTATTATTAGGAACCCAAGCTTGTTTAAATTTAAGAGAATTCGCTTTTTTATCTTTTGGAATCTTGTTTTGTTTAATGGTCTTGTTCTTATTTTGGATTATTATTGCTTTGCCTAATATTTCCACAATCTATGCATTTGGGTATCACACTTGTCCCTCTAGCGATGTTGTTAGGTGTTTGTTTATATATTGCTACCTTTTTAAATCCAAGCTCTTTTCTGTTATTCGCAAAATGTTGATTTCCTTACAGTGTATTAAACAAAATTTCACCATTGGAAACTTTATGAAGAGTCAACTCAAGATCATTGACTTTTAAAAGTTCATTTTCATTTATCAGTTTGGAACATCGACTAATAACATTTTCTCTCTTTTCAAAATTATTCCTTTTAAGACCATATTTTCATTTTCAAGCTTATTATTTTTGGTCTCAAAATTTAAGTTTTTCAAAATCCTTGATTTTTTTTTCAATCTCCTTTTCAAATTCATGACTTATTTGAATAATTTCAGATTTTCTATTTTTCAAAATCACATTTTCTTTGAAGGGTTTTGAATTTTCTTTGACCTCATTTAACTCCCTTTCAAAAATCGCATAATTAGAATTTTCTCACCTTTTAAGACTATCCAACCCTCTTTGTAAAATATTACTTTTGCAAATCAACTTAGTTTCGTTTTTTTTAAATCAAAATTTCTTTTTCTAACTTTTGAAAATTTTCATGAAAACAGGCAAATTCTTTCTCGTAATTCAGGCAAGTTTTATAATTGGAATTTTCAATCTTCTTAATGTTCTTAAACTTATTTTCCAATTCATCTTTTTTCTGACGCAATTTATATTGTTCCCTTTTCAACTTGTCATTTTTATTCTCAAGATCATCATTTTTTTTAATTAATTTTTGACACAAGAGAACTATATCTTTGAATAAAAATCACTTATCTCATTAGCTGTTGCATCTTTGTCACTGCCGTCTTTTGTAAATACCGACAAGCAAATTTATTTAACGAAGTCGATTATGTTAGGTTTCTTGTCATTGTTGACTTTTCTATGATATATTGCATCGAGAGTATTCTATATTTCCTGTGTAGTTAAACAATGAGAAATATAATTAAAGTCATCTCGATTAATTTGAGATTCGAGTATAAGCATTACAAAAGCATTAATTGAAATATTTTTCTTATATATCATATCACATCCATTTTCAATAATATCCCAATATTTAAAATTAACAGATTCTAAATAAAATTCCTTTTCTGATTTTCAATTTAAAAAAATCTGTTACGTCAAAAATAGGGGCACTGACACTGGACTGACTCTCGCAAGATCTACAACAAGGATTATATATCTGTGCTATTAACCATGCTTTGATACCACTTGTGGGATCGAATTAAACCTAGGGGGTTAAAAGGGTTTGTTAGAAAATTCACAGATATATAAAAATTATAGCACAGAAAATAATATAGTAAATGTGGAAATTAAAAGCAACGCACAAGCTTACTTAGCTTTGGCAAAACCCACCTACGCTGCCTCCAAGGTTTTTAGTAGGAATTAAACAAATACCACTTATAGACCATGTAAACTTGTGAATATCGCTTACCTATTTGTTCTAACTATACGATCAAAATTCTACTACAACTCTGCCATAGAGTTGCGAATTCTCAAACTATGCCACGTAGCTCGTAATCTAGTTTATACTAGAGTTTAACAATTTAAAATATAAAATTACAATAAAAAATAGAAACCCTAGATACAAATTCTAATTCAATTCTTCTCAAGTGAAAGTAAACAATGACACAAATAAAATATGCGTATGCCCCTTTTTATCTCCATCCCGTATCTCCTTTTAGTTCATGCTATCCGCTCCACTTTCTCTTCGTTCTTCAAAATTAGGGTTTCTGGAAACTGAAGCCGCCGCTTTGAATTTGAAGCTTCGAGTCGCCTTACTTCTTTGTTTATTACGCTCTTCGGTTTGCTAGCGTTTGATGGTTGCGACCGCTTCACCGAGTCGGATAATTCTTCAAATGAGGTTTTGGTATGGTTTCGCATTTTCTGATTTAGATTCTATTGTTTTTAAATCAAACACTTCTACTTACGATGCTTTGGGTGTTTATATAGGAACCAATAATTTCTAACTGAAACATTCAAAATTGACTTTGAGATTTTGTACTTCGGCTGTTGATTTCTAATTGAGTGGTTTGATGCTTTCCGACGAGTTCAAGTTATGATATATATTCGCGTATATCTTTTTCTATTAGTTGAATTTTGATTCCAACTTGCATACACCATTTTGAACTTTTTCATACTGTTTTGACGAACTCAAGTTTGGTTGTGGTCCATTAACTTGGTTGCATTGGTTCATTGCCTAGAGTTCATTGATGTGCATCCCTTTTGTAGCTTGCTTGTGCACTGATCATTACTTTTGCTTGCACATATATGCTTGTATATTTGTTTTATGATACGTGCACCTGAGTTGAGCCGAAGACGACTTGCACTTGACCTTATGTACATTTGCACCGAGTTGAGCCTTTAGGCTTGAACTTTGCACTTGTCCGTGAGATCAGATCGAGGCTGGACCTAGTAATATTCGCAGTGGCCCACTGTGCATATCATGAGTTGGCCATGCATCTATATTTGTCCATGTATAAATATAAAATGAAAAAAACCCATAAACCGAGGCAATAGTAATGTTAATATTCAATTTTATTTTTGCAATTTAGGTTTGTTTCTTTTTTATTTTATCGTATTGTTTATTTGGCAGGTATAGCGGATGACTGGACACAAGCTGGAGTAAGCAAATTAAGATCAAAATCGAGTGTGAGTGAGTAAGGAAATAAAGTATTGTATATGGGTATGTAGAGAAATTATGTATATGAGAGTATGGAAATTTGTATAATGGTAGACTGTATGGTAATTAAAAAATTGTAAATATAGTGGAAGCAAACAATGTGTACTATTTGAAATTGAAATAAAATATTTGTTTGAATAAATATATTTTTTAAATGATATTCTGATTCATTTATTTTATTCGGCAAATATTTATCTCATTCTGTGAAATCGCATAGTATTATAACAAACGAATTTAACGAATATATATGTGTGTGTGTGTGTTTATGTTTATTATCATCAAATAAAAATCATAAACCATTGTATTCTACATATATGTTGTTCACCTAGTGTTGAATGATAGGTGAATTTTTTTCGGCTTGACAGATTCAATCAAAGTGGTTGGAGCCATCAAAGGAAGAAATTTCGCATTGCGGAGTTCGTATTTGAATGAGATTATATTGTGAAGATGTATGGAGTGGGGTGGTGAGGTGGCCGTAGTACATGGAATGGTGGGTTTTTGGATTAGAGGCTACTTTGGTGTGTTGTTCGACAATGGATTGTGTGAGTGTTTGGAGGGCGGTTTGATATCGGTAACTTCAGATTGTTGGAATGTGAGGTTAGTTTCTAGAGAAGAAAGGGTAAAGGTGATGTTATCTATGGAGGTTTGGTGTTGATGGAGAGTGAAAGCACGGATTGATGCAAACTGCTTTACTTGGCGAAATTAAAGAAAAAATTATGCATAAAGGAGGAAGAAAGATGATGAAGGAGGAAATATTTCATTAATTCATTACCTTTTACCTTTTCCTGTTCATTTATAGCCACATCATGAGTAGAATAAGACAAAAGTTGTAACAAACCCTCTCATAATATGACACCTTGTTCCACTAGAGATGAAATATTTAACTGATTACATCATTAGCTCTTTAATTGTTTCTAGAATATATATCAGTCTTGGAATCGTGTTAGTTTCTTGATGATTCTTTCTTAGCCTTGAGTGGTGCATACTTATAGAATCCTTGTGCGTGTTGAGTGATGCACCCATATCCTTGTGGTGCATTAGCTATAAAATGGATATTATTAACATTTATTTTGTTGGAAGATAGAATTCATTAAGACATATAAATGTTACAGATGTGATATCACCCACGTTTATAACCGTCGAAAAAGAATTTTTTTCAAAGTTCATAACTTTTGGAGGATAGGATTTAGTAACAGATATAAGTATTACAAATAAATATCTACATCCACATAGCAACATGTTTAAGTGTTACTGAAATTACTAGCAACGGTTATACTTGTTGAAAATTCTTCGTTGTCCAATTTTCCATTTCTATGTATGATCGACTACATCTGATCAATTTATCTATACATGATTGATTAGATATATAGTGAGGTGGGTCTGAGTTATTTTTCAGATATTTGAAATCAATCAACGGGATGTACTGTTAGCATGCGAGGGCAGTAAACATTAGGGATGTAAGAGTAGGAATCATGATAAACATGGTCGTCTTGATATTAACCTCATTTTTTGGATCCTTGAATTCCAGCAATTAACTTTGGTTAAAGAAACATCTCCCGTATGAACGAGCCTTACAAAATGAAGGTAACTATGTAATTTAAAATTAATATCTAACAATAGTTTCCTTAAAAAATAAACAAATAAATCTTTAATAATAGTTGTAATAACTTTGATGTCACATTTTTTGATATTAACATGAACTACCAAAAATGTCCTTTCATATATGATCAAATCATAATCACTTAAAAATATAATCTAATATCTAACTTTTTATACAAATTCAAACGTCGTTAACAATTAAACATGTTTTACAAATTCAAAACAATTCTAAAAATATGATCTAAAATCATACTTTCTTTACAATTATACAAATCTTAACATCACTTGAATTTTTTTTTTTTTTTACTGATTTAAACATATAAAATTTATATGGAAAACTTCGCGCGTGCAATAACATTCGTAAATGAAATCAGATTAAAAATTTAGTAGTTAAAACTGAAACGGATATTTAAATTTGTAATGGTTCAAAAAAAAATAAAAAAGTTTATTTGTTCTGGCTTATAACGGTATTACTATACAAGCATTTAACCCGAGTAGACATTTTATATTCATCGTGACCTAAATTAAATTGTGCCTGTGGAGCTAAAACTTTCATAATCATTGCCACGACGCAAATAAATGAAGTTATCTGCACAGGCCAACTAATAATCCAGCAATGCAAGGAATATAACTACTACATTAATACATGACTACGACTACTCTCTTTACTCTTTAGCTGCAGCCTAGCGATCACTACTATTTTTAGCCAAGCATATGTTCAAGGACTTACAGATAATTCGTCGACAATAATTATGCATTTATTCGTGTAACTTCGTGTCAGATACAAGTGACTTGGTCGTATTAGATATTTAGATGCAGTGACGCTATTACACAAAAATAAACACATCAACGTGCACATCATAACCAAATAACTACGATAAATAAGAAAACAGCAGTTTAATTATTGCAGGAGGCGCAATAAGCTTTTATGTGGGTGTCTTTAATGAAGACTTAGGTCCTTGAGTTTGAAAGGCACTGCCCTAATAACAATCTGATGATACATGGCCGCCAGAGCTGCTCCTATGAACGGTCCCACCCAGAATATCCACTGCACAATTCATAAATCAAGTTAGTTTGCAATCAAAGTGGCTATGTGCTGCTTTCTCAAGCGTTTAACATTGTTCTCATATGCATTGTAGGCATGACCCAAATGGTCCATGTATCCATAACTTGTCTATTTTTTAGACTACAACAAGGAGAGTATATAGAACTTGCCTGGTCATCCCATGCGTTCTGTTTATTGTAAACAAGGGCAGCTCCTAGACTGCGTGCAGGGTTGATGCCTGTCCCTGTAATCGGAATAGTAGCCAAGTGCACCAAAAATACAGCAAATCCTATAGGCAGCGGCGCCAGTACCTGTTTTAATGCTCTAAATTAAATGCTACTATACATTAATTAATTATTAAGCTTAAATCGATGATCAGCAACAATGATATGTATATATTACGGGGACATGGGAGTCGCGGGCATTGCGTTTAGCATCAGTAGCAGAGAACACTGTATAAACAAGCACGAATGTTCCCACGATCTCTGCACCAAGAGCAGTGCTGTTACTGTACCCTTCGCTCACTAAATTGACGCCACCACCGTACAAATCATACATTGAGCTCTCTAAAGTTTTGACCAAGGCTGCACCACATGTTGCACCCAGGCACTGCATCAACATGTACAACATAGCTCGTGGAATCGATAGCTTTCTTGCCAGAAGCAGCCCTAATGTCACTGCTGGGTTTATGTGACCTCCTGCACAGAGTTTGAAGTTTGAACTTCAGTTAATTCACATTACGATTTTCTATTAATGTGGTATAAGTGTACGTATACTACAGAGAAATTAAATGAAGTATAACATTTTCCTTTTGGTTCATCTCTAAAGTATAACCTGAAATGCCAGCAGTGCAGTATACTAGAATGAAGATCATGCCACCGACTGCCCAAGCTATGCCTTGCAACCCGACGCTGTTGCACATGTCAACACGACCTGTTCTCTTAACGCCTATAACTGTAAGCACGAGTATGTACAGAAACAGAAACGTTGCTACGAATTCTGCTATTGCAGCTCTGTAGAAAGACCATGAAACTAATTCTTTTCTCTCGAACAATGGAGCGGATGGTGGTTCTATGTAGTCTTTGAAGCTTTGAGAACCAGTCCCTATGGGCTGCTTTTCTGTATACTTGTTAGCTCCAACTCTTACGTCTTCTTCTCTCCCTTCCATTTTTTGTTGTCGTTGTCGTTGTTGGGGTATGAATGCATTGCATTACATGTACGCACATTATATAAGAGTGAAAAGAAATGCAGAGTGGGTTGTTGTGATTTTTTATATTGTTTTGTTGCTTTGTTTTAGTAAGTCCTTGTGCATATTCTACATAGTTCAAAGCGCATGTACATTTACGTCACTTTCTAAGTTCTTTGGTTTTAAAGGAATTAATAAGATCCTTGTTCAGTTTTATAGTTTTGTTCAATGTGTACATTATTTAGGCAAATGAATTATGTTTGTAATAAAATCTTTTTGAGAAAATATGTATAATGCACGTGCATTGTAGAATTAGCAAAAATGGTTCGCTGCTAACATTCAACCATTGGGTCTAGATCTGTCATATGCATCTTGGTATATTGGTTACATGAGCCATCATTTAAGGGTAATTTTATGTTGTTGAAGTGGCCGATAATTTTTCACTTTGGAAAAATTTAAAATGGTAAAATGGTGATACATAATTTAGATAAAGGAATAATTGGGAGGGAGGAACAATCCAAGCAATATAAAGTGCGTTAATCTTGATTATATCAACATGCAGTGTCATAGTTTAAGATAGCATCTACAGGTAGCTATGGGCAAACAAACTTCATATTCATTACAACACTAGAAAGACATTGCATAAAGCATATGGATCTATAACCGACGTTGAATCTTTTCAGTCATTGCGATCATTTTGCTGTAGCGATAGTCTACAGTAGCTTACACTGCGTATTCTATGACATCTGGCTTACGTTTTTTCTTTTTCTTTTTTGTTGGTTGAATTCACATATATAGTTTATAGTGGCTAAATTTATGCGATTAGGTTGGTACTTGGTAGCATGAACTTGTTGACGAAATCACTTGCAAAGAACGCTCAACACAGTTGGACTTTGTATGCCATTTTTGCAACTTTCAAACCTTGAAGTTTGGCCGGCACCGCTAAATATAAAGCATTTCAAATCATCAGAATTCCAAATAAATATTCTCCCACTAAACAAAGTATTCTTCCACTAAACAGTTGAATGTTATCATTGCCCAAACTTTCGACCACTAAATTTATCAGTTTGATCGTGCGGGTACATGAAGATTGAGTCATTGGAGTTAGTACAATTCGAAATTCAACAAGCAAGGCCGTCTAGAAACTTTTTTTTTGACAATAGAAGTGATAAGGCTGTCCGGAAACTAGTTTCTTAGGTTCTAAAATTTACAAATGCATGCTCCAACATTTTTTTTTTTTTTTGGAAAACCTAAAAGAACCTGACGGACCGATAAACACCCGAGAAGGCTATAATAAAGCCGTCCGTTGATCCAAACCTTCATACCTCGGATAAATTTATATATGATAGTGTTAGCATCAAAATTGGTCACTAACACCCTTAGAAAGATTGTGTAGAGAGATTAATGAAGAAAGTAAACTAAAACAGAGAATGGAGTGTAAATTTAAATGCAGAGAATAAAAACACCAAATTTATAGTGGTTCGGCGTAACTGCCTACATCCACTTTGAAGTTGATTTCCATTGATTTCCTTGATGGGTGATTACAGATACGATCCGTTTTTTGTTATTAGAACACAATTGCAAAGTAAAAGAAATAAGTCTAGAATGAGTCTTGAAAAGGGCAGAGTCTCCCCGGTGTTCTCTCTCCAATCCCCCTTTTTCTATGCCCATTTCCCTCTATTTATAGGCGAAGGTTGGTTGGGCATCCCTGGTGGGCCTGGTAGCTGAATATCTTGGCCCGAGTGAAGTGGCCTCTGTACGCTGAACCAGAGAGGCCGAACGATCAAATGTCGATCGTCCAAATGTCGAACGTACCCCTCCATGCCGAACAATCTCCTTTGGCCGAGCAGGTTGAGGCCGAACACATTGATTGCCGTGGGGAGCACTTGTGCCGAAGGATGCTAGGAGCCGAACCAGTGTCATGGTCGAACGATTGCTAGGAGCCGAACCAGTGTCATGGCCGAACGATTGCTAGGCCGAACGAGATGAGGTCGAATGCTCTGAGTGTCGAACACTTCCCAATGCCGAACAAGGTGTGGATGCCGATCGATATGGAATGCCGGATGTCATTTGATGCCGAACAATGTCCTCGGCCGAACGTGACTTGTATGCCGAACGATGTCTTATGCCGGACCATTCTGCCATGCCGAACGTGCTTGGATGCCAAGCGTTATGGTGCCGAACCACTTAAAGGCCGAGCGAGGTTTCTGGCCGGACGATACCTTTGGCCGAACGAAGCCTTTGGCCGAACGCTCCTGAATGATGGTTGCAAAGAAATGCTGGACGAACCAGATGGGCCAAACGATGGGTATGCCGAATACCGAGTTGCCTGGCCAAATCTTCAGGAAACACTTGCTTCCCAAAGTGTATCGCGTGACCGAACGTGATACGCTTTGATCATGCTTCACTTCGAACCTTGGTTCATCACTCTTGGGGGCTGCATAATTCTCCTGTGCCGAACGAAGTGCAAAATGCCGAACGGTCCAGTTGAAACCGAACACTCCTCATGTGCCGAACGTAATGCAGGGCCCGGACCGAACGTTGCGGCTTTGACCGGTTTTACCGGGAATAGTCTCTTCGTCTTCTTCCTCTTCTCTATAAAGTCCAGCTCCCTCCTCCGTCTCCTCTTTTCACATTTTATCACCGCTGCCTTGTACTTGCTGATTTTTCCAGTTAACAAACTCCAATGATCCATCAACCCTTTCCAAGTCTTCATCCCACTGACTAGGTATCGATTCTAATTCCTTCCCATAACTTAAAAGCGCTTGATGCTCGAGTTCGTAATCGATAGGGTGAATCGAGCCTAGGTTTAGATATTCTAAGGGTTTTCAGTGTTAAATAATGGGGGTGGAAGGAGGAGTGAATAGAGACGAACCTTCTAGGAAGCTGTCGGGAGATGTGTTAGGGTTCGACATAATTCCCTCGTGCCGAACGAGATTGGAGGAAGAAAGGATGGAGGAGGGGGAGGAGGAGGAGGTAGTCGGGATGCCGAATGGCATGTTCTGGTACGACTTGCCGAACGATCGGCCCTCGTTGCTCGGTCGAGGATGTGGAAAAGAGGGAAGGATTTTAGGGTGGAGTGCCGAATTTTGGAGCTCGGCATAATTCTGGTTCGGTGTGACTCATTACATGCCGCACGGTATGAGGGAAGGTTTGGGAGGAAGCATGAGTTAGCGAGGAGGATGCTGAGTGTTATTTCGTCCGAATAGTATTTTGGTCGGACGATACTCCACCGAACGCTAACAAGTTCGATCGATAGTTAGGCCGAACGAGAGTCTGGCCAAACAAGTTTTAGGCCGAACGGTAGTTTGGCCGAGCGATCACAAAAGCCGAACCATGTCAAGGCCGAACAACGTAAATGCCGAACTAAAGCGTGTCGAACGGTCGTAAAGCAAGAACAATGACTTTAACATTCTAGCATATCGAACCGATTTGGACTAATAACCTTCTATTTTCAGTAGCTATAAATCTGAACTTTACTTGACGTAATCGGATAACTTCCTCTAACAATCCCTGAACTTGAAATTGTAATCGCCATAAGGAAGGCTTTTGGAGATGGTCAGCGATGACGGTCTTCGAAGGCAATGATTTTTAAGCTTACTTTTATATCAGTAACCTTGCGACTCTCGAATTTCCAATGCTTATACACGATTGATTGCACTAGCTCACACACCACACAGGGGAAATTTATGTTATTAAGTCTGACGCTGATCATTTTTTGAGTATAGTTCGTACAAATGCTCTGCAGGAGTCGATTCCCATCAAAAAAATGTCTAAAAAATCCAGTTCCGCCACAATTTCGGACAGACCCGGGCCGTCTTCCAAACAAGGGGACGTAGGCACTTCTAACCCGTCGACCTCCCCCGCTCATGATTTAGCTCCTGATGCCCTGGAGTCATCTATTCTCTTAGATAATCCGATCGATTCACAGGCTTCGAAGATTAACGAAGTCGCCCTTCGGCGAATATGCTCTATCCACAGCATCCCTTTTGCCGATGTGTTGGTTCCGTCGAGGCATGATCGTCCACACCTGCCCCCAGTCGGATACACCGTCTGCAATAAGTTTATGTGCTAGGTGGCAGCGTGCCTCCATTCAATTTATTTCTTCGGGGCGTGTTGCAATACATAGACGTCGCCCCGACGCAGCTGCACCCAAACGGTCATGCGTTCATTTATGGGACCTACCTCCTTTTCATGGCTGTCTTCTCCAGGCCTCCAACTCCTGGCGACATCAGATATATTTATATGATCAAGAAGCGGAGAGATAGCCCCTCCTTCGTGTTCCTTGAGCCGCACCACAAGTGCCAAATTCTAACTGGAGCGTGGAGCAAGTTTTCCCTGTACAAACAGGAATGGTTCTACGTGCGCTGCCCTCCTGGTTTCGTGAGGAGATGGGTTGAAGGAAGTAAGTCTTCTTTTTGGAGCGATGCTCATATTTCGGTCGAGGAGATGCTTTTCTAATTCTTGTTTCATTATTTCAGATATCAATCCACGTCCTGAGGGTCGCGGCTATTCAGAGGCTGTTGAGGCTATTAGATCTCTTCCCGCCGAGGAACGAGACATCCGAACCCTCATTTCAACTGAGTCACTGTCGAGGTTCGGGCTGTTAGCGGAAGGTCATCGAGTGACCCTTCCTGAGGTCGTTTCCATCCCCAAGCCCGCATCCGGTAAAGGGAAGAAGTTGGCTGAATCATCGTCACTGTGACAACCTGGAATTTCTAACAATTTAAATTGGAATAATAAATTGATTTTTAAAATATTTAAAGGTTAATTTTAACTTGAATTCAAGATATCAATATTTACTTGATAATTAAATCATTGAATTATATAGTTTAAATATTGAATTTAATAACAGAAAATTGGGTAAATTGTTGAATCTGAAATTCTAAGCCTGTTTAAAATAATTTGAAGGCTTATAAAATTTATAATGATGATACTGGAAATAATAGAATGGTTGAAATTTAATTTAAATGTATTTGTTCAATTTTAATAATATATCGTTTAAATTGAATATAAAACTAGCATCCCGAGGCACAGTCTCGGAATTCGACGAAACCAGTTCCATTGCATCCGTAATAGTTAGTTATTATCGGATTTCAATTTTCTTAGCAATCAGAGTTGTCATTTGACCATGGCAACTCAAAACGATTAGAAATTATTTTAATCGATTTAATTGAAATTTGATCGTTTACTTCCGTAACTCACACATAAGATCAAACTAGCCTCCGAAATGCGTTCCATCGTGTTCTAAACGCGGATAGAACCCTATAATCACCTAGCGGCATTCCATAAGAATAGTCCGAAATTTTAAATGGCAATTAACTAGGCGTTCTGGGAATTTTATAATATAAATAAATCTAGGTACATTATTAGTCAGAGATATTTCTAGTAAGCAAGCGTACACAGAAAGCCATTCCTACCCTATATCTCATGCCCGTTCCCTTCTCTTTTTTCTTCAGCAGAAAACGAACGCAAACTTTAAAAAATAAATCAAATGGCCGAGTTCCGATCTTCTTCAAAATCCCCTCTCTTCAATTCGAAATCGATAGCCATAAAAAAAGGGGGGATTCTTCGTGTCTTTAGGGAATCGCGACTTTGGGCAGCGAATTCGTCAGGAGGTGGTCGTGTTTCGTGAGGGCTAGGGTTTCGGCGGGGTCGCATGAGGAGGAGCGTGACTCAATTGTATCTCGTGTGGCTGTTGGATCGGCGAGTGGCGCGCGAAGCTCGATAGTGTGGGAAGGCGCGTGCGCGCGCGAGGAGCGGCAGCTCTAGCGAGTCGCGACTGGAAGCTTGAAGTGTGGCAGCGCAAGGGGAAGGGGGTGCTCGATAGGTTTTCGCGTTCGATTGCTTTGGGATCGATCGCGATTCTAGGTTTGGGCCGCACAGTAAATAGAAGACGCGAGACAGGGTTCAAGCGCGTGACCGGAGCAGTGGGTGATAATCAGATATTCAGGTGAGTGATCTTCATTAGATTGTATTCTATTTGAATCTTAATTCGAAATGGAAATCGATATGATGTTGAAAGTAAACATTTTATATGTGTTTGTGAATGATTTGAAATTCATTAAATTGTAAGGTAAATAAAGAGTTTAACAAATAAGTTAATTAATTAATGTATGGATTACTTAATTACATTATTAAGGGCTTTAAGTTTATGATTTGGATTAAGGTTATTAATTCGGGGTTAAATTAAATGGTAACTAAGAATTGATAATTAAGTAAGTCTGGATTGATATTCGGTGATTAGGAATTAGTTAATCGAGTAATAAGGGATAAATTTTAGTTATAATTTAGAAATTAATTATGTAATTAGAAATGAAATAATTTATAATTAGTTTGTAATCAAAGTGATTAATTAACATTAATTACTTAGAGAAGTAATTAATGGATTGTTTGATGAATATAGCAAATGATGGATCGTTGGTGGAGGGTTTTGAATGGTTTATAAATGTGGTTAATTTGGGGATAACCTAATGTATTTATAATGGTATACTTACGTGGTGAAGTAATTGGTGATAATTGTTGGGTGTAATTGATTAATGGATGGTTTGATAGAAATTACTTAATGTAATTAATAAAATAGAATTACTTTGTGAAATTAATCAAGAGATTAATTAAGATAATTAATTAAGAAGTAATTTATTTATTAATGAAGTAATAAAAGAATAATTAACTACAGATTGAGATTAATCGAGAATGATTAATACTGGGTTGAATTAAAGTAATAAATTTAGATTAGAACAAATCAAACCATAATCGGGAATCATCAATTTGTGTAATCAACGATGTAATTAAAGATTGATTAATTAAGATGAATTAACCATAAGTGACGCATGAGAAATTAATTAATATGAGTAATTAAGCATTAGTGTAATTGATTATAATTCATTAATTTGTGAAGTAATTAAAATTACTCATTGATTTGGTCAAGAATAATTAATATCATGAAACTAAATAAAGATAATTACTTAAATGCGATTGAAGTAATTAATCCAGGGTGATTAATTAAGATGAAAAATGAAGGGGTGACGAATTAATTGATTGAAATTAATTAATATTGAAGAAAGGAATCTAAGAGAATGTGGTTAGAAATTCAATTAGAATCGATTGAATTAATTTATAT
The DNA here is from genome assembly GCA_030765085.1 of Allium cepa. Classification (NCBI taxonomy): domain Eukaryota; kingdom Viridiplantae; phylum Streptophyta; class Magnoliopsida; order Asparagales; family Amaryllidaceae; genus Allium; species Allium cepa. The sequence goes on along the minus strand of CM060934.1, from coordinate 663,889,314 downwards.
GTGATTAAGCATTGCTTATGGATGACTAAATGGTATTGGATGCTTGAATGAGTTGATACCTCTAATATGAAATGTTGTGTATTTCGTATGGATAAATTGGAATAAAATGATGTGAGACTCAAAGAGGCTGGGATCGGATATTGGGAAATACCCGAAACCACTTCGAATATTTTTATGGATTGATATGTGAAATCTATATGCTGGAGTGAAGTGATTTTAAAGGAATTGGACTATTTAAATCTAAGCTTTGGTACTTAGGAAATGGATGTGTGAAATTAGTTATGTCTAAAACATATTGTGAACTTGTAAAATTGGTTTGAGTTATCCTGGGTTTTATTTAAGTTGTTTGCTTTGGTATTCCATGTTAGTTGGATTTACTCACGCTGGTTTCCAGCCTGACCCGGGTGTTACTTTGGTGTAATGCTCGTGTCAGACCGAGTATTACAGATTTTCAGGTAGGTACGTTCTGGAGTTCAAGAGACGAGCTGGATGACAAGTACGTATAGAGTATTTCCGCTGCAGTATGTTGTTGTATATCTGAATCATGATAATTGTGTATATTCAGTATCTGTATATGTAGGTGTAACTCTGATGTATTAAAAATGTAATCGACTGATATATTATTCTTTTGTAAACTGTTATTATTGATTATTATATTTTATCCGCTGCGATTGTGAGATGTTTGGTGTTTCTGTTCTTCTTCTTCTATCTCTTTCTTCTTTTTCATAACTATCTGGAATTCTCAGGTTAGAAAATTTCGGGTCGTTACGGTTGGTATCAGAGCTGAAAGGTTAAGAGAGAATCTTGGCTCTGGTGGGGATTACTCATTGAATAGAGTCCGTAATAGTCTAGAATGAGTTGAGTGAAAATATATATGAGCGCGTACTTGTTATTTTCTTATATAAAGGTTTTAAATGATTTTATATAAAATATATTTTGATATATAAAGCAATATTTCCTTCTAATAAGTATTAAGGAGATTGGTTGTTAAATTATTGGAATTAAATTAAGAAGTAATATAATACAACCAAATTGAAATCTTGAATTGGAGTTAAATTGAATGGTAACAGAAAATACAACCAAAATTAAAATTTGATATTAATTAAAAATGAAATGCTAGAATTAGAAGAAAAAAAATTGTTTAAAAACTTTAAATGAACAAAGTTAACTTGGTTTAAAAAGTTAAACCAACCTTTAAGAATATAACTCGAATTTATATAATTTGAGATGGTTTAGAATTGAGATTAAATTCAAGCAGGAATTGAAATGATTTGAAATTTGAAGTGGGAATTCAAATTTGAGTAAGATTGATTGGATTAAGCAAATTGAAATTTAACTTGGGATAAGTTAAATAAGTGTGAATGAACAACTTGAATTGGGAATTTGTGTGATCTCAAATGGGTTTGAGATCTGGAAATTGAAAATGAATGGATGTTTTAAAATAAATTGGATGATACCATCCTATTGTTGTTAAAAATCTTTAAATTGTGGATTGGATTTGTTTAAATGGATGAGAAATGAAGTGTGGTAATATATCCATTATTGGGATAAAAGAAAAATCTAACGTTAATTTGAAATTAAGGATATAGAAATACTTTGAACTGAAAATTTGAATATTTAAATTTGTTTAAGAATTAGTTTTAAACTAGAAGATAAAATTGGGTAATAAATTAAATTTTTAAAATAAAATTATTAAACTCTTATGTAAACTTTGGAATAAGTAAGTAAAGATAATTTAAAATGGAATTCGATTTAAATTCGGAAAGAAATTGAGAATTAATTCAACTTGAATTGGGGTTAAACCAATTTCAGTGGAAACTGAAGTTATTTAAATTGGAATCGGAAGTTGGGAAAGTTGAACAGTTTTGGCTCTGGACTATTTTCAATATAAATTGTTTTAATATAAACTTATTTTTCTAAGCTATTAAATATATACAATCTTACTTTCTTAAAGCCAAATTATTTTGGAGCTATTTAACCATTTTTCAACTGTTTTATAAACTAATTCCTACTTTCTAACTATTTTACAAATTAATTACTATTTTACAAATATTTTGCAATTATCTAAAATTTCTGAAACTATTTAACTATTTGCCAACTGTTTTACAATTAGTTAACTATTTTACAGCTATTTGCAAGCTAATAATTATTTTCCAACTACTTACCTATTTTTAATTTCTCAAGCTATTTTCTAAACTGGTTGGTGTTCAAACTGTTATTGATTAAATTCCCAACTGGGATAAGAATTGAAGTGATAGTTTAATGTAATTGAAGCAATTGTAAATATGTGAATTGAAATTAAAGGAAATGTGAATAGAAAGGAAATGGATTTGGCCAGTAATCAATGAAGTTAAATACGTAAGATGTGCATATATTATTCTATTCGCATAATGATTTGATCCAGATTTGAGCAAAAAAAATTCGAGATAGTTTATCGATCCTAGTCGGGATTTTTCACTCGATTTTCGACGGCGAACCTGGATATGGATTGTTGATTGGTTCTGGATATTCTCTATCATAGTATAGCTATGCAAGGAGAATAACGGTTTCTAATCAAGAAACCAAAGCTGCGTCCGCACTAGGAAGTCAGGTGGACGATACTAGTTCGGAAGTGAAATTGCGTGATCGAGCGAGCGATCAGATTGGTATAGCGTACGGATGATATGTGTACATCGTACGAATTTGAATGAGAATGCCATCTAAAAGGGTAATCAAATTGGAATATTTGATTTTAAATAAATGAAGTTATATATCTTTGTTATATAAAGATAAATCTTCCCTTGTTGAATTTATTGCTGGAAGGAAAATGATTTTTTGAAGGTGTTTGAAGTATAAAAGGAGTTTTATACAAGTTTGAAAAGATCCAAAGTTTTAAACTTATATATATCTGTATATATATAAAGGATCTTATGAGGATTTTGGAAAAAGTTTTGAGAACCTTTGGATTTGGAAAGGCTTTTGATTTTGGGTAAAATCAATATTGGATTTGGAAAGCCTAGTTTGAGAAGTATCGATTTTGGGATAATCGATTTTGCGTAAATGAGCTTTGTATGAGATCATACTAGGTGTATGATTTGAAGATACTATATGTGTATAGTATAAAATGTTTTGATGATGGCTCTGGGGAAAAAGGCGCTCCCTTGAAATGAACTTCTCAGGAGTACCACCGGGTGGTGCTGCCTTGAGCCCCAAGGGGGGTTCTAAAGTTGATCCTGTGAGGAGTCCGGACAAAACTAGTTCCTGAGGATTATTGGGTAGTGAAAGTCGAGGGCGCTGATACCTGTAGAGGCATTTGGGTTATGCTGTGACGACAGTGTAACTCGATGTCGCTGCGATCTACTGTGTGGACCATAGCGAAATTCGTGTGGAGGATGAGTGCCAACAGTCTACACTTGATTTTGCCGAGAAGGCAACGCAACATCGGTAGACTGCGATCTATGGTCAAGTGGAGTGGAGAAGTTTCATTTTTGGCAGCGAAATTCGATGGCGCTGATGCCTACAGTTTTATGGGTTTTTGCTGTGATAGCTACGTAACCCCAGTTGTAGCCATGATCTGTCGTGGGTTCCATGGTGTAATCGAGGGGCGCAGAGGCCTACAATTATCTATGGATTTTGTCAGGATGGCAACGTAACCATCGGGTTAACTGCGACCATGGATGGGGGTGATGATTTCCAGAGCATTCTCACCAAGATATTTCCTCTATTTTCAAAAACTGTTTGCGACATTTTCAATAAATTAATTTCCAAGTATTTTCACTGGGTGTTGAAAACGGGTTTACCAAGTACTTATAGATTTTCAGTCCTACGCCTGATCAACGTATGACTGAATTTCTGTGAGAACAAGGATGGATTGGTTGAGACATCGAGTTATAAAAGGTATTTTTATAAAGAGTTATTTTAATAGTATTATGTGACTTTAAAAGCTTTTCTAAAATATTGAAATAAAGGTGTTGGGATTTTGGGGAAATAAAAGGAAATCCAAACTGGAGTTTTAACGAAGTAATTTTGTAATTAAAACCGAATATTGATTTAGAGATTGGAAGAAAGCTAATTGGTTAAATAATTATTCGATAGAGTATATTAATAAAGTTTAACTCGGATAAATAAAAAGGAATTGTAAGTTAATAATGGAATTTGAAAATGAATTCAAATTGTAAATAGAATTCGACTTGGATTTAATAATGAATTCAATAAGAAGAGATGTTGTAAAATAAAAATAAAATAGAGTTGGATTGAAAATGTGATGGTTTGAATTATAAATGAAATTCAAGGGTGATTTGAGCAGTATTTAATGAAATTTGCAAGTAAATTAGATATAATGGAAGTGTTGTCGAATGAAATGAGGGTGAATAAATTAGAAATGAAGTGGAATTAATTACAGGATGAGTTGAAAAGTAATTTGAAGTAGTTATAAACTAAATAAATACTTTATTAAGCGAATATTGACGAATTGGTATAGAATGAATCGTCGTATGACGTAAATAAAAGTAATTAAATTCCTGTGAGATGATAGAGATTAAAATTGCTTTTAGAATTAATTGGATTGAATATGAGCTTGTTTGGATTATAAATCAATGGAATGTCAGAAATTGAGTTGTGAACCATTAAAACTTAAATGAATTGACATATGAATTGGTTGAAAAGAAAATGAATTAGCTTTAAAGCATATAAATTGTTTATGGGAAGTGTTTGGTGCTGGGTGTTTAGTAATATATATGTTTAGCTATTGAAAGTAAGTAGAATGTTAATAAATTCTCCATATATGGCACTTACATAGTTAAATTGAGTAAGTACATATACTAAGAGGCCATTTGGCTGGATTTGGATTGCGCTATTTGCTAAAATTAATAAGCTGCTTGGTTAAAATGCTAAATAAGGTACGCCTGCGCAATAAAAATAGGAAATATGAACTGTTTTTGCTTTTTCCGACCGTGTGGGTCGATGTATATATATTTATATCTCTTGTCAAATTGCAAAAGCTCCTCCGTACAAAGGAGACTCTGCCAAAAATTTCGAAAATTTTGAGAGTTAGAAAATTTTGAGAATTTTTGAGAAAATTTTTGTTAAGCAATCAAACGATTTTAAATATAAGACTGAAATAGATTAGTAGATGGAACTAATAAGACTCGGTTATAAATGGAAAATAAAATTTAATATTCAAAATTGAAATAAATTGAATCCATAATAAAACGGGAAAGACGAATTTGAATAGAAGTAAATATGAGAACCTATATAAGAGAATGTATAAAATGAATTGTAATTTTACAATTGGATATTATTGTCAAGTAAGATATGCAGGTATAAAAAGGGGAAAAGTAAATTGGATTTGATTCCAAAGATAAATGTGAATTGCCGACAAAAAGGTATGTATTTTAATTCCAGTATGAATTGGATTGGGTTTTTGATCTAGCCACTTGGCTTTCTCTTTTCTTTTTGGAATTTGGGAGGCCGTAGAGGCCTTTTGTAGTAGTACCGAGCTAGCCGCGCAAAGGAGACGCTGGCAAAAAATTTCGAAAATTTAGGGAGTTAGCAAAATTTTGGTTTTAAACTGAAATTTAGATGATTGAGCAAAAAGAGGTATTGGTTGAACCTATAGAAGGTTTGGGAAGTTGGATAAGGTAATAGTGGGTCTTTAATAAAAGATATTGGTAGGATGTTGAATTGTGAGTTTTGGAAATAATAATAATAATTAAACGGGTATTGGACCATTCTTCCTAACTAGTAATTTCGGAGACGAAATTCTTTTAAGGGGGGAGGAATGTGACAACTCGGAATTTCTAACAATTTAAATTGGAATAATAAATTGATTTTAAAATATTTAAAGGTTAATTTTAACTTGAATTCAAGATATCAATATTTACTTGATAATTAAATCATTGAATTATATAGTTTAAATATTGAATTTAATAGTAGAAAATTAGGTAAATTGTTGAATCTGAAATTCTATGCCAGTTTAAAATAATTTGAAGGCTTATAAAATTTATAATGATGATACTGGAAATAATAGAATGGTTGAAATTTAATTTAAAGGTAATTTGTTCAATTTTAATAATATATCGTTTAAATTGAATTTAAAACTAGCATCTCGAGGCACAGTCTCGGAATTCGACGAAACCAGTTCCATTGGATCCGTAATAGTTAGCTATTATCGGATTTCAATTTTGGTAGCAATCAGAGTTGTCATTTGACCATGGCAACTCGAAACGCTTAGAAATTATTTTAATCGATTTAATTGAAATTTGATCGTTTACTTCCGTAACTCACGCATAAGATCAAACTAGCCTCCGAAATGCGTTCCATCATGTTTGAAACGCGGGTAAAACCCTATAATCACCTAGTGGCATTCCCTAAGAATAGTTTGAAATTTTAAATGGCAATTAACGAGGCATTCTGGGAATTTTATAATATAAATAAATCTTGGTACATTATTAGTCAGAGATATTTTTAGTAAGCAAGCGTACACGGAAAGCCATTCCTACCCTATATCTCATGCCCGTTCCCTTCTCTTTTTTCTTCAGCAGAAAACGAACGCAAACTTTAAAAAATAAATCAAATGGCCGAGTTCTGATCTTCTTCAAAATCCCCTCTCTTCAATTCGAAATCGATAGCCATAAAAAAAGGGGGGTTCTTCGTGTCTTTAGGGAATCGCGACTTTGGGCAGCGAATTCGTCAGGAGGTGGTCGTGTTTCGTGAGGGCTAGGGTTTCGGCGGGGTCGCGTGAGGAGGAGCGTGACTCAATTGTATCTCGTGTGGCTGTTGGATCGGCGAGTGGCGCGCGAAGCTCGATAGTGTGGGAAGGCGCGTGCGCGCGCGAGGAGCGGCAGCTCTAGCGAGTCGCGACTGGAAGCTTGAAGTGTGGCAGCGCAAGGGGAAGGGGGTGCTCGATAGGTTTTCGCGTTCGATTGCTTTGGGATCGATCGCGATTCTAGGTTTGGGCCGCACAGTAAATAGAAGACGCGAGACAGGGTTCAAGCGCGTGACCGGAGCAGTGGGTGATAATCAGATATTCAGGTGAGTGATCTTCATTAGATTGTATTCTATTTGAATCTTAATTCGAAATGGAAATCGATATGATGTTGAAAGTAAACATTTTATATGTGTTTGTGAATGATTTGAAATTCATTAAATTGTAAGGTAAATAAAGAGTTAAATAAATAAGTTGATTAATTAATGTTTGGATAAATTAATTACATTATTAAGGGCTTTAAGTTTATGATTTGGATTAAGGTTATTAATTCGGGGTTAAATTAAATGGTAACTAAGAATTGATAATTAAGTAAGTCTGGATTGATATTCGATGATTAGGAATTAGTTAATCGAGTAATAAGGGATAAATTTTTGTTATAATTTAGAAATTAATTATGTAATTAGAAATGAAATAATTTATAATTAATTTGTAATCAAAGTGATTAATTAACATTAATTACTTAGAGAAGTAATTAAAGGATTGTTTGATGAATATAGCAAATGATGGATCATTCGTGGAGGGTTTTGAATGGTTTATAAATGTGATTAATTTAGGGATAACCTAATGTATTTATAATGGTATACTTACGTGGTGAAGTAATTGGTGATAATTGTTGGGTGTAATTGATTAATGGATGGTTTGATAGAAATTACTTAATGTAATTAATAAAATAGAATTACTTTGTGAAATTAATCAAGAGATTAATTAAGATAATTAATTAAGAAGTAATTAATTTATTAATGAAGTAAATAAAAGAATAATTAACTACAGATTGAGATTAATCGAGAATGATTAAAACTGGGTTGAATTAAAGTAATAAATTTAGATTAGAACAAATCAAACCATAATCGGGAATCATCAATTTGTGTAATCAACGATGTAATTAAAGATTGATTAATTAAGATGAATTAATCATAAGTGACGCATGAGAAATTAATTAATATGAGTAATTAAGCATTAGTGTAATTGATTATAATTCATTAATTTGTGAGGTAATTAAAATTACTCATTGATTTGGTCAAGAATAATTAATATCATGAAATTAAATAAAGATAATTACTTAAATGTGATTGAAGTAATTAATCCAGGGTGATAAATTAAGATGAAAAATGAAGGGGTGACGAATTAATTGAATTGAAATTAATTAATATTGAAGAAAGGAATCTAAGAGAATGTGGTTATAAATTCAATTAGAATCAATTGAATTAATTTATATGTGATTAAGCATTGCTTATGGATGACTAAATGGCATTGGATGCTTGAATGAGTTGATACCTCTAATATGAAATGTTGTGTATTTCGTATGGATAAATTGGAATAAGATGATGTGAGACTCGAAGAGGCCGGGATCGAATATTGGGAAATACCCGAAACCACTTCGAATATTTTTATGGATTGAAATGTGAAATCTATATGCTGGAGTGAAGTGATTTTAAAGGAATTGGACTATTTAAATCTAAGCTTCGGTACTTAGGAAATGGATGTGTGAAATTAGTTATGTCTAAAACATATTGTTAACTTGTAAAATTGGTTTGAGTTATCCCGGGTTTTATTTAAGTTGTTTGCTTTGGTATTCCATGTTAGTTGGATTTACTCACGCTGGTTTCCAGCCTGACCCGGGTGTTACTTTGGTTTAATGCTCGGGTCAGACCGAGTATTACAGATTTTCAGGTAGGTACATTCTGGAGTTCAGGAGACGAGCTGGATGACAAGTACGTATAGAGTATTTCCGCTGCAGTATGTTGTTGTATATCTGAATCGTGATAATTGTGTATATTCAGTATCTGTATATGTAGGTGTAACTCCGATGTATTAGAAATGTAATCGACTGATATATTATTCTTTTGTAAACTGTTATTATTGATTATTATATTTTATCCGCTGCGATTGTGAGATGTTTGGTGATTCTGTTCTTCTTCTTCTATCTCTTTCTTCTTTTTCATAACTATCTGGAATTCTCGGTTTAGAAAATTTCGGGTCGTTACAGTCACGCCACACCCCCGGTGCACAGGAGGAGGGGGAAATCAAAGAGAGTGAAGCACCCGAAACACAAGGTGAGAATGTGGGTCCTACTCAGGGTCAGCTGGTCGAAGTGCACGATATTGAAACGTCATCTTCCCCTTCGAAGGGGAAAAAAAAAGTGACATGTAAGATTAGGAAGGAGATGGTTGGCGGAACTTTCAAAGTTACGCTCATCCCGGCAGAGAAGTAGGCTTCTTCACAGCACGTTGAAAGTTTGCTAAAGGGCCTCTCGAACCTCTCCATTCCGGAAGATCTGCTCAACTATGACTTCAATGATCCGGAGGCATTCAAGTTCCATTCACCCATCAGAGGCGATATGGGCATCCCAACCCAAAGTCAGGGAGAGAAAACCCCTGTTAGCAAGGCTACTGGTCCGTCGGGGGGAAGCACTAGGACAAACACGAACATTTGCACTTCAATTCGCACTTAGATTTTTGTCGTCACATCTCTCTTTGCTAATTCGTTGTTATTTGAATTTCGTGCAGGTGACATGGGGCGCTCACACGGGTTCGATCGTCTTCGTGGTTCATCCATTTTTCATCAAACAGGACGGGATTCGGGTTCCAAAGACGTCGAGACGGAGATGGCGATAAAGACTATCATTCCCGGGATTCCTCATTTCGGAGGAAAACTTACTATCAGCCAAAGCAACACAGGATACTTCATCTCACACGGAGCACATCAAAGACAATCACGGCCATAAGAGGTCGCAACCCGACGCTCCCCGGGACCAACTCTCTGACTCCTCTTCTACTCGACAGTCCCGAGGTTCTTACCGGAAGGGCGAACTTTCAAAGCCGTCACCCCCGCTCCTGCGACAGACCCAACAGTGTCAGAGAAGCTGGCTGAGCTTAAAGACAAATTTTCGAGAATCTGCTTAGATGGCCTGAAATTCCTTCCGGCGATTCATCCTATTCCCGGTCATGTTAAACAGAGCGCTCTTACCTGTACGAATGACGTCTATATTCAACATGTCGCATTTGTCCACCTAGCTGAGAAACTTTCCGAAGTCTCTGTGGAGCGCCAGCATGAGATAGACCGTTTGAAGCTTGAGGCTATCCACGATAGAAACATCATTAACCCCCAAGACGAAGAAATCGCCACTTATAAGTCTGAACTCGAGGTCGCCCATCGGAGTGCCAGGGATACTGCTGAGGCCGTTACTCGCTTTGAATCAACTCATAAGAAAGAGCTTGACGAGGCGGTTCAACGATGTGGGGCTTTGACCTTAGAGAAGGACTTCGTTCAAAAGGAGAGGGATGCGTTCAGCACCCGGGTCAAGGAACTTGAGGAGCTTCTTCGCAGAGAGAAAGAGGAGAAAACGGCTGCCTAAGAAGAGACACATCGATATTGTGACAAGATTGTCGCCGCCCGACTTTTAAAATAACAACTCGAGGGCGAGCTTTCCAGGGTTGAGATGTTAAAGAGCGAGGCCCGTGAAGAGGGCAAGAAGATGGCGTTGACGGACATCGATTCCCATCTTGAGGCAGCCAGGGAAGAAGGTAGAGAAGAGATCAAAACTGCGGTCGACCCACTCATTGCCGAATTCAACGCCCGTGTGCTCATGCACCCGATTTAACTTTTTTGGGCGATGGCTATCTTGAATCATTGCTCGAGGTGTGGGAAACCTTAATTCAGATCAGGAAGGCCGAGCGCGGTGTCGAGGTGGTTGACGAGGGAGCTTTGATAAAAGAATTTCTGAAGGGAAATGAGCCTTCGGACCTATCAGCGGCTAAGGCCCTTTATTGCAAAGGCTCCCCTTCTAGAAAATGGAAAGAAGTTGTCGCCGGTCCATCCGGGGTCGAGCCTCCTGTTCATGTGCCTACCCAGCCGGCCAGTCGGTCGATACTTGATCCTTTTGAACGGCACATTGGCTACGATCCGAAAGCCCCCAGCCTGGGCGTTCATGTTTTGTCTCTTATCCCGGAGGGTGAGATCCCCTAACGGCTGAAATCCGGCCAGAACCTGGTAGGAAATTCTTTTGCATTAACAACCCAAGTGTTTCCCTAGAGGCTGTCGTATTCTAATACTTGCTTTTCGTGACTTTGTGCAGGTCGTTCAGATCTTGAACCCACTCCGAGGAGCGATGTCGCCAAGGAGGCGGAGAAGGAAACAAGTGAGGCCCCTCATGCAGGTGAGGTTCCCCGTCCTGATGCTCAGGTGATCGAGGCGCTTGACGAAGGTAAGTCCGATTCCTCCTCTGGGAGTTATGAAGTAGAAGTCACAGGCATCACTGAGCATACATCTGAATTGAGAATGAAGGAGCGGCTCGAGAAAGAGAAAAGAGATACAGTCAAGGTCAAGGTTGAGCTGCGTGAAGTGGACCTGGACGATCCCTTAAACAATCCATTGAAGGTCATCCTTCCTGGCAGGTCCAAGCCATCGGATGTTTCTCCTACTTCTTCAGTTGCTACTCCTCCATCAAGGAAAGGTTCCAAGGGTAAACGCTCTGGGGAAGAGCCGTCCGAGAAGAAGTTGAAGAAGCACAAGAAGTGACTACTGTCCTCGTTCAGCGAGAGTCAATCTAAGTCGTGTAATAATTTTTTGTAATTTTTGTAGATAGACTGTTGACTCCGAATTTTGGAGTGCTTGTAGCAGAAAACTTTTCCTGAATAAAGTTTAACTTCCTTTTCTGTCTTTTCAAAAGATTCTTATTATTCAGTTTTCTTTGTGATTGTGATTCGAATCCATGCTTTTGTGTGTAACATAGACTTCTTGGTTTGTCTTCACATAGCCCGTTGATTCTCTGAGAGTTATTCGTTTTTCTCCCATGCTTGAAGTACTTAGAATGTTTTTTAATCTGTACAACGGGAACTTAGAATATTCCAGTCCGCAATCTGGGGACTTGGAGAATTTTTACCGTTTATATTCGAGTTCACGCCCTGGGGACATAGAGTACTCCAGTCCGCACTCTGGGGACTTGGAGATTTTTATTCGTTTATACTCGAGTCCGCGCTCTGAGGACATAGAGTACTCCAGTCCTCACTCCGGGGACTTGGAGATTTTTATTCGTTTATACTCGAGTCCGCGCTCCGTGGACTTAGAGTACTCCAGTTCGCACTCCGGGAACTTGAAGATTTTTGTTCGTTTATACACGAGTATGCGCTCTGGGGACATAGAGTACTCCAGTCCACACTCCGGAGACTTGGAGATTTTTATTCGTTTATACTCGAGTCTGCGCTCCGGGGACATAGAGTACTCCAGTCCGCACTCCGGGGACCTGGAGATTTTTATTCGTTTATACTCGAGTCCGCGCTCCGGGGACATAGAGTACTCCAGTCCGCACTCCGGGGACTTGGAGATTTTGAAGTCGTTTATACTCGAGTCCGCGCTCCGGGGATTTAGAGTACTCCAGTCCACACTCCGGGGACTTGGAGATTTTTATTCGTTTATACTCGAGTCCGCGTTCCGGGGACTTAGAGTACTCCAGTCCGCACTTCAGAGACTTGGAATTTTTATTCGTTTATACTCGAGTCCGCGCTCCGGGGACATAGAGTACTACAGTCCGCACTCCGGGGACTTGGAGATTTTTATTCGTTTATACTTGAGTCCACGCTCCTGGGACATAGAGTTCTCCAGTCCGCACTCTGGGGACTTGGAGATTTTGAAGTCGTTTATACTCGAGTCCGCGCTCCGGAGACTTAGAGTACTCCATTCCGCACTCCGGGGACTTGGAGATTTTTATTCATTTATACTCGAGTCTCGCTCCGGGGACTTGGAGATTTTGAAGTCGTTTATACTCGAGTCCGCGCTCCGGGGACTTAGAGTACTCCAGTCCGCACTCCGGGGACTTGGAGATTTTTATTCGTTTATACTCGAGTCCGCGCTTCGGGGACTTAGATAACTCCAGTCCGCACTCCGGGACTCGGAGATTTTTAAGTGTCCGTGCGTGTTTGTGCGTTAGCCGGGATAACATAATTTTATTTGCCCGTCACAGGATCATCATTTGTGGAGACATTAGCAATTCATGGAAAAGATGGCTTCAAGCCTTTATTAATGAGAGCAAGCTAAATCGCCCTATTACATGCCAAGAATTAGAAATAAAAGTATACTGGAAATAAGTGCAACTAATACATGAAAGAAATAGACTAAGTATAATAACGCCGCAAGTGCTCGATGTTCCATGCTCGGGGGAGTGTCGCACCATCGATGGTCGCTAGCTTGAAAATTCCTTCTCCAAGCTTCCGTTCGATGACATATGGACCTTCCCATGCGGGATTCATATGCGACGGGATCGGGAAAACTCGTTTCAACACGAGGTCTCCCACACCAAAAATTCTTGGTCGGACCTTCTCGTTATAATATTTAGCGACTCTGTGTCCGTATGCGGCCGCTCTCAAATTGTCTTCTTCGCGTTTTTCATCAATGAAGTCCAACGATTCCAATAAAAGATTCTGGTTCGACCCGGGGTCGTAATAAGTTACCCAATGTGATGGGACCTCAAGTTCCACGGGTATGACAGCTTCCGTGCCATACATCAACGCTAATGGAGTGTGGCCAGTCGCGGTCTTATGGGTGGTCCGGTAGGCCTAAAGTGCTGTTGGAAGTTCATCCACCCACCTGCCTCTAGCCTTTTCCAGACGTTTTTTCAGTATGGACTTGATTATCTTGTTTACGGCTTCCACTTGTCCATTGGCCTTCGGGTGAGCAACCGCTGCAAACTTCTTTTCAATGCCATATTCCTGAAAAAATTCCTTGAACTCCTTGCTTTCAAATTGAGTCCCATTGTCTGTAATGATGGTCCGTGAAAGGCCGAAGCGGCATGTGATATTTCGTACGATGAAATTAATAACCTTCTTGGTGGTTATCGTGGCCAGAGGCTCTACTTCTGCCCATTTGGTGAAGTAGTCGACCGCAACTATTGCATATTTCGCTCCACCTTTAGCTATGGGTAAAGAACCAACTAAGTCAATTCCCCACATTGCAAATGGCCAGGGACTTACCATTTGCGTGAGTTCCGTCGGCGGAGCTCTCGGGATTTTTGCATATATCTGGCATTTATCACATCTTCTCACATAGTCTGCAGCATCCCGATTCACAGTTGGCCAGTAGTATCCATAGCGGAGGATCTTCTTTGCTAATGACTACCCCTAGTATGGTCGCCGCACTCTCCTTCATGGACTTCCTCCAGGACTCGTTTTATCTCATCATGGGCAATGCATCGGAGTAGTGGGGTCGAGAATCCCCTTCGATACATTATTCCATCCTGTATTACATAACGTGAAGCCTTACGAAGGACTTGGCGTCTTTCGCTCCTCCTCTCAGGCAAATCCCCTTGTAGCAGGTACTGCTTGGTTAGGGTCAACCACGATTCCTTCTCAAGTTTGATCTCTAACACGAAATCTGTCTCCATTACGTCTATACTTGGAGCATAAAGGGTCTCAACAGGGAACAATCCCATTTGCCGTGCATCACCATTGCTTGCAAATTTTTCCAACGAATCGGCTTCTCTGTTTTGTTCGCGTGGGACATGCGAGATGTCGTAGTATTCCAGATTCGCCAGTAGCTCTTGAACTCGAGCAAGGTAAGGAGCAAGTCTTTGTCCCTTCGCTTGATAGTCTCCCCGCACCTGATATACTACCAGCTGCGAGTCATAGAAGATTTCGATTGACTTCACTCCCAGTTCGATAACAAGTCTCAAGCCAGCAATCAATGCTTCATATTCGGCTTCGTTATTTGTTGCTGCAAACTCGAGCTTCAAAGCATAGCAGATTGATCGATCTTCAGGAGTTACGAGGATTATACCTGCCCTCGAGCAATGGTCGTTAAATGCCCCATCGGTGTACATCTTCCATCGAACGGGGGGTATGACTCTGTGACTGCTCGGTTCATCTAGCACGGTGAATTTAGCAATGAAGTCAGCTAGTGCTTGTCCTTGTATGGCCCTTCGCGGTAGATAGGCGATATCGAACTGACTCAAGTCAATGTTCCATTTTAGCATCCTTCTGGAAGTTTACGGTCGTTGGAGTACCTGCCGTAGGGGTTGGTCAGTGTAGACACTGATTGAGTATGCCTGAAAGTAGGGGCGAAGCTTGCGTGATGCGAGCACCAAGCAATAAGCTAGTTTTTCAATCTTTGGATAATTTCTTTCCGCCCATGTCAAGCGTCTACTGACATAGTAAACTGGATTTTGAATCCGGTCTTCCTCGCGGACCAAGGCTGTACAGATAGCGTGCTGGGATACCGCCAAGTATACATACAACATTTCGTGGTCTATTGGCTTGGATAGTACAGGGGGACTTTCCAAGTGCCTTACCAGATCCCAGAATGCTTCCTCACAGTCGGATGTCCATTCGAAGTTTCTCTTTCCTTTCTTTATAATGTCGAAGAAGGGAATACACTTGTCTGTAGCTCTGTATATGAATCGACTTAGCGCAGCCACTTTTCCATTCAGGCTTTGCACCTGCTTTACGGTTCTGGGTACTTGTATATCTCGAATAGCCTGAATCTTCTCTGGGTTAGCCTCGATTCCTCGGGCATTCACAATGAATCCCAGAAACTTCCCTGATGCTACGCCGAATGAATACTTCAACGGATTGATCTTCATTCCATAATGCCTGAGTATGTCAAACATCTCCGTTAGGTCTCGGATGTGGTCGTTTGACTGTCGTGACTTCACTAGCATGTCATCCACATAGACTTCCATTGTTTTACCAATCTGATCTTTGAACATTCGATTCATCAGGCGTTGATAAGTCGCTCCTGCGTTCTTCAATCTAAATGGCATTACTACATAGCAATACAATCCCATGTTCGTGACAAAACTGGTGTGTTCTTGGTCTGGAAGGTGCATTGGGATTTGACTATATCCTGAATACGCATCCATAAACGATAATAACTCATGTCCGGCAGTTGAGTCGACCAGCTGATCAATCCTAGGCAACGGGAAACTATCCTTAGGGCACGCTTTGTTTAAATCAGAATAATCAACACAGGTCCTCCATTTTCCATTCGCTTTCTTCACTAGCACCACGTTAGATACCCATTCAGGGTAGAGGGCATCGCGGACGAACCCGTTGGCTTTGAGCTTGTCCACCTCCTCTTTGAGAGCCGCAGACCTCTCCGGGTCCATGCCTCTCCTTTTTTGTTTCACAGGTACATGTTTCGGGTCTATGTTCATCATATGACTTGCGATCGCAGGAGAAATCCCGCACATATCAGAATGTGTTCAGGTGAAAACATCAAGATTCGCTCGGAGGAAATCAGTAAGGTTCTCAGCGGCCAAAGGGTCGAGTTGCGACCCAATTTTAAGGATTCGTGATGGGTCGCTCCGGCTAACTGGGATGTCAATTGTGAGTTCAGCCGGTGCTGCATTGGTTTTCCTGGGTTCCCCATCATCATCTCTCGGATCTATGTCCCTATAGATCCGAGAATGTTGCCCGAGCCAGGGCTCGGGCGCTACTTGTCAATCATCAGCATTTCGACCGCGAATGGAGCGGTCCGCAACCTTTCCTTTCTCTCTACACTGAGCCTCTCTCAGCTTAGCCACATAACAGGAACGTTCGGTCGCCTGATCTCCATGCACCACTCCAACACTGCTGTCTGTGGGAAATTTTAATGTCAAACACCAAGGGGCCAAAGCTGCTCTAAATTCCGCCAGGGCTGGACGACCCAGAAATACGTTGTACGGGGAATCAACGTCCGGTACTATGAATGGTAAGATTCGCACCCTTCTGCATTCACCTTGTCCCAGTTCAATTGGTAATTTCACATATTCCACTACATCGGTCGTTGCGCCATTAAACCCATGGATTCTGGCTTTGGATGGCTTCAAATCCTTGGTCTCCGGTTTCACTTGGTCGTATGCCTTCCGAAAGATGATGTTAATAGAACTTTCGCAATCAATTAGAATTCTCTTTACGAATGTCGGCCCGATGGTCACAGATATGACCATTGGGTCAATGATAGGAGCCTCTACCTTATCCGCATCTCTGCTTCTGAATACGATATCATCATTCATCGTGCGCTGCTGCTTTGCAGGAGTCCCATCCTCCACGTTCAAACAACACTCGTACTCCACGTGTCTCAAGGAATTAGCATATCGCTCCATCTCTTGCCAATTCTTATCTACAGGATGAGGTCCGCCGGCAATCGTGTTAATAACCAATCTACCCACAGTCCGCGTAGGTTGTTCCTGTTGGTGTGGGGTTGGCCTGCATCCAGGGTCCGATGTTTCTTGCCTCTCATCCTGTGGGTCTTTGACGAATTCCTACAGCTTTTTCTGTCTTATCAGCTTTTCTATAGCATCATGGAGGTGTCTGCACTCCTCCGTGTTGTGCCCATAAGACTCGTGAAAATGGCAATACTTCCCGGTCTGCTTCTGTTCTTCCGTCGATTCCTTTGGACGTGGCTTTCTATATTGGAAAGTGTTGTAAGTCGATAGATAGATGTTTTCAAGAGATGCGTTCAACGGGGTGTATTCATTGTATGTTGGGATTCTTGATTTCCATTTCTCTGTTTCTTTTTTCTTTCCAGGATTTCCACCTCCGGATCCTTTAGACTGCCCGAGCTTGTTCTGGATGTTAACCTGAGTTTTTCCAGGATTATCCTCGGTTTGTTTCACGATGACATTACTTTTCACAGACTCTTGAACGGACCTTGATGCCTTGTCTCGCCTTGTCCACCGAGCTTCCTCCCATCTTATGAACTGATGAGCTTTCGAATAAAAACGTTCCGGCGTAGCTGGGGGCTTCCCCGCCAACCAGTCTCCAAATTCAGAATCCGGATCCACTCCATGCATTACTACCATCAAAATCGCGTGGTCGTTAGGATTGCTCACCTTGGTAGCAGCAATATGAAATCTTTGCAAGTATGCTTTCAATGACTCTCCTGGAGTTTGAGTTACACTTGATAAGGACATCACGTCCTTTGGACGAGTGGTGTGTATCCTGAATTGTTCTACGAATTTCATTGCTAATTCGTCGAAGCTGGATATAGATCGTGGTGGGAGCCGAGTGAACCACATGGTGGCAATCCCGGACAAGGTGATTGGGAAACACCTACACTTGGTTGCGTCATTAGCTCTTGCAGAATCCATCATCCATCTGTACCTCATCACATGCTGCCTGGGGTCAGTCTTCCCTTCGTAGGCTGGAATGGCGGGCATGCTGAACTTTCTTGGGTATTCGGCCTGTATAATGGTCTCCGTGAAGGGAGTATGACTCCTAGACACTCCCCAATCTTCATTAGTTAGACCTTGGTTTTCTTTCATCAACTGCCTGACCATAGCCGTCAAATCTGTGGTTTGTATGGAAGATGGGAGGTTGGGTTCTGTTCCACGGGACCGTGCAGGTTGATGTCCCGTCCGATTTGGGTCTTGGTTTCTAGTAGATCGATCAGCAGCGCCTGCATGTGCATCTTCATCCTTACGGCGTCTACGCCTAAGAGGTTCATCAGCAGAGGTCGAACTATCATCTTCAGAGTAAGGGACAGGGCTACCTCTAGCATTCTGATGCTCCTGCTGAGTAAGCTGAGTCATGAGGTCAGCGTTGGCTTGCATTTGCTCAGCAAGTTGCCTTCTACTTTCCTTAAGTTCTCTTATCAAGTCATTGAATTCTGCTCGGGAAACAACTTCTGCTTGGTTTTGGTTGGAGGGCCCTACACCTCGAATCACTTGCTGATTGCTAGTTCCTAGTTGTTGCACACTAGCGGTTTCATGGGCATCTGCATTTTTAGAGGCTGATCTAGTTCGTGGTCTTCCCATGGTAGAGTTGTTGGTTGTAACTCTGAGTAGAATCAACAAATGCCTTATAAATGATTATGGATCTCCTTCGGGGGATTTATGCAATCCAGTAGCTGCAAAGTAGATCCTAACAGCCTAAGAATTCAAGTTCTCAGTGAAAGCACCAAAATGTTAGCACCAAAATTGGTCACTAACACCCTTAGAAAGATTGTGTAGAGAGATTAATGAAGAAAGTAAACTAAAACAGAGAATAAAGTGTAAATTTAAGTGCAGAGAATGAGAACACCAAATTTATAGTGGTTCGGCGTAACTTCCTATGTCTAATTTGAAGTTGATTTCCATTGATTTCCTTGATGGGTGATTACAGATACAATCCATTTTTTGTTACTAGAACACAATTGCAAAGTAAAAGAAATAAGTCTGGAATGAGACTTGAAAAGGGCAGAGTCTCCCCAGTGTTCTCTCCCCAATCCCCCTTTTTCTGTGCCCTTTCCCCTCTATTTATAGGCGAAGGTGGGTTGGGCATCCTTGGTGGGCCTAGTAGCTGAATATCTTGGCCCGAGTGAAGTGGTCTCTGTGCGCCGAACCAGAGAGGCCGAACGATCAAATGCCGATCGTCCAAATGCCGAACGTACCCCTCCATGTCGAACAATCTCCTTTGGCCGAGCGGGTTGAGGCCGAACACACTGATTGTCGTGGGGAGCACTTGTGCCGAACGATGCTAGGAGCCGAACCAGTGTCATGGCCGAACGATTGCTAGGAGCCGAACCAGTGTCATGGCCGAACGATTGCTAGGCTGAACGAGATGAGGTCGAATTCTCTGAGTGCCGAACACTTCCCAATGCCGAACAAGGTGTGGATGCCGATTGATATGGAATGCCGAATGTCATTTGATGCCGAACAATGTCCTCGGCCGAACGTGACTTGTATGCCGAATGATGTCTTATGACGGACCATTCTGCCATGCCGAACGTGCTTGGATGCCGAACGTTATGGTGCCGAACCATTTAAAGGCCGAGCGAGGTTTCTGACTGGACAATACCTTTGGCCGAACGAAGCCTTTAGCCGAACGCTCCTGAATGACGGTTGCAATGAAATGCTGGACGAACCAGTTGGGCCAAACGATGGGTGTGTCGAGTACCGAGTTGCATGGCCAAATCTCCAGGAAACAGATAGGAAATCACCTGGTAGAAATCGAACGTGAAGAACCCAAGCCCCATTTCCATTGCATGCTCAAACATGATTCTATCCAAATATACAGTATTGAAACATAAGTGATGTGCAAATGGCTATGGTAATAAAAATAGAAAAATAACAACCAATCTTTATTAATAGTTGTAATACCGTTGATGTCACATTTTTTTGTATCAACGTGAATTACCAAAAATGCTCATTTATTAATATTATTAACAATTAATATCACTTAAAAATAAGTTGTAACTGATAATTTTCTTTACCAATTCAAAACGTTCATCTATAAATATTATAAACTCAATATCACTTAAAAATAGAATCTAAACAATAGACTTTCTTTTCAAAGTCGTTTTTTTATTAATTAATAATAAAGATAAAAATTCAAACAAATAAAAAATTAAATTCATTCTTTATTAATTAACAACAAAAATAAAATTTTAAACTAACAAAAAAGTGGATGTTGCAATTTAGAAACAAAATATTTATGTAAATCATAATTTTTCGAACGAGCTAAATATATCCATTTAGTACAAAATGCAATTCGCACGCAAAGTGCGTACTATCTTCACATGCAAAGCAGGTGTTGTAATGCTCGTTAAAAGAATTCATATGGGGGATTTCTTGCAAATTAAATTTTTGATTTTAATTCAATAAAACACATGAAACTTTTGATCATGGTGGTAAGCTTTGATATTAAGTGTAGCCAGTACAACCGTATAATGGTGGGATAACGAATTATTTGTATAGTTTCAAAAAAAATAGGTTTTTAATAATTTCAGCTAAATACATAATGATAATTTATTCAAAAAATAATAATTTTTATCACCAGAAAAAAATGATGGTAAAAATTAATTACATTATTGTGTCCTAGAAATGGCTTGAATGTCATATTTATAAAGGGTTAAGATTCCAATCCTAAAAGCAAACTTGATTGGATTCAACAGTTACGATTTGTATATTATGTTAAATTGTATTTGTGTCTAAATAGTCCCCCACCACATGCATGCATGCATACATATGTGTGCATGCGCATTGTGTATCATGCATCGAACTTTAATGTAATTCCAACATATACATACCATTCAAAATTATCAGTGGTCATGTATCCTTCAAATGGTGACAGTTTTGTTATGTTAAATTTCGGTGATACAAAATCATATTAATCATATTTAGAAGGAAATAAATATGCAAAAGAAAAAGGAAAAAAAAAATTTAGTTTTCACTAATTAATATACATATTCGGTTATGCTTATTTCTCTCTGTAATTGGATAATCAATTTATTTTTTTGTCATATACATATTAACTTGGACATTAAGTAATCATTTGTTATAAATAAAGCATTGAAGAGAGAGCGATAATGTGTGAAAAAATATTTGGTATTTCTCTCTTCTTCCATCTTTTTTTGTTCGCCAAAAACTAAGAAATCATTGCCATAGAGATCAAGACATCATTCCCAATTAGGTTATTGATTCTATTTTTTTTACTTTTATCCAGTGGGTTAATTATAAACAATTGTTTCTAAGAATCTATATAAATGATTGTTGGAAGGAATCTTTTACATCGATTTTCTTTATTTCTTTGTGTTTTAGAACCATCTTCATCATTGTTTGTCTTCAAATATTATTATTTTTATCAAATATTATCCCTTAGAGGCCTGGACGATATCAGATTCTAAGATAGGCTTTCGCAACAATTTTATCCTTTGGTAGGTTTTGCACAACTAAAATCCTAACAAATTGGTATTGGAGCTAGATCAATGCAAAGGGAAGGATAGTTGTAGATTATATAATTGTTGAGATGTCGGATTTAATTTCCTTATCGAAGTTTGCTCTTCTAAATGGAAATAATTAGGGTATTTGAAAGCCAAAGTTGGAGCACATTTTATATCTCAACAATCTTCATGGGCCAATTGAAGATAATGAGAAGAGATACTCAAATATAGAGGAGTGTACATGGACACCATATGGCTAATTGGAAATTCGCAAAGGCTTTTGGGACAAGTTGGTATCTTTATATGAGTCAAACAGCGCTACTAGTAAAGTTTTTCTTATTCGAAGATTAGTTTGGTTGAAGCTGGATGGAGAGAAATCTATAGCAGAGCATTTGAACGAATTTCAAGATGTAATAAATCAGTTGACAAGCATGTATGTCAAATTTGATGTTGAACTATAGGCTCTTTTATTGATGAGTTCATTTTCAGAGAGTTGTGAAACATTGGTTATGTCACTGAGTAACTCTAATGCAAATAGAACTACCTCATTAGATGCACTTCAGAGTAGTCTCTTGAATGAAGAGATTAGAAGGAAATGGTCAACCATGAAACCAGTTCAAGATGAGGCTGTGGTAGCAATGGACCCAAAGTGGGATACAAAACCTAAGAAAGAAGTCATTAATGGTAAATGTATGTTGAAAAATATCTTTTGTTATTATTGTCATAAAAATGATCATATGCGCAACATGTGTGAAGTGTATAAAAGGGATCAAAAGAAAGCTATACATAGTGATAGTGATAGCAACACATGGACAGACATAGCTGAAGGTAGCGACGGTGATACTTTTTGTGATGTCCTCATTAGTGATGCTAAGCATTGGAAGATGGATTTGGTACTGGATTTCACATATGCAGTGATGTGAGATGTTTTCTTCTTATAAGAAGATCGTCGACATGATTAGGACCGCCAGTGGAGTAGAGCTACCAGTTTGTGGTATTGGATCTGCCCGGTCTTGTATAGATGATGGTGTGTTAGAGAAGCCTCGAGTGTGAGACATGTACCTATTAGTTTGCATAATCTTATTCCTCTTGTTCAGTTGGATTGTCATGCGTACACTTATGAGACTAGAGGTGAGGTTTTAAAGTGATGAAGGGCGGTTATATTGTGATGAGAGGAGTATCAAATGATGGAAACCTTTATAGGTTGGCTGATCATGTGGTCGATAATAGGAAACGAGTGACAGTTGAAGAGTCTAGTCCATAGGTAGGTGGTGAGGTGAATGTACGCACTGCTCGTGTTGGTAGCTATATTTTTGACATGACTCTTCATTTTGATGATGCTCGAGGTATTAATGGTGATCGCCTGGAAAGCTCAAGTCAAGTGGTAGACGGTTATCAAGTTGGAAAATCCACGAAGACTTTATGGTAGTCTTTGTGGTATTATAAATGCTTTTAAGGTCAAATTATGTTGTGTATCTCATGGTGGAGGAAGCATCACTTATAGGCGGTGGTAGCGGTTTGTGATTTTGTGTGATTAAGAAGAAAGAAGTGGTGATTAAAATGAAGTTGGCAGGCTTATGTGTTTTATTCGATGGAGTCGCTTCTCATTTTTTGCTTTGAAGAGACGGTTTTATTCTTTGTTAGGTTTTGCGCAATTGAAATTCTAAGAAATTTCCATCGAAGCCAAGATGGAAATTTGTTGGGGTGTCCCGCATTGTATGTGGTGATGGACGCATATTGGAAAGAATAATAGTCTCACATTGTAAAAAATAATGGAATTGGATGGTATGCATATGAGTTTGATCGCATCAACAAGGGATTTCTTTTGTTAGAAGATGTTGACCAAACTCAATACTGCCCCAAGGAGGGATGTGCATATAAATTTCAACATGGTGTCAGAGCCGATCGTAATGCTTGAAACAATGGATAACGTGCAAGAGATCTGTAAATCGTGGTGGCTAGCAATGTAGGCTTAAATAGTTATACTTAAGGTTGAGCTAGATCATGGTACGTATGATCTAGTAGAATGGCACGTGAACAAAATCTCGATATGGTGCAGATATCATGTTGGTGTAGTGAAAGATGCACGGATGGATGCAAGACAAAGTGGAGAATTTTTGGGGATGTCTCACATTGTATGTGGGTAATAGGCAAACATTGGAAAAAGAATAGTCCCACATTATGAAAAATAATATAAATGGATTGGAAATATATGAGTTTTGTCACATGTAACTATAGGATAGATTTCACACTTGGGGGGGGGGGGGGGGTTGAATAGGGTGATACTATAAATAATTAAAATTTATTGTGGAAGTATATAAAATAATTTCAGCACAGATAATAGTCAGCAGCACAGATAATAGCAGAATAAAAATGCTGAAATAGAACAACACAAAATTTACCAGCTTCGACAAAAACCTGCAAACGTGCTACCCCCAAGGTTTCTACTAGAAATTAAGCGGTCAGACGCTTACACACGTAAACTCACGACACCTGCTATCGACTAACATTAACTCTACGCTCAAAATCCTGCCACAACTCAGCCACTGAGTTGCAAATTCTCGAACTACACCACCGTAGCTCGTCTCCTAGTCACACGACTAGACAATACAAAAGTTTAAAAAGTAAATACAAATTTATAATAATTAAACTAAAACCCTAATTTAAATGATTAAAATCCCAAAGAGAAACACAGCCAAAAATTAAAACTAGAGATAAACAACTATCCCCCTTTTCTTTTGTTATTCGGCTTGCTTTGCCTCAAAAAAATGACTGCTTCGTTTAGCTCGTTCGTTCCTCTTGCTGATTTAGGGTTTTGTGATGAAATCGCCGGCTTTGTCGATTTGATTACCGATGTTCTATTCCTTTCTTCGATCAATTTGTTGATTCACGGCTTCTTCTTGGTTTGCGATCGCTTCTAATTAGTCGAGTTTGATTGTTGAAAGAATTTGTACGTTTGTTCCTTTTTTTTGATTTATACAGCACTCGAATTTGATTCGAGTTTTGTGATTTGTTCTTCTCTGTTTAGTTTGAACTCGAATGATTAATGTTGATGATGTTTTAGGATTTATATAGGGTTCAATCTCCTACGTATATTGTATACGAATTCATGTGATACTTTAATGCTTGGCCGTTTGATTTTGATCGAATGCTATGATTTATTTTTGACTTGTTCAAATTCATGTATTTTCTGGTAGCTTGATTCACACGGCTTCGATTGATTTCGTGGCCACCACGGCTTGACTTTGAACTGTTCGATTCTGTTCTTGTTGACTTCGGGCTTGACTTTGATTTTGTGAAAATATGAACTTGTTCGACTTTTGTCTTGGTTATTGATTTTGACTTTTGTGTCTTCGGCACTGAAACTGCTAGTATGACTTCTACCACCACCGTTGCACTGGGTTTGAATTTGGCTGATAATTTTGTTTTGAATTCATCTCGGCCGCTGTTTTATGTTCAATGCACTACATATATACGTGTGTTCATATTTGTAGCATACTCGACCTGCTTTATCATTTTTAAAACTAATGTTCTCTTCCAGTCATTGAAAAACTTGTCGGGTTGCTCTTGCACTGCTCTGTCCACTGTCGTGTTTCAATTTGCATATGGTAGCCGGACTTGTTTCTTTTGATATCTATATAGTTGAACTTCTTTGGTCTCTGTAGCAGTGTGTTGAGTTTCTTGCCTTGTTTATCTTCTGTTCACTACTTGTATACATACACACATTTATTCTTTTTGATTTTCTGGTTAGCTTTCGGCATTGAGTATATGTACACTGCATCACCGTATCATGTACTTGTTGCAGTTTGATATTTGAGTCTGCTACATTGTTTTCATGGTTATGCACTTGGGCTTGCACTTGACTGTGCAGTCACTACATGTATGTATACAAGTGTATATATATGTATATATGTTTGTGCATTGATTTCATGTAGTTTTTATTGGATTGTTGTGCACTGACTTGAGTTGTTGCTTTATATGCGATCAGTGATCATGTAGCCTGTCTGCACTTGCATTGTCATTGCTTTTTGCTGTTTATTTTTCTTGGCCATTCACTTGTTAAGGCTGTTGCTCCTTCGAGCCCCTATGCATTGAACTTTTATATGGTTGTATCCATATTTGTACCTTATTTTGGTTGGACTGTCCAGGTTTTCACTTGAGACTGTATGTAGCTTGCGTGGCCTTTGTTTCACTCGAGAATTATTTTCATTTTGAATTGCACCTATGTTGAACCCAGCCAATAGCTCGGGTTTGACCTTGTGCTAATTTCATGACTTTTTATTTATTTCACTTGAGTTGAACCCGAATTTTGATTTGGGTTTGACCTTGTGCTCACATATCCCTGTAGATTTATCAAGTGTATATTGGTGTGCACGGCCTTGTGGCATGTACAGTGATACACTGTGCATGTCATAAGTTGTTCGTGTATGATGAATTCAAATTTAAATGATGACAAACAACCCAAATAACCGAGGAAAATAATATTTTCAAAATACATTTTATTTTACACTGCAAAAATATTTCATTTTCAATTATACTGCGTTAGTGTTTATTTTGCAGATTGCTCAGATGCTAGATTCAATCTGGAACAAAGTTGAAGACAAATACGAGTGAATGAGCGATATGCAGTGTGGTGCATTTGTAAATTAGAAATTGTGATGTAATCGAAATTGTATTATCATTGAATTTGTATATATATAGTGAGAGTTCAAATTTGTACTATTTAAAATTGTAATGAATATTTGTTTGAATAAAATATCTATTTGAATTTAAATACTGTGTTATTTATTTTATTCAGCAAATATTTATTTAATTATGTGAAAAATAAAATATTACATTAACAAATGTCTACTTGTGGTATATTTAATTTAGGAATTTGAATATCTACTAACCATGCATAACCGTTAGGACTTTTAAATGAGATTAGTAGTATTCCAATTTAAAAAAATGAATTCAAGTACCTTCTAACCACGCATAACCATGAGGACTTTTAAATGTGATTAGAATCAACTTGTCTATTTAATTAATCAATTTTAATATGTGTTCCATGCATGCATAACCGTAAGGACTTTTAAATGAGCATGTAAGCACATAAAAAATTCCAAGTAATTCACCTTGCATAACTGTGAGGACTTTTAAATGAGAGTGAATACTTTGGATGTTTTTATTACAAAAAATAAAATAAAATGGAAAACAAATGATTCATGTTTAAAATACCACATATTGACAAACCATTTTGAATTTTGATGAGTGATGGTCGATAGAAATATGATAGAAATAGAGATGGTCATGGAATTTTTACCAACAAAAAGTTTTTATAACTCTTGTTCAAATTTCTAAAGAAATTTACTAAATATACCGTCTTGAGTTATAATATATGATTAATATCAACATTCATCACTTTTTCAATCACTATTTATCTTTTCAATATTAGGGAGTCAGATTAGTCAATGTGGTCATTTTAAAATCAAATCCAAAAATAATTATAAAACCAGATTTTCCAAAATGACTAATCTGAAACAAGGTCAAAAATGATTTTCTAGAAGGGGTTTTATAAAAAAAAAAATACCAAGCTGTGACGCCCCACCCCGAGACCCACGTTAGTAAAGGGAATTAACGAGTAATTCTGTCTACTAACGCAGAGAATAAGGCTGAATAGGAGCGACCAACATAGTATACAATAGCTATGAACTAAACATGTCAAGTATGTGTCAAATTTTTTTTTCATAACCTCATGTGTGGTTGACACGTCTAGTGCATAACTATTGCACACTACGGTGGCTATATAGCATTTCAGAAACAATGTAATATAATGTGCGGAATAATCAAAGTCACAGAAAAGCAAACCCAGATCAGTTATATACATACATAACCGTCACCATACATATCCATATAATACATCATACAAGAGTAACTACTAGGTAGCTAAGTGTCAAAATATACATCCCAAAAATATACAAATGATCATAAAGGAGTAGTCCAATTTGGAAATTATTTGAAATGAAAAATGTGTAGTTTTTTTTTAAGAAAATGATGCAGCTACTGAATGTCTCAATATAACTCACGTTCCACTGGTAAATTTTCTATCAACTAGATTACCAGTGAAATCTGCATCTGAATTTCTCTGCCACTCAAGATTATTATTAGATTAATGTCATAGACCAGATCAAGAAGTGTGCAACAAAATAACTCAAAACTATTTTTAACGGTTTTTAATGAAATTGAATTGAAGCTGCGCAAATCAGTGAATATAGTGACAGATCTGTAATCTAAAAAATAACCAGATATATCCACGTGTAACAACATCATTAAACCAAACAAATTTATGATCTAGTTCAAAGATGAAAAATGATTAGCCAACATTTTTGTTCAAATCAGAAAAAAAAGTCAAATAAGAATAAGTCAGAATCAACATCAGCATTCATTTCTATATCAATATTTGGCAGAATTAAATTCAATTTATGGTGCAGATTATCACATTTAATGATCGTTCAAAATAAATATACCGTTATTGTTTTACTTTTACAATAATTTTTCATTGCCAATTTTGATTCTGTCACTTTTGTAGTAGGCTAAGGAACTTTAATTTATCGCTTGTTGTGTGCTTGGAACAGCCAGAATCCAGATAACACTTTTTGTTGTTCCTTAGCCTGCCACCACACAAGAGAGAAGATTTTTGTGACCTGTTTGTTTTTATAGGTCCATGGTTGTTAGTGGCAATAGATTTTGAAAAATATGTTTGTGGAGACCCAAAACTATTTATATATGTTCCTTTCAGCATCCAGATTTATTTAACTTTGAGGGATTTTATATCGTGCCTTTTGGTACCCAAATTGATATGGTTTTCACGTATTTGGGTCTATGCCAGCAATTTTTTTGATTGTGTCCAATTTTTCTACAAATTGTGCACTTAGATTTGATTTTATTAATTTTTCTTTTAACAGGTTCAGATTGATTATATTCAAGTCCTTGTCTAACTGTATTAACAGATTGTTTCCCTAATAGCATATTCAACGATCTTTCACTTGTGGAAAAATTTCCTAAAGTAGTTAACAGTTGTTGGACTTGTGTTTTTGGTGATTCGTTTTCGTTCAATAATTGAGTGCACCTTTTAATAGAATTTTCTCTTCTAGTTTTTCACTCCCTTTCAAAATCAGAATATCATTTTTAAGCGGTTTAATTGTACTTTCTGATTTTTTAATTTATTCTTCAAATGTTGGACACTTATCACAATTAGGGATCCTACTTTGATAGTTTTTAACTAATTGGTCAAGTTGTTTATTTGATTCTATCAAAGTATCTCTTTGTGATTCAATTTTAGTGTATTTCTCCCTAAGTCTTTCAAAACAGCCATTTACTTCGTGTAAATATATAAGTAATTCTGAGTGACTTAGTTTTGATACCTCTCTTGGCTCATCATCATCGCTATCAGTTATATCACCTCTAAAGCACAGATCTGCTTTCTCACTCTCACTACTAGTGATTTTATAATCATTATCGCTTTTATTCCACGTAGCTGCAAAACTTCTCCTTTTGAATTCTTTTCTTGACCGTGTCGATTTCGAGGACAATTGGGCTTGATGTGTCCGGGTTTGTTACACGTGTGACAAATGATTTCTAGCTATTCTAGGTTATCTAGAACTTTGATTATTCTGCTTTTTAGTTTTTGATTTAGAGCTGGATTTCCATATTTGCGGTTCCACTTTTTGAATCTCTTCATTAATAGTGCCAGCTCTGTTGCTTCATCATCATCATCATTATCGTCACATTCAGTTGTTCCTTTGAGAGCCATTGATTTCTTTCGAGTATCTCCTCCTTCACGACCTTCCTTGAATTTCATTTCTAGCTCATAAGTGGTGAGATTTCTGATGAGTTCTTCAACTTTGATTTGTTTCAAATCTTTTGATTCTCGAATGGCAGTCACTTTTGCTTCAAAACTTCGTGGAAGGACTCTGAGGATTTTTTGGACTATTTTCAATTCCATGTATGATTTTCCAAGAGCTTTTGATTTGTATACGATGTTGGAAAGCCGTCCGTGCATCTCTTTGACATTTTCTTCCTGGACCATTGTAAAATTCTCGTATTCGCTACTCAGCATGGCATGGAGAGATTCCTTAACTTGGGATGTTCCTTCGTGAGCCACTTCTAGTGTGTGCCATATTTCTTGTGCAGTTAGACAATGTGAGACACGATTAAATTCAATATGATCCAATGAACAAATAATAGAATTCATAGTTTTAGCATTATCATTTTGTAACTTATTTTCTAGATCTGTCCGTTGATCAAATGGTTTTTCAGTTTCTTTATTATTTACAACTATAGTGGGTGCTCTATAACCTATCTCAACTATATTCCAAGCATCAATGGTTTTTAGAAAAAATTTCATTCTATTTTTCCAGCAAGCATATTCACCATTGAACATTGGTGGTCTAACTAAAGACTAACCATCAG
Source organism: Allium cepa (assembly GCA_030765085.1). Classification (NCBI taxonomy): domain Eukaryota; kingdom Viridiplantae; phylum Streptophyta; class Magnoliopsida; order Asparagales; family Amaryllidaceae; genus Allium; species Allium cepa. Next base: position 663,859,286 of record CM060934.1, on the reverse strand, counting down.
CAAAAGCAGTATTAAAAGAAGCCATTTTAAAAATTCAAACTTTTGAAACAAAAATTGGTTTTTGAAAAATCAAAATTTAAAAACAAAAATGGCTTTTGTTCCCAGCTTTGATACCACTTATAGGATCGATTTCACCCTAGAGAGGGGCGAATAGGATGATACTATAAACTATTAAAATTTATTGCGGAAGTATATAAAATAAATTCAGCATAGATAATAGTCAGCAGCACAGATAATAGCAGAATAAAAATGCTGAAATAGAACAACATAGAATTTACCCAGCTTCGGCAAAACCCCGCCAACGTGCTGCCCCCAAGGTTTCTACTAGAAATTAAGCAGTCAGATGCTTAAACACGTTAACTCACGACACCCGCTATCGACTAGCCTTAACTCTACACTCAAAATCCTGCCACAACTCAGCCACTGAGTTGCGAATTCCGAACTACACCACCGTAGCTCGTCTCCTAGTTTCACGACTAGACAACACACAAGTTTAAAAAGTAAATACAAATTTAAAATAATTAAAACTAAAAACCCTAATTTAAATGATTAAAATCCCAAAGAGAAACACGGCCAAAAAATAAAATTAGAGATAAACAACTGTCCCCCTTTTCTTTTGTTGTTCGGCCTGCTTTGCCCCAAAAAATGGCTGTTTCGTTTAGCTCGTTCGTTCCTCTTGCCGATTTAGGGTTTCGTGATGAACTCGCTGGCATTGTCGATTTGATTACCGATGTTCTATTCCTTTCTTCGATCAATTTGTTGATTCACGGCTTCTTCTTGGTTTGCGATCGCTTCTAATTAGTCGAGTTTGATTATTGAAAGAATTGGTACGTTTGTTCCTTTTTTGATTTATACAGCACTCGACTTTTATCGATTTTTATGATTTATTCTTCTCTATTTAGTTCGAACTCGAATGATTAATGCCGATGATGTTTTAGGATTTATATAGGGTTCAATCTCCTATAATTTCGTTCGTATATTGTATACGAATGAGTCTGTTACTTTTTGGCCGTTTGATTTTGATCGAACGTTGTGATTTATTTTTGACTTGTTCAAATTCGTATATTTTCTGGTAGCTTGATTCACACGGCTTCGATTGATTTCATGGCCACCACCGCTTGACTTTGAACTGTTCGATTCTGTTCTTGTTGACTTCAGGCTTGACTTCGATTTTGTGAAAATATGAACTTGTTCGATTTTTGTCTTGGTTGTTGATTTTGACTTTTGTGTCTTCGGCACTGAAACTGCTAGTATGACTTCTACAACCACCGTTGCACTGGGTTTGAATTTGGCTGACAATTTTGTTTTGAATTCATCTCGGCCGCTGTTTTATGTTCAATGCACTACATATATATGTGTGTTCATATTTGTAGCATACTCGACCTGCTTTATCATTTTTAAAACTAATGTTCTCTTCCAGTCATTGAAAAACTTGTCTGGGTTGCTCTTGCACTGCTCTGTCCACTGTCGTGTTTCAGTTTGCATATGGCATCCGGACTTGTTTCTTTTGATATCTATATAGTTGAACTTCTTTGGTCTTTGTAGCAGTGTGTTGAGTTTCTTGCCTTGTTTATCTTCTGTTCACTACTTGTATACATACACACATTTATTCTTTTTGATTTTCTTGTTAGCTTTCGGCCTTGAGTATATGTACATTGCATCACCGTATCCTGTACTTGTTGCAGTTTGATATTTGAGTCTGCTACATTGTTTTCATCATTATGCACTTGGGATTGCACTTGATTGTGCAGTCACTACATGTATGTATACATATGTGTGTGTGTGCGTATGTGTGTATATATATGTTTGTATATATGTTTGTGCATTGATTTCATGTAGTTTGTATTGGATTGTTGTGCACTGACTTGAGTTGTTGCTTTATATGCGGTCGATGATCATGTAGCCTATTTGCGCATGCATTGTCATTGCTTTTTGCTGTTTATTTTTCTTGACCATTCACTTGTTAAGGCCGTTGCTCCTTCGAGCCCATGTGCATTGAACTTTTATATGGCTGTATCCATATTTGTACCTTATTTTGGTTGGACTGTCCAGCCTTTCACTTGAGACCGTATGTAGCTTGCGTGGCGTTTGTTTCACTCGAGAATTATTTGCATTTTGAATTGCACCTGTGTTGAATCCAGATAATAGCGCGGGTTTGACCTTGTGCTAATTTCGTGACCTTTTATTTATTTCACTTGAGTTGAACCCGAATTTTGATTTGGGTTTGACCTTGTGCTCACCCGTTCCTGTAGATTTATCAAGTGTATATTGGTGTGCACGGCCTTGTAGCATGTACAGTGATACACTGTGCATGTCAAAAGCTGTTCGTGTATGATGAATTCAAATTTTAATGATGATGAACAACCCAAATAACTGAGGAAAATAATATTTTCAAAATACATTTTATTTTACACTGCAAAAATATTTCATTTTCAATTATACTGCGTTAGTGTTTATTTTGCAGATTGCTCAGATGCTTGATTCAATCTGGAATAAAGTTGAAGATAAATACGAGTGAATGAGCGATATGTAGTGTGGTGCATTTGTAAATTAGAAATTGTGATGTAACCGAAATTGTATTATCATTGAATTTGTATATATATAGTGAGAGTTCAAATTTATACTATTCAAAATTGTAATAAATATTTGTTTGAATAAAATATTTGTTGAATTTAAATATTATGTTAATTTTATTCAGCAAATATTTATTTAATTATGTGAAAAATAATATATTACATTAAAAAATACATTTAAATAAATTTATATATGTTTATTATCATCAAACAAGAATCATATACTCGCATATTCAATAGTAACAGCAAGGGATTCCTGTTGTTATAAAAGATGTTGACCAAACCATATGTTGCCCCCACGGAAGGATGTGCGGATGGTTCTTGAAACTTCAACATGTTGTACACCGAGTCATGAATTTTTGTTTTCAATTATCAAGCACTCATTAAATACCGTATTAAGACAAGTACATGGCATGTATATTTCAATATCCTATAGGAAATATATTACCAGTAAGCAAAGAATTCAAAATATTTCGAGTAGATAACAAGAGTTTTAATTGACTTATAATAACATAGTTCTATTTCTACACGATATAGGACATTGATTTGAAAACATTACTTAAAAATACTAAAATACAATAGTAAGTAAGAATCTTGGCAAAGTATATCATGAGTATATTAAAAAAATTATAATAGAATAGTAAAACTTTTATATGTACACAAGATGACAAATTTCATCCTAGAACCATATATACATAACAAGTTAATAACACAGTATCTTTATTAATAGTTAGCTTGGAAGCGCAAACTTTTGGTCCGACCACGAAGTTCCAAAAATGTTCTTTATATATAATTCTTTGTAAAAGGCCATTATAATTTATGCTATAAAATAGCATTTGAAAAGGTCATTTGAATGCTTGATAGCCTAAATATAACATTGATGGGGCATACTATGTAATATTTCTTTAATATTATTTAGTTTTAATACATAATATTTCTATCTTCTATTGAACAAGCTATAATAGGAAAGATCCTTTGAAAATTTTCCATTATAATTTATCCTAGAAAATAGCATTTGAAAAGGTTTTTTGAATGCTTGAATGCAGTCGAAAAATTCATAACCATCAATCCAAAAATTAATTCCATGTTATTGTTTTTCATTGATTGGGTATACACAAGAAGATATCATTTGAAAAATTACCATTATAATTTACGCTAGAAAATAGCATTTGAAAAGTTCCTTTAAATGTTTGATGGGGAAAATATAACATTGATTGGGTATAATGTAGAAATATTCAAATCCTACTAAAGATGATAGAACTAATTGGTCAAAATACAGTTGATAGGCTAAATATAACTATGACTGGGTGTAACCTAGAAATATTTCCATTATAATTTACCATAGAAACAACATTTGAAAAATTGCCATTTTAATATACCCTAGAAAAGCGTTTGGAAAGGCCCTTTAAATAGGCTGAATATAACATTGATTGGGTATAATCAAGAAATGTTCAAATCCTACTAAAGATGACAGCATTGACTGTGTCAAAATATGGCTGATATGCTAGGTATAACTTTGATTGGGCATAACCTAGGAATATTCAACGCCTTATACCATAAAAGTAGCATTCTAGAAAAAACTAATAAACCCTATAAATACTATTCACTCTCCACTGCTAACTCACATCTCTCCACTGTTGTTCCTTCTTCATTATTCTCTACGATCATTTGCATTCACATCTCTCCACTATGGTTTCATTTCCAACACTGTCTTTGTTCACTTTTATTCAGTCACTGCTCATAGATGTTGGCCACTATTTCTTTCAGACATCATAACTTTCAGGTTAGCTTTTATTCAGTCACTTCCTATTATTATTTCATCTTACTATAGAAGTATTTAGTCATTGATTACATTCCTTTTTTCGTTTATATTTTCCATTTCGTTTTCTCTCTATTTATTTAATTAAACTAAGATGGCGGCTTTATCACGCAGAGTACAAGCTGAGATCTCTGCACACCTCGATTGTTTTTTGTATTGTCCCATAACTTTGAATCCTGTTATGTACATAATTTGTTTTGAATTATATGCAGTGAATGTAAATTATATAGTAGAGGTAGTCGTAACATCCCCTACTTTGAGGCCCGAAGATAAGCGCTATAGATGTTGCAGTCGTCTATAGTATTAACTTCGGTGACAAAATATGGTAATGTTAATGGTATCCATAATATCAAAAGCACATAAATACGAAATAAAATCAAAACAGATTTTCTGATTACATTTCAATTCAATATTTCATATTCAATTACATAATCCCAAAACGATTCTCATGTTTTAATCAAATATAATTATCACAAATTACGCTAAAAGCGACATATGAAGACACACCCTTGGATGATCAGATTACTAAATAGAAAAATCAATTATAAATACATTACAATGGAAATAATACTAAATAGCTCCTGCATAGCTTTGCCTTCTACATGTCTTCAGAAGCTTATTTATCCAACCTACTAAACCTGAAAAGTCCTCAACTCTCAATCTACTCAAATTTAATTTTGAGCACCCGAGAGTTTAAGGGAAAAACATAAATTTCGAGTCAGACATAAAGCCTGGTGTGAATAATTCTATCTTCTGTTAGATACAGTATTGGGTTATCTTCCTTTAACTATCTTCTTCTAGGGTCAACTGATTCTTGTGGTTTTACGGGCAACCAATAACCAATCATTACTCTGTATATCGACTTCTACGTGTAATATTATTTTAGTCTCATCTATGATAAAGCCCTACACATTGGAATTTTGACTTATATTAGCTAGGGGCAGTTAACTAAAGTATAGGGCACGACCCCATACCAGTCTCATCTGGTCTTCTAATATCTAAGTCATATACTTAGGGTTAACTACCCTATTCAAATTTCATTTTGCTGTAAACAATCTTTACAAATGATTTACCCTTGAAATCATATCTTTATAAAACAAGAAAATCGTGCTCTTTTCTTTACTCAAAATACTTATGTCATGATATATGCTTTACACAAAATAATGTTGATGAAATCTAATAAATAAGATTACATATCCCTTCAAATAAGTTAAAGCCTCTTTTTCACTTAGAAAACGTTGGGCGATAAGGCCAAAACAATACCTTTTAAAATAATTGAAAGCAACCCTTTCGAAACCATTATATAAAGCCTTAGACATCCTCTTTCGAAACCATTTGAACTCGTCTTTCGAAGACACTGGAAACCTTCCTTTCAAAACACTTAAAAAGAAACCTTTCAGAACACTTAAAATATACCTTTCGAAAGCATTAGGGACTTCCCCTTCGAAACACTTCTAACATACCTTTCGAAAGCATTGAGTTCAAGTAAGGGTTTGTGGAAACATTGCTTCGAAGCCATTTAAAATTATTCCTTTCGAAATCATTGGTTTCAACCTTTGATATAACTAAAGGGTCATAAAGAACAAAGTCGAAAGCATTACTTTCAAAATCATTAATCCCAAGTAAAAGAAAGGATAGTTTCAAAGCCCACCCTTTCGAAACAGTTCCTCCAAAACCATTTGAAAATGGATTAGCGACCCATTTGAAAGAATTGAGAAGGCAGCTTCAAAGTTAAAAGGAAAAAGCACCCCTTTCGAATAAATTGTTTTAAGGCTATAAGGAAAAGCTGCCTTAACTAATTCAAAAGGTATTATAGAATAGATTCAAAAGCGGTTATCCATTCGAAAGCTTCTTTTAGTACAAAAGTAAGCGGCAACTCTTTTGAAAGCTCTTTTCTAAAACAAAGGCAAGCAACAACTTTTTCAAAAGCCTCTCTTTAAACAAAGGAAAATTGATTGATTCGAAATCTAATTAGGGTGGCTTCAACCCCTCCGGAAGCATGCCTTCGACACCATCATTACTTCTACCTTTCTCCAATACACTACATACCAATTGCTTGGTACAAAAGGTCTAATTGGGCATGGTGACAGAAGCAAGCTAAGGTAGTGGCGAAGTAGTAATTCAAAAAAAATCTGGTTTATTGTCTTACAAAGTAATTCATTTTTACCTAACTTGTCCAATTTGTTAAAATATGATTGGTTGCCCACTCTTTATCAAACTTCTTTTCTGAAAAGGTTGCCGATTTCAAAAATTACAATTAAAAACATTTTAACAATTAAGCCCTCCTCCTTAACAAAACATGTAAAACGCGTAAGTCCCTTAACTTATATAATTTTATAACCATAGTAAAATACTTAGAAAAATTCCCCAAAAATCATATTAATTCATTTTTAATATGTTTTCTAACATATATAAATTTCAGACCCGAAATCATTATATAATTGCTATTAATAGTTTAAACCTAATTTTAACTATTTTCTCTTATAGAAAATTCATAATAAATCCATAATTACTTATAAAATTATGAAACTTGAAACCTACTTCTAAAATAATGTTTTTGATCATATATTGAAAAGGAGAATCATATGAATGTCCTGTAATAGGTTTTCTAATCCAAACTTATCATAAAATTTATATAAAACAATATAACTCATCAATTAACATATATATGTGTATATATATATATATCCATTTAAACAAACACAACATGGCAAGTAACGTGAAAAATTAATACGGATCCAACTTGAAAACAAAATCAATATCAAAAGTGAGACGTAAGTTAATTATTCACCTTGGTTTGGTGTTAAAATGGTTGAGATTTTCCCTTTGATTAATTTGCTTAAGCTTTCTACTTGAATCCTAGCTTTTCTTCTTCTCGAATCTCCTTAATGGTGGTCGGCCGAGCTCAATAAAGTTTTTAGTTTTATTTGTGAATGTTAAAATGAATAAGGAATGAAGAATAAAAGGGTTTGGGGTATTAAAATAAAGTAGGTTCCCATTTTACCATTATCATATTTCTCCTACTTACTTATTTTAAATTTTCTTTTGCTTATACATTCATTAGGCATGGCTCCTTCTAAACTAACAAATCTCAATCTCTTAACTATCTACATTATTTCATTTAATTTATTTAATTAAATGTTCTAAATAATGTTAGTCAAAATTAGGGTCATTATAGACGGCCCTCTTTAAAGAATTTCGTCCCCAAAATCACGATAAGGTACTCACAACAATCAAATATAAAGGTAAAACATATCATGAGGCAAGTCAGGATAAGTATCTCTTGTAGGATCGATTTCACACTATAGGGGAAGGTGAATAGGGTGATACTAATAATAATAAAAATTGATGCGGAAATATATATAATAATTGTAGCACAGATAATAGCAGAATAATAAAAGTAGAAATATAACAACATAGATTTACCCAGTTTCGGCAAAATCCTGCCTACGTGCTACCACCAAAGTTTCTACTAGAAATTAAGTAGTAAAACGCTTACACACATAAACTTGCGACACCCGCTAATGACTAATCTAACTCTACATTCAAAACCCTGCCACCACTCAACCATTGAGTTGCGAATTCTTGAACTACACCACCTAGTTCGTAACCTAGTCACACGACTAGAATTTTACAAGTTTAAAAGAAAATTACAAAATAAAAACAAACACAGATCCCTATATGATCACTAAAGCCCAAAATAAATTAGACCGGCCCACTTAAATTAGAAAAAAGTCCCTTTTTATTTTATTTTATTTTGTGTTAAAAATTGGGCCGATCTTTTTGTTCCTTCGTTCCTTTTCGAAAGCTAGGGTTTTGTAATGAAACCGCCGCTTTGTTCGAATTGATTGCTGATATGGTTTTGATCTTCAATTTGCTTCGAATGCTTCTTCGATCGATTAACTTGTTCACGGCTTCTTCAATTAAGTCGAGATCGAATTCTCTAAGTTGGTACGTGAATTTTGCCGCTTTTAATTCTCGACTTTGATTCAAGTTACAAATTTGTTTTCGATTTACAAGTATGCTCTGGATTTTCATCTCGAACTCGAATACTTTTCTGCCGATGATGTTACCGGGTTTTATAGGGAATGAAAACCTATAATATCATTTCCTATATTTGTATTTGAATTCTTAAAACATTTGCTGGGCCGTTGGATTACCGAATGAATACTTGTGATTTAGTTTGACTGGTTCAATTCAAATATTTACTTTGCTTGGTCACTACTGCTTGCGTTTGGTTTTCAAATATTTCAAATCTGTGATGCTTATTCATCACGCTCGTTCCATTTTCAAATATTTTTGACTTTTGTTGAACTTGCTCATCTCGGCTTTGACTTGGTTTGAGACTGCTATGTTAGTATTGATATAACTCACGGGCTTTTTTTCTTTAACTGCTACTGTGTGATCTTCTGCATTTCAATTTTGTTCTAGTTTTGTTGTCATGTTAGAAACGATTCATTCCTAAATGCCTGCACTTGGTTGCACTATCCACTTGCATTGACTTCTACTGCTTTGTACTTGGAGGTCTGGTATTCGCTGTTGCATATGTATTTGTTCATGTTGATTTGAGTCTTGTTTTGGTTGTTTTGTACATGTTGTTGAACTTCTGAGCATCTGAACTGATATGCGTATACATGCTTACATATATGTATATATGCAATTGTGCTTGAATTGATTTGAACTTGTTTTTAAAGTATGCTTTGGTTATTGCCTTTGTTGTTCATGAGCATTACATATCCACACTGGTTTGGTTTATCATTCTCTGGAGTCTTGTTTCACTTGCATGTGCTGAGTATCTTTTTGGTGGAGTTTGAGTCTGGTTCTGGTCAATACTTCATGTGTACTCCCCTTTGTACATGTTGTAACTAGTTCGCCACTTTGACACGTGAGTATGTTGAACTGAGCATGTTTGTTGCTTTCTTCCGATTCATGTGCACTGGCTTGTTGTACACACCGGTATCTGAAGTGCTTGGTTCATTGCTTTTGGTAATTGAAGTTGTACATTAGAATCTTAAGCTTTTTGTTTCATTGGTGGTTTGGGTTCATTAATGTGTTGAGCCTGATCCAGTCTGGTCTCATAAGAGCTGGTCTTTGGTATGTGTGGGTTGTTGCAGTTTCTTCGAGTCACCTAAGTTGAATCCACCATTTGGTTGGGTTTGACCTTGTGCTCCCATGTCCTTGCAATTTTATCAAGTGTATATCGGTGTACACGGCTTTGTGGCATGTATAGTGATATAATGTGCATGTCATAAGTAGTTCGTGTATGATGGATTCAAAACAAAAATGATGATGAACAACCCAAATAACTGAGACAAATAACATTTTCAAAAACACATACTTTAACTTTCACTTCAAAAAAAAAAATCTTTTTCAATTTTACTGTGTTAGTGTTTATTTTGCAGATAATTCAGATACTGGATATAAGTTGGAACAAAGTTGAAGGTAAAATACGAAATATGAGTGTGAGTGATATATGTAGGGAGGTCAAAATTATAAATTGATGTATAAAATGTATATATGTAGTGAGAGCTGAAATTTATACTATTTGAATTTGTAATAAAATATTTTTTGAATAAAATATTCGTTTGAATACGAATTATGTGTTATTTATTTTATTCATCAAATATTTATTTAATTATGTGAAAAATAAAATAGTACAATAACAAATACATTTAAACGAATATATATATATATGTTTATTATCATCAAACAAAAATCATAGGCTATTGTATTCTGCATCTCTAATCTTGCGCTCAGTTTCCGAAGTGCGGTCTCTCTCGTCGTCACTCCACTGGACTTTGACTAATCTGACTTTCATGTTTCTTAGTCCCTTCTCATCTCTTGCAACTATGAACTGGTTTTCTGATACTGGTCTTATCCCGTTTCACCACTAGATCATCTAACACAGTGGGTGTAATAGTAGTCTCTGGATCTCGAATTCACTTACTTACATGTGAAATATGGAAAACATTATGGACTCCTGCCAAACTATTTGATACCCTACTCTATATGCGAGTTTCCTAATCCTTTCTATAATAGGAAATAGACTAACGAATCTTGGTGCCAATTTTCCTGATTTTCCAAATCTGATTACACCATTCATCGTGACACCGTGATGAAAATAAAATCTCCAACTGAGAACTCTAAGTCTTTCCGTCTTTTATCAACATAAATCTTCTGCCTAGACCGAGCTTCCTTCATCCTAGCTAGAATTAACTCAATCTTTTCTACATTCTATAATCAAATCCGGTCCAAGAATTAGTCTATCTCCGGTTCCTAACCAACAAACATGATATTTGCATGGCCTTCCATACAGTGCTTCAAACGGTGCCATTCCTATACTAGTCTGATAGCTGTTGTTATACAAAAACTCGACTAAGTGTAGATGGTCTTCCTATGATCCTTTGAAATCTAGCACACAAGCTCTTAAAAAATCCTCTAAGACTTTGTTAACTCTCTTTGTTTACCCATCTGTCCATGGATGGTAAGTGGTACTCATCTTGATCTTGGTACCTAGAGTCTTGTGTAGACTCTTCTGAAACTCGCTAGTAAATAAGGAATCTCTATCAGTTACAATACCACTAGGAATACTATGCAGTCTAACTATATTCCTCATGAATAATTTATCTAAATCTTGTGTTGTCTTGGTCGACTTAACAGGTATAAATTATGCATTCTTAGTCAATCTGTCCACTATAACCCATATACTATCATTTCCTCTATTTGACCTTGACAATTAATCAATGGAATCCATTAAGATAGAATCTCATTTCCAGACTGGACATCTAAAGGCTTAAGTAACCCACTCTGTTTCTGATGTTCGACTTTTACCTGTTGACAGTTTAAACATTGCCTCACCCATAAGCCTACATCTCTCTTCATACCTTCCCATAAGAAACTCCTTTTCATATCCGAATACATCTTTGTTCCTCATGGATGAACAGTGAACTTCGAATAATGAAATTTTCTAAGATCTTCCTTCCTAATGTTTCCCACATTTGGAACACATAGTCCTTTCTTCCTCAACCAGCCCTTCTGGTCAAGACTAAAATCTTTCAAGTCATCGCTCTCTGTTCCATTCCTTAACTTTCTGATCCTTTCAGCTAATAATGGATCCTCCCCTTGCTTAGAAGCAAACTTTTCGATCATCATCGGTCGAACTTCTAAATATGATAACATGGTGGCTCCTCAGCTAGAACTAGCCTCAAATCTCCATTGTACTCCGCACGTAGTCAATGCTCTAAGTATTCCCATTTAGTTATCATTGCCAATGCTGCATTCTAATATTTTATGCTAAGTGCATCTGCAACCTTATTCCCTTTTCCCGGTGCGTATTCAACACTAAGTCATAAGCGGCTAAAAACTTTAACCACCTCCGCTGTCTCATTTTCGACTACTTTTGAGAGAATAAATATCTCGGTGACTTATGATCCATAAACAACTTGAATTTCTCTCCCAACAAGTAATGCCTCCATACATTCAATACGAAAATTACCGCAACTAATTTCAAATCATGAGTTGGATACCCAGCCTTATGTGGTCTTAGCTATCGAGAAGCATAGGCAATCATTTTACACTTCTACATTAACACGGCTTATAACCCTATTCCACATGCGTGTGTACACTACTAAGTCTTGATTCCCCTCTAGACCAACTAACATAGGTGCATTAGTCTGTAAATGTTTTGTTTTCTGGAATGCCTCCTCACACTAATCAATCCAGAAAAACTTCACATCTTTCTGAGTTAGCTTAGTCATCGATGCCCCTATCCACGAAAAATCCTTAATAAATATCTGGTAATACCCAGCTAATCCAAGAAAACTCTTTATCTCAGTCACTGTCTCGGGTCTCTTCCAACCATTCACTGCCTTGATCTTAACCAGATCTACGGACAACCCTTTCTCCGTGACTACATATCAAGAAACTTTACTTCCTTATTCCAAAAGTGACACTTTGAAAATTTCGCTTTCAGTTGATATTGTTCAGCGTCTCAAGCACCACTTTAAGATGAACTTCATGCTCTCTTTCGTCCTTAGAGTATATCAAAATGTCATCTATGAATACGAATACAAATTTGTCCAAATGTTCTCAGAAGATTCTGATCATCAAGTCTACGAAGAATGTTGGAGCATTAGTTAGACCAAACGGCATCATTAACCATTCATATGATCATATCTAGTCCTAAATGTCGTTAAAGGAATACTATCCTCTGCTCTCTAAGTTAATGGAACCTTGTTTCCAAATCCAAATGGGAAAATACTTTGGCTCCACTCAACTGGTCGAACAAATCGTCAATCTTAGATAACAAATATCGGTACTTTATCGTCAGCTCATTCAGCTTATGATAATCAACACACAACCTTAATGATCCATCCGGTTTCTTTGCAAATACTGTGGCTGCTCCACGAGGCGAACTGCTTGGTCTAATTAAATTCTTAACTTCTAGATCCACCAACTGCACCTTTAACTCCTTTATCTCAGTAAGAGTTATTCTACTTGGCGATCTACTCACAGGCTCTTCTCTTGATACTAAATCTATCTAAAACTCAGTAACTTGTTTCAGCGGTAGTCCTTTCACGAGCTCAAAGACATCTGCGAATTCTCTAACAAGAAAACATGGTTCAACTCATTTTTTGTCTCCATAACACCCAACAAAGCATTAACCTCAAAACTAGGGTTTTCTGTGGAATATATAATCCGATTACTACAACTAGGGTGTCTAAAAGATATTTTCCTATTATGACAAAATATCCTAGCATCATATTTACTTAACCAATGCATACCCAAAATAATTCCAAATCCTACGAAATCAAATACATGCAAACTGCAAGCAAATACATGACCTAATAATTCAAACTCTAAGTGGTCACATCTCATTCCAAGAGTCGCATACCCTTCTATCGGATTTAGGCATGTCAACGGATGCTTTCGGATGCGGATAGTGCCATATCCACATATGAAATCATTTTCAGATATTTAATATCCACATCCGTGGATATGGACAAATATCAGATAATTATCATATCCACCAATGACCGATAAATCAAGAATCATAAAAAGAAAATTTTAGTTTAACATAAATATTTTTGATCCCATTAATTATAAAAGTGTTAAAAATTAACAAATATTATGATAATAGATAGTTTCGAGTAGTTAAAAAGCAATAAGTGCATATAATATAAACTACTAACATAATAAAATAATAAACAAATATCTTTTACTGCACTAAAATACACACAATTTGAACTATTATCTTGACAAAAACCGAACGGACAATTTTCGGATGTGGATGTCTTTATATCTGCTTCCGTTTTTCCGAAATCGGATATTTATCCGCTTTTCGGATGCAGATGTGGACGAATTTTGGATTTTTTGGATATCCGTTGACAGCCCTAATTGGATTCACAATCCTTAAAGAAGTAACTAAGCATGAGGGTTCTTGGTTAAGCTTTTCTACCAAAGTATGAGATATAAAATAATGTAATGCACCAATATCAAATACAACTCTAATTGACACACCATAAATCATAAGTGTACCTCCCAATACATCTTTTCCTTTCTATTCTTTTTTTGGTCTTGAGGTAGATCGTTCTAATGAAAACACTTTGCACGTTCCATCCTTGGTTGGTTCCTTGCACTGGCTCTTATAATGTCCAATTAGATCACAGTTGAAGCATTTTAATCCTTTTTTATCAGCAGCCTTCTTTGCTTTGCCTGTCCGACATTCGTGGGCATATTGTCCCTTCTTATCACACTTGTAGTAGGCTGCATTGGCCTTCCTTTCTTGGTTGCTCCTCCTTTTTGAGCGCCTTTCTTATGTAAAAAATTTCTCTTCTAGTTCTTTCCACCTTGGGTTTCCACTGTTTTGCTATTATCGAAGAGAGCAAGCATCTCTCCATGCCCTAAAGCCATCTTAACAACTACATCGCATTGATCTCTAATATGAGGTAAAGTTTCTTTAGAAAGCTCGAGTCTCGATCCATGGATGAACTTCTCATTCCTTTCGATAACCATATCAACCATAGCATACCTGTATCTCGATAGCTCCCCAAATATTGTAGCATACTCCAGCACTGTCATGTCTCCCTGCACCAACTTAGCAAAATTTCTAAGCAGAGTTGACTTGGCAATCTCTGACATGAATCTTTCTTCAAATCTCCTTCTGAATTCTACCTAAGTCATGGTCTCTTCATTTACTCCCACAGTAACACTATTATAACAGTACAGTGCTGCTCCTTGTAATTGTCTAGATGCCAATCTTCTTTTCTACTCATCGTTGAGTACCAAATCAGCAAAGATCCTTTCATAATGAAGCAACCAATTCTCCACTTCAATGACGTCCTCAGTCCTGATAGAAGGCTTTCCTCCAAGCCTAGCATAATATCTTTTTAGTACTACATAGTTATTGACCATCGGAGCTCCCTAATTTCCTCCTCCAACATTTCCTCCAACTAATCCCGTAGTAGCTCCAGCTTGCATCATGTTGACGAAGAACTGATACATAGCTCCCATATCAATTTGCGACGCTCCAGTACCTACATTAGTAGTTTGTGCATGATCCGGATTACCTCTAATGTTTAGTTTGGCATTTCCATTGATTGTGGTGCTTTCTCCACCAATGTTAACTCTTTCATTCCTAGCATCCATATCTTACTTCCTTAAAATCTGCATCCTAGTCTTTGTAAGATATAGAAGAATAGCCTAAGAGAGATGTGAGAAATAGAGATAAAACATATACTTATATATAGCAAATACAAGTATGTTACTATAGCAATATCCCATACACCAATCTTTTCTCTAATTCCTTAGGATTATGTTTCAAAAATCATTTTAAGTTTAAAATATCTTTTAAGTACATATAAACCTTGCTCTGATACCAAGTTGTAACATCTCCTACTTTGAGGCTCGAAGTTAAGCGGTACACATGCTGTAATTATCTATAGTATTAACTTTCGGTGACAAAATACGGTAATGTTAATGGTATCCATAATATCATAAGCATATGAATATGAAATAAAATGAACACAGATTTCAAAAAACAGATTTTCCTAATTACGTTTCAATTCAATATTTCATATTCAATTACATAATCCTAAAACGATTCCTAGGTTTTGATCAAATATAGTTGTTACAATTACGCCAAGAGCAACATATGAAGATGCCTTATTGGATGATTAGAGTACTAGATAGACGTATCAGTCACAAATACATCATAGTGGAAATAATACTAAATAGCACCTACATAGCTAGCTTTACTCTTGCACATCTTCGGAAGCTTGTTCGTCCAACCTACTAAACTTGAAAAGTCCTTAACTCTCAATCTACTCATACTTAATTTTGAGCACCCGCGACTTCTAGGAAAAAACATATACTTCAAGTCTTACATAAAGCTTGGTGTGAATAATTCTATTACATCTTGGTTTTCTGATATTAAGTGAGACCATGCCGTTTAGTGGAACAGATTTTCCCTCACTAAAATCCTTTTAAAAATCATGTCTTTTGCAAACTAAAAACCTGCAATCAAACCGATTATAACAATAATAGCAATAACATAAATACATATAAATCAGGTAATCAAGAGACTATCTTTCCACACTACAGTTTTATCTTGATGACTATTAACCACTGGCTAACTAGACCTACCAGACACAATAAACATTCTAACTTCTGTTAGACATAATACTGGGCTGTCTACCCTAAATTATCTTCTTCAAGGGTCAACTGATTCTAATGGTTTTGCGAGCTCACCAATAAGCTATCTATACTCTGTATATTCCCTTCTGCGTGTAACATTATTTTAGTCCCATCTATGATAAAGCCCTACACATTGGAATTTTGGACTTATAATAGCTAGGGGTTATTAGCTAAAGTATAGGACGTGACTCCATACCAGTCCCATCTGGTCTTCTAATATTAGAGTCGTATACTTAGGGTTAACTATCCTATTCAAATTTCAATTCCTTGTAAACAATCTTTACAAATGATTTACCCTTGAAATCATATCCTTATAAAATAAGGAAATCATGCTCTTTGCTTTACTCAAAATATTTATGCCATGGTATATGCTTTACACAAAACAATGTTGGTGAAATCTAATATATGAGATTAGTTATACCTTCAAATAAGTTAAAGCCTTTTATAACTTAGAAAAATTTAGGCTAAAAGACCAAAACAATACTTTTGAAATCGTTGCTTAAAATTTTTAAACAATCCCTTTCAAAATAATTAAAAGCGTCCCTTTCGAAACCGTTATGTAAAACCTTAGTCATCCCCTTATGAAAACATTTAAACTCATCTTTTGAAGGCATTGGAAACCTTCCATTCAAAACACTTAAAAAAAACCTTTCGGAACACTTAAAATATACCTTTCGAAAGCATTCGGGACTTTCCTTTCGAAACATTTATAACATACCTTTTGAAAGCATTGGATTCAAGTAAGGGTTTGTGGAAATATCGCTTCGAAACCATTCAAAATTATTCCTTTCGAAACCGTTGGTTCAACCTTTGATATAACTAAAGGGTTATATAAAACAAAGTCGAAAACATTAATCCCATGTAAAAGAAAGAGGATAGTTTCGAAACTCACCATTTTGAAACCACTGCCTCCGAAACCAATTGAAAAACGGCTATATGACCCTTTCAACAAAAATGAGAAGCGGCTCCAAAGTTAATAGGCGAAAGCACCGCTTCCAAATATATTGTTTTAAGGCTATACGGAAAAGTGCCCTTAACCAATTCGAAAGGTATCATCGAATAGGTTCCAGAGCGGCTATCCATTCAAAAGCTTCTTTTAGAAAAAAATAGGCGACAACTCTTTCAAAAGCTCCTTTCTAAAATAAAGGCAAGCGACAAATTGTTCGAAAGCCTCTCTTTAACCATAGGTAAGTTGATTGATTTGAAAGCTAATTAGAGTGGCTTCAACCCCTTCGAAAGCATGCCTTCGACATCATCATTCCTTCCGCTTTTCTCCAATACACTACATACCAATTGCTTGATATCATGTGCATTAGTTGTGAATAGATGCGAAAGGTTTATCTGGGCATGGTGACGGAACCAAGCTAAGGTAGTGGCGAAGATGTAATTTAAAACAAAACTGGTTTTGTGCCTTTCAAAGTAATTCCTTTTACCTAATTGCCCAATTTTTTAAAATATGATTGGTTGCCCACTCTTTATTAAAATTCTTTTCTATAAAGGTTGCCGAATTCAAAATTTACAATTAAAAACATTTTAACAATTATGCTCTCCTCCTTAACAAAACATGTAAAACATTTAAGTCCTTTAACTTAAATAATTTTATAACCATAGTAAAATATTTAGGAAAACTCCTCAAAAATCATACTAATTCACTTTTAGTATGTTTTCTAACATATATGAATTTTAGAGATGAAATCGTTATATAATTGCTTTAAACAATTTAAACCCTATATTAGCTATTTTCTCTTACAGAAAATTCATAATAAATCCACAATTACTTAAAAAATTATAAAACTTGAAACCCACTTCTAAAATAATGTTTTGATCATATATCAGAAAAGAAAATCATATAAATGTCACTGAATAGGTTTTCCAATCCAAACTTATCATAAAATCTATGTGAAACAATATAAATCAATAACAAGTGTGTGTATCCATTTAAACAAACACAAAATGGCATGTAACTTGCAAAATTAATTCGGATCTAACTTGAAACCGAAATCAATATCAAAACTGAGATGTAAGTTAATTATTCACCTTGGCTTGGTATTAAAAAGATTGAGATTTGTCCTTTGATTAATTTGCTTAAGCTTTTTACTTGAATCCTAGCTTTTCTTCTTCTCGAATCTCCTTAATGGCGGACGGCCGAGCTCAATAGAGATTTTAGTTTTGTATGTTAATGTTAAAATGAATAAGGAATGAAGAACAGAATGTGTAAGGTACTAGAATGAAGGATATTCCCATTTTACCCATATTATATTCCTCCTACTTACTTGCTTTAAATTATCTTTTGCTTATACATTTATTAAGGTAAGACTCCTTCTAAATTGATAGATCTCAATCCCTTAACTATGTACATTATTTTATTTTATTTATCTAATTTAATGTTCTAAATAATGTTAGTCAAAATTAGGGTCATTATAGTAGTTATGGTGATTATATCAACTACTGGTTGTGTACATAGGGTCTGCCAACGTAGATTTTGTTTGACTAATATATGAGTCAACATGTAGATATTATACTTATTTGTTTACCACTAGTCGAAAATAACAAATTATTTCTATCGCTTATACTTTATTGCAATTTCTTCTTATTACAACTATCCTAATAATATTACTATTACACCAATAGCCATAACTTTTATTATGTTTCACCATCACATTTTGCAGTTCTAAATTAACATTTATGAGGAAAAATGGATGGTTATGTTTATAAAAAAAATTGAATAAAAGTTCACTGTGTAGGAATAAACTATAATGAGTAATAATAAAAAAAATTAACATCTATTAGTGGTACTTTTTAGGTGTTGCAACTCTTACTATTAATAAAGAAATCACTATAAAAATTGAGTTTCATCAAATAATATTACTATCAAAATTATCGTTTCCTTAATAAGTACAATCAACTATTATCTGAAACAAAGTTTTAACATTAAAAAATTAATAACATAACCATATGTATTTTTCAACCGGCTGTATATTAAAGATGAATAGACAAAGGAGACAAAATAGAAGAACAAATATTTTAATGAACAAGAAGAAATGCGTTGTATGGGAGATAGAGAACGAGGAGAGCTATGGCTCAAAAGAAAAGAGAAAATTATCTAACTCGGCGTCGTGAAATGTATCGGCAAAGAAGAGAGATCCCAAAATGCTACTTTAGAAAGAAATATAAATACTTTAAGTAACGAACCTCATAGTTACGAACGCAAAAACATAATTAAATGATTATGAAAAAAAATTCTTTTGAATATGCTAAACACATTTAATTTATTCAAAAAAAAAAAAGGTTTACGTTCAAAGTAGTGCTATTGCCACATTCAAAATTTGATATAATCTTTAAATTTTTACCCATCCAAAATTCAGCTAGATGGCTACTTGTTATTGCCATCTCATGACTTATATGGAGGAGGGTGCAAAACCCGTGGGCAAGAGAAGAATACGACATATGCGGCTATATTATACGTGAAAGGAAGGATTCATTCAGGAATTTTGACATTGGAAACAAGCAGCAATTTCCAAACGTATCAAGGGATGCAATAGAAGGAGGTAATGCTCGAGCTAAAAGAGGAAACATTAATATAACCGGTATAGAGAAAGCAAGGAGATGGAGTGCGGTCGCTGATGAGGAAAACACGTTTACCTATATGCCCGTACCCTACGATCCTCCATTTCAAATGAAGGAATTGCAGCGTTCTAAAATGACAAATCAAGTGGCCACTGAGGCGCAAAACAAATGGAAGTATGTTATTCCAAGTGTTGGGACTTATACCGTATTTTCAATTTTTTCAAATTAAAGCATATACATACATACATATATATATATACACACACACACATACATACATACATATGTATGTATGTATGTATGTGTGTATAAAGTCTAGAAACCAACCGGTAATTTTCAAATCTATTTAAAAGGTAAAGGATTTTATATGGTAAATTTTGAAAATCAAGATGATTGTGGTAAAGTGTTAGCGAATAGACCCTACATTTGTGACAAGAAGCTAACAAGGATCAAAAAATGAGCCTGAGAATGAAATAACAAGGGAATTTCTTAAAACAATTTCAATATGGGTTAGATTAGACCTTGAATTTTGGAGAGTAGAAGGAATAGGAAAGGTAGCGTCCCTCATTGGCAAACTGATTAAACTAGATGAAATTACTAGTGGAATGCTTAGAATATCATTCGCAAGAGTGTTGATTGAGATTGACTCATCGTCTGATTTTCCTACTGCTGTGCCTGTACTTGAGATTCATGGAAACTAAACATGGCAGGAGGTATGTTATGACTGGAAACCTCATATATGTAATACATTTCTATGTTTTGAGCATAATAAAAGGATATGCAGGATTACGAAGCAATGGGTTCCTAATTAAATAATAAGATGCAAGTAAATAAGGACAACAATACACATTAATCAACCTATGGAACAAAATATTCAGACAGAGCAAGAATTTCGATAGGAATACGAAGGTTCCAATTCTAGAATAAACATACAGTCCAAAGATATACAATATAAACCAATGGTACAAGTTCCAACGGGGATACAACACTCAAGAATATAACAGAATTAGACAATATACAATCAAAGAATGAACATAGCAAGAGCAAAAACATAGAAGATAGCGAATCTGATATGCTACACCAGACTGAAGGGATGAACACCAAAGTATCTCCAGATTTAGTTCCTAATCCGAGAATGGAGGTGATGAATAATGAGGATATGGATACTTTTGAATCTTTGAAGATAAATCCCGAAGCACGACACCAGCCACCACAAAACAGCCCCAAATCTTCAACAAATGATGCTACAGTTGAAGTAACTACACTACAAGAGAAACCGGCTATTCCAACGGCTTCCAGACATTGGCGGCCGTTGGGAGCCGTTGGAAAATCCGTTGAAATAGCATTCACGTTTTCCAACGGCTTCCAACGGAAGCAACAGAGCTATTCCAACGGCTTCAAACGGCATTTAACCGATAGAGGCTGTTGCAAGCCGTTGGTTTAAAATGACTAAAGAGCCGTTGATAGCCGTTGTTAATTTGGATGAAATTTTTTTTTATAACAGCAAGTCATTCACCTTCCAGCCACACACAATCAATGTATATCCATTTCCACTCCATTTCACATATATATCACATGTCCAACGTATTATACCACAAACAATATAAACAACCAAAAATCAACATCAAACATTACATTTTAAAACCAAACTCCAAGTCAATATGTACATAAACAACAAAACCCTCACCAACACCAACTCCAACTCCACATTCAAGTCAATATATACAATGCAAACACTTAAACCTCACCACGTCAAAGTCAATATATACACAATAACCATCAAACACAATCCTCACCACCTCAAAGTCAATATATACAATAACCAACTACAAAGACAATAATCATCATACCTCTTAAGCATCACCATCACCTCCGGAAGCACCAGATGACGAAGAAAAGGAACCATGCATCTGCGCGTACTCCGCTAAACGTTGATTCGGCTGCTCCATTTATATAGCGCAAAGAGGATCCTGCTCTTGCAGCTGCTCAACCATGACTCTAAGCTCTTTTATTTCAGCTTTGTCACATGCATTTTGAGCTATCCGAACCTGCAAATAGAATGTGAGATGTTCACATTTGTATTATAATCATTTTCTTAAGCAATGCATATTTTAAAATATAGAAACGTAAATGACGTGATCTTAAGTAATGCATATACCACAAGCAAATGCATATTTTATTAAATGATAATGGTGCAAGATGACAAACGTTAAAAAAATATTATCTTTTCAATATCAATTTTGGTGTATGATGCCAAAATACTAGATTTTTCTTACTTTACAATGAACTAATTAAATTCTTAATCCATTTCCACATGTTTCCGTTTTGAATGAAAAATAAAAATGAAATGTGTTAGAGCTATACAAACTTGATTTGAACTATTGGAATTTTTTTGAATTTATTTATTTCTACAATAATGTCTTACATTGTTCAATTAAAATAACTTATCAAACGTAGAATGTTCTTTTGTGCAATTTTAGTTACTTTTATTGTTCATTGCACTTTTATATCGCAACCTAAACCCGTCACTACTTTGGTTCATTGCATTATTAGAGTCTAAGGTATAGAATAATTTTAAATTTTGTTGTTTTTGGTAAAATAGTTTGGATATTATATCAGCAACAATAATACATTTCATGAAATTATATAATATAAACATACTAGATATTAAAAATATTATAAATTTGGATTGTACCTTATATTTTAATATAACAAGCAATTTGAATTGTCACCAGTGAAATTAATTTGATTTTTTTTAATTTACATTTATTATTTAGATTATTGATTTTTTATTGTTATGAATTGGAGTGTGATTTCATTATTGTAAATTTTAAGGATTTAATTTACGACATGCAAAGAGATATGGAGATTTCATCTATTTTCATAAATGGAAGGGGTATAAAGCATGAGTTTCCCTTTAACTTTGTCAAATAAGACCTCCATTAGTATGTTCTTTTTAGTTTCATTTATTATTGTTAATACTACTACTATTTTTTTTGTTCATGTTTTTGGTTCCTAATGTAAAATAGTGAACCCTTTTCTTGGAATATATACCACAAGGAAGTGGATTCTTTTTAATACAATATATAGGTGTTAAAAGTATTCTTATATATTTTTTTGGTTCATCCATTTTCATCACATATCTTTGTATATTTTTCATTTTTTACTTATCGAATATTTATAAATCACATATATGTTAGATTTCACTCAGGTAGAAATCATCATATGTATAGTGTATATATAGGTTAATTTATTAAATATAATATTGCAATGTTTATAAGATTAACGCTTGGTTTCTATAGCCATAGCGCCTATTCCGCTGCGTCGGATTCATAATAACGTCGAAAATATTATCTTGCTCCTCTACCGTCAACTCATCGCAATCCCATTCTGAAAGAGCCCGTGCCTCCTGAAACTTTGCCTAAAATAAAAAACAATTACAGGTTAAAACTAGTAGAATAGGATTTAAACTTATCGATATTAATAAAATAAGATTTAAAATATGCATACATATGCAGCCATCGCCTTATCATCATCATCCCACTGATATGTAATATTGCCAACTTTGTTTGTGTGTCTTGATGTACGGGCGCGGGTAAATATCTCCATCATAGACACGGGACGTCCAAGCGATCTTTCCTCCAATAAATAATTTATATATTACAATTTTTCATAGCTAATTACTGAACTGATTAATATACAAAATTTAATAATGGTTTAGATCCGTAATTGATAAATTTACCAAGTCCTCACGGTGATGCTGAAAAGACTTGGATCCGCCACGATGCGTTATAGGATTCCTATTTCTAGTGGCAGAGTTCCTCTCCGACTCGGCCTGCAATTTAAATTGAATATTATATTTACTAATTGCGAAATAATTAACTATATATTTGGTAGATTTACCTTGAACTCGTCGGTCTTCCACCAACTCATCCAAGAATCCCATACGGACAAGTTCGGTTTCTTTCCCATTTTTTAAGAGCTGGCATTACCTCCCTGTAAATTTTGGCGACCTTCAAATTCCAGTGGCGCTGAACCACGGCGACATCAGGCTCCGCCAAGTCCACTTGCCCCTGTACAAAGAGAAAATATTACTAATTGTTCATTTATACTTATTCATATAGTAAAGTGGTATAAACTCACCAGAAAATCCTGCCAGATGGCCTCCCTGACTTGGTTAGGGATCTTACTCCACTTAGGCCAGCAATTTATCATCTTGCTCATATATGATTACTTGGAAATGCCAAGCACAACTCCTGAGGATTCAAATCAAATCCCCTGTGTTAAATATAAAATAAAGCTTTAGACAAGTATATATATGTATGAACAAATTTATATTGTTATCATTTTAATTTTGATACTTACGCTCCATCAGCCTTCGGCTGCAAATATACAAGTGGTCGAGTCGGAGGCTCACCACTACTCTCGTCGGCCGAGTGAGAAGAGCTACGATGTCTGGAGCCTGACATAATACCTGTTGAAAGTTTCATTTTAATTATAGACATAGATAAAATGATGTTGATATGTGGTGCATGTAATAAAGTCATTTTTAATTGGTGGTGTATGTAATGATGATGATGATATGTGATGCGTGTGCGTGAATAATTGTAAAAATTACCAGATATTACTCAGTCCTCGTCGTTTCCTGATTCAGACTCGGTCTCGTGTTCTATATCGTTTTCCTCTACACTCTCAAATGCTTCGACTAATAATTTGTCTCATCATTTAATTGTCCAAAATCAGTTTGATCGTCTGTAATTGTGATTTCAACATTTTCCTCGATATCTGCTTGATAGGTTTGTTCTTCTAGAATATTCTTTCCATCGAAAGTAAATCTCACCTTGGTTTTAAAAACCGCAGACCAATCCGCTTTATCTCTTTTTAGAGATGGATAAGGGGCGTAATAAACTTGTAGGGCTTGTTTAGCTAGTACAAAAGGATCATTCTGCTGATAACGGGAGGTATGTTTTATTTCTATAAGATTATAATTTGGATGCACGTTAATACCAGAACCTGAAACATTGCTGAACCAGTTGCATCTAAACAAGAAAAACTTCCTCTACGGGTCTTATAAAATATGTCAATTGCAAAATCCGGGTTAACATGCCATAAAAATCATGTATATGATTATTAGGATCATCACTACTTTTAACAAATACACCTGTATTGTTTGTCAATTTTTCAATACCGTATTCTTTGGTGTTGAATTTATATCCATTAACGAAAAATATTGGATACGTTTTAACTTTCCTTTTCGGTCTCAACGCCAAATGTTTTAATCCTTCATCGACCACATTATTTGTAGGATCACAAACGTAGTTCGAAAATCAAGTAGCGAAATTTTTTCTTAAATCGCCGTTTAGATTTTGTGGTTCATAAACACTGCAAACAAAAACATAATATATTGCTTTATTATTAGTTTACACATGCAGTATTAAATTAAATTTATCAAAACTTGTAATCTGATAATTACCTAATAAATGGTGCAACTTCTGGGCAATTAAGAAGAATATATGTGTGTGCTACATGGTAATCTCTATCATCTAACCATACTTCTACATATTTTCCAACATGTCGACCATACTGTTTAAAAATAGATAACATTGCTTCAGAAGAAGAATCTTGTTCAACGGCCTCATCATTACCCACAACACTTTGAAATGATAAATTCACATGATCATTGAAATAATGAGAGAAAAAGAACGATGTTTCTTCTTCGATATATGATTTGCAAATCGAACCTTCAACTCGAGCTTTTCGTCTCACTTTTTTCTTTAAATGATTTAAGTACCTAATAAAAAATATTTCATATCAATATTGATTTTTATTTATAGTTAAATTAACATTTACATACTCGGTATTAATAACATACCTCTTGAATGGATACAACCATTCATATTGCACAGGACCTTTAAGACGTGCTTCAAATAGAAGATGAATAGGTAAATGCTCCATTACAGTGAAAAAACCTGGAGGAAATATTTTTTTCCAGTTTGCATAGCAGTATAGGGATTTCTACCTCAAGTTTACGAAGACGGTCAATTTTTAACGTAGTTGAACAAAGCTCCTTACAAAATAAACTACGTTCTGTCATAACCTTCCAAACTTTTATTGGAAACAATTCTTTGAAAGCGATTGGGTAACAAATTTTGCATTATTGCATAACAATCATGGTTTTTCATCCCACTCAGTCTTCCGTTCTTATAATCGACACATCTACGAAGATTAGATGAAATTCCATCACGAAATCGTAATCCTTCCACCCATTTTAGCAGTACTTTAACTTGGTTGTTATATTTTTGGTAACATGCTTTGAGTTTTTTAGTATCATTTGGCTTCATATGAAGCTCAGGACGATTACATATTTCTTCTATACCACGTCTTGATTTCAAATCGTTCTTAGTCTTACCCTTAACATTCAAAAGTGTATTAAACACATTATCGAATATGTTTTTCTCGTTATGCATCACAATGTTGTGACGGATTAAGAGATTTTTTCAATAAGGCAACTCTCAGAATATACTCTGTTTGCACCAATTATGAAACGTCGATTTACCTTGGATTTCAGTTTGCTACCCGGTTTCATATACCTTTGGATAATCTTTTACAAGTTCATATATATTTTCACTTGACCAAATCGTTGGTGGTTATAAAGTCTCATGTCTATTAGCTATGAAGTTTTTTTGTCTCTTCTAAAAGTATGATTAATATGGAGAAAACGTCGATGACAATCAAACCATGAAATTTTCTTCCCATGCCGTAAAGAAAATGCTCGTGTTTCTTCCATACAGTAAGAACAAGCAAAACGACTGGTCGTACTCCAACCCGAAAGCATTGCATATGTAGGAAAATCGCTAATAGTCCATAACAAAGAAGCGAACATCCGAATATTTTTTTTCGATATGTCGTATGTTTCAACTCCTTCATACCATAAAGTTTTCAACTCTTCGATTAGCGGTTGTAAGTAAACATCGATACCCTGTGTCGGATCATCAGGGTCAGGGACGCCAATTGTGAGAAACATATATGGAGTTTTCATACACATCCACGGGGGTAGATTGTAAGGTGTAATAATTATAGGCCAAGATCAATATTTAGAACCAAACTGAGAAAACGGTGAAAATCCATCAGTACACAAACCTAGTCCAACGTTACCGCTCTCCGCTGCGAAATCGGGATATTTCTTATCAAAATACTTCCATGCTTCTCCATTAGATCGGTGCGTTAACGTACCTTCTTCAGGTGTTCTCACACTGTGTCATCTCATATGATGCGCTGTTACAGATGATGCATTAACCTTTAAAGTCTAGGAGTGATAGGTAAATAATGCATAAGCTTGTATGGAACTTCTTTTCTCTTTTTTTCCTTGGTTTGTATCTTTCTTGATTACATATTTTGAAATTCCGAAGACTGACATCATCTTTTCAAAACAACATGCAACCATTTAGACATGTATCAATTTTTTGATACAGCAAACCGAAAGATGAAATAAGTTTTTTCACTTCATAATAATTTTCGCACATTAAATTATCTGATGGCATATGGTGTTTAGCAGCTTGTACAACAGCCGTACATCCGGCTTCTGTAAGGTTGTACTTTTATTTCATTTCAATGTACTCTGCAGTTGTCGATAATTGAGTGCCGCTAGTACATCCATTCCAAAGAGGTTTCTTAGCAGCATTCAATAAATCATATATATTTTTCGCTCCAACATTTGGTTCCTCTTCTACGTTAACATCGTCGTTATTAATTTCAACAGTAGGGAACATTGATCGTGCTGCATCTTCAACCATATGTTCTATGAGATTCGTCGTGCTAACTTCATCACTAATGACCTCTATTAACTGTTCTTCGTTACGTGTTATAATTTCTCCATAATGATCCCACACTAAATAATTGGTTACGAAACCATATTGGCGTAAATGAATCCTAACCATATTCAGTACTAAATGCTTCAATGATTTGTACCTACTATATGGACAACGAATTTCTACGTCGTTTCCCATATTACTTAAAGAAAATTCGACAAACAAATTTACCCCGTTAAGAAAATGTTTACTTATTGAGCCTTTCATTTCTCTTCTTTGATACATACAACTCCGATCAATAAAATAATTGACCATTTTTCCTACTGCAAACCTATGATCAATAGTAAAAAAATTATTAATCAAATTCAATAAACACATTTAGATTTTACTGTTTTTTATAATCCATTTTCGTTTATATACAAAGTTATATTTCTTGATATTTTGTTCGCATTTTTGTACCTTTTGTGATGGTCGGTCATCATATTACAAACAAAATAGTAATTACATTTCTTAAATCATATCATTATAAACGATTTTCCAAAATTTCGGCAGCACTTCCCCCGTGTTGCTTGTATCGTACACATATGCATGTACACAAGAAATGAAAAGGAAATGGTGTCAAAATTTTGTGAATCGTTTATAACGATATGAGTTACGAAACGTAATTACTTTATAGTGTTCGTAACTTGTCCAATATAGGGACAAATCCAACAAATATTGTATCAGATGAATATGAATATCTGTTTTGCAATAAAAACGAATATTCATACAACGATCATATACAACACTTGTCAGACGGGACAAAACATTCACTAAGGGATTTAAATTTTGTTTATATGTTACCGTTTTATTGAATATATAAAATAAAGCATATTATGCATTATTTTATTTATATTCTACTATTTTATTAAATATATAGTAAATTATATGATCTTTATTATTTCGCAAAATATATAATTCATGTGTATATATATACTAAATTATATACTTATCTAATGCTAATATATTTTGTAAAAGATATAATTCATGTTCGTAAAATATTCGACTAATTCATGATTACCTAATATTTTACGAAACAAACACAAAATAATTTAAATCAATCCAAACGAATCTAACGCTAACTCAAATGCGCATTTACACTAAATTATCAATATATGTATATATGTGCATAATATATATACACAAACAATTTGACATTTGGATGGTAATAATTGTAATTAGCACTTAGTTTGGTATAATAAACAATCAATGGGCCATTAGATACAACTATAACAATAAATTAAACACAAAATTAGCAAAATTTAAAATTTTAGGGTTTTAGGCAAAACCTGATTTTGGAGCTGTATTTGGATGGAGAGAGGCCGTGGTGTTGATTGATGGCGTCGGAGTGGATGTCGGTTGCATGGAGAGGCTGGGAGCAAGAAAAGAGGAGGAGTGGAGGAAGATGATGATGGATTTGGGTGTTTTTGGTAGGAGGAGAGAATGATTTGTGCTCTCGGCTTGGCTGTAGGTTTACACGAATAATTCCAACGGCTTCCAACGTCCGCAAACGGCATTTTTACAACGGTTACCAGCGGCTTGTTAAAAAATAACGAGTCGTTGTTAGCCGTTGGAAATTCCCATTGACGGCCGTTGGAACACTGTCGTGGCTATATACTGTAGTTCTAGTAGTGCTAGGAGGACACATACGGATGAAACTCCTTCTGAATTTACAACTAACGGCCTTTCGAAAGTGATAGATAATCCTGCATGGGTAGATTAGTTACATAAATCAAATCAAAAAGTAGGAAAAGTAAAAAGGAGCAGTTCCCTTATTAGTTCCACAAATAAGGGGAAACTTCTAGATAATTCTCAATGACTTTCCTTTTATGGAATGTCAAGGGGCTCAATTACCCCACAAGGAGATGTGATCTTCTTGCACAAGTAAAAAAGTTTAATCCATCACTGCTAGTTCTTATAGAACACAAACTTAATGAAGATAATATGATAAAGTTAGTGGGAAGCATTAACAAGGAATGGAAATTTACTAATAATGCTAATTCAGAATCTAAAGGAAGAATTGTAATTATATGGAACCTCGCGATATGGAGCATTAACATTTTAGAGTGTAATATGCAGTTTATTTCATGCAATCTAGTTAATAAAGGGGGTCTGCAACTACAGTTTACTGCTGTGTGTGGGTTATATACAATTCTGGATAGGCAGACTTTATAGGAGCCTGCCAGAGAATTAGGGAGAACCACAACTTCATCGTGGCTAGTATCGGGTGATTTTAACTGTGTTCTATATAATAATGACAGAATTAGACATAATAACTCATCCCATATTGCAAATAAGGACTTATACAATGTTGTTATTTCTACTGGGCTCTATAGAATAAAGTATTATGGTAATGATTTCACTTAGATGGGAGGCAAAGAGTCTGCAACTCATAGCAAGATAGATAGAGTGTTCCGTAACATGAATTTCCATGATTTATTCCTTA
Organism: Allium cepa; assembly: GCA_030765085.1. Taxonomy (NCBI): domain Eukaryota; kingdom Viridiplantae; phylum Streptophyta; class Magnoliopsida; order Asparagales; family Amaryllidaceae; genus Allium; species Allium cepa. The sequence goes on along the minus strand of CM060934.1, from coordinate 663,829,340 downwards.
ACTCGTATGTTGATGTCTTGAACCATTCCATAAGTGGTCATTGCCCATTAAGAATTATTCTCAACCCTACACCATATAAGCAATTGGCAAATTCTATTTCAACATAGATAATTACTTGGTAGCCCGCTCTAAAATAAATAAAATTTTAAATACTAAAATATCCATGGAAAGCTGCGTACTTTTTTCTTCTCAATTCCATTATCTTCTTACGTCAGTTTCTTATTCTTTAAACCACCGCTTCTTCAAAACCCTAACTTCTAAATCGGTGAAGAAAAAAATTCAATTTTTCACTACTAAGTTATTTTTTGGATTTACATACTTTTTTAATTGTAGTTCTGAAGAAAATTTGAATCGAGTTTCTAAATCGGTGAAGAAAAAATTCAATTTTTCAGTACTAAGTTATTTTTTTGTTTACAGACTTTACTAAAAATTCAATTTTTTATGAAGTTTCTCAATGAGTGAAGAAAAAATTTCTAACACTAGTTTCTAAATCAGTGAAAAAAAAATTCAATTTTTCATGTTTAGAATGATAGGAAGAGTAGTTATCGAAATGATAGGGGCTACTAAGTTATTTTTTGGGTCTACAGATTTTTTTAATTTTTGGGGGCTACTAAGTAAATACCCAAGTTAAAATAGAATTTTCCTAAGCAATTTTGCAATTCAACCTTGTAGAAAATTCACAGTGGTTCTAGATCGTTACAATATTACAGTGGTCCAAAGCCACTGCAAATGATTTTGCAATAGCTATTGGCCGTTATAATTTTGCAACGGCTGCAGAACCATTGCAAACTACTTCAGCTTTGGTTTAAATGGAAACTGGTGTATAATACACCTCATACCCAAAATAATATGCTCTACATAAATTTCCCATGTAATCCTTAATTCCACCCGACATCTTTGACCTCAAAGCCATCGAAATCTTTGCCTTCCACCTCAAAATCCTTTGCCTACCATCGACCGACTAGCAGATTCATAGTCGTCACTTCCTCACTTCGAATTTGAAAGGCATCCACCATTGATTTGAAAGTACCAGCTGGATTGGCTTCTATGGCCATGGAGAACTTCTCTCTTATGACCCGTACATGAGACGTAGGATGTCTAAGCCTACAGTCAAGAGTTATACTAAGGCCTTCATCTCAAAAACCGTATGATCTTTTATCTAATATCTATGATCAGATTTTGGTAACTTTAAGGCAGTGTGGAAAAATTTAATTTGATGACTTTATTGACTTTCATAGTTTGCAATTACAGTTAGATTTGTGTTTATCATGCTAAAATAAATAACCCCCTTTTTCCAATTATATGAATTCTAATTAGATAATTGTCTTTGTAGAAATTTACCATGTTGCTCTAATGAGGGTTGATGTACAATTCAAACATTCGCATTCATGCACTTTTGTTCACTAACAAGTTATTTAGAAAGCTGTATATGCAGCTGTCGTACTCATGCAAGAATAATTTCAGAATTGCAAATTCATATATGAACACTAGTGGAACCATGTGTAGGCCATGTAGTGAAGTAGAAAAATATTACCTTCTTTAAATATTTGCACTTGGAATGATATTAGTCTATTTTCAAGGTGATAACTGGATATGGTGCTGGTAAAGATGCGGATTCTAAACATTCGAATTTCCATGCTAGGGATTATGCATGGGGAAATATAGGATGGGAAGATTATAGTCTAATCTCTTCCCTAAATACTTTAAAGTATACAGACCTTCCTCTTTCCTATTACATTGGCCTTTTATGTATTGCTTCATGTTAGTTGGCTATATTATTCATTTGACTAAAAGTACCGATTTGAGTAATGAGCTAAAATGTCTAAGATCTATTCCGTGATATGTAAATATATCGTGGGATGTGTTATTGAAGTGTGTTATGTTCGGTTAGATCACTATTTTCAAATTTACCGTTATTATTTATTTTATTGCCACACCATCATAGCCTTAATCCCTAGTATTTTTTTGACGACAACGACAACAATAATAAATTTATTAGTTGTTGTTAACCTCGGGACCATGTTGCCAATATATACATACGAGTATGGTGGCACGTCCGTTGGTCGTGTGCTTAAAAGGAAGAAATTTTCTCTTTGTTACAATTATGGTATTGTCAGATATTACGGTAAAGTGTTCGTAGTTGTGGGAAAAAAGGGGAAATGATATGGCAACCAAACAAAAATAAGATGTTGTAAGAAAGAGTAAGGGTAGAACTGATGTCGATAAGGCCGTGTAAGTTACATCAACCTATGACTTTCTATGATATTTCAGGTTTAGTTTATAAGAAGTTAATCAGACCATATTAGTGCTAACATAAAGCGGTACTAAAAATTTTCTTCCGATAAAGAAAACACATGGTTAAGAAATTTGTTGCTTAAATGTTGTAGTTAGAAGAGAGATTTCAAAATGTAAGTGTAGTAGAAAAGTAATAAGTATTCAATTTTTTTCCAACTAAATTATATTTGTGAATCAACAAAAATTGGACAAAGAGGTAAGATTACATGGGAGTGTAAATAAACTGATGGCAAAATAAAAGATCTCAGCAGTTAAAGGGGATTTATGCATGTAGTGAAATCATGAGCTAGAAATCAACATGCTTTGTAGAAGGAAAAAAAGAATCATTATGTCATTTACTAACGTAGCAAACAATCTTGGTTAGAACTGTAAAACATATGAATAAGAACCTAAATCACCCATCTATAATGAACAAAAACAACAGAATTGATTTGGAATAGAAATAGGAAGATCCAAGGCTAGTGTGAATTTGTTGACGTTTCATTGTATATAACAATATTAGAGGCTCTTTAGGTGCTGTAGTAATTGTTGCAAGTTCAACATAATTTCATATTTGCTCGTGTGTATTAAATTAATGCTGAAAATTTAATGTCAACTTGCTCTTAATTTTTCACTCCCATTCGTGTGCATGGCGTAAAATTTGATGACGTATGAAGGCTCGTAAATTGTTGGTGATTGGTATAAAAGTTTGTTAATTGGCTGAGGTATTGTGCACTTTTGAAAAGTCCTTTCAGATTTGCTCGGTAGCCTTCCCACAGTCCTTTCCATATGTATTAACAAATATTCAGGTATCATCGCTGGTAAATTAGCTTGTAAATTTTTTAATACTGCGTACACGTATTTTCAGAGAAGGAATGAAGGTACAGGAAAAGAAAGTGAATACTGACTGTGTATCATAGGGAACAAACAAATTGTTCTATTTAATACAACTAAAAGGTACAATGCATTGCATGGTGAACGGATATTGATGATGTAAGGGGTATGAATTCCAGTAAAAGAAAAATTGAAATGTAAAGGTAAATAGAACCAAATTCAGAGATGAAGCATGGACCTGATAGTTTACCTAAGGTGGTATAGGAGATAACCGGTTTTTACGGTTAGGAAAGAAAATAAGCTAGCGTTACATTAAAGAGTTGGGTAGACGGAAAGTAGATTCTACAGATTAATAAATTTTATAAGGCGTAGCAGTTATGACAGCTCCTTTATTGCCAATTGCACATTGGGAAAATATGAGGTAGAACAGAAAGATGAGCAAATGTTTTAGTAGTGCGTGGCACGATTAGTTGTGCGAATGCTCTGCAAGAAAACACTCAATAGCTCTATCGCACTCTTATACCTGTAAGAGAAGGTAAAAGGGGTTGAAAATCAGAAGAAGCATATATATGTTGACTAATATGAGTATGTATTAAAGTATAGGGAGGTATGTGTAGCATACCACTTCTGGTGTGAAGAAAGCATCTCAATTATCGTGTGGTTGACAGGGTGTAGGGTGTTGATGCTCGTTAAGGATTTGCAGTTGTTCTGGAAATGTAAGCGGTTGTTCTAAGTTGAAGTTTTGTTGTGCAATATTTGGTGCTGTTATGCAATGTTTGAAGCTTTGCTGCGCAATATTTTGTGCTGTTACGTAGGAGGGAAGGTGTAGCAGGCGGTTCACATTGGTACTGTTGTCTGACTCATTCTCTGTAGCAGGAGGCGGTGGTATAACGTCAGAAGCATCAACTATTTCAGCAGGATGTGATCGTAGAAGCTTTGACGCACAGGTGCATTTTTGTTTCATTTTGTCCATGGAAAGGCCTACTGGACTCTCTTGGATGGTTGTTAAACATTTGCTCTGCGGTGGGAGAAGGAATTAGTGAAAGTGGAGGAAATAAAATAGCACGCTTTTTTGGAATAGAAGTGTACAGTTTAAGTATTAAAACGTGGAAGAAGTAATGGTGAAGATGAGAAGCTTTGAACTAAAATTAGGGACATGCGGGATTAATGGACAGTGGTTGGAAGCATTTGTAGGTGAAAATTAAGTACGCGTAAGTTATGTAGTCACAGTGGGTTTAGTGTCAGTGTTCTGTAGCTAAGCGGTAGAAGTAAGAGGTAGTTAATGTATGGATGTACTGTGTACGTAGTAGGAAGTGTAAGGGTATAGGTACAGCTATTAAAACATGTAAATTGATTTGTCAACTTGTGAAAACAAATAAGCAATATGTTGTGGAGTTCAAAAAAAAAAGCGAAAAAGTTGAAGATGGTGAGGAAATAGAAGGTTGAAAAATTATCTTTTTCATTGTGGATGTAGATTGAATGAATGAGTATGTAGAAGTTTTTGGCTGTGGAAGAGTTTATAACTGGATGGGGATGTGAGTCGGATATATGGGAAAACAGAACATGTAAGAGGACCGGGTGGGTGGTTGGAATATTTCAGGGAGAAATACGTGGCATATGGTTTTACTGGGTCGGAGGGGATAGAAATGTGCGAAGTGATGGTTGGAAGAAGAACAAGGAGAAAACCGTAGGGTGGATTGGAAAAAAAATGCAGTAAAACAACAACATGAGGTGCTGACATATGCATTGGGATATCCATACTATAGCTATGTAAAAGTGTAGATCTGTTAAAGGTTTGGTTGTCCACAGAAGTTGACTTTTTGTACGGTAGAATTAATGTCACGGTTTGTATATTATTTAAACTGTAGGCAGTACAAATGAGTAGACAAAAAACGGGTGAGTTCGCGTGTATATGTTTTACTTAGCCTTGGTTGAAGAGAGAGTTGGTGCAAAATAAACAAATAGAACTACTACTGTGGATTTATGGCTTTATGAACGTATGTTATTCGGTTCTGCAGTAACAGTAGATGTGTTCGTCTTTTTATAATGTGGTTACAAAAATTTTTGTAAACCGAAGTGAATAATTGACTCATTCCCTGTTCTAAAAAGTTGCAGAAAAACCTTTATATTCCAAAATGCTATACAACAAACAGAACTGAAGCAAGAATGAGAAGAAATAAATATGTGCAGAGTAATTGGTCCACTATAGAGGTTTCCAGAGGATAATTCAAATCAAAGCAAGGGCATAACAGTTACAACGTGGGATAATAAACAATATGAGATTACTTGAGCCATCTGACTGAGCATTCCGTACGTGCCTATTTCGAAATACTGGTGGAGTGAAGTGCATCATTTTTGTTTCGTTTCTCCTTTTTTTTGTAAAGGTATTCCTGAAACTTCATTGTGGGTTGAATTTAATCTGTTTCACTGAATGGTTTGGACGAATGTGAATGTCACTGAGTTTTGTAATAAGTTGTAGTATGCTGCATGCATGCTTCCAGTACTTGTTGTTGTGCTTCGTTGTTTTATTTTGGATCAAATACAAAATATGTACTACCATAAGAATATAGTAGTGCATAAAAAAATTTGTCCGATGTAACAAATTAAATATGTACTTCTAGTTATTCCAGTTTCAGTAACAAACAGAGTGAGGTGAAGTGTCTCATGTAAATAGTGCGTAATGAAGGAAGAATGTAAAATGAAATAGGGACAATTTTTTTGTAATACAGCAGTACAGTTTATTTGTTCAAAAAGCATAGTCAAAAAGCAGTATTTTCTAATAGCACAGTTTACTAACTTCTGCTGTATCTTATATATGGAAGGCAGGAAATAATGGGCGTACACCGGTGCAGCTTCTATGTTTTTTGATAACTGGATAAAGCAGCAAACCGACGATAATGTTGAAGAGAGTAAACTGTAGCAAAAGAAAGATATACGTATTATGGTGTTAAGAATTTCATCCTATGAGCTGTCGGTGAAGTTGGTGATTGTCGATGTGTACTATGTTGCTCCGGTGGCACCGTTAGTTGTAGGTTGACAGAGAAGGCTGGTTTTCATGGGGGAAAGCTAGTGGCTGTTGGTAAAAGCGAAAGCCTGCTCGGTGAAGTTGAGGTGAATGAAAACATTCCTGCTTGCGTTCCATTTATAGTGAACCAAGCTGTCCATGTGGAAGACCATGTAAATCATGCCAACAGAAAAAATAAAACGCAGAATATTGTGTAGGAAGAAGAATGTGTATATTGTGTAAAATTTGCATTCTTACAGTTTTAGCACGTACATTTTGTTTTATTCAGTTGACTTGAGAACAGTGCGTTAAATTTCGGGGTGGAGAACAACGTTGGTGGAGTAGGATAATTGTGTAAAGTTTGTAACTGCTCACTTCCATTGATAAATTGAGTTGAGCACTTAGCCACCTCGCTTGAGCTCACTCCATTGATCCAAATTGTAGATCCCAAGTAAATCAACAGCTTTTCGTTATGCAGGAAAGAGTAAAGGAAATTAGGTAATAGGCAGAAAAGCAGAACAACATTAGTACAATTAGAAATCCTTATGTTAACCGTAAACTCACATAACATTATTTGTACATAAAACAAATGGAGTGAGGTGGTAGCATGAGAAGAAGGCTGTTCGGTTTTATTATACTATTTGCTTATTTTATTAATTTGAAATGTAAAAGCATGGTAAACGGAGCACGTTATGTGTGAAAAAAACAATTGAAATGTAAGTTACAACATAGAAAGTGCAGCAGCAGGATAGGAAGAAGTGGGGAGTGTGAATGGGAGAGTGTTTGAGAGGGTGGGAGAAAAGTGGGGTAGGTAAGATGTGTTCAGGGGACGTTCATAATTTGAGAGCACGTTCGCAAAACATCCTTATAAACAACATTTCGAGTATGTGTTCCAGTTTTGCGATAAAGTTCTCCGTTTTTAACCAAAATTTTTGTTGTGCTGCTCGAAATTCCACGGGATAAAGCAAAGTAAAGTTGGCCATGGCTGAAAACGCGGTTGGGAAGATAAATTCCTACATGTGGGATGGTTTGTCCCTATGATTTGTTAATTGTTAATGCAAAGGCAAGCCGCATGGGGAATTATTTACGGATAAGGTTGAATGGCAGCTTTGTTTTTTTCAGAAGGCTTTAATGATATACGTGGAATAAATACCCTTGTACCCTGGAACTGGCAGGAAGAAATTTCAGCATCTATAAGGTTTCGATGGAAGGCACGACAGATTAGTCTCATCCCATTACATAGTCCAATTTGTGGATCAAGGTTCCGTATTAACATTATTGGACATCCTTCTTTAAGAGTCAATTTATGAGGTGGCACACCACCTGGATTAAGCAAGTTCAAGAACTCAGTCTGATAAAGTTAGACGGGTCATCTTCTACTTTGCCAAAAGAGTAGTAAATATGTTGTTCGCCAGGAAATTGTTTCATTATCATGTTATTAATTTCATCCGCAGTTTCATTTGTTGGTGATAATATTGCTCTACTAAGCATGTAGTTTGTATTGCTAAAATTATCAGTTAATGCGAGAAGATTTCGGTAATCAAAGAGTATAACGAACTTGTATCGTCACATCGTATGACAAAATATGGTGGTAGTTTGATCATGTCTTCTTGTAAGGTGGGTTCAGTACCATTTCCAATGCGCAAAACAAAGTCAGCGTAAGGTTGGTCAGCCTGTGCCCTCATATTTTTAGTTAGTTGAAATACTTTAACACTTGACCACAAATATGACCAAACTATACATGCATCAGATGTTTGAGTTGTAGTACCTCCCAGAATAACTGGTAAAACCTGGCGGAAATCACCGCCTAAGATAACAATTTTTCCTTCAAATGGAACATCGACATTGGTCAAGTCTCGTAATGTTCTGTCAAAAGCTTTGAACTCGTGGCGGTGACTCATGGTTGCTTCGTCCCACAACAAAATAGTTGCCGTGGATAAAAGTTTCGCAGTATAAGATTGTTTGGTAATATGACATATGGACGAAGAGTCTAAGTTAATAAGAATTTTAAATCGTGAGTGTGCTATTCTACCACCGGGAAATGCAATAGAAACTATTCCAGAAGTGGCGGTTGCAATTGCGATAAGACCCCGGCTTCGTAGATGAGTTGAAATTGTTTTACATAAAAAAGTTTTTCCTGTCCCTCCAGAACTGTCGATGAAATAAATGGAGCTGCTTTTCGAATCCACCGTAACCATGATCGTGTTAAACGCTTCCTTTTGTTCACTGGTTAAATTTTTTATTGCTTGTAAATCGGATAATGGTATTTGTATTGACTGTTCTTATAAAAGAAGCATGGAATTATTGTACTCCTTAGCTAAATGTATGGAGCTATGTGGTAAATCATAATCAAATATGGTTCTCTTATAATTTTTTATAAGATTGTTAACATCAAACAGACATCGACCAACTAAACATGTAGCTGAAAGTGTGGCAGAAGACGTGGATGGGTAATCTTCAGTTAGAAAAGGCCAAAATTCATCACATAGTTCACATGGTTCACAATATACTAAAATGGTAACAAATAATCACCTTAAAGCAGGAGGCATATGGATGTTCGAAGCATCAGTTAAGCAATCCTTAATACTGTTATCATTTTCCAGCAATCCTCGGTGTTCAGCTGCTTCTTTGAATATACTGTAAACAGTTCCATTGACAGTGCGTAAGTGTGTGAATGAAAATAGGCCTGGAATATGATTTAGTAATGATCGTAAATAGTAGCGATCACCTTCGGTCGGAGGTACGGTGTATAGTCGACCAATTACTTTTCGGTTTATTTGTCTACGTACCCATTCTTTTTGTTCATGGTTCCACCAATACTTTTCAGGGAATTCATGGTAAATGTACCAACATGCCTTCTCATCTGTTAAATTTTGGTTAAAATATTATGTAAGCATAGTTTTTGTTCTATGTTGGTCAGTTAGAATAGATTGTAAGCTTTTGTTCATGTTAAATTGAAGTTGTTGCTTGTTAGGTAGATGTATTTGTAGTCCTTTTACAGACGGAGACATGCTACTAAGTTGGAGCTTAAATATCCTCCATAGGGACTTTGGTGCACAGATCCATCTGGCATTAACGAATTGAGAAATTTCATCAATGGTGGATGATGAAGAAGATACGCTTACGGTTACGCGATCTGATCCTTTATAAACATACTTATATAGATATTTGACGAATTTAATACTGGAGCAAATTTCAACTTTTATATGATAGCCCTATTTTAGAAGCAAATAAGGGTTATAAGGAATGGCCCAACGATTGCCAACTGCACTATTAGTTGTTTGACCTTGTACTCCAATGCCACGACGTCTGCAGATGGGGTACAAACTAGTTCCTTGTAAAGTTGATATCGCGAAGGGTTTAGGAAATCTCTTCTTACATATTCCATCTCGCATGCATTTGGCAGTGGGGTTGAAACTGCCGTATGGATGATGAATCCTGTGTTTAATAGCTAACGTGTAAAAATCTGGTTCTAATTCGCTGTTTGAAATTTCTGCCCTAACCATAGTATCGTAATCGTCGGCAGTATTTAGTTTAACAGTTTTTGCATGAATAAGCAAGATATGAGCATGTGGCAATCCCCTTTTCTGAAATTCTATGACATGAACATGTGTAATGACATTACCAAGGACATGTTTATCAAATAAATCAACTTTAAGCTATTCCAATTTTGCACGGAAAACTCGAGTTGTCAAATCAGGACGATCATATGATTGTTGAAAGGGAAATAGCTCTTGTGTAATCTCAATCCAATTAGGATTATATGTTACAATAATAAATAAGTCGGGTTTTCCATACCTTCGTATAATTACCATTACGTCGTGATACCGTTGATGCATGTCACGTGGACTACCAATATGGGAGGATGAAAGGACTTTCTAACCTCAACATTTCCTACAAATAGCATAGGTACGTAAAATTTTTAAGTATGTAGTGTATATTGTTAATAGGTATAATTGATGGAATAGAAATTACATACTGTTAGTTGTCTCCCCACTGGCTAGAGCATCTTGTAAACCCTGATATAAGTCGGCTCGAATAGTATCTTGGTGGTCTCGAAAATAGTGTAGTCGCATAGTTTCAATTTTGACATAAGTATCGACCATAAATTGTTGGAGTAGGCGACCACCAAGTAGTAGAAGAGGTTGTTTCGTAGGTCGTACCTACGATGTGTACAAAGTGGTAAGTACGGAGGATATGGGGTAGAGTAAATGTATGTGAGGTATGGTTAGAAAAGTTGTATACGTAAAACAGAGGGGAGTACGAACCTGTAACATATGGAAGTAGTAGGCTCTACAACTGATTTGATTATGTCCAGTATTGTGGATGTTCAGATCTAATCCTTGTTCACCGCGTGGGACGAGAAGCGGATATTGTAGTGGATCATAAAATCCTACTGTATCTGCAACTCGTTGCAGGGTATCTGATCTTATTTCAACTATAATTTCTCTGTCGTTTGGATTATCTGAGTAATCGTCCCCTACAACGATACACGCTACATGTGACGCAGTACGTAGTTGGTGAAAATGACGATTAACTATAAGTTCTTTTATTATCAGTCTGCAATCTTCTAAATCAGTATGCTACCTCAACTGTCTTAGCACATGTGCATAAGGGTTGCAAGCATCTAAGGTTTGTTGCAACTTTTGCAGGATGTCTGCTCTTAATATTGCACTATCATGTTGCCGATTGTCAATCTCATGATTAGTATCATAGATGTATAATTGGAGGTATCTAGGTCTACTACTCGACAGAGGTAGGGCACTTCCGATGCTATGATAGATGGAGCCTTGTGCACGATAAGAGTATATTTCATTCCGAGCGGACGCCAATTTTTGATCGATGTTATCCCCTATAGATGTGAATGTGAATGCATTGTTATAAGATCTAATGTTAGTTTGGAAATGTGAACCTCTTTCACTGTCTTCAGTGAATAAAGTTAAAAGTCCAGGAGGTGGTCGAGGGTAGGAAGTGGTAGTTTTACCACTTGAGCAACAATTCCCGCTTGTTTCACGGGGAAATAATTCTACAGTTCAGTGTCGGCAGTGAGTTGGTTGAGGTAGGATATGGCGGAGGAAAAGTTGAGGAGCAGTAAAATTCTGACCGTAGTTATAACGGGTTGGAAGGGCAGATTGATGTAGATTTTGTTGTTGGGAAGAGATGTAACTGTTGTTGTAGTAGGAGTAGCAACAAATGTTATATTTCAAAAGCGTAACCACAAACAGAGTAACAAAAATATCGTAATATTTTAGATAAAACTTGTAAAACATGAGAATTTATTTTTCCTTTACCACAACTTTCTTTTCATTTTACTGTAAACTAACATTATTAACTTTTGAAGCAAGAAAAAATGTTATACATGAAATACTGATACGTTAATTTAATAATGGCATAATGTTACTCCTTAAATTCATTTAACTTCCTAAACATCCAATTATCTTCTTATCATAATTAGTGCAAAATATTTAGCAAGGACTTGTTTAGTACTGCTTCCTGCAATAGACAACGACATGATTCATGTACAAGGACGACTTAGAAAGGGTTACAGTCGAACATGTACCGAGAGCATTGTTATGTTTGAAAGCTAAGATTGCATGGGGTAAATTAAGAACATTATAAGTGTTGCGTAGAAATTTGTGCGTAAATATATAACAACTTGAAATCTTGTATTTGGGGGTTTTAAGATTTAAAGAATATAATGCAAAGTCTATAATAAGTAAAGAGAGTCTATAATATCAATATGCACGAATAAAAATAAAATATTGTTCATGTGATGATTTCAAGTATGTTCGCAAGAAAAGTAGAACATAGGTAAAAGATTCAATTTGTGTAAATATCGGTGTTGTACCGACCGTTGTACCAAAATTTAGTGAGGTTGAAAAAGGGGGCAGAAGTTTTGCATTTAAGAAAATATATTTTTTAAACAGTGTCTGTGGTTTACTACACAGAACCACAGACAGTACAACAAAATATGATAAGTTGGAAAGGTAACCGAAACTGGTTATTGAACTTCAAATATGATCTTTTTTCCTATAATGCAAAATAGTAAAATAGCAAAAATTCAGCAGCAGCCATCAGAGGCAGGCTGATGCACGGAAGTATACGATAGAAATTGTTTAGCTGTAGGAAAAAACCATATTTCTCGTTATTATTTTTCTTGCCTACTCATCCTCATATCTAATTTGGCGTGAAGAAAAAATTCAGCAGCAGCCATCTGAGGCATGCTGGTACACGGAAGTATAAGATAAAATTTGTTTGGCTGTAGGAAAAAACCCATATCTGTCGTTATTATTTTCCTTGCCTACTCATCCTCATATCCAATTTGGATGTTCTTTACGCAAGAATATTTTACAGAGAGTAATAAGAGTTAGTAACTAAATCATTTAAACTATAAATTCGTTAGTATGTACCCGTTGCATGCCAGTATATGAAAATAGCAGATAGAATGTAACGACCCGAAAATTTCGTTAACTAAATTTGTCATATTTTCCATAATTTTTAATAAAATGAATGTTAGGAATTTGGTGTTGCCATTTGTTCTTATTAAAAGTTAACAATTTAAAATGAGATTTCCAATTCAATAAAATAATGTAATTATTGTGGTTTAATTTTTGAATGGAATATGTGAAAACAAGAGTAATTATGGAATAATATGTTATTTATTTAGAGTATTGAATTTAAAAAAAAATTGTAAGCCAATTTTAATTAATGGTAATAATGCGATATAAGCTAATAAATTTGATCTCAATGCGATAACCATTTAATGAAGGTAATGAAACAGGATTTAGGAAAATATATACTAGGTATAAATCAAATAGAAGGAAACAAACGTATATATCGAATTGATTTATGAATAAATACTTTGGATAGTAATTGAATGTACAGTAATGGTAATTTAAAACTTATTTATAGTAAGACTGCATAAGATTCAGTAAATTAAGCGGTGGAAAGATTTTTCCCTAGATATACTTTGAAGATGTGAAATTAAAGGTGAATATTAAAATTGGTTAATGTAAAATAACATTGATTAACCGTAAATGAGAATAAATTTGAAAATAAAAATTTATGTTAATACAAGTGGATCAATTATAAACTTAAATGAAACATTCCAATTTAATAAGAGGTATTCGAATGTTATGATTTATTTAAAGGTAATAATTGGATTTAATTGGAATTAGTGTATGTCGGATTATATAGGAAAGGAGTATACAAAAGAAACTGTGAATAGTAGAGTAGCAACTGAAAAGGAAGAAATTGAAATAAGGGCAATAAACATTGTATAAATTAATAGTAATAAATGCCAACACTGAATTGTAATAAATATAATTAATATTACAAGTGGGTGAACGTAAAGATAAGGGTTAAGAGTGTTGGAATAGGTATATTAGAATAACTATAAAGTGTAAATGTACGTATTTATAGCAATATGAATTATTGAAGGAAAATAATTGGTAAACGGGGTTTGGGCTAAGGAAATGTTATTGATTGTTTTGAAACCTTATTTATTATGGGAAATTGATTTAGCATAAGCAAAACCAATGCAAATATCTAATTTATCAGTAAAGCAATAATAATAAATAGCAATCAATGCAAATTATGTAACAATAGAATGTGAAATTTGGGGAATAGACGCAAAGTATATATGAGTTGCTAAAAGTATGCATAATAAGTGCAAATTTAATAAATCAATGTCCTGTAGAGGTTGGAGTATGGTTAGTAATAAAAGACTTTTAAAGGAAAGACCTTTAATTTATAAATGAAAATCAATGCATTAAATTAGGTGTAACTGAATGCATGTAAATAATTTTGTAAGAATAAGTTAATAAACAATTTATTTGTGCATACCCGATTTAAATTGGAATAACAGAAAGGACAAGAACTTGATTTGCCTAGGCATTTATATATTTATATACTATAACTAAATAGAAAGTTTGGTAGTAAATAGGATATAAGAAGACAAAGGCAACTAGTAAATTAATAAATGAATTCATAATAATAAGTAGTAATTAATGCATATATATTTGGCATTAGTGATAATTACAAAATTTTACTCAATATCTAATTTATTTAATTAAATCTAAATCTAAGGCAACATTGTTGTAATGATGGTTGTAAGTGAATTTGAATGTAAAAGGGTAACAACTATTTAGGTTAACAATTTTGAGTATGATAAGTTAAGAATGGCAATCGATTGAAATAAATCTAAATTAATTATTTTGTTTTGGTTAATGTGTTCTAGTTAATAAAGGAGAGTTTATAAGAAATGAAGCATGCACTAATGACATGTGTTATAATTCAAATGTTATTTATACCCATAAAATGTCTATTTACTGAATAGAAAGATTTTAAATCAATAAGCGAATTTATTGAGATTCCAATTTATAATTTATAACATTTAATGTAGACTCAATTACAATTAATTGACTTAAATCGTGCAGTTAGCGTATATTTTTTTGTAATTGGAGTAGTTAATCCTATAAGATGAAGTTAATGCTAATTCTATTTATAATTGGACCATTTGTTGATATAGATTATAGAAAGCAAGATGTATAAATTTAATTAAAGTATCAACATTCAACAATTGTAATTATTGAAAATTAAAATGGAATTTGAGGATAATAAGGTGAAACCATGAACAAATGTTAATGCATCCTTATTACTAGTAAAAGATGAGTATATAAAAGTTTGAAAATCAAAAAATAGGTTTTTGAAAACTTAATTTATAATTTCTAAATATAAGGAAGTGGAGAAATTAACACTGCAATGGATAGACTTATCAGCTTTTAATTTACATCTAAATTTGTTTAGATCAATTTGGAAATTAATAAAATTGTGGATATATTTTGAAACGTAAACGAAACGTCTAGATTTACATTGTATATACGTTAAAATAAAATGTAAATGATAAGGAATTTATTTATTTCCTAAATCCGTAACGTGTGTAATTAATATTATTTATCTTTTGGGACCACTTCCGTTTGCACGTTAAAATTTGTGCACACCTATTCTTTTGCGATCTATCTATAAATAGACGATCATAAACCCTAGCCTCCATTTTCTATCATTTGTCTGTACGTTCTTTTCTTCATCTCTTTCTCTTCCTTAATGGTTGCAAAACCTAGATTTATCTACAGTTCAAAAATCAAAAGTCAAAATTTAAAGTCTCCAGAAAAATTCCAAAAAAATATATGTTGTAGATTTCATCCATACGAATCTACGCACAGTCTCTGTTTTCGAAATCGATACTCGAGTCAGCGGCAAATCGCGGTCAAAATCAGGAAATTCGAAACCTAAGTCAATTTGGGCGTTTTGATTTGGAGCGACTATTTGCAAAATGGTTTCACGTGAGTCTCCAGTTATGTTGACGTGGCTTTATTATAATTAGGTTTGTTTGTTTATAATTCAATTTTTTTTTGATTTTTTTTTATCGTTTAACTCGAATAACTTGCTCATACGTTATCCGTTTCGCGTGAAATTTCTTTTGTTAGGATCGTATTTAAATTCTGGATCTGATGACGTAGGTTTGGACAGATTTGAAGACCGTCAAATTTTGGGTTTAAATCGGATTTAAATTCGATTTAAATTCAAAAGGTGAGTGTTTTAACCCACTCACAACTTCTAAAAGTTTTTATGTTTGTTAAATTTATTTTAGATATGAGTAGAAATTTATTTATAACTGTTTGGCATGTTTTGTTCATCATATTTGCTAAATCGCGTTATTTAATTTAACTGTTAATTTATTTTATTTATTGCATATTAATTGACAGTTATAATTTATTTATTTGCATAGGAACTGCTAGTAAACAGTTATAAAATTTATTACTAAATATAAACTGTTAGTTTAATAGTTGATTAAATTTATTTTTGAATATAACCGCCAGTTATTACCTGATATATATTATCAGATATATATTGATATTGAATTATTATTGGATGATGATTGTGATTTGGATGATGTATGATGTTGATGAATGGATGTTTTATTTTATATCATTAAACTGCAAGTTATCATGCATTTTTCGTTTCAGTCGGGATTGTGGTTTGAAATGATATACAACCGCAAAATTTTATTTTTAAATTGCGGATTGAAATGATAAATATTCGTATCACTTGACCATAGGATAGAAAATTATATACAGGCACCGTGGTCTATATATAAATTATTTTAAAGTGATTTCTATGGTTTGGATGGGATACGGTTTATAAAAATTTGATTTTGATATTTTATAAAATATTATTCTTCGATATATATACATATGAAGTTAAAAATTTGAAAATTAAGTTGTGTATAAACCTGTTGAATAAAAATGAAAAATTGAGAAAATGGAATTTGGAAATTTATCTTATATGTTTAAGTTTGGAAATTTTAAGGTATGATATTTATTACTGGATTTTCCAAGATGAATTAAAAATGAAAATTCTAGTATAAAGTAAATTTGAGAAAATATTTAATTGCTAGAAATTGGAGTTTTATTTATGGAATTTATATGAATATTCAAGACTAAATAATAGAATATTAATTGTTGAAAGAAGAAAATCCAACTTTAGTTTTGAAATATTAATACTCCAAATGGATATATATATATATATAGAAATTGAAGGGGTTTTTGGAACTTGAAGTGATATTTAAATTATGGTTTAAACTTTAAATAAAGAAATATATTTGAAAAGCCATGGAAATTATTTTTCTTTACAAAGTAACTTTAAAGTTAAACCATTTATTTTACATTCGTTGAATATCCAAACCATTCAAGTTTTAGAAGTTATGGTTTTTAAAATTTGAATTTCGAAATATTATGCTTTGAAAGTATATTTCAAATATTTGGTTTCCAAATATTTTAAATTTTAAACCAGCATGATTTTGGAAAAGAATTATATTTGAGATAAAATGATATCATATTGTTTTGGGTTTAAATTGATATCGTATTCATAGTTTTGAAATGGAAAATTTTATTCTGGTTTTAAAGTATAAACTATTTTTAAATGACCGCGGTGTTATAATAACGATGGGTTGGGAAAGAGACCGGGATCAGATATGGACATACTCTCTGTCGATACCGAAAACCACTTTGACTAACCGTGTACGCGGTGGAGATTCTAGAATGAAGTAGGTGGTGGCGACGTTTCCAGTAAGGTAAATACGTGGACCCGACTCCCGTGAGTTGGCATAAGGTGGCTAATACAGGGGTGATTCTCGGGCCAATGAGGTCATACCTCTGATCGGACGCTCCTCTTCGATATTATACTTTGACTTTGGATTGATTCAGTGGCCACTTCTATTTTTTATTTTGGGGGAGTTTGTTCGAGTTGGGCGATAACTGCGGCTACGCATTTCCACCAGCCCGGATAGCAATTGGTATATCTACCCTGGCATTGCCTAGTTGTGCCGTGTCACCTACCATACCGAGCCTTTACTACAAGTTTTGTTTTGTACCATACATATGGAGTGCCCTCTGACGACGTCCGGTACGGGGGAGATTACGGTACTGTATAGACTATGGGAATATATTCTGTGTTAAGGGCTATATGGGTAACCCCTTAACGCTATTAAAAAGTAAGTTTATTTTACAATTAGACACTATTATAATAGCGCAATATACTACATAGTAAATAGTTTAACGGATCCTTAGAAGATGTAAATCCCGAGCATCTCTTGAGTTACTGCACTCATATTTACTCATGTTGATTTAACTCACATAAGATCTTTTAGTTCTGACTCGAGTGTTTTGTCTTTTCAATTCGCTCGGGTCAGTCCGAGCATTTCAGGATTTGAGGATTTAGCTCTAGAGGACGAAGACGAAGATTTGTATTACTAGTATCTACTATATTATTCCACTACACCATTTAATTCCGCTGCATTGTTATTGGTATGTGTAACTCTGATATGTAGTATATAAATGTTTTGTAAACAGATTTATAAACTATACATTTTATTATTATATTTTATCCTTCCGCTGCGAGATTCTGTTTTCTTTTATTTCTTTCTCGTTTTTCTTATTTACCCCATAACAATCCGCCCTTCCGTATGGTTGAACTGGCACGTGTGCCGGTTTAAATCGTGCGAAAAGGCGGGACGTTACATAGAAAGTATTTATTTATAGGAAAAGAGCCATATTGCTCTTTATTATTTTCCTTACCTTTCCAGCCTTATATCCATTTTCTTTGTCCTTTAAGAAACAATATTTTAGAAAGAGTAATACTATGGGTAACTAAATTAGTGAAATGGTACATTCGACTGTGGTAATGCAGAGGGCAACGTAACGACCCGTAAATTTTCAATAATTAAATTTGTGAAATTAATAAGACTTTTGGTAGTTTAACATTGAAGAAAATAAAAATTGACGAATTTCTAATGAAAATAATAACTAGATATTGTAACAATATAAATGTAAGTTAATTGTTAATAACTTGCATGAAATTCTAATGAATGAAATGATGTAAAGGTTACACTTGGATATAAATTGATATGAGAAGACAAATGTAAACATTGAATTAATAAATGAAATAGTATGAATTAAATTGTGGTGTGCTACCTACATGCTTCTTGAAAGAAATTGTGGTTTGATTGTGATGCCCCACCTCTATGCTTACAATAACAAAGGTTATTATAAGGAATGACGTATGCTATTGTGAAGAATAAGGCTTGTTAGGAGTGACCATCCGTATGTTATGCCTTAGGCCAGTATTGATTACATCGGTAGGAGTTGAGAAAATTACTCCCAAAGATATAAATTCAATTCAAATCTAAAACGAAACTACAGTCGCTAAAGAAAAAAATCCAAAACACTTATAATAACAACAACTTAGATATGTAAAGTCACATCAGAAGAGAAATATCAGATATATAGCGGAAGACAAGTCTGGAATACATGCTACAACAATCTATCGTTCACATGAACTAAATACACATATACATGTCATCAACATACATGAGACGAGAATCAATAAACCGAAAGAACTCCTCGAAGGCTAGACAAAAGATGATGTGAAATCCCAAAAGCTGAAGCCGCTACTGAATCAGAGATAGCGACTATCCTGAAATAACTGGATCTGACTCGAGTATTATTGAAAAGAAAATAATAAATGGATCAGTCTAATTTATTCTTAAAAGTGAATGCATCATAAATAACATCAATCAAAATAATAATAATCTCGAATGAGACTATTCAACATAAGAAATCAATATAGTTAAATGAAGAAATCACATCAAACTCCATCAAAATCAACTTTCAAATTCATAATTGAATTCAAATCAGAAATTCACAAAATCTAGAAATCAATAATAGATAACTAGAAAAATCAACATAAAAGTGGATCGATCTCATCATATGGCGAGTCTAAGCTACGCCGCACGTGCATCAACATATGGCCGAAGCCTACCAAGTACTGTCATCATAATTTTGGCGTCCAACAAATGACCCGAAGGTCCAACATATGACCCGAATGTCTAGTACTGGTAATTGACCCGAAGGTCCATCATATGACCCAAAGGTCCAGCATAGTTGCTCGAAAGCCCACTCAAACAGCAACAAATATTTCAATTAACGAGTCTGGAATTAACCGAAATAGTAAAAGTGTGGTTGCATACTCCGCACTTTTGCTAAATCATTTAAATCTCTTTGTCGTTTCCTTTAAAGTGCAAAATTGTGTAATTTATATAAAAACATTTTACGTTCTCAAACGGACAAGTCCGGAATTAACCGAATCAGTAAAAATAAGAGTTCATAATCCTTAATTTTGCTTAAACGTTTAAATCGATTTCTCATTCTTTTGAAAGCGTAAACTGTAAAAAAATTGGAAACAATTTTGTTTTAAAACGATTTTGAAAACACGTGATTAAAACAGCAACATCTATAGCAATTTCGACGAGGAAATTGCGCTTCACAAAACACCGTAAAAACGGATATCAAATCAGCGTTGTAAAATAATTGCTTGAAAATCCACTTTAAAATTTACGCTTACCGAAGTCAAAACAACAGTAAATTTGTTTGTCAAAATGTCACAAAAACAACACGTCTCAAAAATATAGCACCGGCGTAAAATTTTCCGTTATAAAAATAACGGAGCAAAATACGTTTTACAACGTAACACCGGTTCAGTGCAAATTTAATAACTAGACTGCACTGCTTATAAATAATTTCATTGCACTGCCTGGACATGTTATTGCAACACATAATTGCACTCACTCAAAATTGTAATTAAAATAACAGGAAATTATTGTCAAGGACAAAATTTCACAGCTTTTTAGCCTCAAGGACAGACCTTCAATATTTTACCATGAAGGACAACTTTCTGTAGGTATCAGTTTTTAGTTATTCATAGCAGTTTTTAGGTATCAGTTTGTAGTTATCGGTAGCAGTTTTTAGGTATCAGTTTTTAGCTCGGTATCAGTTTTGTTGTCCTTACGAATAATTTTGGAAAATGTATGTCCTTGTGAATAATTTTTAAAAGAATGTTTGTCCTTGTGGTAAAAATATTGAGGTGGTGTCCTTGAGGCAAAAAATATAGAAATTTTTGTCCTTTAAATTAATTCCCTCTTAAAATAATATAGCCTGGACTCAACTCACGTATGCAACTCAACATTGCCTAAAATGATAATCAAAAAAACAAACAAAGACCTGAGTGACAAAGGTTCACTCAAGCACCCTATGGAACAAAAATATAGGCAATAAAAAACCTGGGCAACACATCATTATAAGCATGCACGCAAGTAACTAAATGGATAATTAGTAAATGGACAACCTCCAGGGAAATGCACTGGTACATGTGCAACTACCTAGTAACAAAGTAAGTAGTATATATATTGACCTGGAAATGATTTTCACGCATACACAAATGATGGTCTGGACTTTAAATTCTTTTGTGCATACCCCATGGCACAGACGTGCAACCAATTATTTATTTTATTTATATATTTTTTTCTGATAGACTTCCCCATTCCATTACACAAATCAAAATTGAAACAATGCAAAAATGGACAGTGGCACACTTTCATGCAGTAAGAAATATGAACTTGCATATATATATATATATTTGTACACTTGAAACAAAGGAATTAGCCTAGGCAGCACTTCTAGCACACACACGTGTAAGCAAAGTAAAAACAGATGGCCAGTGTTATACACAAATGCACGCACACGAAATATAAGAGTAAAACTAACGAAGGCCTGGGAGTGTATACGTGCACACGCATAAAAAAATTTTGCCCTGCGTAATGCATTTTCACGCATGGAGTAAATTACATAAAATTGAGGTGATGAAAAAAATAGAATTTGTGAGTCTAGCACTCACCTCAGTCTTTTATTTGAACAGCCATTAATGCTCAAGCCGAGCTACTCAAGAAAAAATGGAACCAAAAAGATGCAGCTTTTTCCCACTTTTCTTTTCTCAAAACATGTATAAGCCAAAAAAAATATGCATGCTGGTAACCATGGGTACAAATGCATTAATTTGAAAATGTGCTGGCCAACATTTAAGTACACGAGCATTGATAGCTAGACGTGCTCAAGTGAGAGATAAAGTACTTGCTGCAAAAAAAAGATGACCAATTGCATAATGTTCACTACTTGTTTTTACAAATTCTTAGTGTCTGCAAACAAAAAAATGTTCACACTTATAAAATGGTCCGCTTCTTTAATGCTCGTGAAGGCAAAAATGCCTCTTATTTCCAACATGCTACAACTAAGAGTTCACTGACTTACCCAATGAAGTGCATTTTCAACTGACTAAAAATGGATTTGCTTTTGTAGAAGGACCAATTTGTTTACACACTTAGTGTGAGTCAGCATAGCATAATTGTGATCAACTTTGTTTATAAATTGGTCCTTTATTTGCTAGACGTGAATGAATTATACAATTCATTCCAACTGCTAACACTTACAAGAATTGAACTGACTTTGAAGCATGATTTGCTTCATTTTTTTTTCGAATTTTAATTTTTAAAATTTCTATTTAAAATATTTATTTCAATAGTAATTCAAAAATCATGGTCGTTACATTGATGGTAAGAAATGGGTTCTTCTTTAATATGGTGCGGGTTCAAACCTTATTTGGCTCATTTTATTTTTGATTTTCCTTCACCCTCCAAAGTGACTTTGTGTGAACTCTTTTTTTGTCGATATTCTTTTGCGTTCTTCGATATAGCTCAGTAAACTTTTCCATTCATCGTATACCTCTTTGATCTGCAATTACTCAATAAACATATTATTAGTATCGTCATATGGTTGTTATCATCAAAACACCATAGATATGGTATTTTCATTCCCTCCATTTTTGATGATGATAACCGCACAACTAAAATGTAAAATAATATAACTCCCCCTAAAGACATGCTATATTTTAGTCTACATATATTACCAATATAATCATAAGTTTTACAGGTTTCTCTCCACCTTTGTCATCAATGTAAAAAGTATAAATGATTAAATGGCTCCCCCTAAATTAAAGCTTCCTATTTTTTAAAAAAAAAAATCATAAAATAAGGAATAATATAGTCAATAAAAATATTTAATTTAAAGTGCAACATTGACCACTTGTTAAATAATGAGTATCTAATATGCACTCATATACTGAAAATACATGGTTCACGTTTTGGGAAACCATATCCAAGTGTGTGTGGTTGACCCCTTGTATATATAATTTTCATTATTGATAACAGCGTCAAAATAATCAATAATATATATTTGTTTTTCATTTTTGTTCATATTAGTGGGAACCCATATTTTAAAATCACATATCATTAAATTAATACTTTTTTATTTCTAAGCTTGGTACTAAAATTGTGAGAAGTAGATTTAGTGATATTTCTGTTTTTAGCATCAGTATTAAATTTTCTGGAATATGAAAACGCATATCTGGTACTAGTATTATATTTTCTTTTATATACTATTCCACTTTTATCACATAAAGGTGTAGAATAAGATAAAATCATGTATGGATCATTTTTACCTTTATTAAATTTTATGACTTCAGTGTTAAGTTTATCAAATTTAGCTCTAATTTCAAAAGAAATATTACAATTTTTCAAAATATCAAATTTCTTGTTTAATTCAGAATTCTCCTTTTTAAATGTACAGTTCTCATTTTCGAGAAGAAAAATTCAAGATTCTGAATTGTCTAAAGATGATTGTAATAAATCATTTTGTCTTTTCAAATCCGTAATTCCTTTTGAAAATTTCTCTCTCTCTCTCTCTCTCTCTCTCTCTCTCTCTCTCTTTTTCAAATATGGTGTTTTGTTCATCTGGAGAATCTTTAATAGTTATAAAATTATTTTTTAAAACACCAAGTTGATTTTCTAAATCTAACTTCACATTTTTCAATTTCTCATTTTCACGTTCTGTAGATTTCATCTTTTCTAAAATAATAAAATTAAGCTTTGAAATCTTATCGCTTATACTAACTAATTCATAATTATCTTTTACTAAAAAATTTAAATTAGAAAGTACCATTTTGTAGTCCTCATTGATGGCTTTGACCGGTATTTATGTTTGTTGTATTTCGATTTCATCTTTTTTCTGGCTATTATTCTACGATGTTGTGATGTTCAATAGAATTCCAGGCTTTGATACCACTTGTTAGTCGCTATGCACTAGATCGATGATGGCCAAATATATAGATACAGGGTTGACGTGAAGTAATCACGGTACTAGCAATATAAATATAATAGCAGCGCGAATAAATAGAAAAGTAAAGCAAGAAGCAATCACAACAAAGTTTTCATACTGGTTCGGACCCCAGTCCTACGTCCAGTTCCAGACTCCTTCTGGAATTTAACTATCACCCTCACTTCGCCCGAACGAATAGGCACCTGAGCAGCAGAACAGGATTTCAGTACACTTGCCCGAGCAGCAGAACGAGACTTTAATATTTTCTTTTACAAAGAAATAACTTGACTATAAATTGTGTCTTCAATACACCGAGTAGTCAAACTAGAGTATAACTTCTATAACCTGTAAAATGATGCAGAATGATTGTGCAGCAGATGTTAGGAAGTGGATTAGAACCAGATTTGTATGTTGTGGAGTGAAATAGCACTGGTCTAAATTTGCTTTATAATGAATATGGATGTTGGAGTGTTTGAAATCAATATGAGAATGATTTGAGAGAATATGATTGTTTTTTTTTTTTGG
This sequence comes from Allium cepa, assembly GCA_030765085.1. Taxonomy (NCBI): domain Eukaryota; kingdom Viridiplantae; phylum Streptophyta; class Magnoliopsida; order Asparagales; family Amaryllidaceae; genus Allium; species Allium cepa. The sequence continues at coordinate 663,805,100 of CM060934.1, read as the reverse complement.
GATGGTGGGAGGCTTATATAGGAGTGAATGGAAGTTATAAATAGTTGCAATCCTTCAGAAATAACCATTAGAAAAGATGCATCCGTTGAAAGTTTGCAATTGGTTGAATAGTCACTTGACTGTTCATATTGGAGCGGTAATTTAATGTAGCTGTTGGTTTTAAATACAAAAGGCTATGTAGTTTAGTTGTTAAGACACGTGCATTCCTCTTTAGCGAGCTGGGTTCGATGCCCACCTTCGGCTTTTTATTTTGTTTTCCCATTTCTTATTTACTTTTGTTCATTAGTAGCACACAAAAATATAAATGTGGTTGTGGTGTGGTGGTAAACATGTGTGGAATGCTCCTTTGCAACCTTGGTTCAAATCTCATCTCTCCATATTTTTAACTATTTACTTCCGCTCATCAATGCTTATGTAAATCGGCTAATATTTTCTTTACAAAAATGATTGTAGTGTGGTTGGTTAAGCATGTAGCATCCCTACTTGTAGTGCATGGTTTGAATCTTGCCTAGAGCAAATTTTGCAACTTTTGCCTTTTTTCACATGGATCATGTAGTGTGCTACCTACATGCTTCTTGAAAGCAATTATGGTTTATGGTAAGAAATGCGTTCTTCTTTGATGTAGTGTGGGTTCAAAACTTTTTTGACTCATTTTATTTTTGATTTTCCTTCACCCTCCAAACTGACTTTGTGTGAACGCTTTTTTTTTGTCGATTTTCTTTTGCGTTCTTCGATATAGCTTAGTAAACTTTGTCATTCATCGTATACCTATTTGATCTGCAATTACTCAATAAACATATTAATAGTATCGCCATATGGTTGTTATCATCAAGACACCATAGATATGATATTTTCAATTTAAAGGTGTCTAAGCTCGAACAAACTATTTGTTTTAGCTGATATGGATGGGTAATTGATTTGTTTTGATTTCATGTGACGGTTGCATATTGTGATTGCAAGTGATTGTTGTTTATATTGATTTGTTTGTAAGTGGTTGAAACAAGTTAAATATTTCATTTTATATAATTATTAACTCTTTTTGGATTATACAAGTGAAATATAGGTTATGAAAGCAATTGTTACCGCTTTTGGTTTCATAATTAAGCGTTGTTTGCTTGACAAATCGGTACGTTCTCGGATTACGAGTTTTCTAGCGATATCATATATATATATATATATATATATATATATATATATATATTTTCCCATTGTTGGGGTATATTATTTTGAGATATTGTGATATATATTGTTATATTTGATATTATATTTTCTCTCGAGCCTCTCCGTACAAAGAAGACTCTGCCGAAATTTTTCATAAATTTTGAACTTGGAAAATTTTGAGAAATTTTTTCCAAATTTTATTAGTTTGAGTATAAACGGATTTAATGGTTAAAATTGGTATATTTTATTTAAACTATTTAATCATGTAAACTTATTTTTCTATATATTTAAATTTTGAATAAGATATATTGATTACTTAACTTCTTATTTCCCTCCTTTTTCCTTTTCGGGGACGGAAAATTTTGAGTGGGGGACAGTGTAACGACCCATAAATTTTCGATAATTAAATTTGTTAAATTAAGAAGACTTTGGTAATTTAACATTGAAGAAAATAAAAATTAGTGAATTGCTAATGGAAATAATAAATAGAATGAATTGTAACAATATAAATGTAAATTAATTGTTAATAACTTGCATGAAATTCCAATGAAAGAAATGATGTAAAGGTTACACTTGGATGTAAATTGATATGAGAAGACAAATGTAAACATTGAATTAATAAATGAAATAGTATGAAATTCGGGGTTATGTATGAAATTGTAACATTTGGGTGTAAATAATGAATTTATAAGTGTGATTTAAAGATAATGGCAATAATTAATATACGTTGCCTATTTATTTAGCCTTGTTATAATTAATTTGATACTAATTGCAATAAATATGATTAAGTATTATGTTAATCTTAATTAAGGTAATATTCGGTAATAATGTAAATTTTATTCATAATATGACAATTGTTTGAATAATAAGAATGGGAATAAAGATTTAATAAATTTTGGAATCTAAGTTATAACAATTGGATTTACTGAAATTTAATGTCCTTAAATGTTGTGTTAATGTAAATAAAGCTGATAGTGGAAATATTAATGTAATAAGATGTCAACTAATGTTAATCCTATAAGATGAAACAAATGTAACTTCTATCCCATTATATGGTAACTGATTTAATGAAAGAATGAAACCTAGATGAGTGAATTAATTGGGATTCAATTTGTAATAAATGGATTTATAGTAAACAAATAAAATTAAATACTACGTTATTGAAATTTAAACGAAATTGGAAAATATTTATGTAATAAATATAAACCAATGATAATTATACCTGTATGGTAACAATGATTATATAACAGGATTTAAGTCAATTGAATGAGTTATGGGAAATAGAATTTATAACCTTTGAATTTATAGGAATTGAAATCAAACACTGAAATGGGTAAAATAATTAACTTTAAATTGAGGTGTAAATTTGTTTTAAACTACTGTAATTATGCAAGAAATTGAAAATGATGAAAATTGTTAGTTATTAAATTTGAAATAAAAATGTAATTTCATTAATTTATTTAATTTACTTTAAAATAGCCATTTTGGCCACTGACTCGGATTTCGACGAAACAAGTTTCATCGGATCTGTAACGGTGAATTATTGTAGGATTTCAAGTTTCATAGCGATCGGACTTGTCGTTTGATAGTACGGACTCGAAACGCCTAGAAATCAATTTAACTAAAATTAATTGAAATCAATTTGAAATAAGCTAAATTTAATATAACTTCTTCATACGATCGAATTAGGACTTGAAACCTGTTCCATTGATTTTAAAATCAACGAAAACATCTATTTGATATATGGGATGACCTATTTCCGCTTCGGAGTCGAAACGGGCTTTTCGGGTCATGTATCGTTCAATCAATCTAGTCCATTCTTTCTGTTTCGGCTTTGCCTATAAATAGTTCGTTATAAAGCCTAGCCACTCCTCATATTCATTTGTCAGTGCGTACGATGCTATCATCTTCTCTATCTTCAATGGCAGACAAAGCAAAACCAAATTCCCAATCCCAATTTCAATTGCAAATCAAATTTCAAATCAAAATTTCAAACTCCTCAAACTATATCGAATTATGTATCGATTTAAAGCTCTTGAATAGCGCACGTTAATTATGTGATTCGTACCTCGATCTGGGTTATCGTGTGATCGGAGTTGGCTAGTTTATCTCCGATCGCTCATTAGATGGTTTCGATTTAAATAGCGGATCGTCATCTTGGCGACGATCGGGTGGTGTGGCATTGTAGAGGGCGACGGGAGCTGTAGACTAATTGGTTTTGTTCATGACCAAGGCACAGAAATTCGCCAGAAAAAGGGAACAAACGCCGACGGTGGCGGGGTGTAACAACCAAGTATTTTCAACCATTCGCATCCGCACATGTCGGACTTGAATTGCTCAAAATACCGCGTTGTAAATAAAATTTGACAAATCTCAAAATATACAGTAAATAAAATCACAGATCACAGACACAAAGTATTTAATAATGCAGCGGAAGTAAAAGAAATAGTAGTTCATGAAGCTACTATATAAATATATCAGAGTTACATAAGATACAACAGAAGAAATAGAGTATAACAGAAGTCATAATACATAGAAGTCTACTAATACAAGAGCTGAAAGGAACAACAGACTGGAAAAGGTAAAACTAGACAAATAGATAATCTCCAGCGATTCCAATCTCCAGAAAGTGGAAATCCAAATCTGTGAATAACTCAGGCTGACCCGAGCATGAATAAAAATACAAACACTCGAGTCAGGACATACATACTTATACAAGTAAACCAACTCAAGTGAACTGTAGTAAAAGTACAAGTAACTTAAAGGGTGCTTGGGACTGCCCATCCTCTATGGATCCGTTAAACTATTTACTATATAGTATATTGCGCTATTATAATAATGTCTAACAGTAAAATAAACATACTTTTAAATAGCGTTAAGGCTTTACATTTTCCACCTTAACACAAATAATGCAAATAGTCTATACAATACCTGCATATCTCCTGATCGGGAGACTACGAGAAGATACTTCATAGGAACGACACAAATAGAAACTCGTAGTAAAGGCTTGATATGGTAGGTGACATGGCACATAAGGCAATGCCAGGGTAGATATACCAATTACGACACTCGGGCTGGTGATAACGCAGCAGCCACATACGCCCACCGCGGAACACATTCCCACAAAAATCGGAGGGGCGCCCAAACAATCACAAGTAATATTATGGCATCGAAGAAATGCGTCCGCTACGAGGGGCGACCTCAACTGGCCCGAGACCGCTCCTGTTTTAGCCACCTTATGCCAACTCACGGGAGTTGGGTCCATGTAACATACCATAAGAACGACGCTACCATCCTACTTCATTCTGAAATCTCCACCGCGTACACGGTTAGTCAAAGTGGTTTTTGGAATCGACAGAGAGTATGCCCATATCTGATCCCGGTCTCTTTGCCAACCAATCGTTATTATACCCGTGGTTATAACTTTAAAATAATATTTTATACTTCAAAATAAAATATCATTTCAATCCAAATCTTTATTAAAATAAAGATTAAATCATTTCCAAACCATTTCAACATATTAAATTATCATATCCTTTCAAGATTTCCTTTCAAATCGTTTTCATACATAAAATATCATATCCTTTCAAAGCTTCATTTCCAAATCATTTTAATATCAAAATATCATATCTTTCAGAACTTCATTTCAAATCATTTTAATATCAAAATATCATATCTTTCAAAACTTTATTTCAAATCATTTTAATATCAAAATCATATCCTTCAAAACTTCATTTCAAAACATTTACATATATATCAAAATATCATATCTTTCCGAACTTCATTTCAAAACATTTTTAATATCAAACTATCATATCTTTCAAAACTTCATTTTAAAAATATTTAATATATATTAAAATATCGTATCTTTCCAAAGCTTCAATTTCAAATCATCATATAAGTTCAAATCCAAATATTCAACTTTAAATACCTTTTAAATTCAAAGATATCATTCATTTATTATCATTCCAAATCACCTTTTAAATAGCTTATATTTTAATCAAAATAATTCATTTAATCCATTTAAAATATAACTTTATATACTTTCAAATCAAGTATTCAATTTCCAAAGTTTTAAACCATTATGAGTTCATTTACTAAGTTAAAACCATAAATATTGAAAATTTCAACCTTTCACAGCATACAGAAAAAACTGCTGTAAGTTATACTTGGAAACATTTCAATTTAAAACCATTTAAACATTACAAAAACAAATCATATTTTAACATTGAAAGATGTTCATTAAAATATCTTTTAGTTAATGATTTTTATAAAGCAAACCTTTTATAATTAAATCAAATTTCACAGATCCACTTAATAAATTCAAGTGTAAACTTTCCCATTTTTACATTTAACACTTTATTAAAATTTACATTTTCAAATTATCATTTCACAAATTAAACTAAATTTCCAATTTATTTAATTAACTTAAACCCTTAATTAAAACCAAATTCACATTTCCAGGTCAAGTTCATTTTAAAAATTACACTTTTAAGCATTTATTCATTTAACCATTTTAATACATAGAAAAATCAATAATACTTTATTAATTCATTTAAACTCAAATTTAATCAAATCATCATATTTACAGTTTTCCAAATATGATTAAATTTCCATTTACTTATATAACTTAAAATTCCCTTTTTAAACCAAAACCCAAATTTCCAGACTTTAAGTTATATTTCAATAATTCAACTTAACCATTTATTCATTTAACATTTTCCACTTGTGCAAAAATCATAAATCCTTTATTTAAAACACTTTAAAATCTATTTAAATCAAATTATCATAAATTTACATTTAAACCACTTAAAATTTTATTGATATAACTTGAATGTCATTTTGAAAGCCAAAGTCCAAATTTCCAAATTTAAGTTATATTTCAAAAATTCACTTTTACCATTCATTTGAATTACATATTTAACTTCTAGAACAATCCAAAATTTCTTTATTTAAACATTAAAAATCCAATTTAAATCCAATTTCGTAAATTTCACTTTTAAAAATATTTAAAATATTCAAAATACTTTATAAAATATAACCACGGGGATGTATATAGTTTTCTAACCTAGGTCAAGTGATACGGATGATATACTTTAAGTTATATATCATTTCAATCCGCAGTTTACAAAAAAAATCCGGGTTCTATCATTTCAAACCCGCAATCCCAAGTTTAAATAAATAAATAAATAAAAACCGTTCAGGCCTATCATTTCAGCCCATAACGATCTTTCCTTATTCTAAAGTCCGTTCGGGTATGTATCATTTCAACCCATAAAGAATCTAATCTGCAGGGAACTTGCATTGTGATAAACAGATATAAATGAACAGTTAACACATATATAAATAACAGATGATATGACATGAAATTTAACAGGTTGAACATCATATATAAATAATCATATGGCAGTTATAACATCATATAAATTTTTTCTACACATTCAGTTGTTGTTGTTTCACAACCTGCATAAGTATAAATGTCGTGTGAGCTTTACTCACCTCAAAATGCTGGAGATTGCAATGCAACTGACGTAACGGAATCAAGAGAAAAATGACAAGCCTATGGACTTGAGTGGAGAGCTAATCCGAGCTAAAGATCTTGTGTTACAACCCAAAACAAAATAGAAAAAAAATTATAATTCAACACAATATTGAAATTGAACAACTTTGAATTGAAAAGCAATACGAATACACAACTTTTTGCTTTGCTTTCTACACTTGCTAGCAGGGCTTAGGGGATGTTTTGGTTCAGGTTCGTACATGCTTTGGCTCAGGTTTGAACATAGAAAATGCATGGCATGAAGGCTAGACATATACAGGAAGTTACAACATAGGCATGTGAAGAGTTTTAGGCACAAAAGCATGGTTTTGGTCAATAAGAGGGGGTTGGCCATGGGATGTTTAGCTCATCCAGTGGAGTATGGGTATGGTCAGAGTAGGAGGGGTGAGTAAGGGTCTGGACAGAGGTGGTGGTGGTTGCCTAAGGTGATGGTGGTGGTGGAAATGGAAGTGGTGAACAAGTGGTGGTCAAACAACAAGCTTTGAAGGCTTTAGGTTGGATTTTGAGGGGTTTTGTCACCATGGTTGGCTCGGCTATGGTCATGAACTGGAGTGTAGGTGGTGATGATGGCAGGTAAGAGATGTAGAGGGTGGTGGCCATGGCTATGGAGGAGAGGCCGATCCAAACTACGGAGAGAACAAGGCAAAAATCATATGAAAATAAGAAGAAAAAGGAAGAAAACAAGGAGGAGCCATTACCAAAATATTTTGAGCCGTGAATGAAGAAGTGGGATATGAGTTTTTTGTGTGAAATGAGAAGTACAAGTCACGGCTATTGAGAAAAAAATTCACGGCCAAAAGTACATTAAGAGGTTATGGTAAATGAAGAGACATTGGAGACAAAAAGACTTAAGTTATTAAAGTTTTTAAAACCCTTAATATTTCCTTTTTCTTTAATTCAATTTAAAACAAATTAAACAATATAATTTCAATAAATACATTTAAAAACCGAAACAAAGTGAAATAAAACGAAAATATGTAATTAAATTTAAAGAAAATATAAAAAGAATTAAGGAAAATTGCTTAAAAACTGAAAACAGGGTTCAAAAATTACACTTAAAACATCAATGGCTTTGGAAAAATATCTACTTCATTTTAAAAAAAAATTAAAGAAAATTTTTAAAATAAAATAATTTATTTTTCATTTCTAAAATAAAATAAAAAATTAAATTGGAGAAAAATAGAAAAAGAATTAAAGAATTTGTTTAAAAATTGGAAACAGGGCATGAAAATTACAAATAAAATATCACTAGCCTTAGAAAATTTCTATTTCTCTTTAAAACAAATAAAAGGTCAAATAAATAAACAAAATGAGAAACAAAATAAAGTAGGAATGAGAATAAATAATTTCTTAAGAAATTATAAAGATAAATAAAGAATTACTTTAATTATTTGAAACTAGGAATTAAAATTATAAACAGAATACAACTGACATTTGAAAATGTCAATAACACTTAAAAAAATGTTTAAAACCAAAATATATTCATAACATGTTGTTTTACCCATATAAATATAAATTAGAACATTACATGACCAAATAAAATATTATTTATATAATTTAAAATAAACAATTTTGTTAAATACAGCAAATTACACACAATAGTTAAAAAGACATAACTTTCACATTATAAATCAGATTTCAACGAAATGAAAAGCAGTTTTCTTAAAATTTTATTTACTTTCATAGTAAAAGATAAAATTCAAGTTTTCAAACCTTCAAAATTTTAAATTTACTCAAAGTTTTACCATATTGACTAAAATACACTTTTTTATAAAATATTCTTTTAATCATATTTGGAATTCTAATTCTCATCAAAATCAAAGTTTATATTTGAAATAAAAAAATATCTAAACTAAATAAATAAAATAAAGTTAAATCGAAATTCAATTAAAATAATTACAATATACAGAGTTGTTACACTCTCCCCCACTCAAAACTTTTCGTCCCCGAAAAGGAATGAGGTATGGGAAAGCACAGAAAAGATAGAAATGAAAAAAGATTAAGACAAGGCGACAAGAAGATTGAGATTATACCTGATAACTGTTGTTATAGGTAAATTTAACAAGGTGAAGATGATCTTTCCAAGATCCTCCAGAATCAAGAACACAAGCACGAAAAAAGGTGGATTCAAAATGAGTACCAAAGATTATCAAAGATTATAGAAAGAGTTCTAAACAGAAAGATTATAGAAAGATGTCTATACCAGTTTGTAGCGAGATAAGGATAATAAGGACAACCAAAAGATAGTTTGAAAAACAAAATAAGAAAATAAGTTTGAAACCATGGAAATTTCAACTTAAATAGAAATGATTTTTTTACACAAGTTAAATAAATCTTAACTATCCCAAATTTCATTATCTTATTATCCGATCATCTTAAATTAACAATTTTAAAACCGTGGGTTTGAAAAATAATCATTTATTATACTCATAATATACTTAATAAGTTTAATTCTTCTTTATTCCTACTTAAAGTTAAATTTATTCCTCTCAATATATTTATCACTTATGTTAAATATACTTACACTTATTATAACTGCTTTAATTTATTGTTAGTTCCATTAACATCATTTTATATTGCAAATTATTCAATTAACCTTTTATTCTATTTACTCTTGTTAATCATTTTATAACTAAAATTTAAGTGTATAACATTTATTTTAACCATTCAAATTTTATTTATAAAATCTTTCTATATTGTATATTATCCAATTACATTGTTAACTTCTGCATAATTTGGGTAAGTTATATTTAAATGCAATTGAGTATTATACAAATAAAACTTTCTAATTCCCTCATATCAAGTTTGAATCATTTATCTAAAATTTTGATTTGCTTTTTATAATTGAAATGATTCTTTAAAATAAAATTCAAGAATTAAATTTCTGATTTCTTCAAACCATTTAGAGACAAATAAATGTATGTACATAATTATCAAATCAAATTTAAATCATACATCTATATATCTTATAAATCAAGTCATATTTTAGAAATTCAAATCAATTTGATTTCCCAAAACAAAGCTGTAGCATGACTACAGAGCGGTCTCTTCACTTCGAAACTCGAACATGAATGTCGATGATGCCGCGGTCATCACAGAAGTTATTTTCTAGCGACAAAGAGAAAAGCACTAATTTTAAACTTTAAAATTCCTTGGAAACAAATTTCTATTAGAAAATACTTTAAATATTATACTTTAAAACTTAAATACGAGGTTCGAAACCATCGAAAATTAAATTCTCAAATTTCTTGTTTTAAATTCATTTCAGTTACCAAATCAATTTATAAACAACTAGTTATAAATTCATTTATAGAACAATAAATGATAAATCAAGTATTATCATTTCAAATAATCAATTTAAATCAATTTATTAAGTTCCATAAATTTACTTATATGTCAAAATTTATTTCACTAACCAAATTTTAAAATAATATTGTGTCAGTTTGTTCTGTCAAAGTGTTTTAGAAATCCTATCGATATCGTTGATGTGACGAATCGATCGGAAACCCAAATCAACATCGACAACTCAAACAACACAATATATAAAACAAAACATAGATATACAAGTACAGTTCAAAATGTTTGGAAGGATAGATTGGAAACAAAAGACAAGATGATTAATTAACAGAGTAGGGAGATGGGTAAGCTTAAGTAAATCACGGGCAACCTTAACCGGGTCAACCGTGACTTAAAGAATAAGATCAATGTGGATTTTTCTGGGGTAATTCTACATTCGATCTCAAGAGATAGAGTTTGGAATAACAAAATATATGAGCATCTAAACCAAAGATAGATATAAATCCCAAGTGAATCGATGATAATTGTAAAGGAGTTTCCCTCTTTATAATTCAATTTGAAATTGGCGTGACCGCCGACTCAATAAAAAGATCATTCGAAGCGGAGTTATGGGATACTCCAGAATCAAAAGAAGATGAATAGTGAGGGATACGAATGGATTTTGGAACCGCAGGGAACGTTCCAAAATTCAAAGGAAATTCGAATCAAAGAGGAAAGATTCAAACTCGAAAGTGATTCTGTAAATAATTTACTTTATATTCTAAGTTTTGCCTCAAAGCCAAAGCTCTGATACCAAATGTAACAACCAGGTATTTTCAACCATTCGCATCCTCACATGTCGGACTTGAATTGCTCAAAATACCGCGTTGTAAATAAAATTTGGCAAATCTCAGAATATACAGTAAATAAAATCACAGATCACAGACACAGAGTATTTAATAATGCAGCGGAAGTAAAAGAAATAGTAGTTCATGAAGCTACTATATAAATATATCAGAGTTACATAAGATACAACAGAAGAAATAGAGTACAACAGAAGTCTCAATACATAGAAGTCCACTAATACAAGAGCTGAAATGAACAACAGACTGAAAAAGTAAACTAGACAGGTAGATAATCTCCAGCGATTCCAATCTCCAGAAAGTGGAAATCCAAATCTGTGAATAACTCAGGCTGACCCGAGCGTAAATAAAAATACAAACACTCGAGTCAGGACATACATACTTATACAATGTAAACCAACTCAAGTGAACTGTAGTAAAAGTACAAGTAACTTAAAAGATGCTTGGGACTGCCCATCCTCTAAGGATCCGTTAAACTATTTACTATATAGTATATTGCACTATTATAATAATATCTAACAGTAAAATAAACATACTTTTAAATAGCATTAAGGTTTTACATTTTCCACCTTAACACAAATAACGCCAATAGTCTATACAATACCTGCATATCTCCTGATCGGGAGACTACGAGAAGATACTGCATAGGTACGACACAAATAGAAACTCGTAGTAAATGCTCGATATGGTAGGTGACACGGCACACAAGGCAATGGCAGGGTAGATATACCAATTACGACACTCGGGCTGGTGGCAACGCAGCAGCCACATACGCCCACCGCGGAACACATTCCCACAAAAATCGGTGGGGCGCCCAAACAATCACAAGTAATAGTATGGTATCGAAGAAATGCGTCCGCTATGAGGTGCGACCTCAATTGGCCCGAGACCGCTTCTGTTTTAGCCACCTTATGCCAACTCACGGGAGTTAGGTCCACGTAACATACCATAAGAACGTCGCCACCATCCTACTTCATTTTGGAATCTCCACCACGTACACGGTTAGTCAAAGTGGTTTTCGGTATCGACAGAGAGTATGCCCATATCCGATCTCGGTCTCTTTGCCAACAATCGTTATTATAACCCGTGGTTATAACTTTAAAATAATATTTTATACTTCAAAATAAAATATCATTTCAATCCAAATCTTTATTAAAATAAAGATTAAATCATTTCCAAACCATTTCAACATATTAAATTATCATATCCTTTCAAAATTTCCTTTCAAATCGTTTTCATACATAAAATATCATATCTTTTCAAAGCTTCATTTCCAAATCATTTTAATATCAAAATATCATATCTTTCAGAACTTCATTTCAAATCATTTTAATGTCAAAATATCATATCTTTCAAAACTTTATTTCAAATCATTTTAATATCAAAATCATATCCTTCAAAACTTCATTTCAAAACATTTAATATATATCAAAATATCATATCTTTTCGAACTTCATTTCAAAACATTTTTAATATCAAACTATCATATCTTTCAAAACTCATTTCAAAAATATTTAATATATATTAAAATATCGTATCTTTCCAAAGCTTCAATTTCAAGTCATCATATAAGTTCAAATCCAAATATTCAACTTTAAATACCTTTTAAATTCAAAGATATCATTCATTTATTATCATTCCAAATTACCTTTTAAATAGCTTATATTTTAATCAAAATAATTCATTTAATCCATTTAAAATTTAATTTCATATACTTTCAAATCAAGTATTCAATTTCCAAAGTTTTAAACCATTATGAGTTCATTTACTAAGTTAAAACTAAATATTGAAAATTTCAACCTTTCACAGCATTCAGAAAAAACTGCTGTAAGTTGTACTTGAAAACATTTCAATTTAAAACCATTTAAACATTGAAAAAACAAATCATATTTTAACATTCAACGATGTTCATTAAAATATCTTTTAATTAATGATTTTTATAAAGCAAACCTTTTATAATTAGATCAAATTTCACAAATCCTCTTAATAAATTCAAGTGTAAACTTTCCCATTTTTACATTTAACACTTTATTAACATTTACATTTTCAAATTATAATTTCACAAATTAAACTAAATTTCCAATTTATTTAATTAACTTGAACCCTTAATTAAAACTAAATTCACATTTCCAGGTCAAGTTCATTTTAAAAATTACACTTCTAAGCATTTATTCATTTAACCATTTTAATACATAGAAAAATCAATAATACTTTATTAATTCATTTAAACTCAAATTTAATAAAATCATCATATTTACCATTTTCCAAATATAATTAAATTTCCATTTACTTATATAACTTAAAATTCCTTTTTAAACCAAAACCCAAATTTCCAGACTTTAAGTTATATTTCAATAATTCAACTTAACCATTTATTCATTTAACATTTTCCACTTATGCAAAAATCATAAATCCTTTATTTAAAACATTTTAAAATCTATTTAAATCAAATTATCATAAATTTACATTTAAACCACTTAAAATTTTATTTATATAACTTGAATGTCATTTTAAAAGCCAAAGTCCAAATTTCCAAATTTAAGTTATATTTCAAAAATTCACTTTTACCATTCATTTGAATTACATTTTTAACTTCTAGAAAAATACCAAATTTCTTTATTTAAACATTAAAAATCCAATTTAAATTAAATTTCATAAATTTCACTTTTAAAAATATTTAAAATATTCAGAATACTTTATAAAATATAACCACGGGCCTGTATATAGTTTTCTAACCTAGGTCAAGTGATACGGATATATATCATTTCAATCCGCATTTTACAAAGAAAAATCCGGGTTCTATCATTTCAAACCCGCAATCCCAATTTTAAATAAATAAAAACCGTTCAGGCCTATCATTTTAGCCCATAACGATCTTTCCTTATTCTAAAGTCCGTTCGGTATGTACATTTCAACCCATAGTGAATCTAATCTGCTGGGAACTTGCAGTGTGATAAACAGATATAAATGAACAGTTAACACATATATAAATAACATATGGTATGACATGAAATTTAACAGGTTGAACATCATATATAAATAATCACAGTTATAACATCATATTTTTTTTCTACACATGCAGTTGTTGTTGTTTCACAACCTGCATAAGTATAAATGTCGTGTGAGCTTTACTCACCTCAAAATGCTGGAGATTGCAATACAACTGACATAACAGAATCAAGAGCAAAACGACAAGCCTATGGACTTGAGTGGAGAGCTAATCCGAGCTAAAGATCTTGTGTTACAACACAAAAAAAAAAATAGAAAAAAAATTATAATTCAACACAACATTGAAATTGAACAACTTTGAATCGAAAAGCAATACGAATACACAACTTTTTGCCTTGCTTTCTACACTTGCTAGCAGGGCTTAGGGGATGTTTGGGTTCAGGTTTGGACATGCTTTGGCTCAGGTTTGAACATAGGAAATGCATGGCATGAAGGCTAGACATATAGAGGAAGTTACAATATAAGCATGTGAAGAGTTTTAGGCACACTAGCATGGTTTTGGTCAACCAGAGGGGCTTGGCCATGGGATGTTTGGCTCAGCCAGTGGAGTATGGGTCTGGTCAGAGGTAGGAGGGGTGAGTAAGGGTCTGGAGTCACATTATAAATCAGATTTCAACGAAACGAAAAGCAGTGTTCTTAAAATTTTATTTACCTTCATAATAAAAGATAAAATTCAAGTTTTCAAACTTTCAAATTTTTAAATTTAAAACTCAAAGTTTGACCATATTGACCAAAATACACTTTTTTGTAAAATATTCTTTTAATCATATTTGGAATTCTAATTCTCATCAAAATCAAAGTTTATATTTGAAATAAGTAAATTATCTAAATTAAATAAATAAAATAAAGTTAAATCGAAATTTTATTAAAATAATTACAAAATACAGGGTTGTTAACGTGGCGTCTAGGGGTGCCGGAGGTAGCCGAAACGGTGGGGAGAAGGTCGACCGAGGCTGGGGAGGCCAGCGGCGCTATTGGATCAGAGAGAAGTCACGTGTGGCGGCGGCGAAATTGATGGAGGGTGGCGTTTTTATGGCGGCTCGTGTCATCGAGATCGGGACTGATGCTTTATAGGATTTGAGAGTTGAGTTGTTGCTGACGTGGCGGGTAAAGTGTATTTTATTTTATTTTATTTTCGATTTCAAATCTTCTAATCCCTGTAACTTTTACATACGAGATCCAATTCACTCGCGGTTTCTTGCATTGGGATCATTGAAATTCTGGACATTTTGATGCTGCTTTGGACAAATTCTGAGACTATTTGTATTTTTGGGTTTAAATCGGATTTAAATTGAATTTAAATTCAAAGGTGAGCGTTTCAACCCACTCACAACTTCTAAAAAAAAATATGTTCGTTAAATTAATTTATGATGTGATTATAAATTTAATTATGGATGTTTGATATATTTAGAATCATCTACTCAGTTAATTTGAATTTATTTGAATTAAGTCGTTATTTAATTTATTATTGAACATAAATTTTCCAGTTAAATACTTGTTATCAATTATGAATTCTATATTGATATTTTTTTATTGTTTGGATGATGAGTGCGATGGATGTTGATTGTTGATGTTGGCTGAATGGATGTTGTATTTTCTATGATAGACTCGAGCGATTTTAATGATTTTTATTTAATTTGGGATTGCGGTTTGAAATGATATATAACCGCAAAATTTTAAATTACAGATTGAAATGATAAATATCCGTATCACTTGAATCTAGGGTAGAGAATTATATACGGACACCGGATTGGTTAAATTGAATGATTTTAAAATCTTTAATTTTCGAATGGAGTTAAATGATACTTTGAAGTAAAATTTGATTTATATAAATTGAAGCATTTTTGGAAAATCAAGTTTATGTTGAAAAGGGAAATTTGATTTGATGATTTGAAAATTGAAATTGGTCTAAATGTATTGAAATGAGATGAATAGTTTAATTGGATATAAATTCCAAACTTATATTTTCATACAAACTATTTTAAAAGAATATATTATTTTAAAATTTCTAGCTGTTCAGATTTTTCAAATTTATTAAACTATTTAACTAATATTAACTATATGAAATTATTTTGACCTGTTTTAAACCATTTTAATTTATTTAAATAAAATTAATCTATTTTAAAGCTATTTAATCTATTTTAATTATACTAAATCTAATTTAAATCCATTTAACTATCTTAAATCGGTTTAAAAGTATTTTTACCTATAACTAAACTATTTATAACTATTTTAACTATTTATAATTATCTGAACTATTTCTAAATTTTCAGACTGCGTAAAGTGGAAATGTTTAAATTCAATGCCTTGTTTTAAAAGAGAATAAATTGAAACGATGATATTGAAGTAAGGTTTTACCCTATTTTGAAAATATGACTATGGAAGAAATTATGACTTTTTGAAAGGAAATATAATTCCAAAGTATGATTTCAAAGTGAATATGATTTCAAACTAAATATGATTTGAAAGTAAATACGATTTCGAAAGTATTATGGTTTTGAGAATATGATATTTTTGATATCAATTGTGAATTGACTTTTGAAATGTAAAAGAACCATCCGGTGCGTAATAAGCGATTAGTTGTTAAGGAGGCCGAGATCGGATATTGTCACACTCTCTGTCAGTACCGAAAACCACTTTAACTACTGTGTATGTGGTGGAGATTGCATAAATGAAGTAGGATGGTTTGGTGAATGATTTCTGTATAAGGTATGACGTGACCCTGACTTCCCTAAGTCAGCTTAGATGTGACTAAAATCAAGAGCCATGTCAGACCAAGTGAGATCATTCCTCCTATCGAACACACTTCTTCGTTATTTATTCTAATTTTTGTGATTGATTTTATGTCCACCCTCTGATTCTTGATTTGAGAGTGTGTTTCAAGGTGGACGGTAGTAGCTGCTATGCGTTACCATCAGTCTGGATGTACAAATAGTATATCTACCCTGGCATATTCTCGTATGCCATGTTCACATGCTTTAGCACGCCTTCTATGAGTTTATTTTATACCATACCTATAGGGTGCCCTCTGCGTAAACCTCTTGGGGAGGAGCATACAGACTTGTATAGACTATGGAAATATATAAAATGTGTTAAGGGGGATATGGGTAACGCCTTAACGCTATTTTACTACTTTTTTTTACTGTAGATATATTATAATAGCGTATTGTACTACATAATAGATAGTTTAACAGATCCTTAGGAGATGCGAATCCCGAGCATCTCTTAAGTTGCTGTAGCCACGTTAGACATTGGATAGGAGATATCAAACCCCGTAAACTTCTCTGACGCCCTTTCCACTCTTATTTATTCCGTTGATTTAACTTACATAAGATCTTTTAGTTCTGACTCGAGCGTTTTGTCTTTTCAATTCGCTCGGGTCAGCCTGAGCATTTCAGGATTTGAAGACCTTATTTCTAGAGGACGAAGACGAAGATTGTACTATTATTATTTATTGTATTTCACCACATCATGTATTCCGCTGCATTATTTATTATTCTTTGGTATGTGTAACTCTAATTTGTGTTGCATAAGTATAATCAAAAATTTTGTAATACAACTTCATGAAAGGTTTATTTTATTATTATATTTTATCATTCCACTGCAAGATTCTGTTTTGTTTTTTCTTTCTCTGCTTTTTCTTATTCACCCCAATAACAATCCGTCCTGTATGGTTTGAGCTGGCACATATGTCTGCTTAAACATATTAAAAAGGTGGGATGTTACAGCAACTGTTCCACTTTTCCCTTCAGTTAGCTATGACTTATTAATTTGGCCATCCTTTCAACAAATTTTAGAAAACTCATTAAAATTGAACATCATAATTTACTGATAAATTGTTTATCCCTTTGACAAATATTACAAAAGGCATTTAAATTTCACAGTAACTTGATGATGTATGGGGGGAAATAAATGACTATTAGGAAATATTTGTTAAATTAGGAAGAAAACTCAACCAATTCAAATTTTATGCCATTGCCAAATTGGTCAGGGTAGACGAAAAAATAATAATATGGATTGACGGTGTCATTGGATTTTGGGAGGATGGTATTGATAAAAGCCTATTTTACCCCTTCATCAAACATCGAATGGTTAAACTTGGTAATCATGTGAACATGAGTAGATAATGTATAGTCCAAAGTTATAGAATTTAAGTTTTTTGTATTTTTTTAAGGATAACTTGTGCATTATTATTTGTGAAAGTTAACCTTGTGTATAGTAATTTCAGAACAGTTTAAGTTTTGGTTAGAGTTTTCAACGTAAATATACCAAAACTATAAATCATGTGTGCGAGGTTTTTAAGAATTTAAAATTGGAGTGCGGAGTTTAAATCAGTGATGATAATCTGTTAAAGTAATGTATACGAAAAAAAACTAAATAGAGTTCATGTGCTGCTTTCATCTACAGTTTATATTGGAAAGAATAGTAGAACTTAGCTAACACAGTGCAATTTATAAAAACGTGACTATAGTATCAACCGTAGTGAATAAAATTTAGCGAGGTTGAACAGTGTGGCAAAACATTTGCAGTTCAAAATTTATAGTTTTCAAATATCAAAGTGTTTAAAACTACTTAAATTATGTAAATTAAAAACTGCTGCGTAAGGGCAAATTATACCGATTTGAAATTTAACAGACATGAAATAAGTTTTTCTCTTCTTTATGAAAAGCAGAACCACAAACAGAAAAATAAAATATCGTAAAATGGAAATGGTAAGTAAAACAGAGTATTGAAATTCAAAAATGATGTATTCATAATATGCAAAAATAAAAAAAAATAAAAATTTAGCAGTAGGTATCATAGGCAAGCTGGCAGATGGAAGTAGGAGGTAAACAACAGTACTAAAGAGCTGGAATTTTAAACGTCAAATTATTATTGCTAACTGCAATACACATATTTTGCAAAATGATGTATTTATATTTAATAAATCAAACATATATCAAAAGCATTGTTATCTTTGAAAGTTAACCCTGCATTTAGAAATGTAAGAACATTTTAAGTTTTGCGTAGAAGTTTGAATAAATACATGAAAAGTTTAGATTTTGAATTTGGGATTTCTAAGATTTTAAAACCGTAATGCAGATTTTTAATCAGTAAAGATAATCTGTTAAAGAAATATTTAGAAATAAAAATTAAATCCAAGTCAGGTGATGATTTCTAGTATGGTTTGTACTGAGAAGAAAAGTAGAACCTAGGCAAAAGATTGCATTTTGTATAAATGTCACTATTGTATCGACCGTGGTACAAAATTTTTAGTGAGGTTGAATTGGGAGGAAAAGTAGAACTTAGCTAACACAGTGCAATTTATAAAAAACATGAGTATAGTATCAACCGTGGTGAAAAATGTTTAGCGAGATTGAACAGTGTGGCAAAATGTTTGCAGTTCAAAATTTATAGTTTTCAAATATCAAAGTGTTTAAAATTGCTTAAATTATGTAAATTAAAAACTGCTGCGTAAGGGTTAATTATACTGATTTAAAATTAAACAGACATAAAATCAATTTTTTTCTTCTTTATGAAAAAGGGAACTGCAAACAGAAGAAAAAAATATCGTAAACCGGAATTGGTAAGTAAAACAGAGTATTGAAATTCAAAAATGATGTATTCATAGTATGCAAAGGTAAAAAATTAAAAAAATTAGCAGTAGGTATCAGAGGCATGCTAGTAGATGGATGTAGGACATAAACAATAGTACTGAAGAGCTGGAATTTTAAACAGCAAATTATTACTGCTAACTGCAACACACATATTTTGCAAAATGATGTATTTAATAAATGAAGCATATATCAAAAGCATCGTTATCTTTGAAAGTTAAAATTGTATTTAGAAATGTAAGAACATTTTAAGTTTTTCATAGAAATTTGAACGTAAGTACATGAAAAGTTTAAATTTTGAATTTAGGATTTCCAAGATTTTAAAATTGTAATGCATATTTTTAATCAGTAAAGATAATCTGTTAAAGTAATATTTAGACATAAAAATTAGATACAGGTCAGGTGATGATTTCCAGTATGGTTTATATTGAGAAGAAAAGTAGAACCTAGGCAAAAGATTGCATTTTGTATAAAAGTCACTATTGTATCGACAAAATTTTTAACGACGTTGAACAGTGGGGTAAAACTTTTGCATTTTCAAATTTATATTTTTCAAACAGCAAAGTGTTTAAAATTGCTAGAAATTTTCGACAAGCTAACTGCACTTGAGTCCTATTTCGTCAAAATTCTTTGGTACTTGTATTTAATAAATCAAACATATATCAAAAGCATTGTTATCTTTGAAAGTTAACCTTGTATTTAGTAATGTAAGAACATTTTAAGTTTTGCGTAGAACTTTGAACGTAAATATATCAAAAGTTTAAATCTTGAGTTTGGGATTTCCAAGATTTTAGAATTGTAATACAGATTTTTAATCAGTAAAGATGAAGTGTTAAAGTAATATTTAG
Organism: Allium cepa; assembly: GCA_030765085.1. Lineage (NCBI taxonomy): Eukaryota > Viridiplantae > Streptophyta > Magnoliopsida > Asparagales > Amaryllidaceae > Allium > Allium cepa. The sequence goes on along the minus strand of CM060934.1, from coordinate 663,784,789 downwards.
AGATAAAAATTAAATATAGGTCAGGTGATGATTTCCAGCATGGTTTATATTGAGAAGAAATGTAGAACTTAGGCAAAAGAATGCATTTTGTATAAATGTCACCACCGCATCGACCGTGACACAAAAATTTTAGTGAGGTTGAACGGTGGGGCAAAACTTTTGCATTTGAAAATTTATATTTGTCAAACAGCAAAGTGTTTAAAACTTCTTGAAATTTTCGATAGGCTAACTGCAGTTGAGTCCTATTTCGTCAAAATTCTTTGATACATATAAGGAAGACAATGGTGAAGAAAGAATGTGTAGGTATGACAGTCAGTAAATCAATATAAACCAATGTCTGCATGTAAAGTAGACTGTTGTAAAAGTGAACATATATGTGAAGTAGACAATTAGAATCAAACGATGAGGGAAAGAGAAAATTACCGGATGAATTGTCTGGAGGTTGGTTTCCATCCATGCCTTTCCGTCTGGTTGCATCGGCAGATTGTCTAGCCTGTTGACGCCTTGCATGTTGAGTAACTCGTCGTCGCTCCCTCTACAGTTGTTCCATATAGTTGTGCAAATATCAGTTAATATAGAGAAATTTAGACATAGCAGTAGGCAGTTGTAGTAAAGTGGAGAAATATTGGTGCAAAAGGTAAAACGAAAGGAGTACAGTTTTAAGGTAGGAAGTGGAGTGAGAAGGTGGTGGCAAGTGCATATTTATATGCAGTGGTGGATTAGATATTTCTACAGCAGACGTATGCGGAAAGGGAAGTTATTGAAGGAGTCAGTTCTGTAAATATTGCTAAAATGGTGGGTTTAATGGCCATAAACTCGTTGAGGCGAGCATAACAGTCCGCATGTGGGATTTTTGTCACATGATCCGTTTTCTATGGTGAAAATAGTTGGGTTTACAACATATCTATATAACACGGAGCATGAACACAGGACGAAGGAGGAGGAAGTTAATCACAGCAAGTGAAGTCGGTGGGAGAGGCCGAAGGGAAGGAAGTAGGGAATCGAATTTGAGGCGTAGTGAATTGAAAGTAGGGAGGGGACGGAAATTGGTATGAAACAAGAATATTAAAAGAAAAGAAAATGTCAACAGAGGGAAAGGGGATGAGATCATATCGTCGTAAAGGTGGAGATCGTTCTGAAGCAGGAAGCTGAGCATAGCAGCCGAAGATGGCCAGTTTTAGACATCATCAGCAGGTACAATCGCAAGCATCACACTTCAAATCTGTAATGTCTCGGTTGCCGTGGGTGTAGGTTGGTCAGAACATCAATTTTAGGCAGTGGTGGTAGTAGATCTATTATGTGGTGAAATCGGCTCTAGGTCTACAGTTATAGGTTAGGTAACATCTGGACGATAGTTGGAGAAAAATCCATGGAGTTGATTTGATTTCAGGTAGCGATAATTGGAAGGGGACAAAACGTTGCTGGAGGACGGTGGCATGATGACAGAGAGCAACCGCGGTGGCATCGGGTGGAGTGGTAGCTTGTAGAAGGTATAAGGGGAAGAAGGGAGGGCAGTTTAGGGATGACGGTTAGGAAAGTGGAGGAGGGAAGTTACCTTTTTTTGCGGTGGAGGGGAAAGTGGGTGCGTATGAAACAGGAAAAGGAAAAGGAAGAAAACACTGGGAAAGAGGAGAGTTGTGGAACGGCAGAACTGCCCTGATGGAGTTGTATGTTTTTGTTCTGAACGGGGGGCAATATGAAGAGTGTGAAAAAGTCCTCACTTTGACCCTTTGACCTAGGGTTTTGCTTTATAGTATAAGATATATATATATATATAGTCGTATAATTAATTTGATTATATTTTCCTGGATAGTATAAGGATAGTTAACATTTAGCAGCAAGTCTTTAAACTGTTATACGTCTAGTATACCAAAACAGAGAATAATTAATTATAAACTCGTCTCACAAGTTTATCAATCAGATTTCCATACTCTGGAAGTCTGTATTAGCTAATTTAAGCAATAGGTATGTCGTAATTAAATTACAACAACAACGTTATACTATCATAAAAATAGCAGAACGTAGAAAGCGGGAAGATAAAAGAATGATGTATAAGAATATACAAATAGACTAATTTCTGACTAGCTAACTAAGAAAATTCCGTCTGAGGCTTGTCGAAACAATTTCCTTAAGAATTTTTATTTAAATTCTTCCAAGATACAACAGACATAATCTGCACGAGATTGTAATGAGTATGTCAACTTTGTGATTTACTGTATAGAGCAGCAGAGAAGAAGAAGTGGAAGAAAATAGAATTGAAATGGAATATGAATGTGATCAGTATTCTCTCTTATTTATAATTTCGTATGCATCCCTTCAAACAGTCGCGTCTGCTTGACGGATCGCACCCGTTGCCTTTCAACTGCTACTATTCGTTAACGGGTCACACCCGCCTGCTCCTCGCATCCGTTCACGTTGCACCTGCTTCTGTTCACCCGTGTCTCTTCAGTCAATCCGCGTCCGCTTCTGAACAGATCCGCACCTGTTCGTATAGCCTGCAACAGTCAGAAAACTCGGCCCAGTTTTGCAGTAAAAATTGGATAATTTTAGACCCAAACCTGAGCCTGACCCGATTCGGTTCGGTCGGACGGACTGGACGGCGGCAGCACGCGCGTGTGTGGTGGTGATGCATGATCTCCCTCCTCACAACGAAGCAAACATTTGGGTGCCCCAAGGGCCCAACCCCTTCATTGCAAAACTATTAATATATTAGAATAGCTTTGCATTTTTTGGCGATGTGGGACTATGTTATTTTCATTCAATTTAGTATTAGGAATTCCAACAATCCCTCACATGAATGATCCCCACACAATGAGAAATATCACAGAGTACATACAGAATAATGCTTTATCGTGGAAAAGTAGATATTTCACTTTGAACTTTTCCTAGTTAAAACTTATCGGATCTACTTGGCTAATCGGTGAACTATTTCATCTTGAACCATCGGCCTTTATTGTATATCCAAACAATAAGCTTTGCGAAGCATTGATTCCCTTCTCATCCAATCTCTTGGTTGTGTTCATTTTGGTCCTGAACAATTTTTGGTTCTGCGAGTGTTTATAGAAAATATAAGCCTGTAATATTCTCATAGAGTCAACCTAGCTCATACTAACATATGTGATCGCAACCATTAAAAGTATCCTACATATACCCCACTTGTTATATTCAAGATATGGTCATCATTAAACAACATAGTTTTAACCTTTAACTACTTCTGTAGTCATGCATTATATTTTGCACCATAGGAATGGAGTAGGACTAAATCCAAACAAATGCACTGCTTCTTGAGTTACTCATAACTGGTTTTCCTATTGATCCTTGTCTGTGGGATCTCTAGTTGCTAGGGTAGGTTTTCGTATAAGGTAACTCTTATTGGTTTAGGCTTTTAAACTCATTCCCCTTGATGCGCAGTCAATTTTCTCTCTCGATAAACCTTTAATAAATGGATCTGCTAGGTTATCATTTGTTATCACATAATCAATGGAAATAGTTCCATTAGAGAGTAACTGCCTAACTGTGTTATGGCGACGACAAATGTGTCGTGATTTTCCATTATACATAAAGTTTTTTGCTCTACTTAGCGCTGCTTGATTATCGCAGTGAATACATATGGCGTTATAGGTTTGGGCCAAAATTGGAATATCTTTTAAGAATTGACGAAGCCATTCTTCTTCTTCGCCTGCTTTATCTAATGCGATAAACTCAAATTCCATAGTGGATTGAGCTATGCATGTTTGTTTAGTAGATTTCCATGACACTGCTGCTCCTGCAAGTGTAAAGACATAACCACTTGTGGATTTTGATTCCTCTGAATCTGTGATCCAGTTTGCATCACTATATCCTTCTAAGACCATAAGATATTTTCCATAATGTAAGGAAAAATTAGTGGTATTATTTAAATATCCCAACACTCTCATTAGTGCTTTTCAGTGTTCCTTTCCTGCGTTACTTGTATATCTGCTTAGTCGACTTACCGCGTAAGTAATATCTGGTCTAGTGCAATTCATGAGATACATTAAGCATCCTATTACACGAGAGTATTTCAGTTGCATTAGACTCTCATTAGCGTTTTTATGCAGTACTTATGATGGATTAAAAGGTGTACTCACTCCTTTAATTCCATAGTCTTGGAATTTTTCAATCACTTTGTCTACATAATATGACTGAGACAATTCAATTCTATTAGGTGTTCTTATTATTTTGATTTCCAAAATAACGTCTGCAACTTCTAAGTCTTTCATATCGAAATTGTTGATTAACAAACTCTTTACGGTCTCTATTACTTTAGTGTTAAGACCAAAGAGTAGCATATCGTCAACATATAAACAAATCATAACATATGGTTTTCCAACTTGTTTGTAATAAATACATTTATCACATTCATTTATACGAAAACCATTTTTCATCATGACAATATCAAATTTTTAGTGCCATTGTTTCGGAGCATGTTTGAGTCTGTATAGTGATTTTACTAACCGACATACTTTGTTTACATTTCCATTGGAAATAAAACCCTCAGGTTGCTCCTTGTAAATCTCCTCATCGAGATCTCCATTTAAGAATGTTTTTTTTACATCCATCTGATGAATCTCTAGATTATATATGGATGCAATTGCTATTACATTCTTATAGAGGTTATTCGTGTAACCGGTAAATAGGTATCAAAGAAATCGACACCTTCTTTTTGACGATATCCTTTGGCTACTAATCTGGCTTTATATTTATCAATAGAGCCATCTGGTTTCATTTTCTTCTTAAAAATCCATTTGCAGCCAATCGGTTTTATTCCAGGTGGAATCAACTATTTCCCAAGTTTTATTACTTAGAATTGAATCAATCTCACTTTGGATTGCTTTTTTCCAATGTGAAGATTCAGAACATGACATTGCTTCCTTATACGTTTGAGGTTCGTGTTCTAACATATAAGTTAAAAAATCCGAACAAAATGTCTTGGAAGTTCTTGCCCTTACGCTTCTTCTTGGTTCAACTTCATCTTTGTCCTGATGAGTTTCATCTTCATATGTCTCATCTCTGTTACCTCTTGTACTATTTGGGACAAGGTTTCCATCGTTTCTTTTATATGAGAACACATCTTCAAAGAACGAGGCATTTCTTGAATCCATGATTATATTTACATGAACATCAGCTATATTAGACTTGAATACCAAAAATCTGTAGGCACTACTATTTTGGGCTGGCCCTAGATAATAACAATCTGTTTTTGGTCCAAGTTTGACTTTCTTTGGAGGTGGAACTGAAACTTTTACCAAGATCCCCATACTTTGAGGTATTTAAAACTTGATATGTGTCCTTTCCATAGCTCATATGGAATTGTTCATATTTTATTGTGAGGGACTTTGTTTAATATGTGATTAGACATATTTAAGGCTCCCCTCCACAAGTTCGTCGGTAGACCAGAGGTTAAAAGCATGACATTAATCATGTCTTTTAACGTTCTGTTCTTCCTCTCGGCTACACCATTTGTTTTGATGAATATGGAGCTATTGTTTGATGAATTATACAATTTTTTGCATAGAACTGTTCAAATGGTGATTCATATTCTCCATCTCGATCAGATCTCAATATCCTGATCTTTTTATTTAATTGATTTTCTACCTCAACTTTGTACTTCATAAACGACATAATTGCTTCATCCTTACTATTTAAAAGATATACATAGAAATATCGTGTATAGTCATCAATAAAAATGATAAAGTGCTTTTTTCCACCTCTTTGTAGGTATTGATTATAAATCTGTATGAACCAAACCTAGTGGTTCGGTGCTTCTATCAACAGATTGAAATGGTTTTTTTTAACCATTTTTGCTTCTAAACATGTCTCACATTTGTAGTTCTTATCTACTTGGAACTTCGAAATTAATTCCAAATTTGATAATGTTTTCATTTTTCAGAAATTTATGTGTCCCAATCTATCAAGTCATAGTAAAATTTCGTGCTCAAGCAAGTAAGAAACTTCAATTTTATTAATAGCACAATCAGAATACATAGTTTTATAGCCGATAATGGCTACTTTGCCTTAAATAGGCCATCACATAAACATCCCCTTCCGATATATATTTCAGCTTTGCACAGAACCATCGTATCTGACTCAAACACCATTTTTAATCCTTTCTTTGATAGTACTGAGCCAGAGATCAGATTCCTGCGTATGTATGGAACGTGGAGCACGTCATTCAATTTGACAGTTTTTCCAGAAGTAAACTTGAGGATTACTGTGCCATTCCTTCGATCATGGAAACGGAAGAATTACTCATGTAGAGTTTTTCTTTCTGATCGAATTTCTGATATGTAGAAAACATGGATTTGTCAAAGCAGATATGATGAGTAGCTCCAGTGTCCACCCACCATTGGTTAGGATTCTGAACCAAATTGCATTCGTATATAACTGCTGAAAAATTAAACCCGTCCACTTCCATGTTATCAACTATATTTGCCTCTGAGTTGCGTTCCTTCTTGTGTCTGTAATCTCTAGCGGCGTGTCATATTTTGCCACAAACCCAACATTCTCCATTAAATTTCTTAGTTTTATTATCTTTGGGTTTGTTTTCAAGAGCTTTCCTCTTCTTTGAGAAGTTCTTCTTTTTGTTGAAGTGACCTTTATTCTTGTTCTTCGACCCTTCTGTTAACAATGCCTCCTCGCTTTGTTTGGTAATTCCACGGTTATCTACCTCAATCTTTAATCGTATAATGAGGTCCTGCAAAGAAATCTTTTTATTTTTATGTTTTAGATAGTTGCGGTAGTCTCTCCATGATGGTGGCAGCTTTCCTGTTATGGCTTCAACCAAGAAAGATTCTCCAACCTTATGGCATTCTGATTCAAGTTCATGAATAATAATTTGGAGTTCATGCAGTTGAGTAGTCAAAGATTCGGAGTCTATCATTTTGTAGTCCATGAATTTCTCTACAATGAATTTCTTCAAACTGACATTCTGTGTCTTGTACTTTGCGGCAAGTGCATTCCAAAGAGTCTTTGCTGTCTTTAGAGGCCGATACACTTTGTATAGCATTTTGTCCAGACAGTTCAGAATATAGTTTCTACATATAAAGTCCGAATGTTTCCATGTATCAACAGTTAGAAATGCATCTTTGTGTGTTCCTCTTGTTTGGCCTGATGCAGGCACTGATTCCTCATCCTCGAGTTACCGTTGCAGACCGAGTGTAGTGAGATAGAACAACATCTGATTCTACCATGTTAGAAAATCATCACCATCTCCTTTGAAAGGATCGGGCATGTTGTATGTAATAGCCTTTATTGAAAGTTCAATTGTTGTTATCTCTGTTTCGGTAAAAACATAAAATTCTTAAGATGTTATATGTCTAGTATAACAAAACAGAGAATAATCAATTATAAACTCGTCTTACAAATTTATTATTTCCACTACTTTGGAAGTCTGTATTAGATAATTTAAGCAATAGGTATGTCGTAATTAAATTACAGTAACACGTTATACCATTATAAAAATAGCACAACGTAGAAACCGGGAAGATAAAAGAATGATGTATAAGAATATACAAATAGACTAATTTCAGACCAGCTAATAGGTATGTCGTAATCTGTATGAGATTGTAATGAGTATGTCAACTCTGCGATTTACGAATATGAATGTGATCAGTATTTTCTTTCCGCTTGACGGATCGCACCCGTTGCCTTTTAACTGTTATTGTTCATTAACGGATCGCACTAGCCTACTCCTCGCATCCGTTAACGAAGCAAATATTTGGATGCCCGAAGGCCCCAACCTTTACATTGCAAAGCTATTAATATGATAGAATAGCTTTGCAATTTTAGACGATGTGGGACTTTGTTATTTTCATTCAATTTAGTATTAGGAATTCCAACATAAACATGTGGAAATTTTCTTGCAGCAATCGTGTAATAGCTTGATAGGTGGACATGAATAGTCTAGTTAAAATATTCTTACTAGATTCACCCTATGTGTGTGTATTGATATGCTAGTTTGAATATTTATACAACTATATGGTATCTAAATTGCTTCGTTTCCAGTAGCTTTAAGAGAATTAAAACACCGAATGTTTATACATTAGGAAAAGCGATTTGTGTTGCTTCACATTATAGTTTCCAAATATCAGATGCACATGTTGATGCCTGTGAGGAGTACTAAGACATCTTGAAAAGTACCCTGACGTTGAATTAGAGTTACAAGACTGTAAACCCTTTAGAGATAGCAAATCTTATTGTCAATAATCAAATGTGTAGCAACAATATACACATTTTTCTTTAGTTTAATGACCTAATCCTGTTTCTCTATACATCAAAATAAGTCTTCTTGTTCATCGGTATTTAAATCTCATACTATGTTTTTGTTATACTGTCGATTAACGATTAGGCAGCATTCTATATATATGTATAATCTTCATCCAACGCTTAGCTACTAACAATACCAACACAATTTTTGTAATATATATATAGGAATACCTAGGCTTATAACATATGTTGGATTCCATGAAATATGCTCTCGCAAGAAAGGTGAGATAGTTTACGTATCAGCAGCATCTGGTGCTGTTGGACAACTTGTTGGCCAGTTTGCTAAATTAATGGGTTGACATGGTTGGAAGTGCTGGATCTGAAGGTACTTCAGAAAATTCACTGTTTTACTATTGATTTTATTTTGTTAAATGTAGAGGATAAATGATATAATGTGTACTATATGGTTTATATGATTAACTCAGGTGGATCTATTGAGGAATAAGTTTGGTTTTGATGATGACTTTCACTATAAAGGGAAGGCTGATCTTATGGGTGCTTTGAAAAGGTTCGTTAAATAACATTGGTTCTTTATGTTCAATTCCGCTGAAATAATTTCATCATTTTAGTTTTTGTTGTTTGATCAAAAATAATAACTAATGTAATTGACATGAAAGTGTAAAAAATAATCGTCAGAGTCATCAATTGCTACCATAAGCTTGAGGTTCTTGAAATTTATTTTAATTTTAGTTTTGAATTTTGTTACTGATGATCAAGTCGTTTTTTTGCTTGGGATAGGGACGGTAATAATTTTTATTCTTTAATGGTTTTGAGTGAGCATTTGCATCGAGTTTATATCTTAAATAAGAAAAAAGACTTGACATGTGTTATACTATTAATATACCAAAACAGAGACTAATATGTTATAAACTTGTCAAACAAGTTTACAAATCAGATTTCCACTACTTTGAAATTCTGTATTAATAATTTTGGACAATAATTATGTTGTAATTAATTACAAGAACAAACTATAGCAATAACAACAACAAATTGTTGTACTAAACTATAGCGACGTGGTACTACTTCGCAGAAACAACACAACGAAAAGAATGTATATAAATATATAAGTAAACAGAAATCTAACTGGATGAAGAAAGAAATTACATTTGAGGTTTATCGTAACAATTTACTTAAGACTTTATTCAAAGTCTCCCAAGATACACAGACGTGATATGCTCGAGTTTGTAATGTGTACGATCTTCCGTATAATATGCAGAAGCGCATGCAAGGATTTTAGAGATTAAGAAATGATGAGTAAGAAGAAAAAATTCAGAGATCTCAACTGACCAGGTTTCCTTCTTCTTTTATAGGCTAATTCCCAACGGTTATGTCTGTTGGAACAGCCGTATTTCTTTGTTCGCAATGGCCAACAATTGTTGCAGTTTGCAACAGTCACGTCTCTTCATTTGCAATGGTCAAAAACTATCGCAGTTTGCAACTGTCGCGTCTCATCATTTGCAATGGCTAAAACGCGTCTCTTCATTTGCAATGACTAAAAACAGTCACAGACAGTTCACAACGTGCATTTTCAATCTACTAGTCACTTCTATTTGAATTTAAACAATAGAAAACTGTTTACTTCTGTGCAACAAAAATATAACACGGCCCACTGTTATTGGACCTGCACCCGACCCGTTTTGGTATGGAACGGGCTGGCGGTGCTCGCATGGGTGTTAGTTCATGGTCATATAGGTTCTTCTCGCATAAAATTACTCGACACTAAGAGCCAATATAGGTTTGAGGAAAGTAGTATATAAGAATGAACTTTAACTTATTTTTGACGATGTGGGACAATATCTCATTCACTATAAAAGGCCTCTAACAATCCCCCACATGAACGATGATATATGTCTTGCTCACACAAAGTGTAATATCACACAGTTCATATGAAAATAATGTTATATCGAGGATAAGTAGATATGTCACTTTGAACTTTCCCTAATTAAAACTTATCAGATATACTTGGCTGATCGGTGAGTTATTTCATCTTGAACTGTCAGCCATTTGTGCATAACCAGACAATAAGCTTTACAAAGCATTGTTTCCCTTCACATCCAATCTCTTGGTTGTGCTCATTTTGGTCCTGAACAAGTTTGGTTCTGCGATGTTTTAGAGAATCTAAGCTTTTAATATTCTCATAGAGCCGATCCAGCTCACACTAATATAGGTGATCGCAACCATTAAGAGTATCCTACATATATCTCACTTGTTAGTTTCAAGATATGGTCATCATTAAAATGCATAGCTTTATCTTTTTAATACTTCTGTAGGCATGCATTCTATTGTGCACCATAGGAATAGAGTAGGACTAAGTACAAAATGCATTACTTCTTGAGTTACTCGGAACTGATTTACCTATTGATCCTAGTCCGTGGGATTTCCAGTCGCTAGGATAGGTTTCTGATAAGATAACTCTTGCTGGTTTAGGCTATTAAACTCATTCCTCTCGATGCGCAGTCAATTTTCTCTCTTGATAATCTTTTAGTAAATGGATCTGCAAGGTTATCACGAATATGTCGTGACTTTCCATTATACATAAAATTTTGCGCTCTGCTTAGCGCTACTTGATTATCATAGTGTATGCATATGGCCGATTCAGGTTTAGACCAAAATGGAATGTCTTTTAAAAAATTGACTAAGTCATTCTACTTCTTCGTCTGCTTTATCGAAAGCGATGAAATCTGATTTCATAGTGGATCGAGCTATGCACGTTTGTTTAGTAGATTTTCATGACACTGCTGCACCTGCTAGGGTGAAGACATAACCACTAGTTGATTTAGATTCCTCTGAATAAGAAATCCAGTTTGCATCACTATATCCTTCTAAGACGACGGGATATTTTCCATAATGTAGGAAAAAGTTCATGGTACTCTTTAAATATCACAACACTCTCATTAGTGCTTTCCAGTGTTCCTTCTCTGGGTTGTTTGTATACCTGCTTAGTCGACTTACTGCCTAAGCAATATGTGGTCTTGTGCAATTCATGAGGTACATTAGACATACTATTACACGAGAGTATTCTAGTTGCATTACACTCTCATTGATGGATTAAAAGGTGTTCTCATTTCTTTAATTCCGTTATTTTGGAATTTTTTCAATCACTTTTTCCACATAGTGTGACTGTGATAGTTCAATTCCATCAGGTATTTTTATTATTTTAATTTGCAAAATAACGTCTGCAACTCCTAGATCTTTCATGTCGAAGTTGTTGATTAACATTTTCTTTATGGTCTCTATTACTTTACTATTTAGACCAAAGATTAGCATATCGTCTACATATAAACAAATCATCACGTGTGATTTTCCAACTTGTTTATAATAAACACATTTATCACATTCATTTATGAAAAAACCATTTTTCATCATGGCACCATCAAATTTTGCGTGCCATTGTTTTGGAGCTTGTTTTAGTCTGTATAATGATTTTACTAATCTACATACTTTGTTTTCATTTCCTTTGAAAATAAGAACTTCGGGTTGCCCCATGTAAATCTCCTCATCAAGATTTCCATTTAAGAATGTTGTCTTTACATCCATTTGATGAATCTCTAGATTATATATGGATGCAATTACTACTAACATTCTTATAGAGCCATCTGGTTTATATTTGGCTACCAATCTTGATTTATATTTATCAATAAAGCCATCTGGTTTTATCTTCTTTTTGAAGATACATTTGCAACCAATCATTTTATTCCAGTCGAAAGATCAATTTATTTTCCAAGTTTTATTACTCAGAATTGAATCAATTTCACTTTTGATTGCTTCTTTCCAACATGAAGATTCATAAGATGACATTGCTTCATGTTTGAGGTTCGTGTTCTAACATGTATGTTAGAAAATCCAAACCAATTGTCTTGGACTTTCTTACTCTTACGCTTCTTCTTAGTTCAACTTCCTCAATTTCACGATGAGTTTCATTATCATGAGGCTTGTTTGATTCTTCTCTTGACCGTTTAGAGACATAATTTCCTTCATTCCTTTTGTGCGAAAACATATCTTCAAAAAATAAGGCATCTCGAGACTCTATGATTGTATTGACATTAGTATCAGCTATATCGGACATGAATACCAAGCATTACTATTTTGGACTGGTCCTAGATAGTAACAGTCCACAGTTTTTGGTCTAAGTTTAACTTTTTGGGAGGTGGAACTGGAACTTTCGCCAAGCACCAACACACTTTGAGGTATTTGAAACTTGGTATGTGTCCTTTCATAACTCATATGGAATTGTTCCTGTTTTATTGTGAGGAACCTTATTTAATATATGATTAGACATATTTAAGGCTTCCCCCCACAAGCTCATCGGTAGACCAGAGGTCAATAATATTGCATTTATCATATCTTTTAATGTTTTATTCTTTCTCTCGGCAATACCATTTTGTTATGGTGAAGATGGAGCTGTTGTTTGATGAAGTATACCAGTATCTGCACAGAATTATTCAAATGGTGATTCATATTCTCCACCTCGATCAGATCTTAATATCTTGATCTTTTTATTTAACTGATTTCTACTTCAGCCTTATATTTTATAAATGATGTAACTGCTTCATCTTTACTAGTTAAAAGATATACATAGCAATATCGTGTATAGTCGTCAATAAAGTGATAAAGTACTTTTTTCCACCTTTTGTAGGTAATGATTTGAAATCATATAAATCAGTGTGAACTAAACCTAGTGTTCTGTACTTCTATCAACAGTATGAAATGGTTTTTAACCAATTTTGCTTCTACGGATGTCTCATATTTGTAGTTTTTATCTACTTGGAATTTAGGAATTAATCCCAAGTTTGCTAAAAAAAATATGTTTCGAAAATTTATGTGTCCTAATCTATCGTGCCATAATAAAATTTCACGCTTAACCAAATAAGAAACTTCATTTTTATTAATAGCACAATTAGAATACATGGTTTTATTGTCGACTACGGCTACATTTGCCTTGAATATGCCATCACATAAATAATCCCTTCCTATATAAATTATAGCCTTAGACAGAACTACTTTATCTGACTCGAATACCATACGGAAGCTTTTCTTTGAGACCATAGATTCAGAGATAAGGTTCTTGCGGATATCCGAAACATGAAGAACTTCATTTAGTGTTACAGTTTTTCGTGATGTAAATTTGAGGACGACGGTGCCGTTACTTTCGATCATGGAAACTGCAGAAATACCTATGTAAAAATTTTCTTCCTGATCGTAATTCTTGTAAGTGGAGAACATACATATATCAGAACAGACATGATGAATAGCGTCTCTGTCTACCCACCATCGTGCAGGGTTCTGTGCTAAGTTGCATTATGAAACAACTCCTGAAAAGTTCATCTCCTCAATGGCTGAACTCAAACTTTCTACAATATTTTCCATCGATTGTCATTCGTCTTCTTGTGCTTGCAATCTTTAGCTGCGTGCCTAGTCTTTCCCCAGACCCAATATTCGCCTTTGAACTTCTTGGTTTGTTTATCTTCAGATTGATTATCTGCTGCCTTTCTCTTTTTCTTTTTGTTGTTGAAGTGTCCTTTCTTCTTTGACCCTTCCGTAACAAGTGCCTCTTCGCCTTTGGGTTGTATTATTCCACAATTATCAGCCTCAATTTTTAATCTGACAATGAGAACTTCTAAGAAAATCTTCTTTTTCTTATGTTTCAAGTAGTTGTGATAGTCTCTCCAGGATGATGGTAATTTTCCTATTATCGCTTCAACAAGGAACGATTCTCCAACCCGATGTCCTTCTATTTCAAGTTCATGAATTATAAATTGGAGTTCCTACACTTGACTAGTTACAGGTTTGGAATCCACCATTTTGTATTCCATAAATTTATCTACTATGAACTTCTTCAAACTGACACTCTACATCTTGTCTTTATTTGCAAGTGTAGTCCATAGGGATTTTGCCTGATATACTTTATATAGTACTTTATCCAAACAATTTAGAATGAATTCGGCACAAGAAGTCCGAATGTTTTCATGAGTCAATTCCGAGAAAAACAGCTGCGTCGTTTACTCCAATTTGTCCGTCTTTAGGCTTTGCTTCATCCTCCTCAATGCACTTCTGAAGCCCTAACGTGGTGGGATAAAACAGCATTTGATTCTATCATGTTATGGAGTCATCACCATCTCTTTTAAATGAATCAGGCCGGTTGTGGGTAGCACTTTTTGCTAATAGTTCAACTGTCGCTATCTATGTTTTAGTGAAAACAAGAAAGTCTTAAGACGTTATACTATCAGTATACCAAAGCAAAGACCAATATGTTATAAACTCGTCACACAAGTTTACAAATCATATTTCCACTACTTTAGAATTTTGTATTAATAATTTTGAACAATAATTATGTTGTAATTAATTACAAGAACAAACTATAACAATAGCAACAACAAATTGTTGTATTAAACTATAGCGACATACAAGCGTGATACTACTTTGTACAAACAGCACAACATTGAAACGGAAAGATTACAAAATGATGTGTATAAATATATAAATAAGCGGAAATCTAACCGGATAAAGAAGGAAATTACATCTGAGACTTGTCGTAACAATTTTCTTAAGACTTTATTCAAAGTTTTCCAAGATACAACAGACGTGATCTGCTCGAGTTTGTGATGTGTATGATCTTCCGTGTGACATGCAAAAGAGCATGGATTTTAGAGATTAAGAAATGATGAGGAAGAAGAGAAAATTCGAAGATCTCGACTGATCAGGTTTCCTTCTCTTTTTATAGGCTAATTTTCAATGGTTATGTCTATTGGAACAGCAGTATCTCTTTGTCTGCAACGACCAAAAACTGTTGCGGTTTGCAACAGTCGTGTCTCTTCATTTTCAACGGCCAAAAATGTTGGAGTTTGCAACAGTCGCGTCTCTTCATTTGCAACGGCTAAAAACAGTCACAGACAGTTCGCAACGTTGGTCCACTTTTACTGGACCCACATCCAGACCGATTAGATACGGGACGAACGACGTGCGTGTTAATTCATAACCATATAAGTCCACCCTCTCGCATTAAATTACCTGACTTTAAGGGTCAATACAGGTTTGAGAAAAGTAATATATAAGCATGAACATTAACTTATTTTTGACGATGTGGGACAATATCTCATTTACTATAAAGGGCCTCTAACAACATGTACAATCTTAATTTCTATCTAGCCATAGAAGTACACCAGTGCCTCTATTGAAATATGATTTTGACTTATAAGTTGAAGAATGAACATTATTCTAGTTTTCAGACATAATCAATTTTATATAGGTGTTATTGTGACAATTAATATATAATATATCACCTTCATTTATGCTTTAACAATTAAATGTGGTAATAATATTTAATTTCCATGATGTAAATCAAATTTATCCTTTTTCTTGGTCTACTTAATTAGATGTTGTACATTATATAACATTAGTAAATTAATAATGACAACTACAAGTGCAAACAGAGCTAAAATGGATGTGACATTTAGTTTTGAAGATAAGCATCTTCATTTAAATTAAAGCTATATTAGCTTCTAAATTCAACTGCTTAGGCAGTGAAACTCATGCATTAACAGATCCCTGTTTTAAACTATCATTTATGTAGTGCTTGTTTAAAAAGCAAAACCTACTAAAATATATGGAGGCACACATTGTAGAAGTTGAACATTATATAATAAAGGAATTGGAAGGAAACATTAAGAACGGCAAGCACACTTTTCGATACTGGTATATTTCAAAATTACTTTTTGTTCTTATGAAAGTTAACTTACATTGTTCGAAATTTAAATTAGTTATATTTTAATTGGTTTGAATTCTAAAGCAACTTGATATGTAAAAATAACTTCTTGCACAGATATGTAAGAAAGCTACATGAAGATTTGGACTTGATTTTTGCAATGTGTGTGCAATAAAATATCCTTTGAAGTGGGGAGAAAAATGTATCCATAATGTTAAATTAATATTTTGGATTAAATGAGATGAGTTTCTACTGCATTAAAAATAGTTGTGTAAATTTATCAAGATTGGGAAAGCTTAGGTTTGATATGATCTACGTGTAGAACCTAGGTTAATGAATTACGGACAGTTAAGTTTCAAAAACCGAGCTTAGCTTACTGGGGAACCTAACTAAACAAGATACCAATAAATGTATTAGACCTCCCGTTTGCGCCAAAATTGGCCACAAACCCCAAATACCGTGAAAGCACCAGTGTATGAATACAAATCAGTAATATTCAAACACAAATCACAGATCTCAGCAAATAACCCAAAAATGTTTGCACAAAAAATGGGGAAACACCTCCAAGTCGTATGATTTAGTTGATTTTATGTTGTTCGTAGTGATTTGGGTGGTTTATGCAAATACGTAAAAAGTATGGACTAAACTGTAAAAGACACACAGATTTACAGTGGTTCGGCCAGAATGTGCCTACGTCCACTTTATATGTTATTCTCCTTTTCCGATCCGACTACAAGTACAAAGCTTTGATTACAAGTATATCAAAGTTGTTTGAAAGTTCCTTCCAGGCTTGAGCTCTCAAACTTCTCCCCCATTGTTGTACCCCTGCCCCTCTATTTATAGAGTGAGGCTGGAGGCAGAGGTCTTGGATGTATATAGCTGCTGGTGGGTCTGGGCTGATGCAACCTGGCCTGGCAAAGTTGGTTCGGCAACACCTTGGTTTGGTAGTACTTTGGTCCGGTAGTAGAGGAGAGAGGGGTTGGTTCGGTGTGGTTGATTCGGTGATGGTTGGAGCAGCAGTTGGTTGGTCCGGCGAGGCCTTGGACCGGTGGAGCTTGGTTCGGTGGGATGGTAGTGCATCTGGTTCGGCATGTAGGGGAGTGGCACCTGGTTCGGCATGTAGCGGAGTGGCATCTGGTTCGGCAGTACCTTCTTCCTACCTTGCATCGATCATATCTCCTTCATACGAACCCCGATTAACCTGAAATTTGAAACATAGCCTCTCATAATCCTTATCATCATCTCCAATCAATTTCGTCCCGATTGGAGCTCAACCCCGATATCCAACATTCCTTGCCAATTTGTTGATATTCCAGTTTTGACCAAAAAATGGGATAACACCTCCCTTAAACCCTTTTTTAATTTGAAGTGCTTTTTTTTTATTATTTTTAATCCGTTTACCATTTAATGTACATGGTCAATAAATTTTGGTCTGGAATGTGGTTAAACTTATTCGACCTTGAAAAAAATTACAAAGTAATGGAGTTTGCGATCAGAAGATAATTTTGAAAGAATGAATTTTATTCATTAGCTTGATTCGTTACAGAAATTTTGTAAAACTGATACAGATGCCTGAAAGGAAGAATAATAACTTGTACACGATACAGTGTTAATTTATATAAGTGCATTGGTCTTTTGAGAAGGCCCAATATGTATTTGCTCTGTTATGTTGTAATAAGCCTCCTGAGAACCTTTTGATATGATATTGACGGTTGAGATATTGCCTTGTTGGCATAAACCAGATCTTGTGAGACGATATTCTTCATATCTTCAATTGCCCCCCTCAAACCCGAGAAGCTAGGGTTAGGGTTTGATGGCGATTTGCAAGATTCATGCCTGTTTTTAGTTCGAGAGTAGAGGAATCAGCAAGATATTCTCAATACAACTCTACTCGATACTTTGTCTCTTTGATTTGCTGCAATTTGAGTTCGAATGTTGAGATTTGAGTTGAATATCTGAGCGCCAGTTCGAAAATGGTTGGTCTCTACTTAGATCTTACAGATCCTTGCAGAATTTCTTGGATTCGACTCCTTGTTGAGAGCTTTGTCTTCAACGGGCTTCACTTGAAGGTCAGATCTGAATTTTATGTAGTTCTTTGTGCTTAGAGCTTTAGTAAGTGTGTATGCCCTCTGGTAAGCAGCAGGTATGTGATTGATTTGCAGATTCTCTTTTTGAACTTGTTCTCGAACGAAAATATATCGATTTCGATATGTTTGGTTCTTGAGTGCAGTATTGGGTTGGAAGTCATGAATACTGCACTCTGATTATCACACCACAACATTGGTTTTGCTTTATTCTTTATCTTTAGTTCTTCAAGTATGGACTGTAACCATATTATTTCTGCTGTAGCATTAGCTATGCTTCTATACTCCGCCTCTGTGCTAGATCTGGATATTGCAGTTTGCTTCTTGGAACACCATGATATTAGATTGTTTCCAATATATATACAGTATCCAATGACTGATTTTCTGTCATCTGGATCTGCAGCCCAATCTGCATCTGAAAATCCAGTTATGTTTAGATTGTTGCATGCTTTAAATGACAGTCCATAGTCTAGAGTTCCTTTGAGATATCTGAGTATTCTTTTGACTGCTTTTCGGTGTTCATCCAGAGGGTCCTGCATAAATTGAGACACTTTGTTAACACTATAAGCAATATCTGGTCGTGTTATAGTAGCATATTGTAATGCTCCTACAACACTTCTATATTGTTTGATATTGTTTATGGCTTCTCCCCTGTTTTTAGATTATTGATGATTGCTGACCATAGGAGTTGGCTGTGGATTTGCACCATCCATGTTTGTTTTTGCAAGTAGTTCCTGAATATATTTTTCTGACGTAGCATTAGTTCTGAATTTCCTTTTCTCAATACTTCTATTCCCAGGAAGTAATTGATGTCACCCAGATCTTTGATTGAGAATTCTTTTTTCAAATAGTTGATGACATTGTTGATTTCATCTTTATTACTTCATGTAACAATCAAGTCATCAACATATATAAGTATGTACACAGTTAATGAATCATTAATTTTAACAAATAGTGAACTGTCTGATTTGATAGACTGGTATTTCATATTTGACAATGCTGCTTTTAGTCTATCACACCAGACTCTTGGAGCTTGTCTAAGTCCATATATTTCTTTATTTAGTTTGCACACATAGTTTTCCTGCTTGATATATCCTGGTGGTTGCTGCATGTATACATCTTCCTGTAAGATGCCATTCAGAAATGCATTGTTGACATCTACTTGCTTTATACACCACCCTTTATGTAGAGCAATAGTAAGAATGAGTCTTATAGTAGATGATTTGATTGCTGGAGAGAATGTCTCCTTAAAATCAAACCCATATTGCTGTGTATATCCTTTGGCAACAAGTCTTGCCTTGTATCTATTAATTGTGCCATCAGGATTTTTCTTTATCCTGTATGTCCACTTGCATCCAGCTATGTTCTTGTTGTTTGGAGGATATACAAGAGTCCATGTATTGTTCTTTGCGAGAGCCTTGTACTTTTCATCCAAAGCTGCTGCCCAGTTTTTGTCTTTTGCAGCTTGCTCATATGTTTCTGGCTCATGTGAGATTATGCTTGCATTGTATATCTTAGGCTTGAAGATGCCACTTTTAGCCCTGGTAATCATGGGATGACTGGGTCTTGCATGAGCTTCAGTATGAGGTGAGCTTTCTTCATTTACTTGATTTGACATATCTCTTGTGTTGCTTTGATGATCTTCTTCTTCTGTCTGATTCTTCTCATTTTCTGTTTGTAGAGGAGAGTGAATGGCATTACTAGGATCACTTGCCCGCTCAGAGTTATGTTGATTAGATACATTGGATTGAGTGCGCTGATCTCTAGTAGACCTCACTTCTTCATTCTAAGTCTTATTCTCAGAATAAATTGGTAAGTCAGATATTGAAAACTTTGGGTTGTATACTTTATTTGTTGTTTTCATTTCTGGATTATTGCAAGGAAAGATATTTTCATTAAATAAAACATGCCTACTAATAAAAATTCTTCCATTTTCATCTAAACACTTGTAGCCCTTCTGGTTAATAGCATATCCTATAAATATACAAGGTTTAGATCTGAAATTTAGTTTGTTGGCATTGTAGGGTCTTAGATAAGAAAAACATAAGCATCCAAAAGTTTTCAAACCATGATAATCAGGTTTTACCCTACATAGTTTTTCTACTGGACTTATTCCATCAATTCCCTTTGCTGGTAACCTATTGATGAGATATACAGCAGTATTAAAGGCCTCAGGCCAAAACTTTAATGGTAATGATGTATGAGCTAATAAAGTAAGTCCAGTCTCAACTATATGTCTATGCTTTCTTTCTACTAACTCATTCTGCTCAGAAGTGTATGGGTATGTAATTCTATGCACTATACCTTTTTCTTTAAGGTAACTATTGAGAGTTTTGAACTCAGTTCCCCTGTCTGATTGAATTACTTTAACTTGATTGCCAGTTTGTTTTTCAGCCATGACTATAAAATTTGTAACAGCATTATAGGTTTCAATCTTGGCTTTTAAAAAATAAATTCATGTGTGTCTAGTGTGTGCATCAACAAAGGAAATATAGTACTTGTATCCAAAATCTGAACATATGGGTGCAGGCCCCTATAGGTCTGTGGCAATCAAGTCTAAAGGTTTTGAGTAAATTGCTGAGGAGTCATTAAATGGAAACTTATGACTTTTGTCCAGTTAGCAACATGTACAAACATAGGGTAATGAGACATTATCAAAAGATATTCTATTTTCATTAAGAACCCGTTTTACAACTTTCACACTTAGATGACCAAGTTTGTAATGCCATATATCAAATAAACTTTTGGAGTGTTGCTCCACACACATGTTACAGTTCTTCTGATTGTTTGGGTGCACATTGTTATTGACTGATTTGAATTTATACAGTCCTTTTTCAGCATCACCCTGTAACAAAATATCTTTTGTTAGTATGTCTCTAACCAAACAGTATTTGGGATAAAATTCAAAGTAAACTTTATTGTCATTGGCAAATTGTGATACACTGATAAGATTTTTCTTAATTTTGGGCACTCTTAATAAATTATGCAAGAACAGTTGCTTCTTGCCTTTAATATAAGCATTACCAATATGAGTAATATTGATACACTTACCATTTCCCATACAAATTGACTGTTTACCTCTGTACTCCCTGTTGTCAAGATTCAAGTTATCAAGATTATTTGTGATATGATTTGTTGCACCAGAGTCTGGGTACCAGCAGTCATCCTGAAAACTTTCTGGCCTTGTTGTGCCATTAGAATTGTGATTTTTATCACAATTTGTTTGTGTCACTGAGTTTGCCTGAGCCATGTTAGCACTGGAATTATTGCTTCTTTGACCACTTGTTTAATTTGAGTATCTGAAGTAGCATTTGACTGCTGTATGACCCACTTTTTCGCAAATTTGACATCTAGGTCTATTGGTATTATTCCATCTGCCCCTTCCTCTTGATCTGTTAGAATTTCC
Organism: Allium cepa; assembly: GCA_030765085.1. Taxonomy (NCBI): domain Eukaryota; kingdom Viridiplantae; phylum Streptophyta; class Magnoliopsida; order Asparagales; family Amaryllidaceae; genus Allium; species Allium cepa. The sequence continues at coordinate 663,763,311 of CM060934.1, read as the reverse complement.
TCCTCTTTGTATACTTTGATCTGACTTATTATTATTTTGGCCTTTGTTCTTGGAATGAGTAGCATAGTTGATGTTGAAGTCAGAGTCCTGTGGTTTTTTATTATCAATTCTAGCTTCATGAGCAAGTAATATGGAGTGAACATCATCTATTGATGGCAGCTCCTTCTGAGATGCAATAACAGCAACTACTGATTCATAGTCGTCACTTAATCCATTTAGAATGGTTAAAATTTGCTTAGAGTCTGATACTTTGTGATTTGCAGCTCCTAAGAGATCACAAGTTTCTTTAATCTTGAAGAGATACTCCCTCATAGTACTGTATCTTTCCTCATATTGTGTAGTTGTTTCTTGTAATACATTACCTTGGCAGCAGATTGTGTGTTGAACACCTTTTCAATTGTTGACCATATGTCATATGCTGTCTTGCATCCAATAACATGAGATAGTAAATTTGTGTTTATTGACGATAATAACCAAGAACAGATGAGTATGTCTTGCCTGTGATATTTTGTATACTCCTCATGAATGACTGTTTTATTTTCTTCAACGGTTATGTATTTGGGAGGAACTGGAATAGTACCAAGAATGTGGCCTTCAAGTCCATATCCTTGTACTGCAATTTCAATCTGCAGTTTCCAGAGAAGATAATTATCTTCACTCAAGTGTGCAGTTACAAGATTGGCTTGGGGGCTTACAACAGTGTTGACAAGTTTTTCAACTGTAGTATTGAGTTGATGATCATTGCTCACATTGGCAGATGTGGCAGAAGTTGTATCATCAGTCATGATGATTTCAGGTTATATGCAGACAAAGTAATGATAAAGCTAGCGACCAAAGAAACAATTAAAGACAGAAATCAAGAATTAAAGAACAAGAATTGCTCACAACCAGGCTAGATGCAACCACAAGACTTAAATGATGAATAGCTTTCTTTTTCCTTGATTTTAATCTGATGAGTCTTGCTGGAAGGCACTTTCTTCAGTTTTTGTGATGATTCTTGATTTCCTTAACTGTTTTCTGAAACTTTGTTGATTGATTTCTTTGTGGATTTGATGAGAAAGGCCTGATGCAGTCCGGTTCTTTGAACTGAGGCACAACACTTGATTTTCTCAATCAAATCTTCTCACTCATATGATGAGACTCTGTTTACTGATGAGTGATAATACTCAGATGATGAATCTTCTCTGATGAGTTAACAAATCTTGAGATTTGGTTGTTAAGCCTTGAATTGCTCTGATACCATAATGGAGTTTGCAATCAGAAGATAATTTTGAAAGAATGAATTTTATTCACTAGCGTGATTTGTTACAAAAATTTTGTAAAACTAATACAGATGCCTGAAAGGAAGAATAATAACTTATACATGATACGGTGATAATTTATATAAGTGTATTGGGCTTTTGAGAAGGCCCAGATATGTATTTGGTCTGTTATGTTGTAATAAGCCTCCTGAGAACTTTTTGATATGATATTGACGGTTGAGATATTGCCTTGTTAGCATAAAGCAGATCTTGTGAGATGATATTCTTCATATCTTCAATTCAAAGTAATAGATACTATATCATATCCATAATAGTTTGATTTTATGATTTTAACTTATGTGGTCTCCAGGGCAAAGTTCAATTTAACAAGTAACTCTTGACATAATATTGGACTATGATTCATTGAACGTACTTGCAAAACAGATATACCTACATTTATCATTTTTTCTCAAACATATGTATTTTGGATACTTATTCTACTTGTATATACCTAAAATTGGTGGTGATGAACAAAATGAAATCAAGTCTGCTGCAAAGTTGTTGTATGGTCTTATTCATGCACGTTCTATTATAACTAGCAAAGGATCGGGTACCAATAACGATTCATACAAGCTAAACTTCTAAACGATAATTGGGCCAAAGAAAAAATGCTATGGTAAAAATTTTCCTCCTATTTACTTTAACATTGTTATTTCTAAATTTGTTCCCTGTGATTTTGATTGTTATATTTTGTGTGACTTTTATCATGAGAAGTATAAAGAGGCAGATTTTGGATGCTTCTCATGAGTTTTTTGTGGTTAGCCATGCTTGCCAGTTGGAACTTCTAATAGTCATCGTAATGGCTCTATAAAAATGTACTACCTCGAATGTGAAGACATCTATCTGTCAAGATGCAAATATCAAAGAAGCATCCTTTTTTAATGTATTTGACATCCACAAACCTACGTATCACTTATTCAAATATGGATATATTAATGACAGACATAATGTAACTATTATAGTTTCTCACTACATAGGTGTATCCTTGTGGTATGTTAACTTTCTTTATTCCATTCAGGATTGAGATATTCTAAACAAAATTAGAAGACAATAACCGTGCCTGTAGCACTTATGATTATTTTAGCTCCTAAAAGTAAATATCTTTCGAGCAAATTGCAGATTATATTTTCATACATTCCTCTTCAACTATGCATTATTCGTACATGGATGGTTCTTATATCGACACAACTTTTCCGCATCTCTACATCATGACATTTCCACACTTTTGAGAAGAAGATGATAGAACTTAGAACTTCTGAGAAGAAGATGACAGATCCATGTTGCTCTTCAGAGAAGAAGGCTCAAAGAAGAAGTAAATCGAGCTGCGACTAAAAAAAAACAAATGATGTACCAAATCTTAAGCAACAGATGCACAAACAACATTATTTCAGTTTTTCAGATATTATGTTTCAGATGGCTATAATACTTCACTGTAGTTTGGAATTATTTCAGTTGTTTCTATGTTTCATTACTATGTTTCAGTTGGTTGTAGTTTAAACAATCCATCTATGAATCAATCTACAATTGGCTTAATTTATCATGTTTCAATTTTTTCAGATTTTGTAGTTGTTTTAGATGTTGTTGTATATCATTATAACATGCTATTAATTTCAGTTCCAAAAATGATGTTACTTTCAATTACTAAAGGAAATTTAGCAACGGTTTGATTTCACAAAATTTTAAGGCCGCTGCAAAATTTCATTTCGCAAAGGCTCTATAGCGTTGCAAAATTTTAGCCACTCGTTATTTCACAACGGCTTTGGGTTGTGGCAAAATCTTTTAGCAAAGGCTTCCGATTTATGCAATAATAAAAAAATATTAAGGTGAAGACCCCTTTTAGACATAATAATGCATGGAAGGAGGTTTATGGTTTTAGTAATGTGGATACATGTGCTTTGGATATTCCAGTGTTTGGCAATCCTCTTTACAAGCTACTATGCAAACTGAAAAAAGCCAAAATGCATCTAAAAGAGTGGAACAGGGGAAGAATTTTTTTACAAGAACTTATTGATCAACTGGGATTAGAAAATAATATTTATCAGCAACTTTTGATAGGAACAAACAATGCAACTCTAGTGCAGCAAACAAAGGAAATTTGTTGAATTTGGAGAGAATGATACAAAATCTGTCTACTGAAATGCAGCAAAAGACAACAGCTAATTGATTAAAAGAAGGTGATCGGTATATGAAATTATTTTACACAAAGATATCAGTAGCAAAAATCAGGAAACAGATTAAGCAATCATTAGATCAAAATGGCAGCCTTATATCAGATGAATATGACCTGAGAACTGCAGCCACAAACTTCTATGCAGACCCGTTCAATTCTAATAAAGTACAAAGCAATTTTCCATCTATCTCGTGTAAAAAAATTCTTTCGACACAGGCCAAGAAAAAACTTGATGTTGAGGTTACTCCTGAGGAAATAAAGGAAGCGCTGTTTTAAATTGATGACAATAGCAGCCCAGGTCCAGATGGTTTTGGATCTATTTTTTTTTTAAGTTCACTGAGGTATGGTGATGGAAGACTTGAATGCTGCCATTTTTTGTATTTTTGATTCAGGACAATTTATAAATGAAATTAATCTCGCTTTTAAAACATTGTTCCCTAAGAAAGATAATAAATGAACTGGTTTCATACAATCAAAATGCTTTCATTCCAAGAAGGAATATAAGTGAAAACTCTTTAGTATCATATGAGTCGGTCAGAACATTTAATCGCAAAGCATTGAACAACTTATGTCTTAAAGTAGACATGTAGAAAACTTACGATAAAGTTAGCAGGGAGTTTGGCTGTAACATTCTAAAAGCTATGCGGTTTACACTAAAAATTACCAATCTCATTAACAAATTCATATCTACTCCAACCTTTTATATTTTGAACCTTTATCTCCCTATTTTGTTTGTTATGATATTAGAGTACCTCTCTCTTTTATTTGAATTAGAACATTTGGAAAGAAACTTGACTCCAATTTACAAAAATGTCCCAATTATTAACCGTCTTATATATGCGGATGAGTTTAAATAGATGACCAACTACGGTGATACTAACAATCTACAACAAAGGGGACATTCTTCGGTAGCATTTCACTTCAAGTAGTTCAAATTATGCTCAACCATGGTCATAACAAGGTCATCATGCCAAGTGTTTATTCATAATCAAAGCATAACGTAGCAACTTAAGATTGGACGTACCCCCAAGTTCGAAGACTATTATACATCAATACCATGAGATCTTCTATTTTGACTTAGTTGTATTAACCCATAGAAGACTCTAGTCGAGTCGTTCTATGATTGTTTCAAACAAACACAAGTACGTATCCATTTGGTTATTGTTATCAATACCTTCTTTCTTTTCACATCACTCTTGTTCTTGTATGAGTTAGTAAAATTGACAAACCTAGAACTTATTATTGAAAGCCTACGGGAAAAAAACACACATAATATAGCGAACTCCCTAAGCTCCAACGTGCCTATAAAATAGGTGTGTCACTACTCGTCAAGTAAGGTTCTTGTTCTCATCTACGCGGAGTTAGGGAAAAATTATTCTAAGTTGATTTCATAACGAATTGCAAAATAATGTATTTAATAACGGTAACATCTTATGGGCTATGTCAGTTAAACCATACTTCATATAACTATACTTATTTTGTCATTCTCTTTCCGCTCGTAGGATTTAACTTCGATCAATATAACTTCTATGACTTATGGTTGATTTTTCATTAAATATTTAATGTCATATTTTGATCGAGTTTGTTGAGAAATATGAATGATAGCCTCATAATATTTCATCATCGACTGTAAACAAGAAATAAACAAAAGGCTAGCATCCATTATACAGCTGTCTGTCATACTTGTTACTTGGCTGTAATTAAGGCACAATTAGGAAATTACAAGTTAGAAAATAAGCAACGGCTAATAGAATTAAGTTATATAAATCATGTACAAAGAGCTTGTAGAATCAGAAAAATTAGCAATAAAACTAATTATTCATCATATTCTCCCTTCTTCTTTAAAATTCAATATAGTTGCCTCTGCCAAGCTCGATTAGGTAGGGATCGACATCAGAGCAGGTCAAATCCTGACTCATAAGTTCCCACAACATCAATAATGGCAGATATCAAAGAACTGCAGTCGGTTCAACATTTCTCGATCCAACAATACTAAACTCACAAATATCATACTTATTGACAATAGAAATTACATTATCTGGTCCAGATCAGTATCAATTGGTCTCGGTGGTAAAGGAAAATTAAGCTTTATCATTGGAAAAAAGGAGAAACCCAAAGCAACAAAACCAAATGAGCCAACTCCCAAAGAGAAAGCAAAAAATAAAAGAATGGTAGACAACCAACTAATTAATCGTGTCATGACTTCTCGACACAATGAAACCCCATATTTCAAATATACTCATGTACTCTAGCACATCGCAGGAGGATTCGAGCAAAGCCAAGAGAATGTATGACCAACAAATTTATTTTGCTCATATCTTTAGCCTTAGACAAGAGCTTGTTCAAATTAAACAGAGTACCCAAAATAATAACAAACTAGTGATCAAAATTATGTCAAAATGGGAAGCGCTTAATGTCTATCTCACACCAACAAGAAACCCAATTGAAATCCAAAAATAAATCGAATAAGACTTAGTCTTCACCTACCCGGTGGCTTTCGATCCAAGCTATGAATCGATCAGGTCTCATGTCTTGACATTGGCTGAGATGCCAAGTTTTGATGATGTAGTGGCAAGAATAGAGCAAGAGAAATCTCGGCGGGCCCTCATGAATCCACAATAGTTGGAAAGGCATTACAAGTGAAACACTTAGTTTTAGGGACACAGCCAAAAGAAAGGGAGCTTCGAGCATCAAGTGGTGTGACCGTTGCGAGGAAGCAGGCACAACTGCGACGGTTGCTAGTTCTTCCATTCCAACCTTCGATCGGCCAGAGAAAAGGGCTATAGAGTAGGTAGTTGGAGCAACGTAAAAAAAGACAAAAAATTCGATGGTTTTTTCAAAGGAGTAGAGAGAAAAGGTGATGGATCCGAATCAGCTCAATGGACTCAACCAATTAACACCTCTAATTCAGTAGATCTTTTGTGACTCAAACCGTGCAAATGAATCAACTATTAACTCAATTGAGCAGTTCGTTACAACAACAAAATTTAGGTTTTGTACATTCTAATGTTCTTTTTAATTCATCCAAAGTCAACAACAATTTTGAAATTGCAAAATTGTGTCAAATACAAATAGATGGATAATTGATTAAGTGCTACTGATCACATGACATGGGACGGAAATAAATTAACCAATGTTATAAAAAATAAAGATCCTATACATGTAAATATTACTAATGGAGATAAAGTCCAATTTCATGGTTTTGGTACAGCAATGTTTCTAACAAAAGATGTGAAAAATATTTTAGATTTGCCAGATTTTAATTCAAATTTATTATCAACTAGTAAAATAACCCATGAACTGAATTGTAATGTTATATTCTCACCGTATAAAGCGATCTTTTAGGATTGAGAATCGAGGAAGAAGATTGGTGGGTGATGCTTGAAAAATGACCTTTATTATCTTGATGAAAACACTAATAAATGTCATTTGTCATTAAACTTAGTGGATCGTGACAAATTGTTGCATTGAAGATTTGTCATCCATCTAACCAAATTTTGATAAACCTTTTTGTTATAAATTAAATTCTAAAAACTGTGATATTTGTAAGCTTTCAAAACAAACTAGATTAGCATTTTCTTTATCTACTAACAAGTAGAAAAAATGCTTTGATTTGATGTTTAGGGTCCAGCCCCTGTTGATTCTTATGATCATTTTAAATATTTTGTCACATTTATTGATGATTTTTCTTACTCTGCTTGGGTTTACCTTTTAAAAGAAAAAAAATGAAGCCTTTTCATGTTTTCAAGAATTTTACAGTATTATGGAAAACCAATATAATGTAAAATTTTAATTTTTTGATCCGGTAGTGGAACATTTTATGTAAACAAAAATTTCATAGAATTTTTTAAACAAAAAGGAATTTTATACCAAACTAATTGTATTAATTCACCCAAACAAAACGTGGTTTCAGAAAGAAAAATTAGACATTTACTTGATGTCACTATATCTCTTCTTGTTCAAACTAACGTTCCAAAATCTCATTGGTCAGATGATGTGCTAACTATGACTTACCTCATATATAGTTTCCCAAGTATCATGATAAAAATATGAGCATCTTAGAAATTCTTAAGAATGGGAAATAAATCTTGATCACACAAGAGTTTTTGGGTGTGCATGTTTTGTACACAAAGAAAGATGGGACAAGCTAAATAAAATGAAGTTAAGCCATATTTTTAGGATACTCATCCTAAGAAGAAAGGTATAAATGTTACGATCCAAAAAAATCATAAATTTGTATCTCACGAGATGTACCTTTTTTGAAAATGTACCATATTATCAAACAAGTGAATAATGAAATACACAAGGTAAACCAGTCATATTATCTCCAAATAATTTCATGTTTCCTGAAGAAACAGTGTGATGATCCAGAATCCAGCGTTCGAAAATCGACAACCAATACCTCACTTGTATTCGAATGCCGGAGATTCAAATGTCGGACTCCAGTTCGCTGGAGCTTACAACAACATTAGATGAATAACAACACAGCGGAAACAAAATGAATTTTCATTGATAAACGTCACCGGTACAACATTGATACAACACACGAACACCAACATCAGAATAGAATGTATATGATACAACAACAAAATATAATGCCACAGCAGAAAAGACAACATAACAACTGAATAACACCAACAGATCATCCAAAAAGAGAGAGTGAGAATCCAACATACTTCGATAAGGTCTTCCAAAACTCCAAAGACTTTCAGATCCAAAAGGCTTCCAAACCAAAGACTCCAAACCAAAAGCTTCCAAAGACTTCAAAGATTTTCCAAATCTACAATCCAACTTTGCTCCAGAACACGGATAACCTGAAGCTAGGCTGCCCGTATGGAAAAATTATGGGCACCCAGAGTTTAGAAAGGGAACAATAAACTCCGGATCAATCATGGGACTGGTATGAGTAAACAAAACGGTTGTTTGAACAAAAACAATTTACAAAAAGAAATCTGTTCATGCTTTTGGAAAATGAAACTACCATAAGGCCACCCGCCACGCACACAATGCAATCGCACACTTGGGGGAGATTTCTCCTTATGATAGTCAAACTTGCTTGATACGTGAAAATTCTTTTGATATTATTATTAGTGCATAGATTGAAAAACATTTCGAAAGTATAATATAAATCTTAGCCAGCATACGTACCATTATAGTATGCCTACTATAGCTACCATATTAGATGGCGGGTTATACAACTAAAACCGTACAAGGCTTGTATTGAGTGATTGGATTTCCAACAAATGGCCAAGGCTAAGGAACTTCCTTTATCCGAAAGGGTATGCCTCTGGAGGGACGCCCCGAGAACCTAACCGGATCTCTGTTAACACAAGGCCGGGTCACCTCTGTAACTAGATAACTAACTATCACGAGTATGTCATCCCTCGGTCGTAACCGACATTTATCGAGGGCCCCCAACAGTAGCAACCACATAAGCAAATTATCTGGGCTCCATACCAGAATACCACTTTTTATCCAGAAGGAAATGCACATATCTTGAGGGGCGCGACCCCCATAACCTTGCTGCATCTTTTCCTATTTCGACCATTTTCGAGGTGTGAGGTTCGATGAAGTCTTTTCCCATAAAGCTATGCTTTTCACAAAAGTCATGCTTCGATCAACCAATGATCAGCACTTTGCATGCCACACTACCAAATTGGGAGTATATCACTACTAGCCGTCAAATACATAACCTCTGAGCTCGTACGTCTCAGAGAAGGGTGTTAACCTAAGAGAATAAATTCTCTGCCACCAAACAAAAATGTGTTTGATAGAAATCATCTTTATATCTCAAAGTGTAATGTCAGACATACATCCATACAAGTCCATCCTGGGTCTGAATGAAACCGAAAGCACTTCGTCCAATAAAGGAAGAAGCCCTTGCAAATCCGGATATTCACAATCCCGACCGGACTCCACATCACATATAGAGATCTCTATACCGGAGCAACTCAGTGCAGAGACAATCGACAGGTAATCCTTTCGTTCTAAAAAATACCCGGTCTTCAACCACCGTCTTCAAATGCTCTCCCATTTTGTCGTATCATTATTTGGAATGGGTTTTATGACTCAATGCCCTCTCCCGGCTTAACCGAGTAAGAAGCGCTTATTTCAAAAACACGTTGATATATAAGTCACAAAAGATTCACCATTAAGATTCGATGTGGTTTTCGGATAACTATCTAGATTCCGACCCCTGGTCGCATCAAAATTCAAATGTCGTTTAAAGGCCAACAATTTTACTTCAATTCAGAAGTTCACAATCACACAACAATACATATCACAGATGTCACATCTCAACACAAAGCAATTCATATCACAAAGTATCACAATCACATATCAGAGATATCAAGCAATCCAAGGCATTCTATAATAATCAATCATCTATAAGCAAGATGAATTAGTCGTTAAATTCTCAATTAATTCAATTCAATTTAATTAATTACTTTAATTACTTTTAAATCCTGCTTAATTAGCATTAAGTAATCACACTTATTTTAATTAATTGTAATAAATTAATCACATAATTACTTTCATTAATTATCCTTAATTACTGATTAATTACCTTAATTATTAATTAATTAATCCTTAATTATTAATTAATCTTAATCACTTTCATAAATCAATTATTCCTTAATTAATTACATTAATCAATTATTCCTTAATTATAAATTTTAATTATAAATTTATTTACTTTTAATCAATAAATTAACTAACCTTTAATTAATAATTAATTAGCCTTTAATAAATTATTCTTTAATTATTAATTAATTATAAATCATTTATCTTAATTAGTCATTTAATTATTATTAAAATCTTTAATTAATTAATAAACCTTGTGATTAATTATCATTAACACATAAATTAACTTAAGATATTTAGGTTAATTAATAATTGAAAAACATTTCTTCTTAATTAACTCTTTAATTACATTATTTATTTTAAATAAAAATAATTAAGAATTAATTAAATAATGATCACATGATTAAATAAATTAAACTTAATAACTTACTTAAAACCTTTACTAATCCCAAACTTAAATCAAAACAATTATTAAAATGAATGAGTAAAAAATGTTTAAATTTGAATATGTTTAAAAATTTGAAAACTGTAACTACACTTACCCGAGATTAACTCGAGTGTCGCCCCGAGTAAAAACCCAAATGCCACGAGACTTCCTCGAGCCACCTTTTTTTCTTTTTTCCTTTGTTTTTGGTTTTAAATTTAAACACGATACTTACACGTAAACACCCGATCCAAGACACCAAACTACCTCGTGCACATGCACAAGGATTCCGGCCACCTCTGGTCGATGCTGAGACCATCAGCAAGACGTCGACGACCTCCCCTAAGTTTCTGACCACCCAGAAACCCGAAACTACGACGAACTCGCAATCGACCAACTCGACAAAACCTGGAACGAAACTGGATCACTAGTAGATTGCCTCAACCCACCGCCTCAGGCTACCAGAGGCCATGCAACTCCGTCCAGTGTTCCGCCTGACTCCTACGCTTCCATTCCCACCTGTGCGATCGCCTCTAGTTCATCCATAAGGATGTAGCAGCTCGAATTTCGACCACCACCAAAACATGACTTAAAACCCTAGATCGACACCGTTTGTCCTTCACAATGATCGGGAATATTTCTGATCATTTTTCCCAAGTTCGACCATCACCCAGCTATCTCCAGTAGCAATCCCTATCCTACATTTCATTCCGATCGCCGGGAATCACCAGAAAACCCAAAAACGGTCAGCTCGAGATATCTCCATGTTTACAAACTTAAAAATCACGATTCCACTTTCAAAAATCATTATTTTCGAAAATGTTTTACATGATATAATTAAAACCAAAAATCATGATGCTTGAATTTTCCACATATACTTAGTTTTCCTGTATTTTCCAATTTCCAGAAAATGCTTTAACTAAATTCACTTAAAATTATTTTTAGGATCAAGATCTTGATTAAACAATCATGTTTTGTTTAGTTTCTAAACGCTAAAGAAAAATAGAGGGAGAGATTTTGATTTTTGAAACAGGTTTAAACTCTGTAAACCTGGAACAAAACCAATGTTCTTGTTTTCCAGTCATGCACATATCATATCCACATATATATATACATATTTTTATACAAGCAAACAATTTTACAACTTTACTTCAAGCATGATTACAAACAACAAGTTATAATCCAGATTTTAAAAGAGTTTTACTCATCTTTTATTTTGAAACAGAGAAGCTGGAACTTGAAAACTGGAAAATATTTTTAGATTTTGATCTGCCTTGTTGTTTGATTTGAATTGAACTTGTTCTTGAGTTGAAACTATTCTTGATTTGCTGAGTTTAATCTTTGAATTTGCTTTAATATTGAGATGATCTAGCTTCACTTGATCTTTTTATCTTTGATTTTTTTTTTTCTGTTTTAATTTCTGGTTTAAACTTATAGGCTTGAACTTTTTTATTTTCGTAGGTCTTCGATTTTAAATTTGCTGATTTGAGTTCCTTTAAATTTTGAATTTTATCAAAGAAATGAGAAGAGAGGAGTTAGAGTGTTTATATAATCTTGTTTCCATTATTTTTTTAAAATAAAATAAAATTAAAATTTTTGACACTTATAATAATGCATGATGATTAAGTTAACACTTGTTAATTTCTATGTTAAATTGATTATACTTGTTAATTTATGTGTTAAAAATTTAACGCTTGTCTTTTTGCATTTTTTATATGGTTTTAAATTACATTTTCTATTTTTATAATTATATTTCTTTTGTTTATATTTATATAATTTAAAAGAAAATGATTTAAAACTAATTTATATATAAATAAAAATCATTCATATATATATATATATATTTTATTTTAAATCCAAATATTTTTTAGGATATCTTATATTTGAATTTTTAAATTCAAATTCAAATTACAATCTATTCATATATATATCAGCACTTATCTTATTTGTTTTTGAAAATTTCAAATTAATTTCAAATTAATTCCAGAAATTTTATTAATTACTAAATTTAAATTTGGTTTAAAAACGGGATCGTTACAGATTCTCCCCTTAAGAAAATTTCGTCCTCAAAATTTGAAAGAGAGAGAGAGAGAGAGAGAGAGACAAACAAAGAACATATGACTACACAAAAAGATACAGAGAAATGGCTTACCAGATTAAGCCGAAATATTCACTCTACACTTTGGATAGGACCTTTGCATGTTATCCTCTATTTTTCAAGTACAATCATTTGGATCTCCACTCCATTGCACGTTTACCAATTTCATCAATTTATTTCTTAACCGTTTTTCTCTCAATCAATAATCTTCAATGGTTCTCTTTTCACGGCCAAATTAGGTATGATCTCCAAATCCTACTGAGCAGCCTCCTCAATAATATGATCTGGATTGTGTACATATTTTCGAAGGTGTGAAATATGAAACACATTATGTATGCCAGCTAACCAATTGGGTAACTGCACTCGATAAGCCAAACGACTGATCCTCTCAAGTATAGAAAAGGGACCTATATATCGCGGTGCTAGCTTACCAGTCTTTCCAAATCTCAACGCTCCATGCATTGGAGAAACTTTTAAGAAAACTGAATCTCCAACCTGGAATTCTAAAGTTATCCTCCTACGATCAGCATAACTTTTCTGTCGACTTTGGGCAGTTTTCAATTTCTTCCGAATATAATCAACTTTCCCAGTAGCTTCCTTTATCATATCTAGACCAAGAACAAGCCTATCACCCGACTCAATCCAACACGCAAGTGATCTACACGGATGACCTTACAATGCTTTGAAAGGAGTCATTCTAATACTGGCCTGATAACTATTATTATATGAAAATTCAACCAGATGCAAATGATTCTCCCATGAACCGTCAAAATCAAGAATACAAGCACGCAAAAGATCTTTCAAGTTTCGATTTATCCTTTCAGTTTGCCCATCAGACTACGGGTGGTAAGCAGTACTGAAGTTCAACTTGGTTCCCAGTGCGGCTTGAAATGCCTCCCAAAATCTGCTAGTGAAGATCGGGTCACGATCACTCACTATACTGCTTGGTATTCCATGAAGACGAACAATCTCTTTCACATATAACTTTGCCAAACTTGCTGCCGTTCGGGTGGATTTTACTGGGATAAAGTGGGCAGCCTTGGTCAGACGATCCACAATAACCCAAATCGCTTCATTACCTTTCTTAGTTCGTGGAAATCTATCTACAAAATCGATAGACACTTGGTCCCACTTCCAGTGGTTGAAGTATACCCGCCATCTTCGTTTGATCATTCTTAATTTTTTGGAAAGTTGCACATTAACTAACATAAATAGATATATCTCTTTTCATTGTTTTCCACCAGAAAGTCCTTTTAATATCTCGATACATTTTGTTAACCCCTGGATGTATACTAAGCTTGAACTTGTGACACTCGTCTAATACTTCCCGTTTGAGATCTGGGATGTCTCGACACTATTATTTGTTTCAAATCTGGAATCTTCGCCTCGATGGATTCTCCCATAAATTTCTCAAAGAAACTTGTCTTCTTTCTGCTTACTAGCAACCTTCTCAAGAAGAGCAGGAGCGACAACAAGATAAGCAATAATAGCATGTCTTCTACTCAAAGCATCAACTACCACATTGGCTTTTCTAGGCGTATACAGAATATCCAGGTCACATGACGCTAGGAATTCCAACCAACGTTGCTGCCTTAGATTCAAATCCTTTTGGGTAAAGAGATATTTCATAGATTTATGGTCGGTGAACAATTCGAATTTTTCACCCAAAAGATAATGATGTTAGATTTTTAAAGCAAAAATAACAGCCAAGAGATCAAGATCATGGGTCGGGTAGTTCTTCTCATGTGGTCGCAATCATCTACTCGTGTAGGCAATCACTCTACCCTCCGACATTAGAACAGCACCCACACCTTCACCGCACGCATTTGTATAAAAAGATAAACCTTTATTCCCGTTAATAATAGCAAGAATGGGAGCAGTCGTCGACCTTTTCTTCAACTCCTGAAACGCTTCCTCGCACTTCGGAGTCCAATCAAATTTTGCATTCTTCATAGTCAGCTTAGTTAACGGACTGGCTAACTTGGAGAAATCCTGGACAAACATTCGGCAATATCCAGCTAATCCTAGAAAACTTCTGACTTCCTTCGGAGTTGTGGGTTGCTTCCAGTCTGGGATAGTAGAAACCTTGCCCGGGTCTACAAAATTCCTTCTTTAGTTACAATATGTCCCAGAAATCTAACTTCTTTAAACCAAAAATAAAATTTAGAAATTTTGGCAAATAAAATGTTCCTCCTCAATATTTCCAAAACAATTCTCAAGCGCTCAGCATGCACTCCTTCAGTTTTGGAATAGATCAGAATATCACCAATAAATAGGAGAACGAATTTAGTCAACACTTCTCGGACTATTCGGGTCATCAAGTCTACTAATATGCAAGAGCATTGGTTAGTCCGAAAGGCATAACTAACCATTCGTAGAATGTTTCTGGACCCCTAAAAGCGGTTAAATGAACACAATCTTCAGCAATTCTCAGCTAATGGAATCCTTGGGCTGGATCCATCTTTGAAAAGAATTGAGCACCATGTAATTGATTGAACAGGTCATCGATTTGAGGCAAAGGAAATTTATTTTTAAGAGTTAGTTTACTGAGATCGCGGTAGTCTATGCACAATCTTAAGGATCCATCAGACTTGGCTATGAATACCGCAGCTGAACCCCAACTGGAACAACTGGGACGTATTAATCCTTTCTCCAGCAAATCTCGGGTTTGCTTGACTAGCTCTATCTTTCCCCTGGTGCCATCCTGCGGCTTGCATGAACAACAGGACGAATATTGGGAACCAAGTCGATTCTGAATTCAATTTCCCTGTGCGGAGGTAAAGATTTATCCTCTTCGAATACGTTCGGAAATTCCCAAACAATAGGTATGGATTCCAAACTAGGGTCGGGATACTCTAAAGTATACATTAGCTTATCGCTCTTTGGACTCTGATCCTCATAAGAAATCACAATGAAATTCCCAAGTTTTGTTTTGACCGAAATCGTTCGATTGTTACAATCTAATTTAGCTTCATATTTCGTTAACCAGTTCATTCTAAGTAAGATTTCAAATTCATTAAAGTTGAGAACAAAAAGGATGATAGGAAACCGATGACGAGAATACGAGGTAGGAACTTTTCTACAACGTAGACAAAGATTCACAGGGCCACCAACCGAATTCTTCACGCAAATGGGTTCATCTACGAATTCGGGTTCAAGTTTTAATACATTTACGGTTTGTGGGAAATAAAGCTATGTGTGGCTCCAGTGTCGAATAGAACTCTAACAACTCTATCATAAATAAGAAGGTTACCTTCTAAAACTCCTTTTCCTTTGTCTGCTCCTGAGGTTAAAGGTTTATCCATGATCGCATACAACTTTGCTACTTGAGCCTACTTCATTGTCGGGCATTATTTAACTACATTTCTAAGTTTATGGCAATAATAACATTCCCTGGCTCCTTGACTTGTCTTCATAGGTTGGTCCCTCTTTCCTTGCTTCTTTGGCTTCTTACAACTACTCGCATAATGGCCTTTCTCCAAACAATTGAAACAAGTAACATCCTTCACCTTATTTTCCCGGTTGTTCTTCTTTTCTTTTCCTTGCCACGGTTTCTTCCCTCCAAACTTCCTCTTCTTCCAATTCAGATTGCTTGCACTTCCATATCTATCAAATCAGAAAAAGATTCCTTCACATGAACTGTCATTCTTTCATGGAACTTCTTGTTCATCCCTCTAATAAATCTTTCATTCTTCTTGAGAGGGGTATTCACCAACTCCGAACCAAATTGAGATAACTCGTTAAACTTATTCAAATATTCTTCAAACGACAAACTTCCTTACTTCAAGTCAGTGAACTCTTGGTACGTCCTCGAGATACCAGTAGATGACATATAACGCTGCTCAAATACCTCTTTGAATCGATCCCAAGTAAATGCATCCTCCGGCTCAGCCAATGTAATAGTCTCCCACCATGCTAAAGCCTCTTCCTGGAGCTGCCAAGAAGCTATCAACCTCATCAGTTCATCCTCCAACTTCAGTCCTTTGAACATCCTTTCGCACGATCGAATCCAGGCTTGTGCTTTGATATTTGTTTCCTTGCCTATGAATGGTTTCCCTCCAAGTCTTGAGAAACTTCGATATAAATCAGCCGGATTCGGCTGGGGTTGAGTGGGAATAGCAGTTGTTGAAGGGTCTTGACCAGTTGTAGTGGTACTTCCTCATCCCCTTCCCCGTCCTCTTCTTGCGCTCATTCCCACTATCTGTAAATAGTAAGAAAACTTTATTTAGGCATACGGACGAGATATCTTAGGGATAAACTCATTCTAGGGTATTACTAACCCTATCTCTAATGAGTCACCTAATGTGTTATACTCCAAAGCTAAAGTTCTTACTCAACCTTTAGCTCTAATACCACTTGTGACGATCCGGAATCCAACGACCGAAAATCGACATCCAATACCTCACTTGTATTCGAATGCTGGAGATTCAAACGTCGGACTCCAGTTCGCTGGAGATTATAACAACATTAGATGAATAACAACACAGCGGAAACAAAATGAATTTTCATTGATAAACATCACTGGTATGACATAGATACAAAATTGATACAATACATGTGACGACCCGCCCTTCAACTACCAGAAAGACGTATCATCATAAAGAAAGAAAGAGATGAGAAAATAGAAAAGATAGAGAAGAAAGAACAACAACCTCAGAGTCTCACAGCGGAATGGAACAAAATATAATATATCACATAACTATTACATAATTTTTACATATATCAGAGTTATACAATATCAATACATACAGTCAGGTATACATCTATCACAATATACATCAGAGGTACACCATACATCAACACTGACACAACGGAACTTAGATAGATAGCTACATACGTCTGGAATCTCCTGCTCCAAGCACTCCAGGAATCAAAGCTAACCTGAATCCCTTGACTACCCGTAAAAATTTGGGTACCCGAGAGTTTATGAAAAACAAAAATAAACTCCAGGTCAGACATGGGTCTGGTATGAGTAAACGGTTTAAAGTTGCTTAACTTTGAAAAACATTTGAAATTAAAGGTATCATGTAAGACTCCCCACAAATAAATACGGGTAAGTTTTTACCTTACGCTAACCAAAACATTTCATAGGAAATCCAGTGATATTATAATAGTGTCTAGGGTTTTCAAGTAAATAGAAAATAGCCGAAATTGTTACATCTATTAAATTCCAGCAACTAGCCACAAAAGTGGGTAATACAAATCAAAACCGTAGGGTCTCGTAGGGAAAATGGATTTCCAACAATGGCAGGGCTACTGGGGTACCGCCCGTCACAGTACGGGGCCTAGATCACCGTACCGAGGATTACTTCCTTCATCCCCTGCAACACAAGGACGGAACCACTCCTTACTGAACAGTCCCGAACAAGATAAACCCCGCGGTTGTAGCTAGCAACCGTCCACTAAGCCGAAATAAAAAGGGACATCTAGACAGGGGTAATATCTTGTACTGCTTGGGCATGACCCACCTAACCTTGCTGCACCTCCCCTGTTTTAGCCATTCCCGGTTGATGAGGCTTGAGACTGCGATTACCTTTATAGAACATATCACTAAGAATGCTCATCGTCCGCCTGACGATGTGCTGAAAGCATTCAATCCATACAAGTTCGTTCCAGGTTCGAACGAAACCGAAGGCATTATCTCGTCACACTCATTTTGGAATCACCCTCAGAGTCAACGTCGATAACCCTTGCATTCTGAATACACCATCTCGATCTCCATTTCAGGATTCATGAACTAACGTTTAAATTGGATCGATGTGGTTTTCGGGGAATCAAATTTGATTCTTCCGATCCCGGTCTCATCGAATCCAAACGCCATTTTAAGGGCCAAGTTGTCTATTTAACTTAAACTGTTTAAAGTTAACAATTGAATTCATAAATCGATTTAACACAGATAAATAACATCAGATAAATCATATGGTAATTTAACACAGGTAAATAACACCGGATAAATCATATAGCAATTTAATGCAAATAAATCACACACAATCATCATAGATATATCCAGAATATCACAGAACATCACAGGATATAAATACATATCAAAGGCAGTCAATATAATCATCGATTCATATTAACAAGTTTGATTTGTTAAAACTTAATTGCATGCTTAAGAATAAATAACATTTTATTCTTTGCTTAATTAATTACTAATAAATTAACTTATTTCAATTCATTAATTGCCTATTAATTATTCACTTAATTAATGAATTAATTTTTAATTACTAATCAATAACCTTAATTATTGATTTATAAACTTAATTACACAATTAATTATTATTATTTATTTAATTAATCATTAATTATTATTATTTATTTAATTAATCATTAATTATTAATTAACTTAATCGTTTAATCATTAATTAATTACTTAATTTGTTAACTACGATTTGTTAATTAATCAACTTCAAATGATTCTTCATTACAAATGATTTATACAAGGTTATCATTGAAATCTTTAATTACAATTTAATTGCATTTTGAACTACTGTTAAATTACAATTATAAATTTAATTCATAATTAACTTTGATTTTACATTAAGTACCCTTCTTCGTTTTCTGTAAAACTTTAAAGTTCTACTTGGCTTGAAACAGTTTGTAAACATTTATAACCTGATTAATACTTAGCTTATGAATCTTTTGCTTAATATAGTTTGCAAGCTACTGACATTAAAACTCGAAATAAGTCTCGCATCTAACACAGGTCAAAATCGATACTACCCAGTATGTTTCTCGCGTCAATCCTCCTGCTCCCCCTTATCTTCTTCTTCCCATGTTCTTTTCTTCCCTGTTCTTTTTTTTTAGCTTAAGTTAAAACTGTAGAAACATATTAATACGCACGCGTCTCTCAACCAAAACTTCTCAGCTAAAACCCGAAGCAACACGCTAATGTTCTCGAGTTAAACTCGAGTCGATCCCCAGCATATACTTCCCCACCGTCGTGCACGTGCACGGCGGTCCACCACCGTGCCATCGCATCACGACGCCACCCACAAGTCACAAAGCATCCCCTCACGCGAAATCCAAACCCAGATATACCCAATTACCATGAAAAAAAAATATGCCCTAAATGTCGAACTTAAACACGAACCCAGTGGTCAAAAACCACCTCGTTCTCACTGCTGCGACCCTTTGAGGTGACGTGGCTTCGATCAATCCTTGCCAACACCCCTCTCGAGCCTCTACCCAAATCTCAAGCCACTCGGTGATGTTATGATGTCGCGATCACCAAAAATGCAGAACCCAAAGATATAGACCTTAAACCCTACTTAAATCAAAATCTCCAAATCCCTGTATTCGAAAATTTGTTTGACATTTTTCTGGAATCACATAGATTACAAACTTGCATCCTATCAATTTGCATGAATTAAAATTAACTCGATCTTCCTGAATTTGCAAAAACCTATTCTAGTTTCATTATAAAACTGCTCTTAAATTCCTTGCTTAAAAATAAAAAAATTTATGCTAAAAATCATAATTATGTGTATGGAATCTAAACATGTTATTGAATTTACAAAATTAAACATTTGAATTTTGAACCTTTTAATTAGTTTACCTGTAACTTGAAAAACAGTATGCATAAAATTCTATTAAACTCAAATAAAGTTGTAAACCTTGATTTGGGTAAACAACTTAAATTAGCATGAATATCCAGGTTCAAAATATTTATATGAAGAGGTATTTACATTTTCTTTGCTTTACTGTGTTCAGAAACTTGGGAAGAACACTGAAGAACAGTTATATTATATTTCCAGAGCAACAGAAGTTCTTTGCACAACTTATTAAACACAAACATTACAACACATACCATTTAATGTTAAATACACAGATTTAAATTTGTAAATAGTAAGTTTACTCACCTATGGTTTAACAGAGGGTAGTTCGGTTTCCAGATGCACACAGTTTCCTAGCCTTCAGCTTTGAATTTCAAACTCCAACCTTTGATGTTGTAGATGTTACATAAATTTGTTTGTATTAAATTCAAGTTGCAGTTTTGTTTTATACTTTTTTTTTCAGGCTTTGCTTTTGCAGTTACATATGAACTCCAGAATAAGAAATAATGAATCCATATATAAGTTGAATAATATGTCTTCTTGAACAAGCCTTAACTTGATATTACATTTATTTTAATTTTTTTATTTATAATAAGGTACTGAGACAAATCAAACATTTCGGCTGGAAGGTAGTATTTGACAGAATGTGTGCTAATTAAAGGTTTGTGTTTTCATTTAAGTTAACACACCATTAATGTTTGCTGACACAACAATTTGGTACAAAGATATTTTCAGGTTTCTATTTGTACTAATATGTCTTCATGAAGGTGTATACTTATTATGTGTTGCTGACACATGGATTTTATAAATATATTTGCAGCTCTTATGTTTGAACTAGGATGTGAATATTTGTTTACATGTAATGAATATTAGCTGAAAGTTTACTTATCTCGACTGCATGTTCTTAGTGCAAGATATTTTGTACTTGATGTAAATGTTTTGTCTTCTTTTCATTATTCATGTGTATATGCAGGTTATAGTAATAATTCATCTTCTTAGAATTGTACATATGTAAATATATTATGCAGTAATCTAATTAGTTTGTAGCTTCAAGTAATAAATGTTTTCAATTTCTGTTTATTTTGTACAAGACATAGATTTTTCCCATTTTTAATATTGAAGTGAACAACTTTGTTTCTCTTATGCATATAAATTTCAGTAGCATAAGTTTTATTACTGGTTTGCATTTACTTTTATTTCTAGACAAAACTCTTGATTGCATAAAGATATCTTATATTAACTTTGTTTTCTTATGCATAAATATAATTAAACTTTTATTATTCCATAATTTATTATTATGTTTTATGCTAGTTTTATGTTTATATTTATAATCGTTTATTTTTTTTATATTTATGTGTTAAATTTCCATGTTTATGTTCAATATTTTCTATGTTTGTTTGTTTTAAACATTATCATTTCCATTTCATTTTATAGGTACTAGATTAAATATCAACCATATAAAATCTTTGATTTTAGTGTAAAAGACAGATTTTGTTTTAAATGGTTTCCAAAGCGTTCTAATTTAAAAAAATTCAAATCAAAACTTTCTTTTATAAAACATATAACTATTAAATATCAAGATCTCATCAATTATAAACATTGATAAGCTTATATTTAATTTAAATTAGACTAAATATTTATTAAATATGCTGTCAAAAATTCCGGGTTGTTACATTCCTCCCCCCTTAAAAGAATTTCGTCCCCGAAATTTAAAACATCAGTTAATTCAAAAGCTTTTTATAATAACAATCCAAACATACATATTATTCATACAAAAACAAAATCAAACAGTCTACTCTAACAAACATCACTAGTTATCCGAACATAAATCCAGATAAGCTTTCCTAAAATTATCGAGAGTTTGTCTTTCGATGATCAATAATCCAAACTGGATTCCTGACCACAGTTAAATTTGGTTCAACTTCAAAATTCCCGAATTACCAGTTTAACAACTAATGATGAATCATGAACAAATTTCTTAATGGGATATATGGAATATAAAATAAATTCCAGACACCTGTTCTTGGCAATTCAATTCTGAAATCCACAATATTAACTCTTTCCAAATTTTATTTACTCTTTACAGAATTTCAAAATCTATTCAATCAAGCCCGTACGACGTACATATACCATTCGTACGCAATATCAAATCCGATTGCTCGATCACACAATTTCACTTCCGAACTAGTATCGTCCACCCGACTTCCTACTCAGATCTGGTTTCTTGATCAGAAACTGTTATTTTCCTTGCATAGTCACAACTATGATAGAGAATTTCCCAAAATCAATCAAAATCCAAATCCATGGTTCGTCGTCGAAAATCGAGTGTAAAATCCTAACTCGGATCGATATAACTATCTCGAAATTCTGTGCTCGAATCTGAACCAAATTGTCATGCGAATAAAATAATATACGTTCATCCTACGTATTTATATCCATTGATTATCAACCATATCAATTTTCTTTTATTCACATTATCCTGATTCTATCCACTTGGAATAATTTTTTTTTTTCAATATCAAATTTTACTTAAGAATCCCACCATTCATTTCTTACGCTTAATATAAGCATTATATATACTTTTATATTATTACTATGCCACTTTAGCCTTTATATCTTCTTATTTACATCTGAATTACCAATTCCATATGAATTCAACCTTCTTAACTCTGAATATTGAACCTTTATTAACTATCCCCATTTATAACTGATTCCTATTATTATTTTTAAATTAGTTTCATTCATTAGTTTACTTTAAATTTTCAATTTGAAATTGCTTTGTTGCTAGAATTTTTTTTCATAGTTTTCAAATTCTGAAAAGCTTTGACATACTCTCCATTACATATTTTCATAGGTACATATGTAAGGTTCCAATCCTCAACCCAATTAATCTCAATCAATTTTCAAACCATTCCCTTTTAATTAAAAGGAATTTACAACTTACTTGCTTATATAATCCATTTAAGCAATACAAACTCATATTCAAAATCATCCTATTTTGCTTCCAATAATTCATAAAATTTTATTCAATCTTATTTACTTCAAACAGCTCATTTCCTTAGGCAATTTAACAATATCATTGTGAATAAATAATCACTTAAGCTTTATAACAAGTCTTAAATTGATTTCAACTCAATTTACACTTGAGTCCATCTCAATTAATTTATCCACAATCCTTTCGTTGCATTTTCTTTTATTTCAAAAGTTTGATTCCAAACCATTTTATTAAATTTGACAACCCATATTTTAAATTAATCATCTCACAATTTATTTAAGTCATTAACTGTTTCACTTAATAACTTAAGTTCATTCTATTCCACCAATTCCCATTCAAATTTTTGATTTGATTTTCTTTTAATCAAATCCCAACTACTTACTGATTAATTTATTCTTTTATCCATCCTTAAATTTTAATTTACATTAACAATTCATTATTGAATTTATTCATAATCAATTATTCAATTTATACTTGAATTAAATTTGTTAACAACTCACATCACTTCTATCCAATTCAATACTTACTTTGATTTACATTTACTTATTTACATAAGAATTTTATTTCATTCAATATTATTTATAACTCGACTGAATTCATTCAAACTCAGTTTTATTTTAACTCAACTTCAGTTAAAATTTAGCTACTTATAAATCTTTCAAATTTATTTCTCAATATATGAGCTCAAAACTTATTTGTCTACTTAACAGCTTATATTACTCATTTGAGTCATTTCATCTTATAATCACACTTCAGATTTTATATATATAGCACTTACTGTCTTAAGGTATAAATTTTCACCTTACAATCACAATCATTTTACCTTCAAATTTTATAGCCAACTAAGTTCATTTTGAATTCCAATTCCATTTAGCTTATCTCAGGTTAAACTCAGGTATATTTCTTATTTCATTTACTTAAGTTAAATTTTAATACCGGGATCAAAATTCCCAAAAAAAAATTCCTTATTAATATCAACTTTACTTTATAAGTTCAATAGTTGATTTATTCAAACCTTCCACATTATTTAAATAGAATTTCTTAGAATTCAATTTTCTGGTTTTCATTTCCAAAACCATTTTGAAATGATGACTATACATACCCATCAGGTATATCCAGTCAAATTTCAAATTCCGAACACTTGTTTTCACCAAAACAAATTTTCTCTTTTGAAAATTTTGAAACAACTTGCATGCCCAACAACCAACAATATTTTCCAAAACAAGATTCCATTATTTCCTTCAAATCTTTGGATAAACATTTCAAACATCCCCAAGATTTTTTTTTTTTTAAAATTCCCAAATTCCTTTGTTTAAATTCATTTAAACACTTTTCAAATTCCCGGGACCTAAATTCTGGTTTAATCAAATTTTTGTTATATTCCTTTTTATTTAAAATCATTCCTAAATAATTTTATTTGGTTATAAACCACTCACATTTAAATTTTTATTCGATTGTACTATTAACAATCAAACATCCAAGTATATATAGTTATTTCAGAAAAATATTTCTTTTATATTAAAATATAATTTTGGGTAAAATTACTTCATTTATCCTACTTTTAAAAACAATATTGTGTCGAATCGCTCTATTTAAGTGTTTAGAAACCCCTTCGATACAGTTTTCGAGGCTGTGCCGACGAAGGTTCATATACCACTCAATAAATCAATCAACACAATATAAAACAACTTTATATTCACTAACAAATACGCGCTCATATCTATTAATACACTCAAACTCATTTTAGAGTTCTACAAACTCTATTCTATGAGTAACCATTACCAGAGCCAAGGTTATCACCAACCTATGCTCTGATACCAACTGTGACGACCCGCCCTTCAACTACCAGAAAGACGTATCATCATAAAGAAAGAAAGGGATGAGAAAATAGAAAAGATAAAGAAGAAAGAACAACAACCTCAGAGTCTCACAGCGGAATGGAACAAAATATAATATATCACATAACTATTACATAATTTTTACATATATCAGAGTTATACAATATCAATACATATAGTAAGGTATACATCTATCACAATATACATCAGAGGTACATCATACATCAAAACTGACACGGCGGAACTTAGATAGATAGCTACATACGTCTGGAATCTCCTGCTCCAAGCACTCCAGGAATCAAAGCTAACCTGAATCCCTTGACTACCCGTAAAAATTTGGGTACCCGAGAGTTTATGAAAAACAAAATAAACTCCGGGTCAGACATGGGTCTGGTATGAGTAAACGGTTTAAAGTTGCTTAACTTTGAAAAACATTTGAAATTAAAGGTATCACGTAAGACTCCCCACAAATAAATACGGGTAAGTTTTTACCTTACGCTAACCAAAATATTTCATAGGAAATCCAGTGATATTGTAACGACCCTGAAATTCAGACCCAGTTTAAAAATTTTAAATCGCTTATTTGATGTAGAAATTCAAATTTTCACAAACAAATTCCGTTGCCAACCAAACTTCACATTTGGAATGCGTCTAGATAGACATAGGCGTGCGCCAAATTTCGTTGGAAAATATGGAAGTAAATTACGGTCGTCGCATTTGCATATTAGTTTAAATTCTAGGGGGTAGATTTTCTACCGTCGGAACTTAAATATATTTTTTTTTTTTTTTTTTTTTTTTTTTTTTGTCAATCTTGCATAAGAAAAATATTCTGATCATGATGGCGCTTTCCGTTCCGCCAAATTCCGCTTTTAATTGCTAGAAAAATTGTCGTTCAAGCAAATGGTACAATAAGAGTTGCCACTTCGCAAACAATGTCAAACCACCAATTTCTTTATACCGTTGAGTCCGCCTCGTCGCGCTGATCAAAATGGTATATTTGTTTGTGTCAATCGGAGTTTGGCGTGACAAGTTATAAATTATTTAACGGGGTACAAACTGGTCCGTTACGCCACAAAAACCGGTACCCTACTCTTTCCCGCTTAAAATTCAAAACCTCCGCCCCTTCAGAAACCCAAAGGTCACTGTGTCAAATCAATCATTTCATTGCACGGGGACTCTAAAATTTCTCTCTGTTTATATCTGATGTCCTCTGCATTAACTCTGCATACTTTCTCTGCTTTCATTAATTTTCAGTTCACTTTGCTTTTGCTCTGGTACGCACTGCTCTCTGCTCTCCTCCCCCTTCTTCCTCTGCACTCTCTCTTCTCTCTTTTATATATATAAACTGTACTCTTCCCCTCCAACTCTTCCATGCATGCACAGCCTCCATCCCACCCACTTCCCTCTGCCGACCCCCCCGGCCCTCCGCCTGCACCCGACCCCCGACCCCCCGGCCCTCCGCCTGCACCCGACCCCCGACCCCCCGGCCCTCCGCCTGCACCCGACCCCCGGCCCCCCCCCCCCCTCCGCCTGCACCCGACCCCCGGCCCCCCTCCGCCTGCACCCGACCCCCCTCCCCCTCCGGCCCCCTCCGTCCGCACCCCCCCCCCCCTGCTCCAGTCCGACCCCCCCTTGCCCAGCCCCACGCCCCAGCCCTCTCCGCCCCGCGCCGTCCCCGCTTCTCCAGCTCGACCCCACCAAGCTCCGCCTCCGTCAACCCACGTCGACCACCCCACTGCTGCCCGCCGCCATCCCCGCTCCAACCCCGCTCCGCCACTGCCGAAATCTGCTCTGTGCATCAGTTATATATATATCAGTGAATATATATATAACTGTTATATTATATAACAGTATATACTTTAAATCTGTTTGCTCATTCTCTGTTGCTGTGTTTTATTCCAGCTCCCGCTATTGATCCGGTAATATAGGCTATTTCCACCCCGCTTGTCGAATCCATTTTGCTCCGTTGAACGGTATGGTTATATATGTATATTCAATCGATATATTGCAGTAAACAAATTATTTATTAATTATTTGTCGATTGCAGTTGTGTTCTTTTTGCGTCGTGCTGGTTAGGGTCTATTTTATCTATTCGTCTTCGTGCTTCGCCATCAGCTTCTTCAACCACGCAAGGTGAATATTTTATATTCACGACTCAAAATCTATTATGCCATGAAAATCAAGTGATAATTGTTGTTAATATTAATTTGGATATTAAATTATTGATTGTTAAAAATTGGTTAAAACAAACTTTTAATTGTTATATAAGTGAAAAATTTAAATATTGTTAATAGTTAAATTTCTGAAATTGACGCCATGTATTGTTTAATTTGATTAAGCATGTTAAACTGAGATATGATGTTAATTAGGGTAAATAATAGTGACATTAAAATTTTATGAACAATTACTTCGGGATTATTAAAATTGTTCAATTGTTATGTATGGTTGCTATTGCTTGTTTATTTACTTTGACACCATCCCAGTATCACACTGCAAGTTCCCTGTGCTATGCTTTATATTGAATGATATCGGGTTGAAATGATAAATACCCACCTAAACACTTGGCCTTGGATAGACAATTAAAATAAGGAACCCGATTGGTTAACAAAATTATTTTGAAATTAAAACATATTTGAAAATTTAGGAACGATCTTAATAATTGTTTGGAAATCAAGTAACGATTAAATGGATTTAATTGAAGTAATTAAATGGATTTAATTGAAGTAATTAAATGGATTTAATTGAAGTAAATTAATGGATTTAATTGAAATAAATTAAATGGATTTAATTGAAATAAATTAATGGATTTAATTGGAATAAACTAGTGGATTTAATTGAAATAAATTAATGGATTAATTGAAATAAATTAATGGATTTAATTGAAATAAATTAGTGGATTTAATTGAAATAAATTAATGGATTTAATTGAAATAAATTAATGGATTTAATTGAAATAAATTAATGGATTTAATTGGAATAAATTAATGGATTTAATTGAAACGGATTAATAAATCTCTGAAATTGGATAAATGACCTTGCAAATTTATTGGAATAAGATTTGAAAACAAGGAAGTTTAACAAATTAATAATTTGAAATTGTATTAAATTGATTAGATTTAACCGGGTTTAAATTAAATAGATTTGAACTTGTTATAAATTAAATTTGGGATTTAGAAATTTGACTTAAGCGAAATGCGAAACTAACTAAAGTTTGTGGATTTAATTTAGTGATAATTTAAATTTAAAAATGATTTTAAATTTAATAAAATTGATTTAATCAAATTTATGATGTAACGATGAATGTAAATACGAATTGAAATAAATAGAATTTGACTAAATGATTTGAACTAAAATTTACCATCAAATTTAATTAAATTGGGTATTAACTAAATTTAGGAAGTGAAATTGAGATCTAATTAAATTGAGCGTAAATGCTTAATATATTGTTAACTCAATGTTGAATTAAAATTTGGAAATATGATTTTAAATACATGAAATAAATTGAATCGTGAGATTGTCAAATTTCGAAAGTCGAATTTGCAACTTGACTTCCGGACTTTGATTTGTTTAAACGTAAATTTAAATGACCATCGGGTAATAAATACGTAGTTATTAAAGAGACCGGGATTGGATATGGACATACTCTCTGTCGATACCGAAAACCACTTTAATAACTATTATACGCGGAGTGTTGATCCAGAATGAAGTGGATGATTGATGAACGCGTTGACTGAAGAAAGAGAACGAGTTTGGATGACCCCGGACATGACTAAAACAGGAGCCGTGCCGAACCATTGAGGTTCGCCACCTCTAGCGGACACACTTCTTCGATACCATATCTATTACATTGTGATTCGATTTGGGTGCACCCCTCGATTTGGGAGTGTTGTTCGCGGTGTCGAGATAGTAGCTGCTATGCTCGACATCATTTCGGATCAGGCAACTACTAGTATCCTAGTTGGTATCGCCTCATGTACCTTGTCATACTGATTATCTTATTCGCGACCACTACGTTATGATTTGTACCTTGAGTATATGGATTGCCCTCTGGTGACTTCCGGTTTTGGGGAAACTACGGTCTTGTATATGCTTTTGGGAATATAAAAATGTGTTAAGGGGGATTATGGTAACGCCTTAACGCTATTTTAATACCGTACTTTACTGATTAGGCATTATCTACATACCGTACTCTATTGTATACATAGATAGTTTATCGGATCCTTAGAGATGTTTATTCATCTTTAAGTTATGAAATTTATTTACTAAATTGATTATTCTGCATAAGATTTTGAGTCCTGACTCGAGTGTTTCTTTTGTATATGCTCGGGTCAGTCTGAAGCTATCCAGTTTGCTGATCAAGGTTGGTTGAAGATGCTGAAGACCTAGCATTTATCATTATCTATCTATTTTGATGTCCTAGTCTGTTGGGCATTTATGTAGTTCTTTTGGTCACTTATGTTCAGACATTGTTGTATATTATGTAGTAGCTTCATGAACTGCTATTATGACGATGTAATTTCCGCTGCATTATTCTGTGACTGTTCTGTGACTGTGATGTTGTATTGATTCTCATTTACATTTATGTATTTATAATCCCATAATGATTCGTGTTTTGTATTATTTAAGTTGACATGTGAGGATTATTGTCGATTTAAATGGTACAAATATGCGGGTTGTTACAGTTGGTATCAGAGCTTCGGTTTCCCTAAAAACCTTAGTTCGGGATTATATTACAACTCATTAGAGATAGGGTAGCAATACCCTGGAATGAGGAGAATCGATTCAATATCCAAATCCTTTCATTTCAAACTCCATTGATTCATTGATTGGACTTTCCTTAAGATTCTATGATTTTCTATCCTTGGTTTTAAAATCTCTTTTGGTATTTCAGGATGGGTACCAGAGGAAACCATAGGGGAGGAAGAGGCCAAGGTCCTGCTCAGGCTGCACCTGTCGCTCCAGCTCCTGTCAAATTCACCATTCTTAGTAAGGAGTATACACAGTTAGGAGGTAGTAAGTTTTTTGGATCTGAGGGTATTATTGAAGCCCAGCAATGGCTCAAAAGCTTAGAGAAAATATTTTCTGGATTGGAAATCACTGATGCTCAGAAGCGTCAGCTTGCTGCTTGGCAACTTCAGGATGCCGCACAAGATTGGTGGGAATCAGTTACTTCGCGTATCGAGGAGAACACCATCACTTGGGCCCAGTTTAGGTATAAAAATTTCTTGGATTTCGTAGTATAAACTCCTCTCTTAACCCTGAGATGTTATTCACTTGTCTATCTTATGATTAGGGATACTTTCACGGCACAATGGATGCCAGCTGCTGGGAAAACCCAACTTTATAGAGCTTTTATGGACCTTAAACAAGGCGGTATGACTTTCTCCGAGTACGAGAGGAAATTCAACGAACTCTCCAAGTTCGGACCTGGATTGATCGATACACCGCTTCTAAAGAACGAGAAGTTCATTTTGGGAGCTAGACCAGAGTATTATGACTTGCTTACTGGCCACACTCACTGCACCTTCACAGAGCTTGTCGACTATGCTCTTAGGTATGAGGCAAAGCCTAGGGGACCCACGGTCAAGGCCGCGCCAACTCAGCCTTCTTCTAGCCAGCCCGGAAAGAGGAAGATGAACTTTGATCAACAAAAGAAAACTTGGCAGAAGACTACAGGATTGGGATATGCCCAGAAGAGCCCAATCGATCTTGCTAATATCACTTGCTTCAGATGCGATAAGAAGGGTCATTATGCTAATAGCTGTCCATCTACAGGAGCTGCTATTCCACCACCTCCTCAGATGAGGAATGATTTATGCTATATCTGCCTCCAGCCAGGTCACTTCAAGAGAGACTGCCCATTGCGGAAGAAAGGCACGCCATCAGGAGTATACGCTATCACCACTCCTACACCACCTCCACCACCTGCTCAGGATGACCGAGGTACCTTACGAAGTACTTTTACATTTCATAATTTACCTGTTCGGGTATTATTCGATACTGGTGCTTCTCATAGCTTCATATCTGTTGATCTTTGTGATAAGCTCAAATTAGAGCCTACTCTGGCCATTACTTCTTTATGTGTCTCTAACCCTATCGGAGGACCCGCCAACCTCCAAAGTATTTGCAAGGGAGTTGCTCTTATATATAATTTCTCTCGATTCACGTGGGATTTTTATGCGCTTGGCTTTGTAGCATTCGACTTTCTCTTAGGCGCAGATTGGTTAAGAAATTTCGAAGCTGTTATCTCCTGTAAAGCCCGTATCGTCTCTCTGATAGACGATAAAGGAAATTCTCTAACTATTGAATGCAAATCACCTCAGAAATATGCCGGAAGCTTCATATTCTCTCTTGATGTTCACCCGGATGATCTTAGTACTACTCCTGTTGTTCAGAAATTTCCTGATGTGTTTGGAGAAATCAACTCTCTACCGCCTAAGCGGGAGATCGATTTCCGTATTGATCTTATTCCCGGAGCTACTCCCGTAGTTCTCCCTCACAGAAGAATGGCTCCCAAAGAAAAAGCTGAACTTAAAACTCAAATTGATGATCTATTTGCTAGGAGTTTGATCAGGAGAAGCTGTTCTGAATGGGGCGCAGCAGTCGTCTTCGTCACCAAATCAGATGGATCTCTTCGCATGTGTGTTGATTACCGAGAATTAAACAAGCGAACTCTCAAGAACCGCTATCCGATGCCTCGCATCAATGATTTATTTGATCAGCTCCATGGAGCTAAAGTTTTCTCACAACTCGATCTAGCTACTGGGTTCCACCAACTCAGAGTGGCAGAAGATAGTATTCATAAAACAGCTTTCCGTACCGAGAACGGATTCTATGAATGGTTGGTTATGCCATTCGGCTTGACCAACGCACCTGCTTATTTCGTCGACTTGATGAATCGAGTCTTCCGCGATGTCCTTAACAAGTTTGTTCTTGTTTTCATTGATGATATTCTCGTCTTCTCCAAAGACAAGAAAGAGCATGAGACACACCTCGCTTATGTTCTAGAAACCCTTCGAAATCATCAGCTAAAAGCAAAATTCTCTAAATGCCACTTCTGGCGAGACGAAGTGAGATTCCTGGGCCACATAGTTTCTGAAAATGGGATTTCGGTCGATCCAACTAAGATCGCCGTAATCAATGTAAGTTCTATCCTATCCGCTATTCCTATTTAATTCCTCTTACTCTCTTCTAATCTGAAACTTATCTACAGGATTGGGAGACTCCCAAAACTCCTACTGATATCCGTAGCTTCTTGGGCTTAGCCGGTTATTATCGCAGATTTATCGAGCACTTTGCCCGGATCTCTGCCCCACTTACTTCTTTAACTCGAAAGGATACCAAGTTTATTTGGAGTGAGAAGTGTGAATCAGCTTTTAATGAATTGAAGCATAAGTTGACTTCAGCTCCAGTTCTTGCGGTAATCGATGGAAGTGAAGGATTAACTGTCTATACAGATGCTTGCCGAGAAGGCCTAGGCGCTGTCTTGATGCAGAATGGAAAGGTTGTTGCTTATGCTGGCCGTCAGTTGAAGATCCATGAAGTAAACTATGCAACTCATGATCTAGAGCTTCTTGCAGTTGTATTTGCTTTGAAACTGTGGAGGCATCATCTTTTGGGAACTAAATTTGAATTATTCACTGATCATAAGTCCTTGAGATATATCTTTTCTCAGAAGGATTTGAACCAGAGACAGGTTCGATGGCTTGAATTCTTAGCTGCATATGATCTCGATATCAATTATACTCCTGGGAAAGCAAATGTTGTAGCCGATGCTTTGAGCCGTAGCAGAACATTGTCATGTTGTAATCTTGTAGAAGGCATGCTCTTTCAGCTTGTTATCTCCCCATCTCTTATGGATCGCATCAAAGCTAAGCAATATGAGGACACCTTGCTCTATCGCATAAAGGAGTTAGTTCTTGGTAGAGTTGGAAATGCTGACAGTAAAGTGGGAGCACAGATAGATAGTAATGGAGTTCTGAAGATTGACAACCGTATTTGTGTTCCAAATGTTGATGGATTGAGGCAAGAAGTGCTTAGAGAAAACCATCAGTCATCACTTTCATTCCATCCTGGTGTCACCAAGATGTATCGAAATATGAAGCGTTTATATTGGTGGAGTGGGATGAAGAGAGACATTTCTACATATGTCAGTAGATGCACCACTTGCCAGCAAGTCAAAGCCGATCACCGGAAGACGGCAGGATTACTTCAACCCCTAGAGATTCCGTGTTGGAAATGGGATCAGATTTCTATGGACTTCATCGACGGATTACCAAGGACCAGAAAAGGTAACGAGAGTATATGGGTGATCGTTGATAGGCTGACCAAATCTGCTCACTTTATTCCTGTTAAGACCACTCGTACTGCTTTGAGTTTGGCCGAGACTTATATGAGAGAGATTGTTAGACTTCATGGAGTTCCATCCAGTATTGTATGTGATAGAGACCCTTTATTCACTAGTAAATTCTGGAAGGCATTTCAGGACGTCTTGGGCACTAAACTGAATCTGAGCACAGCTTATCATCCTCAGACAGATGGCCAAACTGAGAGGATAAATCAGATTTTAGAAGATCTGCTCCGGGCCTGCATTATTGATTTCAGTGGATCTTGGGAAGACCATCTCCATTTGGTTGAATTCACTTATAACAACAGTTATCAGGTAAATTTGAAATTTCAATTTGAATAAGAAAATTTGAATTGCAAATTTAACTACCTTTATATTCAGGCAAGTATTGATATGGCACCGTTCGAAGCTTTATATGGACGACCATGCAAATCGCCAGCTTGCTGGATTGAGCCCGGTGATCGATTGATTCTTGGCCCGGATATGATTATAGAAGCATCCGAGAAGGTTAATGAAATCAGAAGGAAGATGAAAACCGCACAGGATAGGCAAAAGAGCTATGCTGATAGGCGTAGAAGAGATATAGAATTCCAGATTGGGGATGAGGTATTTCTTAAAGTATCACCTTTGAAAAATGTTATTCGATTTGGTCGAAGAGGGAAGCTCGCTCCTAGATTTGTTGGACCCTTCTCTATCACCGAGAGAATTGGTACACTAGCCTACAGAGTTGCACTGCCAGAGAAATTTGAGGGCGTGCACAACGTTTTCCACGTTTCACATCTTCGGAAGGTCGTACATGACCCATCCATGACCATTCCTATTGCTCAGTTAGATGAAGTTGATATTGAGCCGGATTTGACTATAGAGAGGAGACCGCTTCGTATTATTGATAGGGATACGAAGCAGCTTAGAAGGAAGTCCGTTAACCTAGTCAAAGTCCAATGGAGTCCCGATGATCGTGATTGTACTTGGGAAACCGAGGAGAGTATCCGTGATTCAAATCCAGAATTGTTTGTTGAAGGTAAATTCCATTCTATATTCTTTACTTTGTTCAATAATCTATTCTATATCTATCGTACCTCTTTTATTGTTCTTCCACTCTTTCTTTGTTCCTTTTCGGGGACGAAAAGTTTTGAGTAGGGGAGAATGTAACGACCCTGAAATTCAGACCCAGTTTAAAAATTTTAAATCGCTTATTTGATGTAGAAATTCAAATTTTCACAAACAAATTCCGTTGCCAACCAAACTTCACATTTGGAATGCGTCTAGATAGACATAGGCGTGCGCCAAATTTCGTTGGAAAATATGGAAGTAAATTACGGTCGTCGCATTTGCATATTAGTTTAAATTCTAGGGGGTAGATTTTCTACCGTCGGAACTTAAATATATTTTTTTTTTTTTTTTTTTTTTTTTTTTTTTTTGTCAATCTTGCATAAGAAAAATATTCTGATCATGATGGCGCTTTCCGTTCCGCCAAATTCCGCTTTTAATTGCTAGAAAAATTGTCGTTCAAGCAAATGGTACAATAAGAGTTGCCACTTCGCAAACAATGTCAAACCACCAATTTCTTTATACCGTTGAGTCCGCCTCGTCGCGCTGATCAAAATGGTATATTTGTTTGTGTCAATCGGAGTTTGGCGTGACAAGTTATAAATTATTTAACGGGGTACAAACTGGTCCGTTACGCCACAAAAACCGGTACCCTACTCTTTCCCGCTTAAAATTCAAAACCTCCGCCCCTTCAGAAACCCAAAGGTCACTGTGTCAAATCAATCATTTCATTGCACGGGGACTCTAAAATTTCTCTCTGTTTATATCTGATGTCCTCTGCATTAACTCTGCATACTTTCTCTGCTTTCATTAATTTTCAGTTCACTTTGCTTTTGCTCTGGTACGCACTGCTCTCTGCTCTCCTCCCCCTTCTTCCTCTGCACTCTCTCTTCTCTCTTTTATATATATAAACTGTACTCTTCCCCTCCAACTCTTCCATGCATGCACAGCCTCCATCCCACCCACTTCCCTCTGCCGACCCCCCCGGCCCTCCGCCTGCACCCGACCCCCGACCCCCCGGCCCTCCGCCTGCACCCGACCCCCGACCCCCCGGCCCTCCGCCTGCACCCGACCCCCGGCCCCCCCCCCCCCCCTCCGCCTGCACCCGACCCCCGGCCCCCCTCCGCCTGCACCCGACCCCCCTCCCCCTCCGGCCCCCTCCGTCCGCACCCCCCCCCCCCCTGCTCCAGTCCGACCCCCCCTTGCCCAGCCCCACGCCCCAGCCCTCTCCGCCCCGCGCCGTCCCCGCTTCTCCAGCTCGACCCCACCAAGCTCCGCCTCCGTCAACCCACGTCGACCACCCCACTGCTGCCCGCCGCCATCCCCGCTCCAACCCCGCTCCGCCACTGCCGAAATCTGCTCTGTGCATCAGTTATATATATATCAGTGAATATATATATAACTGTTATATTATATAACAGTATATACTTTAAATCTGTTTGCTCATTCTCTGTTGCTGTGTTTTATTCCAGCTCCGCTATTGATCCGGTAATATAGGCTATTTCCACCCCGCTTGTCGAATCCATTTTGCTCCGTTGAACGGTATGGTTATATATGTATATTCAATCGATATATTGCAGTAAACAAATTATTTATTAATTATTTGTCGATTGCAGTTGTGTTCTTTTTGCGTCGTGCTGGTTAGGGTCTATTTTATCTATTCGTCTTCGTGCTTCGCCATCAGCTTCTTCAACCACGCAAGGTGAATATTTTATATTCACGACTCAAAATCTATTATGCCATGAAAATCAAGTGATAATTGTTGTTAATATTAATTTGGATATTAAATTATTGATTGTTAAAAATTGGTTAAAACAAACTTTTAATTGTTATATAAGTGAAAAATTTAAATATTGTTAATAGTTAAATTTCTGAAATTGACGCCATGTATTGTTTAATTTGATTAAGCATGTTAAACTGAGATATGATGTTAATTAGGGTAAATAATAGTGACATTAAAATTTTATGAACAATTACTTCGGGATTATTAAAATTGTTCAATTGTTATGTATGGTTGCTATTGCTTGTTTATTTACTTTGACACCATCCCAGTATCACACTGCAAGTTCCCTGTGCTATGCTTTATATTGAATGATATCGGGTTGAAATGATAAATACCCACCTAAACACTTGGCCTTGGATAGACAATTAAAATAAGGAACCCGATTGGTTAACAAAATTATTTTGAAATTAAAACATATTTGAAAATTTAGGAACGATCTTAATAATTGTTTGGAAATCAAGTAACGATTAAATGGATTTAATTGAAGTAATTAAATGGATTTAATTGAAGTAATTAAATGGATTTAATTGAAGTAAATTAATGGATTTAATTGAAATAAATTAAATGGATTTAATTGAAATAAATTAATGGATTTAATTGGAATAAACTAGTGGATTTAATTGAAATAAATTAATGGATTAATTGAAATAAATTAATGGATTTAATTGAAATAAATTAGTGGATTTAATTGAAATAAATTAATGGATTTAATTGAAATAAATTAATGGATTTAATTGAAATAAATTAATGGATTTAATTGGAATAAATTAATGGATTTAATTGAAACGGATTAATAAATCTCTGAAATTGGATAAATGACCTTGCAAATTTATTGGAATAAGATTTGAAAACAAGGAAGTTTAACAAATTAATAATTTGAAATTGTATTAAATTGATTAGATTTAACCGGGTTTAAATTAAATAGATTTGAACTTGTTATAAATTAAATTTGGGATTTAGAAATTTGACTTAAGCGAAATGCGAAACTAACTAAAGTTTGTGGATTTAATTTAGTGATAATTTAAATTTAAAAATGATTTTAAATTTAATAAAATTGATTTAATCAAATTTATGATGTAACGATGAATGTAAATACGAATTGAAATAAATAGAATTTGACTAAATGATTTGAACTAAAATTTACCATCAAATTTAATTAAATTGGGTATTAACTAAATTTAGGAAGTGAAATTGAGATCTAATTAAATTGAGCGTAAATGCTTAATATATTGTTAACTCAATGTTGAATTAAAATTTGGAAATATGATTTTAAATACATGAAATAAATTGAATCGTGAGATTGTCAAATTTCGAAAGTCGAATTTGCAACTTGACTTCCGGACTTTGATTTGTTTAAACGTAAATTTAAATGACCATCGGGTAATAAATACGTAGTTATTAAAGAGACCGGGATTGGATATGGACATACTCTCTGTCGATACCGAAAACCACTTTAATAACTATTATACGCGGAGTGTTGATCCAGAATGAAGTGGATGATTGATGAACGCGTTGACTGAAGAAAGAGAACGAGTTTGGATGACCCCGGACATGACTAAAACAGGAGCCGTGCCGAACCATTGAGGTTCGCCACCTCTAGCGGACACACTTCTTCGATACCATATCTATTACATTGTGATTCGATTTGGGTGCACCCCTCGATTTGGGAGTGTTGTTCGCGGTGTCGAGATAGTAGCTGCTATGCTCGACATCATTTCGGATCAGGCAACTACTAGTATCCTAGTTGGTATCGCCTCATGTACCTTGTCATACTGATTATCTTATTCGCGACCACTACGTTATGATTTGTACCTTGAGTATATGGATTGCCCTCTGGTGACTTCCGGTTTTGGGGAAACTACGGTCTTGTATATGCTTTTGGGAATATAAAAATGTGTTAAGGGGGATTATGGTAACGCCTTAACGCTATTTTAATACCGTACTTTACTGATTAGGCATTATCTACATACCGTACTCTATTGTATACATAGATAGTTTATCGGATCCTTAGAGATGTTTATTCATCTTTAAGTTATGAAATTTATTTACTAAATTGATTATTCTGCATAAGATTTTGAGTCCTGACTCGAGTGTTTCTTTTGTATATGCTCGGGTCAGTCTGAAGCTATCCAGTTTGCTGATCAAGGTTGGTTGAAGATGCTGAAGACCTAGCATTTATCATTATCTATCTATTTTGATGTCCTAGTCTGTTGGGCATTTATGTAGTTCTTTTGGTCACTTATGTTCAGACATTGTTGTATATTATGTAGTAGCTTCATGAACTGCTATTATGACGATGTAATTTCCGCTGCATTATTCTGTGACTGTTCTGTGACTGTGATGTTGTATTGATTCTCATTTACATTTATGTATTTATAATCCCATAATGATTCGTGTTTTGTATTATTTAAGTTGACATGTGAGGATTATTGTCGATTTAAATGGTACAAATATGCGGGTTGTTACAGATATTATAATAGTGTCTAGGGTTTTCAAGTAAATAGAAAATAGCCGAAATTGTTACATCTATTAAATTCCAGTTACTAGCCACAAAAGTGGGTAATACAAATCAAAACCGTAGGGTCTCGTAGGGAAAATAGATTTCCAACAATGGCAGGGCTACTGGAGTACCGCCCTTCACAGTACGGGGCCTAGATCACCGTACCGAGGATTACTCCCTTCATCCCCTGCAACACAAGGCCGGAACCACTCCTTACTGAACAGTCCCGAACAAGATAAACCCCGCGGTTATAGCTAGCAACCACCCACTAAGCCGAAATAAAAAGGGACATCTAGACAGGGGTAATATCTTGTCCTGCTTGGGCATGACCCACCTAACCTTGCTGCACCTCCCATGTTTTAGCCATTCCCGGTTGATGAGGCTTGAGGCTGCGATTACCTTTATAGAACATATCACTTAGAATGCTCATCGTCCGCCTGACGATGTGCTGAAAGCATTCAATCCATACAAGTTCGTTCCGGGTTCGAACGAAACCGAAGGTATTCTCGTCACACTCATTTTGGAATCACCCTCAGAGTCAACGACGATAACCCTTGCATTCTGAATACACCATCTCGATCTCCATTTCAGGATTCACGAACTAACGTTTAAATTGGATCGATGTGGTTTTCGGGGAATCAAATTTGATTCTTCCGATCCCGGTCTCATCGAATCCAAACGCCATTTTAAGGGCCAAGTTGTCTATGTAACTTAAATTGTTTAAAGTTAACAATTGAATTCATAAATCGATTTAACACAGATAAATAACATCAGATAAATCATATGGTAATTTAACACAGGTAAATAACACCGGATAAATCATATAGCAATTTAATGCAAATAAATCACACACTATCATCATAGATATATCCAGAATATCACAGAACATCACAGGATATAAATACATATCAAAGGCAGTCAATATAATCATCGATTCATATTAACAAGTTTGATTTGTTAAAACTTAATTGCATGCTTAAGAATAAATTACATTTTATTCTTTGCTTAATTAATTACTAATAAATTAACTTATTTCAATTCATTAATTACCTATTAATTATTCACTTAATTAATGAATTAATTTTTAGTTACTAATCAATAACCTTAATTATTGATTTATAAACTTAATTACACAATTAATTATTATTATTTATTTAATTAATCATTAATTATTAATTAACTTAATCGTTTAATCATTAATTAATTACTTAATTTGTTAACTACGATTTGTTAATTAATCAACTTCAAATGATTCTTCATTACAAATTATTTATACAAGGTTATCATTGAAATCTTTAATTACAATTTAATTGCATTTTGAACTACTGTTAAATTACAATTATAAATTTAATTCATAATTAAACTTTGATTTTACATTAAGTACCCTTCTTCGTTTTCTGTAAAACTTTAAAGTTCTACTTGGCTTGAAACAGTTTGTAAACATTTATAACCTGATTAATACTTAGCTTATGAATCTTTTGCTTAATATAGTTTGCAAGCTACTGACATTAAAACTCGAAATAAGTCTCGCATCTAACACAGGTCAAAATCGATACTACCCAGTATGTTTCTCGCGTCAATCCTCCTACTCCCCCTTATCTTCTTCTTCCCCTGTTCTTTTCTTCCCTGTTCTTTTATTTTAGCTTAAGTTAAAACTGTAGAAACATATTAATACGCACGCGCCTCTCAACCAAAACTTCTCAGCTAAAACCCGAAGCAACACGCTAATGTTCTCGAGTTAAACTCGAGTCGATCCCCAGCATATACTTCCCCACCGCCGTGCACGTGCACGGCGGTCCACCACCGTGCCATCGCATCACGACGCCACCCACAAGTCACAAAGCATCCCCTCACGCGAAATCCAAACCCAGATATACCCAATTACCACGAAAAAAATATATGCCCTAAATGTCGAACTTAAACACGAACCCAGTGGTCAAAAACCACCTCGTTCTCACTACTGCGACCCTCTGAGGTGACGTGGCTTCGGTCAATCCTTGCCAACACCCCTCTCGAGCCTCTACCCAAAACTCAAGCCACTCGGTGATGTTATGATGTCGCGATCACCAAAAACGCAGAACCCAAAGATACAGACCTTAAACCCTACT
This sequence comes from Allium cepa, assembly GCA_030765085.1. Lineage (NCBI taxonomy): Eukaryota > Viridiplantae > Streptophyta > Magnoliopsida > Asparagales > Amaryllidaceae > Allium > Allium cepa. Next base: position 663,722,559 of record CM060934.1, on the reverse strand, counting down.
TAAATCAAAATCTCCAAATCCCTGTATTCAAAAATTTGTTTGACATTTTTCTGGAATCACATAGATTACAAACTTGCATCCTATCAATTTACAGGAATTAAAATTAACTCGATCTTCCTGAATTTGCAAAAACCTATTCTAGTTTCATTATAAAACTGCTCTTAAATTCCTTGCTTAAAAAATCAAAATTTTTATGCTAAAAATCATAATTATGTGTATGGAATCTAAACATGTTATTGAATTTACAAAATTAAACATATGAATTTTGAACCTTTTAATTAGTTTACCTGTAACTTGAAAAACAGTATGCATAAAATTCTGTTAAACTCAAATAAAGTTGTAAACCTTGATTTGGGTAAACACCTTAAATTAGCATGAATATCCAAGTGCAAAATATTTATATGAAGAGGTATTTACATTTTCTTTGCTTTACTGTCTTCAGAAACTTGGGAAGAACACTGAAGAACGGTTATATTATATTTCCAGAGCAACAGAAGTTCTTTGCACAACTTATTAAACACAAACATCACAACACATACCATTTAATGTTAAATACACAGATTTAAATTTGTAAATAGTAAGTTTACTCACCTATGGTTTAACAGAGGGTAGTTCGGTTTCCAGATGCACACAGTTTCCTAGCCTTCAGCTTTGAATTTCAAACTCCAACCTTTGATGTTGTAGATGTTACATAAATTTGTTTGTATTAAATTCAAGTTGCAGTTTTGTTTTATACTTTTTTTTTTTCAGGCTTTGCTTTTGCAGTTACATATGAACTCCAGAATAAGAAATAATGAATTCATATATAACTTGAATAATATGTCTTCTTGAACAAGCCTTAACTTGATATTACATTTATTTTAATTTTTTATTTATAATAAGGTACTGAGACAAATCAAACATTTCGGCTGGAAGGTAGTATTTGAAAGAATGTGTGCTAATTAAAGGTTTGTGTTTTCATTTAAGTTAACACACCATTAATGTTTGGTGACACAACAATTCGGTACAAATATATTTTCAGGTTTCTATTTGTACTAATATTTCTTCGTGAAGGTGTATACTTATTATGTGTTGCTGACACATGGATTTTATAAATATATTTGCAGCTCTTATGTTTGAACTAGGAAGTGAATATTTGTTTACATGTAATGAATATTAGCTGAAAGTTTACTTATATCGACTGCATGTTCTTAGTGCAAGATATTTTGTACTTGATGTAAATGTTTTGTCTTCTTTTCATTATTCATGTGTATATGCAGGTTATAGTAATAATTCTACATATGTAAATATATTATGCAGTAATCTAATTAGTTTGTAGCTTCAATTAATGAATGTTTTCAAATTCTGTTTGTTTTGTACAAGACACAGATTTTTCCCATTTTTAATATTGAAGTGAACAACTTTGTTTCTCTTATGCATATAAATTTCAGTAGCATAAGTTTTATTACTGGTTTGCATTTACTTTTATTTCTAGACAAAACTCTTGATTGCATAAAGATATCTTATATTAACTTTGTTTTCTTATGCATAAATATAATTAAACTTTTATTATTCCATAATTTATGATTATGTTTTATGCTAGTTTTATGTTTATATTTATAATCATTTATTTGGTTTTATATTTATGCGTTAAATTTCCATGTTTATGTTCAATATTTTCTATGTTTGTTTGTTTTGAACATTATCATTTCCATTTCATTTTATAGGTACTAGATTAAATATCAACCATATAAAATCTTTGATTTTAGTGTAAAAGACAGATTTTTTTTTAAATGGTTTCCAAAGCGTTCTAATTTAAAAAAATTCAAATCAAAACTTTCTTTTATGAAACATATAACTATTAAATATCAAGATCTCATCAATTATAAACATTGACAAGCTTATATTTAATTTATATTAGACTAAATATTTATTAAATATGCTGTCAAAAATTCCGGGTTGTTACAATACATGAACACCAACATCAGAGTAGAATGTATATGATACAACAACAAAATATAATGCCACAGCGGAAAAGACAACATAACAACTGAATAACACCAACAGAGCTTCCAAAAAGAGAGAGCGAGAATCCAACATACTTCGACTTCGATAAGGTTTTCCAAAACTCCAAAGACTTTCAGATCCAAAAGGCTTCCAAACCAAAGACTCCAAACCAAAAGCTTCCAAAGACTTCAAAGATTTTCCAAATCTACAATCCAACTTTGCTCTAGATTAAACTTAATAACTTACTTAAAAACTTTACTAATCCCAAACTTAAATCAAAACAATTATTTAAAAGAATGAGTAAAAAATTGTTTAAATTTGAATATGTTTAAAAATTTGAAAACTGTAACTACACTTACCCGAGATTAACTCGAGTGTCGCCCCAAATAAAAACCCAAATCCCCCGAGACTTCCTCGAGCCACCTTTTTTTCTTTTTTTCCTTTGTTTTTTGGTTTTAAATTTAAACCCAATACTTACACGTAAACACACGATCCAAGACTCCAGCCACAACCAAGTTTTCCTGAGATCGACTTCAAGGCGACAACTTTCCTCGATTACCAGACAACCCAAACACCAAACTACCTCATGCACATGCACAAGGATTCCGGCCACCTCTGGTCGATGCTGAGACCATCAGCAAGACGTCGACGACCTCCCCTAAGTTTCCGACCGCCCAGAAACCCGAAACTACGACGAACTCGCAATCGAGCAACTCGACAAAACCTGGAACGAAACTGGATCACTAGTAGATTGCCTCAACCCACCGCCTCAGGCTACCAGAGGCCATGCAACTCCGTCCAGTGTTCCGCCTGTGTGACGACCGCCCATGACTCCCGCACCAAAACAAGAGAATAGAGCGCTAAAAGGTGTGCCAGGCAGCCATGGACGATAGTCAGGGTAAAACAAAACAGAAGAATCTCTATCGCATAACTCACAGCGCATGGATAAAATACAATAGAGAAATATAATATAGTGAAGCTCCATAGAACAGAACATCATCATATAAGCATCACAGTAGTTTCATACAATCATCTACTCAAATCCATACATGAAAGCCTCACTACAAATCACTCAACCAAATACAGCAGCGGATACCCAGTACATATAGTAAGAAAACTAATATGCAAAGCCTCCTGCTCGTCTTCGTCATCTTCAGCGTAGAACTCCTAGCACAGCACCTGTCACCTGCTACCTAGTCTGCCCATCCCAAACATGGATGAACAGCCCAAGGTAATAAGAGGAGACATAAAACCTTGAGTCAGACAAAGTCTTAGTGAGCAGTAAATCAACTATCAAGCATACCAAAAGAGCATAAAGGATAAAAGGAATAGGAACCAAACCATCCCACTCCACCTCTTTCTACAGTGATAGCCCCCAGACACACACTAAGGAGAAGTAGGCATAACATAGCAGATAAGTAAGGTAAAGCAATAATCACTCGAGTCAAGGACGATGTTTTCCAAATACAAACCCCCAAGGCCTAAACCAAGATCAGATAAGCACTCAGAAAACACCGCTCTTGAAGCCGAATGATAATACAACCAAACATCCAAACATCCATGACTCTGGCTATCACTGTTAACCTTGCTTCGAAATCACCGTTAATTGAATGACCGACTCCTTCCTGAGCCATCTGTCAAGGGCTAATGGTAACCCCGGTTCTAGACAAAACTCCGCACACTGCCTTGTGCCTAGGACTTATCTTCTTGGCCCAGAGTACTCGACTACCTTCCTGTAGTCTTTTAGGCGTCCCTATGTACCCTTGCTTTAAGTTTGCTAGAACCTTCAACAACGATAAAGTCCAAGCCTCCTAGTCATCCTCCTCGACGACTATTCTCAACCTAGCCCAAGCTACCTCTTGAGCAGCTCCATTATCAACCAACTTGAACTACCCTTCAAGTTATCAACATGCTTGGAATGATCCCTGCCTGGATTAAGCCAAGACTCACATCATACTTGAACTACCCTTCAAGATATCAACATGCCTCGCTTCATCACATCAAAGCAAGATCTCAACTCAACAACATGGTTTGCCTCATCGCATCATGGCAAAGTTCCATCTCAACATCATACATATGAGCTTCAACATCCGCTACATATGCCTTAAGCAGCTTTCACCATTCAAGAGCCTTCTTCCGTAGCTTTTGAATCATCTTCAATCACCTTGTTCCAAATCAACTACTAGCTAACTTGGAAACAATCAAATCTAGCATTCATTCAAACATTCAAGCATTCAAACAAGATATATTAAGCAATAACAATTATAATGGCAATTTCGTAATTAAGTGTGCAAAAGTCCAACATATGTGAAATCATGGTTTTTAGCATAGATCTATCAAATCTAAACATGGGTTTTATCTCTAATACTTGATAAATAACTTCTAAAGGTAAACATCTTCAAACATGATGGATCTACATGCAGACTTAAGGAAAATGCGAGAAAACGCTAACTTTAACACATAAAAATATCACCAATCCCATACACTCCTTTGGATCCGCGTGAGAGATAACTACCACTCACCAAATCACCAAAACAACCTAAAATGAATCAACTACAGATCTGGACAGCAAGGACTTGGACTTGATCCGGAGAAATTTCACTTGAAACGGTGAAATCTAGCCTCTTCGGATGAAAATCTTCAACTTTGGCTCTTGATCTTGATCTTCAATCTTCAATGGATGTTAGCACTTGATAGAAGTAGAGAAAGAAGTGATGAAAATACTGTAGTCGAGTTTCCAAAATGGCAGCACTTCGTCGCTTCGAAATCCGGTGCCAAAAAGTGAGCCGAACCCCTCTATTTATAGGCTGAATCAACCATAGCTCGGCTGTCCCTTAGGTCGTCGCCGACCCAACACTTGAGTCGCCCCCGACTTATCTACACAACCGACTCACCAGGCAGCCGACCCACACTAAGTCGTACTAAGGTCCTATTTGCCACACGACTCACGACCTACAGCCTCACCGACTCAGAGACCTAACGACTCAAAAGCCTAAGTCCCTAACGACTTATCCACTAAGTCGGCCCACCGACCTAAGCCTTAGCCGACTCAACATCTACCGACCCAACTCCCTAAGTCGGTCACTTCCTTAGGTCGGTCTAAACTACTGGATCCCTAACACTATGAGTCGGCAACGACTCATTTTGCTAACCCTTAACCCGCTGACTCGGCCTAGACCATGAGTCGTTCCTCTCTTGACTCGGTCACATACTAACTCGGCCACACCTACACTCGCTCCTTCTCTAAGTCGCTCTAACACTATAGGTCATTAACTCTCATGAGTCGGCCACCATGAGTCGGTAACGACTCAAGCCTTAACTCGGCTATGACTCATCACCTGACCCACTAACTCGTCCAAACGACTTACCTAACTTAAGTCGGTTGCTTCCTTATCTCGGCCAACACTCCAACCCGTAACCCCTCCTTGAGTCGGTCCCCTATGAGTCGGTCACGACTCATCCCTTAGCTCGGCAATGCTCATGAGTCGGTCACAACTCATACTCCACCCGGGTTAACTTCTAAACGACTCAAGCTAGAGGCAACACAAACAACACTATCGACCTGCAAATTCTACGATCCATCGACACGTAAAATACGGGTCGTTACATTCTCTCCCCCTTAGGAATTTCGCCCCCGAAATTCCAAGCAAACAATCAGAAATCAAAGATATTCCGCATGCCTACCATCCAAAGCAATCAACAAACCATGCAACCAATTCTAGCCTAGCATGCAGAATTCTAAGACTCAGAACAAGCTACAAATTCATGAGATGTCACGACACTTTAGGGCCATACCTCGAAGAGTCCGGGATGAGCTGCCTTCATCCTCTCTTCCTCCTCCCATGTACAGTCGTTAACATCATCACTCCATTGTACCTTGAGCAACGTAATCGTCTTCCTCCTAAGCTGTTTCGTATCGGTTTCAACAATACGAAGCGGCTTACGAGGTCTCGAAACAACTGGATAAACCTCCAAGTCTTCACAGCTATCAGCAGAAACCACAGTAGTTGGGTCGTGCACATACTTCCGTAGATAAGATACATGAAAAACATTGTGCACACCCGCCATCTTTTCCGGTAACTCCAATCTATAAGCGAGCTTTCCAATTCGCTCGATAATCGGGAATGGTCTAACAAATCTCGGAGTTAACTTTCCTTTCTTTCCGAATCTAATGACACTCTTCAGAGGAGAAATCTTCACAAAAACCATATCACCTACGTCGAATTCCAAATCCTTTCGACGATTATCTGCATAACTTTTCTGACGATCTTGGGCTGCCTTCATTCGTTGCCGAATGATCTCTATACAATCCGAAGTCTGTCGAATCATCTCTGGCCCAAGTATCAGCTTTTCTCCAGTTTCCAACCAACATGTCGGAGAGTTACACGGTCTTCCATATAATGCCTCATATGGTGCCATACCAATGCTCGACTGATAACTGTTATTATAAGCAAACTCCACCAAATGAAGGTGATCTTCCCATGATCCTCCGAAGTCCAAAACACAAGCTCTAAGAAGATCTTCCAAAACCCGGTTGACTCTCTCAGTCTGACCATCTGTTTGAGGGTGATAAGCTGTACTCAAACACAACTCAGTTCCCAAAACTTCCTGGAAGCTCTTCCAAAATCCACTAGTGAACAATGGGTCTCGATCGCTCACTATATTCTTCGGAACACCATGGAATCGAACAATCCACTTCACATACAACTCAGCCAGTTTCGATGCAGTCCTAGTCGATCGAACGGGAATGAACCTTGCACTCTTGGTCAAACGATCTACTATGACCCAAATCCCTTCATTCCCTGCTCTTGTCCTAGGTAGACCATCGATAAAGTCCATCGACACTTGCTCCCATTTCCATGTAGGAACCTCTAATGGCTGAAGCAATCCACTGGGCTTCTTCTGCTCAGCTTTCACCAACTGGCAATTCATACACTTGGAAATAAAGTTTCCAACATCCTTCTTCATACCTTCCCAGTAGTAGGTTCTCTTCATATCCCGATACATCTTATTTCCACCTGGATGAATTGTCAACTTCGAGTGATGACTCTCCCTCAGAACTTCATCTCTCAATCCATCTACATCGGGAACAACTAGTCGCCCTTGCTTTCGAAGCCAACCCTCTCGATCGACCTCGAATCCCTTATCCTTCTCCGGGTCCAATCCAGATTCCAAATCACAGATAATCTTGACAAGCTTATCATCTCCCCTTTGCCTCTCACCAATTCTTTCCACAAGAGTAGGCCTTATCGATAAGTTTGCCAACATCTCAGGTTCCAATTCACATCTAGGCCTGAAATCAAATCCAGCCAAATACTCAAGACTCTTCCATTCCGAAAACATGGCTCCCAATCCTGCATGTCTTCGACTTAACGCATCAGCCACTGCGTTACCTTTCCCCGGAGTATAGGCTATACCAAAATCATAAGATGCTAGGAACTCTAGCCACCGTTGCTGTCGAAGATTTAAATCCTTTTGGGAGAACAGATACTTCAACGACTTATGATCTGTAAACAACTCGAATCTAACTCCCAATAGATAATGTCTCCACATCTTCAAAGCAAACACAATCGCCGCTAACTCCAAATCATGAGTCGGATAGTTCCTTTCATGCGGCTTCAGTTGTCGACTTGCATATGCAACAACTTTATCCTTCTGCATTAGCACTGCTCCAAGTCCAGTACCACATGCATCGGTGTAAACCACCATCTCATCATTCCCACTTGGAATAGTCAAAACAGGAGCACTCGTCAGTCGCTCTTTCAGGATCACGAAAGCTTGCTCACACTTATCATCCCATTTGAACAACTGGTTCTTCTTCGTCAATCCTGTCAACGGTGCAGCTATCTTGGAAAAGTCTTTGATAAACCGACGATAATATCCTGCTAATCCAAGAAAACTTCTTACATCAGATGCATTCTTAGGTCTAACCCAATCCTGGATTGCTGCCACCTTAGCGGGATCAACCGCTATTCCATTTCCAGAAATAACATGACCTAAGAACCTCACTTCATTCTTCCAGAAGTGACACTTCGAAAACTTAGCCTTCAGCTGATGTTTCCGCAATATATCCAAAACAATCCTCAAGTGCGTCTTGTGCTCTTCCTCAGTTCTGGAATAAACCAAAATATCATCCACGAACACAAGCACGAACTTATTCAACTGATCTCTGAACACTCTATTCATAAGATCCACAAAATATGCTGGCGCGTTAGTCAACCCAAACGGCATTACCAGCCACTCATAAAACCCGGATGGTGTCCTGAAAGCAGTCTTCGGCACACTATCCTTCGCCACTCTCAACTGGTGAAATCCCGTTGCCAAATCCATCTGAGAAAACACCTTAGCCTCGTGAAGCTGATCAAACAAGTCATCTATTCTCGGCAATGGATACTTGTTCTTCTTAGTCACCTTATTCAGTTCACGATAATCAACACACAACCTCAACGATCCATCCGCTTTGGTTGCAAACACAACGGGCGCACCCCATTCGGACACACTCCTCCGAATGAATCCTTTCCGTAAAAGGTCATCAACTTGCACCTTCAGCTCTTGCTGCTCCCTCGGTGCCATCCGCCTAAGAGGCATCACAACAGGTCTGGCTCCCTCAACTAGATCGATACGAAACTCGATCTCCCTATGCGGCGGCAACCCTTTGACTTCGTCAAAGACATCCTCAAATCCATTCACAATAGGCACCGATGACAGTCCATCCCGTGGAACAACCAGCGAATACATGAAGCTCATGAAGACGCCTTCCTCATGCTTACATCGTATCACAACCTTTCGCCCTTCCACATTCCCGACTGTCACCTCCAGCCTCTCACAATCAATCCTAGCCGCATACTTCCTAAGCCAGTCCATACCCAAAATAATTCCGAACCCCGCAAAGTTCAGAACAAAGCAATCACAAACAAACGAGCAATCATGACTCGAAACAACTAGACCACGGCATATCATACACAAACATGACGAACCCCCAACTGGATTAGTCACAACCAATGGCCTATCAACAATATCCGGTTTCATACCTAACCGGCTTACCAAATCATCACAAACAAAAGAATGCGACGCTCCAGTATCAAACAACACTCTAACTGGAACACCACAAATAGAAAGAGTACCTTGAACAACCACACTCTTCCCCTTCTCTTCAGCAGTAGGAGCTTTCGAAGACAATGGAACAGCCCCCAAAGCATAGGCTTGCACAACCTGCCTATCTTTCCTCGGTTCTGGACAGTCCTTCTTGATATGTCCCAGCTTATCACAGTTGTAACACTTTCCCGGCACCTTGGGATTCTTACAATCTTTGTAAAGATGGCCCTTCTGCTGGCAGTTATAGCAAGTCATTTCGCTCTTCGGCTTCTTCTGGCCATCCTTACCCTTCTGTTGCTGCTGCTTCCTCCTCTTATTGCCATTCTGGTGTGGTTTAGATCCTTCCCTGGTTACAGCAACAACAGAACTTTCCTTAGGAAACAAACTCTCATGCCTAAGGGCTTTCTCCACAAGCTTCTCAAATGGATCGTCCAAATGATCCACTAACTGCCTCCCAAGATAAGCATCCAGACCAGTCACAAACTTCTCATTCTTCTGATAGGGAGAATCAATGTACGATCTGGCATACTTAGACAAAGCTTCGAACTCAGAAATATACTCCAGAACAGGCCTTCCGCCTTGTTTGAGCTCCACAAATCTCTTGAACAAAACAGACCTCTGAGCAGTAGAGATGAACTTGGCTTCAAATCTAACTTGGAACTGCTCCCAAGTAATCTCTTCTTCTGGTGTATCTATGGTGATAGAATTCCACCAATCCGCAGCCCTCCCTTGAAGCTGCCTCGATGCAAGCTTTCTCTTGGTTGCATCCTCAATCCCTAGATCACCAAAAATCCTTCGGCAAGCATCAATCCACCTCTGTACCTCAATAGTCGACTCCGTCCCTAAGAAAGCTTTTCCTCCAAGAGAAGTATAATCCTTGCAAAGCTTAGCAAAATCTACTGGCCTCGGAGCTTGGACTTGAACTCCCACATCCACTGATGATCCTGAAGCTGGTATCCTTCTCATGATCGAAGTCATCATCGCTTCGAACATAGTTCCATAATTAACAGCTCCTTCATCAGCACGGCTTTCCCTTGCAGCTGGTCTCCCTCTTCGACTCATCCTTAATATCTGTAATAAGAATGATTAGAACACCTTAAGAAACAACTGCATAAGGAGTTCAAATCCTTCCAGGCTACTATATTATATATAGTAATCATCCATCAAATTACAATTACGTCTCTCTTACGTAGTTACATCAGCGAGCGTTGGCTAAAATCGATTAACCAAAGCTCTGATACCAAATGTGACGACCGCCCATGACTCCCGCACCAAAACAAGAGAATAGAGCGCTAAAAGGTGTGCCAGGCAGCCATGGACGATAGTCAGGGTAAAACAAAACAGAAGAATCTCTATCGCATAACTCACAGCGCATGGATAAAATACAATAGAGAAATATAATATAGTGAAGCTCCATAGAACAGAACATCATCATATAAGCATCACAGTAGTTTCATACAATCATCTACTCAAATCCATACATGAAAGCCTCACTACAAATCACTCAACCAAATACAGCAGCGGATACCCAGTACATATAGTAAGAAAACTAATATGCAAAGCCTCCTGCTCGTCTTCGTCATCTTCAGCGTAGAACTCCTAGCACAGCACCTGTCACCTGCTACCTAGTCTGCCCATCCCAAACATGGATGAACAGCCCAAGGTAATAAGAGGAGACATAAAACCTTGAGTCAGACAAAGTCTTAGTGAGCAGTAAATCAACTATCAAGCATACCAAAAGAGCATAAAGGATAAAAGGAATAGGAACCAAACCATCCCACTCCACCTCTTTCTACAGTGATAGCCCCCAGACACACACTAAGGAGAAGTAGGCATAACATAGCAGATAAGTAAGGTAAAGCAATAATCACTCGAGTCAAGGACGATGTTTTCCAAATACAAACCCCCAAGGCCTAAACCAAGATCAGATAAGCACTCAGAAAACACCGCTCTTGAAGCCGAATGATAATACAACCAAACATCCAAACATCCATGACTCTGGCTATCACTGTTAACCTTGCTTCGAAATCACCGTTAATTGAATGACCGACTCCTTCCTGAGCCATCTGTCAAGGGCTAATGGTAACCCCGGTTCTAGACAAAACTCCGCACACTGCCTTGTGCCTAGGACTTATCTTCTTGGCCCAGAGTACTCGACTACCTTCCTGTAGTCTTTTAGGCGTCCCTATGTACCCTTGCTTTAAGTTTGCTAGAACCTTCAACAACGATAAAGTCCAAGCCTCCTAGTCATCCTCCTCGACGACTATTCTCAACCTAGCCCAAGCTACCTCTTGAGCAGCTCCATTATCAACCAACTTGAACTACCCTTCAAGTTATCAACATGCTTGGAATGATCCCTGCCTGGATTAAGCCAAGACTCACATCATACTTGAACTACCCTTCAAGATATCAACATGCCTCGCTTCATCACATCAAAGCAAGATCTCAACTCAACAACATGGTTTGCCTCATCGCATCATGGCAAAGTTCCATCTCAACATCATACATATGAGCTTCAACATCCGCTACATATGCCTTAAGCAGCTTTCACCATTCAAGAGCCTTCTTCCGTAGCTTTTGAATCATCTTCAATCACCTTGTTCCAAATCAACTACTAGCTAACTTGGAAACAATCAAATCTAGCATTCATTCAAACATTCAAGCATTCAAACAAGATATATTAAGCAATAACAATTATAATGGCAATTTCGTAATTAAGTGTGCAAAAGTCCAACATATGTGAAATCATGGTTTTTAGCATAGATCTATCAAATCTAAACATGGGTTTTATCTCTAATACTTGATAAATAACTTCTAAAGGTAAACATCTTCAAACATGATGGATCTACATGCAGACTTAAGGAAAATGCGAGAAAACGCTAACTTTAACACATAAAAATATCACCAATCCCATACACTCCTTTGGATCCGCGTGAGAGATAACTACCACTCACCAAATCACCAAAACAACCTAAAATGAATCAACTACAGATCTGGACAGCAAGGACTTGGACTTGATCCGGAGAAATTTCACTTGAAACGGTGAAATCTAGCCTCTTCGGATGAAAATCTTCAACTTTGGCTCTTGATCTTGATCTTCAATCTTCAATGGATGTTAGCACTTGATAGAAGTAGAGAAAGAAGTGATGAAAATACTGTAGTCGAGTTTCCAAAATGGCAGCACTTCGTCGCTTCGAAATCCGGTGCCAAAAAGTGAGCCGAACCCCTCTATTTATAGGCTGAATCAACCATAGCTCGGCTGTCCCTTAGGTCGTCGCCGACCCAACACTTGAGTCGCCCCCGACTTATCTACACAACCGACTCACCAGGCAGCCGACCCACACTAAGTCGTACTAAGGTCCTATTTGCCACACGACTCACGACCTACAGCCTCACCGACTCAGAGACCTAACGACTCAAAAGCCTAAGTCCCTAACGACTTATCCACTAAGTCGGCCCACCGACCTAAGCCTTAGCCGACTCAACATCTACCGACCCAACTCCCTAAGTCGGTCACTTCCTTAGGTCGGTCTAAACTACTGGATCCCTAACACTATGAGTCGGCAACGACTCATTTTGCTAACCCTTAACCCGCTGACTCGGCCTAGACCATGAGTCGTTCCTCTCTTGACTCGGTCACATACTAACTCGGCCACACCTACACTCGCTCCTTCTCTAAGTCGCTCTAACACTATAGGTCATTAACTCTCATGAGTCGGCCACCATGAGTCGGTAACGACTCAAGCCTTAACTCGGCTATGACTCATCACCTGACCCACTAACTCGTCCAAACGACTTACCTAACTTAAGTCGGTTGCTTCCTTATCTCGGCCAACACTCCAACCCGTAACCCCTCCTTGAGTCGGTCCCCTATGAGTCGGTCACGACTCATCCCTTAGCTCGGCAATGCTCATGAGTCGGTCACAACTCATACTCCACCCGGGTTAACTTCTAAACGACTCAAGCTAGAGGCAACACAAACAACACTATCGACCTGCAAATTCTACGATCCATCGACACGTAAAATACGGGTCGTTACAGCCTGACTCCTACGCTTCCATTCCCACCTGTGCGATCGCCTCTAGTTCATCCATAAGGATGTAGCAGCTCGAATTTCGACCACCACCAAAACATGACTTAAAACCCTAGATCGACACCGTTTGTCCTTCACAATGATCAGGAATTTTTCTGATCATTTTTCCCAAGTTCGACCATCACCCAGCTATCTCCATTAGCAATCCCTATCCTACATTCTATTCCTATCGCCGGGAATCGCCAGAAAACCCAAAAACGATCAACTCGAGATATCTCCATGTTTACAAACTTAAAATCATGATTCCACTTTCAAAAATCATTGTTTTCGAAAATGTTTTACAATATATAATTAAAACCAGGAATCATAATGCTTGAATTCTCCACATATACTTAGCTTTCCTGTATTTTTCAATTTCCAGAAAATGCTTTAACTAAATTCACTTAAAAATATTTTTAGGATCTAGATCTTGATTAAACAATCATGTTTTTTTAGACTCTAAACCCTAAGAAAAACATAGGGAGAGATTTTGATTTTTGAAACGGGTTTAGACTCTGTAAACCTGGAACAAAACCAATGTTCTTGTTTTCCATACATGCACATATCATATCCACCTATATATACACATATTTGTATACATGCAAATAAATTTACAACTTTACATCAAGCATGATTACAAACAACAAGTTATAATCTAGATTTTAAAAGAGTTTTACTCACCTTTAATTTTGAAACAGAGAAGCTGGAACTTGAAAAATGTAAAATATTTTAGGATTTCGATCTGCTTTGTTATTTGATTTGAATTGAACTTGTTCTTGAGTTGAAACTGTTCTTGATTTGTTGAGTTTAATCTTTGAATTTGCTTTGATATTGAGATGATCTAGCTTCACTTGATCTTTTTATCTTTGATTTTTCTTTTCTGTTTTGATTTCTGGTTTATACTTATGGGCTTGAACTTTTTAATTTTCTTAGGTCTTTGATTTTAAATTTGTTGATTTGAGTTCCTTTAAGTTTTGAATATTATTAAAGAAATGAGAAGAGAGGAGTTAGAGTAGTTTATATAATCTTGTTTCCATTATTTTTTTAAATAATAGAAAATTCAAAAATTTGACACTTGTAATAATGCATGATGATTAAGTTAAAACTTGTTAATTTCTATGTTAATTCATTACACTTGTTAATTTATGTGTTAACAATTTAACACTTGTCTTTTTGCATTTTTTATATGGTTTTAAATTACATTTTATATTTTAATAATTACATTTCTTTTGTTTATATTTATACAATTTAAAATAAAATGATTTTAAACTAATTTATACATAAATAAAAATCATACATATATTTTTATTTCAAATCCAAATATATTTTTGGATATCTTATATTTGAATTTTTAAATTCAAATTCCAATTACAATCTATTCATATATATATATATATATATATATATATATATATATATATATATATATAAATCAACACTTATCTTTTTTTTTGAAAAATTCAAATTAATTCCAGATAGTTTATTAATTACTAAATTTAAATTTGGTTTAAAAACGGGATTGTTACAAACAAACTTAGAATAGGATGAGCATACAATTGAAGAGCAAGTCAGAGAAACAAGTCCAATTCCTTCGGGGAAGAAGAAGAGATAAATGAATCAAGCGAAGAACTAACTCATGAAGAATCAACTTTAAGTAGAAAATGAAGTAAGAAGATCTACAAGACAAACTCGACCTCCAATCAAATTAAGGGATTATGTATCCCAATAGGTGATGTATCCAATATAGAATTTTATTGCATATAACGTCAACTAGGCCCCATTAATAATCTCCCTCTCTCCCTCCTGTTGTATCCCCTTCATACTAAGCCTGCTTGAGTTAACACTAACCAAATGGAACCAACCAACTTTAGTGAAGCCAATCAAAGCTCAATTTGGCGCAAGGCTATGAATGAAGAACTTGAAGACTTAGATAAAAATAACACAGGGGATATTATTAATTTTACCAAAGAATAAAAAACCTGTAGGTTGCAAATGGGTATACAAAATCAAATACAATAGTGATGGAGTTATTGAAAGGAACAAAGCTAGTTAGTGGCCAAGGGATTTACCTAAACATATGGTATTAACTACCAAGAAACTTCTGCACCAGTAGAAAAAATGGATGTAGTTAGCAAAAATAGATTTGTTCGAAATGGATGTAAAAAATGCATTCTTTAAAGGAAATTTAGAAGAGGAAGTCTATATGACTCTTCCTTCGGGATACAAAAGTTAGATGAACGCATCACTGGTGTGTAAACTAAAAAAGACAAACTATTGCCTGAGGCAATGTCCAAGAGCGTGGTACGCCAAACTAAGCTTTTCTCTTTTAAAGATTAATTTTTTTTAAAGTACTGCTTTTTCCTCTATGTTCATCAAACACTCACAAAATACCACTACTATTATTTTGCTTTATGTAGATGACATTATCATCACTGGAAATAATAATGAGAAAATTAAAAGGGTTAATAATATTTAAAAGGAATTTGACATCAAAGATCTTGCAAAACTTTCATGTTTTCTTGGAATATAAATAGCCCACTCAAGTAAAAGATTATTACCATCCCAAAGAAAATAAGTCCTTAATTTGTTAAAAGTGACTGGTAAATTAAAAGCCAAACCAGCTAATACACCTATGAATACGAATATAAAACTTGGAATTGAACATGGTGAGACATTATCTGACATAGGAAAATATCGGAGGATGATAGGAAAATTAATTTACTTTCAATAACCAGATCTGGCATTGCCTTTGTAGTTAGTGTCATGAGTCAATTTATGCATGCTCAACGTATCACCACTTGAGTGCAATTGATAGGATATTGAGATACGTTAAAGGCACTCCAAGTCAAGGAATTTGGATGAAGAATAACAATTATAACAATATGGTTGGTTTTTATGATGCAGATTGGCGGAAGTTATGACAGAAAATCAACTATAGGGTTTTGTACATTTGTATGTGGTAACTTGGTCACTTGGAAAAGAAAAAAGCAGAAAATTGTGGATAGATCAAGTGTAGAAGCAAAATATTGAGCCAGGACATCCACATCAAGTGAGGTTACCTGGACTAAGCAATTACACAGTAACATAAAGAGAGAGCGTACAAGAACAATGCAAATGTATTGTGATAATCAAGCTGCACGCCATATTGCATCCAATCTAGTTTTCCACAAGATGACAAAACATATAGAGATAAATTATCACTTTATTAGAGAAAAAGTGCAATATGAGGAAATAGAAACTCCATTTTTCAAAAGCGAAGAGCTATTGACATATATTTTCACAAAAGCACTCGACAAAGCCAACCATCTAAACATACTTGACAAGTTAAGTTTTATAAATTTATCCGAACCCTATTTGAGGTGAATGTTGAGAATTATGAATGATAGCCTCAAAATATTTCACCATAGGCTGAAAACAGGAAACAAATAAAAGTCCAGCATCCATTATACAGTTGTCAGCTATACTTGGTATTTAGCTGTAATTATGGTGGAATTAGGCAATAATAATTTAGGAAATAAGCGACGGCTAGTAGAATTTGGAAAATAAGCAACGGCTTGTAGAATTATAATTTAGGAAATAAACAACAGTTAGTAGAATTAAGCTATGTAATCATGTACAAAGAGCTTGTAGAATTAGAAAAATTAGTGATAAAACTAATTATTCATCATATTCTCTCTTCTCCTTTAAAATTCAATAGAGTTTCATCATTCAGTATAACTTTCTCACCATGTTAATGTGATGGTTAAGATTTGGTAACATTGTAAATTCATTTTTAATGTTGAAAGAAATATTAATTGTTTAATATTTTATTCTCGAACACATATGCCACATATGTAGGGGAAGCATATCGATGGGGAGAGCACATTATACATATTGAAACATTGTGCTATGATTTTAATTTCTTTATTGTATCTAGTACACACTCAACATGAGTTATATCTGTCAGATCTTAACTTCTTGTTTGTTATCATCAAAAGGAGGAGATTGTGGAGTGTATGCCTTCTTTGATGATAGAAAATATATTTTTATATTTGTTTTTGTTTTCAGAGTGTGTTGCAACTTAAAAATCATCAAAGCACAATTTTGTTTCTAATTATTTTTATCTGTAGTAATAATATGTATTTATTATTATTATTAAAAAAGAAATATTATCAAAAATTGCAGTTAATTTCTTTTTGATATTAACAATAAATACGTTATATTTAATATGTTTGTTCAGCATTGTATATTTATAGATTTTTTTATAGAATACCTGTTATGGAGAAGTTTTCTTTTAGTGCAATAAAAGACTGCATATACAAAAGGAAACAATTAAATATTTAAAACAAGAAATATATCACTACACAATCTAAAGTTGTATATATATGGAAAAGGAAAATAAATAGATGATACAAAGCAAAGAACTGTACACATAATCAGACGTTAAATTTGAAAAGATACAGCAGAATTTGTTTTCCATTATATACAGATTTTATTTTCTACACACAAAAATAAACTATCTTATAAATCCATATCATCCTCAGTATCCTCTCCATACATGTTTCCATACTTATACATCTCCATTACAATCCACTAATCCTATATAAACTCAAGCACATTAAAAGGAAAAATCTCTTGTTCATACAACAAAAGAAAAGCTTCTCTTGTTCATACAAGAAATACTGTATACAACAAAGCAAGTCAGCCATTCAATTCAAGTTACAACTCCATCTCAGATTCACAACATCTCCAAACACAATAATCTCATATCAAAGCATCAACTTCAACAACCAAGCAGAGATATAGAGCAAGAAGCGAGATGTTTTGTTATTGGTTGTTTCAACAAGACCCAGTTCAACCTCAAACTCAAACAAGATCAAACTCAAGCAAGCATCTCTTAAGCAGTCGTATATTTAAAGGCAACATCATCTCCAAGCATGGCAGTACTAAAATTCTAGTTCCAGACATCATCATCATTAGTACAACGAACTTTAGACAAAGGTAACACTCAATTCCAGACCAACATAGAAGCGACTGCATCTACACATCCATCTCAGATTCGAACACATAAATTATAACAGCAAGTCACATCCGGTTACAAACTGCTTCAACTAGGAGGAGATCGACTATCTCACATCAACGCAGTTTCTACTAACACTACAGTCAACACATCTAAACCGAGGCAAAGATTCAATGTAGACGATGGCTTTTCTTATCTCATGAATCTTGAAAATAGCAAAGTAACTATATCATTGTCATTAGATGAAAACAAGTGGCAATAGAGCATCACAGCTTTGATATTTTAAGGGAGTCGATTTTCACTACAACGATTTTATTTTCGAAATAGATTCTTGCGCTTGATAGGAGGATGATTTATTACGGAAGAAAATAATATCATTTGAGATTGTAAGGAGAAGACTAGCCAACAAAACAAAAGAAAGTGAAACATCATTAGGGCTCTTCAAATTTTATATTTTACACTTAGAATCTTTTAATTGTTTTTAAGAGGCATTATTTATTTTGTTTTGTTTTTTATTTTTTTTATTTTGAACTCTAGATCTTCTAAGTGAACTACGTTTTGTAGTTCAGGGATTCTGGTCTCAGGATATTGAGTCCAGGCAGAGTTACAGGGTTCAGGTTAGTATTTTCAGGTTTTCAAAGAATGCGAGTTTACAGGTATTGTAATCGTCGAATATATAATTCTAGCAATAATTTTAAGGACAACAGTAAACATTATCGAGAGTTAGTGACCGAAGCTGGGTATATCTGTATGTTATTTATTTTCAAATTATGAGTCTACATTTTTACTTATACATCTGCGAAATAGTTAAAGAGGAAATAAGTTTAAAGGAAAAAGTTTAATAAAATTTAATTTTAACGGGTGTTAAAATTAAACTTCCGTCTCAAGGACAAGCGCAAAAAAAATTCGATCGTTCTTGCTTTTTTAGTTTCGTTTCTTTTATAAACGAAATTTCTTCTTCATCAAATAAGGACAACCCAAACCGAAATCAATTTTCTTCCTCAAACTGATTTACCAGCGCAATCGACTTCAGAATCTAAGTCAATGAATGTAAATCAAAATATTTCAATAAATCCTAAACAAATAAACGATGAATCTACAATTTCAAAAAGTAGGGCTTCGAATGCTACGCGTACAGCAGTAAAGAGAAGGCGAAAAACTAATTCATCCATGGCTATCGGTTCGAATGAT
This sequence comes from Allium cepa, assembly GCA_030765085.1. Lineage (NCBI taxonomy): Eukaryota > Viridiplantae > Streptophyta > Magnoliopsida > Asparagales > Amaryllidaceae > Allium > Allium cepa. The sequence goes on along the minus strand of CM060934.1, from coordinate 663,703,216 downwards.
ATTCACGAAGATACAAAGAGGACGAAAAAGTCTAGGGCATGTAAAACTATGAATGAAGACGACGCGAAGAAGCAACAGCTTAGTGATGAAATCGCCAGCAGAAAAGAAAGACAAAGGTATAGTAGCTGATTTATTTTTAAAATAAAAGATAATTTTACAATGATAGTTCAATTATCATTTGATTTGTTATTGAATGATAGATCAATACATCATTTGATTTGTTGCATGTATAATATTGAAATATGAGATGATGGATGAACATAGCATTCAGTTTTTGACAGATGATAGACAACAATAAGATGAATAGTTACAAAATGATAGACAAATATAACATTGAAAAAATGATAAACAAACATAGCATGATAGAATGATAGTTGAATATATCACTTTATTTACTGTAGGTGTAATGATGCAATGATAGATGAAAATAGCATTTCAATATTTGATAGACCGTAGAAAATAATTAGATGGATACTTATTCGATGATAGTTCTATATATCATTTGATTTGTATGCACCATATTGAAAGATGAGATGATAGATGAATATAGCATTCAGTCTTTGACAGATCATAGACAATAATAAGCTGAATATTTATAGAATGATAGAAAATATAGCATTGAAAAAAAATGATAGACAAAGATATCATGATAGAATGACAGTTGAATATATCATTTTATTTACTGTATTTGTTGTGATTGTATAATAAATGATAATTATTGAATGATAGTTTAATATATCATTTGATTTACTGTATTGATAGTTATTGAATGATAGTTCAATATATCAATTGATTCGTATGCATCATATTGAAATATGAGATGATAGATGAACATAGCATTCAGTTTTTGATGGTTGATAGACAACAATATGATGAATAGTTACAGAATGATAGACAAATATAGCATCGAAAAAAATGATAGACAAACATAGCATTCAATCTTTCGACTTTAGAAGCATACATTGAAAAAAAGTAATGATAGACAAATATAGCATTTGAAAAAAGAATGATAGATTCATATAGCGCTAGTAAATTATGCTTTTATAGTTGAAAAAATTTATAGATAAAAATAAGAAAGCATTTAAAAAATGAGACATGAAAATAACATTATAGTTTATTAAATACCGAATTATTCATTCACGGTTTTTTGTACAGGGATCAAAAGGTAAAACATTGAAGAAAGCAAAAACAACTGAAGGAAAAAAACCAAAGAAAGTATCTCAGAAAAAAATTCGGTATAGATGTAGCTTACTTCCAATGATAAAAAAATTCAAAAAAATTAAGGAAAAAGGAGGTTATCTTGTAGATCAATTAAATTATAAAAAACAAACACACTTCGAAAAATTCATGCTAGTGTTTTTCAAAGAAATTTTATCCATGGCTGCTTTTACAAAATCATTAACAACCTTAGATGATATCATAGAAACATTTTCTATCAATGACGAAGCTTTTAAAGTGGGAATATTTTTTTAAAAATCAAACCTGAAGATGTTTCAATTCTCTTTAGCTTACCTTTGTCTGGAATAAATATTTTTCCATTACCTAAAATGATTTTACAAATCCTTCCAGACAATTGTAAAGATTTTGTACTGATAAATTTTGGAACAATAGATCACATCACAAAGGATAATACAATTTCAAAGATAAATAATGTGCTGGAAACACAACAATTTCAACACGAAAATGATTTTCCAAAACTGCTTATTATTCTTGCAATGATAACCTTCTTCTTTCCTGATAACCAAAGATACTTACCATAGGGATATATTCCCTATATCCTTGATCCAAAAAAAATAAACTCAGTATCTTGGCCAATTTCAATTCATCATTCATTGATTAGAGCTTTGATGGTTTTCAAAACAAAGCCGAGAAACATGTTGGGTTGTTCTATGCTCTCAATTGTAAGTACAACATTCTAACTTTATTTTAATGCATCTATCTCTATAAATTAAATTATAACATTATATGTTTTAACAAGTAATATTTTATTTGTAGTTTTTCTTATGTGAGCATGTGAATTTGATATCTCCATTAGCAACATACTATTCTACCTTACCTAGATTTGGGAGGTGGAATATTGCAAGCTTGAAAAAGGTCATCTCAAGAGAAGTATTGATGAACATGGACAATAGAAAGGTATTATTTATCACACTAGTATAAGAAATATATAATGGTAGACAAATATATCATAACATAGTGTATATCAACAGTTTTCATTTTTCTTTTATACAATCATAATTTAAATGATAGTTACATATATCAGTTCTGCACAAATACAATTTTCTGTAGGTGTTACTAAAGAATGATAGTCGGATATAGCATCACATGAAAAATGATTATTATATATAAAATTATTTCATCCATTGTATGTTACCTCATTCATTACTATTTACGTTATTACATAGATTTTTGTTGAAATAAGAAACCCGACTGAAGATGAAAAAGTACTTCTTTAACAAACAAGCCAACAAAAATTTGTCCAGCTGGAAACCAATGAGAATATTGGGATGCACAAAATAGAAAAATTGGAAGAGAAATCAAAAAAGAAAGTTGACATTGAAGATTTGGAAAATAAATTGAAGAAAAGTGAAAAAGAATTAGAAAAGGAAAAACAAAAAAGAATACAAGCAGCACTATCATACAGTTGAGAAAAGAAATCAAGATGTTGAGATCAAAAGCAAGAGTAGAAATAGAACCACCATCATTTGATCTCAATATAACTCAGGAAATTAAAAAGATGCAACAAGAGAAAGAACAACATGATCAAAAGAAACCTTCAGAGGCAACAGAAAAATCACCAGTAGTGCATGAAAAAACACAGAAGAAACCAAGCTCTTTAGTTTTGAGGGTTAAAAAGTGCGAAAAAAGGAATAAAATTGATTCTGATTTCCAGTATGAAATTGTTCACAGAAAAACAAGGAAAAATGTGGACAATGAAAAACAAAAGAAGCAACTTGAAACCAAGGAAGGTCAGAAAGAAAATATAAATGAACAGAAACAAGAAGAACAAAATGAACAATCGGATTATGAACACGAATCTAAAACTGAAACAGATGAGCAAGTCACAAAAATTGAAAATGAAGAAATTATTGATGTTGATGGGTACTCGCGATCAAGTAAAACCGACAAGAGTAAAGATATCACAAAAAGAAGTATTCTGCAATTATTGAATGAAGAACAGCAAAACAAAATTCTTACTTTCTTCAAATTTAACGAAAATGAGAAGTAAGATTTCAGATATTTTTTTCTTTCATTATATTTGTAATTAAATAAAATTGAAGAAAAATCAACTTGTCAATTATTTATTTTCAATTACAGCATTGTAGCATATGAAAAGGAGGAAGGACACAAAGGAGGAGTCACAATAGTGAAATCTATGCTGGAAGCCGTTCTGTTTGAGGGGGTTACAGATGGACAGGTATGCATCAAATTAAAATTATGATAGTAAAAACTGTATATAAATATATAAAATGAAAGAAAGATAGGTAAACCTAGCATTCAAATTTTCAAAATGCATATGAGTGAATTGAATGACAAAGTGGCAGCTAAAAGTAGCATTAGTATTTATAAAATGTAGATAACTGTATAGGATGGGAGAATGATTGATAAAACTAGCATTCATAGATTTTTAAGTGCATATAAGTGTATAGGATGAGAGAATTATAGTTAAAACTAGCATTCAAAGTTTTAAACTGCATATAAATGTATTGAATGAAAGAATGAGAGTTAAAAATAACATTGATATTTGTAAAGAGCATATAAATATATAGAATGTCCAAGATGACTGTTTAAATGATCATTTGCATTTTTCAGTGCATACAATGCAGTAAATATGTAAATGAAAGTGAATACTAGCATTAATATTCCTAGTCCAAAAAAAAATTAATTATTCCATGAAACCTACAACCTTCGTTATTTGGTTTAACAGCTTGTTGATTGATTTTATTACAATCAAGAGTATGAACACAGTTACTACTTCACCACAATGATGATGGTAAGTATAAGCTTTTCAATATAAATGTTAAAAAATAATATAAAGTATTCTAATACATATGAATGTGCAGAATGCTTTAGTACATGACCAGCAAACTGTGATCAAAGACATAGTTATACCAACAATAGATGTCATTGTCAAAGATGAATTTACAGAGAAAATTTTCATCCCTCTACATTACGCAAACCATTGGATCTTGTTGATGCTAAACTATGAAACAATGCAGTGTAGTCATTATGATTCAACAAAACCAAAAACTAGATCAACAAGGACTTCAAACTCCAACTATAACCAAACCATCATTCTTGTAAGAAAAGTATAATTTTGAAATCACTCTAACATTAATATACAGCACGAATTTTTCTTCTTGCATAAAGACAAAATTGAATTGATGTTCAAGAAGAAATGGGCAGAATTAGGAATACTGAACAAAGAATTTCACAAACCTAAAGTGTTGCAGCCAAAAAGCCCACCATAGGATTCAGATTCGTAAGTAACTAATTTCATTTCTTCTCTTGTTTAAACTATCATTTCTATTTTTAAATTGTAGTTGAATGCATTAAATATGCAAAATGATAATTAAAACTAGCATTGCTAATTGATAGTTTATTGATTTGCATTTGTTGAACAAAAAGATTATATATAAGCTGCACATTCCACACGCAGCAATGATGTCCCTATGAATGCATCGATAAATATTGTGATCAAAATATAAAGCTATATTTTAGAGTTCTAGAGTAAAAATTGCAATATTATTTTAGCATTAGGTTTTACTGTAATATTAACTAATATTTATATATTTGAAACAGACTTGATTGTGCGTTCTTTGTCATGGTAAACATGAAAAAACTGGACAAGTATGAGATACTAGAAAAATATCCAAAGGAAATGCTTAGAAACCTAAGAGCTGCAGTGGTGTATAGCATACTCAATGATCCACAATACAGTTGGTCAGTGGAGAAACTCTGCAAAGATTTTACATAAAAATAACTGTTGCATTTTAACTTCTTAGAACTTTGGATATATTTGAACTGAACCACTTGTGCTAATTAAACTGAGATGGAGTCTGATATGGAGTCTGAGATGGAATCTGAGATGGAGTCTGAGATGAAGTCTTATATGTTTTCCAATGATTGTATTTTGTTCTCAGTGTATAAACTGCTCAGATGAATTTGAACTTCTTGATTTGAATTTGATTTGATTGTAGTTTTCTATTTTCAATGCATGAACTACAATGTATAAACTATGGATATATTCAAGTTTATTTTTATGTGTTTTTTAATGCTTTTACTGTATTTCTGATGTACCAAATAATGTTTTATACTGAAATGCTAGATAGAACTAGCACTACGTGAAAATACATTTCTTAGTGATTGAACTATGATCAATAATGTGTGAATTTATCCACATAGAATTTTTAATGATTTCCAATGTTTGAACTCCGTTTCAAGCATGATGACTATTGTTTACACTGTAATGCTAGTTATAACTAGCATTTAACTGAAATGATAAGCAGATATAGGCAGTTATGGAGATGGTAGGTGCTGGGGTAGAAAGATGGAGATGGTGGTTTTTTTGGAAGTTATGAAGGCAGAGGCAGTGGGTTGTTGTATGGTGATAATGGAAGCGTTGTTGTATGAAGAAAATGGTGGAGATGCCAGCAATTTAGCGGTGGTAGTTTGAGTGTGGGACGTATAGCAGCAGCAAAGTAAAGATGTAGTTTAAAATGAAGTAGCAAGCAGTAGTGGTAGTTTAAGTAGTAAAGGGTAGTATGATGTTGGGGTGGTTATGAAGTATGCAGGGTGGAAGAAGTGATTGGTATGGGGATGACTGGTATGCACATTTCTGACTGAAGTAGGGAAATTAGTTTGCACAGTAAGTGAAGTAGTTGTTGAAGACACTGTTCATTGTGTAGCAGTGTATGTTGTTTTCTGTTATTTTCTGAAACAAAGAGATGCAGTCTACATAATGAAGATATCTCATTTACAAATTGGTGTTAACTCTTTTTCAAACTGTTGTTTCTAACAATAAAGGAAGACATTCCATTGCAGTATAGAAGAAATATAGGAGCAGATGTTCCCCCATATCATATAAACTGTACATCATCATACTGGCAAATCATTACAAAACCACTTAAGTAATCTAATCAACTAATCATATAAACAGTATATCATCATCAAATCCTTCGTTCTTGCTCAACAGCTTACTCGGTTCTATACAATGACAGATGATGGGTTTCAATGACAGAGAGATGCATACTGATTATAATGAAATGCTAGTTACAACTGGCATTCGACTGAAATGATAAGTACATATAACATTGAATAGGAATATCAATACCGAAATGTAGAGGAACATCAGATATTAGAAATTAAAACAAAATAAACAAAACATTTCACTATTTATTTTCTAATGATTTCACAAAGTCTAACTTCATTTTTCTATAAACTTTAGCGGCTGTACACTTAAAAAACTTCTCAATTACACTAACAAAACACATAAATTTTATTAACTTTTTGAAGAACGAAGACAATTCCTTTTGTTGTGGCCAACTTCATTACACTGACTGCATCTATTTCTTTTACATTGAGAATATCCAAATTCACCATGCCTCTTTGTAGATGGTCTTCCGGCACCACGAATTTCTTTAGAAGGCCTAATCAAAACATCATTTTCAGCAGCAATTGGCTTATCAAAATCTGGAATTGGATTGATAGCATTAGCATACGAAGATCTGAAAGCATTAATAGTAAAATAGTCCTCCACAAAATCATAAACTGATAATCTACGCTTGTTAGTGCACTTAATTGCATGGGCACATGGAAAACTAGTAACTCTCCATTGATTACAACTGCATAAACTATTTTTAAGATCAACAACCTGTGACTTAGGAGATTTAACTTCAAACACAAATTTCGAAGACTTAAAAACATCCCAACCAAAGCCATCATCTACAAACTTTGACAAACGTTCCTCCATAAGAGGACAAAGATATGTTGTCCACAAACAACATTCCTCTCTTCATCTCGCCATTTGCTCCATAAATTTCACTCGAATATCATCCAAACAAGAAGCTATAGGCATAATTGTATCTTCTAAAATCCACGACTTGAAACTTTCTGCAACATTTGAAGAATATTCACCATAACGCTTTCCTTGAAAAAACAAATCTGCCCAATGGTCAAAAGGTTTATCTCTTAAAAAAAATTCTACAGATGTACCCCCAATATCTTTAAATTTAGAAAGACATCACTCAAAATCATACACATTAGAAGCTCTAGCACATGTTTGAACAACTCCACAATAGATGAATCACCTTTAGCCGCCTTGACAACAGTACCAATATTTTGTTCCATGTGAAGTAAACAATAGCTATGATATGAAGAAGGAAATATTTTAGGAACACCTAAAATGAGACCCCATTGACGATCAGACATAAAAACTAAAGACCGATCTTTATTAAGCATTCCTTTCATGTGAGATAAAAACCAAGACCAATTAGATTCACTTCATATGAAACAATACCCATGGCAAGAGGAAAGAAACCTACAAAATAAATAAATAATGACAGCTCAGTACCAAGAAACATGAATTATATTAAAAATCAAAACCTGTATTAAATGTTGATAATTTCTATTATGCACAATTAAAGTAGATTCAAAATGATATATGAATATAGCATATGTTATTTTAAAGTCTTTTAGTTACTACTACATAAAATTTTAGTTCTTGTTTTTGTAAACATTTCTACCATAAACATTTCTAGTATAACCAGGTCAATCATTGAATAAAATAAAGCCAACAATTCTTGCGTAAACATGGCTGCATTATAATTATGTACAACTTTGAACATGATAGTTCAATATATCATTACTAGAAAAACAAATAAGTAAATAAAACAAAACTAAAATGAAACTCATACTTGGTTACCATTTTTAGAAGTAGCAGCTAACAAAACACCCGGTCTTCCCTTCAAAGCAACTGCATCTAAAAATATTAATAGCCGACAGTGTTTAAATCTAAGTAGACAAGCACCAAAACCAATACAAACTCTCTCAAACTGATCGATTGAAGCATTAACTTCCATGGCCACATAACTACCAGGATTATACTTTTGCAACGCCTCTAAATACCAATGTAAATCATTATATGACATAGCATCATCCCCACATATTTCTTTCAAAGCCAACTATTTTCCGCTATAAGCATAATAATATGAAAGATTAAAATTGTACTCTCTTTTAAATTCCTTCATAATATCATTTGGCTTCTTCATAGGAGCACCTCGAATTTGATCAACAATCAAAGATTTAACAAATCTACTTGAAATATTAACTTTATTAGCATCTCTAAAACCGGCTCCACACGAATGATCAAAATTGTAGGTTCTAATAAAAAACCAAGAGAGTAGACCAGGATCCGAAGAAGCATTAAGATAAAACCTACAACCATCCTTCAACCAAGAGCAATTAACCGAAACTCTATCTGGAGAATTTCTTACAAAAATCAAATCATAACCATTTTTTATTTTATATGCCATTAAAAACTCCCAAAAATCCTCGGCTCCATTAAAACAAAAACCAAGAAAATCCACAATAGTTTTTTGAGAACCTTTCTTCAACATATCTTTCAAATAATAATAAGAATCAGCATGTGAATCACTATTTGAATCAGAATTACTACCAATTGAAGTGCTTTGAACACTTGCATTGCCTAAACCACAGCCAGCAATATCAGCTTCCTTAGCACAAACATTTTCATTAACAATAAACTTAAAATATTGAATCTTCTTGAAAATTAAAAAACACACAATACTAATCAAATCTGAATCAGTATCAATGACTATATTCTTATTCACAAGAACATAAGATATCTCAATAGAAAATGGGCTAAGATGTGGCCAAACTTCACAGATTTCAGTCTTAACACCAAATAAAGAAGAGCCCATGGTGAGTAGAGTAGAATAACAATTCTCATTATGTTCAAAAATAACTAGCAAACTATTTGCTTCATCGTTATAGAAATCAATACTGCAAAAGAAATTAAAAAACCAATTAACAAACTTACTTAATGTTATGAATATAGCAACAACAGAAAATGTTAAATTAACATAGAATAACAAATCGAAATCAAATTAAGAGCTAAATGAAAGAAATATAAATTAATTAAAAAGTAGATGATAAATGAACATAGCACAATCAAATTAAAACAAAATATGAATACAACAACAAAGAATGCTATATAAATATATCATAACGCAAAAAACTACATATCAAATTCACTAGAATGATATATGAACAGTAAAATTGTAAAACCTTAAACTATATTGAAGAAACAGAATGATACACAATAAAATCTTATGTTGCCATTGAAACAAATCCAAAATAGGAACTGAAATCTGGAAGAAGACAAACTATACAACCTAGAAAAACAAAAATATATTTAATAATCGAACGATATTATATTAGAGGAAGATAAAAAGAATATTGAAACAAGTAAAAGCAATATACCTAAATGTAAGGAAATTGTTTGATAAAGATCCACAGCACGATGAAGATCGGCGATAAAGAAACACGACGAAGATCGATGACGATCGAAAAGATCGAATGCAAAACGCGTCCTTGAATTGAGAAGATCGATGAACTAAGATTAGTAATATCAGAATGAAGATGGAGAAGAAATCAAGACGAAAAATTAAATTTTACATAAGTTTGTCCTTAGAACGAAAAAATAAATCCCGCGTCCTGCAGACGAAAAAAAAAGTCATCCGCGTCCGTAGGCCCAAAAGGAGAAGTAAAAACTTCATCCAGCCTATTTTCTTGATAGTTAAAATACCTTATTCACCTCCCTCTAGGGTATATTGCACAATCCAAATAACAATGACATCATGTAACCATACAACCAATGTAAGCAGAAAACAATACTTCTACTCATCCATCATAACAAATTTTCACTTGAGGTAACAACAATAATAGCACATAACGACCACATCAACAACACTCAATGTCAACCTCAATCATCAAATAAGAAAACAACAATATAAATATACTTACATACATATTAATCATCGACTGTAGTAATACATCATCAATATAAGTATAAGTGTACGAATCACTCCACAATGCATCAAATGTGTACTGACTAATCAATACTACTAACACTACATCAATCATCAAATAACCATAGTCAACTATCCATTGTATAATAGCAATAATAGTCAAATATCACACACTCACCGAAATATGATATTGTTATCAAACACCAACCATACGTGATAATTACGATCGATAATTAATCACACATTCTACAACTATCCAAATAATATATTTACAACCATTATTCCCTTAAGTATAAATTGTTTTATTACTATTTATCATAAAATCTTCATTTATTTAGTGCATCCCAAAACAAGATTACTTTTTTAAAAATGATAATATACTTCCGAAATCATTTATTGTAATTCTATTTCTTCAAATACTTTAAAACATCATATATTAAATCAAAAACAGTAATTTTCATCAAACTACTTTTGAATACAATAGTAATATTATTTCACATCAAAATAATAATACATTTTAAACTCGTTGTAATAGTTTTCAAAACCAACTTATCACTATTTGTCTCAAAAATAATAATATTTTATTTTCAATCACCAAAACTACTTTTTAATTTTATTCATCTCAAAATAGTAGTTATTTTATCTGAAGCACTTTGGGAAACATTTTTTTTATTTTTTTACTATTATTTGTTATTATTCGAAAATTTTCTTCTATTTTATTACTTAAATAATAATAATAATATCTACAATAAATTTCATAAAATCAATTACTTCGTCGTTTACACAAAACAATACTATTTTTTGTTTTGTTTTAGTAATAATAATTCACTTTTTAATTAATTCATTTAAAATTAATTTAATATTAACAACGTCAAATATTTAGGTCCTTGCAGAATGTAAGGTTCGAACACTTCACAACACATTCTAAAGTTCAATGTACTATAATTAGAACAATTCAAAGACATGCATAATAAAACTCAAGTAAAAAAAGAATTATTTAAGATTCATTGTACGAAACCTCATTAAAATCATTCCTTTGTGTGATCTCAGAACATCTTGTTAAATCATCATGAAACTAGCAAAGAAAAAACTCTCTTTAAAACTAATTCCAACGCACCAAACTACAACATGATGCCCATCAAGAGTCAGAAGAAATTGAAACTTTAGCATATAATACTTAAATACATTTTCCTCGCAAAGCACATAGTGGATGTTCTAACCAAACTTCACAGTCATAAGATAATCAGCACGTGAAAAAAAGGGATATATGGAAAACACACTACCCCGACCTTTGTATTTTTTTTAGCATAGCCAATCACTAAGGGATCCCATAAGATCATAATGTCCATAAGGAGTGTAAGAATCTTGTAAAATGACCAACCCATAGTTAGTATAATCCAGCAAAATCTGACATAATGTAACAATGCAAGCACGAAAATTTTCCAATTATAACTTAAAAAGAAAAAGAAAAAACAGTAAGTATAAATAGACCATACTATTGCACAGATCTCACCCTTGCAAACTGATCTTATGTGTACAAATGTGGTTACGAATTTTCTATTTTGGGACAATTTACGATGATATTTATTTTTAATTCAAGTTAGTCTTATTTTTAACCACTAAGACTAAAAGCAAAAATTGAGCAATAGGATTACAAAATTTTGTATGTAAACATAGAATATCTGCTATATATGAACTAATTTAATTAAATACGGTAAATTTTATGTATAGTAATCTTGTAAATCTATTGGTAATGTGAATATTCAAATTATTATGTGTATAGAAATGCCTAAAATATGGTGTAATTATTTGGTTAAAAAACGACCTATCGTTTGATGTATTAAACACAAATCATATAATCCTAACTATAAAAAAGATATTACCAGAGGATGTTAACCATTAAACCTTAAAACAAGAGTAGAGTGTGTTTTCTACGTAGTAATCTTATTTAGTATTCCAACATTAGCACTGTACTTTTCAGATATATCACTATCAAAATAGTGCTTGTGGTATTTTCATAACCTCAATACAAGAATTGAGCATTCTCGGCATTTTGAATAAATAACATATACATTAAAATCTTTCGTTATTTTAAGAACACTAATCTAATTTAAAATTTTAAAACATACATTAAATAAAGGCCTCGAATCAATTTTTTATTTGTGACGGTATTTTTATGCAACAAAAAATTATCCTAATTATGCTTTCTACTTATTCATCATGTCCTACTAGCATAATTATGCTTATTACAATTTACCTTAAATGAAGCTTAATGTTGATAGCTAATAATTTGTATTACGGTTAAGCTTGTAGGTTTAACAATTTATAACATACTCTACTAACCAAAGTACTTCACCTCCTTTTCTTTTCTTTCCTTCCTTTTGACTAATGTAAGGACATTTCACCAAATTAAGATGTTGCCTCTTTAATGTCGATGTTAAAAGTTGCCGTTGAAGAAGAAAATAGTGGGGGTGTTTATAATAAGTGGTTCAGTAAGTGTACCTCAGAAGTACATGAATGCATATCTGTTAGGGTTGTCTCGCATGTTTAATGGAGGAACGACAGTTTGTATTGGAGAAAAGTCTCACATCGCTAAATAATATGGAAAAGTGGTGTATAAATATGGGTTGGTAGGCATATAACATTGGGGATTCCTTTTGTTACAACAAAGTGTGTGCCACCCCATATGCGTACGCCACGTGCGGGAGATGGAGAGCTTGGTCCGACCGTCGTTACACAACAATATCTTTAAAGTGAAAGCTCCAAGCAACAAAACACTAGTAAATTATAACGCTTTTGATCAGCATACATACAATGTTGTAACTCTATCAAAGTTTTCTCTTCTACAATATATCACTACACTTTGTAGGTAGGAAAAAATAAATAATGCAAATATAATTACATTAGAAATTAGGAAAGAAACTGATGAATAACAACATTGTTTAAACTAATAATATTATGAACGAACCTAATAATCTATGTCCTTTAACTAAATGCTTGATGAAAATAGACTACTACAAATGATATCAATCTAAATGAGCATTGCATTACCAATATTTATATGGTAATTTTCTAATAATGCACTTACAAGTACTGAAATGCATGCTTGCTTTACATATGCCCAGTAGCCTAATCACATAAATTTGAGTGTCTAATCACTAAAATCATTCAAAATTTTGATAAAATGATACTTGAATGACACTTACTTGAACATTCTTGACCATGGTTTATTTAGATAACAATACAGAATAAGAGAATTGTGAAAATATTTTTTTTTTTAGTTTTGCTTGATTTGACCTAAATGACAGTCCGAGTATTGACGTAGGTCCAAGAATTAACGATAGTGGACCATGCATACTTGTATCAAATTATTAGCATATCCAAGAAGAGACGATTCCAATTATTATTAGTAAGGATCACTATACACCAATATTCTTATAAAATAACATCTATTTAGTATAAATGATTATATGGTCTTCAAATAGTATGCAGTTAGAACTATCAATTTTTAAGGATCCTTGATACTACATGTTTAATACATTGAAAATTAACCAAGTGGTAAAATTTTCTAGTTAAAAGTATGACGACTTTAATTCTGGAACATCTTCAAAAGCATACTAAATTATGCCTAAAAATATTAAAGAAAATAATAGAGACAAAAATTTGATTTTACCTAATCCTTCGTTTAAATCTTTATCCAAAATATGGGGAAAATCCAACGGTGGTTGCAAATTTGTGGAAGATCTAATGAAGGATAGAAGAATATAGGGAATTTATTTGATTTAAGACAAAGAACATATTTGATAGAAACTATTTCTGATATTGTAGTGTTCCATTAATTTACATTTCATAGATTAGAACGAAAATTAGGAGATTTCAATGATGAAGTAGTAGGAGAATTTAGTATCTGATGGGGAATTTCTTTTTTGGAACTATTTTCAATGCCAAAGCATTCCCCATACATTAATTTCCTCGTTTTATGGATTGAAAAGGAAGGAAATTTATGGATTTCAAATGGAAGAATATGGGGAGAAGTTAATGGTGGAAGAAATATACACGACTAGAAAATATTTTTAGCGTGAAACCATGTTTTTGAGTGTTGCCCGAATTTCTTACAAGTACGAATTGGGCCAACCCGCATTATCCAACCAGCTTGTATGGTCATAACCATATGCATCTTGGTTCATATTATTTAATCGCGCTCCTACAGTACATTACCCTTGGCAGGCCTAAGCAAGGAGTTCTTGTCTCAAACATACTTTCCAAGCATGACCACTGGTCGAATGTCACCTCCATAGACATCAGCGGATGATGGCGATGCACGAGCAACCTGGCCTTTAAGGAACTCTTCAACAGTTGATCAACCCAACCATTCAGTTAACTGTCGGGCAGGTCCCTCACCCACCTCCAACTCCATCCACTTGCCTACGATGGTTCCTTTGGCAAACATTCAGTCATGACTACGGGCATCAAACCACCACTGCCTAGAAAAGCTTTGCATGCATTGTTCCTTTGAAAAGATGGGTATGAACGATGTTGTTCACCTGAAAAAAGCGGCTTTGTGTAGTAATCACGTGTGTCCTCTGTTGCCAAAGTGTACCTCTGCAACAACCACTCCCAGACCCCACGCTGCCTACCCCTACTCCAAGCATGCTCATGGTACGACTCGCCAACTATCATCATCTATACCACACATGCCATATGGCGCCATACCTGACATGCATATCAACTGTATATGCCTCTCAACGGTCTACAGTGATTCCTGGGTCTTATCAGCACAATTTCAACCATCAGAATATAATTCCACCAACTATAAATAAATCCAGGCATACATTCTTAAGGGGGTTAAACAACATAAGCTCTCAAGTATTAATTTCTTGTTATTATCTCTTGTAATCTATGCCATTGTAAGAAAAGCGAAATAATAAGAAATTCCTCATAGTGGACGTAGATCAACTTAGATCGAACCACTCTAAGTCTTGTCTCTTTACTTTTTACACATTATATTTTCTCATTCTTCATTTTTAATCAAGATATTAGTAATTAATCTCTGTTAATATAGTCTCTTAACCATAATTTCGAGATTGGCTAAATTTCTAATAAGTATTTGGCGCTCGAATGAGGATTGAAAGCTCGTATTATTCTTCACTTAACTTCTATACAAACTCTTTTCATGTTCGTGCCATGTCGAATCATGATGAAAATGATGTTGGTAACTCCAATGGAGCTACAGGAACTATCGTCAACTGTCTCATCCATAGGTTGAGCAACGACATGTGGCTTAGCTTGGTGAATGGCATGACTAGCATAAGACAGCTTTCTCATGATGTAAACAACCTACGGGCTAGAATGATCACTCAAGCAACTATAAACCTTGGTCTGACTGCCCCTAATGGCTAAACAGACTCCTCTTACTTGTTTTCTTTGGCTCTTATAACCACATGAACACCGTCGATACCCGAGAGAGGGTAGTACCTGGAACCTTGATCGAGGATGATCCTTCTTAAACATGAAGCCAAGTCGTGCGTGGGCCAAGTCATGTTATTAATATTGTGCAACATCCTTCATTTTGAGGCATGAAAATATACACTAATAATGTTGTAGTCATCCTTAGCATTATCTTCAAGTGATAAAATGAGATCAGTTTTAGTATCAATAACATTAAGAGCACAAGAATTTACAAATCTAAAAACACTTTCTTTCATTAATTTGCAAATTCAATGCATTCCAGTTACATTACATAACCCCACGATTACATTGTCCGCATAAAATATAATATTGCAATTATAGATTCAAGAGCGACATATGAAGATGTCCCCTTGGATGATCATAGTGTTAACTACTTATACAGTTATAGTACCCATTATTGCATACATTTAGTAATAAGATAAAAGCACATGACAGTGCTCAATGAAAATACTTCTAAATAGTAGCTTGCCCCTACTCATCTTGAGAAGCTTATTTGTTTAAACGTGAAATACCCTACTCTCAGCCCATCTAATTCAAATTGAGTATATGAGAGTTTAGGCGAAAATCAAAAACTTGGAGTTGGATAAAATTTCTGGTATGAGTAATATTATACTATCTTAAACCAAATTAGGTAACTAGTGAGACCACACCCCTAAAGCATAGAAAGGAATTCCCCTCACTAATACATTTACAATTAATATATCAATCATAACAAAACTACAACCAAAATGATAATAACATAATCATAAAAATCAATACTAGATCACCACGAATGATGGATCACAATGAATAGTCTGTCATTCAGTAGGGCCAAAGGGTTATATATTTCCATAGTTGTCCAATCCCGTAAAATAGTCCATAATATAGTTTACCCAGGGTCTCTATGAATCTATATTAGTTTTCTTAGTCCAACTAAAAAATCTATCGAGATAACTCGGGCCAAAAAATAAGCAGAAATCTCTTGTCCAATAAGAGTAAATAACCACGGCTTCTATCCAACAGAAGAAAAACAATAGTGAGCGCCTATACTACGAGTTCCTTTTTATGGGTAACTTAAAAATTTTGGCCTCAATATCAGCAAAGCACTACATACTAGAATCGCGGACCCGACCAACCAGGGACTTAATGGTTGGAGGATAGAGCGTGGCCCTACCCTAGTCTCCACCACTG
Organism: Allium cepa; assembly: GCA_030765085.1. NCBI lineage: Eukaryota > Viridiplantae > Streptophyta > Magnoliopsida > Asparagales > Amaryllidaceae > Allium > Allium cepa. The sequence continues at coordinate 663,686,525 of CM060934.1, read as the reverse complement.
TTACAAATTTCAGCAATCTTGGACAATATCTCGATCGAGATCTCTGGGAGAAGTTTTAGCAAAATGAAACAATAAATTTCAATGAAAATCTTGTTTTCCAAATATCGCCCGAGATCTCGGTATCTCGGATGATATATCGGCCAGGATCAAATTCCGGTATATCGGTTGATATTAAGATTTTTTTTAACAACTTTAATTTTGATGAAAAATATAATTATGACATAGATAATAGAATTAATATTTATATATGTGTGCAACCGTTCGAAATGGGAGTTTTTTTACATTAATAAAAATAATAGCGCTAGTAAAATCATCTTCGGATGCATATAATTCGAGATATGACTGATTATACCAAAACTAATTTCGAGATCTACACGGATTTTTCCAGTTGCATATCGATATAAAGAGGGTTACTAGAAATATTTTGAAGCAAACTGGTATCTATTTCAATGAGATTCGAAAATTCAACTTTGAGTTTAAAAATTCACGAGCCACGGCTATCTTATTCGCTATATTTTGTCGTATTTATCATTTGCAAGAGAACTTTATTGCAGATTGAAAAATTATTTAAAGAGAAAGAGAAGAGAAAAGTGAGTTCAAATTTAATATTGATTAAGAGAAACTTTGAGTAATCTCTCAATTTATCCCTTTTATTCATGATTGGATGTTATTTTCTTATCATATTTTAATATAATAAATATTATTATTATCAAATTGATTTTGAAACTAGAAGATGACCATGCTCGATTAGGTAGAGATCTGATCGTGAGTTATAGAATTAAGGAAACTTTACTATAAGTAATTTGATTGAGTTTGATAAGAGAAGTTCACTTTATAAAAAAACAAATTTTATGTGTTTAGTTTGATTTTTGATCATGAAATAATTCAGATCAATTAGAAGCGGAATTAGACGATTTAGAGTAGAAATAACGAAGTAGCAAATCAAGTGAAAATTATTATTTTTAAGGTAGTAATTATAAATATTATTATGCATGCAAATTAATTTTAGAGATAGTATATACCCGAGATATTCCCAAAATGAACTTTATGATATGATATGTAAACTCCCGAGATGCACTCATCTCGTCCAAGATCTCCCCTGAGACGAGATTAGGTCTTTAGATTTCCGAGATGGTCCGTGACTAAAATCCGAGATTTAAAACCTTGGTCTCCACCCAAAAATCTGGTTTCTCTCTCGGTCTCCATCCAAAGGTTTTTAAAATATTGGCGAGTCATGTCTTTTGATCAGTTTAGGGTATCCTAACACAATGTGATCTTCTCGATCTCCTAAATGCAATTCTACTCGTTCAGGATTTTAAATTTGACCAGACCCACTATTGGAACAACCATACCCGATCGTCGGTTTCCAAATCCCCTAGGTCATAAGTTTTGGGTGACAGAACATAACATATGAGTGAACATGTCCACAATTGAGCATATGTAATAATAAGCAATCAAGATACAAAATTGAACATGTTGCACGTCATCATCCATTCTAAATATGTGTTCATATTATAGTCATTTTATACACAAAATTTACCTATAACAAAGTAACAATTTATTTTACAAAAACTCTTTAAAAATGGGCTTAAACATCTTTTCTTTTCTTTGAAGACATTGCCAACATACTTTACAAAACCGTATTTTTGTTTCAGGAAAACTTAACCTAACATAGAATTAAAAACTTTCAATGTAATAAAAATAGCTATCTTTCTTTTTCAAAAACTTATGTTATCGCATATTGAAACATATCATGTTATTGCATGTAGAAAACATATGTCATCGCATGGCAATTAAATCATAGCTATCACATGTCTACACTTCATGAAGCTATCGCATGTCAAACAACTATGGATACTGCATATCAACCAAAATAAAGTCGTTACAAGTTAACAAAAATATAGCTATCACAAGTTGAAAACGTATAGCTATCTCAGTCATAAGTTGGTAAAAACGATAGCTATCTCAAGTTGATAAAAATGATAGTTTATCACAAGTTGATCAAATAATAGCTATAGCAATTTGATCAAATATTCTGCTATCGCGGGTTGACATAAAAAAACTATCGCATGTTAATAAAATACATTACTATCACGGGCTCATATAACAAGGCTATCGCACATTGATAAAATTTGGCTATCACATATTGGTAAATAAGGGTTATCACAAGTTGGTGAATGACATTTCTGTAAATAGTTGCAAACCGACTTATTTCCTTTGAATGTAATAAATTTTTATCAAACTAATTTCTTTGTCAAATTCTTATTGGATAATCAAATTCTAATTGAATAATCAAACTGTTTTATAAGTTTGCAGCAAAACAAAGAGAATTTTTCTCTTATTTGCTGAAATATTAAATACCTATTAATTTTTCCATTAATTACCTTATTGTAATTTAAACCCTCCTCATAAAACAATTTATATAAAACTATAATTACTTGAAAATTCCTAAAAATTGGAATTTATCACTTTTTCAACATATAAAAATTTCGAAGCAAAATAATGGTTTTCCATATTTTGAATAATTAAAATATGAAATTATCCATTTTCTTCAATTAAAAAATTCATATATTTCTGAAAATTATGAAACTTAATATCCATCCCCAAAATATCGTTCTAAACATCATATCACAAATTTAAAGCACTTTGAGATCAAAAACGTTGTTTTTAACCAAAAATCCTTTAGGAAAATTCCATAAATCTCAAACGATAACATAATTCATATAAATGATTATCTAATTCATAATGATAAACATCATTCAAAATTTCAGATCTACCTTTAAACCCAAAATAAACACATCCAAAAAAATATATGGAAATATTACTCGCCTTTGCCTTTGATTGGTTGTATAGAGATAACTGTTTATATTTCATTTCCTAGTTTATCATCCTCCTCTTCTTCTTCTTGAATATTTTTTATAGAGAGCTTTTGGTTTTGTGTTTGGTTTTCTATTCTTTTATTAGGGAATACGGTTGAAAATATAATGAAAGAGGAAGAGTGTGCCAGGGGACATAATTTCATGTATTATCTTTCTTTTTTTCTTTCTCTCCCAAATATAATTGAAGCCTTTAATTTCTTTCTATAAACAAATTCTTCATTTAAAGTTTTAAATTCAAATTAAATTATATTAACATGGAAATTATCCACACCATTTACATATTTACATTTTTCCACATTTTTATTTAATTATTTCCTAATTAAATATCCAGAGTAATGTGCAATAAAATAAGGGGTGTATAGACATCCCTCCTTAAATAATTTTGTCATCAAAATTTTAATAAGAAAAAAAACAAGCATATCAATCATGCAAACATGTGTCATAAGCACATAAAATCAATAATACTAGCATAACTATTAGTCAAAATTCTATACAACAATGTAAAACATACAAACAAAATAACACAGGATAAGCCTCTGCAATCATATCCAATGTCTTTCAAGTACAGTCTTTCTCATAATCGCTTAACTAGACTTCCACTAACTTAACCGCCTTACTTCTAAGCTCCTTTGTACCTTTCTCCGCTATACAAATAGGTTGTCTAATGATAATCATATCAGGCTCCAATACTATATATTCCAAAACATTGGCTCGTTAATAGTCTATGGATCGCGCATATACTTCCTTACGTGTGATACTTGAATAACATTATGAACTTTTGTCGATGTATTTGGTAACTCGATGCAATATGCGAGTTTCTCCATTCTTTTTATAATAGAAAATGGCCCAACACATCTAGATGTCAACTTTCCCAAATTTCTAAATCACACAACACCTTTCATTGATGATACTCCCACGAAAACGAAATTTACAACTAAGAATTCCAAGTATTTACGTCTTCTATCTACGTAACTTTTCTGACTTGATTGAGTTTCCTCCATCCTTCCACAAATTAACTCAATCTTTTCATTCGCTTTTTCACCAAATCCGAACTAAGTATCGGTTTATCACCTATCTCCAACCAACATGCAAGCGATTTGCACGATCTTCCATAAAGCGCTTTGTAACACTCCATAAGTTGAATGATAATTAATAATAAGTAATGCCAAAAATTGAATTTTCACAAACACCGGAATTTGTCTACGAAACATGCACAATTGCATTCGTGGCAATTTTCTGATCAGTTTTCATATATGAAGTTTTTCAATCGAAGTTCAAATGAAAAAGTTATTAATATTTGAAGATTTCGGATTGAAAAATAATTATATACGTAATTAAGGAAACAAATGTAATTAACTAACATTGACAGTTGCTTAACGTTAAGTACAGTCAACGTTTAATTAGATCGGTTAAATTTGTAACAAATAATGTACAATGGGAAAAAACGAACATATAACAAAAATAGGCAACCGATCGACCACTTGTGTGCTAGTGGATGTAAATTGAACCTAGGCCGAATGGTCCAGATTTAATATAATATAATCTAACGTCTGGCACCGATTCGAACCCTATAAATATAAGTCTAACTCCGCACTGTTATTCTCATACTGTATGAAGCAATGACGAAGCTTTTCCATTTTCTTTTCTCCACCAATTCTAAAATCTAAACTAAAATCTATAAACATATAAGTGGAGAATAGCGGAGAATAATAGAGGAGAAAGACCGAATCGAAAAAGCCAAGGTAAATTGTAAATCTAAACGAAAATCTAAGTTAATTTCAAATCTCTTCTCGGATCTAAATTTATAATGAATATATATGTTTTCGGTAAATATTTCGGTAGGAAGAAAAATGGAGTCAAACAGAAATAAGAGGATTTCGATCTGGAAATTTAGAAATAGGTAAATGAGAAATTATATATTTTTATATAATATTGGATTTATATCGTTATGAATCTATTCCTACTATGTCTGAATATAATTATTTTGGAGTTATAGGCATAAACATATACATGCAATGAATTTGAAGACCATGCCTACATATTATTTGAATTATTAACTTAAGTATTGCATGTGCTTGAACTTGGAAGGTAAGGATGAAAGTGGTTCCTAAGTTAATGAATTGTATAGTAATTTCAAATTTGTTATTACTATATATGTCAATAAACATGAATGAGAAGTTATTATAAACTGGTTTGAGATTTAAGTGCTATTTTAATTCGTTGGAATGAAGAGTGTTGCAATGTAAATTTCTACAAATTATCCAGTTTATAGATATGAATAAAAATTTATTGTTTGAAATAAGGAATATGGATAAAACAAAGAGATGTAGCATTGATTTCAATAATAACAAAAAATATAATTTCTTGTATTTCCAAGCATAATACAAGTCCACTTTTAGATAATTTATGCAGAATATAGTGTTAACGTTTCTTTTTAGGAAGATGTAATTCCAATGCACTAAAATGAAGAAATCCCTATGTGTAAACTAAAGTATTGCAAGTATAGATAATAATAATAATTCAATTATATATCTGATATATGCGATAAGTTAGAAAATAAAAAGAAGCCATCAAATGAGTATTTAAGATAATTATAGTAATCCAAGAAAGATGGTAATAGTTGAAAAGGAACAGTAAGATATGCCTAATAGTATCAAATAGAAGTCAAACAGAAAAGGTATTTAATCTACGAAATTAGAAGTAAGCGGTAAATGACATTAAATTGACATAAATGAAACAGGAAGCAAGTTGGGTAAAATAATTGAATACCAACAGTTGAACATAGGAGGAATAGTAACTAAATAAATTTATATAGCCTCAAGCATGCGTTTATAATTGGTGTGAATTATTGAATTTAGTTAATAACTTAGAGTAATTAAAATGACATGGTCATTAATACGGGTTTGAGTGCAAAATCAACAGTGTTACACAACAGAAGTCTACCCATTGCAAGAGGCTATCAGCAGTTATGTACATATTATACTTATGTGTGACATATCCAACTGTAAGACCCGTGGAATTAAACGTTTTCCATAGGTGAAGATGATATACCAAAGTAGGATGGTTCGCCCAAGTCGAAGTGCTAAAGGGCAAGTAGAGTCCGCTTCAACCTTTTACGGGGTACGTGTTAGGTAACCAAATGGATATTTCCTTGATTGTATTAAGCAATCTAAATGGACGGTGAGTGTAGGCTCGGCGCTATGACACTGAGATTGGTACTGTACATGAGGAGTAGAAGCTGTTCACAGGTCGAGATTGTCATCAGTCCTAAGCGGTCAGCGGAAAGACTGGGGTTACTCTAAATGGGCTACACCTCCTACTAGTTTAGACCATGTTTGGAACATGCACCGTCTTAATATTGTTTGTTAGATCGTTTATTGTTAGGAGGTTAGGCTAGTTAACCCTTTCATGGAGGTCTTTCAAACAAATAGAAAAGTCCATGTAGTTGAACCCATGATTTAAAGCGTGTGCGGTTATAGCGCTTAGCAGTCCCATAGCTGTGGAGGTGCAAAAAGTTATAGGGGGATAAAGGGGAGATATAGCGGAAAATAATAGGGGTGTAAAAAGAATCATTAGATATAAAACCAAGTATTTAAGGTTAATTTATTCTCATTCTCATATCATTTATGTATGAAAAAGAAATGCTGTTTAATCTTATATGACAAAACCGATGAATATCAAGATTTATGGAGACTAGATTTAGCGACTACAATAGATTTCTAATTTATATTGAACATTTCTGTCTTAAAATAAGGTATTTACCATAACTTTGTTGATTTGATTTAAAAGAAAACTAGTCTAATCAACCTTTGTATAATGTTCCTGAAGCGGATACTAAAAAAACCATGATTTAGCGGATGTAGTAGAAAATAGCGAGACTTAAAACGAATCTACTATTTAATACCGCTAAATTGAAATAGCATAGCGGTTGCAGAGTGATATGCGTTATAGCGGGGATTTTGCAGGGATATGATCGGGCTTTAACTGCACGGTGTAAAGCAAGACGAATAGAATACGACTAAATAGTTGTAATACCATTGTTAGGCACTACAGGAGTTTTGTGGTATGCACGGCGATGAGGACGTGATACTGCATTGACGATGGATCCCTACGAGGTGTTGAGTTACGGATACTAGCAGGGAAAGTGTCCTAGTCTAGAGGGAAACTGTTGTACTTGTATATATCGATAAATACATACACACACATATATAGTTATTGTCTACCTCGAGCAAATTAGGCATATCACACACGTATGTGAAGTCAAGATGACTAAGTAAAACAATATATATAAAATGTGATGGAAGAAAATTGGCATAAGCTAGTGTTATGCATAAGTGTTCAATATACCAGTCGCCTGAATGTTGTTCAGACCTCTTCCTCATTACAACCCATATGATAGCTTTAGAAGGATGAAAACTGGTACAAGACGAGGAAGGTAGTGTAACAACTCAGGATTTTGGTCATTTAATTTTGAATATTTAATTAACTTGATTTTTAATATTTAATTAATTTTAATTATTAAAATATTGGTTTGAAAGTTTTTAAAACTCGAATTAAATTATAGAATTGTTTAAAATCTTTGAATGGTGAATAGATATTTGAATTGTGATTTAAATATTGGAATTGTGGATTTATTATTTAAATAATGATTTAAATATCTGAGTTTTTAATTAAATATTTATTTAATAATTTTAATGGACTTATTTAACTCCTTTTAAATTGTTAAATAATATCAATAAATTAAATTTGTAAATTATTTACAGTAGTAGATGGTTCAAATGAATAATCAGAAAACTTATTTCTTTTTACGACCAAATTCTATTTACATATTTTTAATTTATTGTATTTGATTTTTCCATAATTTTTAAATGGAAAAATATATAAGTTGTTGTTTGACGATTTTTCGGCAAAAACCGACGATTATGTGATTTTTCAAAATTCAATAACTAATTTATATTATTAATGTTTTGGGATCACGTCGCTATACTGAGCGCGATCGTATTTTTGTTTTGTCAATCGAGAGTCCGTATGTAAACACAAAGCTATGCAGCGAGATGCCGAAAATCGTAAATTTTATGTATGTGTGTGTATTCAACTTTAAACACTCAGCGCACATTTCTCTTATCCTTTCTGCTTTTGGTCCCATTTCGTACAAACGGGGGGAAATAAATCATCTTCCCTCTTAAAAATCTCAAAAACAAGAATAGAAAACGATGGCAGTACATTTTAAAACTTCAAAACAATTCCTCAAAGGTGCAGTTGATTCAAGTTAGCAGTTAAATCCTACAGCTTCCAATTTGTACATCCCTAAATTCCAAAAGGTAAATCGGCCAGTCAAACAAAATCGCGACTCCCTAATTTCACCGTCCTCCTCCTTGGATAAATCATCTCTCCTCTCTAAATTAAAATTGCCTTCCCCAAAATTAAATCACAACATGATGAAATGCTTGAGCCTCCATCCAAAAAACATTCGCCTGATTTTCTACTCGCGTCCCGATGCTTTGTCATTCTGTTTCATGCTCATGGCTAGATCGACTATTAGGGAGGAGAATCCGAGAAGAGCTTTGTCACACCATTCTGATGATGTTGCAATTAACTCACGATTGCCTGCGCTTTAAGTCACAGTGTCAGATCGTTAGGGATTAGCCTTCGTTGATTGCTTGAGAGCTTTGATGGTCACAACGGATTCCATGCCACTTGATTTATTTCGAGACCGGCTAACTAAGATACAAAGAAATTAAGAGTATTTTCGAGTACCAGGTTTCATCAAACCAGGCAGACAAGGAGGGATCAGTTTTCGAAGAAAGGGCAATTTATTAACCTTGAATTACTTCTTAAAGGATTTTTCTCGGAAAGAAGTGCGGCAGCAAGATGATGGGTGTTGGATGAAGCTCGATGGAGTTTTATTATGTTCGATAATTTTTGGGTACCGCTAGGGTTGAGATTTATGGGCTTTCGGGGAGGAGATAGGCAAGAGGCTGAGGAAATAGTGTTCTATGCGAGGTGGAGCACGCGTGGGAGAGACTTGGGGAAGTGCGGCTTCATTTTTGAAGATGCGACCTATTACTGTGTACGCGAGGAAGTGCAGGTCGCGTTCTTTAGGGGTGATGCGAGCTCGTCGTAGCAGTTTCCGGGAGGTAGTGACTGAGGAGAGTCCGTAGGAGTCGACGGCATGTTAATTCGTCGACCGGAGAGGGAGTAGGTGATGGGCGAATTTGGGCCATGTCAAGTTTTGGAAGCAGTTGGATGGCTGGGGTTTAATTTGAAGAAGAAGAAGTTTAAATATTTAAGGTAATGGTAATTAAATTTGTAATTAAATATTTAATTTATTTCATTTAAATTCAATAAATTGTAAATTTTATAACTCTCTCGTACGAGATCCGATTGAAACGCCGTCAGTTGCATTGGAATCGTGTCACCATCCTCTATGCGATGGAGTTGAATTAGTTGCATTTGGAACTAGCTGATTATGGAGCTATAGTCGAACTATAGGCCAAACTGAACGCAAAAGCGACAGCTAGAATAATGGTGAGTTAAACTCACATTTCTCATTTACAATATAATATTGTATAGATTAAATTTATTTATATCTTCTTGAATTGATTGAATTTGTTGGTTGATTGAATTTGGTCTAGAATCACGATATAGCATCTTGAAATGCTATTAGATTGGTTGAGTTTGATCTAGGATCGCGATATAGCATCTTGAAATGCTATTAGATTGTTTGAGTTTTAAATTTGTATTCAACTTGTTTTAAAGTAATGGATCATATATATGTGGTGATAAATTGATATTGATTTTGATTAATATAATTACATTGTTTAAATTACAACGTAGTTGATGTAAGTATACTTCTTGGTGTTAGCTATTTGGCCAAATAGGCATCGTTAAATAAATGTAAGGGTTTATCTTTGAATGACATTGAATAGCAGAGTAAATCCCCATTCTGTTATTATATTAATTTGGACATTTATTTAAGTGTCAATTGGTCATTAATTATGGATTGGTTTACATATATGCTTGATTATGTAAATACGGAAAATTTGACTTGAGAAGTTAAATGGAAGGTAATGGTAGCTTAATAAGTACCACAGGGATTTCTGAGCCTTTTTAGATTCGGAAATTTGGATTTGATGAACTTCTAATTTTATAAATTGGAAGAAAAATGTTTTAATTAGTTCTATATATATATGGAGCTTTATTAATAATTAATTACAAATGTTTGTAAAAATTATTTTTGTAAGTTAATTAATATATTATCTATAGTGTTTTAAAATAAATTATTTTATTAATGCTTTTGAAGATTATTAATGTTTCAAAATAATTCTTAGTGTAAAGGTTTAAGAGTTTATTTATTATATTATTAAAATGTTTCTAGTTATATTTCTTTATATCATGTAAAAATGATTTAAGCTAAGTTTATGATGTTTTAGTTTATTTTATAACATCCCTCACTTGGAGGCCCAAAAATAACGGCTACGGATGTGCAGCCATCCATATGGTGATTAAATATGGTAATGTTAGATTACTTGATATACCGGTAACACATGGATATGGAAAAGTTTAAAATTTCAAAACAACTTTCACATTCCATTCCAAACTCATTTATACATTCTTTACATAATTCCACAACGTTAACCATGTTCATAAAAATATAACTATTACAATATACTACAAGAGCAACATATGAAGATGCCTCTTTGGTGATCAGAGTGTATAATAGGCAATAAAAAACTTCGCCTTAACAAAAATACACGGTGTAATCACATGAGAAAGAACTTAAATAACTACATGCCTTCTGCACGACTTTGAAAGCTTTTTCGCCATAAGAGGTACCTGAAAACCTCAAATCTCAAACTACTCAAAATCAATTGAGTACCCGAAAGTTTAAGGAGAAACATAAACTTCAAGTAAAACATAAAGTCTGGTATGAATAATATTATACATTCTCAAATCATTTAGATATCTAGTGAGACCACACCGCTTAGCGGAACAGGTTTCCCCTCACTAGTATCTTAAAACCTTTATAAATCATTTTCTGTGCCCCTGCATCCACAATGGTTAATTAAATTCAAAACATTATTATGTGATGATATGCAAAACAATTGAATCAATTCTGGATTACCCATCCCCAATTCATTTTGACTATATGTCATAATTATAGTTTCTAGGATTACTATCAACCTAATAGTTTTTATGGGCTAACAAATAACCGGTTAAACATTTAAGGACTCCGTATCCAATTATATGGTTTTTATGGGATTACTATGAACCTATTGACTAACAGTCAATGTCTTTCTTTTACCCTGGTTTTCATGGGCTAACTAGCAACTTATTGAATATCTGTCAATATCTCATTTTCTTATCCGGCTATAGTCTTCATAGGCTAACTATAAACCTGTCTAACTGGCATCTTCAATTATATATAGTTTTCATGGGCTAACTATGAATCTATTAGCCTCTACGAATGTCTTTTTCCTTACACAGTTTTCATGGGCTTATTGTTAACTTATTGGCCCCTGCCTATATCTTTTATTTATTCACTACTAGGTCAACCGAACTGATTATTCTACCTTTTTTCCAAAGTACGATTTTTGGATTCATTATAAAGTGAATATATATACATATATGAAGAAGCAAACAATATAACTTGGTTAATTCCTTTAACCCATTTAGACTTTTTCATAAGTTCCATTTCAAAATACTTTGTTTATTAATATGCCATGGTTTTGCTTTTTAAATAAGATTGGGTTATTTCTTTTGAAACTATACTTTCGAAACCTTGCTTTCGACCTCACTGGATAGCCTCCTTCGAAAGCATATATCTCTTTTCAAAACAATAGGCTTTTGCCTTTTAAAAAACTTTAAAATCCTTCTTTCGAAACATTTCTAATATAATAAAGTGTTACTTATTAATTATTAGAAGCACAACTTCGAAACCATTGGAAGTATGTCTTCTTAAAGCATTGAAAGTCCCCATTCCAACATCATTAGGTTTATCTTTTAAAATATCTTTTGGGTCTAAGTAATTATAAATGAAAGTATCTCTTTCGAAACCATTCTTTACTATATAAAAATATTGGGGAAATTATGATGGCATCAAAACCATCTCTTTCGATAGAGTCGAAAGCATATATTTAAAATATTGAAGGATAGTTTTGAAACCCCTTTCGCAACCATTGCCTTCGCATAACCTTTTCGAAAGCATTTACAAAGTGGCTTAATATAGCTTTAAAAACAAACAATACTTTTTGACAGTATTGATGACTTCAATACACTCGAAAGGCACAAGAATTAGTGGCAGGGCTTCGACTAGGTCGGAACCCTTCTTTTGAAAGCATTGATTTATAATTAAAGGAACTCCTTCGAAACCCCTTTTTCTTTTAAAACAAATATGGCAAACCCTTCGAAACCCCTTTTCTTTTAACACAAACATGGCAAACCCTTCGAAAACCATTATAAAACTTCTTTTTTAAAACATACGTATCGACTAAGTCGAAAGCTCAGTAAAATAAGGCAGGTGCTTATCTTTTTAAAACAAACTAAGGTAATGAATCCATCGGAAGCTATGCTTTCGACATCATGTCTTCCGTCTTTCTCTAATCCACCGCATATCATCTAGATGATACCATGTGTATTGAATTTAACTTAATGGGGTTTCGACATGGTCGAAGGTGAAAGAAAAGGAGCAAAAGGTACTCTGATTAGAGGCGGGTAAACTACTAAACTAAGTAACTTATATAAACTAATCTATCTACATGTAATTTTTTTATTGCTTTCTGTTACTCTTCCCACGCTTTCCAAAACTAACCGCCTTTTTATTTTGGATAAGTATCAAACTTAAAATTTTGCAATTAAAATCTTCCCCTTTATTTATAGGCAAATCATTTTGATCCTCTTCTCAAAATAATTTATTTTCTATATCAAATCATTTAAGAAAAATCCTCAAAAATCATAGAAATTTAATTTTATCATGTTATATAACATATCAAAATTTCAAACCCAAATTCTTATTATATTTTCTAGAATAAATTTATAAATCCAATGTGCTATAATTTCATTCAAAAATTCATAATAATCTTTCTATATAGCTTGAAAAATTATAAAACTTAAAAACCAACACAAAAATCATGTTTTGCATAACATATAATTTTTCCAAGGCATTTAAACATCAATATCCCATGGTTTTGATCTAAAACCTATGAACCATTATTTAAACAATTTTGTTTAAATTTAAATAAATCATAATTCAAGCATATCATCATCAAACTTCACATATACGAATTTAAACTTAAATTCGAAACATATATTTAACAAATAGAGATGGAAAATTATCATTCACCTTAATCTTTGATAAGGAAAGTGGACTGGGATGAGTTTGAGTCCCCTTTTAATTCTTATTTTTTGAATTTCTTTTCTTCTTTCTTTTTAATTGCCGACTCTATTCCTCTTTTACTTACGTTTTTGATTTGCTTTTCAAACGAAGTCAGTAGGAAATGAAATGGTAAAAAGAGAATATATATAAGGATAAAGGTTAAGTAAAGCTTATTACCATTATACCTTTATGTAGATTAATTTACTTATAATTCATTCTCATGCCCATTTAATTTATTACTTAAGCACGTCACTAATGTAACAACCCGTATTTTTAGCTATTTTAAATTATTAAATTTAATGTAATTATTGAATATAAATGGATAAAAATAAAAATTCAATGATTGTGAATGTGAGTTATTGGATATGGACTTGAATAAAATTTTAAACTAAACTAGTTCCGAAGATTTAAGTAATAACAAGAATAGAAAAGTAATGCTATGTATTGAATGTGTTTACAATCAATAGTTAGATAAAATAATAAATGTTGAATTCATTAGATGTAAATAGAGTAATTTATTGATAACTAAAATTCATTTAAAATTTAATATTGAAATTTGTTGAACATTGAATAATTAAATTGTTTAAATTTAATATTGTAAATTATTGCAATAATTGAATTCTGAATTTAATATGATTGAAAATGATGTTGAAAGTTGATTTAAATTTTATTTAAACAACAATGAATATTATTAACATTTAAAATTGGATTTAAAAGTGAATATTTAGAAACTGAAGATTTTATATTATAATCGAGACGTTAAAAATAGCGATCCGTAGCACAGTCTCGGAATTCGATAAAACTGGTTCCATTGGATCTATAATAGTGTATTATTATTGAATTTCAAATTTCGTAGCGTTTGGAGTTATCGTTTGGTCGTACGGGAGAGAAACATGTTGAATTGAGTATCGAAAATTTAATATTTTATTCGATTCAAAAAGCTATGTTCCACATACGATTGAATTAGGCCCCGAAACATATTCCATTGCGTTCGGAATAGTGGTAAAACATTACAAACGTCTGGCAGTATGCTTCGTTTGGAGTCCGGAATTGTTTCGGGTGAATAGTGTTTTAGGACGTTGCCTGTAAATAGATGACCATATCTCACACCCTACCTATGAAATCCTAGCCGCCATTAAATTTCTATGGTCAAAAATCACCCTCTTTCTCTCCTCGATCTCTTCCAATACATAAAAAATTAGCCGAAACTCTCGGCAACAAAGTTGTAGAGCACGTCGATACCTTTCAATTCGACGGTGGAGATCGTCATCGTAGCTTCATGGTGGCCTAGGTTTGACTGTGACAGTCGTACGTTCATGCGTGGTTATAGAGGCGATTATGGCACCGAGCTCTATGGAATTCATGGGAGTGGAGCGTGGGCGTCCGCACGGAGGTCGTTGATCGTCAAAGAGACGAATATAGGAGGGGCGGCATCTAGGGTTTTGAGCACGTGTTTGGGTTTCTCTCGAGTACACATCCGCGAACGAACGAAGAGGGAAGGTATCAAGGTGCTGCCCAGATTTCTGGAAGCAATGGATGGATTGGTTAGGATATTTATTAAATTAACTTATAAGTTAAACAATAGCTTAATTCATGTAAACTTTAAAAATGTATATCTTGGTCGTACGAGGTCGAAATTAGACGAAACCAGCGGCGACGGGATCATGGCGACGAGCACTACATTTTGGAACTAATTTGGAGTCGTTTGGAGCTAGTAAAATTTTAGGTTAAATCGAACGTCGTTCGATTTTATTTTAAAATTGAAAACTCAATATAAGTGTTTCATAACGCTCACAACATACTAGAATATTTTTATGCTGGTTAAATTCGAAATTGTGAAGTGATATAAATTTATTGGTCATTGTTTGATAATTTTAATTGTTATCTAAATTAAATGTTAAAAATTAAAATTGACAGTAAAATTTAAAATAGGAAATTGCCAGTAAAACGTTCGATTTTAATAATTATTAAATTGTTGTGCATTATATTGACTGTTTGGATGATAGATTGCGATAGATGCTATTAGTTGATATTTTGGATGATTTGGATGTTTATTTATTCTGACGTATCCTATTATCACCCTATAAATTATTTACAGTATATAAACAGTAAATTCAATTATTTCAAATAAATTAAGAAATAGATTGAAATGATATATACCTATGACATTGTGATTTAGATTGAAATGATATGTGTTCATCCCTAAAATTAAACCGAAATAACTGACCACTTGCCCATAGGATAGAAAATTATATACGGACATCGGATTGGTTAAATTAAATGATTTCAAAAATTTTAAAGTGAAATTTATTCAAATGATTTTGATTTAAAAGAAATAAAAATCGGATTTATAGAAATTAAATTATTTTCGAAATAGAGCCCTGAATGTTGAAAATTAAATTTGATAAACTAAATATTTTAAATAATTGAAGTTGGGACTTTTAAGTTATAATCGAATTATAATTAAAATTTCAGAAATTTATTCGATTTAAAGGATGGGAATTTTATTCGAACTTTGAATTTTACTAAGTAAAAGTATTTGAAAATTTGGATTTCAAATTGGGTATTGAAGGTAAATATGATTTAAGTATGTTGGAATGCTGTTTTGAAAATCGAACTCGGAATCTGATAAATCGAAATGGTTTTAATTTGGGATTGGAATTGTTTTAAATTGAAATTGAAATTGAAATTGAATTAATTGGGTTTGAAAGTGGAACTGAATTAATTTGAAATCGAAGTTGAAACTAATTTGAATTGAAATCGGAATTGAATCGATTGAATGGAAATTGGAATTGATTTAAATTGGGAAGTTGGAATTGAATTGGTTTGACTGTGAAACTATTTTCAAATAAATTATTTAATATAAAATTATTTAAAAGCTATCTTCTTATATATTCAAATTATTTTGGTTTTCCAAATTATTTTGCTATATAAACCATTTTAATACTTAAACTATTTATACTAAACTATTTAACCATTTAAACTATTTTTAACTATTTTAACCATTTACACTATTTTTAACTATTTTATTTATTTAAACTAATATTAAACTATTCAAACTATTTTTCAAAATTTCAAAGTAGTCAAGGATGAAATTTTTATTTTTAAATCATGGATTTAAATATGAATTGGGTAAATGAAGTTATAACCCAAATTGGAATTCGAAATGATTTTGGAACTGAAATCGAGATATTAAGGTGAAAATGATTTTGAACCAAAATATTCTATTTTGAGTATATATGATTATTTCGCAATGGAATTGATTTTGATGTGAATATGATATTTGATATCAAGTATGAACTTTTTCGAAACGTCAAAGTACCAACCGATGTGTAAAACGACGTTTGGTTGTTAAAGAGACCAGAGATCGATATGGGCATACTCTCTTTCAATACCAGAACCACTTTGACAACTGTGTACGTGGAAGAGACTCCAGAACGAAGTGGTTGGATTTGGCATCATTTGCTGGATTTGAAGAAAGAGAACGGTGATGGATTAGCCTAGCACTTGTGCATTTGAAATGACTAAAACAAGAGTCGTACAAGCCAAGTGGGCTAGTTACCCCGGGCAGACGCACTTCTTCGAAATACCATCATTTACGTTATGATTGATTAATGCGCACCCTCCAGATTATTGGAGTGTTGGACGCGGTGAACGATCATGGCTATGATGCGTTACCACCAATCAGGAAGGGTAAACTGGTAATATCTTACATTGGGCATTGCCTCACGTGCCGTGTCATACTTTTATCCTTAAACGAGACCGTACAATTTTGGTTTAGTGTTGTCGTATCACGACACATCCTTATCCACCGACCATTTAACTAGTGTTTTATATGCAAAATGTACGACAATGCTTTAAAACGCGTTAAGGGGGATCAATGTAAAGCCTTAACGCTAAGAAAAACATTTATTTTACTTATTAGAAATTATATATGTAGTTTATTCTACTACATATAAATATTTTGACAGATCCTCAAGAGATGTAAAATCCCGTAACATCTCTTGAATTATTGCACACACACTTTATGCACCGGATAGAAGATGTGAAAACCAGTAAGCATTTATGACGCCATGACAGTCATATTTTATGTGGTATCGATTTGACTTACATAATAATATTTTAGTCCTGACTCGAGTGTTTTGCATTTTCATTACGCTCGGGTCAGTCCGGATTTTTTCAGCTTATCGAAGATCATTCTTTGGAGGACAAAGATGAAGATTTGGTATATTACTACTGTTATTAGTCCTCCTGCATCATGTTGTCTACTGCATTATTTATTTATCTCTGATGTATATATATAACTCTGATGAATGTTGTACAGATTATAATCAAATGTAAAATATAAACAACTTTATAAACTGTTTATTTGATTATTATATTTTATCGTTCCACTGCGAGATTCTGTGATTGTTTCTTCTTCTGTTCTTATTTTTTTTAACTAACCCCTAAAGATTCGTATTTCTGTTCAATATGAGTTGGATATGATTTATTGTTTACTCAAAGGAAACGAAGATACGAACCTTTACAACTTAAATTTATTCAAATCTCAATCCCCTTATCACTTAACATTTTTATTATTCTATTTAATTTATCTAATTAAATATCCTAAATAATGTTATTAAAATTTGGAGTGTTACAATTATAAATAAAAATATAAAATAAAATAAATAAATTGTTATATAAGGATTTCTTTTATAAAAAGGATTTATGTAAAGGATTTCATAAACTTGGGAAGAGGATTAGAATTGGAAAATAAGTTGGATTTTGAAAGATTGTGAAAAAGAGGATTGTTAGTAATTAAAAAGGAAATTTTTTTAAATAGGTTAGGAGATTATAAAAGAGTACCTTTATAAATAAAACTTTGGAAATTTATAAGGAATTCTATAAATAGATTTTGGGAATTTATTAAGAAGATATTTTAAAATAAAATCAAAAGATAGTTAAAGAAAGAGAGGTTATTCTTTGATATTTATATCTTTTTTTAAAGGATACTTGTGATTAATCATCTTAAGATGATCTTGAAATAAATAAATCATTCTAAGTGATCGATTAAGATACTAGCATCATTTTGTAAGTATATGGAAAAGGTTCTTCAAGTTTCGAAAAGAATGATTTAAAAATATGCTTACACCGTTAAGATAAGTACATGTTTACATTTTCGAAGTATGAAAATATTTCATTTTGTGAATATACTTATTTTGTTGAGATAAGTTTACGGAAATGATTTCCAAGTATTTGAAAAGTGATTTTAAATTAATGAATGTGAGGCTCAGTGGGTTGCATGGAGAATGAAATCTATGATTTGAATGTTTGTTTATTCGATTATTAAATAACCGATTATCGAATTTGGACCCTAACAGTAACTTTGAAACTATCCATAAGATACATGTGAGTTATATGGCACAGTCATCTCTGATGATGCTGTATTGTGCGTATAAATTTCGTTTCATTCTTCTAAGTAAATGATAAGAAAATTCGTCCACTAACGGTTAGGTGATCTCTGACCTTATCTTTGACTGTTTATTTCCTAAAGAATTGAGGTTGAGTTTACCGAAAATATCGAACATTATTTCAAAGAGACCGGGATTGAATATGTTATCCGAAAACCACTTCGATCCAACGAATGCGTTTCGAAGTAAAGACATCTCGAAGAGCAAGGAATCGAAGATAGAGATGTGAAGCGCAAGGGCTAACCGCCCACTAATCCTTAAGGTGATTCCAAAATGGATGTAGTAGGAATATGCCTTCGGTTTCGTTCAGACCCGGAACTGACTGATATGGATGAATGCTATCAGCACATCATCGTTGGAGGGCAATGAACACTCTTAGTGTAAATGTTCTTGAAAGGTAATCATAGCCTCAAGCCTCATCAACCGGAAATGACTAAAACATGGAAGATGCAGCAGGGCTAAGTGGGTCGCTCCCAAGTAGGGTATGATCATCCCTATCTCGAGTCGCTATTATCTCTCATTTGTATGCGTGGGGCCCATTAACAGAGGAGTGGTCATATTCGGTACTATCCGGCAAGAGGTAGGTCAGTTCTGTGTTGGCAGGGGAACTAGGCGAGGTCCTCGGTGTTATTTTATCTAGAGATGCACCGTGATGGGCGGTGCTCCAGTAGCCCTGTCATTGTATGGAATCCATTCTCCAATAAGCGCCGTACGGACTTAGTTGTGCCCAACTATGCTGAAACTTGAGATGCAAGCATTTCAGCTATATTCATATTTTACTTTGACCCTTAGATATTATTATAATATAAATGGATTTTCTACAGAAACTGCTTTGTTTATCGTAAGGCAAAAACATGTTCGTGTTTATGTGCGGCGTGGTCTTACGAGATACTTTTGATTTTCAAATGGTTTTCTAGAACTTTAAAATCTAGTTGGACGTGTTTTTCTCACGCTGATTTTCCAGACTGACTCGGATGCTATTTTATTATAATGTTCGGGCCAGACCGAGCATATTGTAGATTGTTTTGGATGCATTGGAGCTCAGGAGACGAGTTGGAGGTCTTCAAGTCGTATTACCGTATACATTTATTTTCCGTTGTTTTGTTACTGAAATTATCAGCAATTGAGGACAGGTGGTTATAACTGTCCATGTCGATAATTGTGATTGTTGTTGTATTTTGATGGATGTATGTTTATAACAGTTTCTCATTTGTAAAAATCATTCATATTATATAATATGTTGTTCCGCTGTTATTGTGAGATTCTGTGTTGTTTTTTAGTTTCTTTTCTCTTCTTCTTCTTTCTTCCGCATAACTATTTGTCTTTCTATTAGATTTGGGTTGGACATGTATGGTTTATTGCCAACTTGAATGGTACGGAAAAGCAGGTCGTCGCACATGGTATTAGAGCTTAGGTTGAGCAAACAACTAGACTTTGGTGGGTTAACTCATTAGAGATAGGGTAAGTGAGACCCTAGGATGAGTTTGCGTGTGTGTGTTTATCTGAGCGCATATTTGTTAGTGACATAGAAATGTTTTATATTGTGTCGATTTATCGGTTTAGTGGTTATGAACTTTGGTCGATGCAGAAGGAACAACTACATCGATAGGGGTTTCTAAACACTTAAATAAGTCAAATCGACACGGTATTATTTTTAAATTGGGTAGATGAAATAATTTTACCTAAATTATATTTTATACATAAAGAGTAATTTTTTAGAAAATTATTATAATTATTTATGGTGTGTTGATTGTTAGACAATGATAATATTCAATTATTATCATTTATTGTTATTTGGTTGGACTCAGATAGTTATGAGTCTTTATTGTTGGATAAATTAGGTACGAACACTTTGTAAATTCAGTTTCACAGTTTGAATATAAGGTGTTTGATGATAATATTGAGTTGTATTTTAAATTTTAATAAAAGTTATCCATTATAATCTATACTAAGACAACAATGGTGAAAAGGATCTTATATAAGAAGTGAAATTATATAAGTTGGATTTATAAATTAGGAAGTTGAGCTGAGAATTTGAGAACTTAAATTCCGGTGTTTTGAAAATTATTTTTGAAGGGTTTGGAATAATAATAGTATTGTTCACTACAACAAAACGGTCTTTTTGCAACGGGCAATGCTCGTTGTAAAATGGTTTTCGCAATGGGCATGTGCCCGTTGTAATAGGTCTCGTTGTACTAGATCCACCACATTTTACAACGAGCAAAGCACGTTGTAAAAACTGTTGCAGTATACCTTTTTACAACGGGTTATGACCATTGTAAAAGACTACAATACAACGGCCATAACCCGTTGCAATAGACTAACCGTACTAATTGATGACATCCATGCAATACATCCATACTAATACTAAATATTATCGTAAAATAATTAAATTCACATACGAAAAGACTAAAAGCTAGAGTCATAGAATTCTAACACTCCAAAAAGTTAGATAAGTTTACATATCTCAAACAAACTTTTCATTTCATCACTTTCTATTTACATTCAAAGTTTACAAGTTTGTTCACATCATTGTTTACATTTGAATTCACTGTTTACATTTACAGTGCTTTGCATTTCAATTTCCCCTCTCTCTGTCTATACCAACACCTGCACATACATATCTCATTGCTACATTGCTCTGTGCATTTTAAAACCTCTTCCATCTCACCACACTCCCAAATACTCTCCACAAAACATCTCTTACCACCATCTTTTTTAACCTTCACTGCCTTTCACCTCTGCAATTGCATTTGCCTTCAAGTCACACAACATCCATACATACCACAACTCACAGCAAACTCAATTACACATTCCACGGTTCAACATTAGCCAATACAGTGCCACATCCAACATCCAGTTACCACAACTGCAAATTCTAACATCAGCAAAAACTGCCACATCACACATACCCTGATCACCAAAAAACCACTTCATACATACATTCAACTCACACCTTCAAACACCTATCTGACATCAAACAAACTACCATCTTCAAGATCATAGATATATAAATCCTTTTGCCATTTCGAAATTATTCATCTTCAAAATTGTCCATATGCACTTCTGAAAACATGGTATACTTAAAACATTTCAGATTCATGGGGCAGTATATTTTTAAAGCCTTGATATTGTTAGAAACCATTCAGAAACTTTATAATTACAAGATCATACGCATGAAATCACATTTTTGTAAAACCTGACATGCGCTTAGCATATATCTGAAAATTTAGACAAAAATCTGTTAATAAAACCAAACTAAATGTATAAGTGAAAATCTTTATATACATGAGACTACATATTTGAAATCGTATATTTTTCAAAGTCCCCAATTTTCAAAACGTAGTGCTTATACATAAAACATATATGCATATATATCTGATATGTGTTTGAAAGTTTGTATTTACAAACTCATTATATTTTCAAAAAATTGTTGCATTCGGAATCACATACAACATTACTTATACCTGAAAACATATGCATTTGAAAATAGAGAATATATAAAATTTCATACCGTTAACACTGTCGTCTATGAAATCATACTTATAACTGTTAATAAAATATGATATATGTCTTTTGATTCAAATATAAATCATAAACTTTTAAAACTGTCAACCACCCAAAACACTTCATGTTTAAATCGAGGTTACAAATGCCTAGAGCTGTTATATTTCCAAAACCAAACACGGTCAAAACTCACATTTGCTTAAACCATATTTGCCCGAAATTCTATATGCACAAAACTTGTACATTTTTTGAAAGCATGACGTATTCCAAACTTTTTCAAAACCTGATAGCATGCTTTGTAAAACTTAAGTGAACATAGATCTGATACTTATATATGAAACTTTTTTGAAGTCTCTATTCTTTTAGAATTCCTATACATAAAATCTGCAAAAATTTATTTTGGAAATTAGTTAAGTTTGAAATCTTGTTCACATCATATATTCATTGTCCAAAAACTGAAATTCATAATTCTGGAATGAACTTAAAGTGGTATATGAGATTAAATTTGTTCGAGAAATTCTTATTTTGAAATTGAAATCTTGAAATTTTCATTCCCAAATTCAAATTTAAAAGTATTGCCTACACTTGTGATAAACCAATTTTAATGTTTAAAGTTATGTCGAAATTCTGCCATACTAGTATTTTGAGTGAAAAGCCCCATACCCGTAAATTTTGGCTTTAGAAATTTGAGCAATGATCTACAAGGTGAGGGTGGTTCCAGAACTGAGCAGTCATAAGTTGGAGGTGTTGGATGGATGTTCTCTTCACTAGCAATGGCTTCGACACTGTAGGAGACAACAACTCAAACTTGCCAAACGTTTCCGCTTTTCTTGGTTTTGACACTGTCGAAGAGAGTGGGTGAAGACATTATTTTTGGAAATGAACTTTTATTGAGTTTTGATTTTGATCTGGATTTGGATTTGGAGGCTTGGTGAAGGACGATGTTCTGGTGGGATATATTTTGGATCTGGATGTGGAAACTTTGATTTGTTGGAGAAGAGTTATATGGTATTATTTAAGGAGATAACAAAAAATAAGGGGCACATGGAGGGAAAAAATTTCAGTATTGGAGCTAAAATTTCGGTCATCTATTACAATGGGCAGAAGCTGAATGTTGTAAAATATACTTCCGTTACAACGGGCAGAAGCTGACCGTTGTAATTTCTCTCTATTAAACGGGCAAACAATGCAAGTTGTAAAAAGAGCGTTGGACAGAGCATCTATTACAACGGTCCTAAAATGACCATTGTAATAGCCGTCTATTACAACGGGCAGAATATGCCCGTTGTAAAAAGGACGCTGTAATAGGGTATTTTTGTTGTAGTGATTGGAAATGGAAATTTTCTTAAAATAAGGGTTTATATATAAAAAATGGATCTAAACTGAGAAATTTAGAACTCAATGCTACGGGTTTGGAAAACTTATTTCAAATTTTTGGGAAAAATAATAATGGTATTATTTTGAAAATATTGATTAGTAGAAATATTTAAAATCAAGAACTTGGAAGAGTTAAAAAGCACTGAACTCACTTCGGTCGCTGGAAAATAATTCCGATGATGACTGCAGCACCACTGGTGTTCATTTTCGGGTTTCTAAAGTGAGGAATTGCTATCATGATAGAAATTGGTTATTGACTTGTTTAGGTAAAGCTATCTAAAAATTCCCAAATATATGATTTGATATACAAAGGAATATCTGGATATTATTATTATTTCAAAATGATTTGAAATGAAAAGGAATTTCCGACGGTTTTGGACAGTCGGGGTCTCAAATTTGATATAGATATCTTAAGCTAAGTCTTTTTCGAAAACATAAGGAAATAAGTTTTTTAACTTATAACTTAGAAGAGATAGAGATTTTAAAGCAAGATTTAAAATTGTTGAACATTCATGTTAAGCAAAAACAAATATGTTAGTGTGAGTGTACTCTTAGGGAATAGAAGAGTATTTTGCAAGTATAAACTCGAGTTATAAAATGCTAATAGACTTGACTAATATTTCTTAAGTAAAATATTGATTCTTTGGAAGTAATACAAATCTGGAGAAATGTTTAATTAATAAAGATAAGTCTTTATAAAGTGTTTTAGGCATGGAATAATATGTTATGAAATAACTTGGAAAAATGAATTCTAGAATTAACTGAGATTATGAACTTGAGTTTCAAAATGGATGATAAACTTAAGTGTGCTTTATAAGACGTTTATAAACTTAAGTTGTGAAATATTTGAGTTCTTAAGAAATGCGTTCTGAAATGGGTTAAAATAAAAATAATGTTTAATGAAAATGAATTTATGAAATAGTTCATAAATAATTTTAGTATTAAAGGGAAACACTAAGAAATAATAAATTTCAATTGAAATAATTAGTACGGTTAGGCAAAGTAAAGTAGAAAATTGAGCTGTGGGATGAAATTTAACTCAAGTGAAGTTAAATAATATGATTTATGATATGGTTTGTAAATGAGTTTAGTATTAAAGGAAGTACTATTGGAAAAACCAAGTGTGTATTAGAATTTAATGTGAATGAAAAGATATTCTATAACTAATTTGATCCAGATTCGAGGGCATGATTTCGAGGTGATGTACACCGGTCCGAGTTAGAATTTTTCCACTCGATTCTCAATGACGAACACTCGATATGGATTTTCGATTTGAATCCAAAGTTTTCTATCATATTATATGGCTATGCAAGAAGAACGGTAGTACCTAATCAAGGAATCGGATCGAATTCCACGCTCGCGAAGTAGAGTGGGTGATACTAGTTCGAAAGTGAAATTGTGTGATCGAGCAAGCGATAGGATTTGATCTGGCGTATGAATGGTATATGTGCATTATAGGACTTTATAATAATTATAAGTTAACATTTGTGAATGCAAATTATTTGGTTGGATATATTTGAAATTGAGGTACAGGTTTATGGAAGCAAATGCTAGTTTGGCGCCTTTGGTTTTGGGAGTTAAGTTTGTTGCCAACAAATAGGTACGTGTTAATTTTTGGTTTGGATTGATGGTTTTATGCCCTAGATATGGAAGGCCACTTGACTTTTGTTTTCTTTAGATTGATTTGGACCTGTAGTTGCAATTTGTAGTTGTTTCGATCGAGTCACGCAAAGGAGACGCTGTCGAAATTTTTTATAAGTTTAGGACTTAGAAAAATTTAATGATCTATTCCAACTTATTTATTTTGAGAAGTTAGTGGATTTGGAGGCATTTTCCTTACCTTGGCAATTTTGGGGACGAAATTATTTTTAAGTGGGAGTGTAACAACCCAGGATTTTGGTCATTTAATTTTGAATATTTAATTAATTTTAATTATTAAAATATTGGTTTAAAAGTTTAAAAACTCGAATAAAATCATACAATTGTTTAAAATCTATGAATGGTGAATACATATTTGAATAGTAATTTAAATATTGGAATTGTGGACTTATTATTTGGACAATGATTTAAATATCTAGGTTTTTAATTGAATATTTATTTAATGGTTTTAATGGACTTATTTAACTCCTTTTAATTGTTAAATAATATCAGTAATTTAAATTTGTAAGTTATTTACAGTAACAGACCGTTCGAATGAATAATAAGAAAATTAATTTTTATTTTTACGAACCGAATTCTATCGACGTATTTTTATATTATTTTATTTTATTTTTCCATAATTTTAAATTGGAAAAATATTTAAGTGGTTGTTTGACGATTTTTCGGCAAACAGCGGTGATTTTGTGATTTTTTAAAATTCTACAACCAGTGCATATTATTATTGTTTTGGGATCGCATCGCTGTGCTGAGTGCGATCGTATTTTTGTTTTGTCAATCTAGAGTCTGTGCGTAAACAGAAAGTTGTGCAGCGAGATGTCGAGAAACGCAAATTACACACACACACGCACACACACACACACACACACATATATATATATACACATATATACACATATATATATATGTATATATTCAACTTTTAACACTCAACACACATTTCTCTTATCCTTCCTGCTTTTGGTTCTATTTGTACAGACGGGGGAGAAAATAAATCATCTTCCCTCTTAAAAATCTCAAAAACAAGAAAAGAAAACGGTGGCAGTACATTTTAAAATTTTAAAACAATTCCTCAAAGATGTAGTTGATTCAAGTTAGCAGTGAAATCCTACAGCATCCAATTCATATATCCCTAAACTCCAAAAAGTAAATCGACCAGTCAAACAAATCGTGACTCCCTAATTTCACCGTTCTCCTCCTTGGATAAATAATCTCTCCTCTCTAAATTAAAACCGCCTTCCCCACAATTAAATCACCACACGTTGAAATGCTTGTGCCTCCACCCAGAAAACGTGAAGCAACCCTCCTTTAAGAAATTGTTATTTGAATGGCTCAATTTAGTTTGTGCTAATTTCAGGGTTGCTTACTTACAAGACCAACTATTTTCTTTCTTTTATTAGTTTTTTTTTCTTTATTTTTATTTCCCAAGATCCAATCTGATCAATATAGAAATATTGATATACTTCTTTGTGGAACCTATTTGTATGTACATATAAACATACAAACCATCTTAATTCTAATATTAGAGTTTTGGGTAAAGAATGACTCAATTTTTTTTTAAATTGAAATAACTAGTGATTTAGCCACAGTAAAAAGGGTTGGAAACCAAAAACCACCCCCATCTGAATCTGGTGCAAATTTTTCTAACCAATTTCTGTTTGTTTAATTGTGTTTAACAATTGTATATTTAATAAAACATGTAAGTTGACTCATGATATTTAAACTTTTGCAAAACTGCTTTTCAAATAGCAAAACAGGAGGTTGTGCATGCTTCTGTGCATCTGTGTGCATACAAACATGTACAACTGCTTATTTACTATACCTGAGTTTTCAGGTTGATCAACTTGATTAGGTTAGATCCCTATACTGTCTTGTTATAATTTGCTAGCTTTGCTTATTCATTTAAACATCAAACTCATGTAAATCTGGGTTCATGCTTCTTATGTTTTTTTTCTTTTCTGCTTATGGGTTCATCCTTACTTCATCATATTTACAGTTAATATGTAAATAGGTTCTAGCCTCTAAAACAGTCTAATACATATGCATACTTTACTAGTTCACATATGCTTCAGTTCTACTACCAACTTCACTACTTAATTCATGAAAATTTTACATGCTTACAGGTTATGATATAAAGCTAAGCACATTTATCTTTTTCCATTGAAAACAGTTCCATCTCATAGTAGTCTTTTCTTTTTTAAACCATTCATTACATCACAATCAAAGTTTAACACAATTCCAATATTATTACAAAAAAGTCTTTCAGCTACAGTAAGCATAAAAGACACTCTTCAACAAAAGTCATAATTCAGTTAATTAGCAATTTCTTCTTAGCATCACACATCTGCAGCTTATCACTTTTCTTCCTCTTTTCCTGCAGACATCCGATGACCTGCTCCATAATGCATATGAAGCACCCATTTGATGCAAGCAGCAAACAGGTCAGACTTATGTCTGGTGTAAGTAAAATCATTTGACAATGCATAAAGGCTAATAAAATAGGTTCCATATTACCCTTCTGTTTTCAGAGGTTAAGTATTTCACTTAGGTTGTTAAATTACTTACTCATGTTCAAATTACAATGTGTTATATCAGTGGAAGGTGTTGTGTATTGTTAACATAATTATGTGTATATGTGTTCTCAGACCAAACTGGTTAACAGAAGCTCTAATTCAGACAATCCTATCATCCATCATACAACTCACACAGGGCTTACTCCTGGTTTAAGTTTTATTTGAAATTTTACCGGTCTATTATGAGGAATGCCATTCACTTCACCAAACACATCAGTGTATTGGTTAACTATGGGTATCTCCTCTAGGCTTAATTCAACCTCACCAATGTTCAAGTTGAACATTCTGCCCATACCCCTATCTTTGGATGCCTCATACATAACCAAAACTCTTTTGCCATCAGGAAGTTGTAATGAGATTGTGGAATTTTCCAAGTTAATGATGAAAAAAAACCTTTTAACCAATCCATTCCCAGTATAATATCTAGCTTAGGGTAATTTAACACATATAATTCTGAAATAAAGGTGTGACCACCCATACATAATTCTACTTGCATGTATTTCATGTTTGTAATGCAGGAACTACCTATGGGACTATTAACATGTAATGGCTTATCAACAAGAACACATGTTAACCCTAGTTTCTGAACTATGTCACAAGAAATAAAAGAGTGTGTAGCTCCGGTGTCATAAACAACTGATATGGGTATGCCTTTAATAAATAATATACCTTCCACTTGGCTAGGTGTTTCCATTGCCTTGCCCTTTCCTTCAAGTACAGCCACCTTTTCCATTTCTGGGCACTGCCTCTTCATGCGCCCTTCTTTACCACAGTTGTAGCACCTAAGAACAGCTGACTTGGGTGCTTGGCATTTGGTCTTTATATGGCCTTCCTTCCCACAGTTGTAACAGATCACTTTGGGTTTCTTATTGTCAGAGATTGCCACCTTACTTCCTTCTTTGATCTTTACTTCTCCCTTCTTCTTCTCATATGGGTGTGCTCTACTCTTCCCTTTCTTGTTATTCTTGAAATCCTTGAACTTCTCTCTGGCATTATCATGCTGCTCAAATGACAATGTCAAGTCCATAACTAGATCAAAGGTTCTGTCTTTGTATGGTAACATAGCTCTACTCAATCCAGCATTTAACCCCTGAATGTACCTTGCATTCCTTGAAACTTCATCTGGGATTAGTACTGCCCCATACTTGGACAACCCTTCAAATTTCTGAGTGTATTCAGTGACACTCATAGATCCTTGTCTCAACTTGATAAACTCCTCAAGCAATGACGCTTTTGCTGAGGCTGGGACAAATTTGGCTTCTAGCATTTCTTTGAACTGATTCCATGTGATCTCTTGTTCTTGCCTGTCTTCAATGATCACTTCCCACCAATCCAAAGCAATGCCTTTTAGTTGTCATGAAGCTATTTTCCTCTTCCTCTGGTCATTAACTTGCATATCTACAAAGATCCCCTCCACTGTTCTTAACCATGTCTGAACACCCATGACACTTTCTGTACCATCAAAGCTACTGCCTCCCAGATATGTATATGTTTTAAGCAAATTGGACAGCTCCTCATATGGATTATCTACCCTAGGTGCCATTCCATCCCTCAGTACTCTAACAAAATCTTGCATGTTAATCACTGGAGGACCAGTGGCCATTCCAGTTGCTTGCCCAGTACTATCAGAGGATTGATCATTCTCCCTTTCTTTAACAGCCTGGGGGTTGATCCTAACTGCTCTGAACCTCTATTGAACATTTCTAGTATGGTTAGTTCTAATTCTTATTCACTACTTTGCTTTTAAAATTAGCAGTGAACTCATATAGTTATAACAAGTAAAACAACCAATGCAAACAATGCACACAGATTCAATCAAGAATTTTGTATTGGCTATGTATTTAATAGCATAGCTCTGATACCTACTGAAGCAAACCTCCTTTAAGAAATTGTTATTTGAATGGCTCAATTTAGTTTGTGCTAATTTCAGGGTTGCTTACTTACAAGACCAACTATTTTCTTTCTTTTATTGTTTTTTTTCTTTATTTTTATTTCCCAAGATCCAATCTGATCAATATAGAAATATTGATATGCTTTTTTGTGGAAACTATTTGTATGTACATATAAACATACAAATCATATTAAATCTAGTATCATAGTTTTTGGGTAAAGAATGACTCAATTTGTTTTAAATTGAAATAACTAGTGATTTAGCCACAGTAAAAAGGGTTGGAAACCAAAAACCACCCCCACCTGAATCTGGTGCAAATTTTTCTAACCAATTTCTGTTTGTTTAATTGTGTTTAACAATTGTATATTTAATAAAACATGTAAGTTGACTCATGATATTTAAACTTTTACAAAACTGCTTTTCAAATAGCAAAACATGAGGTTGTGCATGCTTCTGTGCATCTGTATGCACATAAACATGTACAACTGCTTATTTACTATACCTGAGTTTTCAGGTTGATCAACTTGATTAGGTTAGATCCCTATACTGTCTTGTTATAATTTGCTAGCTTTGCTTATTCATTTAAACATCAAACTCATGTAAATCTGGGTTCATGCTTTTTATGTTTTTCTTTTCTTTTCTGCTTGTGGGTTCATCCTTACTTCATAATATTTACAGTTAATATGTAAATAGGTTCTAGCCTCTAAAACAGTCTAATACATATGCATACATTACTAGTTCACATATGCTTCAGTTCTACTACCAACTTCACTACTTAATTCATGAAAATTTTACATGCTTGCAGGTTATGATATAAAGCTAAGAACATTTATCTTTTTCCACTGAAAACAGTTCCATCTCATAGTAATCTTTTCTTTTTTAAACCATTCATTACATCACAATCAAAGTTTAACGCAATTTCAATATTATTACAGATAAGTCTTTCAGCTACAGTAAGCATAACAGACACTCTTCAACAAAAGTCATAATTCAGTTAATTAGCAATTTCTTCTTAGCATCACACATCTGCAGCTTATCACTTTACTTCCTATTTTCCTGCAGACATCCCATGACCTGCTCCATAATGCATATGAAGCACCCATTTGATGCAAGCAACAAATAGGTCAGACTTATGTCTGGTGTAAGTAAAATCATTTGACAATGCATAAAGGCTAATAAAATAGGTTCCATATTGCCCTTCTGTTTTCAGAGGTTAAGTGTTTCACTTAGGTTGTTAAATTACTTACTCATGCTCAAATTACAATGTGTTATATCAGTGGAAGGTGTTGTGTATTGTTAACATTATTATGTGTATATGTGTTCTCAGACCAAACTGGTTAACAGAAGCTCTAATTCAGACAATCCTATCATCCATCATACAACTCACACAGGTTGGTGCTAACACCCAATCATACACAAACATGCACATACAGTAATCATGGCACTGAGCTAAAGTACCAATCCTTAATTTACATGTTAGGATTTCCACATACTTCTAGCCTATTTTCCCTTGCATGTATGTTCATTTCATGTTGTTCTGGGGTCCAGTATCATATTCATGGTTGCACTGGTGCACATTGCCTGGAACTGCTACCTAATTTCCAGTGCACTACAAGCTACTAGGACATAAACATGCCATGTGCAAACTCACACCCCCAACCTTGGTGCAAGCCAACCACTGTGTCATACCCACTTCCCTCATACCCAACCTGATAGAGGTGACCCACATCCTTAGTTTAATTACTAAGTTTTTATTATAACTCAATATGGTCTATGCAGTGTCATATCCAAGACTATTATATACTTAACCAGTATGTGTTAATAGTTTTTCATACAACCATCAATCATTCACCCATCCATGCATTCAACAATTAATCATTCACCCTTGTATACCATTTCAAGTCAGTTTTATTCAGAGATACATCCTTGGCTAAAGCATGGATTAGAGCATTTTAGAAAGTGAAACGCTACTGTGGTTCACCAGTAATAAGGTTCTTACAGTTAGCCCACATATTAAAGTGTATTCGCTTGTTACTCAACCTTACTTCCAGAGAACAATCAATGATGGATTAAGACTCAGCACATGGAAATCTCATTGCACCCTAATCCACATTTTCAGTTGCAAGACATAAGCCAGAGAACCCCTTCCTCTTACTGCCTTGCACCCTACTTTTCTTATTAATTCATGCTTTAACTAAAAGTATTTCTCAAGTTCATAAACATATAATTAAATCAGTTATTATTCCATCATTAAATTATCATGTATAAAAAAGCATAGGTTAAGTGACGACAAAGCAATGCAAATCACAAAATCTCAGAAACAACAGAAAATTGTTAAACTGAGAATACATACAAAGCATCAAACAGGAATCAAAATAAACTAAGGGGGAACATGGTTGCCTTTTATAGGTCTTAATGCCTTGCCAAGTGAGGGTTTACTCACCAAGTTCTCCTTCCCAAATCTTGGTTCAAGTCTGCCTTTGATTTCTTAAACTGCTGCCTGTTTTCTCCTCTCTCTTTTTGTATTTTGTTTTCTGACTCTCCCATGTAAACGTAGGAGATAATGATGTGTATATAGGGGAGTTGCTAGGGTTTTAAGGTTTGTTAAGTAATTTATTTTCATCAGAAATCCCATCACCATTTCTGGTTTCACCCAACAGGTCACCCTCTCCACTTTCCTTTCCCACCATTTCTCCTTTTTCCTTGTCTTAACCACTTTTGGCAAATTTTCTCCACACACTATGTGCATGACTTTGGCTTGGGTATAGCTTGTCTTTTCTGATTTTCATCATGCATATAAACTTATGTGTCTAACTAAAATTGTGTGTGTGTCAATCAATTTTTTTTTTTTTTTTCACACCTTATATTCATGCATCTTCTACCTACACAAGCAACTATGCTTATATTTAATCTATAGGAGTTTGAACTAAAAAAACTGCCTAGGTTATTTATGAATGTAATTAGGTTAATGTGTACACACTAACTAGTCATGCACTCATTTACTTTTTTTTAAATCTATGGAGCCTTTTACTCACTAAATTGCCTTGCTCATATAAGGTGCTGGAATAGTGTGCACATGCACAAGAGCATGCACACTCATTCACACACAAATCTTTCCAGAGAACTGTATGTGTGTATATATATATATATATAACTAATTGTCTCTTTTTTTATAAAGTATTTAAATTTTATATGCTTGCTTAACTAGGGCTGTCACAAAACATTCGCTTGGTTTTTTACTCACGACCCGATGCTTTGTCATGCTCTTTCATGCTGATGGCTAGATCGACTGTTAGGGAGGAGAACCCGAGAGAGCTTTGTCACACCATTCTTATGCTGTTGCAATTAACTCACGATTGCCTGTGCTTTAAGTCACAATGTCAGATCGTTAGGGATTAGCCTTCGTTGATTGCTTGAGAGCTTTGATGGTGACAAAGAGGTGGCACCAAGGAGGGATCGGTTTCAAAGAAAGGGCAATTTATTCACCTTGAATTACTTCTTAAAGGATTTTTCTTGGAAAGAAGCGCGGCAGCAAGATGATGGGTGTTGGATGAGGCTCGATGGAGTTTTATTGTGTTCGACGATTTTTGGGTACGGTTGGGGTTGAGATTTATGGGCTTCCAAGGAGGAGATAGGGCAAGAGGTTGAGTAAATCGTGTTCTACGCGAGGTGGCGCACGCGTGGGGGAGATTTGGGGAAGCGCGGCTTCATTTTTAAAGATTTGACCTGTTATCGTGCATGCGAGGAAGTGCAGGTCGTGCTCTTTAGGGATCGTGTGTGCCCGTCGTAGAGGGGTCCAGGAGGTAGTGACCGAGGAGGAAAGTCCGTAGGAGTCAACAACATGTTAGTTCGTCGACCGGAGAGGGAGCAAGTAATGAGTGAACTTGGGCCATGTCAAGTTTTGGAAGCAGGTGGATAGGCAGGGTTTAATTTGAAGAAGAAGTTTAAATATTTAAGGTAATGGTAATTAAATTTGTAATTAAGTATTTAATTTATTTCATTTAAATTCAATAACTTATAAATTTTATAACTCTATCGTACAAGGTCTGATTGAGACGCCGTCAGTTGCATTGGAACCGTGTCGCCGTCCTCTATGCGTTGGAGTTGAATTAGTTGCATTTGGAACCAGCTGAATCTGGAGCGACTATAGACCAAACTGAACGCAAAAGCGACAGCTGGATAATGGTGAATTAAACTCACATGTTTGATTTACCAGTATAATATTGTGCAGATTAAATATATTTATATCTGCTTGAATTGATTGAATTTTCTGGTTGATTAAATTTGGTCTAGGATCACGATATAACATTTTGAAATGTTATTATATGGATTGAATTTGATCTAGAATTGCGATATAGCATCTTGAAATGTTATTAGACTGTTTGAGTTTTAAATTTGTATTCAACTTGTTTTAAAGTAATGGATCATATATATGTGGTGATAAATTGATATTGATTTTGATTAATATAATCGTGTTGTTTAAATTACAACTTAGTTAATATAAGTATACTTCTTGATATTATCTATTTGGCCAAATAGACATCGCTAAATAAATGTAAGAGTTTATCTTTGAATGACACTGATTAGCAGAATAAATCTTCGTTCTGTTATTTTATTAATTCGGACATTAATTTAAGTGTCGGTTGGTCGTTAATTATGGATTGGCTTACATATATGCTTGATTATGTAAATACAGGCAATTTGACTTGAGAAGTTAAATGGAAGGTAATGATAGCTTGATAAGTACCACCAGGATTGTCGAGCCTAGTCTAGATTCAAAAATTTGGATTTGATTAACTTCTAATTTTATAAATTGAAAGAAAAATATTTTAATTATTTCTAATATATAAGAAGTTTTATTAATAATTAATTACAAATGTTTGCAAAAATTATTTTTGTAAGTTAATTACTATATTATCTATAGTGTTTTAAAATAAATTATTTACTAATGTTTCTAAAGATTATTAATGTTTTAAAATTCTTAGTGTTTTAAAGGTTTAAGAGTTTATTTATTATATTATTAAAATGTTTTTAGTTGTATTTCTTTTATAAAAAGGATTTATGTAAAGGAGTTCATAAACTTGGAAAGAGGATTGGAATTGGAAAAGAAGATGGATTTTGAAAGATCGTGAAAAAGATGATTGTTAGTAATTATAAAGGAAAATTTTAAATGGGTTAGGAGATTATAAAAGAGTACCTTTATAAATAAAACTTTGGGAATTTATGAGGAATTCTATAAATAGATCGTAGGAATTTATTAAGAAGATATTTTAAAATAAAATCGAAAAATAGTTAAAGAAAGAGAGGTTATTTTTTGCTATTTATATCTTTGTTTAAAGGATACTTATGTTTAATCATTTTATTATGATCTTAAAATAAGTAAACCATTCTAAGTGATCGGTTAAGATACTTACATCATTTTGTAAGTATATGGAAAAGGTTCTTCAAGTTTCTAGAAGAATGATTTAAAAATATACTTACACCGTTAAAATAAGTACATGTTTATATTTTCTAAGTATCGAAAATATTTCGTTTTGCGAATATACTCATTTTGTTGAGATAAGTTTATAGAAGTGATTTTCAAGTATTTGAAAAATGATTTTTAATTAATGAATGTGAGGCTCAGTGGGTTCCATGGGAAATGAAATTTATGATTTGAATGTTTGTTTAATCAATGGTTAAATAACCGATTATCGAATTTGGACCCAAAAGTAACTTTGGAAATATCTAGAAGAAACACATGAGTTATATGGCACAGTCATCTTCGACGATGTTGTATTGTGCGTATAAATCTCTTTTCATTCTCCTAAGAAAATGATAAGGAAATCTGTCCACTAACGGTTAGGAGGTGATCTCCGATCTTATCTTTGACTTTTTATTTCCCAAAGAACTGAGGTTGAGTTTACCGAAAATTATCGAACGCTGTTTCGAAGAGACCGGCATCGAATATGTTATCTGAAAACCACTTCGATCCAACGAATGCGTTTCAAAGTGAAAACATCTTGAAGAGCATGAAATCGAAGAGAGATGTGAAGTGCAAAGGCTAATCGCTACTAATCTTGAGGGTGATTCCAAAATGGATGTAGTAGGAATAGTGCCTTCGGTTTCGTTCAGACCCAGAACGAACTTGTATGGATGAATGTTATTAGCACATTAACATTGAAGAGCAATGAGCATTCTAAGTGTAAATGTTCTTGAAAGGTAATTGTAACCTCAGGCCTCATCAACCAAAAATGACTAAAACATGGAAGATGCAGCAGGGCTAAGTGGGTCGCTCCCAAGTAGGTTATGATCATCCCTATCTTTAGTTGCTATTATCTCTCATTTGTTTGCTCGGTGCACATTAACGGATGGATGATCATATTTGGTACTATCCAACAAACGGTAGGTCGGTCGTGGGTTGGCAGGGGATCCATGCGAGGTCCTCGATGTCATTTTATCTTGAGATGCAGCGTGACGGACGGTGCCCCAGTAGCCCGGTCCTTGTAAGAAATCCATTCTCCAATAAGCGTCGTGCGAACGTAGTTGTACCGAACTATGCTGAAACGTGAGATGCAAGTATTTCAGCTATATTCATATTTTACTTTGACCCCTAGACATTATTATAATATAAATGGATTTCCTATAGAAATTGTTTTGGTTATCATAAGGTAAAAACTCATTCGTGTTTATGTGCGGCGTGATCTTACGAGATACTTTTGATTTTCAAATGGCTTTCTAGAACATTAAAATCCAGTTGGGTATGTTTTTCTCACACTGATTTTCCAAACTGACTTGAGTGTTATTTTATTATAATGTTCGGGTCAGACCGAGCATGTTTACAGATTGCTTTGGATGCATTGGAGCTCAGGAGACGAGTTGGAGATCTTCAAGTCGTATTACAGTATATGTTTATTTTTCGTTGTTTTGTTATTGAAATTATCAGTAATTGTGAGGACATGTTGTTATAACTGTCCAGGCTAATAACTGTGATTTTCGTTGTACTTTGATGGATGTAGTTTATAACAGTTTCTCTTTTGTAAAAATCATTGATATTTTATTATGCGTTGTTCCGCTGCGATTGTGAGATTCTGTGTTGTTTTTTTAATTTCTTTTCTCTTCTTCTCCTTTTCTTTCTTCTTTCTTCTCCATAACCATCCGTCTTTTTCTTCGATTTGAGTTGAACATGTGTGATTTATTGTCAACTTGAATAGTATGGAAAAGCAGATCGTTAGAGGTGGAAGGACATTTTTCCTTATGCATGCTCGATACTGACAATGACACTAGAGATCAAAGGTGTCGACTTTGGTCAGTAGTGAGTAACCATATGTTTTATTATACTTTACTATTACGCTGGAGGTATATATCGATAGAGCTTTGGTATGTTTTTGTTATTGCATGATACCAAATATCAACAATCCGTTCTTTGGTGGACTTGAATTTAAATTCGAGCCCACTAAGGTGCGGATTGTTACACGCTTCAAAGGATGTCATTCCTATGCTGGTTTGGTAACTATTATTATAAAAAGACCCGATTAAGTCCCATGACTCTCTGAAGTTCAGTACACAAGCTTCGAATAAGTCTTCGAGTACCTTATTAACTCTTTCTGTTTTTCATTAGTTTGTGGAAGATAAATGGTACTCATCTTCAGCTTGGTACTCAATATTCCTTGTAAGCTCTTTCAAGAATTCATTAGTAAACAAAGGATCTCTATCGCTCATGATCCTACTTGATGTTTCATGAAGTCGCACAATATTCTTCATGAATAGCTAAGCCAAACTAGGTGTCGTCCTTTTCGGTTTAGCATGGATAAAATATAAACTCTTGGTCAATCTATCAACTACGACCCAAATACTTTCATCCCCATATTTATCTTGAAAACTCATCTATGAAACCCCTAGATATTGAATCACATTTCCATAGTGGCACAATATACATATACATATACGTATCTTCGCCCAAAAAATAAATTTGTATTTATGTATGTATACATCTTCGTCCAAAAAATAAATTTTTACATAAACTATTTTTCGATCTATATATTATAAAATACGTAAATATATTTCTCGATTTAAATAATACAATGAAGTGACAAAATAGAGCAACAATAATTATTTAAATCAGAATATGTGAGTGAAACCATATTAATATACAATGTTTATATATATATATATCAAGCTTGTTTTGATTGATCATTGAGAGTGAGAGGCTCCCAAGTGTAACACTCCATCCTCACTAATATTCGACAGTTTGAATATTAAAGTATGTACGAACTTTGTTGAAGTATAGTAGCAGACACGATGTCGGATGCTCAGATCATCTAAGTGAAATCCTACTTCGTAATTGCAAAGTTAGACCCCGAGTAACCGATGTTGATGCACGTTATGTCTCTTTGTCATCACTATCACTAACGCTTCTAGAGCTCAACCAACAATCTACACTCTATTTATTTATTTATTTTGACCAAAACAAAGTAACACTGCAATTATCAATGGTCCAATTCCAGAAAGCATGTATAACATGCATACAGTCTTCAACTGCAATAAAAACAGACAAGAAATACCACAACAATAAAAAAAAAACTCCAAGCTTCCATGCTAAAAAGCCATTTATTTAAAACGAACAACGATAATAAAAATAGCATAGATAGGTTCTTCTTGCTTTGCTGCTTCCCAATAAACCTAAAGAACAGCAACAAACAAAGACCAAACACCTCAAACGACTTCGCCTCCCTTCACATTCTTCTCGTCAACTTCATACTCATCAAAGCTATGGAGAATAGACCTTGGGGAATGACCATTCCCTTCATCAACAACAGTGAAATTCTGATAGACCAAGACAGCATCACCTGGCAAAGCCTGCTCCACATTCTCTACACATTTGTACCCATCGACACCAAGATTATCAGTCCATGACCCAGCTTTTCCACGGCCTCCATATATAGTAACAGCAACAGAGAAATCTTTAGGCCCAAAGCATTTCAGAACCCTACCCACCAAGCTTGCAAAATCCAATCTCTCAGGGTCGAATCCCATTGTTTCATAGCTAGCATAGCTGAAACCATCTTCATGAGTCACATGAATTGTAGACAGTGCAGAGTCTACAATTCCATTCATTGAATACCCACATGGTTCAAACTCAAAGTCGCGTATCTCCATTTCAGGGATTATGTTAGAAATTCCATACATGTTAGTCATCTTCTTTGTTTGGGTACCATCATTGAAAAACACAGATGCTTTCTCTTTGTTAAGACCAGTCATGCACATTTCCAGGGTTACCATTGGAAGCTCAGGCTTGTTGGTAGCATAGTATATGTGCCAGTTTTGGTTAGGGGAGGCTGGGTCACCAATGACATAAGCGTTTCCACCAGATTCAAGATTACCAAAGTATTTGTTCAGTAAAGAGACCTCATCTGCAAAGTTCTGGTAAGGAGCAGGCTGCGCTTCTGGAAAGATGAAAGCACCACGTGAGTACTTTGCAGACAGCACTGGAAGAGAGAGGTCAGAAGCAAGCTCAAGAATCTTGGGAATTGATGTTAGGAGCTGAGTAGTGCCACATGTTTTAAGGATCATCTTGTATGGATAGATGAAGAGGCTTGATTCAGAGAGGACATAAGAATTAAAATCCTTGTTTGAGAGATTTGAGACGATTGTGCATCGGGCAAGGTCTAGGATAGAATCAATTTGGGAGCGGGAGAGAGATCGAAGACCTAGACAATTGGGGTCTATTAATAGAGGGGTTGAGGAGAATGTGATTTCAAGACGCTTCTCGAAACCTTCGAAACCAATTGGAGAAGTGTTGATTGCCATTGGGAGGGTTTGGAGTTAGGAGAGAGGAATTTGAAGTTGATTTGGTTGGTTACTAGAGAGCAGCTAGCCAAAAAATAAGGTAAATGCAGAATTGAAAAAAAGCGAGTAAAGAAACTAAGGGAGCCACTGAACTACTGGATTCTGGAGAAGGGATATCAGGATGGTTTCCTCACACAGTTGGAGTATGCAGCAGATCTGAATTTCTTGATTCCTCCGTTTGGTCGAACGTCTACAATGCAGTAACCTAAGGGAGCTTCGTAATGCATGCTACTACTACTAGAATCACTTTCACCACCTTTTGACTCCATCAAAACATTCACGATTCAATTCAATATAAGAATAATCTGATGATCCAATCCGCGAATCCTTGTAACAAAATTGATGATCGAGTCGATTTGATTATCTTTGCGTATATTTTTTGTTTTCGGTAAACTCAATCTCGATTCGATGTCCGATCTACACTCTAATTACATCCTAAGATACTCGCTTCAATCTAATAACATTTGTTGATTAACCGTTAAGGTCTCCATGATTGTGTCAACTTTCAATTATCTCCACTATTTGTATTGATTAGACAATTCTGTATTGAGTGGTGTTTCACTTCATGTGCTTCAACACATACTTAACGATATAGACATAATACTATTTTTTGTCGTGTGATTGTTCATGATCAAATTATGGCCTTTGCGTATAAATTTCACTATACTTCCAAATCAAACAACGACGGGACATCATCGTGTGAAATCATTTGTTTGATTTAGATACAATAGCCCATTGAAGACTTTTAGTGAGTCGTTACTTGTTCATTAAGTAGCAAATACACATACATAATGTATTGATGTCCCTACCAATCATGAGTAATTCACGTTCATCACATGGAGGAGATTGTTTACATATACAAATCTATCCGGTGCATTGATATCTCGTTGTCGCAACGAATTTAAGAATAAGCCTATGTCTTGATCCAATACTTATATTTGTAAAGTTTTTACATTGCTGAGATCGATAGCACACTTTGTCCTAAGGATTTCCATTGACACATTCCAACACAACACTTTACGTTCATCACATACAGATGAAAGGACAAGTTAAAAGAACCAAAACCAGCTAGTATACTATGTTTGAACGAGATGGGTTATGAATGATATGCAATCAAAATTATATAATTTCCACTGCAAGCAGTCGTAACTCTACCAAACCCAGCATCAAAACTCAGTTCAATCATACCCATCCCCTTATAATCCAATCCATAATTACACTTAAAACTGGAAGCAACCACAAGAAGATTCGACAGTTAAAGAGAAAATATGAGAGCTTCCATGGATTTCCTTGATTTTGCACATAGATCAACAGGTTCAGGGAGGAGTTTTAAGGTTTCTCTTTTTATTGTTGGAAAATGGATAGTGAGGAATGAAAGAAAGAGAGAGATACAGAGGAATCAAGCAGGCATTAATAAGAGATATACAAGTAGCTTGGCCGAACTGTGAAAAGATGTGTGTGCTGAAGAAAGGTTTTAACTTTGTAAATCGCTCCGGCACAAAGAAATGTAACGTTTCAACTTAAGAGGACTCAAGGAAAATGATGGCATTCGTCTATTCTTTAGAGTACTGCAATTGTTATTTTCTTTGGTCGAGTAAGGGCGATCATTGAAGATGAAAAGACAAAACATAAAAAATTTAATGAGCACCTCTGGGGCATCTATTAGCACTATCATATTGGATTCCTGATAAATACCACGTATTACAAACTCCATTTTATCCAACTATGTCGTTCGGCAGTATGCTACCAAATACAGTTGAAATTTTTCAACAATACACCGCCGAACGTAGTGTAATTTTTTTTAAACCCGATTTGGATCTGCCGTACACGGCCGATCAAAATTGTATTGTGGAGTTTGCGTTTGGATGCATTTAGCACAACTCTTGAATTGAAAGACTTATGTTATCTTCGTTGCTACTAAATAAGTACTCAAAGAAACGTTTTCAAACTGCACTAGATGATTAATCAAGATATGAGAGGGACGTAGCAAGCGAAGTTCTCATACAAGGAAAAATCGAATAAGACATGAAAGCACAACTCGGGAAAAATATCTCAGTTTCTTGATTTGAAAATGCAATGAAAGTTTAGTTAGGCTAAATCAATGATCAAACAAAACAATTTTACAAACCAGCTAAAAGCCAATTTAACTACATAATCAAACCGTGCAAATTCAAACAACCTGGTTTTGAACACAAAAATCCCTAAAATATTCTCTTCTTTTATTATCAATATTCTTTCATTCCAATTCCTTCTTAATATCTCCATCGGGAAATCTTGCACTGGATCCAAAGTTAACGTGGTAATGTGAGCTTACTCGCATTTTTCAAATAAGAGTTCATTATCTAAAAAATATCCAAACTTTCGTGCTTTGATGAGTCATCTGAGGCCATGTCAATGACCTATATTGTGACTTGGCTTGCTAAGCCAGAGGAGAGGGTAGCAAGCTGCAAAATTGCCTAAGAAATTGTTTATTTGACCCATGATCTTTTAGCCTTAAAGATTCAAAACATTTGAGCACATGTTTTGATATGTGAGTCCTTAATCTCCATTAAACTAATCAATTAACTTTATCTTACGAACCATCTTGCATGTAGACTAGGACGGCAATGGGACGGATGTAGGGTCTAAGTCTGGCAGACCCACCCCTGTTTTGACTCATCCCATTGGGTCATCGGGACAGGTAGACTCATGATCCGTTCTTAAGAGCTTCGAGTCTAGACTCGAGTTGGAGCTTGACCGACTCGCCCAAACCCGATCCGCACTACTCGGATTTCATAAAACCGTTTTATTACAATAACGATGATTTATTAATACTTTTATACATAAGCGTTTATAACATGGATTTTCTAACATTTCATTTAATAAGTTATTTAAATTTTATGATATGTTGCATCACTAATATTTAAATAATAACGTATGCGTATGCATGTTTTTCTTGAAACGTCATTTTTATTACCTTCCTTATCATTGTAAACACATTGATATTTATATTTATTTTATGATTTACGGACAAGTCCTCTTACAAATAAAATAAATAAAACATGTACATTCATACATAATTTTGAATAAATATGTAATGCTTCACCGGGTCTGGGGACGGAGCGGATCTACTGTGACCAGTATAGGTTCTAGGCACGGGGCAAAAATTCAAACTCGCACCGGGTCTACCGGACGGGTCTGGAGCATACAAAACCCGTCCCAACCCGTCTTGCTATCCCTGCTCTTTATACACACACATACGTTTGTTACGTAATACTGTTGGCTTGTCTGAACATCTCAGATGCAACGGGACGAGTTGGGACAAGTTCTGTATGCTCCAAACCCGCCCTAGATTTTTTAACTCTGCTCCAAACCTGCCCCATTGCGGGTTTGAATTTTCGCACCGTAACTCGAACCAATACTGGTCAAGGTAGACCTACCCCACCCAAAGACCCGATGAAGCATTACATATTCATTCAAAATTATGCATTAATGTACATGTATTTATTTATTTTATTTGTAAAAAGGATTGTCACTAAATGATAAAATAAATATAAATATCATTGTAATGTGTTTACAATGATAAGTAAAGTAACAAAAAATAAAAATGAGGTATATGATGACGGTTCAAGAAAAACATGCATACATTATTATATAATTATTAGTCATGCAACTTAATATCATACTTATTAAATGAAACATTAGAAAATTCATGCTATAACTGCATATATATATATAAAAGATTAACAAATCATCGTTATTGTAATAAAGCAATTTTATGAAATCTCAGTAGTGCGGATCGGCTTGAGGCGGATCGGTCAAAGTCCCAACCTAATCCTAGACCTGGAGCTTTTAAGAACGGGTCACGTATCTATCCGCCCCGATGACCCGGTGGGGTGGGTCAAGACAGGGTGGGTCTTGACGGTTCAAAACAGAGGTGGGTCTACCGGGTTTAGACCCTAACCCGTCCCATTGTCATCCCTAATAAAGGCCGGTTACTATCCATACACCGTGTTTTACTTTGTGTACATCCAAGTTTTTCACAAAGGAGTATACACTATTAACTACTTTACATGTACCCTACAATTTTCAGATTTACCCTTCCAACATAACCATTTGTTACTGGAGAATCAAGATTTGGCATATAACAAGAGCAAGATTAGAAGACCTGCCATGCACAGGTCACACTAGGTAAAAATTTATTCTCGTAAAACATCTTCGTGTTTTAAATTACAAATTAGGAGACCCTCTACAGGTATATATTTTTTCTAGGCGTGTCAGAAGAAATTATTTACTGTTGTTATGTATAAAGGTATTTTGGTCTTGTACTTTAATAAATAAAATAAAATAAACACTGTACGTCTAATAAATTTAGATATACAAGTAGAATTAGCCATGTAAAAATGAAGCAAAAATGATCTCCCTTTAACATTCCTGTTCTCCTCTGGTCAACCAGTACTCCTTTCCTTTTCTTATTTCTCAGCTTTTTATTCATTTTCTCTTATTTCTACTTGTCTATACCACGATTGTTAGAAGACGAGCTTAAGCTACAAGGCTTACAAACCACAAAAAGGGTTTAAAATTAAAATTCTCTTTACAATCGGTGGGGATGTAATTGACTTACAAATTCAATTAAATTCATCCAGATTATCATTAATATATACCACACAAACATAATCTTGGCTTTCAAAAACAAAATACATACAAAGTATTAAGACAAGCCATTCATCTTTGTTTATTGAAAAAAAGGACAAAAATATGATAACAGCAACCTCATCAAAGTACCCAAAACTGATACAGATATATGGACAACTACACACCAGCTAACAAGTTACACGAGGTCGCAATTATATTCAATTTATATGACTAAAATGGAATCAAAAAACACTGCTGGTGCCTGGCGGCAGTAACTAGTTACCCTAAACTTAACAAGTGAACAACACTCTCCTGATAAATCTACATTAACGTTAAAATAAGACCAATGGCGGCTACAAATTGTCTATTGATATAGCAAAAATTATATCTTGAACCCCATTTATGCCCTAAGCATTCGATATTTAGGTTGACATAAATGATTTGAGTGTTTCATATGTCATGAAAACAATTCCAACTCCTGGAACAACTTTATAGTACTCGGGCAATATACCTCTGTATAAACCACAAAAGCCTTCAGATCTGATTATATGGCCAAATGTACTGAATAAACCTGAATTGTAGACTCGAGCTCTAC
Source organism: Allium cepa (assembly GCA_030765085.1). Taxonomy (NCBI): domain Eukaryota; kingdom Viridiplantae; phylum Streptophyta; class Magnoliopsida; order Asparagales; family Amaryllidaceae; genus Allium; species Allium cepa. The sequence continues at coordinate 663,641,777 of CM060934.1, read as the reverse complement.
CACCAGCTCCTTCTAATTGCATTCTGCGCCTCACCAGATCCAACGGGAATGTTGCTGAAATATTATATATAATTTAGAAGCAAAATAGGTGAGGATTATTGATAAGTTTTTCACCAGCTAATCTATAATGCTGAAATTATGTACCTGTTGATGATACAATGCCAGAAAGACTTCCACATGTTAGGCTAACAAAGACAGTAGAGTCATCTGGCCTGTAGTGCAGCAACAACTTTCAGATTAATAGAAAAATACATATAAATATTGAGGATTAACATAGTTCAACATATTAGTCTTAAAGAGTTTGATATTGGTACGATCACTTGCCTCTGTAATTGCCAACGCGATCTTAGGGTTTCATAAACAGAAAAACTGATGGCAAGACTAGGTCCAACACCCTACAATTAGCATGATTAGTGCCAGAAAGAATAATCATGTGATATGTGAACAAGGCATTTTCTTTAACATTGAGCAAGTGAGCTTTACTAGTAATGTCGCTCCAAGGCCTTTATACAACCCTCTGACTCCTTCCTCTTTGCAAATGGAATAAAGGGTGTGTGAAATGCCTTTATAATATACGTTGCTTGTCTGCAATAAAACACAAACCGAAGTAATTTGGATATCAAACTCCATGGCTAGTTAGTCAATGTAACAGTAGGAACGAGGCCAATAACCCAATCCAATTCCAACCTGAATTTCGCGCTACGATGCCAAAATTCAGATTAAATCCATTTACAGGTTGGGTATGGATCCTCATTCATTTCCATTTCCATATTTGAATGCAGATATGAAAGTCTAACAATCCTGAAAAAATCAAATATGATCTTTAGGCTTATCTAACTAATTTGATAGGTAACTGTATAGTTATAAAAAGAATGGAACCTAACATACCAAGTGGAGTAGCTTGTAAGTGTACGTATTTAGAAAACAAAGATAAACTCATGCCATATATGTAATTACAAACAATTATAGATTGTCAATTTGTAACTGTAAGGATTAAGAATGATTTGAGAGAAAAATTTGACATTCCATGCAATAGAAATATCAAAATTTATTACAATTCAATAGCAAAATATTATTTTATTTCATGTAGTTGCATGCTATCTTTTATTTAAAGACCTGACATTTCATTTCATACTCGGTAAGAAATACATACGTTAAATCTGTTTCCAAAATTCCAGGCTTATTTACTAGCACAGTCTGCTTTTCTAACATTAATTTTTAATTTGTTTCCAAATGCATTATTATCAAAAATCTTAAAATCCTATGATTTAAATTCTGTTTCAGATCAGATCTTTCCTTTTACAATTCGATTTACACTTCGATTCAAACTCAGTTGAAACTGCAATAGAGAAAATTCATTCAATGCATATTGATGGATCCAGTATTCTTATTTTGGTCTACATTCTCAATGCCAAGTTTTTGAAACAAAATCAAAATCGAACAAAAGAACAAAATTTGAGTTTTAAGGTTTGGATACAGAAATTTAAACATCAAAATCAATTCTAAAGTTTATACGAACCTTAAAATATGGATCTTTCAAATTTACTATTTACAATTTAAATCCCATTTAAATTTAAAATTTAACCTTTACGATTTTTGATAACCTTGTCCAGATGTACTCATGTTAATATGGAGCAATATCCACAAATAGCCATGCTTAAAGTTTCATTGAAGTAAACAAGGTGCATTTTTCAGGTTAATAAATTCTATCAACGTCAACACTCAGGTATTTGCGCATAAGAGCTTGATATGAGAGAAAAACAATAGCTTCAAAGATACATCTTTTTTGTCTAAGTTAAGGAATTCAATTTAATTTTAAGGCCTCTGGTGTATTTTCATATTGGAAAAATAGAAGGCCTCAATTTTTTACTTACCCTCGAAACAATAAAACCCTTTATATCTATATGGTATGTAAAATGAGGCCCGCCGCATAAACTTTCACCCTTAAGAAACCTGTGCAACTGATGCTTGACTGCTGCGTACACATGCATAAAATTCATTCGAAGGTTTTATGTCGCTGATGCAGTGTCCGGAAAGGGAAATTTCTAATGTTCTTTTAATATTATGATACAACTTATGTTAACACATTGTACCCATCTTACCTAGCAAGCCTTGACCCATCATTCATCTGATAATACTGACATTATGGATCTATATCTTGGACATTCATTACATATATGATAGAAGACGGCTATTTTTTGTGACTCTGATATGCAATAAAAGTAAGTAAATCAATGGAAAAACTTTTAATGTAATTTTTACATGAGCCACCTAAAGAGCACACTTGAAATATCAAACTATTTAAGTCGCATTGGGGGGGAAAGATCTCCAACCAGATCAGCTACTGGCTGAAGACAGATGGTCACATGTGTATATAGCACACTGAATCCCTGTATATTCCACAATCAAAAGAATGGAAGGGATAACAATGGAATATTATCCTTCTAGTTGGACATGAAAGACATGTTTTCCAGCATATGCACATTTGAAATAATATCACTGATCTATGTAATTTAAAGTTTAACAAGTAGCTAGACTATGGAGTGTGTGGAAAACTATGACCTGACAATGCATGAATAGATTACCTGAGCTGCAAGACGTGTTCTCACTAGGTCCAATGGATATGTCATAGATGCAGCTGTTATTCCCGAAAGTCCGCCTCCTATCAATCGTACACCAACATCAGCACTAATGTAGTCTTTATGCCTATCTAAACCAAGTACCTTGTGCAATAACTGAAGGGAAAAAAACTACTAGTATTAAAACATCCAAACCCATAAAAACATGAAAAATACACAAAATAACTAAATGATAAAGCCTTGAGAATAACAAAATATTAACTTACAGTTTTGTACCGTTCATAAGTATAGAAGCTAATGGAAGAATATGGTAGACGATGAACAATAGTTACTAAGTTTCCCTTCCAAAACGCTCTAAAACCTTCTTCATAAACAATTCGCGATGCCTCATGCCGTATACTAGAATTTCTAAGAGTTGGAACATCAGAATGCATGCCTTGCACCTAAGTAATTAATCAATGAGAGAACAGGAAATCAATGTTGCTTTTCATATGAAGTGTCTAAAATATTTCATAACTAGTCGTGACTCACAACAAAACACAGTAGATCGCATGTACGTGAAACTGCACAAGTAATGAATGAACATTGTAATATCGATAACCAAAGTCCGAACCTCTCAAAATATGGAGTAAACTGTGTAATGTTCTTTTGTTAATTTGATAATCATATGAATTATTTCTCTTGCAACAGATCCTAAAATTGATATCTGAGACACCCTCCCCCACCCCACCCAAATAATAATAATAAATGGGAAAAAACAAACAAACAATGTAACATGTGAAACACATGACAAAATATATAAATACTACCCACCTTTAATAGGTGTATACACCTACAGGGAAAATCTACTTGGACACAAACTGGTGACACAAGAGATCTTAACATGGTTATTAATGACGCACGACGCGACAAATGACAAGCGCCTTTATAATTTACTGCACATGTTCAGATTTTTTTATAAATTTAATATATGTAAGAATAAATTTAAAAAGTTCGATATAATTTATGTATTTATTACTAAAACATATGTAACAAAGATTTTTATAGACATTTTGCCAAAAAAAAAAATCAAATATATTATGATAAGCATATAATTTCACGCATGATGGTCTTCAACGGCCAAAATACAAAATAATAGCGCATATGATGATAAGCTAGAAATTTGAATCTGATTCAACAATTATATTTTTCAAATCAGATTCATAAGATTTAGCATCTTCCTCGTATGTCTCATGCTGATTCGTTTCTTCTCCATGAAGATGTAAATGAGCTGAAATGGATGCTGAAAAATCTCTCGATGTATGGATGTTATTCTACTTGGATATCCAGCTTCCTCCACTCCTACTGCTCTAGCAGCAATACTTCAAGTCAAATCATCATTATCATCGTCAAATACTAGCTCATCTTTAGCATCATATGCATCATCCATATTTCTCGTTAACCATTCATTATAATCATCAATATCTTTCAAAGATATCGGAAACGGTATCACGAATGTTGTACCTTCTTTTTAGTGCTCGATTGTATTTTACAAATACCAAATTATTTAGTTTAGCTTAGGCTAGTCTATTTCTCTTTTATGGAGTTTGGATTGTGAAAAGGGAATAATAATAATAACAAAGAGGCGGGTCTTTTTTAAGCCACACACCATTTGCGTCATAAGGATCATTCGCTGCGTCGTTCCATGTGTCACACTACACAGAAGAAATGCGCAAACGTCACGTCAGGCGTCACGCCATGGTGTGCGTCTTAGTGCACTTTTCATATCTATGGATCTCAACCATTAGATCTTCGTTTGATTTTCACCTTCCATGTATACAAAAAAATCCAATGACCGGTACTTATTGTGTCAAATTTTATGTTCCAATAGCCGTTCACGTGTGTGTGTACACACACACGGTATGACAAGCTATTTTAATCGAATAAATAGTTCATATATCCAGCATTATGTCAGCAATTGCTACCAGAGTTTAAGTCTTGCGTGAGACCTTAGTTTACACCTTGACTTGACGAGATATCAAATCTCATTCATAACTCGTCTCACACTGGTCTTGTCCGAGATAATATAATTTCAACACAAACTTGCATAGAAGTCTCAATCCGAGATCTCATCATCTCGTCCGAGATTATGTGTTTCTTTTGTATAACTTTTTTATTATTTATTATCCATACGGAATTATCCTACCTGTTAATATTTAATAATTTCTCTAATTTTACTATTTCCTTCTTATAAGGGTAAAAGTCAAAATAAACAATTTCATTTTTTTTTCTTTTACCAATATTTAAATGAGAAATTTATATACCTTCCAAATTAATCAAGCTATTGCCCTCCCTAAATCTCTTCAAAAAGCAACAACTGGTTTTTTCAATGCAAAATAGGTATGTTATCGTTCTCTTTTAATAACAAAGAGTAAACAAAAACTTTTTAAAAGTGCCAATCAAAATTCATAAGTTACTTCTAGATGGTTTTGACAAGCATTTTAAGATCCGAGATGCCAACATGTACACGCAATATGTACTTATTTTGTTTAAAACCACATTCGATATGAAATATCATCTTTAAAAATCTCAAGATGTGATGTGATCAAAATTCGAGATTTGAAATCTAGATTGCTGCTTATCCCAATCTCTAATACATGAGGCTGTAAAAGTCAATAACAAAATCATAGTCATGTTCTTATATATGGGGTTGAATAATATTTGACAAGCTAAAGGAATTGTGATTGATAGATCGTCGTGTTGTTAAATCATTCATGGTATCTAGAAATTTATAAAGATAAAATTAACTGAAAAATAAACAAACATGTTAAATATTGCACATAAAAATAAGGATTGTGATAAGCAATATTTCATGCAAAATAGGAAAAGAAATTAGAAGTTTTATTAGTTTCCAATAGGTAATGCAAATCATGTAGAGGAGAAAAGAAAACGATCCATTTTGAGGATAGAAAGAGTTGAGCTGGTTAATGGTGTTTAACATCAACTAAAAAGTAAAATTGTGACCAAAAAAAAAAGAGAGTCGACATGACTTCAAATATAATTATTATTTTGTTTCAGTGTGTGGCAGAACTTAACATTCAATTTGACAAGTTGTTAATAAGTTAAACAGTAGGAAACAACTGACAATTTCCTTTCCCCATTTTGGCAAATTTGAGTGGAATTTACTAATATACCACATTATCAAACTTTTTAAACATTTTAAGTCTGCTAGATTCACTTGATATTACTTAAAAAGTTCTTTTTCTACATTTTAAACAAAATGAAACTTGATTCGATCTATACACCTACACAACAAGAACAAATATTTGTTGCCTAAAGGGTTCTCCTCCAACCTCTTTTTCCTTCGATTTAAATGTTGACGAGGATGAAACATTCATGCATGGATTTGAGATGCCCTTATAATCAGTATTCAGTATACATGAGACAAAAAAAAAATCGAAAAGAAAACAAATGGACATAGAAAAATATATAACTAATTTGATTAATGGAGGAAATGAAATGATGAAAAACAATAGTGGGTAATATGCACAAATAAATAGAATTATGGTACAAACTGGTAAAACATAGATTAAAATTAAAATATAAATGTCAAGACATGAAAATTAGTAATCATAGATGTAAATTTGTAACACTACCCAAACAAGCGCAGCTTGTGTGCATGTGCGCAATAATGTGCATAGGCATACACTAGCAGCCAACCATTCTAACTCGCCTATAAACACAACTGAGAACCACTTATCATCACCTAAGAGCTGTCAGATGGCACTAGCAGCCAACCACTCTAACTCACCTATAAACACAACTGAGAACTACTTATCATGGCCTAAGAGCTGTCAGATGGCACTAGCTAAAAGGAAATTTCTGTGGATGAGCACACAGATACAATGATGTAGCTTCTGTACCTTACACCTAGCTTCTGTACCTTACACCTAGCTTCTGTACCTTACAGCTAACTAATGCCATAGAGCTGATGCAACTACAAGTGTCTCGCCCACGCGGCAACACCCATTAAGAAGGTTAATTTGGCTCAAGAAGAACCTAGCATGCCAAACACAGCCAATAATGTTCATAAGGCTGTAGAAGGAGGGGACTTGGTCAATAAGAATAATACAGAGTTCTAATCTGACAGCTGAAAAAGGCATACCAACCATGTACAATTGTCTCTAGGTATTTTTATTTGGTTGTAATAAATGTGTTATATGGTTGTATATAAAGATTATGCCTCAGAAAATGAATAAAATCGATGTATTTATCCTACTTGTTTTTGTTCTTGCCAGTTCTCTTCTTAAAGCTCTTGTATTTATTTTCATTATTAAATTTAATGATTTGTACTCTTAGAAATGAGCTCCAAGGCTTAAAAAACAACTACTATGACACAAATGAGCCTGAATGTTGAAAAAGTATGAAAACTTAAATATAAATGATTCAAAAACGGGCGGGAATTAGTTGGATATGGGAATTGATCGCTGCCGTATAGAAATAAAAAACTGAAATACTGATAAGGAAAATGGAATGTCAAACAAGAGAAGCGATTATTTTTGCATAGCCAATTCGGATTGCATTCGGAAGCAAGAAAGAGCGATCGTTGGAGGCGGTGAGTCCCTAAATCGGAGGCTGGAGATGGTAATTTAAGGAAATAACAAATAGCACTCTTTTCCAATCCAATGGTAAGTGAAAAAAAAAAATGGAATGAAGTTGTGAAGGATAAAATGGGCTCGTACTTTATTTTACAATTACATTATAGTACTCCAAATCTCACAACTAAAAAATGATCGTTCAGTCTTTCTAGTTGGATTAATTCCATCTGTAACACAGAAACAATCCACGAAATCAAACAGCGATCAACCTGAAATAAGATAGTGAGGCGAGCGAGAGGAGCAGTGCAAGTTTTACTGAAAGCGCCTGCTACGCCTCCTGCCAACAAATGATTCAATCCTTGCTGCTGCTTTGGCTTCTGATTTGCAAATTGATTTCTGTTATGTACGGAGCTGAGTGCTCTTTCACTTACCCTAGCCTCCATCGCCGTACCCTAACCCTTATTTGAGTTTACAATAGAACTAGATTCTTTTTATTTCTTTTGAAATTAGAACCAGCCATGCTGAGGTAATTTTAATATTTTTGGGGTTCTAATAATTATCTTATTTGCAATGGAATGGTTCTTGGGTATATGCTTTGATGACGAAGCGGGTTAGCCCCACAATCCTTGCATTTGTGGTGGGTTTATATTTGTTTAGTGCCCCAAAATCGAATGGACGATAATAAATACTGATGTAATCTAATTTCTAAAAAATAAAATAAATAAATAGTGTTGGTTTTGTCTGCAAGTGGCACGGGTAAGTCTCTTGATTTGTAATATTCACGTTGATTTATATCATTTCGCTAATTCGTTCTTCTTTACTCAATTTGTTCTACAAAATTTCAGTTTTTCTCTTTAAACAAACGATGCACTGAAGTTATCGGTGTTATCTACTTTATCTGTTGACTCGGATCCAACCCCAGTGGTTGTTCGGGTATCATATTTTTTCTTTTAGCCTATTAGCTACATGCATGTTCTCGTTTTTTGAGTCGACTACTTAGATGACATTGCTAATGTATTCGCATTGAAATAATTCATGATTGTGTGAATCGTTTTCTTTATCGCATAATTTGACGTTAGATTTACATTCATCTCCGACTTTGCTGGTCTACCGGGGGTAAGTAGTCTATAGTTAATTGCTTTGTATGTAGTGAAAGTCATCTTCAAGTTGTTTGATTTTCTTCAAATGTTGGCAATCCGACTTTTCTGTTCATGTTTTTACCTTGTAACCTCCCACGTCGACTTTATTGTAAAGTTTCCATCTTTTGTGAGGTTCTAGGTCCAAATATCATTATTTTGCTAATGTATACATGGATATACTTTAGTTTAGGTCTTATACATTACATGTAGCTCATTCTTTCTGTGCATCGTTCGCCGTGTTCGATGATACTCTCTACTTTGTTATCATGACCACTCGCCCTAGTTTGGATATCAGGGGTTGTCCATTTAGCCATGGATCTTTCCATAGACCGGTATCTTTGCATTAGCTATTTTTCGTTGCATGTTTTTTCTCAATTCATCTATAAAGTTAAAAATATTTTTCCACATAGTACAAGAGTTATTATCACTATGCATTACCTAGAAATCATTTCCTATATATCCGGCCCTTATCCTTAGTCCATATGGATTTGGAGTTGTTAATTTCCATGCCAATTTTATGTTGTGGACTTTCTTCAGTTCTTTCAAATTGATGTGGCCAACCCACCTTCACATAGAATAGCATAGCTCACTTTGTGTCAACCACCCCTTCAAATTAAGTTTGCACGCATTGAATTGATATTCAATTGAGTTATCTGAAATTTGATATGTTTGTATCCAAAATATCACCTTTGAAGTTATAACTATATGACTCAATCCTTCCTGCAAATGAGTGAAGTCTGGAGCTCCACCCATTAAGTTTGTCTCTGATATTTGTGATCAATTCCCCATATTCTGTATTAGTATTAACATTTGTGGATAGGGAAACACCGAAATATTTTACTGATTGAGAATCCCCTTGCACTTCTAGAATATCCGGAATACTTTGTTTTTCTCTATAGAATTTGTTAAAGTAGCAATTTGATTTCATATTATTTGAGTTTAAAGACCTATAAATTTCTCCAAGTTGCTAAAAAAAATTTATACAGTAAGCTTCCTTAGCACTTGATATGACTACAATAATCAAGTCATCTGCATAAAGTACCTGATGAAAGATAGGTTGATTATTGAAAGGAGGTTGACACGATCCAGTGTGATAAGCAATCTCCATTTACAATGAGAAGTATGTATTGTTATAGAAAATAGGTAAGGGGACAAGGGGTCCCCTTGCCTCAGCCCCCTATTGTTGCTAATGTACCCTTTATGATACTTATTTATGATTATTGAAAAGATGGAGGTTCATTTGCACTCCTCAACTAGCTTTAAAATTTAATAGGAAAACCTCGTATTAATAAGCATATGTATAATGGAATTTCCATTTATTTTATCAGATGTTTTGTGTAGGTCAATTTTCAAACACAACTTTTCTATGGCTTTTCTGTTTAATTTCTTACCAGTTCATGAGCCATAAGTGAATTTTTTGATATGTGTCTAACTTTGATACTAGTTGTTTGACACTCTGAGATTAGGTCTGGTAGTATTTGGATCACTTTATTGCACACAAGCTTTGTTGAGAATTTTATATATGATCTTGCAGCATGCTATAGGCATGCAGTCATCTGTTACATCAAAAAATTCCAAAAACAACTTGATAAAAGAAAGGGCCATCATGGGAGGGAAAATTGGAAAGGAAGCTATTGGGTATTAATCCAGGGAACCTTTGAAAATCAACATCTAAGAGTCATCGTGTGTTGACTTAATATAGCCATCGTGTGATGACTTTGAAGGTGAAAAAGAGAAGTCATTGTGATATGACTCTAGAAGCTATCATGTGATGACTGTTGAGGCCATCGTAGGCTAAAAGGAAGAATAACCAATTCCTCATGAGGTACTTCTTATAGCCATCGGAGAGCCATCGTGAAGTATTTCTTGAAGTCATTGAGGAATGAGATATTGATGCCATCATGGTATACTTCTGATAGCCATCGAGAAGTAAGATATCAAAGCCATCATGAACTATTCCCTAGAGTCATCGTGAGAAAAGACACGGAAGTCATCATAAAACAAGTTATTAAAATTGCCATCATGAATAATCTTTCAAAGCCATCATGGAAGATTCCTTATGACCATCGTGATGAATTCCTCAAGGTCGTTGTAAAATATTCATTAAAACCACCAAATCTATCGAGAGTTAAAACCATCGTAAGATAATTATTCAAGTCATCAAGCCATCGTGAGATGATTATTCAAGTCATCGTGAGATAAATATGCAAGCAATCAAGCCATCATAAGATGATTATTCAAGTTATAAAGCCATCATGAGTTGACAATTCAAATCCATAGCGAGTTGGTTATATAAGCCATTGCAAGTGGGTGTTACAAGCTATCACATAATGGTGAAATGCTAACGATGGCCCATATAAAGAAGTAGTTTATTAACATGAAGGTGATTCTATGTAATAAAGCTTCAAAGCACTCTTATAATACCACGTCATCTTTGTTGATACCATGGCCAAGATAGCGATCCGTGTGAACTACTATAATATTGAGATGATAACAAGTGGCACTATCAAGATCATCCACTGTCTAAGTCACTGATCTATGTCAACTTATCAACCAATCCAAACAAGCTATGACACTCTCCAACCTCTATAAATAGAGAATTACTTACACCTAAGAAGGGCCTCCTCTCCTCTTTCTCCTTCTTAACATAAATCATTATTTTAGACTTGACATTTCTAAGCTTCCTTAAGAGCTTGAGACTTCTTTTAATAGTTGAGGAAGAAGAAGATGACTTGAACTTTTAAACATGAGGATCTTTGGAAATAAGAATTTGCATATTGACTTCGTCCTGATTTTTGGACTAGTATAAAGGAGATGATTTTTATAATTTGCATATTGACCAGTGGACAATGTATATTGCATATATACTTGAATTTTATATGAGAGAAGAATGACTTGAACATCAGATATTCTGGGCATTTTGGATATTTGGACTTATATTATTTTGATTATAAGATTTTATTTGAATTTTTACTTATTTTAAAACATTTTGATGTTGGGCTAAAAGCTGGTTTGACATCTTCCACTCTATTTGGCTTGTTAATCTTGGGATGAGAATTATAAATGTGCGGTTTATTTCTTGAATATTTCCCCTATTATGAAAGATTCTTACACAACGTCTAATATATTTTCTTTCATATCTTCCCAATGCAATTTCAAGAATTTGGAATTCTAGCCATCAAGGTATGGATTGGAATCTTCATGTGTTGAGAAGATGGGACCTCTTGCTCAAAGACAGTAGCCAGCAACATACAAATCCCTTCTTTATTTATCAGGGACCTGCAATTAACATGCGCGAAGGACTTCTCATATGTATCACTGTATAATTCAGTGAAGTATGAGATAGTGTCATGTTCAAATTGCTTCCAATTTGTGACCGTGCCTCCATTGCTTGTCAAAGTGTTGAGCTAATTATTATAGTTATTCCTATAAGACATTTTAGTGTAGACAAATTCGGAACATTCGTCCTCTTTGGTCAACCATTTTTCTTTTGCCTTCGTTTTGATGTCCATAGCTTATTGATGTAGGGACATCTTTAATTGTCTCTAGGATTCATAATACTTCTCATTTAGTATTTAGCCGAGTGGGTCTTGATCTAACTAATATAGTGCATCCTCACATTGTTGCTGTAGAGTCAATATTATTGTGTTGTTTGGGTATTTATTTGTTCCAGTTTTTCAATCTATTTTTAATTTTCTTTAAGAAACAAACTAGGGTGCACCAACAAGTATCATCGGTGTCTTCTACATTTTGAATATCAACAGCATTATGATAACCATTAAACAAGTATTGTTGGTTTATTATCACTGAATTGAATGTGCAATGGACAATGGTCATTGGTTGAGCTATGCCGAACTTCCACTTTAAGTTTGGGAATTTTATTGACTATTTTGGTATTTACGAGTACTTTTTCATGTCTGCTTGCTATTTTTCTGATTCGCCACTTCTCCATATATATCTCAGGACTATATGGCATGCTTCAAGGAGTCTAGTTGATGTCACATGATTATTGAACTTTGCTACCTGGGAGAGCTTCAATGTGAGTCCCTTTATTTTCTCTTTAGTTAGTAACACTACATTGAAATCCCATAAGACCATCCATTCATTATCTATTTTTTTGATAGGTTAAATAGTTAATCCCCTAGCCTTGTTCTAATTGAGGCACAATTATTAGCAAATATAAAAGTGCATGAAAAATCGAGTTCACTAGCATTGATAACTTTAGTAGTCGTTTGTTGGTTATCTATGTCAGTTTTGATGATTGTCCATATAGCTTTATGCCAGAAAATCATAACTCTAATTTGGTTTGCCTAGAATAGTTATTGATTAATCCTCATTCATTACCAATAGATTCTTGAAACATGTTGATTGATTCATTCACAAATTTATTTTCTAAAGCAATAATTAGAGTAAGGTTTAGCTTTTTTCTAATATTAAAAAGGTCAACTTTCTTGTATCATTATTGAGACCACATACATTCTAACATAACATAAACATTGATCAGATGATGTTTGGCTCCTTGTCAAAGGAGCTAATGTTAGCCTAGGCTGCTTTTGCTTCTTTCTACCCTTTATAAATTATTTGGTATATGTTGGGTTTTTCTTTGGTGAAATTAGCACTTTTCTCTTCGTTTCTTTTGATTTTGCATTGCTAATCTCAAGATTTATGTTTAAACTATTTATCTCCTTTATGCTTGTAAGGTTATCCTTCTCCAATGCTAGATCCAAACTATCATTTTGCTCAAGGCTTTCCATTGCATCATCGTATGGGGAGTTCTCCTACTATTGAACCTCATCACCCCGCTATGTATAATTAACAATTTGTTTTCTACTGGACCTCCTAAGGGTCCTTACTAGTATCACTTGTTTCATGTGTTTCTTTAGTTGTAGTAGCAACCTTTATGCTACTATTTTTGGGTCTATAACTAAACTTGTAACTTGTGGCCTCTTCGAGCGATCAGGGTTTTTGCTTCATTCCTGGTCTTATGTACTTATAAACTCGGAAGTGATCGCATAAGTAAGTTATGATGTGGTTATTTCTATGTTTGTCTTTCTTTTCCATTGTTTTGTTGGTATAATTTTTGGAATTGGGCACTGCATTGTGTTGTGCCAAAAACACTTACATTCTTTGTAGAGGAATAGAATGTATTCATATTCTACCTCCTACACATAAGTACGGCCTAGTTTATCATCAGCTCCAAATGTTTCATTGAATATTGCATCTTTCTTTACCTCCATTAGTACTTCTGCATACTTCAGCCTTTTAACCTACCTGGTATTCTCATCAATGTCCATAGGTTTGTTTATTAGACTAGCGAATTTACTAATGCCTCTAGCATTCCATAAAGTGAAATGCAAATAATTCAATCCGAATCATATAGGGTATGTTTCCCGCATGTCTCTCTCAAATTGAAAGTTTGCATCTCACTTTTTCATGAAAATCAACTTATTATCCATAAAAGAGGGACTACCATTTATCACATTCTCTAAATCTTCTAGTAATTTTAATTTCACCAAGTAGAAGCCATTGTCTCTTGAAAAAACCTCTCATTTATCCTTAGGTTTCCATAAATGTACATGAAATTATTCCATGTTTGGTTAGAGTGCTCATAATTGATTTCACCAATCTTTGCATAATTGCCTTTTAGATCTGAGATATGGTTGTGGAATTCAATCTTTCTCTGATTTTTATGCCTTTCCCAAGTAGAAGCCATTGTCTCTTGAAAAAATATCACATTTATCCTTAGGAATATAAATGTACATGAAATTATTCCACATTTGGTTAGAGTGCTCATAATTGATTTCACCAATCTTCGCATAATCGCCTTTTGGATCTGAGATATGGTTGTGGGATTCAATGCTTTCTCTAATTTCTATGCCTTTTCCCAGTGCCTTTGCCCAAGATCTTGTTCCCTGACCACTGTTTAGTTTGATTATGTTGATTTCGGATTTTGGTTTACTCCAAGCCTTCGGTTTATGGGTCTTGCGTCCCATCTTCGCCTTATGTTTTCCCTTTGTTATCACTTCTTCTAGACCTTTGCCTTCTTCGTATGCTTTTTTTGAAGGAGGATTTGGAGAAACCCTAGTCATTGATGGGTTTTAGGAACTCGAGGATGCTATGTTTTTTTAATGCTATGAATATTATATATATACATACACGCACATATATGAGACAGGTTCTGCTACACCTGACCGGCACCTCTCTTCTTTATAGACCTACACAAATCAAAATCAAATGAAAACTTGTAAATATTTTATTACATAACTCAAGATTATCTCTATAAAATTTAGTTTAATTTGAGTAATCCCAACATTTTCAAAATTCATATTTCAAATCAACATCTAAAATAAGAGTTTTAGCGGTTGATATTTGACTTAATATTTTGAACATGCAGAGTAATCTTAATTTTGTGGACATGATGTTCGTAATGTAGATTGAACATCCCTAAGATTTCTAACTATTTTGAACAATGTATCACCGAAAATCATAGAGGTGTACAATGAGGTGTAACGAAAAAGAGGTGTAGCAGATCGTTACCCACACACACAAAGCTAAGATCCTTGATGGTGGCTAGGAGCACTCCAATAATAGGTTAGGAGTTTATCATTTTTTGCCTATGCAAGAATACTCTTTTGTAGGCTACTCCAATATGGTAGCAATTACCATTACTTATCCAAGTTTCAAAAACTCAAATATGGTATAATATCCAACAATTGAATCAACATGGCTGTTTAGAATCTTTTTTATGGAAGAGTTGTCCTTAAAATAAGGAGAGCACTCATAAATATTTATAATTATAAAAAGCAAAATCTACCAACATGCCTGTAGTTGAAAGTACAAATATGTGGTATATGTCTTCATAAAAACATATAAAGTAAAGATACCATTAAAATGATGATCGGTCAAAGAAATAGATGCTAAAACATCAATTGAGAATATAGCCAATGTGATATAACAAAACTATTCCATCTAATAAAGCATGGAATTGCGAGGAAAACCTCAAGAACCAGCCGATGTAATGCATAACTGATGCGAGAGCTAAATAGATGTAAGTTTATGGTGTGTAGTACAAATGATGTGTCTTACACAGATCATGAAGTTACTATGTATCAATTTACTCCAATGCTGCTCCAAAAGAGATAAGGACCTCGGGATTGAGCCTAAGGTGGGATAGAAAGGGTACATAAGTGCTAGAATGTTGCACACAATCCAACCTGGTTAGGTATCAAGATACCTCTACTTAACCCCTATCTAAAGAGAAGTATGTCAAGTAGTAAAAAATAACAGCGAAGATGTATTTTTATGCACTTTATTAAAGATACATTGGTTTATTGCATTCCATAAACGCCAACTAGTGATAGAGTATATAGTGCCCAAAAGACTTTTTTGAGACTATAAATGAACCTAAAGCTAGACCAATGTTCATATGGTGTAGGAATAGCATGGCTTAGGTGGATATTTAAATAGATTGATTAAATTAATAGTGATTTTTGGGTATAGTGACAACCATAAAACACATTTTTAGTTGTTTCCGAGACACCTTACAAGAGTAGCATAAGCTAATATCGTTGTTGTTTAGAACTTTCGAATTTAGCATTTCAGCCGTGTTTAATTTATCATGTGTTATAATCCACATATGAACTTTGACTTTAGGAGGTACACGTACTTTTTGAAGAGGTTTAAAATAGTTTAGTTTGATTCTGGAGAAATTCAATAAAAAGGTTATACATTAATTCTGATGTGCAATCTTATTTCAGCCTCATTCCGAACTATCTTGTTGATTATTTATATTCATATGCTCAAATCTTTCTATAAGCATTTAAAATTGTGTAAGTTAATTTCCTACTAGGTCATTAGTAAATGTAAGATTCCATTTAAGTCTTCTTTTTCTTTAAAAAGACTAGTGATAAGGTCACTTTTATTGCCAGAGACAAAAAATTTGAGAAATTCTTATTCCAAAGCAATAGGTGATGACCAAGGATCATGCTGTAAAGAAGTTTTATCCCCTGAGTTGATGACATAGTTGAGGCTTAGTTTAATTTAGGCCTTGAATGTTGTCGCAGTTTGATTGGCTGCTCCTCGAGCATGGATGTCTTTGTCCATCATTTAATATGTCACTTTTCGGGTTTTGGCATCTTAGTCTGCTATAGATATGCCACTTCTTGGGAATGGACATCTTAGTCCCTTATAGATATGCTGCTTCTCGGGCTTGAACATCTTAGTCCCTTGTAGATATGCTACTTTCTCGGACTTAGACATCTTAGTTCATTGATGTCTGGTGCTCTTGGTTAGCTCATTCTTAGAGATTGGAACCAAGGACTTACCCAACCTCCCTTCTGGTGGCACCTTGACCTGACCAGAGGCACGACCAAGGGTTTATCTGGTGTTTTAACCTAGCATAGTGTGACACAGATAAAGGCTTACTCCGACCTCCCTCCAATAGGCACCCTGCCCTGACCATAGTATGGCGTGGACAGGGGATTATTCGATGCTTTAACTTAGCTATAACATGGCGTGGTTAATGGCTTACTCTTTCCTCCCTCCAAGGGGCTCCTTGACCTGACCAGAAGCGTGGCCAAGGGCTTATCGATACTTTAACTTGGCCATAACATGGCGCGGTTAAAGGCTTTCACCCATCCCTCCAGGAGGTGCTCTGCCCTGGCCAACTCGGTGTGGACAAAGGCTTTTGACCGTTAAAGGTAGTGTCCAAATGCAAGGAGTATTACACTCCCAACCATGTAGATCTTTCCTAGAAAAGTAATTCTTTATTGGCTTTACTCATGTTCTCTTTACAAATTCATTAGTATTTCCTTGATGGAAGAAGTTGATTATCATCCTTTCTAGGACCCTGTAATGGTTGGTTTCATGTCCGTTCATCATGTGATAATTTCAGTAGGATCTTCCTAGGTTCCTTTCATATTTTGGTTTCTTCTTTTGTGATGGCCGATAGCTGAGCTCATCCTTTATAAGTAGATATTCTCTATGGATGTTGTTAGATTGCACTCTTTATGAATTCTTAACTCGTAACTTAATTCTTGAGGATGGCTTCTAAATCTTTTATTAACTGGCTTTAGAGTTTCTCCTTTAATATCTGGTTTTCTCTTTAAAATTCTTTTGGGTTCTAGTGTAGGCATTGTCCCGCTTGTGACTTGACCTCATTTATGTGCAAAGGCGTTGTGATTGCCATTATTCCTTCCTCAAAGATTTTGCCTTTGGTATAATATTGAATTGTTTTTCTCATTTAGTCAAATAAATTGTCACTTTCCTTCGTTTCCCCTAAAGCAAAGATTGGGGTGGGACCAACATGAAAAGGGTTTAAACTCCATTTAATTGGATCATAGGCTTTAACTTTATTTTTCCTTATGATTCTTAAAGCCTTCATCCTTAATAATTGTTCTTCCTGAAGATTCTTATCATTAGCCGTCTCTAGGGAGAATCCAATCAAGGTGGTTCAGGAGATCTTTGCTCAGATCTTTTAACTTTGCTAGCCATGATGAAGTTAGATCAAAAGTAGGTAAGCTTGAAATAGGATTTGGTTAGAGATAAGTGGCGTTGGATGTTCAACAGAGGCATAGGTTTAAGCCCTGCTTGTAGCGCCAAAATGTTAACAAGAAATCTTGTCAACACCCCAAAGTAAAGTTGAGGAAAGAGGTTGATCCCTTTTGGTCTCCTTCAGTCAAGTTGAGAAGATTAGTAGGTGTGTATTTCCTTTGATTGTTCTTTCAACTAAGATGATTTAGTGAAGACTTTCTTGTATCAACCTTTCAACCTAGTCAAAACACTTAATTTTCTTTCTTCTTAACCTTTCAAGCTCACTAGAGAACTATGACTATTCCTTTGAAAGCCTTCCTTTCGAAGCAGTTGCGGAACACAAATGAATAACATAATGAATCCCAGGATAAGATTTGACTTAGTGGGTTTCGATCCTGTCGTCGGCAAGGTTATTTGATGACTTAAGTTTTGGTTTTAGGAACTAAGGTAAATTCAGTTGGGATTGAGGTTTTGACCCTGTTGAAAGCTAAGTCTTAAGTGTCTTGGGTTTGGATTGGGAATCGAAGGTTAAAGTGGATTGGGATAAGGTTTTGACCTTGTCCATAGTAGAAGTCCAATATCAAGTGGCCGGGAATCCATAATGGGAATTACTTGAATATGCAAGGGTTTCGATCAAGTCGAAAGAGTCCTTTCGACGTGGTCGACACCTGAAAAAACACGATTAGATCTGATAAAAGCTTCTGAAATAACTAGATAATAAAAAATAGTGAAGACTTCCCTTTCGTAACTCAACAAAGTATTTATTGCTTAATATCCCCCAATTCAATTTACAAATTAGGGTTATAGCCTCTAGAACTAAGAAAATACAATTGTAGAATGATTGTGTTCAGATCCCAAAACCAGACCTCTTGGATCTTATTTATAGGTGCGGGTCAACACCGTTCGACCCTAAAGCTTTCGACCCGATTGAAAGGTGGTTGTTGTATTGTCTTTAGAATGCTTCCGCCTTTGTTGAAAGGGTCGGTTGTGCCTTTCTTCTCTATGTTTCTTTGTAGGAGCTTTCGACTCTGTCGATAGGCTGTATCTAGGGTTTCGAAGGTGTTGCAATTCTTATGGTTTCAACTCTGTTTGTTGCTCATGAACTTTTGCTTGTGACTTGATACGGAACCTCCCTTAAATAGTAATGGCTTTGACCGATTCAAAAGGCTTGGTTAGGCTTTTGAAAGGGTTGTCCTGACAAATGTACACTTCTGAATGGTTTGAGTGAAGGCGAAACCTTTGGTTTCAAAAGGTTAGATGCGTATATGAAGAGTTATCCTCATTTGTCTTCGAAAGGTGTTGCTTTAGCTCATTCGGAAGGTCTTCATACATGTGAAATCATCTGCTTCAAAAGGCGGACACTGAAGCGGAAAGGTGCTTTCAAAAGGTTGTGAAACTTCTATAATTTAGCTGTAGCATCCCTTTGACTCCTTCAAAAGGACTTGCCAAAGATTCTTCTTCTTGTTCTTCCTTGTCTTTTGTTCAAACTAGTTTCGACAAGGTCGAAATGATACTTGGTAGTAACACATATAAAGCTTCATATGGTGCCATGCCAATACTAGCTTGATAGCTATTGTAATAGGAGAACTATACAAGATGAAGATAATTTCATAATAACCTCCGAAATATAAAATGCAAGCTCTCAAAAGATCTTCCAACACTTAATTTACCCTTTCAGCTTGCCCATCGGTCTGGGGATGATATGCTGCGCTTATACTCAACTTCATTCCCAAAGCTGTTTGCAATGCTTTCCAGAACTTACTGGTAAAGATCAGGTCTTGGTCACTGACTATGCTACTTGGGACACCATGAAATCGAACAATTTCCATCATGTATATTTCTACAAAACTTGTAGTAGTTCGTGTTGGCTTTAAAGGGATAAAGTATGCGCTTTTGGTTAATCGATCTATAATAACCCAAATGCCTTCATTTCCCTTTCTTGATCGAGGTAAGCCGTCGATGAAATCCATTGATATTTGGTCCCATTTCCAAGTTTAAATTTCGAGAGGTTGGAGTAGTCCAGTAGTCTTTTGTTGATCACTCTTGATCTGTTGACAATTCGCACATCTACCAACATGGATGGAGATGTCTCTCTTCATGCTTTTCCACCAAAATGTTTGTTTCATGTCCTTATACATTTTGTTAACTCCTGGAAGGATACTCAGTTTAGATTGATGGCATTCTATCAATACTTCTTGTCTTACATTGTCAATCTTTGGAACACAAATTCTCCTTTTAAACTGTAATATCCCATGGTTATCTATTTCAAAGATTGAAGTTTACCCTTGGCGTACTCTTTTAAAAATCCTTTTTAGCTGCCGATCTTCTTTCTGCTTAGTGGTGATTCTTTCTAGGAGAGTCGGGGCAACTATAAGATAAGCTATAAAGACATGCTTTCTATTCAATGCATCCGCTACTGTGTTGGCCTTCCCGTGTGTAAATAAGATATCTAGATTATAAGATGCGAGAAATTCTAACCAATGTTGACGTCTTGTGTTCAAGTCCTTTTGGGTGAAAAGATATTTCAAAGATTTATGATCTGTGAACAGCTCCAACTTTAACCTATTTAAAGAAGGAATATTATTTACTAAGGTTAATTCAAAGTTCGTTAAATAAACTATGAGGAATTCTTACACAGTAAATAGTGCCTCCACGTTTTTAAGCGAACACAACGGCTAATAGCTCTAAGTCATGCATTGCATAGTTCTTCTCATGAGTCCTTAGTTGTCGGCTTGCATACGCGATTACTTTCCGGTACTACATTAGAATTGCACCTACACCTTATCCACAAGCATTAGTATAGACGGTTAAACCACTGCTTCTGTCAGCAATGGTTAAGACTGGAGCGCTGGTCAATCTTTTCTTCAACTCATTAAATGCTTCTTCATATTTTGGCGTCCAATCAAATTTAACATTCTTCTTTGTTAACTTTGTAAGATGGGAGGAAATTTTCGATAAATACCGGATGAACCACCGGTAATATCTTGCCAATCCTAAAAAGCTACGGATGTTTTTTGAAGTTTGGGGTGCACCAATCTTGGACTGCTACAACTTTCCCGGATCAACTAAAACTACTTCTCCTGACACTACATGCCATAGGAATCTTATTTCTTTCTCCCAGAAATGGCACTTCAAGAATTTGGCTTTAAGCATGTAATGATCCCATTTTTGAACAATTTTAAATTGATAATTAAACTAAAATTTTGGATTAAATTGTGAATTAAATTGAATTTTCCCAAATTTAATAAAGATATGTGTTTTTATTTATATATACACACATAAATAGATTATAATTTGAAATTTATTTTGAAGTTCAAAAATAAGTATTTTGAAAATAAATTGGATAATAAATATCTTATTGATAAATTAAATTTAAAATATTTACATTTGAACTAATAAGAATTTGTTTCTAATAGATAAATATTTCTAATTATAATAAGATTTAATATAAAGGTTTAAGATATTCTCTTTGTATAATTTTACTTGAAATAAAAGTAGTTTGTATATACAAATGTAAAAGTTAAAACCATATTTGTAAAAGCATATGTTAATATGAAAAGGAATGTATTGTGAATATAATACTACCTAAGGGTTTAAACACAAATTTCTTTCATTTTAATAAATGCAAGGTTAAGATTTTATACATTAACAAGTGTAAATATTTTAAAATATATTAAAACATTTGTAAGCCATGAAACTAAAAATTTAACAAGTGTTAACATGGATGAAACAAGGGGCAAATCATTCTTTTTCTTTTTAATTAAAACATGTAAACATGTATTATAAATTAATGGAACCAGGCTTCATTTCATAATATACTCTCTCTTCATTTCAAAAGTAAAGAAAAGAAAACCAAGTTTATACAGTTCATGTTCTTTTTCTTTCTTCTTCTAAATCTAACCAAACTATAACCTGAAAAGAATTCAAATTTAAAAGCTTTCAACCTGGAATCAATAACCTGAATCAAACAAAACAAAACCAAGGAAAAGATCAAACTAGATCAAACCAAGGCAAAGATCAAACCAGATCAAACAACTTCAATTTATTCAAAGCATCATAAATCTGAAATATGACCAGAGATGGAATCAATGATCAAAATAGATTCCAAACCAACTTCCAGCTTTAATTTTAACTGAGCTAGGAGTCATTTAAAAGCCTGAAGCATGCAATTCAACTTGGTCTAAATAGCAAGCAAAACAAAAAAATTATTTTTAAAATCAAGATCAGGTTCAATCAAAAAGAAAGTCCGGATCAAGTGTTAAACTAAAGCCTGTAAAGATTAATGCATAATCAAACAACAACAACTTCAACATATTAAAATCTAGCTTCAGATTTTCAAAGTCTGGTCTCTATCTTCATTTCCAAGGTGAGTAAATTCCACTTTTAAGCCCAAATCTTTTATATTGATCTATGTTATGATGGATGAAATTAATATTGTTGTTTAATATATTGTATGGATGTAAATATGTTTATATATACACATATAAATATGACTGTGTACAGGCATATATCTCTACTATACATTACAGGGTTGAAAACTGTTAGAAAATTCAAATCATCACATATAATTAATTTTAGAATTCGATTTTTAAATGAAAGGTGATTAAAATGATGTAATACTAATTTTAAAATAATTATAAGTATATATATTAAGTAAATATTTTAAAATTGGAAATTTATAGTAATGAACAATTTAAAACAGGAAAATCAAGCATCATAATTTCCAGTTTCGTTTATATACTCTGATTTGTAGTACGAAATGATGAATTTAGGTAGTAATTTCATGATTTTAAAACTTAGGAACACAGAGGAATTTAGATTTGGTCAAAATTGGCTTATTCGCCAATTTCCGACGAGGGTGATGGCTTGAGGGTCGAGCTTGGGATCGAAGGAGGCTTGGAGGTTATCGAACCTAGGAAAAATACTAGGTGATTTTTTAAAACACTAGTAGTTTGGGTTCGTCGATGTTCGTGAGTTCGTGAGACGTCCACAGTAGATCGGAGGGTATCGGACCTGAGGGGATCGTTGAGTTGTGTCATGGAGCAGCTGCGGGTAGATGGGCAAGTTTTCCGGTGGCCGGGATTGGCGAGACAAGGCGATTTTCTGATGATGGGTTTAAGTCCAGGAAATGCTTGGGTTTTCCAATTTCGATTTCTGATGAAATCATCGGAGCTGGGCGATAAATTAGGTTGAGGCGATCGTTGATGACATGTAGGAGGCCATGGTGATGGTCGGAGGTCGCTCAGGTGATTGTGCGCGTGTATGTGTTATTGGTAGTGTTTGTTGTTTTCAAAAGTTTGGGGAAGAAGCATAGTTCTCGGGTACAACTCGGGTTATTCGTGTGAGTGTCTCTAAGCAAGAGAGGAAAGGATGAAGCTCGAAGCAGGGTCGGGGATTTTGGGCTTTAACCCGAAGTCGTCTCAGGTTTGGGTAGAAACAATTTTTTTTAAATAAAACAAGTTCTTAAATATAACATTTACTCAAGTTTAAAACACTTTCTTAATTGATGATAAATGTTTTAGACTAGTTTTGTTAATTAGTTAAAGTTCCAAGAATTATTTAAATAATATTTTCGAAAGATAAATGGTTTATCATAAATAAGTATTCTGATTATTAATTAACTTAAAGGTTTTTAAATTTATTTATTTACTGATGATTTATTTTATTTAATGAGACTTAAATATAGTAATTAAGTGACCAATTAAGATAAAGAATTTATCTTAATTAATTAAGATCTTAATTATAGGATCATTTCTAATTTATCAATAACAATTATTTAATGTAAATAATTTAAGGTGATTTAATTAATGTAAATAATTAATGTACGATTACTTAATAGAATTAATTACTTAATATAATTAAGGGGTAATTACTTTGTGTAATTATATTAAAGGATAATTGATTTATGTGATGAAGAAATTAAAAGTAATTAATTACTTAAAGATAATTACTTAATTAAAAGTAATCAATTAATGATTAAAGTTAATTAATCAAGTGATAAAGAATAATTACTCAAAGTAATTAATTTATGATTTATTAAGATAAGTGATTAGGATAATCACTTATTGTAATTAATTAAGGATAATTAATTAAAGGATAATTAAATAATTAAAGGTTAATTATTTAATAATTATAGGTTAATTGATTTATTAATTGATGATCATTTATTAATAATTAAAGGTTAATTAATTTATTAATTAATAAGTGATTAAAGGATAATTAATCAAATGATTTGTAATTAATTAATGTTAATTAACCGGGATTGGTGATTAGTCTGATTTAAATTAATCAGATAATTAATTGATCTTACTTATGGATGTTTGGATTCTATTGAATGTTGAATTGTTTGATATCCCTGATGTGTGATGCTCTGTTTTGATTTGGGCTGCGGTAATTGTAATTTATTTATCTGTGACGAATTATTATTTATCTGTGAATCTGTGAATGAAAATAAGCTTTATAAGATTATACCGCTTATCGATATTGATGTGCTTGAATCTATGATGATTGATGATGTTGCACTATTGTATAAAACCCCTAGACTACACCATACAGACACAAATATGGATTGCACGAGGAAATTGGTTAAGTCACAGATATTTGAATTTAATATTGTAAAATGGTTTTAAAAGTTGAATTTTGAATCCAAATGGTTTTGGAAATGGAAATGGATTAAATATGAAAAGCTTTTGAAAGGAAGTTTGAAATTGAAACTTGGTTTAAATATAATATATCTTGATTAAGTTTTGAAATTATTTTGGAAATATGTTTTGGAAAGGTTATACAAGTTATATGATATATATGAATTTTAAACCACCTATAAAGTATTTTAAAAGTACTATTTTGGGAATTTAGATTTGACCCAAGTTTATACTTGAAAGGATATAACTTATGCATATTGATCGGATTTTTTCCGAAAACAAAACCCTTGTTTTCCAAATAATAATAGCTTTCATATTAAGAAAAGATTTCGAATTTGTGTTGAAAGCATTTCAAGTTTGAAATGAAAATAATTTTGAAAGCTATGAATGTATCTTTGATTAAGATGGGTTTGAACTTTGTTTTCAAATCAAAGAAGATCTTAAAGGGGTATCTTTTGTATAAAGGATTTGAAAAGAAAATAGTGTTGAAAGCTACGATGAATCTTTGTGAAAGATTATTGAACTTTGGTTTCAAATTGAAGTGGATTTTAAAGGGTGAATTTTTTGTTTAAAAGATTAAAATGGTAATTTGTTTAAACCATTTGAAAGAAAGGTTTTGGGCTTTAAGTTGTGACTTAACTAAGATCCCAATATCCATATGCTTTTTAAATTAAGCGCTCATAATTCGGTTTAGCTGGAAAGGACTTTGTGTCATATAACCCATCCCGAATAGTGATACGACGAAATGGATAGCATTTGAAGACCGGTGGTGAAGACCGAGTATTTTCGAAAATGAAAGGATTACCCGTCGAATGTCTCTGCATCATGGCTTTGGTATAGAGATCTCCATATGTGATGGGGAGTTCGATCGGGATTGTGGATGCCTGGATTACAAGGCTTCTTTGGAAGTGCCTTCGGTTCTGTTCGAACCCGGAACAGACTTGTATGGATGTGCGTCTGACATTACACTTTGAGATGTAAAACAGGTCTCTATCAAATTCATTTCTGTTTGGTGGCGGAGAATTTATTCTCTTACCTTAACACCCTTCTCTAAGACGTACGAGCTCAGAGGTTATATAGTTGATGGTTAATAGTGATACATTCCCAATTTGGTAATGTGGCATACGAAGTGCTACTGATCATTTGTTGATCGAAGCATGGATTTTATGAAATGCGTAGCTTTGTGGACGTGACTTCGTCGAGCCTCATAACTCGAAAATGGTCGAAACAGGAATCGTTGCAGCAAAGTTATTTGGGGGTAGCGCCCCCTGAGGGTATGTCCATTTCCTTTTGGATAAAAGGTGGTATCATGGTATGGAGCCCAGATATTTAACCTATGTGGTTGCTACAAACTTATTGCTTTATGGTTGTTGGTGTAGAGGTACCTCGGATAAATGTTGGTAATGACCGGGGGATGGCATGCTCGTATCAGTAATTACCTAGTTATAGAGGTAACCCGGCCTTTTGTTGGCAGTCATCCGGTTAGGTTCTCGAGGGCGTCCCTCCAGAGGCGTTCCATTCGGTGTGGGAAGTTCCTTTGCCTGACCATTATTGGAAATCCAAACAAAATAATACGAGCCCTGTACGGTTTTGGTTGTATAACCTGCCATGGAATGTGGTGGCAACCTACTATTGAACATGGTAGTATAGTAGGCATACAACGAAATGTGGTATGCTGGCTAAGATTAATATTATACTTTCGAACGGTTTTCTACACTAATAATAATGTCAAAAGGTTTTTGTGTATCAAGCATGTTTGACTATCATAAGGGAAAATCTCCTCCAATTATGCATTTGCATTGTGTGTGCGGCGGGAGGCCTTATGGTAGACGAATTTCTTCTACTTATTTTGTTGTTTGTTGTTTTAAAAGATAAAACTATTTTTATTTGCTCATACCAGTCCTATGACTGACCTGGAGTTTATTGTTTCCTTTCTAAACTCTAGGTGCCCACAATTTTCCACACGGATAGCCTGAAGTTGGATTTTCAGATAAACAGGTAGTAGATGTGGATTCGATAGCCTCCATCCTTCTATTTGGAAATAGCTGGAGTCATTCCTTGGATTTGGCTATCGCTTTGTGCTTCTCTTCAACATTCTGGACTGGCCTTGCTTAATAAAGCGTGATGGTGGTTCAAGCTTGTGGTTTGGATATTACTGCTTTTGGATTGGAGTCCTTGGAGCTTTGGCAATGGCGTCATAGTGTTGGATTCTTTCTTTCCTTCTCTCTTGAAGGTTAGCATTGGAGATGTTATCTCTTCTTCTGATGCTATTTTATTTCCGCCGTTGTGTGTCTCTGATGTATATTGATATCATTTGTATCAATATATTGTATTGAATATTGTGTATCAATGATATTATTCATTCTTTTCTTCCGTTGTGTTATTGTACTTAATGTGTTATAAGCTCTGGCGAATCGGATTCAAACGTTTGAATCCACGACATTCGAATACGAGTGAAGTACGGATGTCGATTTTCGAGCGTGAAAATCCGGATTGTCACAAAGCATATTCCTTCTTAATATCTCCAATACAATCTCCAAATGTCTCTCGTGTTCTTCTTCAGTCTTCGAATATATAAAAATATCGTTAATAAAGACTAACATGAATTTATTAAGCACATCTCTAAATACTCTATTCATGAGGTCTACAAAATAAGTGGGCACATTAGTTAGGGCAAAAGGCATAATAACCACTCATAGAAGAAATCTGGACCTCTGAATGCAGTTAAATGAACGCAGTCTTATGCTATTCTAAGTTGATGGAATCCTGAGGCCAGATCCATTTTAAGAATGCCCAAGCACCATGAAGTTGATCGAACAAGTCATCTATTCGAGGTAGAGGATACTTGTTCTTGATCATTTGCTTGTTCAGGTCCTGATAATCTATACAGAGCCTTAGGGAACAATCAGACTTGGCAATAGACTGCTGCTGCTCCCCAATTTGAGTGACTTGGTATTATCAATCCCTTTTTCGATAACTCTTCAGTTTGTTCCCTCAATTTATCCATCTCTCTTTGAGCCATTCTTCGCTTTTGGTGAATAACATGTCTTGCATCAAGAATCTAATCGATATGAAACTAATTTCTCGATGTGGGGGAAAACTTTTTACCGCTACAAAAACATCTAGAAATTTATTAAAAATCGGTATAGTTTCCAAGTTTTTTTAGGGTGAATCAAGGGCATACTGGAAACTATCCCTTACCGGGCTCGACTCTTTACAAGATATTTCTATAAATTTTCAACGCCAGTCCATAAAGATACCGTTCTTGTAATGCAATCAAAGACAACTCTATTCTTGGATAACCAATCCATTCCAAGTAATACTTCAAATTCAATAAAATTGAGGACAAACATGTCACATGAAAAACAATAAGAAAGGTAGGTAACTTGGATCTTTTCCAAAATCATACAAAGGTTTGTTGTACCACATATGGGATTTAACACATAGATAGGGGTATCTGCTATTTTTGTGGTAAGTTTCAATTCTTCCACTAATTCTTTAGAAATAAAACTACGAGAAACCCCAGCATCAAGCAATACTTTAACCATAATGCCTTCAACATAAACAGTACCATCCAAAACTCCTATTTCCCTCGTTTCTTCCGGAGTTAATGGTTCTTCTTCCATGGTATAGGTCTTGGCTGACTGGACTATCTCCATAAATGGACAACCCATCATCGTATTCCCTTATTGGTGGCAATTAGAATAGAGTGCCTTTTCTCGTTGCCTCTTATCACTCCTACAATCTTCCATAATATGTCCTTTCTTTTGACAATTCCTACACCTTGTACCATTAAATTCTTTTTCTTCTTTCCTCATTGTCGCCTTTTTGCCTTTGGATTGAATTCCTTCTCACTGGGGTTGTCTTTATTATTGCTAATATTTAGTTATAATGTTAGCTTTTCCTTACCAAGAAATTCATATCACAAACCCATATCTGCTAGGTTCTTGAATGATCCCTTTAAGTGAGCAGTCATTCTATTATGAAACTCTTTTCTCATCCCAGCCACAAACATTTCATTCTTCTTAAGTGGAGTATCAATCAACCAAGGCCAAAATAGAGGTAATTCATCAAACTTTCTTAAGTATTCCTCTATTGATATTTCTCCTTGCTTTAGATCCATGAAGCTTTTATAGAAACGGAGCTTCCCGGCATTGGGTAGGTATCGTTATCCAAAAACTTTCTTAAATCTTTCCAATGAAATATCATATTCTGATTCACTGATGGCAATTGACTACCACCAGCCAAAGCCCTATCCTGCAATTGCCAAGATGCCAAGAAGCCACGAAGCGCTTTTGCTCATCCTTGATGCCAAATCATTTAAAGATTCTCTAACATGAGTGGAACCAAGACTGAGCTTCACTAATAGATTATGTACCCTTAAATGGTTTCCCGCCCAAGTTGGTAAAAGTTAGGCAAAAATTGCAAGGTTGACTTGAGGTTGTATTGGAACTATCGTTTCTTCAACCCTTTTGTTTCCCTTTCCTCATCCTTTTTAGTACTCATTTGTTACCACCTGATTATGGTAAGGAAATATCTTTAGGATCATAGACGAGATTATCTTAATGAATGGCATAAAATTTGAATATACTTATTTGGATAAGATTTTCAAATGTGCGCTCTCTCAGACTAAACTCTTTTAAGGGCATTGCTAACCTCATCTCTAATGAGTTGACCCCAACCAGACTTAGGTATTCGTTTAACCATATGCTCCGATACCAAATGTGACGGCCTATCTCCACGACCCTCGAAGATCGACATTAATACATCCTCGGTATTCATGCGCTGCAAATTCATGTGCCAGAGAGGCAGATAATCATGGGGTAAAAGAAAATAAAGATAGAAAATAGAACAAATATAATCTCACATTACATTAATAAACTTATAAGTTTACATATGGAAGATACACACAATCACTTCCAGTGATTTATCAAAGTTGGAGCATGTACTAACCCATCCAGGATAGTTATAATGGTCTATCCTTGCAATGCTGGTAGATATATAATATAGATACGGTGGAATATAGATAACTTCCTAAAAAGACCCAAAATGCTCCATGCTGCATTCCCAAATTCTCTAAGTTTTCCTAACTACTTGGCTGCTTGAGAAAATTAGGGCAGCCAGAGTTTAAGGAAAAAAATAAACTCCAGGTCAGTCATGAGACTGGTATGAGAAACTCAAAATATGGATCTATTGAAAACAAAAGGCATCTCATAGTAGCACGTTGCACATAAACACAGAACGGGTTTTTACATTATGATAGCCTAAACATTTACTACGTAAAATCATTTGATATTATTTTTAATGACATTCTTTGAAAACATTTGCAAGTAAACTTATTAATCTTACCCGAAATTGTTACCATCATTAAATTTCGGATATGTTAGGCTCTACAAAAAAAACTCTTACAAGGCCCATTCAGAGAATGGATTCCATACAATGGCATGGTGAGGGACTGCTTTCGTATAGTATACCTCTCGAGGGATATACCTAGGGTCCAGGTACTGAATGCCCATACCAACACAGAACCGGCCTACCCTTTCACTGGATAGTACCTAATATGACATCACCCCGGTTATTACCAACCTTTAACTGAATCCCGAAGCATACACCACATACTTGACATATAGAAAGTAATCTAGAAAGGTGATGACCATCTCCTAATGGGCGCGACCCACATAGCTCTGCCGCATATACCCTGCTTTTAGCCATTTCTGGTTGATGAGGCCTGAGGTAACATTTTACCTTTCACATAACATGTTCCACTTTGAATGTCACACCACCATTTTATGATCACGCAATTGATTTCGACAAACGTATAACTTCTGTGCTCGTATGTCTCATGAAAGGGTATTAAGCTAAGAGAAGTTTCCTTCTCTGCCACCAAACAGATGATACGTTCATAGAGATCACTCAATGTAATTAGAAATGCAACGTCAGATATTCATCCATATAAGTTGTCCAGGAACAGGATAAACCAAAGGAACTCTCCTATCACATCTTATCGATAATTACCCTTCAGATTAGTAGCAAGAAGTCCTTGCATTGAAGATCTAAAATGAAGAAATACAGTCACATAATATGATATGGGAAATTTTCCCAAAGGGTCAGTATTAAGCAGCCATATATTCCACCCTCCAAATCATTTTCACGTCCTCACTTTGAATATGTAGACTGGTTCGAAGTGGTTTTCAAATAAGAGTTACTCAAATCCGACCCTTGTTCCTTCAACCAATCATTGATAAAAAGATGTTAGGTGAATAAGGAATTATTCTTTGATTGATTAATTTCTTTTTATCAAAAATATCTTGATATATATTTTCTAAAACATTTCTTTCTAGTATATGTGGAATCATAAACCTCTCTTTGGAAAATTATTTATCTAAATCTTAATAAAGATTTCTTAATTTAAAATCAAAATTTTATTGAGTTGAAACCATGTTATCTAGGATGTTAATCCAAAACCAATAAATATTAAGTGATCAGAATATATAGAAATCATCTAATTCTACTCAATATCAATTCTCGTATTCAACAAGTACTATGGGCGGCATAACGAAAAAATCAATTTTGAAATTTAACGAATAGTACGAGTTCCCTCTTCGGGCTTTAACACTAATTGTAAGAAGATAATATCCATAAATCCAAGTTATTTAAATTTGGAAAATCATACCCTTTATACTTCGAAAAATTCTGATCCAAATAAATCAAATTCACCATCCCCTCTATTGGGCCATCTGGATAGTAATGGAGAGTAGGAAACTGTTTTTCCAAACTCAAGCCTAGACACTATCTCTTTGTCACCCATAAGGCGGTCAAGTTATTTGATCGGCTCTAAATCATTTAACATCAATTTAACCATTCAATAGATCCTTAAATCACCTTTAAAATACTTTATTAATCATTTGAAAACATTTACAAAATATTTGGAAAAGAATGGTTACATTTAAACCTATATTCCAAAAGTTATCGAAAAATGCTGCTGCTGCACAAAGTTTTTTTTAATCTATATTGATCAAAACAACTTTTCTATCATTTGAAAATTCATTTTTATAACTCAAATTACTTTCAAAAAAATTTAAAATATTTTTATAATTTATTTTATATTTTTAAACAGTACTAAAATATCATATTCAATGAAATCCTTTTATGGATTGCGAACTGCACAACTGCGATTTTTCTAAAAAAAATTATTTTACTCATATTTCAAAATATACTGATTGAAATCTCAATTTTCCTTCTTTATTTGAATACTATAGATATAATACCTTAGAAAATTCTTATCTCGAATAATTCCAAGCTATATTCCATTTTATATATATTCATTTGCCTTTTACGGCACGAAATCGCGAAATGTCATTACGCGACGTACCTATTTTTGACTCAATTTTTAGTATTCATTTAAAAATTATCAAAATAGTTTTAAATGTTTATAAAACATTTTGTTAACAAGATCTCCTGTTAACATCCCCAATGCTTTTTAAAAAATTATTTTATATGGGCTCAACCTTTCGGTTGAGTGAATTCACAATTCCGAGTGAAATGACTTAGTCGGAAGATTTTAAGGTCTTAATTTTAACCCTGACAAGAGGGGGTTAGAACCGGAAGGATATAAGTGATTGTTTATCTCCTATAAGGATTTGAGTGAAGAACAACCTTACTTTCGACCCTACCGAAGGGTTTAAGTACGGCTTAAACATTACGGTTGAACTGGAACAATGGAATTATTAAACCTTTCGATAGTCCGAAGAGTTTAAGAAGGCATTTTTCCTCTACCGAAGGATTTAAGTACGGCTCAAACCATACGGTTTGACTGGAACAATGAAATTATTAAACCTTTCGATATGCCGGAGGGTTTAAGAAGCCATTTAGACCCTTCGGTCAACTCGTCATGATTATGTGATCTTCGTCTCCATGTCATTCCATTGAATTCTATCTCCTCGGAAACCGAAAGTGATCCACATCTCCTTTGAATTCCTTCGAGAGGTTATGAACCCTTTGGTGACATCGATGAAGATATTGCTTTATTTATCATCCTTTGACACTTTCGCCTTCCTAGGTTGATATTCCACCTGTGAAAAACCTTTCGAAAAGAATGCATTATTCAAACATATTTCGATAATAATAAGAGTTGATTCAATATGTCATGAGACTTATATCTGGATCTAATTCACAAATTACATTCTCCCTTTTGCAGTTGATACCATGTAGAGGAGAATGAAGCTTGTGAGGTTACCTAACGATAGTTTCACGCATATTATCAAAATAAACAAAAAATATAAGAAATAAATCACAAATGATTAGTCGTTAATATTGAATTAACGCCTAATCATGATTATCCCCAAATTCCGAGTCAATCGCAAGCTATAATTCTCTTTATTTCCTCACGATGGAATCTGCTATAAAATTTAAGAAGCTAGCCTCCAATCTAATTTCTAAATTAGGGTTTCTAAGTAATAAGTGGGAGTAATAGTAGTTGCTGAGTAGAAGAATGGGAAGAAAATCAGATCCCGAAATTGGACCCTCTAGGGTCTTATTTGTAGATGTTGATGGCCTTCCTTTCGGCCATATGCTTTCATCGGGGATGGAAGGTTGCTTCATATATGTAGTTGTAAACCACTTAGCCTCGATGGTAGGTTGCTTCTTATTCATCATCACGGGCTATTGAATGTCATTGAAGGGTACTATGAACCTTCTGCCTTATCAGAAGGTTGCTTCCTTATTTGATTACTTCCGAGAGCCGCGCTTTTCCTAAACGTTGTCGGAAGGTCGTCTTTAGTTGACTTACGAACACTGCCCTTACCTTATACCTTTCAATACTGTCGGAAGGTATTAAACATGAGTTCCGACCGACCCGAGAGGCTTATTATGCTTTCAGAAAGGTTGTCATAGAATCAGATGTCCTTGCTTGGACTTCTTTATCCTTTTCGAAAGGTAATGACTTCTTCGAATGATGAGACATGAAACCCTCTGTCCCCTTTGGAAGGTTTCAAGCTGCTACCAATTGTTAGCCGTATCCCTTTAACTCTTTCAGAAGGGTTTTGGAGCGACCTTCTTTTCCACGATCCTTGTATTATATTGGATGGTTTCACAATCATTTCCCTATTTGGTCCAGGAGGTGCTTAGCGATTTTTCTTTGTGCTTGAGAAAGCTTCATTCTGGAGTTATCATGCGCTTTTTCTTCATTACCGTTATATAAACCTGTCGGTATTGTTGGAGGGTGCTCCTGATGTCCTTTTCCTATGTAGAGGTCCTTGAACTGCCTTCTTTTATCTTCACTTATATTTTAGGGTTAACATTTAGCCCCCTTGTATAAAGAAAGCTTTTGTTCTTTAGGACAAAGGTTCCAGGATCACCGAACTGTCCCTGCATTCTTTTGGCTAATAATGTGTAATTGAAGACTAGAAAATCCGATGTGGCATTGATAATGGAAACCTAGAAAGTCATCTCTGGAGCGGGAAATAGTCGATTAGGATCTCTATTTTAGATATATTTAATAGTAGAAGTTCAAGATATCATTTTAGGTGATTAACAATTGAAGCCCAGGATGCCACTTTCGGTACATCATTTTTTGAAAATTAATAACAGAAGTTCCAGAATGCCATTTTTGGTAATTAATAATGGAAGACCAGAATACCACCTTCGGTGGTTAACAATAGAAATCTGGAATACCAATTTTGGTAATAGAAGACCAGAACACCGTTTCTGATAATTGATAATAGAAGAGCAGAATACCATCTCTGGTAATTAATAATAGAAGACTAGAATACCATCTTTGGTAATTAATAATAGAAGATTAAAATACCATCTCTGGTAATTAATGATAGAAGACCAGAATACCATCTCCGTTAATTAATGATAGAAGACCAAAATACCATTCCTGGAAAATGTTTGCAAGAAGAAGTCGGTGACTTTTCTCTGATTTTCTTGTTGCATGTGTCATCTTCACACCTTGACGAAGTTCTGCATGCTTTTTCTTCCTCGGGCCTGAGTTTTCTTTGTCCATTCTTTTTTTATTTTGGCCTATTTTAGGCAGGGACTCTTAAGTCCAATTTTGTATTTATTTAAGCAGAGTCATTTTGTCATTTTATACATCACCGACCTTTAGGTGGTTGCCTTTTTAGGCGATGCCAATTTCTGGCGGTGCCTATTCCAGGCATGGACTTTTCTTAGTCCACCGAACATTTCGCCCGGGTTTTTGATGCACTCGGCTAGCTTTTTCTGAGGTAGGGCACGAGGGCTTACCCAACCTCCCTCTAGGAGGTGCCTTAACCTGGCCATGGCGTGACACGGTTAAGGGCTTGTTTGGAACTTGATCAGGCCATAGCGTGGCGGTTCAAGGGATTACCCGTCCTCCCTCTAGGAGGTGCCTTATCCTGTCCATAGCATGGCGTGGATAAGGGCTTGTGCCACTTTAACCTGGCTATTTCTAGTTTTGGCACAGATAAAGGCTTATGCCCTCCCTCTAGGAGGTGCCTTGACCTAGCTTTCTTGGAGCAACCAAGGGGTTTCTACCATTATTGGTAGCATGCCATCCTAAGTATTCCAAGTTTTGTAAGGAGAATTTCACTCCGGATCATGTAGACTTTTTTTAATAAATCATAGCAGGGACGTTCTTGGGAACGCTTTATTCATTCAAAGTTGGAAAATATGGTCTCAAATGTTCTGCGTTCCAGGTTCTTGATACCATATTTCATTAGGGTAGTAGAGCTTACATGCTCTCAGGGGAATTTATCTGAATATCATCAATAGACCTTCCCAATTAGCTCCCAATGGCCCATCCGATGGGTTTATTATATTAGACATTATCCTTCGATGTACTAGTTCTCCTTGTCTAAATGACAAAGCTTTTACTTTTGAGTTGTAATATTTCGATATCCTCCTTTGATATTCAGCCGTTATCAAGGCTTCTTCGTCTCTTAATCCATGAATCAAATCAAGTGATTCCTTTCTCTATTCTTGGTTTGGGTTAAAGGCGTAGTCAATCCTTCTATGAGAAGGTATCTCAATCTCTACATGTAGCATTGCTTCACATCCATATGTTAGAGAATACGACATATGACCCGTTGCAGCTCTAGTTGAATTTCTATAAGCCCATAGAACTAGGGGTAATTCCACTACCCAATTCCCTTTTGCCTTTGTTCAGCCTTTTTTCAAGATCGTCTTTATTTTTTTGTTAGCAGCTTCAACGGCTCCATTAGCCTTTGGATAAGCGACTGAAGAGAAGCTTTTTATGATTCCATTCTTGTGGCAAAATCGTGAAAACCCTTAACTTTCAAATTGGGTTCCATTGTCGGCTATTATCTTATAAGGTATCCCAAATCTTGTGACAGTGTTTCTGATGACAAACCCTAGCACTTTCGCGATGGTAATTTTCGGGAGTGGTTCCGCTTCAACCCATTTTGTAAATTGCCACTATAGCATATATTTCGCTCCTCCCTTGAAAATTCGAAGTGGTCATATTAAATCAATTCCCCATACACCAAATGGACATGAAGTAGTAATAGGGGTTAATTGACTTGGTGGGAGACACAGTATCTTCGAATAACGTTGACACTTTTAACACCTTTTAGCATATTCAATTGCTTGGTTAGTTAAATGTGGCCAGTAAAACCTTGCCTTATTATCTTGTTGGTTAGTTTTATTTCCTTAGAGTGATCCCCACATAACCCTTCATGTGCTTCCTTTAATATTCTCAATCCACTTTTGGGTTTCACACATCGTAAATAGGGATGACATATCCTTTCTTATAGAGAATTCCATCCATGATAGTAAAACTCTAAGCTTGTCGTTTTAGTTTTCGCGCTTCTATTTTATCTGTTGACAATGTTCCATTGACAATATAATTCATAATTGGAGCCATCCAAGTGTTTTTATAATATTCCTCCGTTATTAGAGTTACAGGTTCTTCATTCGGTATCTCCTGATCTATCCCTTCCTATTCTGGTGCCAAGGCTTGCGATCGGGTTAACACTAATAGCTCTAGGGCTTTCTCCTATTTGTTTCCTCAATGCTGGGATTAGCCCGAAATCCTACAGGTACACTTCGAGTTTCAAGGGCTTCTCTCAAACTTGCCAACTTGGCCAGTGAATCTGCTTAAGTATTGTCTCCTCTCGGCATTTGCTGTATGGAAAAATCTTCAAAAAGTGCAAGCATTTTTAAAAATTTCTTCAAATATTGACTAAGTTTAGGATCCTTAGTTTGGTATACTTGTTTGATTTGGTTAACCATCAACTGGGATTGCTAAATACTTGAATCATTGGGATCTTAAGTTGCATAGCAAGGGTCAATCCTACAACCATGGATTCATACTCTGCTACATTATTAGTTGTTGAGAATCCCAACTTCATAGCATAATGTAGTTTGTGTCCATCAGGGGTGATTATCACATATCCTGCTCTAGCCCCTTGCTCGTTTGAGGTGCCATCCACAAATA
Source organism: Allium cepa (assembly GCA_030765085.1). Taxonomy (NCBI): domain Eukaryota; kingdom Viridiplantae; phylum Streptophyta; class Magnoliopsida; order Asparagales; family Amaryllidaceae; genus Allium; species Allium cepa. The sequence goes on along the minus strand of CM060934.1, from coordinate 663,604,874 downwards.
ATTACCAGTTGGGTTTTACATCCTTTTTCATTTCATACTGTTTCAAAATGAACCCTGTACACTCGTTAATGAAATTGGCTAAAGCTTGCCCTTTTATAGCCATTCTAGGCTGATATGCTATATCATACCAACTTAGTTCAATGCCCCACTTAATTAATCTTCCTGAAGTTTCGGGCTTACCAAAGACTTGTTTTAGTGGAAAGTTAGTCAACACCTTCACCAAGTTTGCTTGGAAGTAAAGCCTTAATTTTTGAGCTATCAAAATTAAACAATATGCTAGCTTTTCAATGACTGGATATCGGATTTCAACATCCTTTAACCTCTTGCTTACATAATAAACTGGTAGTTGCAGTCCCTTGTCATTCCTAATCAATATTGAGCTCACTGCATGTTTGAAAATCGCCATATACAGGAATAGATCCTCTCCTTCTTCAGGGCTGGATAGGGTTGGAGGCTTTTACAAATGTAGCTTCAATTCTTGGAATGCCTTTTTGCAATCTTCGTTCCATTCAAAAAATTCTTCTTCTTTATTACCTCGAAGAATGGTATGCACTTATCAGTGGCCTTTGATATAAACCTGCTTAGTGCTGCCACTTTCCCATTCAAAGCCGTAACATATTTATTTTTCCGAGGTTCTGCCATATCCTTAATGGCCTCAATCTGCTCTGGGCTGGCCTCAATCCCTTGTGCGCTCACGATATCTAAGAAATTTTCCAAAATGGTTTTCAAAGTTGCATTTTTAGGGGTTGAGTTTCATTTAATAATTGCGGAGCACTTTAAACATTTCGTCCAAATCTTCAAGATGATCTTTCTCCTCTTAAGATTTTGCCAACATGTCGTCTATATAAACTTCCATATTCCACCCAATTTGTTCTTTAAACATTCGGTTAACCAACCTTTGATAAGTTACCCCAGCATTCTTTAATCCGAATGGCATCACTTTATAACAATAGGTTCCCTCATCTGTAATGAAGCTAGTATGCTCCTCGTCGGGTTTAAACATAGGGATTTGAATGTACCCAGAATATACATCCATTTGGGAGGCATCTTATGTCCACTGGTGGAATCGACCAATTGATCTATCCTTGGCATTGGGTAATGATCCTTTGAACCAGCTTTATTCAAATCCATGTAATCCATGCAAGTTCGCCACTTCCCGTTAGATTTCTTTATCAAAACTGGATTTACCAACCATTTAGGGTTTCAGACTTCTCGGATAAACCCATTTTGTTGCAAATTCTTGATTTCTTCCTTTAGGGCATTGGTCTTAACCTTATAAATTGCTTTTGCCTAACCAAATGAATGTATGGATTGATATTCAAGGCATGGCTCATGACCATAGGGCTAATTCTAACCTTGTCAGAGTGGGTCCGAGCAAAATCATCCTTATTGTCTTTTAAAAATTCTGTCAATCTTGACTTTAAGTGCTCTTCAAGATTCTTTCCCACTATGATTATTTTAGTAGAATCGGTAGAATCTATTAGAACTTCTTCGGTTTCTTCGACCGGCTTAACTCTTTCCACCTCTCCTCAACAATCTAACTCTATAACGATTTCACTTTCCTCTACTGAGTTGGAATTCGTTCTCTTTCTCTTCCCATAAACTGCAAAACACCTTGCAGCAATACATTTGTTAGTTTTATCAGATTTTTTCTTTGCTTAGAATGATGGATGTAGAAATCCATCTTTCGAAGGCTGTAAAGTAATGAAGGAATCAAATTAACAAGTGTACTCCCTATTATCTTTCTTTAGAGTTGCAAAATACATTTCTCGTGGTGCGAATTGCTTACCACAAATAGTGCTCCAGCCGCTTTTATGAGAACTTGAGCATTAGATATTTCAGTTAGACGAATGCGTCCACTTCGTCCAGTGTCGGCCGTCCAAAGAAGGCATTGTAGATTGATGGTTAATCTATGATCACAAAGGTTGTTTCAAAGACTCGGGAGCATGTGGGAAGTACCAATTGGACCAAAAGCTTCACTTGCCAAAGTGGAGTTATCCACTTATTATTGAACTCGAAGAAAGGCTCGGGACTAGGTTCAAGCCTGTCCTTGGAAATTCCCATTTGATCAAACGCATGATGAAATATCACATTAACAGCACTCCCTGTATCAAACAAGATTTTCATGACCATCGAGGACCCTATCTGAGCTGTGATCATTAAGGGATCGTTGTGGGGTAATGGATCCCCCTTCTTAATTCTTGTGGATTGATCACTAGTGTATGCATATTGATGCTGTGCTTTAGACTTTTGAGTGGCGTTTCCTCCTGTATAGAAAATACACCTTTCTTGGCCTCTCAAATGTATTTATTCTAGGAACTTTGACTTCTACAGACAGGATGTGGTCCTCCATATATGACATCCATCCTGCTCTGGGATGGACTTAGGCTTAGTGGGTCTTCTTCCTCAATCACATTGACGGCATTACCAGCAGGCTTCCTTGCTTCAATGTCTGACGGAAAAGTTTGTTGCGGATTCTTCACAAACTCCTTCAACTGCCCTTCTCAAATTAACTTCTGAATTATCCTAGTCAGAGCCTTACATTCATTGGTTCTGTGGCCATTCGCCTTGTGGTATGCATAATATTGTTCTCTTTTTTTTCGTTCAAGGAAATTTTTGGCTTTGAATGAAGTGGAGAATTTGACCTTATCCTGGGTCATCGCATAGATGTAGGTAATTGGTGGGTTTAATGCTATTGTATTAGTATTAGCGTCTTCCCATCTAGCTCCCTTAGAAATCCTTTCCGGACCGAATTTACCATTTTCCTTCTTGTGACCAAATTACTTCTTTGAGTAGTATAATTCGTCCATTCGACTAAATTTGTTGGCTTGAAAATGGAAATCTTGAAGATCCCGACATCCATGGATAAACAACTCCTTCCAGAAAGGAGAATTAACTATGAGTCCCGAGCGGACATCAATGAGCTTGTCTCTATCATTCATGCCTTTGCCTTTCAAAGCTTCGATGTTGAACCTATTTAGATAATCTCCTAACGATTCTTCGTGGTTTTGACTGATGTTAGCAAGTACGGTATAATCAATAAAGGGATCTTTGCATATGCAAAATTGAGAAGAGAACTCGTATGAGAATTGCTTCTAGGAATATATCGTGTTCTCACGATATTTTCAGTATCATTTAGCCATAGTCCTTTATAAGGTGACCGGAAAGAGCTGACATCTAACAGCGCTGGAAGCATTGTATAAATCTATCTAACTATCAAACGCCATCAAATGGTCACCTGGATCAGTTGTCCTATGATATTTCATAGTTGGGACTTTTACGTGAGGTAGTATAGGAGCTGACATGATTTCGTCAATGAAAGGGGCAACCCTTTCATTGTCGTTCACTCTTTCATCTTCAATTCTCTTACACTTAACATTTAATAGGTCCTTCACAGGCTTTTCCACTACGTCTTTGAGGTAGGCCTCATTGTTCAAGTAGTTCCGTTTATTAGGCTTGTAGCCATATGAACTTGAACTTGTGGAACAATCTTTATCTTCCGCTTGGACTCTTTCTTGATAATTTTCCTTCAGCGGAAGGCAACCCTTATGTTTAGATGAAGAAATATTAATCTTACTTTTTGCAGCCCCCGTGTTGATTTTCAGATTCCTTCTTGGAGATTCAAATGCTTTACCAACAGTAGCAACTTTCATAGATGATCGGCGAGACAACAATTCGTTCAGGAGATCTTTCATCTCTACCATTTTTTGCTCTAGATATACGATCTTAGGAATGTGTTCGTATGGCTGGAGATTTTGAGTCGGGGCCGATTGTGGAGACAGCCGGACCTGAGCTGGAGGTGGAGTTAATTGAGGTGGGACGGAAGATTGCTCATGTTCCTTGTTCCCAGGGTTAAAAGATGGTGATACGTTTTCTCCCAATGAAGTAGCATGCTCATTCCTTTTGCGTGTGGTAAGAGGTCTTTTTGATTTCATTTTCCTACAACAAACCAAATTTCACCATTAGTTGTACTAATAAAGCAAGCTGGAGGTTCAAGCCCTCCTTCTAGCGCCAAAAATGTTAACAAGATCTCATGTTAACATCCCTAATGCTTTTCACAAAATTATTTTATATGGGCTCAACCTCTCGGTTGAGTGAATTCACATTTCCAAGTGCAATGACTGAGTCGAAAGGTTTTAAGGTCTTAATTTTAACCCTGACAAGAGGGGATTAGCACCGAAAGGGTGTGAGAGATTGTTTATCTCCTATAAGGATTTGAGTGAAAAACAATCTTATTTTCGACCTTACCAAGAGGTTTAAGTATGGCTCTTATTTTTGACCTTACCAAAAGGTTTAAGTATGGCTCAAACATTACATTAGACTGGAACAATGGAATTATTAAATCTTTTGATAGACCGAAGGATTTAAGAAGCCATTTAGCCCATACCGAAGGGTTTAAGTATGGATCAAACCTTACGGTTTGACTAGAACAATGGAATTATTAAACCTTCGATAGGCTGAAGGGTTTAATAAGTCTAAAAAGACCCTTCGGTCAACTCGTCATGATTATGTGATCTTCGTCTATGTCATTCCATTGAATTCTATCTCCCTCGGAAACCGAAAGTGATCCACAACTCCTTTGAATCCCTTCGAGAGGTTATGAACCCTTTGGTGACATCGAATGGAGATATTGCTTTATTTATCAACCTTTTAACACTTTCAGCTTCCTAGGTTGATATTCCACTTGTGAAAACCTTTCAAAAAGAATGCATCATTCAAACATATTTAGATAATAATAAGAGCTGATTCAATATGCCATGAGACTTATATTTGGAACTAATTCATAAGTTACATTCTCCCTTTTTGCAGTTGGTACTATGCAGAGGAGAATGAAACTTGTGAGGTTATCTAATGATAATTTCATGGCATATTATCGAAATAAACCAAGAATATAAGAAATAAATCACAAATGATTAGCCGTTAATACCGAATTAACACCTAATCATGATTTCCCCAAATTCTGAGTCAATCGCAAGCCATAATTCTCTTTATTTCCTCATGATGGAATCTGATACAAAATTTAAGAAGTTAGCCCCTAATCTGATTTCTAAATTAGGGTTGCAGAGTAATAAGCGAGAACTATAATAGTTGTTGAGTAGAAGAATGGGAAGAAAATCGAATCCCGAAACTGGACCCCCGGGGTCTTATTTATAGATGCCGATGGCCATCGCTTCGGCCTTTTGGTCTCGTCGGGGACGGTAGGTTGCTTCTTTTACATAGTTGTAAACCTCTAGGTCTCGACAGTAGGTTGCTCCTTATTCATCATCATGGACCGCTGAATGTCATCGAAGGATTTGTATTTTCCAATGTATTCATGAACCCTTTGTTTTTCCCGAAAGGTTGGTCTTTTATGAGGTACTATGAACCTTTCGGTCTTATCAGAAGGTTGCTTCCTTATTTGATTACTGCGGAGAGCCGCGCTTTTCCTGAATGTTGTCGGAAGGTTTTCTTTAGTTTACTTACGAACGTCGTCCTTACCTTATACTTTTCGATACTGTCAGAAGGTATTCAATATGAGTTCCGACCGACCCGAAAAGCTTATTATGCCTTCGGAAGGGTGTTATAGAATCAGATGTCCTTGCCTGGTCTTCTTTGTCCTTTTCGAAAAGTAATGACTTCTTCGAATGATGAGACATGAAACCCTCCGTCCCCTTCAGAAGGTTTCAAGCTGCTACCAATTGTTATCTGCATCCCTTCAACTCTTTCAGAAGCGTTTGGGGCGACCTTCTTTTCCTTGACACCTATATTATATTGGACGGTTTCATAATCATTTCCCTATTTGGTCCAGGAGGTGCTTAGCAATTTTTATTTCATGCTTGAGAAAGCTTCACTCTGTAGTTATCATGCACATTTTCTTCATTACTGTTATATAAACCTTTCGGTATCATTGGAGGGTGTTTGCTCATGATGTTCTTTTCCTATGCGGAGGATCTTTGAACTGCCTTCTTTTACCTTCGCTTATATTTTATGATTAACAAAATTCCTCATCATATTAAACCATTTTTAAGAGGTTTTAATATTCCATATACACCATTTCCTTCAATAAATGAAAGTGATTTACTTTGTGTTTATCGACGTGTATTAACGTGACTTGCATATATATTCAACAACCTTATTGAACAACCATCATTAATAATCATACCCAAACATATATCATAAAATAACATCTATAATTATAGTTTAGGAGTTTCCCACCTTAGATTCAAATGAACTAACTACTAATTGGCTATAGCTTCACTAACTCGAAATAAAACTACATGAATCGAGCTCGAGAGCCTTAGATGGGCTTGGCCTAGCCTTGGGGTGCTCAGGCCTTGGCTTTAGAGGGGGAAAGGCTTGGACTTGATGGAAAATGGTGGTGGCCGCGGTCTTTTAAGGTGGAGAGGAGGAGATTGGTTATTGTTTTTTGCTGTTTGAATACACACACACACACACACACACACATACAGTATACGATTTAAAATTTCTTTTTGCACTATCTTTTGCCATTAATTTCCTAAGGTTAGAAGCCATTAAAGTAGAGAGTAAGGTGTGAATAAAGCTTAGGAATTTTGATAGGAGAAAGTGTGAAATGAGAGAAGAGAGTGATGGGTATTTATAGGCAAAAATGGAGATGAAAATGTCTAGATATTTTCATAATTTACATCACCATTTCACCGCCACCCCATCCCCCTCCTACATCATGTAGCACAGCCACATCCCCCTCCCTATATGCACATCACTTCCATCATTTTAAGGCATGCATATGTTGACTTTTGTATACTTAAGTAGTAAGAAAACGAAAATATTTTGGATATGTGTATATATAAATGTGTATATATATGTTATGTGTATTTATATATTCATATATGCGCATGACGAGTTTGTGCATGTATATGTATGGTTAAATATGTGCACATAACATATAAATAAGGTTGCAACAATCTTTGAATGACTTCCATTCATTAAACCGTTGAAAATCAAGAAACCGACTACTGACCACATTTTTACTTATTAATTTATACACATATATTTTTAAATAAAATTTAAAAATAAATTTCTTATCATTTTTATTCTTATCATTTTTAACTAATTAAAATGATCATGTTTTATTTTTAAAACTTTATAAATTAACAATAACAATTATTTACAAAAATCGCTATGATATCAATAAAGCGATATCCTTATATTTCAAATCAAGTATATATCTTCATAAAATTATTACAAGTGATTTATCATCATTTTATATTTATTTAAAATGAATTATCATCATTCAAAACAATTTTTGAATAATCAAAATAATTATTAAATCATTAAATCTCAAATTAAATTCATAAATCCATTATTAAATATAAGGGCATCATTGATGATATCATAAATACATTTTAGTACCAAAAATGAAATAATTAACTTTATTATATTCTTGTTCAATTATAAAAATAAGTGTATGCATCTAGCTCGGTGCACGATGTTTTACAATTTTAGAGTTGTTTACCGATAAAATGGTTTCCGGCCATTTTATCGATTTTTACCAAAGTGTATATTTTTCTTTTATATATATTCTTCAAAATAAGATCACCCACATTATTTATTATTCAAAACGTCATAATTTATGTTTAAAAATCTTATTTTTTGAGTATTTTGAAATTTTCCTAAAGTGATAAATTTACAGGTCATTGCACAATGTATAAGTAATCATCTTTCCTTGTTTATCGATGACATTTACATGTGTATATGTGTGCTTATGTACGTGAATTGGTTTATGTTCGACATCGACACCCCGTATGTTTTGAAACTTTTTTATTTCCTTATTTTCTAGAAATGCTTGTAAAAAGGTTTTTTGAACTTTATTTTAATTTTCAAATCTTATACAAAGTTGCTTCTAGAAGGAAGAGATTTAAAGGCTATTTTGATGTATAAAACAAATTTAAAGATTATAGTCCATACAGCGATAGTCGTTATGGAAGCAATTCGTAAATCGACAACTTTTGTGTAAACTAAAAAGGCTACTTTAAATACTTTTGAAGATTCTTTTAAAATGTATTATAAGTATTAATAAGGAATTTTAAAATATTAAAAATAAATTAGTCAAATAATTAATAAAGCAAAGGTTTAATTATTATTTATTTCTTAATTAAGTAAGATTTGATTATTATTTAAATAAAGGATTGATTATTATCTAAATATTAATTAAATAAAAGGTATAAATAATTATGAATTAATTAAATAAGTTCTTAATTTTAAATCACTTAATTTTCAAAGGTCAGTTTTGTTTAAAAGCTGTAATCTTTTACAAAGGATATTTTTGAGTACAAGGGTTCTTTGTTTATGCCATTAAGTAGTCAAACAAATATGATAAGCAGTGCTAAAATGTTGACATGTTTTATGGGAAGTAAGTGATCTTATATTTAGCACTAAAAGCTAATAAGTAGGCTTTCCTTTATCTGTGAGATCTAGAAATTGATTTCCAAGTGAGGGGTAGAGAAGTCGAAATGTCGAAGACGTGACAAGTACAAGAGAGTTCATTTCGATAAATGGGTCATGATAAATTAAGTATATGGAAGATACTTTATTGTACTTAACACTAAATTCTAAGGTATAGGAACTCATCTCTATCCGATAAGTAAGAATATACGTCGATGCAAGGATAGTTTCCTAACTTGTCTAACTTCATTATTAATCAAGGAATAATACTATTTGAAATCGAAAAGTGGAGATAAGTATAAGATGTTTTTATTTTTCATATGAAATTTTTTACACACCCCATATAGTGGATTTATCCACTATCGATAAGTTAATCCATTTTAAAATTATCGAATTTTGGTTCGAAGCGACCGGGATCAAATAACATGAGTTATCGAAAACCACTTCAAACCAACATAAGCATTCGAACTGAAAATATCTTGAAGATATTGGAATCAAATACAAAGATGTTGACATGCAAGGGCTACTTTCTACTAATCCTAAGCGTGATTCTAAAAAGGATGTAGTAGAAGTAGTGCCTTCGGTTTATTCATATCCTAAACAACTCTTATGGATGAATGCAAACATTACATTGTGCCTAGAGGGCTGTATTTACATTCCATATGGGATTGCTATACGAAAATGTAAAACGTAGACTCAAGCCTCACAACCGAGAATTACTAAAATAGGGGATATGCTTCAAGGCTATGTGGTTCACTATTATTAAGGTGTGATCATTTCTGGTCTAATCGATATTATTCCTTTTGATGTATGCTTGGGCCTAGTACAGTTGTTGATCGCAACTGAGGGATGATCATATTCGGTACTATCTGGTAAAGGGTAGGTTGATCTTGACTTGCACGGGTTGAAAGGTTTTTAATCTTTGTACATTTTATCTAGTGGTATACTATGAGGGACAGTACCCCGGTATCCTTGTCATTATTAAAATCCATTCTCCTATAAGTGTCGTTCGAACTTACTTGTGTCCAAATATGTTGGAATGTGAGATGCAAGCATTCCAGCTGTATTTATATTTATCTTAAACCCTAAATATTATTATAATATCACTAGATTTTCTATTGAAAGGTTTTGGTTATCGTAAGGTAAAATCCTATCTGGTGTTTATTTACGGCATTGTCCTACGAGATATTTTTTATTTAAAAGAGTTTTATAAATAAAGCAATTTAGTTGTTTGGAGTTTACTCACATCTGACTCACATTTGACCTTGAGTTTTTCTTTCTTTCCATAAAACTCATAGGTACTCAAATTTGTATGAGTAGCCAAGTAGTCCAGGTTCTTATGGATGCATTTTAAGGAGCATGGAGCAAGAGGCTTTTTATTTTGTTATCTATTTTAATTGATATATTTTTTATCAGGATTGTAGGGGCAGGAAGTTATAACTGTCCCTGGCTGAAGTTAGTACGTGTTGTAACTCTGATGTTTCATTTTAAAAGTGACTGTAACTATCTTATGTTCTATTACGAGATTTCCTCGTTGTCAGATTCTATATTTGTTTCTTCTTATCATTTTTATCCCAATGGTTTGTCTTTAAAACACCTAGATGATCGACACATGAATATCGTGGATGCATTAAGTATCGTCTTTAGGAGTGAGAAAGGTGGATTATTACACGTGGTATCAGAGCTTAGGTTGATTAAACACCTAGGCCATGATTGGGGTCAACTAATTAGATATAAGGTTAGGAATACCCTAAAATGAGTTTAGTCTATGAGAGCACATACTTATAATTTTTATTCGTATATATTCGAGTTATTTAGATTATCTTTGATATGTTTGACTTGGTACTCTTTCTTTTAAGATTATCTCATCGGAGAATTCTAAAGTTATCTTACCATATCTTAGTAGTAAAAATGAGAAATAGAGGAAGACGAAGTAGAGAAGCTAGTAGCACTATGACCATCGATGTTCGAGCTCTGAATGTTGAAAGAGTTGGAGTAGTCGAAGAGGCCGCACCAGTGCAGCCCTATGTGAACTTTGCATCTTTGTGCAAAGACTATACTAATCTGGAAGGAAAGACATTTAAGGGCATAGAATTTGTCATCAAAATCCAAGCCTGGCTTTGTTCTTATGAGAAAATTTTCAAAGGGTTGGATATTTAAGATGAGGAGAAGCATTTCTTAGCATCTTGGCAGTTGTAAGATGGGACTACAGCATGGTAGGACTCCATTACAATGAATGTTTCAGAGGATGATTTTTGTAGAGCTAGATTTAAGGAGGTGTTTGAAGACTAATTCATGCCCGCTGCAGGAAATAGCTATATGTATAGGAGTTTCTTAAATTGTAAGCAAAGTGATTTTTCATTGTCTGAATATGAAACCAAGTTTAACGAGCTTTTGTTATTTAGCCTGGAGTTGATTAATACCCTCTTAAGAAAAATGAGATGTTTGTGATGGGGATAAAGGACTGACTTTAGAAGAAGATGACTATCCATTCAAAGGGATCTTTTATGGATTTAGTAGATAGGGTGTTGCGGTATGAAGTTTGGGAGAAGAAGAAGCTGGTAGCAGCACCAAACAACATAAACAACAACCCAAATAAGAGGAAGTTTGATCATCAAGGGAAGAAGCAATGGAAAAAAATCCAAGAGGAGGGGCATAGGAAGATCGTTTCAAGGATTATATTTGTAATACCTATAACCGGAAGGGTCATATCACAAGATTCAGTAAGTGTTTCAAAGCACAGAAGCAATAAGCAGAACATTTTTCTCCGATGGTTCAAAAAACATTTTGTTACAACTGTCAACAATCAAGGCATATGGTGAAGGATTGCCTACTTATGAAGATGGGTCAGCAAGCCAAGGTTTATGCCATCAAAGATGAACTATCAGCTTAAAGGGATGTGAAAAAGAAAGGAGTTATTGAAGGTACTTTAATTGTTAATTGCACTTTTGTTCGAGCATTGTTTGATACGGGGCTTCCCCTAGTTTTATTTCTATAGAATCAGTAAAAAGATTGTAATTTTTTCCAAGAATTGTAGAAACCCTTATCCGTGTGTCTAACCTTATAGGAGGTGTAACAAATCTGTACATGATTTGTGCGAATATACAAATTACCTACGTTACCCATATTTTGCATGAGACCATTTTGTTCTAGATTTAAGGGTTTGATGTTATGCTCAGTATGGATTGGTTGTAAGAGGAGCCATTTTAGATTGTTTTGGGAGAGCGATATTATAAGAACTAAATTTTGAGGATTTATTGAAGTATCATGTGAAGATCTAGACAAACGAATGAGTAGTTTCTTATATGCCCTTGAATCGTCCTAGGCAGAGTTGGGATCTATAGTGGTTGTTAGGGATTTCCCTGATATTTTTGAAGAAATTAACAGTCTATCTCCACATCGGAAGATTGGGTTTTGTATAGACTTAATTCTCGGTTGGAAACTTGTTATTCATATTATACATAAGACAGCTCCGTGGGAGAAGCAGGAGTTAAGAACTTTGATATACGATTTGTTTAGTAAGGAACTAATTAGACTAAGTGTCTCAAGTTGGGGAGCAACCGTAACTTTTATTGCAAAGTTAGATGGTTTGTTAAGACTTTATGTGGATTAGCATGAGCTAAACAAGCAGAAAATTTGGAATAAGTATGTCTTACCTCGTACAGATGACATGTTTGACCAACTTCATGGTGCTAAAGTGTTCTCCCAAATGGTCCTTGCGATAAGATTTCACCAGTTAAGGATAGCGGAGAATAGTATACCATTCATAGAATTTAGAGGATCGGATTGTTTCTTCCATTGATTTTTATGACTTCTGGGCTAATAAATGCACATGCTTATTTTGTAGATCTTATGAATCGGGTTTTTAGAGATATGTAGAATAAATTCATGTTGGTTTTCATAGATGATATTCTAATTCATCTAAGACCAAAGAAGAACACAAACGCCATTTGGAAGCGGTGTTGGACACATTAAGGAAGCATGTTTTAAAAACTAAATTTTCTAAGTGTCATTTTTGGCAATTGAAAGTAAGATTCCTCGTACATGTTGTGTTCGGGGATGATATTTCAGTTGATCCAACAAAGTTAGCAGCTGCTCAAGAGTGGAAGACACTGGCAGACTCCAATGGACGTTCGAAGCTCCTTAGGCTTGTTTGGATATTTTAGAAGGTTCATCCAAGACTTATTCAAGATTTCCTTGCATCCGACCAAGTTGACGAAGAAGGATGAGAAGTTTATTTCGACTTTAAAGTATGAGGAAGCGCTCGTGGGGTCAAAGTAGATGTCGGCCAACGCTCCAGTTCTAGTTGTTTCAGATGAAGGTGAAGAGACAATGGTGTATATAAAAGTTTTTTGGTGTAGAATTGGGTGCAGTTTTGATGCAGCATGGAAGAGTCAATGCTTATGCTAGTAGGCAGCTGAAGCCTCACGAGACATATTATGCAACACATGATCTAGAGTTGTTAGCTGTTATGTTTGCATTGAAGATGTAGAGGCATTACTTGTTAGGTGAAAAGTTTGAGATCTTCACGGATTACAAATCCTTGAAGTATCTTTCAATGCAGAAGGATTTGAATATATGGCAGTAGTGAAGGTTGGAATTTCTGGTGGCATATGACTTGGATATTTTATATATACTGAAAAAGCAAATGTATAGTAGATTCCCTGAGTACAAATGCAGTTTTAGTTCTTTTGGAAGTTACTCCGACTCTACTGGAAAGGTTACAAGCAAGAAAATGGAAGATAGTTTTCTGGTGGAATTTATGCAAGGATTTGAAGAAAGTCGATGTTCGAATTTTGAAATAGATAACCATGGTATTTTAAGGATGAACAGAGGGTTATGCATTCCTAATGTTGATGATCTTAGACAAGAAGTTCTGATGGAACGCCATAAATCTAAGCTAACTATCCACCCTAGGGTTAATAAGATGTACCGAGATATGAAGAGTGTATTTTGGTGGATATGGATGAAGAAGGATATCTCAATCTATGTTAGCCGACGTGCGAACTGCCAGCAAATCAAGGGCTATCACTAATGGACTACCGGGTTACTAAAACCACCGGAGATCCCAAATTAGAAATGGGAACAAGTTTCAATGGATTTTATTGATTGCCTACCTAGATCGAGAAGGTTAATGAAGGTGTTCGGGTTGTTGTGGATCGGCTAACCAAGAGCGTTTCATTATTCCGGTAAAGCCAAGAAGACTGCAACAACTTTTGCATAGATTTATACGAGGGACATCATCCAACTGCATGGAGTTCTGGTTAACATTATAAGTGATTGGGATCTAATCTTTACTAGTCAGTTTTGTGAAGTATTACAACTAGATTTCGGAAAATATCTAAGTTTGAGCACAACCTATCAGTCTCAAACTGATGGTCAAATAGAAAGAGTGAATAGAGTCATGGAAGATCTTTGAGAGCATGTTTCTTGAACTTTGGAGGATCATGGAAGGATCAACTTCACATGGTGGAATTCTCTTATAACGACAGTTATTAAGAAAGCATTAGCATGGCACCCTAAGAAGATCTTTATGGGCAGCCACGTAAATCACTATCGTATTGGGTGGTGACTGGGAATCAACTAGTGCTAGGACCTGATATGATTTAGGAGGCTACGGAGAAGGTTAATGTGATCAAAAAGAGGATGAAGGAAGATTAAGATCAACGGAAAAGATACATCGACCAAAGGCGTAAGGATTTGGAGTTTCCAGTGAAGAATTTGTGTTTGCGAAGCTTTCACTAATTAAAGGAGCTGTTCGATGTGGAAGAGCAGGGAAGTTGGCGCTCGGATATGTTGGACCTTTTCAAATTCTTGAGAGGATCGAACCGCTTGCCTATAGAGTCGAGTTACTGGAAGATTGTCGGAGTTCGTGGTGTTTCTCATGTGTCACATTTGAGTAAGTATTTGCATGACCCGTTGCTTATTGTTGAGGCATATGTCCAAGAAAATTTGGAGATGGAACCAAACCTGACCATGATAAGACATCCAGCTCGCATTGTAGATCGATATGTGTAATAATTATGTAATAAGGTTATGAGATTGGTTAAAGTCCAGTGAAGTAAAGATCCCAAAGACTGCACTTGGGAGATTAAAGATAGCATAAGGGAAGCTTATCCTGAGTTGATGATAGGATAATAGCTCATTTGTTGTGCAGATTATGTACTCACTGTTTGTGATGTAGCTTCTTAGTATGTATCTTTTTGTGCCTCATTGTATATGATATATATGCATTTTTGAGTTATTTTGAGTTATCATTTTAGGTGTTAATTTCGGAACGAAATTATATTATGGGGAAGAATGTAATGATCCGTAATTTAATCACTTTAAATATAAATATTTTGAAAGTAAATAGGACCGTATAATATGGATAAACAGTAATACAGAGTATAGATAGTAAATAACGCGGAATATAAAAGCAGTATAGTAAAATGACACCAGAGATTTTATACTGGTTCAGAGCACCGTCCTACGTCCAGTCCCAGACTCCTTCTGGAATTTCACTACAACAACCCTCACTTAATCCGAAGGAACAGGTCTATACAACCCTGAGCAGCAGAACAGGGACCTGTGCAGCATAACAGGATTTTGCCTCAACAGCCGAAGAGGACCTCACGCCTGAGCAGCAGAACAGGACTTCAACAAATACAAAAGTATATTTGACACTGTGTGTTCTTAATAACACTGATTTGTCTCTGATAGTACAAACTTCCTATAATCAAATCCTCAAGTGTATGAAGTGTATGTGAAGATATGAAAGGAAGGTAATGCTAAGAATCGAAGATTATGAAAGTTAATTTGGAGATTCCAAGCAATAAAAATGTATGCTCACTGTTTTTATGTAAATATTAAAGCACAAGAAGAGTATTAGAGAGTTAGAATGAAAATCGATGAATATGAAGTGTTTGGGAGTATCTATATATAGTAGTTGAAGAGTTACTGCCATTGGTGAAGGGTTCTGACGAAGAGAAGCGTCCATTTCCGTTCAGAGAAGAGTTGCTTCCCTTCGCAGAAGAAGATGTCCTTTCAGAAATATGACAGTTAGGTTCAGGTCAGTCGACTGGTCGTTTTTGGCCAGTTGACTGATTACAGAGTGTAAAAACTCTCGGGTTCAGGTTCATTCGACTGACTTAGATCATTCAGTCGACTGAATTTAAAAACATGCATATTTATGTTAAAATGCACAGATTCAGTCGACTGGATGATCTGGTTCAGTCGACTGAATTCTATTAATAAACAAAAATCCTTATAGCTTATTTGGTTAGTACACTTCCCTTCTAAACTAGTGACCCGGGTTTGAGCCCCGCTCCATGCATTTTTTTGAAAACTTGATTTTGATTAAAATATGCATGCAAGTTTATTTGAGTGTGAATGATGATTCTTGAGGAAAGATTTTAACAAAGCACTAACTAAACTCTATATACATATTTGATGACTCTTGTTAAAATATATAACTATATGAACCATACTTTGAGTCGTTGAGTCAGGATGATGTCGTAGTCGTAGATTCGTGAATTTTTGTCAGCAATCAAAACCTATGATCCAACATATTTGATATATTTTTAAATAATTATTAATGGATTTTATAACTCAAATAAAACTCTTTTAAGTAATAACTAATGATGGTGAAGTTTTTCTAAAATTTGGTTTAAAAATAGTTAGTTCGGAGAAAAACCAAAAATGTGATCGAAAAGCGTTTTTCGGATTTTTAACTTTTCATCATCTATAAGTTGTCGGAATATATGGTGTACACTAGAGTATATATACACACATGCATATATAAATAACATATGCTTTGGTTTAAAGTTAAATCAATTTAAATTATTTACTCAAGTAATAAAGTAAATGATGACTTTTATTTTTAAATTTTAAAATAAAAGAAAATGTAAAAGGTAAAGTCAAATCTTAGAAAAGTGATGAACTGACGGAGATGATGCGAGGATGATGTATTACGTGTAGAATAAGGAATATAGGGTTGATCTGGAAGCAAGTTAAAAAGGGTAATGGAAAAGGGTAAAAAGTAATTTACTTTATTTCATTTTACATATAAACAATTCCACTTTTTCTTCAATTCTCATTTTACTCAACTTCATTCATTTTCAAAACTTTTATTTCTTCCATTACAAGCTTCCTTCTTCATGTCCATGGCTTCTTTAAAAAATTAAAAACTAAATCTTTCTTTTTCCATTTTTTAAACCTTAAACCAAGCTAAAAATACTTCCTTTCTTCTCTATACCTTCTCTCTTTTAAAATAAAACCCAAAACCACCCTCCTCCAAATAGGCCAAGCCCTCTTCAACCTAGGCTGAGCCTATTTATCTCCTTAGGCTCTTAAAAATCAAGTCTTTGAGAAGAAAAACTAAGTTCGTGTGTTGGTGTGAAGTGTGGTGATAGTTTGATTCGAATTCGGTTGATTTGGTGAGTAAATTTCACTTTTTAAAACCAATTTTTAAGCTTTATGGTGAAAATAACAGTAGTTAATTTATTAAATATGCATACAAGTTTAGATTGAATGTTACTGGTTTAGTTCCTGCTTAAAGCGAAGGGTATATATGATGATTGGTTGATGACTTGGAATATATTTATAGTGCTTATTTCCTTGTTTCCGGATAACATTTACATGTGTATATGTGTGCTTATGTATGTGAATTGGTTTATGTTCGACATCGAGTTCTCATGTATTTTAGAACCTGTTTATTTCCTTGTTTTCTAGAAATGTTTATAAAAGATTTTCCAAACTTCACTTTTAGTTTTCAAATCTTTATAAAAAGTTGCTTAAGTAACTGAAATATAGAGATATTTAAAGGCTATTTTGATGTATAAAGCAAGTTTAACAGTAATGGTCAATATAGAGATAGTCGCTATGGATATAGTTCGTAAATCGACGACTTTTGCACAAACTAAAAAGAATTTCTACTTTAAATATTTTTGAAAATATTTTAAAATATATTATAAGTATTAACAAGAAATTTTAAAATATTAAAAATATTTTCAATAGATATTAGTTAATTAATTAATTAAGAAAAGGTAATTATGTAAAGGATTAATTAATTAAGTAAAGGATTAATTATTGTTTAATAATTAATTAAAAAAAGATTAATTATTATTTAAATAAATTGTTTAAATTATTATTAATTAATCAATAAGTTCTTAATTTTAAATCACTTTATTTCAGAATGTCGGTTTTGTTTAAAAGAAACTATCTTTCACAATGATTGTTTTTAACACAAGGGATTTCTTTGTCAGTACCATTGGGTACTAAAATAATATGATAAGTAGTGCTAAAACGTTGGCATGTTTTGTGGAAAACAGGTCATCTTATATTAGCTCTAAAAGCCAATGAGCCGACTTTCCTCTATCTGTGAGATCTAGAACTTGATTTTCTAGGCGAGGGATAAAGATGTCAAAATGTCAGAAATGTAATAAATACAAGAGAGTTAATTTTGAATGGGTCACGATAAATTAAGTATGTGGAAGATACTTTATTTTATACTTAACACTAAATTCCAAGGCATGGAAATTCTTCTCTATCCTTAGAAGTAAGAATGTACGTCAAGGCAAGTATAGTTTTCTAACTTGTCCGACTTCATTGTTAATCAAGGGATAGTACTGTTTGAAATGGAAAAGTGGGGATAAGTGTAGGGTGTCTTATTTTTCATATAAAAATCTATACACACCCTCGATAGTGGATTTATCCACTATCGATAACTTGACCCTTTTAAAATTATCGAATGTTGATTCAAAGAAACCGAGATCGGATAACATGAGTTATTTGAAAATCACTTTGAACTAACGTAAGCCTTCAAATTTGAAACATCTTGAAGATGATGGAATCAAAGATCTTTGAAGTGTAGGGGCTACTTGCTACTAATCCCGAGGGTGATCCAAAAAAGGATGTAGAAGTAGTGTGTTCGTTTTGTTCATATCTTGAACAACTCGTATGAACGACTACTAGCATTACATCATCGCTTGGAGGGCAGTATTAGCATTTTAAGTGGGATGTCTATATAGAAGGGTAAAATGTAGACTCAAGCCTCGCAAACGTGAATGACTAAAACATGGGATATGCTTATAGGCTATTTTTGGTCGCTACCATTAAGGTATGATCATCTATGATCTAGAATGACTAAAACAGGTAGAATGTAGTTTGTATTTTATTCCCACCGTGTATGTATATTTTGGATCAACATTGTGGGGGTAGGAAGTAATAACTATCCCTTGCTGAAGTCGTACATGTTGTAACTCTAATGTTTCGTTTTGGAAGTGGCCATATGTACTATCTGATGTTTTATTATATATGATTTCCTCACGTTATCAGATTATACATTTCTTTCTCCTTGTCTTTTCTTTTTACCCCAACGACTTGTCTTTCAGACACCTAGATAATCGGCAAATGAATACTGTGGATGTATCAAGTGTCATCTTTAGGAGTAAGAAAGGCAGATCGTTATACATGGTATCAGAGCTTAGCTTGAGCAAACACCTATGCCTTGGTTGGGGTCAAATCATTGGAGATAGGGTTTGTAATACCGTAGAACAAGTTTACTATATGAGACCGTGTATTTGGACTTTTTATCCATACACACACACACACATTTGAGTTATTTAGATTGGCTTTAGTATGTTTGATTTGGTACCCTTTTCCTCAAATTACCTTATCTAAGAATTCTAAACTATATTTAAGTAGTAAGAATGAGCAATAGGGCAAGACAAAGTAGAGGAACTAGTAGAACCACGACCACCAATGGTCGAGCTCTGAATGTTGGAAGAGTTGAACTAGTTGAAGAGGCAGCACCAATGCAACCCCGTGTGAACTTTGCAGCTTTGTGCAAAGACGTACTGATTTGGAAGGAAAGCCATTTAAGGGCACAAAATCCATTATCGAAGTCCAAGCTTGGCTTTGTTCTTGCGAGAAGAATTTCAAGGGGTTGGATATTTCAGATGAATAGAATTATGTAGTAAAATCCCCGAAAAATCCCTGCTATAGCTCATAGCGCTCTTCAAGCGCTACGCTTTTATAATATAGCTTTATTAAACTGAATATCGGCTTTACGCCCCTACTATTTTCTGCTACACCCGCTAAATCAAGGCTTTTAGCATCCGCTTTAGCAAAATTAATATAAAAAGTTTGATTTGACTGGTTTTCTTTTGAACCATATCAAAATACTTAGGTCAAATACATAATTTTAAGGCATAAATGCTTAATATAAGTTATAAATTTATTATAGTAACAAAATTTGGACTTGATAAATAGTGATATTCCTTGGTTTTTTTTATCTAAGATAAAATGATATTTCATTTTCCTACACAAATGATGTAAGAATGAGAATAATTGACACTAAATATTTAGTTTTATGTGTGATGATGCTTTTCATACCTCTGCTATTTTATGACATATCCCCACTATAACTTTTCACACCTCCACTACTATGGAACTGCTAAGAACTTTAGCTGCATAGGAGTAGAGGCATTCTTAACATCTTGGCAGTTGCAAGATGGAGCTACGGCATGGCGGGTCTCCGTTATAATGAATGTTCCATATGATGATTTTTCTTGGCTAGATTTAAAGCGGTGTTTAAAGACCAGTTCATGCCCGCTACAGGAAAGTCCCGTGTATATAGGGGTTTCTTGGATCTTAAGGAAGGAGATTTTTCAGTATCTGAATATGAAACCAAGTTTAATGAGCCATTGCGATTTTGGCCCAGAGTTGGTTGATACCCTTCTTAAGATAAATGAGATGTTTGTGATGGGGATGAGGGAAGGATTTCAGGAAAACATAAATGCCCATTTGAAGGGATATTTTATGGATTTGGTGGATATGCCATTACGGTGTGAAATTATGCAGAAGAAGAAGCCAATAGCAGTACCAAGCAACAATAATAATAACCCAAATATAAGGAAGTTTAATCATCAATGGAAGAAGCAGTGGAAAGGAAATCATGGAGAAGGGGAACAGGAAGATCGTTTCAAGGATTGTAATACCTGTAATCAGAAGGGTCATAAGATTTTGTAAGAGTTTTAGAGCTCGAAAGCAAAAGGCATGACCTATTTCTCCGATGGTTCAAAAGACATTTTGTTCAACTGTCAACAACCAGGGTATGTGGTGAAGGATTGCTTGCTAATGAAGAAGGGTCAACAAATAGAGGTTTATGCCATCGTGTATGAACCGTCAACCTTAAAGGATGTGAAAGGGAATGGGGTCCTTGAAGGAACTTTAATTGTTAGTGGCATTTTTGTTCAAGTATTGTTTGATACCGGGGCTTCTCGTAGATTTATTTCTATAGAATCAGTAGGAAGATTGCAACTTTCCCCAAGAATTTTAGAAAACCCTATTTGTGTATCTAACTACGTAGGTGGTGTAACAAATCTATGCATGATTTATGAGAACGTGAAAATTACCTACCTTACCCACCATTCTGCATGCGGCCTGTTTGTTCTAAATTTCAAGGGGTTTGATGTTATACTTGGTACATATTGGTTGTTAAAGAATGTTTCTATTTTAGATTGTGTTGGGAGGACGATATTCTTAACATTTAAACTTGGGGATTTTTTGAAGTATCATATAAAGATCCGAACAAAGAATGAGTAGTTTCTTGTATGCCCTTGAATCATCCCAGGCAGAGTTCGGATTGATAGTAGTTGTTAAGAATTTCCCTGATATTTTTGAAGTAGTTAACATTCTACCTCCACATAGGGAGATTGTGTTTCGTATTGACCTAATTCTTGGTTGGGAACTTGTTATTCAACCTACTCTTTAAATGGCTCCGAGAGAGAAGCACGAGTTAAGGAATCAAACATATGATTTATTAAAGGTTCGATTAGACCAAGTCATTCAAATTGGGAGCAGCTGTAGTTTTTGTGGCAAATCCAGATGGTTCGTTAAGACTTTATGTGGATTATCAAAAGCTAAACAAGTAGACAATTCGAAATAAGTATCCCTTACCATGTGTAGACGACATGTTTGACCAATTTCATGGTGCTAAATTATTCTCCCAAATGGACCTTGCAATAAGATTTCATCAATTAAGGGTAGCAAATGATGGTATACCCTTGACAACATTTAGAGGACCAGATTGTTTCTTAAAGTGGTTGATTATTCCTTTTAGGCTAACCAACGCATCCGCTTATTTTGTAGATCTTATGAATCAATTTTTTAGAGATATATTGAATAAATTTGTGTTGATTTTCATAGATGATATTCTTATTTACTCTATGACAAAGGAAGAGCACAAACACCATTTGAAAGTGGTGCTAGAGACGTTAAAGAAGCATGTTTTAAAAGCTAAATTTTATAATTTTCATTTTTGGCAATCAAAAGTAAGGTTCCTCGGACATTTTATGTCGGGGGATGGTATTTCGGTTGATCTGGCAAGTAGCAACTATTTAACTGTGGAAGACAACGAAAACTCCCATCGATGTTTGAAGCTTCTTAGGCTTGGCCAGATATTATAGAAGGTTTATCCAATGTTTCTCCATGGCTGCCTGGCACTTGACCAAGTTGACGAAGAAGGATAAGAAGTTTATTTGGACATCGAAATATGAGGAAGCGTTTGTGGAGTTTAAGAAGAGGTTGACCAATGCTCCAGTTCTAGCTGTTATAGATGGAGGCGAAGGATTGACTATGTGTACAGATGCTTGTGGCGTAAGATTGGGTGTAGTTTGATGCGTCACAGAAGAGTCATTGCTTATGCTAGTAGGCAGCTGAAGCCTTATGAGAGGAATTATGCAGCACGTGATTTGGAGTTGTTAGTTGTTGTATTTGCGTTGAAGATATTGAGGCATTACTTGTTAGGTGAAAAGTTCGGGCTTTTACAGATCAAAAGTCCTTAAAGTATCTTTTCACATAGAAGGATTTAAATATGAGGTAGTAGTGATGGTTGGAATTTCTAGCAGCATCCGACTTGGATATTTTATACAGCCCGGAAAAGCAAAATGTGGTAGTAGATTCCCTGAGTAAAAAGGTAGTTTTGGCTCTTTTGTAAGGTACTCTAACTCTACTAAAAAGGATTGGATGCAAACATTGAGAAGATAGTCTTCTGGTTAAATCTCTACAAAGAGTTGAAGAAGATCGATGTCCGGATTTGAAATAGATAGGCATGGTATTTTGAGGATGAACAGAAGGTTATGTGTTCATGATGTTGATGATCTTAGACAAGAAGTTTCGATGTAATGCCATAAATATAAGTTGTGTATCCACCATAGAGTTAATAAGATGTATCAGGATATGAAGAAAGTATTTTATTGGACCGGGATGAAGAGGGATATCTCAATCTATGTTTAGTCGATGTGTGAATTGCCAGCAAATCAAGGGTGATCACCAAAGGACTACTAGGTTACTACAACCACTGGTGATCCTAAATTGGAAATGGGAACAAGTATCAATGGATTTTATTGATGGCTTACCCAGATCGAGAAAATGTAATGAAGGTGTTTGGGTCATTTTGGATCGGCTAACATAGAGTGCTTATTTTATTCCAGTAAATCTGATAACGACTACATCAACTTTAGCAAAGATTTATACGAGGGAGATTTTTCGACTGCATGGAGTTCCAGTTAGCATTGGGAGTGCTCGGGATCCAATCTTTACTAGTCAGTTTTGGAAAGCATTACTGGTAGCTTTGGAATAAAGCTAAGTTTGAGCACTGCCTATCATCCTCAAACTAACTGTCAAATAGAAAGAGTCGATAAAGTCTTGGAAGATCATTCGAGAGCATGCATCTTGAATTGGAGGATTATCGAAGGATCATCTTCACTTGGTGGAATTCTCCTATAACAACAATTATCATGCAAGCATTGGCATGACACCCTATGAAGCTCTTTATGGACGACCATGTAAATCACCATCGTGTTGGGTGGAGACCAGTAATCGAATAGTGCTTGGACCTGATATGATTCGGGAGGCACAGAGATGGTTGTTGTATCAAAAGGAGGATAAAGGAAGCTCAAGATCGATAAAAAATCTATGCCAATAAAAGGCAAGGGATTTGGAGTTTCTAGTCGAAGAGTTTTTGTTTGTGAAGATTTCCCCGATTAGAGGAGTTGTTCAATTTAAAAGAACATGGAAGTTGGCACCCGAATATATTAGACCTTTTCGAATTCTTGAGAGGATTGGGCTGCTTGACTATAGAGTTGAGTTGGTGGAAAGATTTTCAGGAGTTTATAATGTTTTTCATATGTCACATCTGAGAATTATGTGCATGACATATCACCGATTGTTGAGCCATTGTTCAACAAGATTCGAAGGTGGAACCAAACCTAACTATGATAAGACATCCAGTTCACATTGTAGATCGAGATATGAAACAATTGCGTAATAAAATCATGAGAATGGTTAAAGTTCAGTGGAGTGAAGATCCCAAAGACTGCACTTGGGAGACTAAAGATAGCGTAAGGGAAGCTTTTCCGGAGTTGATAATAGGATAGTAATTTGCTTGTTGTGTGGATTGTGTCTTGGTGTTTGTGGTGTAATTGCTTAATATATATCTTTTATATATGTTTCATTATATAAGATATATATATATATATATATATATATATGCCTTTTTGAGTTATTTTGAGCTATCTTTTTGTGTGTTAATTTCGAGACGAAATTCTTTTAAGTAGGTAGAATGTATCGACTCGTAATTTAATCACTTTAGTTATGAATATTTGATATATTTTTAAAAAATTAATTAAAGGATTTTATAAATCCAATAAATATTTTAAGTAATAAATAATGATGGTGAAGTTTTCTAAAATTGGTTTGCAAAAATAGTTAGTTCAGAGAAAAATCGAAAATCTGACTGAAAATCATTTTTTGGATTTTCGACTTTTCGTCATCTAAAAGTTATTAGTATATGTGGTGTACACTAGAGTATACATGCACACATAAATAACATATGCTTTGGTTTGAGTTAAATAAATTTAAATTATTTACTTAAGTAATAAAGTAAATGTTGACTTTTTTCAAAACAATTTAAAATAAAATAAAATGTAAAAGGTAACATCAAATCTTGGAAAAGTGATGTAGTGATGGAGATGAGGGAAGAGCGATGTGTTGCATATAGAATAAGGAATGTAGGGGTGATGTAGTGACAAGTTAAGGAGGGTAATGGTAAAGGGTAAAAAGGTAATTTACTATATTTCGGTGTATATAAAAACAATTTCTTTTTTTTTAATTTTCATTTTACTCCACTACATTCATTTTTAAAACTTTTATTTCTTCCATTACAAGCTTCCTTCTTTATGTCCATGGCTTCTTTAGAATCTTTAAATTAAAAATCTTTCTTTTCCCTTTTTTTAAGCCTTAAACCAAGCTAAAATTACTTCCTTTCTTCTCTCACCTTCTCTCTTTAAAACAAAGCCCAAAATCACCCTCCACCACATAGGCCAAGCCCTCCTCAAATATGTCGAGCCCATTTAGCTCCTTAAGCTCCTAAAAGTCAATTCTTTAAGAAGAAAAATGAAGTTAGTGTGTTGGTGCAAAGTGTGGTGGTAGTTTGATTTGAATTCGGTGATTTTGATGCGTCAATCTCACTTATGAAAACCGAATTTTGAACTTTGATATGGTGATAATAATGTTAGCTAATTTATTACTTATTTGTATAAGTTTGAATTGAATGTAGTTGGTTTGGTTTCGCTTAAAACGAACGATATATGTTACGATTGGTTAGTGACTTGGAATATAGTCGAAGTGCTTATGTATGATGTATTAGTGATAATCCTTCCTTGTATGGATGACTTTTACACGTGTGATTATGTATATGAATTGGTTTATATTCGACATCGGGATCCCATTTGTTTTAAAACTTGTTTATTTCCTTGTTTTCTAAAAAAATTATAAAAGGTTTACAAACTTTAATTTTAGTTTTCAGATCTTTATACATAGTTGCTTAAATAATTGAAATATAGAAGAAGAGATTTAAATGCTATTTTGACGTATAAAACAAGTTTAAAGGTTACAGTCCATATAGCGATATTCGCTATGGATGCAGTTCGTAAATTGAAAACTTTTATGTAAACTAAAAAGATTTTCTAATTTAAATACTTTTTAAAACTCTTTTAAAATATATTATAAGTACTAAAAAGAAATTTTAAAACATTGAAAATATTTTCAATAATTATTAGTTAATTAAGCAAAGGTTTAATTATTATTTGACTAATTAATTTAGTAAAGATTTAATTATTAATTAATTAAAGGATTAATTATTATCTAATTATCATTTAAACAAAAGTTTTAAATTGATATTGATTGATTAAATTAGTTCTTAATTTTTAATCACTTATTTCCAAAGGTCGGTTTTGTTCAAAAGCAACTATCTTTTATAAAGGATGTTTTTGAATGCAAGGGATTTCTTTATATGTGCCATTAAGTACCCGAACCAATATGATAAGTAGTGTTAAAAAGTTGATACGTTTTATGGAAAGTAAGTCATCTTGTATTTAGCAGTAAAAGCCGATGAGTGGACTTTCCTCTATCTATGAGATCTAGAACTTGATTTTCTAGATTAGGGATAGAGAAGTTGAAATGTTTAAAATGTGATAAATAGAAGAGAGTTAATTTCGATAAATGGGTCATGATAAATTAATTATATGAAAGATATTTCATTGTATACTTAACACCAATTTCCGAATGTGGAAACTCGTCTCTACCCCAAGAAGTAAGAATGTACGTCAAGGCAAGAATCATTCTCTAACTTATCCCACTTCATTGTTAATCAAGTGATAGTACTGTTTAAAGTCAGAATACAAGAAAAGTAGTCATAAATAGCAAAATGGCACAACGTTTATTATGTACCTGCTGTTGATATATATTTCTTTTCCTTTTCTTCCAGCAAACGCTGAGATTATTATTTTTAATCAGTTGACAAATACGTTTTTCAATTTTTGTTTCCCGCCTTTATCGTAATTTAATCTTCCCCAATTTTTTCATTCCCTCTTCAATAACCCCAACTTTAGTTCTCATCATCTATATTCAAGTACCAACATCCGCCTCCACCTTCATCTCCATCTCCAATTCGGCTTCCATTTGCACGCTGTTAGGGCTGGTTATTGAGCAAGGCCCTGTTTGCCACCAGGGAAACCCTCGAGGACAACATCAATGAAAAAAACGATAATTACAAATCATGACCTGCTTGTTCGCTTCATTCAAATCACATGACGTGGTAGGTGGCGAAGCTATGCTAACTCCTGCAGTGCTCCCCCAGATTTCGCACCTACGGGGCAATCGAGTCCAGCTCCTGCCTAATGTGATTGCGATTTGACAATACCTCTTTGGCTGTTGCCTAGTTTGATTACTGAATGAGGTATATTTACTGTATTTCAATACTTTGTTGAGAATTAGTTTGATGCCCTTCTTAACAAACTTGATCTTTTAGTTGAGGTGATTGAAATTTTATTAGAAGAGGCATTTTTCTATTTTTAAAATTATAATGTTGTTTCGTTTTATTTTCAATTTGAATTTTTTTAGAATATGTTAATAGAACATGAACTCTGTTAGAGTTATTAAACATTTATATGTTTCAAATTATATCGCAATGCACAGAATCTGGTTATTATTCCCCTACCTGCACTTTGCAAACCGTGTAATGGATAAATTAATTGTACAGCAACCCAAACTAGAAAATATAATATAGGTCCTTAGCGGTAGCATTAGAAATCATAGCAACTGTGTTTTGTATGACTTTATCACTTTATTCTATTATGAGTCATAATATAAAGCGCAGAAATGTGGATATTTGTACACTATGTCAATACTAAAAAAATGAAATTTGTACATGGAATCAATCAAATACTAGTGGTTAGTTTATTTGTTATAATTTTGAATATCCTTTTAGTTTTAGGAGCTGTTCATGATAAATAGAATTTATAGTTTAGTTTATGGAAGTAAAGGAATAACAACGTTTAACTATTTTCTTTATCTCTATAATCTTGTGTTTTTTACATTTTCCCCCTTCTAATTGCCTTAGCAAATTAGTGTGAAAATTATTGGTAATGTATATTTCCTTCAGTAAGCAATAATTGAACATCGGATGTTGGACATACTGATAGTAATTTTTCACCCATGACGCTCATTTTATTAGATTTATCTCCTTGTATCTCAATACCAAAATTTATCAGAACCAAATCAAATTGAACTCGTCCACAAAATTCATTGCCAATGTTGGAAAAATATGGTAAGCCTAAAAAAATGAATGTTGAAAGGTAGTCTAATATTTCAAATAGCCTGATGTTATATCAGACTTCCTTTAAATTCAGCTAATTACCTTCTATCCCCGTATTGATTTTTTTTAAGGGGTCATTGCAAACCTTTTGCTAAATTCCGATCATATTCTTTGTGGCTTTCCAAACATGTAGTCATAAAGGTTATGTTAATGCGAGGCATGAGTATGGTTAACTCTAAAGTCACCTAGCCATTTTAGATTGGTTTAACAATCAGACTAATATTATAATCCAATAAATGGTGGATTGCTTTAGACTGAAAAAATTAAGTATCACTACAGAAACGTGTTATCTGGATCATATATGGATTTACGAACCAACGGTTCATTGTAGTTCCTTGGTTTAATAAATAAGCATGGAATGTATTTTTGTATGATAATCTGTGTATATCGAATTATGTCGCAGCTGTGTAAAATATGATAGTTTCCTTTCTGTGCGTATAAGAAAAAGAGAAACATATATCCGAAGTTCATTTTTCTGTCAGGAAGATCCATTGGAACACTGAGAGCAAAAAAGATTTGGGGTCTCCTTGCGGTGGTGATGTTGGTCGGAGGAAAATTCATCAGGTGATGGGTAGAAGCGCAACACTAATTGGATAGGTAACATTTGTGAATATTTGAATATGTAAAACAACAAATATATAACGAAGGAAGTTGCATGAGATAGTGTTCTTTTTTTGGGCTTTATGCTAATTTATTTTTGATACTTGTAGTAAGCAGATCACATTAACTTTTAGTTTGATTAATATTCTAAAATATGAAAATAATTTTGAAGCGTAAAGGAAAAAAATGCAATAACAATAAAATAACGACCAAAAAAGCAAGAGCTAAGGTAAAGTAAAAGAAAACCAAAAATAGAAATAAAGCACCACATGGGAAAATAAGTGCTAAAGGAGTGGAAAAAAATGCAAACGATAAGTTGAAGGCAATTTGAAGAATAGAGCATATTAGCAAATGAAATGCAGTCGGCCCTTTGGATACACAGTAGCAAGATAAGTTGCATGTAAGGATCGGCTTAAAGCTTCTATACATGGAAAAGCATGGTGCTTATGGTTAGATAATTGGAAAATGTAAAATTTATGGAAACTATATAGCATCTGTCACCTTCTCTCTTGCATTCTTTCCATCCAGTCTAGCTCCTTTGTTAGCCATATATTACAAAACAAGTAATAAATACATCAACATGTCATTATACATCCCTTTTTACAACAGAAAATTTGCTAATAATTTATCTGCATGGAATACACTATCAAGACATGACATTTATTTATATACAATAAAAAATGCTTGATCAAACGATTACACAATATAACTAAATTATATTAACACATACTGCCAACCAACTGTTTCTACTTGCATCCAGTTGGAAGATCTATAAACCTCATATAAATACTCATATGAGAATAAGAAAAGAAATATAAAAAACATTTTTATCACATATATTAAGAAAACAACATAAAAGAATGAAACAAAAAAGCATTGACAACGGAAAATGCAGAAGCAGAAGATCTGCTAATTTTTAAAATAGAAAAATAGACATAAGGATAAATTTAGAAAGTTTTCTCCATTGAGTACAACCTCAGTTAATTTCAAGGCCACCGTCAGCCAATCTTAAGAAATGCAAAAACTGGCATTGGGAGGATTACTTCTTCTTCTTCTTTAGAGCAGATCCATTTGTGCTTTCTTTGACTTCTTCAGATTCCAAACTTTTAAGGGAATCCACCATGTCATTGTGTTCATATTCTCTTTTGTAATCAAATGTGATTGTTTATAGATTGTCTGTGTCTATCATCTCTTGGGGCATGATGTGATATATTTTAGTTAAAGCTATAAATATATACATTATTATTGCTGTTAACATTACATTTCCATTGCATACCTTTGCAATCTAGTGAATGAATGCTTGTGAGTAGAAATCAACAGATCATACGAAAACTAAGACCCGTTTTCTATTGATGATTATCCACTACAAGAAAATAGACTTATTATTTGGAACGATCATACATCTGAATCCTCAAAGAACTAGCACATCCATAAAATAATAAAATTTACTAGGATGTTGATAGTATTTTTGTTGTTTGGAACTACATACTACTATAACTTTGATGATATTTAAACTTTGTTGCTCTTATTCATTATTTTATTTTCATAAAAAGTCTTATTCATTATTCTATTTTCAGATAAAATCCACTGTACAAATACATGGCAAAATTTGTCTCTTATAGTGAAAGATACATGCACAGATACATGATCTGGCAAACATTGATAAATAATCGTACATTTACTAAACATGTCAAAATTAGCATATAAATGACCAAATAAAAATATAAGAAAATGTGCTTTCAACGACATTAGAAACGACATTTTTTCCGTAGATGTTGAAAAATAAATTTGAAAAATAAATATTAGAGACCGAACGCTGTGTAAATTTGTACATTTTTTCATTATGTGGTTACTTTACCGCCTTCCTTGAATTTTGCAAAAGTTTCAAAGGTATCCTACCTAATAAAAATTCCTACCCATGTAAAAGGCCTTTGGGTTTCAACTGAAAAAGAGCTTTCAGGTTTGAAATTAATCAATTGTTACAAATAGTTTGACATCCTAGTTGTTCTGGATATAGTCAGATCACTCCTTTAGTTATATTTACTATGTTGTGTGTCTCAAGCATCTTTGATTTTTGATCTAAGATTTTTTATTTTAGGCCTACTGTAAACATAACCATTGAATTATTAACCAAACTTTTTTCCACTATTATCATACTTTACAATTACATTTGATAAGCATTTTCTATTTACAAATGAATTGATGAAACCCACTACTACTTTTTCAAATAAAAAGGCAAGCCTATATAGTCAGTGAAGCATGGATGTTAACTTTTGGTAAATACAAATTTATGGCAACTATAAGAAAAGTCTTGACTTTACAATTCTAATGCAAGAAAAGCTAGCCAAAAGTAGCAACTTCTAATGTAATGTCAGTTAGCTATGGATCAAGACAATATTCTTCCAGAACTTGAAACTAGGCTTGTATAAAAATAGAAACTCCATGCTTAGCTTGTTTGCTACAGCATATACCAAAATCTTGTTTTAAGTAAGGATCCATTGTATGTTTGGTGTTTCATATAATTATTGTCTCAAACTTCCATTGGACCACCGATTGAATGTCACTTAATCAGTGCCGGATTTAAAATAGATGTTTTAGACTATAAGAAAACCCATGACTTGAAACTAAGAAACAAGCTGGCCATGATAAGAACTTCCATCTAAGCACCTTTAGAGCACCCTCAATGTTTAAACATACTAGTAAAAGTAAATACAAAATGGATATAAAAAGTAAATGAAAGTATGTCTATCAACTACTTACCAAATACTATGCTGCTTAATACTCATTATTTTCATATGTATCACTTGTGATAATTACAAATAAATAAATGTTGCACTTAGAGGGATTGAAATGCAATATCTTAAGTGATATTATGGAATTTGTGTTTTATTGTCTTTTGTTTGAGATTAGTTTTGAGTCAAATTTATGTTATGTGCATGATATATATCATATTCAATGCATATTGAACATTCTATTACGTATGGCCTTTGCAGATAATCTAATATGTAGGTTTAACAAAAAAAATTGTATAAAGCAAATAATTAGTGAATATATAGTAGTTTCAGGTGATTCAGTTTCCAGAATAATAGGTTCATGCAAAAAGTGCCTTAAAATCTACTAATTTTGTTGCGTAGTAATTTAATTTACGATTGTATGAGATGTTTCAGAATCACGGCTACGAAATAGACACCAAAGGGATCATGCACAAAATTTACATATTTATTCATACGATATGTATTTAGCAAGCAGAAATAGACACAATGCAAAATGCATGCAGGTCTTGACATGAAGAAAAGGGGCATGATGTATAATTTCTATTTTACAAAAAATAATAATTATAAAATAAAATAATTAAATGCTGCATTTTTCTTTGTTCACTATTGATTTTAGATTAAGAGGTTCTCTTAAAATATATGTGCCAAAAATATAAACATTTGAACAAGCTAGTTGGATAGTTAATTGTTAGTATTAATGGGCAGTTTTTTTCTTGTTTGTTCAGTCTACAAATATACTCAGTTCTATTAAATGCATCATGAAAAATGCTAGTAAAAGGATCCAGAAGCTTGCAAGTGTTATCATTAAGTAAGTTTGTGCCATCATTCTCAAACTCATGATTTGGTTTATGTGCAATTTGTTTGTAGAATATTAGTTATAGAGTTGACATGTATATACGTTGATCACTGATCAAATAGTACATAACATGGACACAACATTATTATTTATAGTATCATGCATTCTGGTTCGTAACTAGTTAAAATACACACTATAGGTATAAAGAACTTGATAGCAGAACATTCCAATGGATAAATCTGAAGCTTGCATATAGATTATTAATGGAATATTTCCTAGTTGAATAAAGTAGAACTCATGGTTCATATAATCAAATACAAAATGCAGTATCTGTAATCATACAAATGAGTAGCTTCTAATTGTGCAATTTTGAATAATGGTTAACTTCTTGTGTCTAACTTTTGGTTGCAGAGTTTGGAGTACTCTTGTTGATGAACGGATGCTTGATTGTGAAGTTAAAGGCAAGTCTCTTTTACAGTTTATAGTTTATTGCTTATTATCACCGCTAAAAAGTTTTTTATGGCTTTCTTAGGTTTTGAACTATGTATTATTCAATGAATTTATTTGCAATGGCTAGTCCAAAGGCCAGATTTTCCTTTCAAATAGTTAAAGGAATAAATCAACTGTCTTGATTTTCATATATTCACCCTTTAATAGGAATACATTTTACTAACTGTCTTATGTGGTGCTAACTCCTTTGCAAAAACATGGCGGAATATGAAGAAAACATAGAGTGCCATAGAAGCAACTAGGCTATACACAGTTTGTAAAAGGTAACAGGTATTCATATAATAATAATGTATTGATTTATTTATACTTCAATTCAGGCCTTTCATTTTTGCTAACATCAGTTTCATGCATCAATTGTTCTATTAATTATACTTATATGCTTTAAAGAAGCATATTTTTTTATTAATCACACTTATAACTAAATTGTGGATATAAGTTCTTTACTATTGTCCCACGACTGAACAAACTATTTTGTTTATATTTTAACTCAGGCTTTTCATTTTTGTTGCATATCTGATTCATGCATTAACAATTCTATTAATTATACTTATATGATTTAAATAAACTTTTAAAAATATGACTAATTTCACATGAAGATAAACTATAGATGGTATAAGTTCGCTACTATTTTCCCAGGACTTCCCGGGTCAATATTCCGATTCAAAACAAAAGGCTAGCAGAAATATTTCTTCCACATATTGTTAAAGTGCAGGTATGACAGATAAAAGAGGTGCATATATGTTATTCCAACCATATAAGTTGCATATTAATATGGATACATGCTTAAAAGTTACATTAAAGCATAAACGACTTAATATTAGTGTATTTTAAAGTGTTTGTGAAGAAAAATATTCATATAAAATCTACTGATTACCACAGATTACCAATTCTTTTATTTTGCAGCCCAATTTTTGAAAATGCTAAGCTTAACTTTTGAAATACTAATCCAACTTACTCTTATATTTGATCGTTAATTATAAAATTTAATGTTTTTATCCTTAGTAGTTTAATAAAACATTTTATGTAGATGAGAAAAATGGGCCGTGAACCCAAAAAAGAGAATGCCACTCGTGGCCCAACAATATGTGAAGACGAGGATGTTTTTTTTGTGTTTATCACATTTTGCATCTTTCGGTGATTCTCTCATTATGAGTTTTTGACTTAATCTATGCTCAACTTCACTTTGGTAAATTTTGTTAATTTATTTGTTTGGCTTTTTTGTAACATGTTAATCTATGCTCAATTTCTCTTTTGGTAAATTTCAAGCTCATTCTTCCATATGTGTTATAAAGCTTAAAATAACTTGAGAACTAGCTACTTAACGTTTCCGTCTTTTAATCCTAATACATATAATTCTTTCACAATAACTAATTATTTCGCTGTCTTTTAAATCATCTTTCACGAATAATTCTATAATTCTTTCAAGCATTACTTTTTCTTTACAGGTAGATAGAGAATGTGATGCAAAAAAAGGTTGCAACGAGTTATGGATCGAAGTTATTTTTGCTGCTAGAACTACTTTTTGGTTTTAACATATGTACTACTTGCTTTTGTTTTGCTATTGCTACTTGTTCTATATTTTGTTTATGAACTGTTGATGATGAACTATTTATGTTTAACTAAGAATATTGTGTATTTTGATTATGAAATTTCATACGTTGGTTATCAAATATGTGTCCAAAATGTGGTATTGATACAATATGTTGATTTTAAAATGTGGTACTGATATAATTGCTAATTTTGAAATGAGGTATGTATACACATTGTGACTGATGTTTACTGAAATGGAATTTACAAAAAAGTAGAAAAATCCTACTTGACTTAGCTTTATATACAATTTGACGACGTTTACGGCGTTTTTAAAACGCTGTTAAAACATTCCATGGTGTTTTTAAATGCCGTTGAATGTTTTAACAGTGTTTTAGAAATGCCGTTGAATTGTATCTAAAAACATAACCTAATACAATTTAATGGCGTTTCTAAAACGCTGTTAAAACATTTCACGGCGTTTTTTAAACGCCGTCGAATGTTTTAATAGCGTTTTAAAATGCCGTTGAATTGTTTTAACAGCGTTTTACAAAAATGCCGTTAAATTAGACCAAATGCTATTAAATGATTTCATGACACCAGGGAAACGCTGTAAAAAGGACATTTAACAGCGTTTATTCTTTGTCATTGTATATCTCTGACATATAACTACATGTCGATATACAACGTATGTAAAAACGCTGTTAATAGCTTTTATAGCGTTTCTGAAACCCTGTTAAAGGTCCAGTTTGTTGTATTAAAGTGAGAATAAGTATAGAATGTCTTATTTTTCATATGAAAATCTATACAACCTAGATAGTGGATTTATCCACTATCGATAACTTGATCCATTTTAAAATTATCGGATATTGGTTTGAAGAGATCGGGATCGAATAACATGAGTTATCCAAAAACCACTTTGAAATAGTGTAAGCATTCGAATTGAAAGTATATTAAAGATGATGGAATCGAAGACGGAGATCTTTGAAGTGCAAGGGATGCTTCTACCAATCCGGTGGGTGATTCCCAATAAAATATAGTAGAAGTAGTGCTTTGAGCTGTTCATATCCTAGCAACTTGTATGGACAAATGCTAGCATTGCATCGTTGCTTGAAGAGCGATGTTAGCATTTCTAGTGGGATTGCTATATAAAAAGGTAAAACGTAGCCTCAAGCCTCATAATCAAGAATGACTACTACAAGGGATATGCTTTAAGGCTATGCGGTTCGCTACCATTAGGGTGTGATCATCTCTGATCTAGATTGATATTATTCCTTTTGATGTATGCTTCCGGCCCAATACGGTTGTTGATCGCAACCGAGGTATGATCATATTCAGTAATATCCAGTAACGGGTAGGTTGGTCTTGACCCACAGGGGTTGAAAGGTTTTGGACCTCAATACATTTTATCCAGAGGTGTACTCTGACTGGCGGTACTCCAATAGCCCTATCATTATTGGAATCCATTCACGAATAAGTGCATTACGGACTTAGTTGTGCCCAAACTGTGCAGTTAATTCCCCGCTATTACCCCACTATAACCCTACCGTATCTCATAGCAGATATCTATTGCTATGATTTTTCCATATAGCCCCAAATATAGCCTTTCCGCTTTAAGCCCCGCTATTTCCGTTATATCACATTACTCCAGCTTTATTCGCTATTTCCACTATATCTTATTTAAAAGAAATGAATTGGAAAATGACATTATACATTATAAAAATTATGAAATTAATTTATTTAATTGAATTTTTAATATACTTTTCAAAATGAAAATACTCTAATATTCTACTAAATTCAGTTATGTTATATAATAGTTTTACATTTATTTATAATATATCCGCACATGTTTTTATTTAAAATTATTTATGTATTAATCATAAATTAATTAAATGTTTATTCTTCATTTAATTACCATTTATATATTTGTAAAAAAAATTAAGTATGAGTTTTATATGCTATTTTAGAGTCATCCACTATATCCTCTATATCCTTGTTGTATCCCCGCCATGACCTTTTGCATCTCTGTGCATTGAATCTGCCGAGCGATTTAACTTCACAATGGCCAAATATGTTGGATTGTGAGATGCATGCATCTAGCTATGTTATATACTTTTTTTAAACCCTATACGTTATTATAATATCATTGGATTTTCTATTGAAAAGTTTTGGTTATCGTAAGGTAAAACCCATCCGTGTTTATTTGTGACATGGTCTTACGAGACGCCTTTAATTTAAAAAGAGTTTAATAAATATAACAATTTAGTTGTTTGGAGTCTTCCCACACCAGACCCATGTTTGACCTGGAGTTTTTCTTTATTTCCTTAAAACTCTTGGGTACTCAATTTTGTAAGAGTATCCAGGTAGTTCAGGTTCTTATGGATGCATTTTAGAGGAGCATGAAGTAGGCGGCTTCAACGTTATTTAGTTACCTATTTTATTTCTCCCGTGCATATATATTTTGTATCAGCATTGTGGGGAAAGGCAGTTATAACTATCCCTAGATGAATTTAGTACATGTTGTAACTCCAATGTTTCATTTTTGAAGTGACCATATATACTATCTTATGTTCTATCATATATGATTTCCTCGCATTGTAAGATTCTGTGTTTTTTTCTCATTGTCTTTTCTTTTCTTTTTTTCATACCCCAACAGCTGGTATTTTAGACACCTAGATGATCAGCACATGAATAACATGGATGTATTAAGTGTCATCTTTAGGAGTAAGAATGACCGATCATTACAAAATCTTGATTAATCATGTCAAAGGCGAAGATGATTTTGTTATTTGCATGCTTTAAACATAGAGAATTGTTGAAGTGAGAAGAGTTTCCATCTCCAAGAATATCCAATTGCATTATTAGTTTCTATTTTGCCATTATTCCTTCATCAAAAAGTGTTATAGAATAAAGAGAATAGAAGCCATTAGAGAGAGAATAATTTTATTCATTCAGAGAATAGATACCTATTTACATTACATGGCCTACTTTATATAAAGGCTTCAGAAGTAAGGACTGAACTTATCCCACGATGTGGGACTAAACAAAACAATGTACAAGCATATTCACTTTATAATATACATATATTATAACACTCCCCCTTGAATATGCGTCTTCAAAATCTTGAATGCTCGGATAATTTGGAAATTTCCGTTTCGAAACGTGTATGATGATTGCTCCCCCTCATTATTATCTTGCTTGCATTTATCAATTCAATCTATATAGATATTGTCTGTTGCCTCATTAAAAACCTCTATTAGAAAAACCCAGTGGGAAAAAACCTTGAACGAGGAAAAGAGTGCAACTTGTAAAATTATAAATATCATACTAAAAATGATATTCCTTATAAGAGTTTGATACTTTAGGATCAAAATAATGCCTCATTAAACCTTACTAAGAAAAACCCAATGGGAAAAATCTTAGTAAAGGAAAAAGAGTACAATGACATATTTTATTTTCTTATTTCTTTAAATAAAGCTTGATACTTCTGGATCAAACTAATGCCTCATTAAAACCTTACTAAATAAAACCCTATGGGAAAAATCTTAGTGAAGGAAAAAAAGTACAATATAGTATGCCATATTTCAATAATTTCTGCATCAGATAGAGTTTGATACTTGTGGATCAATTTAATACTTCAGTAAAACCCTTACAAAGGAAAACCCGATGGGAAAAACCTTAGTCAATGATAAAAATATAATTTAACTTAAATAACATATTTGAGATGTTATATCTTGAAAAGACGTTTGATTCTTCTAGATCAAGATAATGCCTCATTAAAACCTTAATAAGAAAAACCCAGTGGGAAAAATCTTAAATAAGGAAAAAGAGTACATTATAGCTTATTTAAAATGTTACTAGGGAGTTGATACTTCTGGATCAAGATAATGCCTCATTAAAACCTTACTAATAAAAACCCACTGGGAAAAATCTTAGTTAAGGAAAAAGAATGCATTATAAAATACTTATGAATTCTCCCCCTGATTTTAAATTTTCCTCTAAATTCATATTTATCTTTCGGTAACTCAAATTGGTTATAGATACTTCTGGATCCATAAATATGTATCTCATTAATAATACAATTTATTTATAGTTTCCTCCGATACAGTCAAATTTTCTAAGATTTTTTCTTCCAAATATGGTTTGCATTTTATGCATTTTGTATGCTAATTTTATGAAAAACAATTCATGTGCTTTCATTTTTTTTGTGCTTCAAATTAGTTTTGCACATTGCAACTATACATCTTTCGTGAATATTAAATTTTTTATTACAACATTACTAGAAAGCAGGAAGTAATCTACTCATCTTGAAGTACAACAAGATTTTCATTACAACAATACTTAGAAGAAATTTGTAATCTACACTTCATGTCTTTTGCATTCTTTATAACTACAAAAATTATATATATTCTTCAGAAATTTGTATACTTTAATAAGTATTTGCATATCGCAACTATCACTTCAATAGATATTAAGAGTTTCATTACAACGATACTTAAAAATAGGAAGTAATCTAATCATCATGAATTTATATCAAGATTTTCATTACAACAATACTTAAAAGTAGGTTGAAATCTACTCTCCTTGTTCTTTGCATTCTTTATAACAATGAAAGTTATTTATATTGTTCAGGAATTTGTATACTTTCATTATTTATAATGTTTTAAACAATATTTATACCTTCAGGGTATTTTAAGTGTTTCAAACACTTTCACTGCTTCAATCAATTCAATTATTTATAAAAACATGATGCCTAGAGCATTTAACACGATGTAGCACTACATGTGCTTCAATAATTTCAGTGTTTTTTAATTATATATATATATATTTGTGTGTGTTGCGAACTACAGGTTCACATTTCTTATCTAGGAGAATTTCATGATGGCAAATCATGTTTTTCTCTAACCCAGGATCTTCAATCCATTTATAAACATAAGCGCTTTATTATTTATAATTTATCATCGATGATTATTTCTTGTCAGTTCTAGACATGATTTATTGAGATCTCTTTAATTATGTTTTAGGTACCTAAACCACTTCTGGGTAATTTGACAATCATGTCATTGGTCTCTTCAATAGCGCCCTTAAGTGTTTCTTTAAGAACACTCACCTCCATTATTTGGCATCTTTATTACTTACTCCAAAAATCTTTTCAACTGACTTTGGAACCATATTTCGATGTGGTTTACAAATTTTGATCCTTCAGGGATTCAAATCTATATTGGAGAAAGTCTACTAGGATAATATTGATAATTTATTCAAGTTACTTAATATCTTGCATCATTGTGCATTTTAACAAATATTTAACACTGATGATCAAAATGAGCTTGTATCCCTTTGTCCTCCACCTCAATGTTGACAAACATTGTCACATTAAATAATAATCATCTTTGGACTCTCATTTTGATCCATTATGATATTGCTACTAGCAAATACATCATACATATTAATAATAGGAGGATAATTCTTTTATTAGTTCATAAGATTCATTCAATTGATATTGATTATTAGAGTTTGTTCTCATTCATTGATCTAAGCAATTGGAGAAATTTACTTATTATGTAGATCATTTGAATACATACATGACTTCAGGTCATTCAACATTTATGTTGATTTAATTTTAAATCACTAAATAATATCTATGCATAATCTATAAGATGAGCTTATAACAAACTTCAGGTTGTTAGCTAAATATTTACATATATGGATGTATACATGCGTCCACGTATCACATATATATTATAAAATTTTCATATTCTTTCTCGTTTGAATTAGTGATTTTTAGAACAAACTATTACAAGGATCCAAATTATTAATTTCTATTTATAAATCAATGTCAATGCAAACCTGTCAAAACTGCATGATAATGTTCAAAACATTTTGTTTGAAATCATATCGAACTTCTGGTTCGAACAACTCCGAGTTGTTAAGTTTTGTTCCTCAATTATATCTCAAGTATAAGTTTTGAACGTTAATTATATTACTTATCAACGAATAATTTATAATTGCATATAGACATTTCTACACATCTCTATTGAGAGTTCTGTAAAAAAAATTACAGCAAAAATAATAATAGTATCTTCTGGATAGTTGAAATGTTACAGGTACATATTTCCTCAGGACTGTATGTATAGCTTTAGTGAAAATTATGATACGACATATAGATTATCTCTTCAGGAGCATATCTAAAGATATTTCTTCAAGAATAGTTGTGCATATAATATTTGATTCATCGTAAGTTCTAAAAAGTAAAAGGTTACATATCACTATTTGTCTAATGGAGCTACGGGTCCATGACAATAGACGATTAATTTTAGATAATTTATTATCACATTTGACAATATTTTATAGGCAATTCTTTTATAGTGCTTATACGATGATATAATATCACTTCTGGGGATATTTCATAAACACCGCTTCTAGAGTGGTACATATCACTTCTAAAGATACTTTATATGTATTGTTTTTGGGATGTCATCAATAATCAATACCTTTTTCTACATAATTGACATAATTCTACAACATCTCTTCTAGGATGTTTGGATTTTGAAATATGAAAATCATAAAACATCTCTTCAAGAGTATGTCATATGGATTATCTCTTCTGGAGAATATTAAAATGTACTTCTTCAAATATGTAGTTTGGCAAACACACTCAAAGATTGTCAAAACTTGGGTTTTACCGACTTCAAACTGATTTATTGAACTGAAATAAAATAAAATCCACATAGCAGACTTCAGGCTGCTATTATTGATCAATTCGACTATTATTATTGCACTTAGATTTTCATCATTAATGAAGTTTCCTTCATCTTCGAAGAAATGATCTAATTCAGGTTAGTATTACTAGAAAATCCTTTCACATAATTTTTGTTTAGAAGTAATTTTAATATAGAGGAATTGTATTTCCTAGTAGATTTAAAGACTTAAAACTTCAAGTTCAACCACTCATGTCTAGTGTTTAAAAGTGTGACCATATTTTGGTGGTCATAACGCTCCTTCAGGGAGTTCCATAGGTAAACATGATCTTTTTCAGTTAAATCTGTGTAATATGCAAGTCAAGTTAACCAAGTATAGAAAATTTGGCAACAAAAAAATGTCGAATAAAAATATATATATCTGCATGGAATCAATTTCAATACTCACTAATATGAATGACGTGAGTATGTGCCCTGAAAGATATGATTAAGAAAAAAAATGACATGACTTGTACCATACAATAAAATAAAAACCTGATGAAACTTTGTTTCTTGCGTTGCTTAATTTCATTGATCAAATAGTGGACTAACCAATTTTTTTTTATTTTCTTTTATACTTCAATGAATGTCAAGTACCAAATAAAGCAAGATGGTATGGTAATTATTACCATTAGCCGTATAATTCAAATCAAATGCTAAAAATGGAATATAATGTCCATAATATATGCACGGCTTTTATAAAGAATGAAGAATCAATTTAATAGAACTTTGTAAGCTGAACATAATGGAATATCTCATCTGAATATGGTTAATTTCTAAAAAAAATAGATATAGTCGTATAAATTCTAAATTATTTCTAAATGAAAATATGAACATCATGGAACTTTGTTTCACTCAATGCGTGAATGAAACCGGAAATCTCATAGCAAGAGCAAAAGTGCATGTTTCCATTAAAAGGAAACATGTTTTATACATCGACGAATGAAAAATGGAACAAGTCAAAAATATAAGTACCATTGGTTCGATTCTCATTACTAGAGTCATTGGAAATTAATCTGTTTGCTTCTCTTGCAACTCAAACCTCTCTGTATTATTAAATCAACAATAATATATATAATTATACACGCTACAAATATTAAAATTTCATGTAGATATTTGATAATCAACATTAATTTGGTAGACATTTTTTTATATATAAAATCCTTCATAACAAAGAATATCAATTAAAAATCATGAAATATCAATGAGATCTAAAATCAATCATTATACCATATCAAGGCTGTGGATCGAAAAGAAAAGCAACAGTATATAAAATATAAAATGTTATAGATCTATAAAATTA
Source organism: Allium cepa (assembly GCA_030765085.1). Taxonomy (NCBI): domain Eukaryota; kingdom Viridiplantae; phylum Streptophyta; class Magnoliopsida; order Asparagales; family Amaryllidaceae; genus Allium; species Allium cepa. The sequence goes on along the minus strand of CM060934.1, from coordinate 663,563,023 downwards.
GATCTATAATAGAATTAGGTTAGAAAAATTAGATTATGTTGAGATCAACATAATAACATCTACAAATAAAATCAATTTAATAAGTCTACAAATGAGATCTGAAAAATGAATTCTACAAAGTTAGATCTATACAAATAAATAATATTAGATTCACATAATTAGATCAACATTATAAGATATATAAAATGAGATCCAGGAAAAAGAAATGAGATCAAAGCAAATGTTTACAAAATGAAATTTGATCTACGAAATAAAATTAGATCCCAAGAAAAAAGAAATAGATCTTAAATGCATAAAGAAAATCTTAAAAATAAAACATCGTGCCGATAACGTGTTATAGAATAAAGAGAATGGAAGCCATTAGAGAGAGAATAATTTTATTCATTCAGAGAATAGATACTTATTTACATTACATGGCCTACTTTATATAAAGGCTTCAGAAGTAAGGACTGAACTTATCCCACGATGTGGGACTAAACAAAACAATGTACAAGCATATTCACTTTATAATATACATATATTATAACAGAAAGGGCTTTTTGCAATGATTATCTTAATTTATTTTCTTCCATAGGCCGAGCTATATTATTGGAATTAGATATCAGTTGGTTTTGTACCGAGAAGGGTTTCTTCTGATGTTAGTGAAGGTTAAAGGGGCATCCCCAAAGACGTTGTGAGACCATACTTTCAAGATAGATTTCATGTTCATTAGTTTAGCCTACAAAATATACATAGAATTTGTAACACCCCATATTTTTAGTAACATTATTTAGGATATTTAATTAGCTAATAAAATAAAATAATGTGATGTTTAGGGGGTTGGGATTTGTGATTAGTAAGGGTAGTCGTGCATATACAAATGAACTAAAGAATTAAGATGTTAAGGAAAATAGATAAGGGGCAAAGTTGGAATAAGAGTATTCTAATATCTTAAACCCCTAACCCCATCATTCTCACGTTCATTCTAAATTCACAAAACAAAAAATACAAGCTAGAGGCCGACCACCATTAAGCAATAAGGAGATAAAGAAAGCAAAGGAAAAAAGATTAATCAACTTAATCCATTCAAATCTCAAAGCTAAGGTGAATAATGATTACATCTCATTTTTTGCTATTGTTTTCGGTTTTAAGATGGATCCGAAGTATTTTGCATGATTATGCCATGTTTTTGAATGTTTAAGTGTTTATATATGCTTGTTGATGATTTATGTTTATTCATATAGGATTTATGATATGTTTAATGTGAAAACCCTATTTAATATATCTAAATGCCTTGCGATTTTAGATTTAGATCAGAAATGATATTTGATAGATGAGTTTCAATTTTCATAATTTTTTGAATTAATGTGGATTTTATATTAATTTTCTAGTAAAGAAAATTATTAATTAGCTTTAAAATTATTTACGATTAAATAATATATGATTGGGTCTAAAATTAACATATGTTGAAAAACATATTAAAAAATGATTTTTTAGAATTTTGTAGAATTTTCCTAAGTGTTTTGATGAATATATAAAATTATTTAAGGTACAGAACTTAAATGTTTTATATATTTATAAAAGGAGAAGGGTTATTTTATGAATAAATTAAACTGCTTATTTCTGAAGTATTGGCAGCACTTTTAGAAAAGAAAATTAGTAACTAATAATATTTTGAAAAATAAGAAAGGTTAGTTGAAAAGAATTTTTTTTAAAGAAAAAAAATAGTTTTTACATACTTTTGGCATGTTTCACTACTTTCAACGCCAGGGGTTCCGACCAAGTACTTCTGTCTTCATTGCCATCGAAACCAATACGCCTGGTATCAGGTAATTGGTACGGAGCAAATTGGACTAAGGCGAAAGGCACTGGGTCGAAGCTAAGGTTCCGAAGGGGTCGAAATGTTGCCTTGATTTTAAATGAAAATGTGCTTGCTTTGCTTTCGAAGAAAGAACTTTCGACTTGGTTGGCTTTCGACCGAGCCAAATGTTTTAAAGGAATGGTTTCGAATGGGGTTGCACCTTTTTTTTAAGTACGTGCTTTTGAATGCGATCGAAACCCTTAGCTTCCGCTTTTCCTACCTTTCGAGGTTAATGGTTTCGGAAGGTATATTTTGTTCAGAAATTTAGCCGCTTCTCCCATGTTTTCGTAAGGTTGGTTTTGACACCATCACTTCTTTGCTTAGGAAATGCTTTCGACTTAAATGTTTTATGTCCCTTTTGCTCCATTGAAGGTAGAGCCCAAAGGTTTTGAAGGAGTTAACATTACACCAAATCGTCCATTTTGCAATATTTTTCCTGTCCCAATTTGTAACAGTTATTTCCGTTACAAATTACCAACATATATTACTGTGACAACATGTACAAATGCTTAACAACATTACAACAGCTGGTAAAATCGTGAATAAATCTAATTGCGTCGGATTGCTTAGTAATTTTATCTTTTATGACTATATTTTGACCGAAGCTTCTCAATTTTTTTAATAAACAATAAAACCCTTGAATAAGGAATTACGGCTGCTACCTAAATTCTTCTTCAACGCTCATCTCTGCTTCACTCTTTCTTCTCCATTCTCGTCTATTCTCTCTCCCCACCTTCCGCGTTATTTTTTCCCTATTTACCATCACTCTTTGCTTCAGATTTGGCTTGTTTGGTCAACAGCCACTATTTTGAAACAAGGGTTTCTCTTTAAACATGCTGCTACAGTCAAACCTTCTGTTACCAGATCTAAGAAGATCGAGATTAAACCGCCCATTTCTCTTCCTGATGCGAGTTCCTAACCTTGTCGAGCTCCAAACAGAAAGTAGCCAAGTTCTCTTCTCTGTACAAGTTTCCAATCTCCAAGGACCTACAAGATTGGGAACTAACATTTTCACCTTAAGGGTTACTGCCACTACTACCATTGATTTAGATATTTTTAATTGTAATATGAGTTTCCATCTCCAATTTCGCCTCGAAACTAAAGTTTGCCTCGAATTGAAATTGGAAGTTCAGCTGAAAATTTGATATTTGATTTGGCAAATAGTGGTCATCACTATTACAAAATTTCCCCTTTACCTTGATCTTAAAGGTATTTATATAAACAGATTTGAAGGCAATTTGTCAGAATAACAAAACAATAATTGTTTTGTTTATATAATTTGTTGGCATTCGTATTGGAAATATTCATCCATGTGTTATACATATTATATCATGTCTCATGAAACATTAGTTTAATTAAGTATCACATTATAGTTTGTATCCTAATCCTTAAAACACATTATTTTACTTATAATAAGTGTAAGGTTGGTTGTTTAATCTATAGCCATTAACGAGAAATACAGCTAATTGATTATTATATTAATTGTTTGGAAACAATTAATATTTATTTGCTAGTACCATTTTGTATTTAATCCTTTTATATGCTTGAAAGGAGTAAAAATCTGATAAAGTGTGGACTAAAGAATAATTTAGTTTTTCAAAAGCTATGGATGAATACATAAGCAACATAATGTTTATGGACAAAAGTACGTCAAACAAGTTATAAGGAACCAAGTAAAAAGTAAAAAGCAGGTTTAGAAATAAACAAATTTTACCTTGTGTTGGAACATGGTGCTGAGCTGCTTGCCAACCGCTTTGAGTAATGAATAAATATTTATTAGTTTTACCCTTGTTTTGGAACAAGGTGTATTTGGCTCCTTTTTAAACGAGACAAGAGAAGTGTTGCTTAATGGTGCTTAAGCAGTGCTTAATTTTTAATATCGAAACTATGTATTTCGGCATTAGCAGAAATCCTAAAAAACTATATTTAGTTTTAGGACTAAAATTTCCCTTTATAATACAATACAAACTTTTTATGTTACTTCCATAACACAATGATGGGTCTGATCTTTTTTTGTTGTTTTCTTAAAATGACAAATAATTCGTAAGTCGATGATGTTTTGGATTGTAGAATGTTGAATTTTTTTATTATAAAGTAAAATGATATATATCATTTTACATGTAATACTTAGAATGATTTTATTATGAAATAAATATTCATAACATTTGAATTTTTCTTTTTAGTCTATAAAATAAATAAAATGCGAGTACTAATTGTAATGATACAATATCTATGAAGTTTGTCACCTAATTTCCCTTGACTACTATGTTTGTAGCATATTGTTTTAATTGAGATAATTACATTATAATATTCATAAAATCAATTTGTAGATGGGTAGACTAGTAGTTAGCTACTGTTATCATTTCCACCAGAGAATTTCATTAGCTTGTCAATTTTATAGTTTCTAATATCAGGCTATACTTTTCGTTTTTAGTTTTAATATTTTTCCCAAATTAGTGTCTTTAAGTATTTTCAGATTCAAGTATATTATTTGATTTTTTTGGATTATGATCAAAATAGGATAGCATGTGAAAGTATAAATTATACTATATTTGTTTATCAGTGATGCACTATATGTTGGGAAAATCTCGGTCTTCCCCGCTTCGTGAAGTTAAGATAGGCACTTTAAGATTAAAAGTAGCAATGGAAGCACAAGAGTTTATAATTCTCCAATATGGATATTCTTCCACTATACAAAAGAATAGTAGGATTACAATAATATGATTACAAAAGTAACTCATACTTGGTGGCTCACTCAAGCTTGAGGATAAAGACTTCTCAAGCTATCACTCTTTTCTCTCAAAGAGGATCTCTCTAACTCTCAAGTTTTTTCTCACTCTAAGAAGTGGCTTCTTCCTTGGATTCTTGGATGGCTAGTAATAGGGATCCTTCTCCTATTTATACTACTCAACCTCCATAATGAATGGTGGAGATTACTTGCATCCGACGGTAGAGATTGATTCTCTAGAATGCTCCACACTCTCTAGGAATCTCTACACTCTTCCATTCCCTTCTTTATTCTTCCATACTCTTCCGTAAGGTTCCAGAAGGTTCCACACATCTCTAGAATATTCCAGAGGGTTCCACACTCTTCCACAAGCTTCTAGTGAGTTCTACACTTCTCTAGAGTTCTCCGGAACATTCTAGAAAATTCTAGATTTCTCTAGAAACGTCTAGAATTTTCTAGAAACTCTCCAATTAAGGAGGGATCCTAACAAATCTCCCCCTCCCGACTTAATTGGGGGGTAGTAGTACGCCGACACCTTGACAGCAGTCTTCAAACTTCTTTGTTGGTACTACCTTGGTCATCATGTCAGACCAGTTCTCATCTGTGTGAACCTTGTCAAGATGTGTTTTCTTTTCCTCGAGGACTCCTCGGATCCAGTGATATCTTGTATCAATATGCTTTATGCGGGAATGAAATGTTGAATTCTTTGCCAAGTAAATTGCACTTTGATTGTCACACTTCAAGACATATTTTTCTTGATCCACTCCCAATTAATGCAACAAGTTCTTTACCCACAACATCTCCTTTCAAGCTTCAGTAGCTGCGATATACTCTGCCTCTGTAGTGTATAATGCAATACACTTTTGCAGCTTTGGTTGCCATGAAATAGCTCCCCCTGCAAAAGTGGTTAGGTATCCTGATGTTGATTTCCTTGAATCAATGTCACCAGCCAAGTCTGCATCTGTATATCCTTCTAACACAGGTTTTCCTTTTCCAAAGCATAAACATCTTTTGGAAGTTCCACGTAGATATCGGAGGATCCATTTGACTGCAACCCAATGCTCATTCCCTGGGTTAGCCAAGAAGCGACTGACGACACCAACTGCATAAGCGATATCTAGTCTTGTGCATATCATTGCGTACATGAGACTCTCTACTACAGATGAGTATGGTTTCTTCTTCATTTCCTCATTGTCTTTTTCACTTGTCGGACTCTACTTCGAACTTAGCTTGAAGTGCCCAGCTAGTGGAGTGTTAACCGGCTTTGATTTGTACATGTTGAACCTTTCCAAGACTTTCTCAATATATCTCTCTTGGGATAGCCATAACAGTCTTTTTGATCTATCATGAGTTATTCTCATCCCAAGAATCTGTTTAGCCGGCCCCAAATCTTTCATGGCAAAGCTCTTGCTTAGATCTTTCTTTAAAGCAACTATCTTTATGCGGTCTTGTCCAATGATTAGCATATCATCAACATAGAGCAGAAGTATGAGAAAGTCACCACTTACATACCTCTTTATGAAGATACAATGATCGCTTTCCGTCTTTTTGAAATCATGTTCTGCCATGAATGCGTCGAACTTCTTGTACCATTGCCTTGGTGCTTGCTTAAGTCCATATAGACTCTTTGTTAGGCGGCACACTAGATCTTCTTTGCCTGGAACTTTGAATCCCTCAGGCTGTTCCATGTAGATCTCTTCCTCTAGGTCACCATGTAGAAATGCCGTCTTGACATCGAGTTGTTCAATCTCCAAATCTTGCACGGCTGCTAGGCTAAGCACAACTCGGATTGATGACATCTTTACCACAGGAGAGAATATCTCTTCAAAGTCGGTACCTTTTTCTTGTCCAAATCCTTTGACGACTAATCGAGCTTTATAGCGAGGCTTTGAACAGTTCTCTTCGGTCTTGATTCTATACACCCACTTATTCTTCAAAGCTCTTCTCTCTTTTGGTAGCTCCACTAGTTCATATGTGTTATTCTCATGCAAGGATTGCATTTCTTCTTGCATGGCTATTCTCCACTCTTCTTTATGACAATCACTCATTGCTTCTTTATAGCTTTGAGGCTCCCCCTCATCAGTGAGCGTAACGTACTCCTCTGTGTTGTATCGGGTGGATGGTCTTCTGTCCCTTGAGGATCGTCTTCGCTCTGGTGCGATTGGAGTGCTAGATTTAGGTTCTTCCTGAACTGGTTCATCATGAATTTCATGATCTTCAGCTTCACTAGTTTCTTGTGTGTTGTTATCTTCATGTCGAACCAGAGTAGGTTCAATGTTCTTACTGCTTCTCAATCTTGGCCTCTCTGAATTCTTGATATCTTCAATTGTTTGGTCTTCGAAGAATACAACGTCTCTACTGTGAATAACCCTCTTGTTAATTGGGTCCCACAACCGGTACCCAAATTCATCCTTAGGTGAACGAAGATAAATATACTCCTTTGTCTTTGCATCAAGCTTAGCTCTCTCATCTTTGGGGATATGAACAAATGCCCTGCACCCGAACACCTTGAGATGATTATATGAAGCCCTCTTGCCCGTCCAAACTTCCTCAGGAATGGCCCCATCCAAAGGAACTGATGGTGTGAGGTTGACAATGTCGGCCACAACCATTATAGCTTCTCCCCAGAATGATTTGGGTAACTTAGCATGAGAGAGCACACAACGAACTCTTTCTTCAATGGTTCGGTTCATTCTCTCACCTAGCCCATTCAATTGTGGTGTCTTGGGTGGAGTCTTCTCTAGCCTAATGCCATATTTCTTGCAATAGTCTTCAAAAGGACCTCTATACTCACCTCCGTTATCTGATCGTACACACTTGATCTTCCGTCCAGTCTCACGCTCCACCAGAGCATGGAATTCTTTGAAGGCATCAAGCACTTGATCCTTTGATTTTAACAGGTGCAACCATACTTTCCTTGAATGATCATCAATGAAGGTGACAAAATATAGTGCACCACCAATGGATCTCTCAGACATCGAACATACGTCAGTGTGCACGAGGTCTAGAATGTTCTTTCTTCTTGTGGGCGGAGAAGATCTTTGGAAAGCAACCCTATGTTGTTTTCCAGCTAAAAAATGAGCACAAGGATGAAGTGGTTTGCCTTTCACGTCAAGGAGGAGTTGTTTTTGAGCGAGTATGTGAAGACCTTTCTCACTAATGTGCCCAAGTCGTTTATGTCATGTGTCCATATCATCAGTAGAGATATTTACTTCTCCTTTGCATAGCTTAGCTTGCATTACATACAATGATCCTACCTTCTTTTCTCGAGCTATTATCAAACTTCCTTTGGTGAGTTTCCACTTCCCTTCACCAAAGTAATTCATTAGACCGTCATCATCTAGCTTTCCAGCGGAGATAAGACTGAGGCGCATGGTCGGGACATGCCTCACATCTTTCACAACAAGCTTGCACCCGGTGCTTGTCGTCAGAGTGATGTCTCCTATTCCAACAATCTTGCTTCTATCTTGATTTCCCATTTGCACGTGCCAAAGTCACCTCTTTGGTAGGATGAGAAGAAGTTTTCATGTGGAGTAACATGGAAGGAAGCACCAAAATCAACAATCTAAGAACTCTCATCACAAGCAATGTTTAGAATGTTACTTTCACCAACGAGATATAGCAGATCTTCCTTTAATACTATGGCAGTAGTACTCTTTTCTTCTTGCTTCTTTGTTAGGCTTATTTGGTCAGGCTTAACATTACCGGCCTTTTGGTCTCTTTTGAAGCTTCGACATTCCATTTTCTTGTGACCCATCCTTCCACAGTAATAGCATGCAATCTTCGAGCGTGACTTGGATTTACCTCGAGATTGATGGGGATTTCGGCTCTTACTACGTCCACGGGTTTCATTTCTACCTTGATTCTCAACAACATTAGCTTCGGGATGGATAGACTCATCTCGTTCCATTCTCCTTGCTTCTTCACCAAGAAGGCTGTCACTGACGGTATCCATAGTTAACTTTCCTTCCGGAGCTGAGTTACTTAGCGTGACAACAAGTGTGTCCCAACTTTCCGGTAAGGAACTAAGGAGTAGAAGGGCTTGTAGCTCATCATCAATCTTCATATCAATTTTTGTTAGTTGATTTACGAGCCCCTTGAAGTTATTCAAGTGCTCAATCATACTATGACCATCCTTATACTCCAATTTCACCAACCGTCGAACTAAATTGGCCTTGTTGCGAGGCGTTTTCTTCTGAATCATGGACTCAAGCTTTGTCCATAATTCATAGGCATTGGTATAAGTAGAAACATGCTCGAAGAGAGTTTTGTCGATGTACTTACGGATCATAGCAATAGCCTTACGGTTCAACAGTTCCCACTGAGCATCACTCTTTCCTTCCATCTTATTTTTGTAGATGATGGGCTCATGCAAATCCTTACAATACAAGTGGTCCTCCATCATTGGCTTCCAATAGGAGTAGTTGTTAGCTGTGAGATTGAACATGTCTCCATCATGAGCGACAATGTCCTCCATCTTGAACTTACACGAGCTTGATTACGGCTACGGATGAATCTGGCTCTGATACCACTGTTGGGGAAATCTCGGTCTTCCCCGCTTCGTGAAGTTAAGATAGGCACTTTAAGATTAAAAGTAGAAATGGAAGCACAAGAGTTTATAATTCTCCAATATGGAGATTCTTCCACTATACAAAAGAATAGTAGGATTACAATAATATGATTACAAAAGTAACTCATACTTGGTGGCTCACTCAAGCTTGAGGATAAAGACTTCTCAAGCTATCACTCTTTTCTCTAAAAGAGGTCTCTCTAACTCTCAAGTTTTTTCTCACTCTAAGAAGTGGCTTCTTCCTTGAATTCTTGGATGGATAGTAATAGAGCTCCTTCTCCTATTTATACTACTCAACCTCCATAATGAATGGTGGAGATTACTTGCATCCGACGGTAGAGATTGATTCTCTAGAATGCTCCACACTCTCTAGGAATCTCTACACTCTTCCATTCCCTTATTTATTCTTCCATACTCTTCCGTAAGGTTCCAGAAGGTTCCACACATCTCTAGAATATTCCAGAGGGTTCCACACTCTTCCACAAGCTTCTAGTGAGTTCTACACTTCTCTAGAGTTCTCCGGAACATTCTAGAAAATTCTAGATTTCTTTAGAAACGTCTAGAATTTTCTAGAAACTCTCCAATTAAGGAGGGATCCCAACACTATATGCATATACTGCAATAAAACTCATGTTTAATTACATCTTTAGTACTATGGCAGGAGACCCAAGAAGGAAAAGTTAGATAAGTCAGGCTAGATAAAATAATAAAAGGGGAAATTTTTTTTAAGGACAAATTATAATAAATATTTGTCCAGAAGGACACGCGCATATAACTTTTACCGTAAAGACAAAGCCCAAAGCCTAGAAAGAATTTCAAACAAAACGAAGCATTATGTCCATCTTCCTCCTCCTTCCTTACACTCCAACAATCGGTAATTTTGCTCGAAACAAAAGATTCACGTTAATTTTGCTCGACATAAAAAAATGGCACCGCAAACAAGAAATAAATCTACATCTCCAACAGAACCTCAGAAATCGATTGTAGATGAAGAACGACCACAACAATCGAAAGCCGAAGAAAACCGAAGTAAGTCGACGGCGAATCAACAAAACCAAAATCGAAATGTCGACGAAGCAGATTCAAAAAGAAAATGCAGAGATAGAAGAAGAAAACCTTCCTTTAGCACAAAAGATAGCGTCGACACTAAAGAGAAAAAGCAACAAATTAAGGATTAAAAAACCTACAGCAACAGAAGAACAAAACCAAAATAGAGAAAAAAGGACAAAGAGAAAAGACGAAAAAATGACAGCAAGAACAAGCAAACCAGAAATAAGTGAAAGTATACCAAAGAAGGTAACTGTTAATATAAAATCAAACACAACAAAATTAGTATAGTTTTGTTATAGCAACATTGAAATACTAATAATTTCATTTTGTTAAATCTCAGCAAAAAGAAGATAAAGAAGCCGCAGATCAAGAACTGGAAGAAGAACAACTTAATTCGGCAAAATATAAAACATCATAACTTTATACCATAACGTATATTTCAAAAATACTACCTGTAAATCATTTGGTAAAAGAAAAGGCTGATAGGTATAACAAACTGATACCCAATTACTAGTATAATAGTCATTATAATTAAGCATAAATTGTTTAATAAAACAATAGTCAGTGACATTTATTTCAAATATGATACAAATAAACAAATGATACCTACTAACAAAAACTGATATCTAGTTACCAAAAAATAATACCTAGTTATATAAAAATGATACCTACTTGATACCTGATTACTGAAAACTGATACCTAATTAGTACCAACTGATACCTAGTCACAAGTAATAATAGTGTTTATCATTAAGCGTAAATTGTTTGATAAAACTATAGTCAATATCATTTAGTTGAAATATGAAACAGACAAAAAACCGATACATATTTACAAAAACTGATACCTATTTACAAAAACTGATACCTATTTACAGAAAACTGATACCTATTTACAGAAAACTGATACCTAGTTATAAAAAAATGATACGTACTTGAAAAAATGACACCTGGTTAGAGAAAACTTATACCTACTTAGTACCAACTGATACTTAGGTACTGCAAAACTGATACTTAATTACTTCAAACTTGAAATTGTTATATATTTGACAGAAGATATTTCACTACAACTAATACCCGAATTTATTGTTATTTTTAAACATAATTTATTTCACAAATAACTTATTGTCTTTATTTTGAACTAATAGGATGATGATGATTTTGTTGATGCTCATCCAAAATACATAAAAGAAAGATCACAAACAAAACAGCAATCTGAAGATAAAAAGCATGAAACAGCTTACAGATGTGGACTGCAGGCAATATTCAAAACAGTAAAACTGATAGAACAAAAAAATGCTCTATCAAAGAAGCTAATGGATATAATGAAGAGCACTCCTTTCTACAACTTCTTTAGCGTTTTCTATGAAGATAAAATTTTGATGAAATAATGCAAAAAGCATCAACACAATTTGGATGCTTTATACAAATGCTACTCAGTTGTCGAAGATGCTTTCTTATTTTCCACAGAAAGGATGAAAGTTACAGCAACGGATATAAGTTTGATTTTTGGCCTACCACTAAAAGGAATTAACATTGAGCCGACTCAAAAAATGACAAACAAAACAATTCCAATGCAGTGTAGGGAATTTGCAAACAGAAACTTTGGCAACATCACTTATATAACAAGAAATGTTGTGGAAAAAGGAATAAAGCAAGAAGTTGCAAAAAAGAAAAAAGAGTATGAAGAAGACTTGCCAATGTTAATAGTAATTGAAATACTATTAACATTTTTCTTTCCAAACAACCAGCAAAAATTAAGATGGGGACTTCTGCCATACTTAATTAATGTAGAGACAATGCAATTAGTTTCTTGGCCACTGACGATAGAAAAGAATTTCAATAAATTTGTTAAGAAGTTCATTCATAATCCAAGAAATATGTCGGGATGCTCCATGCTTCCACTGGTAAGATTACTTATTCAAAAATTTATTAGTTATTTTTTTAACAAACATATCTAATCAATTCTTTTAATGTTAACAGTATTGCATTTGTGAGAAACTGGATCTCATTCAACAAAGACAATATTATACTCCAGCCTTACCAAGATTTGCAAAATGGGATTTAAGGAAACTCAAAGACAAAGCAGTCAAAGCAGTTTTTGATAACGTGAAAGAGGGTGATGTAAGTAAAAATTCCATTTCACTTTTTGTTAATCAATATGCTTTAACTATTATGCAGAATAAAGGTTTATTGTCGATCATTTATCCTATAGCATAAAACTAATACTACAGTGATCAAAAAATGATACCATATCAAAACATAGTAAATAGTATCAACAACAAAAAATGCAATGCTTGCTTGAAACAAATACTAATAGTATCATAAACTGAGACAAAAATGCAAAAAACTGATAACAAATGATTACATGCTTGAAACTAAATGTGGATGTATTCAAAACTGATACTAGAATGCAAAAACCGATACCTTATAATTTCACAATTTACACTGATGCTACAATCCAATAACTGATACCATAGTTGTACATATTAGAAACTGATACTTATAGTATAAGAAACTGATACTAATATGATTAGAAACTGATACTTATAGTATAAGAAATTGATACTAATATGATTGAACCTAATATTAGTAGTATCAGAAAATAAAAATAAGTAAATATTTGTTTTATTGAATACAATTTTCTTTTTTCATTACAGTAAAAATTCAATTATCATTGCAAATTGACATCATAGCTTAAAACTGAAACAAATTTTCCAATACCAATTTTCTAGGTAAAAGAAATCACAAATCTCAGCCCATATGAAGAAAGTCTACTTCAAACAGAGACTGTTCAACACAAATTCCCCAAAATTCAAAAAGAAAAGCATGGAAAGAAAAGAAAGTTTGAAGAAACCACAGAAACTGCACATTCATTTGAGGAAGACGTAAGCATCTGGATATTCCAAATGCATATAAAAGATTTGGAAGAAGAAACAAAGAAAACAAAAAAAGAATTAGAAGTGGAAAAAAAGAAAAGAATTAAAGTAGAGCAAGAAGTTTTCAGGTTGAAAGAAGAGTTGAAAGAAATAAAGTTGAAACTGAAAGATAATGAAGAGAAAACATCACAGGCTGAAGACAACACCAATAAAGTTGAAGATGTTTTGAATGACAGTGAAGAAAATGGTGAAAATAAAAAGGAAAGTTTCAACCTACAAAGCAACATTTTACGAACTGAACTAGATGCAGATACTTTTGTACAAATGGAAATAGAAAAAAATGAAGAAAAATCTGAAAAGAGTGTACAAAAAACAGCAGATAAAACAGAAGAAATGAACAAACAAATGCCAATCGAAATAGAAGGTGAATTGGGTAAAAAAAAAAGTAGTGAAGAAAGACAATGTGACCATGAAGAAAAAAACAGACTCCAACTGAAGTACACCAAAAAGAAGAGTTGGAAAAAGAAAGTGAAGTGCAGGGAGACAACTCAGAAGATACTCAAACTCTTCAATAGGATACAGATGTAAAAAACAAAAGTATACCGTATGACGCTTCAGTGCTTGACTTTACCCCTCCATCTTTCAAACTTTACGACACACAAGACTTTGCAAGCGAAAAAACTGAAAAAAAAAGATGCAGAAGAACATGGGCAAACAGCTGTTAGAAAAGGGAAACGAAAAATCGTAAAATCAACTGACAAAAAAATCAAAGCAACACAAAAAGGGACAGCTTCCTATATTCAAAGATTAAAGGCAAGAACAAGAGTGAAAAACAACATGATAGCTTTGAATATGGGATGAAACAAAAGAAAGTTGCAAATAAGCAAAAACAGGAACTTGAAAAAAAAAGAAAATATTGAAAACCAAAGTGAACAAGACAATAGTCCAAAGCCACTTGCAGTAATAGAGCCAACACTTTACGAGATAGGGCTTGGTCAATGCAAATGTTTGATCTACCTCAACGTTGAGAAACAAAATGTGATCAAAACTTTCTTTTCATTAACAATGTCATCACAAAAGTAAGTGTACAAATATGTATATTAATTTTAAATATGAAACTAAGTTTATCTAACATATACAAATTGTTTTTATCAAAATAGTGTAGTGGCATGGGAAGACAATGACACAATCAAAGGAGGTTGTGTCATAACAAAGAATGCACTAAAACTCCTACTAGAAGGACGCGAAATAGACGGGCAGGTACATAATAAGTTTTTTCTTTATGTCAACACTGATACCAAAATCCACAACATGCTTAAATTGACCTTATGCTTTATTATTTTTATACTTATCAACATACACAGCAACTACTAAGAGTATTGAAACTATTAACAATTTAATATTGCTCCACCAATAAAAAAACGTATACTATTCTGATTTTAATACAGATCATAGATTGGTACATTTCAAAATGTGGAATAGAAGACCACAACTATGCTTTCCCAACTACAATGACGGTAAATAAAACTTTAATATTCAAGTACATAATAATTGCTTCATTTATTATATCATAACTTATTTTCATATTAAACAGAAAGCAATTGTGTGGGATATGAAGAGTGTGAAGAAAAGTCTCATTCTCCCTATGCTAGAATCTATTGTACACGACAAATTTACTGAAAGTATATATTTTCCTTTGCATTGTGAGAAACACTGGACATTAGTAACTTTAACATACCCAACAATGCAATGGTGCCACATTGATTCTAACCGCCCTAGAAGATCAAACGAAAGAAACAATTCAAGTTTAAAGGAGGCTATAAAATTGGTATGAGATTTATCTTTCTTTTAAAAAAATACATATCACCATGAATATGAGCTAAAATTTTAATATATTACCTGTTTTAGAGACATGAAATAGAGGAAATGCTCCAAGAAATCTGGAAAAGCAATGACATAAAAGACATGGCAGTGAAACCAGATGAAATGCATCAAATAAAGTGTGCACAGCAGTGTAACGACCCGTATTTTACGTATCGAAAGATCGTAAAACTGTTATCGTTGGGTCATCTGTATTGTTAAGTCGTCCAGAGGATAGGTCGTAGCGCAGCATAGGGAGGTTCTAGAGTATTGAGCGACCTAAGAATTAGATGACTTAAGAGATTTGAAACGACCTAGGAGTTTGGTCGTGTTGGGGCTTAGGTCGTTAGGATTGTTAGGTCGTCCAAAGTTAAGTCAACCAGAGTTTAGGTTGTGAAGTAGTTTAGGTCGATGGAGCGACTAGGGGAGTGGAACGACCTAATAGAATTAACGGTATAGGAGTTAGCGACTTAAGAGGTCGAGCGGGTTAACGGCCTAAGGAAAATATGACTATTGGGCGACTTAAGGACTTAAGGAAGATAGGCCGGTTAAGCGAGCTAACGACCTAAGGCAGTGAGCGACTTCGGATGAGTCGCTAAGTCGCGATGGTGTTAGGCTGCAGCGTTGGAGGGTTAGATCATTAAGTCGTTTGTGTTAGGTCATTGAGACACTGTGTTAGAGTTAGGTCGTAGGTCGTTGGGACTTAGATTCAGCGTTAGGTCGCTGTAGTAGTTAGGTCGCGACTTTTGTTAAGTCGCTAAGTCATGATGGTGTTAGGTCGCAGGAGTGTTAAACCGTTGGAAGGTTAAGTCGTTAAGCCGTATGTGTTAGGCCGCATGAAGGCTTGAGTCGTTAGGTCGGAGGTTGTTAGGTCGTGAGCGACCTAAAAGCGAGCGACCTAAGGATTTCCAGCCTATAAATACACGTGCTTGCCTCACTTTTTGGTATTCGGATTTTGAAGCGACGAAGTGCTGCCATTTTGAGAGCTCGAGTACTGCACTTCTTCACCTCTTTTCTCTTCTTTAATCTAGTGATTCCTTCCATCCAAATTGAAGAGAGATTTCATCGTTTGAAGCGGAACTTTGGCGGATCAAGCTGGATCGTTCGCTGTCCTGATCTGAAGTGTGTTGCTTTTGAGGTGTTTAGGTGATTCGGTGAGTGGTGGTTATCTCTCACACGGACCCAAAGGAGTATATTGGAATGGTGGTTTGATTTTGGGTTAAATAGTGATTTCCATGCATTTTCGTAAACCTAAGTATAGATCTATTGTTCATGAAGATTTGACATCCATTTTACTACATGTTAACCTAAGCAAGTTCATCCATCAAGTCGTAGGGATATTATTTATGATTTTTGCTTGTTAGATTTAAACTCTTTCTTTACATGATTTCCATTTTTGTTATAATTGCTTTTAGATCATGTTTGAATGTTTAATTACTTGGATTAATGATTGTCTTGATTGATTGTTATGAATTAGTTGATTTATGGTTGAATTTGGACAAGTACGGTTGAAGATAATTCAAAAGCTAAGGGAAAGGCTCTTGAATAAGGAAAGCTGCTCGTGGCATATGTGGCAGATGATGAAGCTCATATGGATAGATTTGATGATGATGTTGAGATGGGCTTTGCTACGATGAGATGAGGCGAGGCATGATGTGATGCAGTCTTGGTCTAATCCAGACAGGATCATTCCAAGCATGTTGATAACTCGAGGGATGGTTCGAGTACGTTGATAATGGTTGGCTCGAGAGGCGCTTGAGTTAGTATGAGAATAGTCGTCGAGGAGGATGACTAGAAGGCTGAGATTTCATCGTTATTGAAGGTTCTAGCAGACTCAAAGCAAGAGTACGCTGGGCAGATTCGATAGTCCCAAAAGGCTACAGTTGGTGGTCGAGTACTCTGGGCAGATTCGATAGTCCTAGGCACGGGCTGCGACGATGTGCGGAGTTTTGTCTAGAATCGGGGTTACCATTAGCCCTTGACGGACGGCTGAAAGAATGTACCGGTCATTCAATTAACGGTGATATCGAAGCAATGATAATAGTAGTAGCCAGAGTCATGGATGTTTGGATGTTTTGGCTGTATCGTCATTCGGTTTCAAGAGCGATGTTTTCTGTGTGCTTATCTGATCTTGGTTTAGGCCTTGGGGGTTTGTACTTAGAAAACATCGACCTTGACTCGAGTGATAATTGCTTTACTTTAAATGTCTGATTTGCTATGTTTACTTCTGCTTAGTGTGTCTGGGGGCTATCACTGTAGAAAGAGGTGGAGTGGGAGGGTTAGGTTCCTATTCCTTTTACCTTTATGCTCTTTTGGTATGTTGTTAGTTAATTTACCGCTCACTAAGACTGTTGTCTGACTCAGGGTTTTATGTTCAACTCTTATTACCTTGGGCTGTTCATCCATTTTGGGATGGGCAGACTAGGTAGCAGGAGACAGGTGCTGTTCTTAGTGACCAACGATGCTGATGACGAAGACGAGCTGGAGGCTTGCATATTAATTTCTTACTATATGTACTGGATGTTCCGCTGCTTGTATATTCTCTGAGTGATATGTAGTGAGGCTTGATGTATTGACTATTCAGATTTTTGTATCAAACTACTATGAGGCTTAATTGATGAGATTTTGTTTGTGGGGCTTCACTATATATATATATTTTCTATTGTATTTTACCCATGCGCTGTGAGTAATACGATAGACTCCGCTGTTTTTACCTTACCTTGATGATCATCCATGGCTGCCTGGCACACTTTACCGCGCACTATTTCCTTGTTTAGTGCAGGAGTCATGGGCGGTCGTCACATTTGGTATCGGAGCTTTGGTTAATCGATTTTAGCCAACGCTCGCTGACGTAACTACGTATGAGAGACGTAATTGTAATTTTGATGGATGATTACTATGTATAATATAGTAGCTTAGAAGGATTTGAACTTCTTATGCAGTTGTCTCTCAAGGTGTATTAATCATTTTCTTATAGATATTAAGAATGAGTCGAAGGGGGAGACCAGCTGCTAGGGAAGGCCATGCTGTTGAGGGGGCTGCTGATTATGCTGCTATGTTCGAGGCCATGGTGACTTCGATCATGAGAAGGATGCCAGCTCCGGGGCCAACGGTAGATGTTTGAGTTCAAGTTCAAGCTCCAAAACCGGTGGATTTTGCTAAGCTGTGTAAAGACTATACTGCTCTTGGAGGGAAGGTTTTCTTGGGAACAGAGTCAACCATTGAAGTCCAGAGATGGATAGATGCTTGTAGAAGAATCTTTGGTGATTTGGGAATTGAGGATGCAACCAAAAGAAAGCTCGCATCAAGACAGCTTCAAGGGAGAGCTTCTGATTGGTGGAACTCTATCACCATTGGTACTCCGGAGGAAGAAATTACTTGGGAGCAATTCCAATCCAGATTTGAAGCTAAATTCGTTTCTACAGCTCAAAACCTGTTCTATTCAAGAAGTTTGTGGAGCTCAAGCAAGGAGGAAGACCAGTTCTTGAGTATGTTTCTGAGTTTGAAGTCTTGTCCAAGTATGCCCGGTCGTATATTGAATCTCCATATCAGAAGAACGAGAAGTTTGTGACAGGCTTGGACATTTATCTTGGGAGGCAGTTGGTGGATCATCTGGACGATCCATTTGAGAAGCTTGTGGAGAAGGCTCTCAGGCACGAGAATATGTTTCCTAAAGAAGGATCTGTTGTTGCTGTGACCAAGGAGGAGTCTAAACCACAGCAAGGTGGAAACAAGAAGAGGAAGCAGCAGCAGCAGAAGAGTAAGGATGGCCAGAAGAATCCGAAGGGTGAAGTGACCTGCTACAATTGTCAGCAGAAGGGCCATTTCTTCAAAGATTGTAAGAATCCAAAGGTGCCGGTGAAGTGCCATAACTGTGACAAGCTGGGGCATATCAAGAAGAATTGTCCAGAACGAAGGAAGGACAGGCAGGTTGTATAAGCTTATGCTTTGGGGGCTGTGCCATCATCATCAAAAGCCCCTACTTCGGAAGAGAAAGGAAAGAGTGTGGTGGTACAAGGTACCCTTTCCATTTGTGGTGTTCCAGTTAGAGTGTTGTTCGATACTGGGGCGTCGCATTCTTTTGTTTGTAATGAACTTGTAGGCCGGTTGGGTTTGGAACCGGATATTGTTGATAGACCATTGGTTGTGACTAATTCAGTTGGGGGTTCGTCTTGTTTGTGTATGATATTCCGTGGTCTGGTTGTATCGAGTCATGATTTCTCTTTTGTTTGTGATTGTTTTGTTCTGAACTTTGAGGGGTTTGGAATTATTTTGGGCATGGACTGGCTTAGGAAGTATGCGGCAAAGGTTGATTGTGAAAGGCTGGAGATGACAGTCGAGAATGTGGAAGGGCGAAAGGTTGTGATACGATGTAAGCATGAGGAAGGCGTCTTCATGAGCTTCATGTATTCGCTGGTTGTTCCACGGGATGGACTGTCATCGGTGCCAGTCGTAAATGGATTTGAGGATGTCTTTGATGAGGTCAAAGGGTTACCGCCGCATAGAGAGGTCGAGTTTCGTATCGATCTAGTTGAAGGAGCCAGACCTGTTGTGATGCCTCTTAGGCGGATGGCTCCTAGGGAACAGCAAGAGTTGAAGGTTCAAGTTGATGATCTTTTACAGGAAGGATTCATTCAGCGTAGTGTGTTCGAATGGGGTGCACCAGTTGTGTTTGTAACCAAAGCAGATGGATCGTTGAGGTTGTGTGTGGATTACCGTGAGCTGAATAAAGTAACTAAGAAGAACAAGTAAAAGCAGATGGATCGTTGAGGTTGTGTGTGGATTACCGTGAGCTGAATAAAGTAACTAAGAAGAACAAGTATCCTTTGCCAAGAATAGATGACTTGTTTGATCAGCTTCACGAAGCCAAGGTGTTTTCCCAGATGGATTTAGCAACGGGATTTCACCAATTAAGAGTGGCAAATGATAGTGTGCCGAAGACTGCTTTTAGGACACCATCTGGTTTCTTTGAGTGGCTGGTAATGCCGTTTGGATTGACCAATGCACCAGCATATTTTATGGATCTTATGAATAGAGTGTTCAGGGATCAGTTGAACAAGTTCGTACTAGTGTTCGTGGATGATATTTTGATTTATTCTAGTAATGAAGAAGAGCACAAGACGCACTTGCGTATTATTTTGGAAATCTTGCGGAAACATCAGCTGAAGGCTAAGTTTTCGAAGTGTCACTTCTGGAAGAGCGAAGTGAGGTTCTTAGGCCATATTATCTCTAGAAGTGGAATAACGGTTGATCCCGCCAAGGTGGCAGCAATCCAGGATTAGGTTAGACCTAAGAATGCATCTAATGTGAGAAGTTTTCTTGGATTAGCAGGATACTATCGTCGGTTTATCAAAAACTTTTCCAAGGTAGCTGCACCATTAACAGGATTGACGAAAAAGAATCAAGTATTCAGATGTGATGCTAAGTGTGAGCAAGCTTTCGGAATCCTGAAAGAGCGACTGACAAATGCTCCTGTTTTGACTATTCCAAGTGGAAATGATGAGATGGTGGTTTACACCGATGCATGTGGTACAGGACTTGGAGCAGTGCTAATGCAGAAGGATAAAGTTATTGCGTATGCAAGCCGACAACTGAAGCCGCATGAAAGGAATTATCCGACTCATGATTTGGAGTTAGCGGCGATTATATTTGCTCTGAAGATGTGGAGACATTACCTACTGGGAGTTCGATTCGAGTTGTTTACAGATCATAAGTCATTGAAGTGTCTTTTCTCCCAAAAGGATTTGAATCTCCGGCAGCAACGATGGATAGAGTTTTAGCATCATATGATTTTGGTATAGCCTATACTCCGGGAAAGGGTAATGCAGTGGCAGATGCGTTAAGTCGAAGACATGCAGTATTGGGAGCCATGTTTTCAGAATGGAAGAGTCTCGAGTTTTTGGCTGGATTTGACTTCAGGCCCAGATATGAATTAGAACCTGAGATGTTGGCAAACTTATCGATAAGACCTACTCTTGTGGAAAGGATTGGCGAGAGCCAAAAGCGGGACGATAAGCTTGTCAAGATTATCCGTGATTTGGAATCCGGGTTAGACCCAGAGAAGGATAAAGGATTCGAGGTCGGTCGAGAGGGTTGGCTTCGGAAGCAAGGACGACTAGTTGTTCCCAATATAGATGAATTGAGAAATGAAGTTTTAAGGGAGAGTCATCACTCGAAGCTGACAATTCATCCAGGTGGAAATAAGATGTATCGGGATATGAAGAGAACCTATTACTGGGAAGGTATGAAGAAGGATGTTGGAAATTTTATTTCCAAATGCATGAACTGCCAGTTGGTAAAAGCGGAGCAGAAGAAGCCCAGTGGATTGCTTCAGCCATTAGAAGTTCCTACATGGAAATGGGAGCAAATATCGATGGGCTACCTAGAACAAAAGCGGGAAATGAAGGGATCTGGGTCATCATAGATCGTTTGACTAAGAGTGCAAGATTCATTCCTGTTCGGTCAACTAGGACTGCATCGAAATTGGATGAGCTATATGTTAAGTGGATAGTCCGGTTCCATGGTGTTTCGAAAAGTATAGTGAGCGATCGAGACCCATTGTTCATTAGTAGATTTTGGAAGAGCTTCCAGGAAGTTTTGGGAACCGAGTTGTGTTTGAGTACAGCTTATCACCCCTAAACAAATGGTCAGACCGAGAGAGTCAACCGAGTTTTTGGAAGATCTCCTCAGAGCATGTGTTTTGGAATTCGGGGGATCGTGGGAAGATCATCTTCATTTGGTGGAATTTTCATATAATAACAGTTACCAGTCAAGCATTGGTATGGCGCCGTATGAAGCATTATTGGAAGACCGTGTAACTCTCCGACATGTTGGTTGGAAACAGGAGAAAAGTTGATACTTGGGCCAGAAATGATTCAACAGACTACGGATTGTATAGCGATCATTCGGCAACGAATGAAGGCAGCCCAAGACCGTCAGAAAAGTTATGCCGATAAGCGTCGTAAGGATTTGGAGTTCGACATAGGTGATATGGTTTTTGTGAAGATTTCTCCCCTGAGGAATGTTATTCGATTCGGGAAGAAAGGGAAATTGACTCCGAGATATGTTGGACCATTCCCGATCATCGAGCGAATTGGAAAGCTCGCTTATAAATTGGAGCTACCAGAAAAGATGTCGGGTGTGCACAATGTTTTTCATGTATCGTATCTACGGAAGTATGTGCACGACTCGAATACAGTGGTTTCTGCTGATAGCTGTGAAGATTTTGAAGTTGATCCAGTTGATAAGAGACCTCGTAAGCCGCTTATTGTTATGGGAACTGACACGAAACAGCTTAGGAGGAAGGTAGTCAAGTTGCTCAAGGTACAATGGAGAGATGATGATGACGACTGTACATGGGAGGAGGAAGAGAGGATGAAGGCAGCTCATCCTGAACTCTTCGAGGTATGACCATAAGGTGTCGTGTCATCTCATGACATTGTAACTTGTTCTAGTCTTAGAATTCTGCATGGTAGGCTAGTAATTGGATGCATGGTTTGTTGGTCGCTATGGATGGTAGGCATGCAGAATAGTTTTTGGTTGTTCTTGTTTGTTTGGAATTTCGGGGGCGAAATTCCTAAGGGGGAGAGAATGTAACGACCCATATTTTACGTATCGAAAGATCGTAAAACTGTTATCGTTGGATCATCTGTATTGTTAAGTCGTCCAGAGGATAGGTCGTAGCGCAGCATAGGGAGGTTCTAGAGTATTGAGCGACCTAAGAATTAGACAACTTAAGAGATTTGAAACGACCTAGGAGTTTGGTCGTATTGGGGCTTAGGTCGTTAGGATTGTTAGGTCGTCCAGAGTTAAGTCAACCAGAGTTTAAGTTGTGAAGTAGTTTAGGTCGATGGAGCGACTAGGGGAGTGGAACGACTAATAGAATTAACGGTATAGGAGTTAGCGACTTAAGAGGTCGAGCGGGTTAACGGCCTAAGGAAAATAGGACTATTGGGCGACTTAAGGACTTAAGGAAGATAGGCCGGTTAAGCGAGCTAACGACCTAAGGTAGTGAGCGACTTTGGATGAGTCGCTAAGTCGCGATGGTGTTAGGCTGCAGCGTTGGAGGGTTAGATCGTTAAGTCATTTGTGTTAGGTCGTTGAGACCCTGTGTTAGAGTTAGGTCGTAGGTCGTTGGGACTTAGATTTAGTGTTAGGTCGCTGTAGTAGTTAGGTCGCGACTTTTGTTAAGTCGCTAAGTCATGATGGTGTTAGGTCGCAGGAGTGTTAAACCGTTGGAAGGTTAAGTCGTTAAGCCGTATGTGTTAGGCCGCGTGAAGGCTTGAGTCGTTAGGTTGGAGGTTGTTAGGTCGTGAGCGACCTAAAAGCGAGCGACCTAAGGATTTCCAGCCTATAAATACACGTGCTTGCCTCACTTTTTGGGATCCGAATTTTGAAGCGACGAAGTGCTGCCATTTTGAGAGCTCGAGTACTGCACTTCTTCACCCCTTTTCTCTTCTTTAATCTAGTGATTCCTTCCATCCAAATTGAAGAGAGATTTCATCGTTTGAAGCGGAACTTTGGCGGATCAAGCTGGATCCTTCGCTGTCCTGATCTGAAGTGTGTTGCTTTTGAGGTGTTTAGGTGATTCGGTGAGTGGTGGTTATCTCTCACACGGACCCAAAGGAGTATATTGGAATGGTGGTTTGATTTTGGGTTAAATAGTGATTTCCATGCATTTTCGTAAACCTAAGTATAGATCCATTGTTCATGAAGATTTGACATCCATTTTACTACATGTTAACCTAAGCAAGTTCATCCATCAAGTCGTAAGGATATTATTTATGATTTTTGCTTGTTAGATTTAAACTCTTTCTTTACATGATTGCCATTTTTGTTATAATTGCTTTTAGATCATGTTTGAATGTTTAATTACTTGGATTAATGATTGTCTTGATTAATTGTTATGAATTAGTTGATTTATGGTTGAATTTGGACAAGTACGGTTAAAGATGATTCAAAAGCTAAGGGAAAGCCTCTTGAATAAGGAAAGCTGTTCGTGGCATATGTGGCAGATGATGAAGCTCATATGGATAGATTTGATGATGATGTTGAGATGGGCTTTGCTATGATGAGATGAGGCGAGGCATGATGTGATGCAGCCTTGGTCTAATCTAGACAGGATCATTCCAAGCATGTTGATAACTCGAGGGATGGTTCGAGTACGTTGATAATGGTTGGCTCGAGAGGCGCTTGAGCTAGTATGAGAATAGTCGTCGAGGAGGATGACTAGAAGGCTGAGATTTCATCGTTATTGAAGGTTCTAGCAGACTCAAAGCAAGAGTACACTGGGCAGATTCGATAGTCCCAAAAGACTACAGTTGGTGGTCGAGTACTCTGGGCAGATTCGATAGTCCTAGGCACGGGCAGCGACGACGTGCGGAATTTTGTCTAGAATCGGGGTTACCATTAGCCCTTGACGGACGGCTGAAAGAATGTAATGGTCATTCAATTAACGGTGATATCGAAGCAATGATAACAGTAATAGCCAGAGTCATGGATGTTTGGATGTTTTGGTTGTATCGTCATTCGGTTTCAAGAGCGATGTTTTCCGGGTGCTTATCTGATCTTGGTTTAGGCCTTGGGGGTTTGTACTTGGAAAACATCGACCATGACTCGAGTGATAATTGCTTTACTTTAAATGTCTGATTTTCTATGTTTACTTCTGCTTAGTGTGTCTGGGGGCTATCACTATAGAATGAGGTGGAGTGGGAGGGTTAGGTTCCTATTCCTTTTACCTTTATGCTCTTTTGGTATGTTGTTAGTTAATTTACCGCTCACTAAGACTGTTGTCTGACTCAAGGTTTTATGTTCAACTCTTATTACCTTGGGCTGTTCATCCATTTTGGGATGGACAGACTAGGTAGCAGGAGACAGGTGCTGTTCTTAGTGACCAACG
The DNA here is from genome assembly GCA_030765085.1 of Allium cepa. Classification (NCBI taxonomy): domain Eukaryota; kingdom Viridiplantae; phylum Streptophyta; class Magnoliopsida; order Asparagales; family Amaryllidaceae; genus Allium; species Allium cepa. The sequence goes on along the minus strand of CM060934.1, from coordinate 663,538,201 downwards.
ATGCTGATGACGAAGACGAGCTGGAGGCTTGCATATTAATTTCTTACTATATGTACTGGAAGTTCCGCTGCTTGTATATTCTCTGAGTGATATGTAGTGAGGCTTGATGTATTGACTATTCAGATTTTTGTATCAAACTACTATGAGGCTTATTTGATGAGATTCTGTTTGTGGGGCTTCACTTTATATATATATTTTCTATTGTATTTTACCCATGCGCTGTGAGTAATACGATAGACTCCGCTGTTTTTACCTTACCTTGATGATCATCCATGGCTGCCTGGCACACTTTACCGCGCACTATTTCCTTGTTTAGTGCAGGAGTCATGGGCGGTCGTCACAAGCAGGGAGCAGACACGTAAGGTTTTTTCCATTATAATAAATGTTTTTGCATTATAATTTTCCATACATACTTCTAGACATCATTGTATACCGTTTATATTTAATTGAATTTGATTCGTAATAAAAATATTGAGAATTATTATCTCTCAATTCAATAAACTTTAAATACAAATAAACATTTACTATAGGAATAAAACTGATACCTACATAACAAGAAACTGATACCTACAGAAACAAAACTGACACCTACAAAAAATAAACTGATACCTACAGAAATAAATACATAGTGTACTAGTATAACTGCTAAATATTTTAATTCAAACCATATTGTATGCTTGTACCATTATTTCTAAAATTCAAATTTTTGTACTAATTATAAACGTATTAATAAAGGAGATGAAAATTTATACTAATATTACATCTTGGTTTCAACAGGCTTGACTGTGGGATTTTTGTAATGATATTCATCATTTCGCTGAACAGAAGCAGGATACCAAAAAAAATTGAAAAGAAAGATGTATTATTAACAAGAGCAAGAATTGCACATGCAATATTAACATACGACGAACACTGCTGGAGTCTGTCAAAATACATGTCAAGCCTAGAAGAACAAAGAAAAGAAAGGAAATGAGTTCACATTGCATTATTTCACAATTAAATTAGATACCTGTGACGTAATGTTGTTATGTTGAAATGTATAGCTGCGAATTAATGATGTTCTGTTGTAATTTCATACTTATGAAGAAATGTTGTTCTGTAAGCAAAACACTGCTGCTTTTACTTCTAAAAACAATACTGGTCTCCTGGAATGATATGTTGTGGTGATGTTCTTTTCTTTTTCTGTTGTTTATATTATAACAAGATTAAATAATGTATGTTCTATCATCCAACTATGGATCCAACATAATATTATCAGTTTTATGATACAACTATCAGTTGTAAAATGATATTATCAATTTTGATGTAATATTACAATACAAAATAGTAACCGGGCATCACTTCTTATGACCGATAGTATCGGTTTTGTTAGAACTTAAACTCAACATACTGTATGAAACAACAATTAGTTCAGGTATCAGGTTTTGCAAACACCATATATTATTATAATTATTAAGGACTACTGCTGTAAATTATAGCACATATTATAATGCACAAAACTGATTCTAAAAACAAACAAAAAATGATAATAAAACCGTTTATATCCAATCAATGAAACATTATCTCCAACCAAATTAACTGATACCAGAACTGTAAAAGTGATACCAAAACTTAAACAATGATACCAAAACTTAAAAAATCTGATACAGCTATAAACTGATAATATTTGTTACTGTAAAAAATGATACTGTAAAAATGATACTGGTACCAAAACTTCCACAAACAAACAACAGAAATCATACTGCAAAAACAAAAAACTGATACTATCATCTATACTAAAATAGCTAAAATTACAATCAATTCCATAATATGCTATACTAAATACAAATTAATAACAAAAGTTCAATTACTATAGACCACTGAAACAAGTCTCACATACACTTATTACTCTAAACAAATTAAAAATATAAAATCAAATCATATCCTCTTTGAAGCTTGACAATTCCGTTTATTATGACCAAATTGCTTGCACTTGCCACATCTGTTTTGCTTGTTATGAAAATATGAAAATCCTCCTTTGTGCTTCACTGATGGTCTGCCAGCGCCACGTTTCTCCTTTGGTGGCTTGATAACATCTTGTATGCTACCATCAACAATAGGCCTATCATAATTTGGAATAGGATTTATAGCATTGGCATGAGAACATCGATAAGCATCAATAGTGAAATAATTCTTGACAAAATCATATACAGACAACTTAGACTTGTTCATACACTTTATAGCATGAGCACAAGAAAATCCTGTAATTTTCCACTTGTTGCAACTACAAATGTGCTCCTTCAAATCAACACAATGAGAGTTTGGAGATTTCACTTCAAAAGCAAAATCAGAAGATTTATATACATCCCATCCAAACCCTTCTTCAATCAATTCATCTAAACGTAACTCCATAGAAGGACATAGACTTGTTCTCCACAAACGACATTCTTCTCTTCTTCTAGCCATTTGTTCCATAATCTTAATACAAATACCATCTAAACACAAAGTAATAGGCAATGCTTGTTCATTTAAAATCCAACTGTTAAAACTTTCTGCAACATTGGAACTATATTCACCATAACGTTTCCCTGGAAAAAATAAATCCACCCACTTATCAAATGGCTTATCCTTTAAAAAATTAACACCAGCAACACCGCCAATTTGACAAAACTTAGAATATGCTCCTTCAAATTCATATAGATTTGAAGCTCTAGAACACATTTTGAATAAATCAACAATAGACACATTTGCATTTTTGGCTTTCGCTGCAGAAAGAAGATTTTGTTCCATATGCAAGTAGCAATAACTGTGATAATCTGAAGGAAAAACATCACAAACACCTGAAAGCAAACCTTGGTGGCGATCGGACATAAAAACTAAAGTACGCTCTTCTTGAAGCATTTGTTTTAAATGGTTCAAAAACCATGTCCAGTTATCCACATTTTCAACAGAAACTACACTCATAGCTAAAGGAAAGAAACCCGCAAATGCAAAAATAATTAGTAAAAAATAAAATAAAAGTAACTACAACCATAAATATAAAAAATTCATAAAAATGATACTAACAGTAACAAAACTGATACCTAAAACCTGGTATGACCATTTTAAAAATATTGATAAGCACAACAGTATGCATATTAATCTTCATTCTAAAACAACAAAGAAACAAAACATGACATATATTTCGATACAAAGCAAATTCCAATACTACATAACTATAAATGATACCATATATGAACTAATTGAAACCGATACTAATAATATACAAAAACCGATACTAATCTCCTGTTTAGCAGTATGAACATATTATATGAAATACAAACTTACAATTTAATACAATGAAAATTCTGATACTAGAAACTTGCTACTTATAAACTACATTTCTTAAAACTGATACCAACAGAATAGAAATTATGATAAAAAAATGTACCTTAATAATTATGCCAAGTATTATAATCTAAAATACAAACAAATCAAGTTTGAAAACAAACACATACCTTGATCACCATTTTTTGCAGTAGCACCCATCAATACACCAGGACGTCCCTTCAAGTGAGTAGCATCTAAGAATATCATAGGACGACAAGACTTGAAACCAAGTAAACAAGCGCCAAAAGCAATAACCACCCTTTGAAATTCATTACTACAAGGATCAACTTCCATATCAACATAAGTATCTGGATTAGATTTCTTCACTGCTTCCAAATACCAACTCAAATCATTATAAGACAAAGCATCATTACCGTGCAACTCCATCGATGCAAGTTGTTTCTCATGATAAGCATAACCATAAGACAACTGAAAATTGTATTCTCTTTTAAAATCAAGTATAATATCCTTAGGCTTTTTACTTGGACAATCGTGGATCTCATCAATAATCATCGATTTAACAAAAGAACTAGATATATGTGGATTATTCACATGTTTAAGACCAGCCCCACAAGAATGATCAGGAACCAAATTTCTCATAAAGAACCTTTTCAATTCTCCAGAATCATAGGAAGCATGGACTTTGAAAAGACAACCATCCTTATATGAAGAGCAAATCACAGTAACTCTTATAGTACAATTCTTTAAAAATACTAATTCATACCCCTTTTGAATTTGATATGCCATCAAAAACTCTCTAAAATGTTCAGCGCCTCCAAAACAAAAACCAACAAAATTGGAAATTCTTAATTTCGACCCTCTCCTCAGCATATCTTTTAAATAACTTTTACCATTAACAACAACATTTGAACAGACAGATACAACAGAAGATGAAGAAGTAGGAACATAGGATGAACTTGAAATAGAAGCACCATCAACAACTTCCAATTCAAAACCCTTAACCTTAACAGTAAAACCAAAGAAAGAACTTTTCTTGTGTAACTGAAAAAAAATTATGCTCTGAATATTAGAATTAGTGTCAACCATAATAACTTTGTCCTCAAGTACATAAGAAATCTGAATAGAAGAAGGAGTTAATTGAGACTAATATCGAGATATCTCATTCTTCAAATCATACAAAGAGCAATCGATAAACAATCGAGTGCTAAAAGTATTATTATTCAACACAAACAAACAGAGAAGGCTGTTATCCCCACTGCCAAAAAAAAAACATTAGTAAAAATAGGTACGATTTAGAACAGTAATTATTCAATTTTACAAAACTGATACCTACCGTAGATAAAACTGATACCTAGATACTGATAAAAAAAATGATATTAAGAAAATATACAAATGATATCCAGAAACTGAACCTAAAATACAGTAGTTTTTCACTCAATCATAAATTTATATACAACCCAACCAACGATACTTCTTCAATCATCCCAACATTAATGCAAGAAAATGCAAAATAAATCAAATGAAAAGTAACTACAAAACAACACTGCATAAAGAAACGAGTATAACAATAAAAAACCTACTGGTACTTCCACAATCATCCATCGATGAATGAAAAAACAAGGAGAAGAACAAGACTGCATATCATTCATAATTATAAACACAATTATAAATCACGAACAATTTTACTTAACTCGAATAGAAAAACATCAAAAAAAAGAATGATATAAGCATACCTGAGAAAAACGAGATCACCGTACAAATATGAAAAGAATGAGATCAACAAAAGCACGGAAGGAAAAAAAATAATCGTTGAAGTGGACGAAATTGAAATAAACGAATAACGTTGATTGATATTACAATTAGAAGAAAGATATTTGATCGCGACTCAAAATTTTGATCGAATGAAGAAGAAGAATAAGCATGCGAGAATTGGGCTGGAAAACAAAAAACGATAATTTGTCCTTTGAAGAAAAATATTTATGGGCCGTCCTTCATAAAAAAAAGCCCCAAAACGTCCTTGAAGAAAATTTCCTGATAATAAAAACCATGTCAACTAAATTAGTAATTTGCAGCACTGATCATTTTATTTCATTGTTCAAGAATGACAAGCGAATTGTCTAACACAAAATATCAAACTTTATATTCAGTATACTAGTAGAACAATTACTGACTATAAATGTAACATAAAAGGAGAACAAAGACTGTATATGTGACGACCTGTCTTTCAATTCCCAGAAAGACGTATCATCAATAAGAAAGAAAGAGACAGAAATAGAAAATATAGAAAGAAAAGAACAACAATCATCAGAATCTCACAGCGGAAACGAAACAAAATATAATATTATACATATCCATTACATAGTTTTACATATCAGAGTACACAAAATAATACGACTTCATTACATCTGACAATTTATAAGAGTCTGCCAAACCAACCCAAAATACAACATCAAAAGTCACTACAGCGGATAGAGATAGATAAGTACGTCTGGACTCCAGCTCCAGCTTCCAAAACATTTGCCAATTCCAACCTAATCACTTGGCTACTCATAAAAATTTGAGTACCCAAGAGTTTATGAAAAACAAAATAAACTCCGGGTCAGACATGAGTCTGGTGTGAGTAAACAAGTTAAAGTTGTTTAACTTTAAAATCATTTGAAAACAAAAGGTATCACATAAGACTTCCCACAAATAAATACGGGTATGTTTTTACCTTACGCTAACCAAAGCATTTGATAGGAAATCCAGTGATATTATAATAGGGTCTAGGGTTTTCAAGTAAATAGAAAATAGCCGAAATTGTTACATCCATTAAATTCCAGCTACTAGCCATGAAAGTGGGTAATACAATCAAAACCGTAGGGTCTCGTAGGGAAAATGGGTTTCCATCAATGGCAGGGCTACTGGGGTACCGCCCGTCACAGTACGGGGCCTAGAACACCGTACCGAGGACCACTCCCGATCCCCTGCAACACAAGGTCGGAACCATCCCTTACTGGACAGTTCCGAACAAGACAACCCCGCAGTTTTGGCCAACAACCGCCCACACAGCCGAAATAAAAAGGGACTTCTAGAAAAGGGAAAATCTCGTCCTACTTGGACATGACCCACTTTGCCTTGCTGCACCTCCCATGTTTTAGCCATTCCCGGTTGATGAGGCTTGAGACTACGATTACCTTTAGAGAACACATCTCTTAGAATGCTCATCATCCACCTGACGATGTTCTGAAAGCATTCAATCCATACAAGTTCGTTCCGGGTTCGAACGAAACCGAAGGCATTATTTCGTTACACTCATTTTGGAATCACCTTCAAAGTTAACGACAATAACCCTTGCACTTTAAAACTCCATCTCGATCTTCACTTTGAGATGTCACGACCTAACGTTTAACTTGGATCGATGTGGTTTTCGAAAAATCAAATTTGATTCCCGATCCCGGTCTCATCGAAATCCAAACGTGTCTTAAAGGCCAAGTTGTTTAAAGATTTAAACAATTCAATTCAATTTTAACATTGAATCCACACAGCATTATCCACAGATAATAACAAACATCTATCACAGATATATAAAATATCTCATCATAGAATATCTCAACTATCATCCAACAGATATCAACCAAATCCACATATTCTATTTAAAACAATCATCCATAAGCAAGCACATCTCTAATTCATATTATAATTAATTTAATTAGTTCAAATTAAATTAATTACTTAAGAATTAATCACTTTACCTTGCTTAATCAATCATTAATTAATTAATCACAATCATTTAATTAATTAATCACTTCTTAATTAACCTCATTATCAATTAATTAATCTTTAATTAATTAATAATTCTTTAATTGTTAACTAATTACTCTAATTATCCAATATTAAACTTGATTAAAAATTAATCATTCCTTAATTGATTATTAATTAACCCTTAATTTACAATTAATTAATCTCAATTAATTTCTTAATTAATTACAAATTTTAAATTAATTTATCTTAATTACTTAATTAATTATAAGTTAATTAAACTTAATCATTTAATTAATTAAGTCTTAACCACTAATTAATTAACTATTAATTATGAACTAATTAATGTTTAATTACTTTATTAATTAACCCTAATCATTTAATTAAATAATTCTTAATCACTAATTAATTAATCATTAATCACTTAATTAATTAATTAATTACTAATCACTTATTAATTAATCTTTAATTATTTAATTAATTATCTATTAATTATAATTTAATTTAATTCTTAATTATCCATTAATCCATAATTAATTAATTAAACCTTAACAAATTAATTAATCTAAAATTATTAATTAATTTAACTTTTAATTACTTTATTAATTAAAGTAAACTTTAATCCTAAAACTTAATTAATTTTCAAAACAAAACAATTTCATTAATTACTTAAAATTATTACATATTTAAAACATTTCCAATTTGTTTAAAAACTTAATTACTTTTTAAAAGTTAAATTTAAATGAATATAAAATCATCTTAAAACTCAACTATCAAAATATAAAATACTTTGAATTAAAAAGTTTAACATTTCACAAAGTAGTTTAAATAAAACTTTAAAACTTAAACAAGTTTGAAAACTTCAAACATCTCTTGCATTTGGTTTGACCCGACCAAACTCAAAACAAACACAAGTACCAAACCCCTACTCTTCCCTTCCTTTTCTTCTTTAGTTTAAGTTAAAACCAAACCCAAAAACAATATACTGGAAAGAAGCAACACTGAAGAATCCCAGACACGACCAAACATCAGAAGCACTCGAGAAAAAACACGAGCCAAGACCTTCCCCTACCCGATCACTAACTCGAGTCACCCATCACTAAAACTTCACTGGCACGAACACTGACACGTGCACGTCGCTCCGACACCGCCGCCACCATCAACGACCCCACTCGCAAACTCCACATCGACCCCAGATTCGACCTTCCACTGTTGATCAGCAACACACGACTCAAATCAAAATTTAGGTTGTTCGCATCCTTCCTGAAACCAACCGTTCATCAGAAAACCCACCGTATCCCATAATCTCGACCATCGTTCGCTACGCAACCTCGGCCACATCACCGTAAGACCTTGACGTAGTTGTACCCAAATCCACTAGCGACTCGATCAATCCAATTATTCCCAGTCACGAAATTCGAATGCAACCAAAACACAGCACACAAACCCTAGTTCCCCTAAATCCCAATTCTTCAATGAATGATTTCCACTTCCACAATTTTTCTCGGGTTCACCGATCATCAATACAACCCCGACCCAAATCTCAACCTCTGGAACTTACCCAATCGCCAAATTTTGCCCAGAGACCAATTTCCGGTCATCAACCAAAAACTTCCTCAAATCCAATTTAAAAATTCTGATTTTTGCCTTAAAAATCATGTTATACAAAGTAGATTCAAGATGTAAAATTGAATCAACAAGTTTCAATACTTGACTTTATCATATTATTAAAAAAAATCACTGTAACAGCCTGATTCAGAAGATTTTTAAACAAATTCTTTTTGAATAACAGTTTAAACCTTAATTCATGTTTAAATAAACCTACAGCATTGAAGATTCAAACTTAATAGTGATTTGAAATGGAAATTTTGAACCCTGTGTTTACATTTACTCTGTAACTTAAAAATACAGAGAAGCATCAGTGAATTTCAAGCATGCACAGTTGAATTATAACATGTAAACAAAAATCTTACAAAAATAGGTACATGCAAGCATCAAACAGATCTAAAATTCACACGCAAACATTTTTCTTACTTAATTTTCTGTTTTTAAATTTACTCACCTGTTTTCTTTCAAGCAGAGACCAGAATTTGCAAAAAATCTGGAAAAGAACTGACTGCAGATCTTAAACTTGAAATTGCTTGATGATATTGCTTTGATTGCTTCTCAAATCTTGAATTTAATCAGAGCTTAGATACCGAGGAGAGCTTGAATTTGCTTTACACTTGATTTTTTTTACAGGAACTTGATTTATTTGCAAAAAAAATTTCTGTAATTTGTTTGTAGATTTGAAATTTGAAGTGAGACCTGAATTCTTGATTAAATTTTGGTTGAAAGTATAGAAATTTATGAAGTTCAGATTTGAAGATGAAGGAGTGATTTCTCTTTGCTTTTTAGAAAACGAGAAAAATTTAGAGGAAGAATATGGAATAGCTTTTTATAGAAATAATTTTGTTTTATAAAAAATTAAAGAAAATATTAGTGTGTTTTAAATTGTAACAAATGTAATCTTCATGCAAACATGATTTTTTAAAATGTTTTTATTAATTAATTTTCTAAATTTAAAATACATTTTTAATTTATATAAATCAATTCTTCTTTAAAGAAATAAATATAAATTAAATTTTATATCCTAAATAAAATCATAGAAATACACCTTCAAAATCAAAATATGATTTAGGATATAAATAACCCTATTTGAAATTTCAATTTAACAATTCAAATTCAAATTAAATTCCAAATTAAATTCAAAAATCAAATTTGATATGAATACAATTTTAACAAATCCATTTCCATTTTGTATATATTAATATCAATTAAAATCAATATACATTTACAATCCATTTATTATTATTGTTTAAAATAACAAATTTATTAATCTTAATTAATTTATTAAAAAGATTATCATATTTAAATTGGGTTTGAAATTCCGGAATATCACAGTATATGCGTAAAATAACGCATCAACAGATATAAATAAATTTAGTTAATCAATGCTTCTAATCAGTTTCATACTTTGATTGTTTAAAATATGGTTAACCCACCGCTGTAAATCATTAATGCTAAATCTTACAAATATATGTACATTTCTTTACAATTGGACTGAATTTTCACCACTTTTTTCTTTCAATTTGACTGATAGCTCTCCTTTATCTTCTGCTTGAAACTCTTATTTTGTTATTCTTTCAACATCAATTATAACCTTTTAATTTTAATATAATTTAAAATATTATCTTGCCTTCATTTTTCATAGAAAGCAATATAATGTAATTGCGGTTTTTGGGTGCAAAAGGCAAAGCTAAATGGAAGTTGGCTTTATAGTACAAAAGATGAGTGTAGTTCTCTAACGTTATTTTGTGGAATCATAGGTAAATTGCATGTTGGTGATTGATATGGTTTTGCTTTGAAATTTATTGATATAACATGGTGGGGATGGTTGAAATGTTGGAAACTAATAGGGGAGGTTATACGAATTTTCTCCACAAATTTTTTTATATTTTATCACGATGTTGGAGTGTAGCTTTGGACCGAGGTATTGCCGGACAAGGAAGGTGAGGAACGTTGGGGGGACGGTGTTGCACCTATCCCGGTATAAATAAGGCACTACCGCCATTAGGCAGTAGTGAACTCAGACGCACACACAGTTGAGAAATTATTCTCACCTGCCGTGTGCAGGTAACTCACCTGCATATGCAGGTGAGAAATTATTCTCACCTGCCTTATGTAGGTGAGTGATTATTAACTGCATGTGAAAATGAGAATATATCTCACTTACGCATGTAGGTGCTGCATGTGTAGATGAGAATATATCTCACCTGCACATTCAGGCGAGGAGTCCCCGCCTGCGTTCGCTTGCGTAAGTAGGTGAGGAAAAATCTCACTTGCTTGCGCCGGTGAGGTGTGGGCTGAGGCCAAAGTGGTCTTGCAAGCCACTACGTCTTTGTGGTCTGGGCCTATTTTGGTATAACAACAAGAAATAAGATTTTTTTTAAAAAACATGAATTGTCGAATGAATAAAAATAAAAAACGTTTCTTTGTTTCAATATTATAAATTTAAAATAAAACTGTATGGCAATAAGGTATTAAGGTTTAAACGTAAAAGTTAATGTACGATTGATAGTTGTATAATTTTGGGTGTTATGCTTATATGTGAATGAAGGTAATCGTGTGTTGAAATTTCTTATATATTTCTTTTAAATGCTTTTTCTCACTCATATCAAATTAGCCATTGTATGTATGTGCAAGTTAGAAACATTAAGTGCACTGAATATATTTTTTGGTCATTAACTGTTGGGCGAATTCTCGCCACCGAACCAAAAAGCTTCTCTAGCAACCCCTGCCGAACCAGGTGGCCACCGAACCAACCCATCCTCCTCGTATCACCGAACCATGATCCACCGAACCACGTACAGCCGAACCAGCCCATCCTCCTCGTATCACCGAACCAAATCCACGCTACCGAACCAACTACAACCGAACCACCTTCCCTCCACGCTACCGAACCAACTCTGACCGAACCACCTCGCCTCCATGTTCTACCGAACCAACACCGCCTTCATGCCGAACCAATCCCTTCCCCATCACCACCGAGTCAACCTGCCACCGGACCACTCCATCACCGGTCCAAGCTCCATGCCGAACCAACACCTCTAAACCCACTGCCGAATGAACCTCCAAACCACCTACCACCGGTCCACTCCATCACCGGTCCAAGTTCCACGCCGAATGAAGCCTCGCCGAACCAGAACACCTTCAGGCCAGAGTGCTTCAGCCCAGGCCCGCCAGCTGCTATATACTTCCAGGAACCCTGCCCCCGACCTCACTCTATAAATAGAGGGGCAAGGGTACAACAATGGCAGACAAGTTTGAGAGCTCAAGCACGGAAGGAACTTTCAAACAACTTTCATATACTTGTATACAAAGCTTTGTACTTGTAATCTGAAAGAAAAAGGATAATAACATATAAAGTGGACGTAGTTACGTTCTGGCCGAACCACTATAAATCTGTGTGTCTTTTACAGTTCAGTCCCTGTTTTTTTACATATTTGCATAAGTCAACCAAATCATTGAAAACCACATAAAATCAACTAAATAATACGACTTGGAGGTGTTTGTCCATTTTTTGCGCAAACATTTTTGGTGCTTTCACTGAGAACTTGGAACTCGAAGCTTCAGCTTCCCTCATTCGACCTTCTTTCCCAATAGCACCCTTCATTGCCTGGGAAACATGACTTCCAGGCCGAGAAAAGACGCCAATAAGGGAAAGAACGTTGCAACCAGCAGCGCTCCAGATCCAGTGGATCCAGATCAAGAGAACCGTCCCACTACGACAGCAGTGCCAAATGTAGATCAGGCAATTCCGACAGCCCCTACCGCGGAACAACCGGCAGCAATCACTAGGGCAGACCTAGACAGAGTTGTGGTTGAAGTGACTAACCGCTTCGCATCCCAACAAGAAGCTTTGGTGAACCACCTCATGTCACGCTTGAGGGATGCCGAAGAATCCAACCGCAATACTGAATCATGGGGTGAATCTCAATCTGGGGGATCTCAGAGACAACAAAGGTCTTCCCTCTTCGAAGAAGCTATCAACAGGAACAACAATGATAGGGGCCGCGCTCGGACTCAGCCCGAACTCCGACTCGAGGAAGCGCTTGGAACTGGACCCAATGGGGGAGGCACCAGGCGAGGGTCGGATGTAGCTGAGCCAGTCATGCCGCCTAATCATAGAAACCCCGCTGAACGGAGCCGAGCTAGAACCCAGCCCGAAGTTGACCCCATGGAAATGCTCGAAACAGAACCCCACAGGGGAAGATCAAGGCAGGGGGCAACGGTAGCTGGTCCTAGCATGCATCCGAGCAGCCAAAGACAGCCACTGGATAACGTCAGAAGTGATAGACTATACCATCCCTACAGGTCATCTAGACGAGATCGATCCCGCAGGGAAGAACCAGGCTCATTTTTTTCCGCTCCAAATTCTGATGAAAGAATGGCACGATTGTTCAGGGAATGCGTCCGACTGGAGCAAAGGGATCGAGGGATAGGCGCTAGGGTAACCAGCCCTTTCACCCGCGACATCGAAACCGCCATCACCCCTCGAGAATGGAAAATGCCGACAATGGAACCTTACAAGGGAACGTCTGACCCCATCGTACACTTACAGAGATACACCCAGCATATGCTCATGAGCGGAGCAACAGAGGGAGTGTTATGTAAATGCTTTCCACTTTTCTTGGCAGATCTAGCTACCTCCTGGTTCTGCCACCTACCTCAAGGGTCCTGTTATCCCGCTTTTTGGCAAAGCCGTGATATCAAAAGATTGGTCGAAAACGGGAAACAGTCCGTCTTAGAGATTGGTTATACATCACTTAGCTATGGATATCGATGAATTTTGCCCGAGTCCGGATCAGGCCACGATTGATAGGACACGACAAAAAAGGTTGTAGGAGCCATCATTTCAAGTTTCAAGTCAATCCGAGTTCGTATGCTCAAGATATGATGGATTCAGTGTGAAGAGAAATAGTCGTTGTCTGGTTCGAAACCATGAATTTCGAACCCATCCTTTTCGAAACCATGCTGTTCGAAACCATCCATGCCCTCTCCTTCGAAACCACCTAGTTCGAACCCATCCACGCCCTTGCCTTCGAACCCATGATGTTCGAACCCATCAGCTAGTACCCAGCCTCGACTCCATCGCCTTCGACTCCATTACCTTCGAACCCACCACAGTAGCATACCTTCGAATCCACGACTTCACTCGGCCTCACATCCTCACTTCGAACCCATCGAATAACCCAATTCGAACCGATCAACTTCGAACCCATAAGAATTCCTGGATTCGAATGTCACGTTCGAAACCAAGAGTGCTTCCTATTTCGAATCCACCGAGTCGATTGGTTTGGAGGACGTGTTCGCCGTAGTTCACGGAGTCGAAGCGGTCCATTCGGAGATAAGTTAGGATCGATTCGAATATTGCGCGCCACGTCACTGCAAGCTCACGTGCACTGATGGATTCGAACCGAAGGGTTCGAAATAATGGGTTCGAACGCCTCAGCCAACCGAAGGTGTCGATTTCGAACCGAGCATATCTCCTTAACCATAGATCCAAATGCAACCAAATTTTCACAGTATCTTCCATGTGAGGTAAAGATTGTTCCTGCCAAGTTTCAGCTCGATTGGACCATTTATTGATGGGTTCGAAATCACTTCGAACCGATGTCAGATCGAGACGAAACTTGGTGGGGTCGGTCGCGTGGGCCCACTCACGTGCCAGAAGGAGTCTCACGAAGTTTCAGCAAGATCTGGGCCTCCAACGCCTATAAATAGCACCCTGAAGCCTTCAGAAAAGGGGATCTTTTCCGCCATTGAACGCCAAGATTCTGCCGGATTCAAGTTTAACTATCAGAATCGCTGTTGTATTCAGATTTCAAAGCAATTGTCAGCTGTAATCCATTGTAATCGATTGAATCGAGCAAAGCAATAAAGAGAAACCCTTCAAAGTGGACGTAGGCACGAACGCCGAACCACTATAAATCCTGTGTTTGTGATTGTTGCTTGTGAATTACTGTGATTTGTTACTTAGAGCTGAATTCTATACTGATTGTTGCTGAGTTCTGTGCTGAATATTATTGAATTGAACACGTAAACGGGTGCTTTCACGACCTTGGGTGTTTGTGACCAATTTTGGCGCAAACATTTTGGTGCTTTCACTGAGAATTGAACTCAGGAAGAAGTTGGATTTGAAAGTTCAGAAGTTCAGATTTAGGAATTATGGCAAGGCAATCGAGTAGGAGACCAAGGACTGAGAGAAGCGAACCACAGGGAAGCCAAGAGGCTTCGTCAGGAGCAAATCAACCATCAATATACATTACTAGGGACGAGATGGAAACTATGATGAAGAGGCAAGAGGAAATGATTCAGAGTTTACTCCATCAGATAGGACAGCTCGGAGCACAGAATAGGGAAGCCAATGGAGCCCAGAACGGAGCAGGACCATCCGGAGTAGCACCTGGATTAGGGGGCACACCCTTGGAGGTTTCGGAGGGAGAAAGGGGAGCATCTGCGCAACCCGGTAGTAGTAGAGATGCAAACGCTCAGTCAAGGGGGCAGATCCCGGAGTTACCTCGTGAACTCGGGGGGCAGGTTGGAAGTAGTGAACAAGGGTTACATCTCGGAGACAATGACCGATTAGCAGAGATAGTTAGGAGAGCTTTGAGAGGCGGTATGGTGAACAAAGATTTGGAAGATGTTAATAGAAGCCCTTTTACTTCAGCAATCAGGCAAGCCAGGAACCCACCTGATTTCAAACTACCATCATTGGATATGTATGACGGGAGAACGGACCCCACGGTCCATCTGACAAAATATATAAGGCATATGGAAGTGCTGGGGGCATCGGAGGAGGTTATGGCCCGGTGTTTTCCATTGTACTTAACAGATATCGCTGCACTATGGTTTAGACAGTTGGAGAACGGATCCATCGGAACATGGAATGGTTTAGTGGAGAGATTTATGAGGCAATTCAGGGTTCATATTACAAGACCCAAGAACGTGATGACTCTGGCAACCCTAAAGCAGAAGGCCGGAGAGACCTTGAGAAGTTATCTAACACGATTTAATGCAGCAGCAGCTTCAGTGGATAGAGCGGACCCATCCATGGTGGTAATGGCAGCTGTGTCCGGAATAGCTGACGGCACAGAGTTCAAGAATTCATTGACTAAAGATCCACCCACAGATCTGGAGGAATTCTATCATGAAGCAGAAAAGTTTTTACGATTAGAAGATGCGAATGCCGAGAGAGAAGAAAGAGATGGGATAGAAATTTTTGCATTTAGAGACGAAAAGCCTCTTAAAAAGGATTCGGACAAGGATAGAGGTAAAAGAAAGATTGAGAATGACAGAGACAGATCGAAGCGGCAACGAAGGGAGCCGCGATTCACCACCTACACTGAGTTAAACGAGAGCCTGGAACGAATTTATCAGGATACCAAAGAACAGATTCCGTATCGTAGGCCAATGCGAAGGGATCCTACTTCTGACGAAAGGAAATCAGATAAGTTCTGTATATTCCATGAATTAAATGGTCATAATACTAACGATTGTAGGCACCTGAAGGATGAGGTGGAAGGGCATATCAGGAACGGTATGCTCCTTCAATATGTGAGGAGACGAGCTCCTGTGGCGGAACCAGAACGACCACCGTCCA
The DNA here is from genome assembly GCA_030765085.1 of Allium cepa. NCBI lineage: Eukaryota > Viridiplantae > Streptophyta > Magnoliopsida > Asparagales > Amaryllidaceae > Allium > Allium cepa. Next base: position 663,521,946 of record CM060934.1, on the reverse strand, counting down.
CATCAGCTAGAGGCGACCCCGAACCAAGGCACCGTCTGGTTATCAACTGAATGAAATAACGATGAACAAGTCGTAAGCTTCCACTACCACAATTAAATCATTTTCACATGCGCGAGATCGCGAACGATCTCCAGGCATGCTCTGAGTGATCGTCGACCGTTTCGTAGTGGGAACTTACACTTTGACATCCATGCTTTACCTTCGTTTCATTTTGATTTGAACGTTTGGACTTTGTTTATTTGGACATTGTTTTTGGAACTCATCTGTTTGATAATTATTTGATTTTGATAACTCTGGAATGACTAAGTTACGCACACATGTATGGGGTCACGAACGATCCCTAGGTATGCTCTGAGACGGCGATGAACCGCCCCTATAAACGATCCAGGAACTCACCCGAACGTGACCCTGGCATCGATAACACCAAGCCCTCCCGGGCACACACACAATCCGCCTCGAACGGCACCCGACTTCGAACAGTCATAGCTCACCTTACCTCAATGGCTTGATCGCGAACGGTCGTCACTTGAGGTCCGACATCTGACCACGAACGGTCACGAATTCGCCTCGAACGGCACACGATCGCGAACGATCACTTCCTGCCTCGAACGCCATCGATCGCGAACGGTCATGGCTCACTGATTATGAAATCCGACCTCGAACGGTCACCACTCGCCTTGAACGGCACTTGGTCGCGAACGATCATCATTTGCCACGAACGGCAGTCGACCGCGAACGGTCCCATCTCATCATTCGCCGCGAACGGCATCGACCGCGAACGGTCCTATTCCATCTTATGCCACGAACGGCACGGACCGCGAACGGTCCCGATTCACTTCAAGCAGCATGCGATCCCGAACGATCGAAGCATGCATTTGTACGCTCGACCGCGCACGGTCGCACTTCCCCTCGAATGGCTCGATCACGAACGATCGTCATTTGAAGTTGAGCGCTTGACCATGAACGGCCGCACTTCATCCCAAATGGCTCGATCCCGAACGATCGTCATTTGAGGACATATGAAACTATTGAGTTCTTTGCAGGTTGATAATCGGATACGAACATCCAACTCGAAGCATTACAAAACACACCTTCCTACCGCAAGGCATGTTTTGGGGGGCAAAATGTTATCCCGCTTTTTGGCAAAGCCGTGATATCAAAAGATTGGTCGAAAACGGGAAACAGTCCGTCTTAGAGATTGGTTATACATCACTTAGCTATGGATATCGATGAATTTTGCCCGAGTCCGGATCAGGCCACGATTGATAGGACACGACAAAAAAGGTTGTAGGAGCCATCATTTCAAGTTTCAAGTCAATCCGAGTTCGTATGCTCAAGATATGATGGATTCAGTGTGAAGAGAAATAGTCGTTGTCTGGTTCGAAACCATGAATTTCGAACCCATCCTTTTCGAAACCATGCTGTTCGAAACCATCCACGCCCTCTCCTTCGAAACCACCTAGTTCGAACCCATCCACGCCCTTGCCTTCGAACCCATGATGTTCGAACCCATCAGCTAGTACCCAGCCTCGACTCCATCGCCTTCGACTCCATTACCTTCGAACCCACCACAGTAGCATACCTTCGAATCCACGACTTCACTCGGCCTCACATCCTCACTTCGAACCCATCGAATAACCCAATTCGAACCGATCAACTTCGAACCCATAAGAATTCCTGGATTCGAATGTCACGTTCGAAACCAAGAGTGCTTCCTATTTCGAATCCACCGAGTCGATTGGTTTGGAGGACGTGTTCGCCGTAGTTCACGGAGTCGAAGCGGTCCATTCGGAGATAAGTTAGGATCGATTCGAATATTGCGCGCCACGTCACTGCAAGCTCACGTGCACTGATGGATTCGAACCGAAGGGTTCGAAATAATGGGTTCGAACGCCTCAGCCAACCGAAGGTGTCGATTTCGAACCGAGCATATCTCCTTAACCATAGATCCAAATGCAACCAAATTTTCACAGTATCTTCCATGTGAGGTAAAGATTGTTCCTGCCAAGTTTCAGCTCGATTGGACCATTTATTGATGGGTTCGAAATCACTTCGAACCGATGTCAGATCGAGACGAAACTTGGTGGGGTCGGTCGCGTGGGCCCACTCACGTGCCAGAAGGAGTCTCACGAAGTTTCAGCAAGATCTGGGCCTCCAACGCCTATAAATAGCACCCTGAAGCCTTCAGAAAAGGGGATCTTTTCCGCCATTGAACGCCAAGATTCTGCCGGATTCAAGTTTAACTATCAGAATCGCTGTTGTATTCAGATTTCAAAGCAATTGTCAGCTGTAATCCATTGTAATCGATTGAATCGAGCAAAGCAATAAAGAGAAACCCTTCAAAGTGGACGTAGGCACGAACGCCGAACCACTATAAATCCTGTGTTTGTGATTGTTGCTTGTGAATTACTGTGATTTGTTACTTAGAGCTGAATTCTATACTGATTGTTGCTGAGTTCTGTGCTGAATATTATTGAATTGAACACGTAAACGGGTGCTTTCACGACCTTGGGTGTTTGTGACCAATTTTGGCGCAAACAGGTCCATCAGCTCATGGGAGATGTTGAAAGAAAAGTTCATTAGCCAGTTCCGCATTCATGTGGAACAACCCAAGGATGCTTATTCTCTATCTACTGTCAAACAGAAATCCGGAGAGACACTGCAGCAATACCTAACCCGGTTCAATGCCGCAGCGGCAGCAGTTCAAGATGCCGATGAGAAACTCACCCTAATGGCCCTCTTTAGTGGTGTGCACCCAGATACCAAGTTTGCTAGAAGACTAACTAAAGAAAAACCAGCTACCTTGCCCGATTTCTTCCATGAAGCTGGGAAGTACATGAGACTCGAAGAGGCTGCCGCTGAAAGACAGACAGGACCACAGACTAAGACGGCTCATGGAAACGCCCCCGCCGCAGCGAAGGACATTCGGAGAAACGACTCCAGAGACAATGCAAGGGGCAAGAAGGGAGAAAAACGCTTGTACCGACCAGGACCGAGATTTGACGCTTACACTCCCTTGAATGAAACAGTCGAGAACATCTTCCTGGCCACCCAGGACGAACTTACATACAAGCGCCCCCTACAAGAAAGAGTCGGATCGCGCAATCCAGTCCGGAAAATTCTGCCGTTTCCACGAGTCTCATGGGCACGATACTAATGAATGCCGCCATCTCCGAGACCTAATTGAAGAACACATCAGGAGAAAGAGATTAGAACGCTGTGTGAAGGGACAGGACATGACCGCAGCTCCTGCCAAGGAAAACCCAGGGCAGCTCCACCCAGAGACAGGCGGAGGAAATCGCAACACCAGCGGCTCCAGCCAAGAGAAGATAGTGATCCATACAATATCAGGAGGGCCACACATCGCCGACAAGAGCTGGGCAGAAATGGAAAGATATGGAAACTCACTCAGAAGCGAGGGTGACTGCGTCAATTCTGTTATGGAAGAACGCCACCCTAACCGGAAGGAAAATAATGACATCACATTCAGTGGGCGCGACCTAGAAGGAAGGCAGTACCCACACATGGACCCTATGGTCATCTCTGCCTGGTTCGGTCCAGCCAAAGTTTTTCGAATTTTAATAGACACTGGAAGTTCAGTAAATATCTTATTCAAGCATGCTTTCGACAAAATGAAGCTGTTAATGAAGGATGTATCCCCCTACAACAAACCACTACACGGTTTCACTGGAGAAGCAAAGATGCCCCTCGGACAATTGGATCTCTTTGTTGAATTGGGAAGTCATCCCCGCTCCGCCGTTCGGAAACAAACATTCGTGCTAATAGACAACCACTCGGCCTACAATGACTTTTTAGGAAGACCAGCCTTGTCTGACTTCCAAATTGTCCTTGCCCCATGGTGCCTAAAGATGAAGTTCACAACGGATAATGGAGTGGGAGAAGTAGAAGGGGATCAAGATGCCGCTCGGGACTGCTATGTAACCGAACTTCGCAATAATCGCAGGAGAGATAAAGGGAAAAATGCAGAGACTATTCTCTGCATGAAAAGCTTGGAAGCATAGCAACTAAAGAAAGCCCCTCCTCTTCGGTATACCAGTGATCCTTTCAATGAATTAGACCCCAGGGACAAAGAGGAGGAGGCCACCGCCGAGCCTGCAGAGGCTATGGAATTCATATCTGTAGACAAACGCGACCTAAGTAAACTGCTGAGAGTCGGATCTCAGTTAAAAAGAGAATTAAAGAATCAACTCATTGATTTTCTTCGCCACAACATGGATGTATTTGCATGGACACACGCTGATATGACTGGAATCTCCCCGGACATAGCGTGCCATGCACTGAACACTGATCCTACCAAGGTGCCGGTAAAGCAGAAGAAGAGAAGTATGGGGGCGGAACGATCAGCAGCCCTCGAGGAAGAAGTAAAGAACTTACTTGCCAATGACTTCATACGTGAAGCCATCTACCCGGAATGGATCGCCAACCCGGTACTGGTAAAGAAAGCTAATGGGAAGTGGCGAACATGCATTGATTTCTCCAACTTAAATGACGCTTGCCCGAAAGACTGCTTCCCTCTCCCCCGAATTGACCAACTCGTGGACAGCACTGCCGGACACGAACTCTTATCCTTTATGGACGCATACTCAGGATATAACCAGATCCCTATGCACGCCCCCGATCAAGACCACACTAGCTTCGTCACTGACCGAGGATTGTACTGCTACAAGGTAATGCCATTTGGACTTAAAAATGCCGGAGCTACTTATCAGCGCCTCGTCAACAAGATGTTTGCGGAATTGATGGGACGGACTATGGAGGTCTATGTGGATGACATGCTGGTTAAATCAAGAAAAGCCAACGATCATGTAAGCCACCTGGACGAGATGTTCCAAGTACTCCGCCAATATGGAATGAAGCTGAATCCTCTAAAGTGCTCCTTCGGAGTGTCTTCAGGAAAGTTCTTGGGATTCATCGTCCATGCCAGAGGGATCGAAGCAAACCCCGAACAAGTCCGAGCCTTGCAAGATATCAAAATACCATCCACTCGGAAAGAAATGCAAAGCCTAAACGGGAAGGTGGCCGCCTTAAGCCGGTTCATCTCTAAAGCAACTGACAAATGCATTCCTTTCTTCGAGGCCCTGAAGAAAGGCAAAGGAAAATTCGAATGGACCGATGAGTGTTCAACAGCTTTCCTTAACCTAATCGAGCACCTCCAACGGCCACCAGTACTCTCGACTCCGAATGAAGGCGAAGAACTATACCTATATCTTGCTGTGTCATCCCATGCTCTAAGCGCCGCTTTGGTAAGAGAAGAAAACCGCACACAACGGCCAGTGTACTTTATAAGCAAAAGGTTCACGGGAGCAGAAGCCCGGTATCCCAAACTCGAGAAACTGGCATACTATTTACTAATCACATCAAGGAAGCTACGACACTATTTCCAATCTCATCCCATCAGAGTCCTAACCGACCAACCATTGAGGCAAGTGCTCCATCGTCTCGACACCTCTGGGCGACTGCTCAAGTGGTGCATCGAGCTAAGCCAATATGATATCACCTACCATCCTCGCACTGCCATCAAGGGACAAGCCATAGCCGATTTCATCGCCGAGTTCACTATCAACGAAGGCTGGGACTAATCTGAAATAGCAGAAGATATCAAGTGGAATCTCTTCGTAGATGGAGCGTCAAACGAACAAGGCTCGGGGGCAGGCGTTGTGATCATCACTCCCAGGGGAAGAAAGCTGCGTTATGCACTAAGATTGGAATTCGCTGCCACCAACAATGATGCCGAATATGAAGCAGTAATAGCCGGATTAGAGCTTGCCCTGGAGATCGGAGTCAGTTCCTTATGTCTTTACAGTGATTCGCAACTCGTCGTAAATCAAATACTAGGGGAGTTCCAGACTCGAGGAGAGCGGCTCACGGCATATCTGAAAAAGACCAAGCGGCTGCTCGATCAATTAGATCACTACTCGATCAAACACATTCCTCGAGAAGAAAATCAAGAGGCCGACGAGCGGGCAAAGCAAGCTGGCATAGGAGATGATACCACTTCTGGAACGATAACGGTCTCAAGGCTACTAACCCCGAGTTTCGAGCAAGTAAATCTGATAGCTGCAACCGAAGAAGAAACATGGATGACCCCTATCCGAGAATACTTACAAAACGACACCCTACCCGACGGGTGAAATGAAATTAAGAAAATTCTAAGGAAAGCCTCCCGCTACACAATGCAAGAAGGCATCCTCTATCGGCGCGGCTTCTCTAACCCCTTATTGAGGTGCGTTGCTGGAAGAGAAGCCAGGGAAATTCTATCCAATATCCATCAGGGAAGTTGTGGAGACCACACCGGAGGGCAGACCCTAGCAAAAAAGATACTCCGATATTGGTATTTCTGGCCCACTTTAAACAAAGATGCCTTGAACTTCGTCAAGAGATGCGACAGATGTCAGAAATTTGCCAAGATTCATCGACTACCCACAAATGAGATTACTCAAATGACCAGCCCTTGGCCCTTTGCAGTATGGGGAATTGACTTGATTGGCGAACTGCCAACGGGCCGAGGCGGAGCCAAATATGCTATAGTGGCAGTTGACTATTTCACCAAATGGGTGGAGGCGGAACCTCTAAATAAAATACCTTCGGCAAAAATTATCAACTTCTTGATCAAAAATATTCTTTGCAGGTACGGAGTCCCACTCAAGATCATATCAGACAACGGACTTCAATTTGACAGCGAAGAATTCGCCAACTGGTGCCAAGAACATGAGATTCACAAAAGCTTCTCATCCGTGGCTTATCCCCAGGCAAACGGCCAAGTCGAAGCTGTCAACAAGATCCTCAAGACCTTAATCAAGAAGAAACTTGAAAAGTCAAAAGGCGCTTGGGTGGACGAACTTCCTACGACACTTTGGGCCTATCGCACATCTTACAGAACTTCAACAGGGCATACTCCCTTCTCTTTGGCATACGGATCGGAGGCTATGCTCTCAGTTGAAACTATAGTGCCCTCTCACCGTAGGATCCACTACAACCCGAAAGAGAACGAAGAGCTCCTCCTCATGTCTTTGGATCTGATTGAGGAGAGAAGAAATGACGCAGCACTCAAAGCAGCAGCTCATAAACAAAAAGTGGCAGCACTATACAACTCCAAAGTCAAACATCGCAGCTTACAAGAAGGAGATCTTGTCCTCAAGCGAATCTTTCCGCGCCCCGGGGCACTGGACCCCATCTGGGACGGACCATATGTAATTCATAAAGATCTCCACAACGGAGCTTATATTTTGTCAACAGTGGACGGAGAGGTGTTCCAGAGGGCATGGAACATCCGACACCTCCGTCGATACTTTTCTTAACTTGTACTGCCCATATGAAGTGAATTAACAAAGAGAATCAGTGGACGTAGGCATTTTCGTGCCGAACCACTTTAAAAAACTTGGCTCTTGTTAACTTGTTCCTTTATATCTTGGCTACTTGTTAAGCTTTATCCTTTGCTGTTGAACAAAATCCTTTGCAGATGGCATTTCAATTCAGGGGTTCACGACACAACTCCACCTGGACAAGATCTAACAGGTACGCTACGCTCCTATGCCCTCGCCAATGAGACACTTTGCTCCGGTATCCCTCTACCGCGAGTTAACTCATTGTTTGCCTCGGCCCTTAAAGCCGACTGTAATAAGCCGAGTATAAGTCATCAAAAAAAGGCCGACTATAGCCGATGACAGCTCATTACAGCGATTCGGCTCGCCGACAACTGTGAACCGATCATAAGCCCCAACATAAGGTGTGGCCAGCCAGGGGCAGTTCACAGTTGACGATCGGCCCCCACGCTAGCCGGCCACAGTAAATCGAATAATACCCACGATTACGGGCCATAATGGCCCGGGTAGTTACTGTGCGCGATCGGCTCCGATGTGTCTTAAGTGCGGCTGTGGTAAAAAAGAAAACTCCCCGCAGAGGAGTAAGATGGGTGACAAATGTCTCCAAGACCCACAGCTAGGGAAAGTGACTACAAAACCCGTTTTCCACGAACTTAAGCACATCGACGGCCTTCCGTGACTGAAAGTTTTACTTTTCCTATATTTCCATTTCATTTAAAACTTTTCTCCTATTCTCCGTAACGGTGCTTGAAAGTACAGGACATGAAATAGGGAACGCTCGCTAATGGGAACGGAAACTTACGATCGGGTGGCGAGACACTCAACAGCATTCAGTGCTTAGTCTTACAAGGCGCACGCAGTTGCCGTCCACAGCCGAAACATGAAAGGCGGTACCTTCTACTTTTATACATTAATGCATAGCTGCAGTTCATATTCACACATCACATTTACGTTGCAAAATGAGAAAATTATACTTTAAGCAAAAAACTTGGCATCAGGCACAGTCAAGTCACTAGTAACATGCATAGTTACATCACTTACACAGCACAACAAAATAGCGATAACATTCCAACATAAAGGAATCAGCTTATGTTATGAAATTACATAAAGTCATTATTACAGTACATTAATGTTTTGAACTAGCATGTACAGGAATGTCAAGCAGACCAAATAAAATAACCAGCTGCATTAGTGCTAACCACTACACTTCAGAACCAGCTCTCCTAATCTACTTGGTTGTTGGATCGGAACTCCCAGCATGTTGACCAGAGGTCCCACCTGTCCAATTCAGAAGAAGAATCCATCAGATAAACAGTGAACGATCAAGTTATGAAAGTCTAAAAAGAAAAGAAAAGAGAGACTCACCAGCACCCGCCTCTCGGTCCTCATCCCCCAACTGCACACCGGCTTCCTCCGCAGCAAGTAGCCGCATCCCCTCCTTCACCGCTACCTTCTCCTCCTTTGAGAACTGGACGGTTAGCATGTCCATCCTGAATGCCGCTCCACCTTCCTTATCCGCATCAGCCTTGGCCTCCTCCAAAGCTCGAAGATATATCCTAGCCATGACCGGGGATAGTCATCCATCCAGGATAAATTACCCTTCTTCCAGGTATGGAAGTACATATCCTGCAACATCTCATCCATCATCCCCTCATTCTCCTCAAACTCCCTCACCCGGGCCTCGGAAGACAATAACTTAGCGACGGCGACATCCCTCTCCGATCGATATCTCGAGCGGTCAGCCTGGAGAGACCTCCTCATTTCCTCCATCTCTTCCTTTAGCCTGGCCTGAGCAAGCTCTGCGGCCTCAAGCCTCCCAGATAACTCCTCTACTTGCTCGAGATCCGCTCTCCGAACCTCGTCCACCGTAGCAATGGCTATGTCAATCCTCTCCTTGCAGGTGGCCTCCACCTTTCGCAACTCAGCCTTGCTAGCCTCCTCCATGATTTTCTTTAGTCATCGGGTGGCCGCCTCATGCTGGGATATCTGAATAGCCTGGTCGTCAAGTTGTTTGGCCTGATCAACAACCACTAACCGAAACCTTATATTAGCACTCCCTATCTCCTCCCCGGCCTTGGCCAATAGAGCGTGATGTTCCATTAACTTCTTGACCTCCTCCGCGACCCGGTCGATGTTGGCCTTGGCTTCGTCCCCCATAGCAGCTATCCGAGTAGTGAGCAGATCCAGATCTAGGGACTTAGCCTCATCAAGAACCCGAACCATGGGATTGCGGGGAAGAAGATGCTCGCCCGTGGCCTCGTCAAATAAAATATCCTGAGAGCTTGGGTCCAAATCCGGGTGGCCGGCAAAGGGATTGCGAAGCATGTCGGGACGTTTTATGCGGATCACAGTAGGATTCTCGGAAGGAGGCGGAGAGGGGGCAAACTCCGTGGTCTCCTCCGCGGTATCTCGGGAAGGCCGAGTAGAAGGCTGAGGACCAGGTGGTGAATAAAAGAAGGAACGCCTCCTCTTTCTCTGCTGGATACCTTCCTCAATGACTCCAAGAAGAGAGCGATATCTAACTACATCCCCAGAACGGACGGTTGGCGGCTTCGGCTTAGTAGAAGCTCTCATCAACTTGAATTGTTCGAGGCAGTGTCGAACGTCTGAAGTTTTGTCCACCTCGCCTGCCCCTATAATAAAGAACAAGTGTTACGAGCATACAATGGTCCATAATTCGAGAAATATGTTAAGTTAAAAAGAATGAGAAGACACATCTATTATACAAACCCTGCGGAGGAATAGGATCCTGCAATAAGTCCTGGATTTCATCCTAGGACGGGAGCGAGCCATAAAATATTCCTAAGTCCCTATCATAAATGGAGTCTGCAGAAGTCAAAAGTTCACCTTGCACTGCCGGAGTCACCCTAGCCGAGGAGCTCTTAGGGGATGGATCGGCGTCAGCCCCGGCCTTGCCAGTCCTCTTCGCTTTCTCCGCCAAATCCGATTCTCCCTCCGATTCCCCGAAAGCTTGACGGAGAGCCTCATCCGTCCACTCCTGAAGCTCCCCCACTTTCCCGGAGGTTAAGGCACCAGTGCCACTACCGCCCAGTCCGTCGCCATCACCATTGCCCTCTCCATCTCCATCGCCATCTCCTCCACCCTCTGACTCTCCTCCTACATCGCCTCCTTCGCCCTCGCCTCTATCCTCTTCCACATCTTCCTCCTCCGGGATAATCGGGCAAGTGCTGGGAGAGGGGCCGTCAGACTCCTTAAGTTTCTTACCCCCGACAACCGGAGGTTTGGTAAAAGTCTTCCTCTTGCCACTCTTCTCCGTGGCCCCTTCCTTGGCTTTGACAGCCTTCTCCTCAGCTGTATCTCTCTGCTTAACCACGGACTGGCGTGAGAGGATCAAGTTGTGCTCCAGGAGAGTAGTGTTCCTGATCAAGTAAGAAGCCGATCGATCCCGTCCCGAAATGGCTCTTATTTCCGCAGCCATCTGAACCAAGGAATCATTCTCCACGACCGCAAAGCCACCTGTCGCTAGCAAGAAATAAAAGCATATAAGAAGAAGCGTTGCAGCCGAAACAAGGAAACTATAAATAAAGTTCAACTCACAGCCAGAGGTGAAAAGGCGGAAAGAAACGGAGTCATCCCTGATGAAAAACCATTCTTTCTTAAACATACTGAGCTTCGAATATAGGTCCAGGACTGGTTTGAAAGGAACAGCCGCTTCCAAGCTAACGTACGGAGATCCCTTCTTGTAACCCCTCAAGTTATATAGATACCGGATCTCCCGGTTGGAAGGGGGCGCCCGTACCTTCTCTGGAAAATAATGTATAAGCACACCAAGATGGCGTAGGAATTGGGCTGAAGCTGGAAAGGGGCCACCTTCAGATAAGTAATGAAGCTGATTATCCAAGTATTAATGGGAGGAATGGCCCCACACATGCAGTGGTACCTACTATACGCAAAATATCCTTCAGGGGGATTGTACGGCATCACTCCGTTCCCCGGCAACCGCATAAGCACTCTATCTATCCCGAAGGAACGAGATATAACATCAAGTTGCTCCTCCTTTAGGGAGCTAGGAAAGCAACCGGGAGGGGAGACCAGAAGTTCCCGGGGACCATACCCATCCACTAACGACCTCGGGGCAGGTCCATGTCGGCCGGTCCTGGTTGGGCTGGGGGCACGGAAGAAGACTCTTCTCTACCCTTGGACTTCTTTCTATCTGATCGAGTTTCCGCTTTGCGAGACATTTATCTACGGCACAAGAAAGACATGTTGTTAGAACAAGGAGTGTGGAAATATAAAACAAATAGGTCCAAGTTTCATTCGGTATTGAAAGTCCAAGTTTCATTCGGTATTGAAAGTCCAAGTATCATTCGGTATTGAAAGTCCAAGTTTCATTCGGTATTGAAGGTCCAAGTTTCATTCGGTACTGAAGGTCCAAGATCCATTCAGTAATCAAAATAAAGTTCGACCTAGTAGCTCCTCACCTGATTCGGCAGAGACTTTGATTCGGCAGAGATAACTCTTTGATTCGGCAAAGACAAGGAGATGGTTCGGCTGATAAGAAATAACGAAGGCGTATAGCCCCTATTTATAGACAAATGTTGGACACCGGACAAATTGGTTCGGCACTCAGGGACCGAATGAAGACCACCTAGCTAAAACAAAGCACGGCATATACTAACATATGCCCTGCTTTGGGGGGAAAATGTTGGGAGAATTCTCACCACCGAACCAAAAAGCTTCTCTAGCAACCCCGGCCGAACCAGGGGGCCACCGAACCAACCCATCCTCCTCGTATCACCGAACCATGATCCACCGGACCACGTACAGCCGAACCAGCCCATCCTCCTCGTATCACCGAACCAAATCCACGCTACTGAACCAACTACAACCGAACCACCTTCCCTCCACGCTACCGAACCAACTCTGACCGAACCACCTCGCCTCTATGTTCTACCGAACCAACATCGCCTTCATGCCGAACCAATCCCTTCCCCATCACCACTGAGTCGACCTGCCACCGGACCACTCCATCACCGGTCCAAACTCCATGCCGAACCAACACCTCTAAACCCACTGCCGAATGAACCTTCAAACCACCTACCACCGGTCCACTCCATCACTGGTCCAAGTTCCACGCCGAATGAAGCCTCGCCGAACCAGAACGCCTTCAGGCCAGAGTGCTTCAGCCCAGGCCCGCCAGCTGCTATATACTTCCAGGAACCCTGCCCCCGACCTCACTTTGTAAATAGAGGGGCAGGGGTACAACAATGGCAGACAAGTTTGAGAGCTCAAGCATGGAAGGAACTTTCAAACAACTTTCATATACTTGTATACAAAGCTTTGTACTTGTAATCTGAAAGAAAAAGGATAATAACATATAAAGAGGACGTAGGCACGTTCTGGCGAACCACTATAAATCTGTGTGTCTATTACAGTTCAGTCCCTGTTTTTTACATATTTGCATAAGTCACCCAAATCATTGAAAACCACATAAAATCAACTAAATAATACGACTTGAAGGTGTTTGTCCATTTTTTGCGCAAACATTAACTTATTTGTTTTCCCAGAAAGACTTTATTTCCAATTCAACCTGAAGGATACCTTTGGTTTTTTGTTTCTAATTTTCACTTTGAGTGCTAAAATAGTGAAGCATTTTGAAGTAGAGCATTATGAAACCAGAACCTTATGGAAGTTTGTGTTTGTATGGTTGATTATAATCAATTCAGAAACCCAGCAGCTTGCCTGCATGTATATTAAACAGTCTGATTCAAAGCCTCAAATTTTGATAGAAAAGGTAATCTTTCTGATTCAAATCTTTAAATTAGATTCAAAGCTTCAAATTTAATTCAAAGCCTGCATGTATATCAATTCAGAAACCCAACAGTTAGCCTACATATACAAATTTTGACATCTTAAAGATTTACACTGCATAAATCTAGGTTAACGTTTCTAGAAAGACAAAAACGTAGTCTTTCTATAAATTGTAAATTTGTAAGCATAGAGAATATGTACAGTAAAAAATGCATCACCAAATCCTAAGTGTTATGATTTGCTTGATCAGATCGATATAATTTTTCAACGTTCTATGCAACAGCTAGTTTTCTCATGACCAAGAATATCGTTTGTAGTAATAGTTTTATATGTGTTATTAGGGCTGTCAGTGGATACCCAAAAAAATCCGAAATCCATCAGCATCCGCATCCGAAAAGCGAATAAATATCCAATATCCAAAAAAACTGATGCAAATGCGGATATGAAGACATCCGCATCCGAAAATTAACAGTCCGATATTTTTCAAGATTATAGTTTAAATCGTGGGTATTTTAGTACAGTGAAAGATATTTATTTATGGTTTTATTAAGTTATAAGTTTATATTATACGCACTAAATGCATATTAAAGCTCAAAACTAATTATTATCATTATATTTGTTTATTTTTAACACTTTAATAATTAATGGGGTTGAAAAAGGTTTATGTTAAACTTAAAATTTTCATTTATATTTCTTGATTTATCGATTGTTAGAGGATAGAATAATTATCCAATATCTGTCCGTATCCGCGGATGCGGATATCCGATATCCGAAAATAATCTCCAATGCGGATGCGGATATGACACTATCCGCATCCGAAAGTATCCGTTAACAAGCCTATGTTTTACGTTACATATGCACCACAAACATGTACCTTCACAATTTGAAAATTACTAATTAATAGCAATGCACACAAAATTACTTAAACACAAAAGATGTATGGGTAATTTTTCAAAACACATTCATGTAATATGAATTATATATGTGTCACTCCAGGATCCCCATAACACTTATTGAAGAGCCAAGCAAATAACCTTAGAATGGTTTGTAAAAAATCATATAACAAGGCCAATCATGTAATATTTATACTACAACGAAGGAAACAAATATATTTGTGTAATTCATATACTCAAAAAACATTAAGCACCTGAAAATATCAGTCCAGTTTTCAAGTTTTGTGTGCTTTAAAAAAGGATGTTGTTAACAGTTTGCATTCTTCTTTGACTGCTCCATCAAGTTACCTGAAAACATTGATGGTAGAATCACTTCTTTTGTGTGTTTATGAATTTACCATATTAGCATAAGCATTCAAATGGGATTCTATTTTTATGTGTGCAACGTGTGTATCCAAATCTAGAGTATTGGGTATTTTTATTTATGCGTCAGTGTTGCCATGCCATCATATTATGAGAATTGGATTTTGTATAGCTATGGATTTCACTTGGTTTTGACATGTGAAATTGGAGACATGGCATGTGAGTGCGAAAGTTGTTTAAACTAAGGCCATGTTGGCCTCATTAAAATTGAGGCTATTTTGGCCTTAGTTTAAACAACCGAGGCCACTGTGGCCTCATTTTAAACAAAGGCCATTGTGCCTCAGTTTAGACAACTGAGGCCATGTTGGCCTTTGTTATTTCTGAGGCCATTGTTGCCTTAGTTGTTTAAACCGAGACCATGTTGGCCTCGGTTTAAACTGAGGCCACTGTGGCCACAGTTTAAAACAAAGGCAATGTTGGTCTCAGTTTTAAACCTAGGCCATGTTGACTCAGTTTAAAACTTAGGCCATATCCGCTTTTAATGCATGTTAATGTGTGTGAATGTCCTTTTATTGCATATATGAAATGCCTTTAATGTTTATTAATCAAAAAATCCAAACATGTCATAGCATGTATGAAGTACTTAATTTTAAATTATCGTCCTTGCATATTGCTTGTTTTATTTAATGTCCTTTTATTGTTAAATCTTATGCTATCACCTTGATTACTATTTATCATTCTTTTTTGTACAAATTTCAATTTAATATTATATTGAATACATGTAGGTACTTAAAGAAGAAGCAGAAGAAGAGAGGAAATTGGATGGCAGTTCTAGGGGTAATGATGAAGTAGAAGATGTTGAAAATGATCCAATTGCGGAAGTTGTTGGTTGAGATAGAAAGAAAAATTATTGTCGAGCGGTTAGTTCTACTTCTTTTATGAAACAAGTAAGGACGAATCAGAATGAAATGTACAAGCTATGTGAACTTTCTGATGGAGGCTTCGTTATATGGCCAGAGTTCTGTATTCGGTATTTGTAAACTTTAACTATGAACCATCTTATCTTTTGTTATTGCAATTGGTGTTAGTATGGAATTGGTAAACTATTTATTGATAGCTTTATTATGTATTGAACTTCTCTTTTGTTAATTGATACTATGTTTTATTATTGATTATGAATATTGTTTCTGAATTAAGATAATTTTTCATATTAAATATATACATTATATCTTTTAACATTCAAACCATTATATCTTTCAACATTCACATTACCGATAAACGTTTATTTATTTGTAACACTTATAAGCGTTGGAAGATATTTTCCCAACACTTATAAGCGTTGGAGGATATTATTTCCCAACGCTTATAAGAGTTGCAAATGAATGCCCACGTCCCTATAGCGACGCATATAAGTGTTACCAAAATTCTTGGTACGCTTATACTCGTTGGGAATCCTCTATTTTGGTGTAGTGTAATTTTAAATGCTTTTGAAAGGTTTGTTGTTTACAAAGGTTTTGATGCTTTTGAAGGGTTGAAAGAATGGTTTCGAAGGGATAGTTCCCTAATGGTTTTGAAAGTTTTGAAAGGAAAGGTTTTCAATTGGGTTTGAAAGGCATGTTTAAAGTGTTTTAAAGATACGATGTCTAAGGTTTTGTCGCTTTTGAAGGAAGATTTTTCAAGTGTTTTCGTAAGGAAGATTGAATGGTTTTGAAAGCAATGTTTTTCCTTTCGGCCTAGGTGAAATAAGGTTTTTGCTTGGTTTTGAAAGGGTTATTTTCAATGGATACGAAAGGGGTACTTTCAAAGGTTTAAATGTTTTAATTAACAAAGATTTGAGAAAAGTATATATAACATGGCAGGTGATTTTGAGTAAAGCATATAACATATTTTTTATTGTTTAGGTTTGATTTAAAGGTTTTAAATCAATTTGAGATGAAAAGGTTTTCAAGGAAAATTTAAGAGAAGATTACCCTAAGTAAAATGACTTAGATATTAGAATACTAGATGAGACTGGTATAAGGTCATGCCCTATACATTAGCTATTAGCACCAACTAATTTAGTCCAAAATTCCGGTGTGTAGGGCTTTTGTCACAGGTAAGACTAAAATGATGATTACACACAAAAGGAAATATATGTTTGTATACAGATAGGTTATTGGTGAGCCCGCAAGACCATTAGGGTCAGGAGACCCTGGGAGAAGATAAGTTAGGGATAGACGTCCAGAAAAGGAGTATCTAACATGTGTTAGATTATTTTATTTATATTGTCTGTTAGGCCTAATTTGGTCAAAAGTTAGTAGCTAGCCAAACAAAACTATAGTGTTCGAATAGATAGTTCATTTACTACCTGATATGTATGTTACATGATAATGCTTTAAAGTTTTAACCAGTTTTGGTTGCAGGAAATGATTTGCAAAAGATATGTTTTAAAAGGATATTAGTGAGGGGAAACCCGTTCCGCTAACGGCATGGTTTCACTTAATATCAAAAAACCGAGATATATAATATTATTCACACCAGGCTTTATGTCTGACTCGAAGTTTATGTTTTTCCCCTTAAACTCTCGGATGCTCAAAAATTGATTTGAATCGGCTAAGGGTTGAGGTTTATAGGTTTTAGTAGGTTGGCAAATAAAGCTTCTTGAGATGAGAAAGTGGTCGACGAATAGTTATTTAGGAGTTACTGTTTTATTTTATTTTATTCCGTTGTGTTGTATCGAGTGAGTTATGACTTTATAGTACTCTGGTCAACCAAGGTGCATCTTCATATGTCGCTCTTGGAGTATTTTATAATAATTATACTTTATTTGAACCTGGGAAACGAATATAGGATTATGTAATCTGGATATGAAACATGTTTAATGAAATGTAATTAAAAATGTTGTTTTGTGAAATCTATGATTTTGTTTCATATTCATGTGCTTCTGGTACAATGGATACCATTAACATTACCGTATATGGTCATCGAAAGTTAATACTATGGATGATGCAGCATCTGTAGCGCTTAGCTTTGGGCCTCCAGATAGGGGATGTTATAACTCAAAGCATAGATTTATACAAAAAATTAACTAAAAATGATTTTTGAAAAAATAAACCTAAGGAATTAGAGATAAGATCGGGGGTATGGGATAATGCTATAGTAACGTGCTTGTATTTGCTATATGTAAGCATACACTATATCTCCATTTTCCAATCTCTCATATGCTATTCTTCTGTATCTCAAGAAGCTTGAATACAGCTATGGATGCTCGAAGTGCAAGAGTGAATCTTGGAGGAAGTACCACCACAAATGGAGATGTCAGACCGAATACTAAAAGTAACCATAGGCACAAGCGGGGAATGTTGGTGTTAGAGTCCTGCAAGTGGATATGGGAGCTATGTATCAGTTTTTCGTGAACATGATGCAAGAAGGAATTGCCACTGGAGTGGTCGAAGGAAATGCTAGAGTAGGAGTTCAGGAAGCTCTGGTGGTCAACAACTATGCTGATTTGAGTAGAGATTATGCTATGCTTGAAGGGAAGACATTTATTGGAACTAAGGACGCTATTGAAGTGGAGAACTAGTTGCTACATTATGAGAGGACCTTTGTAGTCTTGGGGCTCAATGATGAGAAGAAGTGAAGGCTTGCTTTGAGATAGCTTCAGGGAGTAGATTTATTTTGGTGGAATAGTGTGACGGTTGGAGTGGATGAGGAAACAATGACATGGGCTGAGTTTAGGAGGAGGTTCCAAGAGAGGTTCATGTCCATGATGGCGCAGTCTGCTTTGCTCAGAAAGTTTGCTGAGTTAGAACGGGGATAAATGTCTGTGTTGGAATATTCTAGAAGGTTCGAGGAGTTGTCAAAGTATGGGTATGCTACTGTGGATATTGTGATGAAGAGAAGTGAGAAGTTTATAAGGGGGTTGAAGCTTGAGTTATCAAGGGCTACATTACTTCATATCAGATATCCTTGTGATGTTGTGGTGGAAATGGCTTTAAGACATGATGAGTTACTTGCTTCTCTGGAGAAGAATAAGGCAAAGGAGATCCAAGTAGTGCAGTGCCAAAGAGGAGGTTCTTTCAAAAGAAGGGTGCTTAAAAAGGTGGAGCCGTGAAGAAAGGAAAGTCTGAGGTTGTTTGCTTCAAATGCCACAAGAAGCGACATTTTGCTAATGAGTGTCGTACTGGAAAGGTGAAGGAAGTGATCGGGAAGAGGAATTTTAGATGCTTCAACTACTATTAGATTGGCCATTATAAGAATCAATGCAAAGAGCTTGCTGAGGATGGAAGGGGAAAAGTATTTGCATTAGAGCCAGCTACATCAGGACCAATAGTGCAGAAAAAAGGAAAGGCAGTGTTGTGAGGTACGCTTCAGATTCATGGTATGTCTGTTCGCGTTCTATTTGATACTGGTGCATCACATTCTTTTATATCTCATTGTTTAATAGATAATACTAACCTTGAACCTACATACTTAGTTACTTCCTTAAGAGTTGCAAATCCAATAAGAGGATATGCGACACTTAGGGTGAAGTGTGACCACCTAGAGTTTAATTTGTTAGGTCATACCTTTATTTGCAGTTTTCATTTATTTGACTTTATAGGGTTTGGAATTATTTTGGGTATGGATTGGTTAAGTATGATGCTAAGATATTTTGCTATGATAGAAAAATATCACTTAGACACCTTGACTGTAGTGATCAGATTGTTTATACCGTAGAAAGCCCTTGTTAGATGAATGCTTTATTGGGTGTTGTGGAGGTAGAAGACGAGTTGAATTGAGCTTTCGTGGCTAGAGAATTCACAGATGTTTTTGATCCTGCAGTTGAATTGCCACCGAAATGAGCCATTGAGTTTCAGGTAGATTTGGTGTCAGGAGCAGAACCAATGAGTAGACTGCCAAGCAGGATGACACCTATAGAGATGAGTGAGCTAAAGGTGCAGTTGGTAAATTTGGAAAGCAAGAATTTTATTTGACCTAGTAGTTCATCATGGGGAGCAGCCATAGTGTTCGCTAAAAAGCCGGATGGATCGTTGAGGTTATGTATCAATTATCATAAGTTGAATGAGAAGACGATAAAGAATCGATATCCGTTGCTTAGAATCGAGGATTTGTTCGATCAGTAGAGTGGAGCCAAGGTATTGTCTCGGTTGGATTTAGCAATAGGGTTTCATCCGCTTTGAGTAGCAGATGATAGTATTCCTTTGATGGCGTTTAGAACTAGATTTGGATCGTACAAATGGTCAGTTGTGCTGTTCGGACTAACTAAAGCATCAGCGTTCTTTGTGGATTTTATGAATCGAGTTTTCCGAGAGCACTTGGATTGGTTCGTGTTAGTGTTCATAGATGATATTTTGATATACTTTAAAGATGAAAGGGAGCATGAAGTTCATCTTAGGATTGTGCTTGAGAAGCTGAGGCAGCATTAGCTGGAGGCGAAGTTTAGAAAGTGCCATTTCTAGAAGAAGCAAGTGAAGTTTCCTGGCCATGTAGTCTTAGAGAAAGGGCTGTCTGTCGATTTGACTTAGATTGAAGCGGTGAATAATTGGAAAAGAACCGATACAGTGATCGAGATAAAGAGTTTTCTTGGATTGGCTGGGTATTATCGGAGGTTCATAAATGATTTTTTTCAAGTAGCAGCACTGATGACCAAGCTAACGTGAAAGGATGTGAAGTTTGTATAGACCGATAAATGTAAGGAGGCATTCCAGAGCTTGAAATTCTTATTGATCCATGCACCTGTATAAGTTGTTCCGAAAGGGAATCATGATTTGGTAGTATATATGGATGCGTGTGGAACTGGATTAAGGGCTGTGTTAATGCAGATAGGCAAAGTAATTGCCTGTGCTTCTCGACAGCTTAGACCACATGAGGTTAGATATCCAATGCATGATTTGGAATTAGCTGTGGTGATTTTTGCATTGAAGGTGTGGAGAAATTACCTTTTGGGAGAGAGGTTTGAGGTTTATAGAGACCATAATCGTTGAAGTATTTGTTCTCTCAAAAGGAGTTAAACATGAAAAAACAGAGATGATTAGAGTTTATTGCTGCTTATGATTTTAGAATTGAGTATACACCAAGGAAAGGTAATAAGGTTGCAGATGTGCTTAGCAGAAAGCATCAAAATGCAGTGTTGGAAATGATAGCTAAGTGGAAGGATTTGGAAGCATTGACAGCATGTAGAGTGCAGTGGAGACCAGAAGTTGAATCTAGTAAAGGAATTATTATGTTATCTTGTTTAAAAGTTCGACTAGTGATGATTGAAAAAATTGCTTCTAAACAGGAGGAGGATCCAGTATTAGTTGAACGGATCAAGAAATTAAGGGATGGAACAGAGAACGATGACTTGAAAGATTTTAGTCTTAACCAAAATAGATGGTTGAGAAAGAAAGGAAGATTATGTGTTCCAAATGTGGGAGACACAAGGAAGGAAGTTTTGGAAGAATGCCATCGTTCGAAGTTCATTATTCATCCAGGAGAAACTAAGATGTATCAGGATATGAAGAGAAGTTTCTTCTAGAAAGGTATGAAGATGGATGTTGGCTTATGGGTGAAGCTGTGTTTGAACTGTCAACAGGTAAATGCCGAACATCAGAAGCCAAGTTGGTTGATATAGCCATTGGATATTCTGGTATGGAAATAGGATTCTATTTCTATGGATTTTATAGATGGGTTGCCAAGATCTAGTAGAGGAAATGAAAGTATACGGGTCATAGTGGATAGACTGACCAAGAGTGCCCATTTCATTCTAGTTAAGTCGACTAGGACGACACCTACTTAGGCTAAGTTATTTATGAAGAATGTAGCTAGACTTCATGGAATTCCTAGTAGTATACTAAGTGATAGAGGTTCCTTGTTTACTAGCGAGTTCTGGAAGAGTCACAGGATATTTTAGGAACCAATATCAAGATGAGTACCACTTACCATTCATAAACGGACAGGCAAACAGAAAGAGTTAATAAATCCTTAGAGGATTTGTTAAGAGCTTGTGTGTTAGATTTTGGGGGATCATGTGAAGACCATCTACACTTAGTCAAGTTTTCGTATAACAATTGTAATCAGATTAGTTTAGGGATGGCACCATTTGAAGCTTTGTATGGAAGGCCATGCAAATCACCGGTTTGTTGGTTAGAGACCGGGGATAGGTTGGTTCTTGGTCTAGATTTAGTTAGGGAAGCTACAGAGAAGATTGAGTTGATTCGAGCTAGAATGAAGGAAGCTCAGTCTAGGTTGAAGAGACGGATAGAAGATGGAAAGATTAAGAATTCTCTATTGGAGATCATGTTTTTATTAATTTATCACCGATGAAGGGTGCGATTAGATTCGAAAAATCAGGAAAGTTGGCATCGACATTCGTAGGACCATTTCCTATTGTGGAGAGGATCGGGAAACTTACATATAGAATAAAGTTAGTGAGTAGTTTTGCAGGAGTTCATGATGTTTTTCATGTTTCTCATTTAAGGAAGTGTGTTATAGACCTGGAGACTACTATAGTACCGACCGTGTTAGATGACTTAGTAGTAGAGCCGGACTTGACTATAGTTAGAAAACTGATTCGTATAGTCGTGAGAGATAAGAAAAGGCTTAGGAATAAGACACTCAGATTAGTTAAAGTCATGTAGATCGATAATGAGAGAGACTATACTTGGAAGACTGAGAGCAGCATTAGGGTTGCTTATCCTGATTTGTTTGATGGTATGTTTTACCTTCTTGATTGATTTGTTGTGCACTTATCGTAATTTCGAGGATGAAATTCTTTAAGGAGGGGAGATAATAACACCCCATATTTTTAGTAACATTATTTAGGATATTTAATTAGCTAAATTAAATAAAATAATGTGATAATCGGAGGGTTGAGATTTGTGATTAGTAAGGGTAGCCATGCCATATACAAATGAACTAAAGAATTAAAATGTTATGGCAAATAAATAAGGGGCAAAGTTAGAATAAGAATACTCTAATACCTTAAACCCCTAAACCCATCATTCTTACATTCATTCTGAATTCACAAAACAAAAATACAAGCTGGAGGCTAGCCACCATTAAGCAAGAAGGAGATAAAGAAAGAAAATGAAAGAAGATTAATCAACTTAATTGTAACAACCCATATTTTAATAACATTATTTAGGATATTTAACTAGTAAACTAAATAAAATAGTGTAAGATGATTAATGGGAAGAGTTTGACTAAAACTAAGGCATAGCGGTGCCATATAAATGAATAGGTAAATGAAGTAAATTGGACTTAAGTGTTAGGAAATAGGGGAGGGAAAAATAGGAGAACAGATTTTTCTAGTACCCTAAACCCGTAGGGAAAATGTATACACCTTCATTTCATTTACTTCATTTCATTTTATCATAAATGAAAACATCGAAACTAAGACCGACCTCTATAAGCAAAGGAGAAGAAGAGAAAGCAAAAGTTTTCAAGAGGAAAATCAAATCAACTTAATTAAGATCAAATCTCACACCTTTAATCACAAAGCTGAGACGAATAATGACTACGTCTCACTTTTCCATATGCTTACGGGTTAAGATGAAACCCAAATTTATCTTACATGATTTAGCCATATTTTAGAAGAGCAACATGTTTGTATATACTTGTTGATAATTTATGCATATTTATATTGATTTTTATGATATCTTTGACATGAATACCGTATTAAATGACATCCAATTGCCTTGCAAATTTAAATGTAGATCTAAAATAATATTTTAGAGATAGGTTTCAATTTTCATAATTTTTTGAATTAATGTGGATTTTATATTAATTTTCTAGTGAAGAGATCGATTTAAATTATTTATAGCAAAAAATAATTATTATTTGGGTCAGAAATTTATATATGTTAGAAAACATATTGAAAAGGATTTTTTTGGGATTTTTATAGAATTTTTCTAAGTGTTTTGATGAATATATAAAATTGTTTAAGGTATGGGACTGAAATGTTTTATATATTTAATTAAAGAGAAGGGGTATTTTGTAAAATAAAATTAGTTTATTTCTAAAAATAACGGTACCACTTTTGAAAAAGGTATTTAGCGACCAATGGAAATTTGAAAAATAATAGCAGGTTTAGTTAAAAAGTGTTTCTCTTTTAAGTTAAAAACAAAAAATAACATAATTTTAGTATGTTCCGCCACTTTCGGCACAGGGGGTTCAGACCCAGACCTTTCGCCACCATTGGTTTCGAAATCAATGCGCATGGTATCAATCTACTTGGTGCATAGCGCATTTGATAAATGCAAAGGGTACTTAGTCGAAACGCTAAGTTTCGAAAGGATTGGAGTATGCTTTGTTTTAAACTAAAGAAGCGCTTGCTTTGCTTTCGAAAGGATAGCTTTCGACTCAATTGGCTTTTGACTAGGTCAAATATTTTAAAATGAAAGGTTTTGAATGGGTTGTGCTCTTTTATTTTAAGTAGTGCTTTCGAAAGGGTTGAAACCCAGCGGCCACCTTATTACCTTTCGAGTTCGATGGTTTCGAAAAGTATACTTATCTTTCAAAATTAACCACTTCTCTAATGCTTTCGAAAAGATGGTTTCGACACCATCACTTCATCACTTAGGAATAGGTTTCAATAGGAAGACTTTTGACTTTGATGTTTTAAACGACCCTTTTAATTCTGTTTGAAGTATAACCCAAAGATTTCGAAAGAGTTGGTTTAAATGGTTTCGTAAGGTTTTTTTCCACATGTTTTAAATTGAACCTAAGTGCTTTAGAAAGGATTGAGTTTCTAAAGGCTTAATGCTTTCGAAAGGCATTTAAAGTGGTTTCTAAGGGGTGGTTACCCGAATGGCTTCGACGGAGTCGAAAGGTGCTATTTTTTGATTGTTTCGAAAGGGTTGAAATGGAAGATTTTTCCAAGGGTTTTTAAAGGAAATGTTTTGAAGTGTTTTAAGATATGATGTCTAAGGTTTTAATGCTTTCGAAAGAAAGGTTTTCAAAGGTTTCGAAAGGGTTTTAAGACTTGTTTCAAAAGGAAGATTTTGGCCTTTCGGCCCAGATAAATGAAGGGTTTTACTTGGTTCTGAAAAGGGGACTTTCAATAGAATCGACAGAGGTACTTTCAAATGTTTAGGTATCTTCATCAACTAAGGTGTGAGTAAAGTATATATATAATATGGTAAGGTGATTTTAAGTAAAGCATAGAGTATAAGTATTTTCCTTGTGTGAGTTGGTTTAAAGGTCTTAAATCATTATTTTCAAGAAAAATTATGGGAAGGGATCCCTAAGTAAAATGAGTTAGATATTGGAATACCAGATGGGACTGGTATAGGGTCGTGCCCTGTACATTAGCTTTTGGCCCCAACTAATTTAATCCAAAAAAATTCCCATGTGTAGGGTTTGTCACAGGTAAGACTAAAATTTTGATTACACATAGAAGGGAATATATATTTGCATACATATATGTTATCGACCAGTCCACAAAACCATTATGATCAGGAGACCCTAGGAGATGTTAAGTTAGGACATACTATCCGGAAGAGAAGTATTTAACAGATAGTGGAGGACAGACCATCCAGAAGAGGAGTGTCTAACAGATATTAGATTAATTTTGTCTATAATGTCTGGTAGGCCCGAGTCCGCCAAAGGTTAATAGTCAGCCAAACAAAACTAAAGTGTTTGAACAGATAGTTCTTTTATTAACTAATATGTATGTTTACATAATGATGCTTTACAATATTTAACCAGTTTTGGTTGCAGGAAAAGATTTGCAAAAGATATGTTTTGAAAATATTAGCAAAAGATATGTTTTATAAGAATGCTAGCGAGAGGAAACTCGTTCCCCTAAGCGGCGTGGTCTCACTTAGCATTAATAACTGGGATGTATAGTATTATTCACACAATGCTTTATATCTAACTCGAGGTTTATTTTTTCCTCCTAAACTCTTAGGTGCTTGAAATTGATATGAGTAGGCCGAGGATTGAGGTTCTTTCATGTTCTTATTAGGATGACGAATAAAGCTACCAGAGATGAGCAGAAGGCTTACAGATAGCTATTAGGAGTTGCAGTTCTTTGTTTTATTATTTATTTCCACTGTGTATGTATTAAGTGAATTGTGACTATATGACTCTAATCATCCAAGGGGGCATACTCATATGTCGCTCTTGGTGTATGTTTAATAAGTATATTTTATCATTCTTGGAAACATTATGGGATTATGTAATCTGACTATGAAACATCTATTTTGAAATGTAATGGAAAAATATTGTTTTGAAATCCGTGATTTGTTTCATATTCAAGTGCTTTTGATATTATAGATAGCATTAATATAGTCGTATTTATTCGCCAAAAGTTAATACTATAGATGACTGCAGCATCTGTAGCGTTTAGCTTTAGGCCTCTAGATAGGGGATGTTACAACTTGGTATCAAGAGCATAGGTTTATGAAATACTTTAACTAAAAATGATTTCTGAAAACATAATCCTTAGGAACTAGAGTTAAGGTTAGGGTATATGATAGCGCTATAGTAACATACTTGTTTTTGCTATATATAAGTATACGCTTTATCTCTAGACTCATATCCTTGTTTGCTTTTCTTCTGTATCTCATTGGGCTTAAATACAGATATGATAGAAGAAGAGGCAGAGTTAATATATTAGGAGACAACACCACCACAAATAGAAATGCCCAACCAAATGCTAGAAGTGGTCAAGGTCAGGCTCAGGCTGAGAATGTTGGTGCTGGGCGTTCCCAAAGTGGACATGGGAGTCATGTATCAGTTTTTCGTGAACATGATGCAAGTTGGAATCACAGCTGGAGTTGTTGGAGGAAATTCTGCTGAGGAGGAGTTTAGGAAGCTCCGATGGCCAACTAGTATGCTAATTTGAGAAATGACTATGCTAGGCTTGGGGGAAACCCGTTTATTGAAACTGAGGATGCTATCGTAGTGGAAAATTGGATGCTACATCGTGAAAGGATTTTTGCTGACTTAGGGTTCAATGACGAGCAGAAAAGGAGATTTGCTTTAAGACAGCTTCAGGAGACTACTTTGTTTTGGTGGAATACTGTAACTGTTGGTGTGGATGAAGAGACTATGACGTGGGCAGAGTTTAGGAGGAGGTTTCAAGAAAGGGTCATGTCAGTAACAGCGCAGTATATGGTTGTTAGAAAGTTTAATGAGCTTGAGTAAAGAGAGATGCCAGTTCTGAAGTATGCTGGTAGATTCGAGGAGTTATCCCGATATGGGTACGCCACTGTTGATACAATGATGAAAAGGAATGAGAAGTTCATTAGAGATTTGAAGCCAGAATTGGTTATGGCCACTTTACCGCACATTAGAGATCCATGTGACGTAGTTGTGGAGATGGCACGGAGACACGAATATACGTTAGCTTGTTTGGAGAAGAAGAAGGAAAAGGATGTCCAGGTTGGGCAGGGACAAAAGAGAAAGTTTTTCCACAAGAAAAATGCTCAGAAGGGAGGAGCAGCAAAGAAGGGAAAGTCTGAAGTGGTATGTTACAAGTGCGACAAGAAAAGACACCATGCTCGTAAGTGTCGTACTGTAAAGGGAAAAGGAAAGGAGTCGATTGGAAAGAAGAACATCAGGTGCTTCAATTGTGATCAGATCGGCCACTACAAGTATCAATGCAAGGAGCCCGCAAAGGATGGAAAGGGACAAATGTATATTAGATCCCACTGCTTCGTGGCTAGCAGTGAAGGAGAAGGGAAAGGTGGTGTTAGGAGGTATGCTTCAAATCCTATGTCTGCTAGCTTTTTATTTGATGTTGGCGCATCTCATTCTTTTATATCTCAATGTTGGATGGATAAACATAACCTAGAACCCACATATTTAGTTACTTCATTAAGGGTTGCAAATCCGATAGGAGGGTATGCGACGCTTAGGATGAAGTGTGACCACTTAGACTTTGTCTTGCTCGGTTACTCCTTTGTTTGCAGTTTGCATGTATTTGGTTTTGTAAGGTTTGGAATTATATTGAGCATGGATTGGTTAAGTAATACAATGCTAGGATATTTTGCTAGGATAGGAATATATCACTTAGACACTCGGATTGTAGTGATCAGATAGTTTATACCCTAGAAAACCATAGTTGTGAGGTGTGCTTTGTTGGGTGTTATGGAGTTAGAAGATGAGTTAAACTGCGTTTTCGCAGTTAGATAATTCACTGATTTTTTTGAGCCGGTAGTTGGATTACCACCGAAACGAGCCATTTAGTTTTGGGTAGATTTGGTGCTTGGAGCAGAACCGGTAAATTGGCCACCAAGCCGGATGACGCCAATGGAGATGAAGGAGTTGAAATATCAGTTGGGAAGGCAAGAGTTTTATCAGACCAAGCAACTCGTCTTAGGGAGCAGCTGTAGTATTTGCTAAGAAGCTGGATGGATAGATAAGGTTATGTGTCGATTATCGTAAGTTGTATGAGAAGACTATAAAGAATCGATATCCATTGCCGAGAATTGATGATTTTTTCTTCAATTGAGTGGAGGATATTCTTTCAATTGGATCTAGCGACAGGATTTCATCAGCTTAGAGTGGCAGAAGATAGTATACCTTTAACGGCATTTAGAACAAGGTATGGGTTGTACGAATGGTTAGTTATGCCATTCTGACTTATTAATATGCCAACATTCTTTATGGATTTGATGAAACGGATTTTCCGAGAGCACTTGGATAGGTTCGTGTTGGTTTTTATAGATAATATTCTGATATACTCTAAGGATGAGAAGGAGCATGAAGTTCATCTTAAAGTTATGCTTGAGACGCTGAGGCAGCATCAGCTAAAGGCAAAGTTTTCGAAGTGCCATTTCTGGAAGAAAGAAGTGAAGTTTCTTGATCATGTGGTTTCGGAGAAAGGATTGTCAGTTGATCCAGAGAAGATCAAAGCTGTTAATAACCGAAAGAGACCAGAAACGATAACCGAGATAAGAAGTTACCTTGGATTGGCTGGGAATTATCGAAGGTTCATAAAAGATTTTTTACGGATAGCAGCGCCGATGACCAAGCTAACACGAAAAGATGTAAAGTTTTTATGGAACGATAAGTGTGAGGAAGCAATTCAAAGCTTGAAACACTTATTCACCAATGCTCCGGTGTTGGTGGCTCCAAAGAGGGATGAAGATTTAGTTGTTTATACTGATGCTTGTGGTACTGGGTTGAGAGTCGTACTAATGTAGAGGGGTAAAGTGATTGTGAAACGACCCAGAATTTTAGTCATTTGAAATTCAGATATTTAATTAACTTAAATATTCATGAGTTAATTTTATAAGTTGAATAAATTATATTTCGAATAAAGTGATTTAATTGGATATTTAAATTGTTAATTTAATATTTGAAATCATGTAAATAATTGTAATTTGAATTTAATATGAATGAAAATGATTTATAAAGTTGAGTAAAATTCTATTTGAATTGGAATGATGTTAGTAAACTTTTAAAATTGAATTATAAGTTATTTGTAGAAATTGAATATTTTAATATTTAATTAACGTGTAAAAATAGCCATTTTTCACACGGTCTTGGATTTCGAAGAAACCGGTTTCAATGGATCTGTAATGTTATATTATTGTAGGATTTCAAATTTCGTTTCAATTGGATTTACGTTTAGTCGTACAAGCTAAAACGCGTAGAAATTTGTTTAAATAGATTTTAATTCAAATAAGTTGATTCGAAAACCCATCTTCCAAATTCGATCGAATTGGCTCCCGAAATATATTCCATTGTGTTCGAAATAGGGGTAAAACATTATAAATGCCAAGCGGCACGCTTCGATTGGGGTTCGAAAAAATTTCGGAAGAACAGTGTCGCAAAATTTTCTATAAAAGGACCTCATAATTTTCTTTTTTCATTTAAAACTTACTAGGGTTACAACCGCCTCGAATTTTTCAATTGGCGGAATTGTTTGATTCTTCCTCCTCAATTTCCTCTCAACCCGTAAAGAATTAGCCTTTGTAACAACCCGTATATTTTACGATTGTATGTTTAAATATTTTATTTAAATATAGCATCGCTAGTCGGATTTTAGTACGAAATGCTACTTTTTGCAAACAGTCGAATTAGGACTTGGAACCACTTCCATTGAGTCCAAAATGCCATTTGCAACCTTTTTGAGCATAAACATCGATATGTTAGGAGTTAGCTTGAATTTTGACATTTTCACTTAGGGCTTTGGGTTTGGGTTTCAGCCCATTAACCCCAACTTAAGACCCAAGCTCCATCCCACTCCTCTTCGTCCATTTCATTTCTAATTCCTAACACTTCAAGCTTTAGAAAAATGGGGAAAGAGATTGGAAATTAGAATTCCTAAGCCCTGGCTTCTTTGCAAATTCAAGTTCTAGCTCCAAACTTAAAAGAGAAGCTTAGGTAAGCAACTCGTTCTTCTTCTCCATCTCAATCTCTCTTCAATTTCAGAAATTTTCTATAACCTAATTTGAAAATTATTGCTTTTGATCTTAGTTTGGAGCTTTTAGAGTTGAGATTGAAGAGTGGTTGATCTTCCTTTGTTTTCAAGCTTCTTTTTTATTGTTTTTGAGCAAAATGTGAGATTTTTATCTCACATCTATGTCTATATCTATCTTTATTGTTAGGTATGAATTCCTAACTTCTATTCTTGTTCATTTGCTTTGGATTGAATTGGTTTTATGAATGTACCAATTTTTGGTGTTTTGAAGTCAAATCTTTTAAAAATCCTAGCTTTGTTGTTTGAACATGTTAGTGGTGATGCATCGAAGAGCCTATAAGGCTGGGTTGTCGTTTGGCATAAACCCGTAGCGCCCATTACTCGTCCGGTCGCGAATTGGCTTGAGTTTGCTCTTCATTTAGATAGGCTGGAAATGCGGGAAAACAGGCACCAGTCGACTGACCCTCTGAGTCCAGTCGACTGACCTGGAACCCGAGAGTTTTTCCAGGCATTGGCCAGTCGACTGTTCTCAGAGTGCCAGTCGACTGTTCTCAGAGTGCCAGTCGACTGACCTGCTTGCATTCAGTTTATTTTGCCTATTTAGCCTATTTTTCTTGAGATTCCAATTTTTATCGATTCGTGATTATCCGATTTCTTATTATCATTTATTATTGACTTTGATGACTTCTTTTCGGAATTTTTGAGAATATCCATTTGATGGATTCAATATTGATTTTTATGGCTTTGATTCACGCTTTCGAATGTGAATCTTTGGCGATTGATTGTTTCTACAATCATTTCTGTGATTTGTCACTTTGAAAATATAAAGGTTTTCTATACTAGTAGTAAATATCAAAACTCTTTCATCAAAACGATTTCTACACTATTTTATTACAAAGCTCGTTATTTAAAACAATTTTCCTACCTATTAGTATATACAAACATTTACCTCACTCGTATGAGAAATCTAATTAAACGGCTTAGTAAAACAAGTGGTATGAAACGCTTGCGTTTACTTCGTCGGTTAATTCTTGGACTTGTTCGATTGAAACTCTTGTGACAACTTTCGATTGGAGATCTATAATTTGTTCGTAAATATTTAAGTTAAGCCAGTGGTTATGGGACATGAAGCTAAACTCATCTATTTACTAGCTTAGTGTAATTGACACTTCTTGATGATTGATGCTGATTATTTTGTGATTTAGACTAGCAATGTGCGATGTTTCTTTGTCTGCGAGGGAGACTAAACCCCGTTTCTGTGGAGCTTCGACTCAAAATTAGTGGGGTAGCGACTCATGGTCTTCGTGCCATTTTGTGGAGCTTCGGTTAAAAAATTAATGGTTAGCAACCATGGAATAGCTTTCTGTTTTGTGATACACGTGTTGGTGGGCTTTCATGCTCCCGTTTTGTGATAGGCCTCCCCCTTTTGTGATTTCTGCATTTCTATTGATGATTTCTAGAATTTGTGTTTCACCAATTTTCGTGATTTCATTGATAAGCTTTATCAATATTTGTGTATTGGTGAATTTGTGTTTCACTAACTTTTACGATTGGCATTGATATATTTGTCAATATTTGTGGTTTGGTGAAAGTGTTAAAGAATATGACATTCTTTTTGGTGCTTTGAGATTTCTTGAGATATTGTATGATTTTAGTTGTTGTTAGATGTATACTTGTCATAGTATGGCATTATTGTTATCATACGTTTTTGTCATATCTCTTATTCTATCTCATTTTATCTGATATTTATAGGTAGACTGATCCGTTTATTATTTTCTTATTAAATAATACTCGGGTCAGACCGAGATGTTACAGGTGCTCCAGCTTGACTCCTTATCAGGGATCATCATCTGACTTTTGTATAACTACATTAGATTGGTAGTTTTTGTTGTTATACATTTGAGATAGAGACTCCTTAATGTATACATATTCTTTTGTCTAGCACTTGTATCCATTCTTTTGTGTTATTGTGGATCTTTTTGATCACTACTCTGATGTACACTTTCATGTGTTATATTCATATCTATTTCCACCTTTGTGATATGGATATCTGTGACTGATTTGTGTTATGTTTATTTCTATATTTGTTTCCGAAGATATCATAGCCATAGCTTTGAGTTTGTATCGGCATGTCGGGTTTCCTCTTGAAATGAAATGCATGTTATACTATCTGACATATCAGTGCTCGCACAAAGCAATTACATGGATGACCGCTGCTCAACAGCCTTATTCTTCGTGCTAGTTGACGGCATTACTTCGTAGTGTCCTTGACTAGCATGAGCATAGAGGTGAGGCGTCACAGTCTTCGAGTTCTAAAGCAAAATCGTAGAGCATCGCGAGCTCTATATATCCAAGGTGGATTCAAGCTATCATCATCGTTTGGAGGAGATTTGGGCCGTAAGTGTTGTGCATTCAAGCACATTTATGTAGCAAGGGGGTGACCGAGTTCGATCAGCCTCTGGCAAATGGTGTCTCTCGTGATGGTCGTTCATATGGAGGTGGTTGATCGGGCTAAAGCTTCGAGATGGAGGCGCAGAAATTCGATGAAGGAGAACGGTATAGGGTTATCTCACATGAATGGAACGATAAAGGAAGAAAGAAATGATCAGCTCCGATCTCGTGAAGTGAATCGAATGGCCCAAATCGAGTAGGGTTTTAAAATAAATGAAAATTGTAAATTATATATATATATATATATATATTTAAATCGTGTGATGTTTAAAATACCATTACTTCTTCATACGAGGTCCGTTTTTGACGAAACAAGTTGCACTAGGTCCGTATCGATGAACACAACATTTTAAGAGCTGGTTTGGAGTTTCGGGTAAAATTAAATGCCTTTTTAATTTTATTTGGAATAAACTACAACTTCTATTAGAACCAAAGTGAGTACAACTCACTCTTTCCAACTCGCTTATATTTTTGTATAAGTGAGA
This sequence comes from Allium cepa, assembly GCA_030765085.1. NCBI lineage: Eukaryota > Viridiplantae > Streptophyta > Magnoliopsida > Asparagales > Amaryllidaceae > Allium > Allium cepa. The sequence continues at coordinate 663,489,299 of CM060934.1, read as the reverse complement.
ACAAATTTTATTCATGACGATTGATGGCTGTTTGGATGATATATGATATAATATATATATATATATATATATATATATATATATATATATATTGGTTGGTATTTGGATATATTCCTGCCACTTGGAGCAGATGAGACCCTATACGTTCCCGTGTATGAGCGGATGACCTATTGTTTGTGCGTCCGCATTGAAGCAAACATTGTACGTATTTTCTAGTATGCATATTTATTACGAGTGACAGGTTGGAGGGTTCCCACTGGATTCCTCACTAGTGTTGATTTTATTTGCAGATATTGATATATATATATATATATATATATTATCATGTGATATATGATGATTTGGATGCCATGATTGATGTATTTAGTGTTGTTGTAGCATTGGGCCTATTTTTGGAAAGTTAAAACATTAAAGTGATGATTTCAAATTAAAAAAGGATTTTCAAGTGATTTTGAAAATAGATGTTCTATTAAATTTTGAATTGTTAAGTAAATGGATTTATTTTAAATAAATAAAAGTTATAATTTTTATGTTATAAAAATTATGATTTTCGTGAAATATAATCAAAATGTGATTTTTGAAATATGAAGTGAACTATTTGGTAAAATAGTTGAAATTGAGAATTTTGAATTATATTCAACGGTTTATATGTATAGATTTATAAAATTTATACCTTTATAAATCAAAATGATGGAATTATAAAGGAGTTTTATAAGTGTTAAAATGAAGTTATAAAAGAATGAATTTGCAAATTAATGATTTATAAGTGATTAACTTATAATCGGATTTTGGTATGTAAATGAGATATAAAATGAGATTGGTTAATACATGAATTTTTTAAATGGAAGTTTTAATAAAATATAAATGGAAATTATAAACATTGTTTTATAAATCCAAATCAATTGAATTTGATAAGTTAATTGTGAAAGCTTATTTAAGGTATAATGTTCACGATTTTGGATAGTGGATAATCCTTTAAATTAAATGTGTAGAAGTAAGGAATTTTGATAAAGGAATTATATTCACGATTTTGGGCAGTGAATAATCCTTTAAATTAAATGGATATTTTGGAAAGTGATATTTTCAATGGAGTTAAATGGTTTGAAGAAGTTTTAAAATGTGTTAAGTGTCAAATTCGTAGATTTCAACATTCATTATTGAAATAGACGTTTTCGAGAAGTAAGGAAAGCATGGACAATAACACTATTGTTATAGTAAATGATTTTTGAAAGGAGATGTTTTGTTTAGTATATGGGATTTATATGTCTATCTAATTAACGAATACCTATACTAATGATTTTGGGTTATCATAACGATGTTTTACACAACATTCGTTTTGATCCAAATAAGTATGTTTAAGAGAATATTTTCCTTAAAGAATAAAATATATACTCAATCATGATTTAAATATATGTAATATTTTCTAAGCATTGAAAATAAATAGATTTGTGAATTACTTCTTATTAAGTAAGTATATGGAAATGTTTTCCAATGGTGAAATATTGAGATGGTTTGCGAATATATCTTTTTAAAGATAATTTGAAGTGAATGTTTGACAAGTGATTTAATTAATAAAAGATTAATTAAAAGGGCCTTGTGATTGCTTATGGTGTCAGATATTTGTTTTTTTCTTTGATAGTTAAATAACCGACTATCAAATTTGGCCATTTTAGTTCCTCGATTAGATGTGGGAACTATTTAGTCGTACACTTAGTACATAGCCTTCTATGCAGGCTTGATTATCGTTTGTGTTGAGTATGTTGACCCATGTAATGCGGAGTATTACTCCAATCTATCGAGCTTCCTTCTTAGCCGAAGGATAGCAAGTTGAAAGTTTGAGACCTGATAAGTCTATGAGACTCAGTTTCTGTGTGAGGTTGAGAAACGCTTTTGCATTGTTGGTGCGAAAAGGCCAGGATCAGATTTATCTGAAAACTATTTCAGACCAACGTATATGCATTCGATTGTGTAGGTTATCGATGATGTTGATATTTACGATTTTCATAGTGGAGGATTGCTTGTTATCGTTTGGAGTTAGAATTCCAATATACATATAGTAGCAGTGGTCTCTTCATTAAGAAATATCAAATGCAATGACTATTCACTACTAATCCTAGGGATTTTCCGACAAGATGTGGTATGAGATCAATTTGTCCTCTTCCTGGACAACTTGTACGGACGTTTATCTGACATTGCATTTCTTAGATTACGTACATTGGTTTTTACAAGCATACATCAGTGGTGGCGGAGAACGCAACTTTTCTTAGCTTAACACCCACCTTGAGACGTACGAGCTCAAGGGTTGTATTTTTGTGGAAGGTAATTAGTAGTCAACAGAAATGGCCGTGTGGCATTCAAAGTGATTTGATATGTGAAAGGTAATCGTTACCTCAGGCCTCATCAACGGGAAATGATCAAAATAGGATTAGATGCAGTAGGGCAAAGTGGGTCATTCGCAATTAGGATAGGATCATTCTCTTCTAGATAAATTTATCCCCGCTATGGTGTTTGGGATGTAAATTAGTGTGGTTTGTATGCTATGAGGGACCTCGAAAAAGGTCGGTAACGACCGGAGGATGACATATTCGGTACTATCTAGTTGTAGAGATATGCTGATCCTGTGTTGGTAGAGGGCAGATGTTCTATGCCTCAGGACATCCATCTAGAGGTGTACCCATCAGAAGGTAGTTCCTTCACCCAGTCATTTGTATTGTAATCCAAATTCCACTACATGCCTGCCCTTTTTTTTTGTAGAGCCAAGTATGTAGGAATTTAATAATGGTAACAATTTCGGCTATTTTGATTATTATTTGTATACTAGACACAAGTATAATATAAGAGGATTGGATATGAAATGTTTTAGTTATCGTAAGGTAAAAATATATCCGTGTTTATGTGTGGGCATGTCTTACGAGATACTTTTGTTTTGAAAGGAAAAGTTTGATAATTTAATAAATTTAGTTGAGTGTGTTTTCTCACGATGGTTTACCAGACTGATCCGGGTGTTCTTCCCTTTCAATGCTTGGGTCATACTGAATATATCTACAGGTTCAGATTTAGTGCTTTTGGAGCCTCAACAGCGAGCTGAAGATCCGCATTTTCGTATACACGTCATTTTTCTTAGTGATGTCTATTATCTGCTTTGCGCTTTGTGTTGTATTATCAGCAATTGTAAGGGCATGTCATTATAACCGTCTAGGCTGATGATTAGTGATTGATTGTTGAACTTTGATTGATGTATGTATATACAGTTTCTGTTTTGTAAAGATCATTGATATGATATTATTGTTTTCCGCTGTGATGTGAGATTATGTATTGTTCTATTGGTTCTCTCTTCTTTCTTTCTTCTCTTCTCTTCTTCTCTCTTATTTTCTTTCTCATGACTTTCGTCAGTCTGTGCTTTTTGGGTCGAACATGTGTGGTTTATTGTTGATTCAATGGGTACGGATTTACGGGTCGTCAAAGTTGGTGTTAGACCTTAGATTTTGTATATTCCCAGGCCTTGATGTTTACTCAGTATAGATAGGTACAATAGCACCCTTGATTGACTTTGAGTGTATTATATATATGAGCGCGTACTTGTTAGTGAATATAAAATGTTTTATATTGTGTTTTGCTTGTCCATTGAGTTGTTTGTGAATTCTGGTCGGTATGTGGGACGCCATGTTATCGATAAGAATTTCAACCCTTGAACGAGGCAAGTCGACATAGTATTATATTTAACTTTGGTAAATGAAATAATTTTACCTCGATTATATTTTATATATAAAGGGAACAATTTTTTAGGAATTATTACTTTATATTGATTGTTTGGTTGTTGAAAACGTAAATATATATAAGTTAATAAAAGCTGTTTGAATAATCTAAATAAAAACAACAATTGTAAAAGAATAAATTATATAAGCAAATGAATCATAAAGTATGGAATTACAATTTATACAATTTACGATTGTGAAATAATATTATATATAAGAAATGAAACCATATGAATATATTTATAAATATGAGTTATAATCAAAAATGGATTTAAACTAAGAATTTGAAAATTTAAATCCATTTATTTTGAAAATTGTTTTTCAAAGTTTAAAGAGATTATACTGTTATAAATCTAAATAAGATAAATAAATCTGGATTGAATCTTATGTAAGTAAAGTAAAATAGTAAAATTATATAAGTAAGAGTTTATAAATGTGATTTATGAATACAAAAGTGATTTTAAAAGAATATAAAGCACTGAATTCACTACCGTTGCTGGAAAATAATAAGGGTGATGACTGTAGCATCATCAGTATCATTTTTGAGTTTCTATGTGATGGATTTGCTACCAATAGTAAAGTGAAAATTTAAGTTTTGACGTGATAAACAAATTCGAATTGTAAATCCAAGTTGAAATTGATTAGTATAAGTAAAATAAGCTTTGAACTTATAACTGGAATTAGCATAAATAAGAAAAAGAAATTTCAAAAATTTAAGTGTGTAATTGAGATATGCAATTAAAATTTCAACCTAAGTGAAGTTAAATAAATTTGAGCTAGCATAATAATTATGTGATTTGAAATTTAACTAAAGGAAAGTTAAATGAATTGAATTGGATTTGAACCAGATTAGACAAGTTATTGAAATGAAAATTAAACTTAAGAGATAAGTGATTTTATAATATGAATTTAGAAGTTTGAATAAATAAGTTGTATAACTTATAGAATGGGAAAATGTAAGCAAAACCAAAAAGTTAAAATGGTCAAATAATTTTGTCAAGCAAAACAAAATCTGAATTTGAATAAGTGATGAAATTTGACTGAAGTAAAAGCTAAATAAAATGACTTTAATGATGAAATTTAAGTCAAGTCAAATAAAGTGAAATGTAACTCAAGTAAAGAAAGATAAATGAGCTAATGAAAAGGTTAAATAAAACAGAATTTGCATAAAATTAGAGATGGACTTAAATTGTATAGTGGAAGTAAATGCAAGTGAGAATTGAATTGAACATAACTTAAGTAATGTTGAATGAAGTTGATTTTGATATCAAAATGAATTAATAAAGTGAACTAATGAAATGAATATAAATTAGAGTTATATAATGAAATTTAACTTTAGTTGTTAAATGAATTAGCATTGGAAATGTTGTGTAAAAATGTAAATATAGTGAATACTAGAATTCAATCTAAATTGAATATTAAACCAACTGAAATTAAACGTGTTAAACCAAATTGAAGGTAAAAAAAAGTAAATATGAATGTTTGAGTGTAAATTAAATTAATTTGGTTATGTTGGATATGCATTGCTTGTTAGATGGATGTTTGTTGATTGTATAGAAATTCATACTAAATTGAATTAATAAAATTGAAAGCTAAAATAATTGAATTCAAATTAGAAGTGAAGTGAATTTAAATAGAATTGAATTTAATTTAATTTGGAAGTGAACTAAATTGATTGTAAATTAGTGAATGTAAACTAATTAAACACAAATGAATGAATGTTAGTAAAATCCAATGTTAATGAATCAAATGTGATTAAATTGAAAATCAATCTATTGATTATTAATGAGAAATGAATGTATATTGATTTGGTTATTGATTGATTGGATAGAGATTGGTTTGTTGGATATTAGTTGGATGATAATGGTTTGATGGTTGGATTTACTGTTTTTGGTTGCATTTTCTATATTGGCATATGTAGTTGTTGTATCAGTATATGTTGTATGTTGATATTACTTTCTATATACATGTTTCTTATTTGTTATTGAGTGTTTAGTAGGTGAGGATGGCGTATGCTTCGCATTTGGAGCTCGCTTTCGCGCTATACTAGCCGTATATGCTCGCTAATAATATATAAGGTACATATCTCGGATTACATATCGCACTTTTACACTTTTTTCCCTACGATATACCTCATCCTCGAAGATGAGATGTATATTTGTGATATATATATATATATATATATATATATATTGTGACCCTACTACGATCGAACCGCGCAAAGGAGGCTATGGCGATTTCTTTTGAAAATTTAAGGCGTTAGATTTGTTTTGAGAATTTTGGAAAAATCGGGAAATTTTTTGATAACTAAAATTTTGATACCGAGTTAAAAGTTATAAGATATTAGTTGGGTTTGAAAAGATAACAATGAATGGATTTGAAAACTTAAAAAAGTTTTTATAAGAAGTTTAACTAATGGATTTTAGAAAAGCTGAAAGGTTTAATGTAACATTCCTATTTCTAAATCAAATTGAAATTGGAAATAATTTGATTTTTAGAATTTGATTATGGTTTAATCTGGTATTTTCCAAGAATTAATAGATATTTGTTTGTTTACTGGTATAAATGAATGTAAATATGATTTTTAAATAGAATTTTTAATTGGAAATTTTGAAATAAATATTTTGAATAATATTTTAATTACAAATTTAATTTTGGATTTATTTGGAGATTTGAATATATATATATGTATATGTATATGTATATATGTATATGTATATATATATATATAAAGATTGATAACTTGATTCATTAATAAGAAAAAAATAAATGTTTTTATCTTTAAAATAAATACAGATTAATGATTTGGAATTCAAAAGTGAATATTTTATAAATAGATTATAATTTGAGATTTGAATTTGAATTTAATAAAAATTATATTAACTAACATATAAATATTTATTTGTTATGAATAACTTTTCAAATCATTTGTTATAAGTAAGAATTTACTTTGAACTTTAAAAGAAATAGATGATAAATGGAATATAAAAATATATTTACAAAAAGGTATTTGATTATTTATTATTTTATAAGTATAAATTGATTTTATATCAAATTTTGAATTTGAATTTAAGATGTAAAAATTAGATTTGTATATATGTATATATATAAGAATATATGGATGTAAAGAAAACAAAATAGATATATGTTTCATAAATTTAAATAAATTAAGGTTTAAACTAAAATTTTAAACTTAAGGACTTAAACATAATTTAAGTAACAAATGACATTTGTAAAAATATTAACTTAAACAATCAACAAGTGTAAATTAAAGAAAATGGTAAACTAAGAAGTGTTAATACAAAACAACAAGTGGCAAAAATATGTTTTTTTCAACATAAAATGTTAACAAATAAGAAAACTTTTTCTTCTCATTATTGTTTCAGGAATTTAAAACCAGAAAACTGAAAAAATTGAGAATATCAAAACTAAAACAAGAAACCACAAACCTGGAAAATATCAAAACCTGGGAATGAACAAATTACAAACCTAATTAGGCCAACATCATCATATCACAGCTCCACTTCAACAGATGCATGTTTTCTTAGGTTTCAAACCTGAAAGCAGATTACTTAGAATTCAAATCAGTTTCAAAAAAAAAGTTTCAAGCCAGGAAAATTCAAATTCAAAGGCCTGTAACAAAACAAATTCTTTACAACTTCAATTTGGAAAACAAAGCAACTTCAATTCTATAAAGCAATCTAGTTTAAAGGAATCAAAGCAATATCAATTTTTTCATGAAAATTTCAAGCCTAGAATCAATTTTGCAAATCAAAGAGCATGCGAATTCAAACAAACAAATCAAAAGCAAGATGCATTCGAACAATTTCAACAGGCTAAAAAAATTCAAATGCAAGTTCAAAGAACAGTTGCAGGAAAAAAAATTCAGGCTCAAAAGAATTCTTCTCTATTTCTTCCTATGCAACTAATGATTGGTGAGAAAACTCCTTGACTTGATCTTTAAATGATATAATGGTTTATGTTTACATGTTGATAAATTTGGGGATGATAAGCATGCATGTCTGTTTACAAAGGCATAACTCTGTTCTTGATAAAAAAAATCAAGTTTTCTATATACATTCTCTTTTAAGTTGAGAATTTCAAACAAAAACATGTTGTTTAAACTCAAGATTAAGATTTAGAAATATGTTTCAGTACCATAGGTTTGCAAATTTTCTGTAACTTTAGGAAGATAGCGAGTAAACCTTTCAAAATTAAAACTTTAAATCGTATACATTTTCATGATTGAAGTCTGCAGCCTGGAAAGAATAAAACAAATCTAAATCTCTCTCCCTCTTTGATTCTGACAAGGATTGTAAACAAGTTGAAATGTTGTTTTAAAACCTGTATTACATTTCAGTAATTAATCAAAGCAGGTCGAAATTTTCTTTTTACTGGGAACTAAATAAATACAGTAATTTTTGGTTTACAAGATTAATCAATATCAAAACAAATCTGAACCTCTCTCCCTCATTTCTTCTGAAAGTAAATTGAAACAAGTTGGACTTTTTGTTCAAACTTGTGTTATGTTTGCCAGTAATGAATTAAAATAATATACACTGTTCTTTTTTTCCTGTAAATAATGAAGCTCTGTCATAATTCAAAATTTTCAAGAAATTCGAACTTCATAAATTTTAATCTTAATAATGCTATGTGAATCCACTCTAAAAATGGTGATTTTTGAAACTAAAATTTAAAATTTTCATGTAATTATCACTGGGATATTTGGGATATTCTGGAAAGTGAAGATTTGCCAAATTCTGGAGATATATGAAATTATGGGCCTCGGGGTTGTTGTGGAAGCAAGATTTAGTAATCGAGATCACCAGAAAAATCCTACCTAAATTTATAAAACATTAAGTATTTGATTCGTGACCAAACTAGGGTTTAAGAACCCATTGTTGTTCACGACCGAAATGATGGTGTTGCACCATCCATTGGTGATCGGACTTCGTAGCGATGGTGCCAAACGCGGCGTGACACAATGACGAGGCTAGGGTCCAAAATTTGTGGTCGATAACGACCAGAGGTGGTGGCGCGAAGCAATTATTGGATGACGTTACTGATGATGGTTTTGGGTCGAGCTGCTTCGGTTCGCGATTTCGCAATAAAATTGGATTCTGGGTGTTTGCAACGGTTTGGGGGACGGACGTCGACGTGTTGGTGGCCGCAGCTTCGACCAACATTGACGAACTTAGCCGTGCACATGCACGTGGAGGAGTGGGTGTCAGTTGTGATGAGTTGGGGAAGAAAAGGGAGGCAACTCGAAGTGTTACGCATGGGATTAGGAAGAAAAATCGAAGACAAGCTTGAGTCGTTTTCGCGTTATATCGGGTTAATTTTAAGACTTAGACAAATCTTTGTTAAATTTTTTTTTACTCGGGTCAATGTTGGCTAAAACTCGAAGCAAGTGAGTATTTTCCCCTGGTGTGACTCGAGGAAGACTCCGGTAGTAAATAAAAAACAGCAAGGGGACACAGTTTTTGACTAAAACACGAGTTGAATTTATTTTTCTGAATAAATTAGTAATAGTTGTAGATGGAACTTCAGGTAAATGATATTGAGTTAATAAATTTATTTTAAATTTTATAAAAGTTGTTTTAAAAAAAATTACTTAATAAAATTTTAAAAGTATATCACAATGTCAAGTGTTAACAGCAACCAGATTTATTTATAACGATAAAATAGTAATTAATCATTAAGGTTTGTAATGATTTTATGATTTTAAAATTTATCAATTAAAGGATAGGAAATTTATAAAAGTAATTAATGATTGATTTAATAAAATAGTAATTACTTAGTGAAAGTAATTAAGAGGAGATAATTAAAGGTTAATTAACTTAAAGTGATTAAGAAATCATTATTTATTAAGGAGTAATTAATTATTGAAATTAATTAAGGAATAAACCTATTAATTAAATCAATTAAGAACGAATTAATTATAATTAAGATTTAATTAACAATTAGGGGTTTATTAATTAAAGTAATTAGTTAAGGGTTGATTAATAAAAGTAATTAAGATCCAATTAATTACAATTAAGGGTTAATTAATTAAGATAATTAATTAAAGGAATGATAAATTATGCAGGTGATTGAAACATAATCAATTGTAGTTAATAATAATTAATCATTGGTTTAAAATTACTAATGAAAGTAATTATGTCGATAATAATTTAAAACCCCACAATTTATTCATCTTAGTTGTAGATGTTTAATTTCTATTGAATGTTATCCGATGGATTGATATATTTGATATGTGATGCGCTATAATGTTTTGTGCTGAGCTGTTATATTTGTGATGTATATACTCTTGACCCGTTAAACGACATTTGGATTTCGATGCGACAGGGAGTCGGATTTCAGCTGGATATCCGAAACCCACATCGAATCGTAATGATGAATATTTGTAATTGATAAATGTACTTTGTCTGTGAATAAGGATAAGCGTTGTAGATTATACCGCTTATCGATATTTTTATGTTTTTATCTATGAGGATTGATGTTGTGCGCTATTGTGTAAAACCCCTAGACTACATTATACACACATAAATTTGGATTGCATGTGGAAATCGGTTAAGTCATAGATTTTTACATATTTTGAATTTGAATTTTAAATTCAAATGGTTTTGAAAATGGGTTGGGTTAAAGTGAAATTTTTTTGGAAAAGTGTTTTAAAAATGAAAGTTATTTTGAATAACTTAATAAAGATTTGAAATTTGAAAATTTTGATTTAAACTGAATTTAATATCTGAAATTGAATTCTACATCTGGTATTTATGACGTAGAAATGTTATACAAGTTATAAATGTGTTTATATGGATTTTAAATCATTTTAAAAGTATTACTTTGAGAATTGTGTAACCCAAGTTTATATTTAAAGGCCTTAACTCGTGCAAATATAATCGGGTTTTCCGAAACGGAAACAAGTGGTTTTCAAATAACAATAGCTTTTATATAAGGAAAGAATTTCTAAAATTTTGATGGAAAGATTTCCAATTTGAAATGGAATTGTTTTGAAAAGCTATGAATGAATCTTTGTTTAAAAGATTGGTGAACCTTGTTTAATTTGAAAGGGGTCTTAAAAGTGAATCTTTTGTTTAAAAGATTTAAATGTGGAAATTGTTTAAACATTTGAAGGTTTTTGAAATGAATCTTTTCGTTTAAAAGATTTGAAATGGTAATTTTTTTACCATTTACATGAAAAGTTTTGGGTAATAAGTTGTGACTTAACTGGGATCCCATATCCATATGTTTTTAAATATTGCGCTCAGTATTCGATTTAGCCGGGAGAGACCTTTGTGTCATATAACCCATTCCGAATAGTGATACGACGTATATGGATAGCATTTGAAGACCGGTGGTGAAGACCGGATACTTTCGAAAGCGAAAGGGTTTCTTGTCGAATGTCTCTGCATCGGCTGATCCCCGGTATAGAGATTCGAGCACCCATTGTGATGGAAAGTCCGGACATGATTAGGAATTATCCGGATTTGTAAGGACTTCTTTGGAAGTGCCTTCGGTTCTGTTCGAACCTGGAACAGACTTGTATGGATTGTGTGTCTGACATTACACCTTGAGATGTAAAACCGGTTTCTATCAAATACATTTCTGTTTGGTGGCGGAGATTTATTCTCTTAGCTTAACACCCTTCTCTGAGACGTGGCATACGAAGTGCTGCTGATCATTTGTTGATCAAAGCATGGCTTTTATGAAAAGCGTAGCTTTGTGGATGAGACTTCGTCGAACTTCACAACCCGGAATGGTCGAAACAGGAAGAATGCAGCAAGGTTATTTGGGGGTAGCCCCCCTGAGGGTATGTTCATTTCCTTCTAGATAGAGGTGGTATCATGGTATGGAGGCCAGATACTTAACCTATGTGGTAGTTGCAAATTTATTACTTTGTGGTTGTTGGTGAATCCCGGGATAAAGGTTGGTTACGACCAGGGGATGGCATACTCGTATAGTAGTTACCTAGTTACAGAAGTAACCCGACCTTGTGTTGGCAGAGATCTGGTTAGGTTCTCGGAGCGTCACTCCAGAGGCGTACCTATGTGGCAATGGGAAGTTCCTTGGCCTGACCATTTGTTGGAAATCCAAACAAAACAATACGAGCCCTATACGGTTTTAGTTGTAGAACCTGCCATTTAAAATGGTAGCTATAGCGGGCATGATATAATGGTACCTATGCTGGCTAAGATTTATATTATACTTTCGAAATGTTTTCCACTATGCACTAATAATAATATCAAATGGTTTTCGCGTATCAAGCATATTTGACTATCATAAGGAGAAATCTCCTCCAAGTCTGCGTTTGCATTGTGTGTGTGGTGCGAGGCCTTATGGTAGTTTCATTTTCTTAAAAGTATTGCGGATTTAAAAATTTAAATTCTTTTGTTTGTTTTAAAGATAAACTGTTTCTATTTGCTCATACCAGTCCCATGACTGACCTGGAGTTTATTGTTCCCTTCCTAAACTCTGGGTGCCCATTATTTTCCACATGGACAGTCTAGAGTTGGGTTTTTCAGATAGTAGATATACATATCGATCCAGTAGCTTTCAGCTTTCTCTTTGTAATTCTTTGGAGATCTTGGATATTGGAGCCTTTGGATTCACGGACGAGACTTGCTTAGCTCGGTGCAACTTGATGGTGGTTCGAGCTATTTTTTTGGATTGGTGCTTTGGAGTTAGAGTTGCTATTGCTGTTTTGGAGTTTTTGTTTTCCGATGCTTGTTCATTTGTTATTCCGCTGTAGGATTGTTATCTTGTATCTCTGATATTTATTCATATTGTATCATTGTTGTATCATATGTTGTATATCAATAATATTCATTTCTTTTTCTTCCGCTGTGTTGTTATACTTAAGTGTGTTATAAGCTCCGGCGAACCAGATTCGACGTTTGGATCTGCAGCATTGGAATACAAGTGTCGTATTCGGTGTCGATTTTTCGAAGGTCGAGTCAGGGTCGTTACATTTAAATGAATTTGATATCTAATTTGAACGATTTGTTTTGAAAAGCTAATAGATTTTGTGACTTTTTCTTATGTGGTAATTTCGGGGACGAAATTCTTTTAAGAAGGGGAGAATGTAACGACCCAGAATTTTAGTCATTTGAAATTCAGATATTTAATTAATTTTAAATATTCATGGGTTAATTTTATAAGTGGAATAACTTATATTTCAAATATAGTGATTTAATTGGATAATTAAATTGTTAATTTAATATTTGAAATTATGTAAATAATTAGAATTTGAATTTAATACGAACGAAAATGATTTATAAAGTTGAATTAAATTCAATTTAAATTAAAATGATGTTAGGAAACTTTTAAAATTGAATTAAAAGTTAATTTATAGAAATTGAATATATTAATATTTAATTAACGTATAAAAATAGTCATTTTTCACACGGTCTCGGATTTCGACGAAACCAGTTTCATTGGATCTGTATTATTACAGGATTTCAAATTTCGTGTCAATCAGATTTACGGTTTAGTCATTCGAAGCTAAAACGCGTAGAAATTTCGGATTCGATCGAATTGGCTCTCGATATATATTCCATTGTGTTCGGAATAGGGGTAAACCATTATAAATGCTAGCGGCACGCTTTGATTGGAGTTCGAAAATATTTCGGATCAATAGCGTCGTGAAATTTTCTATAAAAGGACCTCATAATTTTCTTTTTTCACTTAAAATCTAAATAGTGTTGCAACTGCCTCTAATTTATAATGGCCAGAATTGTTTGATTCTTCCTCCTCAATTTCCTCTCAATCCGTAAAGAATTAGCCTTCGAGTTCTAAAGCAAAATTGTAAAGCATCACGAGCTCTACATATCCAACGGTGGACTCGAGCAATCGTCATTGTTTGGAGGAGGATTTGGGCCGTTAGTGTCGTGCATTCGAGCATATTTATCTAGGCAAAGGGGTGACCGAATTCGACCGGCCTCTTGCCGACGGTGTGTCTCGTGATGGTCGTTCATATGGAGGTGGTTGATCGAGCTAAAGCGTCGAGATGGAGGCGCAAAAATTCGATGAAGGAGGACGGCTATTGGATTCTCTCGTGTGAATGGAATGGTGAAGGAAGAAAGAAACGATCGGCCCTGATTTTGTGAAGCAAATCGAACGGCCTAGATCGAGTAGGGTTTTAAAATAAAAGAAATTTTTAAATCATATATATATATATATAATTAAATCGTGTGATGTTTAAAATGCCATAACTTCTTCATACGAAGTCCATTTTTGACAAAACAAGTTGCGTTGGGTTCGTATTGACGAGCATTACATTTTAGAAATGGTTTGTAATTGATTGGAGCTAGTGAAAATTTTGGATAAAATTAAATTCCTGTTTAATTTTATTCTGAATAAAACACAACAACTGCTAGTGGAACCAAAGTGAGTACCACTCACTCTTTTTGACTCGCTTATATTTTTATATAAGTGAGAATAAATTTTATTTATGATGATTGATGATTGTTTGGATGATATATGATATTATATATATATATTGATAGATATTTGGATATGTTCCTGCCTATTGGAGCAGATGAGACCTTATATTTTTCCCGTATATGAGCGGTTGACCTTTTGTACACGCGTCTGCCTCGAAGCGGACGGTGTACATATTTTCTAATATGTATAGATTTATAAAGTTGATATTTTTATAAATCAAATGATGGAATTGTAATAGAGTTTTATAAATGTTAAAATGAAGTTATAAAAGAATGAATTTGCAAGTAAATGATTTATAAGTGATTAACTTATAATCGGATTTTGGTATGTAAATGAGATATAAAATGAGATTGGTTAATATGGGAATTTTATAAATGGAAGTTTTAATAAAATATAAATGGAAGTTATAAACATTGTTTTATAAGTCCAAAATCATTTGAACTTGATAAGTTAATTATGAAAGCTTTTTAATGGAATTGCATTCACGATTTTGGACAGTGGATAATCCTTTAAATTAAATGTGTAGAAGTAAGGAATTTGGAATAGAGAATTTTATTCACGATTTTGGAGTGAATAATCCTTTAAATTAAATGGATATTCCGGAAAGCAATATTTTATATGGAGTTAAATGGTTTGAAGAAGTTTTGAAATGTGTTAAGTGTCGAATTCATAGATTTCAACATACATTGTTGAAGTAGACGTTTTCGAGAAGTGAGGAAAGCACGGACTATAACACTGTTGTTATAGTAAATGATTTTCAAAATGAGAAGTTTTTTTTAGTATATGAGATTTATATATCTATCTAATTATTGAATCCCTATACTAATGATTTTGGGTTGTCGTAATGATGTGTTACGCAACATTCGTTTTGATCCAAATAAGTATGTTTAAGAGATTGTTTTCCTTAAAGAATAAAATATATACTCAATCATGATTTAAGTATATGTAATATTTTCTAAGTGTTGAAAATAAATAGATTTGTGAATTACTTATTACTAAGTAAGTATATGGAAATGTTTTCCAATAGTGAAGTATTGAGATGGTTTGAGAATATATCTTTTTAAAAATAATATGAAGTGAATGTTTGGCAAGTATTTAATTAGTAAAAGATTAATTAAAAGGGCCTAGCGATTGCTTATGGTGCTAGAGATTTGTTGTTTGCATTTATAGTTAAATAACCGACTATAAAATTTGGCCATTTTAGTTCCTCGACTTGATGTGGGAACTATTTAGTCATACACTTAGTACGTAGCCTTCTGTGTAGGCTTGATTATCGATTGTGTTGAGGATGTTGATTCGTCCAGTGTGGAGTATTACTCCAATCTATCGAGCTTCCTTCTTGGTCGAAGGATAGCAAGTTTAAAGTTGGAGACGTGATAAGTCTATGAGGCTTATTTTCTATGTGAGATTGAGAAATGATTTTGTGTTGTTGGTGCGAAAAGACGGGGATCATATTTATCTAAAAACCACTTCAAATTAACGTATATGCGTTTGATTGTGTAGGTTATCGATGATATTTAGAATTTTCATAGTGGAGGACTGCTTGTTGATCGTTTAGGGTTAAAATCCCAATATGCATATAGTAACAGTGGTCTCTTCATTATGAAATATCCAATGCAAGGACTATTCGCTACTAATCCTAGGGATTTTCCGATAGAATGCGGTAGGAGAGTACCTTCGATTTGTCCTTTTCCTGGATAACTTGTACGGACGTTTGTCTGACATTGCATTTCTAAGATTATGTACATTGGATTTTACAAACGAACATCAGTGGTGGCGGAGAAGGAAACTTCTCTTAGCTTAACACCCTCCTTGAGACGTACGAGCTCTCAAGGGTTGTATTTTAAGGCAATTAGTAGTCAACGGAAATGGCCGTGTGGCATCCAAAATGATGTGATATGTGATATGTGAAAGGTAATCGTTACCTCAGGCCTCATCAACCTAAAATGACCGAAACAGGGTTAGATGTAGTAGGGCTAAGTAGGACATTCGCAATGAGGATATGATCATCCTCTTCTAGATATATTTCTTCCAGCTATAACGTTCGGAATGTAAATTAATGTGGTTTTTATGCTATGAGGGCCCTCCAAAAAGGTTGGTAATGGCCGAGGGATGACATATTCGGTACTATCTAGTTATAGAGATATGCCGGTCTCGGGTTGGTGGAGGGCAGATATTCTGTGCCTCGGGGCATCCATCTAGAGGTGTAACCATCGAATGGTAGTCCCTTCACCTGGTCATTTGTCTGGAAATCCAAATTCCACCACGTGTTCGCCATTTAATTTGTAGGGCCATGTATGTTGGAATTTAATAATGGTAACAATTTCGGTTGTTTTGATTATTATTTGTATAATAGACACAAGTATAATATAAGAGGATTAGATATGAAATGTTTTAGTTATCGTAAGGTAAAAACATGTCCGTGTTTATGTGTGGGCATGTCTTACGAGATACTTTTGTTTTGAAAGGAAAAGTTTGGTAATTTAATAAATTCAGTTGAGAATATTTTCTCACGCTGGTTTACCAGACTGATCCGGGTATTCTTCCCTTTCAATGCTCGGGTCAAACCGAGTATATCTACAAGTTTAGATTTGGTGCTTTTGGAGCTTCAGGGGGCGAGCTGGAGATCTCTATTTTCGTATACACATTAGTTTTTCTTAGTGATGTCTATTATCCGCTTTGCGCTTTGTGTTGTATATTATCAACAATTGTAAGGATAGGTTATTATAACTGTCCAAGCTGATGATTAGCGATTGATTGTTGAACTCTAATTGATGTATGTATATATAGTTTCAATTTTGTAAAGATCATTGATACAATATTATATGTTTTCCTCCGCAATGTGAGATTCTGTATTGTTCTGTTGGCTCTCTCTTTCTTCTCTTCTCTTCTTCTCTCTTCTTTTCTTTCTCACGACTTTCCACATGTCTACGCTTTTTGGCTCGGACATGTGTGGTTTGTTGTTGATTCAAAGGGTATGGATTTGCGGGTCATCACAGTTGGTATTAGAGCTTAGATTTTGTATATTCCTTGGCTTTGATGTGTACTCAGTATAGATAGGGACAGTAACACCCTAGATTGGGTTTGAATGTATTATATATATGAGCACGTACTTATTAGTGGATATAAAATGTTTTATATTGTGTTTACTTATCCGTTGAGTTGTTTGTGAATTCTGGTCGGTATGTGGGATGCCATGTTATCGATAGGGATTTCTAAACTCTTAAACGAGGCAATTCGACATAGTATGATTTTTAACTTTGGTAAATGAAATATTTTTACCTCGATTATATTTTATATATAAAGGAACAATTTTTTAGGAATTATTAAAGTGTATATAAATTGATTGTTTGGTTGTTGAAAATGTAAATATATATAAGTTAATAAAAGTTTGAATAATCTAAATAAAAAACAACAATTGTAAAAGAATAAATCATATAAGCAAATGAATCATAAAATATAGAATTATAATGTCTATGATTTACAATTGTGAAATAATCTAATATATAAGAAATGAAACTATATGAATATATTTATAAATACGAGTTATAATTGAAAATGGATTTAAACTAAGAATTTGTAATTTTAAATCCCGTTTATTTTGAAAGTTGTTTTTCAATGTTTAAAGAGATTATACTTTTATAAATCTAAATAAGATAAATAAATTTGGATTGAATCTTATGTATGTAAGGTAAAATAGTGAAATTATATAAGTAAGAGTTTATAAATGTGATTTATAAATACAAAAGGGATTTTTAAAAGAATATAAAGCACTGAATTCACTACCGTTGCTGCTAAATAATAAGGGTGATTACTGCAGCATCATCAGTATCATTTTTGAGTTTCTATGTGATGGATTTGCTACTAATAGTAAAGTGAAAATTTAAGTTTTGATGTGATAAAAAAATTTGAATTTTAAATCCAAGGTGAAATTGATAAATATAAGTAAAATAAGCTTTAGCGATGATTGCCGCTCATGATTTTGGAATTTATTATCGCTTATGATTTTGGAAGATGGTTGGAGTTTATTGCCTCTTATGATTTTGGAATTGAGTACACACCCGGAAAAGGAAATAAGGTGGCAGATGCACTTAGCAGGAAACATCATAATGCAGTTTTAGCGATGATTGCTGCGTGGAAGGATTTAAAAACATTATCAGCTTGCAGAGTGCAGTTGCAAGGTCAAGTCTAGTGGAAGATCTGATAGGTTGTCTGGTTTAGTATTGATTGCGAAATTTGCTTCTAAATAGGAAGAGGATCCGGTGTTAGCTGAAAGGATCATGAAATTAAAGGATGGAATGGAGAGCAATGACTTGAAAGATTTCAGTCTTGACCAAAATGGATGGCTAAGAAGGAAGGGTAGATTATGTGTTCCAAAAGTGGGAGACATAAGGAATGAAATTTTGGAGGAATGCCATCATTCAAAGTTCACTATACATCCAGTAGGAACGAAGATGTCTTAGGATATGAAGAGAAGCTTCTTCTGGGAAGGAATGAAAAGAGAACGTTGGCTTATGGGTGAAACAGTGTTTTAACAGCAAGTGAAAGCCGAACATCAGAAGCCAAGTGGATTGCTTCAGTCATTGGATATTCTAGTATGGAAGTGAGATTCTATTTCTATGGATATTGTTTATAGGTTGCCAAGATCTAGTAGAGGAAATGAAAGTATATGGTCATAGTGGACAGATTGACCAAGAGTGCCCATTTCATTCCAGTTAAGTCATATAGGACGGCATCTGTATTGGCTAAGTTATTTATGGAGAACGTGGTTAGACTGCATGGATTCCTAGTAGTATTGTTAGTGACAGAGATTCCTTATCATTAGCGTGTTCTAGAAGAGTCTACAGGAATTTTTAGAAACAAAGCTCAAGATGTGTATCGCCTGCCATCCGCAGACAGATGGGCAAATGGAAAGGTTAATAAGGTTTTAAAGGACTTGTTATGATCTTGTGTATTAGACTTCGAGTGATCATGGGAAGACCACCTATACCTAGTTGAGTTTTTGTATAACATCGATTATTAGACTAATATTGGGATGGCACCCTTTGAAGCTTTGTGTGGAAGACCATGCAAATTCCCTGCATGTTAGTTAAAGACCGGGGATATGTTGGTTCTTGGTCCGGATTTGGTAAAAGAAGCTGCATAAAAGATTGAGCTAATAAGGGTGAGAATGAAGGAAGCTCGGTCTAGGTAGAAAAGCTATGCAGATAGAAGATGAAAAGATTCAGAGTTCTTTGTTGGAGGTCATGTTTTCGTCAAAGTATCACCGATGAAAGATGTTATCAAGTTTGGGAAGATGGGGAAGTTAGAACCAAGTTTCGTAGGACCATTTCCTATTTTTGAAAGGATCAAAAAAATCGCATATAGAGTAAAGCTATCGAGTAGTTTGAAAAGAGTCCACGATGTTTTCCTTGTATCTCATCTGAGAAAATGTGTTAGGGATCCAGACACTACTATAGTACCGATTATGTTAGAAGATTTAATAGTGGAGCCAGACATGACTATAGTGAGGAAACCTATCCGAATAATTGCGAGAGATGAGAAGAAGTTGAGGAACAAGATAGTCAGATTAGTGGAAGTCCAATGGAGTGACGATGCTATAGACTATACTTGGGAAACTGAGAGCAGGATTAGAGACACTTATCCATATTTGTTTGATGGTATGTTTTACCTTTGATTGTTTTTTTGCGTACGTAATTTCGAGGACGAATTTCTTTAAGGAGAGAAGATTGTAACACCCCATATTTTTAATAAAATTATTTAGGATATTTAATTAGTAAATAAAATAAAATAAAATAATGTAAGATGATTAATGGATAGAGATTTGATTATAACTAAGGGATAGCCGTGCAATATAAATGAATAGGTAAATGAAGTAAAATGGACTTAAGTTGTGACGACCCGCCCTTTTCGACCCTGGAAAATCGACACAAAATACCCCACAGTATGAAATGCCGACGATCAAGTGCCGAAAAAGACAGATTGTTGAGGAAAAAGAAATAAGGTAGAAGAAAGAAGGAACTAAACAACATCAGAATCTCACAATCACAGCGGAATAAAATATAATATATAATATCGTATCTTTACTCAAAATGAAAACTATATCTGTTTTATACACTATATCATCAGAGTATCACACACCAATAACAATTACCAGTCTGACAATCTCAAACGAGCGCAGCAGCGGATATATACGAGTATGGATAATACATCTCGGACTCCAGCTTCTCTCCTGCTCCACAGCATCCTATCCTGAACATATAATACTTGGTCTGACCCGAGCATTATAATGAAATAACACCCGAGTCAGTCTGGAATACCTGCTGATAAAGTTACATACAAATTGATTATTAAAGTTTCAAAAATCCTTTGAAAACAAAAGCATCTCGTAAGACAATGTCGCGAATAAACATGTCGGGTTTTTACCTTACGATAGCTAAAACACTTTTTATAAAAATCCTCTGATATTATAATAGGGTCTATATACAAATACTTATAAAATAGCCGAAATTGTTACATCTATAGAATTCCAGCTACTAGCCACAATCGTAGGTAATACAAACAAAACTCGTAAAAGTCTAGTAGGGAGAATGGATTTCCAACTAATGACTAGGCACTGGGGTACCACCTGTCACAGTACCTGGTCTAGATCAGTGTACCGAGGACCACTCCTAATCCCCTACAACACAAGGCCGGGACTACCCCTTACTGGATAATCCCGAGTAAGATTACCCTACGGTTGGGATCAGCAACCGCACCACTAAGCCGAATAAAGAGACATCTAGACAGGGATGACCTCTCCCTGAAATGGGTGCTACCCACCTACCCTTGCTGCATAACCCTTGATTTTCAGTCATTCTCGGTTGTTGAGGCTTGAGGCTAAGCGTTACCTTTAGAACATTTCACTTAGAATTCCCATCGCCCACCTGACGATGTTCCGAAAGCATTCATCCATACAAGTCCGTCCCGGGTTCGAACGGAACCGAAGGCACTACTCCTACTACATCCATTTTGGAAATATCCTTAGGATTAGTAGCGACTAGCCCTTGCACTTCACTGCTCCATCTTCTACTCCGAACTCGTTTTTCCCACGAAAACATACAAACCGGATCGAAGTCTCGAGAAATTAATCCCGATCCCGGTCTCTTCGGAACGATCAACACATTGGCCAATATTGATAGTCGGTGATTTAACTATCAATCAACATCCATAAGCATCCATCACACAATAAATAATTTCCCAATTAATTATTTTCCTCAAAAATATCTTTGCCAGATATGTTTCCATTTTCAAGTCCTTTTTAAACAGTTTTCAAACCCAACTCTTCTCATGGAATAAATTCCCCAAATTGTTACGTCCCTTGAAAACATCCAAGTACCCATACTTAAGATTTAAAATAATTTAAATTCTTTATTCTTGAAAATACATTAAAACATTTATATTAAAAACTTCTTACATAATTGATTTAAATATATATACCCTTTAAAAATATTTCGAATCAAACTGCTTTATAAAATATAAACTATTATCTTCAAAATAAAGTTAAGTCATACTAAATTTTAAAATAAAGCTATGAAACCCTATGCAAGTTTCAAATTAAACTTTAATTAATTATCTTTAAAATAAAACATTTTATAAATTATATATATTAATAATATTATTTAAAACATAATAGTGCTTACCCCTTTAAAATAATTACTTCTATAACTAATTTGATAGATGTTCACTTTTAAAATTCTTACCACTTAAATGATTTTCTTGAAACCATTCTTTAATACAACTTCAAAACTTCTAATCATTCAAAAACCTGCTTTAAAACATACTTGGCTTTTCAGGGAAATACACTTCTATTTTAGGATAACCCAAAGAATTCTTTTTATAAATCCTACACGATTTACCCCAATTCAATTTTATGTTCATCCCGTAAATTCCTTTCCATACTTTAAAAATAAACTCCCTTTATTTTTAAACCCATTGCTATTTCTTGGAAATCACTTTCGAAACATATGTTTAAAATATTTAAAATAAAGCTTCTAGAAATTATTTAATTGAAAATAATACTTAAGGAAATATATAGAGGTTTCCTAAGTACTTTAAGCCAATTTAACTTTTAAAAATAAAGTTATTAAACTAAATATTTATATTATAATTTGCTTTTGAGAACTTAATTACTTAAATAAATATTTACTTACACTTTAAACAATTTAAAATAATATTTCTTTCTACAATATTCTAAACATATTTAAACTGCAAATTTATATTTTGAAAGCTTTCTTAAAAACATACCAAAATTTTCAAGAGAAAGCAAACTTCCAATCCTTTAAAAATAAATCTCGCTATTATTTTAAACAATTCACATTTCCCTTTAGAGTCACAATTTCAAACACTTCAAATTATCAGCCAATTTCTTGAATTTAATTCCTTTTAAATCCTTTACTTAAGAATTTATTTTATTTCCTTTAAACCCAATTTATTTATTTATATTTATATTTCCAGGTTGTATTCACCCAATCAAAGCACAACACAATTTAATTTTCAATTTAATCTATCGCCGTATATAAATAGAACACAGCATAACAAGATCTAAATCAATTTATCCCAGGATATAAATGAGATATATCACAGAATATAAATAAAATTTATATTGGTAAGGAATCCAGTTGGATCCCTCCAACCTGTTTCCCTGCGCCCACTGATATTAGCACAACAAATAAATATTGATTCAATTTGATAATAATTATCATATTCAGCTAAACAACCAATCAAACATTTAAATATTAGCTATTTAAATTACTGGTATCCAGATGTGAGTGAGATTAACTCACCTTGAATTTTCGACGAACGTTCAAATTTAAATTAAATCGAACGACGTTCGATTTAACCTAAATTTTTACTTTCTCAGAATGATCCCAGAATTGCTCCACTGCGTAGTACTCGTCTCTGTGATTCCGATGTCACTAGTTTCGTCGAAATCTAATAACGTACGCACAAGATATGAATTTATAAAGTTCAATTACCAATTTAAAACAATTTTTTTACTTATTATACCCAAAGAAATCGGCATGCTCTCCTCTTCCTTGCTCGTGCGATCAGGTAGCATAATGCACGAAAGAACCCATCGTCGCCGCCCCTAGGGTTAATCGCCGCTCCTCCTCTACTTGACTACACGACGATCCGATACAACCAAATGAAAGCCCATCACACGACACCTCCATACCACGAACGGCGGCGAAGCCGGCCTCTCCTATCATGCTCGAAAACAAAAAAAACGTGCAGACAACGGAGCTCGATTACGAAGAATCCGAGCCACTTCAATGAAAATCCACCTAGGATCTGTAGTACTCGATGAGTTCTTCGATTCTCTAGTTGGAAGATTTTGAAATAAACGAGTGGATTTCAAGAAAAAGAAGGAAGAAGACAAGTGTTTTTCGGCCATTAAAAGTATACAAGCGGCGGCCGAGAAAGAATAGGCTAGGGTTTCAACATGTGCGTATATATATACGCGTAATCTAATTATATTATTATTAAATTCACATTAAAGCAACTTTTTCACACGATCTCCAAACAACGCGTGCCGACGGGCGATTATAATGTTTTACCCGCATTCCAAACACAATGGAACGTGTTTCGGAAGCTAATTCGATTATGCGCGAGTTGCGGAAATAAACGATCAATTTTAAATTAAATCGATTAAAATAGTTTCTATGCGTTTTGAGCTGCCAGGGTCAAACGACAACTCCGATTGCTACAAAAATTAAAATCCGATAATAACTAACTATTATGGATCCAATGGAACTAGTTTCGTCGAAATCCGAGACTGTTCCCCCGGAAGGCTATTTTAACTCGTTGATAAATTCGAGCGATTTTCCAAATCGTCGAAATCACTTAAAATTTCACTTTTAAAATTTTATTAACTCTATTATAAATTGTATAGAATTTATATTCACACTAGAAATCATTCTGATTCGGTTTAAATCAAAATCTGATTATTTACATTATTATATTATTAAATCCCATTATTAAATTAATATAAAATTCCAAATTCAACCTATCGAATTTTAAATCCATCCAACAGTCTAATATTATAATTCAAATCCAAATAGACTTAAATTAAATTTTAGAATCTATTTACACCCAGACTCACCAATTATCCCAATTCCAATATTAAATTACTATTATTCAAATTTCAATTAAATTCCCGTATTTGAAATTTAACTATTTCTATTAATTTAACCAAAAATCCTTTTACTTCGAAATAAATTCAAAATTCACATTTATATTTAAAATGAATTAAATGTTCAAAATTAACGACTAGAAATTTCTGGGTCATTACATAAGTATTAGGAAATAAGGGAGGGAAAGATAGGAAAATGGGATTTCCTAATACCCTAAGCCCTTAGGGAAAATTTACACATTTTCATTTCATTTTATCACAAATGAAAACATCAAAACTAAGGCCGACCCCCATTAGCAAAGGAGAGGAATAGAAAGCTAAAGTTTTCAAGAGGAAAAATCAAATCAATTTAATCAAGATTAAATCTCACATCTTTAATCACAAGCTAAGGTGAATAATGACTTCGTCTCACCTTCTATATGTTTTCAGCTTTAGATGAAACTTAAATTCATCTCACATGATTTAGCCATGTTTTAGAAAAGCAAAATATCTATATATAATTGTTAATGATTTATGCATAGTTATATTGATTTTTATGATATCTTTGACATGGAAACCCTATTAAATAACATCCAATTTCCTTGCGAATTTAAATGTAGATCTGAAATAATATTTTAGAGGTGGATTTCAATTTTCATAATTTTCTGAATTAATGCGGATTTTATATTAATTTTCTAGTGAAGAGAACGATTTATTGGGTTATAATTATTTGTGGCAAAATAAATAATTTTTTGGGTCGGAAATTTATATATGTTAGAAAACATATTGAAAAGGATTTTCTGGAATTTTTATAGAATTTTCCTGAGTGTTTTGATGAACATATAAAATGGGTTAAGGTATGGGACTTAAAATTTTCATATATTTAATTAAGGAGAAGGGGTATTTTGTAAAATAAAATTATAGTTTATTTCTGAAAATAATGGCAGCACTTTTGAAAAAGGTATTTAGCAACCAATGGAAATTTGAAAAATAATAGCAGGTCAGTTAAAAAGTGTTTCTCTTGTAAGTTAAAAACAAAAATAACATGATTTTAGCATGTTCCGCCATTTTCGGCACAAGGGGTTCCGACCCAAACCATTCTCCACCATTGTTTTCGAAACCATTGCGCATGGTATCAAGCTGCTTGGTATGTAGCACATTGAATAAAGGTAAAGGGTACTCAGTCGAAACACTAGGTCCTGAAAGGGTTGGAGTATGCTTTGTTTTAAATTAAAGAAGCTCCTACTTTGCTTTCGAAAGGATAGCTTTCAACTCATTTAGCTTTTGACTAGGTTAATCATTTTAAAAGGAAAGGTTTTGAATGGATTGCACTCTTTTATTTTAAGTAATACTTTCGAAGGGTTTGACACCCTAGTTGTTGCCCTTCTACCTTTCGAAGTCAACGGTTTCGAAAGGTATACTTATCTTTCAAAATTAACTACTTCTCCAATGTTTTCGAAGGGATGGTTTCGATACCATTACTTCATCGCTTAGAATTGGTTTCGAAAGGAAGGCTTTCGACTTAGATATTTTAAATGACCCATTTTATTCTATTTAAAGTATAACCTAAGGTTTCTAAAGATTTGTTTTGAATGGTTTCGAAAGGTGTTTCTCCACATGTTTTAAGTTGAACCCAAGTGCTTTCGAAAGGTTTGAGTTCCTAAAGGTTTTACGCTTTCAAAAGGTATTTAAAATGGTTTCGCAGGGGTAGTTCCCCTAAGGGTTTCAAAGGAGTTGAAAGGTGCAATTTTCTAAGGTTTCGAAAGGGTTAAAATGGAAGGTTTTTTTAAGGGATTTTAAAGGCAATGTTTTGAAGTGTTTTAAGATATGATGTCTAATGTTTTAATACTTTCGAAAGGAAAGTTTTCAAAGATTTTGAAAGGGTTTTAAGAATGGTTTCGAAAGGAAGGTTTTGGCCATTCAGCCTAGATAAATGAAGGGTTTTACTTGGTTTTGAAAGTGAGACTTTCAATAGAATCGAAAGGGGCACTTTCAAGTGTTTAAGTATCTTCGGTTGAGTAAAGTATATGTATAACATGACAAGGTGATTTTCATTCAAGCGTAGAGTATATGTATTTTCCTTATGTGATTTGATTTAAAGGTATTAAATCATTTTGAAAAAGGTTTTCAAGGAAAATTATGGGAAGGGATCCCTAAAGAAAATGAATCAGATATTAGAGTACCAGATGAGTTTGGTATAGTGTCATGCCCTATAAATTAGCTTTTAGCCCCAGCTGATTTAGTCCATAAAAATTCCAGCATGTAGGGCTTTGTCATAGGTAAGACTAAAATTATGATTACACACAGAAGGGAATATATATTTTTATAGAGAAAGGTTATTGGCGAGCTTGTAAAATCATTAGTGTTGGGCGTGTTTCCACCCATGAGTTTCCATCCTTCGTCGAACCAAGCCCATTGAGCAAAACAACACCTCCTTGCCGAACCAAAGGCCATCCGGTCAAGCTCCATCCGGTCGCAGGCCTCACCGGACCAACATATATACACTCCCCCACCGAACCACCCATCACCGGTCCAAGCTCCATGCCGGACCAACACCGCCTTCATGCCGAACCAACACCTCTAAACCCACTACCGAATGAACCTCCAAACCACCTACCACCGGTCCACTCCATCACCGGTCCAAGTTCCATGCCGAATGAAGCCTCGCCGAACCAGAACGCTTTCAGGCCAGATTGCTTCAGCCCGGGCCCGCCAGCTGCTATATACTTCCAGGACCCCTGCCCCCGACCTCACTCTATAAATAGAGGGCAGGGGTACAACAATGGCAGACAAGTTTGAGAGCTCAAGCATGCAAGGAACTTTCAAACAACTTTCATATACTTGTATGCAAAGCTTTGTACTTGTAATCTGAAAGAAAAAGGATAATAACATATAAAGTGGATGTAGGCACGTTCTGGCCGAACCACTATAAATCTGTGTGTCTTTTACAGTTTAGTCCCTGCTTTTTACATATTTGCATAAGTCACCCAAATCATTGAAAACCATATAAAATCAACTAAATAATACGACTTGGAGGTGTTTGCCCATTTTTTGTGCAAACATTTTTGGTGCTTTCACTGAGAACTTGAAACTCGAAGCTTCAGCTTCCCTCATTCAACCTTCTTTCCCAATAGCACCCTTCATTGCCTAGGAAACATGACTTCCAGGCCGAGAAAAGACGCCAACAAGGGAAAGAACGTTGCAACCAGCAGCGCTCCAGATCCAGTGGATCCAGATCAAGAGAACCATCCCACTACAACAGCAGTGCCAAATGTAGATCAGGCAATTCCGACAGCCCCTGCCGTGGAACAACCGGCAGCAATCACTAGGGCAGACCTAGACAGAGTTGTGGTTGAAGTGACTAACCGCTTCGCATCCCAACAAGAAGCATTGGTGAACCAACTCATGTCACGCTTGAGGGATGCCGAAGAATCCAACCGCAACACTGAATCATGGGGTGAGTCTCAATCTGGAGGATCTCGGAGACAACAAAGGTCTTCCCTCTTCGAAGAAGCTATCAACAGGAACAACAATGATAGGGGTCGCGCCTGGACTCAGCCCGAACTCCGACTCGAGGAAGCGCTTGGAACCGAACCCAATGGGGGAGGCACCAGGCGAGGGTCGGATGTAGCTGAGCCAGTCATGCCGCCTAATCATAGAAACCCCGCTGAACGGAGCCGAGCTAGTACCCAGCCCGAAGTTGACCCCATGGAAATGCTCGAAACAGAACCCCATAGGGGAAGATCAAGGCAAGGGCCAACTGTAGCTGGTCTTAGCATGCATCCGAGCAGCCAAAGACAGCCACTGGATAACGTCAGAAGTGAGAAACTATACCATCCCTACAGGTCATCTGGACGAGATCGATCCCGTAGGGAAGAACCAAGCTCATTTTTGTCCGCTCCAAATTCTGATGAAAGAATGGCACGATTATTCAGGGAATTCGTTCGACGGGAGAAAAGGGATCGAGGGATAGGTGCTAGGGTAACAAGCCCTTTCACCCGCGACATCGAAACCGCCATCACCCCTCGAGAATGGAAAATGCCGACGATGGAACCGTACAAGGGAACTTCCGACCCCGTTGTACACTTGCAGAGATACACACAGCATATGCTCATGAGCGGAGCAACGGAAGGAGTGTTGTATAAATGCTTTCCGCTATTCCTAGCAGACCTAGCTACCTCCTGGTTCTGCCATCTACCCCAAGGATCTATCAGCTCATGGGAGATGTTGAAAGAAAAGTTCATTAGCCAGTTCCGCATTCATGTGGAACAACCCAAGGATGCTTATTCTCTATCTACTGTCAAACAGAAATACGGAGAGACACTGCAACAATATCTAACCCGGTTCAACGCCGTAGCGGCCGCAGTCCAAGATGCCGATGAGAAACTCACCCTAATGGCCCTCTGTAGTGGTGTGCACCCAGATACCAAGTTTGCTAGAAGACTAACTAAAGAAAAACCAGCTAACTTGCCCGATTTCTTCCATGAAGCTGGGAAGTACATGAGACTCGAAGAGGCTGCCACTGAAAGGCAGACAGGACCACAGGCTAAGACGGCTCATGGAAACGCCCCCGCCGCAGCGAAGGACATTCGGAGAAACGACTCCAGAGACAATGCAGGGGGAAAGAAGGGAGAAAAGCGCTTGTACCGACCAGGACCGAGATTTGACGCTTACACTCACTTGAATGAAACAGTCGAGAACATCTTCCTGGCCACCCAGGACGAACTTATATACAAGCGCCCCCCATACAAGAAAGAGTCAGATCGCGCAATCCAGTCCGGAAAATTCTGCTGTTTCCACGAGTCTCATGGGCACGATACTAATGAATGCCTCCATCTCCGAGACCTAATTGAATAACACATCAGGAGAAAGAGGCTGGAACGCTATGTAAAGGGCCAGGACAGGACTCCAGCTCCCGCCAAGGAAAACCCAGGGCAGCTCCACCCAGAGACAGGCGGAGTAAATCGCAACACCAGCGGTTTCAGCCAAGAGAAGATAGTGGTCCATACAATATCAGAAGGGCCACACATCGCCGACAAGAGCTGGGCATAAATGGAAAGATATGGAAACTCACTCAGAAGCGAGGGAGACTGCGTCAATTATGTTATGGACGAACGCCACCCTAAGCGGAAGGAAAATAATGACATCACATTCAGTGGGCGCGACCTAGAAGGAAGGCAATACCCTCATATGGATCCTATGGTCATCTCTGCCTGGTTCGGCCCAGCTGAAGTTTTTCGAATCCTAGTAGACACTGGAAGCTCAATGAATATTCTTTTCAAGCATGCTTTCGACAAAATGAAGCTGTCAATGAAGGACGTGTCTCCCTGCAACAAACCGCTACACGGTTTCACTGGAGAAGCAAAGATGCCCCTCGGACAATTGGATCTCTTTGTTGAATTGGGAAGTCATCCCCGCTCCGCCATCCGGAAACAAACATTCGTGCTAATAGACAACCACTCGGCCTACAATGCCTTTTTAGGAAGACCAGCCTTGTCCGACTTCCAAATTGTCCTTGCCCCTTGGTGTCTGAAGATGAAGTTCCCAGTGGATAATGGAGTGGGAGAAGTCGAAGGGGATCAAGACGCCGCTCGGGACTGCTATGTAACCGAACTTCGCAATAATCGCAGAAGAGATAAAGGGAAGAATGCAGAGACTGCTCTCTGCAAGAAAAAATTGGAAGCATAGCAACTAAAGAAGGCCCCTCCTCCTCGATATACCAGTGATCCCTTTAATGAATTAGACCCTAAGGACAGAGAGGAGGAGGCCACCGCCAAGCCCGCAGAGGCTATGTAGTTTGTATCTGTAAGCAAATGTGACTCGAGTAGACTACAGAGAATCGGGTCTCAGTTAAAAACAGAATTGAAAGGCCAACTTATTGATTTCCTTCGCCACAACTTGGATGTGTTTGCATGGACACACGCTGATATGACTGGAATCTCCCCGAACATATCATGCCACGCATTAAACATCGATCCTACCAAGGTACCGGTAAAGCAAAAGAAGAGAAGTATGGGGGCAGAACGATCGACGGCCCTCGAAGAAGAGGTAAAGAACCTGCTTGCCAATAACTTCATACGAGAAGCCATCTACCCAGAATGGATCGCTAACCCGGTACTGGTAAAGAAGGCTAATGGAAAGTGGCGGACATGCATTGACTTCTCCAACCTAAATGATGCTTGCCCAAAGGATTGCTTCCCCCTTCCCCGAATCGATCAACTTGTGGACAGTACCGCCGGGCACGAGCTCTTATCTTTCATGGATGCCTACTCCGGATATAACCAAATCCCTATGCACGCCCCCGATCAGGACCACACCAGTTTCATCACGGACCGGGGGTTGTACTGCTACAGAGTAATGCCTTTCGGACTTAAGAATGTCGGAGCTACTTACCAGCGCCTCGTCAACAAGATGTTTGCGGAATTGGTGGGACGAACTATGGAGGTCTATGTGGATGACATGCTGGTTAAATCAAGAAAAGCCAACGATCATGTGAGCCACCTGGACGAGATGTTCCAAGTACTCCGCCAATATGGAATGAAGCTGAATCCTCTAAAGTGCTCCTTCGGGGTGTCATCAGGAAAAATTTTGGGATTCATCGTCCATGCCAGAGGGATCGAAGCAAACCCCGAACAAGTCCGAGCCTTGCAAGATATCAAGATACCATCCACTCGAAAAGAAATGCAAAGCCTAAACGGGAAAGTGGCCGCCCTAAGCAGATTCATCTCCAAAGCAACTGACAAGTGTGTCCCTTTCTTTGAAGCCCTAAAGAAAGACAAAGGAAAGTTCGAATGGACTGACAAATGCCTAATGGCCTTCCATAACCTAATCGAACATCTCCAGAGACCACCGGTGCTCTCAACTCCTAGTGAAGGCGAAGAGTTATACCTATACCTTGTTGTGTCATCTCATGCTCTAAGCGCCGCTTTAGTGAGGGAGGATAACCGCACGCAACGGCCTGTATACTTCGTAAGTAAGAGGTTTACGGAGGCAAAAGCCAGATATCCTAAACTTGAGAAGCTAGCATACTGCTTACTAATCACATCACGGAAGCTGCGACACTACTTCCAGTCTCATTCCATCCGAGTTCTAGCCGATCAACCACTAAGGCAAATACTTCATCGTCACGATACTTCTGGTCGGTTACTTAAATGGTGCATTGAATTGAGTCAATATGATATCACCTACCACCCCCGCACCGCCATCAAGGGACAAGCTATGGCCGATTTCATTGCCGAATTCACCACCGGTGAAGGTAGGGAGCAATCCGAGGTGTTAGAAGACGTCAAATGGAATCTCTTTGTAGATGGAGCATCAAACAAACAAGGCTCAGGGGCAGGCATCATGATAGTCACCCCCAGGGGAAAGAAGCTGCACTATGCCCTGAGGTTGGAATTCGCCGCCACCAATAACGATGCAGAATATGAAGCAGTAATCGCCGGATTAGAACTTGCCTTGGAAATCGGAACCCGTTCTTTATATCTTTATAGTGATTCTCAACTCATTGTAAATCAAATACTAGAAGAGTTCCAGACTCGAGGAGAACGACTCACAGCATACCTAAAGAAGACCAAGCTGCTACTTAACCAACTGGATCACTATTTGATCAGACACATTCCTCGAGAGGAGAATTAAGAGGCCGACGAACTGGCAAAACAAGCCAGCATGAAGAACAACTCCTTTTCGGGAGCAATAGCCGTCTCAAAACAACTAGCCCCGGGCTTCGAATGGGAGGATCTGATAGCTGCGATTGAAGAAGAAACTTGGATGGCTTCTATCCAGAAATACTTACAAGATGGCGCATTGCCGGCCGAGCGTAGCGAAGTCAGGAAAATCTTGAGGAAAGCTTCCCGCTACACACTGCAAGAAGGAATCCTCTACCGGTGCGGCTTATCTAACCCCTTATTACGATGTGTCGCTGGAAGGGAAGCCAAAGAAATCTTATCCAACATCCACCAGGGAAGCTGCGGAGATCACACTGGAGGGCAGACTCTGGCAAAGAAGATACTCCGACATGGATATTTCTGGCCCACCTTGAACAAAGACGCCTTAGACTTCGTCAAAAAATGTGACAGATGTCAGAAATTTGCCAAAATTCATCGACTACCGACAAATGAGATCACTCAAATGACTAGCCCTAGGCCCTTTGCAGTAGGGGGAATTCACTTAATTGGTGAACTGCCAATGGGCCGAGGCGGAGCTAAATATGCTATAGTAGTAGTCGACTATTTCACCAAATGGGTGGAAGCAGAACCTCTAAATAAATTATCTTCGACAAAAATCATTAACTTCTTGATCAAAAATGTTCTGTGCAGGTACGGAGTACCACTCAAAATCATATCAGACAATGGACTTCAGTTTAACAGCGAGGAATTCACCGACTGGTGCCAAGAGCACGGGATTCACAAAAGCTTCTCATCCGTGGCTTATCCCCAGGAAAATGGCCAAGTCGAAGCTGTCAACAAAATTCTCAAAACGCTGATCAAGAAGAAGCTTGAAAAGTCAAAGGGCGCTTGGGTGGATCAACTTCCTACGACACTTTGGGCCTACCACACATCTTTCAGAACATCAACAGGACATACTCCTTTCTCCTTGGCATACGGATCGGAGGCAATGCTCCCAGTTGAGACTATTGTGCCTTCCCACCGTAGGATCCACTACAATCCAGAAGATAACAAAGAACTCCTCCTCATGTCCTTGGATCTAATTGAGGAAAGGAGAAACGATGCAGCACTCAAAGTAGCAGCTCACAAACAAAAAGTGGCAGCCCAGTACAACTCCAAAGTCAAGCATCGCAGCTCACAAGAAGGAGATCTTGTCCTCAAACGAATCTTTCCGCGCCCCGGGGCACTGGACCCCATCTGGGACGGACCATATGTAATTCATAAAGATCTCCACAACGGAGCTTATATTTTGTCAACAGTGGACAGAGAGGTGTTCCAGAGGGCATGGAACATCCGACACCTCCGTCGATACTTTTCTTAACTTGTACTGCCCATATGAAGTGAATTAACAAAGAGAATCAGTGGACGTAGGCATTTTCGTGCCGAACCACTTTAAAAACTTGGCTCTTGTTGACTTGTTCCTTTGCATCTTGGCTACTTGTTAAGCTTTATCCTTTTCTGTTGAACAAAATCCTTTGCAAATGACTTTTCCATTTAGAGCTTCACAGCACAACTCCACCTGGACAAAATCTAACAGGTACGCTACGATCCTATGCCCTCGCCAATGAGACACTTTGCTCCGGTATCCCTCTACCGCGAGTTAACTCATTGTTTGCCTCGGCCCTTAAAGCCGACTGTAATAAGCCGAGTATAAGCCACCAAGAAGGCCGATTATGCCATGGCAGCTCATTACAGCGATTCGGCTCGCCGGCAACTGTGAACCGACCATAAGCCCCAACATAAGGTGTGGCCAGCCAGGGGCAGTTCACAGTTGACGATCGGCCCCCACGCTAGCCGGCCACAGTAAATCGAATAATACCCGCGATTACGGGCCATAATGGCCTGGGTAGTTACTATGCGCGATCGGCTCCGACGTGTCTTAAGTGCGGCTGTGGTAAAAAAGAAAACTCCCCGCAGTAGGCGTAAGATGGGTGACATATGTCTCCAAGACCCACATCTAGAGAAAGTGACTACAAAACCTGTTTGCCACGAACTTAAGCACACGACGGCCTTCCGTAACTGTAAGTTTTACTTTTCCTATATTTCCATTTAGAAACTTTTCTTCTATCCCCTATAACGATCCCTAAAGTACAGGTCACAAAATAGGGGAACTCTCGCTTGTGGAAATATGAACTCACATCCGGATGACTGAACACCCAGCTACATCCCATACTCAGTCACGCAAGACATTCAAAGCAACCCCCTACAACTAAAACATGAAGGACGGTACTCTCTTCTCTTGTATACCAATATGTAGCGTTAATTTATTCACACATCATATTGACATTACAAGAAATAATATTTTGAGCAGAAACTTAGCACCAAATCACAGGCATATGCATAACCATGTTTCTTATACAACACATCAAAATAATAACAGCATACAAAATATAACGGAATCAGCTCGCGTCATGAAATTACATAAAGCCATTCATCACAAACAATATTATTACAGTCACATCAATGTTTTGGACTAACATAAACAGCAATAAAAAGAAATCAAAAGGTGACCGAATCCGGACAAGGAACCAGCTGCGTCCACGCTTCGCCCTCATCCTACCAACTCTCCAAGCCTACCTAGCCGTAGGGTCGGAGCTCCCAGCATGTTGATCGGAAGCCCCACCTGTCCAATTCAGAAGAGGAGTCCATTAAAAAAACAGTAAGCGATCAAGTTATGAAAATCTAAAAAGAAAAGAGAAAGAGAAGAGAGACTCACCAGCGTCCGCCGCTTGATCCTCATCCTCCAATTGCACACCCGCTTCCTCCGCAGCAAGCAGCCGTATCCCCTCCTTCACCGCCGCCTGCTCCTCCTTCGAAAACTGAGCGGTGACTACATCCAGACTAAAGGCCACTCCACCTTTCTTACCCACGTCAACCTTGGCCTCCTCTAAAGCCCGAAGATATACCTTGGCCATAACCCGGGGATAGTCATCCATCCAGGATAAGCTGCCCTCCTTCCAAGTGCGGAAATACATGTCCTGCAGCATATCGTCCATCATCCCCTCATCCTCTTCAAACCTCTTCACCCGGGCCTCGGAAATCTGCAACTTAGTGGCAGCAGCATCCTTCTCCCGCCGGTATCTCGAGCACTCAGCCTGGAGGGATCTCCTCATCTCCTCCATCTCTTCTTTCAACTTGGCTTGAGCAAGTTCTGTAGCTTCAAGCCTCCCAGATATCTCTTCAACCTGCTCGAGATCCGCCCTCCTAACCTCATCAACCGTGGTAATGGCCATGTCAATGCGTTTCTTGCAAGCGGCCTCCATTTTCCGCAGCTCAGCTCTGCTAGCCTCTTCCATGGCCTTCTTCAGTCATTGGGAGTCGGCTTCATGCTGCGAAATCTGAATAGCCTGGTCGGCAAGTTGTTTGGCCTGATCAGCAACCACTAACCGCAACCTTATATTGACACTCCCTATCTCCTCCCCGGCCTTGGCCAATAGGGTGTGATGTTCCATTAATTTCTTGGCCTCCTCCGCGACCCGGTCGATGTTGGCCTTGGCTTCGTCCCCCATAGCAGCTATCCGAGTAGTGAGCAGATCCAGATCTAGGGACTTAGCCTCATCAAGAAGCCGAACCATGGGATTGCGGGGGAGAAGATGCTCGCCCGTGGCCTCATCAAATAAAATATCCTGAGAGCTTGGGTCCAAATCCGGGTGGCCGGCAAAGGGATTGCGAGGCACGTCGGGACATTTTATGCGGATAACAGTAGGATTCTCGGAAGGAT
The DNA here is from genome assembly GCA_030765085.1 of Allium cepa. Taxonomy (NCBI): domain Eukaryota; kingdom Viridiplantae; phylum Streptophyta; class Magnoliopsida; order Asparagales; family Amaryllidaceae; genus Allium; species Allium cepa. Next base: position 663,453,560 of record CM060934.1, on the reverse strand, counting down.
GCGGAGAGGGGACAAACTTCGTGGTCTCCTCCGTGGTATCTCGGGAAGGCTGAGTAGGAGGCTGAGGACCAGGTGGTAAATCAAACAAGGAACGCCTCCTCTTCCTCTGCTGGATACCCTCCTCGATAACTCCAAGGAGAGGGCGGTAGCTGACCACGTCCCCAAGACGACCAGTAGGAGGCTTCGGCTTAGCAGAAGCTCTCATCAACTTGAATTGTTCGAGGCGGTGTCGAACATCTGACGTTTTGGCCACCTGTCCTGCCCCTGGAGTAAAGAATAATTGTTGCAAGCATGCATCAAATCATGAGGCAAGAGATATATCGAGTTAAAAAAAAAGAACAAGAAAGACGCTTTTACTATACAAACCCTGCAGAGAAGGAGGATCCTGCAATAAGTCCTGGATTTCATCCCAGGACGGGAGCGAGCCATAAAATATTCCTAAGTCCCTATCGTAGATGGAATCTGCAGATGTCAAAAGTTCACCTTGAACCGCCGGAGTCACCCTAGCTGAGGAACTCTTAAGGGATGGATCGGCGCCAGCCCCTGCCTTGCCAGTCTTCTTCGCCTTCTCCGCCAAATCCGATTCTCCCTCCGATTCCCCGAAAGCTTGACGGAGAGCCTCATCCGTCCACTCCTGAAGCTCCCCCACTTGCCCGGAGGTTAAGGCACCAGTGCCACTACCGCCATGTCCGTCGCCGTCACCATTGCCCTCTCCATCTCCATCGCCATCTCCTCCACCCTCTGACTCTCCTCCTACATCGCCTCCTTCTCCCTCGCCTCTATCCTCTTCCACATCTTCCTCCTCCGGGGTAATCGGGCAAGTGCTAGGAGAGGGGCCGTCAGACTCCTTAAGTTTCTTACCCCCGACAACCGGAGGCTTTGTAAAAGTTTTCCTCTTGCCACTCTTCTTCGTGGCCCCTCCTGTAGTCTGGGCAGCTTTCTCTTCCGCCGTATCTCTCTGTTTAACCACGGACTGATGTGGAAGAATCAAGTTGTACATCAAGAGTCTAGCATTCCTGATCAGGTAAGTATCCGATCTGTCTCTCTCTGAAGTAGCTTCTATCTCAGCTGCCATCTGAACTAGGCGATCATTCTCCATAACCACAAAGCCATCTGTCGCTAGCAAGAAATAAAGCACATAAGGAAAAGAATTGCGGCCAAGACAATGAATGTAAATAAAACTTTGACTTACATCCGGAGGTGAAGCGACGGATAGAGACGGAGTCATCTCTGACGAAGAGCCACTCCTTCTTGAACATACTGTACTTCGAATAGAGGTCCAGAACCGGCTTAAAAGAGACGGCAGACTCCAAGCTAATATAGGGGGATCCCTTCCTGTATCGCCTCAAATTGTACAGATACCGTATCTCCCGGTTGGAAGGAGCGCGCCCATACCTCTCCTGAAAGATAGCGTACAAGCACACCAGGATGGCGTAAGAGTAGGGCTGGAGTTGGAATGGAGCCACCTTCAGATAAGTGATGAAGCTGACTACCCAGGCGTTGATGGGAGGAATGGCCCTGCACATACAGTGGTACCTACTATACGCAAAATACCCTTCAGGAGGGTCATATGGCATAACTCCAGCACCCGGCAGCACTATGGGCGCTCTATCTATTCCGAAGGAACGAGATATAACATCGAGTTGCTCCTCCTTCAGGGAGCTAGGAAAGCAGTCAGGAGGGGAGACCAGAAGTTCCTGGGGACCATACCCATCCACTAACGACCTCGGGGCAGGTCCATGTTGCGCCGGCCCTGACTGGGCTGGGGACACGGTAGAAGTCTCTTCTCTGTCCTTGGACTTCTTTCTATCTGATCGAGTTTCTGCTTTGCGAGACATTTATCTGCGGCACAAGAAAAACATGGTATTAGAACAAGGAGTATGGGAATATAAACGAATAACTTTCAGGTTCCATCCGGTGGTCAAGCTTTCGAGGTTCACTCGGCATTCCCAATACCGAGCCCCATTCGGTTCTTAGAAACCTCGTATCCATTCGGCATCAGATCCATTCGGTAGTCAAGATTCTTAAGCTCATTCGGCTTTAGGATATATACCTGGTTCGGTACGAGGTTGATTCGGCAGGTAGTTGATTCGGCTAGGAGTTGATTCGGCTCTCTCTGGTTCGGTAAGGAATAACTAAGGGGGTGTAGCCCCTATATATAGACGAGCGCAGAAGCACCGGACCAACCAGTTCGGCACCTCAAACCGAATGAAGCTATACCAGGTATCCAACTTAAAGCAAAGCGCGACACGTGCAAGCACGTGCCCCACTTTGGGGGGCAAATGTTGGGCGTGTTTCCACCCATGAGTTTCCATCCTTCGTCGAACCAAGCCCATCGAGCAAAACAACACCTCCTTGCCGAACCAAAGGCCATCTGGTCAAGCTCCATCCGGTCGCAGGCCTCACCGGACCAACACATATACACTCCCCGCCGAACCACCCATCACCGGTCCAAGCTCCATGCCGGACCAACACCGCCTTCATGCCGAACCAACACCTCTAAACCCACTACCGAATGAACCTCCAAACCACCTACCACCGGTCCACTCCATCACCGGTCCAAGTTCCATGCCGAATGAAGCCTCGCCGAACCAGAACGCTTTCAGGCCAGATTGCTTCAGCCCAGGCCCGCCAGCTGCTATATACTTCCAGGACCCCTGCCCCCGACCTCACTCTATAAATAGAGGGGCAGGGGTACAACAATGGCAGACAAGTTTGAGAGCTCAAGCATGGAAGGAACTTTCAAACAACTTTCATATACTTGTATGCAAAGCTTTGTACTTGTAATCTGAAAGAAAAAGGATAATAACATATAAAGTGGATGTAGGCACGTTCTGGCCGAACCACTATAAATCTGTGTGTCTTTTACAGTTTAGTCCCTGCTTTTTACATATTTGCATAAGTCACCCAAATCATTGAAAAACATATAAAATCGACTAAATAATACGACTTGGAGGTGTTTGCCCATTTTTTGTGCAAACAATTAGGATCAGGTGACCTTGGGAGATGTTAAATTACGGACAGAACCTCCATAAGAGTAGTATTTAATAGATAGTTGAGGAAAGACCGTCCAGAAAAGGTGCGTCTAACAAATGTTAGATAAAATTTGTTTATAGTGTCTAGTACTCCCGAGTCGGCTAAAGGTTAGTCGTCAGGCAAACAAAACTAAAGTGTTTGAATAGATAGTTCTTTTATTACCTAATATATATGTTTACATAATGATGCTTTACAGTATTTAACCAGTTTTGGTTGTAGGAAAAGATTTGCAAGGATTTGTTTTATAAGAATGTTAGTGAGGGAAAACCCGTTTCGCTAAGCGGCGTGATCTCATTTAACATTAATAATCGAGATTTATAGTATTATTCACACTAGGCTTTATTTTTAACCCAAAGTTTATGTTTTCCCCTTAAACTCTTGAGTGCTCAAAATTGATTTGAGTAGGCTAAGGTTCTTTCAGGTTTTTAGTTGGAAGACGAATAAAGCTATCGGTGACAAGCAGGAGGCTTATGGATAGCTATTAGGAGTTGCAATTCTTTGTTTTGTTATTTATTTTCACTGTGTATGTATTAAGTCAATTATGATTTTATGACTCTGATCATCTAAGGGGGCATTTTATTATGTTGCTCTTAGCGTATTTTGTAATAAGTATATTTTATCATTGCTTGGGAAACGCTATGGGATTATGTAATCTGAATATGGAACATCTGCTTTGAAATATAATGGGAAACTGTCATTTTGAAATCTATGATTTGTTTCATATTCAAGTGCTTCTGATATTATAAATGCCATTAACATAGCCGTATTTAGTCGCCAGAAGTTCATACTATAGATGACTGCAACATCTGTAGTGCTTAGCTTTAGGCCTCTAGATAGGGGATGTTACATTAATCCATTCAAATCTCAAAGCTAAGGTGAATAAGGACCACATCTCATTTTTCCTATTATTTTTGGTTTTAAGATGGATCCAACGTACTTTGCATGATTATTACATGTTTTTGAATGTTTGAGTGTTTATATGTGCTTATTGATGATTTATGTTTATTCATATAGGATTTATGATATGTTTTAATGTGAAAACCCTATTTAATGACATCCAAATGCCTTGCGATTTTATATTTAAATTAGAAATGATATTTTAGGGATGGGTTTCAATTTTTATAATTTTCTGAATTAATGTGGATTTTATATTAATTTTCTAGTAAAGAAAATGATTAATTGGGTTTTAAATTATTTACGGTTAAATAATATATGATTTGGGTATGAAATTAATATATGTTGGAAAACATATTAAAAATGATTTTATGGAATTTTTGTAGAATTTTCATAAGTGATTTGATAAAAATATAAAATTATTTAAGGTATGAAACTTAAATGTTTTATATTTTTATAAAAGGAGAAGGTTTATTTTATAAATAAATTAAATTGTTTATTTCTGAAATATTGCTAGCACTTTTAGAATAGAAAATTAGCAACTAATAATAATTTGAAAAACAAGGCAAGTTAGTTTAAAAGAAATCCTACTTAAAGAAAAAAAATCAGTTTTTATATGCTTTTGGCATGTTTCACTGCTTTCGGCACCAGGGGTCCCGACCAAGTACTTCCATATTCATTGCGATCAAAACCAATGCATCTGGTATCAAGTAATTAGTACGTAGTGAATTGGACTAAGGCGAAAGGTACTGGGCAAAGCTAAGGGTTTCGAAGGGGTCGAAGTTGCCTTGCTTTTGAATGAAAACGCGTCTGCTTTGCTTTCGAAGGAAGAGCTTTTGACTTATTTAGCTCACAGCTGAGTCAAATGTTTTAAAGGAATGGTTTCTAATGGGGTTGCGCCTTTGTTTTAAGTACATTCTTTCGAATGGGGACGAAACCCTTAGCTTTCGCTTTTACTACCTTTTGAAGTCAATGGTTTTGCAAGGTATAGTTTGTTTTGAAACTTAGACGCTTCTCCAATGCTTTCGAAAGAGTGCTTTCAACTTAAATGTTTTATGACTCTTTTGCTCTGTTGAAGGTAGAACCCAATGGTTTTGAAAGAGTTAATTTTAATTTCTTTCGAAAGGTTTTTTGTTTACAAAGGTTTTGATGCTTTCGAAGGTTTAAAGAATGGTTTTGAAGGGGTGGTTCTCCAATGGTTTCGAAAGGTTTGAAAGGAAAGGTTTTTCAAATGGTTTCGAAAGAAAGTGTTTAAAGTTTTTAAAGATAGGATGTCTAAGGTTTTATAGCTTTCAAAGGAAAGGTTTTTCAAGTGTTTTCGAAAGGAAGTTGAATGGTTTCAAAAGAAATGTTTTGGCCTTTCGACCTAGATGAAAGAAGGGTTTTACTTGGTTTTGAAAGGGGTACTTTCAATGGATTTGAAAGGGGTACTTTCAAAGGTTTAAATGTTTTCATCAACAAAGATTTGTATGCTTTTGAGTATATATAAAATGGCAAGGTGATTTTGAGTAAAGTATAGAACATATATTTTCCTTATTTAAGTTTGATTTAAAGGTTTTACATCAACTTGAGATGAAAGGTTTTCAAGAATATGGGAAGGTTACCCTAAGTAAAATAACTTAGATATTAGAATATCCGATGGGACTGGTATAGGGTCGCGCCCTATATATTAGCTATTAGCCCAAGCTAATTAGTCCAAAATTCTAGTGTGTGGAGCTTTGTCACTGGTAAACTTAAAATGATGACAACACACAGATGGCGATATATGTTTGTTTACAGATAGGTTATTGGTGATCCCTCGAAACTATTAGGATCAGGTGACCAAGGGAGAAGATAATTTAGAGACAAACCGTCCAAAAGAGGAGTATCTAACAGGTGTAAGATTATTTTATTTATATTGTTTGGTAGGCCCGAGTCAGCCAACGGTTAGTACTTAGCCAAAAAAAACTATAGTATTCGAATAGATAGTTCATTTATTACCTGATATGTATGTTTATAAGATAATGCTTTACGATTTTAACCAGTTTTGGCTGTAGGAAATGATTTCCACAAGATATGTTTAAAAGGATATTAGTGAGGGGAAATCCGTTCAGCTAAGCGGTGTGGTCTCACTTAGTAATAAATAACCGAGATGTATAGTATTATTCAGACCAAGCTTTATATCTAACTCAAAGTTTATGTTTTTCTCCTTAAACTCTCGGGTGCTAAAAAATTGATTTAAGTAGGCTGAGGGTTGAGGTTTACAGGTTTTAGTAGATTGGCGAATAAAGCTTCAGGAGATAAGCAGGTGGCTGGCGGATAACTATTTAGGATTTGTTGTTTTATTTTTGTTTTATTCCGCTGTGTTGTATCAAGTCAGTTATGACCATATAGTACTTTGTTCAACTAAGTGGGCACCTTCATACGTCGCTCTTGGCTTATTTTTTAATAATTATACTTTATCTGAACCTGGAAAACGGTTATGGCATTATGTAATCTGGATATGAAACATGCTTTATGAAATGTAATTGGAAATGTTATTTTATGAAATCTGTGATTTTATTTCATGTTCATTTGCTTCTAATATTATGGACACCATTAACATTACCATATTTGATCACCGAAAGTTAATACTGTTGATGACTGCAGCATTTGTAGCGCTCAGCTTCGAGCCTCCAGATAGGGGATTTTACAGGACTGCCAAAATGGTCAGTGTTCTAATTACTGGTAATATTTTTTTGAAAATCAGGATGCTTAGTCCAAGAATTTAAAAATGTAAAAGGGGAATGGCTTCTAGTGCCAGCATTGCCCCATTCTAGGATTATAGTTGAATGGTTAGAGGGAGATGAAGGGGGAAAGTTGGAAATAAGGTAAGACCAAGAAGACAAGGCATTCAGGTTGAAGTAGGATCTATCCAGCTTACAGAAAGTTCTAGGCCATGTTCTACTACTGTTGCTCCAGGCCAGGTATTATGACATCTTGATGCAGGAATAGAGATGAGTTCAGAGGAGGGAATGCAGTTATTTAGAGGTCTTGGGGCCTGAAGAGAAAATGGATCACCCTGGTTTTGTCATTTGGTTGTTGCATACTATTCTTGTTTCAACCTAGTATATTACAAGGCTTGGATTCCTATTGAATGTACTGGGAAAGCTAGTCAATATTCAACTTTCATAGTACTTGTGTTAAGCATGTATAATGCCTTTTGAGGACTTAACATACTTGGGTCTACTTTCTATCATATTTGATAGAATCTAGCTTCTTCTGTGCTAAGTTGCAGTTGTCCACTCCTTAATGAATCATCCCTATTGATTTATACTTTGAAAACGAAACCTATCATGCCAAGTATTTACTTGCTACTTGAGTTAAGACTTCGCTAGTAAATTAATAGGTTTTCTTTTCATCCATCCAAACATGAATTTGAGCAATGAGAAAGAAATATTTGTTATATTTCTTGTTATCTGCCCCATTATGCACGTTTGGAAAACACTTGATGATTCTCTCACAAATCCCAATCCGAGTTGTTCCCATTGCACGGACTACTCAATCACCAAAACATAACCATGAGGAGTTGAGCGGTTTAAAGGAAGGAAGGAGATCAAATATAACTTGTCTGTGGTCTTTCTTGTTTTCAGCATATATTGGTGTGAGATGAAAAGAAAGATTTGATGGAATATAAGAGATATGATAGTTGATGAGTTGTCTATGGATAAGAATAGGAGAGACAGAGAAAATACAAGGATTCTAAATCATAAGTAACCTACCAAAAGGGGATTGAGAGAGATTATGGAGAATGGACCAAGATTGGTTTATGAAGTTTGCATAGTTGAAAGAAAAAGAGTGATTTAGTTTAGTTTCAGGATGACAATAGGATTAATGTTGTGGAGTTGAATGAATTTGTTGATTTCAAGTTGCTTTTCATAAGTATTGGCTCCTTTTATATTCCAAAATGAAATTTTGTATATCATTAATGAGATAAAGATTTGGAGGTTGATCTGGTTTGAATACCAGCAGGAGAGAATGCAGAGATGTCAATTTTAGCAATAGCAGTTTGTTCCTAAGAGTATAATATTCCTTTGTCTAAGTCAACATTTGATAATGTTGTTTTCCTTTTCGGTCTTCCTCTTCTTTTGTTGTTGGAAGTGGAATTAGTAGGATTTTTAGGGAGATAATTTTTCATTATGAGGAGGTTTGTTTGTATGATACCATCATGGAGGGTTAGATTGGCATATGGACTAGAAGTATTAACAGAACAAGTAAGAAGGTGAGAGGGTTTAGGTTATGCATGTTAGTGCATGTATGGGTTCAAAGTTGAAGGTGATGTAGAAGAGGTTTTTTGGTGAATTATAAATGAGCTTTGAGTGGTCCAAGGTAGAGTGAACAATTTGTAACGCAAGTTGTTTTGTTGCATGATATTCCTGGGGCTGGCCAATACCTGTAGTTGCATTGGCATGAGATGTAATATCTACAACACCAGCATTGAATTCTTTTGTATTTGAGTTGCCTGAGCATCTACTTCAATGGCATGTGCATGGGAAGATACATGAACATTTAATGGTGTCTCTTTTGATACATGAGTTGAATTTACCGTTTCAACAACATTCAATTCATCAGCAGATAATTCAACATCCTCTAGAACAGATAGAACAAAGAATTTATTGGATTGATTGGGGTTAAGCAAGAGGTCAGGAATGCCATTTCCTGTGTTTACAATTATTACATTAGTGGGAGTCTCATTATGTTCCTCAATGGAAATATGTATTCACAAGGGTATCAAAATTTCCATTTTCTGGCACTTCAGTGAGGTTTACATTAGGATCAATTTGCTAATAGGCACTTCCACCACTACCTTTGTAATTTGTTTGTTCACTGCATTATGATCAATCTTCCTCCATTCCATCCTTTTCCATTTATTTCTCCTATCTGGCTCAATAAAATCACTGTTTGCATAATATTCACTATTCTTTCCCTCCTTCTTTTCATTAGTGAGCTTTTCTTTGCCCTTTTTCTTTCCAATTACTATGGAATCCTCATTTACTTTCTCTTCCAAGCAATTATTTTCCATCATACAATCACTTTTAGAATGTCCAAAAATCTTATAATGAGTACAAATAAGAGGCCGCCAAGAGAATTGAACTTTTCACATAACTCATCTCCAATACTTATATAATAAGGCAATTCATTTTCATGGGTGATCTCAACTAAACATTTGGCATATTCAAATCTCTCATTTTTTTTTATGTTTCATCATAGCAAACTAACTTACCAAGGTGGCAACATAGTCCGTTAATGCCAACTAGAGTCTATGCCATTAAAGGAAATTTGTATCAGTGTATCTAGACAAGAACACTCTTGATATTTGATTGAGTTATGCTAAAGCTAGGGTTCCATGTAGTAATAAAAAACATCCGTCCCTTAATGAATGAGGGATCCATTTTAAGATTTTCCTTCTTATCTTCATTGCATGAGAACTTGAAATAAACATTTTGATTGTCGGATAACATCTCATACGTGCCTTTGAGTTTCCAATGTCTTGCAAGGTGCATTATTACTTCCATGAAGTCGAATGTACCACTAAGGAAAAATCCAACCAGGCAACCTGACTAAGCCTTAATTCCTTTATCAATGACTACAACAGCAGGATCCAGATGGGATCCATCGTATGATAGCTCAAAACGAAGAGGAGTGAAAGTGCCTGCATTTCTAGGTTTGTTGTTAAAGAGTGAAGACTGCTTAGCATTAGTAATAGATGGAGCAAAAGGAACAAAGAGGGAACAAAGAGAAAAGGAGGAGTGGAGTTAGAGAGAGGATTGGAAGTCTAAGGGAGGGGAGGAAAAGGGTTAGGAGGGAGAGGATAGGGAGGAGGTGGTAGGGAGGGTTAGAGATGGGAGGAGGTAGTGTGATAAAGACAGAAGGGACAAGGATAGGTTGAACAGTTGAAGGAACGGCTAGGGTATGGGAGGACAAGCTGTCTTCCATGAAAGAAAGAGAATCCAAAAATTAATAAATTTTATTGATGTAATCTCCAAATTTATTTAAAAAGCTTCTTTTATAAATCTCTACTATATTTATAAAACTTCTATGATACTAAAATCGGACTAAATACTTTCCATAAAAGATCATTCTATATATCACTATAAATTCACAAATGTGATTTATTTTCAATTTATCAAAATGATATCACTTTCTTTTCTACAAAATATCATTTATAAATCTATTCTATTATTTATAACATACCATTATAAATCTATCTTTCTATAAAATATTTTACATAAAGGGTTTCACAAATATGCATACCAAAATATCTTTATCTTTTTTTAAACGAATCAATTTATTATAAAAAAAATCTACTCTTCTTTTCTTTAAAATAAACATCTATTAACATATTAACTTTCTGTAAAATAAATATTTAAAAACATTTCCAAAAAGGTTGGAGTAAAATAGGAAAGTTCCAAAAACCATTTCAAAATTAAATACTAGAAAATTCCAAAAGTCACATTTATATTAATTCTTCGAATCAAAATCATTTTCAGATCAAAACAGCAAATATTAGTATTTCCAAAATACTATAATGAGCTAATAACTACCATAGCACTTGGCAAGTATTTCCACAAATCTACAACTAAAAGAGTTCAACTTTTCAACGTATCAAAGTCATATCCAATATGGCCAAAGTACCAAGTCTTTGACATTCAACAATTTATACAATAACTATATAACTGAAATTAAAATCAATAGTAATGAGGAATTCAAATTCCTCTACAAAATTCTCTGTATTTCATTTTATATGTCATTCGCTTTTCAAAGCGGAAATTCAGCCAAACCAAACCAATAATCGTTCAAACTCGAAAATAAAATTTATATCAACACATATATCATATAGTATTCATCTAGAGGTGAGATAACTCATCGAAATTCTAGTTACCGTTTAAGAATTTCTGTTCAATCTAAAATTGAATGACATTCGATTTTATCTCAAAATTCTACTTGATCCAAAATCAATTCAAGTTCGTATATAACGCTCCTACGAGTGCAATGCAAAAGACTGCGTTTCGATTGGAGCTCGTATTAAAAGATTGTTGATTTAATAAGTTTTTGAATTAAAATGTCCATTAATTAACTAATTACTTAATTAACAATTAGGTACCCCTTGTTAATCCTTTTATTCCGTCAAAATCAAATTCGTGCATACAGTATCACCTGTACACTAAATCCATACACGTCGATCACCTCTCTCCCTCTTCCTCCGCACTCGAAGAAACCAACCGAAACCACTTGCAATCAACTCCCCTTTGAAAATGCTTTGTGATCGACCCAACGAGATCAAGCTCGATCCACCAAATAAGACCATGATCCCGGCTTCCTCCATGCGACAGCGAAAAGTCGTGATTCCTCATAGTCGATTGCACGCCACCAAATTTGCTCCACCAATACTCTTTTATGCGACAAGCATGATGCAGCCAACTCCATAACCTATCTCCACCTAAATCCCCTCAAAATCCAAACCCTATTTTAGTTGTCACCACGCCGAACAAACCTAACAACGCCACCTTCTCAATCCCTATATAGACTTGAAACTTGCACCTATATGAACTCAATGAATCCGGTTTCATAATTTATCGTTGAGTATGGCTTTTGATTTTAATTTTTATTAAGAGGAGACTAGATTTTTGGTTTGCTATAAAAGAGGGAGAATAAAAACCAAAGAGGGAAAGATTAAAAAATAAAGAATAACCTAAGTGTTGAAGTTATTAAATTTACAATTTCGACACTTCGCTACACAGTATCTCCTTCGCGTACGAACCACAAACGACATAAATAAAAATATGATTACGCACAATAATGCGACACGATCCCAAAATAATAGTAAAATATTCTGGTTATCTTATTCTGCGAAATTTCAAAAATACCCACTTTGCCGCAAAATATAACAAACGATAATTTCATTATTTTCAAATTAAAAATCATGGGAAAATCCTATAAATTCATTTAAAAATAAATTATTAAAAATAAAACCATTATATTAAAAATTGATTTTCTTATAATTTATTAATTTTGAATTGAATTTGAATATTTAAATAAACTAAAAATTTCTATTCGAAAAATTAAAAATTTCAGGTCATTACGTTCTTTTCCCCCTAAAAAGAATTTCGTCCTCGAAATTCTCTAAAGAAAGAAAAATGTCATCACACCCTTAAGCTTTTAAAATAAATTACATTTAATATCACTTATGTTATGGAAAATTCCAACAACACGTCCTTTGTGCTGCTAGGTCAAAAAATTATCACAATATCAATGTAAGCTCAAGTCTAGGATCTCTTATATCTGGGGACAACACAACAACAATACATACGTATGATATACCTTATAGAGTGTGTATAGCCCATACCAAACACACCCGTTAAGCATAAACGTGTACCTATTTGTCGAGCAAATCAAACTCTACCCACGAAACCAAAAGCAGCAAACCAGCCATTATTTCCATATACCTGAATCTCACTTACATAACCCAAAAGAGAGTTAAACACAACAAATGAACAATACAACAATCCATCCATAATATATTATGAATCTAAGCATGTTAAATCATATGTAGAAATCATCTCACATAAACACGCCATAACTTACCATGTAACTTGCATTTCTAATGAAAGAAGCATATAGTATATTAAAGTACGTACGATGTACATATGTCTTCCGTACACAATATAAAATTCGATCCTTGCTCGACTACATAAATGTCACTTCCGAACTAATATTGCTCACTTAACTTCCCTAGTGCGGAATCCAATTAAGTACTTGATTAGAAACTTCTGTTTTCCTGGCATACGCATATACTAGATAGAAAACCTCAGAATCTTCAAGAATCCGTATCAAGTGTTCGTAGTTAAGAATCGAGTGAAAATTCTAACTTGGACCAGTGTAAATAACCTCAAAATCATGTACTCAAATTTGAATTAAAATAGTTATGCGAATAAAATGATCTACGTACAACTTACATATTTATTTCGTTAGTTTCTTAACTACACCAATTTCTTTTTAATTTAAAACACATCCATTTTTACTTATAATCTATTTCCTTTAATATTAAAATCATTTGTGCACCAATTTCTTTTTAAATTAAAACACATCCATTTTTACTTATAGTTTATTTCATTTAATACTAAAATCATTTATGAACCATTTCATAACACATTACTTATGTCTATTACCATTTTATTACTCAAGTTCACATCGTGCAATACTCTTCTACATCCTGAGAGTATATATAAAACATCAAATTTGTTCATTTAATCAAGATTTTCAACAAATTTAAAACTCATTTTAACTTACTATCTTTCCATTTTAGAGTTACAAAACTCTACTTTTATATTTTCACACACTTAGCTTCAAGTTCTTAACTAATTTGGAAGTTTTTGACCGTCTAAAATCGCTAAATATTCCATTTCATTTTCAACAAATGAAATTACCAAACAACATATCATAATGAGATGCACAAACCAAACTACCATAATGCATATGATATATGCATCCATAAAATCACTTAATAGAAAACATAAGAATAAACACCTGAGTTTTATTCCAACTCAATTTGAAATGATAATATATACTATAACTATAGTATATCAAATCATACCATTTGGATTTTTAACTCCAACTCCATTTTATCAAAACAACTCCATAACAAATTACTATGGTAGCATTCCCCTACTTTGAAACTCGAAAATGAGCGTCGATGATGTTGCAGTCATTACCAGACCAATGACAGAACTGAGTTCAGTGCTTTCTATCTCCTTTAAAATCCTTTTAAAAATATTTCTAATCATAAAGACTTTTAAAAATACGATTATTATTTTTTCAAAAATTTGAAAAACAATTTCAAAAAACTGGGATTTAAATTCTCAAATTTTCAATTTTAAATCCTTTTTAGTTATAAACCATATTTACATAATTTCACTTTCTTATATAAAATCATTTCACAAATGTGTATCGTTGTTTAGATTAAAATAAATAACTTTTATTAAAATTAAATATTAACCTAAATTATCAGCTAACGCTTTATAATCAAACTTTGAAACTTAATTCACAAGGTATTTGTTTCAATATTCCCACAATTACCATCTACACAAGCCATGCAGTAAAAAGGTAAAACTGCTCATAAATTGGTCGAGCATAACTAATCAAACAATAAATGATAATAATTGAATATTATCATTTTCAATCAACAAACGCATCATGGATAACTATATTAATTTTTGAAAATTATTCTTTTATATATAAAGTATAAAATCCAGGTAAAATTATTTCATTTATCAAATTCAAAACAATATTGTGTCGGTATTCCTTGTCCAAGTGTATAGATGTGACGACCCAGAATTTTGAATAATTTAAATTGGAATAGTTAATTGATGTTAAAATATTTAAAAGTTAATTTTAACTTGAATTCCAAATATCAATATTTACTTGATAATTAAATCATTGAATTATATAGTTTAAATATTGAATTTAATAATTATAGTTGGGTAAATTGTTGAATCAGAAATTTCTAAGCCTGTTTAAAATAATTTGAAGGCTTATAAAATTTATAATGATGATACTGATGATAACAGAATGGTTGAAATTTAATTTAAAGGCAGTTTGTTTAATTTTAATAATATATCGTTTGAATTGAATTTAAAAATAGCCTTCCGAGGCACAGCCTCGAAATTCGACGAAAACAGTTCCATTGGATCCGTAATAGTTAGTTATTATCGGATTTTAATTTTCGTAGCAATCGGAGTTGTCGTTTGACCCTGGCAGCTCAAAACGCTTTGAAACTATTTTAATCGATTTAATTTAAATTTGATCGTTTACTTCCATAACTCGCGCATACGATCAAAATAGCCTCCGAAACACGTTCCATTGTGTTCGAAACGCGCGTAAAACCTTTTAATCGTCTGGCGACATGTCTGATTCGGGGTTCGAAATTTTGCGTTATACATAACGAGATATTTTGGAAATTTAATAATTTTAAAATTTTAAAAATCAACTCAGCCACCCTATATCGTACGCGAGCCACCCTAGACCTGAATTGCGTCGACCTTGCTGTCTCCTCTTCTCGTTTAAAGGCAGGTATCTTCCTCCATAAAATATCTTCCTTCACAAATCAGTTCGTTCCTGAAAAGAGATAACAAAATGGAAGCGAAATGATTCTCTTCCCAAAAGAATGCCGATAACCCTTATTCTTTCGAGACATCCCTTTTTTTTCTCTTTCAGTTTGAAAGCCGCTCTCTTCCTCCTCATTTCGAATGAAATTTTTCGCAACAAAGTAAATCATGGCTGCTCCCTTCTTAAGAGCAAATCAAAATTGAATTAACAAATGAGCGAAATTTTCGTACGAATCTCCTACATCAGATCGAGTTCGGCAAACTCGTCAAAGCCTGGGAATTCGAAGTCGCTCGTGCACCTAGGGCGAGTATGTCGACGTGACGCGTAGAGGTGTGCTCGAGAGCAGGTGACGAAGCTCGAAGGCGTCGGCATGGGAAGAAGCAGGGTGGAGAGGCGATTGTAAGACCGCATCGATGGTTAGGGTTTGAGCGCGAGGTGTTCACGTGGATGGGGGCTGGAGGCTACTACTGGAGGCGCCGCGAACTCGGCGATGTGGGTTGGGGGTTGGCAGCGATTCTCGACGGGGTGAGTTTCTGTTTTCTTTCTATGTCCTATTTTAATTTCACTAAGTTAATATACATACGCAGAACTTTAAAAAGAAAAAGAAAAAAAAAAGAGGATTTCTATTTATAGTAAAAAGAGAAAGAAAAAAAAGTATAATACATATTTTTTTATAGAAAACAGAAAATTGTTATTTTACAGATAAGGTTTGAAAAAATATATATAGAAATTTTATAAAGATGTTAAAGGGTTATAAATTAAGATTTTTGAAAATCTATGGATTATTTTTCTGAGCATACATGTAGTTTTAAATAAAGAAAATAAAATTTAATATACATATTCACATTTTGAGGCTATTGTTTATTTTAAAAATATATATAATATGGTGACTAGTCCATTTAATAAACTTATTTAATTATTTCAGTCACTATAATATTTTATTAAAAGAAAATTTGTTTAAAATTTAATTATTAGTTTAAACCAAATTTATTAGTTTGGATTTAAATTAATAAATGACAATTGATTGTTCGATTTATTTCGAATATTAATAAAATCATATAATATTTACATAAGGTCAAAATTTGGGGAGAAACAAGCTGGATTTGGGAATTGATGCTAATAAAACAAAGGTGAGTAAATCTCACTCTGCTGGCTTTTTATTTAAATGGTTAAATTTAAATAATTGGTTGAGTGCTTTAATTGATTGGATGTGCACTGATGACGATGTGACTTTGGTTTTGGTTGGTTTTCGAGTTAATTGTGGTTTGACTCGAAGTATTTGGGTTTTAAATTGTTTTTGAACTGAAGTCATAAATAAGAAGATGTTTTCATTTTAATGTTAATAAGGATTTAATGATTTGTGATTCATTAAATTGGTGGAGTAATTAAAATGGATAATTAACTAATTCAATTAATTTATGATTTGAGTTAATTAATTTAGCAATGACGGCCTGAATTAATTAATTAAGTTTTAAGTTAATTGATTATGTGTAAGTAATTTAGAATAATCAATGGATGGTGATTGGTAATTATTTAATGTAATTAATAAAATATAATTACTTTGTGAAATTAATCAAGAGATTAATTAAAATAGTTAAATAAAGGAGTAATTAATTTATTTAATGTAGTAAATAAAAAGATAGTAAATTACTGGTTAAGATAAATCAAGAGTGATTAATACTTATGATTTAATTAATGATTGATTATTTAATGTAATTCATTTAGATTAGGATAAGTCAAAATATAAATGGGAATCCTTAATCTATATAATTAATGATGTGATCAAAGATTGATTAATCCATAAATAATGACTTATGAAAAATTAACTAATATAATTAATTAAGGATTAATGTAATTAAAATAGTTAATTAATTTATGAAGTAATTAAGATTATTTATTGAATTTGGTTAAGAATAATTAATATCATGAAATTAAATAAAGATAATTACTTGAATGTAATTGAAAAATAATTAATCCAGGATGATTAATTAAGATGAATAATGAAGGATTGACTAATTAATTGATTTGGAATTAATTAATGTTAAATAAAGGAATCTAAGTGATTGAGGTTAGAAATTCAATTAGAATCAATTTAATTAATTTGGAAGTGATAAAACTTGCTTATGAATGATTGATTGGTATTGGATCCTTTGAATGAGCTGACACATTTGATATGAAATATTGTGTATTTCATTTGGATAACTTGGGTTAGGCTGACACGAGTCTCGAAGAGGCCAGGGTCGGGTATTAGAAAATACCCAAAACCACTTAAAATATTTATAGATTGATATGTAAAATCTATTGGATGGAATGAAATGATTTAAGTGAATTGGACTATTTAATCTAAATTCTGTAATTAAAAATCGATGGGTGAAATCAGTGATGTTTATAGAAAATTGTGGCTTATGAATTGCTTCGAGCTATCCAGGTTCTATATAAGTTGTATGCTTGTATTCCATGTTGGAGGGGTTTACTCACGTTGGTTTCCAGCCTGACCTGGGTGTTACTTTGATGTAATGCTTGGGTCAGACCGAATATTGCAGATTTTCAGGTAAGGACGTTCTGGAGCTCAGGAGGCGAGCTGGATGACAGGAACGTGTAGAGTATTTCCGCTGTATTATAATATTGTAAATCTGAGACATGTTGATTTGTATATGTCCAGGGTTGAATATTTGTGTAACTCTGATGTATTTAAATGTGTATTCTTCTGTAAACTGATATTATTTATTATTATATTTTATCCGCTGCGAATGTGAGATGTTTGGTGTTTTTCTTCTTCTTCTATCTCTTTCTTCTTTTTCATAACTATTTGAAATTTTCGGCTTAGAAAATTTCGGGTTGTTACATTTGGTATCAGAGCAGAAAGGTTAAGCGAGAACCTTGGCTCTGGTGGGGATTACTCATTAAATAGAGTCTGAAGTACTCTAGAATGAGTTGTGTGTGTGTGTGTGTGTGTGTGTGTATATATATATATGAGAGCGTACTTGTTATTTTCTTATATAAAGGTTTTAAATGATTTTATATAAACGTATATTTTGATATATAAAGAAATATTTCATTCTAATAAATATTAAAGCGATTGGTTGTTAAATTATTGAAACTAAAATTAAGAAGTAATATAATGCGACCAAATTGAAGACTTGAATTGGAATTAAATTAAGTAGAAATAGAAATACAACCAAATTAAAATTTAATGGATTGAAAATGAAATTCTACATCTCGTCCCATAATTTGAAAATTTTGTTTCAAAGTAATGAAAAATAGTAAATAAGTATTATTTGGATAACTAGGATTTGTTGTAAAGAATAGGTTGTTTGAAAATTTGATTTGAATTAAAAACCAAAGGTGGTCTAAAATTTAAGGATGACCTCGTGTGTAAAGGAAATAATACGTATGAATAAGGAATATACATAAATCAAAAATAGTTTGAATAAACTCTAAATGTTGAGTTTGAAATTTGGAATTGGATGTGATACCCAAAGTGATAAGTTTTTAAGTGGGAAGATTATTATTGTGAAGTTTAAGGATTGAATGAGGTTGATTGGATTAAGTAAATTGAATTTAACTTGGGAGAAGTTAAATAAGTTTGAATGAACAACTTGAATTGGTAGTTTGTGTGATCTCAAAATGGATTTGAGATCTGGAAATTGGAAATGGATGGGCGTTTTAAAAAAATTGGATAAAATCATCCTATTGTTATTAAAAATCCTTAAATTGCGAATTGGATTTGTTTAAATGAGTGAGAAATGAAGTGTGGTAATATATCCATTATTGAGATAAAAGGGAAATCTAACTTTAATTTGAAATTAAGGATATGGAATCACTTTAAACTGAAAATTTGAATAATTGAGTTTGTAAATTAAAATTGTTTAAGAACTGGCTTCAAACAGGAAGATAAAATTTAATAATAAATTAAAATTTTAAAATAAAATTATATTGAACTCTTATTTGAACCTTGAAATACATAAGTAAAGATAATTTAAAATGGAATTTTGAGAATTAGACTCAGAAATTAAATTGATTGAAAACTTTGAATAAAAGTTAATTTGGTTTAAAAAGTTAAACAAACCTTTGAGAATTTGACTCGAATTTATATAATTCGAGGTAGTTTAAATTCAAGATTGAAATTGAATTGGATTATATTGAAATGATTTGAATTTAAAATGGGTTCAATTGATAATAATTCAAATTGGTTGGAATAATTTGAAAGTATAATTAAAGTTGAATAGGATTAAAATCAAATGGATTTTGATTTAATTTGGGAAAGGAATCAAGATTGATTCAACTTGAATTGGGTTTAAATAAATTTCAATAGAAATTGAAGTTATTCAAGTTAGAATTGAGTCAATTAAATGGAAGTGGAAATTTAAGTTGAATGGTTGGGGAAGTGAACAATTTTGACTCTGGACTATTTTCGTTCTTGACAGCCCATCTTTTTGTCTCAGTAGAGTCTTTCAGTGGCATGTTTCGGTCCTCTTCCCCATTACTTAGAAAAAGTGAGCCACCGGTTCAGGTACAAGATACTATCATTACCGCCTGGACAATTAGACATCCAACCCGTATCTTTTTTTTTCACGAGGTATAACTAGCAATTCCTATTTAGCTGTTACGGAATCGACCATGGATCAATTCCCCCTTCATTTGGGGATATTGAATACACCCAGAATTCTGAGCTGCTCTCAAAGTGAGTTGTCTTCCCTGCCCGCCATGCCAGACGGACCTAGTCTCTTACACAATCAGGTAAAGTAAGGACTGGTCTAAGGCAGTCCGCTTGTGCTTAGCTCAGAGGTTAGAGCATCGCATTTGTAAGTCCCGGTATTTACTATCGTTCAGAATTGGAAAAGATACCTTCGATGTATCTTATTAATTTTAACCATTCGGGGAATTGAAACAATAACATACGACTAATATTTTTAGCTCTCCTTTTGTGTTCGCAACTCATTCATGATTCATGAGCGGGTTTGAACAACTGGCGAACCAGGTTCTTCCTGAAAGCTCATTGTACGAGCGCGACCTTCGGGTCCCACGAGCGAAGAACTTCCAGGGATCGAAGAACATCCTGAGCATAGGCTCGTAAGAGGGAAATGAATAGATGAGCTCCCCTTGCCTTGAAAGAATGAACAGCACGCGTAGAGGGCGATTGGACTAGTAAAGGAGGCTGTTGCAATAGAATAATCCGCAGCCTGATAGGAATTTAGTAATTTCCATGAAGTATGGTTCCGTTCAATCCTGAAACAAAGCCCCAGTATATTAGGGTCCACGTATTTTGGTTACATGACTAAACTAGCTCTCGTCGCCTGCCCCAGTCATCTAGGGTCAGGGTTTTTGAGTTGAGGAGAAGAATTGCTTACTCTAACCACTGAGTTAAGTAGATTATTCATCATCACAAAGGACCCATCGCCTCGGGGATTATAGGTGGAATATTTTTTCTACGCAATACCAATCCATTAACAGTAAACGGATTAAAGAACTCTCATGTGGGATCCGAATATTTAGGCACATTTCAGCTATTTTGTTCCACTCTTTCTCTAGCTATTTATCATAGAAAAACAAAAAAAGGGATTCCCAGAAAACTAGGACCTGAGAGAGTCCCCGTCGGAAGGGCGAATAAGAGATTCTGTTGTGTCTACTTGTGATGTGCATGAACATTGGTATCAACAGATCCTATGGGCGCCTTTGCCCGTTCTTCCAGCCCAATAAGTGGCTTTTCCTGAGTGAGCTTGGGAGGGAGTTAATATCTAGGGCACCCGAAGGAAGGCAACAACACTCGCGGAAACAGACCGGAATGCCAGCTAGAGAAGAAAAAGAGTCCCGACCTCCCAACATGGAATTTAGTTAGAAGAAAGACAATATAAATAGTTTTAATGTAATCTTATTATTCTAAGCTATTTAATATATACAACCTTTCTTTCTTAAAGCCAAATTATTTTATACTTGTTTTACAATTATTTTTAGAGCTATTTAACCATTTTTCAACTGTTTTCTAAACTAACTACTATTTTTCAACTATGTTACAAATTAATTACTATTTTACAACTATTTTGCAATTATTTAAAATTCCTGAAACTATTCAACTATTTTCTGATTATTTTACAATTATTAACTATTTTATAGCTATTTTGTAAACTAATAATTATTTTTCAACTACTTATCTATTTTTAAAATTTTCAAGCTATTTTCTACATATAAACTGGTCGGAGTTCAAACTGTTATTGATTTAAAAACCTAACTGAGATAGGGATTGAAGTGATAATTCAATGAGGATTAAGGCAATTGTGAATAAGTGAAAGGGAATTAAAGGAAATGTGAATAGAAAGGGAATTGATTTGGCTGATAATCAATGAAAATAAATACGTAGGATGTACGTCTATTATTCTATTCGCATGGTGATTTGATCCAGATTCGAGCATAGAATTTCCCGATAGTTTATCGATCCGAGTTGGGATTTTTCACTCGATTTTCGACGGCGAACTTGGATATGGATTGTTGATTGGTTCTGGATATTCTCTATCATAGTTATGTCTATGCAAGGAGAATGATGGTTTCTAACCAAGAAACCAGATCTGTGTCCGCACTACGAAGTCAGGTAGACGATGCAAGTTCGGAAGTGAAATTGTGTGATCGAGTGAGCGATCAGATTGGTATAGCGTACGGATGATATGTGTACATCGTACGGATTTGAATGAAATTGATATTGAAAAGAGTAGTCAAATTGGAATATTTGATTTTGAATAAACAAAGTTATATATCTTTGTTATATGTAAGATGAAACTCCCCTTGTTAAATCTATTGTCGGAAGAAAATAATTTTTGAAGGTGTTTGAAGTATAAAAGGAGTTTTATACAAGTTTGAAGGATCCAAAGTTTTTAAAAATTATATATATTTTTTAATATATATATATATATATAAAGGATCTTATAAGGATTTTGGAAAAGGTTTTGGGAACCTTTGGATTTGGAAAGGCTTTTGATTTTTGGGTAAAATCGATATTGAAATTTGGAAAGCCTAGTTTGAGAATTATCAATTTTTGGATAATCGATTTTGTGTAAAGGAGCTTTGTATGAGATCATACTAGGTGTATGATTTGAAAGATACTATATGTATAGTATAAAGTGTTTTGATGATGGCTTTGGGGAAAAGGGCTCTCCCTTGAAATGAACTTCTCAGGAGTGCCACCGGGTGGTGCTGCCTTCAGCCCAAGAGGGGGGGGTTCTAAAGTTGATCCTGTGAGGAGTCCGGACAAACTAGTTCCTGAGGATTATTGGGTAGCGAAAGTCGAGGGCGCTGATGTCTATAGGGGAATTTGGGTTATGCTGTGACGACAGTGTAACTCGATGTCACTGCGATCTACTATGGGGACCATAGCGAAAATCGTGTGGAGGATGAGTGCCAACAGCCTACACTTGATTTTTCCGGGAAGGCAACGCAACATCGGTAGACTGCGGTCTATGGTCGAGTGGAGTGGAGAAGTTTCATTCTTTTGGCAGTGAAATTCGAGGGCGCTGATGCGTACAGTTATATGGGTTTTTGTTGCGATAGCTACGTAACCCCAGTTGTAGCTACGATCTGTAGCGGGTTCCATGGTGTAATCGAGGGGCGCGGAGGCCTACAGTTATCTATGGATTTTGTCGGGATGGCAACGTAATCATCGGGTTAACTGCGACCATGGATGGGAGTGATGATTTCCAGAGCATTATCACCAAAGATATTTCCTCTATTTTCAGAAACTTATTTCTATATTTTCAATAAAATTATTTTCCAAGTATTTTCACTGGGAGTTGAAAACGGGTTTACCAAGTACTTATAGATTTTAAGTCCTACGCCTGATCAACGTATGACTGAATTTCTGCGAGAACAAGGATGCACTGGTTGAGACATCGAGTTATAAGAAATATTTTTATTAAACGCTATTTTAATAGTATTATCTGAATTTAAAAGCATTTCTAAATTTTTTTAAATAAAGGTGTTGGAATTTCGAAAGATGAAAGAAAATCCAAACTGGAGTTATAAATAAGATTTAACTCGGTAAAATTTAATGAAGTAATTTTTGTAATAAAATCGAATATTGATATAAAAATTGAAAGAAGCTAATCAGCTAAATGAATTATTTGATAGAATATATTAATAAAATTTAACTCGGTTGAATAAAATGGATTGTAAGTTAATAATGGAGTTTGGAAATGAGTTCGAACTGTAAATAGAATTCGACTTGGATTTGATGATGAATTAAAATAAGTGGAAATGTTGTTAAAATAAAATGGAATTGAATTATGTTAGACATGGTTTGAGTTTCAAACAAAACCCAGGAGAATAGAAATAAATTGAGAATGGCTTGTATTAATAAAATAAGTTCGGAAATGAATAAGTAGGTGAATTAAAATTTTAAAATGGGGAGAATAAATGGATGGAGTCTGATGGAATAAAAACTAAATCCAAGTTTTAATTGGAATTGGGTTATCAGAATGGAAGACCATTAAATAAAAGTTCGGGTTAAATTTATTTGGAAAACAAAAATGATTAATATAAGCATTGAATGCTGTCAAGCTCAATGAAATAGTTTTAAAAGGAATTCAATGCGGATACGAAATGAAATGCAAATGTATGGTTGGTAAATAAATTAGAAATGAAATGGGTTTAAATACAGAATGAGATAAAATTAATTTAAAATAGTTATAAACTAAATGAATACTCAATTAAGCGGATATGGCCGAATTTACACAAATAATTGTCGTTTGGCGTAAATGAAAGTAATTAAAATTCTATGGGTTGACAGAGATTAGATAACTTGATTTTGAAATCAGTTGGATGGAATATGAGTTTGTTTGGGTTAAAAATCAATTGAATGTAAGAAATTGAGTTGCAAACCATTAAAATTGAAGGAAATGGTATATAAATTGGTTGAAAGCAATTGAATTAGTTTTGAAAACATATAAATTGCTCGTGGAAGTTATTTTGAATGCATTTCCTTTAGAATTGAAGTGTTATAGTTGTTTAAATAAGAGAATGTTATAAACTTCATATATATATAGTGCTTATATGTTTAAATTGAGTAAGTACAGGTACATGAAGGCTGTTTGGCTGGTTTTGGATGCGATATATGCTAAAATAAATAAGCTGCTTGCTTAATTTGCCAAATAAAGGTACGCCTACGCAATAAAAATAGGAAATATGAACTGTTTTTGCTTTTTTCGACCGAGTGGGTCAATGCATATAAATTTATATCTCTTGTCAAATTGCAAAAGCTTCTCTGTACAATGGAGACTCTGCCAAAAAATTTCGAAAATTTTGGGAGTTAGGAAATTTTTGAAATTTTTTTGGAAAAATTTTTGTTAACGACAAAACGATTTCAAATTGGAAATTTAAGTAAATTAGTAAATATAACTAATATGAATCAGTTATAAATGAAAGATAAAATTTAATATTCATAATTGAAGACAGATCGAAATCATATAGAAATGGGAAAACTAATTTGAAATAGATATGAAACTTATGTAAGGAAATGTATAAAATGATTAAAAAGGTTACGATTGGATATTGTTGCTAAGTGAGATATGCAGGTATTAAAGGGAAAAGAAAATTGGATTTGATTCCAAAAGATAAATTTGAATTGCCCGACAAAAAGGCATGTATTTAAATTTCTGTATGAAATTAGATTGGATTTTTGATCTAGCCACTTGGCCTTTTGTTTTCTTTTGGAATTTGGGAGCCCGTAGAGGCATTTTGTAGTAGTACCGAGCTAGCCGCGCAAAGGAGACGCTGGCAAAAATTTTCGGGAATTTAGAGAGTTAGAAAAATTTTGAGAAAATTTTAATAATTCAAAATTTGGTTTTAAATTGGAATTTAAATGATTGAGCAAAAGGGTATTGTTCGAAACTATAGAAGGTTTTGGGAAGTTGGTTAAGGTGATAGTGGGTCTTTAATAAAAGATAGTTGGTAGGATGTTGAATTGTGAGTTTTGGGAAAAGGTAACGGGTTTTAACCATTCTTGCTAACTAGTAATTTCAGGGATGAAATTCTTTTAAGGGGGGAGGAATATGACAACCCAGAATTTTGAATAATTTAAATTGGAATAGTTAATTGATGTTAAAATATTTAAAAGTTAATTTTAACT
Organism: Allium cepa; assembly: GCA_030765085.1. Classification (NCBI taxonomy): domain Eukaryota; kingdom Viridiplantae; phylum Streptophyta; class Magnoliopsida; order Asparagales; family Amaryllidaceae; genus Allium; species Allium cepa. The sequence continues at coordinate 663,428,395 of CM060934.1, read as the reverse complement.
TGAATTCCAGATATCAATATTTACTTGATAATTAAATCATTGAATTATATAGTTTAAATATTGAATTTAATAATTGTAATTGGGTAAACTGTTGAATCAGAAATTTATAAGCCTGTTTAAAATAATTTGAAGGCTTATAAAATTTATAATGTTGATACTGATGATAATAGAATGGTTGAAATTTAATTTAAAGGCGGTTTGTTTAATTTTAATAATATATCGTTTGAATTGAGGTTAAAAATAGCCTTCCGAGGCACAGCCTCGGAATTCGAAGAAAACGGTTCCATTGGATCCGTAATAGTTGGTTATTATCGGATTTTAATTTTCGTAGCAATCGGAGTTTTCGTTTGACCCTGGCAGCTCAAAACGCTTTGAAACTATTTTAATCAATTTAATTTAAATTTGATCGTTTACTTCCATAACTCGCGCATACGATCAAAATAGCCTCTGAAACACGTTCCATTGTGTTCGGAACGCGCGTAAAACCTTATAATCGCCTGGCGGCATGTCTGATTCGGGGTTCGAAATTTTGCGTTATACGTAACAAGATATTTTGGAAATTTAATAATTTTAAAATTTTAAAAATCTACTCAGCCACCCTATATCGTACGCGAGCCACCCTAGACCTGAATTGCGTTGACCTAGCTGTCTCCTCTTCTCGTTTAAAGGCAGGTATCTTCCTCCACAAAATATCTTCCTTCACAAATCAGTTCGTGCCTGAAAAGAGAAAACAAAATGGAAGCGAAATGATTCTCTTCCCAAAAGAATGCCGATAATCCTTATTCTTTCAAGGCATCCCTATTTTTTTTCTTTCAGTTCGAAAGCCGCTCTCTTCCTCCTCATTCGAATGAAATTTTTCGCAACAAAGTAAATCATGGCTGCTCCCTTCTTAAGAGCAAATCGAAATTGAATTAACAAACGAGCGAAATTTTCGTTCGAATCTCCTACATCAGATCGAGTTCGGAAAACTCGTCAAAGCCTGGGAATTCGAAGTCGCTCGTGAACCTAGGGAGAGTATGTCGACGTGACACGTGGAGGTGTGTTCGAGAGCAGGCGACGAAGCTCGAAGGCGTCGGCATGGGAAGAAGCAGGGTCGAGCGGCGATTGTGGGACCGCATCGATGGTTAGGGTTTGAGCGTGAGGTGTTCGCGTACGATGGTGGCTGGAGGCTGCGGCTGGAGGCGCCGCGAACTCGGCAATGTGGGTTGGGGGTTGGCGGCGATTCTCGACGGGGTGAGTTTCTGTTTTCTTTCTCTGTCCTATTTTAATTTCACTAAATTAATATACATATGCAGAACTTTAAAAAAAAGAAAATAATAAAAAGAGAGGATTTTTATTTACAGTAAAAAGAGGAAAAAAAAGTATAATACATATTTTTTATAGAAAACAAAAAATTGTTATTTTACAGATAAGGTTTGAAAAAATATATATAGAAATTTTATAAAGATGTTAAAGGTTATATAAATTTATATTTTTGAAAATCTATGAATTATTTTTCTGAGCATACATGTAGTTTTAAATAAATAAAATAAAATTTAATACACATATTCACATTTCAAGGCTATTGTTTATTTAAAAACAAATATATAATAGGTGACTAGTCCATTTAATAAACTTATTTAATTATTTCAGCCACTATAATATTTTATTAAAAGAAAATTTGTTTAAAATTTAATTATTAGTTTAAACCAAATTTTTTTTTTCTTTTTTTTTGCAAGGCAAGCTGGTTTTATAGTGGACCATCCACTTTTTATTACGAACGTAATAAAAATTGAAGTACAGGAGCAAGGTAAAAGCACGTTAACTACTAAAAAAATAGAAAATACAGCACAGGTACGTGACAGCTATGTCACAGTAACTATAAATCCAAACCAAATTTACTAGTTTAGATTTAAATTAATAAATGACAATTGATTGTTCAATTTATTTCAAATGTTAATAAAATCATATAATATTTACATAAGGTCAAAATTTGGAAGAAACAAGCTGGATTTGGGAATGGATGCTAATAAAAAAAAGGTTAGTAAACCTCACTCTGTTGGCTTTTTATTTAAATGGTTAAATTTAAATAATTGGTTGGGTGCTTTAATTGATTGGATGTGCACTGATGACGATGTGACTTTGGTTTTGGTTGGTTTTCGAGTTAATTGTGGTTTGACTCGAAGTATTTGGGTTTTAAATTGTTTTTGAACCGAAGTCATAAATAAGAAGATGTTTTCATTTTAATGTTAATAAGGATTTAATGATTTGTGATTCATTAAATTGGTGGAGTAATTAAAATGGATAATTAACTAATTCAATTAATTTATGATTTGAGTTAATTAATTTAGTAATGACGGCCTGAATTAATTAATTAAGTTTTAAGTTAATTGATTATGTGTAAGTAATTTAGAATAATCAATGGATGGTGATTGGTAATTATTTAATGTAATTAATAAAATATAATTACTTTGTGAAATTAATCAAGAGATCAATTAAAATAGTTAAATAAAGGAGTAATTAATTTATTTAATGAAGTAAATAAAAAGATAGTAAATTGCTAGTTGAGATAAATCAAGAGTGATTAATATTTATGATTTAATTAATGATTAATTATTTAATGTAATTAATTTAGATTAGGATAAGTCAAAATATAATTGGGAATCCTTAATCTATATAATTGATGATGTAATCAAAGATTGATTAATTAAGATTGATTAATCCATAAATAACGACTTATGAAAAATTAACTAATATAATTAATTAAGGATTAATGTAATTAAAGTAGTTAATTAATTTATGAAGTAATTAAGATTACTTATTGAATTTGGTTAAGAAGAATTAATATCATGAAATTAAATAAAGATAATTACTTGAATGTAATTGAAAAATAATTAATCCAGGATGATTAATTAAGATGAATAATGAAGGATTGACTAATTAATTGATTTCGAATTAATTAATGTTAAATAAAGGAATCTAAGTGATTGAAGTTAGAAATTCAATTAGAATCAATTGAATTAATTTGGAAGTGATAAAACTTGCTTATGAATGATTGATTGGTATTGGATGCTTTGAATGAGCTGACACCTTTGATATGAAATATTGTGTATTTTATTTGGATAACTTGGTTTATGATGACACGAGTCTCGAGGAGGCCGGGGTCGGGTATTAGAAAATACCCGAAACCACTGCAAATGTTTATAGATTGATATGTAAAATCTATTGGCTGGAATGAAATGATTTAAGTGAATTGGACTATTTAATCTAAATTCGGTAATTAAAAATTGATGGGTGAAATTAGTGACGTTTATAGAAAAATTATGGCTTGTGAATTGCTTCGAGCTACCCGGGTTATATATAAGTTGTATGCTTGTATTCCATGTTGGAGGGGTTTAATCACGCTGGTTTCCAGCCTGACCCGGGTATTACTTTGATGTAATGCTCGGGTCAGACCGAGCATTACAGATTTTCAGGTAAGGACGTTCTGGAGCTCAGGAGGCGAGCTGGATGACAGGAACGTGTAGAGTATTTCCGCTGTATTATAATATTGTAAATCGGAGACATGTTGATTTGTATATGTCCAGCGTTGAACACTCCTATAATTCGGAGGGTGCGCAACAATCAATTACAATGTAAATGATGGTAGTATGAAGAAGTGCGTCCGCTCGGGGTAGCTAACCCACTTGGCCAGTACGGCTCCTGTTTTAGTCATTTCAAATTGGCATAAGTGCCATGCTAATCCATCATTGTTATCTTTCTTTAAGTCTAGCAAACGACACCAAATCCAACCACTACGTTCTGAGTCTCCTCCACATACACAGTTGTAAAAGTGGTTCCAGTATCGACAGAGAGTATGTCCATATCCGACCTCGGTCTCTTTAACAACCAAACATCATTTTACACACCAGTTGGTTCTTTTACAAGTCAAAAACAATTCGTACTTGATATCAAAATTTCATATTCGCTTCAAAATCAAATCCATTTTGAAATCATCATATTTACTCAGAACATACTATTTCAATTCAAAATCATGTTGATCCTAATATCTCAATTTCGATTCCAAAATTGTTTTGGATTTCAATTTGGGTTGTAACTTCATTTAAACCTAATTCGTATTTAAATCCATGATTTAAAAATAATAACATTCCACTCTTGACCAGTTTGAATTTTTGAAAAATAGTTTGAATAGTTTAAAATAGTTAAAAATAGTTTATATGGTTAAAATAGTTAAAAATAGTTTAAATGGTTAAAATAGTTCAATATAAAATAGTTTAAGCAATACAATGGTTTATATAACCAAAAAAGTTTGAAAAATCAAAATAATTTGAATATTAAAATAATATAGATTTAAAAATAGTTTATACAAAATAATTCATTTGAAATTAGTTTCAAAGTCAAACCGATCTAATTCCAACCTCCTAATTCAAATCAATTCCAATTTCCATTCAACCGATTCAATTTCGCTTTCAATTCAAATCAATTTCAACTTCGATTTCAAATGAATTCAATTCCACTTTCAAATCCAATTATTTCAATTTCAATTGATATCGATTTTCAAATATCGATTCAAAACATTCAAATCATATTATCCTTCAATATTCAGTTTAAATCCCAATCTTCAAATATAATTCAATTTCGAGCTCAATTTCGAAATATCCTTTTTATGTCACTTTTACTTAGTAATATTCAAAGTTCGAATAAAAGTCCAATCTTTTGAAAACAAATCAATTTCCAAAAATTCAAATTATATTTCGATTATAACTTAAAAATCTCAAGTTCGATTATTTAAATAATTTCGATCACTAAATTTAGATTTCAACATTCAGGGCTTAAGTTCGAAAATAATTTGATTTCTATAAATTTGATTTCTTTTATTTTTTAATCAAAACCATTTAAATAATTTCAAATCAAAAATTTTAAAATCATTTAATTTAACCAATCCATTGTCCGCATAATTTTTTTTATCCTATGACCAAGTGAACAGTAATTTCGAATTAATTTCAAGGATGGATATATATCATTTCAATCCAAATCACAGTGTTATACGTATATATCATTTCAACCTATTTCCTGATTTATTTGAAATAATTCAATTTACAGTTTATATACTTTAAATAATATACAGGGTGATAATATGATATATCAAAATAAATAAACATTCAAATCATCCAAAATATCAACCAATACCAGCTATCGCAATCAATCATCCAAACAGTCAATATAATTCACAACAGTTTCATAGTTATTAAAATAGGGTGTTTTACTAGCAGTTAAATTCCTATTTCAAGCTTAACTGTCAATTTTAAATTTTTAACAGTTAATTCAAAGACAACTAAATTTATCGAACAACGACCAATAAATTTATGTCACTTCATAATTTCAAATTTAGCTATCACAAAAATATTTTAGAGTACGTGTGAGCGTTATAAAATACTCACCTTGAGTTTTCAATTTCAAATCAAATCGAACGACGTTCAATTTAATCTAAAATTTTAACTAGCTCCAAACGACTCCTAATTAGTTCCAGGACGTATTGCTCGTCACCGCAATTCCAACGCTGCTTGTTTCGTCCAATTCTGATAAAGTATGACCAAGATATTCATTTTATAAGTTTGAATACAATTTATATAAACAAATTTGTTTTTTTGTTTTTTATTTTACCAAACTAAATTACGGCCGTTGATATCAAACAGAGCAGATCTGGCCACCAATTCCTATCTTTCTCTTCACGAGTTCGAACACTTCTCAGGCGAGAAGAACCCACGCACGCATGCAAGAATCTCGAGTCGCTCCTTCATCACTCGCTTTTAGTTCAATTGAACACCATCGTTTCAAAGCCCCATGCGAGCTCCATCATCGACCTGAAAATTGCCAAGCTCAACTGGTCTATGGTCGAGAAATCCACCCACGAATTGTCGGAGTTTGATCGTCAACTTCTCCCTCCTCGTCATGCTTTTCACGATCGCCACTATTGAATCTCTAGAGCTCATCTAGCTCTACGTTTTCCTAGTTGAAGCTTCGGCCTAATATCGCTTGGATGAGAAGTTAATAAGGAAGGAAGGTTGTAAAATTTCGGCCATTGAAATGTTTTTTGGAGGCAGGACTGAAGATAATGGTAGGGTTTTACTGTGCGGCTTATATATATAAACGTGTAATATATATTATTTCAATATTATTTTAACATTTTCGAAAGAACTCCAAAAGAAGCATGCCGCTAGGCGTTTACAATGTTTGACCCCTATTTCGAACGTAATGAAAAATATTTCGAGGCTTAATTCGATCGTACGGAGAAGATAGCTTTGTGAACCCAATTATAATATTAAATTTTCGATACTAAATTCAATGCTTTTTATCCCATACTACCAAACGATGACTCCAAAAGCTACGAAAGTTGAAATTCAATAATAATACACTATTACAGATTCAACGGAACTGGTTCGTCGAATCCAAGACTGTGTCCCGGATCGCTATTTTAGCGCCTCGATTGTAATATAAAATTTTCAACTTCTAATTATTCGCTTTTAAATCCAATTTTAAATGTTAACAACTTTCATTGTTGTTTAAATAAAATTTACATCAACTTTTGATATCATTGTCAATCATATTAAATTCAGAATTCAATTATTCAAATAATTTTCAATATTAAATTTAAAAAATTTAATTGTTCATTATTCAACAAATTTCAATATTAGATTTTAAATGAATTTTAGTTATCAATTTTCCCTATTTCATTTAAAATGTGATTTCACTACAATAATCAAAATTTAGTTTTTTAATAACTATTGCAACATTCCATTCTTAAAAGTTATATTAATGTATTCTACTATTTCACCGTTCATTTGTACTCTTTTCAATACTTAAATAAGTATTCATATACTTATCTCAATGGTACAAGTATATTCACAAATCATTAACAAGATTTACTTACTTCAACTTTCGATATCATTGTCAATCATATTAAATTCAGAATTCAATTATTCAAATAATTTTCAATATTAAATTTAAAAAATTTAATTGTTCATTATTAAACAAATTTCAATATTAGATTTTAAATGAATTTTAGCTATCGATCAATTACTTTATTTACAACTAATGGATTCAACATTTATTATTTAATCCAACCACACATTCAATATGTAGCATTACCTTTCAATACTTGTTACTATTTAGACCTTCGTAATTAGTTTATTTTGAAATTTTATTCAGGTTCAAATCCAATAACTTACATTCAAAATCATTAAATTTTTATTTTTAACCATTTTTATTTCATAATTACGTAAACTCAATAATTTAAAATAGCTAAAAATACGGGTCGTTACAATCTCCCCCACTTAAAATTTCGTGCTCGAAAAGACATTAAGTAAAATATTTTACATTTAATATATTTTATTCAAAATTATCAACTTATAAAACAAATAGATCTTGTGAGAAATGCGGATTACGGATCTTAAGGCTAGGATAAACACTAGAGGGGGTGAATAGTGTTTTAAGGAATTACTAAATCTTTTTGAGTTTATGTTAGTTTGAATACAAATGTATGCAATATTCAGACATAGATATAATCACAGAAACAAACACAGATGCAGAAATAAAGTAAAAGCAGTAAAGAAAAGAACACACCGGATTTATACTAGTTCGTAGTTACCCTACATCTAGTCCCGCACACAAGTACGGATTTCCTTTCAAAAGCAACCTTTTCAATTACACCCTCGATTTTAAGGCTACAAGGTACACCCTCCAGATTCACAATCCTCTGGGTAGAGATACTTGACTTCATGGGAAATAAGTTCACCCAATTGATTTCGAGGGCTACAATCACACCTTTTCTCACTTGATTGATTTCCAAGGCTACAATCACACCTTTTCACACTTGATTGATTATAAAGAAGTCTATAATTATGAATAACACTGAGGATCTTGTTGAGATAGTGATAGAGAATCAAACCAGAAATGATCTAGTTAGATTCAATGTCGATTTCGGCAGAGTAATGGTAAGAATGTGTATAAAGAAATGCGGAAGAAGAAGAAGAGGAGTGAAAACTAGAAAAAATATGATTGAAAATTCGTTGAAGACAGCCCCTATTTATAGAAGAACAACAGCCATGTCCATTCGTGAAAGGATATGACGAATAGACACTTCTTTTGAAATTTAAATTATGAAAGCAACTGCCACTATGTCGACATGGGTATCTTGGGTATGTTGACATGCCATAGGAAATTTTGGTGGTTTGTTTTTCTTTGAAAATAACTTTTATCTTATATTAAAACTATTTTAAACTTTTATAAATATACTTAACTATAGTTAAAATACATAAATAAATATAGAGAATAATATTTAGGTATATATAAAATTACTATAATTTTATATTTAAATCTAAGTGTGTATATATATATATATTAATAGTTAAATATATTATTATTAAAGATAATTTAAAACTAAGGATAATTTGATTTTAAAATTAAAGATTATTTTGAGGCTAAAGTATTTAAAATCAGGATAGATGTTTTTGATTCTTGTAAAAGAAAGGTTTTGAAAACATTTTGAAAACAAGATATAATTTTGTAAAAAATTTTGAATAAAAATTAGCGGATACAAAACAATGTTCCACTAGGTTTTTCGTAGGTTCCATCCTACTTAGGGTTCCATCCCTTTAACGGGCTCGAAGTGGATTCCACTCCACGAATAAATTGGATTTCAAGATGCCAGTACTTTTATAGGAGTTTCAACAAAATTCCTAATTAAATTACTTATTCTTGAAATCTTGAACTCTTGATACTCATGAGTCTTCAATCTTGATATCTTGAACCTCTATACTGTATAGTCTTCATTCTTGGTACCTGCATGATTAAATCCTGCATATACATATATATTTAAACTATAATATTAGTATTTATATTTTATAATCTTATTCTAAGGTTGTTGTCATCAAAACCATCATCTCAAGGACTAACAATCTCTCCCTTTTTGATGATGACAACCTTTGTTTATAAAATATTACTTCTATCGTAATAACTCCCCGTAAATCTAATAACTCCCCCTTAATCTATGCCTAACTATCCAATTTTATATTTCTCCCCCTTTCTCATCAACAAAAACTAACTCCAAACCATATATCTCCAAACTATATAACTCCCCCTCATTCTTACACTAAAGTACCTACATTAATAAGCTATACAATGGAGTATATAATAGATAGATTAAGAGATAGTCATACTGATAGACATGATAATTAATCAAAGATCATATACACATCAATGTGTATTTATACATGTTTTGTACAACAAACATCAATCCACACCAAATATCAATCTATATCAAACCAAATTAAAACAAATGAAATCAAATCAGTCAAAGCAAACAATTCAAACAAAGTAATCAAATAAAATCAAACATTACGAGGAACGTCCACCCAACCTTCTTCACCAAATATAGAGTCTGCTTTAATGGCATCCCAATTTTCATTGTCATTGGTGAGAGAGATAGGAGGATGTGCTTCGTTATCATCCTTGTGCAGGGAGGAAATAGTCCATTCTATTGCATCTAAATGCTTTTCTTGCTCCTTGATCATCTGCATTTGACTCAACTCTAAGTGTCGCTGGTTACGAAGAATGAACAAAAAAATATTCTTGAAAGAATTAAGAGTTTCTTCAAGGTTCTCGGTTAAATTATGAATTGGATTGGCCATATTCGAGTTTGTGAGAAGAATGAGAGACAAAGTGAATAAGAAATAATATTGAGTGATGAATTCTAGAATAAATAGGTATTTATAGGTGTAGAAATTCGTTTGAAATGTATAGACATAAGGTAGTTATTCAAATTTCAAATTCAAAATAAAATATCATTTCTGACCAGTACATGTCGACATGGTCATAGGGGGGATGTCGACATGGTGCAGTGAATTTTGATGGCATATTTTGATTTTGTGAATGATTATGTGTGTGTGTGTGTGTGTGTGTGTGTGTGTGTGTGTGTGTGTGTGTGTATTTATTTATATAATACACTAATCTTTATTCCGGAGATAAGATAAGCTAGATAACAGAAAAGGAATTCAATTTCATTTCATGATAACACGATACAATGATTAAACACAAAGTACTATATGAACTTTTAAATTAAAACAAACAAAAATAATAAAATATGAAATGAAAAGATAGAACTAGTTAGAGGACGATGAAGATGAAGATAATCCAAGCTTCTTGCTGGAAATAAACTTGTTCATCTTAGATGAAATTTTATCCAATTTCTTTCTAACGGATCGTTTAAGAATCCATTGATTCTCAACAATGGTCTTTTGGTTTATGAGAAGGATTTTTTTGGTTGGATTAGGAGGATAGTCAATGCTTTCCAAAGAGGTTTCACCTTCTTCTTCTTCTTCAATTTCCATTTCATCCCTTTCTTCTTCTTCCTCTTCCTCCTCTTCCATCTCCTCATGAGCCAAACGCTCTTCCTTTTCGGCAAGAGTCTCACAAGGTTGAAAAACAAATGGAATTTTCATAAGAGAAATAATTGAGTGATTGAAAACCTTTCTATAAACAAATTCTTCTCCTTTGAAATCTACTCCAAAATAGTTAAAAATCTGAGTGAGATAGATTCCGTGATACAAAGAATTCTCACCCATTTCAAGATTTTTGGGACAAAGTTCATCCAAAATAACTTACGCCTAATTAACATCATAATTTCCAAAAATAGCAAAAAGTGCTTTGCAAACTTTTGAAGTAGGATTGTTAAAATTCCCCAATCTTGGGGTCAAAGTACGTTGTAAAAGAAGATTGACAATTCTAGCTTTTGGTCGAAAGTTTCGATTTTTGAATTCAAAATCATCATTTCCTTCAAAAATGTGATGAAACGTCTCATGATCATTTTCATCAATATTAAAACTAGAAAGATCCATTCCCGTACTCTTTCAATTGAGAATGGTACCCAAAAGATCACAATTCAAAACAATTCTAGTGCCTTTGACACTACTCTAAATTTCATCATCGTTTCCATTATAAAATCCACGATTAAGATTTGCATAGAAAATTTTAACAAGATTTGGATAGCAAACGAAATCATTTTGAGAAGCATTAATAAGACTAAGAACATTATTGTTTGCAAAAAGAGAATCAATTTCATAAGTAGAATAATCTTGAAATAAAGCAAACTTTCCGAGATGGACCTTTCCGTAGTTAGCATAGTTGATTTATGCTTTTATAGCCTATGGATTGTTGTAGAGTTGCTCTTTTATTTTTTTGGATATTCTCATGGTGGATGGGTTGCTTGAAGAAGCCATTCGAGTAGAGAGTAGAGAGCTTGAAATTTTGAAGAGAGAGTTTGAATTTGAAAATGAAAGTGAAAAGATGTGATAAAAGATAGTGAATAAATAGATTCTCAAAGAACATGTTCTCTGGTCAAAAGATGCATTTTCAGAGAATTGAATGGAGTGAAAAAGTGGAGGGAAATTCAACCATTTGAATTCAAATTTTGAATTTCAAATTCTGTACCCATGTCGATATCATGGTGGGGACCATGTCGACATGTGTCTTTGAATTTCTATGATTTATTTTTCCTAAGTATTCTAATACATATATATACTTATTATTTTTAATGTATATATATATCTGAAATTATAGTATATTCTATAAAATATTATAATACTATTAAAAATAAAAATAAAAATAATGATAAAATAATTGTAAAAAATAAAAAATTTAAAATTTAAACAACACACCAATTCAAAATCAATCAATCAAGCATCCAATTCCAAGCATGCAATTTCAACCAATTGTACTGTAACTGTGTACCTTTTTCCAAGTCCGTTTCTCTGAATTCGTCAGAGTCGTGAACTACTGTAAACACATATTTGAATTATTTGTCTTCTAATCATCATCGCTTGAGGACGAGTCTGATTCATCTACAGTAACAGTAAATGCATGTTTTCGTTTCTTTGTGGAATCATTGTTTATAGGAAGATTTTACCTATCTGGATACAGACAGTCTCTTTTGATATGGCATGGTACGTCACAGTTGAAACATTTGATATTGTTTGGCACTACATTCTGTTTTCCAGAGTCTTATATTGTTTCTTTTGAGATTGTTCATCTTTCTGTATTTCAGTAATTTCTGAAAATTCTTGATCATAAGGCTATCTCTTCATCATTATCGCTGTTTGAGTTTGATCCATCGGTCAAATGCATTGAATTCCATTGATTTCTTTTCAGATGCTTTGCTTTCTCTTCACTTCAAATGATATTATTTTCCAATTAATTCTTCTATCTTTAAGGTACTGATGTCATTTGCCTCTTCGGTCGCAAGTGTCTTTTGATCCCGTTCTGGAGTAAGAGAATTTAAGATTTTTCTGACTTGTTCTTCTTCCGAAAATTCCTTTCCCAAGGATATTAGAGAATGCACAATATCCTGAAATCTACTATACATATCTGCAATAGACTCATTAGAATTCATTTTAAATAATTGAAACTGATTTGTGAGCATGGAAATTTTGGTCTGTTTAACTTTGCTTGTTCCTTCGTGAGTAACTTGCAAAGTTTTTCATATTTCATATGCAGACTTACAAACTGACACTCTATTAAATTCATTCCTATCAAGTGAACAAAATAGAATATTCATTGCTTTAGAATTATTTTATGCAACAGTCTTTTGCTCAGCGGTCCACTGTGCAAAATCAGTCGTGGGTTCAGAATATTCAGTCTGTGTGATATTCCAAGTGTCTAATCCTACAGATTGTAAATATATTTTCATCCTACATGCCCAATATGCATAGTTACTACCATTAAAAAGTGGTGGTCTGATAGTAGACTGATCTTCTACAAATGAATTAGTGACAGGGATAATAGAACTAGTGTTGGTAGTGTTACCAATACCAGTGTTGGTAGCCAGTTTGAAATTTTTTCAAAATTCAGATTATGAAAACTTTGAAAACCTTGCTATGATACCAAATGTGAGAAATGCGGATTACGGATCTTAAGGCTAGGATAAACACTAGAGGGGGGTGAATAGTGTTTTAAGAAATTACTAAATATTTTTGAGTTTATGTTAATTTGAACACAAATGTATGCAATATTATGACGCAGATATGATCACAGAAACAAATACAGATGCAGAAATAAAGTAAAAGTGGTAAAGGAAAGAACACATTTTATACTGGTTCGGAGTTACTCTACATCAAGTCCCGCACACAAGTACGGATTTCCTTTCAAAAGCAATCTTTACAATTACACCCTCGATTTCAAGGCTACGAGGTACACCCTCTAGATCCACAATCTTCTGGGTAGAGATACTTGATTTCATGGGCAACAAGTTCACCCAATTGATTTCCAGGGCTACAATCACACCTTTTCTCACTTGATTGATTTCCAAGGCTACAATCACGCCTTTTCTCACTTGATTGATTACAAAGAAGTCTATAACTCTGAGTAGCACTGATGATCTTGTTGAGATAGTGATAGAGAATCAAACTAGAAATGATCTAGTTAGATTCAATGTTGATTTCGGTAGAGTAATGGTAAGAATGTGTATAAAGAGATGTGGAAGAAGAAGAGGAGTGAAAACCAGAAAAAATATGATTGACAATTCGTTGAAAACAACCCCTATTTATAGAAGAACAACAACCATGTCCATTCGTGAAAGGATATGACGAATATACACTTCTTTTGAAATTTAAATTTTGAAACTGTTGGGCGCATTTCCACCATTGGACCAGAAGCAAGGGAAAGATGCCACCGGACCGGACGAAGGAAAGCCAATACCGAACCAACCTTTTCTCGTGCCAGCCGAACCAAACCCCAGCCTCTACCACCGAACCAAAGCCTCTCCTCCATCACCAGACCAACCCTCACACCACCTACTACCGGTCCAAACGACATACCAACTCCTAACCGAACCAACCGAGGCACCGAACTAATCCATATCCTCACCACTACCGAACCATCTCACCTCCAAGACCAAGCCGGACCAACCACCACCGAACCAGGGCCTTGCCGACCCAACGTTGCCAGGCCAGATTGCTTCAGCCCAGGCCCACCTACAGCCATATACGTCCAAAACCCCTGCCCCCAGCCTCACTCTATAAATAGAGGGGCAGGGGTACAACAATGGGGACTGGTTTGAGAGCTCAAGCACAGATAGAATTTTCGAACAACTTTCAGATACTTGTAATCAAAGCTTTGTACTTGTAACCTGAAAAGAAAAGGAGAATAACATATAAAGTGGACGTAGGCACATTTTGGCCGAACGACTATAAATCTGCGTGTCTTTTACAGTTTAGTCCATCTATTTTATATATTTGCATAAATCACCCAAATCACTAAGAACAACGTATAATCAACTAAATCATACGACACGGAGGTGTTTGCCCATTTTTGTGCAAACATTTTTGGTGCTTTCACTGAGAACGGGAGCTCGAAGCTTCAGCTTCTCCCATTTAACCCTTTTTCAATCAGCATCGTTCATTGCTTGGAAAACATGCCTCCCGGACGGAAGAAAGATGCTAACAAAGGAAAGAACATCGCAACTGGCAGTATCCCAGATCCAGTGATCAGAAACCAAGACAATCGTCCGGTTCCAACAGCAAATGTAAATCAAAAAAATCCGACAGCCCCTGCTATGGAACAACCAATTACAAGGGCGGATCTGGACAGGGTTGTGGCTGAAGTAACTAACCGCTTCGCATCTCAACAAGAAGCCTTGGTGAATCAACTCATGTCACGCTTAAGGGATGTTGAAGAAACCAACCGCAACACTGAATCATGGGATGAGTCCCGGTCTGGAGGATCTAGGAGACGACAAAGGTCTTTCTTCTTCGAAGAGGCTAACAACAGAAACAACTATGGTAGGAGCCAAGCCCGGACTCATCCCGAAATCCGACCCGAGGAAACGCTTGGAACCGAACCCAACGGGGAAGGTACCAGGCAAGGGTCGGATGTAGCTGAGCCCGCCATGCTACCTAACCATGGAAACACCAAGGGACGGGGACGAGCTGGAGTCCAGCCCGAAGTTGGACCCGAGGAAGTGCTGAGAAGAGAACCCAGCAGGGAAAGATCAAGGCAAGGGCCAACTGTGGCTGACCCCAGCATGCCCCCGGAAGACCAGAGGAAGCCGTTGGAAAATGTTAGGAGTGATAGACGATACCATCCCTACAGGTCATCTGGACGAAATCAATCCCGCAGGGAAGAACCAAACTCATTTCTATCCGCTCCAAGTTCAAATGAAAGGATGGCGCGATTGTTCAGAGAGTGCGTCCAACGGGAACAAAGGGATTGGGGGATCGGTGCTAGGGTAACCAGTCCCTTCACCCGCAATATCGAAACTGTCATCACCCCCCGGGAATGGAAAATGCCAACAATGGAACCTTACAAGGGAACTTATGACCCCGTTGTACACTTGCAGAGATACACACAACATATGCTCATGAGCGTAGCAACAGAGAGAGTGTTGTGTAAATGCTTTCCACTATTCTTGGCATATCTAGCTACCTCCTGGTTCTGCCATCTGCCCCAAGGATCCATCAGCTCATGGGAAATGTTGAAAGAAAAGTTCATCAGCCAGTTCCGCATTCATGTGGAATAACCCAAGGACGCTTATTCCCTATCTAATATCAAACAGAAACCCGGAGAGACAGTGCAGCAATATCTAACCCGATTCAACGCCGCAGCGACCGCAGTCCAAGATGCCGATGAGAAACTTATCCTAATGGCCCTCTGCAGTGGTGTACACCCGAATACTAAATTTTCTAGGAGACTAACAAAAGAAAAGCCAGCTACCTTACCTGATTTCTTCCACGAAGCCGGAAAATATATGAGACTTCAAGACACTGCCATTGAAAGGCAGACAGAGCAACAAACCAAGGCAGCTCATGGCAACACATCCGCAGTAGCAAAGGACGTTCGAAGAAATGAATCCAGGGATAGTGCTGGGGGCAAGAAGGGGGAAAAGCGCTTATATTGGCCAGGACCGAGATTTGACTCGTACACTCCTCTAAATGAAACAATCGAAAACATCTTCTTGGCCACCCAGGACGAAGTTAGATACAAGCGCCCCTGCACAAGAAGGAATCAGATAATGCAATTAAGTCTGGAAAGTTCTGCCGATTCCACGAATCTCATGGGCATGACACCAATGAATGCCATCATCTCCGGGACTTGATTGAAGAACACATCAGAAGGAAGAGACTAGAGCGCTATGTGAAAGGTCAGAACGGGACTTCAACTCCTGTCAATGAAAACCCAGGGCTGCCCCTCCGGAAGTAGGCGGAGGAAATCGCAACACCAGCGGCTCCAGACAAGAGAAGATAGTGGTCCTTACCATATCAGGAGGACCACACATCGCCGACGGAAGTTGGGCAGAGATGGAGAGATACCGTAAGTCACTTAGAAACAATGAAGGCTACGTTAATTCTGTTACAAAAGAACGCCATCCGAAACGGAAAGAGAATGATGACATCACATTCAGTAGGCATGATCTAGAGGGAAGGCAGTACCCTCACATGGATCCTATGGTCATCTCTGCCTAGTTCGGTCCAGCCAAGGTTTTTCGAATTCTAGTAGACACTGGAAGCTCAGTAAATATCCTATTCAAGCATGCTTTCGACAACACGAAGCTGTCAATGAAGGATGTGTCTCCCTGCAGCAAACCATTACATGGCTTCACTGGAGATGGAAAGATGCCCCTCGGGCAACTGGACCTCTTTGTCGAAATAGAAAGTCATCCCCGCTCCGTTGTGCGAAAACAAACATTTGTGCTAATAGAGAACCACTCGGCCTACAACGCCTTTTTGGGAAGGCCAGCCTTGTCTGACTTCCAAATTGTCCTAGCCCCGTGGTGCCTGAAGATGAAATTTCCAATGGATAACGGAATAGGAGAAATAGAGGGAGATCAAGACGCCGCTTGAGATTGCTATGTGACTGAACTTCTCAATAACCGTAGGAAGGATAAAGGGAAGGATGCAGAGACTTTTCTCTACAAGAAAAACTTGGAAGCATAGCAATTAAAGAAAGCCCCTCCTCTTCGATATACCAGCGGTCCTTTCAACGAATTATACCCCAGGGACAAGGAGGAGGAGGCCACCACCGAGCCTGCAGAGGCTATGGAATTTGTATCTGTAGACAAACACGATCCAAGTAAACTGCTGAGAGTCGGGTCTCAGTTAAGAGCAGAATTGAAGGATCAACTCGTCGATTTTCTTCGCCACAACATGGATGTATTTGCATGGACGCACGCTGACATGACTGGAATCTCCCCAGACGTAGCATGCCACGTACTGAACATCGATCCCACCAAGGTGCCAATAAAATAGAAAAAGAGAAGCATGGAGGCAGAATGATCAACAGCCCTCGAGGAAGAAGTAAAGAATCTACTCGCCAATAACTTTATACGAGAAGCCATCTACCCAGAATGGATCGCCAACCCGGTACTGGTAAAGAAGGCTAATGGGAAGTGGCGAACATGCATCGACTTCTCCAACTTAAATGATGCTTGCCCGAAGGACTGCTTCCCACTCCCACGAATCGACCAACTCGTGGACAGCATAGCCGGACACGAACTCTTATCCTTTATGGACGCATACTCAGGATATAACCAGATCCCTATGCATGCCCCCGATCAAGACCACACTAGTTTCATCACTGACCGGGGATTGTACTACTACAGAGTAATGCCTTTTGGACTTAAAAACGCTGGAGCTACTTATCAGCGCCTCGTCAACAAGATGTTTGCGGAATTAATAGGACGAACTATGGAAGTTTATGTGGATGACATGCTGGTAAAATCGAGAAAAGCCAACGATCATATAAACCACCTGGACGAGATGTTCCAAGTACTTCGCCAATATGGAATGAAGCTGAATCCTCTAAAGTGCTCCTTCGGAGTATCGTCGGGAAAGTTCTTGGGATTCATCGTCCATGCCCGGGGGATTGAAGCAAACCCCGAACAAGTCCGGGCTTTGCAAGATATCAAGATACCATCCACTCGAAGAGAGATGCAAAGCCTAAACGGGAAAGTGGCCGCCCTATGCAGGTTCATCTCTAAAGCAACCGACAAATGCATCCCTTTCTTTGAAGCTCTAAAGAAAGACAAAGGAAATTTCGAATGGACTGACGAATGCTCGACAGCCTTTCTTAACTTAATCGAACACCTCCAGAGACCACCAGTACTCTCAACTCCAAATGAAGGCGAGGAACTATGCATATACCTTGCTGTATCGTCCCATGCTTTAAGCGCCGCTTTGGTGAGAGAAGACAACCGCGCGTAGCGGTCCGTATACTTTGTAAGCAAGAGATTTACATGGGCAGAAGCCAGGTACCCTAAACCTGAGAAGCAAGCATACTGTCTGCTAATCACGTCACGGAAGCTGCGACACTATTTCCAATCTCATTCCATCAGAGTTTTAACCGATCAACCGCTAAGGCAGGTACTCCATCGCCCCGACACTTCTGGGCGACTACTTAAGTGGTGCATTGAACTGAGTCAATATGATATCACCTACCATCCTCGCACCGCCATCAAAGGACAAGCCATGGCCGATTTTATTGTCGAATTCACTATCAACGAAGGAAAAGAGCAATCTGAAATGGCAGAAGACGTCAAGTGTAATCTCTTTGTGGATGGAGCATCAAACGAGCAGGGCTCGGGGGCAGGTATTGTGATAACACCCCCCCGGGGAAGGAAGCTGCACTATGCTCTAAGGTTGGAATTCGCTGCCACCAATAACGATGCGGAATATGAAGCAGTAATAGCTGGATTAGAACTTGCCTTAGAGATTGGAGTCGGTTCTCTATGTCTTCATAGTGATTCACAACATATTGTAAACCAAATACTAGGAGAATTCCAGACTCGAGGAGAACGACTCACAGCATATCTAAAGAAGACCAAGCTGATGCTCGGTCAATTGGATCACTATTTAATCAAACACATTCCTCGAGGAGAGAATCGGGAGGCCGATGAACTGGCAAAGCAAGCTAGCATGAAAGACGGCACCACTTCCGGAATAGTAACCATCTCAAAGCAACTAACCCTGAGTTTCGAGCAAGTGAATCTGATAACTGCAATCAAAGAGGAAACTTGGATGACTCCCATCCAAAAATACTTACAAAGTGGCACACTACCCAATGGGCGTAACGAAGTTAAGAAAATCTTGAGGAAAGCTTCCCGCTACATGATACAAGAAGGCATCCTCTATCGACGCGGCTTCTCTAATCCCTTATTAAGGTGTGTCGCTGGAAGGGAAGCCAAGGAAATCTTATCCAACATCCATCAAGAAAGTTGCGGAGATCACACTGGTGGGCAGACTCTGGCAAAGAAGATACTCCGATATGGATATTACTGGCCCACCTTAAACAAAGACGCCCTAGACTTCGTCAAGAGATGTGACGATGTCAGAAATTTGCAAAAATCCTTCGACTACCAACCAATGAGATTACTCAGATGACCAGCCCTTGGCCCTTTGCAATATGGGGAATTGACTTGATTGGCGAACTGCCAATGGGCCGAGACGGAGCCAAATATGCCATAGTGGCAGTTGATTATTTCACCAAATGGGTGGAAGCGGAGCCTCTAAATAAAATATCTTTGGCAAAAGTTATTAACTTCTTGATCAAAAATGTTTTATGCAAGTACGGGGTTCCACTCAAAATCATATCGGACAATGGACTTCAATTTGACAGTGAGGAATTCACCGACTGATGCCGAGAGCACGGAATTCGCAAAAGCTTCTCATCTGTAGCTTAACCCCAGGAAAACGGACAAGTCGAAGCTGTCAACAAAATTCTCAAAACTCTAATCAAGAAGAAACTTGAAAAGTCAAAAGGCGCTTGGGTGGATGAACTTCCTACGACACTTTGGGCCTACCACACATCTTACAGAACATCAACAGGACATACTCCTTTCTCTTTGGCATACGGATCGGAGGCCATGCTCCCAGTTGAAACTGTAATGCCCTTCCATCGTAGGATCCACTACAACCAGAAGAGAACGAAGAACTCCTCCACATGTCTTTGGATCTAATTGAAGAGAGAAGAAACGATGCAGCACTCAAAGCGGTAGCTCACAAGCAAAAGGTGGTAGCACAATACAACTCCAAAGTCAAACACCGCAGCTTACAAGAAGGAGATCTTGTCCTCAAACGGATCTTTCCGCGCCCTGGAGCGCTAGATCCAATATGGGACAGACACTATGTAATTCATAAAGATCTCCACAACGGAGCTTATATTTTGTCAACAGTGGAAGGAGAGGTGTACCAGAGGGCATGGAACATCCAACACCTTTGTTGATACTTTTCTTAACTTGTACTGCCCATATGAAGTGAATTAATAAAGAGAATCAGTGGACGTAGGCATTTTCGTGCCGAACCACTCTAAAAATCTTGTCTCTTTTTTAACTTGTTCCTTTATATCTTGGCTGCTTGTTAAGCTTTATCCTTTTCTGTTGAACAAAATCCTGTATAACGGCATTTCCATTCTGGACACTTCACAGCACAACCTCACCTGGACAAGACCTAACAGGTACTATACGAATCTATGCCCTCGTCAATGAGACACTTTTGCTCCAGCATCCCTCTGCTGCGGGTTAACTCATTGCTCGCGACGGCCCTCAAAGCCAACTGTAATGAGCCGATCATAAGCCACCGAGAAGGCCGACTATAGCCGAGGCAGCTCATTACGGCGTTCGACTCGCCGGCGACTGTGAACCGATTATAAGCCCCAACATAAGGTGTGGCCAGCCAGGGGCAGTTCACGGTTGACGATCGGCACCCACACTAGCCGGCCACGGTAAATCGAATAATACCCACGATTACGGGCCATAACGGCCCGGGTAGTTACTGTGCGCGATCTCGGCTCCGATGTGTCTTAAGTACGGCTGTGGTAAAAAAGAAAACTCCCCGCGGAGGCGTAAGATGGGTGACGAATGTCTCCAAGACCCACAACTAGGGAAAGTGACTACAAAACCCGTTTTCCACGAACTTAAGCACATCGAAGGCCTTCCGTGATTGGAAGTTTTACCGTTTCTTATATTTCCATTTTATTTATAAAAACTTTCCTCCTATCCTCTATAACGATCACTAAAGTACAGGACACAAAATGGGAGGCACTCGCTAGTGGAAATGAGAACTCACAACTGGATAACAGGTCACTCAGCTGCATTCCATCCTCAGTCACACAAGACATTCAAAGCTACCGTCTACAACTAAAACACGAAGGGCGGTACTTCCTTTTCTTTTACATAAACATGTAGCTATAGCCTATTCACACGTCACACTAACATTATGAGACATGAAATTATATTTTAAGCAAGAGCTTAGCATCAAACACGATTAAAGCACATGCATATGCACAGCTATATTTCTTAAGCAACACATCAAAACAACGACAGCATTCAAATATGACAGAATCAGCTTACGTTATAAAATTATATAAGAATAAAATCATTCGCTACAATGACATAATTACATAATTACAGCATGAAAGTACATTAATGTTTTGGACTAGTATATTCAGAAATGCCAAGTAAACCAAAAAAGTAGCCAGCTTCAGCAGGGCTCCGCCTCTATCCTGCTAGCCCTCCGGGACCTACTTGACCGGTGGATCAGAGCTCCCAGCATGCTGGCCAGAGGTCCCACCTATCCGATTCAGGAGAAGAATCCATTAGATAAATGATACGCAATCAAGTTAAGAAAAGATTGAGAGGGAAAACTTACCAGCATCTGCTCCCTGATCATTATCCCCCAACTGCACACCTACTTCCTCGGCGATAAGCAGCCGCATGCTCTCCTTCGCTGCCACTTTCTCCTCCTCGGTAAACTGGGCTGTGACCACATCCATTTTGAAAGCTACACCACCCTCCTTATCCGCCTCAGCCTTGGCCTCCTCCAAAGCACGGAGATATACCCTCGCCATGACCCGGGGATAATCGTCCATTCAGGACAGGTTGCCCTGCTTCCAAGTACGGAAGTACATGTCCTGAAGCATCTCATCCATCATTCCCTCGTTCTCCTCAAACTCCCTCATCCGGGCCTCGGAAGCCGACAGCCTTGCAACGGCAGCATCTCTCTCCAATTGGTATCTCGAGCAGTCAGCCTGAAGGGATTTCCGCATCGCCTCCATCTCCTCCTTCAGCTTGGATTGAGCAAGCTCCGCGGCCTCAAGCCTCCCAGATAACTCCTCTATCTGCTCAAGATCCGCTCTTCGAACTTCATCCACCGTGGAATGGCCATATCGATTCGTTCCTTGCAGGTGGCCTCCATTTTTCACAGCTCGGCCCTGCTAGCCTCCTCCATAGTTTTCTTTAGCCGTCTGGAGGCCGCCTCATGCTGGGAGATCTGAATGGCCTGATCGGCAAGCTGTTTGGCCTGATCGGAAACCATTAGCCGCAACCAAATGTTAGCACTTCCAATTTCCTCTCCAGCCTGATGCGCCATCAGCCTCCTGGTCTCCTCAGCCACCTGATCGATGTTTGCCTTGGCCTCATCCCCCATAGTCACAATCCGAGTGGTCAACAAATCGAGATCCAAAGACTTAGCCTCATCAAGCACCCTTACCATAGGATTACAAGGTAGGAGGTGCTCGCCGGAAACCTCATCGAAGGAAATATCATGGAGGTTCGGGTCCAGATCTGGATGACCCGCAAATGGGTTACGAGCCAAGCCGGGACGATCAACAAGAGTAACGGTAGGATTCTCTGATGGATGTAGAGATGGTATGGACTCAGTATCCTCCCCCGTAATATCATGAATAGGCTGGGATGGGGGCTGAGGTCCAAGCGAAGGTTCGAACATGGAACGCCTCCTCTTTCTCTTTTGAATATCCTCTTCAATGACTCCGAGAAGAGGACTGTAGCCGACTACGCCCCCGGAACGGTCAGTCGAGGCCTTCGGTTTAGCAGAAGCTTTGAGGAGTTTGAACTGTTCGAGGCAGTGCCGAATGTCTGATGTCTTGGCCGCCTTACCCGTTCCTGAAATAAAGACCAAGTGTTATAAGCATGCATGAGACTATAATCCAAGAAACATGTGATGTTAAAAGAGGAGTCAAGAATTCACCTTGAACCGCCGGAGTTGCCCTAGCTGAAATACTCTCGGAAGATGGACTGGCACCAGTCCCGGCCTTATCATATTTCTTCGGTTTCTCCACCAAGGCCGGCCCTTCCTCCAACCCCTTAAAGGCTTGGCGGAAAGCATCATCCGTCCACTCTTGAATCTCACCCGTTTGCCCAGAGGTCAAGGCACCAACGTCACTACCACTCAGTCCTTCGCCACCGGTACCACCATCACCTCCTCCATCACCTCCGCTCTCCTCCTCGCCTCTTTCCTCCTCTCCACTTTCCTCCTCCGGAACATCTGGGCATGTGCTGGGAGAGGGTCCATCATATTTCTTAAGCTTCTTCTCCCCGACGACTGGAGGTATCGAGAAGGGTCTCCTCTTGTTACTTTTTGTCGTGGCCCCTCCTTTGGCTTTGGCAGCTCTTTCCTCAGTCGTATCCCTCTGCTTGACCACAGACTGATGTGGTAGAATCAAGTTGTGTTCCAGGAGAGTGGCATTCCTGATTAGGTAAGAAGCTGACCTATCCCTTCCCAAAATGGCCTCTATCTCTGCGGCCATCTGAACCAGGTGATCATTCTCCACGACCGCAAAGCCACCTGTCGCTAGCAAGAAATAAAAACACATAAGAAAAAGCATCTCAGTCAGAACGGAAATTATAAATAAGCTTTAACTTACAGCCATAGGTGAAGCGGTGGATCGAAACGGTGTCATCCTGGACGAAGAACCATTCCTTCTTAAACATGGTGAACTTTGAATACAAGTCCAGGACCGGCTTGAAGGACACGACCGATTCCAAGCTGATGTATGGAGACCCCTTCTTGTAACCCCTCAAGTTATATAGATATCGAATTTCCCGGTTAGAAGGGGGCGCCCGTACTTTCTCTGGAAAATCACGAATAAGAACACCAAGATAGCGTAGGAGTTGGGCTAGAGCTGGAAAGGGACCACCTTCAAATAGGTGACGAAGCTAACTATCCAAGCATTGATTGGAGGAATGGCCCGGCACATGCAGTGGTACCAACTATAAGTGAAGTATCCTTCGGGGGGATTATATGGCATGACCCCCTTCCCTGGCAACAGCATGCGTGCTCTATCAATCCCAAAGGAGCGGGAGATAACATCAAGCTGCTCCTCTCTGAGAGAGCTAGGAAAGCAGTCAGGCGGAGAAATCAGAAGCTCTTGGGGACCATACCCATCTACTAGCGATCTCGGGGTGGGTCCGCGACGTTCCGGCCCTGGCTGAGCCGGGGGCACTGCGGAGGACTCCCCTTCGTCCTTGGATTTCCTTTTTTCTGATCGAGTTTCCACTTTATGAGATATTTATCTGCAATACAAGAAAGTACATCGTTAAAACATATAAAACATGTAGTCTGGGATTTCACTCGTAACTCAAACATTAGTTCAAGGGCAAAAGGTCATTCGTCAAGTTCATTCGGTACTTGGGGGCCCCGAACTCATTCGGTAAATCAAATATTTCAGGTTCATTCGATACACGAGGTCCCCGAGTCCATTCAGTAATTAAAAACGAAAGTTCATTCGGCAGAGTAGGGCCTCACCTGGTTCGGCGAAGGTAAGGGTTTGATTCGGCTAACACGTTCGATTCGGCAGAATAGATAGTTTGATCCGGCAAAGACAGGGGGGTGGTTCGGCTGATGAGGAAAAAACGGAAGCGTTAGGCCCCTATTTATAAGCAAATATCAATGACCGGACCAGTTGGATCGGCGTTAGAGACCGGATGGAAACACCCAAGTTCAAGACAAAGCACGCTATGTGCATGCACATGCCCTACTTTGGGGGGCAAGTGTTGGGCGCATTTCCACCACTGGACCAGAAGCAAGGGAAAGATTCCACCGGACCGGACGAAGGAAAGCCAATACCGAACCAACCTTTTCTCGTGCCAGCCGAACCAAACCCCATCCTCTACCATCGAACCAAAGCCTCTCCTCCATCACTGGACCAACCCTCACACCACCTACTACCGGTCCAAACGACATACCAACTCCTAACCGAACCAACCGAGGCACCGAACCAACCCATATCCTCACCACTACCGAACCATCTCACCTCCAAGACCAAGCCGGACCAACCACCACCGAACCAGGGCCTTGCCGACCCAACGTTGCCAGGCCAGATTGCTTCAGTCCAGACCCACCAGAAGCCATATACGTCCAAGACCCCTGCCTCCAGCCTCACTCTATAAATAGAGGGGCAGGGGTACAACAATGGGGACAAGTTTGAGAGCTCAAGCACGGATAGAACTTTCGAACAACTTTCAGATACTTGTAATTAAAGCTTTGTACTTGTAACCTGAAAAGAAAAGGAGAATAACATAAAAAGTGGACGTAGGTACATTCTGGCCGAACCACTATAAATCTGCGTGTCTTTTACAGTTTAGTCCATCTATTTTATATATTTGCATAAATCACCCAAATCACTAAGAACAACGTATAATCAACTAAATCATACGATGCGGAGGTGTTTGCCCATTTTTGTGCAAACAGAAACCAACTGCCACTATGTCGACATGGGTATCTTGGGTATGTCGACATGTCAAAGGAAATTTTGATGGTTTGTTTTTCTTTGAAAATAACTTTCATCTTATATTAAAACTATTTTAAACTTTTATAAATATACTTAACTATAGTTAAAATACACAAATAAATATAGAGAATAATAGTTTGGTACATATAAAATTACTACAATTTTATATTTAAATCTAAGTGTGTGTGTATATATATTAATAGTTAAATATATTATTATTAAAGATAATTTAAAACTAAGGATAATTTGATTTTAAAATTAAAGATTATTTTGAGGCTAAAAGTATTTAAAATCAGGATAGATGTTTTTGATTCTTGTAAAAGAAAGGTTTTGAAAACATTTTGAAAACAAGATATAATTTTGTAAAAGAATTTTGAATAAAATTTAGCGGATACAAAATAATGTTCCACTAGATTTTTCGTAGGTTCCATCCTACTTAGGGTTCCATCCCTTTAACGGGCTTGAAGTGGATTTCATTCCACGAATAAGTTAGATTTTAAGATGCCAGTGCTTTTCTAGGAGTTTTAACAAAATTCCTAATTAAATTACTTATTCTTGAAATCTTGAACTCTTGATAATCATGAGTCTTCAATATTGATATCTTGAATCTCTATACTGTACAGTCTTCATTCTTGGTACCTGCATGATTAAATCCTGCATATACATATATATCTAAACTATAATGTTAGTATTTATATTTTATAATCTTATTCTAAGGTTGTTGTCATCAAAACCATCATCTCAAGGACTAACAAATCTTATTTATAAAACCATTACTATATTTCTAGTATGCTACTCCGATCGGCTTATATAATTTATAAGTTAGTTATCAAAACAAGTTTTAAAATTTTCAAAACTTCAAAATTTTCCTAACATCCGGATTTACGGAAAATTTCGATAAAGTATCCTTTGCGCGGCTAGATCGGAACGACTACAAAACACCACTACGGGCCCCAAATCAACAAAAGAAACAAAAGTCAAGTGGCTCCATCGTAAAACCATCAAATCAAATGACAAAATAAACACATACCATTTTGTCGGGCAATCCAAATTTTCTTGACGATATCCAATCATATAATTTAAATCATTTTATATTTTTCATTTTCATTTTCCAATATTTGCTTTATTTAAGTCTGTACGATGTACATACATCATTCATATGCAATATCAAATCCGATCGCTCACTCGATCACACGATTACATTTCCAAACTAGTATCTTTCACACGACTCTAGTGCAAACTTCGATCTGGTTCCTTGATCAGTAACCATTATTCTCCTTGCATATCCATATACTATGATAAAGAATTCCAGAATCAAATCAAAATTCCATATCCAGGGTTCGCCATCGAGAATCGAGTGAAAAATTCTAACTCGGATCAATATAAATTATCTCAAAACTCTGTGTTCGGAGCAAATCGTTATGCGAATAATATAATATACGTAAAACTTACATATTTATTTCTATTGATTCTTTATTACACCAAATTCTTTTCATTCACATTCATTTTCTAAATTTCCTTTAATAACAGATTTATTTGTGAAACATCTTATTAACCATCAATTTAGTTTATAATCACTCTATAAAAGTCCAACTTCTTCAATATAACTTTTCTAAGTTTATAATTATCTCAAAAGTTACAAATTCCATTTCACAATTTCTTTGCAAATTTATATTTAATTCTATAACTAATTTTCAAAGATATTATTTGATTCATTTGTCTACTTTCTTAAGTTCCACTTATTTATTTCATTTAGTCATTGATCATTTCATAATATACTTAAGTATACAACATTTATTATTACAACCAAATTTCCATTTATATATATTTTAATTGCATTTATGTTTGTTTACTTGTATAATATCACATTACATATCCAAATCATTATTTTAACTTTTTATCGTTTGGTAAGTCTTATTGTAAGTTATTGTAATGCAATTTGGTATTATACAAATTAATCAGATTTATTTTTTTACTTAATTAGAATATTTACTTTTTTAACTTGTTTATATCTTCTTTACTTTCAATTTAAGAGTTGCAAATTTCAAATCTAAAGTTTCTCAAAACATTTAGCTTTGATTTCTTAATTCTCTTATTTCATAAGTTCTGGTTGTTCAAATATTTCATTTCATTAAAATGATTTAAAGATTATTAATTAACAGAACTTAAAAATTTTAAACACCAGGTTCATTTCAAATCATTTGAAATAAGTATTAATACTTATATCTTTTATATATCAGATCATACTTTTGGGGTTTAAACCAAAATTCGTTTATCAAAACAACTTTGAAGCAAAGCTTCTTAGAAGTCTCCCTCACTTTGAAACTAGAAAATGAACGTCGATGATGTTGCACGGTTATCACCGAAATTATTTTCCAGTGATAGAAGAGGGGAGTACTGAATTCATTCCTTTTAAAATATTTTTTCATAAAATTTTTTCGACTAATATCACTTTATTTTGCCAAATTTGAAAACTATTTTTAAAAATTCCTGGTTTCTTAGACTCAAAACTCCTCAATTTAAATCGATTTTAATTTATAAGTCACGTTATAAATTATACTTGCATAATTTCACTTCTTAAATCATTTCAAAAATAGTTTCATCATTGTTTATTTTATAATAAACCTCTTTCATTAAGGCATAACTACTAATTAATGATAATAATCAATATTATCTTTCATAACCACCAACACACTGTATTTACCCTAATAATTCAGAAAAATTATTCCTTTATATATAAAAATAATCTAGGTAAATTACCCCATTTCAAAACAATACTATGTCGAATTGTTCTGTTCGAGTGTTTAGAGATCCCTATTAATAACGTTAAGTACTCGTATTGACCAGAATCTATAAGCCACTCAACAAATCAACCAACACAGTATAAAACAATTTTCATATCACTAACAAATATGCCCTCATATCTATTAATACACTCAAACTCATTCTAGGGAACTACAGACCCTATCTTTAATGAGTTACTCCACAAAGCTAAGGTTATCGCTAAACCAAAGCTTAATACCAACTGTAAAAGCCCGTATCTTCATTCCCTTTGAGTAGACAATAAATCACACATGACGAACTCAAATTGATTGAAAATACGAATATTTAGGGGTTAAATATGAAAAATAAGAATAGAAGAAGAAAACAAACGCAGAATCTCGCAATGGAACGATAATATATAATAATCAAATAAATAGCTCATGAAGCCGTTTCTATTTTACATTTGATTATAATCTTTACAATATTCATCATAGTTATATATATATACACATCAGAGATAGATAAATAATGAAGTGGACAACATGACGCATGACTAATAATAGTAGCAATATACCAATCTTAGTCTTCGTCCTCCAGGGAATAATCTTTGATAAGCTAAAAAACTCAAGACTGACCTGAGCGTAATGAATGACAAAACACTTGAGTCAGGACTAAAATATCCATATGTAAGTCAAATCGATATCGCATATAATATGAGTGTAATGGCATCAGAGATGTTTACGGGATTTCACATCTCCTATCCAGTGTATAACTATATGCAATAACTCAAGAGATGTTACGGAATTTTCCATCTCTTAAGGATCCGTCAAAATATTTATATGTAGTAGAATATATAATGTCTAATCAATAAAATAAATTTTTTTCTTAGCGTTAAGGCTTTACATTGATCCCCCTTGACGTGTTTTTAAGCATTGTTCTACAGTTTGCACATAAAACACCAGTTAAACGGTCAGTGGAGATGCACCGTGATACGTCAACACTAAACCAAAATCGTATAGGTCTCGTTTAGGGATAAAAGTATGACAAGGCACGTTAGGCAATGCCAAGGTAGGATACTACTAGTTTACCCATCCCAGCTGGTGGTAACACATCATAGCTATGATCGTCCATCGCGTCCAACACTCCCATAGTTCAATGGTTGTGCACCAATCAATCACAATGTAAATGGTGGTAATATGAAGACATGCGTCTGCTCGGGGTAGCTAACCCACTTGGCCGGTACGGCTTTTGTTTTAGTAATTTCAAATTGGCAAGTGCCAGGCTAACCCATCATCGTTCTCTTTCTTCAAATCCAACAAATGATGTCAAATCCAACCACTTCGTCCTGGAGTCTCCTCCACGTACACAGTTGTTAAAGTGGTTTCGGTATCGACAGAGAGTATGCCCATATCCAACCCCGGTCCCTTTAACGACCAAATGTAGTTTTACACACCGGTTGGTTCTTTAACAATCCGAAAAAAATTCATATTTGATATCAAAATATCAAATTCGCTTCAAAATCAAACCTATTTCGAAATCATCATTTTTACTCAAAATATACTATTTCAATTCAAAATCATGTTCATCCTAATGTCTCAGTTTGAATTTCAAAATTGTTTTGGATTTCAATTTGGGTTATAACTTCATTTTAACCCAATTCGTATTTCAATCCATGATTTAAAAAATGTAACATTCCACTGTTAACAAGTTTGAATTTTTGAAAAATAGTTTGAATAGTTTAAATAATTAAAATAGTTAAAAAATAGTTTATATGGTTAAAATTATTAAAAATAGTTTAAATGGTTAAAATAGTTAAAAATAGTTTAAATGGTTAAATAGTTCAATATAAAATAGTTTAAGCATAAAAATGGTTTATATAGCCAAAATAGTTTGAAAAATCAAAATAATTTGAATATTTAAAGAATATAGATTTAAAAATAGTTTATACAAAATAACTCATTTAAAGTTAGTTCCAAAGTCAGACCGATCCAATTCCAACTTCCTAATTCAAATCACTTCCAATTTCCATTCAATCGATTCAGTTTTCGATTTCAACTCAATTCAATTTCAACTTCGATTTCAAATTAATTCAATTCCACTTTCAAATCCAGTTAATTCAATTTCAATTTCAATTTCAATTTATATCGATTCAAAACATTTAAATCAAATTATCCTTCAATATTCAGCTTAAAATCCCAACCTTCAAATATAATTCAATTCCAAGCTCAATTTCGAAATATCGTTTTTATATCACTTTTACTTGGTAATATTCAAAGTTTGAATAAAAATCCAATCTTTTGAAAACAAATCGACTTCCAAAAATTCAAATTATGTTTCGATTATAACTTCAAAATCTCAACTTCGATTATTTAAACAATTCCGATCACCAAATTTAAATTTCTACATTCAGGGCTTAAGTTTGAAAATAATTTGATTGCTATAAATTTGAATTTTTTCATTTTTTTAAATCAAAACCATTTAAATAATTTCAAATCAAAAATTTTAAAGTCATTTAATTTAACCAATCCAGTGTCCGTATATAAATTTCTATCCTATGGCCAAGTGATCAGTAATTTCAATTTAATTTCAGGGATGTATATATATCATTTCAATCCAAATCGCAGTGTCATAGATATATGTATCATTTCAATCTATTTCTTAATTTATTCGAAATAATTCAATTTATGTTTATACACTGTAAATAATATACATGGTGATAATAGGATATATCAAAATAAATAAACATCCAAATCATCCAAAATATCAACCAATATCATCCATCGCAATCAATCATCCAACCAGTCAATATAATTTACAACAATTTCATAGTTATTAAAATCCGTGTTTTACTGGAAATTAAACTCCTATTTCAAGTTTAACTGTTGATTTTAAATTTTCAACAGTTAATTCAATGACAATTAAATTTATCGAACAACGACCATTAAATTCATACCGCTTCATAATTTCAAATTTAACTATCATAAAAATATTCTAGTACGTGTGAGCGTTATAAAACATCCACCTTGAGTTTTTAGTTTTAAATCAAATCCAACGACGTTCGATTTAACCTAAAATTTTAACTATCTCCAAATGACTCCTTATTAGTTTTCAGACGTAGTGCTCATTGCCACGATTCCAACGCTGCTTGTTTCATCCAAATCAGATAACGTACGACCATGATATACATTTTATAAGTTTGAATACAATTTATATAAACAAATTTCTTATTTTTATTTTTTCATTTCACCAAACTAAATCACGGTTGTTGATATCAAACAGAGCAGATCTGGGCATTGTTTCATATCTTCCTCTTCACGTGTTCGAAAACTTCCCTGGCGAGAAGAACCCACGCACGCACACAAGAATCTCGAGCCGCTCCTCCATCACGCGCTTTTAGTTGATCGAACACCATGGTCTCGAAGCCCCATGTGAGCTCCACCATTGGCTTGAAAATTGCCAAGCTCGGTTGCTCCATGGTCGAGAAATCCACCCATGAATGGCCATTGATCCCAAATTTCTCCCTCCTCGTCGCACCATTCACGATCACCACCATTGAATCTCTAGAGCTCATCGAGCTCTACGTTTTCCTAGTTGAAGCTTCGACCTAATATCGCTTGGATGAGAAGATAATAGGAAGGAAGGTTGTAAGATTTCGCCCATTGAAATGTTTTTTGGAGGCGCGGTTGAAGATAACGCTAGGGTTTTACTGTGCAGCTTATATATACACGTGTAATATATATTATTTTAAAATTATTTTGACTTATTCCGGACGAACTACAAACGATGCATGCTGCTGGGCGTTTAATATTTTACCCCTATTCCAAATGCGATGGAACATGTTTTGAGGCCTAATTCAATCGTATGAAGAAGATAACTTTTTGAACCCAATTGTAATATTAAATTTTCGATATTAAATTCAAGCGTTTCTATCCTGTACGACCAAAAGATAACTCCAAACGCTACGAAACTTGAAATTCGATAATAATATACTATTATGGATTCAATGGAACTAGGTTCGTCCAAATCCAAGACTATGCCCTGGATCGCTATTTTAACGTCTCGATTGTAACATAAAATTTTCAACTTCTAAGTATTCACTTTTAAATGTTGACAACTTTCATTGTTGTTTAAATAAAATTTACATCAACTTTCGGTATCGTTTTCAATCATATTAAATTCAAAATTCAATTATTCAAATAATTTCCAGTATTAAATTTAAACAATTTAATTGTTCGTTATTCAACAAATTTCAATATTAGATTTTAAATGAATTTTAGTTATCAATCAATTACTTTATTTACAATTAATGAATTCAACATTTATTATTAAATCCAACTACACGTTTAATACATAGCATTACCTTCCAATACATGTTATTATTTAACTCTTCGAAAATAGTTTATTTCGAAAAACATTTCAATTTCAAATCCAATAACTTACATTCAAAATAATTAAAATTTTATTATTAGCCATTTTTATTTCATAATTACATTAAACTTAATAATTTAAAATAGCTAAAAATGCTGGTCGTTACAGCTTATCCTCACAAACGCTGGTAAATATGATACAAGAAATGCAACAGAAAATAAAGTACATGAATATGTCTTAGAGGCATCCAGCTTGTCTCCCGAAGCTTGAAAGCATCCATAACTAAATTTAAAATACGTTTGGGTTGACCCGTGTATTATAAGGAAATAACATGCAGATCAGTCTGGTAAATCAGCGTGAGAAACACAAATCATGTGGATCTTAACTGTTATAAAATCTTTCAAAAATAAAGCTAGCTCGTAAGACCACATTGTACATAAACACGGAAAGGTTTTTACCTTATGATAACCAAGTCATTTTATAGAAAATCTAATGATATTATAACAATGTATAGAATTTAAAATAAATATTGAATCATAGCCAGAATGGTTACGCTAATTACATTCAATAGCATATTTAGTATACAACCAAGTCCGTAAAGCACGTATCAGAGAATGGATTCCAACAATAACAAGGTACAAGATTACTTTCCGTATAGTACATTCCTAGATAAAATGTACTAAGGCTGCAAAACATTTGCACCTCTACCAACATAGAACCAACCTACCCCTTCCTCGGGAGTATTGAATATGATCACTACCCCGGCTGCCAACTTAACAGATCATTTCCGTGGCCACAAACATACATAATCTAAAAATATCGATCTACATACAAGTGATGATCATAGCCTAATGGTAGCGACCCACTTAGCCCAGCTGCATCTATCATGTTTTAGTCATTTCTGGGTGTGAGGCTCAAGTTTACGTTTTATCTTTTAGCAAATCCTACTTTAAATGCTAACACTATCCTCTAGGCAACAATACAATGCCAACATGCATCTATACAAGTTGTTTTAAGACTGAACTAACCAAAGACATTACTTCGACTACATACTTAGGATTAGCAGGTAGTAACCCTTGCACTTAAATAAACTCTACCTTCGACTTTCGTCATTTGCAAGATGTCTTCCATAACGATCCGCAATTTTTGACGTTTCGAATTTGAATGTTTAATCTATTTAAATAGATTTGATTCTTATGTAATAAATTATGAAGAAATCAAATTTTGATAAAATGACTTGATTTTTGATGACGTCGTTTTATTGTAATTTGTAGAATTTTTTCATAATTTTAAGTTTGGAAAATAAAAATATTTTCATTTGACGCGTTTTGCGCCAAATATCGGTTTTTTTAAAATTTTACAGAATAAGTTAACCATTCTATTTTATTTTTGTCTGTGATCACGTAACGTTGTTGTGCGTGATCATATTTTTATTTCGATCATTCACGGTCGATACTCGAACAGAATATGGTGTAGCGTCGCACCTCAAACTTTTAAATATCTAAATTTCAAAACCAAATATCTTTCCTTCCCACTTTTGCATTTAATGGTCATGGCCTTTATATTAAATGTTGGACATGCTTGCATTTATTGTCGTGTACTTCTTTTTCCTTGACTATGAAGTGTATACGCCTATACATACATTATATACAGTACGAAAAAAAGGACACGTCAGAGATATTTTTTTATGTATTTACCCTTTCTTTCCTTGGTTAATAATTCCATTTATCCCCCAATATATAAAGAATTAGAGAAAAGTGTAAACATGAAAGTTACAGAGGACGAACCAAGCTACGACTTTCATTTATGTTGCAGTCGAGATAGTGGAGTGTAGAAGGAGCTAGGGCGCTATGCAGTTGTGCACGTGTTGCTTGGAGATGTGTTGGGCCAATGGACGCTATGCAGGTGTGATGGAAAGACGTTAGCATGCAAAAAAAGGTGGGGAGGTGCGTGCGTTTGCAGGGATAGAAACGTGTGCATGTACGGTGGAGGAGAATTATGCGGCAGCAAGAAATGAAGTGGGAGATGAGTACCATTCATTGCACATGATTTTGTAGAAAAAGTCCTAAGCAATATGGATAATTGCGAGATGGGAGGAAGAGAATGCAACTGTGTATGTGGATCGTGTTTCGGGTCTGGCCAAGTTGGGCTGGGCTCTAGCAGACGTGTTGGGCGAGAGTATATTAAATAGTTTATATGTTTTAGTTAAATTAATTAGTAAATTTAAAAGTTAAACTTTGAAAGTTTATAACCCTCCCATATGAAGTCTACTTAGTCTTCAATGTTAGATTCATATTAACTAATAGAACTAGACGCTAGTGTAGTTTATTGGCACATCTACCTAATTATAATTTAGCGATAAATTATTAGTGGTTGAATTTAATTACAATTAACGTAGTTAAATTATATTTCGTTAATGACATCTATTAGCAGAACAAACCTCATTCTGCTATTATAATTTGAATAGATAAATTTATTATTGGTTATAGACATGTTCGCAATTTATTATTGTTATTGATTGATTGTTTGGATTGCGCTCGACCAATTTATGAGCACTGATTATTATTTATCTATTATTGACATTGCTCGACCAGTTTATGAGCAATTAATTATCCATATGCACGGAATGGATAGAAAATAATCGTAGGCTAACACCTTGAGATTTATTTCACAATTTGACAATAAGGTGTTTAGCGATAAATACTTGGTTCGGTTCAATTTAATGAATTGTTTTTAATGTTGGTACAAATGGAAATGTTATGAAATGTTTCCTTTAAAAGAAAAAGCGATACATGAAAATGAATATTTTGAAGTGATTTTATATTACAATGGTTTATATAAAGAATGGTTTTATACAAGTGTTTTATAAAACGGAAAGAATTTCAAGGACTAAACCTGATGGTTTTAAGATGATTGTTGAAAGAATTTGGAAATGAAAATTATTATAGATTAAAATTATGTGTAATTATTAATATAAATGATTTTTTCCACTTTGGGATATAAAGTGATTTGTTATGTTACCAAAGATTTGGGTAACCCGTAATCTACGAATCACATGGGCAAAGGAGATGCATGTTATCCCAACTTTTAGCAAAGCTGAGATTCCCAAAACTGACTGAAAATCAATAATAGCTTGTCATGAATATCGACTATGCATTGCAGGATAACCATGCATATCGATGGATTTTGCCTGGGCCTGGATCAGGCAACAATTGATAGAGCACGACAAGCAAAGTCATGGGAACCAGCATTCCAAATTTCAGGTTAATCGGAGTTCGTATGAACGAGATATGATCGATACAAGTTAGAAAGAGCATGTTGTTCGTATCCATGAAGAGGTCGAGGTGATGGTCCATTCGAATCCATCAGGTCCGTTCGAATCCATCAGGAGTTAGTCATTTCGAATCGATCGACTTCGAAACGATCGTCTTCGAATCGATCAACTTCGAATCGATCGTCTTCGAATCGATCAGCTTCGAAGCGATCAGATAGGCCTCACCTCATCTCTGTTCGAACCGATCAAGAATCTCTGCACCTAGTTCGAATCCATCGAGTTCGTATCGGTCAATGTGGAACTATTCGTATCCATCGTGCTTCGAACTGATCATACTTGACAATTGGTTCGTATCCATCCGGAGTCATGTTATTCGTATCGATCTCGGGGGACCCCGCTTCGTATCGGTCCATCAGTAGCATAATTCGTATCGATGGTGAGGGCTTTGTTCGCATCCATGCACTGACTGTTCGTATCGATCATACTTCACAACGATCGGACGATGCGAACGCTTATAAACAATCGATGCGAATGGCGCCGTTACTATCGATGCAAACGGTAC
The DNA here is from genome assembly GCA_030765085.1 of Allium cepa. NCBI lineage: Eukaryota > Viridiplantae > Streptophyta > Magnoliopsida > Asparagales > Amaryllidaceae > Allium > Allium cepa. Next base: position 663,391,880 of record CM060934.1, on the reverse strand, counting down.
GAAAGGGTCAACACGAACTCAACTCCGATGATGGATGCGAATAATACTCTTTCAAATCGGCATAAAAGGTGGAGCGATCCGAGAATCTCGCTCCACGTCACACCGCATCACCATGCGCACCTGCTCCGGATGGATTCGGAAAGGATGGATACGAGACTATGGATTCGAACAGGGCAGTGCATATGGGACTTTAACCTCGTATCGATCATATCTCACAAATCCCTTGTCCAAATGCTATGAAATTTTCACAGAAGCTTCCATATAAGGTAAAGATTGTTCCTGCCAAGTTTCAGCTCGATTGGGTCATTTTTTGATGGATACGAAATCATTTCGTATCGTTCTCAGATCGAGTCGAAACTTGGTGGGGTCGGTCGCGTGAGCCCACTCACGTGCCAGAAGAAGTCTCCCGAAGTTTGAGCGCGATCTCAGCCTCCTATGCCTATAAATAGCCCCCTGAAGCCTACAGAAAAGGGAGCTTTTTGCCATTCAACGTCCAGACTCTGCCAGAATCGATTCTATTCCCTTCCATAGCTGTTATAGCCAAAATTCAATCATTGTAACTGCTACAATCACTTGTAACTAGCAAAGAACATCAATAAAAGTTAAAACTTTGAAGTGGACGTAGGCCGGAGATAGCCGAACCACTATAAATCTTGCATTTCTAATTATTATCTTTGAATTGTTGCTTGTTGCTTGCTTGGATCTGAGACTTGTGCTTGAATATTGTTGAATTATATTCGTTGTTTGGTGCTTTCACAATACTTGGGGTTTGTGACCATTTTTGGCGCAAACACTTTGGTGCTTTCACTGAGAAGGACTAGCACCCGCTACACCAGATTCAGAATTCAGATTTAAGAGCTTGAAGAATCCCGACTCAGAGACAATGACTCGACAAACAAGACAAAGAGCTGATCGGAGCCAACAAGGAGGAAGCCAAGAAGCATCCTCTGGAGATGGAGAAGGACAGGCTTCGATGTACATCACTAGAGATGAGATGGAGGCTATGGTTAATTCGATACGCGAAAGCATGATGAAGACTCACCAAGAGATGATGCAGAATTTTCTTGAGCAGATAAGGGCAGCGGACGTGCAGAGCCTTGGGCTAACTACAGCGGCTGCAAGTACAGGACAAGGAGTCAGGATTGCGGAAGCCAATGAAGGTCAGGTTCAAGACCGTAGTGCAGGACCTGAAGGCGATCAACAAGGACTTGGGGGCAAACCCTCAGGATCAGATACTGGAAGACCCATAGATGAAGCTTAGCAAGCTGGAGTCAATGCTACTGTTACTGAGCCACATGAAGAGTACGTACCGGAGTTCCCTTCAAGGCTTGGAGGGCAGGATAGAAACATGACAAAGGGGCAACCCTCGGATGGAGATGAAAGAATAATTGGTCTAGTGCGACGAATCATGAGAGGAGGATTGTCGAGTGGAGGATTACAAGAAGTCAGTCGGAGTCCGTTCACTCCGAATATCAGGAATGTAAGGAATCCTCCGAAGTGATGGCTCGATGCTTCCCTCTATACTTGTCAGATTTAGCTGCGCTTTGGTTTAGGCAGCTAGGGAACGGATCAATCAGAACATGGGGCGAGCTTGTAGAATGCTTCATGAGACAGTTCAGGGTCTACGTGGCACGATCCAAGAGCGTGATGACTTTAGCCTTAATCAAGCAAAGGACCGAAGAGTCCATAAAATATTTCTTATTGCGATTCAATGCAATGGTGGCTTCTGTAGATCGCCCGGATCCGTCGATTATTTTGATGGCGGCGGTAGCAGGAGTCGGGGAAGGCACAGAATTCAAAGATTCTTTGGCGAGAGATCCCCCACAAGATCTTGGAGAGTTTTATCATGAAGCTCAAAGATTCATTCGGCTGGAAGAGTCACGAGCCGAGAGGAGAGAAATAAATGCTGTGCAGGGCGAACGAACCGCCAGGGAACAGTCGGAGCGGACAAAGGAAAGAGAAAGCAGGACGATGGGCGTGATGGTCCTGATAAACGGAAGAAATTCCGAGAGCCTAGATTCATACAATACACGGATCTGACGGCAAGTCTAGAAAGGATTTGCACTGAAACTCGGGGGCAACTCCCCTATCGAAAACCACCCAGGAGAGATCCCACTGAGCGGGAGCGCAGAACTGGAAAATATTGCCTATTCCATAAGATGGATGGGCATGCTACAGATGAATGCCATCACCTAAAGGATGAGGTGGAAGAACATGGCAGGAGTGGTAGATTGCCACAATATGTCAGAGAACGGACAGCGACGGTAAGGCTTGAACGACTACCGCCTCCACCTAACAGAAGCGATCATGGATCGGATCACGACTCGTCATCGACTGATTAAAGATGGTAGGGGCCAAGTCCAGGATTTGGGCTTCGGTCAAATAATTTCATTTAGATTTGTTTTCAGAATAAATGGCTACTCCAATTACTCATGTACGGGAACCGGAGAGATCCCTAGGCATGCTCTAAGATGGAGATAGACCAATATGCCCGGAGAGGCAATGTTAGGCTTTTTCCTGATGTTTGAGATTGAACATCTAGGACCTGAATTTAAATAAATAAATTAGAATTTATTGAAATAAACCTTTGACCGAAAAGTCAAAGGATGAATATTGAATACCAATATGAAAATGATCGCTTTATAACCCTCCGGAGAGGCGGGGTCTGGAGTGCAAGAAGTGAGTTGCTTCGCCGGAGAGCGATAGGATCGACTCACTTAACGTCGTTTCCCATTCACCGGAGAGTGATTAGATCGGGATTCGATAAGAGCCCGGAGAGGCTGTGATCGGCCCACGATTCAGGCCATGACATCGCTTAATGTTCAGATACACTGAACCGGAGTGCAAGAAGTGAGTTGCTTCGCCGGAGAGCGACAGGATCGACTCACTTAACGCTGCCTCCCCTTCACCAGAGAGTGACAGGATGGGATCCAGCAAGAGCCCGGAGAGGCTATGATCGGTTTAGAACAACCAAGACATCGCTATATGCCCTAGCTGGGGCCGGAGTGCAAGGGATAGAAGACAACGCCGGAGTGCAATGGGATCTTTCTATTCAATCGCCAAGTATGGAATGGGCTTGGCAAGGGTCAAGAGTGACCAACGACAGTCCGGAGAGACTAAAAAACTTCATTCTTAACTTCCGCTGGAAGAAATTGATAACGATTTGGCTTCGAACAGCGACGAACTTGACTGAAAATGCTATAAGCTCTGAACAAAACATGCACTCACTACGTTCAATTTGAGAATGATCAAAACACGCCTTTTACTAAAAGGCATGTTTTGGGGGGCAAAATGTTATCCCAACTTTTAGCAAAGCTGAGATACCCAAAACTAACTGAAAATCAATAATAGCTTGTCATGAATATCGACTATGCATTGCAGGATAACCATGGATATCGATGGATTTTGCCTGGGCCCGAGTCAGGCTACAACTGATAGAGCACGGCAAGCAGAGTCATGGGAACCAGCGTTTCAAATTTCAGGTTAATCGGAGTTCGTATGAACGAGATATGATCGATACAAGTTAGAAAGAGCATGCTGTTCGTATCCATGAAGAGGTCGAGGTGATGGTCCATTCAAATCCATCAGGTCCATTGAATCCATCAGGAGTTAGTCATTTCGAATTGATCGACTTCGAAACGATCGTCTTCGAATCGATCAACTTCGAATCGATCGTCTTCGAATCGGTCAGCTTCGAAGCGATCAGATAGGCCTCACCTCATCTCTGTTCGAACCGATCAAGAATCTCCGCACCTAGTTCGAATCCATCGAGTTCATATCGGTCAGTGTGGAACTATTCGTATCCATCGTGCTTCGAATCGATCATACTTGACAATTGGTTCGTATCCATCCGGAGTCATGTTATTTGTATCGATCTCGGGGGACCCCGCTTCGTATCGGTCCATCAATAGCATAATTCGTATCAATGGTGAGGGCTTTGTTCGCATCCATGCACTGACTGTTCGTATCGATCATACTTCACAACGATCGTACGATGCGAACGCTTATAAACAATCGATGCGAATGGCGCCGTTACTATCGATGCAAACAGTACGAAAGGGTCAACACGAACTCAACTCCGATGATGGATGCGAATAATACTCTTTCAACTCGGCATAAAAGGTGGAGCGATCCGAGAATCTCGCTCCACGTCACACCGCATCACCATGCGCACCTGCTCCGGATGGATTCGAAAAGGATGGATACGAGACTATGGATTCGAACAGGGCAGTGCATACGGAACTTTAACCTCGTATCGATCATATCTCACAAATCCTTGGTCCAAATGCTATGAAATTTTCACAGAAGCTTCCATATAAGGTAAAGATTGTTCCTGCCAAGTTTCAGCTCGATTGGGTCATTTTTTGATGGATACGAAATCATTTAGTATCGATCTCAGATCGAGTCGAAACTTGGTGGGATCGGTCGCGTGAGCCCACTCACGTGCCAAAAGAAGTCTCCCGAAGTTTAAGCGCGATCTCAGCCTCCTACGCCTATAAATAGCCCCCTGAAGCCTACAGAAAAGGGAGCTTTTTGCCATTCAACGTCTAGACTCTGCCGGAATCGATTCTATTCCCTTCCATGGCTGTTATAGCCGAAATTCAATCATTGTAACTGCTGCAATCACTTGTAACCAGCAAAGAACATCAATAAAAGTTAAAACTTTGAATTGGACGTAGGCCGGAGATAGCCGAACCACTATAAATCTTGCGTTTCTAATTATTATCTTTGAATGGCTGCTTGTTGCTTGCTTGGATCTGAGACTTGTGCTTGATATTTTTGAATTATATTCGTTGTTTGGTGCTTTAACAATACTTGGGGTTTGTGACCATTTTTGGCGCAAACAGTGCAGATGTCATGTAGCCTCAGTGTAGTCCACTCTTGAAATAGAGGGATGCACCAATCTATTATTTATTCGGAAGGTTTGACCCAAGGACCTGATTATGGATAGAAACCTCCCGAGATTTGGTAGCATATATGCTTGTATATTGGTATTGTTTCAAAAGGCGATTTGTTTTCAGATCCCGAAATAAAGGACTGGTTTGAATATAAAAGATATATGTATATACATTTCAAAAGTTTTGAAATAAAAATTCGAGATAAAACCCAAAGATATAATTTCCGTAAAAAATTTGTCATTCATTTTGGCTTGAACTTCTTAATGTCAAAAATAGGGCTTTAGTGTTAAAATCAATCTATAATCATTTAAGGTTACTACTGACTTACATGTTCATGAGATATCTATTCCAATGATAAATGCAATTTATCAAGCCATTTCATACCCTTGATTAAGGGTTAATTATTTAACTTACTCCTAATCACATAACGAGAGGGTAAATCACTCCATAGCGATTCATACATATGTATTTATCATTTATTAATCAGTGACCTATCATAAAGTCAAACCAACATCATCAACTAGTGGGACTAATGTCCTATGGCTTACTAACTATTTCATATACATATATATTCCCATCCCTTTAGTCATGATCAATTCATTTATGTGTTATACACACTACAAATAGCAAGATTAATCACCCCTAACGAAATGTCTAATATCATACTCATAAATTCCAAACTAACTTAGCAATTAAACATGAAATCAATGCGTAAGAGAAATTATAAAGGATAAAGAGAAGTTCCACTCGCTAAAGAAAGAAAGAGCTCCCATATAACTCGAGAACTCATCAGTAAAGGTTCTTTCTCTTCATGCTTAAAATTTAAATCTTCTATAGTCACTTCCAAATGAAAGTGTATGGCAAAAGCACTGATAGGCAAGATAAGTATGTCCAAATTGGAGATTCTACCACCAATGAACGCTTAAAAGAATTTTGCAACACAATTGTCCTAGCATTTGGTGTGCAACATCATAGAGCGTCGAACGATAATGACATCAATCAATTATTAATTATGGATGAACAAAATGCATTTCTAGGTATGTCGACAGCTTAGGCTGTATGCATTGCTGTTGGAAAAATTGTCCAATTGCAACATTGGAAAAATTGTCCAATTGCAATGCAAGGACAATATACTGGACACTACCACAAGACAATAATGATTCTGGAAGCTGTAGCTTCATTTGATTTATATATATGGCACGCTTTTTTGGGTATACATAGGGCTTTAAACGACATTAATATTCTACATCAATCTTACTAGTTTAGCTCCTTATCTAACGATACTATACCAGCTTGTCATTAGATTATAGGAAATATACAACACAACATGGGAAACTACCTTATAGATGGACTATCCAACTTGGAAAACTTTGGCCAAAGATTTCAAAAAGACTCGTAATGAGAAGGAAAGCAAATTTACATTACAACAATCTAGTTTAAAAAATATGTTGAGCGTGCTTTCGGGGATCTATAAGGTAGATTCCAAATTGTTAAAAAAGAGATGGGTGGTTATAAACTACAGCGGCGTAATTATCCAAAACTAGCACGCTTTTGAGAGTCCTCCTTTTAAAGAGCCAAACACCTTTGCACAATACATGAATAGAGTTATGGAGATCAGAGATCCTAAGGCTCTTACAAATTTATGTAGAACTAACAAACCACTTTTACTATTTTATAGGTAATAGTTGAGTACGAAGGAAATTATTATTATGTACTTATTTTTGTATTGGACATTGTAAAAATTGCAGTTATTGTAACATCATTGTATGAATTTACCGAGATTATGAATTGTTATTACATTTGAGTTAGAAGAATGCATCGAAGGGATAAATTAAAACATATACAAACTATTGACTTTTAGAAACAGATACATCATGGCAATCATCTAAAACATATAATGATTACCTAAAATATATTATACTACAGATAGAAAAAAGAAAGATAATTACCTATGAAGCATACTACCAAGCACACATACTAGATACGATTGTTAAGTAGAAGTTCTAATCGTCTCACTCTCGATTGCATTTCAAACACGTACTCTCTTCCTCGTCTACAGAATTGTGGATCAATCCACTAGAAGTAGACATGTCCATTCCAATTATCCCTTATCTTCGGCCTGCATTTTAACGTGATTTGGAAATGAGAATGATCGCTTCAACTCTGCATTCACAACAGGCTCTTCGACTTTAACGTGTTCATTTTTTGGGTTATAAAAACCATCGATAATTGGAACGTTATCTGAGTTTGTGTTCGACATTATTGTATCGATATTTTTGACAAAAAATAAATTGAATGATGATACGGTGGAAAATCATATTTCTAAACAATTACAGTCGAATGTTTATTGTTGGTTTGGTCGATCATTTTGAAGATTCCAATCAGGTTTTGTAGCTCACGGCAGGCAGAAATGACCGATTACTCAAAAGGTTCCAATTGCACACTGTAGCGTTTGACAAAAAGCAAAAATGATTCAGGGAGTGATGTGATTGATCATTGAAAAGATTCTGGCTATAAACTATAGCGTACGACATAAATTAGCATGGTTCAACGTGTGATTTGATCGATCATTGAAAAGATTCTGACTATTCACTATAGTGACAGAAAGCAGCATGGTTCAGGGAGTGATGCAATCGATCATTAAAAAGATTCCTAATGCACACCGTAGCATATAACAGAAAGTAGCATGGTTCAGGGAGTGATGTGATCATTGAAAAGATTCCATCATGATTCACAGAGCATCATGGTTTAGGGAGAAGCTTGGTTCAGGGTTAAACATTTGTGTAAAAGTTTATTTTCATTATAAATACCTCTTAGATAAAATTTTGTAGTTTATTCTGCAACTTTAAACCACCAACTCTTAAGATGGCTATTTCTTATCCAGAATCATAAAATTATACCAATAATTTGTATGGACCGTCAAATCCTAATCCATCTCTACCTAGAAACCCTACTACATGGTACACTGAAATGGAAGAACGACATCACAAGGATATAAGACAAAGAGAGCTTTAATTGGGAAAGAAACAAATGCAAATAGACTGTCAAAAACAACTACCTTTCCACCCTATAAGAGAATTACATTGGTAATACCATAAGTAGAAAATGCGATTGAAGTTAATGGGGTACAATCTGCAAATGTTATATGCTTTTATGGTTTTGAATCACCGATTGTAGCCGTACGATATGGGGATAATGTTGATCGTCGATACTTCCATTGTCCACTTTACTCAAATGGATGCGAATTTTGACAGTGGATAGATGATCAATTTCCTTCTCGGGCTACTACTTACACTTTGGAATTGGAAGAAGAGATTAGGAGGCTTCATAATTGACTCATTAACGTTATGCGCCAGAACTACCGTCTTCATAACCATTCAACTTAGGTGTTTGTCTACTCTAGGACAAACTAGATTTAACCTGTATGTCTTTCATTTTGCTATTTGTCTTTCAATTTTAGTTTCATTAAAGTAGAAGTCATCTGTTGAGTTTCGATATTTGAAATCATGTATCTTCTCATTATCTTAACATCTTAAGTTTAAGTCATATGTCAAACAAATTATAAAGGTCAACGATAACTTTAAAACAAAAAAGAAATACATAGTCGTATTTAAATAGAAAAATACGTTGAAAAATTAAATAAGACACAGCGATAGAGAAACACCACACAGAAACATGACTCATAGTTAACCTAAACACACAAGCCAACTATATCGAAGTTCGAATGCCTCTTGACCGATGAATTCTGATCGGTACTCCAATATGTAACGCGAATCAAAAATAGATCGATTTGCTTGAAATATGTTTTCGTCTTCAACCTCTTGAATTATTTTGCAATACCTATCGTAAGCTGCCATAAATTCATCGTGTGTTGTTTTAGTTTACAAAATCGGCGCCTCCTTGTACAATCTGGATGATTTTTATAAACCTCATTCACTAAGTTTCAATACCCTTCATGGCTTGCATATACACCTCTACACAATCTCAATTAATGCCTACAGCCAACCTCAATGTAGAATTTCACAAGTATCAGCAACTCTGAAGATGACCACATAATGCCGAAAATTATTATAATACTTAAGTCTGTCTACTAAAACTTTGTATAAATTACCTTTGACAACAACATAAGACAGTTGTTTGATTTATAATAAAATTACCTTCTCTACGTTATCCGGCATTATTATCTATTCCCTTTACTTGCCCAACATTATTAACGCCGAGTAAATACCGGTATTAATAAAGCCGGGTAAACAACTGACTGACAGTCAATGGTGAGCCCATTGCTGGACTCACCAACCCTCTTGCTCTTAGTATAACAAAGGAGGCAACGAAAAGTGATGCGAATGTGTTTGTTTAGAAAAAATTAGAACAAAAAACATGATTATTATGTAACTTAATTTCATATACATGGTTATGATAACAAAACCTTTTCATGTTTAGTCTGATAGTAGTTTTTCTAGCGTTGATACCAATTATTACATTGCTTTTGATATATGAACAAATGCCATCTTTTCTGTTTTGATATTAATTTGTTCTCCTTTTCACATCAAATAGAGAAAGATGCATGCAGTATGACATCTACCTTTTTATTTTGGCTTTTATTACCAATAATAACATTGCTTATTTTTGTATGTTTTATTGAAATGTACGCTCTTCCACTATAAATGCATACGTAGAGAGAAATTATACTGATGTAGTCAAATAATATTCAGTTAATTTGCAAATTTTTGCTCCATTATCATTTTAAATTTAATTATGCATTATTATGCATATTGGTTATCTTAGTGGTTTTGCTATCTCTCATTATTTAATCGAATATGATTTTTCAAATTTCCTTTACACTAACATATAAATATCTGACTGAATTTTTGTCCCAAAAATTTCCAGCATAAAAATATCCATGCTTTGTGCATATAATTAACATGAAAAAAACTGCGTAGTGTCTATGTAACAACCCGGAATTTTAGGCAATATCAATTTAATAATATGTATAAATAATTTAACTGGTTTGATAATTTTTCTTTATAATTTTAATTTAAACCGATAAATTTATTCTTTTTAAAGGTTAATAAATATTTAATCTGATAATGGTGATCAATATCTTTCTGACAATTTAAAATATTGATAAGATTTATTTTTCAAAGTTAATGAAATTTTATTCTATTTATAATATATATATTTGATATATATTGTGGATAGAATATCTTTTGTTTTAAATAAAGATAAATTTTCAAAATTTGTAATACATATGTAAGTATATGTTATAATTTGGATTGGTTTTAATTTTAATCTATTGATAATTGATAATTGTAATTTATAGCTTTGTTTCAAAATTTATATTTTCAAAAGTTAATTTAGATTAATTAATTTGTTTTCAAAATATAAGATGATTGTTTATTTTAATGATAGTTTAAAAAGATTTAAACTTTTTGTTTTCTTTTCTTTTAAAATGCTTATTATAAAATGGTTATAAGTGTATAAATATAAATGTTAGATTTTAAATACATGTATAAGAAGTTATATTTGTATTATAATTAGTTTTATAATATTTTCTTATAAAAGTAAATTTATATTTACACATGTAAATTATAATTATTTAAGAGAATTAAATTATGTAAGTTTATATTACATTTAAATTAAATGGAAAAAAATTAATTAAAAATATTTAAAGGTATGTGTAAACATAATAGTCTTCTTAATTACACTTGTAAAAAAATCAAATAAATTTAATGACAAATGTAAATGCTTAAAGACATGTGGCAACATCTCATTTTAATTTTTAATAAATTTAAAGAAGAAACTTGTTTTTTTTCAAACACTTTCATTCTTTGTTTCTTTTCTTAATTCTAATGGAAACCAGAAAATTTAAATACAAAGTGCTACCTGAAATTGAGATCAAATCTGAATTTAAATTAAGATCTGCAACTTCAAAGCTTCAACCTGCATTTTCAAAATGAGATCAACCTGCAACTTCAACATGCAAATTGAAGTTTTCATCAACCTGCAACTAAATGAAATCAGTTCAACCTTTTTGAATCATCAATTAGAAAATGCAAGGGGATTTTCATTAGCAAGCAATCAAAGCTTTTCAAATAATTTCAATTGCCTGGAAAAAAAATCAAAATCCGCTCTGTTATTTTACAGGTGAGTAAATGTTTAAAAAAAAAAAAACTGTTGTTCTGGATTCTTACTTCCTTGCATGTGTTAATCTATATTGATGTTGCATGGAACATTTTCAGTTTTTACATTTTTGGATTGTTAGATTTACATGCATATGTGTGATGGTCTGTATATATGTACAGCCACTTCATTTATCTGCTACTTCTCTGATCTGGATTTCATTGAATAATTTAAATCTTCTACTAACAATCATCATTTTGACATTGATAATTTGATAAAGTTGTTTGTCATTGATGTTAGTAATATTAAAATTGGTTTCTGCAAATTTAAATTTACAAATAATTTAAAAAAAAAGGAAGACACGGTAAACTTAAATTTTGGTTAAAAATTAACTGCTTTAAATTCAAATTTGGATTGCATACATGTAATTGTGATGAAAAATCAGGATTTTAGATGTTACTATCATAATTTTTAATTGTGTAATTTTGTTGAATTTGGGGTTTATACGAAATTGGGGATTTTGTGAATTGCTGATTATCTATACATTAATTTGGTTTGAAATTTGGATCAAAGCTTGTGTATAGATTGCTGGTTATAGGAAAAATACAAGAGAATTTTTCTATTGGGTAAATCGTTCGAATTTGTTCGAACTAGGGTTTAAGGTGGTTCTCGGCTGAGTTTAAATGTTGAAGCTTTTGCGACTTGAATTCTTGACCGAGTTCAATCGCATTTGGGGAGGTTGACGACATTGGTTGTGGCATCACGATGGAGTGGTCGGCATGGTTCATCAACGTTGGGATGGACGGCATTGGGTTTGGATTTGAGGGCGTTGTTTCTGCGGTTTTCGGTATGAATGCTCGAATTTTGGAACGCGTATCAATTGTTGGATCTGGGTATAGATGCGTGTTCAAGTATGATTCTGTGATCGTCACCGATGGTCGCGACGACCAAGTATGGCCGGAGGGCGATGGACACGTGCACGGTGTTGGGTTGTGCACTAGGAAGTTTTGTTTTGGGGAAGACGAGATCTGCTCGGGTGTGTTCTCGCGTGTGTCGCGGGGGTGACTCAATGATGATGGGGTTTGGGTTGCTTCGGTGTTGTCTCCGGGGGGATCATTGATTGCTTTGGGTTTTTAGTTGCTGTTTTGGTAGTTAGGTATAATATTAAGTTGCAATATAAACTTGAGTTGAATAATTTAGGAATCAAGCATTATGAAATAAACAAGTTTATAAAGTTAAACTTGTTGTTTAAAAGTGAAAGTAAATTAAACATTCAAAAGTGAAATTTGAATTTATATTTCAAATTTGAAAATGTTTTAAGATGTTTGTTTGAAAATAATTATCTAAATAAAGTTTTAAAATTCAAATTTAAAAGAGAAATTTGAATTTAATTATTAAATCAAAGTTTAAGTTGAAGTTTAAAGTAATGTTTTAATAACAAATTTTCAATTTATATTGAAAATAAATTAGTTTAAAACTTGATAGTTTAAAGTGTTTTAAATTTGGAAATGATTTATAAATGCTTTATCTCCATGTAAGGCTACTATTATGATTTTGTAAACCAAGTTTAATAACTGGTCTTTGAATTAATAAGATTTAAATAGTTCAAATAATTTATTTATGGAAATAAATAAGGTTAAATTATTGGATAATTAACTTAAGGATACTTATTTAATATGATTTGTTAATAAGTTAAGTTTGATTTAGATTTATGGTTTTCTTAATTTATTAAAGATTTTCTTAATATTAGAAGTTAATTAATTAATTGTTAATCAATTTTAAATAATTAGTTGATTATTTATTAAATATTAAATAATCACTAAATTATGGATTAATTAAGTGTGATTACTTAATGAGGTAATCAATGGTTAATAATTGAATGTAATTAAGAATGACAATTACTTATGGAACTAATTAATGATAATTACTCATGGAGTATTTTGATGGAAGTGATTATTGGTTAATCACTTAATGATATCAATTAAGGAATTGATTAATATAATTGTTTTAAAGTTAATTAATTATGAAGTAATTAATTAATTAAAGGATTAAGGATTATTTAATAATGGGATTAATTACTTGATAAATAATTAATTAAGAAAGTAATCAAGATTGATTAATAGAAGTAATTAGAGATAACTACTTTTGTAAGTAATTAAAAGTTAATTACTTAATTAATTTAGTTAATTAATTAATGGGATTAATTAATTGATAAATGTGATTAATTTAAGACCAATTACTATGGATAATTAATTAATATGTAATTAATAAGGTAATTAATTAAAGAATTAATTGTTAATTTATATTGGTTAATAATTACTTAATGAAGTAATTAAAGATTAATTAATTAGATTAATTAATCAAGAGGTTAGTATAATTAATTAAGAAGTTAATTAATTTAGATAAGTAACCATAAATTGTTAAATACTGTTTACGATTAATGAGTTGATTAATTACAAGTTAATTATTTATTTAAAGTAATTATTAATTAATAAGGATCATTAATTAATGTGATTAATGATATTAATCAAGGTTGATCAATATAAGTGATTTAATTTAAGTGTGATTAATTAATTGTAATTAATTAAGGTTTAATGTAATTAATTATAGTTAATTAATAAATGGAAGCAAATGTATGATCATTAATTATTGTAATTAATGATAGTAATTAAAGGTTAATTACTGTATATGGCTAAGACTAATTACTTCAAAGTAATTAAAGTATAACTAATCAAGGAAGATTAATTTGGGAAGATCATTAGAGATGATTAATTTATTTGGAATAATAATTAATGAAGAAGGATTATGGTAATCCAATTGATTAAGAGATAATCAATTCTGCTTTGGATGATTAATTAATATGGGTTGATTGGTTAATATTGGTTGATTGATTTATATTGGATGATCAATATTTGGTGATTGATATTGGATGATTGATATTGGTTGATACTGGATATCTCTGTTATGTGATATGCTGTTGTGAGATGAATGTTGTTATGAATTATCTATTGTGATAATATGATACATCTATCTGTTTATATCATCCTGTATATAAGTAAATTGTTAAACCCTTAAAGTACAACTTGGACATTAAAATGGCGTTTGGTTTCGGTGAGACTGGGATCGGGTTTCCATATTTGAGATTCGAAAACCACATTGATTCCAATTAAACGTTAGGTCGTGAATCCAAGTGGAACTTAGTGAAGACTCGAGGTGTAAGAGCTATACGTCAATATAACTCTGTGGGTGATTCCGTAATGAGTTTGACGGAATAGTGCTTATAGATTCGAGATGGTGATTTAGAGTGCAAGGGCTATGGTCGTTGACTCTGAGGGTGATTCCAAAATGAGTGCAACGAGATAGTGCCTTCGGTTTCGTTCGAACCCGGAATGAACTTGTATGGATTGAATGCTTTCAGAACATCGTCAGGTGGACGATGAGCATTCTAAGACAGATGTGTTCTATAAAGGTAATCGTAGCCTCAAGCCTCATCAACCCGGGAATGGCTAAAACAGGAGAGGTGCAGCAAGGCTTCGTGGGTAGCCCCCACTTGAGAGTGAGATTTACCTCTGTCTAGAGGTCCCTTTCTAATTCGGCTTAGTGTGTGGTTGGTCGCGCCAACTACTGGGTGGTCTTGTTCGGGACTGTCCAGTAAGGGATGGTTCCGGCCTTGTGTTGCAGGGGAGCGGGCGTACTCCTCGGTACGTTGATCTAGGCCACGTACTATGACGGGCGGTACCCCAGTAGCCCTGCCATTGATGGAAACCCATTCTTCCTACGAGACCCTACGATTTTGATTGTATTACCCATTTTTGTGGCTAGTAACTGGAATTTAATAGATGCAACAATTTCGGCTATTTCATATTTACTTGAAAACCCTAGACACTAATTATAATATCACTGGATTTCCTATCAAATGTTTTGGTTAGCGTAAGGTAAAAACATTTCCATGTTTATGTGTGGGAAGTCTTACGTGATAACTTTTCTTTTCAAAAGGTTTTCTAAAGTTAAGCAAATTTTAACCCGTTTACTCACACCAGACCCCTGTCTGACCCGAATGTTTATTTTCTGTTTTATTAAACTCTTGGGTACTCATATTATGTATGAGTAGTCAAGTGATTCAGGTTTGCTTGACGAATTCTGGAGGAGATATGGAGCAGGAGGCTTCCACGTGTAGATGTATTATGGTTCCGCTGTGTTGGTTTGATATCTGTATCTGTTGTACTTGAGTTGTATAGTTAGGAAGATGATTATAACTGTTTAATATGTGTTGTATAAGTTGTGTATTCTGGTGTAATTTGATACTATGTAATATTTTATGTGATATATTATATTTCATTCGTTCCGCTGTGAGTTATCTGTGGTTGTTGTGTTCTTCTTTCTCTTTCTTTTCTTCTTCTATCCCTTTCTTTTTTCATTGATGATGCGATTTCCTGGAGATAGGAAGTCGGGTCGTCTCAGTCTACTATATAAAGTTCAGTTTATACTTACCAAATTTATGATGAAAACCGAGTCTATAGCACAAGTTCTAGTTATTCTAGCAAGAAGATAATAAAGGCAAATGAAACTTAAAGAAAAAACAATCTATATAACAAATTTGGTTTGGTTTAACGCAAAGGCAAAGGATGGTTCAGATTTAAAATGAGCAAAGACATCCGAGGGATGTAATATATTCAAGTCAGCAATTATTTTTGTACTGTTAACGCTGTTAAAGCCACCTCAAAGTTCCTTACCGTGTCATAACTTCCTAGTCCACGATTAGGAATGGCAATGGGGCGGGTTGGGGCGGGTTTTTAGTTCCCCATACCCGTCCCGGATTTTTTAGACGATCCGCCCCGTAGACCCGGTGCGGGTCTGGTATTTTGCTCCGTACCCGGGACTCGTACGGGTCAGGGTAGACCCGACCCGCCCCAAGACCCGATGAGTCTCATGTATTGATTCAAAATTACGTACCAACTTACATATATTTATTTGTTTATACTCGTTATCACCAAATAATACATGAAATACAAATAACAACGTGTCTAAGAAAAGTTAGTAAAAATAATGTGTACAATAACAATTCAGAAAATATATACATATGTTATTGTATAATTATCAATGACGCAACTTAATACTCTAATTTTTTATATAGATTATTTATTGGAACATTTTAATATTCATGCTAGAATCACTTATATCTAAGATGATTAATAAATCATTATAGTAATAAAGTAGTTTCATGAGATGTTAGTAGTGCGGGTCGGGTTGGGGCGGGTCAACCGAGCCCCGATCCGACCCTAGACCCGGAGCATTCAAGAACGGGTCACGGGTCTACCCGTCCCAATGACCCAATAGGACGGATCTAGACGGGCTAAAACAGGGGCGGGTCGACCGGGTTTTGACCTAGACCCGCCCCATTGCCATCCCTGTCCACGATTAGTCTCCACCTGCCCATCATCATTTCAATCCATAGTAACTTCCGCTGCCTACAAATTAAATTTTACTTTGTTTTTGTCTTCTTTCTATCGACAGACATCATCTTTCATGCCAAATTCGAGGTACTTACTCCCTCCACCAGAGTTTTTCCACCTATTATTTATATACTACCTTTACTTTACTGATTTGTTGCTTCGATACTACACATTATATTATGATTCAATATCCGTGCAATTCATTCTTTACTATTTTGAGTTATAATTACTAAGTGTATTATTAATATGAAAACTTTTACATAATTTGAGTTTCCTTCTTCATATTACAATTACCTTTCAGTATTTAGAAAAAATTTGCTATGGCAATGTTGTTGCAAATTAGAGATCAAATTTGTAATGTTGTTTATTGCTATAGTTTGTATACTCCTATGTTCGTTCAGTTCTACATTTATTTTTTCGATTTGAGAAATAAGCAAATAATTGGTTATAATCCCAAATGAGTTTCACTTCTGCTCTTACTAATTTATGCACAAAAATTCATTATTGCTGGAGTTATTATTGTGTATAGTTTATCATTACGGCATATCTAACATCCATAGTACATATATTATTTTATATGTTTGCATTGTAACTGTGATGGTTATATACTTTCATTTTTATGGTATTAATATCATATTCCTTCTTTCATTCGTTCATATTCATATTCATATGCAAATAAGGTGTTTTTCGATGATCTTACTGACAATATTTTTTTCCACGAACACAGAAATTGACCAAGCATGTAGATTGGGGGGCAACAAAAACTGAAATAGGTATAAACGACTAACTGACTGCGGCAAGTTTCACTTTTTTCTCTTCATCTTACGTACTCTCCAGTTGATTCTTTTTTTGTTTTAGGGATTATACCTATAACATATGCATTTTTGAAAAAATGATTTTTTTTTACTTGGGATTGACTGATTCTTTGGCATAACATCTATTATAATTTTATTATTTAGTGTTTTTTCTGATGATCAAAACAAAGTGATGGATCATATAGTTTAATTTTTTAGCATGATTACAGTAAGATATGACTTTCGGTTATTCTTACATTATATTATCTATTACTTGTGATTATTCCTTCCAATATTCACGTACCATAATTTATTCAGTGCCATACTAAGGCCCACATATCTGTTACCCTTTGAGTTGACCATATTTCACCTCAGCTAAACTCAAAGTGGACGGAAATACGAATCTTTTGGGTAAAAAAGAAGAAAGAGATAGAAAAAATAAAATAACAACACAAGATTTGCGACGATCCGGTAATTTTAACGATTTTTTTATGTAATAACTGAATTTTTGCTTGAAAATATATAATAAGTTTTGAAATAAAAATTCACAATTTGGTATGCGTCTATTTTAACATAGCAACTGGTAAATTTTTATTGGAATATATGGAAGTAAATTCTGTTGTGTAATTTCAATTTATAATCAGTTAATTTGATGAAAATAAATTGTTTTAGAAATGTAAATATTTTTATATAACAAAATTTTAAATTATTCTCTGAGTGAGGCGTCATGATTTGTTTCATCAATTTTGGACTTCTGTAGCCCCGTTTATCTTATTTTCGATGAATTTGCAGCATTTTGGCATTGAAATTCGAGCTTTGATAGGATTATCGTATCACAGATATCTATGTACCATTTTGATCGTCTCGTCGTGCTGATCTCTGTAGTATATTCATTTTTGTAATTCGACGTCCGGTACGCAGTGAAATTTACGAAACACGTACCCATTTTGAGTTCTATACCTTTCAATTGTCTGCTATTTGAAAATCGTCGGTCATTTTTCTTTTATTATTTCATATAAATTTGTGGGGTTGACTTTCACTCTTTCCTATGTTCAATTTATATTAGCTGATTCAGTTCCAATTTCGGTTCGTTTGTCCCCTTCCTTTTGTACTCGTTATTCTGCCATTCTTATATTAAAATTACAAATATATATTATATAACTAAGTTTACATATATAATTGAACCTGCTCAATATTTATATTTATGTGGATATGTCCTTTCGTTTGACTTCTGGTCGCTATCACTTTTACATACAAAACAAAGCATTTGTATATATATTTTACCTATTGCATGTTCATTTTTCTCAGTTGCTTGTTCTTTTGAAAAGCCTGCTCATCCATCCAACTCCTCCCCTTGCTCTCTTCTCTTTTATTCGAGCGTGGTTATTAAAAAAAAGTGAAACGTGCAGCCACCAACACCCTTCAACCTGCAAGCAGCTCGCCCACCACCCGATAACCACCCATAGCCGAACCTCCATGTAACAGCCACACCGATCACCACCAACTCTTCCACCATCCACTTCCTCCAACCCTTTACCTCTCCTCTTCCCATTACACGTGGCCAAATCCTCCCCGCCTTCTACCAACACAGCCCTTCTCCATTTCGAAATCCACCTCCTCACTAAACTCCGAACCCATAACACCATCCGCCACCTCAATGTCACAGCCACCACCCACGTTCACCGACCCTTCCACGCTCCGCCGCCATTCCTTCTTTTCCCAAGCCATTCAGCCGTGCATCGAACAGGAAGAGGTGATAATGTTCGTTATATATTTTCTATTAGTTTATGTAGATATTTATATAATAAGTATATAAGGATTTTGACTTTCAAATATAATATGGGGTTTCTGTCTTTAAATTGTAGTATATATTGAAGAATAAGATAAATGCGAGATGCTGACTTTAGTCTAGGGTTTTAAATCTCGTTTGATATTGTATAGCAGGCTTTGGGCCTGGGCCTATTCTTCTTTTATCTCCAACTTGTGAACGTGTAACGTGTATATAAACAACTGTATCATTGCATCTCAGTTTAACAATTTAGTATTAATAAAATCACAATTCTTGCATCTTCATACAAATTCTAATATGGTATCAGAGCTCTCAAAAACTGTTTAGCAACAGAATCATAATTTCAGTATTGAATCCATCAGAGTCTATTCTCATCATTTGGATTCACAACAGTTCATCAGAGAATCTTCATCATCTGAAACTGTGTTGTCGTCTCAGTTCTCAAATCTTATCAAGAATTAAAGAAATCATCATCAAGCCTTACCAAGAAGAGCCGTCAGAGAATACTCATCACTCAACTCAACGGTTGCTTTCAGATTCAAAAGGAGCAGAGGAAATCATCAAAGAAATCAAGAACTGAAACAAGAAATCATTGAATCATCATTGAGCTCTGCCAGCAGTCTTGCTTACTGGTTGCTCTCAGATTCTTTAAAAGAAACTCTAACAAAGTCACCTGTAAACCTTTCTTTTTTTTTGCTCAATTGTTTCTGTTCTCTGTCATTCTTCACTCACAAATCAGGTTCTTGATTAAACCTTATCTTCTATTCTTACTGCATTGAATCTCTATTGCTTTTTTGATCATGGCTGAAGGAGATTTAGATAACAACTCCTCAACATCAACAAATCCAGTTTTAAACACTGCTGCACCATCTGTTACCACTGAAAACATATCAAAAATCATAATTAGTCCACAACCACAGTTAGTTCAGACTCAATTGGATGAAACAAATTACTTGTTATGGAAATTCCAAATTCAAACTGCTGTAAGAGGTTATGGACTAGAAGATTATATTCTTGGCACCAAGGAAATACCACAGCAATTCATCATCAGTAATGAAGGGAATTCAACTCTGAATAGAGAACACACCATTCATCAAAGGCAAGACAGTCTACTTTCCTCATGGATTCTATCAACTATAAGTGCAAACTTATTGCCACAACTTATAGGATGCAAGAATGCACATGAAATATGACATACAGTGGAACAAGTATTCAGTTCTCAATCAGCAGCAAGAGTAATGCATTATAAGAGGCAGTTACAAAATTTGAAAAAGAATGGTATGGCTATGAGAGATTATCTCACCAAGATTAAAACATTATGTGATTTACTTGGTGCATCTGGATACAGTGTCAGTGACACTGAACAGATCTTGCACATTTTAGGTGGATTAGATGATGAGTATGAACCTATTGTGGCTGTGATATCATCTAGAGATATCACACCATCACTGTCATATGTTCATTCCACACTTCTTGCCCATGAAGGCAGATTGGAACAAAAGAAACCAGTTGTTTCTGATCTCTCAGTCAATTACATTTCAAGCAAAGGAAAAAATCAAGAAAAGACACAGTCAAGAAATGAATCAAACTACAATCAGAGAGGCAATCAACCCTACAGAGGCAGGGGCAGAGGTGTAAGATACAATAGTAATAATGGAAGGCCAAGATGTCAAATTTGTGAAAAAATTGGCCATACTGCAAATAAATGTTACTTCAGATTTGATATTCACTATACTCCTGGACAACAAAACAACCAGAAACCAAGTGCTAACATGGCAAATATTCAACCAGATACAAAGCAACAATCTGAGTTGGCTAAAGTGGAAGATATTGGAGATGACACATGGTATCCAGATTCTGGAGCAACAAATCATGTTACTAACAATCTGAGCAACTTAAACTTGGGAAATAGAGAGTACAAAGGTAAACAGTGTATACACATGGGCAATGGTGAGGCAACTAGAATTACACACACTGGTAATGGTTATATAAAAGGTGAAAAGATATTATATCTTAATCATCTTTTAAGAGTTCCACAAATAAAGAAAAACTTACTTAGTGTGTCTCAATTTGCCAATGATAACAATGTATATTTTGAATTCTATCCAAATCACTGTCTTGTTAAAGATATTCTAACTGGAAGAATTCTCTTGCAGGGTAAAACAGTGAAGGGCCTGTACAAGTTTACACTAGCTGATTCAAGAAGTAGTGCAAAACAAAATCAGTGTTGTAATGTGTGTGAAATATCTCAAAGCAAAAGAAGTATGAGTATGTTTGATCTATGGCACTGCAGGCTTGGTCATCCAAGTGTACATACTGTAAAGAAAATACTTCTTAATAATAAAATTTCTTTTGACAATGCAGTAACTTCATATGTCTGTACCTACTGTCAGCTAGGAAAGAATCACAAACTACCATTCAAAGTTTCTGAAACTAAATATAATAAACCATTAGAGCTAGTAGCTACAGATTTATGGGGTCCTGCACCCATTGATACAGATTATGGTTTCAAATATTATATATCATTCATAGATGCATATTCAAGATTTGTATGGATATATTTTCTAAAAACAAAATCTGAAGCATATTATGCAGTTCTACAGTTTGTTGCACAGGCAGAAAAGCAAACTGGAAATGAAGTCAAGACAATGCAAACTGATGGTGGTGCTGAATTTAAAACACTCAAAGAATACTTTCAGAAAAAAGGAATACTACATAGAACTACTTGTCCCTACACTTCAGAACAGAATGGATTAATTGAAAGGAAACACAGGCATGTGGTTGAAACTGGACTCACCATGCTAGCTCAAGCATCCCTACCTTTAAAGTTCTGGCCAGATGCATTCAACACAGCAGTATTTCTAATTAACAAGTTACCAACTAAGGTTCTGCAAGGGAAGAGTCCAACTGAAGTTCTACATAATGTTCAGCCTGATTACAAAAATCTCAAAGTCTTTGGATGCCTTTGCTTCCCATGCTTAAGACAGTACAACCATCACAAGCTGGATTACAGATCATCACCCTGTACTTTTCTAGGATATGCCAACAATATCAAAGGTTACAAATGTCTTGACAGTAAGGGAAGAGTATTCATTTCAAGACATGTAGTTTTCAATGAAGACATATTCCCATTCAGTGAAAAGGAAATAAAGAAAACACAAAAAATTTACAACTCAAAGTTCTCTATACCTCCCTTGTCACATGAAGTGTATGAAGAGGATCAGATTGACAGCACTGATCCACAACACACTATACCCAACACTGGGTCAGGTCATGTATCAGAGAGTCAAACCACAAGTAACTATCATGCTACTCACTCTGATCCCAGTCATCAATCTGATGAAGAATGCAGAAGCAATCAAATTCAAACATCTATTCCACAATCTCATTCAGAGGAAATAGCAAACCAGAATCAATGTATTACACCTGCACCAACTGGTCATCACATGATCACAAGGGCAAAAAGTGGTATTTTTAAGCCAAAGTTATATACTGTCAATCTTGACACTACTGAACCATATACATATCAACAAGCAATACAAAATGGAAAGTGGAAAGGAGCCATGGATGAAGAATATGCAGCACTTATGAAAAATAATACATGGAGTCTTGTTACTACACCAAATCACAAAAATGTTATTGGATGCAAGTGGACCTACAGACTAAAAAGAAATGCAGATGGGTCTACAGCCAGATACAAGGCCAGGCTTGTTGCAAAAGGCTACTCACAACAACAAGGACTTGACTTCAACGAAACATTTTCACCAGTTGTAAAGCCAACTTCTATTAGAATAATTCTTACAGTGGCTTTATCAAGAAATTGGAAAATAAAGCAGCTTGATGTCAACAATGCATTTTTAAATGGATTACTTCAAGAAGAAGTATACATGGAACAACCTGAGGGCTACAAGAAAAATGGAAACAATCCGGTCTGCAAGCTAAATAAAGCCATATATGGTCTCAAGCAGGCACCAAGAGTGTGGTTTGAAAAATTAAAGATTACACTAATCAAACTTGGGTTCAGTCACACTAGATCAGACAACTCACTGTTTACAAAATTTTCAAAAAATATTATTGTGTACATATTAATATATGTTGATGATTTCATTATTACAGGAAATGATGAGACTGAAATCAACAATCTTATTCAGCAGCTAAATAATGAATTCTCCATTAAAGATCTTGGTGATCTGCATTATTTCCTTGGAATAGAAGTCAACAAAGTATCAAATTCTACCTTACAGCTAAGTCAAAAAAAATACATATCAGAAATACTGCTCAAGACAAAAATGGATCAAGCAAACAGCCTTCCTACACCTATGGTATCCAACTTACAGTTATCAAAATACAAAGGAGAACCATTTACAGATGCAAAACACTACAGAAGCATTGTGGGAGCACTTCAATATGTAACTATCACAAGACCAGAGATTACTTATAGTGTAAACAAAGTTAGTCAGTTCATGCAAAGTCCTTTAGATGAACACTGGAAGGCAGTGAAAAGAATTCTCAGATATTTAAAGGGTACAGTAAATCACGGGTTAAAATTAAAACACTGCACTAATTTGAATCTATTTGGTTTTGCAGATGCTGATTGGGCCACTGACCCAGACGATAGAAGATCAACATCTGGCTATTGCATCTATATTGGAAAGAATCTTATATCA
The DNA here is from genome assembly GCA_030765085.1 of Allium cepa. Classification (NCBI taxonomy): domain Eukaryota; kingdom Viridiplantae; phylum Streptophyta; class Magnoliopsida; order Asparagales; family Amaryllidaceae; genus Allium; species Allium cepa. The sequence goes on along the minus strand of CM060934.1, from coordinate 663,368,159 downwards.
TGGTGTTCGAAGAAACAAACTACTATATCTCGCTCTAGTACAGAGGCTGAGTACAGAAGCGTAGCTAACGCCACTGCAGAATTATTATGGATTAAATCTCTTTTAAGTGAACTTCAGATTAAAATCACTGGCAAGACAGTATTATGGTGCGACAATTTAAGTACCGTTTCACTTACTGCAAATCCAGTTCTACATGGCAGAAGCAAACACATAGAACTGGATTTACACTTTGTCAGAGAGAAAGTGCTTCAAGGAATTATCGAAGTCAACCACTTACCGAATACTTACCAAAGAGCCGATGTTTTCACCAAAGCCCTTTCTGCCAAGAGTTTTCTACGTCTTAAGCAGGAACTCAACGTTGAAGACTATGCCAATCAACAACATACAGCTTAGATTTACTGTCAAAACCGAAGCTTTTTGCAGTATGAATTACCAAAGCCCCTCAACTTGAAATCTGGTTTCAAGTTTAGCTTTAAACCGACCTCTATCCTTCTCTATTTTTGTCTTTCTTCACAAGACATAGAGATCAACTTCCTTTCAAAGCTAATCTTTCTGAAATTCCCAATTTACCAAATCTCCAGTGACCAGACATTGTTTTGCTCATAAATCTGAAGAAGCATGGCCATAATTGCTAAAGATCTGAAGGGAGGTTTCAGAGATCTATCAGTATTTCCAGAAATTTCAAGGGATCGCAAGGTCGCCGCTGGATTTGAGGGAAGATATTGAAGAATAAGATAAATGCGAGATGCTGACTTTAGTCTAGGGTTTTAAATCTCGTTTGATATTGTATAGCAGGCTTTGGGCCTGGGCCTATTCTTCTTTTATCTCCAACTTGTGAACGTGTAACGTGTATATAAACAACTGTATCATTGCATCTCAGTTTAACAATTTAGTATTAATAAAATCACAATTCTTGCATCTTCATACAAATTCTAATAGTATATGCCAGTAATGCTTGGAGATTTATATGTTTGTGTATATTGTTTCGTATGTTTCGAATACAATCTGTGTTATAGGTTTTAAAAATATGTTTTTTTACTTTATAAGTTAAAGCATCGATTTCATGCATTGGATTTTAGAATATAACATGATATATATATATATATATATATATATATATATATTATTACTTTGATCTTAAAATGCATATGGTTTAGGAGATAATGATGTTGAAATAAAATATACATATTTTATGTAGTATAAGTATAGTAAATTATCTTAGTATACATTTAATATGTCAGTCTAAATATTTAGTTCATATAGTGTGTGTCAGATGTTATATGTTGGTTGCAGAGATGCTAAATTCATATTCTATGTAGGGACACCTATTATATATATGTTATATAATATGTTGTGTTAGTAGATAGGTATAGCTTGTCTTCTTCTGTTGCTTTTGGAACCTTCATTTTGTTCGCATTTTTCCTCGTTTACCTGAATTATTTTCCCCTGCTTATTCCTGTGGAATATACATAGGAAGGGTTATATATATTTGTTGTGTATATTATGGAAGAAGCTTATCTATGTTGCCAGTAATATAGATGTTGCATCTATGGCGACTATAGATGATTTTCGACTGAAAGGTCATATATGCCACATATCTGCATTTATTCCTTCTCTACTTTGAGGAAGTTAATATATATATATATATATATATATGTATGTATGTATCTTTTTTATCAAATTATCGTGCTAAATCTATTTTGCCGGCACCTGTTTGAACTGTCGATCTGCGTCCGTATCTATATCAATGTGCATGTTCGTGTCACTGTTCCCACTCTCATCGTTCATTAGCCTCGAAAGGTGAGCGATCACCCACGATTAACATTCTTATAGTTAGTAAATTTGATTTCATTCGAAACAACAATTGAAATATGTTGTTAAATTTAAATTGCTAGTTATTTAATTATTAAATATGATGTGCCATTATCAGCAATTGTTCACCTGTGATATATGACACCATATCGTGCTGTGTACATTTTATTTAATATTTCACTGATGATATATGTCTGTTGTTGATATAATATATTATTATCATATTTGTTCTCACTCTGCAAGTTTCTTATTAGTTTCGAATTCCCTATGGGTTGAAATGATACATACCTGAACGATATTCTAGAATGGGAGAAAATCGTTATGGGTCGAAATGTTAAACCCAAGCGATTTTCATTTATTTTGAATTTCAAGATTGCGGGTTGAAATGATTTAGACCCGAGATATTTAAATTGCGGATCAAAATGATAAATATCTGTACCACTTGACCATAGGATAGAAAATTATATACGGACACCATTGGTCTATATTTTTGAAAATAATTTCCAAAGTTTGAAAGGAAATATATGGTTTTTAACAGATACTGATTTTTAAAATATAATATATAAGTATTATTTTTATATGTGTCTAAATTTCAAAATTTTAAAATAATATGTTTGGAAAGTTTAATTTATAAGTTAGTTTTGAAAATATAAATTAAATGTTATTATTAAATTCTACTAAATTTTTTTTTTCAAACATGTATAAAATAAGATTTTATATAATAAGTTTAATAATAAGATTTAATTTAATAAATTTAATTTAATTAGTATATAATATGTTTAAGTATTTATTTAAATTTATATTAATATTTTAAAAACAGATTTTAATAACTTTAATAATCGAGGTTGGGAAGATAGATTATTGTTGACATGGAGTTTAAGTCGGTTAATAATTGAATTTAAATAAGAATTAATTGAACTTATAAATTTTGAGAATTCGAAAGATATGATTTATAACTTAATTTTATTAAAAGTGATTAAGTGAATATTTTCCAGTTTGAATAAAGTTTAAAGTTAAATGTTGAAATATCAATGGAACTTATATTGTAGATGTTTGAATGCTTAAACTTTGATTCTTATTGGTTGAAATGATAGTTCAAACCTAGATTGGAAATCGACAAAAATTAAAATGGTTTGTTGAGAAATTGAATTGAATTTTTATTGATGAACTGATATTGATTTAAATTGAATTTTTGGAGTTTAAGTTGATTTGAATCGATTTGTGAAATTTGGGGGAAACTATTTTTATTATATAAAGTAATATATATATATATATAAACTACTTAATATTATCTATTTTAATATATAAATTATTTTAGTATATAGACTAAAGTCGGAAGTATTATGATTTCAAAAGTGTTATGATTTCCAAAGTGTTATAATTCAAAAGTGCTATGATTTTGAAAGTGTTAAAATTTGAAATGTGTTACGATTTTGAAAATGAATATTATTTAAAGCGAAGATTGATATCGAATTGATATAGTTTTGAAATGAATATGGTATTTTGATATGAAGTATGAATTACTTGAAATGAAATGACCACGGTGTGAAATAAGCGTATGCTTGTTAAAGAGACTGGGATCGGATATTGTCACACTCTCTGCCAATGCCGAAACCCACTTTAACAACTATGCACGTGGTGGAGATTCCAGAATGAAGCAAGATGGTTTGGCGATGATTCTATATGGTATTTACGTTGTCATGACTCCCGTGAGTTAGCTTGATGTGGCTAAAACAGGAGCTATACCGGGCCAAGTGGGGTCGTTCCTTCAATCAGGCACATTTCTTCGATACCATTCTATTGCTTTTGTGATTTGATTATATGCACCCTTTGATTTGGGAGTGTGTCACGAGGTGGGTGGTAGTAGCTGCTATGCGTTACCACCAGCCCGGGAGTGTAAATGGTATATCTACCCTAGCATTGCCTCGAGCCCCGTGGCGCATGCCTTATCGCGCCTTCTATGAGTTTGGTTCGTACCATACCTATGGAGTGCCCTCTGATAGCCCTCCAGTTTATGGAGGGAGTTACGGTACTGTATAGACTATGAATATATAAAATGTGTTAAGGGGAATACGGGTAACGCCTTAACGCTACTTTAATAGTTTACTTTACCATAGACATATTATAATAGCGTATATTACTACATAGTGTAGGATCTAGATTAACCCTAGAGGGGGGGTGAATAGGGTTATAGCAAATTTTCTCAAATTAAACACAGAAATATAATTGCAGAAATAAATATGCTGAAAAGTAAATCACACACAAAATTTACCCAGCTTCGGCAACCCCTGCCTACTGCTGCATTCACAGATTTCTATTAGAATTAAACAGTATCACGCTTACAAACACTCTACTAGACTCGCAGACCCTTTTGCTCCCGCTCACAAACACTCTACTAGACTCGCACACCCTGCTCCCGCCTATAGAGTTTCGCTCACTTGCAAACACTGCTCCCGCCTATAGAGCTTTGCAAACTCGCACACCCTGCTCACTGAACTAATTCAAAATAGACAATCTGACACTACCTAAACCCTAGGTGGTGATTTACCAATTTTCGTTTTGGAAAGTAAAACAAAAACAATTAAAACAGTAATAAATAAAACAACCCTAATTAATAATAAAATAAAACAAAAAACAAAAAACCCCTTTTCTTTATATGAATAAGGCCGACCCTTCTTTTTCTTCAGCCCGTCACTTTTGTTTTTCGTTCGTGAAAAAGAAAATGGCCGCTCCTCTTTTGTTCCTCTTTGCGATTTAGGGCTTCTGTAAATTGTCTTTTCCTCCTTGCGATTCAAACAGGGTTGTGCAAATTGAAGTCGCCACTTGATATGATTCGTTAGTAGGTTTCGTTGCTCTTCGATTTGTTCATGGCTCTTCAATTTGGATTGAGTTCGTTCTGATTCTCTGGTATGTGTTGTTTCCTTTTGCTTTTCTGGTTTTTGGATTGTTCGAACTCGATGATTTTATTGCCGATGATGATTAGGGTTTTATATGCGTTCGAGTTCCTGGATTTTCGTTCGTCCAAATATATATGAATTTGTCAAATTGTTTGCTCTGGCCATTCGATTACACTTGGATGCTCGTGATTTTTCCTTGACTAAATCATTTGTGTAAATACTCGATTGCTTGATTGACACGGCTTTAAAAGTTGTGATGAGCACGGCTTTAATTTGACTTTGTCATATTCGTATATTTCATGTTGATTTCTTGGAATTTTTTTCTTTGACTTGTTCAACATTGACATGGCGATTTCTGTTGGTTCTTCTCAAAAATTGCCGTGCCACTTTTCATGATTTCGACTTCTCTGTGAACTTTTGCTTGTTGCCTGTTGAACTTGTTTTGTATCACTGCAAAATTTATTGAGTTGTCATTTGGGTTTGTAAGTTGTATCATAGTGATGCCTGGTGCTATGTTGCATTGAACTCGACATATGCATCATGTGTTCCAGTGCATCGTTGTACATGGTGTTGCTTTCGACTTCGAATCTGCACTCATCTTTACTTATATCACTGGTCCTCTCGGCCCATCACCATTGCTTTGATATTGTTGCTCTGACTTGTATCACTGCATCCATGTAGAGACTTTGCTTGCATATAGTCTTGTTGCCTCTGTTTCATATTGTATGGTCTGATTCATCATGCATCATTTTGTACATGCTCGGTGTCAAGCATTGTCTTTGTTGATGCCTCTGATTGACTTTACTGCATAGCATATTTGTGTAGTTGGTTCAGTTGCATTTGTCCATTTCCTTACTGTTGCTGTGCACTTCTGTTTTCACTATCCATATATGTACATTTGTTGTAGCCGTGGTCTTTGCATTGCATATAAACTTGGTTAGCTTGTATAACTGAGCTGCTATTGATCTGGTCTCCATAACCTTTACCTGAACTTCACTTGAACATCTGGTATTCATGTATGCAGATCCACTGATACATGTTGTGCTTGTTCTTGGTCTCTGTTGCATGCTTCATTCTGATTCACTTGCACCTGTACATGGTCATTGCATTTGCTGTTGCACTTTTGTGCTTTGTGTCAGTGTAGTCATATACATTCATTAATGTTGACCTGAAGTGTATGTTGGCAACTTGTGATGTTCTTGTAATTGAATTTGTGTACTTGATGTCCACTATTTTCACTGGTTCCTCTGGTCTGCACTTGAATTTGAAGTCGTTGTTCACCTGTACTTACACTGTCTCTGGCTTCATCTGTAGTCTTCAAACATTTGTATAATTCTCGACCATTATCACTGCTGACTTCATTTGGTCTTTGTTCTCTTGTAATGTTGTACTGTCTTGGTTACATGCATTTGGTATTGGCACACATGTAAACTTGTGTATCTCTGACCTTTTGGTTGCAGTCTTGTGTTGGTAACCATCTTCAAGCATGTTGCAGTTTGTAGCTTTCATGCATTTTCTTTGACATGATTTACTTCACCTGTACTTGGTTATTTGTGTAGTCTTCGAGCATGTTGCCACTGTGTCGTTGTGCACTTTTGTGCTTTGCCCCATTCACTGTTGCTGTTTGGTCATTTTGTACTTCTCTTATGTACACTTGCACCTGTACTTTGACACTTGCATGTTTCTGGTGCATTGTATATTTTCACTGATTTGCACATTTGCTTGACCTGTCTGGTCTCTGATCATTGCTTGGTCATCTTGGTGGCTTGAGCATTTGGTCCGTGTTACATTGTTCCATGTGTCTTGCCTTTGACTGTTTGCAACTTGACACTGTTGTACACTTGCTCTTGTTGGCTGCGCATACGAGTTGGCGAGGCAGTGCACACGTGTATGAATGTACACGTGTGTATTGCAGCCACTTATGGTTACCTGTCCCTGTAATATCTATTAAGTGTATATATCGGTGTGCACGGCCTTGTGGCATATACAGTAACACACTGTGTATGTCACAAGTTGTTCGTGTATGATGAATTCAAATTTAAATGATGACGAACAACCCAAATAACTGAGGCAAATATTATTTTCGAAAAACCATATTTTATTTTTGAATTGCAAAAATATTTCTTTTTCAATTTTACTGCGTTAGTTTATATTTTTGCAGATTGCTCAGATGCTGGATTCAAACCGGAATGCAGTTGAAGACAAAATACGAGTGTGAGTGATATGTAGTGAGGTTATCAATGTAAAAATATTTGTGATGTAATCGTGATGTAATCAGAAATGTATATGTATAGTGAGAGCATGAATTTGTACTATTCAAGTTTGTAATAAATATTCGTTTGAATAAAATATTCGTTTGAATTCAAAAACTGTGTAACTTGTTCTGTTTGAATTCAAATTCAAATTCTGTGTAATTTATTTTATTCAACAGATATTTATCTAACCAAATACATACTATACAAAATATTTGTTTGAATAAAATTTCTGTTTGAATTCAAAATCTGTTTAACTTGTTTTGTTTGAATTCAAATTCAAATTCTGTGAAATTTAATTTTATTCAACAAATATTTATTTAAACTATGAAAAATAAAATAGTACATTACCAAATACATTTATATGAATGTATATATGTTTATTATCATCAAACAAAAATCATATAGCGCAAAGCGCATATTCAACAATTTCCCCCTTTTGATGATAACAAACATATATTTAAGATTTTGAATATATTAAATGTATTTGATAATTTCATTTGCTCCCCCTATTTGAATGCTTCCTTTTTATGTGATACTCCCCCTACATATATGGCTCCCCCTACATATATGCATATAAATAAAAATATGTAAATGAGCCTATATGCAAATTGAAAGTTATTTGACCTTTGCTTGATTCTATTTGACAAAATCTTAACTTTTCTCTCCCCCTTTTGTTATCAGCAAAAGAATAACAGTGTTATAAAAATAGGGATGAAGTGATAGACATGAACCAAACATTTAACTCAATTAAATATAAATATCGAATTTCAATAAAACTCAAACAAAAATCATAATTACCCTTGTCAAGCGCATATTCCACTTTCAGAAGTGATGGAGATAGAATCATCAAAAATTCATATAGATATGTCTATTTGTGGTATATTTATTTCTGGAAATTTGAATATCTACTAACCATGCATAACCGTTAGGACTTTTAAATGAGATTAGTAGTATTCCTATTTAATTTAAAAAATGAAATCAAGTATCTTCTAACCACGCATGACCGTGAGGACTTTTAAATGGGATTAGAATCAACTTGTCTATTAAATCAATTATTTTTAATATGCGTTCCATACATGCATAACCGTGAGGACTTTTAAATGAGCATGGAAGCACATAATCAAAAATCCAAGTAATTCACACATGCATGACCGTGAGGACTTTAAAATGAGAGTGAATACTTTGGATATTTATTTTTAATTGCTGAATATAAGAAATTGAAGCACAAATAATTTCCTTCACCGATTTAAAGATATTGAAGAACAAATGATTTCCTTTGTAAACTACCACAAATTTACATATTAAATATGATCTTGATGAGTGATGTTCGATAGAAAGATGATAGAAATAGAAATGGTCATGGAATTATTATCCAACAAAAAGTTTTTATAACTCTTGTTATGAAATTCTAAAGAAATTTTTTAATTATACTTTCTCGAGTTATAATATATGATAAATATCAACACTCATCTCTTTTTCAATCACTATTTATCTTTTCGATAATCAAAGGGAGTCAGATTAGTCAAATTTGTCATTTAAAATCAAATTAAAAATTATAAAATCAATTTTTCAAAAAATAATTAAGCTGTAAATATGGTCAAACATGATTTCTTGAGGGGAGTTTTATAAGAAAATTTTCTGCTATTTGAAAATTATTTCAAGTGAAAAATATGCAGACTTTTTCTTTAAAAACGATGCAGCAAATGAATGTTTCACAAATTAATCACGTTACACTAATAATTTTTCTATCAACTATATTACCAGTGTAATCCGCATCTGAATTTAAATTTCACTCAATATTCACTTGTTGAATCAAACCATGAGATGTGCACCAAAAATTTCAAAACATCATTCTTTTGAATTTTGAATTTAAGCCGTGTTAACACTCAAACAAATATCATGATGTTAATTTCAGAAACCAGAAGATAAACAATTATTTTCATGAGTAATCAACAGTCAATCAACATCATAATTATTTCAAAAACAATTTCTTAAAAATCCTTTTTCTCATGAATTTGAAATCGTGCAAATTTACAAACAGTGATCAAAATGTCAGAACCAATATATCTACGTGTAGCATGAGTAACCAGCATTTGACCAAACAAATTTATATAAATTAGTTCAAAATTAAAAATCTGATTGGTCATCAATTAAGCACAAATTAATGCCATAAATCATATCAATTAAGTCTGAATCAGTCAACCATCATAATTACTCCAAGTAATTCTCTTTAAAGATGGTTAGTCAATATTTTTTTTTAAAAAAAAATCATAGCATCAAAACCATCATCTTTTGTTCATCTCAATATTGGCTGATTTTAATTTAGAGTATGGTGCAGATAATCACATTTAAAAACAATTACCTGTTTTACCTTTACGATAATTTTTCGTGATTGCCCATTGTGATTCTGTCACCTTTATACTAGGCTAAGGAACTTTGTTTTCTCCCCCGTTGTGTTTCTGGAACAGCCGAAATCCAGAGAACACTGTTGTTGTTCCTTAGCCTGCCACCTCACCTACACGATAAAAGATTTGTGTGACCTATTTGTTTTTATAGGTCCATTGTTGTTAGTGGCAGAATATGAAAAATATGTTTTTGGAGACTCAAAACTGTTTATATATGTTCCTTTTGGCACCCAAATTTGTTTGACTTTCAAAGATTTTATATTTGTGCCTTTTGGAACCCATATTGGTATAGTTTTCACGTGTTTGGGTCTATACCAACAATTATTTCGATTATGTCCAAATTCTCTACAAAACGTGCACATTAAATTGACTTGATTAAATTTTGTGTTTCTATGACTACGATTTTCAACATGATTTCCAATTATTTCAGATCGAGCAAAAACACTTTTACTTTTTGCATTATCATTATTTTGTGATTTCCCAAAGCCTAGTCCTTTTCTATTGTTAGCAAAAATTTGATTTCCAAATAACATTTTGAAAGATTTTTCGCCTCTTGCAAAGTTATTCAAGGATTTCTCAAGGTTTTGGACTTTGGTTTTTAATGTTGAGTTTTCAGTAACAAGTGAGGTGCATCGATTAATAAAATCCTTTCTCCTAGTGTCGATGGTTTCCTTAAGATTCAAGTTTTCATTTTCAAGACTTTCAAAGTTATTCCTCAGTTTTGATAATTCTGAATCTAAAATCTTACATTTTTTACATTCTAGGTTTTGAATATTTTCAAGTTCAGTTTTTAACCTAAAATTTTCACGAGCAAATTCTCTCCTATCAGATTTCAGTTTTTCAATTTTAGATTCAAGAGTATCCACTACCTTAGTAAGATCAGAACACATAAAAACAAGTTCTTTATAAGAAAACTCACCTGCCTCACTAGATTCGTCGGAGGTTGCTTCTGATTCTGATTTTGCCATGCAACACAAGTTAGCCTCCTCTGGGCTGCTATCCGAAGCTTCCTCTCCTTCTTCATCATCCCAAGTCGCTGCAAATACCTTCTTCGCCTTTTTCTTTTCTTTGTTGTTTTTGAGAAGTGGGCATTTTGGTTTGATGTGGCCAGGCTTGTTGCAGTTATAACATGTCAGTTCGTTATCGGAATTTTTGGAATCTTTTGACCTATTGCCCTTTGTTTTCTTCTTGCGTGGCTTGAATCTAGACCATCTTCTAAGATTATTGACAGCCATTGCAAGCTCTTCAATTGGATCTTCTTCATCGCTTTCTTCTTTACTTTTTAAGGCAATCGTCTTCTTCTTTGGTTCGGAGTTGTTGCGTTCTTCCTTTGCTTTTAACTCAAGCTCATATGTCATCAAGTTGTCAATCAACTCCTCCATGCTTAGTTTGCTCAGATCTTTTGATTCTTGGATTGCTGTGACTTTTGCCTCAAAGTTCATTGGTAAAACTCGTAGTATCTTCCGCACAAGCTCTACCTCAGTGAATACCTTCCCAAGCGCTCTAGCATTGTATACCAAGGTTGAAAAGCGTCCAAACATATCCTTTATGCTCTCGTCTTTGTCCATCACAAAGTTTTCGTATTCATTGCTGAATAGGGCTAGACGAGACTCCTTGACTTGAGAAGTTCCTTCGTGTGTCACCTCCAAAGTGTGCCAAATTTCCTGTGCTGTTGTACAATGAGAAATTCTATCAAATTCATTTTTATCAAGAGCACATATCAAAGCATTCATGGCTTTAGCATTTGTCGTTTTCAATTTCTTATCGTTTGCATCCCACCTATCCTTAGGTTTAGGAATCTCAGTACCACCAACGATTATAGTGGGAGGTTTATAGCCAGTTTCAATAATATCCCAAACATCATAATCAACGGAATTAAGATAAATACTCATCCTAACTTTCCAATAAGCATAATCGTTCCCATTAAACATGGGTGGCCTAGCAATAGATTGTCCCTCAGAAAAAGCATTATTTTGTAGACTCATGACTCTAGAGTTAAATAAAAAAATAAACCGGGCTCTGATACCACTTGTAGGATCTAGATTAACCCTAGAGGGGGGGTGAATAGGGTTATAGCAAATTTTCTCAAATTAAACATAGAAATATAATTGCAGAAATAAATATGCTGAAAAGTAAATCACACACAAAATTTACCCAGCTTCGGCAACCCCTGCCTACTGCTGCATTCACAGATTTCTATTAGAATTAAACAGTATCACGCTTACAAACACTCTACTAGACTCGCAGACCCTTTTGCTCCCGCTCACAAACACTCTACTAGACTCGCACACCCTGCTCCCGCCTATAGAGTTTCGCTCACTTGCAAACACTGCTCCCGCCTATAGAGCTTTGCAAACTCGCACACCCTGCTCACTGAACTAATTCAAAATAGACAATCTGACACTACCTAAACCCTAGGTGGTGATTTACCAATTTTCGTTTTGGAAAGTAAAACAAAAACAATTAAAACAGTAATAAATAAAACAACCCTAATTAATAATAAAATAAAACAAAAAACAAAAAACCCCTTTTCTTTATATGAATAAGGCCGGCCCTTCTTTTTCTTCAGCCCGTCACTTTTGTTTTTCGTTCGTGAAAAAGAAAATGGCCGCTCCTCTTTTGTTCCTCTTTGCGATTTAGGGCTTCTGTAAATTGTCTTTTCCTCCTTGCGATTCAAACGGGGTTGTGCAAATTGAAGTCGCCACTTGATATGATTCGTTAGTAGGTTTCGTTGCTCTTCGATTTGTTCACGGCTCTTCAATTTGGATTGAGTTCGTTCTGATTCTCTGGTATGTGTTGTTTCCTTTTGATTTTCTGGTTTTTGGATTGTTCGAACTCGATGATTTTATTGCCGATGATGATTAGGGTTTTATATGCGTTCGAGTTCCTGGATTTTCGTTCGTCCAAATATATATGAATTTGTCAAATTGTTTGCTCTGGCCATTCGATTACACTTGGATGCTCGTGATTTTTCCTTGACTAAATCATTTGTGTAAATACTCGATTGCTTGATTGACACGGCTTTAAAAGTTGTGATGAGCACGGCTTTAATTTGACTTTGTCATATTCGTATATTTCATGTTGATTTCTTGGTATTTTTTTCTTTGACTTGTTCAACATTGACATGGCGATTTCTGTTGGTTCTTCTCAAAAATTGCCGTGCCACTTTTCATGATTTCGACTTCTCTGTGAACTTTTGCTTGTTGCCTGTTGAACTTGTTTTGTATCACTGCAAAATTTATTGAGTTGTCATTTGGGTTTGTAAGTTGTATCATAGTGATGCCTGGTGCTATGTTGCATTGAACTCGACATATGCATCATGTGTTCCAGTGCATCGTTGTACATGGTGTTGCTTTCGACTTCGAATCTGCACTCATCTTTACTTATATCACTGGTCCTCTCGGCCCATCACCATTGCTTTGATATTGTTGCTCTGACTTGTATCACTGCATCCATGTAGAGACTTTGCTTGCATATAGTCTTGTTGCCTCTGTTTCATATTGTATGGTCTGATTCATCATGCATCATTTTGTACATGCTCGGTGTCAAGCATTGTCTTTGTTGATGCCTCTGATTGACTTTACTGCATAGCATATTTGTGTAGTTGGTTCAGTTGCATTTGTCCATTTCCTTACTGTTGCTGTGCACTTCTGTTTTCACTATCCATATATGTACATTTGTTGTAGCCGTGGTCTTTGCATTGCATATAAACTTGGTTAGCTTGTATAACTGAGCTGCTATTGATCTGGTCTCCATAACCTTTACCTGAACTTCACTTGAACATCTGGTATTCATGTATGCAGATCCACTGATACATGTTGTGCTTGTTCTTGGTCTCTGTTGCATGCTTCATTCTGATTCACTTGCACCTGTACATGGTCATTGCATTTGCTGTTGCACTTTTGTGCTTTGTGTCAGTGTAGTCATATACATTCATTAATGTTGACCTGAAGTGTATGTTGGCAACTTGTGATGTTCTTGTAATTGAATTTGTGTACTTGATGTCCACTATTTTCACTGGTTCCTCTGGTCTGCACTTGAATTTGAAGTCGTTGTTCACCTGTACTTACACTGTCTCTGGCTTCATCTGTAGTCTTCAAACATTTGTATAATTCTCGACCATTATCACTGCTGACTTCATTTGGTCTTTGTTCTCTTGTAATGTTGTACTGTCTTGGTTACATGCATTTGGTATTGGCACACATGTAAACTTGTGTATCTCTGACCTTTTGGTTGCAGTCTTGTGTTGGTAACCATCTTCAAGCATGTTGCAGTTTGTAGCTTTCATGCATTTTCTTTGACATGATTTACTTCACCTGTACTTGGTTATTTGTGTAGTCTTCGAGCATGTTGCCACTGTGTCGTTGTGCACTTTTGTGCTTTGCCCCATTCACTGTTGCTGTTTGGTCATTTTGTACTTCTCTTATGTACACTTGCACCTGTACTTTGACACTTGCATGTTTCTGGTGCATTGTATATTTTCACTGATTTGCACATTTGCTTGACCTGTCTGGTCTCTGATCATTGCTTGGTCATCTTGGTGGCTTGAGCATTTGGTCCGTGTTACATTGTTCCATGTGTCTTGCCTTTGACTGTTTGCAACTTGACACTGTTGTACACTTGCTCTTGTTGGCTGCGCATACGAGTTGGCGAGGCAGTGCACACGTGTATGAATGTACACGTGTGTATTGCAGCCACTTATGGTTACCTGTCCCTGTAATATCTATCAAGTGTATATATCGGTGTGCACGGCCTTGTGGCATATACAGTAATACACTGTGTATGTCACAAGTTGTTCGTGTATGATGAATTCAAATTTAAATGATGACGAACAACCCAAATAACTGAGGCAAATATTATTTTCGAAAAACCATATTTTATTTTTGAATTGCAAAAATATTTCTTTTTCAATTTTACTGCGTTAGTTTATATTTTTGCAGATTGCTCAGATGCTGGATTCAAACCGGAATGCAGTTGAAGACAAAATACGAGTGTGAGTGATATGTAGTGAGGTTATCAATGTAAAAATATTTGTGATGTAATCGTGATGTAATCAGAAATGTATATGTATAGTGAGAGCATGAATTTGTACTATTCAAGTTTGTAATAAATATTCGTTTGAATAAAATATTCGTTTGAATTCAAAAACTGTGTAACTTGTTCTGTTTGAATTCAAATTCAAATTCTGTGTAATTTATTTTATTCAACAGATATTTATCTAACCAAATACATACTATACAAAATATTTGTTTGAATAAAATTTCTGTTTGAATTCAAAATCTGTTTAACTTGTTTTGTTTGAATTCAAATTCAAATTCTGTGAAATTTAATTTTATTCAACAAATATTTATTTAAACTATGAAAAATAAAATAGTACATTACCAAATACATTTATATGAATGTATATATGTTTATTATCATCAAATAAAAATCATATAGCGCAAAGCGCATATTCAACACATAGTAGATAGTTCCACGGATCCTTAGAGGATTGGAATCCCAAACACCCTTTAAGTTACATATATTTCAGTTGACATTTCACTTGAGTTAAATTTACTGATATAAGAATGTTAATCCTAACTCGAGTGTTTTGTGTTTTGCTTCATGTTTGAGTCAAACTGAGTAACACAGCATTTGAGACTCACCTTTGGAGTTGGTGCTTCACTTGGATATCCATCTATATCTATTCATCTTTCAGCCATCCAGCTGTTTTATTCAGACTTGTCATCTGTTGTATTCGAGATTATATTGTATTTGAGATATTCTATTGTATTTTATTTCAAACTCTGATGTTTATATAGTAGTTTCATGAACTACTATTTATCTATTCTATGGCTTATTGTTGTAATACTCTGTGTTGGTGATTCTCTGATCGACTTATTTACTGTACACGTTGAATTTTGCCAAATATAAATCAACAATCTGATATTTTGAGCAATTCAAGTCCGATGTGTGCGGATGCGAATGGTTCGAAATAGCGGTTCATTACAAAATCTCACAATCGCAGCGGAACAAAATATAATATATAATAATAATTTTTTATACACAAAAGAATCTGTAACTGTTTATACTTAGAATCATCTGTAAAGGCCCGCAAATCCGTACCCCTTTGAACTAAAAAAATTCCACCACGGTTCTGTCCAAAGTGGCACAAATGTACGAGCCTTCAGGTAAAAGAAGAAAGAGGTAGAAGAAGAAGAAGAAATACAAACAACATCAGAGTCTCACAATCGCAGCGGAATAAAATATAATATATAATAACAGCTTTTAAATACAAAGGAATCTGTACTGTATACGTATACACACATACCATCATCAGAGTACTACAAACATCCATACAGAGACAACTCAATATATATCCATACACAATGGAAATAATAGTCAAATACGAAAGTACGCTCTGTCATCCAGCTCGTCTCCTGAGCTCCTTAGCTTTTAACCTGATCCTGTTTAACTCGGTCTGACCCGAGCATCATATAAAACAACACCCGAGTCAGTCTGAAAAACCAGCGTGAGAAATCACACTCAATTGAATTATTATATTTTCAAAAATCCTTAGAAAAACAAAAGCATCTCGTAAGACCACGCCACAAATAAACATGTCGGGTTTTTACCTTACGATAGCTAAAACTTTTTTTATCAAATTCGTCTGATATTATAATAGTGTCTATAGAAAGTAAAACAGAATCTAGCTGAAATGCTTGCATCTCACGTTTCAGCAATAGTTGGGCACAATCAAAACCGTACAGGCGCTTATTGGAGATTGGATTTCATACAATGACAGGGCTACTGGGGTACCGCCCGTCACAGTACCTGGTCTAGATCAGAGTACCGAGGAGCCACCCTAACTCCCCTGCAACACAAGACCGGAACTATCCCTTACTGGACAGTCCCAAGCAATATCACCCCGTGGTTGGCGCGACCAACCACCCACTAAGAAATAAAAAGGGACATCTAGACAGGGGAAACCTTACTCTCCAGTGGGGGCTTCCCACGAAGTCTTGCTGCACCTCCCCTGTTTTAGCCATTCCCGGTTGATGAGGCTAGAGGCTAAGCGTTACCTTTCAAGAACGAGTCCCACTTAAAATGCTCATCGTCCTCTTGACGATGTTCTGAAAGCATTCAATCCATACAAGTTGCCCTGGGTCTGGACAACTGAATCACCGTCTTCAACTCTTCACAGTCTTCATTCGTAATCGTTCAAACCGGATCGAAGTGGTTTTCGGATAATTAAATCCGATCCCGGACTCTTCGAAACGATCAGCGCATTGTCCAATATTGATATTCGATGATTTAACTATCAATTAATCATTCACAAGCAACCATCAAATAATTTCCTCAAATTATTTATCTCAAATATCTACTTAAGATATTATCTTCATATTTCAATGCCTTGAAATTAGATTCAATTCACTCTATTTATCGTGGAACCATTTAAGTCTTTTCCAACCATTTATAAAATTTTCCCACTTCAATAATTCTCAAAACTTGGAAAATATACCTTTATCTCTTATTTCGTTCCTCAAAAATTATTTACAGTCCCATTTGTAAATTTTCCAAAGCCATTTAGCTTAATAATATATCAGGTTTCATTCCTGCTTTTCTTGTGAATTTTATCTCACCTCGAAATTCACTAATCTTAAACTTGAGATTTATTCAAGTTCTCATAACCCTCTATAAAATCTTCCCTAAAGATCTTATTCAAATTAATTACACTTTCTTTACTTCAAGAGGATTTATAATTGGATTTTCAAACTTTTTTGAAAACACCTTGACTTATAAAGTAAGAATAATGGTTTTATTTCAAATTATGGTTTAAGGTAAAAATTTAATTCATATCCAGTTATTAATAAATTTTCAAAGCTGGTTTAGAAAACTATAATTTATTATAATAAATACTAAGCATTAAAATAACTTTTCCGAAATATTCTAAATATAGATAATAGTTCTTTACAAATTAAATAGTATAGTAATTTTTTTTATAAATATTCCTTTAAAACAAATTTATATTTTTAGAAAATCCAATATTCACTCATAAATTCCTCTTGACCATGTCCTCATTTTTTACTTCCAGAAATATTCAACTATTTCCTTCCAAAACCAATTTTCATAACTCAAATTAATTTCTCGCCATGACTTATCTCATTACGTATTTGCTGATACTTTCTATCTCATTTATAAACTCCGTCTATAAATTCACAACTCCCTTGAGTTTTCTTTTTTTCTTATAAAAAAACAATTTTATTCAAAGATCCTATCTTTATAATTTTATTTTTCAATAAAATCCCATATTTGTTCTTTACAAAATTCCATTTCTTAATAAGGTTCCTTTTATTTTATTTCTTAATAAAGTTCCTTTACTTTATTTCTTAATAAAGTTTTACTTTACTTCAAATTCATTCATCGATTACAATATTTCTTAGAATCTATGTATATAATTTAAATTTCCCAAACTCAACTTTAACTAATTTTAAGTATAACCAAAGTAATAAATATTCTTTTTATTTTTAATTTATTCTTAATAGAAATAAATCCAAATCCTAAAGAAATATTCTTTTAATTTAAGTTTCATTTAAATTCCTTCAATTAAATTATTTATAGCATTTAAAAATTAGAAAATTCCAATTTCCATGTTATTTAACGCTATATAATTCAATTCGCATGCAATTCCATATCAATTTATTCATCCTGTCATATGACAACATATATATATATATAATAAATAAATATTTTTGAGGAATCCTGTTGGATCCCTCCAACCTGTTTTCCCTGCATCCACAAATGTTAGCACAATAACATATCAATTCCACTTCAAAGTGGGATATCACGGTATATGGGTTTATAATATCATTCAGTGAATAAATTATTATAAATCAACCAAACACATCCAATGATTTAAATTTAACATTTAAATTAAATTTATGGCATCCAAATAAGTGAGAAAATCTCACCTTTGCCTTTAAGTTGCAATCCTTTCCAATCTCGACTTGTTTTCCATACTTTTGACCTTGAATAACAATTGTATGAATTTTATTAATATGTGGACCAATTGAATAATTATTTATCGTTTAATAAATTTATTCTTTAACTCTAGTAATTTAATTTTAACCAATGATTTATTTCAACAAATATTTAAATTTTAAACTAATCCTCCTTTATAAAAACTTTTAGTGACTAAAATAATTAAATAGGCTAATTAAGCAAATTAATCACCTAAGTAAATTATTTTTAAACGAACTAACAATATTTAAATTGTAGAGATGTATATTTATTTTTTTATTTATTTATATTTATCTCTTTGAAACTACTTATATATACTCATAAGAATAAGTAAATAGATTTCAAAAATCAAATTTTATATAGACTTCAAATAGTTTAAAATTCATATTTACTCCTAAAAATCCTATATATATACATATATTTTTAAATTAAACTAGAATAAATTTTTAAGATTTAAAACTTATTTAACAGTAAAGATAATAATTTTTTTTAACTTACTATATATTTAAATTTAATCCTAAAATTCAAAACTTAAATTAACTAAATGTAAAACAATTAATAAAATTCTACCTCGCTGCTCACTCGAGACCACTGCAACGACTACGCCAACTCGAAAACGACCCATCAACCAAGGCCATCACTAAGACACCACACCACCTACAACTTCAATGAGACCATCCGCCTCCATCGCCGACGCCCCCCCTCCGCGCGACCTACAAGCTGCTCAAGAAACACTCACGTGACCCCACGAACGAGCGACTCCAATCACTAGCGTCGCCACCGCGACCTCACTCTGAACTCCCCAGCATCGCGCGAGCCTCATCTTCAATCGCGAACCCTAATCCCCTCTAACTGCACCGACGACTCGCATCCATTACGCGAGCAAAACCAAGCCATCGCTATCAACACCCTATCGATTCCTCCTCCCTCTCGTCTTCCGATCGGCCGCGCCTCGTCCCCTCCCCCTAAGTCGAATCGATTTCAAGCTAGCGTACTCTTTTTTTTTTTAAAGAAAACCGTGGCATCGGTTATAAGGAAGAAAAGGGAAAAATGAAGAGGGTTTCGAAAGTAAAGATATGAGGGGTTTTGATTCGCGATTAAAAAGAAGATAAGCGGCCATTAATTTGATTTTTTATTTATTTTTTCTCTGATCGAAGCAAGAGACAGAAAGTGTCGCGATTAAAAGAAGATGGGAAGCGTATGAAGGAAAACGAGCTACAGCGTTTAGATGGAACGGCTGCGTATAGAGGAAGCTAGGTTAATTATTTTATTTTAAACTTTATATTTAAAACCTTCTCGAATTTTCAATTAAATTTTAGCGCGTTTGCTTATCGTACAATCACACGGTAGCTCCGAAAATTACGAAATTTTAAATCCGGTAATAATTCAATATTACGGATCCAACGGAACCGGTTTCGTCGAATTCCGAGATTGTGCCTCGGATGGCTATTTTTAAATATTAATTTAAACGATATATTTTAAAATCGAACACACCACTGTTAAATTCCAATTTTAACTCATTTATTATTTTCAGTATTTTTGATATGAATTCCATAAGCCTTTAAAATATTTAAAACAAGCTTACTACCCGAGATTTAATATTTTACCCGATGTTTAATTACTATTTTTAATAATTAATTAATTCAACGGGTCGTTATATTTAAATTCTGAATCCTTTCATCATATAAAACCAAACTGGTCATATTATAATCAAATTAAAGTTCAAATTAAATATTTAAATCCAATTTAAATATTGCAAATTAGCCGTTCAAAAATCCGGGTCGTTACATTCCTCCCCCCTTAAAAGAATTTCGTTTCCGAAATTACTAGTTAGGAAGAATGGTCCAATACCCGTTATTCTTCTCCAAAATCAACAATTTCAACATCCTACCAACTATCTTTTTAATAAAAGACGCATTACCCTTCTTATTAACTTTCCAAACTTTTCCCTAGTTTTCAAACTATACTATTTGTTTAACCAGTCAAGTTTCAATTTAAAACCAAATTTTGAATTATTAAATTTTTCACAAAATTTTTCTAACTCTCTAAATTCCCGAAATTTTTTGCCAGCGTCTCCTTTGCGCGGCTAGCTCGGTACAACTACAATATGGCTCTACGGCCTCCCAAATCCCAAAAGAAAACAAAAGGCCAAGTGGCTCGATCAAAATCCCAATCAATTTTCATATAGAAACTTAAACACATACCTTTTTGTCGAGCATTACAATTTATCTTCTGAAATCAAAATCAACTCTCTTTACCTTTATATTACCTGCATATCTTACACAGCAATATGTCCACTCACAATATTCAAAAACAATTTATCGACTTTCTGACAAATGTCAATATCTATTCATTCAAACATTATTTTAGATTATATTTGAAATATCAAATTCCCAATTGAGAATGCATCATTCCTTACTTAAGTTAGTATAAGCATTTTGTGCGTTTCTTATATTTATATTCATCTTACCACTTTAGTTTGTATCTATTCTTATTCAAATTGATTCTTCCATTTCCACATGAATTCAATTTATCTTTAACTCTGAATATTTAAATTCTATTTTTCATTTATAACAAATTCATGTCATTATTTTAAATTAGTTTCATTCACTAATTTATTTCAATTTCCAATTTGAAAACGTTTGTCGTTAACAAAATTTTCAAAAAAATCTCAAAAATTTTCTAACTCCCAAAATTTCCGAAATTTTTTGGCAGAGTCCCCTCTGTACGGAGGAGCTTTTGCAATTTGACAATTGATATAAATATATATACATCGACCCACACGGTCGGAAAATCAAAAACAGTTCATATTTCCTAGTTTGTATTGCGTAGGCGTACCTTATTTAGCATTTTAAGCAAGCGGCGTATTTATTTAAGCATTTGCGTGCCCAAAATCCCGTTATACAGTCTTCTGGTACCTGTACTTACTCAATTTAAACATATAAGTAACATATTTATGAAATTTATAACATTTTACCCATTTAAACAACCACAACAATCAATAACATAAATAATGCATTCCAAATGACTTACGTATGCAATTGGTATGGTTTCTAACTTTAGTTCAATTTGTTTTTAATCGATTATATACCATTTGCATTCAGCTTTAAGTGAGTTACGACTCATTTACTTATCTTCAATCCCTTTTCAAGTCCAGACAAACCCATTTTCAATTTACTTGATTTCAAAATCAATTTTGCTACTTATCAATTCAAAGTCGTATTCTATAACAATATATACAAGCAGTTTGTATAAACAATTGATAAGGTTCCAATTAAATCCAATTGCTTTTACTCGATTTATATCATCATATCCGATTCAGAATGATTTTCAATATCATTCTTTTTATATTCAATTTTATTTTTAATTCAATCTATTTTATATTCATGGCAATCGATGAAAAACAAGTTTATTTACTCCTATCATTCCATAGAACTTATTAATCTTGTTTACGACAACAACAATTATTTCCATGCAAATTCGACAATATCCATTCAAACAATAGTTTCTTTAGTTTTATAACTATTTTAAAATTGATTCCCACTCAATTTATATTTAAATCCATTCCATTCCAATTTCTTTAAAATCCATATATCTGCATTTACTTTATTTTTACATTGATTTTTATTCAAACCCATTTTATAAAGCTTGACAACTTCCATGCTTATGATTAATAACCATTTTCCCAAACTTATACAAGTCATGCTTCATTCAATTTTATATTTAAGTCAATTCACTTTAAATCATTTAAATTTCATAACTTAAGTTCATTTCATTTGCCCATAAATTCTTTTTCAATTTAATTTTATTCTATTTAAATCTAATCTCTTTCATTTACTACTTAGCTCGGTTAATTTATTTGCTCAATTCTTTTAAAAATTTCAATTTCCATGTTCGATTCATTCTCGAACTTATTTAATTAATTTCAAGACCATCTTCACTTTATTTATATCATTTGGGTTTTATTCGCACTTCAAGCCAATTCATTTATAATCCAATTTCATTTTACTTGCTAACCAATCCAAGTTGAATTTTATATTTATAACTCAAGGTCTGTTCCTCCTATTCACGTTAATTCACAATCCAATTTTATTAATTCTCAATTCAACTTCTATTTGACCAATTCAAATTTCAATTTAATTCAAATACAACTGAATTTTATTTTCAGTTTAATTCAATTTACTTCCAAATTAGTTCACTTCCACTTCCAATTCTACATTGGACTTTTATCTTCAAAAATCATCTTATTATTTTATCTGTGTTCAATTTTATTTTATAATTCAAGTTTGGATTTTTTTATATTTCATTTTTCAAATACAAAACAGTTTTATTTTGGCTTCCAATTTACTTCTTCATATTTTTCTTTTATAAGTCACACATTTATTTATATTCACATTTCCAACCATTAATAATCAATCTCATTCATCTTCTACTTTTAATTCGGAATTATATATTTTACTTTGTCAAGTATATTTTTATTTCCATGCTCTAACCTTTATGGGCTATTTTAAATTCATTCACTCCAATACAATTTCTTATTCAACTTACTTTTACTTGTTAAAGTAAGATTTTAATTCCACTTAATATTATCTACAACTCAACTGAATTTTATTTCAATTTAATTTGTTTAACTTAATTTCAGTTAAATCTAGCATCATACTATACTCTTTAATCCACCAGTTCACTTGGATTTAATTAAATAAGAACTTAATTTCATTTAATATCATCCACATCTCAATTCATTTCCTTTCAATCTTAAATTTAAATACAATTATAAGCTTAAGTTAATCTTAACCAAAATTTAATTTCTATTAAATGTTTCCAATCCAATTCATTTACATTCTAAATTTGATTTACTTCATCAATTTATTTATATCATTATTTCCCATCATTAGTTAAAATTCCAAAAATTAAAATTTTAACTTAATCCAATTTAAATCCTTATTTTTGACTTCTTTTTCAATTTTAACTCCAAAATCTCTTACTTTCCTTGGTTATATAAGCCATTTTAAATCTTATAATCTTATTTTTCTATAATACTATCATCCAAACACTTTAATTATATATAATAATTTGCAGAAAATCATTTCTTTTTGTATCAAATATATTTGGGTAAAATTATTTCATTTACCCGCTTTCGAAAACAATATTGTGTCGAATTGTTCTATTCAAGTGTTTAGAAACCCCTTCGGCATAGTTGTGCAGATTGTGCTGACAAAGGTTCATATACCACTCAATAAATCAATCAAATCAATATAAAATCATTTTATATTCACTAACAAAAACGCTCTCATATCTATTAATACACTCAAGCTCATCCTAGAGTACTAATGACTCTATCTCTAATGAGTAATTCCCACCAGAGCCAAGGTTCTCGCTTAACCTTTCAGCTCTGATACCAAGTGTAAAGGCCCGCAAATCTGTACCCCTTTGAACTAACAAAATTCCACCACAGTTCTGTCCAAAGTGGCACAAATGTATGAGCCTTCGGGTAAAAAAAGAAAGAGGTAGAAGAAGAAAAAAAAAACAACATCAGAGTCTCACAATCGCAGCGGAATAAAATATAATATATAATAACAGCTTTTAAATACAAAGGAATATGTACTGTATACGTATACATACATACCATCATCAGAGTACTACAAACATCCATACAGAGACAACTCAATATATATCCATACACAACGGAAATAATAGTCAAATACGGAAGTACGCTCTGTCATCCAGCTCGTCTTCTGAGCTCCTTAGCTTTTAACCTGATCCTGTTTAACTCGGTCTGACCCGAGCATCATATAAAACAACACCCGAGTCAGTCTGGAAAACCAGCGTGAGAAATCACACTCAATTGAATTATTATATTTTCAAAAATCCTTAGAAAAACAAAAGCATCTCGTAAGACCACGCCACAAATAAACATGTCGGGATTTTACCTTACGATAGCTAAAACTTTTTTTTATCAAATTCGTCTGATATTATAATAGTGTCTATAGAATGCAAAATAGAATCTAGCTGAAATGCTTGCATCTCACGTTTCAGCAATAGTTGGGCACAATCAAAATCGTACAGGCGCTTATTGGAGATTGGATTCCATACAATGGCAGGGCTACTGGGGTACCGTCCGTCACAGTACCTGGTCTAGATCAGAGTACCGAGGAGCCACCCTAACTCCCCTGCAACACAAGACCGGAACCATCCCTTACTGGACAGTCCCAAGCAAGATCATCCCGTGCTTGGCGCGACCAACCACCCACTAAGCCGAAATAAAAAGGGACATCTAGACAGGGGAAACCTTACTCTCCAGTGGGGGCTACCCACGAAGTCTTGCTGCACCTCCCCTGTTTTAGCCATTCCCGGTTGATAAGGATTGAGGCTAAGCGTTACCTTTCAAGAACGAGTCCCATTTAGAATGCTCACCGTCCACCTAACGATGTTCTGAAAGCATTCAATCCATACAAGTTGCCCTGGGTCTGGACAAACCGAATCACCGTCTTCAACTCTTCACGATCTTCATTCGTAATCGTTCAAACCAGATCGAAGTGGTTTTCGGATAATTAAATCCGATCCCGGACTCTTCGAAACGATCAGCGCATTGTCCAATATTGATAGTCGGTGATTTAACTATCAATTAATCATTCTCAAGCAACCATCAAATAATTTCCTCAAATTATTTATCTCAAATATCTACTTAAGATATTATCTTCATATTTCAATGCCTTGAAATTAAATTCAATTCACTCTATTTCTCGTGGAACCATTTAAGTCTTTGCCAACTATTTATAATATTTTCCCACTTCAATAGTTCTCAAAACTTGGAAAATATACCTTTATCTCTTATTTCGTTCCTCAAAAATTATTTACAGTCCCATTTGTAAATTTTCCAAAGCCATTTAGCTTAATAATGTTTCAGGTTTCATTCCTGCTTTTCTTGTGAATTTTATCTCACCTCGAAATTCACTAATCTTAAACTTGGGATTTATTCAAGTTCTATAACCCTCTATAAAATCTTCCCTAAAGATCTTATTCAAATTAATTACACTTGCTTTATTTCAAGAGGATTTATAATTGGATTTTCAAAACATTTTTGAAAACATCTTGACTTATAAAGTAAGAATAATGGTTTTATTTCAAGTTATAGTTTAAGGTAAAAATTTAATTCATATCCAGTTATTAATAAATTTTCAAAGCTGGTTTAGAAAACTATAATTTATTATAATAAATACTAAGCATTAAAATAACTTTTCCGAAATATTCTAAATATCGATAATAGTTCTTTACAAATTAAATAGTATAGTAATTTTTTTTTATAGATATTCCTTTAAAACAAATTTATATTTTTAGAAAATCCAATATTAACTCATAAATTCCTCTTGACCATGTCCTTATTTCTTACTTCCAGAAATATTCAACTATTTCCTTCCAAAACCAATTTTCATAACTCAAATTAATTTCTCGCCGTGACTTATCTCATTACGTATTCGCTGATACTTTCTATCTTGTTTATAAACTCCGTTTATAGATCCATAACTCCCCTGAGTTTTCTTTTTTTTATTATTTATAAAAAAACAATTTTATTCAAAGATCCTAGCTTTATAATTTTATTTTTCAATAAAATCCCATATTTGTTCTTTACAAAATTCCATTTCTTAATAAGGTTCCTTTTATTTTATTTCTTAATAAAGTTCCTTTACTTTATTTCTTAATAAAGTTTTACTTTACTTCAAATTCATTCATCGATTACAATATTTCTTAGAATCTATGTATATAATTTAAATTTCCCAAACTCAACTTTAACTAATTTTAAGTATAACCAAAGTAATAAATATTCTTTTTATTTTTACTTTATTCTTAATAGAAATAAATCCAAATCCTAAAGAAATATTCTTTTAATTTAAGTTTCATTTAACTTCCTTCAATTAAATTATTTATAGCATTTAAAAATTAGTAAATTCCAATTTCCATGTTATTTAACACTATATAATTCAATTCGCATGCAATTCCATATCAATTCATTCATCCTGTCATATGACAACATATATATATAATAAATAAATATCTTTGAGGAATCCTGTTGGATCCCTCCAACCTGTTTTCCCTGCATCCACAAATGTTAGCACAATAACATATCAATTCCACTTCAAAGTGGGATATCACGGTATATGGGTTTATAATATCATTCAGTGAATAAATTATTATAAATCAACCAAACACATCCAATGATTTAAATTTAACATTTAAATTAAATTTATGGCATCCAAATGAGTGAGAAAATCTCACCTTTGCCTTTAAGTTGCAATCCTTTCCAATCTCGACTTGTTTTCCATACTTTTGTCCTTGAATAACAATTGTATGAATTTTATTAATATGTGGACCAACTGAATAATTATTTGTCGTTTAATAAATTTATTCTTTAACTCTAGTAATTTAATTTTAACCAATGATTTATTTCAACAAATAATTAAATTTTAAACTAATCCTCCTTTATAAAAACTTTTAGTGACTAAAATAATTAAATAGGCTAATTAAGCAAATTAATCACCTAAGTAAATTATTTTTAAACGAACTAACAATATTTAAATTGTAGAGATGTATATTTTTATTTATTTATTTATATTTATCTCTTTGAAACTACTTATATATACTCATAAGAATAAGTAAATAGATTTCAAAAATCAAATTTTATATAGACTTCAAATAGTTTAAAATTCATATTTACTCCTAAAAATCCTATATATATAGATATATTTTTAAATTAAACTAGAATAAATTTTTAAGATTTAAAACTTATTTAACAGTAAAGATAATTTTTTTTTAACTTACTGTAAATTTAAATTTAATCCTCAAATTCAAAACTTAAATTAACTAAATGTAAAACAATTAATAAAATTCTACCTCGCTTCTCACTCGAGACCACTGCAACGACTACGCCAACTCGAAAACGACCCATCAACCACAGCCATCACTAAGACACCGCACCACCTACAGCTTCAATGCGACCATCCGCCTCCATCGCCGACGCCCCCCCTCCGCGCGACCTGCAGCTGCTCGAGAAACACTCACGTGACCCCACGAACGAGCGACTCCAATCACTATCGTCGCCACCGCGACCTCACTCCGAACTCCCCAGCATCGCGCGAGCCTCATCTTCAATCGCGAACCCTAATCCCCTCTAACTGCACCGACGACTTGCATCCATCACGCGAGCAAAACCAAGCCATCGCTATCAACACCCTATCGATTCCTCCTCCCTCTCGTCTTCCGATCGGCCGCGCCTCGTCCCCTACCCCTAAGTCGAATCGATTTCAAGCTAGGGTTCTCTTTTTTTTTTAATGAAAACCGTGGAATCGGTTATAAGGAAGAAAAGGGAAAAACGAAGAGTGTTTCGAAAGTAAAGATATGAGGGGTTTTGATTCGCGATTAAAAAGAAGATAAGCGGCCATTAATTTGATTTTTTATTTTTTATTCTCTGATCGAAGCAAGAGACAGAAAGTATCGCGATTAAAAGAAGATGGGAAGCGTATGAAGGAAAACGAGCTACAACGTTTAGATGGAACGGCTGCGTATAGAGGAAGCTAGGTTAATTACTTTATTTTAAACTTTATATTTAAAACCTTCTCGAATTTTCAATTAAATTTTAGCGCGTTTGCTTATCGTACAATCATACGGTAGCTCCTAAAATTACGAAATTTAAAATCCGGTAATAATTCAATATTACGGATCCAATGGAACTGGTTTCGTCGAATTCCAAGACTGTGCCTCGGATGGCTATTTTTAAATATTAATTTAAACGATATATTTTAAAATCGAACACACCACTGTTAAATTCCAATTTTAACTCATTTATTATTTTCAGTATTATTAATATGAATTCCATAAGCCTTTAAAATATTTAAAACAATCTTACTACCCCAGATTTAATATTTTACCCGATGTTTAATTACTAATTTAATAATTAATTAATTTAATGGGTCGTTATATTTAAATTCTGAATCCTTTCTATCATAAAAAACCAAACTGTTCATATTATAATCAAATTAAAGTTCAAATTAAATATTTAAATCCAATTTAAATATTGCAAATTAGCCGTTCAAAAATCCGGGTCATTACATCATCAGAGTACAATATTCAATTACATCAAACTGGACAGTTATATAACTTGTCCTTACACGGCGGAATATAAGTCCAGTACAGAGACATGTCTGAAACTCCTCCAGCTAGTCTCCTGAGCTCCATAGCATTTAACATGAACCTATGATACTCGGTCTGACCCGAGCATTATAATAAAATAACACCCGAGTCAGTTTGGAAAACCAGCGTGAGAAAACACACTCAATTTCAATTATTAACTTTTCAAAAACCCTTAAAAAATAAAGGTATCCCGTAAGACCACGTCACGAATAAACATGGCGGGTTTTTACCTTACGATAAACAAAACAGTTTATGTCAAAATCATCTGATATTATAGTTTCTATAGAAAGTAAATAGAAAATAGCTGAAATGCTTGCATCTCACATTCCATCATAGTTGGGCACAATCAAAACCATACGGTGCTTATTGGAGAATGGATTCCAACTAAATGACTAGGCACTGGGGTAAGACCTGTCACACTACACATCTAGAACAACATATCGGGACTACGCTGGGATCCCCTGCTACACAAGACCGGCCTACCCCTGACCTAGATAGACCGCATATGTTATCATCCTAGGTGTTCCCACCTTACAACCGAGCACTCCTTCCATGCACAACCATATCCATAATAAATAGGTTTTCTGAGGACATCTAGAAAGGTGATAAAATACCATACTTGGGTGCGACCTACTTAGGCTTGCTGCATCTCCCATGGTTTAGTCATTCCCCTATTGATGAGGTTCGAGGCTAAGGTTTACCTCTCGAGAAAATTTTACTTAGAATACTTTTAACACCTCAATACTTAGAATTATTTCCAAATTTCTATTTCTATACTTAGGGAAAATATTACCCGTCTTATTTTCCAAAACTCTTTCAATATTAAATTTCCAGAGAATTATTCCGTATCTCATTCCAAAAATCTCCAGAATCATAAATAAATTTCCTCTCCTCAAAATCATATCCTTTTATAGGCCCCTTTTTGAATCTTGAGAGAATTTATAAAATAAATTTTCAATCACTTCAACTCCATATATATAAATAAAATAAGCATTTTAAAGAATATTTTTTTAAAAAAAAATATGTTTAAATAATTATTTAAAATATCGAAAACACTTTTATAAACATTGGTAACTCATCTTTAGTTAGACAAATAAATTTCAAAGCTGATTTCTAAAAGTTAAAATTAAATACTTAATATTTGAAAATCTACTTACCATAGTATATTTCAAACTCAACTGTTTAAGATTCCATAGTTTTAAAATGATAAAAAATTCCTTTAAAATAAACTCACTTCATAAAGTTTAATTTTTTTAAAATCTCAATAACTAATTTAACTCATAACTTCCTCTCGATTACACAACACATCGATTTATCTTCACTTCCCTAACCATTTCTATTTCAAAAATAGGAGCTACTATTTTTCTCAACTTTGTTTCCATATTCTAATATAAATTCAGCCTATGAATTTATATTCCAATTATCATCTAATATCGAGTTCCTTTATTTATAAATATCGCCATCAATTTTATATCCTCTTTTATTTTACCCGTTTAAAACAAATCTTATTTATAAAATCCTGCTATATACATTTATTTCTTATAAATTTCTTTTACTCTACCAATCTATTTTCAATATTGATTTGGAATACTTTTTTTATTTTTCCAGAATATCATTCATAAATTCTCTTATATTATTCATTTTCAAAAAAATCTTAATTAATTTATCCACAACAGTTAAGTATATCCAAATCAGTTATATTTTTCTAATTCAATTTCTTTAAAATGACTCCAATTCCAATATATATATTTTACTATCAAATTTCCTTCAATCCCATAAATTAAAAAAAATTATAGTTTTAAAATTTTCAAAATTCAGGCCAGTGCTACAATATCATCCAATAATCCCAATCATTACAATAATCTATAATAGATTATTCTACATAAATCATATATCACTATATATGAAAATTAAATGACACATTTTGAGGAATCACTTGGATCCCTCCAACCTCTTTCCCTGCATCCACAGATGTTAATATAACATATAAAAATACCAATCCCACTTCGAGGGGGATATCGTGGTATAAAAGGTCATTCGCTATTATACGGGGTGCATAGGGTCTCATCTGCTATAATGTGCGGGAATATCACTCCAAATACTAATATATATACTACTATATATATATATATATTGTACTATGTCATTCAACCAGATAATAATTAATAACTTTAACCAAGCGTCCAAAATAAATTTTAACGATTTAAAATTAAATTTGGTAATCCAAACGAGTGAGAATTTCTCACCTTTGATTTTCACTTTGCAATTTGTTCCAACTTCAACTTGATTTCACAATTTTTAGACCTCGCATAAACAAATTACAAACTTGTAAATATTCAATGTATAATATGATTTATATATCCTAATCACCATAGTACATATTTTAAAATTAACCAGTAAGTTTAATATGTATATTTTTTTTTTCTAATATATATTTATTTATTAAATTAAAATAAAACGAAACTATTTTATACCTCACCGGCACACTTGTGATGACCCCATCACATCCCGTCGACCTAAGCTACTGTCGTACGTCTCCTAACCTCAGAACGACGGCCTCCATCGCTTGGAACATCACCACCACCCTCACCTAGAACACCACCACACTTAGAGCACTCAGCCAAAATCCTCACAATATCCTACAATCCCACACCTGAGCTCCCTGGCGCCACCTAGCCCTTACGCAAACACCCATCGACCTCCGACCTCGCCTAAGCCCATGCTTATGCACGTGCGTACGTGACCTCACCTGCTCACGTCATTGCGATGGACTCACGATGAAATCTTCAATCGCGAGATCAATGCCCAGTCAAAACAAGCTCACAACCCCCTCCCTTGCATGTGAAATCGCCGCGCCTCTCCCCTCTATGCCGAAATTGCAGCCGCCATGCTCGATACTTTCCCTTCAAATTTGATGCATCACTGTCGAACTCCACAGATTTCTGACCTTCCTCCCTTTGCACGAGCGTGTGTGCCTCTGCTTCTCGCCATTTGAACCGAGTGAGGAAGGAAACTTCGTGTTTCGAATCGAATTCGTCTGCCATTTATTTTTATAACGAAGTGGTCCTTGATTTACAAAAGGGAGGAAGGAAGATAAATATACGCGATTTTTAACTTGATTTTGTTTGTCGAATCCTTTCTATATATTTTTCGTCAAAGTATCGGCCTTCCATTTTTAATCAAGGGAAAGAAGAAGTCGTATGATATAAAGGAGGAGAGAGGGGGCAAGACGTGATGTTGAAAAGAAGGTAGCAAGTTGGGTAAGAGCTACAGTGTTTTGAAGATGAGAGAAAAAAAGCTGATTTGAAAATATAGTGAAGTCAAGAAATATATATTATTAAAATTTTCTTTTCGTCTTGATTTCATAGCTTAAATTCCGACCTCCTATTGAGGCATTCCGCAAGGCATTTATAATGTTATACCCCTATTTCGAACACAATGGAAGATGTTTCGAGTCCTATTACGATCGTATGGAGAAGATAGCTTTTTGGACCTATTTTTATATTGAATTTTCGATATTAAATTCAATGCAT
The DNA here is from genome assembly GCA_030765085.1 of Allium cepa. Taxonomy (NCBI): domain Eukaryota; kingdom Viridiplantae; phylum Streptophyta; class Magnoliopsida; order Asparagales; family Amaryllidaceae; genus Allium; species Allium cepa. Next base: position 663,336,072 of record CM060934.1, on the reverse strand, counting down.
TTATATACGTACGACCAAACGATAACTCTAGACGTATCGAACTTGAAATCTGATGATAATACACTATCACAGATCCAATGGAACTGGTTTTGTCGAATTCCGAAACTCCGTCTCGAAAGGTTATTTTTTAATGTCAATTTAAACAATATATTTTAAATTTGAATAATCACTTTTAAATTCAATTTAAAAGGTTTCATTATCTTCAATATCATTAATATAAATTTTATAAGCCTTTAAATTATTTTTATCGAGCTTGAAACCCAAGATTCAATAATTTAACCAAATATTAAATTCAATAATTAGATTATTCAATAAATCATTATAGTTGAATTCTTAATTTATTTTATAAATAAAAATCAAATCTTCATATTCAAAATCAATCTATAGTTCAAATTCAATATTTAAAACCATTTAAATATTCCAAATCAAACGTCGAAAATTCGAGTCGTTACACATATATTAGCTTTCCATTTCGAAAAATAATCATAACAAGTAATGGTAAATTTTAATCATTTTGCTATCAATTCGTATCGCCTCCTATCCCTGTTTTATTGATCAGTACATTGCTAGTATTATATTGTACGTTTTGCATCAGACTTCATTAAGCATATTATTTCTTAAAATCGGATTTCCATAAGTGTATTAGATTTCCTCATGGTATAAAAATGGAAAACAAATTAGTAGGATTAAACATAAGTTTGTTTTAATTAAATAAATAATGAGCGCACTAAATGGTATTATTAGTTTACCATTCGGTCGTCATTTTTATTTTTATATCTCTCTCTTTTCTTATATGTAAGTATGCGCGTTTACGTATACCTAAATTTTATATTATCAATACTATATTTTATACTATTTCATAAGATTTACTTAATTCTAATATTCATTGATATTACATTTCCTTAACTATTGTACATAAATTCCCTTAACATATGAATTTGCAATAATTTTTAATTACATGGCACTACCTACATATTTATATCATTACTTAATTGAATTATTCCTTGAAATATTTCATATTTTAAGCAAATTAGATTATTTAAAGTGTATATTAATCAGACTATGTAAGATATAAATACAATAAGTTGTTTTATAAAAGATTACATGAAATAGTAAGTTTCATTAATTTAGTACTTATTCAAATAATGTTTGGAAACAAAATATTAAATGTTCAACCTTCAAAAATGATATTTTTTCTAAACTAAACTTTAGTCGATGATGATGAATTATAAAGATTCTTGCAAAGTAATAAATAATAAAACCTACCATTCTCCCATTCCTTACTTGGACATATTTTCTAATATTCTTTTCCTATTGCTCTACTTATTGCTTAAACTTATTGAAACTTCCAGTACAAACTCATTTATCTATAACTTTGTTGTAACATTTTTTATAAGGCAAATCAACATGTAAAAAGTTTTATTTTTGTAATATCCCAGAAATTTCCAGGAATTTAAAAAGTGATAATCTCTTAATTTAAATTATTTGAAATTGATAAAAAAATTATTTTCAAAAATAAATAACCAAGTAATAATAATATAATGTCTTAATTATGGTTATAGATTGGTTTTTAAAATAGGAATAATTATTTTGTATTGTGTAAATAAATTCTAAATGGACTTATCGTTTTCAAAGTTAATTAGTGTGTTATATATATTTCTGTGTATTTAAATTGATTTTTAAAATAGGATAAATTATTATAAATAATAATGAGCTTATTTAAAAATTGATATTTGTATTTATTTAAATTAATTTTAGACTTGGTTCTTAAATTGACTTTGAATTTGAATATAAATTTGAATTTAAGGGAATATACATACATCTTAAAATAAAATAATAATATAGTTTGGTTTTAAATATATAGATAATGTTTTTAGTTAAATATAAGAATTGTTTTATATTTTTCTTTTTATAGAAATTTATCTATAGGAATTTGGATATGTATTTATTTAATAAGAATAAATACAAAGTTTGTGAAATAGCATTTAAAAATTTGAGTTTCCAATATTTTATATAATTTTATTTAAATTATAAATTGGTTTTATTTTCTTTTCTTTTAAAGATTGTATTTATATAAATTTAGAAAAGTGTTTATAAATTATTAAATGTATTTGTTAATTAGGAATTTAATTAGAAAAGCATTTATAAACTAAGAAAACATATTTGTTAATTAGGAAATTAATTTAAAAAGCTTTTAAAATTCTTTTAGGATAAAAATAAATAAATGTTGACAAGTGTTAAAGTTATAATCACTTTGAAAACAAGTGTTAAACATTTAAAATAAGCTAGAGACAAATGTCCATTTTTTTTTGAATTTTCTTTTAATTTAATAAAACTGAAAATTAGCCTATATAAACACTATCTTTTCTTCATTTTCATTTTTTTTTTAATTTTATGTTCAGTCCTAAAAGAAACTAGAATATCCATGCAATTTTCACTCTTCAAAGAAATCAGAAAATCCTTAAAAATCAGACCTGAAATCTCCTCAAATTCCAATCTGCAAAATTTTGCTCCCTGTAAAACTTCTTCCCAAATCTGCCATCTACTCCTCAAATTCAAACAATCCATAAATAAACTTGAAAGTCCTGTAACCTATTTTCTTAACCAAAATACAGAAACTTGAAATCATGCGCAGATCAAATCTGCATTTCCCATGTCTGTAACTTCCTCATACAAAATCTGCAATATGTTTCAAAAGTTCAAATGCAAATTTCAATCCAGTTCTAAATTTCCCATGTCTGCAACATCTTTCATGTGCATGTAAGTACTCCAGTTTCTAAATCACAGCCATTTCAAAATTCAAGCATTTGCAAGCGAATCTGGGTCAAGGAAAACCTGAAGCATTTCTTTTATAGCAAATCAAGTATTCAGTTTTTCTGGAATTAATATACAATTGCATGCAGTTTTCAATCCAGTTCTTTTTCAAAGGCTCTGCATCTCCTTGATAGGTGAGTAAACCTTTTAATTAAAATTTAAGTAAGTAATTGATTGTTGCTTATAAAAAATTTAAGTTGAATGATGCTTGATTGATTTTTTTTCTGCATATATATGTGTATGAGTTAATGGATGCATGTCTGTTTCCACTCTGTTTGAAATTACAGGGTGAAATATAATTCAAAATCAGTTAGCACCTTTCTGTGATTAGTTTTACATTGAGATGTCTAAACAAAATTTGATTAAAACCACAAGATTTAAATTTAAAAAAATATATAAAAAGAACTAGAAAACCCGTAGTTCAGTTTTCCAGGGAACTTCAAAACTCTCTGCATTTCATAAAAAAAAGAGAAGTGAGTAAACATTTTAATTCAAATTCTAAGTAATTTTAGGTTTGCTTTCAGATGATTTCTGAGATAAATTGTTTTTGCATGTGAATAATCTGGATATGAATATTTTTATATGATAATTGTGAACTGTGCATGTCAAATATCTCCCTGTTTTACAGGTTTAATGTTTATAAATGTGTAAAATTTCATATCTTTTTATTTATTCATTATTAACACTTAGATTAAAAATAAATTAACTAAGTATTAGCATAATCTAGGTACTGAATATATAAAAAAGTATTTATGAACTAAAGGTATGCTTGTATCTGGGAAAAAACAGTAGGAATCTGTAAACTTGCAAAACTCAAGTGTTGTAAATTATTGATTCAAGTTTAATTCTTGAATCAATTATGGAAAATAAGATTTTAAAAACAAATATCACAATTTTTAAATTGTATTGAATGAGAATTTGGGTTTTAGCTGGAAATTGGTTTTTGATCAAAATCTGATGATCTATGCATCTGGGGTGTTCTGGGTTCTTGATGGAGCTAGAATAGGATTGGGGAGTGTGGCAAAAATTGTTGAAGGGTAGTTAATCCATCATGAAGTTTGGATTTGCTAAATTTTGTTTTTAAACCTAGTTTTGTTCGAACTTGGAAATTTGTCTACTGCATCTTCATTTTTGCATTGAGCTTGAAGAGATTTTGGGAATTTGATCGTGGAAGCTTGGGAATGGTGTGGCCAGATTTTCTGATGATCTAGTGGTCGGCGACATGGAAGCGGGGTGTTTTCAGGAAGAGGTTGTGGGTTCGAGTTTAACTGAGGAGCTCGATTTTGATATGGGTACTTTAGTGACGAAGTGGTGGTCGGGATTGTTTGCAGTGGGTGTCGCTGACATATGGGAGGGGCTGGAGTTGGTCGCGGCGGCGTTGATCGTCGGTGCACTTACACAGGAGGTTGGGTGTTGGTGGTTTGTGTTTGTTTGGGGAGGTTGTTTTGTCTCGGGTTGTAACTCGCTCGAGTTTTAACTCGAGTATGTCGAGTAAATGTTTTAGCCTATAGAACTTTCTTTGTTTACAGGTTTTCTAATCTAATATTTTAACTGAAACTTAAATTAAGTTTTGAAATAGAAGAAGGGGAAAAAGAAACTCTGGTGTTTTTCTTGGGGTTTTGATCGAGTTAGACCCGAAGTTTTATTAAGGAAAATTTTCAAAAATATTTAAAGAAATTATTTTTAAAACATGTTTAAATTTTAAATAAAGTATCTTTGAAATTTTGGGTATGAATCTTGTTTTAAATTTATTTTTGATTAAATAAATGTTTCTTTGACATTGTTTTATGGAGATGAACTTTATTTAATTTAAATCTTGTTAAATCAAGTTAAAGTATTTTAAAACCTTAATAGAGATGGATTTATAAAGTTTTTATAAAAAGTAAGTATATTGATTTAAATTTAAAACTTGATTTAAACCATTACTTGATGATATTTTGAAGTATTTAAAGGAAGTTGTGTTTTGTAAACTTTAAATTATTATATTGAATTAGTATTTTAAACTTAATTAATAATTTGATTAAGTAAAGTTAATTTTGAAAAGTAAATTGTTTTAATAAGCAAAATTAAGATAAGGTTTTATCTCAAGATAATTATGGTTAAATAAATTGAAATTAATTAAGTTTGTTAAGAAGTTTAAGTGTATTAATTAACTTAATTAATTAAGTTTAAAAAAAGGTTAATTAAGTAATTAATTAAGTATAATTATTAATTTAATTAACTAATAATTATGATGATTTAATTAATGACTAATGATTAATTAAATTATAATTATTAATTAAGTAAGTAATTAAACTAGTAAATAAGTTTTAATTGGCTTTTCTTAATTAATAATTAAAAGGTTATTAATCTATAATGAAAGTTAATTAAGAAATAATTAACTAATATTAAAGGTTAATTAATTATAATTAAAGATTGATTAATTATAATTATGGATTAATTAATTTGTGATTAAGGTTGTTAATTAAGAATTAAGTTTTATTAATTAATGATTAAGAGATAATTAATTGATTAATCAAGGTTAATTAATTAATTATAAAAGTAATTAGGGATCGATTACTTTGTATTAAAGGATTGATTAATAATTGAGATTTATTAATTAATAGTTGAAGATAATTAATCTGAATTTAATGATTAATTTGGTTAAATAGTAATTAAGGGATGAATTACTCGATTATGATTTATGGGGTGTTTGTGATCAAGTTAAGTTAATTAATTTGTTAAATTAATTAAAGATAGTCACTTGATAAATGATTAAGTATGTTTACTTAATAAGTTTTGATAAGAGAAATTACTTAAGATAAGTAATTGATGAATATATTACAGGGGTAATTAAGATAAGTGAAATTACTTATTTGGAAGTAATTTTAAATGGATAATTACTTGTTAAAGTAATTAAGGGTTTATTACTTGGTGTAATAAATCAAAGAATTTATAAAAGTAATCAAAGTAATTAAGAATAATTAATTACTGTTTATATTTATTAAAGTTGATTAATTGAAGCAATTAATTTAAGCATGATTAATTAATGTAATTAATTAAGAAATAATGCAATTAATTATAGTTAATTAATTGATGGAAGTAATTAATTAAGGTTCATTAATTAATATGATTAATGAGAATAATTAAGGATTAATTACTTGATTAAGAGTTAATTAATCAAGGTTGATTAATTAAGATAATGATTAATTAATTGGTTTAATTAATGGATAAGTAAGCAAGATTTATTGTGATGAAGGTAATTAATTTAATTAATTTTAAATTAATTAAGAGATGAAGTAATTAATTTAATTCACTTTAAATTAATTAGAGATGGAGATAGTTAATTTAATTCATTTTCAATTAATTATGTTGTGATTAAGTAAATCATTGCTTATGTATGAATATGTGACATTGATTGTCTTGAATGGATGTAATCTCAGAAATGAGATAGGTAATGTTGTGTGGTATGAATGCTTGGTTGCATTGTGATGGTAATATAGATTATCTATAGTGATGATGATATGGATTACCTATTTTGTTATGGATCATCTGTTTATTATGATAATGTGATTATCAATGGTAACTTGTGAATTATCTATCTGTGTGTATATAGATAGTTGAATTGTTTAACTTTAAACAACTTGGACCTAAAAGATACGTTTTGGATTTCGATGAGACCGGGATCGGGTTTCCATATTTGGATATCCGAAAACCACATCGATCCAAATTAACGATAGGTCGTGAATCTCAAGTGAAGATAAAGATTCAGAGTGCAAGTGTTATTGTCGTTAACTCTGAGGGTGATTCCAAAATGAGTGTAACGAGATAATGCCTTCGGTTTCGTTCGAACTCAGAACGAACTTGTATGGATTGAATGCTTTCAGAACATCGTCAGGTGGACGATGAGCATTCTAAGTGATGTGTTCACTAAAGGTAATCGTAGCCTCAAGCCTCATCAACCGGGAATGGCTAAAACATGGGAGGTGCAGCAAGACTAAGTGGGTCATGCCCAAGTAGGATGAGATTAATCCATGTCTAGAGTCCCTTTTATTTCGGCTGTGTGGGCGGTTGAATAGCTACAACTGCTGGGGTTGTCTTATTCGGAACTGTTCAGTAAGGAATGGTTCCGGCCTTGTGTTGCAGGGGAGCGGGCGTACTCCTCGGTACGGTGATCTAGGCCACGTACTGTGACGGGCGGTACCCCAGTAGCCCTGCCATTGTATGAAATCCAAAATCCAATAATAGTCATCAGATTTTATTGTATTACCCACTTTTGTGGCTAGTAGCTGGAATTTAACAAATGTAACAATTTCGACTATTTCATATTTATTTGAAAACCCTAGACCCTATTATAATATCACTAGATTTGCTATCAAATGTTTAGTTAGCGTAAGGTAAAAACTTTTCCATGTTTATGTGTGGGAAGTCTTACGTGATACCTTTTCTTTCAAAAGGTTTTTAAAGTTAAGCAACTTTAACTGTTTACTCACACCTGACCCATGTCTGACCCGGAGTTTATTCTGTTTTTCTTAAACTCTTGGGTACTCAAATTTTTACGAGTAACCAGGGGATTCAGGTTGGCTTGACGAATTTTGGAAGAGCAATGGAGCAGGAGGCTTCTGCGTATAGATATAGTATTTCGCTGTGTGTTCTCTGAGTCGTTTGTTTGTGTTGTATATTGAGTTGTATAACTAGACAGGTATTTATAACTGTCTAGTATGTGTTGTTTAGCTGTGTATCTCTGATGTATATGATACTTTGTAATATATTATGTGATTAATATAATTTATTCGTTCCGCTGTTTAGATTCTGATGTTGTTTCTTTCTTCTTCTCTGTCTATTCTCTTTTCTATCCCTTTCTTTCTTAAAAATGATGCGATTTTCTGCGTGAGAAAGTCGGGTCGTTTCAATTTTAAGCTCAATGATTTTTTTGCATGTCTAGCAACTATTTTTTTGTATTTCCAATAACTTAGCTTAATGTTACAAATTTACCTTTGTGTGTGAAAGTATCAAAAGTGATGTTTGAAATAAACAACGGTAATATAAATCAATGACAGATAATTAAACGGTGTTAAGGTACTATGTACGTACGCAAATAATTTCAATCGAACGTTTTTTGTGGATTTTCATGTACCGCATAAATTTCAATCCTGTGTTTCTTAATGTCAATGTAATATTATGATTTCAAAAGTACCAGAAGTAATATGCTCATCCTCAACATGACATAGGTCTCACCGTGTGTCTTTGCCAAATGTAATATTATGATTTGAACCATTTTCATGCAGATTCAACATCAAGTTTAGGCCTGAAGCTATGATTCTCTACTCCTCGGTCATGTTCATTTCTAGGGGTTGTGCTGAAAATACAAAAATGGTTCAATAGAAGTGGAAAATAGAATTTACCTTGTACTGCATGATTGCATAAATGGAAGATATGATTTCAGCTTATCTATCTTTTTGTTCAATTTTTCAACCAGGAGAAGAATGATTACTTAGAATGAAGGTAATATTGTTCACTTTTTTCAATTGTTTGTAGCACGGTTATTTATAATTATGATAATACTAATCTATGAAACAGTAGTTATTAAAAGAATGAATAATCAAGTTTGACTATTTAAGCGAAACTTTACAATGTCACATCTATGTAATCGAAATTGTCTAAAAGTATAAAATGATTTAGCATTTATAAAAATGATGATCAGATTAGCTTAGAATAATAAGTTTTGAATGATCATTTTACTATAAATAATAATTTTTATTAACTTACCATTTATACATTCTGTTAAATGCATTTTCTCCACCTTCTATATGGGTAAGCTTATGAATAATTGAATTATTTATTAACTGGTACGATAGTGTGTGTATAACAAGTTTATGAATGAACTATCATCATTCTACTGTGTTCAACTAAGTTATTAAAATATGATGGTAATGTATGGCTTTGCATCACTTTTAAGATTATGAAGGAATAATGAATATAATAACAAAAATAAGGAACGAAAAGGAGAATAATTGATATCCCTCTAGCAAAATAAAATTGATGACTCTATATTCTTAGACTTTTTCTTTCCCAGTATGTAAGATATGAGTTGTTCATCTTGATGACCAAATTATTCTAAAATCTATTCTAAATTACACTATAAAAAATTTATTCGTCTTCATATTTTTATTAAATAAAAGTAATTCTTTAAAATTAATTTAATAAAAAATCTGTTCAAATTTTTAACTAAAATGGTATGTACATACTTACTTCAGAACTATACCTATTTCTTCTTACTTTGAACATGTCCATATTTAACTTGCAACTACTACATTTATATGTAAAAAGTTTAATGGGTCTCTAATCTTTTCCTTTGTAAGCATTTAATTATATTCTATCCACCCTTGCTAGATGGAAAACAATGCTGAGAGTTGTCACAAAGTATTTCTGTGTTATGGTTTTAAATTTACGTCGATCATATTAACTTTTGTTTTTCTTTATAAATACTAAATTATTTGGTTGCTATATTGGTAAATTAGTAATTGGTATTGTTACTGCCATTCATGCATTTTTATCCCATTAAATACAATTTTCCATCCATAAAGTGGAAATATTTTGTTACAATGACTTTATATGTTTAGTATTATATCTGGCATAGATTGGTTTAAATCATAGTGACGATACCTTATGCATTCAACAATTTTGGTTTTATGCATGTTGGATAGTCATCTTTGTTCCAAATTCAATGCAGCCCTAAGTGTCATTACCTATTCAGCTCGCATTTTTCTCAATTATAAAAGTCGTATTTATTTCTACCTTTTTACCGGAGTAGTGGCCCGCAAATTAAATCAATGGCAGTTTTTTTACTTTAGTTGAATTTTGACGAGAATAAACTACTAATGGTAGAAGAATGGGTGCATATGGCATGCACAATGCCTGAGCCTAAGTGGGGATTTCTGATGAAGGCTTAAGGGGGGGCAACAAGTATGTGCCACTCTGGTAGGAGCCTAAATATTGTAGGTTCAATGACCTTTGGTTTGTCGTGTGTTGGCTGAGCATGCCAAATAACTGAATTTTAATTTTCTTTCTTCAAAGATCTCTCTTTTATTAAGTTTTTCCAAAAAAATAGAATTTAAATTCTTTGTGTAGAATTTGATATTCATTTCAGTCGTGCTCTGTAGAATTTTCTTTTTTCATAACTATTACTCAAGTCAAAGCTTTAAATGGCATATAACACTATTGTGACTTATGTAATTATTTTATGGACTCGATTATGGCAGTAACTTACTTTCTTTTCATCGATATCTTTTCTTTAGAAGTTTATTTATTTAAATTTTTGGGGCTCATTATGCAACGTCTGAATCTATTTGCATTAAGATACACAAGTACATTCTCTGTCTAGGTAAACAGTCATCGTTACCCTATACAAAGAATTAGCCTAAAACAATACGTTAATTTCAAACTTACCAAACTTTCAACCCATGCTACACACAATGACATCATTTATATACAAAAAAAGTTTATACCCGTGCCATGGTCACGGGCTCCATACTAGTATATAATATAATAATAGGATCACCTTCACTAACCAATTGGCAAACTTAACAAATTTTTTATCACATGACTACTAATGAAGTAATTATGTATGTCGACCTATTCAATATAAAATTAATGGCATGTTTGTTGAAAAAAAATGGTTTTACACAAGAACAAAACAAGTGGTATGAATACTGAAATGTAGTCAATTTATAATAAATGTTCAAAACTATAGTAATAAGTATTCAAACTTCGAGTTCAATTTTAGGTAATGATATACTAGAATGTTGAACACCTAGAAACCAATTTTTAAGTAGTTAACGAGTTTAAATTTTTTCCCTCTTTTTCATCACATATATTACTTTCAATTTTCTTTTCATATTCCAGAAATTTTACAATTTATTAATTATCTTAAAGAGAAGTATTTAAAATTTTCTTACTAAAAAAATAAATCACTTTTGATTTGATCCAAATTCATTATAGCATTTTTATAATGAAAACATCTTATCACAATATGATTTCATATATGATAGAATCTATTTCAAAAATTTGTTAATTAATCATAGATATAAAGCGTAACATTATCATAATTATTTTTTAATTTAGTAAAAAGAAAATCTATTAAGAAGTAGTAAACAAACAACCACTTCAATATTCAACATTTAACATTCAACGAGTGCTCTGCTTCAATTAAGTATTACTCTATTGTTATTATAAAAAAAACTAAACATTCAATGATCACTATTTATCATCTAGTATGAAACAATAACTGTAAACAAACTAAGGGCATGTTTGAGAGCTACTTATAGGTAGACAATCAATTCTATAGTTTGACTACTTCTTATAGTGAATTTACAAAAGTAACTAGGAAGTAAAAATATGATAATTGACGATTTATTACTCATGAATTATGAATATGTTTCATGATTAGTCTAACAAATTATTTTACTATTTAACTTAAAAATCAAACTACATTCCAACAGTTTTACCTCTAAATCTCTATTTGAAACTACATAAAAAAATCTATTTAAATTTTATTTCAGTAAATTTGAAATTAAATTGTCACTGAACATACTCTAAAACTTTATGCATTCTATAGCTAAGGCTATGTTTATTTTTACTAAGAAGTTCTCAATAAAAATCCTATTTCTAAATCAGAACTTTTTATATTGTTTGGATTTAATCAATCTTTTGATTTAACCAACCTATTCAGATAAAAGCATTTGAAATTTTTTTTCCCGTTTATTTTTAGTTCAGAACATTGAATGGTAGTTTGTTTAGTTATACACTTATTAAAATATACAAATATAGTGAAAATTCAAAACTTTATTATTAACACGAGTGTATATGCAGGTCCAGATGTGCCTGCTCTAATAATGTCGTGCATTAATTCAACATCACATGTGTATGAGGTGTAAGTATATATGCACATCCACATAGACCTGCATTTAGTCACTTTATATGTCTTAACATTTATTCTCATTTTCAAATAACATGTTTTATTCCCTTCATTATAACTTATTTGATGGTTATTATGCTTATTACTATTGGTCCAAATGTCAATTATTTTTTCTTTCTTACCTTAATTTTTTTTGCTGGAATTAATGTTTCACTCACTTTTCTTAGTTCTATTCTTGTAAGGATGCACCTAAATTCTTTCTCAAGCTCCATCATTCATCTTGTTATTTTGGAACTTATTGATCTATATTATCATTTCCATTGAAAATTGTTTCCTTCACTTCATTTACCCTACTTTATGATTACTATGTATTTGTTGGTATGGACTCGGATGATTGTTGCATTTCTGTTTGTTTAAAAGTAATTTCTATCTTAATGGAGCTGGTGTCGGTGGCATATAAACAGACTTTATTATTTGATTAAAAGTTATGAAGTTACTATTAAGATGTATGCTGATCAATATGAAAATTTATTATCAAAAAGACGATTATAGAGAAAATGCAACCAAAAAGACGTGACTAAACAGAACATGACTCAAAGGTCTAAGTCATGATGACTAACAAATAATCTTAGCCTGCTAAATTTAAAATGGTATGGCTTGCATATGGATCATTGGGTCTAGAAGGCGACTCAATATTTTATATTTATTTTTTTAATTTGTCCGATATTCTATTGTAGTGTTGGTTTTGTTGATTTTTTTTAGCGGGAGCAAGTATTGCATTTTGCAACGATTTTATATTATCAAATTTTGTTTTTTATTGATGGTAGGCCCCACACGTCCATTTGTGACTTTGATTGTTCCATTAACCATGTAGCCGTATTCTGAGGGCGGCGTTTTAGCAGTTTTTAGCTATACTTGGTTCAACGGGTGAATATCGAGGGAGCAAATATTGTGTTATTGGGATTGATTCGGTTGTTAATTCGGACGTTCCTTTCAAGAAAATTAGCATTCTCAACTCATCCCTTGGGAATCATTTTTCCTTAAAAATGTAAAATATAAACTAATGCCTTAAGGAAAACTAAGATATATAAGTTAACACGGCTATATATAGAATTTTTAAATGAAACTAACAAAGCTCAAACACAAAGATGCACTCTAGGAAAATAGTTGACGTAGAAAAAATAGTATAAGTGATGTGCGCTCAGCCATGGACAAAAAAGTATAGCAGCATTCCGAAGCCTGCAACATCTCATCATATGCACACAAAATAAAAGCAACAACTTAGCTCATCTTCAAAGCAAGAATCTTCTTTCAAAATGCGAGCTCAGCCCAAATACAATTAAGAAGGAAAAAAACTAGCTAAGTTCCTAATCATTCTTATCAAACCACTGTTAGCCTTCAAAGGGCCTTCAACCACTACTACATCAGCTATCATGCCAACTCCTCAAAGGCCATTCCATGCAAAATTTTCAGTAAAAACATTATATACAAATCAAAGAAAAGAAATAACAATATAAAAACATTAAAAAAAATAAAAAAAATCCATTGTGGAAAAAAGAATTGCCTTCTCAACACTGCAAATATTAGGCATTTGATTGGCAAGTTTCATCTGCAATTCCTTAACCTTCTCACTCAACTCTTCCTTTTGTTCTTTGTAACTCTGCAGCAAAACTATTTTCCTCCAATCACCTCCTTCAAATCATCCACCTTTTTTTTGACATTTCAACTTTTTCATTCTCCCCTCTCCCTTCATGCTGTTTAACTTACCCATTACTACTACCTCCAGTTACAGCTCCATACATACATTGATCAACAATTATCTTCCTCGGCTTCTAAACCTTCATCTCTGAATCAAACAAATCGTGGCTGGAAGCATTGAGCTGAGCTTGAAGGTGGGGCGAATGGGACATTTGAGCGCTTAGAGATATCCGCAAGTCCATGATGAACAACAGAGCACATGATTGTTGCCCAAAGTTTATATCTGAGCATTTTAATATTAAAGATTATTCCAACCCACTATAAATATGTGTTATTTATAGGTCTCGACTATCGAAGAAACCTTCTTGGGCATAACATTGGTTCACGCTTATAATTCCTTACAATATATTATTTCCTACTCTAATGAACACCACATTGATGTGTGTTTTATTCATTCATTATTCCTTTATTAATATAATAAAGGACTTAAAGCATCGTCGGATTTCTATTTTTAATGTAGTTAGAAGAAGAGTAAGTGTACCAACGAATATGTAAATAATTTCCTATTTTTTTCAGATCATAAAGTTAAGTAAACCCGCGCTTGGTGATATAAATCATAAGCTAACTTGTTTTTTCAAAAATTAGCTCAGAAACTAAAATAACATGCTTAATTTTTGTTGTTTATAGAAATGTATATTGGCATAAAAGTATGTTTTTATCAAATAACTACATTTTTTAGCATGACCAAATTTCACCTTATTTTTGAAAAACTTTCCAAAAAATGCAGACTAACTTCCCTATTCTATTAGAAAACATAAGTTAGCTTCCCCTTACAACAGATTTAGTTCTATTTGTAGAAATAAGTTCATTTCAATCCCAAATTATGTACTTTGATTCAGAAAGAAGAACATCGACTTGTATAGATTCTCAGAAAAATAAACCTCAATCCAATTCATTAGTTCTTATATAAATATTCTAACCACTAATACAAAAAAACTAACAATCAACTCTAAAATAAAAATAGTATCAAATGTCAAATCTGAAAATTATCTGTATTAGATGGTGCAATAGAAATGAAATAAACATTCCAAATTATATCAACATACTCAATTCTCTTCAGACGTGTTTATGATTCAATTCATAATTATAATTACCAGTGGTATACAAAGTGCAATCCTTGAATAAATTTTAACATAAGAAAGAGATGATCAAAGATATATTTTGCATGCATTACTTTATTTTTAGCGTGTTGCAATATCTAAATGAGCATGAAAAATATTTGCTTTCAATAGAAAATCTTTGATAACAATGAACAATCAAAATGGCATGAATATCTTTTTCCTCTTACTGTACTTGTTCATTTTTGAAAACAACTTGCCTACAGTAAAAACAGAAGTAACTTCCAGATGTTCTTATCTCGGCATACAGTATTTTTTAATGGTCAAGAATAGATTAAAAACTTAACTAAACTTCTTCCTCGTAGAAGATAAGATTTCTATCTATAGTGGCAATATGCGGTATCAATAGAATAATTAAGCACAAAAGCAATGCTAGTGATAATTTGCAGTAATGGTAGCGACCATAAGAAATGCTATAGTTTAAAAATACCTAAAAGTGGTCTACTATAGATATTGCAATAATAAATGATGTAATACGATATCTTTGACTGCCTCTGTCTACCTATAAAAGCAAACAAGGAGTCAATCAAGTTAAAAATACCATTTCACCAATACTGATCTTAAATTTACCATAATTGTTCTTCGTATTTTCTATTTCATGTAGCTTGCACATTGAAATAAAATCATTTTTAATCATATAGTGTATATTTAATTGGTTATGATATCCAAGCATGAACTAATGGTGTAATTATTGTCTTAAACATATAATATATAAATGATACCAATCGATAGAAAAGCATTTAACACAATAGTTGATTGAATTGGACCAAGAAATAAAATAGTAAAATGCACAAAATACACACCTATTGGAATATGCACTATAGTTAATAATATGCAGCGGTCCAGGTTCATTTTCCAAATTTACGGTATACATTGTTCATAGGCTTGACTTATTTTGGATGATACTGACTACTAACTTGGATAGCAGAATGTGTGGTTACAATTCCTGTTTAGCTCCATGGATTTTATGATAAATACTACTTAAGATAATAGTAAACATGATCGAATTGCCCTTAATTTATGATATTGGAAGGTTTTATTTTCATAGTATTAAGTTATAAAATAATGGTATATTTTCAATAAGCCTAAAAGCCGGTCTTTCTGAATTTCACAAAGCATATGTATTTGGCTATAAAAAATACTAAATAGAAAATTAATGGTACTTGTAGAGAGTGAACATCATGACTTTAGTTTCAAGTAAGCCAGCAAATCACAACGCAAATGGTGAATCAGATTGCACATCTGTATGGTCTACTTTACTACATAGTATATACGCACGATTCAGTTACTCCTTTACCTAGGGTTGAATATGTTTTTTGATGCCATAATGACCATGTAAAGTTTTGGAATCTAAAATGGAAATAGAGTAGAATTCAAGGAACCTCAATAATGTTGGTACCTTTTTTGCACCTTAATTTTGTTTAAGTCTGCATTTGAACTGTGAAGGTCATAGCTGCAAAGATAAGAATCACATCAACATCAAAATCATGGAGTAATATTATTGTTAACCAATCACAAAACCTTACATGTCATTGTGAGGAAAATCTATTGAAGTATAGCAAACTAAAATTATCATGCTTGATCTTTTTTACAGTAAAAATGATAACAATCTATTATGATAAAGCAATAAAAAGATCTTGACACAAAAGTAGAATTGATGTAGTGTATTTACCAATTGCATGTTTTGCCAATAACACAACCAAACATATCAAAATTTTAAGAATTCCCCTAATATATCATGCTGATAAATTATTAACTCTTGTGAAAAAGAAAAAAAAATCCGATGGTAAGGAATGCCAAAACTCTTTTTATGCCTGCAGTTTGAAAGGTTACCATGATCTCAATAATAATAAATATTAAGGGACTTAAACAACTTGAAATAGAATCAAGTAATAATACCCCACAAAATATATAGTTTTCAAAGACAATTGAAGCAAAATGCTATAATTTATCATTATTGTTGGTATCTTTTCTGCACTTTGTTATGTTTCTTTCTGCCTCAGAACTACCAAGGTCTCAAAGATAAGAATCATATCATCATCAAAATAATTATGCAATATTATTGTTAACCAATCACAAAACCTTACATATCATTTTGAGGAAAATCTATTGAAGTATAGCAAACTAAAATTATCATGCTCAATCTTTTTACACAGTAAAACTGATAACAATCTACCATGATAAAGTGATAAAAAGTTCTTGAGACAAAAACAGGATTGATGTAACGTAATTGCCAATTGCATGTTTATGGACTCTTGCTATATTTTGCCAATAATATAATATGCGACTCTTGTCAATGATTCAAAATATTTATGGAAGTTTCTACAATTGTTATTTTCAATATTGAAGTCATTTTTACTCCTAATGAAACCAATAAAACTAGTGAAATCAAAACATATTCCCGTTGCAATTAAATAATTCAAATTAGGCAGGAATAGATTTTTTTTACAATTAGGGCTATAGTTGAACCAGCCTAGTTTAGTAGCTGTGCATGTACTGAATTTAAAACTATAAGCTGTACATGATAAGTTAATTAGATGACATTTCAAGTTAAATACAACCGGTATGATAAAAATTTACATATTCATGTTCACCTATAACTTCACCATTTATAAATTATAGAATAAATCAATTGATTAATACCAAGAATAGGTAAAATAAATACACGTATCCATTTGTGGGATCTGGAATTTTAGATTCAATTTTAAATGCATTTGAAGCTAGCTATATAATTTGGTATTCTTTTTCTTCAGTTTGCATGCATTTGCTCTTTTGATGCATCAATTTTCTACAACTTCCAATTGTATGTTTATTTGCTTAGATATTAGTCAAATATACCAAGATATCAACATAGCAACATAAAGTAATAAATAGATGGCTTACTTCTTTGTTTGCAAAATTACGCTAAATCACAACTAAAAACATTAATGATAGTTAATTAATCGCAACTAAAAGTGATAATGATGTTCAATTATTTGTTGTTATATAGAAAGGTATTGCAAGCTTAAACTAGCGGTTCTGAGGTAAAGTCAAAAAACGTATAGAAATACCTTAATATGAAATCAATTAATTAATCGATCATGCTAAAGCTGGAGAGGATGGTGGATCTAGAATCGTACCGAAGTAACCCTAGTTTGTGGGATCGCACCGATGCGGGAGAAGATGGTGGATCTAGAATCGCACCGGGCTAACCAACGATCGGTCGGGGGAGATGGCATTTAGGAAGAGATGAATCTTGAATCGGGTCGGTCGTGGGAGAAGGCATTATGGAAGATGCTGGATCTTGAATCGGGTGACATGAGAGTTGTGGGTTTCTAGGTTTTTTTTATTTAGGGGAGAACGTGGTACGAATGGGATGTGATGTCAATAAGAACAGGGTGCGAAAACAAATGGAGCAGAAGGGTGATTTACGTATTTCAAAAAGACACGGTTGAAATTAGTTCATTGAATTCTCTTTATTAATAGTAAAGATTTGGAATATCAAATTTCGAAAGATTCAAATTTGCAAAATCCAACATACTTTTAAAGTCTACATTTTTTTTGAAAGTATGGAATTTGAATATTCAAGATTTTTCAACATGATTTTTAGAATAAGAAGTTTTGAAAACTATTTGTTTTAATTAGAAACAAAAAATTCTAAAATTAAAAGTCTAAAATTTCATTGCTTTCAGAAATTATAATTTCAAAGGTTCAAAAATCCATAATTAATTATGAAAATATAAAATTTTCAAAATTAACATTTTTACAACTTTTATAGTATTCAATTTTTTCTTAATTCAAACTTTCCTTAACTTAAGCATTTAAAATCAAAAATTTCTATTTTTATTAATCTTTATATAAAATCAAATGATACAGAGAGTATTACTGTCAAAAGAAACATAATTACTAATTCTAATCGGATTTATAGAATGCAAACAAATAAGTAAAAAGACTATTTAGAATTCAACATTCAACAACCAATATTTAAAAGGATAAATTTTGTATTTAGGCCAATTTTGTAAACAAATTGCAAGAATAGCCCACTTTGCAAACTAACAACAAACATAGACCAGTTTTCGCCACGTAGGATGCCACGTGTGCTGGCAACATCTCAAATGCCGCCAGTACACGTCTATTGTGCATAATAACACTGGCGGCATTTGAGATGCCGTCAATTTGCGGCATCCCAAATGCTGCTACTTCTGCTGCTCTCTGTAAATTGTAAAACCCTTCCTCAATACCACCCCACTCCCCCTTCTCTCAACTCATCTTCAAAAAAGAACCGAACCCACCCCCCCCCCCCCCCCAGTCACCAAAATTAAAATTTCATGCTTCCAACTATCAAAATCTAGTTAAAATTTGAACTATGGCTTCATCATCGTCCCAAGCTCATCCTATAGGTATGAAATCTATAAATTTTCTCTCTAATTGTCATTTTTTCAATTTAGGGTTTAGGGCTAAAATTGTTCTATGATTGTATAGTACAATGAAGTTGAGTACTCACCTAGAGCACATGTTTACTTGTTTTTCCATCGTATACAATGAAGTAGTATAGTTGCAAATCTATGGTTCTATACCCATTGAAGTTGAGTATGATTATGCAATGTTATTGTGGTAGAATATGAAAAAATGGCACCCGGACCGATCGATCCTAGTGTGCTTTACCTCCAACCTCAACATCGCATAAACAACATCGATATGATGGAGGTACAAGGTCAAATAATTTGTTATTACTTCTGCAAATTGGTGGTAATTACCATAATTGCTTTGCTCTGTTACTATGTATCGACAGGGGGTTGAGCCGGACAGCTTCATTGACCACTCATCAACTTTAAAGCTCGTCACGTCAGCGCATCCAGGCGTGTTGGAACTGTTAGACAGAGCTGGATTTGGTGTTGTCAATAAGTTGGGATATACACAGCTCGACCGAAGTCTTTTAATGGCTTTGATCGATAGATAGCGACCGGAGACGTCTACATTTCATCTTAGAGTAGGTGAGATGACAATCACTTCGAAAGACATAGCTCTATTGCTTGGATTGCCGATTAACAGGGATCCCATCCTGAAACCAGATTTTCCAAGAAATTATATGGAATTGTGTGAGCCCTTGCTTGGATTGGCTCCTCCAGAAGACGTGAGGTGGGCAAATGAATCGATAGTGGCACGTGGTTTAGGGAGCAGTTGGCCGGTGATATTCCCCGTCGTGCCTCTCCTTTGCAGATTGCCCAACGTGCCTGCGTTATTATGTTGCACATCATCACGCAACGTCTTTTTTGTGATCGATCGAAGACAAGTGTGGCCCTTCAATGGCTTCCATTGTTAGAAGACTTCGATTCATGTCGGCAATACTTCTAGGGTAGTGCGGTGCTTGCTGTCACCTATACGGAGCGTACGAGAGTTGCTTTGGTCCAACAACGGTCCATCGAATGTTGTATGACTCTACTTCAGGTACGGATATAGTCATTCGTTGTTGCATAGTTGAGTATTTCGTAAAACCGTGACTAAAATTAACTTTCACACTTGCCACAACACCAAATCAGTCATTTTGTAACATTTATTTTTTAGAAATTGTAACAGTTATTTCCGTAACAAATCTGTAATGGTTATTTTTGTTGGTAAAGGGTTGGCATGGTTATTACTATGACAAAATTAACTGCATATGCAAATTTGATGAACTTCCAAGCGTAATTTTGTAAATTTGTTTTTATCCTCCATTCCACGCTTCCTAACACTACTAACGCTCTTCTCATCAATAGACTGGGTTTCCTATTCAGACCCAATCAAATTACTACTTTCTTTCAAGTTCAAATCGATTCATCTCTTAAAATCCACAATTTCTGAATTTCAAGCTGAATCCCAGATTATCAGCTGAATCTCCGGCGTTGATTGAATTTCAAGCCCTAATCTGCGAACTCCTCGTGACATTCATTTGTCCCACTGGTCACGTTCCCATGACTCCAATGCTTCCACCGACTTGTAAGATTTAGGATTTCTTACGTTAATTTGGATGTATACATTCATTCTGCCAGGTTAAGGTGATTAATTTTTGAATTTCCATGATAATTTTTTCATCAAAATGTACATGATTAACAATGGTTATCTTTTTATTAATTAGTTACTTCAATTTTGATTTGGACCGCTATTCACTCTTGATGATTGCATTAAAGTTGGGAACATTTGGTTTTTCTATAGCGAGGAATTTGAACCCATCATAAGGTCCTTCAAGTATTTATATAATGCACATAGATAAGTATTTTGAGTTATATGACTTTGAACAGACTGTCTGACATGTTGGAGGTGCCATGAGGGTCCTGATGCAGAACAAATTTCAGTTTTAGAATGGATTGGAACATTATTATTTTTTATCGATTGGGTTAATGTGTAGATGACATAAGATTCATATATAACTAATTTGAGAACACCATTTAATTATTGTATTGTCACCAGAATTTTTTCAGTAATTTAGCCACTAGAATTAGAGTGTGTGTGTGTGTGTATACATGCATGAGAATATTGAGCAATGAAATGGAGAATATCAACTATAGATTTCATATCTTCTTAATTAATGAATCTTGATTGGATAGACTGATTAAGATTGTCCATCTATAAAGGATAAAATTGTATTTGTATTTGACAATGGCCTAAATCTTGCTTAGAAAATATATCAGCATCCAATTTACTCTCAATCTATTAGTTAATCTTTACATTTTTTCTAGAAGGAGCAGTTGTGCACATATTCAGTAAGTCGGAAAGGATTTAAATATTTCCTTTTTGTTGATTTTGACTTGAATCCATTTACCATGGATATTTTTTTTTAGACTACCTCTAAATCTCTACCTCTCACTTGCCTTATGACCCTTAAACCAATAAAGCACATTTATTTCTTTAATACATCAATATATTCCTAACTCATTAGTAATTTCATCGATTTGTTTAAATTCTGGTGTGCAGTGTGCACGTTCCACCTTTGTATAACCTTCCGGTATTTGTATTTGCTCTTATGTAGGATTCCACTGTGTATCATTTTCCTTTGTACAACGTTTTTTTTTTTGTAATAATGATTCTGAATGCATAACTGAAATAAATAGATAGCTTATTTGAGTAGATGCATTTTTGTTCATCCATTTTGGGAGAGTATAGGTACGTATTAGAAAACATTTGGCCCATTAAATCAATGAGTAAGTTGTATCTGTTGAAAATGATTATCTTTAGTTTGAGAATAGTTAGGAATTGGATCATTTATTAATTGAGTTATAAACATTCTCAGGATTCATTCAATGCCGCAACCCAGTCCTACCACTGACTTCTGCTATCTACTCATATTATTTCTTTTATTTTTGATATTTATCTGTCGAATAGCCTAACTGAATTTTATTTTTCTTGCAATTGTGTGTGTATATTATTAGAGACCGAGTGGGGTTATTTTGAGTGAGTAATGGACAACTGTTTTCCATAGGTTCAAATTTGACAAAAAAGTGCCTTTGTCTGAAATGTAGTTGTGATATGAAATTTCTTTTTCTTTATTATGTGCATTTTCAGTGGCTTTTATTTGTTTCATAAGTAAATTTCAATCTATGTTATTTAATTTGATTTGTATCTCTTAATGTTTCTTTCAGGTTTAGTTTGAAATAAAAAGATTAATCCGATTATGGAGAAAAGAGGCCCAGAACCAAGCTGTTGAAAATAAGCTTCCCTTCCTGTCAGGTATGGATTTTTTCTATTATCCAATGTAGTAATTTAAACCTTAGATAATGGATAATGTTTATGTACAATAAGTGTTTCTCTACTCTTATTTTTATGGATTTTTTGACCAACTGTCATTTGATAGGTTATAAAAATTATACTTATATCTTTGTAATTTGAATAGATTAGTACCGAGGAATCATTTTCTCTTTTTTCCTTTTTATAGTTGGATGTTATTGTGCTAAAAATGTTTATTTTTTGCATTTTATTGTGCTAAAAATGTTTTGTAACAACCCAGAATTTCTGTCATTTGAAATTCAGATATTTAATTGATTCTAAATATCAACAAGTAAAATTTATAAGTCGAATGAATTTAAATTCGAATATCTGGATTTAATTGGATAATTAAATCGATAATTTAATATTTGAAATTGCGTAAATAATTGAAATTTTGGTTTAATGTGATTAAAAATGATTTATAAAGTTATATTAAATCATATTGGAGTTAGAATAATGTTTGTGAACTTTTAAAATTGAATTAAAAGTTAATTTGTGAAAAATTGAATATTTTAATATTTAATTGATGAGTTAAAATAGTCATTTTTCAAAACAGTCTCGGATTTTGACGAAATCAGTTTCATCGGATTCGTAATATTATATTATTGCAAGATTTCAAATTTCGTGTCAATCGGATTTACCGTTTGTCCGGGGCAAGCCAAAACGCATAGGAATTAGTTTAATCGATTTAATTTAAAATCGATCGTTTATTGCCGTAACTAGCACAGATGATCGAATCAGCCTTCGAAACCTATTCCCTTGTGTCCGGAACGTGGGGTAAACCCTAGAAACGCCGGTCACCGCACGTGATATGGAGTTCGAAAAATCGAATGAATAGTGATTTTTGGTA
Organism: Allium cepa; assembly: GCA_030765085.1. Taxonomy (NCBI): domain Eukaryota; kingdom Viridiplantae; phylum Streptophyta; class Magnoliopsida; order Asparagales; family Amaryllidaceae; genus Allium; species Allium cepa. The sequence goes on along the minus strand of CM060934.1, from coordinate 663,312,917 downwards.
AATTTTCTATAAAAAGGACCCCTTGTCTTCATTGTTGCCAAAACCCTAACCCTATTAGCCTAGTCGCCACTTTCAGTTATCAATGGCCGAAATTCATCTTTCTTCTTCCTCCAATTTCTTCAAATCCACAAGTTAATTCGAAAAACTTTCAACACGAAAAACGTAGACAACGTTGTGAACTATGGATCCAATGGCTATGATCATTTTTCAAGCTATGGATCATCGGCGATTTGTGTTTGAAGTGCTGCCGTTCATGCGTGTTTTTCGAGATGATGGGAGGGCCGAGCTTCAAGCTCCTCTGGCCGAAGGTAGAGCTCGACTTGGGCTTCGTGTTGGAGGTCTCTGATCGTTGTAAAGATCAACGTGGTGGTCGCGATATTCAACCCTAGTTCGGCGGCTAATGGGTTCAAACGCACGACAATTTCTAGAAGCAAACGCGTGATGGAAGAAGGGGGCCGAACGGCCTGGATTTCATCAAGCTAAATCGTGCGGTTCTGAGTTGATTAGGGTATAAAAATTAAAATAAATTTGTAAATTAATTATATTTAAAATTGTATAATCTTTAAACTATCATAACTTTGTCATACGAGGTCGGAATTGCGTGAAACGACTTGCGTCAGCTTCGTTTTGTCGAGCACTATGCAATGGAGCTGGCTTGGGGTCGTTTGGAGTTAGTGAAACTTTCGGATAAAATTAAACGCACGTTTAATTTTATTCGAAATAAAACGCTACAACTGTTATCGGAATCTCAAGGTGAGAACTTCTCACTCAATCGAATTGTTTCGATTTAAATTTCAAATAGTTAAATTTAAAATTGCTTGATTGTGTGATTGGATGATAGTTATTATCTGTTGTATTGAAATAGAACCTATACGCTGTATATTAAGAGGATGTTATTTATTAAATCTCATATACCGCGATAATTCCAACTTGTATGGAATTGGTATTATATATGTATTTGGAGTTGATTTTCCCGCATTATATAGCGGATGAGACCATATTGCGCCGTATAATAGCGGATAATATTTAACAAATCTCATATACCGCGATATTCCGTCTTGAAGCGGAATTGGTATTGTGCTAACATCTTTGGATGCAGGGAAACAAGTTGGATGGATCCAACTGGATTCCTCAAACATTTGAATTTGTTTCAATGTTGTGTGTCGATCTATTTATTGATTTATTTATAATCCGCGTGATTATCTTTGTGATTGAAATCGTTAAAGGCCAAATTTTAGCCGAATATATATTCTAGTATCGTTAGATGCCGAAAATAAATAAAATTTGATTTTCGAAAATTTAAGTTGAGAATTCATAGTAAAATTTTGATTTTGTAATTGCTTCATTTTAAACGAATAAACGTTGTAATTTTTATGTTATAAAAATTATGATTTTTGTGAAATATAAGCAAAATGTGATTTTTCAAATAAGTAGTCGATTAAATTATAAAAATGGTTTAAATTGGAATTTTTAAATTATTATAAATGATTTATATAAAAGATTTATAAAATTGATATTTATAAATTAAAATGTTGGAATTATAAAACGAGTTTTTATAAGTATTAAAATGAAATATAAATGGATTTCATAAGTGGGTGAAATCTATAGATTATAAATTGTGAAGTTATAAAATAAATAGATTTTTGTAAAATAAAAGATTTATAAGTAATTAACTTATAAATTGGATTTTTGCGTGTAAATGGGATATGGATAGAATTTGTTAACAAAGTGATTTTATAAGTTGAAGTTGTTATAAAGTATAAATGGAATTTATAAACGTTGTTTTATCAATCCGAAATCGACTTATTTTGATAAGTTTAATTATTATAGCTTATTAAAGGAGATATATCCACGATTTTGGGATAATGGATAATCCTTTAAATAAAATATGTAGAAATTGAATTTGGTTAATGAAGTATATTCACGATTTTGGACGGTGAATAATATATTAAAGAAATATTTTAGGAAAGTGATAATTTAAATAGAATTAAAACGATTTAAAGATGTTTTAAAATGTATTAAGTACCGAAACCATAGATTTCAACATTCATTATTGAAATAGACGTTTTTGAGAAATAGAAGGAAATGGTGGACTATAACACTGTTGTTATAGTAAATGATTTCCGAAAGGAAAAGTTTTGTATAGTATTGGGGTTTATATATCTATCTTAATTTCGAATCCCTATACTAGTGGTTTTGGGTTGTCGTAACGATGTTTTACGCAACATTCGTTTTGACTCAAATAAAGGTGCTTAAGAGAATGTTTTCCTTAAAGAATAAATTATATACTTAATTGTGATTTAAGTATTTGAATATTTTCCAAATGTTGAAAATAAATGGATTTGTGAATTACTTATTATTAAATAAGTATGGAAATGTTTTCCAATATGAAGTGAATGTTTTGAGATTATATCTTTTAAAGATAAATTGAAAATGAATATTAGAAATCGATTTGGAAATTGTACATTCATAGATATTTTGGAAAGGTAAATTCACTATGGAATTTATAAAAGAAAGGGAAATTTGTTTAAAAATAAACATTGATTTATTTTTAAAGTGTGGAAATAAATTTACGAATTTGGAACGTAAATTTAATAAATCGATAAGGATTTATTTGATTGGTTTAAATGAACCATTTTGAAATGAAAGTTGTAAGGGTGTAAATTGATTTGGAATTGGTTTTAAAATGGTTAAAGTGTGGAAATTATATCTTGTAAAGATATTTTTGGAAATAAATAATTTGGTAAATTATTTGAAATCGGGTTATGTTGTGAATATTGATTGATAGTTAAATAACGGACTATCAATATTGACCATTGAATGGCTATTTGTTGTGAATTGGTTGAAATTGAATGCTACACTTACTTTTAAATTATTACGCTCGTTATTCGGACTACCCATTCCGAATAGTGATACGACGTAATGGATAGCATTGAAGACCGATGGTGAAGACCGGGTATTTGTGAAAACGATAGGATGACCTATCGATTGTCTCTGCACCGTTAGCTACGGTATGGAGATTTCCTTTGTGATGGAAATTCGATCGGGATTGTGAATACCCGGATTGCAAGGGCTTCTTTTGAAGTGCCTTCGGTTCTGTTCGAACCCGGAACAAACTTGTATGGTTACATGTCTGACATTACATTTTGAGATATAAAGCAGATTTCTTTCAAATACATTTCCGTTGGTGGCGGAGAATTTATTCTCTTAGCTTAACACCCTTTGAGGTTTTGTAGTTGAAGGTTATCAGCGATATATTCCCAAATTGAAAATGTGGCATGCTGAGTGTTGCTATGTGATGATTATTTGTTGATCATTTGTTGATCAAAGCGTGGCTTTGTGAAAAAGCGTAGCTTTGTGGACGAGACTTCGTCAGACCTCACACCCTTGAAATGGTCGAAACAGGAATATGCGACAAGGTTATGAAGGTCGCTCCCTTTAGGTTATGTCATTTCCTTCTGGAAAAGGGTGGTGTCAGGTATGGAGCCCTGATGCTTAACCTATGTGGTTGCTCCAATCTCATTTTTCTGTGTGGTTGTTGCTTGGTGATCGAGGGCCCTCGGATAAAGGTCCCAAAGGACAGGGGGGTGGCATACTCGAGAAGTTGTTACCTAGTTACAGAGGTAACCCGGCCTTATGTTGGCAGAGAGCTGGTTAAGTTCTCGGGACGTCCCGCCAGAGGCGATCCCATGTGGTAGTAGGAAGTTCCTTAGCCTGACCATTTGTTGGAAATCCAATTCCCAATACGAACCCAGTACGGTTTTAGTTGTATAACCTGCCATTTACTTATGGTGGTCACCACTGTTTAGATGGTAGCTATATTAGGCATAGTTCAAAATGTCTATGCTGGCTAACATTTATATTTTATTTTCGAAATGCTTTCATCACTATGCACTAATAATAATATCAAAAATGATTTGTTTTGCGTTGTAAGCATCTTTGACCATCATAAGGAGAAATCTCCTCCAATTCTACGTTTGCATTGTGTGTGTGCGGGGAGGCCTTATGGTAGTTTCATTTTCCAAAAGCATTGCGGATATTTTTCCACTTCTCTTGTTGTTGTTGTTTTAAAAGATAAATAACTGTTTTGAGTTCTCACACCAGTCCCATGACTGATCTGGAGTTTATTGTTCTCTTCCTAAACTCTGGGTGCCCATAATATTCCACATGGGCAGTCTAGAGTCAGGTTATCAGGTCATTCTGGATTCAGAAGTGCTATGGAGCTCAAGTGGCGAGCTGGATGGCGAGCCGTATTACTTGTATATGATATTATCTTTTCCGCTGTAGAATTCACTTGTAAGACATGTTGTATAACTGTCCATTGTTTTGTTGTGTTGTATATTGTTGTTGTACACTCTAATGTGATGTAATGTAATAACTGATATAGCTCTTTGATTTAAATATTATTCATTTATATATTATATGTTGTTCTGCTGCGATATGTGAGATTCTGATATTGTTCATGTTCTATCTTTTTCTTATTTCTTCTATTTTTTTCTTCTACCTCTTCTTTTTAACCCTAACAATTCAGTTTTTCGGCATTCGATTATGCGGCATTTGATAGACGTATTAATGTCGATTTTCGAGCATCGAAAAGTCGCTTCGTTACATTTGGTATCAGAGCATATGGTTAAGCGACAACCTTGGCTCTGTTGGGTGTTACTCATTAGAGATACAGTCAGTAGTACTTTAGAATGAGTTGAGTGTAATAATAGATATGAGAGCGTATTTGTTAGTGAATATGAAATTATTTTGTGTTGTGTTGACTTATCAGTTGATTGTTTATAGATTATGGTCGATGCAGTCTAGCTAACTGTTGTCGATAGGGGTTTCTAAACTCTTAAACGAGATAAACCGACATTGTATCATTTTAAATTGGGTAAATGAAATAATTTACCCCGATTATATTTTTTATATATAAAGGAATAATTTTTCAGAAGTGTCAAAGTGTATGTAAAATTGAATTGTTTGATTGTTGAAAATGTAAGAAAAGTATAGGTAAATCAAAGTTGTTCGAATAATCTGAATAAAAAACGACAATTGTGAAAGAATAAATTATATAAAAGCAACAATTGTATAAGTATAGAATTATAATTGAAATGATTTACAATTGTGGAATAATCTTGTATAAGTAAAGGGAAATAGTGAAATTATATAAGCAAGATTTATAAATGTGATTTATACATAAAAGAAAATTTTGGAAAAATTTAAAGCATTGGATTCACTACTGTTGCCGGGGAATAATAAGGGTGATGACTGCAGCATCATCAGTATCATTTTCGAGTTTCTGTGTGATGGATTTGCTACCATAGTAAATTGAAATCGAATTTTGTTGTGATAAAAAAATTTGAGATTAAAATCCAAGTTGAAATTGATGAATATAAGTTATCAAGTTTTGAATTTATAATATGAGATAATAAAAATTTAACTTTAGTAAAGTTAAAATAAATTTGAATTGGTATGATAAAATGTATGATTTGAAATTTAACTAAAGGAAGTTAAATAAATTAAATCAAATTTGGAAGTTGAATAATAAGATGTATAAATGTGAAAATGTAAGTAAAACCATTTATTAAAATGGTTAAACAACTTTGTTAGGCAAAATGAAGTATGAATCTGAATAAGGGATGAAATTGACTTTGGTAAAAGATTAATAGAATTTACTTTGGAGTTGGAATCTGAATTTGATTTAATTGGATTAGATATGTTGTTGAAATGGAAATTTAAGTTAACTTAAACAAATGATGTTTAAAAGGAATATAACTTAAGTGATGCTGAATGAGGTTGATTTTGATATCAAAGTACAGTAATGAAGTGAATTAAAGGAATATAAACTTGAGTTATATAAATGAAATTCAACTTGAAATGTTAAATGAATTAGCAATTGGATTAATGAATGGATCGAATGTTAATCAATCAAATGTAAATAAATTGATATAGAATAATGGATATAAGTGTTAATTCATTTAAGGCTAATGGAATGTTAAACCAAATTGAAGGTAAACAAAGTGAATATGAATGTTGAATTGAAGGTGAACAAATGTGAATGTAAATTAGTGAATGTAAACTAATTGAAAATGAATAATTGAATGTCGTTGTATATGAATTGGTTGTAAACAATTACAAGTAATGTTGAAATCATATAAGTTGCTTATAAACCTTGTTTAGTATGCATTTCTTTAATGTGCATGTGTTGTAATTGTTTAAAAGAGTAAAATGTTAATAACTTCTTATATATGTCACTTACATGTTTATATCGAGTAAGTACAGGTACCGGGGCTACCGTTAGCGGGATTTGAGTTGCGCAAAATGCTAAATAAATAACTGCTTTGCTTAAAAATGCTAAAAAGTATGCGTACGCAATAAAAATAGGAAATATGAACTGTTTTTCTGTTTTCCGACCGTATGGGTCGATGTATATATATTTATCTCTATTGTTATATTGTAAAAACTCCTCCGTACAAAGGAGGTTATGGCGAAATTTTTTGAAAATTTAAGGCGTTAGAAAATTTTCGGGAGATTTTGGAAAAGCTTTGTGAAAACTAATTTTTGATTTGAGTTGAAAAGTTAAACGGTATAGTTGATTTTGAAAAGATAACAATATATGGATTTGAAAACTTAGTAAATATTTTGTAAGAAGTTTAACTATTGAATGTTTGGGAAAGTTAAACACTTAAGAGATTTATAAATCAAATTTGAACGGGTCTGTTTTGAAAAGTTAATGGATTCTGTAACTTTTTCTTACTTGGTAATTTCGAGGACGAAATTCTTTTAAGGAGGGAAGTTTGTAACGACCCAGAATTTCTGTCATTTGAAATTCAGATATTTAATTGATTTTAAATATCAACAAGTAAAATTTATAAGTCGAAGGAATTTAAATTCGAATATTTGGATTTAATTGGATAATTAAATCGATAATTTAATATTTGAAATTGCGTAAATAATTGAAATTTGGGTTTAATGTGATTAAAAATGATTTATAAAGTTATATTAAATCATATTGGAGTTAGAACAATGTTTGTGAACTTTTAAAATTGAATTAAAAGTTAATTTGTCAAAAATTGAATATTTTAATATTTAATTGATGAGTTAAAATAGTCATTTTTCAAAACGGTCTCGGATTTCGACAAAACCAATTTCATCGGATCCGTAATGTTATATTGTTGCAAAATTTCAAATTTCATGTCAATCGGATTTACCGTTTGTCCGGGGCAAGCCAAAACGCATAGAAATTAGTTTAATCGTGTGACGACCCGCCTTTCTCAACCCAGAAAGACGTATCTTCATTAAGAAAGAAAGGGATAGAAATAGAAAAGAATAGAAAGAAAGAATAACAACATCAGAATCTCACAGCGGAATGGAACAAAATATAATACATCACATATCTATAACATAGTTATACATACATCAGAGTCATACAATATCACATAACAGGACTGTCATATACATATATGTCCATACATACATCCAAAATACAGCATCACTAACCATACAGTGGAAATACATATATAGATACATACGTCTGGTCTTCTTCCCAAAATAGCTTCTCCAGAAAATCAACCCTTCCAATACCTATCACTTGGCTACTCATAAAAATTTGAGTACCCAAGAGTTTATGAAAACACAAAATATAAACTCCGGGTCAGACATGGGTCTGGTATGAGTAAACAGGTTAAAATTGCTTAACTTTGAAAATCATTTGAATATAAAGGTATCACGTAAGACTCCCCACAAATAAATACGGATAAGTTTTTACCTTACGCTAACCAAAACATTTTATAGGAAATTCAGTGATATTATAATAGTGTCTAGGGTTTTCAAGTAAATAGAAAATAGCCGAAATTGTTACATCTATTAAATTCAAGCTACTAGCCATGAAAGTGGGTAATACAAATCAAAACCGTAGGGTCTCGTAGGGAAAATGGGTTTCCAACAATGGCGGGGCTACTGGGGTACCGCCCGTCACATTATGGGGCCTAGATCACTGTACCGAAGATCACTCCCGACCCCCTACAACACAAGGCCGGAACCATTCCTTACTGAACAGTCCCCAACAAGATAACCCCGCAGTTGTGGCCAACAACTGCTCATACAGCCGAAATAAAAAGGGACATCTAGGCAGGGGAATATCTTGTCCCGCTTGAGCATGACCCACCTAACCTTGCTGCATCTCCCCTGTTTTAGCCATTCCCGGTTGATGAGGCTTGAGGCTACGATTACCTTTATTGAACATTATTCTTAGAATGCTCATCGTCCGCCCGACGATGTGCTAAAAGCATTCAATCCATACAAGTTCGTTCCGGGTTCGAACGAAACCGAAGGCATTATCTCATTACACTCGTTTTGGAATCACCCTCAGAGTTAACGACGATAACCCTTGCATTCTGAAACACCATCTCGATTCACCATTTGATAAGACACGACCTATCGTTTAATTTGGATCGATGAGGTTTTCGGAGAATCAAAAATTGATTCTTCCGATCCCGGTCTCATCGGAATCCAAACGCCATTTTAAGGGCCAAGTTGTCTATTTAACTTAACAGTTCAATTCAATATCAGAATTAACATAACAGATATAACAGATAGATCATACACAGTTATCACATATATCCATAATATATCACAACATATCACAGAACTATCATCAAACGGATATCAAAGTCAATCAAACAGAACTATCAATGCATACCAAACAGTTTGGTTTTACTTAGCTAAATTATTTGCTTAAGAATAAACTACTTCATTCTGTTTAATTAATTACTGATTTATTAACCTATTAATGATCAATTAATTACTTAGTTAATCATTAATTATTCATTTATTAATCATCTAATCTTTAATTAATTAATTGCTAAACTTTTATTCATTAACTGATACTTAATTACTCAGTTAATTAATTGATTCTTAATTATTAATTGTTAACTCACTTATTAAAATTAATTACTTATTTACTTATCAAAAATTACTTTAATTAATCAATTATTATTAATCTTTAATTAATCACTTAAGTTAATTATCATTTGTTAATTAACTTTTAAGTGATATGCTAACATTCTTAAGATTTAAATTGATTTAACATGTGATTAAATTTTAATTTCAAAATCAATTTAAAGTTATCAATTTAAAATTCAAGTATAAATTAATCAACATTCTAACCACTTACTGTTAATCACCTATCTTTATATATTTACCTAAATCAACCTTTAATTAAAATACTAACTTAACTAACTAACAATTGTTTAATTAACTTAGTTAAATACTTGTACAAAAATCATTATACACGTCCATTTGGGAAAGTACCAAGACCGCATCACCCTTTACTCGAGAAAACTCGAGTTTCCCTCGTGTCTCTCCCATGTCCCTCTCTCTCACCCCCTCCCTGTTCTTCTTTTTCCCAGTTCTTCTTCCCCTTATTTATATTTTTTAGCTTTTTAGTTTAAGTAAAATTAAAAACTGCAGTTAACCCTCAAGCTCACGCGATCCTTACTCGAGTCAACCGACCACTTTACTCGAGTACCCACTCGAGTATCACTCGATACGAAGCCACCCAATCTCATCGACACGCCCACGCCACCGTGCACGTGCACGGTGGTGCGCTTGGCCTCCGGCGCCTCGCGACAGCCCCCACAAACCTCAAATTATCCACTCAAACGAAATCGAAACCCAGATTTCAATTTCAAGTTGAAACAAAAAAAAACGACCTGCAGCTTGAACATGCGACGACAACGCCCACTGTCAAATCTTTCGTGCGGCCACCATACATCACCGGAGGTGATGAAACTTCACCAGAACCTCGATCACACCCCTCCCTAACTCCACCTGAAATCGCGGCCAACTCGATTGACATATGATGCCGAAACTCAATTTTTTACAGAGCATTCAAATGTAAGCACTAAAACCCTACTCTTGATTTAAACTCGAAATCCCTTCATGGATTTTTTTTTTTTTTTTTTTTTTTTGCATTTTTCTTGTGTTAAACAGATTACTAGCTTACTTCATACCAACTTACAAGAATTATTAACCCAAACCTCAAGAATTGACAAAAATTACATTTTAGTTCCATTTTAAACTGCTCTTAAAACCCTTGTTTAAAAATCATAATTTTTATGTTAAAAATCATAATTATGTGTATGGAATCTAAATATGTTATGGAATTTACAAATTTAAACATTTGAATTTTGATTCTTGATTTTCTTTTTTACCTGTAATTTGAAATACAGTATTATAACATGCTGTTTAAACTTTACAACATGTTTGCAGGCTTTTGTTTAAGATAAACAAACTGGAATTAGCACAATACCAAAGTTCAAATGGTTATATGAATAAGTATTATAGATCTCTTGGCTTAACTTTGATCAGATTTCAAAAGTTTGGAAGAACAGCTACCTGTACTATTCAAACAACAGGAAATACCAAGGCTATTTATATAAACAATATCAAAGCACTTACCATTCACAACTAAAAATACAAGTTTAGATTTAAAATAGGTAAGTTTACTCACCTAAAAACAGTTGAACAGAAAGTAAGGTATGTTGAAGAAACTGCAGTTGAAACTTTCCTGAAACCTTCTTTTGTTTTCCTGCCTTGAGTTAATATATGTTTGCAAAGCCAAAACAATGTTTCTCAGGTTTGTTTTTAAGTTAAAGTTGTATAAATGAACTGATGATATATAGGTGGATATATATAAAGAAGCTACTGAGTAACAGGTTATAACTGGCCAGTTAATATTTGTATATTTTTTTTCTTTCTTTTATTGGTTAAATAATATACACCTGCAGTATGAAATCATAAAGAGATTTCGGCTACCTGTACTTGTTAAACAAGAAGTTGTGCTAATTAATGCTTATGCCTTAATTATGATAACATGTATTTAATGTTTTACTGATAGTTGCAATTTGTACAAAGATACTTATCATATTTCGGCCAGCATATTCTTGTACAAGATATTTTTGTACTGGACAAAGGTGTTTGAAACATTATGCAACTATATATTTCCTTGTCTTATGGTAGAAGCTTGCTCATTTATACATATGTTTGTTATTCTTATTCATACTTGTTTTGTAAGCATATATATATATATATGTGTAGCTTGTCTTATTTTCTTTGACAAATAGTTGTATTTTATTTGTTAATTAAATTTTCAAACATTTGATTTACAACATACTTGTATTTATATATTTCAACTTATCATTTATATTTGTATATTTATACTTTTAGCTACATCTTAAATTTCTAATTATGTTTTATACTAGTGTTGTATGTTTATATCTATATTGTCTTATACTTCCATGTTTATGTTTAATGTTTCTATGTTTATAAACTTTTAAACTTATCATTTCAATTTTATTGGATTAAATATCAACAATATAAAATCTTTGATCTTAGTGTAAAAGACAGATTTTGTTTTAATGGTTTTGAAGCATTTAATTTTAAATTTTCAAATCAAAATTTTCTTTTATAAACATATAACTGTTAAATATCCAAGATCTCATCATTTTTAAAAATTTAAAAGCTTGTATTTAATTTAAATTAGATTAAATATTTATTAAAATATGCTGTCAAAAATTCCGGGTTGTTACATTCCTCCCCCCTTAAAAGAATTTCGTCCCCGAAATTTAAAACAACAGTTAATTCAAAAGTTTTTATATTAACCATCCAAACATACATATCATTCATACAATAGCAAACAAACAAACAGCCTATTCTAACAAACATCATTAGTTATCCGAACATAAATCCGGATAAGCACTCCTAAAACTATCGAGAGTTTCCCAGATACAATCTCTAGGATCCTCACTCCATTGCACCTTGACGAGTTTCACCACTTTGTTCCTGAGTTGCTTCTCGTCTCGGTCCACAATCTGAACTGGATTTCTGACCACCGTTAAATTGGGTTCAATTTCCAAATCTTCTTGAATTACTGGCTCTACAACCAGTGAGGGATCATGAACAAATTTCCTCAAATGCGATACATGAAACACATTGTGAATCCCAGACATCCGCTCTGGCAATTCAATCCTGTAGGCTACAGCTCCAATTCTTTCCAATACTCGGAATGGTCCAATGTATCTCGGAGCAAGTTTTCCCGTCTTTCCGAATCTTATAGCACCTTTAACTGGGGAAACTTTAACAAAAACCAAATCTCCGATTTCAAATTCCAATGGCCTTCGTCTTCTATCCGCATATTTCTTATGACGATCTTGAGCAGCTTTCATCCTTTTCTTGATAAGCTCAACCTTCGCAGAAGCTTCACGAATAAGATCGGGTCCAAGCACAAGACGATCCTTCGATTCAATCCAACAAGATGGAGATCTACACTGTCTTCCGTATAAAGCTTCATAAGGAGCCATCTTAATACTCGCTTGATAACTGTTATTATAAGAAAATTCCACTAGATGAAGATGGTCTTCCCAAGATCCTCCAAAATCTAAAACACAAGCCCGTAGCATATCCTCAGGAATATGATTAAGCCTCTCCGTCTGTCCGTCCGTTTGAGGATGATAGGCTGTACTCAATCTCAAATCTGTTCCCATTGCTGATTGCAGAGCTTCCCAAAATTTGCTAGTGAAAATAGGATCACGATCACTTACTATGCTGACTGGGACACCATGCAATCGAACTATCTCCTTCAAGAAAATTTTCGCCAAAGAAACTGCAGTGCGGGTTGCCTTTACTGGTATAAAATGGGCACTCTTAGTTAAACGATCTACAATAAACCATATACCATCATTTCCTTTCCTGGTTCTAGGCAAACCATCAAGATCATTTCCCATTTCCAATTTGGAATTTCCAGAGGTTGCGATAATCCGGCAGATTTCTGTTGATCACCTTTAACTTGTTGACAATTGGCACAACTGTTCACAAATCTAGCAACACCCTTCTTCATATTCGGCCACCAGAATACTCTCCTCATATCTTTGTACATCTTCGAGATTCCCGGATGAATATTCAATTTGGAGCGGTAACTTTCAGACAACACTTCCTGCCTCAACTCCTTGTCATCCGGCACACAGATTCTTCCGTTGAGCCTTAGTGTTCCCTGGTCATCAATTTCAAAACTAGGACACTGACCCTTCCTGACTCTTTTGATGATCCTCCTCAACATCTTATCCGATTCTTGCTTGCTTGAGATCCTTTCAATAAGAGATGGAACCACTTCCAGAAGAAATAGAACTGCATTCCTACTGAGAGCATAAGCTACGACATTCGCTTTCCCCAGAGTGTACAAAATATCCAAATCATAGGATGCAAGAAATTCAACCCACCACTGCTGTCTCAGATTTAGATATTTTTGAGAGAATAAATATTTCAACGGTTTGTGATCCGTGAATAATTCGAATTTCTCTCCTAAAAGATAATGTCTTCAAATTTTCAAAGCAAAAACAATGGCCAGCAGTTCAAGATCATGTGTAGCGTAGTTTTTCTCATGAGGCTTCAACTGCCGACTAGCATACGCAATAACCCTTCCGTTCTGCATCAGAACTGCTCCCAAACCCACAATACAAGCATCAGTGTAAACCTCGAATTTGCTTTTCCCATCCGGAATAGCAAGTACTGAGGCACTAGTAAGCCTTATCTTCAATTCCTGAAAAGCTTCTTCACACTGAGGCGTCCATTTGAATTTTGCTCCTTCTCTGGTCAGCTTAGTCAGATGTGAAGAAATCTTGGAATAATCCCTGATAAATTTCCTGTAGTAGCTAGCCAATCCTAGAAAACTGCGAACTTCCGTCGGTGTCTCTGGCTGTTTCCATTCCAGAATAGTTTCAACTTTTGTTGGGTCTACAGAAATGCCTTCACCAGAAACAATATGCCCTAAAAATTTAACTTCCGATTTCCAGAAATGGCACTTCGAAAACTTCGCCTTCAGCACATGCTTCCTCAGAGTCTCCAATACAATCCTCAAATGTTCCCTGTGCTCTTCTTCGGATTTGGAATAGACCAAGATATCATCAATGAATACCAGCACAAACTTATTCAACACATCCCTAAAGACTCGGTTCATGAGGTCAACGAAATAGGCAGGAGCGTTGGTTAATCCGAATGGCATAACCAACCACTCATAAAAACAATTTGGTCCCCTAAATGCAGTCAAGGGAATACTGTCTTCAGCTACCCTCAACTGATGGAAACCTGAAGCTAGATCCAATTGCGAAAAGATAGAAGCACCATGCAACTGGTCAAAAAGATCATTGATGCGAGGAAGAGAATATTTATTACGGATAGTCACTTTGTTCAATTCTCTATAATCCACACAAAACCTCAGTGATCCATCCGATTTGGTCACAAACACTGCCGCTGAACCCCAACAAGAAAAACTGGGTCTAATCAACCCTTTCTCCAAAAGATCCTGAGTCTGCTTAATCAACTCTTCTCTTTCCCTGGGAGCCATTCTCCTACTGGGCTGAATCACTGGCACAGCTCCTGGAATCAAATCAATACGGAACTCTATTTCTCGATGTGGTGGCAGACACTTAACCTCTTCAAAAACATCAGCAAAATCTTGAACCACATCAATATCTTCAAATCTCTCTTCAGAAGTCTCAATTCCATGCAAAAGATTGCTCAAGTGAATTCCAGAATTATCACACGACACTCTGGCAATTCTACCCAGATCAGTTTCCAACGAAACTGTTCTTTCTTCACAATTCAAGACGGCTTTATACTTATCCAGCCAATCCATACCCAAAATAAGATCAAATCCCTTAAAATTCAACACATCTGGGTCACAAGAAAAGCTGTGAGATAGATAAGAGATCTTCAAGTCCTTACAGATAGTGTCTAATTTAGTCACCCCTCCTATAGGATTAGATACCAAGATAGAACTATCTACAGAACTAGGGGTAAGAGAGAACTTTTCAACAGAGTCCAAAGAAATAAAACTCAAGGAAGCACCCGAATCAAACAAAACTCTAATATATTTTCCATCTAAAAGTAAAGTACCTTCTAATACTCCTTTGCCCATCGTAGAAGAAGATGGTCCGGCTTCCAAAGCAAAAGCTTAATTCTGAGGTGCCATCTGCAGAAGTGGACAGTTCTTGATCATGTGTCCTGGCTGATGACAATTAAAGCACAATGATTTCTGAACCATAGCTGATCCTGGGCCACTCTGATGTGGTTGCTGTTGTTGCTGCTGGAATCCTTTCCTAGGACATTTATTTGCCAAATGCCCTTCCTGTTGGCAAATGTAGCACTTTCGAGGTCCGTTGTTATTTCCAGGTTTCTTCTTATTCGGCTTTCTCCATTTAGGATCAAACTTTCGCTTATTTGGATTAGTGAAATTCCCACCTGAAGCTGCAACTGGAGCCACCGGTTTCTTACCCATCAAACTTTCATATCTCAATGCCATATCAATCAAATCAACAAAAGATCCTTTCAGAGGCACTGTCAACTTTCCATGGAATTTAGGCCTCAATCCTTGCACAAATTTCTCATTCTTTTTCAGAGGAGTATCGATGAGTCCTGGACCATAACAAGAGAGTTCGTTGAATCTGGTTTCATACTCTGAAATGGACATACTACCCTGCTTCAAATACAGAAAATCCTAATACAATTGGGGTTCTTCCTGCCGTTGGCATAAACTTCTCTTCAAACAACTCCTTGAATCTGTCCCATGAAATGTCATCCTCAGAAATATTTGCAATAATTGAATCCCACTATGCTACTGCGCCACCTTGCAGTTGCCACGATGCCATATGCCTCTTACGCTCATCATTCAATATCATGCTCTTGAAAATACGTTCGCAAGAGCGTAGCCAGTCTTGAACTTCAATTATTGACTCCGAACCTTTGAATGGTTGCCCTCCGAGATGTTTGAAATCCTTGCATAAAGCTGCAAAGCTAACTTGAGACGGTACTGGATTGACAGCCTCACTAACATTTTGACTCCGTCCATTCTCTGTTGAAGTACTGGCCCTAACTCTGCCTCTTCTTCCGGAACTCATGTCGGTCACCTGAACAGGTACTCAACAAATTTAGATAGGTATATATATAATTATACGAAAATACAAATACGCACTCTCAAGATAAATATAACACAAGAGCCTAGGTACTCGCTCTACCTATTGCTCTGACACCAACTGTGACGACCCGCCTTTCTCAACCCAGAAAAACGTTCTTCATTAAGAAAGAAAGGGATTGAAATAGAAAAGAATAGAAAGAAAGAATAACAACATCAGAATCTCACAGCGGAATGGAACAAAATATAATACATCACATATCTATTACATAGTTATACATACATCAGAGTCATACAATATCACATAACAGGACTGTCATATACATATATGTCCATACATACATCCAAAATACAGCATCACTAACCATACAGCGGAAATACATATATAGATACATACGTCTGGTCTTCTTCCCAAAATAGCTTCTCCAGAAAACAACCCTTCCAATACCCATCACTTGGCTACTCATAAACATTTGAGTACCCAAGAGTTTATGAAAACACAAAATATAAACTCCGGGTCAGACATGGGTCTGGTATGAGTAAACAGGTTAAAATTGCTTAACTTTGAAAATCATTTGAAAATAAAGGTATCACGTAAGACTACCCACAAATAAATACGGGTAAGTTTTTACCTTACACTAACCAAAACATTTTATAGGAAATTCAGTGATATTATAATAGTGTCTAGGGTTTTCAAGTAAATAGAAAATAGCCGAAATTGTTACATCTATTAAATTCCAGCTACTAGCCATGAAAGTGGGTAATACAAATCAAAACCGTAGGGTCTCGTAGGGAAAATGGGTTTCCAACAATGGCGGGGCTACTGGGGTACCGCCCGTCACATTATGGGGCCTAGATCACCGTACCGAGGATCACTCCCGACCCCCTACAACACAAGGCCGGAACCATTCCTTACTGAACAGTCCCCAACAAGATAACCCCGCAGTTGTGGCCAACAATTGCTCACACAGCCGAAATAAAAAGGGACATCTAGACAGGGGAATATCTTGTCCTGCTTGGGCATGACCCACCTAACCTTGCTGCATCTCCCCTGTTTTAGCCATTCCCGGTTGATGAGGGTTGAGGCTACAATTACCTTTATTGAACATTATTCTTAGAATGCTCATCGTCCGCCTGACGATGTGCTGAAAGCATTCAATCCATACAAGTTCGTTCCGGGTTCGAACGAAACCGAAGGCATTATCTCGTTACACTCATTTTGGAATCACCCTCAGAGTTAACGACGATAACCCTTGCATTATGAAACACCATCTCGATTCACCATTTGATAAGACATGACCTATCGTTTAATTTGGATCGATGTGGTTTTCGGAGAATCAAAAATTGATTCTTTCGATCCCGGTCTCATCGGAATCCAAACGCCATTTTAAGGGCCAAGTTGTCTATTTAACTTAACAGTTCAATTCAATATCAGAATTAACATAACAGATATAACAGATAGATCATACACAGTTATCACAGATATCCATAATATATCACAACATATCACAGAACTATCATCAAACGGATATCAAAGTCAATCAAACAGAACTATCAATGCATACCAAACAGTTTGGTTTTACTTAGCTAAATTATTTGCTTAAGAATAAACTACTTCATTCTGTTTAATTAATTACTGATTTATTAACCTATTAATGATCAATTAATTACTTAGTTAATCATTAATTATTCATTTATTAATCATCTAATCTTTAATTAATTAATTGCTAAACTTTTATTCATTAACTGATACTTAATTACTCAGTTAATTAATTGATTCTTAATTATTAATTGTTAACTCACTTATTAAAATTAATTACTTATTTACTTATCAAAAATTACTTTAATTAATCAATTATTATTAATCTTTAATTAATCACTTAAGTTAATTATCATTTGTTAATTAACTTTTAAGTGATATGCTAACATTCTTAAGATTTAAATTGATTTAACATGTGATTAAATTTTAATTTCAAAATCAATTTAAAGTTATCAATTTAAAATTCAAGTATAAATTAATCAACATTCTAACTACTTACTGTTAATCACCTATCTTTACATATTTACCTAAATCAACCTTTAATTAAAATACTAACTTAACTAACTAACAATTGTTTAATTAACTTAGTTAAATACTTGTACAAAAATCATTATACACGTCCATTTGGGAAAGTACCAAGACCGCATCACCCTTTACTCGAGAAAACTCGAGTTTCCCTCGTGTCTCTCCCGTGTCCCTCTCTCTCGCCCCCTCCCTGTTCTTCTTTTTCCCAGTTCTTCTTCTCCTTATTTATATTTTTTAGTTTTTTAGTTTAAGTAAAATTAAAAACTGCAGTTAACCCTCAAGCTCACGCGATCCTTACTCGAGTCAACCGACCACTTTACTCGAGTACCCACTCGAGTATCACTCGATACGAAGCCACCCAATCTCATCGACACGCCCACGCCACCGTGCACGTGCACGGTGGTGCGCTTGGCCTCCGGCGCCTCGCGACAGCCCCCACAAACCTCAAATTACCCACTCAAACGAAATTGAAACCCAGATTTCAATTTCAAGTTGAAACAAAAAAAAACGACCTGCAGCTTGAACATGCGACGACAACGTCCACTGTCAAATCTTTCGTGCGGCCACCATACATCACCGGAGGTGATGAAACTTCACAAGAACCTCGATCACACCCCTCCCTAACTCCACCTGAAATCGCGGCCAACTCGATTGACATATGATGCCGAAACTCAATTTTTTACAGAGCATTCAAATGTAAGCACTAAAACCCTACTCTTGATTTAAACTCGAAATCCCTTCATGGATTTTTTTTTTTTTTTTTTTTTTGCATTTTTCTTGTGTTAAACAGATTACTAGCTTGCTTCATACCAAGTTACAAGAATTATTAACCCAAACCTCAAGAATTGACAAAAATTACATTTTAGTTCCATTTTAAACTGCTCTTAAAACCCTTGTTTAAAAATCATAATTTTTATGTTAAAAATCATAATTATGTGTATGGAATCTAAATATGTTATGGAATTTACAAATTTAAACATTTGAATTTTGGTTCTTGATTTTCCTTTTTACCTGTAATTTGAAATACAGTATTATAACATGTTGTTTAAACTTTACAACATGTTTGCAGGCTTTTGTTTAAGATAAACAAACTGGAATTAGCACAATACCAAAGTTCAAATGGTTATATGAATAAGTATTATAGATCTCTTGGCTTAACTTTGATCAGATTTCAAAAGTTTGGAAGAACAGCTACCTGTACTATTCAAACAACAGGAAATACCAAGGCTATTTATATAAACAATATCAAAGCACTTACCATTCACAACTAAAAATACAAGTTTAGATTTAAAATAGGTAAGTTTACTCACCTAAAAACAGTTGAACAAAAAGTAAGGTATGTCGAAGAAACTGCAGTTGAAACTTTCCTGAAACCTTCTTTTGTTTTCCTGCCTTGAGTTAATATATGTTTGCAAAGCCAAAACAATGTTTCTCAGGTTTGTTTTTAAGTTAAAGTTGTATAAATGAACTGATGATATATAGGTGGATATATATAAAGAAGCTACTGAGTAACAGCTTATAATTGGCCAGTTAATATTTGTATATATTTTTTTTTTCTATCTTTTATTGGTTAAATAATATACACCTGTAGTATGAAATCATAAAGAGATTTCGGCTACCTGTACTTGTTAAACAAGAAGTTGTGCTAATTAATGCTTATGCCTTAATTATGATAACATGTATTTAATGTTTTACTGATAGTTGCAATTTATACAAAGATACTTATCATATTTCGGCCAGCATATTCTTGTACAAGATATTTTTGTACTGGACAAAGGTGTTTGAAACATTATGCAGCTATATATTTCCTTGTCTTATGGTAGAAGCTTGCTCATTTATACATATGTTTGTTATTCTTATTCATACTTGTTTTGTAAGCATATATATGTGTGTATAGCTTGTCTTATTTTCTTTGACAAATAGTTGTATTTTATTTGTTAATTAAATTTTCAAACATTTGATTTACAACATACTTGTATTTATATATTTCAACTTATCATTTATATTTGTATATTTATACTTTTAGCTACATCTTAAATTTCTAATTATGTTTTATACTAGTGTTGTATGTTTATATGTATATTGTCTTATACTTCCATGTTTATGTTTAATGTTTCTATGTTTATAAATTTTTAAACTTATCATTTCAATTTTATTGGATTAAATATCAACAATATAAAATCTTTGATCTTAGTGTAAAAGACAGATTTTGTTTTAATGGTTTTGAAGCATTTAATTTTAAATTTTCAAATCAAAATTTTCTTTTATAAACATATAACTGTTAAATATCCAAGATCTCATCATTTTTAAAAATTTAAAAGCTTGTATTTAATTTAAATTAGATTAAATATTTATTAAAATATGCTGTCAAAAATTCCGGGTTGTTACAAATCGATTTAATTTAAAATCGATCGTTTATTACCGTAACTCGCACAGATGATCGAATTAGCCTCCGAAACATATTCCATTGTGTCAGAAACGTGGGGTAAATCATAGAAACGCTGGTCACCGCGCGAGATTTGGAGTTCGAAAAATCGGATGAATAGTGATTTTTGGTAAAATTTCTATAAAAAGGACCCCTTGTCTTCATTGTTGCCAAAACCCTAACTGTATTAGCCTAGCCGCCACTTTCAGTTATCAATGGCCGAAATTCATCTTTCTTCTTCCTCCAATTTCTTCAAATCCACAAGTTAAATCGAAAAACTTGCAACACGAAAAACGTAGACAACGCTGTGAACCATGGATCCAACGGTTACGATCATTTTTCAAGCTATGGATCATCGGCAATTTGTGTTTGAAGTGCTGCCGTTCGTGCGCTTTTTTTCTAATGATGGGAGGGCCGAGCTTCAAGCTCCTCTAGCCGAAGGTAGAGCTCGACTTGGGCTTCGTGTTGGAGGTCTCTGATCGTTGTAAAGATCAGCGTGGTAGTCGCGATATTCTACCCTAGTTCGGTGGCTAATGGGTTCAAACGCACGGCAATTTCTGGAAGCAAACACGTGATGGAAGAAGGGGGCCAAACGGCCTGGATTCCATCAAGCTAAATCACGCGGCTCTGAGTTGATTAGGGTATAAAAATTAAAATAAATTTGTAAATTAATTATATTTAAAATTGTATAATCTTTAAACTATCATAACTTAGTCATACGAGGTCGGAATTGCACGAAACGACTTGCATCAGCTTCGTTTTGTCGAGCACTACGCAATGGAGCTAGTTTGGGGTCATTTGGAGTTAGTGAAAATTTCGGATAAAATTAAACGCGCGTTTAATTTTATTCGAAATAAAACGCTACAACTGTTATCGGAAACTCAAGGTGAGAACTTCTCACTCAATCGAATTGTTTCGTTTAAATTTTAAATAGATAAATTTAAAATTGCTTGATTGTGTGATTGGACGATAGTTATTATCTGTTGTATTGAAATAGACCATATACGCCGTATATTAAGCGGATGTTATTTATTAAATCCCATATACCGTGATAATTCCAACTTGTATGGAATTGGTATTATATATATATATTTGGAGTTGATTTTCCCGCATTATATAGCGGATGAGACCCTATTGCGCCGTATAATAGCGGATAATATTTTATAAATCCCATATACCGCGATATTCCGTCTTGAAGCGGAATTGGTATTGTGCTAATATCTTTGGATGCAGGGAAACAGGTTGGAGGGATCCAACTGGATTCCTCAAACATTTGAATTTGTTTCAATGTTGTGTGTTGATCTATTTATTGATTTACTTATAATCCGCGTGATTATCTTTGTGATTGAAATCGTTAAAGGCTAAATTTTAGCTATATATTTTGGTATAGTTAGACGACGAAAATAAATAAAATTTGATTTTTGAAAATTTAAGTTGAGAATTCATAGTACAATTTTGATTTTGTAATTGCTTCATTTTAAATGAATAAACGTTGTAATTTTTATGCTATAAAAATTATGATTTTTGTGAAATGTAAGCAAAATATGATTTTTGAAATAAGTAGTCAATTAAATTATAAAATGGTTTAAATTGGGATTTTTAAATTATTATAAATGATTTATATAAAAGATTTATAAAATTGATATTTATAAATTAAAATGTTGGAATTATAAAACGAGTTTTTATAAGTATTAAAATGAAATATAAATGGACTTCATAAGTGGGTGAAATCTATAGATTATAAATTGTGAAGTTATAAAATGAATAGATTTTTGTAAAATAAAAGATTTATAAGTAATCAACTTATAAATTGGATTTTGGCGTGTAAATGGGATATGGATAGAATTTGTTAACGAAGTGATTTTATAAGTTGAAGTTGTTATAAAGTATAAATGGAATTTATAAACGTTGTTTTATAAATCCGAAATCGACTTATTTTGATAAGTTTAATTATTATAGCTTATTAAAGGAGATATATCCACGATTTTGGGACAGTGGATAATCCTTTAAATAAAATATGTAGAAATTGAATTTGGTTAATGAAGTATATTCACGATTTTGGACGGTGAATAATATATTAAAGAAATATTTTGGGAAAGTGATAATTTAAATAGAATAAAAATGATTTAAAGATGTTTTAAAATGTATTAAGTATTGAAACCATAGATTTCAACATCATTGTTGAAATAGACGTTTTCGAGAAATAGAAGGAAATGGTGGACTATAACACTGTTGTTATAGTAAATGATTTCCGAAAGGAATAGTTTTGTATAGTATTGGGGTTTATATATCTATCTTAATTTCGAATCCTTATACTAGTGGTTTTGGGTTGTCGTAACGATGTTTTACGCAACATTCGTTTTGACTCAAATAAAGGTTCTTAAGAGAATGTTTTCCTTGAAGAATAAATTATATACTTAATTGTGATTTAAGTATATTGAATATTTTCCAAATGTTGAAAATAAATGGATTTGTGAATTACTTATTATTAAATAAGTATGGAAATGTTTTCCAATATGAAGTGAATGTTTTGAGATTATATCTTTTAAAAATAAATTGAAAATGAATATTAGAAATCGATTTCGAAATCGTATATTCATAGATATTTTAGAAAGGTAAATTCACTATGGAATTTATAAAAGGAAGGGAAATTTGTTTAAAAATAAACACTGATTTATTTTTAAAGTGTGGAAATAAATTTACGAATTTGGAACGTAAATTTAATAAATCGATAAGGATTTATTTGATTGGTTTAAATGAACCATTTTGAAATGAAAGTTGTAAGGGTGTAAATTGATTTGGAATTGGTTTTCAAATGGTTAAAGTGTGGAAATTATATCTTGTAAAGATATTTTTGGAAATAAATAATTTGGGAAATTATTTGAAATCGGGTTATGTTGTGAATATTGATTGATAGTTAAATAACGGACTATCAATATTGACCATTGAATGGCTATTTGTTGTGAATTGGTTGAAATTGAATGCTACACTTACTTTTAAATTATTACGCTTGTTATTCGGACTACCCATTCCGAAATAGTGATACGACGTAATGGATAGCATTGAAGACCGAGTATTTGTGAAAACGATAGGATGACCTATCGATTGTCTCTGCACCGTTAGCTACGGTATGGAGATTTCCTTTGTGATGGGAAATTCGATCGGGATTGTGAATACCCGGATTGCAAGGGCTTCTTTTGAAGTGCCTTCGGTTCTGTTCGAACCCGGAACAGACTTGTATGGTTACATGTCTGACATTACATTTTGAGATATAAAGCAGATTTCTTTCAAATACATTTCCGTTGGTGGCGGAGAATTTATTCTCTTAGCTTAACACCCTTAGAGGTTTTGTAATTAAAGGTTATCAGCGATATATTCCCAAATTGGAAATGTGGCATGCTGAGTGTTGCTGTGTGATGATTATTTATTGATCATTTGTTGATCAAAGCGTGGCTTTATGAAAAAGCGTGGCTTTGTGGACGAGACTTCGTCAGATCTCACACCCCGGAAATGGTCGAAATAGGAATATGCGGCAAGGTTATGAGGGTTGCTCCCTTTAGGGTATGTCATTTCCTTATGGAAAAGGGTGGTGTCAGGTATGGAGCCCTGATGCTAAACCTATGTAGTTGCTTTAATCTCATTTTTCTGTGTGGTTGTTTCTTGGTGATCGAGGGCCCTCGGATAAAGGTACCAAAGGACCGGGGGGTGGCATACTCGAGATGTAGTTACCTAGTTACAGTGATAACCCGGCCTTGTGTTGGCAGAGAGCTGATTAAGTTCTCGGGACGTCCCGCCAGAGGCGATCCCATGTGGCAGTAGGAAGTTTCTTAGCCTGACCATTTGTTGGAAATCCAATTCCCAATACGAACCCAGTACGGTTTTAGTTGTATAACCTGCCATTTACTTATGGTGGTCACCACTGTTTAGATGGTAGCTATAGTAGGCATAGTTCGAAATGTCTATGCTAGCTAAGATTTATATTCTATTTTCGAAATGCTTTCATCACTATGCACTAATAATAATATCAAAAATGATTTGTTTTGCATAGTAAGCATCTTTGACTATCATAAGGAGAAACTCCTTTAATTCTGCATTTGCATTGTGTGTGTGCGGGGAGGCCTTATGGTAGTTTCATTTTCCAAAAGCATTGCGGATATTTTTCCACTTCTCTTGTTGTTATTGTTTTAAAAGATAAATAACTGTTTTGAGTTCTCACACCAGTCCCATGACTGATCTGGAGTTTATTGTTCTCTTCCTAAACTCTGGGTGCTCATAATTTTCCACACGGGCAGTCTAGAGTCATGTTATCAGGTCATTCTGGATTCAGAAGTGCTATGGAGCTCAAGTGGCGAGCTGGATGGCAAGCCATATTACTTGTATATGATATTATCTTTTCCGCTGTAGAATTCACTTGTAAGGACATGTTGTATAACTGTCCATTGTTTTGTTGTGTTGTATATTGTTGTTGTACACTCAGATGTGATGTAATGTAATAATTGCTATATCTCTTTGATTTAAAGATTATTCATTTATCTATTATATGTTGTTCCGCTGCGATATGTGAGATTCTGATATTGTTTCTGTTCTATCTTTTTCTTATGACTTCTATCTTTTTCTTCTACCTCTTCTTTTTAACCATAACAATTCGGTTTTTGGGCATTCGATTATGCGGCATTTGATAGACGTATTAATATCGATTTTCGAGCGTCGAAAAGTCGCGTCGTTACATGTTTTTTTCCTTTTTTTCACTGTAGAGTTATGAGTTTTAGCAACATGGATGGAAACACCAACATTCTCCCCGTGCTCAAAAAAATTGTCAATCATAAAATACCTGTTTGGGTATTCAGGTAAAAGTTTTTTCCTACTTATTTTAACATGGTTTATTATGGTTAATAATAATTAGAAATTTATAATTGTATTTTTTAAAACAATGGTGATCAAGACTCGGTAGTGCCTCTTTTGGGCTCTCGGACACTTATGAGAGAATTAGCACATGATCTCAAATATGGAATTTCTGTTTCTTATGGTCCTTGGTTCCACAAAGGGAAGATATACTATACATACATGCTCATGGCATAATCCATTAAATGTTTTCCTTTACTTTATGATTTAATAACCATAATTTAGTATTTGAATGAATTATGTCTTGTCCTTTGCTTTTTTTAAACCCATAGAATTAGGTCATATTTATTAAACCGTGATAAACAACTAGAATCTGATGGTTGAATGACTTCTTTGGTTTTTAGTAGAGGAGCTAATCCAAATTATGCACTATTTTATCAGTTGTAGAAACCTGTTACCAAACAAGTTTTTGAGTTGAAAACACCTTCAATTTTAACCCAATAGTTTACTCCTAAGTCGTAAGCTATTATAGCATTATAAATCAAGAGAAATATTCAATAAAATATAATTTTATGAATATATTATAATATTAAATGTAGAGGAATCAATTGTATATCCCTAAACCATTATCGTTGATGCACTAAAAGCAGTTTTATCAAAGCGCATGTAGGCTCAAAAAAGGCTCAAGCGCACGTTGTGCATCTTTTTTTACAATCATGTGAAGAATTATTCTTCTTTTTAATGTGTACTGATATTTTTTAATCAAATTTGACAACATTGATGTTAATGGTGATGAGCCAATTCTGATGAATGGGACATAGACTAATCTTCATGTAGAATCTCTTGGTCACATGTTACATGCATTTGTTAATGGGAATTTCGCAGGTGATTAATTCTTTGCTCCAATTCTTGACTTTAAAAAGTTGAAATCTAAAAAAATTCATCTTTTTTATGAAAAATATTTGAATGATAGTCTGCTTATTTCAGGGAGTGGGATAGGTACTAGTAGAAAAGCAAAAATTTCCTTTAACTAAGCATATTGGAATTTGGTCATTTTACGATGAAGAAAAATATTGCAAATATGAAATAATGCTCAGTCTTTAACAGAGAAATATGCTTAGTTTTTAACTGAGCAAACTTGATCAGTTTTTAATTGATCATATGCTCAGTTTTTAACTAAGCATGCCTCAGTTTTTAACTGAGCATATGCTCAGTTTTTAACTGATTAAACTCGCTTAGTTTTCAACTAAGCATAGCTCAGGTTTTAGCTGAGAAAACGCTCAATTAAACACTCAGTTTTCAATTGAGCAAACTCGCTCAGTTTAAATGAGCAATGTTCAAGTTTTAACTGAGTAAGGCTCAGTTTTTAACCTAGCTTATGCTCGGTTTTTAACTAAGCTCATGCTCAACTTTTAACCCAGTTTTTAACCCAACTTATACTCAGTTTTTAACCGAGCTTATGATAAGTTTTTAACCCAGTTTATAAGGTTGTGAAATTTTGGTATGAACATATATAAGTAAGAATGGTGAACAATAGTAGGACTGCTGTATAGTCTGATAACTGTTACTACATTTCGTTGGAATGATTTCCATGTGATTTTTTTATGTAATTTTCTTGGATCTTATGCTAAATGAATATTTTGTGTTGATTTACATAGGGATTATGGTAAGCAGGTTTATTTGGGAGGGTTTGATATAGCTCATGCAGCTGCAAGGTTAGATTTCATGTTCAATATTATGTTGTGGAGCATGAATTAATAGTTTTCTTATTCTTTTCTTACTTATTTTTTTGTATTTATAGGGCATATGATCGTGCTGCGATTAAATTCATGCAATTGTCATACTTTGACTAACAACGTGTAAATGTACCTATCCAATTCCAAACTACTATCAGCTGCTAAATTCATTTGTTATTGAATTATCAGCATGTAAATGTACCTATCCAAATCTAAACTAATATCTTGTATCTAAGCTTGTAGAATTGTTTTCGTAGGTTTTCAATTAACAATGAATAAACTTTCCAGTTTATATGCCATCTAAGGTGTAGATTCATGTGTTCAAAACAACAGCATAGTGTTTAGTATAGGCTCATATTTACCTTCTTTTTTGTGATGATCTTAATCATTACAACACTACCATGCTATCCATGTTGTTAAAGGTAAGTGGAGGTTTTTTTTCTCTCCTTATTCCTATTGCAAATGAAACTGGCTTTGTGGTAAAATATATTCACTTCAGTGTTTTCTGTAGTCAAAATCTATATGCCCTTCTGACCCTTTGGTGTACAATGAATTGGTGTAGTTGCATATCATATGGAGGAGTAAGAAACTTCAACTCTCCTATCAATGTTAGGTTTTCCATTATGCAGTAATATATAGCACTATGGTGCGTTGTTATGATTATTTTTCAATGTTCATTTAATGTTTGCAGTTATTAAAAAGCAATTAAGTGGACCGAGAAAACTTTATCTAACGTAGCGTCTTCATTGAATGAAATGTCTTCATTGAATAAAATATGGAACAACTTTGGTGAATCTTGCTCATTCACAAAGAAAGCTAAATATGTGAATAATCATCTATACAGCTGCAGTCAGCATATTTAGCTGCAACTTCATGATTAACTACTTATTTTTAATAACTGCATTTGAAATCGGATTGTAATAGATATTTTGTATTTCGTTTATTGATCATTATCATTCTCGTCTGTTACCATTACAAATGTCAATCAATTTTTTTGTTTATTTCTTTTTGTGTTTGAAATATGTAAGTGTAATGCATGTCTTCTCCTGTTATATGCCTACAGGATGTGTTTATAAAATCGGTTTTCATGGCATCAAATGCTGAGAAATATCCAGTTGGAGAAATCATTGCAGCCATTAAGAAGGCATTTGGCGCTACACCTAAAATTATTTGTAAGAGTGGGTCTGTACAGGAACTACACATATGATTCACTAAAGATTTCTAGGTTCATACTCTTAAACATATATGTTTCAAATTGAGTATAATACATTATCATGTTCATAGTGAATTAGTGTTTAGGTAGCATAATACAAGTATCTGTATTTAAAAACCGAAAAGGGTACTGAGCAAATATAAGAGCAACCATGTTTAAAGAAAATGAATCCAAATACAAATTTGGTATTGCTAAAATCTTGTTATGTCAAAGGTTGTATTACTTATATTTCATTCACCTAGAAACTAGCTTGTTTTTGTTTTCGAGTGTCTGCTGTTGTGTCTGTATGCATGCCATTGTTCATACTGTTTTTACCCATAACTTGCATTATCTTAGAATGGATATAACTGTTGTTTGGTGTTGTTCTAATTATTGATCGTATGTTTTCTTAATACTATATATTTTTTGTATAGATTGTTTGTAGCTGCAATAAAATATTGGTGCTATATAGCTTGTTTGATATTGTTTTAGTTATCGTGGTTATAAGTGTTAGAAAATAACCTTTCGTAATGGTTATAACTGTGATATAATTTGCATTTGTCACGGTTATAAGTGTTAGAGTTTCCTTTTTGGTAATGGTTATAAATGTTAGAAACTATTGTTCCGTCACGGTTACAAGTGTGATACTATCTAAATTTCCTACGGTTATAAGCGTTAGTAATAACCATTTTATCACGATTATAACCGTGAGTAAATATTGTTCTGTCACGGTTATAAGTGTGATAATATTTAAATTTGTCATGGTTATAAGCGTGAGAAATTACTATTTTTATCACGGTTATAACCGTGAGCAAAAGTGTGACTGAATTTGCCCATGATACCTATTTTCACGATTATAACCGTAACAAATTAGTTTTGTCACGCTTATAACCGTGAGGAAATTGCCTTTCTGGTGTTGTGTGCAGCTTTGGTCATGGACCTACCTTCCGGTTGGTCGTATTTCTATGAAGACGCGAATAATTGACAATTCAAAGCCTTATGGAGCGAGGTTAAACAGTGTTGTTAGTGTTGTTGTATCGACACATTAAATTTGAACTTCGTACAACATGCTGCTATTACAGGTGGATTGGCCCGAAGAATACAAAAATGACCCCCAGAAGCAATTTAACCTTCTACCGGAATGAGTTTGACGTCTTAGATTACAATGCAGTAACATGGAATCTGTATTCCGAAGCAGACCTTCATGCACTTCCGGCTATTTGTACAATGGACAGGACGTTATGGCGGGCAAGACCTATGATTTTTTGTTTCGGAGATTTAGCATACCATCTGCCAAACGGAGTCATGAGACAGTTTGGCCTTCGACAACACCTACCATATCCTTCTCCATATTACATGCTTCCATACGGCGAAGATGAGTTCGAAACGATGATTGAGTTATCGAACAACCGTTTCATAGCTGCGGAAGACGAGCACGATATCACTCTGACCGATGAGGAGTATCTTAGCTGGTATTAGAATATCACTCGTCGTTATATGCTTCGAAAACGAGCGGAGGAACCCGAGCAAGAGGTGGCACCTTACACTCCACGAGCTCCGCTAGAACGGAATGTGGTACGTATTAATATTGACAACTTATGTAGTACTTATGAAACTCATACGGGTTTATGTTATATGCAGGCGGATGGTACGTATCATGTGTTGGACATTGTCGACGAGCTTACGGAGGAGGTTCCTGAAAAGAGCAAGGCAAAATGCTTCTCTATCAAACAAATTCTGATATCCTGTTTGTCGAAGAACAAGATGTCAAGGCCTATCCCACCTCCGCCTCCTCCTTCTCCAGTGCCACCACTTATCGAGGATACTGCCCCTCCCACGTCGTAAGAGGACATAGCTGCAGTCCCACCGGCCCCCTCACCGAAGAGAAAGTATGGAAGAAGGAAGAAAAAAGAGGGCGAGAGTTCCGGAGCGATATCTTCCCAGCATACACAACCCGTCGGGCCATCGCAACCCCCAACGGAAGGGACGCAAGAGGAGGGTAGTGAAGAGCTGTCACCGGAAGAGGAGGAATTCATGCTCAAGTCTAGAAGACCGAAGAAGAAAACTCCTAGGGAATTAAAAATTTTGAGGTGAAATTTTAGACTAACCGTAGTGGACTGTGGTTTGTATTTGTTGACTGTAGTGTTTATTGATCGTTTGTGTGGTAGGTTGACTGTAGTATTGACTGCTCATGGTCTGTATTTGTTCGTTTGGGTTGTTTGGTTGTTAACTAATGTAGACTAGTGTTTGTCGTTGTGATTGTAGAAGTGACTCTAGTATTCGGATGTTGGTGTGAATGTTACTGGTTTTGGACTTGTATTTGATGTTGATAAATGTAGTCATGAGCTTAGAAAGCTGCAACGGTCAAGGTTCAGAAACGACTATTACGTTGGTGTCGAATTATAGACACTGTATTTTCCATGTGCAGTTTGTGTGAGCAAGCAACAGAGCGGTATTTCAAATGCCGCATGGGGCATCATTTGAAATGCCGCTTGGGGCGACATTTCAAATGCCGCATAGAGCGGTATTTCAGATGCCGCCATCAGCGGCATTTCAAATGACGCCTCAAGTGACATTTGAAATGCCGCTCTGTTACTTTATATTTTACATTACATACTTCGAACGATGCATAACATACTTCAAACAATTCACAACATACTTCAATTATCGATGCATAACATACTTCAAACGATGTATAACATAACATACTTCAATTACATTTCAATTATCCTTTAACGATGCATAACATACTTCAAACGGTGCATAACACACTTCGAACGATCATTTCAGATATTTGTTCATCACACAGCAAGTTTCTAATATCATTACGTTACATTTCAATTGTCCTTCAACGATCTACGTGGCCACAACGCCGAATACTTGTACCCGTGAACCAACAATTTGTTTCGGTATTCCAGGTTCAACTTTTTCAAACGACTAACTTCCGCTTGCATTTCTAAAGCATATTCCACCCTCTAGGACATAGTGGTGGATCTAACCACTTAAAAAAATTGCAGCATTCAACCTACTTTGGTCGAATCTTGTGATCGTTGTATCCAGCGCAGCGGTAGAAATGACGTCCAGCGTTCCTATCATTTCTGCAAACGAATACTTCGCATTCCTCTCCACAGCCGCAATTTACACATGTAGCATGAGAGCTTGAGCTTCCACGATTTGCCGACCTAGGACACCTAAAAGACGTGCATGAAGCGATTGTTGGACTGGTCTATCAACCGCAGCTTCTCCGCGTGATGTTCCACTATACTCATTCAGGGGTTCTTCTTCGAATTGTGTCTCTGGTACAAAATCAACTTCAAAGTCAGCGCCGCTTGAATCTCCTTTCCTCTATTTTGTTCGAATTCGTCGTACATTTTCATCATTGTTACGTCATCAATTTCCCAATTTTCCATTATACACCTATGAATACAACCAAAAATACATCGACAAAACAATTGATCAAATTGAACAAAAAAGTATGATACTTACCTTCGGCGCAACAATGTTGAATTGAAATGTGGGGAGGGGTTGTTGCAAATTGTTGAAATCGGACGAGAATAGTATACCAATATGAAACCTAGAGCTTTTGCTAAAATAAATTTGGTAAAGTCAGGGTGTGGGTGGGGTAGTTGAAAAATATAGGAAAATATATATGCAGCAGATGGGCGGCATCCGAAATGACGCTAATAGGTTCTTTTGAAATGCCATACTACGCGGCATTTTAAATGCCGCAGCACGCGGCATTTTAAATGCCGCGGCAGACGACTTTTGAAATACCGCAAAAAGAGACATTTCAAATGACGCATGCTGCGGAATTTCGATTGCCCCATCCAAGCGGCATTTCAATACACTTTGAATTCAGTTTGCGTCAGAAGGCTAACATCAAAATAATAAAATTTGAAATAACATTTTCGTCCAACATTAGATTATATAAACATTTGTTCTCAGACAAAGTATAATGCATTCGAATTAGGATTACAGACAAAATAAAACAAAAACATTAAGTTGCTGTATTGCAACGATTTTTTTTATGACCATGAACACCACATTTGCTGCACCTATTTCCTTTAGGGGTCTGCATCTCGTCCATTGTACCTTTAATTCTAGTTGAACGTGGGCGTCCTGGTTGTCTTTTAGCGACCGGAGGTAGGACCAATTGACTGTCACTTGAACTCCAATAACGTTTATCTCGTATCGGGTGAAACTCAGGGGTGTAAGCTGCCAGGTAATTCGCTGTGGAATACCATGTTGAGGCAAAGTCCTGATGGGCTCTATTTGCTCAGCTGGAAACCGTTGAGAAAGCGACCATAACATGCATACACAGTAGGTGCTCTAAAAGAGGGATGTTGCACGTACAAGAGCAACTATTACCGTTGATTATTACTTTGAACTCGTCACCGAAATAGCGTACAACTTGCCACTCAGATTGACTAAATCGAATAATTCTTGTATGCCTAGCTTCGTTAGCTGTTTCAGCGATCTTGGCTTCCCACTTCGGAGTTAGACGGGAAGTCAGTTTTGCTGCCGCTTCTCTTCGTTGACAAAAATAATGAATCGACCTGAAAAAGGTGCGTGCAACTAAAGCTTTGACAGGTAAAGACCTAGCTCCTTTAAGAACACCGTTGAAACTTTCTGCACAATTGGTGGCCATGACATGAAATCGACCGCCATCATCTTTACACAACGTCCAGTTCTCCTTGTGCGCTCTCAAACTCTTTTCTATCCAATTGTGAGCCCTGATGCTTATAGTTTTTATTTCTTCACGTATTCTGATGTACTCGGCTTCTTGCGCAGCACAAGCTGCAGCATAAAATAGTCCAGTTAATCGTTTTTCTTTAAACCCTGCAGCTTGAAAATTAGCTTTAAGATGTCTAGCACAAAATCTATGTTTATGTGGCAAACACCATTTCGATTCCAAGGCTGATGGTATTCCTTTCATTCGATTCGAAATGAAGGTAATTCGTCGATTGTTAACACTGTGAATGAACCGCCGCATGCAGGCAAAAAACCACCCTCAGCTATCCCCGAATTCAGACTCTACAATTGCATACGCTAAATGGTATAGATGGTCATCCGCATCAACAGCAGTGGTAACACGTAGCGTCCCTTTATATTTCCCGTACAAATGTGTCCCGTCAATACATAACAACGGACGACGGCGAACAAATCCTTCAATACAAGGTCCAAAGGCCCAAAAAGCTCGATCGAAGACTCCATAATCATCGGTCTAACGTGTCCAACACTTTCCGGATTCGATCTAGTTATTTCAGCAAAATATTGCCTTAGACTACTATATGACTCAGCCCAATCACCATAAATTCTTTCCACCGCCTTACCCAAAGCTCTCCAAGCCTTCATATAACTAATTTTCACAAACAACTGTTCTTCCATCAAAACTTGTACCATTTCGGCTGTAATGTTTTGATCGACTTTCACAAAAGGTAATATTTTTGCCACTACAAAGTTAGACGTCGCCTGCTTGTGGGTGGAGTTCACCGTTGGATTAACACAATTGTGTTCGCTAGCATATTTCCTTACAATCCACCAATTCTGCTCTAATTTTTTTGAGACAATAGCATGAATTCTCCATGGACAATTTCCATCTATATTACAAACGACGGTGTATTTGATTTTATTGCTTTAAAAGATACGGCATGCAAAATCGACCATTCGCTTAATTGTTGTAACAACTTGGCTTTCGTCTCGAAAATCAAACCAATTTTAAATCCATTCTGAATGCTTACGGTTGAAAACATCTCATTATTGAACCTAAGATTTGCAATGATTGATCTTGCCATAATTTGTGGATTGCACAAATCACATCCAAAGGAACTTCCATTTCACCTCATCGCTGTCTTCGAAAATATTGTCTTCAACCGGAAAATCATAGTTCAAAGGTTCATTGTTCACTTGCATACTACCTATCCATGACATGTCGTTCTCCACCATGTTCACTAAATCCATACTATTTACGGGGGATTCATCATAGACATCTTCACCTTCTTCCCCGTCCATCTCAGTATCAACTTTTTCATTGTTCACGTTTACGTTTACATTCTCCAATTCAGCATTAGATTGCATAGCAATATCGTTCGTGGGGAATATGTTATTCAAACATACGTATCACTTTAAAACCATTACCGTAATTACTACGTACACAAATTTGATTTTTCATGAGACATACCTCTGACTAAGATCATATAATTCGGACGGAGTTGGATACATAAATTGAGACATATGACATTGTGATGGTCCAGCGGGACTAGGCGGTGTTGGTCGACAAGGAAGATAACTGCATAGAAGGCGAAAAAAGTGTTAAGTAGCGCATAACTATCAAATTAATAAGACCTAAATTTCATAAATAAATGTTTCACCTTCCGAGCAAATGCGTAAAACCGCCTTGACTTGGATAGGGGTACGTATACTGAATGCCCTGTGGATAGGTCATACACGGAGGATATCCATATAGACCTTGTTGTTGACGGTACATCGCTCTCATAGTCGGATTAATGAAACTCGAGGACGCGTTTCCGCGACTGATACTTACTGCCTCAACCGTTCTTTGGTGCTCCTCAATAACACTGTTAACTTCTTGTTCTCGTACGGGTTCTTCTACTTGCAAGCGTCTAATTTTCCCAACAAACAACTCAATTGATTTCGATGTCGCTTAAAACATTAGCTCGACATCGTCATCATCAGCTATTTTAATGGCTTTCGATCCTGAGTCCGTCGGCCAATTACACACTACCTCTATGTCAAACGCTTCAGATTTTATCTTGGTCGCTTTATAGATCGATTCTTTCAGCTGCATCAAATTACAACCTTTCAACACTTTAGCTGGCTTACACGACCCTCAGACATATTTTTCACAATTAAGTTCATCAACAACCAATTCGCCATAAAAATAACATATGGTCGGTACACATTTGGGAGCCATTCTACAATTTAGTAAACTATTGTCAGTTGATACCAAACAACAAATGAAATTAAAAAAAATTGAACTGAGGTTTCCAAAAAAACATACCTGCTATAGCTAATAACTTGTTGAAGAGGAAGAATTAGATGCTGTTCCTCCTATGTATCTGAATCTAACCAAGATTAAACTACAATTTGCAAATAATTTAACAGTTTGAAGTTTAGAATTTTAGTAGATTTAAGCAAAGTTTGGAACATGACAAACATTAAAAGGCAGCTGTCCAATAAAGCAGCAGAAATAGCGGCATTTGGGATGCCGCAAACTGACGGTATCTCAAATGACGCCAGTGTTGTTATGCAATATAGACGTGTACTGGCGGCATTTTTGTAATTTGAGATACCGCCAGCACACGTGGCGTCCTACGTGGCGAAAACTGATCTATTTTTGTTATTAGTTTGCAAAGTGGGCTATTTTTGTAATTTGTTTACATAAGTGGCCTAAATACAAAATTTATCATATCTAAAATTTAAAGTTTAACGGGCACTCAAAAGAAAAAAAAAGAAAAAGAAAAAAAAAAAACAGCCAGGTCAAAACTCCAAGATAGTGATGGTGATAGCAGATTTTGGATGTTCTAGTGTAATAGCTATAAATAAATCAACGTCAACAAAAAGTCATGGCTATGAACTAGCGAAAATGACTAAATGAGTAAAGGGGCATAGGAAAAGCGTGTATCGTATCCACCTTCCCTAACTTTTCAAACCTTTTGAATCCAAATTAGCAAAATTTTAATGGTTCTCTAGCAAAGAAGTGGTCCATATTGCACTTAACAATCATACATCATTTTCATACTCGATCTTTTTAGTCTTCCTATTTCCAAATTTCCACAAAATCCTATAAAATCTTAATATTGAAAACAACTTTATTTTGAAGATGAAGTAAAACTGGAAGCTTTTGTAAGTAAATTCCAATGGCAAACCCGAATTCTGAAGAGCTACTGAAGAAGATTCAAGAGCTAGAAGCAGGTCACGCGCAGCTAAAGCAGGAGGTGTCGCGGCTGATTTCTCCATCTCCAGCGGAGTCGATGGTGGAGATCGATAGATATCAGGGGAAGGCGCAGTCTTCGTTGCCTTTGAGGCGTCAAGCGCAGTGCTCATCGAGGTTGCAGAAGGAGATTGAGGAGTTTCGGTTGGCTGAAAGGCAGTACTTGAATATTTTGCAATCAATGGGCCAATCCGTTCACATATTAGATCTCGAGGGAAAGGTTATTTATTGGTTAGTTTCTATTTTCTGGTTGGTGGCTAGAATTACATTGAATTCAGATGGTAGAGGAACTTTTTTCCTTCGAATTCACTAATTTTCTTACATGTTCTTTTGATGCATGCTTCAAATGGTGTTGATCACCGTTCATAATTATTTAAGTGTAAGCGCTGACAGCTTGTGAGCGGAGATTGATGATCTGGGGACTGGGCTTATTTTTAAAATTTATACCCCAATAAGGTAAATAACGAACATCTAATGCAAATTGTAGTCTAAAAGTAGTCGTTATAATGACAGGTGATAATTTACATCAGTGGTCGAGATATATTATGAAACCACTTGTGCAAAACAACTCAACGTGGGTATCATTAATAATTTCAATAAATAACTAGTGTACAACCAATATTCTCTTACAACATTGCTGCAAGCAATGCTAAGCATGATTGGTTTTGCAGTTAGGATTACCACAGGAAGATTGAATAAGAACTAATGCTACTCCATTTTAAGTTTGTGGAATTACATTGATTTAGAGTAACAGAAACATTTTCAGGGTGGGGATTACACTATGTTATGCAATATTCTATGTTGTATTTTTATAGAGTACAAGGTTGATTTTATGCCCGTCTTACTAATTTTGCATCACATGCGAACCACATGTTTCTAGATGCTTGACAGTCTTAGGGCTTCTCCAACAGGTGGGTGAGTTGCCCAACAAACCAACCCCAATAGGGGTTCACTTCAAAACTACCAACCAAAACAAATTCCAATTTCCAAGGTTGTCTTGGCAACCCTGGGTTGCTTCTTATACAACATTTTAAATGCTGGATAAGGGTTTTTATTAAATTGTGGCCATGATTTATTATCATATAATCTGAATGACAGAAATTATATATGGGCTTGCGTAACATTATAAATGCCTTATAAGCTGGCAACATGTTCTGTATTTTTAGGTGTGACCGTGTGGGTGGAAGTAGAATAATTTAATAAATTATTTCTTTATTAACTGACCCACTCTCCTTGTTTGCACTGCTCTTTGAGGTTGTTGATGAGAAAGCCAAAGATGTTGTACTGTTAGTCCATATGAAATATCATGTTTGAGTTTTTACAGAAGGGTTTTATTTTATATTTTTGTAAGCTTTTGGCATATTGTTGGACTGGATTATAGTTATTAGCTATTATCTTCCCATGCTCAATTTTGGAAGTACTTTTAAAGAATGTATTACCTAAGAGAATTTTGTTGGATCCGTTGCTCTAATCATTAACATTTGAAGAAGCTCTTAATTTGTGTACTTTGAGCAAATATTTACTTTATGGTTAAGCTATTGTTTGATAAGGGTTTCTGTAAGTAAGATAACTTTTGTCTTATCTTTCACTCAAGGTTTGAGATTCCGTCCGGTATGTCAAAAGTCTGGCCATTTCGGCCTGGTTCCGACCATGGCCAGAACGGAATCTTCCTAAAAATCCGATACTGTTAGGGTTTTACAAAAAAAAAAAAAAACGAAAAACGACATCGCAAAAAACCTCAAGTTTAATCCCAAGATCAGGAGCAAGAAGGTGGACCAAAGCAAAAAAAAATAAAAAAAAAATTTGAACAGAGATACCGATTTACTCAAAGTAGCTTCCAGCTAGGCAACAAAAATCGAGCTACAACGACCATAAGCAATTGCGAGAGATTCGATGCGAGGACTTTTTCTTTGTTTCAACTCCAGAAGTGGGTTTGAGCGAATAGTGCATGGTTGAGAAAATAATTATTTAGGGCTTGGTGGAAATGTTAAGTTTTTCAGCAGCAGAGACTTGTACTTTTGAAGCTTGCTCCAATATAAATTATCTATTTGTAGGTAGACCAGTTAGGCCCAATTATCTCATAAATAGTTTTAACGCTTATTAAAACGTATATTATGAAAAAATTGTTAAACCAAACGTATTATTGTTTTTTTTTTGTATTTACAGAGAAAACAAGCAACAAAAATTATTAGAGTCCAGAATCGGAATAAAAACGGAATTTTCGAAATTTTCGAAACGGAACTGAAATTTTAAACTGTTTAGATGTCCAGAACGGAACCGAAAACCGGAATTTCAAACCTTCCTTTCACTATCGAACTATTATGAAGGTTTTAATTTTTGGATTTCGAACACAACTTATTTTGAGGTTTTCGAATTTTATATCTCATGCCAGATAATATCTTGAATGAGATGAGTGTATTTCCGACTTACAACTCAGATTAATAACCCAAGCTATAAATTACATCATGTGACATATATTTAGAATTAACCTTTTCTTCTTCATTTTTTTTCACTGTTATTTACAGAAATAAAATAAGAAATCGTTACCCTAACATGCTCATACTTAGGTTTGTATCCATTAATTCAATTATGTAAATTACTTGTTTTATGCAGCAAACCAAATTTGTTACTCATAGCGCATACAATTAATTCTTTATATTGGCTACAGTTATGGATGTAAAATGAATCAATGACTTTTTTTGTCACACATGTAGACTATAGGCTAAAAAAACAGTTCAAATCATATTTCCCATATAATATATTCTATTATAAAACTTAAAAAATAATAATTGTTAACTAATATCGAAGTTTGTATTCTATAATCATATGCATTTGTGCAGCCATAAAAAATAAGCTCAATTAAAACAACACGATATGCCAATGTAGAGTT
The DNA here is from genome assembly GCA_030765085.1 of Allium cepa. NCBI lineage: Eukaryota > Viridiplantae > Streptophyta > Magnoliopsida > Asparagales > Amaryllidaceae > Allium > Allium cepa. The sequence goes on along the minus strand of CM060934.1, from coordinate 663,273,858 downwards.
GTATTAGAAAGATAATATAAATTTTGGAATTCGAAGGAAATGATGAGATTGGTTGATTTGCCGATGAACGTTTTTATCTGAACGTTGAAAGTTGGAAAAAAGAGAGAAGCGATGCTACAACAACCCAGGAAATTAGAAACTAGTGGATACAGTGAAAGACGACAGATGAAGAGGAATTTTTTTTGTTTGGGGGGGGGGGATCCGGCTCTTGTCTCTTATCCGCGTGATTTCACCATCCTCTGACCGGTTAATATAATATAGAAGTTTTTTGTGGCTCGCTCGAAAGTGAAATATATGATATGGTTAGTGAATCATTATCATATTCGGTAACTTTTTTGAGCTAATCAAGAAAGTGAAAAGGTAATGCAAATTATAACAATACGTTTAATCTCATTTGAGATCTTGTTAGAAATATCATATCTTGTCTGAGACCATGTTCGAGATTTTATATTTTGATTGATATAGGATTCACATGAAAATTGAATGAAATTCGATGCTTTGTTTCACACAATTGTTCAAAATGAAATTTCGACCGAGTTGGCCAAGATTTAAAATACTTAGAATTATACATGCTCGTAATTTTTTTTTTTTTTTTGTCACAATATAGGTAACTCATAAATTTCTTCTAAAAATTATTTAATAAAATACCAGTGTATGATGCATGTGAATGTACAGAAATGAAAGTAATGTGGAGATGCATCCAAATACGAAAGATTGAAAGAATATTTATAAAACTTCAACGAAGGTTGAAATGACAAGCAATGGTAAATCTCTACAATAAATTTTCTGTACTAGTAGTTGAGAAAAAGATGTAAATATTCATTAGACACAATTATTTTTAGAAAACAAATCTATAGCAATTTAAAAATAAATAAATCAAACTTATAAGGTATCTTGTTTTCTTAAGAAGTAATTACATTTTTTTAATGATTTTTTTCACTTTTTTTTCTTAAAGTCCAAATTCTGAAAATTATTTATTTGATTTGATTATTAATAATTCTAATATGTTTTATTTATAGGTGCATGCTGCCAAGCATTATATACAATATTTCATATATGAAGTAAAACATCATACAGAAGTTCTTCTAAAAACAATAGTATATCAGAAAGCAATCACCAAAATACTAGACGCCTTAATTTCTTTCACATGCTCATTTTATCCCATCTAATTCCTCGTTAGCCATTTTATTATGTTCGTATTCATAACTCTTTATGCTTGGCCATGAATAGGAATGCTATAATTTAAGTTCATTTCTCTAGAACATTTATAGTATTGCTAGAAAAATACAATCCACTGGTCCTTGTATTTGTTTGTGGCTTTATTTGTTTTAGTTCTTACAGTATTCCAGGGTTGAGTTAGTGAGTGTATAAAAGTACACTCGCTTTTTATTAAGGGCAAGCATTTCTAATGTGTGAGAGTAGAGGTGGTACTTTAAATTATGCATTTTTTTAAAAGAAATAGTATGAAACTAAGTATGCGTTGCCCCATGACATACACACACTGTAACTTACTGTTTATAAGATAGGTGCATATAATATAACTATGTACACTAAAATTCAACTTTAATTGCAATCAATGCACTACTTTTATTTTGAAAATCATTGTGGAAGCAGCAGTTATTGCTGCCTAAATTTTGTTGCTTATTTTTATAAAAATTTGGATTCAAGTGTCAGTGAATTGGGTGTGAGATAACTTGGGATGTATTGTCACCTCAGTCCTAGCATTGGGGATTTCCTCAGATGCATTTTGATAATATTCGATGTAGTCATATCCGTGTAATGTAATCGACGAACTTTTCCAATACAAATGTGCATAAAAATGTGAATGATAATTTTTCAGGAATCAATCTGCAGAAAAACTCTTTGGCTTTTTATCATCCGAAGCCTTAGGTCATAATGTCGTGGAACTTCTTGTTGATTCCTGTGACATTGAAGCTGCAAGTAACATTATTCAAAGAAATACCAAGGGTGAAAGTTGGACCGGTAAATTTCCTGTTAAGAGGAAATCAGGAGAGAGATTTCTAGCAATTGCGACGAATACTCCATTTTATGATGACAATGGTAGCTTGGTTGGAATCATATGTGTGTCATGTGATTTGCAAACTTTTCAAAATGTGGCTACTTCTCCATGCTGTACTGATTCTAATCAACCTTGGACTGGTGCAACAAGGAAAGAGAATTCTGATCCTCATCAACCGCTACAAATCGCCATTTCTTCAAAAATATCAGATTTGGTGAGCTGGTCCATTGTTAAAATAGGCGTGAAAATTGGCATGTATTCAATTCTTCTTTCTTTCCATAAGTAACGCATAGGATAAATGTAGGTTAACTACAAAGACCCTTATGTTAGCAGCGGCACAAAAAAAAAAAAAGAAAAAAAAGAAAGAAAAAGAAAAGAAAAAAACTTGACTGATGAATCAAGGAGCTATGCTTCATCTTCTATACAATTTTTATGTGACAGAGTTAACATGGATAATGTGTTGTACTGCTTGCCTACAATTTAGAACATGAACGGGACATGGACACATCTCCCATTATGTTATTTTTTGCCCAGGGTTGGACTATATTTTTTTTTGGAAATGTTTGAAGTTTGAACTAAAATAAAACCCTACTTTCTAAGCATTTCGTTTGTTTGTTATATGCAACCACAGGCAAATAAAATGTCAGCACAAGCCACTAAAGTTGCGAAGAAGGTTCGTTCCCATATAAAAGCAAATGAGAATTTAGAAAGTGAAGGGGGTAGTGGAGATAGCCAGTATTCTGAACAAGAAAAAACATTAGAGAAAATGGAAAAGGGAACATCAAGTGGCGCTAGCACACCTAGAGGTGAAATCCGCAATTCTCCATTTGGGAATTTAGCTTCTTCTGCTTCTTCAGATAAAGGTAATAAAGATACTAAGAGCAGAACAGGGATTCGGAAAATCATTAGCTCAAAGGCTGAGGAATTGTTTGCTAAGAAGAGCGTCTCATGGCCTTGGAAAGCCAACGAACACCATAATCCAACCGTTACAAAGAATTATTTTGTCTGGTCGTGGTTACATGTAGACCAGGAAAGTGATGCTAGTCAACAAAAGGAAGAAAACCAGGTGGATGAAAACAACAGTCAAGAAAATGATGGCAACACCGGACATTGGATTTTTAATAACAAAAATGGCACAAGCAGTGGTGGTAGTAGCGGAAGCACAAATAGCAACAGCACGATTCCTAAAGCGGTAGATATGGAGATTGATTGCCTAGATTATGAGATATTGTGGGAGGATTTAATAATTGGGAAACAGATAGGTCAAGGTATGTATGTATTTGTTGGAGACTGACAGTAGGTTTACTTTGTAGAACATTCTACGTTCATGAGGTATATAACCTCCTTATGTTCTTCTTGTACATAACTTGTTTCTTCTCAAGTTAGTTTCTCAATTCTCACGCGTAACCTATAGAAATTTTAAACACAATCTATTAGTATTTCCAGGGTGTATGGACTACTAAATGTTTTAAAGGGAAATAAGTAGTACGCTATAGCTAGACATGACTTCTGCAATTCCTCCTTTAATGAATTGCTGAAGTTTTTCCGTCCAATATAAATTTAAATGTGTGTTACTTTATGAGAATAGTTATTGTTACGGCCAAATTCCACATTTTCAAAACAGACTTAAACGGATAGACTGGACTATGGAATGATGAAGGCATGAACCCAGTGACTCGAAAGCTATCAAGGATGAAGAAATAAAGAAGTGCAAGGAGTTCGACGAAGATTTGAAAGACCAAAAGAGGCCGGTACTGATCTCTTTTGGGACTTGCCGACCTGAATCTGGGACTTGAAACAACAAGAGAACGGTAGAAATGACTTAGCCTTGAAACAAAAAGCAGTTTATGATAAACAAAATCAGATCGGTACTGACTTGATCAGGTCGGTACCAGCTTGATTTTTCTCATGCGAATTGGTGGTGTGACCTTTACTTTCTCCTGGATTATTGGATCATGGAGAATTGGACATTTTCAGGGCTGATTGCGAGATCTACGTTGGAATTCGGCTATAAATATGAAGCTACTTGCAACTAAAAAAGGGATTGACATTTTTGAGATCCATGCTATCTTTTTCAACCTTTACTCTTAAAAACTTAATCAAATCTGAGATCTACAAGATCGTGGTCGGATTTGAGTTGTATACTTTGTATTCCTGAAAGAATCAAAATGATAATAAGATTAAGTGGATGCAGGCTTAGATTTGCCGAACCATTATAATTTTTTTCATATTCCTTACCTTATTTGGTTAGATTTCTCTATTTAATTTCATTTTGGGGTGTTGTGCCATTTTCCTGCTCAACAGTTATCATTTTGTGGAAATTTTCTTCAAAGGGAATGCTGAACTTACTTGCCTTTGAGTAATTTTTTAGACGTACACACTTTATGAATTTTAGCTACCATCCATAATGCCTAACGTCACATACCTCATTCAACTAAAAAGAAGTATGTTTTTTTTTCCAGGTTCCTGTGGAACTGTATATCATGCTTTATGGTATGGCTCGGTATGTTACGTATGAAACATAATTGTCTGACAGTTCATGTCTTTTTAATATATATTGTGTGTAAGCCCTGGTTTTTGCTGGAACTTAATAATAGAGTAAGTTCTTTTCTCTGCTTTTCAGTAAGTTATATTGAAATTTGAAAAATCTCCATAATTTTGTTAATTTCCTTTAAACTTTCTTGAAGGTGATTTTCTCATTATTCGCTGTTAAGAACTCTGAACAATGTATCTTGCTTGACCACTTGTTTAATTTTCTCACCTTAGTGTGGGAGTAGGACATGCTGTCTAGAGTTAACTATGTTTGTTTTACCACTTGTTTAATTTTCTCACCTTGACTAAACTTTAGAGTCAAGAAATCATACTATGTTGTAAATATAAAGAAAATTTGTTCACTATGATATAAGCAATTAAGCATCAATCTATACTATTACTTGAATCACATCACGTTTGTTTGGCTGGTCAACGGTTGGAAATGGATACAAATAATGTCATATTTGTATCCACATTCGAAATCATTTCATATATCAGATATCCATATCTACATATAGCAGACATGTGTTAGATTTTTATCTATCCATTCACAGTTAATAAATCTATAAGTGTGAATAGAACATTTTGTTTGATATAAAACTATTTCAGTGCTTATGCTTACAAAAATACAAGAAATAAAATATACGATGATAAATATGGTTGTAAGTAGGCATGCCAATGGACCGGGTTCGGTCCAGGTATCTTAAAACCCGGACCTAAGTCTGTTTATTAAAATCAAAACCCGAGCCTCACCCGAGCCCGTTGAGTATTTCAAACCCATAACCCAAGCTCCTAACCCGAGGCGGACCTGAGTCCATTTACTTGAATCATCATCTTAGCTCGTAACTTTTTTAACTGCTACATAAACAAAGGTTACAAGCAAATTGGGTAGTGATGAAATCAAGTTCTTAAAACAAAAGTATGCAAAAAGTTATGCATTTAGACAAACGAACGGTGCACAAGTAATATATATACTCATATTTATTAATCAAGGCAGTTCTAAGTAAACTGGGCTGGATGGTGATGAAATCATATCCACCCTAATAAAGATCGGGCTGGCCCAGGGTTTAGGCTTGGGTAGTTGCAACTAAACCTGTACCTGTATTAATAAGTCAGGTTTGGGCCGGGCTCAGGTCAAAACCCGTACGATTAACAGGTTTGGTTGTGTGTGTGTGTGTGCGCGCGCGCGTACACGTGTGTGCATATGGACACACAGACACAAACACACATATAATGTAAGTTATTACCTTGATAAAATAATAAATATCTATCATTTTATGTATTGAAATATATGTAATATAAACTATTTTCTTGACAAAAGATGGATATATAGGATATCAGATCATCTGTATCTGTTTTTTCAGTATCAGATATTTTTTAAGTTTCTGGATACAAATGCAGACGGATTTTGATTTTTTTCGGATATCCATTGACAAACCTAATGTTTGTTTCCATGTTTGCTGTTAATTTTTTTCCCACAATGCAATAACTATGTGCAATAATTGCCTTATCTAATATTTATAGGCAACCCTCGGTGATACCAACAATTTATTCTGACGTGTGTTTCCTGATTCTCAAAAATTAAATACATTACATAAGTGGGAGAATTCAGCTTCATTGAAACTTTATCATTGTGCAAATAAAGTGTAGCTTTTCTACGGGTTTGTCATATTGGAAGACCTTATGTCAGAGAGTTAATTCTTCTTGTTGTATTGCAGGATGTTGCAGTAAAAGTATTTTCAAAGCGAGATTACTCGGATGAAGTCATACATATATTTAAGCAAGAGGTAGCAAATAATTTTTAGTTGATCTCGTGTTTACTATGTCAATGTTATCAAGGACATGCTGAAGCATATGACCTATAAATAAAAACTTAAATAAAGGGAATTGATTACATATAATTAATCGGTGTTCATCGTTTAACTGTCATTGAAGTTGCATGAATACCGTTTTAGCCTTTCCATATTTTGGCGCGTCACTACATCACATGCATATGTGCCGTACACTGTTCTACCTAAAATGAATATGAAATGCTTGCGTGCATCCAATATCTACTGTTCCCAATTTGTGTTGGTCTCACTTATGAAAAAGCTACGCCATCCAAACATACCACTTTTTATCTAACTGTTCCCAGTTTGTGCAGAATATCTAACTGTTCCCAATTTGTGTAGGTCTCACTTATGAAAAGGCTACGTCATCCAAACATACTACTTTTTATGGGTGCTGTTACTTCACCTCCAAGACTATGCATTATAACCGAGTTTCTTCCACGGTATGTTCTGCTATCTATAGTCTTTATAATATATATATATATATATATATATATATATATATATATATATATAAAGTTACTGCAAGTTGTACTTGATATGAAAATTTGATCATGATTTTACTGTCCAGGTCATCATATTCGTATGATTAATAGTCACTAGGTCTAATGTTTGCAATACATGGGTTGAAGAAGGCCACTTAGAATATACTGAAAAAAAGGGATATGAATGATACTTGTCCTAGATGAGCAGTTTATGATATAGGTGGCTAAGTGATATATGTACCAAACAAATTATTTGTTGGCTTGATGTTAGTTTTTATAGGCCTACAAGTACCTTTTTTTTCTTCCTAATCTTATATTAAGAGTGACACTTGACTATTAGTTTGACAGATTGTTACCTAGCTTGTTAAGATACCAAGCAAAGCCCACAACAACATATGCCTCTTGAACAAGTCCTGGACTGGCTATAATTTCAGTATGTTAATTAAGTACCTCACTTTACTGTAACCATATTGTCCTTTAGTAGGACATGATATTAAGTTATTAACTACTGGTTTTGAAACTGATAGCTTAAAGGCAAAGAAATTGCTCATCAATCCATGTAACCACATGATTTGTATGCATGGGTTGGGTTGTTTTTGACCCTTAATGCTTGTTTATTTGTGCATCTATACATGTATGGCTATTACAGTTACCATTCAAGATAGTTTTATTTTTGTGGTTCAATCGGGTCCTGTCTGTAGTTTTGTTCTAACTTTATCATTCTATTTAAGTGGGAGTTTGTTTAGATTGCTTCAAAGAAACACAACAAAATTGGACTGGAGAAGGCGTGTACAGATGGCATTAGATATTGTGAGTATTGTTTATGTTTTGTTATTATGTGCATATGTCTTCATGTGGAAGTTCATGTAATATTGAAATTAGTTGTAATTTTTATACACAGTTACACATTTGTGCTGCTTTAGAAAGAACATCGAATCATATGTTGATTTTTTTTTTAAACGAAAGAGATGTTGGTATGCGATGTACTATGGCTCAACCTGAGAAATAAGTTTCCAGTAATTTAAATGCTATACTCAAAAAGTGAATTGTTGACACAGGCTAGAGGAATGAATTATCTTCATCGATGTAATCCACCAATTGTTCATCGTGATTTGAAGTCATCAAATTTGCTGGTAGATAAGAATTGGACGGTGAAGGTTTGTGTAGCATGTATATTCAAATTTTTAAATAAGATTATAAATCTGGACTATTTCTGGGAAATTATAGCAGATTCGGACAACTCTGTTAACAAAAAAATAGAATAAAAATAAAGGTTCTCTTTCTGCCAGCATCGTAGAAAGTGACTATTTGTACGAGCATTATTGTGCGCTTCGCGCATGATGAAAGCACCTCAATTGTTTTTCTACAAATTATATTTGTTTAATATGGTCAAAAGAAAATGATTTCCATTAATATTTACCATATTTTTGTGTTGAATCATATGTAGTTAATTTGAATTTTTATTTTTAAGTTTCAAAACCTAATTTTTTTTGTTAGTTTGAATTTTATTTATATTGTTAATTAATAAAAAAAATGAATTTGTAAAGTAGTTTATTTGTTAGATTCTATTTTGAAGTGGTATTAAGACTTAGTAAATATTTACAGAGGAAAATTTGAAGTTGTAAAGGAAGCTTAATTGTCAGATCATATTTTTAAGTGATACTAATTTTTGATAATATCTTTAGAGAGATATTTTCTGTAATTATGTTAAAAATGACATCAAATGTATTATAACCATTAATAAGCAAATACATTTAAGGGTATTTTTGGAACTTCATGGTCGGACCAAAAGTTTGTATTTCTATTCCGACTATTAATAAAGATTAGTGCTATTTGACTTATGGAAATTTTTTTTAAGTATAAAATATTGCAATCCGGCAATTTCGAATAACTTTGTTGCATTTTTCTAAACCTTTTTTTTGTGTGGAGCATTGGAGCTATTTTAATACTGTTAGTGCAATACTTTGAAAACAATAAATTTCCATTGACGCTACTTGAAATAGAGCCAGTACAAATGGTCACTTTCGCTGATAGAAAGTGTGCTATGTTTGTAATATGTTTTAGAACATGACTTAACTTGTAATGACTTTGAAAAAGTGGGGAAAATGATAAATATCCTCTTAAAAACTCTATGGAAACTTTTTCTTCTGTGCTTAATATTACTGTTGTTTATGCCTTATAGGTTGGAGACTTTGGTCTTTCACGTTTAAAACTTGACACATATTTGACTACGAGAACTGGTAAAGGAACGGTATTGACACGTCTTGTTTTATTTATCTAGGATTTTAACATACGTTTCCACATGTGAATTCTATCCTGAGCTGCAGTGTCTTTTTTCTTTAGCCTCAATGGATGGCTCCAGAAGTTCTTCGTGATGAACTTTCTGATGAAAAGTATGTATGATTTTGATCTCCTATTCAATGCTGAAATATCACATATTTTGTAATTTCTGAATTATTCATGGTCAGCGAAAAGATCAAAATTGTGTACTGTTAGAACAGGTCCGATGTATATAGTTATGGAGTAATACTGTGGGAGCTTGTCACTATGAAGATACCTTGGGATAATCTCAACCCAATGCAGGTATTTTAAAACACACACACATTCAAGGCCTAGATGAATTGTTTTTACGATATTTCTAACATATATAATTTATAATAGTGTATATTATGCGATAAGGGTAGTTTAGCCAAAGTGGTTCGTTCAAAAGTTTCCAAACACATCCGTAGCAGGTTCAAGTTTTGTAGATAACGTCTTAACCCACTCCTTTCCCCAAATTTCCATAAATGCTTGCTGTTTTTAATCTGGTCCAATTGAATATATTGATCATATTTCACACACACACATCACCCTTGAATTTTACCTGCATCTTAATTTAGATTATTCGACCAATTTAATCAATAATATGACTTAATGAAAATGTATCATTTATCAGTTGAAGTCATTAGTAGGGATGTCACCATCATGTATAGTTACGATTGAATGAACCATATGAAGTACATTTATTATTGTCATTATTGTTACTTAAAACAAATTTTGATGCTAAGGAGTTTCGATCTCAAGATATCTAACTCTACAATCTAGAACTTTATCACTATGCTAATGGCTCTCGGCTCGTATGAATTGTATTAAGATGTATATGGAGTATTAATTTAGTTGTGCTATTAAACGTAGCTCTTAAGAGGTGTTCATGTGACTGAGCACCAACGAGAGACGTGGAGCTCAAACCACGAATATCGTGCATAAATCAACTACTTGATTACTTGGGTATACGTTATGGATAGACAGTCCCTTGGGTAGAAATACACCCCTTAGATTATATCATCAAAGTTTGGTTCTTAGATTTTTCAAAATTTACATATGTACATGCTCATGCATTAAGGTTCATGAAATCAAGTTTTACTTATAAAACGTGATAGATGTACCAATATTTCTTGTTTTTAATTTTATGCATTATTCAATTTTCCAGGAGTTATGCAAAAATTGCCTAAGCAACAAACATGCTCATGATTTTATTAAAAAGGCTTACAACAGTAAGGTTGTCGAGATACAAGTACGCAATGTGGTGCTTACGGCATTGAAGAGTCGATTTGACTTCTTTCAATCAAAGCTACTTTCGAATGATGCCACTTCGGAACTTGTTAAGGAAAATGAGGCGCTTAGGCTAAGGTAGAAAATCTAAAAAAGCATCTCGAGTCTGTCATGCAAGCGATTCTACTTTGAAATCGAGCTTTGGAGAAACTAGTCTCAAATCTGTTTGACTCAATATTCGACCTCGGACAACAATTGGAAAAACCCAGTGAAGAACTTCATATAATCAAGGGTAGAGAAATTGAGATCGAAGAGAAAATTCATGCAGTTACAATAGTTAACCCACCTTATCGGGGAAGGGGAAGAGGTAAAGGCAGGGGTTCGTTCAAATTCCCTTGGTCATATATGACTGAAATAGCCCTGTCCAGAAGTCGAAGCAAGTTGAAGAGAGTTCATCTTCATCTCCCATCAAGAAACCAAGTGAAATTATGATCGAACTCAAAAAACAAGAGTTGTGTGTTGTAAGCAATATAAAGCCAAATGGTTTCGAAACATGTGTGATCGCTTAAAAAACATTTTGTAGGAGTTTCGAACGAAGCTATTGCCCAAGGTGAAAGTCAAACGAACCAGATGTTTGATTGTTTGCTAAGATAGAACGTTACCATGAGTATTTGCTTGAATCTTTAGCTGCTTATGGGGTCCTCTTGGACCTTTCTTCCGTTTCATATGAATGAGAGCTTAATCGTATTATGCAAATAGCACGTGAAACAAGTCAGTGTGTTGCTACTTATCATACTCTTCTTTCGGTTCAGATGAAGGGGAGATTGATCGCATAACGTTTTTGCTTTTGAGTTCGATTAGAGTTGTTAAAGGATTTTTGTTATAAGGTTCCCCTTAATTACCATAACAAGAACTCGTGCGTCTCGTGTTAATTTATTTTGAAGGCATCGTACCCGATACTTTTGAGTTTTACCAAGTTTAGTTTCAAAATATAATCATTGGGTACTTTTGCTCTCGGCATCTAGTCATATGTGATTTTGTAATATAATATGGTTTGGAGTATATCGAAGCCTATTTGATTAGGTCTTGTTACGTCAATTCTTAGATGGGAGTCTACCCATTAGGGGCTTAGGATCACTACCTAAGACTTTTCTATATCAATGAGAATCTACTTACTGGGTAGTTGGGTTCATGCCTAGATGAGAGTCTACCTACAAGGTACCCGAATCTGTGCTTAGGGATTTTTCTATTGGATAGAAATATATTCATGAGGTACTGTACTTAAGTCTGTGTCAAAGTGTTATCCTGCCTTCTGACCAGGCAGAATTCGGACAAACTGGACAGATAGAATTTGGAGTTATCAAGGCGGAAAGCTCGGAAAGATGGCTTAGGAGTTCAGAATTCAAGCACAGACAGAGCCACGAAGTCAAAGCCAAAACCATTAAAGACAATAATGTAATGGGATCCCCAAGCTGGGGATCGTTACCGACTCCCGCTGGGGATCGTTACTGTCTCCTAGATACAACTTTGGTGGACCCATCTTCTGCCTACATGCTTATGTCGGTCCGAAAAGCCTATTTTCAAAGTTGGTTTGTTGATTTAATGCATTTATCCATAGAACTCCATCAGATATGTAAAACTGCAACTTTGTTCTTCTTCACTCCATCATTTGGACTCAGAAACAAGCTAAAACAAGTACAAACGACTATGGAATCAAGAAGCTAACTACAAGATGATTCGAGGCGAGGGATTGAATACGCCTAATATGGACATCATGCGGATCGGTACCGATTCCCACTTAGGGATCGTACATATTCCCAACTTCTATTGAGGAGGCACCTATTATTCTGGGAGAATTGGTCAAATTCATGCACAACGGTCTAGAGATATTTTAGAAGAGATTTTAGGCCCCTTACCTCTATAAATAGGGGGTACGGCTTATTTTTGGGATCGTTTGGCTCTAGTTCAATTATTTCTTATATCTTTGTAACTCTGAAATTCTAGGTGTTGAAGTTGTATGACTCTCAAGAACTTTTGTCTCCAATCCGATATAAGCAATAAAACTTCAAAGTGAGCGTAGACCTTGCTTTGCCGAACCACTATAAACGATTGTGTCTAGTTTATTTCCTCATTTTCATTTACTGTTCTTCATTTAATTTCCACTACATATTCTTCTAGGTGTTTGACCCATTTTTTGGTTCAAACATTTTGGTGCTTTCACTGACAATGATATATTCTTGGGTCATTTGGATCCATCATTCTACTATTAGATTTCATATATCCAAGAGTTGGATCCAGTTTTTATCTTTTAATTTTACAACACGATTTGCAAAGGTCTACCAAAAGCTTTTTGTCATGGCCCATCAAGAAGAGATCGTTCTACCAATTCTAAAGCTACTACTGAAATCGAGAATCAAAATTCTCAGCAAGGAGATGAAGTTGTCCAACCAAGTCAACCCGAGGTTCAGACTCCTACTGACGTTGTGACCAGAGTGATGGATAAGATGAAGCAGATGGAAAACATATTCCAAGCTAGCCGATAGGTGATGAACAACACGATGCAATAGAGCTTGAGGCTACCGAATGAGTTGACGCAAAACAACCGTAGGCGGAGTAGAAGAGATTCCAGCTCAGAATCAGAAAGTTCTTCATCCTAGCGAAGACGGAGGAAAGACGAAAACTCAATATGCTGCTGGAACGTCTGCACAAGGGAGCAGACGAGCCCCAGGCTCGAATTCAGGGATCGGTACCGTTGAAGGTCTGAATCTGAAAAATCACAATATTATGATGATGCAGCTTTATAGGAATCAAATAAGGGAAATGTTGGACGAATGGGTCCCCCGGAATTTGAGGAGCCTAGGTATCGAGCATCTTTCCAAGAGCATTCGTCGAGCCGAACACTAGGAGCAGGATCCAATCACCGTCGCTCAGTTGAACCTGTTGATTTGGACTATTTGGAGGATATGGTTAGGAGGTTGGTTGGTGAAAATAATTCCAGGATTAATGATGATTGGGGAGCTTATGCTAGTCGGAATCCATTCATAGAGGACATCCTTCACGCGAAATACCCTCAGAGATTCAACATGCCAATGATCCCGTTGTACGGAAGAACGACGGACTTAGGCAACACTAAGATATGAATGGCACATGGATTCAAACAGAGCTTCGGATGCTGTGAACTGTTGTTATTTTCCAATTTTCTTAGAAAGGGTGGCTACAATGTGGTTCACTCGGCTTCCATCGAGTTCTATATCATCTTTTTTTGAATTCACGGAAATTCAGAGCAATTCCGTTTGCATACCTCACGTACGAAACACGTGATGTCAGTATATCAAACCGAAAGTGAGTCATTGCATGACTATTTAAACTGGTTCCACACGAATGTAACAGAAATAACAGATCCAAAGGAAGATATGGTGATGACGCTTTGTAGAGGAGTTCATCCTGACTCGAATTTTGGGGATTGGATAGAAAGAAGGCAACCGTCGACAATGGAAGCTTTCTATAGGAATGCTAATGAGCATTTGCGTCGGGAGTACGCGCGTAAGCGTTCACATAGAAATGACGTTGGAAGTTCAAATGAGCCGATTCAGAGTAATATTGCTGTAAAACAATTTGGAGGAAGCTTTGGAAATGTTGATGTGAAAGTTGGTAATCAGATGAGCATTTGCGTCGGGAGTACGCGCGTAAGCGTTCACATAGAAATGACGTTGGAAGTTCAAATGAGCCGATTCAGAGTAATATTGCTGTAAAACAATTTGGAGGAAGCTTTGGAAATGTTGATGTGAAAGTTGGTAATCAGAACAAAGGAGGAAAACAAAACAATGATGGGGACAGAGAAGGGAAAGCCAGATGACATGAGTTGTTTTAGAGATCCCAAGTGTGACAATTACACTGAACAACTCGATAGAGAACATCTACCTGGCTACTCAGAATACCGAACCGTATAGGAAGCAGGTTCCTAGGGAGTCAACCGAGAAGGAGAGGAAGTTAGGCAAGTTCTGCAGACTCACGATCATAATACTAACGAATGCAGGCACTTGCGCGGCATGATTGAAGAATTAATAAGGAAAAAGAAACTGCAACAATATGTGAAAGCTCTGCAGGATGGCGGAAAAGGAAATACTAGTGCTCCTGGACTGTCTTCCCCACGGAGGCAAGTGGAGCCTGGTGTTGGTGCATTCAGGCGGCAAAAAAATGATTAGTGATAAAACACAATTATCGGTGGGTCTCATCCTGCTGCTAAGAGCTTTGCGGAAATTGATAGATATATTGAGCCTTGAAGCATGCTAAAAACAAATATTGCAATGCTGTCGAAGATGGAGCTCCGGCAAAAACAGTCTCGAACTATGACAAATGACATTCTTTTTCAGGACATGGATGCTAATGGAGTGGAGGCTTCGATGATTGACCCACTCGTGATCGTCCTGCCGTTGTACAAAACGTGCTTGTTGACTGTGGGAGTTCAGTCAATATTTTATTCAAAAAAGCTTGCATCTAATTAATGCTAGAGGAGGGAGATTTGAAGCCTTGTAGGTCTCGTATACAGTGGTTCAAGGGGATGATTACTGAAGCTATTGGATATTGTTGAATTACCGGTGAAACTTGGTGAGGCGACCGCAGGAGAGTGCAGGTTGTTCCATTTTTAGTGTTGGATATTTATTCTGTTTATAATACATTCTTAGGTCGACTTGCTCTTGCTGAATTCGGAGCGGCCATTGGTTCCTGGTGTTAAACTATGAAATTACCTATAGACAGTGGAGTGGGGATCGTGCACGGAGATCAAGTGGCTGGCTGCGGGTGCTATGTCACTGAACTGAAGGAAGCAATGCGTAAGGAGAAAGGAAAGAGTGTAGAGGGGCCCCTCTGTATAAAAGCTTTGGACGTGTAGCAGCTACTGCTTGAGCCTCGGCTCGGGCAAATTAGTCGGCTCTACGATGACATGGATTGACGAAAGAGCTGGAGGGCGGTCGAGTAGCTCCCGCCGAGTTGACAAATGTTGTTCCAGTCGGTAGGGATGAACCAAATAAAATCCCAATCGTCGGATCTCAGCTCGGTATTGGTGTGCCGAGGGAGTTGGTTTTCTCCAAGCAAACCTGGATGTGTTTGCCTGGGCACATTTCAATATGTGTGGGATCTCGTCCGAGATAGCGAGCCATGCATTAAAGAGCCATGCATTAAACATGTATCCTAAATGCATTCCTGTGAAACAAAAAACGCCGCAGCCCAAGTTCGGGGAGATCCGCTGCGCTCAAAGAAAAAGTGGATGAGTTAAAGGATAACGACTTCATCCATGATACCTTACATCCGGATTGGGTATCAAAGCTTGTTTTGGTGAAGAAAGCAAACAGAAGTGGAGGATATGCATCGACTATTCAGACTTGAATAAAGCATGTCCGAAGGACAGTTTCCCGCTTTCAAGAGTAGATCAGTTGGTGGACTCAACTACCGGACACGAGTTACTTTCATTCATGGACGCGTACTTCGGATACAACCAAATCTCGATGCACGTCCCATATCAGGAACACACCAGTTTCATCATTGACCTCGAACTCTATTGCTATCTGGTCATGCGATTCGAACTAAAAAACGCAGGAGCGACTTATCAGAGGCCCGTGAACCGGATGTTTAGAGACCAAATTGGACGATCGATGGAGGTTTACGTGGACGACATGCTTGTGAAGTCACAACGTTTGAGAAACAACATTGATGATCTAGCAGAAATGTTTGGTGTCCTCCGACAATACGGGATGAAACTCAGTCCGTGAAATGCTCTTTCGGAGTTGTGTTAAGGAAATTCTTTGGTTTCATCGTCAACTCTCATGGAATTAAAGCAAATCCAGGAAAATCAAGGCTTTGAGAGAGATTGAAGCCCCAAAGACGATCAAAGAAGTCCAAAGCTTAAATGAAGAGGTCGTCGTCCTGAGTCGATTCATCTTCAGAGCCACTGGCAAATGCATCCTTTTCTTCGAGATGTTCAAGAAGGAAAAGAGAAATTTCGAGTTGAGTCAAGACTGCAAAGACACATTCCAAGATCTGGTAGATTACTTGGAGAGACCTTCCATCATTATCTCAAAATTGGTGGATGATGAGGATTTGTTCTTATATTTGGCGGTGCCGGTACGTGCTCTGAGCACCGCACTTGTACGCGAGGAATTTTGCATCCAACGACCATTTTACTACATTAACAAGTGGCTACTATACTGAGGGGCAGACCTCGGCGAAGAAAATCCTCGTTAAAGATATTTATGATAAACTGTCAATTGAGGCGCAACTGATTATACCCGAAAGTGTGACAAGTACCAAAGATTTGCTAAAATTCCAAGGGCCCCGCCGATAGGAATTACCCAAATGGTCAGTTCTTGACTGTTTGCAGTTTGGGAGATTGATATTATCGGTGTTTGCTGATATCTAAAGATGATGCAAAATACGTCATCGTGGCGGTTGATTACTTTACTAAATGGCTAAGGCGGAGCCTTTGGCATGATTACTAAGAAAAAAGTAATCAACTTTGTTGTTCGGAATATCATCTATCGCTTTTGAGTTCCACAAGCAATCGTTACCGATAACGGGACCGAATTTGATAGTATAGAATTTAAGGATTTCTGCTATCGACACCGCATAGAGAAGAAATTTGCAGCGGTAGCACATACTCAGGCGAATGGACAGATTGAAGCTGTGAACAAGATTAACAAGTTCATTCTTAAGAAACGATTGGAGAAGACCAAAGCAAGTAGGTCGATGAACTTCCGTTAACACTCTGGGCTTATCGAACCACCCACAAGTCAACGACCGACCATTCTTCGTTCTCCTTGACCTATGGATCAGAGGCTATGATCCCGATTGAACTGCAAGTACCCTCCCATCGGGTCGCCCATTACGATCCACGGGTGAACGAGCAACTCCTCCTGGAGTCTCTTGACATAATCGATGAGAAGCCGACCGAAGCTGAGTTGAGAGAGGCTGCTCACAGAGACCAAGTCACACGGTATTATAACGCCAATGTTAGGGTCGAACATTTGAAGTCGGCGATTTGGTCCTCAAACGAATCTTCCCTAGCCCTAAGAACTTGGGTCCGATTTGGGAAGGTCCCTACACAATAAAGAAACAGCTTGGAGACGACAGTTTCAAGCTGACAACTACGAACATGATCTCACTTCCGAAGGTGTGGAATAGCATGCATCTACGACGCTATTTCACTTAAAATAAATTTGTAAATAACTAGCTAAAGCCGTGTAAGAAGATGGAATTTCGTCACTTTCTATCTTTAATCAAATAAAACGGTCTTTCAAGCCAGAAATTATGTCTCTCCATTTCTTAAGAGTTATGACTTGATTAACTCAAATGATTCTGTATATGACTAATGCAAGTGTGCAGGTACTCGGAGATAGTACCGGTCAAACTTATGCGGCCCATAATCGGGCCCATGATCGGGCCCATGAAGTCCCTTTTGAATATTCAGAGATTGACACCAACTGACTCTTGCCTTCGGATTGGGGGTAGTGGTATAAACATAAGCCGGACACGACATAACTATACCCATCTCAACTCTCACTCCAAGAGTAGGAGCTGGAGTATAAACATAAGCCAGACATGGTATAACTGTTCGAATCCCAACTCTCGCTCCCGGATTGGGAGATGGAGTATAAACATTAGCTGGACATGATATAACTGCCGGCAGTCCAACTCTCACTCTTGGAGTAGGAGCCAAAGTATAAACATAAGCCGGACATGATATGATCGTCCGCATTCCAACTCTTACCTTTGGATTGAGGGTAGGAATATAAACACAAACTAGATACGATACGAGCCTTCGTACCCTAACTCTCGTTCTCGGAGTAGGAGCCCGATTATAAACTTAAACTGGATGAAACACGTTCATCCACAAACTGGCTCCTGCCTTCGAATTGGGGCAAGAAAGCAAACTTAGAGCCGTGCATGACACAATCGTCCGTACATTAACCCCTACCATCGGATGGAGTGTATGAGTAAATCAAAAAGAGCGTGATACGACCGATCGCTCACTCAACTCCTGTCCTCGGACTGAGGGCAGAAGTATAAACAGAAATAGGCATGACAAGTCCGTCTGATCCTTAACATTTTGTCCGGAGTAGGCAGAACGGAGGGTCCACACTCGGAGTAAAGCGAGACTCAATTTGTAAGCCTTCGGTCAGTGTCCAGAGTTAGGCGTGATCGAATGCTAACATCATGCATGAGGATGTGCGGACTGCAATTTAAGTAGTTAAACCTGCGCCCGGAGCTTGGTGCGGTTGGGACTTATCATCCTGGAAAGGACATTCAAGCTATTGTTTAAATGGTTTACCCTAAAGATTGTTTATGTTCATTGGAGCGGTGCGAGGTTGGCAAATTATAAAGTGGATGATGGACTTGATCTGGAAACGATCGCTAAAAGAAATAAAATCACAAGTACATTGAATAGAAAGCGTGCTTCTTAAGTACTTAAATTTGAATAAAGATTTTACAAAACAAAAGGTTTTTGTTATAACATTGAACCATAAAAGCTAAGTATAAAACAGTTTACACCAAAAGCAGTGACGGGGAGCCAAACCCATACAAAGCCGACCAATAAACAAAATGAGTCTATATATGGAAAAACAAACTAACAACTATTTCTTCTTTGATTTCTTTTTCTTCTTAGAACCAGGGAAGACTTCACTCGAGCTTTCTCCTTGCATCTTTCCACCTCTTCCTCTACCGCCTTGGCCATTGGAAAGAGTGCGCTGCGTAGACCTGACGGGCACACTCTGGCCGCTCCCGGATGAAGAAATGAAGGCTGGAACATTTTGTGAGAATACTATCGACGTACTTCGAGCACCCTTGGGCGGAGGAATGTAAATTGGAGTGAAAATGGTTTGCTCGGGCAAAGTGGTCGACGACGGAGGTGGGAAAACTTATATTTGCTTCTACTTGATTTGGCTGGTATGGAGGATATGTCCCAAGTTTTTTCTCAAGCTTATGCATGGAGGAACCCAACATGGACTGGGAGACCCCACTAATAATGACATCCTCATCAACTTCAGTCCTCTGGTTCTCATCATTTCCTTTTTTCCAACAATGCGTCTATCATGCGCTCGTCAAGGCTCGGGGTCTCCTCAATCGGGATGCTAGAAATTGTTATCGAAATCGTGACGGTTACGGACTCCGTCGTCGATATTTGTGGCCCCAGTTGAGAATCCTTGGGATGAAGCGGAGCAATTGCATGTTGGCCTGTAGCTAAAGAAATACAAAGGAGGTTAGTGATATTGGCCGGCGACATGTCCACTCGCTGGAAAACATGAGAAATCAACGAGATACCTTCGGTTTGAACTTCCGTCCGAGTTGGAGTGCTACCGGGAGTTCCCTCGAGAATAGGGGAGATAACGGTGGATTTCTGAAGCTGTGGCTTCTTTGGGTCATAACCAGCGTCGGTAGAGGAATCCACGGTAGAACTAGGAGCCGCTTGAGTCCCGAGAGTTTGGCCAACTGTAGCATCATGATGCGTAGAGCCGAAACCTTTGGCAATTCTTTTTGAGTGGTTGCATCAAGTTCCAGATGAATAAGATGCTGGTTGTCATGGAGCTTTTTGGCTCGTCTCCCTACAAAATCTCTTTTCCCGTTGCTCCATATCAATATTATCACTATTAGGAAATTATCTCTCTTCCTCGACAACCTATTCCCAGGCATGGGCAAGCATCAATAGGTAATCTTCCTTAAACAACTCCAGATTTCAAAATTTAAGCACATTGGCGTTGTACTGAATGATCAATAACTCGAACTTCTTTGTGATTTGCTCTTCTACCCGCTCCTCAGCCTGTTTTACTGCAGCTTTAACTTCTTTCTTGACGTGAGCATCATCGTCTCTGACCTTTTCAAGCGTGTTGTCCATCTCTATCTTGATGGCGACTGACTCGTCGCATGCATCCTGAGCAATTTTCTACGCTTCATCTTTTTCCTTGGTCTCATGCTCAAGCTTGGTTTTCAATTCAACTGCGTTCCTCTTGGCAGCATCCCTTTCCATTACAAGCTCGTGGTTTCGACGATGCGCTTGCTCTCTCTGACCTTTTCAAGCGTGTGGTCCATCTCTATCTTGATGGCGACTAACTCGTCGCATGCATCCTGAGCAATTTTCTACGCTTCATCTTTTTCCTTGGTCTCATGCTCAAGCTTGGTTTCAATTCAACTGCGTTCCTCTTGGCAGCATCCCTTTCCATTACAAGCTCGTGGTTTCGACGATGCGCTTGCTCGATCTCGTTCAAATGCTTGGATTTCTCTGCTTCGAGTGCTTTAATGGCCTCCTCAGCCTTCTTCTCCGCTTTGGGTTGAGATTTTCATGAATTCTCGAGCTCAGTGTCGAGAGCGGATATGATTCTATTTTTCTCGGCCTCAATGAGTTTCTGGCTTTCTATCTTTTGCAGCCTGTCTCTTTAGACTTTTGAAATCTTTTCAGTCAACTTTGTCCATTCGTTGTATTGGTTATGGACATTGATCGTGCAGTCGATGGTCCTCTGTTGGACTTCAGCAGGAATTCTCTTTAAGTTTGGCAAGAACATAACTCCATCAAAGCAAATGTTGGGGAATTTGTTCTTGAGCCCGACCATCCGCCCTGTAGTATCTACCTGTTGCTCTTCCGTAATGGTTGAAGCAACAACACTTACTTTGCTTAACCTCTGATGAAATGTATCGGAGCCACTCTTATAATGTTTGCGCTCAGAAGACCGACTGAAGTGAGATAATGCTGCAGCTTTTAAAGGGATAAAGGCAGGTGGTAGAGCTCGAAAAGAGTCGGCCGGTGGAATATCATCGCAACAGTTAGACTGTCTATTCGGGTCTCTAAAGGAGGTGATCTGGATTTAGGTAGGCGCTTAGAAGTGGAGTCAAGAGAAGAACGATCCCTGTCGTAACTACTGCTGTCCAGCTCATCTCTTTCGCAGTTAGAGCGGTAGCTTGAACCATAGTCTCGATCACTCTCTTGATGGTATGAGCTCGACCGAGGGCGTTGAACATGAAATGCTTTCTCTTCCAGAGATCAAAATGAATGCTCTCTTATCTATCAAACCTGTAAAGAAAACATGGATGAGTTAGATCAAACCGGCAAGGATACGGAGCAAGTGCGAGTATCGTATAGTGCATGTGTGTGTCCTAGTGTCTTCCCAAGGGGCCATGTACTAGAACTTTACTCATGGGAGTAACCTCTTCCACATCGGTTGGAATGATGTCCTTCTCAAAATGGATCGGAGAACCGATATCATCGATACTAATGTTGCCAAAGTCAAAAAAGCCAAATTCCCGTAGGGATAAGCCCTAGACCAACGAACGTGCCCGTTGAAGGAATATATGGAGTCTTCTCTGCACTTGTGAATGGTGGAGACTGAGTGGAAGTCCGCGTCATTGAAATTCTCAAAATCAATTTCTTTTTGGGAGCAGGCGGTGGGTCGTCATTGAGTTGTTCGGTCTACGATTTGTGGCCCACTTCAATGTTACTTTGGCCGGCCTCACCACATTCTCCAATAATTTCACCTTTCTCGGTGCCTTCGTGCTCTAGTTTCATGTTTCCTGCGGCTCCGGCCCTAGGACTTAGGGCTGGGGGCAACTCAGGATCGACTTTGCCTCCTGCGGGCGGATTACTATCATCATTATCATTCTTAACGTCGACAGTTGAAACTATGTCGGTACTGCAGCTTTCCTCTAATAAGCCATGAGCGAGAATATTCTCGTCCGTCAATAGAGTTTTTATATACCTATCATCGGCCGGGACTACAATGAGAGTATTAACGGTATCCGAGAGTGATTCGCCGCTGGGTCTCGTCGGAACATCTATGCAACAATGAAAGATAAATTAAACATGCAGACTATGAGGCAAATACATGGATGATATTTGAAACAAAATTCATGTCCGGATATCCATTTACGAGCAAATCCGAGTGAACAACGTACATAGAACTACTCAAAAACTTAGCTTGTTTCGAACTCGAAAATGATTCTGCAAACCCTCATCGGCTCTAAGTAAATAAGAGTGATTTTCTTTGTGGCTTTTAAAGCTATAAATGTATCAGTTTCTTCATCGTTAAGCACTTGATTTAAATACTAAGAGAAAATTAGATAAGCGCTAAGAAGAAAAACGTCGCTATTCCGATGTAGCTGTGTGTCAGTCAGTCTCATAAAGTTCAAGACTCGACGGACGAATTGATTAAATGGCGAGATGCAACCCGCTAGGCACATATATCTGTTACAAACTATATACCCTTCTAGAGAATCACGAGCTCTCTGATCACGAGATGGTGCCATAACATCGTCAAATGGAATTCCATGCTTACAACATATCCTCTAAAGAGATCATCAATTTTGGAGGGAACATAATCGACCGAGTTATTTAGTATTACAATATCCTTAAGAGTATCGGGTGTTGGATCTATTTGAGGCCCGTCTACCCGTTCAACCGGATTTTCTAGATTTTATTGATCTAACACGTGGAATTTCCGGTTGTTGCTCCTATTGGATAGGAGTCTGCTGCGTTTAAGAAGTTGTAGTTGAGCTTGATTCTGTGTCGGATTTGATACATTTTAAAGGTGAAGTACCTATAGTCTGAGCATCCAGACGTTTGGAACGTCTTTTCGTCCATTTTTATAAAAAGCTTAACAAATAATCAACATTAGAAGATTAACTATGAACCGTGCTACCCGTGCTAAAGTGGATTCTAGTGCAATATGGTGTTGTGTGGTGCAGTTTGGATTTTGGTTATTATTTAACCGTTTATTTTAGCAGTTCATTTTAAAGTCTAGATGTTGCTTGACCTGACCGTCATCGCTGACCATCCCGACTAGCTTAATGTTATTAGCCGTGATTTGGAAATGTTAAATATAAAAGAGGAAATTCAGCGCGAAACCCCAAGGCAATGTTTGGTTGCTAAGTTTGGAGTAGGCAAAAATTTGCCTAAGTATGTGGATCGATAGCGATCCCCGAGACTCTAATAATTAGGCAAATCCCACCTTCCTTCATCCCTACCGACTTCAAGAACCACGACCATATGTTCATTCAATATCTACACCTAACTCCATGTCCATTCACATCCGACAACTCACCATCATCCTACCTTATTTTGTTCGACGTGAAGTTAAGATTAGGGATCGGTTCAAACGAAAGCGCGATCTCGAGCTGGTGTTCGGGTTGGTGAAGGAAGATCTGATCGAGGCGATGAGCGGAGACGTAGGCGATGTCGGGCAATGGCTAAGATGGATGGCGACAGTCCTTGGTTCAGGCGAGGATGAAAGCTTGTGTCGAAATTGTAGCAGAAGGCAAGATCTCAAGTTAATGGCATGTGAACGAGCGAGGGAGTGGAAAGGAAGAAACATGTTGTATATGTTGGTTCTCTATTAAAGCCAGTAACAGAAACTTAAATGCATAAAATGAAAAAACAAAGAGATTTTGGCGATGCAACAACTACATCTTTTTCAGGCTTTCTTATTATATATATGCAAGTACAAAAAATATAACTGACTGCATAATTGACACCCACACGTTTTCTAAAATAAAAAACCGACCACAAACAAATAACTTCTAACTGTATATACTGCTGACTATACACAGACAATTCCTGGAGACAACTAGTTTAATTCATCAATCTCCCCCTTAAGCTTGTTGTCCTCCACTGATGATCCGCACGCCAATTTTCTCTCTCATCTCCAAGAACTTCAATCTTGCAAGTGACTTCGTCAGAATATCAGCACACTAATCTTCTGTGCAAACATATTGAACTTCAATCATTCCTGATTCAACACAATCTCTAGTGTAGTGGAATCGAGTATCGATGTGTTTGCTCCTCTCATGATGAACTGAGTTTTAGCTTAATGCAATTGCGGACTGATTATCGATCTTTAGAACCACTTTCTTAACCTCTGTCTTTAGCAAATCTGCTAACAGTCGTCCCAGCCACACGCCTTGACATGCTGCTGCACAGGCAGCGATGTACTCGGCTTCACAGGAAGACAATGCAACTATTTTCTGTTTTTGTGAACACCAACTAATAGGATTTGATCCAAGGAAAAATATAAAGCCTGATGTACTTTTCCTGTCATCATTATCACCAGCTAGATCACTATCGGAGTAACCGATCAGCTGCAAACTTCCTTTCTTCTTCTCATAAACACAACCGAGGTTTAAAGTTCCTTTCACATACCGTAATATGTGCTTCACTGCTGCCATATGCTCTGTTGTGGGCTTCTCCATGTATCTACTCATCATGCCGACAGAGAATGTCAAATCCGGACGTGTGTGCAGTAGGTACCTTAAACTGCCAACAATACTTCGATAAAGGGTTGCATCTACAGGTGGACTTGTGCTTTCCTTGCTCAGTTTCAGACGAGGTTCCATCGGGATTTGCGAATGATTGCAATCTTTCATGCCACATTTTTCTAAAAACTTTCTTGCATATGCCGACTGTTTGAGTGTTATCCTTTGGGAATTCTGACAGACTTCAATACCAAGATAATAACTTAGTAACCCAAGATCACTCATGCTAAACAATTTCTTCATCTCGGATTTGAAATTGTCTATTCTTGAATGCACTCTCCAGTGATGACTAAATCATCCACGTAGACTCCAACAATTAAATTCCTCCTACCTTGATTTCTCATGTACACTGCATGCTCTAAAGAGCTCCTCTCAAAACTGAGTATCCTTAATGACTTGTCCAGTTTTGAGTTCCAGGCTCTAGGTGCTTGCCGCAAACCGTACAATGCTTTGTGCAGTTTCAACACTTTGTGTTCTTCACCTTTTATTTCAAATCTCGACGGTTGGATGATACACTTCCTCTTCCAAATCACCGTTGAGGAAAGCTGACTTCACATCCATATGATGCACCTTCCATCCTTCATGTGCAGCAATAGAGATCAGCAACCGTACTGTCTCTAGCCGAGCAACAGGGGCAAAAACTTCATTAAAGTCTATGCCTTGTCGTTGAACATATCCCTTTGCCACTAACCGTGCCTTGTGCTTCACAATGTTGCCTTGAGCATCCTTCTTTAGTTTGTAAACCCACTTCAAACCTATAGGTTTGTGGCTGTCGGGTAATGAAACGAGCTTCCAAGTTCCATTTTTTCGAATACAGTAAATTTCCTCCTCCATTGCTCTTCTCCACATCGGATCTGTCTTGGCTTCTTCAAAATTCGACGGCTCCTCTTCTCCTAGTAAGCACAGACCCGAATACTCCAATTCCATTGGAACCGTTGCATCATACAAGCTTTTGATGTCACGCTTACCCTATGGTCCTACTGATGGACTCTCATCAGATGCTCTGGATCTTGTATTTGTCACTGGTGTAGCATACTGGTATTGGTCACCAGTTTGTCCCTGTGTCGGTTGTGGGAAATCAATTTCAGAATTGCTGATACCCTCTTTACCTTTATTATTTGTCTTATCAAATGCACCTGTAATGGTAAAATATTGTCCTGCATGAGAATTCATTTATGGTCCTGTTCTTGTTTCTGGAAATTTGCTCCACTCCCACTTCTTCTCCTCTTCAAACACGACATCCCGTGTCACCACTGCTCGTTTCGACTTTGGACCAAACATCCGATAGCCTTTTGTATTCGAATCATAACCAATAAACACCATTGGCTTGCTTCGGTCTGCAAGTTTTGAAAGGTGAGATGTAACATCTTTTACGTGTCCGACACATCCAAAAATGCGAAAGTGATCAACAGTCGGCTTGCGGTTGTAATATGCTTCATAAGGAATTTTGCCGATGACGCTTTTTGTTGGTGCTCGATTTAAGAGATAAACAGCTGTAGACACCGCTTCTCTCCAAACTTCGCCTGGGACTCTCATACTTTTCAACAAGCTCCTTGCCATGCCAACCACCGTCTGATTTCTTCGTTCAATAACTCCTTTCTGCCTAGGAGAATAAGGTGCCGTAAAATAATGCTTAATTACCAATATTTCACAGTAATTCTTGAACTCATTTGAGGTGAATTCGCCGCCACGATCTGTGCGAAAAGCCTTTAGTGCTGTTTTTCTTCATTTCTGCTGATGTTTTGATCTTCTTGAATGCCTCAAATGCTTCATTTTTGTTTCGGATCAGCACCTGCCACATGAATCTAGTACAGTCATCAACCAACAGCAGAAAATAGCGCTTACCTCCGTGTGTAGACGGAGTTATTGGCCCGCATAAATCTTCATGCCACAGTTCAAGAGGTGATTCTGCTTGAAATTTCGCCACTGCTGGAAATGGATTTCGGTGTTGCTTTCCTATCAGACAACCATCGCAGATGCGGTCCTCATGCTCGATTATAGGCAAGCCATGCACCATCTGTTTCTGACTTAGAAACTTCAATGCATTAAAATTCACATGCCCGTATCTTACATGCCAGCGCCAGGCTTCTTCTTTGCACCTTGCTAGTAGGCATTCAGGTAGGGTTGGTACTATATTAATCACATATAGCCTGCTCCTTGACCTGTTTACTTTTGCTAGTGGCCTCTGTGATCTGTCCACAATAGACATCACTCCTCCTTCAATTACAACCTTGCATCCATTCTTATCTAACTGACCAAGGCTTACTATGTTGCTCTTCAACTTTGGGATATAGTAGACATTAGTAAGTAATCGATGTTCACCTGTGAAGCATTCAAATAAAACCGAACCTCTTCCTTGTATTTCTACAGTCGAGCCATCTTCAAACTTGACCGAACCATTAATGGTTGTGTCAATTTCCGCAAATTTTTCAATACAACCGGTCATGTGGTTACTTGCGCCGGTATCTAAATACCAGGCCTTGTCTTGGGTGCCATTAATCTTTGGCATCACCTTGTCTTCATGCAGCAACACCTCTTCATTTTGTATAGCATGGCTGAGAACACAAGTTTCAACCATCAACAGTGCCGGTTCATCATCGGTTTGTGTTGTAACAAGATTGGCCTTTTTTTTTTTGGTTTGGTTTTGGACACTTATTTGCAAAATGGCCATATTCATTACAGTTGAAACATTTAACCTTGGATATGTCGAAGTTTCGTGGCTTTCGGTCTCCGTTATTGCGTTCACCATTTCCTTGGCCTCCACCATTTCCACGCCCACGACCACGTCCTCTTCCATGACGTCCTCCTCTTTTGTTGCTGTAGGAACCTTCATCTCTCTTTGCTTTTTGAATTCTTGTCTCCCACTCGGTCTGGGTAAGGAGCAACCGTTCTCCGCTGTCCTTTGAAAACAGTCGTCCTTTAAGCCTTTCTTCAAAGGTTTTGAGACGTCCGATTGCCTCTGACACCGACATCTTCTCAACATCGTCAAACTGCTCAATTGTTTCAATTATTTGGAGAAATTTATTCGGAACTGCGCTAAACAGTTTTTCCACAACTTCGCTGTCGTCGAGCTTCGTGCCCAGCGAGCGTATCTCACCCACCAGCGTGGTAAGCTTCATGGAAAATTCATTTATTGCCTCTGAATCTTCCATTTGTAACTTGTTCAGTTGCCGTTTTAGAACCTGTACACGCGCCTTCTTGACACGATCTTCACCAACCCGCATCTCCCTGAGTGCGTCCCAAGCCTCCTTTGCTGTCTGCTTCTCCGCGATTGCCATCATCACGTCATCGGGCACGGCTTGAGAAATGGCTACCATGGCGCCTTGATCTTTGTCATCATCTGTGTCTCCACCTTCGATCACTTACCATACTCCTAGCGAACGCAAGATTATCTTCATCTTGACAGCCATATGCTGTAATTTGTTTCGCTTAACATTGGATATTGGATCGGGATTGTGGCTCCTTTTGCCGTCGGTTTCACCACTGCAAGTGTGTTTGATTGATCTCTTACTTCACCGGCCATTGCTTTGGCAACTTGGCTCTGATACCAAATGTTGGTTCTCTATTAAAGCCAGTAACATAAACTTAAATGCAGAAAATGAAAAAACAAAGAGATTTTGGCGATGCAACAACTGCATCTTTTTCTGGCTTTCTTATTATATATATGCAAGTACAAAAAATATAACTGACTGCATAACTGACATCCACATGTTCTCTAAAATAAAAAACTGACCACAAACAAATAACTGCTAACTGTATATATACACAGACAATTCCTGGAGACAACTAGATTAATTCATCAGTGTAGTGCCTAAGGCCCGAATTAAGTCAGGAACTTGGGATAATCCCCAAGTGTAGGGTCGGTACCGACTCCCAACTCCGAAGTCGATACCGAGTCCCAGGATTAAAAAATGAAGGGAGGGGGGGGGGCTTGTAAACATATACACTCGAGTGTGGGTAGAGCCATGTTGAGGCATGTGCATGTGCACATGGCTGACCGTATGCATCTACCCTTCTCAACTTAAGAATGTTCATGCAGATGTGTGTGTGTATATATATGTATATGCATATATATATGTGTATGTATGTGTTTGTATATATATATATATATGACTATCAATACTTGACTAAAGTTGAGGGAAAGTTAGTCTGGTACCTGGCCAACTCATGAATGGAATTAGTCTAAAACCATCGGAGTTGGGATAGAAGATCATGGGATCATGCTCCAGATTTATAGTCCTGAATGTTGGCAGATCGCCGCAACGGATCATTTTGGATATGACAATTCACGAAAGGGTAGCAACCATTCAAAGCCTAGTGTAGTCCTTCACGGAAATTGAACTTGTCCCAATTCAAAGCACATCTCGTTGGAAACGATATGTACTTTGAGAGGCATGTGTTATCTTGCCTTTTGAACATGCAGAATCTGGACAAACTGGACAAATAGAACTTAGAGTTATCAAGGAGGAAAGCCCGGAGAGATAGCCCAGGAGTTCAGAAATCAAACGCCGACAGAGCTACGAAGTTAAAAGCCAAAACCATCAACGACAATAAGGTAATGGGATCCTTAAATTGGGGATCGGTACCGACTCCCCTCGAGGATCGTTACCGATTCTCAAATACAACTTGGGTGGACCCCATCTTCTGCCTAAATACTTATCTCGGTGCCAAAAGGCTATTTTCAAATTTAATTTGTTGATTCAATGCATATTTCCATTGAACTCCATGGACACTTGAAACTACAACTTTATTCTCCTTCAACTCCATCATTTGGGCATAGAAACAAGTTAAAACAAGTACAAACAACTATGAAATAAAGAAGCTAAATACAAGATGATTCGAGGTGAGGGATTGAAGACGTCAAATATAGACATCTTGGGGATCGATACCGACTCCCACTTATGCATTGGTACCGACTCCCAGCTTCTGTTGAGGAGACATTTATTATTTTTGAAGAATTGATCAAATTCGTGCACAACGGTCTGAAGATATTTTAGATGAGATTTTAAACCTCTTACCTCTATAAATAGGGGGCATGACTTATTTTTGAGATCTTTTCGCTCTAGTTCCATTATGTCTTATATATAGCCTTGTAACTCTTAAATTCTAACTGTTGGAGTTGAACCTGAAACCTAAGAACTTCTGCCTCCAAATCAGAAATAAGCAATAAAACTTCAAAGTGGACGTGGGCCTTAATTTGCCCAACCGCTATAAATGATTGTCTTGTTTATTGTCTTGTTTTTATTTACTTTTCTTCATTTAACTCTACTACATAATCTTCTGGGTGTTTGAGCCATTTTAGATTTAAACACAAATGGATGTGAATTTACCCATTAGGTACCTAGGTTTGTGCCCACGGTTTTTTGCTTAGATGGGAATCTCCGTATTAGGTGCTTAGGTTTGTGTCCAGAGATCTTCCATTTACATGCTACTTTTTGAACATGGCCCATTCTTTAAGAATCTATGTACGAGTGCTTGAGACTTCTCTCCAAGTCTTCTCTAGATACATAATATTACTTTACCATGACTTACTCTTTGCATGCATTGTTGGTTGATTGTGAAATCCATGTGATACGGCCGTCTCTTACAGGTGGTGGTAAAACTGTTGTTAGGGCGCATCTCTGTGGGGGTATGTGGAGAACGGACCCGTCCAAAGATCCACCATCTCTTCGCCGAGGTCACCCAACCGATTTTAGGACCGATAAAAAAGGTTGAAGCCGTAGAAATATTTGTGAGAATATTAGCATCAGTGAAAGACATCGACTTATAGCTGGAATTAATCTTTGAAATAATTTGTATTTACCAAATGTAGTAGGTTACAGTGGAATGACATTCATTTCGCTACCACGCTACGTTGAAATGAGAAAAGCCTTTGTTTTTGGAATAAATATTTATTTGGTGGAGAAGCCATATTTCGGTTTTTCTTTTGTGCTTTTTGAAAAGTTGTACAAGGTAGTACTCCTAGGAGGTACTTTTAAAATATTTTATTTTTTGAAAATTCTTTGAGATCGGTCATTTTGGTGTACTACTTGTAATCAAGACCAAAGCTCTTATTTTACAAGCTTTGTAAAGCAATTGTATGAAACAAAGTTCATGGTTAATCATAAAGAAAAAAAACGTGGGCTAGACGAGCCGAAGCTCATTTAGTGTAAAATAAGAAATCCAAGTTACACGAAGGTCTCATGAAGATATTCTAGTATGTGCTTCATAGACATAGACATAGACAGTATGTGCTTTATAAGCATAGACCTGATAGAAAGAGCAATTGCTGAAAGGCATATATAAAGAAATTCGAGAATACCAAAGGTCAAATAAGAATTCCAACAACTAGCCCAAAGTATACACTTTGTAGAAAGGGCAATAGCCAAAAGACATATGGAGAAGCAATCGTTAGAAGTGTGTATATATATAGAGAAATCCAAGAATATCGAAAACCGATATGTGCCTCCAGTATAAACTCAATAGAAGGGGCATTTGTCGAAAGGCATAGATAAAAATACTAGGTCACCGAAGAGAATTCAAGAAGACCGAAGGCCTATGAAGTCCAAAGTGGATTAGAAGCGCTGAAACTAAACTATCATTTGTAGTTATTGTTATTTCCGAGGGATCTTATTAATTTACTTCTGCTTTGCGCTTAATTATAGAATTTTGAAAGTAAATCTCGCATTTGTCAAAAAGATAGACATATATTCTATGCATTTGGTGGAAGAGACGAGTTCAACATATGGTTTTTCCTGGAAAGGAAAATAAGACAAAGTTAAACACTATATCAAAGTAAAAAATTAAAACCATTCGTTGTTAAATTCGAAAAGTTCCCCTTCAGTATCATTTTCTGGATGATATAAGATAGCTTCCGACATTCGTCAGTCGTATCAATTTGCGAGATGGTAAATGCAATATTTTCAACCTTTCAGACTTTCTCCTTTTGATGGATGATAGTTTGGACAAAGGAGTTTGGTGTGAGTTTTCCGAAAGACTTAGAACAATGTGGCATTAAGTGGGGGTGAGAACCCTATCCTTCTGCAACTTCTTTCAAGGCTCATTGGTTGAAGTTATAGGAAGAGATCTCTTGGTATGTTGGGTTGGGTCTTCGTATACCATCAGCTTCATACTTAGATCTCTTATCTTCATGAAGATTTAATGAAAGCTGCATAATTTGGAAAGTTTGAAATTCATTGATAGGATCATATTCCCCGCTTTTTTTTCTTCCAAAATCAGTGCAACGGGACGTTCATTATTATCTTCTTCAATAAGCTGAATCTGAAGGTTTAAAGGACAATTCCAAGTTGAATTCTGAACTGTCATTTTCACTGCTGGAGTTAGAGATAGCTGGTTGATGAAGATCGTTGATTTCCGAGAGAGGGAAACAAAAGAACGGATGTTTAGGCTCTCCTTCTAGTGTCAAAAATGTTGGTGGAACTTTTTGTCAAACACACCAACATCCCAAAACCGAAGAGTAAACTTCAGTTGACTATTTTTGCAGAGGCTTCAATATGCAGGTTACTGAAAGCTTTTGGGTGGATGCGGGAAATCAAGCTGAAGTTCTATGGTTTGATACCAAAAAGAATAAATATTAGACTAGGCCGAGGGGATATTACATGCTAAGGTGGTTAAGTCCGTCATTCATGAGTTTTTAAAGAAAACTCTTATGCCGAAAAATACGTTTTACTTAATGTCTGGATTAAGTGGATGTCAAAAAGATCCTTAATGCATTGGGATCAACATCTATTTATAGGCATCTTGTTGCGTTGCTATTTGTGAAGAACATTCTTCTAAATTGCTGACTTGACCCGCCCGTAGGGCTGAGATTTGAACATGAATCGCTATCTGGTTATTTGCAATTGACGTGGATTGATGATGTGGTATTCGATATATAGTTTTGTGCATGATAACCAGTATACTTCATATGAGTTTTAGAGTGTCAGAACCGCTTATATGTGTTGAGGCCATTTTAACCATTGATCTCGGTTGCTTTCTAAAGTGTTTTCGACTTTCGGTAGGAGGTCGGCTTTGTGACTTGTGCTTTCGGTTGAAGGCCGGCTTCGAGGACTATTCTTTCTATTAGGTTCTAGTTTCGTTGCAATTTCCTTTGGTTAGGTTGACTCGGTGACTATTGCTTTCCAGAGATTGTTTGCACTTTGGTTTATGAGCTTACCTTTCAGATAGATGTATCGATTGATGTTTAATTCTTATGGGGAATTTGATACAGGGCAGAGCTTATATGGTTCAAAGATCGAGTATAATTAAGTAAAAATTATCGTGTAACACTCTTAAGCTCCTTCTGAAACATTATATTATTGTGGTCAAGCTGTTAACTAGCCCCTGCCATTTTCATTATTTTTAACTGTCAGCTGCTGGTTGCTGTTGCTCGTCTACTATCTTCCTCTGTGTCAGTTGTGCCCACACCTTCGCTATGTGCTTCCTCTTTCTATACTATCTTCACGCATTTATCTCCATTTCATGTTACTTATAGACATTCAATCAATTTTTTTATGGAATTTACTTAGCATCGACATGAGCAAGATTGTCTAGAGATGTTTTGAATAAAAATTGATACCAATCTATTAGAAATTTTGAACTCTGATGAACTTAACTGCAAAGAAAATAATTTTGTAAATTTATAATCATAGTATGCTTTGGTGAATTTATATGAAAATGAAAATTAATCTATAGTAAGTCTTTAATGTTAATGAAATTAACTACGATAATAATATGTAATTTTACTTTGATCTTTTCGAAATATATCATGCTTTAATAAACAATTAAATTCATTATGTTGATGAATTGAACAATATGTCATTGTCCTCTTTTGAATAAAGATTGCGAAGAATTCTCAATGCAACTAAATGCACAATCAATGGTTGAATGATAGTTCTGTTTATATGTTAAAAAAGATGTGAATGGTAGTTTTATGGAACAGAGTTATTATGATTTTTTTTTTCAGAATAACTAAATAAAAATAAAGGAAGACAATAATGACAATTATGATTCAGGGTTGAGTTTAGTCACAATATTAAAATTTGGTTATATCATTTTTAAATGGTAGAAAGCTTTCGCGACACATTAGACTTTTCGGACTGTAACATTTAGAAATTTGTGGTTGAGTCTGCAATTCACAGTCACGATTATGATCCAATTGTAACTGTGTTTGATAAAACACAAAATTCGTGGACTTCACTAATACATCTTGTGTATCCATTAACACGTAATATGAGCCAAATGTAAAGGTAAAAACTGTCCAAACCAGTACTAATAACATGCTACGATGTGCCTATTTTAAGAAAATACGTTGGGGGTAGTTCACTAAATAAATAAAATGTTATGAAAGTTTAAACCTAAAAAATAATGATATTCATATTGAATACCCATCCAGATTGTTGGTGCAGTTGGATTTATGAATCAAAAGCTGGAACTTCCTAAAGATTTGGATTCAGAATGGGTTATGATAATTGAGAGCTGTTGGCACAAGTTAGTACAATTTTGAGAACCTCAATCAGTTGATCATCTCTTGTAAAATTCTTTTTTCGTTGTAA
Source organism: Allium cepa (assembly GCA_030765085.1). Lineage (NCBI taxonomy): Eukaryota > Viridiplantae > Streptophyta > Magnoliopsida > Asparagales > Amaryllidaceae > Allium > Allium cepa. The sequence continues at coordinate 663,239,642 of CM060934.1, read as the reverse complement.
TTATTTTCTGATGTACAAAAATGCTTATATTTACACACAGTAACCTTCAGTCTCGACCGACATTTCAAGAACTACTTGATCAGCTAAAAGAATTGCAGAGGAAATATGCAGTTCAACCACAGATGCAACACTCTATAAAAGCGGATGATGAAGAATCGAGTAGTGAAATTGATGCAAGACTTGAAAAAGAAGAAAAAAGAAGACCATATTACCAACAAATGGATAAGAGAAGCAGGGGAGGAATTTAATATTGTAAGGTTCATCATGTTTGTGTGTAAAAAAAATGAGTTGAAATGAATGGTTTGTGAGATTTGTGGAATTGAAAAATCCTTGTCCCAGTGAATACACTAACCTCCAAAGCTATAAAAGCATGTGGAGTGCTAAGTAATCTAATTTAATTGCCTGTGTAATCATAATAGCTAAATACTTTGTACCATGGCTTTATTGTGTAATTTTGTGATATGTGTGCTTAAATCATGTTTATGGACATCAACTGTAGACCTAAGTTACTGCGGTTGAGGAGTTCTATACACAGGGTACACTGTAATTTCATTATTCCTCCCAGGAACTCCTATAACATACTACAATGGTACACTAATTTTTTTGCTAATGACCTTTCTCATCCACTAGTATTGGTTAATAACTTTATATTAATTAGTATGAGAGCTGACTTAAGTGAATGGAAGTTGGATAAACCAATTAACAATCTTAAAAGAGTTGATAATGGATCAAGTAACCCAACACCATAAGAAAGTAAAAAACAACAGATAAAGAAGGTTGATGAAATCGTCGAACAATATAATTATTATGTTAGAACAGTGACTCAGTCGACTTTAGGTTCCGTTTATTAGCTGGGAAGGGTGGTTATTCCCTACATTTTTAATAAATTGCCCTCGTTGAGCAGGTTGATGAATAACGCTGTATATTAATTGAAGGCTCTGGACTTGATAACTATTGCTGTATATTTATTGAAGGCTCTGGAATGCTGAAACGCTAATACGGCTGCGTAGTCTTAGGCTTCATAGATGGAGAAGGAAAGAATGAAGCAATGTGAGTAGCATAGAAAGGGTAAGTAAGGTAGTCTAAAGCGGGGTTCATAGAAAGGAAGGCAGTCTAAAGGGTACTACGGTGAGAGAATTGAGAGTACGGTGAGAGAATTGAGAGTACGGGGGATAGGAGTCGGGCATATAGCTCCATGGTAAGATGGAGGGGGAAAGAGAGCCTTGGTAATAGTCTTAGGACTTGGCTCTCATATATATGCTTATTGTTTAGGACAAATTTTCGAAGTAGACCAGTTTTCGTAACTATTTCGCGATTAATGCTGGTTTTGTAACTTATTATCAGACAAGACTAGTTTCTTCCCAGTTAGCATCAAGCTCGGTATTTTGTAACTGTCTAGCCTGGGTGCAACTTATAGTTGCGCCTAATTTTTTTTATGGGTCCTACTCCTAGTTGCGTCCCGTCAAAACTAATTGATTTACCATGGACACAACTTATAGTTGTGTCTATACTATAACATAGAAGCACAATTCATAGCTGCGTCCAAATGTATGTTATAAAACCAGCAGCTTCATCTCTCACCATACCTAACCCAAATGGTCGGATAATTCTTGCGCAACTCATAGTTGCGCAAATGGAATATGAAAAAGCGCAAATAAGAGATGCACTTTTTCATTGTCCAATCAAACCAACATGGTGCAACTATGAGTTGCTATATGTAATAATCTGTTTAGCGCAACTTAAAGTTGTGCTCATACATTCTGCTGGATATAAAAACAGCAGCACTCATACTTTTTGCACCACATACTCACATTACCATTCATTCATCCTTCCAAAATTTCAAATTCCGAACCTAAAACTCCACAATCACCGAATTATAATTTATTCAACAAATTCACTCAATATCGTCATATTTCTGTATCAATAATCGATTAGAATAAAATTACAACAATCTTTACAAGGTAATTGAGTAAACCCTATTTTCGAATCTATTGTCATTTTGAAATGTTTTATGTTTTTACGTTGATTTATAGTTCCTTACTTTTCATATTAAGCTAGCCGAACCGATATGGATAATTGGAAGATCTCAGATGAAGTATTGCTGAAATATTGTGAAGAGTTGGAAGCTGAATCCGATTTGGAACAGTTTTTGAAACTCAATTTGAGATGGTTCCTCAAAATATTGGTGCTGATGTTGAATCTGGTTTGAAGAATCGAGTTTGCTTATGTGAACCAAATCAAAGATCAGGGAAACAAATTAGTCGCGAAGGTCGAGTGAGAGAACCAACACATCCAATTTGTCACTGTGGAGATATTTGTGAGGTAGTTATATGTAATACTTAAAAAAGTGTCAGGCTTTGGTTTTACGGATGTGCTGATTACCTAGATTATATAACTAACTCGAATAGTGTTCACTATTGTAAATTCTTCAAATGGTTAAATCGTCCGTTGACCCATAGGGGAGTTGAATATGCACTAGAGATGCAGGCCGAAGTGAGATGATTGGAAAAGGAAAATAGTATGCTGCGACATCAGGTAAACTATTTGCAGTCCTTAAATTCAATTTGGAAATGGGTCTAGTAAATTGGTTTGTGCAATTGTTATGTAATGGTTCTGTTTCAGACTTATTTAATGGAGTTATGTATGCATTAGTTTTAATGGTTGTTGTATTACTAGGTTGTTTTATTACTTGGTTGTTGTAAAGGTTATTCAATATTTGATGTACTACTTTTTGGTTGTAATGTTTTATGTACTACTTTGCTGTTGTTCCATGCTGCGTACTATGGATATTACGTACAAAAGCCGCGTACAAAATAAATCAAAGTTACAGAACATAGCAACTACAAGAAATGTTCGACAAAAGATAATGTTCAATATCAAAGCTGCGTACAGAATAAAAAAAGAAGTTATATGGTACACGAATGACATATGTAGTAAAAGCAATCAAATTAGTTATTGTTTTCCGTATGTTCTTCTCTTATGACTCAAGCTACCGCATTGTCCACATCTGTCCTGTCTTCTATCCCCCATTTCGTCCATGACCCCCTAATTCTTTTGGAGCTCGGTCTTTCTGTATTCCTACGTGTTAGTGGCGGGTGTATAGTTGGATCTTTGTGTACATTCCAATATCTACTGTCGGGTACATGATGAAAAACCAAAGAATAACTATGTTTATAACTGTTTGCTGTAAACCAGGATGAAATAAGATCATGGTAAGCTCTGTTCGCTCCTCCTTTGCATCGTGCATATTCAAGAAAAACATGAGAACATGAAAAATGGGCAAGAATATGAATATTACATGAACAACTGCAGTTGTCATTGACAATATTTACTGTGTAGTTACATGCGTTTGTATCTGTTACTTGCCACTCCGTCAAGCTTAAACTGTTAATGCTCATATTTCTTGCTTCTGCTGTATATTTTTCTATTATTTTTTCATACGTTGGCGTGAGCGCAGCCGTGTACTCATGTCCATCAGTACGTCTTCTGTAGAAGTAGTTATTAAGATGATGAAATGTACGTGCTGTTAACGCCTTTACCAGTAATAATCTTGCACCTTTTTGAACTCCATTGAAACTCTCCGAAACATTGGTAGTCATTGTACAAAAACGTTCATCGTTGTCCTTGTAAAGAGTCCACTGTTCATCCTTATGTTTGAGACTTCTTTCAGTCCATCTGTCAGCAGCCGGACTTATATTTTTTAGTTTCTCTCTTAGTTCTTTGTATGTTACCTCGTCTCTTGCTTCAGCATAAACATGTAATAAGTTTTGTAAAATTTTACCACCAAAACCAGCCTTTCTGAAGTTTGCTTTCAAATGACGAAGGCAGAGAAGTGATGATGATGCAGTCTTCTTCATTTCTCTTGCAAGGCGGTTTGAATTTCTTTCATTCCATCAGAAATTAATGTAATGCATCTTGCATTTAAAGATGGAATTAAATGTCATGCATGAAAAAAACCATTCCAAAGTCTCCGCTGATTCAGTTCGTATAATAGCAAATGCCAAAGGAAAAGGAGAGTTGTTTACATCAACTTTTGTAGCCACAAGCAACATACCTTGATATTTACCATAAGATGTGTTCCATCAGTAGAAAGAAAAGGATGAAAATGCTTGAAACCTTCAATGCTCAGTCCAAATGCCCAGAAAGCACCTCAAAATTGAACGCCTTCTGAATGAACATGATAAACAGTGCTGGATTGCATTTCTGTATTGTGTGAAGAAACTATGACAAGTCATTGTATGAAGATTCCCAATCGTCGAATATTTTAAACACGGCTTTGCTTAGTCCTTTCCAAGCTCTCATGTAGCTTATTTGAATTCTGTATGTATTTGCCGTAAGCTCTTGGATAGATTTTGCAGTGTAACTTGGGTTCGATCGAACATGTGTAAGGACTTTGGTACAGATGAATTTGGCTATTGCTTATTTGTGGTTCGAGTTGATGATGGGATTTGAGTATGTATGTTCACCATCATATTTTTTTATCACCCACCATCCAGCATGATCTTCTTTAGAAACAATATCATGAAGCCACCATAGACAATTAACATCAATATCACATATAGCAGTGTACTCTCCAACATGAGACTTTATGTTTTTAAATGAAACTGAACATTTTATCGACCATTCACTTATATGTTCAATTAAACATTCTTTTGATTTAAAAATCATACCGACTCATCGGCTTTTCTCCATACATTCCAGTCCAAACATATTATCGGTATTTGAACTTCTTGCATAACAGATCTTTCCATGATTGTGCCATTGCATTGGTTATCCTCTAACGGTTCTTCCGTCTCGATATGCTCGTCAATGTCATCAAGTTTCTCTGGAATATCATCTAATGGAGCGTCATTGTTAATAGTCATAGCATCGATCTATGTCTCGACTTCGTCAAGTGAAGCAGCGATTTCCATGCTATCCAAATGTGATACGTCATTATCAGCATTTCCACCCTCCATATCTTCAGTCAACATCTTTAATTTCTTGCAAGTATTCGTAGTTGGAATTAAATGTGGAGGATACGACAAGAAACCATATCCGGGTGACTGTGATCGATATGACATAAAAGCATTGCCGAATGTTTGTATACAGCCTGTAAACAAACATATGAGTGTTCATTACATAAAATATGAGACGATGAATGAACCATACATGCATCATATGAAACCATACCCAACCATTTGTGCGTAAACGTTCGATGGCTGGTAGGAGTGGTATGGACAATACATTTGACTTTGCTCGGCATTATTACTTAGTCATGGTTGGCTTGCATAATGAAAGATATGAGCTTATGGTTCAGCTGTTTGTACCACCCCCTCCTTAATATACAGCTCGATTACTTTCATCCCCATACAAACACAGAATCGACGTCGTCATTCACCTCAATAACAATCAGGCCATCATTCATTACCCATTTACTTACCAACGAGATGTCGTATTCAGTAGAATTAACCTTTGTAGCTTTGTAAATTTCCGTTTTCAACTTAAGAAAATTACAACCCTTCCTCACTTTAGATCCTTTATGCTTTCCGCCAATATAGGTTGGCTTGCTATTTTCGTCGACGATTTAATCACTGTTATAGTGACAAATAATCGGCTCGATAGTCATAGATCTAGCAAATTTCAAGAAACTAAATTTTAATAATAGATCTGACAAAATAAGCGGAGAAGGGTTTCAAAACATTACGTCAACTGTAGATGAAAGTGAAATCTTGTGTTGATCTTTGTCGATTTAAATGAATTTGAGTGGATTTGTTATATTATTAGCTGAGTTGTAGTAAGAGAAATAGAGTTTAGGTTTCTAAAATATGTTCAGTTTGAGGAGTTCTGTTGAAGTGGAGAGGAGTAAATGGTATTATAAGCTGCAGTTGGGCAAGTAGGAGCAGCCCATGAATATAGGCACAACCTTGAGTTGCGCTGCTTACTGTACAAGTTAGCACAACTTTGACTTGCACATTTGTGTATACAACAGAGCGCAAGTCAAAATTGCGCTCTTTTGTGTGTTACAGGCGCAACTTTGGGTTGCGCCTATAACCTGCTACTGCTCTCCAAACAACAGCTCACATATATAGAAACAAAATATGCATTTCATTCAAAACCAACATATTTCACACAAATCTAATTGAACTATATGTATGAAAACAACAACAAGTTGCAAAACCATAAATCTATTAAACAAGTTACATATCTTGATTGTATATTAACAAAGTTCAACTTCAAATGTGAATACAAGTTCAAAACCACAAATTACAACTATAGACGAAAGCAGCCAACCTACATACCAAATTAAACAACTTAAGTACACCTATCAAACATCTAATTTTTTAAGTTTCTAACTTCGCGTGGTGTTCTTTGTGTTTAAGTCGGAGGCCGTTGAGATGGTCCAGCTTCAACTATGTCCTGCCCTAGTTGACTGCCTTGTGAAGAACCACCCGTGCCTCCAAAACATCTTCGTTGGTATGTACAAACAAAATCCTTGGGCGAATGCGACACATACGGCGCTGGTCGTTCAAGCTTGTATCTACCAAGAAACAACTTGATAATTTCTTTGATTTTGTAACACTTACCCTTTACTTGATCTTCATCTCTAGGATCTGCAAGAACATCATCAACTTCGTTTGAAATGAGGTACAACCCTTGAATCTAAAATGAAAGAAGTATTGGTTTAAGTAAGTAAAGCTAGTTGAATGAGTTAAGATATGAAAATTTATTTACACGTACCAAGTCATGTCCCACTGGTCCCCGTGGAGCATATCTAGGAAATCTAGTAGACGATTCTTTAAGAACAAATATCAAGTTATATGCCAGTACCAACTATAGTATTGTTCGATGGTGACTCATGGTACATGTTTAACTCGAACATGATCCAACCCGTGATCCCATCTTGCTACGAATGTGTTATACAAATCTTTATTCCAACCATGTGGGAAAACTTACTCGGCTACATCTGGTATATGCTGATGAAGGTCAAATTGCCTCATCACTCTATCCGGGTAGTGCATGACCACACTTTGCTAGAAAATTATTGAGGTTCTTGAATACCAAGTCCGTTCTCCATCCAAGCAAATTGGCGGCAAATCCTGTATAATCTCAGCCATGTATGTCGTCCAATCAATATTATGCTGCTCCATAATATTAACCTCGTTGCGATAGAATGTGGGATGAAGGGTTGGATTATCTCTCCAATGTCTATTTCCCGTCCATATACAATCAATGAACAAAATAATATGTGAATATTGTACTAAAACGTAGAGTTTTCAATAGAAATTACTAGCGGTTTTTACCTGGTCCTGTAAGGTAATCCAATAACGACATTGGCATGAACATTTGGACGATCTAGAAATACGCGTCCATGACCAAAACCTGCACATTATCAATGTTAAACAAGGTCTTTCAAAATGTTACTACAATAATAAGTGAAAAATGATATACTTGTAGAAGATTAGGCAACCAGCTAACCCGTTTGACTTCCTTAGTGCCAACTTATCCAACTCCTTATATAAAGCAGATAAAACCGCGCTAGCCAACGAATAATAAAAAATAGTGGAAAAGTTCTGTAGCATGTATAATACAATTTGATACTTACTTGACCCTTCGAATAATTTGGAAAAAGATGGAATGCTATAAAAAGCAATATAATAGCTCGTGTGAACTGTTCTCGCTCCTCAACAGATGAATCGACAGTTGTCTCCTGGCCAATTATCCAATTATAAGGTCGTTTATCCATTTGACCTTCAAATCTCTTCTATTAACCACCGCTTCGAGGGGTGGAATTTCACCAAGAAAACGGTGATAAACATCATCGACGTACACATTATCACTGTAATTCAGAATGACATCTTCTATAGAAAGACTGAGCAAAATAGAAACATCTTGTAAAGTAACTGTCATTTCTCCAATAGAAAAATGAAAGGTGCAAGTCTTGGGCCTCAGTATATCACATAATGCTGTCAGTAAAGACCTATCAAATCTGATTTAATTTATTTGCATGAAATACCGAAGCCCGCTTGATGGAGTAACTATTGAACTCGGTGATCATCAACCGTCTCCATTAGATCTTCGAAACTCTGCAAATGATCCAAACAGTCGATGGTTTTACACTCTACAAAACAAAGAATTATAACGTATAGTTAATTCAAAATGCTAAAAATCTTAAACTATTTACTATATTTACAAAATAAAAAATATACCCTCATTAAATCTTCAACATTTATGCGGTGATAATCCTGCAAATATAGCACGGTACCATCGGCAGGTCCGCTTTTCGATTTTGAAAGTTTACGCAACAAAATCTCATATTTTTAACATCATTTACAATAAATGATTGATTCAACTGTACGAATTGGATCACTAACACTTAGAACAAGCTAATCGACAATGTTTCTTGCAAATAGAAATAAATAATACACAAATTATAAATTAATAAAAAAACAAGGGTTTAGAGATTATCAAATTTGTATTGTGTTGAAGAAGATCTTGCTTCATTGTTATAGATTTGTTCTAATCGAAGATTGGTGAAGAAATTGATAAATTTTGAGCGAAATTGATGGAAAAAACCAAGATTTAGGGCTTGAGGATGTTGGGTTCGAGCTGCAGCAAAGAGGGGAGCAAGTTGGTTTTGATGAGATTGTATGGGGGTATGGGTTGCTGCTGCCTTTATATGGCAGCATCAAACTTGTGCAGACGCAACTATGAGTTGAGCTCGTAAGAAAAAATAAGGCACGCAACTCATAATTGCGCCATGATGTTTGATGCTAAGTTTGATGCTCATTTTTGAAATATTTATGAGTTGCGCCTATGAGAAATCAAATATTTTTGATGGGGCGCAACTAAGAATTACGACTATAAAAATACAACAATAAAAGCAACAAAGCCATATACCCAAACAAGTTGGGGTCGGTTAAAGATGGAACCCGAAACTAAATGACAAAAGTAATTTAAAGGTTATAATAATAACAATGACAATAGTAATAATAAAATAAAGTCAAATAAGTAAATTAATAATAATAGTAACTAAGAAAAATAAAGATAGAAATACATTTGTATGTAAAAAAATGACGATAATAGTACAAATAGTAATAATGGCGCTGATAGTAATATTGATCAAAGGCCAAATGCTACGTCTTAGGATCTTTTTCCCTAATCCTATAACCTAAAACCTATAAAACTCATAGCTCATGGTTATGGTACTTGGATCGCTAACTTCCACACGCTCTTATTCGTTACCAACTCTTCGAATATATTTCAACCCTTCAAGTCCCTTTTAACTACTTCCTTTTATGTCAACCTTGGTCGACTTCTACCTCTCTTTGAGCAAACGACGCGACTTATAATTCCAACGTGCACAGGTTCCTCGGGTGGCCTTCGTTGGAGATGTCCAAACCATTTTAAGCAATGTTGAATTAGCTTCTCCTTAATTGTTACGACACCAACTTTTTCATGTATATCATCATTTCTAATTCGGTCCCTTCATGAATGACCGCAACTCCATCGCAGCATACGCATCTCTGCTATGCTTATCTTCTGGACGTGTTTGTTTTTAGTAGGCCAACATTCTGCACTATACAACATCGCAAGCCTAATTGCTGTTCTATAGAACTTTCCTTTAAGCTTCTGTTGAACTTTCTTGTCACAGAGAATGTCAGATGCCTGTCGCCACTTCACCCATCCCGCTCGAATTCTAAAACTAACATCTTTCTTAATCTCACCATTACACTACAACATTGATCCTAAATATCGAAAGAATTCCTTCTTAGGAACTATTTGTCCGCCCAAAGTGACATTTCCACTCTCTGACTTGACACCGCTGAACTTGCACTTGATATACTTTGTTTTAGTTCTACTAAGCCTAAATCCCTTAGATTCTAAAGTCTATCTCCACGGCTCAAGTTTTCTATCATCCCTAATCCTACTATCATCAATTAGCACAACATCATCAGCAAATAGCATGCACCAAGGAATCTCCCTTTGTATTCCCTTCGTTACTTCATCCCTCACCAGGGTAAAAATGTAGAGGTTCAAAGCTGACCCTTGATGTAATCCTATGTTAATGGGAAAGTCACTGGTTAAACCATAGCATGCTCTGACACCAGTCACAACATCATCTTACATATCCTTGATAAGGATAATGTAATTTGTTGGGACTCACTTCTTTTCCAAATCCCAGCACATCACCTTTCGCAGTACTTTGTCATAAGCTTTCTCCAAATCGATAAAAACCATGTGTAAATCCTTCTTTTTCTCCTTAAACCTCACTATAAGTTGTCTTATCAAGAAAATAGCCTCCGTGGTCGACCTCCCAAGCATAAACCAAATTGGTTTTTTGAAACGCTTGTCATTCTTCTTAATAAATGTTCGATGACTCTCTCCTAGAGCTTCATCATATGACTCATAAGCTTAGTTCCTCTATAGTTTGTGCAAATTTGGATATCTCTTTTATTCTTAAAAATTGGAACTAATATCCTTTTCCTCCACTCATCTGGCATCATGTTTGATATGAAAATATTATTGAACAACTAAGTTAGCTAGCCTATCCCTGCATCTCCAAGGCATCACAATGGGGATGCCATCAGACCCCAATGCCTTGCCTACTTTCATCCATATTATCGCCTCCTTTACCTCAGATTCTTGAATTCTCCAAACAAAATGTCTACTGGTGTCATCAAAAGAGTCGTCTATCTCGATCATAGTGCTATCATCTTCTTCATTAAATAGCTTGTCGAAGTAATCTCTCCATCTATTTTTTATCTCATCGTCTTTCACCAAAAGTCTATTATTATCATCTTTGATGCATTTAACTTGATTGAAGTCTCTTATCTTCCTCTCACGGAGCTTAGCTATCCTACAGATGTATTTTTCATCCTTCTTCGTACTTAGCTTATGATACAAGTTTTCATACTCCCAAACCTTTGCTTCACTTACTGCTCTTTTTACGTTCTTCTTTACCACTTTGTACCTTTCATGTTGTCCTCGCTCCTATGATGATGCAAACACTTAAAGAATTCCTTCTTCTCTTTGACAGCCTTTTGCACATCACTGTTCCACCACCATGAATCTTTAGGTTTGCGTTTATTTCCTTTCGTCTATGAGTTGCGTCCATGGATCTTTATTCTATTATAAAAAAAATAGACGCGACTATGAGTTGCGCCCAGCCGAGGTAGTTACAAAATTCTGAGCTGGATGCTGATTGGGAAGAAACTAGCCTTATTTGGTAATAAGTTTCAAAACCAACACTAATCGCGAAATAATTTTGAAAACTGGCCTAGTTCTAAAATTTGTTCCATTATGTAATGTCTGAATGTCCTCATCATGTCTGCACCATACACATCTTCGATGCCAATATTCCATTAAGTATTTCAGTTCTTATACATCCAACATTACTTGGTCCAGTAAGATAACCTATTTATACAAAAATATACAATGTTTTATGCGTTTTCTAACCAAGTTTCGAAGACAACACATATATGCAGTATTGGGCATTAAACTTGTTTAGAAATAATACAAAATTTTTGGACGTGGTGGTTCGTATGTTATAATGTTTGTAAGGTAGAATACTACTGATAAACAATGATATCTTCATACTTGGATAATTATAAAGGACGATTTTCAAAATACCATCCTCTATATTTCAAAATGTCCGGCGGTCTCCTCATAAAAACGCATTCCATCAAACGCTCTTTTAATTTTTTTCCATTGTGTTTATAAGCACACAAATTCTAAGTAACTTTTCAAAAAGATTTCAATTTTCTATAAAAAATAAAAATTGCAAATTTTCAAATACATTTCGTTTTTGAGTTTTTTTGCTTGAAAATAACAAAAAAAGCACATATCAAAATTTTGAATTTTTTTTGGAACTTAGAGATTGTTGTTTGATGAAACCAGACTGTTTGCGCCAAAATTGGTCACAAACACCCGATAGTTGATAATTCACAATCACAGATCTTAGATGAATAACAAATATGTAGATCACTCAGAAAATTCAAAAGAAAGCAGTAAACAACACAGATTTTATAGTGGTTTGGCGATCTTGCCTACGTCCACTCTGAACTTGATAACTTTATTGATTCACTTGATGATTTCAATCTATTACAGCAGGTTACAGTAGATTATAGATCTGAAGTTTGAATACAAAGGTGATGGTAAGATGTAGAATTGAATCTGGCAGAGTCTCGGCGTCGAATAGCAGAAAGATCCCTTTTCTGTAGGCTTCAGGGGGCTATTTATAGGTGTAGGAGGCTGATATCGCGCTTAAACTTCAGGAGACTCCTTCTGGCACGTGAGTGGGCCCATGCGACCGGTCCTACCAAGTTTCGATAGATCTGTGATCGATGCGACTTGATTTCGTATCGATCAAGAAATTGTCCAATCGAGCTGAAACTTTGCAGAGACATTCTTTAGCATGTACGCAAGCTGCTGTGAAAATTTCGTGGCATTTGGACTGGTGGATTGTGAGTTATGATCGATACGAGTTGAAGTTTCTCGGTTGGCTGTTTGCTTCGAGTCGATCACTACGAATCCATGTCTTCGAATCGATGGATGCACATGTCTTCGAGACGACGTGGCGCGCACATATCGCATCGATCCGCTTTTTGCATCGAGTTGACCGTGCCGCATCCATGAACTTCGTCTCGTTTGTATCGATAACCGTTGCCTTGTTCGATTCGATAACAGTTGCCAATACGTATCGATGGAGGTAGGCTTGTTCGTATCGATAAAAATGGCCCTGTTCGTATCGATCAAACGTGATGGGTACGATCGATGGATACGAACTAACGAGCCTCATGGATTCGAACAATAACTTTAGGTAGATCGATATGAGCAAGCATACTCCTTCGATGGATACGAAATGGCGTATCCTGACCGATTCGAACAAACAATTGCTGATGGATACGAAGTCGACCGATGCAATTTATGCGAACAAGGCTGCTAAGTGAGAGAGCCCTGATCGATACGAAGTGAGTTACTTGTTGACGGGGTCGATCGATACGAACTAGAGCTTGAGAATGGATACGAAGTAGACCGATGCGAACTGTGACGCGATGATGGATACGGAAACGATCGATTCGAAACATGGCCCACTGATGGATACGAAGACGAGGCTATTATGATCGAGGCGAACGCGATCGATTCGAACCGTGGGTTAGTGATGGATGCGAAAACAGGGTCATCTCCTCCAACTTGCATCGATCATAACTTGAACATACGAACTCGGATTGACTTGAAATTTTAAACATTGGCTTTCATGACTTTGCTTGCCGTGTCCTATCAATTGTAGCCCGATCCGGGCTCGGACAAAATTCATTGATATTCATAGCGAAGCAGTGTATAACCGATCTTCGGGACGAACTGACTTTGGTTTTCGATCAATCTTTTGGTATCACGGCCTTGCCAAAAGGCGGGATAACACTTGCCCTTCAAAACATGCTTTGCGATGGGAAGGTGTGTTTTGTAATGCTATGAGTTGGATGTTCATATCCTGTCAACAACCTGTAAAGAACTCGATAGCTTCATATGACCTCGAATGACGATCGTTCGGGATCGTATGCCATTTGAGGTGAAACGGGACCGTTCGCGGTCGATGCCGTTCGCGGCAAATGTTGGAATGGGACCATTCGCGGTCGGATGCCGTTCGCGGCAAATGGTGAAATGGGACCGTTCGTGGTCGGATGCCGTTCGCGACAAATGGTGAAATGGGACCGTTTGCGGTTGGATGCCGTTCGTGGCAAATGGTGGAATGAGATCGTTCGCGGTCGGATGCCGTTCACGGCAAATGGTGACCGTTCGCGGTTGGGATACCGCTTCAATCGAAGGGCGGCTGTTTGAGGTTGGACGTCGTTCTAGACGATTTGTGATCGTTCGCGATCGGGCGTCGTTCTTGCGAATAGTGACCGTTCGCGATCGGGTGCCGCACGAGATAAAATGTGATCGTTCGCGATCGGATGCCGCACGAGGAAGAATGTGATCGTTCGCGATCGAATGTCATATTGGGTGAATTGTGACCGTTCGTGGTCGGGAGTCGTTCTTGACGAATTGTGACCGTTCGCGGTCGAGTGTCGCACAAGACAGAGTGTGATCGTTCGCGATCGAGTGCCACATGTAGCAAAATGTGATCGTTCGCGATCAGATGTTGTGGGGGACTTAGCATTACTAGAGTCAGATATCACGTTCATGCGAATTTCCAAATTAGTGGCTTTGGCGGTTCGTCGCCATACAAGGTGTGCTTGTAGACCGTTCGCGATCCAACGGATATACAAGTAAATTCTTTCACAGAATTGCAAATATTAAAGCAATGTTCACATGAATTCCATAACAAAAATGTCTAAACAAACTAAATCCAAATGTCCAAACCAAAACAAAACAGAAGCAAGACAGGGATGTCAAAGTGGAAGCTCCTACTATGATGCGGTCAGTAGTCATTCAGAGCATGCCTGTGGATCGTTCGTGATCTCATACATGTATAAATGATTTAACCGTGTTAGTGAGAAGTTTATGACTTGTTCATCGTTATTTCAATCAATTGATAACCATACGGTGTTCTGGTTCAGGGTTACCCCTAGCTGATGTAGATGGTGGTCGCTCTGGCTCCACCGTTGGAGCTCGCCTCCTTACATACTGAAGTAGCATACCGTTCCTGATATGCCCTTCCACCTCATCCTTCAGATGTATACAGTCGTTAGTGTTATGACCATTTAGTTCATGGAATAAGCAATATCTGTCTGATTTTCTCTCGTCAACAGTGGGTCCCTTCGCATTGGTCTACGATAGGGAACTTGCTCTTTGGTATCCTGATAGATTCGCTCCAAACTCTCATTCATCTCAGAATAAGTGGTAAATCGCGGCTCCCTCCGTGGATGCTTTGACCTGTCATCATTATTCTCAGCCTTTCATTTCCCTTTACCAGTCTCCGCACCTTTTCCAGGTGGATTTCCCCCCTTGATTGCGTAAACGTCGATTCCTTCTTCTCTTTCCGCACTAGCATCTTCCAATCGCAAAAACTTTTCCGCCTCGTGATAGAATTCTCCTAGATCCATAGGCGGATCTTTAGTTAATGAATTTTTGAACTCTGTGCCATCAGCTATTCTGGACACAGCTGCCATCATTACCATGGATGGATCTGGTCGATCCACCAATGCTACAGCCGCATTGAATATGTCAGAAAACTCCTTAAAGACTCCCCAGCTTTCTGCTTTAAAGTTGCCAAACTCATCACATTCTTGGGTCTTGAGATGTGAAACCTGAATTGCCTCATGAACCTCTCGGCTAAATCAGCCCACGTTCCTATGAAGTTGCTCTCCAGCTGCCTAAACCATAGTGCTGCGATATCTGTCAGATAGAATGGAAAGCACCGGGCCATGACTTTCTGTGATGCCCCCGGCACTTCCATGTGCCTCATATACTTTGTCAGATGGACCGCGGTGTCCGTCCTCCCATGGTACATCTCAACGGATGGTAACTTGAACTCTGGTGGGTTCCTAGCCATCCTAATCACAGGAGAAAAGGGACTCCTGTTTACATCTTCAAGTTCTCTATTTACTAGTCCAACCCTCATGGCTCGCCTGACCATTTTTGCCAATCTGTCATTGTCTCCAAGATGCAGTCCTCGTTCACTGCCTTCGATCTTCCTCCCGAGTCCGTGTGAGCTTTCAGGAGTCTGCCCCCTGGCTGAGCGTTCATCCCTCTATCGCCACCAGGTTGCTCGGATGCCCCTGTCTCTCTCCCCGGGATTGGATCAACATGCTCTAAGCGTGTGCCCCCTAGTCCTGGTGCTATGCCGGATGGTCCTGCTCCATTCTGAACTCCATCTACTCCTCGATTTTGCGCTCCAAGTTGCCCAATCTGTTGAAACAAATTCTGGATCATCTCTTCTTGCCTTCTCATCATTGTCTTCATCTCGTCCCTGGTGATGATGACTGAAGCTTGGTTCGCTCCTGAGGAAGCCCCTTGACTCCCTTCGTGTTGACTTCTCTCTGGTCTCTGCCATTTGCTAGATTGTCTTGTCATGACTCTTCGGATCCGAATCTCTAAACTTTTAAATTCAACTAACAAACTCCGGAATTAGCCTTTCTCAGTGAAAGCACTAAAATGTTTGCACCAAAATTGGTCACAAATACCCGATAGTTGATAATTCACAATCACAGATCTCATATGAATAACAAATATGTAGATCACTCGGAAAATTCAAAAGAAAGCCGTAAACAACACAGATTTTATAGTGGTTCGAAGATCTTGCCTACGTCCACTCTAGACTTGATAACTTTATTGATTCACTTGATGATTTCAATCTATTACAGCAGGCTACAGTAGATTATAGCTCTGAAATTTGAATACAAAGGTGATGGTAAGATGTAGAATGGAATCCGGTAGAGTCTCGACGTCGAATAGCAAAAAGATCCTTTTCTGTAGGCTTTAGGGGGGTGTTTATAGGTGTAGGAGGCTGATATCGCGCTCAAACTTTGGGAGACTCCTTCTGGCACGTGAGTGGCCCACGCGACCGGTCCCACCAAGTTTCGACTCGATCTGTGATCGATGCGAATTGATTTCATATCGATGAAGAAATCGTCCAATCGAGTTGAAACTTGGCAGAGACATTCTTTAGCATATACGCAAGCTGCTGTGAAAATTTTGTGGCATTTGGACTGGTGGATTGTGAGTTATGATCGATACGAGTTGAAGTTTCTCGGTTGGCTGTTTACTTCGAGTTGATCACTTCGAACCATGTCTTCGAATCGATGGATGCACGTGTCTTCGAGACGACGTGGCGCACACATATCTCGCATCGATCCGCCTTTTGCTCCGAGTTGACCGTGTCGCATCCATGAACTTCGCCTCGTTTGTATTGATGACCGTTGCCTTGTTTGATTCGATAACAGTTGCCAATACGTATCGATGGAGGTAGGCTTGTTCGTATCGATAAAAAAGGCCCTGTTCGTATCGATCAAACGTGATGGGTACGATCGATGTATACGAACTAACGAGCCTCGATGGATTCGAACAATAACTTTGGGTAGACCGATACGAGAAAGCATACTCCTTCGATGGATACGAAATGGCGTATCCTGACCGATTCGAACAAACAATTGCCGATGGATACGAAGTCGACCGATGCAATTTATACGAACAAGGCTGCTAAGTGAGAGAGCCCTGATCGATACGAAGTGATCTACTTGTTGATGGGGTCGATCGATACGAACTAGAGCTTGAGGATGGATACGAAGTAGACCGATGCGAACTATGACGCGATGATGGATACATAAATGATCGATTCGAAACATGGCCCACTGATGGATACGAAGATGAGGCTATTCTGATTGAGGCGAACGCGATTGATTCGAACTGTGGGTTAGTGATGGATGCGAAAACATGGTCATCTCCTCCAACTTGCATCGATCATAACTTCAACATATGGACTCGGATTGACTTGAAATTTTAAACATTGGCTTTCATGACTTTGCTTGCCGTGTCCTATCAATTGTAGCCTGATCCGGGCTTGAACAAAATTCATCGATATCCACAGCGAAGCAGTGTATAGCCGATCTTCGGGATGAACTGACTTTGGTTTTCGATCAATCTTTTGGTATCACGGCCTTGCCAAAAGGCGGGATAACACAGACTATAAGGAGGGAGCTGTGATCGAAAAGAATAGTGTGTCGAATTTCATTATTAATCCTTCATCATGTATCAACCGTGTCAAAAGTTAAAGTTCCTTTTATGTACATTAACATTCTGTTTGACAAAACAAAAGCATTGATTTAATCATCAAAAATTGATGCGTTTGATGCGTTCATGATGGGACCTACAACAATGGTCCACTAGAGTGAACCGTTGATGATCAGCCGTTCACGTCAGACGCGTGGAAGCCAACAGCTAACCTATAAAGCACATTTCTCCACTTCATTTTTCTTTATCTTCTCCTTTGTTTAACTCCATCTCTGCTTTTGCTTAACACCGAACAACATATCAAAGGAACCGCATAACGAAGGTAATCATTCAGATAAGATTTGATTTGACTGATATACAAATTATCATGATATTATAGTAGTACAGAAAGCTCCAATTGACCAAATTAAAACTTCATTGTATAAAGAAATTCACCGAGTTAACAATGTATTGTATGGTCATCCAGAACGTTGTTAACGAAACTTTTGAATGAAAAAATTTGTTTTCTGACATTGTGTGAGCGGCTGATAGGCTACAGTTTAATGCCAATAGCTGAAATGTGCGTTATGGAAATGGTATTCATCTTTCTGTATATAGTTGTTTTGGCTCTTCTTACACGGCATGTTGCTAAAAAATTTCAACGGTCGAATAACATGGTTTGTGTTTATTTTCATGAATTTTTGATATTACTAAATCTAAGGATGTTATTAGGCCGGAGCCATAATTTAATAGAGTCCCAGAATAAAATAATGTCCAAGGATATTACCCATTCTTTAAAATTAGTATCGAGGTCATTAATGGTACACGTGTAGTTGCGCATGTGCCTATTGAAGATATGCAACAATATGTTGGATGTAAAGGTCATGCTATACAATATATTATGGTTGTATGCGTGTTTAATTCAATATTTAAGTTTGTAAAGGCATGGTGGAAAGAAACTGCACACGACGCTGAAGTTTTTCTTTTAATTTTAAACAACATAGATATGTATTTTCCTCATCCGCCATCAGGATAATATTATTTAATTAAATTAGTGTGTCCATTAATGGATGCATAATTGTCTCCATATCGCAATTCTAGATATCATATTCTAAATTTTAATGAAACATATAAACAATCAAAGTTTTAAAATAAAATTTTCAACCGCTATCATTTGAGTTTACATATGACAATCGAAAGAAGCTTCGAAATTTGAAAATACGCAATCTTAAGTAATATGCAACATGCAAACATAAAATTCAAGTAAAGGTTGTTACTGCTACAATGAGTATTCACATTTCAAAAGAAGATGCAACGAAGCAGACCCAGACTGTATAGCAAATGACGATGATCTCGATTTAGTTCTGAAATAATTTCTAGAAAAGTACTATAATATCCGAACATCTACGAATGCAACAAATTCCACGATAATCGTTCGAGATAACCTACGGAATGAATTTGTTGTTATCGGAATACGTTAGGAACCATTTGCTTATCACTAGTAATTTGTACATATGCAACTGTACTTGTATCGTTATTGTATCTATAATACGAATTGTTGTGGTACTATAATTGTACTTGTACAATTATTGTATTGGAATTATCAATTTTTTGACCAAGTTACATTCTCAAAATACATCTATTTTAAAACAATACAAATACATTAACAAATATAATTGTAATAACAAAATCAATAATCTTCATGCATGCCTCTTTCAACTACTCTTTTCATAACACAGTAATGCATTCTCCTTTCGTTAAAAAATATCATTTCGTGTCCTTTCAAATGCTCATTTCATTTAACACAAGAACACACCATTTAATAAAAGAGCTATTAGAAAGTACAATACTGAAACTGAAAATACATTTTCTTTCGTTCCATAAGGCAATATTAATGTATATTAGGATGTATATTGCATATTTAATGAAGTGACATCACTAGCCAAAAACCAATCAAGGCTAAGCTAAGATTATTTGAAATGCATAGATTGATATGAAGGAGCATTAGCACACTTGAACAAATAAAGAAATTTACAACCTATATCTCATATATAAAAAGAAATGCACATAAATCTCATGACAATTAAATTTATTTTATTCCAAATTCCATAATCTCTCCTTCTCTATATTTTTTAAATTGAACTTATAAAATGTAACGACCCGAAAATTTCAATCCTAAAAATTCCAGATAGTTAGGAAAAGAAGAAAGGGATAGAAGAAGAAGAACAGAAAACCAAACTCAGAATCTCATATTCGCAGCGGATCAAAATATAATATCATAAAATAACATTTATACAAAGAAGCTGTATCAGTCAATTACATTTTAATACATTAGAGTTACAATGTTTCACAATCACTGGACACTAAAAGCTACATGTTCCAGATACAAATCAATAATACACAACGGTTACTCTCAATACGTTCGTGCCTTCCAGCTTGCCTCTTGAGCTCCAGGAACGTCCTTACCTGAAAATCTGTAATACTCGGTCTGAATTTTCCTTTCATTCATTTTGCACAGAATATATATGTCCAAATATATAAAATATAAATCAAAACCACCGGACTGTTTATGAAATTTCTTATTTCAAATAATTCACTCCTACTGTTGTGACAACCCACTTTTTGGACGGTTTAAATTGACAATAAACCACACATGTCAATTCAAACCATTCAATATGAGAGATTGTCATTGGGTAAATAAGAAAATAAAAGAAAAAGAAGGAAAAAACATAGAATCTCATAGTGGAATGACAAAATATAATAATCAAATAAACAGTTCATGAAGCTGTTTTATAATATACATTTGATTACACAGTTTTTACAACAATCAGAGTACAAATAACGAAATACCAATAATGATGCGGTGGAAAATTACTAATAATATAATATACCAAAATTCGTCTTCTTCCTTTAGAAATAAAGTCTTCAAGACTGAAATGCTCAGGCTGACCTAAGCGTGATGAAAAGACAAAACACTCAAATCGGAACTAAAAGATCTTATGTAAGTTAAATAAAAAACAAATAAATATGAGTACAATAGCTTCAGAGATGTTTATGGGATTTCATATCTCCAATGCAGTGTATAATATGCATGCGTTAACTTAAGAGATGTTTCGGGATCTTCCATCTTCTAAGGATCCATTAAACTATCTATATGTAGTAGAATACGCTATATATATAGCGTCTATTAGTAAAGTAAAGTATAATATCATTAAGGCGTTATCCACATCCAGCTTAACACATTTTTATAGGCATCGTAGTCTACAAAGTACTGTGAACTCCACCGTAAACTGGTGGGCTATCGGGGAGCACCCCATAGGTACAACACAAACCAAAATCGTAGTGGCCTCGATAAGGCATATGACAAGGCACGTAAGGCAATGCCCAGATAGGATTCTACCATTTTGCACGCCCGGACTGGTGGTAACGCATAGTAGCTACTGCCGCCCACCTCTAGACACACCCCCATAATCACAGGTGCGCTCCAATTAATCACAAAGCAAAAGATATGGTTTCGAAGAAGTGTGTCCGATAGGGGGAGCGACCTCACTTAGCCCGGGATAGCTCATGTTTTAGTCATATCAAGCCGATCCGAAGGTCAGGGCTGCGTTCTTACCTCATACCGATAGCGTTCGCCAAACCATCCTACTTCGTTCTGGATTCTCCACCACGTACACGGTTGTTAAAGTGGTTTCGGAATTGGCAGAGAGTATGACAATATCCGACCCTAGCATCTTTAACAACCAAACGCTTATTTCACACCGTGATTTTATAAAACAATCAAAAAATAAATCTTAAATTATAATTGAAGTCAATACTAAAATATTTAACTTCAATTATATTTTAGAATTAAAACATTTAGTTTACATTTCATATTAAATCAAATTAATACTAATCAAAATTTTATCCTTTGGAAATCAAATGAACAACAACTTAAATAGAATCTTATTTAAACTTAAACACTTTAAACCATATTAAATTACAAATTTATCTCTACTTAACCTCTTACATTTTTATTTATTAAAGTTAATATAAAATCTATATTTATTATATCAAATTAAATTTAAATAAACCTCTTAAAACTATATTAAATATTTTAACAAATTTTATATAAATCTCTTAAAACTATATTAAATATTTTATTAAATTAGAATTTTAAACTATTTAAATGATATATTTAAAACTAAATAAAATCATAAGTTAAAAACTTAAATTTACATTTAGAACCATTTAATAACTTATAATTTGAAACTTTAAAACATATAAAATAAATAATTTTCCAAATATAATTTTTAAATAAAAATCATTAAATTACATTTAAAAATCAAATTTAAAATCAAACATACTTTACTATTTAGAAAATAATTTAAAATTGATCAATGGTGTCTGTTTATAATTTTCTACCCTATGGTCAAACGATTGGGTATGTATCGTTTGAACCCAAAAAAGTAAAAATTTTCGGGTATGAATCATTTCAACCCGTATCTTGAATCAATAATTTCCAAATCAATAAAATCGCTCGGGTATGTATCATTTCAACTCATAATGATTTTCCCTAATCTATAAGGTCATCGGGTATGTATCATTTCAACGCATAGTGATAATAGGGATATATTAAATAAATAAACATCCAATCATTCCAAAATGTCAACAAATAAACAACCATCACAAACAACATCCAAACCAACCAATAAATCACAACTATTAACTGGTTATCATTATCAGGTATTTAACTAGCATTTCAATTCCAACATTAATCTAAATGGCAATTTAGTTCATAAAAATCCAATTTCTATTAAGTTGTCAACTTAAACTGTCAAATTGCAACCAATAACATTCTTATCACATTATAAATTTAATTCAACTAACATAAGAAGGTTTAGTATTTTGTGAGCGGGTTAAATCACTCACCTTTGATTTATCATCCATTTCAAATCCAATAAAAGCCCAAAATTTGAACAATCTTCGAATTCAACCAAACTAGTTCCACGTTGTCCAAAATTTTGATACGAACCTAATGGAAGAAACAACGTCCAAATCTGTGTTCTTATACAAAAATTATTAACGTTAGAAGTGTAAATTTTGAAATTAAAATTTATAAAAAATAAAGGGGATGTTGGTAAATACGATCAACTTCTCTAACCCTAGTCCATCAGCACGCTCGAACTAACATCACCAGCCCCCGATGCTCATCACCTTGCCACCTTGCCCACAACCAACATTGCTCTAATCCACCATCACCTCTGAGCTCACCGCCTCCAGCCGACGAGGCCTTGGCCTCGCGACCACCCTTCGGCCACCCATGAGGCTCCATCGCCTTGCAAAAAAAACCGCCAATCGTAGCAAAATCGTGCACCCCTGACACCAATGAACCACATGGATGAACTCATCACCTTGCCCTCTACACTCCAGTGCCCTTTGATCGCTCCAAAGTCGAAGATCCACTGTTATGTTGACAACCCTAGAATGAACGACCACGACTGTTTCATGGATTTCTTGCCAAACCATGATTCGATTGCAAAACGAACTGCGGATTTAGGTTGCATTCGTTGAGAGATTCGCGACGATATATAATTCGATAGATTTTGAGGAGTCTGAATTTTCAATTTGATTTGGAATTGGGAATTAGGGTTTTGAATTGACTGCCATTGAGAAGGAACGGATAAATGAACATCTACGTATAGAAACATAAAATGAGAAACTGCTAGGGTTTATAACAACCTATATATAGGCAGAGATGGGTAAGAATGGATGGAGCAGATTGAATTGGGTCGCAACGATAACAACGACTCCAAAAGCCCGTTTCGTTTTCGAAATGAAAGTAGGTCATCCAATATATCGAAATATAGGTTTTCGATATTTTTAAACTCAGTGGAACTAGTTTCAAACCCCAATTTCATTTTATGCAGAAGTTAGCTTTTAAAATCAAATTATATTCATTTACGTTCCATTATTCGATTTCTATGCGTTTCGAGCTCGCACGATCAAACAATATGTTCAATTGCTACGAAACTTGAAATCCTGTAATAATTCACTATAACTGATCCGATGAAATAGGTGTCGAAATTCGAGATAGTGTCCAAAAACCCAATTTTACACGTTAATTGAATAAATTATTATTTTAAAATCAATTTAATCACCTTTTAATTCTAAATTAAAAGTTAACAATTTTCATCATTCTTAATTAAATTAGAATTTATAATATTTTAAAATACAATTTTGCATATCAAATCCAAGGTTTAAATATTACGTTAATTTCAGCGTTCAATTACAACTGTAATAAATCAATTCATTATAATTTAAATTTCAAACAATTTTTTTTATTTAGATTTAAATTCTTATATTAAATCACCATTACTTGATGAATGAATTTAACATAAGTTTCCATCTTTTTATTCTCATCACTCAACAATTAACTTTTTTTACTGTATTAATTGCAATATTTCAATTATATTAATTTTGTTGATTTCAAAATTAATTTCAAATGGATTAAATAATAAAATAATACTTAAAATTATTATTGCATATTAGTAATTCATTCACATTTTTAAGTTTATAGTTTACAAACAAAAGCTAATAAATTTATGTACTAATTAATTTATTTCATATTCTATAATAAACCTATTTCAACTTATAACATATAATTTCAACATTGAATCGAACATTTGATTTATTCCTTATTTACAATTATAACTAAAATAATTTTACAATTATTTCAATTGATTGAAATTACATTGAAATAGTTATCATTAACATTCAAACAATAAAATTAAATTGTATTCTAATTATTTTTCTCATCAATAAATCATAAATTTGAATTTCTCACAATATTAAATTTCAAAATCTTATTTAATTTAATAGTTTTAATTGTAAAAAATACAGGTCATTACACCCTCCCTCACTCAAAACTTTTTGTCCTTGAAAGGGAATAAGAAGGAATTAAGAAACTTGATATAATTTTACTCGAATTATTCAATTTATAAACACTTTAAATTTACATCATTAAGTTTTAATATAACTTTGAAGATAACCACGTTTGCACAAAAAATTTCTTAGTGTTAAATTTACGAAAAATTTCGGCAGAGTCTCCTTTGCACGGTTAGGTCTGAAAATATAATAATTACAATATTTATATCATATTTCAATAATAAACATCCCAAACCATAGGAAAAACAAAAAAAATATTGTTCCAAAATCCATAATCCGTAAACGTGTCTATTTGTTAGGCAAACAACTTTATTTATGAAACCAAAAGCAATAATTATTGCTTTCATAAGCCAACGTTTCACTTACATAATCCAAAGAGTTAAAATTATGTAAAAGAGTAATATTTTAGTTGCTTCAAAGCAATAGCACACGCAACATACAATACGTAATAACCATATGCAAACAAAGCAATACAACCATTATATGCCACAAAAGAATCCATCAACCAGGTATAGCAACCAAAACTAATGGTTTGCCCAGGTTTAGAAACCGTTCATCATACAAGAGTAATAAATAAACTATCAAGTGTACCTTACGCTCAACAGCCTTAGACAATTACTTAATAGATTATTCGTACACCCTTAAACAATTTGAAGTATCATTTTCCAAACTTTCCATCAACCGAAACAACAAGGAATTTAAGTATTATTTAAATTTGCATGATGTACATAAATCTTTTATACACAATATCAATTCTAATCGCTTGCATGAGTACACACATTCCACTTTCAAACTAGTATTTTTAACCCAACCACTCTAGTGCGGACTTTGATCCAATTTCTTGATTTGAAATTTCCATTTTCCTTGCATAGCAATAGACCATGATAGAAAAATTCAAATTCATATCAAAAATTCACATCAATTGTTCACCATCAAGAATCGAGAGAAAAGTCCTAATCGAACTGGTGTGAATTACTACAAATCTTGTATTCAAATCTGAATCAGAACTATTATGCAAATAAAATGATTTACGCACAATTTACATATTTTATTCTATTGGTTTCATTTCACATCATTAGTCACTTTTCATTTGTTTTAATCCATTCATACAATAATAATCTTTTATTAATTTTTCTTCACTACTTACACAATTTATTTCCCATTCAATATTTGAAGTCATCAATTAATCCATTATTAAAGTATTACGTACATTTCATTGCAGCTTATTTCACATTTATTACTTACTTATAACCATGATATCCATTATAATATTGATATTCATCAATGAATCATTTCGGTTATTTTCTTAAGTTTATAATCATTTACTTAAAAAGTATTTACTTTTGCTATTTAATTTAATTACAAGTATTTCAAAATATTAACTTATGTTTAAAATATTTCTTGTACATTATAGTTCTTATTTGTAGACATAACTCCATTACTTAAGATTTACTTATAAAAAAATTCTATTACATATTCATATTAACATTTCAACTTTTAAACATCTTTGGTAAGTTTTATATATGTTTTTTTAAATGAAATTGAGTGTTATACAAATTTATCTTATTCATTTTAGTTAGCAAAAATATTCAATAGTTTAGATCTTCTAAATTTTGTTACCTTTTAATCTACAAGTGACAACTCTCTAATTTCTTTACAGTTCATTAATCACTTAGCTTCTAATTTCTTATTTTTCATTATAGAAGTTTCCAACTATTAAAATTTCACTTTATTTCTACAACCAAACATCATTAATTTAACAGGAACTTAAGAACTAAATATTGGGTTCACTATAAATCATTTTGAAAATAATAATATATAAATTCATATCTTTTATATATATCAAATCACACTTAAGAAAATAAAATTAAAATTTGTTCATTAAGACAAATGTGTAGAAAAGATACCTAAACTGACCGACCTTTTTGGACAGTTTAAATCGACGATAAACCACACATGTCTAATTCAAACCATTTAAAAGGGAGGATTGTTAATGAGGTAAATAAGAAGCTAAGAGAAAAAAAAGAAAAAAAGAAAATACAGAATCTTACAGCGGAATGACAAAATATAATAATCAAATAAAAAGTTCATGAAACTGTTTTACAAATAACATTTGATTATACTTTTACAATATAGTAGAGTTAGACATACAACACGAATAAATAAATGAGGCAGTGGATCAACGTGATACAATGGAATAGTAATAATAATAATATAATAAACTTCGTCTTCATCCTCCAGAAATTAGGTCTTCAACATTGAAAAGCTTAAGTTGACCCAAGCGTAATGAAAAGTTAAAACACTCGATTCAGAACTACAAGATTTTATGTAAGTGAAATTAATATTAAATAAAAATATAAGTGCAATGACTTCAGAGATGTTACCGGATTTTCCATCTTCTATTAAGTGTACAACGTGAATATAATTATTTAAGAGATTTCAAACAATTCAAAATACCAATTTTAACCACTTTAATTAAAATAAATTCGAAGTTTAAATTAAAACTTAAACCTTTCAAATAATTCAATTCCAATACATAATCCAAATTCAAGAAATTGTATGGGTATATATCATTTCATCCAGTATCCCAAATCAATAAAAATTGCTCGGGCTTATTATTTCAACCCATAACGATTTTCCCTAGTCTATAAGATCGTTCGGGTATGTATCATTTCAACCCATAGCGATAACATAGATATAGACGTAAATAAACACCCAATCATCCAAAATGTCAACCAATAACATCCATCACAATCAACATCCAAATCAGCCAATAAATCGCAATAATTAATTGGTTATCATTACTAGGTGTTTAACTAGCAATTTAAATTCAGTATTGATTTAAATAGCAATTTAATTCAATATACATTCAAATTATACTTAAATGACAATTTAAAATACCAAACATCAATCAATAAATTTCTAATCACATCATAAATTTAATTTAACTAACACAAGATGGTTTAGTATTTGTGAGTGGGTTAACACATCCACCTTTGATTTTTAGTCGAATTAAAATCCAAATAAGGTTAAAAATTTGAACAGTCTCATAATCCAACCAAACTTATTCCATGTCGTCCGAAATTTAAATACGGTCGTAATAGAGAAAACCGTGCATCAATTGGAGCTCGTATGCAAAAGTTATGCGTGTAAGAACGTTTGAAGTTTAAATTTAAATTAATAAATAAAAGAGGGAAAAATCGTAATACTTACCATCGTCAAACCCTAGCAGTGAAACACATACGCAATCAATACCTTCAGCTGCCACCCTTCCTCCGATTGTCTCCGCCACTGCGAGCCTGATCAGACTTCACCATCCTCCTTTCCTTGGCCAGCCCCCTCCATGCTCACCGTGCAAGCCTCCCTAGGGCCACTGTCCCCTCTACTGCAGAACTCCACGCGTCACCTTCCAAACCAATTTTTGGCGAACCCAAAGAAGATCTTGACCAAAAAAAATTGAGACTTCTTCAACAATTTCTGGCCAAGTGATGCATCAAATCAAAAAATGAATTGTAGCAATTGATTGCTCTCGTCGAGAGCTTCCCAACGATATATTATATGACATAGTTTGAGGAGTTTGAATATTTGGATTTTGATTTTGATTTAAATTGAATTTTGGGAATCATGGTTTTGGAATTGAGAATTAGGTTTCTGCCATTGGAAAGAGAAGATGAAAAGGAATGTACGTACAAACAATATAAAATAAAAAAGCTGCTAGAGTTTACAACAGCCTATATATAGGCAGAGATGGATAAACTTGAATGAACAGATCGATTTGGGTCGAAATTCTAACAACGACCCGTAAAGCCCGTTTCGTTTCTAAAACGAAAGTGGACTGTCTCATATATCAAAATATAGATTCTTATATTTCTAAACTCAACGAAACTAGCTTCAAACGCTAATTCCATTGTATACAGAAGTTAGCTTTCAAAATCAGATTATATTCAATTAAATTTCATTAATTGATTTCCGTGCATTTCCAGCTTGCACGACCAAACGACAAGTCCGATCACTATGAAACTTGAAATCCTACAATTGTTCACTGTTACGGATCCGATGAAACTGGTTTCGTCAAAATCCACGACAATGGCCAAAATAGCTAATTTTCATATTAAATAAATAAATTATTATTAAATTGATTTAATACCTTTAAATTCAAAATTAAAAGTTTACAAATTTCCATCGTTTCTGATTACATAAAATTCATAATCTTAAGATAAAATTTTCATGTCAAATTCAAAGTTTAAGTATTTGCACGAATTACAACGTTCAATTATAACTGTAATAAATTCATTAATTGTAATTTAAATTCCAACAAATTCATTTATTTTGATTTACATTTTTATTGTTCAATCAACAATACCCAATGAACTTTATTTACATATGTTACATTTTTGTTACATTCGTCATTTTACCGTTAACACCTTTACAATATTAACTGCAACATTTAGTTCCATAAATATTCGTTGATTCCAAATTTAATTCCAAAACATATTAAATAATGAGATGATAAATAAAAAATTGTTGCTTTAAGTAATTTAATCACGTTTATGAATTTATTGTTTACAAACAAAGATTATAACTACTTATTACATCACTGATTTCATATTCTATAATAAACCTTTCCAATTTATAAAAATTATTTCATTATTAAATTAAACATTCAATTTATTTCATATTTACAATTATATCCAAATTAACTTTACAAAAATTTCATATGATTGAAATTACATTAAAATAATTATCAATAACATTCAAACAATAATATTAAATCATATTATAATTATTTTCTAATTGATAAATCATTAATTTTAATTTCTTATAATATTAAATTTCAAAATCTTATTTAACTTGATAATTTTAATTATCAAAAAATGCAAGTCGTTACACTCCCCCCCCCACGAAAAACTTTTCGTCCTCGAAAAGGAACAAGGAATTAAGAAGCTTGATATAATTTTATTCAAATTATTTAATTTATTAGCAATTAATTTGCATATTTAACTTTAATAAAAATTTGAAAATAACTCAACTTTTACAAAATATTTCTAAGTCCTAAATTCATGGAAAAATTTCGATACAGTCTCCTTTGAGCGGTTAGATTCGGGAAAATAATAATATCAATAATTACAATATATATATATATATCATATTTTAATAATAAATTATCCCAAACCATGGGAAAAAAATAAATATCGTTGCAAAACCGTAATCCAAAAACGTACCTATCTGTCGGGCAAACGACTTTATTTATGAAACCAAAAGTAGTAGCTATTGCTTCCCTAAACCTGTATTCCACTTTTATAATCCAAAAGAGTTAAAATTTTATAAAAGAGAAATATTTAGCTATTTCTATTAGTAACAAAAGAAATCAACACAAACATATGCAAACAAAACAGTACAACCATCATATGCAGCCAAAGAATCCATCATGCATCCATAGCAACCAAGACTAATGGTTTGTTCAGGTTCAGAAACTTTTAATGGTACAAGGATGATAAATAACTACTAAGCGTAACCTACGCTCAATAGCCTTTAGATAATTACTTAATAGATTATTCATACAACTTTAAACAAAATGTATCCTTTCCCAAACTTCCCATTAGCCAACTAATAGAGAATTTAAATGTTATTTAAGCTTATTCAATCGGTTTCCCTTTTACACATGATTTACTTTCATTTATTTTCAGTTTCCATTCATACTAGATCGTCTTTTATAAATTTTAATTCAGTTAATTACATAATATATTTCCCATTCAATATTTGAAATCATCATTGAATACATTGTTAAAGTATTACATATATTTCATTTATTTTCAATTTATTCATACAAAATCATTTTTCCATTAATCTACAATCATCTCTTTCATATGTTATTTTCCTTTCAATTATTTAGATCATCAATAAATAAATTCTTAATATGTTATATAAGTTTCTTTGCAAAATTTAATTCATAATAATTATTTACTTATATAATTTGATTTCCATTTAATATCAATATTTATTTGTGAATCAATTCATACTTGAGTTTCTATTGCCTTACTTAATTTTATAACTTAATTCGGTTATAGAATATAAATTTAAGTTTTTGGTATTCGTCTTTGAAGAGAAAAGAAATATTTCAGTACATCTAAAAATTCAATTAAAATATTTAAACTCATTCACTTAGTAAAATATAAGATATGTTTGAAACATCCTCATAGCATTATGCAAAAAAAATTCCAAAAAGTCTAAAACAATGTTAGAAATTTATACCAAAACATTATAATAAGCTTTAAAATAAAGTTCATTAAATCTGAAAATTTATTAGACTCATTATTTTAAAATAAGTATAAACTCAATATTATTGAATTGAAACTACTAGTATACTCAGATCTTACATTAAATTTCCAAATCAAAGTATACAATTTCATATCTTCATAATTAATTTTACACACTTGTTTTAAATTGAATATTTGCATCATGGAAAAACATTTATTTTGGTTTAATACAAAAATTTAGTTAGTCAATAAACTATAAATTTACTATTAGTACTTCGAAATCAAGTAAATATTTCAATCCATACTTCCAAATAGTGATTCAAATTAATTTTTAAGCATATTACTATGAATAAAACTTCCCAAATCATTTTTTATAAAATTCTAAAACATTTTTTATAATCCATTTATATAATATCTTTAAATTATATATTCAAAGAAACTTATATAAGTTTTATCTGAAAGATTCATTTGAAAACTTCATTTCTAAATCAATCATCTTTAATACTTAAATACTTTGCAAAAACTCATTTATAAATTTTCTTTCTTCATTTATAAATACCCTTTAAATATTTTAAATGACATTTAAAAAAAATATGTAAACTATTTGAAAATAATTATTTACATTATTACTTATATTTAAAAAGGAGCCATTAAAAACCTTAAATCTATTATTCATAAATTTTATTAGTTTTAAATCTCAAAATACTTTTCAAACATCATTAATAAATCGATAATCATTGACTTTAAATATGTTTTATTTAATTAATAACTTCTCACAATATTTACAATACTAATAATTTACTATTAAACCATGTTGTACATAAATAAACAATATTTTAAGCTTTTTAAAGTATTTAGAAAGAAAGGAAAACATGTTAATCAAAATATCCTTATATAGTATGTTTATCTAAAATACCTTTATAACTTGATGTTTTAACAAGTTTATCTCGTTCTTATAGACTTTGGTAGTACGTTGATCAGGCTCAAGACTAGAAATCTACAAGTACTTAGTAGACCTATTTCAACACCCAGTGAAAAATACTTAAAAACAGATATGAATGGTACCGCTCAAAATCTAATGTCAAATGATGATAATTTACGATAGCAGTGGTCCGCTGCTGATCCAGTGTTTACACAATGGACAAAAAACTTTCTAGAAGATCCTTCCACCTTTCGGATTCCAGAAAAATATCATAGCCATTTCATAAACAAGGGACCATCGACCCCTGCTGTAATGGTACGCTGCTGATTAAATGACTTACGCAATGGATGCACTTCCTTTCCAAAAAATCCATAAACAACGTATCCCAGGATTGAAAGCGCCTCCGTTGGGTAAACTAAAGAACCATATACCTTGAAAAATTTCTAGGAACTCATGAGTTTAAGTCGGACAACCATATCGGTTCGAATCCATTTTTGAATTCACCTAAGTATATTAGGGTTTTTCGATTGAATTCATTCCTGGATTCCTTAAGTCCATCTGGGTCGAAGCATATCATACTCTACTTCTTCGCGGAGGGTACTTCTCCATACATTTTACTTCAAATATACCATACCATATATAGTACCCTCTCAAAATCATAACTTCAAATACCACATTTATATAAATTCCGTTATACACAAGATTTCATTTTTAGATCGAGTGCTTTCCAAAATCAATAGTCTCAAATATATCAAATCATTCTTATATGAATTCCGTTGTATATAAGATTTATCTCTTCAGATTGAATACCGTCCAAAATCAATGATCTTCAAAATCGCCTTATACTTATATAAAGTCCATCTTATATAAGACTCATGATTTTCCAAAATCAATTTAGTTGCATAAAAAGGCATATGGAATTGAACATCTTCGCTTAATAAAAGGTTTTGAATTTCGAATAGTTTTGAATCTAATTTTTTTATTTTTTTATAATATTTTTGCAATATAGTGATGAATTAAAAATAGTTTTGGACTGAAGTTGTTTTTAGTTTGAATAAAATGAAATGAAATAAAAATAATTTTGTAAATTGGTTTTGAATTAAGAGTGGGTTTGGATAAAAAATTCCAATATAAATTAAAAAGGAAATCCAACCCAACAACTTTCATTTTCATCATCAAAGCATATCAATTATATTAGAACATAAGATGTACATATGTCATCATCACGCAATATCACATTCGATCGCTCGCTCGATCACACAATTTCGCTTTCGAACTTGTATTGTTCATTCGACTTCCCTAGTACAGACTGTGATAAGGTTTCTTGGCTGGAAACCATCATTCTCCTTGCATAGCCATATACTATGATAGAGAATTTTTAGAATCAAATAAAAATACATATCAAATGTTCGCCATCGAGATTCAAGTGAAAAGTCCTAAATCGGACTGTTGTAATTCCTCAAAATTGTGTACCCAAATCTGGATCAAATCAATTATGCAAAATAAACAATATATGTACAATTTACATAATTTTTTTTGCAATTAGTTTCATTATTATAAAATTACTTTTTAATTCAAATTCATTATAACTCATTTATTAACACAAATATCACTTCATACTTTAACATTTATTTCACAGAATTTCTCCATTTAATATAAAACATTAATACATTCATTCTTGTAACATTACTTATATTTCTCTTCATTTTAAATTACATTCATTTTAACATATAGTATTACTCATTTAATACTACATTTATTTGCGAATCATTTCATAAGAAATTCCCTTAATCCTATAACCAAATTATAAAGGCTTAACTTCTTTTATAAGACATTATTCGAGCTTAAAGTTATCACAACTTTAATTATAACAATTTCTTGAAACATCCATTTATTTCATAAAATTTTTATAGGCCATGACTTTATTTATAATCGTTTCATTTTTAGTTCATATTGTTAATCCAATTAGTTTTCAGTTTTACTTTTCAATTTATTCATGATGCATTACATAAATTTTAACTAAGTTTGTAAACACTTTTACAACCATTTAACTTTATTTATAACACATTTTTTTCCAATTTCAACTCAAATACTCCAATACTTAAATCCACACTTATAGTACCATATTTCATAATCATTTTCTTAACATAAATTTTAACAATTCAATTCTTGTTTTACTCATTTGTCTTTACCAATTAAGGTTGTAAAATTCAACTTTTATAATTTTGCAAAATTACTAAGTTTTAACACTAGAATTAATTTCAAAATTTTGGACTATCCACAATTTCATAACATTCTATTTTATTTCAATAGTTGAGATTACTAATAAACCAAACAACCATATTCACAACAAAACATTCCAATTTCAAAAACAAATATCCTAATTGTTCACTTTTGAATAATATTACTATTATTTACAAAATATTAGGAAACTAATTTCTAAAACATCGGAATTTTAGTTATAAAAAAATTATTCCTTTATGTATAACATATAATATTAGGAAAAATTATTTCATTTCAAAACTATATAAAACATTTTATAACACTAACAAATACCGGCTCTCGTATATATGTATACACGCAAACTCATTCTAGGGTATTAATAACCCTATCCCTAATGAGTTAACCCCAACATGCTAAGGTATCTCTAAACCTGGCTCTGATACCAACTGTAACGACCTACCTTTTTAGGTGGTTTAAATCGACGATAAACCACACATATCTAATTCAAACCATCCAAAAGGGAGGATTGTTAATGGAGTAAATAAGAAATTAAGAGAAAAGAAAAACAAAATACAGAGTCTCACAGCGCAACAACAAAATATAATAGTCAAATAAACATTTCATGAAGCTGTTTTACAAATAACATTTGATTACACTTTTACAATATGTCAGAGTTATACATACAGCAGGAATAAATAAAAGATGCAGCGGATCAACATGATATAATGGAATAATAATAATATAATACTAAACTCCATCTTCATCCTCCAGAAATAAGGTCTTCAACACTAAAAAGCTCGGGCTGACCCGAGCGAAATTAAAAGACGAAACACTCGAGTCAGAACCAAAAGATCTTATATGTAAGTGAAATCAATCTTAAATAAAAATATGAGTGCAATAGCTTTAGATATTATGGGATTTTCCATCTCCTATCAAGTGTACAATGTGTATACAATTATTTAAGAGATTTCAAACAATTCGAAATATCAATTTTAAACACTTTAATTAAAATAAATCTGAAGTTTAAATTACAACTTAAACCTTTCAAATAATTCAATTCCAATACATAATCCAAATTCAAGAAATTGTATGGCTTAATATCACTTCAACCAGTATCGTGAATCAAAATTTCCAAATCAATAAAAATCGCTCGGACTTATCATTTCAACCCATAACGATTTTCCCTAATCTATAAGCTCGTTCGAGTATGTATCATTTCAACCCATAGTGATAACAAAGATATAGTCGTAAATAAACACTCAATCATCCAAAATGTCAACCAATAACATCCATCACAATCAACATCCAAATCAGCTAATAAATCACAACAATTAATTGGTTATCATTACTAGATGTTTAACTAGCAATTTAAATTCAATGTTAATTTAAATGGCAATTTAATTCAATATACATTCATATTTAACTTAAATGATAATTTAAAATTCCAAATAGCAATCAATAAATTTCTAATCACATCATAAATTTAATATAACTAACGTAATATGGTTTAGTATTTATGAGTATGTTAAAACACCCACCTTTGATTTTTTAGTCGAATTAAAATCGAAATAAGGCCTAAAATTTGAACAGTCTCAGATCCTACCAAACTAGTTCCATGTCATCATAAATTTCGATACGATCACAACGGAGAAGACCATGCGTCAACCGGAGTTAGTATGCAGAAGTTATGCGTGTTAGAACGTCCGTAGTTTAAGTTTAAATTAATAAATAAAAGAGGGCAAAATGATAATACTTACCGTCGTCAAACCATAGAAGTGAAATACGAACGTGATCAACACCATCAGCCGCCACCCTTCCTTCTCTTGCAATCGGCACCACAAGCCTCAACCGTCTGATCAGACTTCACCATCCTCCTTCCCTTGGCCAGCCGCCTCCACGCTCACCGTGCGAGCCTCCCTAGTGCCGTCATCCCCTCTGCCGCTGAACTCCAAGCGTCACCTTCCAAGCCAATTTTCGGTGAACCCAAAGATGATCTTGGCCAACAAATATCATGGATCGAAGCCTCTCGACGCCTTCTATAGTGCAGCACTTTTCGATCGCTAAATAATTGAAGATCCACCGTTGGATCGAAAACCCTAGTTTCGACGGCCGAAGCTTCTTCAATGATCTCTAGCCTAACGATGCATTAGATCAAAAAATGAATTGTAGCAGTAGATTGTGCTTGTCGAGAGCTTTCCAATGATATGTTATATGACATAGTTTGAGGAGTCTGAATATTTGGATTTTGATTTGAAATTGAATTTTTAGAATTAGGGTTTTGGAAGTGGGAATTAAGTTTCTACCAGTGGAAAGAGGAGATAAGATGGAATGTACGTACAAATAATATGAAATAAAAATAATTATATATGGAATCGACAATAAGTCACACATGTCAACTCAAAGCATTCAAGTGGGAGGATTGTCAATGAGGTAAATTAGAAAGAAAGAAAAGCAGAGGGAAAAACAAAGAATCTCACAATGGAATGAAAAAATATAATAATTAAATAAACAGTTCATGAAGCTGTTTTATAATATACATTTGATTACACAGTTTTTAGAACAATCAGAGTACAAATAACGACATACCAATAATGATGCGGTGGAAAATCACTAATAATATAATATGACAAACTCCATCTTCGGCCTCCAGAAATAAAGTCTTCAACACTGAAATGCTCAGGTTGAACCGAGCGTACTGAAAAGACAAAGCACTCGATTCAGAACTAAAAGATCTTATGTAAGTTAAATCAACAACAAATAAATATGAGTGTAATAGCTTCAATGATGTTTACGGGATTTCACATCTCCTATCCAGTGTATAACGTGCGTGCAATAACTTAATAGATGTTTCGGGATCTTCCAACTCCTAAGGATCTGTTAAATTATATATATGTAGTAGAATATGCTATATATATAGTGTCTATGTAGCAACTCGTATTTTCTAACTATTTTTAATTATTAAATTTAAGGTGATTATTAAATGAAAATGGTTATTAATGTAATTTGTTGAATAATTTCATATTGGAAATTATTTGAATAATTAAGTTCTGAATTTAATATAATAAAAAAATGATGTCATAAGTTGATTTAAATTTTATATAAACGACAATTAAGATTGTTAATATTTAAATTGGATTTAGACGTGAATAATTAAAATTAAAAATTTCATACTGTAATTAACGAGTAAAAATAGCCATTTTGGCAACTGTCTCGGATTTCGACGAAACCAGTTCATCGGATCCGTAATAGTGAATTACAATTGGATTTCAAATTTCAGAGTGATTGGACTTGTCGTTTGGTCGTATGAGCTTGAAACGCATAGAAATCAATATAAGAAATTCGATAAAATGAATTGACTTTGAAAAGCTATCTTCCACATACAATCGAATTAGGTCTTGAAACTAATTCCATTGCGTTCGAAATGGGGGTAAAACATTATAAATTCCTGGCGGCACGTCTTGATTGGAGTTCAGACAATTTTGGACCTAACTATATAAATACGCATGCAAATCGAGACAGTTTTATTATTATTATAATTTATGAAACCATAGTCGTCACCTTTTTTTTAATGGCGGAAAATTCACCAACTTCCCTCCTCAATATCTCTCAATCCGTTCAACAAAATCCAAAATTGCAAAAGCAAAGTTGTAAATCTCGGCGAGCTCTTTGACTCCATATGGTTGATCTATGTTATTACGCCACGGATTCGCCAGAATCTGGCTTGGAAGCATGGACATATTTTCTCGGATTTTTTGCAAACGGCGGCGAATGACGCGATGAAACTTGGCGCATATGTGGCTCTCAAGGTGGCACACACACTGATAGTCGTTGATCGAACTCCGGTCTCTCCTTGTCGCATGCATATGAAATCAAGAGTGTTGCGTGATGGGTTGGCTACGTACGTGACTTTGAGGAAGAAGGTTACGTTCTCTCTTTTCTTATTAATTAATTATTAAAATTTTTAAATGTTCGATCGTTCTAACGTGTATAACTTTTGCATACGAGTACAAATTCACGCGTTGTTTTCTGTGATGCGGTCGTATCGGAATTCTGAACAACATAGGACTGGTTTGGTCGAGTTCCGAGACTGTTCAAATTTGAGCCTTTATTTGGATTTTAAATCGTCGATAAATCAAAGATGAGTGTTTATAGCTCACAATTGACTGAAATAACATTTATGTTAGTCAAATTATATCATGAAGTGATTTGAAATTTATTGATCGTTGTTTGATAAGTTTATATTAATATTTAAATTGACATCCGAATTAATTGATAGAATTTGAATTGATAGTTAAATTGAATTAGAATTTAATTGCCCGTAAAATACCCGAAATTGATAATTATGAATTGTTGAGAATTTTATTGGCTGTTGGATGATTGGGTGTGATAGATGTTATTGGTTGATATTTGGTTATTTATTTATTTTGATATATCATATTATCATCATGTACATTACTTACAGTGTATAAAACTGTAAGTTAAATTATTTCGATTAAATTAAAAAATAGGTTGAAGTGATATATATATATATATATGTATGTATCTATGACATTTATTTTTGGATTGAAATGATATGTATCCATCTCTGTAATTTAAATTGAAACAACTGATTCACTTGGCCATAGGATAGAGAATTATATACGGACACCGGATTGGTTAAATTGAATTTTTTTTTAAATCTTCATTTTGGAATTATTTAAAAAACTTGTTTTAAAGGGATGGAAAAATCGAATTGATGGAAATCAAATTATTTTCAAATAAGAACTCGGAATGTTGAAATTTAAAATTTGAAACGAAATTATTTAATTAATCAAGTTTGAGATTTGAAGTTATAATCGGAATATGATTTGAATTTATGAAAATTGATTTGTTTTGAAAGATTTGACTTTTATTTGAATTTTGAATATTGCTAAGTAAAAGCGATATAAAACTATATTCGAAATTTAGCTCGAAATTTAATTATATGTAAAGATTTGGATTTTAATTTGGATATTGAAGATAAAATTTGATTTAAGTGTTTGAATTGATATTTTGGCAATGGACTCGGAATTTATTGAATTGAAATGATTTAAAAATTTGGAAATGGAGTTGAAATTTATTTGAAATAGAAATTTAAATTAATTTGGAAATGGGAAGTGAAATTAATTAGGAATTGGAATTTAAATCAATTTTGAGTCGAAAAATTAGTTGATTTGAAATCGAAATTGTATCGACTAAATCGAAATGGTAATTGGAACTGATTTTAATTGGTAAATTTGGAAAGTGAACCGGTTTGACTTTGAAACTACTTTAAATGATTATTTTAGTATAAATGGTTTAAAATATATATTCTTTAAATATTCCAATTATTTTGATTTTCCAAACTATTTTACTATATAAACCAAGTTTATTACTCAAACTATTCTCTATTAAATTATTTTAACTATTTAACTATTTTAAACTATCTAAACTATTTTCTAAAATTCAAACTGGCTAAAGGGGTGGAAATGTTTATATTTAAATCTTGTATTTAAATACGAATTGGTTTAAAGTGTTGTATAACCTAAATTGTAATTGAGATCATAATTTTAGAGGGAAATCGATATATCGATCTAAATTGACTTCTCGAAGCAAAATATGGTTTTTGAAGCGGATATGATTATTTTGAAATGGATTTGATTTTTTGATATCAAGTATGAATTGTTTTCGAAATATAAAAGTGTCATTTGGTGTGTAAAACGACGTTTGGTTGTTAAAGAGACCGGTGCCTCTTATTGGCATACTCTCTGTCAATATTGGAACCACTTTGACAACTGTGCACGTGGCGGATGATATCCCGAATATAGTGGTTGAATTGGCGACATTTACCATAATGAAGTAAGAGAATGATGATGGATAGCCTTGACACTCATGTCATATTTAAAATGACTAAAACAGGAGCCTATGTCTGGCCATTAAGGTTAGCTACCTCTAGCTACGTTGATCCCTCGTATTACTATTGTGATTTCGTATTCGATGGTGCACCTTCTGTTCATTTGGATTGATTGTCGCAGTCAGCCATGGATGTGTTACGACCATCCAGAAAGGGTAAACTGGTAGAATCCTACCTTGGGCATTGCCTCACGTGCCTTATCATATTGTAACGACCCATAAATTTTTAATAATTAAAATTGTTAAATTGATAAAATGTTGGTAATTCTTTTCCTAGCCGTGTATTTCTCATTTGCAAATCATGTACAAGAAGATTTATTTCTCATTTCAAAACTCCTCATTTTCATTTGCATTTAAGAATAAAACATATATACGTTTCTTTCTCCTTAACTTACGCCTTTTCTGTTTCTTGGCATTTACTCTCACTTTTCTTGCCATCCAAACCATCTATGTATCAACCCAAAATTTTTAATAAATGTTTTATTTATTTATTTAGATAATTTTGTTATTTAAAATATAAATTTTGGTGTGGATTAGAATTCCACACATGAATTAATAGAATATTTTCCGGAAATGTGAATTTTGTCAATATGGTCAAACTTTGACTTTTAAATTTAAAATTTTAAATGTTAAAAAAATTTGAATTTTATCTTTTATTTTTAAAGCAAATAAAATTTTAAGAATACTTCTTTTCGTTTCGTTGAAACCTGATTTATAATGTAAAAGTTATGTCTTTTTAACTAGTGTGTGTAATTTGCTGTATTCAACAAAATTGTTTGCTTTAAATTATATAAATAATATTTTATGTGGTCATGTAATGTTCTACTTTATGTTTTCAGGGGTAAAATAACTTGTTTTGTATATATTTTGGTTTAAAAACGTTTTTA
This sequence comes from Allium cepa, assembly GCA_030765085.1. Lineage (NCBI taxonomy): Eukaryota > Viridiplantae > Streptophyta > Magnoliopsida > Asparagales > Amaryllidaceae > Allium > Allium cepa. The sequence goes on along the minus strand of CM060934.1, from coordinate 663,198,882 downwards.
AAAGTGTAACTGACATCTTCCAGTGTTAATTGTATTTTGTTTACAATTTCTAATTTCCAACTTCAACTAATTTAAGAAATTCTTTATTTATTTTATATTTTTCTTAAGAACTTATTTTATTCTCATTCTCATTTTATTTTGTTTCTCAAAGATTTATTTTAAACCATTTTCAAGAAGAGTTGTAATTTCCCAAAGTTAAGTGGATTATGTTTGCAATTTTCTTAAGCTAGTTTCAACAAATTAAGCTATTTTCTTTATTTATCTTTCTATTTTCCTAAAATATAATTATTTATTTTCTTTTTCACTTTATTTCTGTTTGTTTTATTTTATTCACTGATTTTTATTTGTTTTAAAGTGTGGTAGAAATTCTTCCTAATCTTTTATAATAACTGAATATATTCGTAACAACGTTTTATTTCATTTTTTGTTCTTTTAAAAAAAAATGGATGATATACCTTTTAAAATTAAGTAATTAATATTTTACTTATATACATCCATTTAAGTAATAAATTTCTTAGTAAATGGTAAATGAATAAAAAGGATGTAAGCAAATCATAGTTTATTATAATTTTAAAGGTTATAGTGTATAAATAATCTATTTAATTACACCTTTAATTTGTACGTTTAAAGTGCACGTTCATATCCGTTTGGCTGATTTATTTGATGTTATAAAAGTACGTTATTTTCTTTTGCATACTTACTTAATGAATAAGTAACGACTAAAATTGAAATAAGTACGCACTCATTCTTTCCTTAACTTTGCTATTTGAAACATAAATTTCCGTGCATTTTGGGCGGGGGGGGGGGGGATTCAACCGTGACTTGCCATTTACATTTAAAGATATCACACTTTACTTTACTTCACTTTGTTTAATAAGTATGAAATCTTTGATTTCCTTTAACGTTCAAAATTTATTGCTTACCGTTTTTCTTCCCCTTGATCAACGCAACCACTGGTAAATAAGCTACTAGCTTGCGTGTTCCTTGCCGTTCAAACATATTTATTTCTTGCATTTTTGGCAAACACAATTATCTCCTAAATCAAACATCACGCGCAAATTCCTCCTGACAGTTTCAAAGTGAATTATTTCCTACCGTTTTTCCAAGCAATCAATACTAGTTTTCATTTGAATACTCAATCTTGTACGCAAATAATTTTCACCACCTTTCCATTTTATAAATATTTCTTGCGATATAATCAACGCATTTACTTCCTAATAAATTTTAGACGTGTACAAAATGTTTGCCAAAGATTTCTTGCAGTTTCCTTTTGCTAAATTTACGCAATCAATACCACTGTAAATATTCGCTCAAATCTTTCTTGCCATTTTGTTTCCTCAATCAACGCGTGGTCCCAGTTTATCATTATTTCTTGCGTTTTAACGCAATTACTTCTGTGTAAAATTTAAAACCTTCTTTCCCTGATTGGATACTAAAATACGTTCAAATTTTTTTTTGTTTCATTTTATTTAAAACCCATTGACTTTCAATAACGTTCAAATTTCATGTTCGCTGCCGTTCAAAATTCACTTATTGCATTTTTCATTCGCGTATAACTTCCCATTTACCTCTTGTGTATATATGGAATAAAATCTTCCAATTGCTTCAGACTTTTCAAAAGAAAAAAATCAATTACTCCTTTAATTATAAAATGCATCTTCCCTGAAATGCAAACACGTTCAAATTTCGCTTCTTTCTTGTCTTAAAATTTTGTATGACCTGATTTGCGCATTCCCACTTTATCTTTTTCTTGCGTTTTAATCAACGCAAGTTTTTAATTATAAAGCACGTTCAAATTTTAATTATTTCTTGCTGTTCCTTTCATCAATTAACGCAACTCATTCTATAAATTTTAAACCCACGTATCAAACTTTTGCATCTCATTGTGGCCTTCTTCCTTCTTGCGCGAGCTACATCAGGTAAATGGCTGCCAATGTTTTCTCTTCCTCTTATTTTTCTTTTTCTTTAGTTTTCTTTACTTCCATCTATTTATTCCACATCATGCTCAACCTCTCCGCCACCCCCTCCTGACCTTGCCTCGCCTCCATGCAGTGATGGCTTGAATGCAAGTGACCATGTCACTTTATATATATATATATATATATAATATAAAAAAAGTACTTTTGTTCGTACACCACTTTTGCCACATATTCTCTGACAAATGTTAGAAAAGAAAAGAAAAAAAATATAATAAATAAATAAAATAAGTGCATGCGCACCTTTACAAAATGATAGCACAGCCTTTATGTCCAAAATATTCCATTGCTTGAACAATTGCGTGTCCAGAATCTGGTCAGTGCCGAGCATGTGAGGTGTAATTGGAGTTGTGTGGTGAAGTGGTCGAGCAATTTTATCAAATCATCCTTTTATCTTAAATCTCGTTCCAATTTTGATTTATTTAAAAATTTGCTTTGTCCGTAATTGAATTCGTGTACTCAGTTTATTTATTTATCTTGTTTCAAGATCAAAATCGGTTTGTCTCATCTTCTAATATTTGATTGTGATTTCTATACGCTGTTTCCAGTGTGGTTATCCTAGTTTTGAGTCTAATCTTCAGCAGCATAGAGGTGAGTATTTCTCGCTCGACAAACGTACATATTGATCTGTAAATTATTAACAAGTGAAATTGTAGAATGATTTTATTTTATATTTTAATTGCCTGTGATAAATTTATGATGTTTAAAAACCTCGTTATTAAATTTACCCATCGTCAGTCATATTTTATACTGTTATATTATGTTGTTATACCGTTTATGTATTTACTGTTTATCACTGCAAGTCCCCTGTAGAATAGAATCGTTACGGGCTGAAATGATAGGCCTGAACGATATTTGTTATTATTTATTTATTTATTATTTAACTTGGGATTGTGGGTTTGAAATGATAGAACCCGAATTTTTTTTGTAAATTATGGATTGAAATGATATATTATCCGTATCACTTGACCTAGGTTAGAAAATATTATACAGACTCGTGGTTATATATATATATACATATATATATATATATTTGGAAATATTAAATATTTTTAAATTAGAATATTATAATATTTTGTTTAAAAATTGGATTACAATGATTCTTATAAGTATAATGATATTATACAAGTTAAAGATGTAAATAAATAAAGGTTAAGAATTTAAAGTATAAATTTATTTTTGCAAATTTTGATTTGGAAAATAAAATGGAATTTAAGTTAAGAATAAAATATGATGTTTTGGTATAAATTTGAATATAATAAAATAAATAAAGGGTTAAGTTGACTATGAATTAAATAGTTAAATAAAGTGAATACTTAAAATGGAAGTTGAAATATAACTAAATTCAGAAATGTAAAGTGGTTAGAATAAAGTTAAGTTAAGAAGTTGATTAGAAATTAAGTTCATTTTTGAAGTGGTAATTGAACTTAATTATTAAGTAAAATTTATAGAGAATTTTGCACTTGATTTAATAAGTAAGGTATAAAGAAGTTAGATATATATTTGAAAATTTTACTTGTAATTATCATAAATTATTGAGTAATTTAATGACTATTCAAAGGTGGGAAATATGATTATATAAGCTAAATTGGTTTAATTTAAGGTTTAATTATTGTTGAAATTATATTGAAGTCTAAAATTTAATTTACTTAAATCTGTTGTAAAGGATATTACCGCACTGCGTAAGTGCCGTAGTGGATACAAATGAACTAAGGCTAAACCTTTAGTATTTATATTGGATTTTGTAAGAATTATAACTTCACTTTTAAATAGTTTTAAATGCAGTATTTTTATTGAAACATAAAACTATTTTGAATATAACCACGGGCAATAATAACGTTGGTTGTTAAAGAGACCGAGATCGGATATGGGCATACTCTCTGTCACCGAAAACCACTTTGACAACCGCGTACGCGGTGGAGATTCCAGAATGAAGTAGGATGGTGGTGACGTTTCCTTTGAGGTAAATACGTGGACCCAACTCCCATGAGTTGACATAAGGTGGCTAAAACAGGAGCGATTCTCGGATTAATGAGGTAGCACCTTTGATCGAACACACTTCTTCGTATGTCATTCCATTACTTTGTGATTGTTTGGTGCGCACCTTTGATTTGGGAGCGTTGTTCGAGGTGGGCGGTAGTAGCAGCTACGCGTTACCACCGGTCCGGATGCGTAATTGGTATATCTACCCTGGCATTTCCTAGTTGTGCCGTGTCACCTAGCATAGCGAGCCTTGTACGAGTTTGGTTTTCTCTCGTAGCCCGTGTGGTATCCTCTTGTGGCTTCCCAATCAGGAGGGACTATGATATTGGATGGACTACTGGGACTATTATGTGTTAAGGGGAATATTGGGTCACTCCTTAACGCTATTTAAAAGTAAATTTACTTTACCAATAGACACTATTATAATAGAGAAATATTACTACATAGTAAATAGTTTAACGGATCCTTAGAGGATGGGCGGTCCCAAGCATCCTTTAAGTTACTTGTATCTATATGACAGTTCACTTGAATTAGCTTACACTGTATAAGTATTTATGTCCTGACTCGAGTGTTTATGTTTTTATTTTACGCTCGGGTCAACCTGAGTTTCAGTTCGGACTTCATCCCCGGAGCTAGGACTTCTGCGGTTCATCTTTCAAGCTGCTGTCAAATTTCCCATTCGGTTCTTTATCTTAGATTACGTAATGGAGACAAATAAATATGGATTTTTCTATGGTTGGTTCAAACTATATTTGGTTTTAAAGACTATGTAATTTCACTTATTTTTGAGAACTATGTGCCACTGGTCTCATGAACCACTAAGTTATTTATTCCGCTGTGAGTATTCTGATTACTGTGTCTGTGATTCTGTGATTATTTATATACTGTATATTCTGAGATTTGCAAAATTTTATTTACAATGCGGTATTTTGAATAATTCAAGTCTGACATGTGCGGATGCGAATGGTTGAAAATATCGGGTTGTTACACATATTTATCCCTATACGAGCCCATTACGACTTTGTTTTAAAACTGTAAAAATGTGTTAAGGTGGATCAATGTAAAGCCTTAACGCTATTTTGATATTTATTTTACCGATAGACATTATATATTGTAGCGTATACTATTACATATAAATTGTTTAACGGATCCTTAGGAGATGAAAAATCCAGTAACATCTCTTAAGTTATTGCACTCATATTTGTGATATTGATTTGACTTACATAAGAGTATTTTAGTCCTGATTTGAGTGTTTGTCTTTTCATTACGCTCGGGTCATTTCTGAGTTTTTTTCCAGTGTATTGAAGACCATTCTTTGGAGGATGAAAAAGGAGTTTGGTATATTACTATTATCATTATACCCTGTATCATGCTATTCTGCTGTATTGATTATTTATCCCTGATATATATATATATATATATATATATATATATATATATAAATCTGATAAATGTGTATAGATTAAAATCAAATGTATAGTAAACAGCTTCATGCATTGTTTATTTGATTATTATATTTTATCATTTCCGCTGTGAGATTCTGTGTTTTGTTTTTCTTATTTAACCCACTGATTATATATGTTCCGGATTGTTTAAGTTAGACATGTGCGGATTATTGTCGATTTAAATCTTCCAAAATGTGGGTCATCATAGTCTACCAGTAAAGTAAAGTATAATAGCGTAAGGGCATTATCCATATCCTCCTTAACACATTTTTATAGGCATCATAGCCTATACAGTACTGTAAACTCCACCGTAAACTGGTGGGCTATCATGGAGCACTCCACAGGTACGACACAAACCAAAATCGTAGTGGGCTCGATAAGGCATATGACAAGACACGTGAGGCAATGCCCAGGGTAGGATCTACGTTTTTGCATGCCCGAACTGGTAGTAACGCATAGCACCACTACCGCCCACCTCGAGAAACACCCCCATAATCACAGGCGCACACCAATCAATCACAAAGCAAAAGATATGGTTTCGAAGAAGTGTGTCGGGTAGGAGGAGCGACCTCACTTGGCCCGAGATAGCTCCTATTTTAGTCATAACAAGTCGATCGAAGGTCAAGACTGCGTTCTTACCTCATACCAATAACGTTTGCCAAACCATCCTACTTCATTTTGGATTTTCCACCATGTACACAGTTGTTGAAGTGGTTTCGTAATTGGCAGAGAGTATGACAATATCCGACCTCGGTCTTTTTAACAACCAAATGCTTATTTCACACAGTGGCCATTTTATAAAACATCTGAATAATATCATAAATTATAATTGAAGTTAATACTAAAATATTTAACTTCAATTATATTTTGGATTAAAACATTTATTTTACATTTCATATTAAATCAAGTTACTACTAATAAATTTTTTATCCTTTGGAAATCAAATATACAACAACTTAAATAGAATTTTATTTAAACTTAAACCCTTTAAACCAGGTTAAATTACAAATTTATCTCTACTTAACCTCTTACATTTTTATTCATTAAAGTTATATAAAATTTGTATTTATTATATTAAATTAAATTTGAATAAACCTCTTAAAACTGTATTAAATATTTTATTAATTAAATTTTACATAAATATCTTAAAAATATATTAATATTTTATTAAATTAAATTTTACATAAATCTCTTACAACTATATTATTTATTAAATTAAAATTTTAAACTATTTAAATTATATATAAAACTAAATAAAATTATAAGTTAAAAACATAAATTTACATTAAAAACCCATATATTAACTTATAATTTTAAACTTTAAAACATATAAAATAAATTATTTTCCAAATATACATTTTAAATAAAAATCATTAAACTAAATTTAAAAGTCAAATTTATAAATCAAACACACTTTACAATTTGGAAAATAATTTAAAATCAACCGACGGTGTCCGTATATAATTTTTTACCCTATGGTCAAGCGATTGGGTATGTATCATTTCAACCCAAAATAGTTAAATTTTCCAAGTATATATCATTTCAACCCGTATCTCGAATCAATAATTTCCATACCGATAAGATCGTTTGGGTATGTATCATTTCAACCCATAACGATTTTCTCTAATCTATAAGATCATTCGGGTATGTATCATTTCAACCCATAGTGATAACATGGATATATAAAATAAATAAACATCCAATCATTCCAAAATGTCAACAAATATACATCCATCACAATCAACATCTAAATTAGCCAATAAGTCACAACAACTAACTGGTTATCATTATCAGGTATTTAACTAGCAATTCAATTCCAATATTAATCTAAATGGTAATTTAATTAAATATATATATTTAATTTTAATTCAAATGTCAAATTAAACTATCAAACAACAACCAATAACATTCTTATCACATCATAAATTTAGTTGAACTAACATAAGAAGATTTGCTATTTTGTGGGTGGTTTAAACCACTCACCTTTGATTTATCGTCCATTTAAAATCAAATAAAAGCCCAAAATTTGAATAGTCTCCTAATTTAACTAAAACAGTTCCACATTGCTTGAAATTTTGATATGAACCTAACGGAAGAAACCGCGTCCAAATTCGAGTTCGTATGCAAAAGCTATTAGCGTTAGAAGTTTAAACATTGGTAAATAAGATCACCATCTTTAACCCTAGTCCATCAGCATGCTCGAATTAACATCACCAGCCACCGATGTTCATCATGTTGCCACCATGCCTACGCCCAACATCGCTCCAATCCACCATCACCTCTGAGCTCGCTGCCTCCAGCCGACCATGCCTTAGCTTTGCGACCACCCTCCGACCTCCCACGAGGCTCCGTCGCCATGCAAACAAAATCGCCGATCGTGGCGAAATTGTGCACCCCTAACACTAACGAACCACATGGATGAACTCCTCTCCTCGCCCTTTACGCTCCACTGCCTTCCAATCGCTCCAATGTCGAAGATCCACCGTTGAATCGACAACCCTAGAACGAACAGCCACGAATGTTTCACTGATTTCTGGCCAAACCATGATTCGATTACAAAAACGAACTGTAGATGTAGATTGCGTTCATTGAGAGTTTCACGATAATATATAATTCGATAGGTTTTGAGGAGTTTGAATTTTCAATTTGATTTGGAATTGGGAATCAGGGTTTTGAATTCACTGCCATTGAGAAGGAGTAGATAAATGAACATATATGTATAGAAAAATGAAAATGAGAAACTTCTAGGGTTTATAAAAGCCTATATATAGGTAGAGATGGATAAACAAGGACGGAGCGGATTGAATTGGGTCGAAATGATAACAATGACCTAAGAAACCCATTTCATTTTCGAAACGAAAGTAGGCCATCTAGTATATCGAAATATATGTTTTTGATATTTTTAAATTTAGTGGAACTGGTTTCAAACCTTGATTCCATTATATATAGAAGTTAGCTTTTAAAATCAAATTATATTCATTTAAATTCCATTAATCGATTTTTACGCTTTTTGAGCTCATACGATCAAACGATAAGTCCGATCGCTATGAAACTTGAAATCCTATTGTAATTCACTGTTATGGATCCGATGAAATAGATTTCATCAAAATCCAAGACAGTCTCCAATTTTACACGTTAATTAAATATATTATTTTAAAATCAATTTAATCACCTTTAAATTCTAGATTAAAATTTAATAATTTTCATCATTCTTAATTAAACAAGAATTTATAATCTTTTAAAATACAATTTTCCGTATTAATCCAAGATTTAAATATTATATTAATTTCAGTGTCCAATTACAGCTGTAATAAATCCATTCATTATAATTTAAATTTCAAACAAAATCTATTTATTTTAAATTATTGTATTAAATCATTATTACCCGATGATTTAAATTAAAATAAGTTTCCATCTTACTATTCTCATCACTCAACAGTTAACTTCTTGTACCATATTAATTGCAATATTTCAATTATATTAATTTTGTTGATTTCCAAATTAATTTCTACGGATTAAATAATAAAATAATAATTAAGACAATTATTACACATTAGTAATTCAATGACATTTTTAAGTCTATCTTTTACAAAGAAATGATAATAAATTCATGTACTAATTAATTTGTTTTATATTCTATAATAAGCCTATTTCAAATTATAACAGATAATTTCAACATTGAATCCAACATTTAATTTATTCCTTATTTACAATTATAACCAAATTAACTTTACAATTATTTCAATTGATTGAAATTACATTAAAATCATTGTCAATAACATTCGAACAATAAAATAAAATTATATCCTAATTATTTTTCTTATTAATAAATCATAAATTTTAATTTCATATAATATTAAATTTCAAAATGATATTTAATTTCATAGTTTTAATTATCAAAAATACGGGTCGTTACAACTGTTAGGCACAAACTTGCATTTTTATATTATTTTTTTGAGAGAAATGAGTGATCCACTCTAAAAGGAGCGCACTTATATAATTCTATTCTACACCCAAAATTAGGAATTGTCAATAACACCGGTAGATAGCAAACTCTCCTGCCCTTTGGGTACATAAAAATATGAAAAAAATACCCTTCTAAACCTAGTAACCGAAGATAGAATGAGATAAAAAAAATTAAATCCTAAAGCTAAGATATCAATAGACAAGGAGAATTGATATAATGAAAAATAAAGAGAGCCTAAGCAATAAAGCATTTGAAAGAGTCGGTAATAATGCGAACCGAAGCAACAAAGAAAACCATGAAGAACTAAGGCATGACATCAGAAGAAGCACAACATCTCTAAGGCTATAGGTCATGAGCAGGTCCATAGATCAATCCATCCCTAAATACTCCTAGATTATTTGAACTCTAGCAGTCATTGCCCAATAAAACTACAGAATCTTAAAAACAATGAGAGACCAACATGTATATATGTATATAAATAAATTTATATACATATATGTGAGGGAGTGGAAAAAATAGAAGCAAAGGTAATATTAGATTGGTTTTCAATTGAGAGAATAACATTCGATGGCCTATCAGCAGAAGTGAAAATTAGGTTGGCAATTATTGTCATATTATTTCTTCTATTACTGCTCATAATTTTTTCTTTTTATGGTATAAATGCAGACTTTTAGTTAGAAATTCCTCAAAATTACTATGTCGACCTAATTTGTATTTTGGGTTTGTAATCCAGTTGATACAAAATAGCGCAGTGGCATGGATCAGACAATCAGACAACATACTCACATTATTAAACTTTCTTTCATTTCTTTCAAACCATATATAATAACAAGTGATGGTGAAGATAGTGTCAAGTAACACTTTAGCCTTTAGTATTGCAAAATACGAGATTATTCTAATGGCAATAAGAAGTCAATTCAGTGTGATTGGAATAAACTCAAAAAAATTGGGTGTTCACCAAAACAGAGTTGGTTAAGGGACAATTATGATATGGATGATTCATGTTTTAAGCCCAAATTATGAAAGGATTTTTTTTCAATAATCAGATCCTTCTTTAAAATTCTATTTTGTCTAATTGTTGTGTAAAACCAACCACATGCGCAGTTTTGTTTTGGGTAGGACATCTACTTTCTAGATGAATATAGTTTGATCCTTAATAAACTTAAGAACTTATAAACCGAGGTAGATGATAAAACTCTACTGTTATCCCCATACCAAATTTTAGAATCTCTCTCAATGTCTACGATATGGCACTCTAGCTTCATACATAGTAAAACAAATTGAATTAATTAGTTACTTTAAATGCACGGTTGAATTTAATGTTCTAGGGAAATTCCTTATAAGGACTAGAGACCTCAGATATTTAAGCATTTTAAAATTGCAAATATAAAAAAGATCTTTATATCCAACTCTACGAGGAATAACATAAATCCAACGCTCATGCTAAAATGATGTGTTGTTGCTTGAATGGACAATATTTTTAATCCTTAGGTTAAAGATATTTAAGTTTTTCAAGATGGATAAGTGAGGCATATTATTTAGTCCTAAAGTGACATGCGGAAGGTTAATAGTGCTTTCGTAGAACTGATTAGAAATTATTCTTTTTAGATTAGGTTATTGTCATTATTTTTAAATTTCTAAAGCCATTTTCTTAATAGCATTAGGATTGTGAAAGTATATTATTCAAAACCCCCAATCCTCTATGGATTTACAAACCATTTCCTAATTGACAAGGGAATTAATACTACTACATGAGTTGTCTCTACTCTAAAGAAAATTTCGTCTATTCTGTTAATCATCCATTTTAGAAAAAGATAAAAGGCCATCTAATAAATCAGCATGGTAACAAGAATGATTCTACCACCCCAGGTAAAAAATCTATAGTTCCAATTAGATAATATTTCTCATTTTGTCAATTATCATTTGTTTATTTTTAGTTTTCGCTTAGTAGGTCCAATTTAAAACCCTAAATGATCGACGAGAAAGTGCATGACTTTACAGTTAAGATAATTTGCAACCAGATTTTCAACATTATCAACAACATTCAAAACTAAAACCGAACACTTGTCAAAATTAATTTGAGTCCTAAAAGCATTTCAAAGTTGTATAAAATAAACTTAAGAGCAGCAATGTGGTAAGGGGGAAATGTGACATAAAAAGCATGGTATTATTAGTAAACCGAAGAACTGAAAGACCATTGTAACGACCTCGATTTTTGAGTAAAATTTAAAGTGATAATATATATAAATTTTTGGATTTAATTGGTGAATTTATTTAAAATTTTCGAATAATATAAGGTATTTGTTTGTTATTTAAATACATGTATATAAATTGATTTTTAATAGAATTTTGATTTGAAATTCAAATTAAATATATTTGAAAAATAAATTGTATTTTAAAATTTGAATTGATAATTAATATAAATTTTGGGTTAAATTTGTGAATTAATTTGAGTTTTTAAAATGAAATAAGAATATGTGTTTGTTTTATATAAATAGATTTTAAAGAAAATAGAATTTTTATTTTCAAATTTAATGTGTTGTTATATATGTATATTTTTAAGTTGACTTTAAATTGGACTTTCAAATTAATTTGAATTTGAATTTGGATTTAAATTTGAAATTCAAAAAGGTAGATATTTTAAAATATTTTGAACTTTAAAATATATGAATAAGATTTTATTTTGTATATAATTGGATTTATTTTATTTTCTTTAAAGGAATTCATATATATATATATATATATTTAGACAAGTGTTTATAAATTTATAAATTAAGTATAAAGCTTTTTATTCAATATTAAAATAAGTAAGAATTACTTAAATGACATGCGTAAATCTATGAAAGCTTGTTTAAACAAGTGTTAAATAATAAGCAAATACAAATGACAAATGTTGAATGTTTAAACAAGTGTCACTTATTATTTTTGATTTTTCTTTTATTTTAAATAAATTACAAATTCAGCTATATAAACATTGTTCCTTCCCTTTAATTTCTTTTCTATCCTCTTCCAATTTAAAGCTAAGAAACGATTCTCTGTAACAAATACTCAAAAACAAAATCTGCAACTCAAAACATTCCTAAAACCAGAATTTATCAAACAATAAACTGCAAACCCTTTTCAAATATCAAATTCAAAGCCTGCATTTTCTTCGACCTGAGATGTAAACTAAGGCAAGCTCAAAATCAAGAAGTTCAACTCTGTTCCAACTTTGAGTCATCTGCAACAAATTTCAATAACAAGCATGTAGTTTTAAAATAAAAAAGATTTCCAGCACTCAAGTTTAAAGTCTTCAATTAAAGAACAACAGCTTCCAGTTTTCAAGATTCTGTTTTAGGCTCTGTTCTTCATTTTCAAACTGTGAGTAACATTCTTTCTAAAAGCTTAAGTATGGATATCTGGTTGCATGTGGATCTCTAGAAATAAAGTATGTATTGTGTGGATGTATACGATTGAATTTTCTGTGTATATATGAATGTATAGATGTATGCTTGCTGTTATATCTGCTCTTGCCTGATCTTAGTTTTAGAAGCTAAGATTTTGATCAAAACCCATTTTCTCTTAAACTAATCTCTGTTAGGACTTAGGATTTAAACAAAATTTGTTTACTTTACCATAGATCAAAGTTTAAAATTTTATTTAAATGGATTAAATTTGAAATTGCTCTGGAAAATCAAGTAGAACAGTGCAAGCTTGGGTTTACTTTAAATTTCAAACACCTTAGTTCATTGATTCAGGCATCTAATCTGAATCCTTAATCAAAAACTTGATTTTAAAAGTAAAATCATAAATTTTAGTAATAAATTGAGGGAGCAGTTCAAGTTTGATCAGATACGGTGTTTAGGGTTGTCTCTGGCGATATGGTTGCTCGACGAGGTCGTGGCTCTCACTAGAGGTGGAAGGATGATCGGAGAGGTCGAAAAAATTGTCGGTAGGGTGTACCGATTACTGTGGCGGCGGCGGTGGTCGGTTTTGTTTGTAAACCCTAGATTTGATGAGGTCGGGTATTTTGGTCTGCCTCGACGTCTCTGGTGGACCGAGTTCCACCAGATTCTGGGAAATGGAAGCGGGGGTGTCGGTGAAGTTATGGTTGGAAGCTCCGGTGCTCTAGTGATTGGTATTGGGAATTCGAGAGTGTTCTAGGCAGGTTGGTCTGTTGTTCCAGGTTTTGTACAGAGCTACTCGATTTCGATTAGAGTGAGAATCGAAGAATTTTTGGGTTTGGTTCGTCTGAGGTTTTGGTCGCCGACTGTGGGAAGGTCGCGACATTGACCATAGGTGGTCAGAGACACCGGGCATGTGCACGGTGCATTTCTGGGTGTCAGGTTTTGGGTTGAGTTGATGGCTCGAAGATGAATTCATGATTTTGGGAAGGAGGCTCGAGTGAGTCCTCGGGTTGGTTCGAGAGTGTTGTTGGTTTCAGTTTTTAAAATTTAAACTTTAGAACTTAACAAAATTTTTGGAAAGAAGAAAAGCAGTGCGTTTTTCTCGGGTAAGTACTCGAGTAGGCTTCGGCTCAAACCCGACGCAGCATTTGAAACCAGGTTTTAAAAAAAATTAAATTAAAACAAGATTTTTAAATTTAAATAATTTAGTTTAAACTCTTATAAATTTCTTTTATAAGATAAGTGTTTCTTTAACATTTGATTTAAAAGGTTTTTAAATCGTTTTAAATTTTGTTAAAGTTAAATTTATAATTATTTTAAATCTTTAATTTGAGATGAAATTTAAAAGTAAATTTAAAAGCAAAAGGTTTCAAATGCATTTGTAAATGATAATTATGTCATTGATAAGGATAGTACTTTATCTTAAGTTAATTAAGATTTAAGCTTTGAAAATAATTAAATTAATAAGTTAATTAATGGGTAATTAATTAATTTAATTTATTAATGATTTAGTATTAATTAATTAAGTAATTAAGAATTATAAGTTAATTAATTAATTAAGTAATTAAGGGTTTAAGTTAATTAATTAGGGTTAATTAATTTGAAATTAAAGATCATTAATTAGATAAGTAGGATTTTTAATTAATAATTAAAAATTAATTTATCAAGTGGTTAAAGACTAATTAAGTTACAATTAAGCACTTAATTAATTAAGTTATTAGAGATGAATTAATTGGTAATTGAAAATTAATTAAATTGTAATTAATGATGGTTAATTAAAGAATAATTACTTAGGAAAGTAATTAAAGAATTGTTAACAGTTAATGAAGATCATTAACTAGGGATTGTGAAATGATTAATTAATGTGATTAATTTAAGATAATTAATTATATTAATTAATTTAGGATAATCATTCGTGGAATTGGTTAAGTATAATTACTTAATGAAAGTAATTAAAGGGATTAATTACTTAATGTAATTAATTAATTAATATGAGTAGTTTAAGTTAATTAATTAGTTTAATTAATTTATGATAATCATTTGATGGTTTGTTAAGTAAAATTACTTAATATGATTTATAAAGTGTAATTACTTAGTGAAGTAATTATTGGGCAATTACTCGATGTAATTAACTGAAGGATAATTAACTAATGGAAGTAGTTTTGGGTTTAATTAATTTGTATAATTAATAAAGAAGGATAATTACCTAATGGAAGTAATTAAGAATTAATACTTAGTGTAATTAATTTAAGAATTAATTGATAAAATTTATTTAGAAGTTTATTAAGTAATGTAATAAATTAATGGTAATTAGTTACTGAATGTGATTAATCAAGGATTAATGAATGTGATCAATTAAAGATTAATTATTAAATGTGACTAATTAGAATAATAATTAATTGAATAAATAATTAAGGGATAATTACGTAAATGTAATTAAAGAATAATTAATCAAGGAAGATTTGTTAAAGTAGATAATTAGAGATAATTAATTAATGTTAAGTAAGCATGATTAAGGTAATCCAAGTAATTAAAAAAATTTAGTAATTAACTTAATTAGAGATTAATTAAATTAATTAAGAATTTATCAATCTTACTTATAGATGCTTGAATTCTATTGATTGTTGAATTGTTTGATATTCCTAATATGTTAGGCTTTGTGCTATGAATTATTTGGTGTGATCCGTGATGAATGTAATTTATGTATCTGTGATAAATTTACATTATTTATCTATGAATCCGTGAATCTGTGAATGGAGATAAGCGTTATTGGATTATACCGCTTATCGATATTGATGTGCTTGAATCTGTTATGATTGATGATGTTGCACTATTGTGTAAAACCCCTAGACTACACCTTACATACACAAATATGGATTGCACGTGGAAATTGGTTAAGTCACAGATTTTTGAAATGGTTTTAAAGTTGAATTTTGAATCCAAATGGGTTTGGAAATGGAATTGGGTTAAATATGAAAAGCTTTTGGAAGGGTGTTTTCAAAGATAAAAGTTATTTTGAATAACTGGATAGAGTTTTGAAATTTAAAGTAGTTTGATTTGAATTCAAGTATTGAAAATGAATTATATGTTTGGAAATTATGGTTTAAAAAGGATTATACAAGTTATATATATGTTTATATATGGTCTTTAAACCATTTTAAAAATATTGTTTTGCAAATTTGAATTTAACCCAAGTTTTAGACTTGAAGGGCTTTAACTTGTGCAAATGTAATCGGATTTTTTCGAAACAAAAATTATTTGTTTTCAAATAGCTTTCATATAAAGGAAGGTTTTCCAATTGATTTCAAGTTTTGAAATAGTTTTGAAAGCTATGAATAAATCTTTGTAAAAGATGGTTGAACCTTGTTTTGAAATTGAAGAGGATTTTAAATGGTGTATCTTTTATATAAAAGATTTGAAATGGGAATTGTTTTGAAATCCATGAATTAATCTTTGTGAAAGATTGGTGAACTTTGTGAAGTGAATCTTTTTGTTTAAAGATTTGAAAATGGTAACTTGTTCAAACCACTTGAAGAAAGGTTTTGGGCTTTAAGTTGCGACTTAACTGAGATCCCAATATCCATATGTTTTTAAATATTACGCTCATTATTCGGTTTAGCCGGGAGAGGACCTTGTGTCATATAACCCATTCCGAATAATGATACGATCATATGGATAGCATTTGAAGACCGGTGGTGAAGACCGGGTATTTTCGAGAATGAAAAGGTTACCTGTCGAATGTCTCTACACTGAGTCGCGCCGGTATAGAGATCTCCATATGTGATGGGGAGTCCGATCGAGATTAGGAATTCCCAAATTTCAAGGGCTTCTTTGTGAAGTGCCTTTGGTTCTGTTCGAACCTAGAACAGACTTGTATAGATGTGTTTCTGACATTACACTTTGAGATGTAAAGCTGGTTTCTATCAAATACATGTCTGTTTGGTGGAAGAGATTCATTCTCTTAGCTTAACACCCTTCTCTGAGACGTACGAGCTCAGATGTTATGTAGTTGATTGTTACTAGTGATACATTCCCAATTTGGTAATGTGGCATACGAAGTGTTGCTGATCATTTATTGATCTAAGCATGGATTTTGTGAAAAGCGTAGCTTTGTGGACGAGACTGCATCAGGACCTCACAACCCGGAATGGTCGAAACAGGAAAGATGCAGCAAGGTTATTTGGGGGTAGCGCCTCCTGAGGGTATGTTCATTTCCTTCTGGATAGAGATGGCATCATGGTATGGAGCCCAGATATTTAACCTATGTGGTTACTGCAAATTTATTACTTTGTGGTTGTTGGTATCGAGGCCTCGGATAAAGGTTGGCTACGACCGAGGGGTGGCATACTCGTGTAGTAGTTACCTAGTTACAGAGGTAAGCCGGCCTCGTGTTGGCAAAGATCCGGTTAGGTTCTCGTGGTGTCCCTCTAGAGGCGTACCCATGTGGCAATGGGAAGTTCCTTGTCCTGACCATTTTATGGAAATCCAACCACCAATATGCGCATTGTACAGTTTTAGTTGTAGAACCTACCATCTAACATGGTAGCTATAGTAGGCATACTATAATGGTACATATGCTGGCTAAGGTTAATATTATACCTACGAAAGATTTTCTACACTATGCACTAATAATAATATCAAATGAATTTTAGCGTAGTAAGCATGTTTGACTATCATAAGGACAAATCTCCCCAAGTGTGCGATTTCATTGTGTGTGTGCCAGGAGACCTTATGGTAGTTTCATTTTCTAAAAAGCATTGCGGATTTCAATTATTAAATGATTTTTTTGTTGTTTCAAAAATAAAAAATGTTTTTGTTTGCTCATATTAGTCCCATGACTGATCCAGAGTTTATTGTTCCTTTCCTAAACTCTAGGTGCCCACAATCTTCCATACGGGCAGTCTAGAGTTGGGTTTTTCAGATAATCAAATAGTAGGTGTAGATTCGGTAGACTTCAATCTTTGGATATTGGCAATCGCATTTAGATCGAGTTGCTTTACTTCAGTATTGATGGTGATTCTCGCTTTTTGGTGTTTGGAGTCTTTCTAGTCTTTGGAACTTAGGCAATGGAGTCGCTATATGTTGGAGTATCTATCTTGAGGAGTTCTGAAGATATTACCTTTTGGAGTTATTTCTTTCGGCTGTTATATATTGTCTCTGATATTGTTGTAATCATATTGTATCAACTATTGTATATCAGTGATATTATTCATTTCTTCCGCTGTGTTGTACTTAATATGTTATAAGCTTCCGACGAACCAGATTCGACGTTTGAATCTGCGACGTTCGAATATGGGTGAAGTATTCAGTGTCGATTTTCAAAGGTCGAGTCAGGGTCGTTACAGTGGTATCAAAGCCGAAGGTTGAACCTTAGCTCAGGCGTATAACACATTAGGTAACTCATTAGAGATAGGATGAGAAGTATACCCTAGAATGAGGATATCCCTAAGATATCCATCTGTATGTCAATTCCCTTACTATCCCCTGATAGTGAGTATGAGTGCAAGAAGAGGACGAGATAGGGGACAGGGAAGTACCACTTCCAATGGTCAATGCCTACAACAACAAGGAACAATCTTTCTCTATCAATTTCTTTTGTTCATCATCCGATTTCAATTTCTAGGATGGCTTCGTGGCAGCTCGAGGGAGAAGCTTCGGTGTTGTGGTGGCCCTACGAATCGTTTCTATTTCGTATTCTTTTCACCAATTTCCCTCAGCTTTTCATTTTGACTTTAATGAATTTGAAAATTTGTTTGAAATAAATTGGTTAATAAAATATGGAACTAAATTTGATTATATTGATAAAACGATTTGGGTCAAAACCAAATTTGAAATTTTTTTGTGATCTCCATGTATGAATCAAAGTCCGAAGAGGGACAAGTTAATATATAATTTGAGATATTCCGACCTGAGTTTGGAATTCATACCCAGTGTTTGAAAATTATGGAAGATTAAATCCATTTATCTATTGTTTCAGTCTCGATATATTCTACGAACGGTCAGTTATCCCTTCGAACTAACCAGTGCCCCTGTTTATTTCGTAGATCTGGTGACCCGAGTATCTTGTGAAGTATTGTACAAGTTGTTCTTGAATTTATTATTGATATTCTGATTTGGAAAGCCAAACGCAGAATGGATATTTAGTTGATCCGGTGAATCATTGTTTATCTCAGATGCGTTCATAGTTATTTGTTATCTCCTTAGCAAATTTCGAGGACGAAATTTTCTTAAGGGGGAATCTGTAACGACCCCGATCTTTGAGTAAAATTTAAAGTGATAATTTATATAAATTTTTGGATTTAATTGATGAACTTATTTAAAATTTTCAAATAAAATAAGGTATTTGTTTGTCATTTAAATACATTTATATAAATTGATTTTTAATAGAATTTTGATTTGAAATTCAAAATAAATATATTTGAAAATTAAATTGGATTTTAAAATTTGAATTTAATTTGAATTGATAACTAATATAAATTTTAGGTTAAATTTTTGAATTAATTTGAGTTTTTCAAATCAAATAAGAATATGTGTTTGTTTTATATAAATAAATTTTAAAGAAAATAGAATTGTTATTTTCAAATTTAATGTGTTGTTATATATGTATATCTTTAAGTTGACTTTAAACTGGACTTTCAAATTTAATTTGAATTTGAATTTGGATTTAAATTTGAAATTCATAAAGGTAGATATTTTAAAATGTTTTGATTTTAAAACATATGAATAAGATTTTATTTTGTATATAATTTGATTTATTTTATTTTCTTTAAAGGAATTCATATATATATTTAGATAAGTGTTTATAAATTAATAAATTAAGTATAAAGATTTTTATTCAACATTAAAATAAGTAAGAATTACTTAAATGACATGTGTAAATCTATGAAAGCTTGTTTAAACAAGTGTTAAATAATAGAAAATACAAATGACAAATGTTGAATGTTTAAACAAGTGTCATTTATTATTTTTGATTTTTCTTTTATTTTAAATAAATTACAAATTCACCTATATAAACATTGTTCCTTCCCTTCAATTTCTTTTCTATCCTCTTCAAATTTAAAGCTAAGAAATAATACCCTGTAAGAAATACTCAAAAACAAAATCTGCAACTTAAAACATTCCTCAAACCAGAATTTATCAAACGATAAACTACAAACCATTTTCAAATATCAAAATCAAAATCAAAGCCTTTATTTTCTTCAAACTGAGATGTAAACTAAGGCAAGCTCATAATCAAGCATTTCATCTCTGTTCCAATTTTGAGTCATCTGCAACAAATTTCAGTAACAAGCATGCAGTTTTAAAATCAAAAACATTTCCAACACTCAAGTTTAAAGTCTTCAATTTTCAAAAGAACAGCAGCTTCCAGTTTTCAAGATTCTGTTTCAGGCTCTATTCTTTATTTTGAAACTGGGAGTGACATTCTTTCTAAAAGCTTAAGTATGGATATCTGGCTGCATGTGGATTTCTAAAAATAAAGTATGTATTATGTGGATATATATGATTGAATTTTCTGTGTATATATGTATGTATAGATGTATGCTTGCTGTTGTATCTGTTCTTGCCTTATCTTAGTTTTAAAAGCTAAGATTTTGATCAAAATCCATTTTCTCTTAAACTAATCTCTGTTAGGACTTAAGATTCAAACAAAATTTGTTTGTTTAACCATAGATCAAAGTTTAAAATTTTATTTAAATGAATTAAATTTGAAATTTCTCTGGAAAATCAAGTAGAACAGTGCAAGCTTGGGGTTTTGTTTAAATTTCAAACACCTTAATTCATTGATTCAGGCATCTAATCTGAATCCTTAATCAAAAACTTGATTTTTAAAAGTAAAATCATAAATTTGAGTAATAAAATTGAAGGAGCGGTTCAAGATTGATCAGATACGGTGTTTTGGGTTGTCTCTGGCGATCTGGTTGCTCGGCGAGGTTGTGTTCCTCACTGGAGGTGGAAGGATGATCAGAGAGGTCGGCAAGATTGTCAGTAGGGTGTACCGATCACTGTGGTGGTGGTGGTCGGTTTTGTTTCTAAACCCTAGATTTGATAAGGTCGGGTATTTTGGTTTGCCTCGGCATCTTTGGTGGACTGAGTTCCACCAGTTCCAGCAGGGATGTCGACGAAGTTGTGGCTAAAAGCTCCGATGCTCTGGTGATCGGTGTTGGGAATCTGTTGTTCCAGGTTTTGTACAGAGATACTCGATTTCGATTTGAGTGAGAATCGAAGAAGTTTGGGGTTTGGTTCGTTTGAGGTTGTGGTCGACGACTGTGGGAAGGTCACGACGTTGACCGCAGGTGGTCGGAGCCATCGTGCATGTGCACGGTGCATTTCTAGGTGTCAGGTTTTGGGTTGAGGTGATGGTTCGAAGATGAATTCGTGATTTTGGGAAGGAGGCTCAAGCGAGTCCTCGGGTTGGTTCGAGAGTTTTGTTGGTTTCATTTTTTAAAATTTAAACTTCAGAACTTAACAAAACTTTTGAAAAGAAGAAAAGCAGTGTGTTTTTCTCGGGTAAGTACTCGAGTAGGCTTCGAGTCAAACCCGAAGTAGCATTTGAAACCAGGTTTTAATTTTATTTTTTAAATTAAAACAAGATTTTGAAATTTAAATAATTTGTTTTTAAACTCTTATAAATTTCTTTTATAAGATAAGTGTTTCTTTAACATTTGATTTAAAAGGTTTTTAAATCGTTTTAAATTTTGTTAAAGTTAAATTTTTAATTATTTTAAATCTTTAATTTGAAATGAAATTTAAAAGTAAAAGGTTTCAAATGCATTTGTAAATGGTAATTATGTCATTGATAAGGATAGTACTTTATCTTAAGTTAATTAAGATTTAATGCTTTGAAAATAATTAAATTAATAAGTCAATTAAAGGGTAATTAATTAATTTAATTAATTAATGATTTAGTATTAATTAATTAAGTAATTAAGAATTATAAGTTAATTAATTAAGGATTAATTAATTAAGTAATTAAGAGTTTAAGTTAATTGATTAGGGTTAATTAATTTGAAATTAAAGATCATAAATTGGATAAGTAAGATTTTTGATTAATAATTAGAAATTAATTTATCAAGTAGTTAAAGACTAATTAAGTTACAATTAAGCACTTAATTAATTAAGTAATTAGAGATGAATTAATGGGTTATTAAAAATTAATTAATTTGTAATTAATGATGGTTAATTAAAGTATAATTACTTAGGAAAGTAATTAAAGAATTGTTAATAGTTGTTGAAGATCATTAACTAGGGATTATGAAATGATTAATTAATGTGATTAATTTAAGATAAATAATTAGATTAATTAAGGATAATCATTTATGGAATTGGTTAAGTATAATTACTTAATGAAAGTAATTAAAGGGATTAATTACTTAATGTAATTAATTAATTAATGTGATTAGTTTAAGTTAATTAATTAGATTAATTAATTTAAGATAATCACTTGATTTTTTGTTAAGTAAAATTACTTAATGTGATTTGTAAAGTGTAATTACTTAGTGAAGTAATTATTGGGGAATTACTGAATGTAATTAATGGAAGTAGTTTTGGGTTTAATTGCTTTGTATAATTAATAAAGAAGGATAATTACCTAATGGAAGTAATTAAGAATTAATTACTTAGTGTAATTAATTTAAGAATTAATTGATAAAATTTATTTAGTTAATTAAGTAATGTAATAAATTAAGGGTAATTAGTTACTGAATGTGATTAATTAAGGATTAGTGAATGTGATTAATTAAAGATTAATTATTAAATGTGATTAATTAGAAGAATAATTAATTGAATAAATAATTAAGGGATAATTACTTAAATGTAATTAAAGAATAACTAATCAAGGAAGATTTGTTAAAGTTGATAATTAGAGATGATTAATTAATTAATTTGCAATTAATGTTAAGTAAGCAGGATTAAGGTAATCCAAGTAATTAAAAAAATTAGTAATTAATTTAATTAGAGATTAATAAAATTAATTCATAATTTATCAATCTTACTTATGGATGCTTGAATTCTATTGATTGTTGAATTGTTTGATATTCCTGATATGTTGGGCTTTGTGCTATGAATTATTTTGGCGTGATCCGTAATGAATGTAATTTATTTATCTGTGATAAATTTACATTATTTATGTATGAATCTGTGAATGGAGATAAGCGTTATTGGATTATACCGCTTATCAATATTGATGTGCTTGAATCTGTGATGATTGATGATGTTGCACTATTGTGTAAAACCCCTAGACTACACCTTACACACACAAATATGGATTGCACTTAGAAATTGGTTAAGTCATGGATTTTTGAAATGGTTTTAAAGTTGAATTTGGAATCCAAATGTTTTTGAAAATGGAATTGGGTTAAATATGAAAAGCTTTTGGAAGAGATTTTTCAAAGACAAAAGTTATTTTGAATAACTGGATAGAATTTTGAAATTTAAAATAGTTTGATTTGAATTCAAGTATTGAAATTGAATTATATGTTTGGAAATTATGGTTTAGAAAGGATTATATAAGTTACAAATATGTTTATACGGGCTTTAAACATTCTAAAAATATTACTTTGGAAATTTGAATTTAACCCAAGTTTTAGACTTGAAAGGCTTTAACTTGTGCAAATGTAATCTGATTTTTCCAAAACAGAAATTATTTGTTTACAAATAGCTTTCATATAAAGGAAGGTTTTTCAATTGATCCAAAGTTTTGAAATAGTTTTGAAAGCTATGAATAAATCTTTGTGAAAGATGGTTGAACCTTATTTTGAAATTGAAGAGGATTTTAAATGGTGTATCTTTTATATAAAAGATTTGAAATGGGAATTGTTTTGAAAGCCATGAATTAATCTTGGTAAAAGATTGGTGAACTTTGTGAAGTGAATCTTTTTGTTTAAAGATTTGAAAATGGTAATTTGTTTCAAACCATTTGAAGAAAGGTTTTGGGCTTTAAGTTGTGACTTAACTGAGATCCCAATATTCATATGTTTTTAAATATTACGCTCATTATTCGGTTTGGCCGGGAGCGGACCTTGTGTCATATAACCCATTTCGAATAATGATATGACGATATGGATAGCATTTGAAGACCGGTGGTGAAGACTGGGTATTTTCGAGAACGAAAGGGTTACCCATCGAACATCGCTGCGCTGAGTCGCGCCGGTATAGAGATCTCCATATGTGATGGGGAGTCCGATCGAGATTGGGAATTTTTAGATCACAAGGGCTTCTTTGTGAAGTGCCTTAGGTTCTGTTTGAACCTGGAATAGACTTGTATGGATGTGTGTCTAACATTACACTTTGAGATGTAAAGCTGGTTTCTATCAAATACATTTCTGTTTGGTGGCGGAGATTTATTCTCTTAGCTTAACACCCTTCTCTGAGACATACAAACTCAAAGGTTATGTAGTTGATGGTTACTAGTGAAACATTCCTAATTTGGTAATGTGGCATGTGAAGTGCTGTTGATCATTTGTTGATCGAAGCATGGCTTTTGTGAAAAGCGTAGCTTTGTGGACGAGACTACATCAGGACCTCACAATCCGGAATGGTTGAAATAGGAAAGATGCAACAAGGTTATTTGGGGTTAGCGCCCCCTGAGGGTATGTTCATTTCCTTCTGGATGGAGGTGGTATCATGGTATAGAGCCTAGATATTTAACCTATGTGGTTACTGCAAATTTATTACTTTGTGGTTGTTGGTATCGAGGCCTCGAATAAAGGTTGGCTACGATCGGAGGTTGGCATGCTCGTGTAGTAGTTACCTAGTTACAGAGGTAACCCGGCCTTGTGTTGGCAGAGATCCGGTTAGGTTCTCGGGCCATCACTCCAAAGGTGTATCCACGTGGCAATGGGAAGTTCCTTGGCCTGTCCAATCACCAATACGCACCTTGTACGATTTTAGTTGTAGAACCTTCCATCTAACATGGTAGCTATAGTAGGCATACTATAATGGTACGTATGCTGGCTAAGATTAATATTATACTTTAGAAAGGTTTTCTACAATATGCACTAATAATAATATCAAATGAATCTTGGCGTAGTACGCATGTTTGACTATCATAAGGAGAAATCTCCCCAAGTGTGCGATTTCATTGTGTGTGAGCCGGAAGGCCTTACGGTAGTTTCATTTTTCAAAAAGCATTGCAGATTTCAATTATTAAATGCTTTTGTTGTTGTTTCAAAAATAAAAAATGTATTTGTTTTCTCATACCAGTCCTGTGACTGACCCGGAGTTTATTGTTCCTTTCCTAAACTCTGGGTGCCCACAATTTTCCACACGGCAGTCTAGAGTAGGGTTTTTCAGATAATCAAATAGTAGGTGTAGATTCGGCAGCCTTTAATATCTAGATATTGGCAATCGCATTTGGATCGAGTTGCTTCACTTCAGTGTTGATGGTGATTCTCGCTTTTTGGTGTTTGGAGTCTTCCTAGTCTTTGGAACTTAGGCAATGGAGTCGCTATGTATTGGAGTATCTATCTAGAGGACTTCTGAAGATATTACCTTTTGGAGTTATTTCTTTTCGCGGTTATATATTGGCTCTGATATTATTATATTCATATTGTATCAACTGTTGTATATCAGTGATATTATTCATTTCTTTCGCTGTGTTGTTGTACTTAATGTGTTATAAGCTTCGACGAACCAGATTCGACGTTTTAATCTACGGCATTCGAATACGGGTGAAGTATTCGGTGCCGATTTTCGAAGGTCGAGTCAAGGTCGTTACAACCATCATTAATGATATCATTACCTACAGTAGGAAGAGCCCCGTTAATAAAATAAAAATTTATGATTTTGGTAAAACATCCACTACTATATTACACAAGAAAGGTGGCAAAGGGTCACACTGTATAAGACCACCTTTTGGTTGAATTTTTTTCCTGGTGTGCCGTTTACCATTATACTCGAGTTTTCGGTTCTTCGTAAATCATGATCCAACCTATCTATCTACCGCTAAACCCCCTAGCTAGTAGGTCTTTAGGAAAGAAACAACTAATTGAATTAAAAGCTTTGACAAAATCTAGTTTTAAGAGGGCATAACTTACATTACGATTTATTTAATTTTTTTGAAATTTTGATTAGGGTCAGGGAGCCCAGCCCATATATTAGTTTTATAGTTTTACATGTAAGAAAACTACTAGGAGGTTCAAAAACTATAAAACCTAAAATCAAAAAGGCCATGTATTACCCTATTGTCCATAAAACATTGTCAATCAAAAGAAGAAATTAATCTGTCTGATCTGACATCTTTGAGTATATTCCTATTAAACATGTTATAAATTTCAGTTGAGATTTCATCTTATAGTTAAAGGCTCTTTCATTCCTCTCTGTCCAAATTGCACTCACCATTTGATTGAGCATTTTAACGAGTGGATTAGTTCTTGGCGTCTTCCATCTTATTGCCCTATAGATGTTGAAATGTTCTTCTTTACTCTCATGCACTGGTCTATGATAACCCCCATGCAACGACCCATAATTTTCAATAATTAAAATATTAAATTTAATAAGATTTGGAAATATTAATATTGCAAGAAAATAAAAATTTATGATTTATTAATGAGAAAATAATTAGAATATGATTTAATATTATTGTTTGAATGCTTTTGACAACTATTTTAATGTAATTATAATCAATTGAAATAAATTTTAGGCTAATTTGGTTATAATTGTAAATAATGAAATAAATTAAATGATGTATTAATGATGAGATTGTATGTAATTGATTGAAATAGGTTAATGTAGAATATAAAATTATTTTGGTAAGCATTAATGGATGTGCATTATTATTGTAAAACAACTGTTTTAATTATTTTCTCATTAATTTATCCATTTGAATATCGAATGGGCAATTAACGGAATTAAGGCAGTTGAATGCTGGAATTATATGTTGTTAATTGAAATAAGTTTATTATGAAATAGGAAATCTATTTATTAGTACATGATTTACTGGGTTTTGTACATAAACAATAGACTTGGAAATGTGTTTGATTTATTAGTGTATAATAATTGCTTTAATTATCGTTTTGTTATTTAATCTGTTTAAATTAATTTAAAAATCGATAAAAATCTTATATAACTGAAATATGGCAATTAATGTATTAAAGGATGATAACTATAGAATATTGATGTAATAAAATGTAAATTAATATTAATTCTATCCATAAGATAATAGTTGATTCGATAATAAGAGTGAAATCAAAATAAATGAATTTATTGAAATTTAAATTATAATTAACTGAAAATTTATTGCAATTGCAATGAAATGTTGAAAGTTGTGTAATACTTAATATTGAATTAACATGGAAAGTTTACTTAGAAAGATTATAAATTTATATGTAATAAGCAATGATGAAAATTGTTAACTATTAAATCTAAATTTAAAAAGTGAATAAACCAATTTAATAATAATTTATTTAATTAACGTGAAATTAGCCATTTTGGTCACTGTCTCGGATTTCAAAAAAACTAGTTTTATCGGATCCATAATGGTGAATTATTGTAAGATTTCAAGTTTCGTAGCGATCGGACTTGTCGTTTGATCGTGCGGGCTCAAAACGCGTGGAAATCAATTTAATGAAATCAATTTGAAACAAACTGATTTTAAAAGCTAACTTCTTCATAAAATAGAATTAGGACTTGAAACTTGTTCCATTGAGTTTAAAAATATTGAAAATATCTATTTTGATATATGGAGTGATCCATTTTTGTTTCGGAAGCAGAACGGGCTTTTCGGGTTGTTACCGTCGTTTCAAATCAATTCGATATGTTCATTCTTTCTTATCCAGCATTGTCTAACCCAAGCGGTCTTTTTATTTCTTATTCCTATGCGTTCAAATTTGTATATCTATTCCCATCTCCTCTCTCTAATGGCAGAAACTTATTTTCAATTCCAAAACTGTGACGCCCCACCTCTATACCCACGCTAGCCAAGGACACTACAGGGTAATGCCGTCAACTAACACGGAGAATAAGGCTGGTTGGGAGCGACCATCTATATCCTTGCTCTAACTATCTATTGAATGCATCGATAATAATCATACAAGATCGACATATCCAATGAATACTTAAAACAAAACCATAGGTGGTTGGAGGATCTATCAGAACAGAATATAACAACTCAAATGTAATATACATCACTGAACAGTAGATCATCATATACACATATATAGATACATAACAGAGTTTACAAGATAATACATGTCAAGTGGTATGTCAAACCACAATATACAGACGAGTCAAAAGAATACATATATCAGAGTTACAAATAAAAGGACTACACAAAAAGCTTTAACAAAAAGGAACAAGCTGAATAGTCCCTGCGGAAGCAAAATAGGCTAAGTCCAAAAGCACCTAACCTGAAACATCTCGGTCTGACCCGAGTATAAAATACAAAGGTCAGTCTAGCTAAACAAACCAGTTATAGATTGTTTTTTGATATATGAATACATAAAACAATTAATAAATCCAAAGAAACTGAGTATACTGCAAAATGTATTCAGTTTAATCTATACTGTCTATATACTTTATAATGAAAGTAAAAACACTACAATGTTTCATGGAATTTGATTTCAAAATTGTTCGGAAAATTAGTATTGTTTCTTCCTGTTTGTAACGTTGTATAGATTGTTTGAATTATTCGGGATCTTAGATCTTCTTTAAAGATATTTTGAAGAACACACACCTGTTCCTCAATGCTATAGGTGTATTTGTTGTGACATTATGACAAACTATTTTCTTCATCAAACATTCCATGACTCTAATTAATAAAACAAAGGTTTTTCTTTCACAACATCATCCTATACATATTCTTTTCACCAATATCTACATTTCACCTCCCATATGGATGTGTTTCCTACGTAAACTATTATATAGCTTCACCACCGGATTTCTTAGGCATCATATCATGTGCTAACTTTGGATAGATATTGTTCTTTTCTACATCCAATATTTACAAACAATTTGGTAGTACTATCGAATGTAGTTTAATATTGTTAGAAAAAATGAATGAAGAAGTGGGAAGAGAAAGATTTTGGATGTTGTGTGTATTGAAACAAAGTCCCACATAGTGGAATATTTGTTTCAATACCACCATATATACTACAACCCAATATACTAAATCAAAAGAAAAGAAGAAGGAGGCATGAAGACGTGTGGCAATGAAAGGCTTTGGGCACGTGGGCATGTGGGCTTGGGCCTTCATATTAATGTTAAAATGTTAAGATTACTAACTTAGAAATATTGTGCTTCTTCCCCTTGCAGACCTCTGTTCTGAATTCAATAATTCCTTCAGTTCGTCGTCGCTCCGTCTGCACGCATGGCATATCGGGGCCGGTCCGTTTCATCCTGAGAGACAAATTGCTCATACCCTTCGGTGCATATAAGGAGGCAATATTGTTTCAAGGAAACATATATTCTCTAGACTCGGGCGACTACACTATAAAAATATCTACATTTAGTTGCAATTATTAGCGGCGTTTATAGTAGGAATGCAACTACTACCACTTTTAGTTTTCTTTTTTCCCAATAGTTTTTAACACCGCTAAAATTTTATGCATCCCGCCCACCACTAAAATATACCCTATGTGTTTTTTCCCCATCTTCTGCTCCATACTGTTACGTTTCTACTCTACGCAGCATCTTCTTCGTTCACAGCCGATCGATTCTTCCTCATTTTGCTCGTACCCACGGCCTTGCAATTTATTCCCCCCGAATCACCAGATCTAGGTAATACCGATGCTCAACCTGGGAGACAAATTGCTCATACCCTTCGGCGCATATAAGGAGGCAATATTGTTTCAAGGAAACATATATTCTCTAGACTCGGGCGACTACACTATAAAAAAAATCTACATTTAGTTGCAATTATTAGCGGCGTTTATAGTAGGAATGCAACTACTACCACTTTTAGTTTTCTTTTTTCCCAATAGTTTTTTAGCACCGCCAAAATTTTATGCATCCCGCCCACCACTAAAATATACCCTATGTGTTTTTTCCCCATCTTCTGCTCCATACTGTTACGTTTCTACTCTACGTAGCATCTTCTTCGTTCACAGCCCGATCGATTCTTCCTCATTTTGCTCATACCCACGGCCTTGCTATTTATTCCCCCCGAATCACCAGATCTAGGTAATACCGATGCTCAATTACTCAAATTTTTTGATTTTATTTCACTTCGATGTTTGAATTGGAAACGCGATTCAGTATCGAGTTCAAAATTTTCGTTCTAAAATAGATAGTACATTTTACACAGGTTGCAATCCAGTGTTTTTGTTTATTGTTTTGTTTATTTAAGAAAATACTCGTGCAGATTATTTGTAGTTGGGGTTTGTAACGACTCGAAATTTTCGATCCCGAAAATTTCAGATAGTTATGAAAAAGAAGAAAGAGATAGAAGAAGAAGATCAGAAAACATGAACATCTCACATTTCGCAGTGGATAAAATATAATAACAAATATAACAGTTACAAAAGAACACTATATCTGTCGATTACATTTTAATACATCAGAGTTACACACATACTCATATACTGGACATATACAAATCAACATGTCTCGGATAATCATAAATATATTACAGCGGAAACACTCCATACGTTCTTGCCATCCAGCTCGCCTCCTGAGCTCCAGAACGTCCTTACCTTAAAATCTGTAATACTCGGTCTGACCCAAGAATTACATCAATATAACACCCGGGTCAGGCTGGAAACCAGCGTGAGTAAACCCATCTAACATGGAATACCAAAGCAAACAACTTATATAAAACCCGGGGTAACTCATATCAATTTACAAAGTCATAATTTGTTATAATCATCACTTGTTTCGTACATCAATTTTCTAAGTACCAAAATTTAAATTAAAACAGTCCAATTCATTTAAATCACTTCATTCCAGCCTATAGATTTCACATATCAATCTATAAAATTCGAAGTGGTTTCGGGTATTTCCTAATACCCGACCCCAGTCTCTTCGAGTCTCATGTCATCCTAACCCGAGGTATCCAAATGAGATACACAACATTTCATACCAGAGATATCAACTCATTTCAAGCATTTAATACCATTCAATCATCCATAAGCAAAAATTAATCGCCACCAAAAATTTAATTAATTCAAGTTAAATTTCTAGTTTCAATCACTTAGATTTCTTCACTTGTCATTAATTAATTTTCAAATCAATTAATCAATCATCCCTTCATTATTCATCTTAATTAGTCACCCTGGATTAATTATTCTTCAATTACATTCAAGTAATTATCTTTAATTAACTTCACAATATTAATTATTCTTAACCAAAATCAGTAATTAATCTTTAGTTACTTCTCAAATTAATTAACTATAATTAATTACATTAATCCTTAATTACTTATATTAATTAATTTCTCATAAGTCACTTATTATTGATTGATTTAATCTTAATTAATCAATCTTTAATTACATCATCAATTATATAAATTAATGATTTCCAATTATATTTTAATTTGTTCTAATCTAAATTAATTACTTTAATTCAGCAACAATATTAATCATTCTCGATTAATCTCAACCTATAATTAACTATCTTTTTATTTACTTCATTAAATAAATTAATTACGCTTTAATTAATTATCTTAATAAATCTCTTGATTAATTACACAAAGTAATTATATTTTATTAATTACAT
This sequence comes from Allium cepa, assembly GCA_030765085.1. Classification (NCBI taxonomy): domain Eukaryota; kingdom Viridiplantae; phylum Streptophyta; class Magnoliopsida; order Asparagales; family Amaryllidaceae; genus Allium; species Allium cepa. The sequence goes on along the minus strand of CM060934.1, from coordinate 663,167,477 downwards.
TAAGTAATTACTTATTAAACCACCCAATGATCATTCTAAATTAATTGAACTTAATTAATTAACCCAAATCATTAATTAATTGAATTAATTAATTATCCATTTAAATTACCCTACCTATTTAACGAATCACCAATCATTAAACCCTTATTAACTTTAAAATGAACCATTTTCTTATTTATGATTTAAGTTTAAAACAATTTAAAACCCAAATGCTTCGAGTCAAGCAACAATTAACTCGAGAACCAACCAAAACCAAAGTCACCAAATCATCAGTACACATCAAATCAATTCAATCATTCAACCAATTATTTAAATTTAACCATTTAAATTTAAAAAAATTCAAAGGAGTGAGATTAACTCACCTTTGATTTTCGTTTGCAATCCACTTCTATCTTGACTCGGTTTCTTCACGATTTAAGACCTTGTACAACATTAGATGATTTTATTAATATTTGAACAATTTGAATAATTAATTTTCATTTGATAAATTTAATTTAACTAACAAATAATTTACCTTAGCTAATCTTCTTATAATAAATAATTCTTAGGAACAAAATAATTAAATTCCAAGTTACAAAAATAATTAAAGAAGTCAATCTCTTTAATACAAATATTTAAAATATCCTTTAAAATTTGTATACTTGTTTTATTTTATCCTTGAAATTATATAAATATAAAATAAATCATAGACTTCAAAAAATCTATCTTCACATAAACATTTTCAAATCCCCCTTTTTCCTTTCTTTTGTTTCCTCTTTTCCCAATTTATCAAAATAATTTTCTATATCTTGTGTGTATATATATATATATATAAATTAAATTAGGATTAACACATTTAAAATTTACTGTTTTTAAATTAAAATGGAACGATCTTACTTTACTGCATTTGAATACAAATACATATATATAACAAAATTCTAAATTTGAATGAAATCAATTTTTTACCTTACTACTTGGTCGAAACCGTGATGCCCCTAAAAAAAATGAACCCAAGCCCTTGCCTATCACCCTTTGAAGTCACCTCCTCTTCGCTGCCGCCTGGCTTTGGCCACATCTCAACCTAAACAACTTCGCCACCTTCATCGATCATCTCTAGCTTGCGCATGCCGCTGCCAAAACCCCAAAATCGAGCGTGCCTAGATCGGCTTCGATCCTCCTTCGCGCACGCGAGCGCGCGCACGTGCGCTTCACAACCTTGAGTCGCCCCCGCTAAACCCAATGCGCCGCCTCCCCCTCGCGAGCCTCGACCTTCGCGACTTCGGCTAAGCTTCTCGAGCTCGAGCTCGAGCTCACACCATCACGATTCGATTCGATGCGATTTGGCATGATTTCTTTCATCTTCTTGTTTTTTTAGGAACGACCTGATTCGTTTCCTTCGAGTGATTTTTATTTCTTTCAGAAGGCAGGGGAAAGGAAGTATGTGATTATATAGGAGAGTGGCTTCGAAAATAAGATAACACCCCTTTGATTTTTTTTAATACGCGATCAGATGTAGGTTGGCTCAAGAGGGTAGGTCGCCTGATATAGGGTTTGACTTATTATTTTATTTTATTTCAAAATATCTCGTATTATATATATAGGGAAATCTCGAACTCCGAATCAGACATGCCGCCAGATGTTTATAAAGTTTTATCCGCATTCTGAACTCAATGGAACGTGTTTCGGAACCTAATTCGGTCATATGTGGAAGATAGCTTTTTGAATCGAGTTTAAATATTAAATACCGATTTTTAATTTCAACACGTTTCTCACCCGTACGGACAAGTGGCAACTCCAAACACTATGAAAATTGAAATCCGATAATAATTCAATATTACGGATCCAATGGAACTGGTTTCGTCAAAATTAGAGAATGCGCCTCGGAAGGCTATTTTTAAACGTCAGTTTAAACGATATATTTTCAAAACTGAACAATTCAGTGTTGAATTCAACATTTAAATTTTTTTACTATCTTCAGTATTATCAATATAAATTCTACAACCTTTCAAATTATTTTTAACAGGCTTAAAACTGAAGATTCAATAATTCACCCAATTCAATTTATTAAATCCAACAACTTAATTGCTAAATAATAATAATATTTGAATTCCCGTTAAAAAAATTAACTTTTAAATATTTAAAATCAATTAATTATTCCAATTTAAATTGTTAAAAATTCCGGGTCGTCACATTCCTCCCCCCTTAAAAGAATTTCGTCTCCGAAATTACTAGTTAGGAAGAATGGTCCAATACCCGTTTATTTTTTTAAAACCAATCAGTTATATCAACTTGTCATAACATATCTTTTATTAAAGACCCACTATTACTTCAACCAACTTCCCAAAACCTTCCATAGTTTCCAACAAAATTATTTACTTCATTTATTCAAATCTAAATTTAAATTATCAAAACTTTCTCAAATTTTTTTTCTAACTCTCTAAATTTTCGAAAAATTTCGCCAGAGTCTCCTTTGCGCGGCTAGCTCGTTACAACTACAAAATGCCTCTACCGGCTTCCAAATTCCAAAAGAAATCAAAAAGCCAAGTGGCTAGATCAAAAACCCAATCAAATTTCATATAGAAATTTTAAACACGTACATTTGCCGAGCAAATTTCAATTATCATCTGAAATAAAAAATCCCAATTTTTCTCCTGCTTTATACTACCTGTATATCCAATTTAACCATATCCAACTACAGATCCCAATACCCCTTTTATACATTTTATTACAAATTTTAATATTTATTTCCATTTGACCACTTTAGTTTATATCTATTTTATTCAAATCGGTTATCCCATTTCCATACGAATTCAAGTCATCTTCAACTCTGAATATTTTTTTTTCGTCTTCCATTTATAACTGATTCATATTATTGTTTTAAATTAGTTTCATTCACTAATTTATTTCAGTTTCATAATTAAAATGGTTTTGTCGCTAAAAAAAATTTTCCAAATTTTTTTCAAAAATTTTTCCAATTTTTTTTCAAAAATTTCCGAAATTTTTTGGCAGAGTCTCCTTTGTATGGAGGAGTTTTTGCAATTTGACAAGAGATATAAATATATATACATCGACCCACCCGGTCGGAAAAGCAAAAACAGTTCATATTTCCTATTTTTATTGCGTAGGCGTACCTTTATTTAGCATTTTAAGCAAGCGGCTTATTATTTTAGCAATTAGCGCCACCAAATCCAACCAAACGGCCTTCAGATACCTGTACTTACTCAATTTAAACATGTAAGAATTATATACATGAAGTTTATAACATTTCTGTTACTTAAACAATTACAACACATCAACTCTAAAAGAAATGCATTCTAAATAACTTCCACGAGCAATTTATATGATTTCAACACTAATTCAATTTCTTTCAACCAATTCATATACCATTTCGTTCAATTTTATTGGTTTATAACTCAATTGCTTACATTCAATTTATTTTAACCCAACAGCTCACACTCACTTCAAATGATTCAAAAATAAATTTTTATTTGCTTCTATTAATTCATAGAATTTTAATTACTTTTGTTTTACGTCAAACGACAACTATTTTTATGTAAATTCGACGATATTTGCTTAATATAGAGTATCCATTTTAGTTTATAACTACTTTAAATTAATTTCAACCCATTATGTATTTAATTCCATTTCATTTCTAATTTATTCACCAACCATACATTTGCATTTCATTTCATCTCCGCATTGTTTTCATTTTAAAACTATTTCATTAAGCTTGACAACATTCGATGCTTATATTAATATCCATTTCCCAAATAAATTTAACCTAAATTTTTTATTTAATTGTCTTTCATTCTTACTCGAAACCAAGCTTTTATTGACTTAAGTAATTTTTCTTAAAATTAATACGCCTCACAACTTAAGTTCATTCCGATAACCCAATTCCAATTAAAACTCTGATTTAATTTTTATTTAATCAGACTTCACCCATTTATTCACCCCATTTTTAATTTTTAATTCACCTACTAATTCATTTTCGAATTTTTATTAATACAAAGTCATTCTCAATTTATTTCTACTCACCTGGGTTTTGTTTGCAACTCAAACCATTTCTATTATAATTCACTTTCATTTCATTCGACAACACTTCCCTTGTATTTAATTTACTTGCAAATTTCGTTAAATATTATTCATATCACACTTGAATTTTATTTGTAATTCAAACCATCACTATTTCAATCCAACTCTATTTTATTTTTATTTTTACAACATCTCCACTTATTTAATTCATTATCAAATCCAAGTCGAATCCTATTACAATTCGAATTCATTTCCAAACTCCATTATTAACTTATAATCCATTTGATTTAACCGAGTTAAATTTTACTAATATACTCTATCAACTAATTTATTTAGCTAATTAGCTTACTTCCAACTTTTAATTCAATAATCGATTTTATTACAAAAATCAGTTCATTAAATTTTCTTAAGTTCAATTTTTTTTTAATTCTAGTTTGGATTTTCTTTCATTTTCCAAAATTCCATCATTTTTATTTTAAAATTTAAAAATGCTTTTAAATTCACATAATATTATTAAAATAGCTTTTTATAAAAATACTTATTATAACTCGATGTCTCAACCAATCCATCCTTATTCTCACAGAAATTCGGTCATATGTTGATCAGGCGTAGGACTGAAAGTCTATAAGCACTTGGTAAAACCGTTTCAACACCCAGTGAAAATACTTGGAAAATGTTTTTTTTTAAATATAGAAAACATTTTTTGAAAATAGAGGAAATATCTTTGGTGAGAATGATCTGGAAATCATCACCACCATCCATGGTCGCAGTTACATCCTGGGTGACGTTGCCATCGCAGCAAAAGTCCATGTAACTGTAGGCACTCCGCGCCCCTCGATTACGCCATGAAACCCACAACAGATCGCAGTTACATTCCAGGGTTACGTTGCCATCGCAGCAAAAGTCCATGTAACTGTAGACATCAGCGCCCTCAATTTTCGCTGTCAAAATGAAACTTCTCCACTCCTACATAAGTCGCAGTCTACCGATGTAAAATCAAACGCAGACCGTTGGCTCTTAGCGGCACACACGACTTTCACTATGTTACCATATGTCGCAGTCTACCGATATAAAATCAAACGTAGACTGTTGGCTCTCAGCGGCACACACGACTTTCACCATGTTAGCATAGGTCGTAGTCTACCGATATAAAATCAAACGTAGACTGTCGGCTCTCAGTGGCACACATGACTTTCGCTATGGTCTGCAGTAGATCGTAGTGACATCGAATTACACTATCGTCATAGCAAAACCCAAATGCCTCTATAGGCATCAGTGCCCCTCGACTTTCGCTACACACTACTCATAATCATCAGGAACTAGTTTTGTCCGGACTCCTCACAGGACAACTTTAGAATCCCCCTAGAGTTCAAGGTAGCACCACCCGTTGGCACTCATGAGAAGTTCATTTCAAGGGAGCGCCTTTTTTCCCAGAGCCATTATCAAAACGCTTTATACTATACACATATAGTATCTTTCAAATCATACACCTAGTACGATCTCATTCAAAGCTCCTTTACACAAAATCGATTATCCTAAAATCGATAATTCTCAAACTAGGCTTTCCAAATTCCAATATTGATTTTACCCAAAAATCAAAAGCCTTTCCAAATCCAAAGGTTCCCAAAACCTTTTCCCAAAATCCTCATAAGATCCTTTATATATATATATATATATATATAGATATATATATATAATTATTCTAAAAACTTTGGACATTTCAAACTTGTATTAAATTCCTTTTATACTTCAAATACTTTCAAAACCCTTTTCTTCTGGTTATATATTCACAAGGGAGATTTATCTTATATAACCAAGATATATAACTTTGTTTATTCAAAATCAAATATTCAAATTTAATTACTCTTTTCAATGTCAATTTTATTCAAATCCGTACGATGTACACTTATCATTCGTAGGCTAAACCAATCTGATCGCTCACTCGATCACACAATTTCACTTCCGAAATAGTATCGTCCATCCGACTTCCTAGTGCGGACACAGATCTGTTTTCTTGATCAGAAACCGTCATTCTCCTTGCATAGCCATAACTATGATAGAGAATATTCAGAACTAATCAACAATCCATATCCAGGTTCGCCGTCGAAAATCGAGTGAAAAATCCCAACTCGGATCGATAAACTATCTCGAAATTCCTCCAAAGGTGTACCCACGTGGCAATGGGAAGTTCCTTGGCCTGTCCAATCACCAATACGCACCTTGTACGATTTTAGTTGTAGAACCTGCCATCTAACATGGTAGCTATAGTAGGCATACTATAATGGTACGTATGCTGGCTAAGATTAATATTATACTTTATAAAGGTTTTCTACAATATGCACTAATAATAATATCAAATGAATTTTGGCGTAGTACGCATGTTTGACTATCATAAGGAGAAATCTCCCCAAGTGTGCGATTTCATTGTGTGTGAGCCGGAATGCCTTATCGTAGTTTCATTTTTCAAAAAGCATTGCAGATTTCAATTATTAAATGCTTTTGTTGTTGTTTCAAAAATAAAAAATGTATTTGTTTTCTCATACCAGTCCTGTGACTGACCCGGAGTTTATTGTTCATTTCCTAAACTCTGGGTGCCCACAATTTTCCACACGGCAGTCTAGAGTTGGGTTTTTCAGATAATCAAATAGTAGGTGTAGATTCGGCAGCCTTCAATATCTAGATATTGGCAATCGCATTTGGATCGAGTTGCTTCACTTCAGTGTTGATGGTGATTCTCGCTTTTTGGTGTTTGGAGTCTTCCTAGTCTTTGGAACTTAGGCAATGGAGTCGCTATGTATTGGAGTATCTATCTAGAGGACTTCTGAAGATATTACCTTTTGGAGTTATTTCTTTTCACGGTTATATATTGTCTCTAATATTATTATATTCATATTGTATCAACTGTTGTATATCAGTGATATTATTCATTTCTTTCGATGTGTTGTTGTACTTAATGTGTTATAAGCTTCGGCGAACCAGATTCGACGTTTTAATCTACGGCATTCGAATACGGGTGAAGTATTCGGTGCCGATTTTCGAAGGTCGAGTCAAGGTCGTTACAACCATCATTAATGATATCATTACCTACACTAGGAAGAGCCCCGTTAATAAAATAAAAATTTATGATTTTGGTAAAACATCCACTACTATATTACACAAGAAAGGTGGCAAAGGGTCACACTGTATAAGACCACCTTTTGGTTGAATTTTTTTCCTGGTGTGCCGTTTACCATTATACTCGAGTTTTCGGTTCTTCGTAAATCATGATCCAACCTATCCATTTACCGCTAAACCCCCTAGCTAGTAGGTCTTTAGGAAAGAAACAACTAATTGAATTAAAAGCTTTGACAAAATCTAGTTTTAAGAGGGCATAACTTACATTACGATTTATTTAATTTTTTTGAAATTTTGATTAGGGTCAGGGAGCCCAGCCATATATTAGTTTTATAGTTTTACATGTAAGAAAACTACTAGGAGGTTCAAAAACTATAAAACCTAAAATCAAAAAGGCCATGTATTACCCTATTGTCCATAAAACATTGTCAATCAAAAGAAGAAATTAATCTGTCTGATCTGACATCTTTGAGTATATTCCTCTTAAACATGTTATAAATTTCAGTTGAGATTTCATCTTATAGTTAAAGGCTCTTTCATTCCTCTCTGTCCAAATTGCACTCACCATTTGATTGAGCATTTTAACGAGTGGATTAGTTCTTGGCGTCTTCCATCTTATTGCCCTATAGATGTTGAAATGTTCTTCTTTACTCTCATGCACTGGTCTATGATAACCCCCATGTAACGACCCATAATTTTCAATAATTAAAATATTAAATTTAATAAGATTTGGAAATATTAATATTGCAAGAAAATAAAAATTTATGATTTATTAATGAGAAAATAATTAGAATATGATTTAATATTATTGTTTGAATGCTTTTGACAACTATTTTAATGTAATTATAATCAATTGAAATAAATTTTAGGCTAATTTGGTTATAATTGTAAATAATGAAATAAATTAAATGATGTATTAATGATGAGATTGTATGTAATTGATTGAAATATGTTAATATAGAATATAAAATTATTTTGGTAAGCATTAATGGATGTGCATTATTATTGTAAAACAACTGTTTTAATTATTTTCTCATTAATTTATCCATTTGAATATCGAATGGGCAATTAACGGAATTAAGGCAGTTGAATGCTGGAATTATATGTTGTTAATTGAAATAAGTTTATTATGAAATAGGAAATCAATTTATTGGTACATGAATTACTAGGTTTTGTACATAAACAATAGACTTGGAAATGTGTTTGATTTATTAGTGTATAATAATTGCTTTAATTATCGTTTTGTTATTTAATCTATTTAAATTAATTTAAAAATCGATAAAAATCTTATATAACTGAAATATGGCAATTAATGTATTAAAGGATGATAACTATAGAATATTGATGTAATAAAATGTAAATTAATATTAATTCTATCCATAAGATAATAGTTGATTCAATAATAAGAGTGAAATCAAAATAAATGAATTTATTGAAATTTAAATTATAATTAACTGAAAATTTATTGCAATTGCAATTAAATGTTGAAAGTTGTGTAATACTTAATATTGAATTAACATGGAAAGTTTACTTAGAAAGAATATAAATTTATATGTAATAAGCAATGATGAAAATTGTTAACTATTAAATCTAAATTTAAAAAGTGAATAAACCAATTTAATAATAATTTATTTAATTAACGTGAAATTAGCCATTTTGGTCACTGTCTCGGATTTTGACAAAACTAGTTTTATCGGATCCGTAATGGTGAATTATTGTAAGATTTCAAGTTTCGTAGCGATCGGACTTGTCGTTTGATCGTGCGGGCTCAAAACGCGTGGAAATCAATTTAATGAAATCAATTTGAAACAAACTGATTTTAAAAGCTAACTTCTTCATAAAACAGAATTAGGACTTGAAACTTGTTCCATTGAGTTTAAAAATATTGAAAATATCTATTTTGATATATGGAGTGATCCATTTTTGTTTCGGAAGCAGAACGGGCTTTTCGGGTTGTTACCGTCGTTTCAAATCAATTCGATATGTTCATTCTTTCTTATCCATCATTGTCTAACCCAAGCAGTCTTTTTATTTCTTATTCCTATACGTTCAAATTTGTACATCTATTCCCATCTCCTCTCTCTAATGGCAGAAACTTATTTTCAATTCCAAAACTGTGACGCCCCACCTCTATACCCACGCTAGCTAAGGACACTACAGGGTAATGCCGTCAACTAACACGGAGAATAAGGCTAGTTGGGAGCGACCATCTATAGCCTTGCTCTAACTATCTATTGAATACATCGATAATAATCATACAAGATCAACATATCCAATGAATACTTAAAACAAAACCATAGGTGGTTGGAGGATCTATCAGAACAGAATATAACAATTCAAATGTAATATACATCACAGAACAGTATATCATCATATACACATATATAGATACATAACAGAGTTTACAAGATAATACATGTCAAGTGGTATGTCAGACCACAATATACAGACGAGTCAAAAGAATACATATATCAGAGTTACAAATAAAAGGACTACACAAAAAGCTTTAACAAAAAGGAACAAGCTGAATAGTCCATGCGGAAGCAAAATAGGCTAAGTCCAAAAGCACCTAACCTGAAACATCTCGGTCTGACCCGAGTATAAAATACATGGGTCAGTCTAGCTAAACAAATCAGTTAGATAAACTAAACAACAATAAGCCTGCAAGGTTACAAGGTATAGCAAATATCTCTAAAAGAGATAACACAATCATCTATCAAAAGATGAATCATATGATAACAAAACAAGCCTCATATCATCGGCAACTCATAGAAACAAAGGATAGGAATATCCCAAAGCAAGCCAAAAGGCAAATAACAAATACCAATAAGGTATACAAGTTCCACAAGGTAATCGCTACTCATCATGCGGCTCAAAAAGACCAACACCGAAGGGCGATACTAAGGGAATATACATATGAATGAAACATCAGAAAATTTGCTCGAGCTCAGTACTGTACAAATAAGGATCCATGAGCTCGAAGACTCCAAACCCAATATCACCCATGCGGCTCATAACGACCAACATTGGAAGCGATACTAAAGGGCAACCCAATATCACCCATGCGGCTCATAACGACCAACATCGGAAGCGATACTAAAGGGCAACAAACCCGAAGGCACAAACCCGAAGGCAACATACCCGAAGGCAACAAACCGTAGTGGTGAAGGTCAAAGACCCAATACTAGACACCACTAACTGGCGGAATGTGTCATAACTCTCAAAAAGGAATCCGAAAAGTGGTAACGTGAGTCCCATAACCACTCGTTCACACTAAACGGTTTACGATCCGTTAGTTAATTTCACACTCAAAGCAGTACAAAGTTCACCTCATATCATCGGTAAACCAAACCCGAAGGTTAAAACGATCAATTGAATAGGTCGGGGATTAATCGGAAAGATAAACACACAGATTTATGGTCCGTGTTTTGCCTAACCATTTAATCACCCTTCCACTTCGCTCGAAGTGCGAAATTGTGCGTGTGTTTTAAATAGAATTTATAAATCGGAGAAGCGAACTTTTAATAAGATTTGAAGAAATCATTTATAAAACCCGTGAATGAATTCAAAAGGGAATCATTAAGGTCAAATATGCATAAACAACTAGTTAGAATCAATATACATCGATAAAAGTGAAAATCACAAAGAAATAGGCACACTGGACAAAATAAAGCAGGTCAGTCGACTGACCTACTGCAGTCAGTCGACTGAACCATAACCCGAGAGTTTTTGAAATCTACAGTCAGTCGACTGACTGCAGGGGTTCAGTCGACTGGCTGTAGCTGGAAATGTTTTCCAGCTTAGCAAATGGAGGAACAAACTCACCCCATTTGCAACATGTCGAGTAATGGACTTAAGGGGTTTTTGCCAAATCGATAACCCAACACCATTGACTCCAATACACTACCAAAAACCATGATCAAACATTAAAGTTATGATTTCCAAGGATTTGACTCCAAAACACCAAAAAGTGAAATGTTCACCAATTCAATTCAAACCAAAGGCAAGAGCATATGAACAAGTGCTAGGAACTCATACCCAACATCAATGAAATCAAGAGAAGTAGATGTGAGTTCAAAACTCACCTTCTAATTCAAAAACAAAGAAGAAGGAGTTCAATTTGCAAGGAGAAGACCAACAAATCTCCACTTCAACTCTACTAGCTTCAATCTAAGAATAAAACAAGTATTTTCCTAAGTTAGGTTTAGGAAATTTCTGAGATTGAAGAGAGAAAGAGATAGAGAAGATGAAGAGGAGCTTACCAATGGCTTCTCTATGATTTTGGAGCAAGAAATCAAGTTTACAAGAAGAAACTAGGGCTTGCAATTTCTGTTTCCTCTTCCCTTCCACCATTTTCAGTTTTCTTAAGCTTAAGAAATGAAATGAGGGTGAATGGATGAAGAGAGGGCTGAGTTAGGGGTTTAAACTAACAAATGGGCTGAACCCAAACCCAAAACCCAAAACCCAAATAGAAAAGTTGCAAAAATTCACAAACTCCAAACATATCGAAGCTTATACTCAAAAAGATCGCAAACGCCATTTTGGAACCAATGGAAATGTTTTCGAGTTCCAATTTGGCCATTTGCGAAAAGTAACATTTCAGACCCAAAAATCCGACTAATGTCACTATATTTAAATACAATATTTAAATATAAAATCGTTAAATATGCGGGTTGTTACAGATCTCCCCTCCTTACAAAATTGCGTCCCCGCAATTCCTAGAGACGATATTTGTAACAACTACATACATACAACATTCAAAAGAAAAGAAAATAAGATTGAGATGAAAAGATAAACTCACCGTTGCCAAGCGGACCATTGAACTTTAACGAGCGGCACGTCCTTGTACCGAAGGTGTCGCACCTCCGTGTCAACTACGCGAATAGGCTGCTGCACAATAGATAAATCCAGTGAGATCTCAAGCTCAAGCAAATCAGGAGGAGTAATAACAGAATCCGACTCCCGTAGACACTTTCGAAGTTGAGAGACGTGAAACACTTCATGAATGCCAGATAAATGAGTAGGGAGTGAAACTCTATAAGCCACAGGGCCAATACATTTATTAATAGAAAATGGTCCTATATAGCGAGGAGCCAATTTCCCAGTCGTACTGAAGCGCATAACCCCTTTCAAAGGAGAAACACGAATAAAAACAAGATCACCAATCGAGAACTCGAGAGGCTTCCTACGACTATCCGCGTAGGATTTTTGACAGCTCTGTGCCTCTTTCATTCTCAACCGGATGAGATCAATCTTCTCGGAAGAATCACGAACAAAATCTGGACCAAGAATAAGTTTCTCCCCAGATTCCAACCAACAAGAAGGTGATCGACATGGCCTTCCATATAAGGCTTCGAAAGGAGCCATACCGATACTAGATTGAAAACTATTGTTGTAGAAGAACTCTACAAGAGGTAGGTGATCCTCCCAACAACCACCGAAATCAAAAATACAAATACGGAGAAGATCTTCCAAGATATGGTTCACCCGTTCAGTCTGTCCGTCAGACTGCGGATGATAAGCTGTGCTAAAATTAAGCTTTGTTCCTAAAGCTTGTTGAAGACTCTGCCAAAAATGACTCGTGAATAAAGGATCACGGTCACTCACAATAGAACTAGGAACACCGTGAAGTCTCACGATTTCCTTGACATACAACTTAGCCAAATGCGAAGCAGTCCTATTAGACTTAATAGGGATAAAATGAGCAGACTTAGTGAGGCGATCAACAATAACCCAGATACTAGAATGGCCTGATCTCGAACAAGGTAGGCCGTCAATGAAATCCATAGAAATCTGATCCCATTTCCACAATGGAATCTCTAGAGACTGAAGAAGACCCGAAGGACGTTGATATTCGGCCTTAATACGCTGACAAGTTATGCAATTACTCACATAACCCGCCACATCACGCTTCATGCCCTCCCAATAATAAAGGCGATGCATATCGGCATACATCTTGCTACTACCAGGATGGACAGTATACTTAGAACAGTGACAGTCGTCAAGAATGTCATGCCTAAGTGCAAAATCAGAAGGCACAAAAAGACGGTTCTTCTTACGAAGACACCCTTGAGAATCAATGCTAAAATCCCGCAATGCCTCATCACAGGATCCAGACTCATAAAGTTGAATAAGATGCAACAAATCAGGATCACGCCGCTGAGCATCGGCAATACGATCCAATAAAACGGGTCGAGCTCCCAAACTAAATAATAGAATAGGAGAAATAGAAGATGAACCTCGATCACGGATTTCACAAAAAGATAGAGTCTCAAGAATATCCCATTCGACAAGCATCATAGAAATAACAGCCAAATGTTTGCGACTAAGCGCATCTGCAACACGATTACCCATACCAGGGGTGTACAGGATATCAAAGTCATAGGAAGCAAGAAACTCGAACCAACGCTATTGTCTCATATTGAGTTCCTTCTGAGTGAACAGATACTTCAAAGATTTATGATCGGTATAAAGAATGAAGCGCTCGCCCAATAAATAGTGTCGCCAAATCTTTAAGGCAAAGACAATGGCGGCTAACTCAAGATCATGAGGGGGATAGCGAACTTCATTCGGACGCAGTTGCCTAGAAGCATAAGCAACTACCCGATCCTTCTGCATAAGAACAGCACCGAGACCACTACCACAAGCATCGGTGTAGACAACAAGATCATGATTCCCTTCGGGAACCACAAGAATAGGAGCATTAGTGAGAAGTTCCTTCAATGTCAGAAAGGAAGCTTCACACTTATCGGACCAAATAAATTGAATGCCTTTCCGAGTAAGGCTGGTGAGAGGAAGCACAACACGGGAAAAATCCTTAATGAACCGACGGTAATAACCCGCCAATCCAAGGAAACTACGAATCTCATGCACATTCTCGGGCCTCTTCCAATACTAAATGGCTTCGATCTATGAGGGATCGACTGAAATGCCATCGGAAGATACATCATGGCCTAAGAACTTAACCCTATTCTCCCAAAAATGGCACTTGGAGAATTTGGCTCTAAGCTGATGATGACGGAGAGTACTCAAGACAATTCTCAAGTGATTAGCATGCTCGGCTTCCGACTTAGAATAAATAAGGATATCATCAATGAACACAAGCATGAACTTGTCGAGATATTCTCGGAATACTCGATTCATGAGATCAACAAAGAAAGCAGGAGCGTTTATCAAACCGAACGGCATAACGAGCCACTCAAAAGAACCATAACGTGTGCGGAAAGCGGTAAGAGGAATGTTATCCTCCGCGACTCGTAACTGATGAAAACCCGTGGCAAGGTCAAGCTGAGAAAAGACCTTAGCACCACTCAATAGATCGAACATATCATCGATCCTAGGCAATGGATACCTATTCCTGATGGTTAACTCGTTAAGCTTGCGATAGTCAATGCAAAGCCTAAGAGTTCCATCAGACTTCTTCACAAAGACGACCGCGGATCCCCACGGAGAAAAACTGGACTGAATCAACTGCTTGGACTCAAGCTCTAAAAACTGCTTCTTGAGTTCCTCATTTTCCCTTGTAGACATCCTCGTGGGAGGACGACTAACTGGCTGCGCGCCTGGAATGAGATCAATGCGGAACTCAATTGCCCGCTTAGGTGGCAATCCCTAGACAGGCTCAAAAACATCTGAAAAGTCACAAGCAATAGGAATACGAGATATGTCGTCATCATCTCGTGAATCAAGAGAATATAAAGCCATTTCAGAATTATCCACATCCGGAAGAACAAGAGATAGCTGAGTAGGCGAATCCGGACGTCGAAGATACAAAATTCACTCCGAACAAATAATCCTGGCATCATATTTCACTAGCCAGTCCATACCAAAACCATACCAAATCCCAGACAAGATATAACGTGCAGATTCGCACGAAAAGAAAAGCCACATAAAACAATCTCAATATCATCACAAAGCAAGCTAAGGGTCGTGGATCCCCCAATAGGATTCGCAATCCTCAATGAAGTAACCATGGAAGAAACATCCAAGGATAAATCATCAACAAGCTTTTTCGATATGAAGGAATGTGAAGCACCCGTATCGAAAAGAACTCGTGTACTATGATTATGAAATAAAATAGAACCTTCCCAAATAGATGGAGATATACCTTTGGGCTGAGAAGGACCTTCAGAAACCTTGGCGGCATCAAGCTTGCTAGACTTGGCACCAGCCGGAACAGTAGGGAAAGCTGAAACATGATGACCTTCCTTCTTGCAATAGCGGCAGAAGAGAGGCTTAGGACAAGCTCGAATAATATGATCAGGTGAACCACAATTGAAACACTTCCGAATGAAAGATGTTCCGGAAGACTGAGGCTGAGAGCTAGGACCACCATTCTTCTTCTTCTTAGAAGGAAAAGGCCTGGACTTATGAATTGGAAACTGCCTCTTGTTGGGGTTCTTGGAAACCTCAACATCAACATCACTATCACACTCCTTCTCGACAGTCTCGAGATGAAGCGCAGAATCAACCAACTCCTCAAAAGAAAGCTTAAGCTGGAGCAACAAAGACTTCTTAAGATATTTCTTAAGACCAGAGACAAACTTCAAATTCTTCTTATAAGAAGTGCTAATGAATTCAAGACCATATTTAGATAAAGCCTCGAATGATGCAACATACTCAGAAACAGAAGATTTCCCTTGCTTCACTCAAGGAAGCGACGGGTCAATAAAACTTTTTCAGATTCAGGAACGAACTTGAGTTCAAATCGCTCCCGAAACTGAGTCCAAGAAAGAGTAGACTCATCAATCTCGGCTATAAGAAGCTCATACCAATCAAGAGTACGCTCTTGTAATAAGCTAGAAGTTACAAGAACTCTATCATGGTCAGAAAGATCCATGCGAGAGAAGATACGCTCGCACGTGCGAAACCAAGCTTGGACTTCAAGAACAGACTCGGAGCCCTTAAACGGCTTTCCTCCAAGATGAGCAAAATCACTACACTGGCGTGCAAAGGCAGACTTGCGAGGTGGAGACACTCGAGGAGGAACTGGAGGCTGAGTGCTCCTAAACAATTCCAAAAACTGATCGGCAGACATATAAACGCCATCCGGATGTGAGCCACTGGATTGCCCAGCATCCGAACGTCGTCCCCTGCCTCTTCCATCCATACGCTGAAGGTAAGATAAGAACAAGATTATTCACAAGGTAGATAATCAAGATGGAATACTACAGAATAAAATACATTCCTAGACGTATTCCCCAAATTCTATCTAACCTTGATGGTAGAAGGGAAAGAGAGACACGATGATTCAAAGATTGGTATCACTTATACACTTTGATGTACCGTAATATGTGCATCTATTCTGTGTTTATCATATTTTGTTCTGAACTCAGCTCTGATACCACGCTATGACGCCCCACCTCTATACCCACGCTAGCCAAGGACACTACAGGGTAATGCCGTCAACTAACACGGAGAATAAGGCTGGTTGGGAGCGACCATCTATATCCT
Source organism: Allium cepa (assembly GCA_030765085.1). Classification (NCBI taxonomy): domain Eukaryota; kingdom Viridiplantae; phylum Streptophyta; class Magnoliopsida; order Asparagales; family Amaryllidaceae; genus Allium; species Allium cepa. The sequence continues at coordinate 663,150,896 of CM060934.1, read as the reverse complement.
TGCTCTAACTATCTATTGAATACATCGATAATAATCATACAAAATCGACATATCCAATGAATACTTAAAACAAAACCATAGGTGGTTGGAGGATCTATCGGAACAGAATATAACAACTCAAATGTAATATACATCACAGAACAGTAGATCATCATATACACATATATAGATACATAACAGAGTTTACAAGATAATACATGTCAAGTGGTATGTCAAACCACAATATACAGACGAGTCAAAAGAATACATATATCAGAGTTACAAATAAAAGGACTACACAAAAAGCTTTAACCAAAAGGAACAAGCTGAATAGTCCCTGCGGAAGCAAAATAGGCTAAGTCCAAAAGCACCTAACCTGAAACATCTCGGTCTGACCCGAGTATAAAATACAAGGGTCAGTCTAGCTAAACAAATCAGTTAGATAAACTGAACAACAATAAACCTGCAAGGTTACAAGGTATAGCAAATATATCTAAAAGAGATAACACAATCATCTATTAAAAGATGAATCATATGATAACAAAACAAGCCTCATATCATCTGCAACTCATAGAAACAAAGGATAGGAATATCCCAAAGCAAGCCAAAAGGCGAATAACAAATACCAATAAGGTATACAAGTTCCACAAGGTAATCGCTACTCATCATACGGCTCAAAAAGACCAACACCGAAGGGCGATACCAAGGGAATATACATATGAATGAAACATCAGAAAATTTGCTCGCGCTCAGTGCTGTACAAACAAGGATCCATGAGCCCGAAGACTCCAAACCCAATATCACCCATGCGGCTCATAACGACCAACATCGGAAGCGATACTAAAGGGCAACCCAATATCACCCATGCGGCTCATAACGACCAACATCGGAAGCGATACTAAAGGGCAACAAACCCGAAGGCACATACCCGAAGGCAACATACCCGAAGGCAACATACCCGAAGGCAACAAACCGTAGTGGTGAAGGTCAAAGACCCAGTACTGGACACCACTAACTGGCGGAATGTGTCATAACTCTCAAAAAGGAATCCGAAAAGTGGTAACGTGAGTCTCATAACCACTCGTTCGCACTAAACGGTTTACTATCCGTTAGTTAATTTCACACTCAAAGCAGTACAAAGTTCACCTCATATCATCGGTAAACCAAACTCGGAGGTTAAAACGATCAATTGAATAGGTCGGGGATTAATCGGAAAGATAGACACACAGATTCATGGTCCGTGTTTTGCCTAACCATTTAATCACCCTTCCACTTCGCTCGAAGTGCGAAATTATGCGTGTGTTTTAAATAGAATTTATAAATCGGAGAAGCGAACTTTTAATACGATTTGAAGAAATCATTTATAAAACCAGTGAATGAATTCAAAAGGGAATCATTAAGGTCAAATATGCATAAACAACTAGTTAGAATCAATATACATCGATAAAAGTGAAAATCACAAACAAATAGGTACATTGGACAAAATGAAGTAGGTCGGTCGACTGGCCTACTGCAGTCAGTCGACTGAACCATAACCCGAGAGTTTTTAAACTCTACAGTCAGTCGACTGACTGCAGGAGGTCAGTCGACTGGCTGTAGCTGGAAATGTTTTCCAGCTTAGAAAATGGAGGAACAAACTCACCCCATTTGCAACATGTCGAGCAATGGACTTAAGGGGATTTTGCCAAATCGATAACCCAACACCATTGACTCCGATTCACTACCAAAAACCATGATCAAACATTAAAGTTATGATTTCCAAGGATTTGACTCCAAAACACCAAAAAGTGAAATGTTCACCAATTCAATTCAAACCAAAGGCAAGAGCATATGAACAAGTGCTAGGAAATCATACCCAACATCAATGAAATCAAGAGAAGTAGATGTGAGTTCAAAACTCACCTTCTAATTCAAAAACAAAGAAGAAGGAGTTCAATTTGCAAGGAGAAGACCAACAAATCTCCACTTCAACTCTACTAGCTTCAATCTAAGAATAAAACAAGTATTTTCCTAAGTTAGGTTTAGGAAATTTCTGAGATTGAAGAGAGAAAGAGATAGAGAAGATGAAGAGGAGCTTACCAATGGCTTCTCTATGATTTTGGAGCAAGCAATCAAGTTTACAAGAAGAAACTAGGGCTTGCAATTTCTATTTCCTCTTCCTTTCCACCATTTTCAGTTTTCTTAAGCTTAAGAAATGAAATGAGGGTGAATGGATGAAGAGAGGGCTGAGTTAGGGGTTTAAACTAACAAATAGGCTGAACCCAAACCCAAAACCCAAAACCCAAATAGAAAAGTTGCAAAAATTCACAAACTCCAAACATATCGAAGCTTATACTCAAAAAATCGCAAACGCCATTTTGGAACCAATGGAAATGGTTTCGAGTTCCAATTCGGCCATTGGCGAAAAGTAACATTTCGGACCCAAAAATCCGACTAACGACACTATATTTAATACAATATTTAAATATAAAATCGTTAAATATGCGGGTTGTTACAAAAACCCTATTTCAATTTCAAATTCAAATCAAAAATAAAACTCCTCAAATCTGTAGCAAATTATATATTTTTGGAAAGCTCTCGACGAGCGTAATCTAGATCTGCTATTCGTTTTCGCAATCGAGCTTTGGTTTGTTCAGAAAGGATTGAAACATTCTCGGCCATCGATTTTGATGTTTGATTAACGACGATGGATCGTCGATTCGAGGGTACAGTTGTATAGAGATTGTCATGGGGAGTTCATCCAAGTGGTTTGTTTGGAGAATCGATGGTGGGATTGTCATTAAAAATTGATTAGGGTTTGATGACATAGGTTGAGGCTGCTCAATTTCGAGCATCGTTCGGTGGCGCCTGGCCATGCATGGGCGAGATGGACGAAGGGAGGTCACGGTCGAGCTCTAATGTGGGCGATGGTGGCTCGATCGACGGCAGGTTGGGGCGTGCATTCTTGAGTTTGTCGGCGACTGCTTCTTGTCGCGCACGACATGTCATTGGGCTAGGGTTTCGCGTTGATAAGGCTTAGGGATGACATGGATGTGGTAATGTCCTTTTGTTTTTTTTTTGTTTTTTTAATTTTAATTTAGTTTTAAAACGTTCTAACCTTAATAACCTTTTCATATAAACTCGGATTTAGGCACGATTTTATCTGCTGCGATCGTATCGGAATTTGGAAATTTTGGCACTCGTTTCAACGAGTTCTGAGACTGTTGGATTTTTGGGCTATTTTTGGGTTTTAAATCGTCGACAAACCAAAGGTGAGTGTTTTAACCCAATCATGAATACTAAATTATCTTATGTTAGTTGGATTAAATTTATGATGTGATTTGAAATTTCTTGATTGTTGTTTCGTATTTAAATGGTCTTTTACGTTAAATTTGAATTTATATTGAATTTAATTGCCATTTAGTTTAATATTGAAATTTAATTTGCCAGTTAAATACCTGTTAATGATAACCAGTAAATTGTTGTTAATATTGGATGATTTGAATGATGATTGTATTGTATGTTCAATTGTTGATATTTGGATGATTGGATGGATGTTGTTGGTTGACATTTTGGATGATTGGTTGTTTATTTATGTCTATATCTCTGTTATACCTATGGGTTGAAATAATAAACCCGAGCAGCTTTCATTGATTTGAAAATTTTGATTTTGAAACTGGTTGAGATGATATATACCCATATAATTTCTTGAATTTGGATTATTTATTGGAATTGAATTTTTTGAAAAGGTTTAAGTTAATTTAAACTTTGGATTTATTTTAATTAAAATGATTAAGATTAGTATTTCAAATTATTTGAAATCTTTTAAATAATTATATCCACGTTGTGCACTTGATAGGAGATGGAAACTTCCATAACATATCTGAAACCATTGCACTAATATTCCTATATTACTTATTTTGATTTTACTTATATAAGATCTTTTAGTTCCAACTCGAGTGTTTTGTCTTTTCATTATGCTCGGGTCAGTTTGAGCTTTCAGTGTATTGAAGACTGTTTTCTGGAAGAAGAAGACGAAGATTCAGTATATTATTGCTATTTATTATTATTATCCCACCGCATCATGTGTTTCACTGCATTATTTGTTTATTCCTGTTGTATATTTAACTTTGATTTGAATTATAAAAGTGTAATCAAATGTTATTGTAAAATAGCTCCATGAACTGTTTATTTGATTACTATATTTTGTTATTCCGTCATGAGATTCTATGTTTTTGGTTTACCTTCTTTTTCTTTTATTTTCTTATTTACCCAATTAACAATCCTCCCTTTTGAATGGTTTGAATTAGACATGTGTGGTTTACTGCTAATTTAAACCATCCAAAAAGGTGTGTTGTTACACCCCAATGGCAAGCATCCTCTCCTAGATGGAGTACATACCGACACTCAAAAAATATATGAGTGTTTGTTTTGGATCCATTGCCACAGAATAGGCATTTTTCTTCGTGAATTATGCCTCCCTAAAATAGTTTGTCTTTTGTAAGATGGCATTTTCCATGACTTTCCCTAGTAAGAAATTTTCTTTAGCCGGGCTTCCCATACTCTATATTCTGGCAGCCCAAGGGGAACACTCTTGTTCTTGAATCATAGATTTATGGATTAGGAAGATCGAGTGTGTCTTATATGCATTTTTCTAAAGTACAACTGCTGAATGACTAAAATTTTTTGACGTTACGAATGAGAATACTTAATTTTAAATACTCAAATTATATTCAAAATTAATAAATAATAAGAAAATCAATTATTAATAAAACAACTCAATTTTTATTGACGTATTTTTATTTTTATTTATAGGATTTTCCCATAATTTTTAGTTTGGAAATTATTTAAACTATCGTTTGACGATCGTTCGAAAAATAATGATATTTTTGTAATTTTATAGAATAAGATAACCAGCGTATATTATTATTGTTTTGTGATCGTATCTCGTTTTTTTGTGCGATCATACTTTTATTTTTTTATCTACGGTTCGTACATGAACTAAATTTTATGCAGCGAGATATTAGAAACTGAAAAATAAAACTAAATCAAAACATAGGAAAATCAATATCACTTGCTTTTTTTCATTCTTTTCATAGTTATATTGGCTATTTCCTAGAAAACAAATAAAACAAGTAAATCCACCTTCTTTAAAATTCAAAACAAATGTTTTACAAATTGAAAATTTACGAAGTTAAGATCTTTGGGTTCGTAGGAGATAAATCTACAAATCTATGTGTGTATAGGGGGATACGGTCATGTTTTGGCTAAAGTTGGTTTTGGGTTAGATGCTTGGGTTTCAGTTTGGTCATGATTTGATAGAAATTAGGTGAATCGAAGGTTGGATTTAGGTTTGTAGTAGCAAGAGGCGTCAATGGTGCGAATTTGAGGATGTTCTATCCTCGTTTGATGTGTGCGACTTTTTCGGGTTGGGTGTGTCTAGGTACATGTTGCTTTTGGTGTAGGTTCAACCAAGCTAGATGGAGATGGGTAGATTGGATAGCTCTTGCAACATGGAGTGTAATAGAGTTGGCGGATTGTGATTCTGTGGTATGTAGGCAGATTAAGGAGGAGAGTGGGGGGTTGCATTTAGGGTTGAGCATGATTGGATATCAGTTCTTAGAGGGAATGTAATTTTTGATTTGGGAAGAAGAAGTTAAGTTTGGGTAATTATATTATTAAAGAGATTAATGTAATTAATTGTTTAAATTAGTTCAATAAATTATAAAATGAACAACCTTTACATACAAGGTCTAATCGAGACGTGGTCTTTTGCATTATGCTCATAGTGGCGATAGCTATGCGATGGAACTGGTTTTGTCAAAATTAAAGCAAGTGAAATTTTGGACTACAATCGAACGTCTTTAAACTGGAATGCCTAATCATCTGCTGAAATTTTAGTGAGTTAAACTCACACTTTTGGATAATTAATATGATATATAATGGATAAAATTTTGCTATTTGTGTTTGGATCAATTACTAGTTGGTTTGGGTAAATATCCGCTTTCGAAAAGCGTATGACTTTAAAACTAAACGTATGGATATTATAGAGAAATCTGGATTTTTCGTCATTGTGATTTTTAATTCCTATTATATACCTGTTGATTTAATTTCAATACTATACCAGTAACGTAGATTGTTAAATACTAAAATTTGATAGTTTGGCCATATTGGATATGATACTGCTATATGTTAAAAGTTGATCCTTTTTAGAGAAAAATGCCATGATAGCATTGGTTAAGTGTTATAGTAAATACTGGCCTCATTATACTATTTTGAGAATAATACTAATCGCCATTTGGTTTGGAAATGGTCTTTGATTTGAAAAATGATTTTTAATCCGATCTTTTGGATTTTCTATGGTACTTTATTCGAAAAATTAGTTTTTGTGCTTCTCTATTTTACTTCAAATTTCATTTATTGTTCTTTTCTTATATCAGTATATGTTTAATGTTTTAATATTATTTTGGAAAGTATCTACTTTCATAGAAAAGTTATTATAATAATTAATGTTAATTTTAAAAGGAAATTAAAGGCTTTATCTTTTATTTTAAAGTGATTTTGTTTTTAGAAGGTAGAAATATGTTGAAATAAATATTTGTGAACATTTTGTAAACGAAGAACAGATTTTTAAATGGTATTTTATAAATAAAAGAGAGATGTATAAATGTATTTTATAAATAAAGGGATAGGTTTATAAATGATATTTATAAAAGGAAATATTGTTACTTTGATAAACTGGTGTAATAAATCACAGTTCTGAATTTATTGTAATACATGGAAATGATTGGGTTATGGAAAAATATACGAGTTTTTATAATTATATTTGGAGTTTTGTTTTATATTTGGAGTTTGATTTTATATTCGGAGTTTTGTTTTAAAATAGGAGTTTGTCATTATATTTAGAAATTTATAAAAGAAGTTTATAAATAAATTTGGAGTTTTATAGAAAGAGTTGTAAATAAATATAGGGATTTATAAAAAGAAATTTGATAAAAGAGTTCTTTAAAAATATAAAGGATGTTTATAAAGGAGTTTATTAGATAAGTTTGAAGATTTATGGAGGAGGTTTTGATTATTTTATATATTTCTAAAGGAAATTTTATAATTTATAAATAATGTTTTATGAAAGGAGTTTGTAAATATAAGGAGTTCTATAAAGATATTTTATAAAGAAGGGATTTATAAAAAGACCGAGACCCGATTTCCATAAATGATCATAATAAAATTATAGTTTTATGGGAAATGTTCTTTTCACATTTAACATTGAATTCCAAGTTATGAAAGCTCGTATCTATCTTGAGAATTAAGAATAGGTGTCGAGACAAGGATAGTTTTCTAAATTGTTCGATCTCATTGTTAATTGAGGGATAGTACTATTTGAAATTGGGAAGTGGTGTTGAGTATATTTGGTCTAGTTTCCTTACGATCTATTTATTTACACCAAAAAGAAAATTGTTTGGGGTTTATTGTTATCAATGTTTAAATGGCATTTTATTTAACTCAAATACGTATTTTTTTTGAAAATGAAGTCTTCCTTAGATTTGGAAATGTATTAGAAATGTAGTGTTATGTCAATATATTTACATGGTTGATATAAGTTTTCAGGAACGTTTTTAAATTTTGGATGTGATGTTCCGTGAGTATACTTATACATTTGAGATAGGTATATCAATATTTCCTATGTATTGCGAATAGTAGAGTAGATTTGTGAAATATATCTTTGTAAAGGTATTTTCAAGACAAGAATTTACAAAGTGGCTCTAGTTAACGAGGAGATTAATTAAAGAGATTAGTGGGTGCTTATGTGCTTAACCACTGTTATTTTCCTTATGTAATTAAACCTCTAGTTGGATTGTTTATGTATTTTATAGTTAAATAATTGACTATCAAAATCTTAGCCATTTTTTAAAATTATCGTTGTCGATTCGGAGAGATCGGGATTGGATATATTATCCAAAACCACTTTGAATCGGTATAAGCATTTGACTTGGTGACATCTTGAATATGATCAAAGATGGAGTTATTTAAAGTGCAAGGGCTACTTGCTACAAATCCTGAGGGTGATTCCAAAAGGATATAGTAGAAGTAGTACCTACGGTTAGTTTAGTCCCAGAACAACCTGTATGGATGAATGCTGACACTGCATTGTTCCCTGGAGGGCAGTGTTAGTATTCCAAGTGGGATTTTCTAAAAGGTAAAATGTAGCCTCAGGTCACACAATCCATGATGAATAAAGCATAGACGTGTTGCATGACTAAGTGAGTCGATCCCATTAGGGTATGACCATCGCCTAATCTAGATTGGTATTGTGGATTTATTTATGCTTGACACTCGGTATGGTTAACGGCCAACAATTGAGGGGTGATCATATTTGGTACTATCCAGAAAGGGGTAGTCGGTCCTGAGTAGTAGAGGCGCAAATATTTTGTAGCCTTGGTACATATTATCTAGAGATGTACTATATAGAAAGTAGACCCTTACCTTTTCATTCTATGGAATCCAATCTCTAATACATGCTTTTTTTGACTTGATTGTATACCATGTTTGCTGGAATTTAATTAATGTAACATTTTCGACTATGATTTAATATTTATTTTAAACCATAGACATTATTATAATATCAGAGGATTGCCTATGAAATGGTTTGGTTATGGTAAGGTAAAAAGCAAAATGTGTTTGTGTGCAGCGTGGTCTTATGGGATACCTTTGTTTTGAAAGATTTTATACATTAAAACCTATTTGAGGTGTGTTTCTCATGTTGGTTTACCACGCTGATCAGGGCATTATTTTTCGTATAATGCTCGGGTCAGACCGAGCATATTTAGATGTAGTAATAGATGCTTTGGAGCTTCAGAAGACAAGCTGGATGCCTCTAAGATGTATTCATGTATATTTGTTTTTCTGTTGCATTGGATGTTTATTTTTATCTGCATTAGTGTGAATAGGTTGATATAACTGTCCAGGCTAATGGTAGACAGTTACTCTGGTTGATGTAGGTGTATTACAGTTTCTTTTGTAAAGATCTATTGTGTATGATATATTATTCTTCATGACGTGAGATTCCATTTCATCTTTTTCTTTCTTTTCTCCCAACAATCTATACTTTTGGTATTTCGGTACGTGAATACCATGGATATACTAGTGTCCACTTTTAAGGGTCGAAAAGGCAAGTCGTTATAGCTAGTTCAGACTAGATTTACCAAACATATAGGAGCTATGGTAACGAAGTGTGATTGGATCATTGATGATGTAGTTTAGGCTAGAGCAGATTTTGAGATCCCTGTTATGTGCTATAAGTTTCCTCCTATAACACCCGAAAAATTTAATGATAAATTCAATAAGAAAATTTGAACTAAAACAAGGAATAAAAAGAAAGTTTTCCACAAAATCCGAATTTGGCTATGAAACTTGCACCATTATGTTTATAGCAATTTTATGGACGATTTTCATATATAACACTTTAAATTCGATGTTAATACAGATAAGTTATTGGTGTTATAAGAATTGGAAATAGAATAAGAAATTAAAAATTAACAATTAAAACTTCACAAATGTACACTAGAGCTGGTCGGCCCATAGTGGTCGAAGATTGACTTGTAGCGGTCAACCTAGAAAGAGTGGCACTCACTGTTAGTCAAGTAAAATCATGCATTATGAGTCTCCTATAACCTGTTTAAATACACTAGATTGATTGCTTTGTGTTTAAGTTATTGATGAGCTGACCTGATTTAAGAAAATATTCACTAGCCTAAATCTAAAGCTAGATTAATTTGAAACCCTATAAATACTAGCCTAATCATACCATAATTCTCACATGACCATTTACTATAACCAAATTCTACCAAAGTTTTCTCTTTTCCCTCACTCTAATTTTTTTAGACATCAAATAAAAATAACCTAGAATAAAAACAAGCGTTGGAATTAAGGCATAGCAAGTGAAGCTAGCGAATAAAGGAGTAATTCTCAGACAAAATTAATAGGAAGAGTTAGGATTGAGATAAGTTTGATCAAGTTTAATAAGATGAGTATTTCAGTTAATTTTAGACTATTTTAATTGATTTAGGATTTTAGAAACCAAAATTAAATATGTGAAACCTTAACTTGAAATTGTTAACCTTAAAATAAGGATCACAATAATCTTTTAATTGGATATTGATGTGTATACCCCTTTTCACACTTGAATTTGCAAACCCTAAACTAACAAACCATAAATTGAATTTCAAGTTGATAATTAGACTATTCATTTTGTAATTAGGGTTCACTAATAGCTGCTAATGACATCGATTAAACAACGAATAAAAATCGACAATTAAATTCGTAGAAACCTTAAATTTCGTTCGCAGGTGATCGACCTCAGATCCATAGCGTTGGTCATTGAGGTTCAACTGTTGACTATTTGTAATGAAAACTACATATTAGAACCTTGACCTAAGGCCCAAGTTAATAATAAAAAATTATATAATTTCAGTTAAAAATTATATTGTTTGAGCCTACTTTGGTCTAAGCACATGTGCTAGAGATAGTAGGGAAGTTATTTCCCTAGCAGAGGACCAAAGTTCACCGTGGTATTGGGAAATATTCAAATATCCAATTGAGAATCGAGAGTCGACTAGGATGATGTATTTCACCGATTGAGATTTGGGAGTCGATTAGGCCAATGTATTTCGCATACTCAGGGGAGTTCCGCGGTGGATGCACAACACTGATGGAGACGCCAATCGAGTAAGCCCAGTCCGAACCGGGGACTCTATATGGACAGTCAAGCCTGGCGTAGCATGATAAGAGGCTATAGAATAGAAAGTAGCACAGTACTAATGGGAGTTCTTGCATTCATGGATCTAAGATGTGGTGCAGGTGGAAGCTGGCATAGTACAATATGAGTTATTTGGCACTACAATCGTGAGATGACATAGGTGAATACAAAGAGGCATACAATGAGTTTTCATTTTAGGATTCTCCCTCTCCAAGCGTAGTGATAGTGTAGATATTTATAGGAGATTAGCTGCCACAGTCACCTATGGGCGCTATTTTCTTAATGGATGACTCTGGTGACGTTGGCTGATCATTATTGCGAGGTTTGGTTTGTAGTTTGGCCCTTTTGTTATATAAGAACCCTTAGGTATTAGACCTTAGGAGTTCATAGACACTTATAACACACCCTATGTCATTTAGAATAATTTTAAAGTTAACTGCACATTATCGTCACAATTATACTTGTGCTCATTTACTTGACTTTTTGTCGGATCCATTCTTTTTCCATTTTTCCCACCATAGGTGGATAGGGTAGTAAGTGATTAGCCTATTCTTGATATTTGGAGAGCTGTGCTTATCTTTAGAGACTGCTTTTTTATCATATTTACCACCCATGTATTATTTTATCATATCATTATATTTTATTTTCTTTTATCAGACTTTGAGAGATATTTTTCTATGTACTTTGTATTGGACCACTTATTGATTTTTTTAAGACCGTGGTTTAAATATTTTCTAAGATGGATATTGTTCTATGTTATACATTTTTTATTTCTGCCATTGTGATTTCTGAAAGTTTAGTATATCTTAGATTATATCTTCTTATCATAGTCTTTGAAATGTTGAAGGTTAAAAACCCGATGATCCGCATTTCTCGCCATTTTATCATAGTCTTTTCAAAATTCTTCGTATATCAAATCTCTATTATTCATGCCATTGCTAATTCTCATTTGTTCCTATATTATCCCTTATCTCTTAATCATATTTATGATATCTGTGGAAGTTACTAATTAAATTCTCAACACCCACAGATAAACGATGATTGATCTTATAGGTTCAAGCTCCAATGATGCAGTCGAGATTCCGAACGTGAATATCCCTATATAGTTCTACCAGCATCTTCAAGTTAGGGGATAGGCCGAGTTCAATCCCACTGGAGAGCCCATCGAGAGAGCGACAGGTGTGGTTCCTCCCGCGTACCTATCGCTCCAGATTTTGCTAAGCCGTGCAAAGATTTTTCTAGTCTTGAGGGTAAGCCATACATGGGGACGGAGTCTCACGTGGATTCGAGGTCAAGGATCCACGCTTGCGAAAGGATATTTGGTCTGATGGGTTTGGCTGATGTTGTGAGGAGGTTGTAAGCTACCTGGCAGTTGCAGGAAGAGGTGTTGAGAAGGTGGGAGGTAATTGACTTTAAGACCGATGAAGGTGATATTTCTTGGGAAGAGTTCCATAGAACATTTAAGATGAAGTTCGTTTCTAGAGTGGAGGAAGGCGTTCAAGTAGAGAAGTTTATCCATCTTAAGTAGGAGGACATGAAAGTCAAGGAATACAATCAGTTTAATGAATTGCTATGAAGTTGATTAATAGGCCACACAAGAAGGCTCTTAAAGTCGCTAAGAGACTGAAACAACCTCTCTAAATTTAGCTGTAAGCCGCATTCTGGTGTGTGCTACCTATGAGGGGTTAGTGGAAATGGCTTTACTCACTATTATCTCCTCGAATGAAGTGAAAGAGGAGGCTCAGAAGACTAGAGAGAAAGTGCAGTTGAAGAATAAGAAAAAGGGAGGATTTGGGTCGAAGGAAAAGATTCAGAAGAACCTATGGTGTAATAACCATGGAAAACTAGGGCACTTTGCTAAGGAATGCAGGATGGATTTCTCAAAGGTGAAGTGTTAAAACTATGATTAGGTTGGGCAGGTGAAGCAAGCTTGCACAACACCACCGGGACCTCCTACTCAGATAGTTCTAGCTTATGCACTAGAGGCGGTCCCTAGCTCGAGTGCACAACCAATGGGGGATAAAGGTAAGAAAGTGGTAATCGAAGGCGTGCTTACTCCTTTTGGTTTATCTATTCGCACTTTATTTGACACTGGGGCTTCACATTATTTTATTTCCAGTAGACTTTTTGATGGCTTACACACGGCAGTATAGTCATGGACCCTATAGTTATGTCAAACCCCGTAGGAGTATCGACCTATTCGTGTATGGTATCTAGGGGTTTGAAGTTGATTTTAGGTGTCGAGTCTAATTGTGATGACTTTGTATTGTGATTTTCTAAGTACGGATTAATATTAGGCATGGATTGGATGACTTCGTATAGGGCTACTTTGGACTGTATTAAGAAAGTAATTTGGCTCGAGCACATATAGTGGACGTAGCATGGAGGTTTATTACGACTCCTAAGAATCGGTTATGCTAAGCTACTTATATTAATTGAACCTATCACATTATGAGCTTCGTGGAGTTCCTATAGTTAGAGATTTCCCGTATGTTTTTGTTGAGGTTACCAGTCTTCTACAGTAGAGAGAGATCAAGTTTAGGATCTATCTTGTTGAGAATGTTATACCAGTCGCCTTACCACTAAAGCATATAGCTCCAAAAGAAAGTCAAGAGTTGAACAAATAGGTTAATGAGTTGTTAGAGAGTGGTTTACTAGGAGGGGTATTTCTAAGTAGGGGGCACCAGTCGTCTTTGCCACCAAGATAGATGGTTCTTTTAGACTTTTCATCGATTATAGGCATCTATATAAGCTAATAAGGAAGAATTATTATCCTTTTACTCACATGGACAATTTCTTCAATCAGTTAGTTTAAGCTAGAGTATTCTCTCGGTTGGATTTGACTACCAGCTTCCATCAGTTGCATGTAATCGAGGATAGTATTCGAAAGATGATTTCCATACACCCGACATACTGTATAAGTGGTCAGTTATGCCCTTTGGACTGACCAATCACCCGTCGAATTTGTTGATCTAATGAGCTGAATTTTCATAGGGTTGGTTAATAAGTTCGTTATGGTATTTTTGGATGATATCCTAGTTTATTAAAGGAGCGAGGAGGAGCACATGATGCATTTTAGAGGAGATGCTCAGTACACTCTATGAATATAAGCTTAAGGCGAAGTTCTCAGTGTACCGCTTTTAAAGAGGGAAAGTATGATTATTTGGACATATCATCTTAGAAAGTGGCTTAGCAGTTGATCCTAGTGTGGTAGCAGTTCAGGATTGACATGTGTCGAAGAATGCAACAGAAGTGAGAAGTTTTCTTGGTTTGGCGAGCTACCATCGGAAGTTCATGAAGGATTTCATGAAGATCTTTGCCCCACTATCCTGTTTTACCAAGAAGAATTTAGTTTTTTCCATGGGATGCTAAGTGTGAAGATGCTTTTATCAAGTTGAAGGAGGTGTTGACTAGTGCACAAGTTTGGGTACTACCAAATGGGATGAAGCCATCTATAGTTTATACCGACGCTTGTGGTACGAGGTTAGATGCAGTTTTAATGCTAGAATGAAGAGTGGTGGGTTATGTGAGTCAGAAGCTGAAGACCCACTAGAGAAACTACCATACCCATGATCTTGAGTTGGCGGCTATTGCCTTTGCACTTAAGTCACGAAGGCATTACCTTTAGACGAGTAGTTTAAGCTATATACAAATTAAAAGTCCTTAAGGTATTTGTTCTCCCAAAAGGACTTGATTTTGAGGCGGAAAAGATGAATAGAGTTCTTGGCATCATATGACTTTGATATCTATTATATCTCAGGCAAGGGTAATGTAGTGGCAGATGCTTTGAGTCGAAAGCGTGTAGTGTTGAGTCCCTTGTTCTTGGAATAGAGAAATTTAGGCTATATTTCTACCTTTGATTTTCGACCATCATCAGATATTACCCCAGGATTACTAGCAGTTTTAAATTTTTAGCCTACATTGATGGAGCGTATTAGATCTAGGCAGAGGATAAGGAGCTTGGAAATATTTTTGAGAGGGTTGGTAAAGGAGAGTCATTGAGTCATTTGAGGCGTTGTGCCATTAACTCGAGAGGATGATTATAGGAGGATGATAGGCTTTGTGTTCCACATAGTATGGATTTGGTAGATAAGGTACTAGCCGAGTCTCATCGTTCTAGGATGACCATTCATCTTGGCGGTGATAAGATGTATCACAACATGAAGAGAGTTTTCTATTGACCGGCATAAAGAAGCAAATAGCGGAGTATGCATTTAGATGTATGACTTGCTAAAGGGTAAAGGCGTAGCAGAAGAAGCTGGAAGGACTACTACAACCATTAGATATTCCTCATTGAAAGTGGGAAAATATTTCCATGGACTTTATAAATGATTTATCAAGGAGTAGGAGAGGGAATGAGAGCATTTGGGTCATAGTCGATCGGTTTACTAAGTTCGTTCATTTCATACCAGTGAGGAATACAAGGACGGCGGTATCATTGGCTGCTCTATAAGTGAGAGAGGTCGTTAGGTTGCATAGAGTTCCTACTAATATAGTTAGCAACCGACATCCGCTATGGAGGAGTCTACATAAGGCATTGGGGACCGAGTTAGGTTTAAGTGCCGCATATCATCCGAAGATCAATGGATATACAAAGATAGTAAATAGAGTTTTAGAGATTTTTTTTATAAATGTGCATTATGGACTTTGGTGGTTCTTGGGAGGTTCACTTTCCGTTAGTGGAGTTTATCTACAATAATAGTTATCAGACGAGCACTGGGATAACACCATTCACGGCGTTGTATTTTAGACCCTGTAGGTCACCGTCATGTTAGTGGGATATGACAAATAGGATTATTATTGGGATAGACATTATGAGGGATACATCTGAGAAGGTGGATCTAGTCTGTAGAAAAATGATGATCGCTCAGGATAGGTAGAAATCTCATGCTGATAGGAGACATACAGAATTAGAGTTTGTAGTAGGAGATATGGTGTTTGTGATGTTTTCACCCTTTGGACATGTTATGAGGTTTGGTAGATCGAGGAAGCCAGCTTCAAGAATTGTAGGACCCTTCCCGATAGTGGCTAGAGTAAGAAGTTGACATATTGAGTAGAGCTTTCAGAAAAGTTAGCGAGGGTACATGATATTTTCCATGTGTCACACTTTTGAAAGTGCTTGCACGATACAGATACTATGATTGAGCCGAGTCAACTAAAGGAGGTGGAGGTTGAGCAAGAGTCACTTGTTCGTTGTGCACACTCATATATTAGAGCATGGCACAAAGCTGCTCTGCAACAAGGAGATCATACTTTTTATAGTCCACTGAGGAGACGCCTCAGCGGAGAATACATGGAAGCCCAAGGAGAAGATTTACTCTTCCCACCACAACTCTTTGTTGGTACGTTTCCTATTTAATTCTTATAAGTATAGACTTCCTGTAGGACTTAAGTGGTATACTTTTTTTTCGAGACCATTAGACGTAGGAATGATTGCAAACGTGTCGGTAAGACATGTTATGGATGATAGATGCTAGTGAATGTATTTGGATGTATTGTTTGAGTTGTTCCCTTTTGCATGTTAGGATAGTGTATCCTTTAAGTATACACACACACTCGCACTAGCACTTCATAGCATGTTATCTCTTAATTTTTGTTGTTCTAGTGGATATTGTGCATATGGATGTTGCATTTGAGTGTATGTTTGCGCATACATATAGAATTGCCAGAATATTTACTTAGGATGTTGCATACATTTGGATGCACGGAATAAGCATTTGCATGACAAAAGGTCGATTGAATCTGTAGACCGCCTACTCTTTCACATTAGAATAGGTTCAGGTGAATTTCACATTGCATATATATGTACATATTGCATTAGAAATATTTCTAAGGACAATGATTGCTTATGGACGATGGATGAGTATATGGTTGTAGCAGTTGGTTGATGTGTGTATGAGTTGCGTTTTTTTCCATTCTTTAAGATTTTGAGGATGAAATCCTTTTGAAGGGGACAATTTAACAGCCTGAAAATTTAACGAGTAACAAGAAAATTAAATTAAATTAAAACAAGGACTAAAAGAAAATTACACAAATGTCCGAATTTGACTACAAAACTTGTATCATTGTGTTCATAGTGGTTTTCTAGACAAACTCATATATAATACTTTGAAATCGGAGTTAAAATGGAGAAATTACTGGCGTTAGAATTGGAATGGAATAAGATATTAGTTAGAAATTAAAACTTCATAAATTTACACTAGAGTTGGTCGACTGGTAGCGGTCTACCTAGGATAGGTGGAAGTCGATCGTTAGTTGAGTAAAATCATGTGTTTTGAGCTTCCAGTGACGTGTTTGAGTAAACCAGATTGATTGCTTTGGATGCAAGTTGTTGATGAGTAGACCTAATTTTAGAAAATATTCACTAACCTAAATCTACAACCTCAATTTGTTTGAAAACCTATAAATACTAACATAATCAAACCATAATCCTCACATAACCATTTATTATAACCAAACTCTTCTCTCTTCCCTTACTCTAAAAGGTTCTTAAAAATCAAATAAAAATACCTAGGAGGAAAACAAGCATTGGAATCAAGACAGTGCAAGTGAAGCTAGCGAACAGAGGGCAATTCTCAGGTAAGAGCAATATGAAGAGTTAGCTGCAGGCGAGTGGGAACAACTTTGATAAGATGATTATTACAGTTAGATTTAGACTACTTTAATTGATTTAGGATGTTAGAAACCCAAATTGAATATGTAAAACCCAGACTGAAATCTATAAGCTTAAAATAAGAATTACAGTAAATTGTTAAGTGGATATTGATGTATACACCCTATTCTACACTTGAATTTGCAAACCTAAAATTGGATTGCAAGTTGACAATTAAAATAAAAATCGACAATTAGAATCGCAGAAACCCTAATTTTGTTCGCAGACGGTTGAGCTAGGATCCCTAGTGGTCGATCGGTAGAGATCGTCCATCAAGGTCCAACCAATTGTATTGAACACTACAGATTTTGAACCTCGGCCTAAGGTCCAATTTGATAAAAAAATTGTAAAATTTTAGTTAAAAATTATATAAATGAAAATTGTTTGTTTGAGCCTATTCATGCTAAGTACATATGCTAGAGATCGTGGGGAAGTTAGTTCCCTATTAGAGGACCATTGATGAGCGTGGTGTTGGGTAACAGTCAAATACTCAATTGAGAATCGAGAGTCGACTAGGACGATGTATATCGTAGATTGTGAGTTGGGAGTCGACTAGGACGGTATATTTCGCAGACACTCGGTGGGTGTTCTACGGTAGACACATAACACCGATGGATGCCCTAGTTGAGTGAGCCCGCTGCTTATGAAAGATTCTATATAGACATCGGGCCCGACCCAACATGATAACAGGCTATAGAATAGAAAGGAGACTAGTACTAATGGGTGTTCTTGTACGCTTGGATTTGATGCGGTATGGTACAGGTGGACGTCGGCGTAGTACTATAAGTGGCATTTATCACTACGATCAAGAGATGGACATAGGTGCATACAATGAGTCATACAATGAGTTTGCATTTCAAGGTTCTCCCTCTGCAAGCATAGCAATGTTGTAGGCATTTATGGGAGAGCAGTTCCCACAGTAGGCCGATGACGGTATTTTCTTATCGGATGACTCTAGTGACGTTGGTCGATCATTATTGTGAGGTTCAATTTGTAGTTCAATCCTTTGTGTTAGATAAGAATCCTTAGGTATTGGATTTTAGGAGTTCACAGAAGTTTGTAACACACCCTATGTAATTTAGACTTATTTTGAAGTTAACTGCACATAATCATCATAAATTAAATTGTACTAATTTACTAAACTTTTTATTTGACCCATTCTTTTTCCATCTTTTCCCCACCATAAGTGGACAAGGTAGTAGGTTATTGACCGATTCATTATAGTTGGAGAGTCGTGCTTATCTTTGGAGACTGTTTTATCATATTTACTCTCCATGTATTATTCTAACGTATATCTATGTTTTATTTTCCTATATTAGAATTTAAGAGATATTTTCTATGTACTCTGTATTGGACTATGTGCTGATTTTTATGAGACCATGATTTGGATATTTTCTGAGATAGACATTTTTCTATGTTATATATGTTTTATTCCTTCTGCTATGAGTTCTGAAATTTTAGTATATCTTAGATTATATCTGCTTATCTTAGTCTTTGAAATGTTAAAGGTTAAACGCCTAACAATCTAAATTTTTCGCATAACGCGAGGCCGAAAGCCACATTAAGCTTTGAATCGGTGCATGTCGGGAGGTGCGGTTTATCACTACTCCTATAAGATTACTTATGATTAGCCCTAGCCTTGACCAAGGCGTACTCCAAAAGGAGAGAAATGAATTGTGTTACATTCACCATTGAAAGAAAGGTTCTTTTAAGATTAAGTATGCTTCTCCCGTTTCAACTAGGTGACGCTAGTGCATCTATCATCGAAAAACTTTTATTTTTAATCAAGTTCCACCTTACCCAAGAGTTCCATAGATTATTAGTGGGGGTCAAGAGTTTATTAGTATAGGATGAGATTGTGGTTTTTTTAGAGTTTAAGTCAATAATCCCCAATCCTCTCATGCCTTTTGGTTTTTGGATATTGTGAAAGGAAGTAGGCATCATTGGTCATCGTGCTAGAGGAAGTTTTTCATGGCGCTGGAGATCATGTTGATGAGCTTTAGGGGGAGTATATAGTGTCTTATCTAGTATGTAATCATTGAAGTTGCAATAGATTGTACAATGACTAGCCTCCCTGATTGTGAGAGCATTGAGCATGGTTAGGTCAGGAGCTTGTGGGTTATCTTTTAATAGAGAGGAAGACATTTTGAAATTGTGAGTCCAGATGAGATTATCGACATGCAAAGATAGCAAGCATTTTGAGGCATTGGATGAGACAAGTGTAGCTTATTATCTCAGCTTTTAGAGAGTCCTATAGAGCAATAATCAGGATGTGAGGTTCACTTAAGTTATTTAAAGGCCTTTTGGGCTATAGAAGCTTTGCAGGGTTGACATAATGGTTTGGATATTCTCCTTTATGGGTTTGGTAAAGATTACAAGATCATCCATAGAAAGCAAATGAGTGATCTGAGGCCTATTGTAGCTTAGATGTAGCTAAATTTCTTTCTGACCAACTTCCTGTAGAATGAGAGAGTCAAGGAGCTCCATTAAGAGATTTGTGGATATTGGATCCCCTTGCTTAATCTCTTGTGTAGCTTTGAAGAATCCATGTAGGCTTCCATTTCTTGCTACTGAAAAATGGGGGGTCGAAATGCAAGTGAATATCAAATCTAAGAATGTTTTTGGAAAATTCATTTTTGTCATTATGGCAATGATGGAGCTCTAACATATTATATCAAAATCCTTCCTTATATCTAATTTCAACTTGCGTCTAGGGGAAATTATGTTTCTATCATAACCTTTAGAAAGCTCTTGAGTTAGTAGGATATTGCCATTTATTGTTCGCCGTTGAATGAATGCAGTGTGATTCTCAGAGATCACACATGGCAGATCCAGTTGGAGTTTAGTCGCTATTATTTTCGATATACATTTATAAAATACATTGCAATAGGAAATAGGGCGGTAGTCAACAACCGCGGTGGGATTTTCATCTTTTGGGACAAGAGTGATAACAATAGTGTTGACATCAGGGAGAAGTTCATTAGAGGAGGAGAAGTATTGGACATCGGAGACGATATCAGGTCCAACTGTTAGGCCAACTTTGCTTTAAGATGGCTGCATTAAAATCATCTGGTCCTTCGCAATTAGAAGTTTTGAAGGAGAATGCTGCTTGTTTTATTTCATCTTCTACGACTTGGGATATCAAGTTGTTTGCTTGGTGCATGATTATGATGGGTAGTTTTACATTGAAGAAGTAAATTAAGTTAGGTAAGTAGGGGAGGAGTAGCTAGAATGGAGGAGATATACGATACAAAGGCTTTACTAATTTCATCAGAAGTGTTATAAGTAATGCCATTCATGTCCATTATAGTATCTATCCAGGCAGATGCAACTTTTAAATTTAGCGAGTTATGAAAAAAATGTGTGTTTCTATTGGCAAGCTCTTCATACTTTATATGTGCCTTTTGTTTAGCCTTGCTCGCTTCAATCTCGATAGCATGTTGCATTTTGCTGGCAACTTGTTGTTCAAGCAATGTTGAATAAGAGTTTTAGGAGTCAAAATTAAGATCATACTGGATTTGTGCTAGGTGCGCTCTTATTTCCACCGTTTGTTTATTACCAATGCCAAATGAAGAAGCAACCAAGAGCCCAAGTTTGCCTTTGAATATTTTGAGCTTTGTTGTGAGTGATTTGAAGGGGTTTCCTCTTTGAGTTATGTTCCATACCTGCCAATAAAATGTCAGTATATTTATTTTGTGCTAGCTAATGATTTTTTTTAAAGGTTATGCTTAACCTATTCCTGACAATAGTTTATGAATTATCGAGCCATGGGAACACCATTCGTGCTGTTTCTAACCTTGATAAAGGCCAATTGAGTTATATCTATTAAATCATTCATTGGTATGCTTAACCTATTTTCCAAAACCAAAGAGATGATTTTGACAAAATAGTTAATTAACAAGATAGGCATAAAGTCCTTAAACTCCATCACACCAACTTTCTTGCGAAGAAGAATTATGTTAACAAATTTAAATCGTCTAAATACGAACTACCATTATAAAACTTGTTGAATGTTTTAATTAAATCATATTTTAATACATGCCAATTTTTTTGATAAAACAACATAGGAAATCCATCCGGGCTGGGCAATTTACCACTATGGAGAGATCGCTCCGGGGTTGAGGTTTTAAATGACCGTTGGATCAGCTCCCTTCCTATTTAAGAAGTATTAAGCGGTCTGGGTTTTTGGATTGTACATCGTCTAGATATATATGTACATAGACATATATATAGTTTTACATTGGAGGAGGTTAGGCATAACTTACGCACACATGAAATCGAACGGATTAGCCGTAAATAATAGACATAACACTTAAATAGGAACCAATCGACATAAATTAGTATTATAGCTAGAGTATGCAAATTTCTTATAACCAGAACGTTGCTCTGATCCCCTCCTTATTGCAAACCACATGATAGATTTAGAGGAACAGACTACTGGTGCAAGACAAGAACTGTAGATGGCGAAGTCTTCTCGTTTATGCGCGGAGCTGGCTAGGCAATCAGATACTAAGGAAGAATATTGATTCCAAGGTAGTAGCCTTGGTCAGCGTATATGTTTTTATATTTTTCTATTCTATTGTGAGTTTAAGTAGACAACTCTTTGATTTATGTCTATTATAGGTTACCAAATCCAAGGATCCATACCTTGACAAACTTGGGTTTCAATTTAGTTGAAATTCGAGCTTATTAAGGTATGGGTTGGTATATTTGGTATTAGAGCTTAGGTCAGTCAATCATAGGAATTAGGATATGCTGAGTGAACGTATTTATGTTTTTACCTAAAATTATATATATATATATATATATATATATATATATTATACACAAACTCTATGAATTTCGATTATAGATGCAGTTGCGACCATATGCCGAAAAGAAGGATAAACCAACTATGAGTTGGAATAATGAATAGAGTTAAGTTTATACACCTACCCCGATTACCCCATAAAGTATAGGTTCCACAGCAGCATGAGCATGATGTATAGAAGGGCCCAGGAAGTCAGATGGTACTTGACTTCTTTATGGGTCAAGGCTTCCTTATGACTGTGGATCGTAATGGATTGCCAATTGAAGACATACATTTCATACAGATAAATAGGAGATAAAACATATATGTTGCAAGCATTCATAATAAAGGTGTGAAGAGGGCTTGAGCAAGTTTCCACAAAAAAGTGTGCATTAATCATTGCAAGAAGATAGCCGATTTTATTTATAAAGATGGTTTAAGAAGTAGAAAAGAAGAAAAGTCTGAAAGAAAGGACAATTAGAAACCATTTTTAATTCCGACCCAGTGTAAAAGGATTTTCAAAAATATTTTTTGAAAATTCCTTGAAACATATTGAATGAATTTACTAAAGGGTTTTTGGAGAAGTTGTCTCGAAAAGCAAGGAAATTTTGAAATTCTTAGTTAAAATTGGTTGGGTCAAAAAATTTCAATTTAAAGGTTTTTGGTAAAGCGTTTTTTTTGTTTTGGAATGAATGGAAAAGAGGGAATATGTTTCGCCTGATGATTTTCCTATTTTGGAAGTTCCTTTTAAAAAAATTCTTTCTAATGGGTGGAGAAATGGAAATGGTACTTGATTGAAATGGGTAAAGAAAGTAGAATGGTAAGCATGTCTGATACTGAAGATAGGAGGAATGTTCCCATATAAGAAAAATATAGAGAAACCGCTGAAATAGATTTATACATATCTCTTTTCCAGTTAATAAAGAAAAACACAATGATTAAAGCAGTAGGTGAACGCAATGTAATGAGTCAATAGGGAAGGCAATAAAAGATAAAAAGAGCTATGTAAGGATAAGAAATTTGAAGGCAATTTAGGAAGGAGAAATTTTAAGAGTAGCAATATTTGGAAAAATAAGTAGAATTAGCGCTAGGAATTTGTAAAAAATTAGTTTTAGAAATCTAGTTAGAAATAGTATAGGAGAAAAAATGTAGGGACATGACATGAAAAATAGGTGGTTTCCCATAAATATGTGCAGTAATTGCATATAACTTTTAGAAGTCCCCCTTATGTGCTATTAGAATCCACATTAAGGTTGAAAACGCAAATAGCATGAGTAGTAGAAAAATAATACAATGAAAGTTATTCTTGTCTACTTCAGTATTCATTGTTAAAAATGTTTTTGAAACTAATTGTTTGTTATGACAATTGGGTTTTTAATTGCAAATAAATGTTTTGAGTTAAAAATATCGCTTTTAAAGAAGTATATTTTCATTATAGAAAGTCCTTGAAGAGAGAAAGATGGTTAGAATAGGAAATCTTTTATGGTTCCTTTTGGAACCAAGCAGTTTTTGAATTTAATAAAAAAAGTTTTTGAGTTTATGTTCCCAAAGGTAAAAGTTTGATTAAGTACCTTATGACTGTGAAGTTTCTTTTAAAGAGTGTGAAAAACCAAATCAAATTTTGATATGAACTACATAGGGATCACTGCCTAGGTAGGATAGGGTAAGGTCAACCCTAGGAATAAAATAACAATGAATGCTCGTAGGCAGCAATAAGAAGTCTCCGTTGGATATAAACAATATTGGTACGAACTTAGGAATGTTTGATTGGACATGTGTGAAAGGAATAGGTAGAACCATCGAAGAATTATGAAATGGTATCAAAGTACACTTTCGTGAGTCCTAAAATATATTTGCATGAAAGATAAAGGAAAGAAAGAAAATATCAAGTTTTTGAGAATACTATCAAGAGATTTTAATCGAAGGAAGATAGTAGTATGATAGAAGAAGAGGGTAATAAGATGACAAACACACATAAATGATGTTGGGTGACTCAAGGCTGAATAAGGCAAGATATATGGTAGGAAAGTTATTCTATCAAGCCAATTTTTCAATGAGTTATTTTAAATGTGCATAATTTATATTTCTTCTGTCATCTTATCTCATCGCTTCAGCTTCTGTTTATTGCACGTCTATTTTCCTTCAGCCGCTGTTATTTTTCGTACTTTTTCTCTCCTTCTTTCTCTCTCTTCTTTTCTCAATAAGAAGCCAAGTAGGCGAACGAATTTTAGTTTCAGCCACTACAGATCAAGTTTTATTCCCAAATTGATTGTGTAACGACCTTCCAATTTGGACCATGCTACTAACTTTTTCCACCAAATCAAATGCGTTAAATCTTTTTTCTACCAATCTCGGTTTCAGTTTATTACTAAAATATTTACAACCCAAACCTTTCAGATATAAACTGCTTGAACTCTAAAAAAAATTCCTGCGCAACTAGACATGTACGTCAAGTTGAATATTTCCACCATTATTCCTCAACCTCAACCCTTCCTCATCTCCGCTACATAATCTAACATCGTCTCTCCTCAATTTCGTTATTCCTGTGAAAAAGGAAGAAAAAAATTATGGAACTAAATATCATCCTCAAATAATCTATGTGCTGTGATTTTTGGTACGCTTTCTTCTTTATTTATCATCATTAAATTTGATTTTTATTCGATTAGTCTGAACGAAATTGCTGTTCTATAGATCTTGGAATTTCAGTTTTGGACTAATCAAACAATAAGAGATGATAAATTTTATTTCAACCCGAGTATTTACTTAGTAACCCAAAAATAAAAAAAGTCTGTAAACTCCAAAAATAACTTAGCAGCCCCTACCATTTTTAGAACTACCATTTCCATCACGCAAAACGTGACAAATTGAATTTTTTCTTCACTGATTTAGAAACTAGAGCTACAATGTTTCCATTACTAATTTAGAAACTTAGTAATGATAAATTGAATTTTTTCTTAGTAAAGTCTGTAAACCCAAAAGATAAATTAGTAGTGAAAAAATGAATTTTCTTCTACACTAATTTAGAAACCCAATCAATATGTTCTTCAGAACTACAACTGACAAAGTGTGAAAAACTAAATTTTTTCTTCATTGATTAATAAATTAGGATTTTGAAAAGACGGTGATTCAGACAGTAAAAAAAATTGACGTAAGAAGATAATGCAATCGAGCAGAAGGAAAGTGCTCGACTTGTAAGAGTGCTTTAGTCTTTTGAGTTTTATTTATTTTAGGGGGCTACTAAGTAATTATCTGTGTTGAAATAGAATTTTTCTAAGAAGAAATAGACCTCATTTCCTGCAATTTTAAGTTTACTTGTTCATTTCTAAATATTGTTTTTTCTTCTCACTTTCAACTGTAGTGGTACTTTCCTATGACTGAATATCTAATTTTGGATTTCATTTGGTTGTACCCCTCTATTGTACTTACTGTTTACCTGTAAATTCTACCAAGGCTAGTTTTGAAGATTATTTAAGCTTCAACAACGTTTTTTGATATATGAATACATAAAACAATTAATAAATCCAAAGAAACTGAGTATACTGCAAAATGTATTCAGTTTAATCTATACTGTCTATATACTTTATAATGAAAGTAAAAACACTACAATGTTTCATGGAATTTGATTTCAAAATTGTTCGGAAAATTAGTATTGTTTCTTCCTGTTTGTAACGTTGTATAGATTGTTTGAATTATTCGGGATCTTAGATCTTCTTTAAAGATATTTTGAAGAACACACACCTGTTCCTCAATGCTATAGGTGTATTTGTTGTGACATTATGACAAACTATTTTCTTCATCAAACATTCCATGACTCTAATTAATAAAACAAAGGTTTTTCTTTCACAACATCATCCTATACATATTCTTTTCACCAATATCTACATTTCACCTCCCATATGGATGTGTTTCCTACGTAAGCTATTATATAGCTTCACCACCGGATTTCTTAGGCATCATATCATGTGCTAACTTTGGATAGATATTGTTCTTTTCTACATCCAATATTTACAAACAATTTGGTAGTACTATCGAATGTAGTTTAATATTGTTAGAAAAAATGAATGAAGAAGTGGGAAGAGAAAGATTTTGGATGTTGTGTGTATTGAAACAAAGTCCCACATAGTGGAATATTTGTTTCAATACCACCATATATACTACAACCCAATATACTAAATCAAAAGAAAAGAAGAAGGAGGCATGAAGACGTGTGGCAATGAAAGGCTTTGGGCACGTGGGCATGTGGGCTTGGGCCTTCATATTAATGTTAAAATGTTAAGATTACTAACTTAGAAATATTGTGCTTCTTCCCCTTGCAGACCTCTGTTCTGAATTCAATAATTCCTTCAGTTCGTCGTCGCTCCGTCTGCACGCATGGCATATCGGGGCCGGTCCGTTTCATCCTGAGAGACAAATTGCTCATACCCTTCGGTGCATATAAGGAGGCAATATTGTTTCAAGGAAACATATATTCTCTAGACTCGGGCGACTACACTATAAAAATATCTACATTTAGTTGCAATTATTAGCGGCGTTTATAGTAGGAATGCAACTACTACCACTTTTAGTTTTCTTTTTTCCCAATAGTTTTTAACACCGCTAAAATTTTATGCATCCCGCCCACCACTAAAATATACCCTATGTGTTTTTTCCCCATCTTCTGCTCCATACTGTTACGTTTCTACTCTACGCAGCATCTTCTTCGTTCACAGCCGATCGATTCTTCCTCATTTTGCTCGTACCCACGGCCTTGCAATTTATTCCCCCCGAATCACCAGATCTAGGTAATACCGATGCTCAACCTGGGAGACAAATTGCTCATACCCTTCGGCGCATATAAGGAGGCAATATTGTTTCAAGGAAACATATATTCTCTAGACTCGGGCGACTACACTATAAAAAAAATCTACATTTAGTTGCAATTATTAGCGGCGTTTATAGTAGGAATGCAACTACTACCACTTTTAGTTTTCTTTTTTCCCAATAGTTTTTTAGCACCGCCAAAATTTTATGCATCCCGCCCACCACTAAAATATACCCTATGTGTTTTTTCCCCATCTTCTGCTCCATACTGTTACGTTTCTACTCTATGTAGCATCTTCTTCGTTCACAGCCCGATCGATTCTTCCTCATTTTGCTCATACCCACGGCCTTGCTATTTATTCCCCCCAAATCACCAGATCTAGGTAATACCGATGCTCAATTACTCAAATTTTTTGATTTTATTTCACTTCGATGTTTGAATTGGAAACGCGATTCAGTATCGAGTTCAAAATTTTTGTTCTGAAATAGATAGTACATTTTACACAGGTTGCAATCCAGTGTTTTTGTTTATTGTTTTGTTTATTTAAGAAAATACTCGTGCAGATTATTTGTAGTTGGGGTTTGTAACGACTCGAAATTTTCGATCTCGAAAATTTCAGATAGTTATGAAAAAGAAGAAAGAGATAGAAGAAGAAGATCAGAAAACATGAACATCTCACATTTCGCAGTGGATAAAATATAATAACAAATATAACAGTTACAAAAGAACACTATATCTGTCGATTACATTTTAATACATCAGAGTTACACACATACTCATATACTGGACATATACAAATCAACATGTCTCGGATAATCATAAATATATTACAGCGGAAACACTCCATACGTTCTTGCCATCCAGCTCGCCTCCTGAGCTCCAGAACGTCCTTACCTTAAAATCTGTAATACTCGGTCTGACCCAAGAATTACATCAATATAACACCCGGGTCAGGCTGGAAACCAGCGTGAGTAAACCCATCTAACATGGAATACCAAAGCAAACAACTTATATAAAACCCGGGGTAACTCATATCAATTTACAAAGTCACAATTTGTTATAATCATCACTTGTTTCACACATCAATTTTCTAAGTACCAAAATTTAAATTAAAACAGTCCAATTCATTTAAATCACTTCATTCCAGCCTATAGATTTCACATATCAATCTATAAAATTCGAAGTGGTTTCGGGTATTTCCTAATACCCGACCCCAGTCTCTTCGAGTCTCATGTCATCCTAACCCGAGGTATCCAAATGAGATACACAACATTTCATACCAGAGATATCAACTCATTTCAAGCATTTAATACCATTCAATCATCCATAAGCAAAAATTAATCGCCACCAAAAATTTAATTAATTCAAGTTAAATTTCTAGTTTCAATCACTTAGATTTCTTCACTTGTCATTAATTAATTTTCAAATCAATTAATCAATCATCCCTTCATTATTCATCTTAATTAGTCACCCTGGATTAATTATTCTTCAATTACATTCAAGTAATTATCTTTAATTAACTTCACAATATTAATTATTCTTAACCAAAATCAGTAATTAATCTTTAGTTACTTCTCAAATTAATTAACTATAATTAATTACATTAATCCTTAATTACTTATATTAATTAATTTCTCATAAGTCACTTATTATTGATTGATTTAATCTTAATTAATCAATCTTTAATTACATCATCAATTATATAAATTAATGATTTCCAATTATATTTTAATTTGTTCTAATCTAAATTAATTACTTTAATTCAGCAACAATATTAATCATTCTCGATTAATCTCAACCTATAATTAACTATCTTTTTATTTACTTCATTAAATAAATTAATTACGCTTTAATTAATTATCTTAATAAATCTCTTGATTAATTACACAAAGTAATTATATTTTATTAATTACATTAAGTAATTACTTATTAAACCACCCAATGATCATTCTAAATTAATTGAACTTAATTAATTAACCCAAATCATTAATTAATTGAATTAATTAATTATCCATTTAAATTACCCTACCTATTTAACGAATCACCAATCATTAAACCCTTATTAACTTTAAAATGAACCATTTTCTTATTTATGATTTAAGTTTAAAACAATTTAAAACCCAAATGCTTCGAGTCAAGCAACAATTAACTCGAGAACCAACCAAAACCAAAGTCACCAAATCATCAGTACACATCAAATCAATTCAATCATTCAACCAATTATTTAAATTTAACCATTTAAATTTAAAAAAATTCAAAGGAGTGAGATTAACTCACCTTTGATTTTCGTTTGCAATCCACTTCTATCTTGACTCGGTTTCTTCACGATTTAAGACCTTGTACAACATTAGATGATTTTATTAATATTTGAACAATTTGAATAATTAATTTTCATTTGATAAATTTAATTTAACTAACAAATAATTTACCTTAGCTAATCTTCTTATAATAAATAATTCTTAGGAACAAAATAATTAAATTCCAAGTTACAAAAATAATTAAAGAAGTCAATCTCTTTAATACAAATATTTAAAATATCCTTTAAAATTTGTATACTTGTTTTATTTTATCCTTGAAATTATATAAATATAAAATAAATCATAGACTTCAAAAAATCTATCTTCACATAAACATTTTCAAATCCCCCTTTTTCCTTTCTTTTGTTTCCTCTTTTCCCAATTTATCAAAATAATTTTCTATATCTTGTATATATATATATATATATATATATATAAATTAAATTAGGATTAACACATTTAAAATTTACTGTTTTTAAATTAAAATGGAACGATCTTACTTTACTGCATTTGAATACATATACATATATATAACAAAATTCTAAATTTGAATGAAATCAATTTTTTACCTTACTACTTGGTCGAAACCGTGATGCCCCTAAAAAAATGAACCCAAGCCCTTGCCTATCACCCTTTGAAGTCACCTCCTCTTCGCTGCCGCCTGGCTTTGGCCACATCCCAACCTAAACAACATCGCCACCTTCATCGATCATCTCTAGCTTGCGCATGCCGCTGCCAAAACCCCAAAATCGAGCGTGCCTAGATCGGCTTCGATCCTCCTTCGCGCACGCGAGCGCGCGCACGTGCGCTTCACAACCTTGAGTCGCCCCCGCTAAACCCAATGCGCCGCCTCCCCCTCGCGAGCCTCGACCATCGCGACTTCGGCTAAGCTTCTCGAGCTCGAGCTCGAGCTCACACCATCACGATTCGATTCGATGCGATTTGGCATGATTTCTTTCATCTTCTTGTTTTTTTAGGAACGACCTGATTCGTTTCCTTCGAGTGATTTTTATTTCTTTCAGAAGGCAGGGGAAAGGAAGTATGTGATTATATAGGAGAGTGGCTTCGAAAATAAGATAACACCCCTTTGATTTTTTTTAATACGCGATCAGATGTAGGTTGGCTCAAGAGGGTAGGTCGCCTGATATAGGGTTTGACTTATTATTTTATTTTATTTCAAAATATCTCGTATTATACATATAGGGAAATCTCGAACTCCGAATCAGACATGCCGCCAGACGTTTACAAAGTTTTATCCGCATTCTGAACTCAATGGAACGTGTTTCGGAACCTAATTCGGTCATATGTGGAAGATAGCTTTTTGAATCGAGTTTAAATATTAAATACCGATTTTTAATTTCAACACGTTTCTCACCCGTACGGACAAGTGGCAACTCCAAACACTATGAAAATTGAAATCCGATAATAATTCAATATTACGGATCCAATGGAACTGGTTTCGTCAAAATTAGAGAATGCGCCTCGGAAGGCTATTTTTAAACGTCAGTTTAAACGATATATTTTCAAAACTGAACAATTCAGTGTTGAATTCAACATTTAAATTTTTTTTACTATCTTCAGTATTATCAATATAAATTCTACAACCTTTCAAATTATTTTTAACAGGCTTAAAACTGAAGATTCAATAATTCACCCAATTCAATTTATTAAATCCAACAACTTAATTGCTAAATAATAATAATATTTGAATTCCCGTTAAAAAAATTAACTTTTAAATATTTAAAATCAATTAATTATTCCAATTTAAATTGTTAAAAATTCCGGGTCGTCACATTCCTCCCCCCTTAAAAGAATTTCGTCTCCGAAATTACTAGTTAGGAAGAATGGTCCAATACCCGTTTATTTTTTTAAAACCAATCAGTTATATCAACTTGTCATAACATATCTTTTATTAAAGACCCACTATTACTTCAACCAACTTCCCAAAACCTTCCATAGTTTCCAACAAAATTATTTACTTCATTTATTCAAATCTAAATTTAAATTATCAAAACTTTCTCAAATTTTTTTTCTAACTCTCTAAATTTTCGAAAAATTTCGCCAGAGTCTCCTTTGCGCGGCTAGCTCGTTACAACTACAAAATGCCTCTACCGGCTTCCAAATTCCAAAAGAAATCAAAAATCCAAGTGGCTAGATCAAAAACCCAATAAAATTTCATATAGAAATTTTAAACACGTACATTTGCCGAGCAAATTTCAATTATCATCTGAAATCAAAAATCCCAATTTTTCTCCTGCTTTATACTACCTGTATATCCAATTTAACCATATCCAACTACAGATCCCAATACCCCTTTTATACATTTTATTACAAATTTTAATATTTATTTCCATTTGACCACTTTAGTTTATATCTATTTTATTCAAATCGGTTATCCCATTTCCATACGAATTCAAGTCATCTTCAACTCTGAATATTTTTTTTTCATCTTCCATTTATAACTGATTCATATTATTGTTTTAAATTAGTTTCATTCACTAATTTATTTCAGTTTCATAATTAAAATGGTTTTGTCGCTAAAAAAAATTTTCCAAATTTTTTTCAAAAATTTTTCCAATTTTTTTTCAAAAATTTCCAAAATTTTTTGGCAGATTCTCCTTTGTATGGAGGAGTTTTTGCAATTTGACAAGAGATATAAATATATATACATCGACCCACCCGGTCGGAAAAGCAAAAACAGTTCATATTTCCTATTTTTATTGCGTAGGCGTACCTTTATTTAGCATTTTAAGCAAGCGGCTTATTATTTTAGCAATTAGCGCAACCAAATCCAACCAAACGGCCTTCAGATACCTGTACTTACTCAATTTAAACATGTAAGAATTATATACATGAAGTTTATAACATTTCTGCTACTTAAACAATTACAACACATCAACTCTAAAAGAAATGCATTCTAAATAACTTCCACGAGCAATTTATATGATTTCAACACTAATTCAATTTCTTTCAACCAATTCATATACCATTTCGTTCAATTTTATTGGTTTACAACTCAATTGCTTACATTCAATTTATTTTAACCCAACAGCTCACACTCACTTCAAATGATTCAAAAATAAATTTTTATTTGCTTATATTAATTCATAGAATTTTAATTACTTTTGTTTTACGTCAAACGACAACTATTTTTATGTAAATTCGGCGATATTTGCTTAATATAGAGTATCCATTTTAGTTTATAACTACTTTAAATTAATTTCAACCCATTATGTATTTAATTCCATTTCATTTCTAATTTATTCACCAACCATACATTTGCATTTCATTTCATCTCCGCATTGTTTTCATTTTAAAACTATTTCATTAAGCTTGACAACATTCGATGCTTATATTAATATCCATTTCCCAAATAAATTTAACCTAAAATTTTTATTTAATTGTCTTTCATTCTTACTCGAAACCAAGCTTTTATTGACTTAAGTAATTTTTCTTTAAATTAATACGCCTCACAACTTAAGTTCATTCCGATAACCCAATTCCAATTGAAACTCTGATTTAATTTTTATTTAATCAGACTTCACCCATTTATTCACCCCATTTTAAATTTTTAATTCACCTACTAATTCATTTTCGAATTTTTATTAATACAAAGTCATTCTCAATTTATTTCTACTCACCTGGGTTTTGTTTGCAACTCAAACCATTTCTATTATAATTCACTTTCATTTCATTCGACAACACTTCCCTTGTATTTAATTTACTTGCAAATTTCGTTAAATATTATTCATATCACACTTGAATTTTATTTGTAATTCAAACCATCACTATTTCAATCCAACTCTATTTTATTTTTATTTTTACAACATCTCCACTTATTTAATTCATTATCAAATCCAAGTCGAATCCTATTACAATTCGAATTCATTTCCAAACTCCATTATTAACTTATAATCCATTTGATTTAACCGAGTTAAATTTTACTAATATACTCTATCAACTAATTTATTTAGCTAATTAGCTTACTTCCAACTTTTAATTCAATAATCGATTTTATTACAAAAATCAGTTCATTAAATTTTCTTAAGTTCAATTTTTTTTTAATTCTAGTTTGGATTTTCTTTCATTTTCCAAAATTCCATCATTTTTATTTTAAAATTTAAAAATGCTTTTAAATTCACATAATACTATTAAAATAGCTTTTTATAAAAATACTTATTATAACTCGATGTCTCAACCAATCCATCCTTATTCTCACAGAAATTCGGTCATATGTTGATCAGGCGTAGGACTGAAAGTCTATAAGCACTTGGTAAAACCGTTTCAACACCCAGTGAAAATACTTGGAAAATGTTTTTTTTTAAATATAGAAAACATTTTTTGAAAATAGAGGAAATATCTTTGGTGAGAATGATCTGGAAATCATCACCACCATCCATGGTCGCAGTTACATCCTGGGTGACGTTGCCATCGCAGCAAAAGTCCATGTAACTGTAGGCACTCCGCGCCCCTCGATTACGCCATGAAACCCACAACAGATCGCAGTTACATTCCAGGGTTACGTTGCCATCGCAGCAAAAGTCCATGTAACTGTAGACATCAGCGCCCTCAATTTTCGCTGTCAAAATGAAACTTCTCCACTCCTACATAAGTCGCAGTCTACCGATGTAAAATCAAACGCAGACCGTTGGCTCTTAGCGGCACACACGACTTTCACTATGTTACCATATGTCGCAGTCTACCGATATAAAATCAAACGTAGACTGTTGGCTCTCAGCGGCACACACGACTTTCACCATGTTAGCATAGGTCGTAGTCTACCGATATAAAATCAAACGTAGACTGTCGGCTCTCAGTGGCACACATGACTTTCGCTATGGTCTGCAGTAGATCGTAGTGACATCGAATTACACTATCGTCATAGCAAAACCCAAATGCCTCTATAGGCATCAGTGCCCCTCGACTTTCGCTACACACTACTCATAATCATCAGGAACTAGTTTTGTCCGGACTCCTCACAGGACAACTTTAGAATCCCCCTAGAGTTCAAGGTAGCACCACCCGTTGGCACTCATGAGAAGTTCATTTCAAGGGAGCGCCTTTTTTCCCAGAGCCATTATCAAAACGCTTTATACTATACACATATAGTATCTTTCAAATCATACACCTAGTACGATCTCATTCAAAGCTCCTTTACACAAAATCGATTATCCCAAAATCGATAATTCTCAAACTAGGCTTTCCAAATTCCAATATTGATTTTACCCAAAAATCAAAAGCCTTTCCAAATCCAAAGGTTCCCAAAACCTTTTCCCAAAATCCTCATAAGATCCTTTATATATATATATATATATATAGATATATATATATATAATTATTCTAAAAACTTTGGACATTTCAAACTTGTATTAAATTCCTTTTATACTTCAAATACTTTCAAAACCCTTTTCTTCTGGTTATATATTCACAAGGGAGATTTATCTTATATAACCAAGATATATAACTTTGTTTATTCAAAATCAAATATTCAAATTTAATTACTCTTTTCAATGTCAATTTTATTCAAATCCGTACGATGTACACTTATCATTCGTAGGCTAAACCAATCTGATCGCTCACTCGATCACACAATTTCACTTCCGAAATAGTATCGTCCATCCGACTTCCTAGTGCGGACACAGATCTGTTTTCTTGATCAGAAACCGTCATTCTCCTTGCATAGCCATAACTATGATAGAGAATATTCAGAACTAATCAACAATCCATATCCAGGTTCGCCGTCGAAAATCGAGTGAAAAATCCCAACTCGGATCGATAAACTATCTCGAAATTCCTCCAAAGGTGTACCCACGTGGCAATGGGAAGTTCCTTGGCCTGTCCAATCACCAATACGCACCTTGTACGATTTTAGTTGTAGAACCTGCCATCTAACATGGTAGCTATAGTAGGCATACTATAATGGTACGTATGCTGGCTAAGATTAATATTATACTTTATAAAGGTTTTCTACAATATGCACTAATAATAATATCAAATGAATTTTGGCGTAGTACGCATGTTTGACTATCATAAGGAGAAATCTCCCCAAGTGTGCGATTTCATTGTGTGTGAGCCGGAATGCCTTATCGTAGTTTCATTTTTCAAAAAGCATTGCAGATTTCAATTATTAAATGCTTTTGTTGTTGTTTCAAAAATAAAAAATGTATTTGTTTTCTCATACCAGTCCTGTGACTGACCCGGAGTTTATTGTTCATTTCCTAAACTCTGGGTGCCCACAATTTTCCACACGGCAGTCTAGAGTTGGGTTTTTCAGATAATCAAATAGTAGGTGTAGATTCGGCAGCCTTCAATATCTAGATATTGGCAATCGCATTTGGATCGAGTTGCTTCACTTCAGTGTTGATGGTGATTCTCGCTTTTTGGTGTTTGGAGTCTTCCTAGTCTTTGGAACTTAGGCAATGGAGTCGCTATGTATTGGAGTATCTATCTAGAGGACTTCTGAAGATATTACCTTTTGGAGTTATTTCTTTTCACGGTTATATATTGTCTCTGATATTATTATATTCATATTGTATCAACTGTTGTATATCAGTGATATTATTCATTTCTTTCGCTGTGTTGTTGTACTTAATGTGTTATAAGCTTCGGCGAACCAGATTCGACGTTTTAATCTACGGCATTCGAATACGGGTGAAGTATTCGGTGCCGATTTTCGAAGGTCGAGTCAAGGTCGTTACAACCATCATTAATGATATCATTACCTACACTAGGAAGAGCCCCGTTAATAAAATAAAAATTTATGATTTTGGTAAAACATCCACTACTATATTACACAAGAAAGGTGGCAAAGGGTCACACTGTATAAGACCACCTTTTGGTTGAATTTTTTTCCTGGTGTGCCGTTTACCATTATACTCGAGTTTTCGGTTCTTCGTAAATCATGATCCAACCTATCCATCTACCGCTAAACCCCCTAGCTAGTAGGTCTTTAGGAAAGAAACAACTAATTGAATTAAAAGCTTTGACAAAATCTAGTTTTAAGAGGGCATAACTTACATTACGATTTATTTAATTTTTTTGAAATTTTGATTAGGGTCAGGGAGCCCAGCCCATATATTAGTTTTATAGTTTTACATGTAAGAAAACTACTAGGAGGTTCAAAAACTATAAAACCTAAAATCAAAAAGGCCATGTATTACCCTATTGTCCATAAAACATTGTCAATCAAAAGAAGAAATTAATCTGTCTGATCTGACATCTTTGAGTATATTCCTATTAAACATGTTATAAATTTCAGTTGAGATTTCATCTTATAGTTAAAGGCTCTTTCATTCCTCTCTGTCCAAATTGCACTCACCATTTGATTGAGCATTTTAACGAGTGGATTAGTTCTTGGCGTCTTCCATCTTATTGCCCTATAGATGTTGAAATGTTCTTCTTTACTCTCATGCACTGGTCTATGATAACCCCCATGTAACGACCCATAATTTTCAATAATTAAAATATTAAATTTAATAAGATTTGGAAATATTAATATTGCAAGAAAATAAAAATTTATGATTTATTAATGAGAAAATAATTAGAATATGATTTAATATTATTGTTTGAATGCTTTTGACAACTATTTTAATGTAATTATAATCAATTGAAATAAATTTTAGGCTAATTTGGTTATAATTGTAAATAATGAAATAAATTAAATGATGTATTAATGATGAGATTGTATGTAATTGATTGAAATAGGTTAATGTAGAATATAAAATTATTTTGGTAAGCATTAATGGATGTGCATTATTATTGTAAAACAAATGTTTTAATTATTTTCTCATTAATTTATCCATTTGAATATCGAATGGGCAATTAACGGAATTAAGGCAGTTGAATGCTGGAATTATATGTTGTTAATTGAAATAAGTTTATTATGAAATAGGAAATCAATTTATTAGTACATGAATTACTGGGTTTTGTACATAAACAATAGACTTGGAAATGTGTTTGATTTATTAGTGTATAATAATTGCTTTAATTATCGTTTTGTTATTTAATCTGTTTAAATTAATTTAAAAATCGATAAAAATCTTATATAACTGAAATATGGCAATTAATGTATTAAAGGATGATAACTATAGAATATTGATGTAATAAAATGTAAATTAATATTAATTCTATCCATAAGATAATAGTTGATTCGATAATAAGAGTGAAATCAAAATAAATGAATTTATTGAAATTTAAATTATAATTAACTGAAAATTTATTGCAATTGCAATGAAATGTTGAAAGTTGTGTAATACTTAATATTGAATTAACATGGAAAGTTTACTTAGAAAGATTATAAATTTATATGTAATAAGCAATGATGAAAATTGTTAACTATTAAATCTAAATTTAAAAAGTGAATAAACCAATTTAATAATAATTTATTTAATTAACGTGAAATTAGCCATTTTGGTCACTGTCTCGGATTTCAAAAAAACTAGTTTTATCGGATCCGTAATGGTGAATTATTGTAAGATTTCAAGTTTCGTAGCGATCGGACTTGTCGTTTGATCGTGCGGGCTCAAAACGCGTGGAAATCAATTTAATGAAATCAATTTGAAACAAACTGATTTTAAAAGCTAACTTCTTCATAAAATAGAATTAGGACTTGAAACTTGTTCCATTGAGTTTAAAAATATTGAAAATATCTATTTTGATATATGGAGTGATCCATTTTTGTTTCGGAAGCAGAACGGGCTTTTCGGGTTGTTACCGTCGTTTCAAATCAATTCGATATGTTCATTCTTTCTTATCCAGCATTGTCTAACCCAAGCGGTCTTTTTATTTCTTATTCCTATGCGTTCAAATTTGTATATCTATTCCCATCTCCTCTCTCTAATGGCAGAAACTTATTTTCAATTCCAAAACTGTGACGCCCCACCTCTATACCCACGCTAGCCAAGGACACTACAGGGTAATGCCGTCAACTAACACGGAGAATAAGGCTGGTTGGGAGCGACCATCTATATCCTTGCTCTAACTATCTATTGAATGCATCGATAATAATCATACAAGATCGACATATCCAATAAATACTTAAAACAAAACCATAGGTGGTTGGAGGATCTATCAGAACAGAATATAACAACTCAAATGTAATATACATCACAGAACAGTAGATCATCATATACACATATATAGATACATAACAGAGTTTACAAGATAATACATGTCAAGTGGTATGTCAAACCACAATATACAGACGAGTCAAAAGAATACATATATCAGAGTTACAAATAAAAGGACTACACAAAAAGCTTTAACAAAAAGGAACAAGCTGAATAGTCCCTGCGGAAGCAAAATAGGCTAAGTCCAAAAGCACCTAACCTGAAACATCTCGGTCTGACCCGAGTATAAAATACAGAGGTCAGTCTAGCTAAACAAACCAGTTAGATAAACAACAATAAACCTGCAAGGTTACAAGGTATAGCAAATATCTCTAAAAGAGATAACACAATCATCTATCAAAAGATGAATCATATGATAACAAAACAAGCCTCATATCATCGGCAACTCATAGAAACAAAGGATAGGAATATCCCAAAGCAAGCCAAAAGGCAAATAACAAATACCAATAAGGTATACAAGTTCCACAAGGTAATCGCTACTCATCATACGGCTCAAAAAGACCAACACCGAAGGGCGATACTAAGGGAATATACATATGAATGAAACATCGGAAAATTTGCTCGAGCTCAGTGCTGTACAAACAAGGATCCATGAGCCCGAAGACTCCAAACCCAATATCACCCATGCGGCTCATAACGACCAACATCGGAAGCGATACTAAAGGGCAACCCAATATCACCCATGCGGCTCATAACGACCAACATCGGAAGCGATACTAAAGGGCAACCCAATATCACCCATGCGGCTCATAACGACCAACATCGGAAGCGATACTAAAGGGCAACAAACCCGAAGGCACAAACCCGAAGGCAGCATACCCGAAGGCAACAAACCGTAGTGGTGAAGGTCAAAGACCCAGTACTGGACACCACTAACTGGCGGAATGTGTCATAACTCTCAAAAAGGAATCCGAAAAGTGGTAACGTGAGTCCATAACCACTCGTTCGCACTAAACGGTTTACTATCCGTTAGTTAATTTCACACTCAAAGCAGTACAAAGTTCACCTCATATCATCGGTAAACCAAACTCGGAGGTTAAAACGATCAATTGAATAGGTCGGGGATTAATCGAAAAGATAAACACACAGATTCATGGTCCGTGTTTTGCCTAACCATTTAATCACCCTTCCACTTCGCTCGAAGTGCGAAATTATGCGTGTGTTTTAAATAGAATTTATAAATCGGAGAAGCGAACTTTTAATACGATTTGAAGAAATCATTTATAAAACCCGTGAATGAATTCAAAAGGGAATCATTAAGGTCAAATATGCATAAACAACTAGTTAGAATCAATATACATCGATAAAAGTGAAAATCACAAACAAATAGGTACACTGGACAAAATGAAGCAGGTCGGTCGACTGGCCTACTGCAGTCAGTCGACTGAACCATAACCCGAGAGTTTTTAAACTCTACAGTCAGTAGACTGACTGCAGGAGGTCACTCGACTGGCTGTAGCTGGAAATGTTTTCCAGCTTAGAAAATGGAGGAACAAACTCACCCCATTTGCAACATGTCGAGCAATGGACTTAAGGGGATTTTGCCAAATCGATAACCCACCGATTCACTACCAAAAACCATGATCAAACATTAAAGTTATGATTTCCAAGGATTTGACTCCAAAACACCAAAAAGTGAAATGTTCACCAATTCAATTCAAACCAAAGGCAAGAGCATATGAACAAGTGCTAGGAAATCATACCCAACATCACTGAAATCAAGAGAAGTAGATGTGAGTTCAAAACTCACCTTCTAATTCAAAAACAAAGAAGAAGGAGTTCAATTTGCAAGGAGAAGACCAACAAATCTCCACTTCAACTCTACTAGCTTCAATCTAAGAATAAAACAAGTATTTTCCTAAGTTAGGTTTAGGAAATTTCTGAGAATGAAGAGAGAAAGAGATAGAGAAGATGAAGAGGAGCTTACCAATGGCTTCTCTATGATTTTGGAGCAAGAAATCAAGTTTACAAGAAGAAACTAGGGCTTGCAATTTCTATTTCCTCTTCCTTTCCACCATTTTCAGTTTTCTTAAGCTTAAGAAATGAAATGAGGGTGAATGGATGAAGAGAGGGCTGAGTTAGGGGTTTAAACTAACAAATAGGCTGAACCCAAACCCAAAACCCAAAACCCAAATAGAAAAGTTGCAAAAATTCACAAACTCCAAACATATCGAAGCTTATACTCAAAAAGATCGCAAACGCCATTTTGGAACCAATGGAAATGGTTTCGAGTTCCAATTCGGCCATTTGCGAAAAGTAACATTTCGGACCCAAAAATCCGACTAACGACACAATATTTAATACAATATTTAAATATAAAATCGTTAAATATGCGGGTTGTTACAAAAACCCTATTTCAATTTCAAATTCAAATCGAAAATAAAACTCCTCAAATCTGTAGCAAATTATATATTTTTGGAAAGCTGTCGACGAGCGTAATCTAGATCTGCTATTCGTTTTCGCAATCGAGCTTTGGTTTGTTCAGAAAGGATTGAAACATTCTCGG
This sequence comes from Allium cepa, assembly GCA_030765085.1. Taxonomy (NCBI): domain Eukaryota; kingdom Viridiplantae; phylum Streptophyta; class Magnoliopsida; order Asparagales; family Amaryllidaceae; genus Allium; species Allium cepa. The sequence goes on along the minus strand of CM060934.1, from coordinate 663,110,009 downwards.
CCATCGATTTTGATGTTTGATTAACGACGATGGATCGTCGATTCGAGGGTACAATTGTGTAGAGATTGTCATGGGGAGTTCATCGAAGTGGTTTGTTTGGAGAATCGATGGTGGGATTGTCGTTAAAAATTGATTAGGGTTTGATGACATAGGTTGAGGATGCTCAATTTCGAGCATCGTTCGGTGGCGCCTGGCCATGCATGGGCGAGATGGACGAAGGGTGGTCACGGCCGAGCTCTAATGTGGGCGATGGTGGCTCGATCGGCGGCAGGTTGGGGCGTGCATTCTTGAGTTTGTCGGCGACTGCTTCTTGTCGCGCATGACATGTCATTGGGCTAGGGTTTCGCGTTGATAAGGCTTAGGGATGACGTGGATGTGGTAATGTCCTTTTGTTTTTTTGATTTTAATTTAGTTTTAAAACGTTCTAACCTTAATAACCTTTTCATATAAACTCGGATTTAGGCACGATTTTATCTGCTGCGATCGTATCGGAATTTGGAAATTTTGGCACTCGTTTCAACGAGTTCTGAGACTGTTGGATTTTTGGGCTATTTTTTGGTTTTAAATCGTCGACAAACCAAAGGTGAGTGTTTTAACCCAATCATGAATACTAAATTATCTTATGTTAGTTAGATTAAATTTATGATGTGATATGAAATTTATCGATTGTTGTTTAGTATTTAAATGGTCTTTTACGTTAAATTTAAATTTATATTGAATTTAATTGCCATTTAGTTTAATATTGAAATTTAATTTGCCAGTTAAATACCTGTTAATGATAACCGGTAAATTGTTGTTAATATTGGATGATTTGAATGATGATTGTACTGTATGTTCAATTGTTGATATTTGGATGATTGGATGATGTTGTTGGTTGACATTTTGGATGATTGGTTGTTTATTTATGTTTATATCTCTGTTATACCTATGGGTTGAAATAATAAACCCGAGCAGCTTTCATTGATTTGAAAATTTTGATTTTGATACTGGTTGAGATGATATATACCCATATAATTTCTTGAATTTGGATTATTTATTGGAATTGAATTTTTTGAAAAGGTTTAAGTTAATTTAAACTTTGGATTTATTTTAATTAAAATGATTAAGATTAGTATTTCAAATTATTTGAAATCTTTTAAATAATTATCCACGTTGTGCACTTGATAGGAGATGGAAACTTCCATAACATATCTGAAACCATTGCACTAATATTCCTATATTACTTATTTTGATTTGACTTATATAAGATCTTTTAGTTCCAACTCGAGTGTTTTGTCTTTTCATTATGCTCGGGTCAGTTTGAGCTTTCAGTGTATTGAAGACTGTTTTCTGGAAGAAGAAGACGAAGATTCAGTATATTATTTATTATTATTATCCCACCGCATCATGTGTTTCACTGCATTATTTGTCTATTCCTGTTGTATATTTAACTTTGATTTGAATATAAAAGTGTAATCAAATGTTATTGTAAAATAGCTCCATGAACTGTTTATTTGATTACTATATTTTGTTATTCCGTTATGAGATTCTATGTTTTTGGTTTTCCTTCTTTTTCTTTTATTTTCTTATTTACCCAATTAACAATCCTCCCTTTTGAATGGTTTGAATTAGACATGTGTGGTTTACTGCTAATTTAAACCATCCAAAAAGGTGTGTTGTTACACCCCAATGGCAAGCATCCTCTCCTAGATGGAGTACATACCGACACTCAAAAAATATATGAGTGTTTGTTTTGGATCCATTGCCATAGAATAGGCATTTTTCTTCGTGAATTATGCCTCCCTAAAATAGTTTCTCTTTTGTAAGATGGTATTTTCCATGACTTTCCCTAGTAAGAAATTTTCCTTAGCCGGGCTTCCCATACTCTATATTCTGGCAGCCCAAGGGGAACACTCTTGTTCTTGAATCATAGATTTATGGATTAGGAAGATCGAGTGTGTCTTATATGCATTTTTCTAAAGTACAACTGTTGAATGACTAAATTTTTTTGACGTTACGAATGAGAATACTTAATTTTAAATACTCAAATTATATTCAAAATTAATAAATAATAAGAAAATCAATTATTAATAAAACAACTCAATTTTTATTGACGTATTTTTATTTTTATTTGTAGGATTTTCCCATAATTTTTAGTTTGGAAATTATTTAAACTATCGTTTGATGATCGTTCGGAAAATAATGATATTTTTGTAATTTTATAGAATAAGATAACCAGCATATATTATTATTGTTTTGTGATCATATCTCGTTTTTTTGTGCGATCATACTTTTATTTTTTTATCTACGGTTCGTACATGAACTAAATTTTATGCAGCAAGATGTTAGAAACTGAAAAATAAAACTAAATCAAAACATAGGAAAATCAATATCACTTGCTCTTTTTCTTTCTTTTCACAGTTATATTGGCTATTTCCTAGAAAACAAATAAAACAAGTAAATCCACCTTCTTTAAAATTCAAAACAAATGTTTTACAAATTGAAAATTTACGAAGTTAAGATCTTTGGGTTTGTAGGAGATAAATCTACAAATCTATGTGTGTATAGGGGGATACGGTCATGTTTTGGCTAAAGTTGGTTTTGGGTTAGATGCTTGGGTTTCAGTTTGGCCATGATTTGATAGAAATTAGGTGAATCGAAGGTTGGATTTAGGTTTGTAGTAGCAAGAGGCGTCAATGGTGCGAATTTGAGGATGTCCTATCCTCATTTGATGTGTGCGACTTTTTCGGGTTGGGTATGTCTAGGTACATGTTGCTTTTGGTGTAGGTTCAACCAAGCTAGATGGAGATGGGTAGATTGGATAGCTCTTGCAACATGGAGTGTAATAGAGTTGGCGGATTGTGATTCCGTGGTATGTAGGCAGATTAAGGAGGAGAGTGGGGGGTTGCATTTGGGGTTGAGCATGATTGGATATCAGTTCTTAGAGGGAATGTAATTTTTGATTTGGGAAGAAGAAGTTAAGTTTGGGTAATTATATTATTAAAGTGATTAATGTAATTAATTGTTTAAATTAGTTCAATAAATTATAAAATGAACAACCTTTACGTACAAGGTCTAATCGAGACGTGGTCTTTTGCATTATGCTCATAGTGGCGATAGCTATGCGATGGAACTGGTTTTGTCAAAATTAAAGCAAGTGAAATTTTGGACTACAATCGAACGTCTTTAAACTGGAATGCCTAATCATCTGCTGAAATTTCAGTGAGTTAAACTCAAACTTTTGGATAATTAATATGATATATAACGGATAAAATTTTACTATCTGTGTTTGGATCAATTACTAGTTGGTTTGGGTAAATATCCGCTTTCGAAAAGCGTATGACTTTAAAACTAAACGTATGGATTTTATAGAGAAATCTAGATTTTTCGTCATTGTGATTTTTAATTCCTATTATATACCTGTTGATTTAATTTCAATACTATACCAGTAACGTAGATTGTTAAATACTAAAATTTGATAGTTTGGCCATATTGGATATGACACTGCTATATGTTAAAAGTTGATCCTTTTTAGAGAAAAATGCCATGATAGCATTGGTTAAGTGTTATAGTAAATACTGGCCTCGTTATACTATTTTGAGAATAATACTAATCGCCATTTGAGTTGGAAATGGTCTTTGATTTGAAAATGGTCTTTGATTTGAAAAATGATTTTTAATCTGATCTTTTGGATTTTCTATGGTACTTTATTCAAAAAATTAGTTTTTATGCTTCTCTATTTTACTTCAAATTTCATTTATTGTTCTTTTCTTATACCAGTATATGTTTAATGTTTTAATATTATTTTGGAAAGTATCTACTTTCATAGAAAAGTTATTATAATAATTAATGTTAATTTTAAAAGGAAACTAAAGGCTTTATCTTTTATTTTAAAGTGATTTTGTTTTTAGAAGGTAGAAATATGTTGAAATAAATATTTGTGAACATTTTGTAAACGAAGAACAGATTTTTAAATGGTATTTTATAAATAAAAGAGAGATGTATAAATGTAGTTTATAATTAAAGGGATAGGTTTATAAATGATATTTATAAAAGGGAAATATTGTTACTTTGATAAACTGGTGTAATAAATCACAGTTCTGAATTTATTGTAATACATGGAAATGATTGGGTTATGGAAAAATATACGAGTTTTTATAATTATATTTGGAGTTTTGTTTTATATTTGGAGTTTGATTTTATATTCGGAGTTTTGTTTTAAAATAGGAGTTTGTCATTATATTTAGAAATTTATAAAAAAAGTTTATAAATAAATTTGGAGTTTTATAGAAAGAGTTGTAAATAAATATAGGGATTTATAAAAAGAAATTTGATAAAAGAGTTCTTTAAAAATATAAAGGATGTTTATAAAGGAGTTTATTAGATAAGTTTGAAGATTTATGGAGGAGGTTTTGATTATTTTATATATTTCTAAAGGAAATTTTATAATTTATAAATAATGTTTTATGAAAGGAGTTTGTAAATATAAGGAGTTCTATAAAGATATTTTATAAAGAAGGGATTTATAAAAAGACCGAGACCCGATTTCCATAAATGGTCATAATAAAAATATAGTTTTATGGGAAATGTTCTTTTCACATTTAACATTGAATTCCAAGTTATGAAAACTCGTATCTATCTTGAAAATTAAGAATAGGTATCGAGATAAGGATACTTTTCTAAATTGTTCGATCTCATTGTTAATCGGGGGATAGTACTATTTGAAATTGGGAAGTGGTGTTGAGTATATTTGGTCTAGTTTCCTTACGATCTATTTATTTACACCAAAAAGAAAATTGTTTGGGGTTTATTGTTATCAATGTTTAAATGGCATTTTATTTAACTCAAATACGTATTTTTTTTTTGAAAATGAAGTCTTCCTTAGATTTGGAAATGTATTAGAAATGTAGTGTTATGTCAATATATTTACATGGTTGATATAAGTTTTCAGGAACGTTTTTAAGTTTTGGATGTGATGTTCCGTGAGTATACTTATACATTTGAGATAGGTATATCAATATTTCATATGTATTGCGAATAGTAGAGAAGATTTGTGAAATATATCTTTGTAAAGGTATTTTCAAGACAAGAATTTACAAAGTGGCTCTAGTTAACGAGGAGATTAATTAAAGAGATTAGTGGGTGCTTATGTGCTTAACCACTGTTATTTTCCTTATGTAATTAAACCCCTAGTTGGATTGTTTATGTATTTCATAGTTAAATAATTGACTATCAAAATCTTATCCATTTTTTAAAATTATCGTTGTCGATTCGGAGAGATCGGGATTGGATATATTATCCCGAACCACTTTGAACCGGTATAAGCATTTGACTTGGTGACATCTTGAATATGATCAAAGATGGAGTTATTTAAAGTGCAAGGGCTACTTGCTACAAATCCTGAGGGTGATTCCAAAAGGATATAGTAGAAGTAGTACCTACGGTTAGTTTAGTCCCAGAACAACCTGTATGGATGAATGCTGACACTGCATTGTTCCCTGGAGGGCAGTGTTAGTATTCCAAGTGGGATTTTCTAAAAGGTAAAATGTAGCCTCAGGTCACACAATCCATGATGAATAAAGCATACACGTGCTGCATGACTAAGTGAGTCGATCCCATTAGGGTATGACCATCGCCTAATCTAGATTGGTATTATGGATTTATTTATGCTTGACACTTGGTATGGTTATCAGCCAACAATTGAGGGGTGATCATATTTGGTACTATCCAGAAAGGGGTAGTCGGTCCTGAGTAGTAGAGGCGCAAATATTTTGTAGCCTTGGTACATATTATCTAGAGATGTACTATACGGAAAGTAGACCCTTACCTTTTCATTCTATGGAATCCAATCTCTAATACATGCTTTTTTTGACTTGATTGTATACCATGTTTGCTGGAATTTAATTAATGTAACATTTTCGACTATGATTTAATATTTATTTTAAACCATAGACATTATTATAATATCAGAGGATTGCCTATGAAATGGTTCGGTTATGGTAAGGTAAAAAGAAAAATGTGTTTGTGTGCAGCGTGGTCTTATGGGATACCTTTGTTTTGAAAGATTTTATACATTAAAACCTATTTGAGGTGTGTTTCTCATGTTGGTTTACCACGCTGATCAGGGCATTATTTTTCGTATAATGCTCGGGTCAGACCGAGCATATTTAGATGTAGTAATAGATGCTTTGGAGCTACAGAAGACAAGCTAGATGCCTCTAAGATGTATTCATGTATATTTGTTTTTCTGCTGCATTGGATGTTTATTTTTATCTGCATTTGTGTGAATAGGTTGATATAACTGTCCGGGCTAATGGTAGACAGTTACTCTGGTTGATGTAGGTGTATTATAGTTTCTTTTGTAAAGATCTATTGTGTATTATATATTATTCTTCATGACGTGAGATTCCATTTCATCTTTTTCTTTCTTTTCTCCCAACAATCTATATTTTTGGTATTTCGGTACGTGAATACCATGGATATACCAGTGTCCACTTTTAAGGGTCGAAAAGGCAAGTCGTTATAGCTAGTTCAGACTAGATTTACCAAGCATATAGGAGCTATGGTAACGAAGTGTGATTGGATCATTGATGATGTAGTTTAGGCTAGAGCAGATTTTGAGATCCCTGTTATGTGCTATAAGTTTCCTCCTATAACACCCGATAAATTTAATGATAAATTCAATAAGAAAATTTGAACTAAAATAAGGAATAAAAAGAAAGTTTTCCACAAAATCCGAATTTGGCTATGAAACTTGCACCATTATGTTTATAGTGATTTTATGGACGATTTTCATATATAACGCTTTAAATTCGATGTTAATACGGATAAGTTATCGGTGTTAGAAGAATTGGAAATAGAATAAGAAATTAAAAATTAACAATTAAAACTTCACAAATTTACACTAGAGCTGGTCGGCCCATAGTGGTCGAAGATTGACTTGTAGCGGTCAACCTAGAAAGAGTGGCACTCACTGTTAGTCAAGTAAAATCGTGCATTATGAGTCTCCTATATCCTGTTTAAATACACTAGATTGATTGCTTTGTGTTTAAGTTATTGATGAGCTGACCTGATTTAAGAAAATATTCACTAGCCTAAATCTAAAGCTAGATTAATTTGAAACCCTATAAATACTAGCCTAATCATACCATAATTCTCACATGACCATTTACTATAACCAAATTCTACCAAAGTTTTCTCTTTTCCCTCACTCTAATTTTTTTAGACATCAAATAAAAATAACCTAGAATAAAAACAAGCGTTGGAATTAAGGCATAGCAAGTGAAGCTAGCGAATAAAGGAGTAATTCTCAGAAAAAATTAATAGGAAGAGTTAGGATTGAGATAAGTTTGATCAAGTTTAATAAGATGAGTATTTCAGTTAATTTTAGACTATTTTAATTGATTTATGATTTTAGAAACCAAAATTGAATATGTAAATCCTTAACTTGAAATTGTTAACCTTAAAATAAGGATTACAATAAACTTTTAATTGGATATTGATGTGTATACCCCTTTTCACACTTGAATTTGCAAACCCTAAACTAACAAACCATAAATTGAATTTCAAGTTGATAATTAGACTATTCATTCTGTAATTAGGGTTCACTAATAGCTGCTAATGACATCGATTAAACAACGAATAAAAATCGACAATTAAATTCGTAGAAACCTTAAATTTCGTTCGCGGGTGATCGACCTCAGATCCATAGCGTTGGTCATTGAGGTTCAACTGTTGACTATTTGTAATGAAAACTACATATTAGAACCTTGACCTAAGGCCTAAGTTAATAATAAAAAATTATATAATTTCAGTTAAAAATTATATTGTTTGAGCCTACTTTGGTCTATGCACATGTGCTAGAGATAGTAGGGAAGTTAGTTCCCTAGCAGAGGACCAAATTTCAGCGCGGTATTGGGAAATATTCAAATATCCAATTGAGAATCGAGTGTCGACTAGGATGATGTATTTCACCGATTGAGATTTGGGAGTCGATTAGGCCAATGTATTTCGCATACTCAGGGGAGTTCCGCGGTGGATGCACAACACTGATGGAGACGCCAATCGAGTAAGCCCAGTCCGAACGGGGGACTCTATATGGACAGTCAAGCCTGGCGTAGCATGATAAGAGGCTATAGAATAGAAAGTAGCACAGTACTAATGGGAGTTCTTGCATTCATGGATCTAAGATGTGGTGCAGGTGGAAGCTGGCATAGTACAATATGAGTTATTTGGCACTACAATCGTGAGATGACATAGGTGAATACAAAGAGGCATACAATGAGTTAGGTTTAAGTGCCGCATATCATCCGAAGATCAATGGATATAAAAAGATAGTAAATAGAGTTTTAGAGATTTTTTATTATAAATGTGCATTATGGACTTTGGTGGTTCTTGGGAGGTTCACTTTCCGTTAGTGGAGTTTATCTACAATAATAGTTATCAGACGAGCACTGGGATAACACCATTCGCGGCGTTGTATTTTAGACCCTGTAGGTAACCGTCATGTTAGTGGGATATGACAAATAGGATTATTATTGGGATAGACATTATGAGGGATACATATGAGAAGGTGGATCTAGTCCGTAGAAAAATGATGACCGCTCATGCTGATAGGAGACATACGGAGTTAGAGTTTGTAGTAGGAGATATGGGGTTTGTGATGGTTTCACCCCTTGGACATGTTATGAGGTTTGGTAGATCGAGGAAGCCAGCTTCAAGAATTGTAGGACCCTTCCCGATAGTGGCTAGAGTAAGAAGTTGACATATTGAGTAGAGCTTTCAGAAAAGTTAGCGAGGGTACATGATATTTTCCATGTGTCACACTTTTGAAAGTGCTTGCACGATACAGATACTATGATTGAGCCGAGTCAACTAAAGGAGGTGGAGGTTGAGCAAGAGTCACTTGTTCGTTGTGCACACTCATATGTTAGAGCATGGCACAAAGCTGCTCTGCAACAAGGAGATCATACTTTTTATAGTCCACTGAGGAGACGCCTCAGCGGAGAATACATGGAAGCCCAAGGAGAAGATTTACTCTTCCCACCACAACTCTTTGTTGGTACGTTTCCTATTTAATTCTTATAAGTATAGACTTCCTGTAGGACTTAAGTGGTATACTTTTTTTTCGAGACCATTAGACGTAGGAATGATTGCAAACGTGTCGGTAAGACATGTTATGGATGATAGATGCTAGTGGATGTATTTGGATGTATTGTTTGAGTTGTTCCCTTTTGCATGTTAGGATAGTGTATCCTTTAAGTATACACACACACTCGCACTAGCACTTCATAGCATGTTATCTCTTAATTTTTGTTGTTCTAGTGGATATTGTGCATATGGATGTTGCATTTGAGTGTATGTTTGCGCATACATATAGAATTGCCAGAATATTTACTTAGGATGTTGCATACATTTGGATGCACGGAATAAGCATTTGCATGACAAAAGGTCGATTGAATCTGTAGACCGCCTACTCTTTCACATTAGAATAGGTTCAGGTGAATTTCACATTGCATATATATGTACATATTGCATTAGAAATATTTCTAAGGACAATGATTGCTTATGGACGATGGATGAGTATATGGTTGTAGCAGTTGGTTGATGTGTGTATGAGTTGCGTTTTTTTCCATTCTTTAAGATTTTGAGGATGAAATCCTTTTGAAGGGGACAATTTAACAGCCTGAAAATTTAACGAGTAACAAGAAAATTAAATTAAATTAAAACAAGGACTAAAAGAAAATTACACAAATGTCCGAATTTGACTACAAAACTTGTATCATTGTGTTCATAGTGGTTTTCTAGACAAACTCATATATAATACTTTGAAATCGGAGTTAAAATGGAGAAATTACTGGCGTTAGAATTGGAATGGAATAAGATATTAGTTAGAAATTAAAACTTCATAAATTTACACTAGAGTTGGTCGACTGGTAGCGGTCTACCTAGGATAGGTGGAAGTCGATCGTTAGTTGAGTAAAATCATGTGTTTTGAGTTTCCAGTGACGTGTTTGAGTAAACCAGATTGATTGCTTTGGATGCAAGTTGTTGATGAGTAGACCTAATTTTAGAAAATATTCACTAACCTAAATCTACAACCTCAATTTGTTTGAAAACCTATAAATACTAACATAATCAAACCATAATCCTCACATAACCATTTATTATAACCAAACTCTTCTCTCTTCCCTTACTCTAAAAGGTTCTTAAAAATCAAATAAAAATACCTAGAAGGAAAACAAGCATTGGAATCAAGACAGTGCAAGTGAAGCTAGCGAACAGAGGGCAATTCTCAGGTAAGAGCAATATGAAGAGTTAGCTGCAGGCGAGTGGGAACAACTTTGATAAGATGATTATTACAGTTAGATTTAGACTACTTTAATTGATTTAGGATGTTAGAAACCCAAATTGAATATATAAAACCCAGACTGAAATCTATAAGCTTAAAATAAGAATTACAGTAAATTGTTAAGTGGATATTGATGTATACACCCTATTCTACACTTGAATTTGCAAACCTAAAATTGGATTGCAAGTTGACAATTAAAATAAAAATCGACAATTAGAATCGCAGAAACCCTAATTTTGTTCGCAGACGGTTGAACTAGGATCCCTAGTGGTCGATCGGTAGAGATCGTCCATCAAGGTCCAACCAATTGTATCGAACACTACAGATTTTGAACCTCGGCCTAAGGTCCAATTTGATAAAAAAATTGTAAAATTTTAGTTAAAAATTATATAAATGAAAATTGTTTGTTTGAGCCTATTCATGCTAAGTACATATGCTAGAGATCGTGGGGAAGTTAGTTCCCTATTAGAGGGCCATTGATGAGCGTGGTGTTGGGTAACAGTCAAATACTTAATTGAGAATCGAGAGTCGACTAGGACGATGTATATCGTAGATTGTGAGTTGGGAGTCGACTAGGACGGTATATTTCGCAGACACTCGGTGGGTGTTCTACGGTAGACACATAACACCGATGGATGGCCTAGTTGAGTGAGCCCGCTGCTTATGAAAGATTCTATATAGACATCAGGCCCGACCCAACATGATAACAGGCTATAGAATAGAAAGGAGACTAGTACTAATGGGTGTTCTTGTACGCTTGGATTTGATGCGGTATGGTACAGGTGGACGTCGGCATAGTACTATAAGTGGCATTTATCACTACGATCAAGAGATGGACATAGGTGCATACAATGAGTCATACAATGAGTTTGCATTTCAAGGTTCTCCCTCTGCAAGCATAGCAATGTTGTAGGCATTTATGGGAGAGCAGTTCCCACAGTAGGCCGACGACGGTATTTTCTTATCGGATGACTCTAGTGACGTTGGTCGATCATTATTGTGAGGTTCAATTTGTAGTTCAATCCTTTGTGTTAGATAAGAATCCTTAGGTATTGGATCTTAGGAGTTCACAGAAGTTTGTAACACACCCTATGTAATTTAGACTTATTTTGAAGTTAACTGCACATAATCATCATAAATTAAATTGTACTAATTTACTAAACTTTTTATTTGACCCATTCTTTTTCCATCTTTTCCCCACCATAAGTGGACAAGGTAGTAGGTTATTGACCCATTCATTATAGTTGGAGAGTCATGCTTATCTTTGGAGACTGTTTTATCATATTTACTCTCCATGTATTATTCTAACGTATATCTATATTTTATTTTCCTATATTAGAATTTAAGAGATATTTTCTATGTACTCTGTATTGGACTATGTGCTGATTTTTATGAGACCATGATTTGGATATTTTCTGAGATAGACATTTTTCTATGTTATATATGTTTTATTCCTTCTGCTATGAGTTCTGAAATTTTAGTATATCTTAGATTATATCTGCTTATCATAGTCTTTGAAATGTTAAAGGTTAAACGCCTAACAATCCAAATTTTTCGCATAACGCGAGGCCGAAAGCCACATTAAGCTTTGAATCGGTGCATGTCGGGAGGTGCGGTTTATCACTACTCCTATAAGATTACTTAAGATTAGCCCTAGCCTTGACCAAGGCATACTCCAAAAGGAGAGAAATGAATTGTGTTACATTCACCATTGAAAGAAAGGTGCTTTTAAGATTAAGTATACTTCTCCCGTTCCAACTAGGTGACGCTAGTGCATCTATCATCGAAAAGCTTTTATTTTTAATCAAGTTCCACCTTACCCAAGAGTTCCATAGATTATTAGTGGGGGTCAAGAGTTTATTAGTATAGGATGAGATTGTGGTTTTTTTAGAGTTTAAGTCAATAATCCCCAATCCTCTCATGCCTTTTGGTTTTTGGATATTGTGAAAGGAAGTAGGCATCATTGGTCATCGTGCTAGAGGAAGTTTTTCATGGCGCTGGAGATCATGTTGATGAGCTTTAGGGGGAGTATATAGTGTCTTATCTAGTATGTAATCATTGAAGTTGCAATAGATTGTACAATGACTAGCCTCCCTGATTGTGAGAGCATTGAGCATGGTTAGGTCAGGAGCTTGTGGGTTATCTTTTAATAGAGAGGAAGACATTTTGAAATTGTGAGTCTAGATGAGATTATCGGCATGCAAAGATAGAAAGCATTTTGAGGCATTGGATGAGACAAGTGTAGCTTATTATCTCAGCTTTTAGAGAGTCCTATAGAGCAATAATCAGGATGTGAGGTTCACTTAAGTTATTTAAAGGCCTTTTGGGCTATAGAAGCTTTGCAGGGTTGACATAATGGTTTGGATATTCTCCTTTATGGGTTTGGTAAAGATTACAAGATCATCCATAGAAAGCAAATGAGTGATCTGAGGCCTATTGTAGCTTAGATGTAGCTAAATTTCTTTCTGACCAACTTCCTGTAGAATGAGAGAGTCAAGGAGCTCCATTAAGAGATTTGTGGATATTGGATCCCCTTGCTTAATCTCTTGTGTAGCTTTGAAGAATCCATGTAGGCTTCCATTTCTTGCTACTGAAAAATGGGGGGTCGAAATGCAAGTGAATATCAAATCTAAGAATGTTTTTGGAAAATTCATTTTTGTCATTATGGCAATGATGGAGCTCTAACATATTATATCAAAATCCTTCCTTATATCTAATTTCAACTTGCGTCTAGGGGAAATTATGTTTCTATCATAACCTTTAGCAAGCTCTTGAGTTAGTAGGATATTACCATTTATTGTTCGCCGTTGAATGAATGCAGTGTGATTCTCAGAGATCACACATGGCAGATCCAATTGGAGTTTAGTCGCTATTATTTTCGATATACATTTATAAAATACATTGCAATAGGAAATAGGGCGGTAGTCAGCAACCGCGGTGGGATTTTCATCTTTTGGGATAAGAGTGATAACAATAGTGTTGACATCAGGGAGAAGTTCATTAGAGGAGGAGAAGTATTGGACATCGGAGACGATATCAGGTCCAACTGTTAGGCCAACTTTGCTTTAAGATGGCTGCATTAAAATCATCTGGTCCTTCGCAATTAGAAGTTTTGAAGGAGAATGCTGCTTGTTTTATTTCATCTTCTATGACTTGGGATATCAAGTTGTTTGCTTGGTGCATGATTATGATGGGTAGTTTTACATTGAAGAAGTAAATTAAGTTAGGTAAGTAGGGGAGGAGTAGCTAGAATGGAGCAGATATACGATACAAAGGCTTTACTAATTTCATCAGAAGTGTTATAAGTAGTGCCATTCATGTCCATTATAGTATCTATCCAGGCAGATGCAACTTTTAAATTTAGCGAGTTATGAAAAAAATGCGTGTTTCTATTGGCAAGCTCTTCATACTTTATATGTGCCTTTTGTTTAGCCTTGCTCGCTTCTATCTCGATAGCATGTTGCATTTTGCTGGCAACTTGTTGTTCAAGCAATGTTGAATAAGAGTTTTAGGACTCAAAATTAAGATCATACTGGATTTGTGCTAGGTACGCTCTTATTTCCACCGTTTGTTTATTACCAATGCCAAATGAAGAAGCAGCCAAGAGCCCAAGTTTGCCTTTGAATATTTTAAGCTTTGTTGTGAGTGATTTGAAGGGTTTTCCTCTTTGAGTTGTGTTCCATACCTGCCAATAAAATGTCAGTATATTTATTTTGGGCTAGCCAATGATTTTTTTTAAAGGTTATGCTTAACCTATTCCTGACAATAGTTTATGAATTATCGAGCCATGGGAACACCATTCGTGCTGTTTCTAACCTTGATAAAGGCCAATTGAGTTATATCTATTAAATCATTCATTGGTATGCTTAACCTATTTTCCAAAACCAAAGAGATGATTTTGACAAAATAGTTAATTAACAAGATAGGCATAAAGTCCTTAAACTCTATCACACCAACTTTCTTGCGAAGAAGAATTATGTTAACAAATTTAAATCGTCTAAATACGAACTACCATTATAAAACTTGTTGAATGTTTTAATTAAATCATATTTTAATACATGCCAATTTTTTTGATAAAACAACATAGGAAATCCATCCGGGCTGGGCAATTTACCACTAAGCATCTGGGAGATAGCCCTCAAAATCTCCTCTTTTGAGAGGAAACATCTAAATCATTTGAAGAAATCATCGTATTTTTTGGATAAATTCCTATCACCTAGCATTAATTCTGTAAGATAGGTAACTGGAATAAGAATGATATTTTCATCCTAATTTGAAAATTTGGAAATTAGTCCCTAAATTATTTAAAGTTGAATGTTGATAAACTTGTAAAGTTTATTCTAGATTTATAATTGTGTTGTAAAATGTTAGTATTAGTTCAGAATACCCTGGGTACAATTTTGTTGTATCAATCCCCGTGTAATTTCCATAAATTATGTAATTTTCACAAATGTATAAAAAGTGCATCATTTAAAATAATAAGGAACATACCAAAAACGAAAGAGATGTGTAAAGTACGGATGTTCTTCCCTATAGTTTGCACCATTTATTTCAATAAAAGAAAAGCGATAATTCTATGTAATTTCAAATGAAGCAAAGGTCTCACTTTTGGTTAATCTATGGAAAGAATGGTAATCCTTTTTAAAAGGATAATTCTGATAAATTAAAAATTGGAATATATATATACATATATATATATACATATTACGCGCTTACCGATTAAATATATAAATAAATATATAGCGTATTATACATCGATATTCGCATTAGTTATAATTAGGAGGTCTAGTTGTAGATAGCATAGTAAATTATATAATTATGATGTATAGATGGAAAAGTGATAGTAATTCCAAAATTAATTTGGCAATAAATGCATAATTAAAGGGAATTACATGAATTAAATGGGAATATAAAGGTGTTTAATGACATTGGTTAAAGGATTTAATATAACATTTATGGGGAAATGAATTAGGCATAATAGGTTGAATTAGCACAAATAAACAAATGTTATTAGAAATTGTCCATTTTGAATAATAATGACCATTTATTACGGATAATTGACATTCATGGAATATAGTAAATAAGCGTACAAGGAAGGAATTAAATGCTGGAAGGAAATTTAATTTTCATAGTGGGAAATTATATAGCCTTAATTTTACATTTAGAATGAGCCAGAATTAGTGGGCCTAGCCTAACATTTAGGCTTATGATGATTGGTTTGGTTTATTTGGTTGGGATGTAAGGTTATAGAGTTACACAATAGAAGTCTACGCTTCGTCTAGAGGCTACAAGCAGCTGTATATACTTACCACTGATGTGGGACATCTCCAACTATAGGACCAAGGGGAAAGACATATGCAATTGCATGTAGGTAAAGGAAAATACACCAAGGCTTTGCCTTGGATTTGAAGTATTAAATGACCCAGTACTTTTAGGGAAATGATGTCTACTTCATTTCTGATAGGAGTTATCAAGTAAATGGAATGGGCATTTTCTTTGACTTACATTAGGTTAGTCTGAACAAGATTTCGACTGTGGAAGGTTGGCGGGCTATGTCAGTATTGTTATTGAATCGGTGTTTAGTATTAGGGCTGATATATAAGCTATGACCACCAATGGCCCCAAGAGGTCGGTAGCAAAGATCCCATTATTCTTTGATGGATTTCCCTTCCTATTATGGGAAACACACAAGCCTTAATGTTTAATCAGTTAGTTGTTTTTTGTCGGAGGTATGCTAGTTAACCCTTAGATGAGTCTTTGAGAGGCATTGGTAATGAAGTAATTAAATTATTAAGCCATATCTAGGAGTCATTGGTCTCTGTAGCTGGAACCGATTGATTAGCAATTACATTATGGAGAGATCGCTCCGGGGTTGAGGTTTTAAATGACCGTTGGATCAGCTCCCTTCCTATTTAAGAAGTATTAAGCGGTCTGGGTTTTTGGATTGTACATCGTCTAGATATATATGTACATAGACATATATATATTTGTACCTTGGAGGAGGTTAGGCATAACTTACGCGCACATGAAATCGAACGGATTAGCCGTAAATAATAGACATAACACTTAAATAGGAACCAATCGACATAAATTAGTATTATAGCTAGAGTATGCAAATTTCTTATAACCAGAACGTTGCTCTGATCCCCTCCTTATTGCAAACCACATGATAGATTTAGAGGAACGGACTACTGGTGCAAGACAAGAACTGTAGATTGTGAAGTCTTCTCGTTTATGCGCAGAGCTGGCTAGGCAATCAGATACTAAGGAAGAATATTGATTCTAAGGTAGTAGCCTTGGTCAGCGTATATGTTTTTATATTTTTCTATTCTATTGTGAGTTTAAGTAGACAACTCTTTGATTTATGTCTATTATAGGTTACCAAATCCAAGGATCCATACCTTGACAAACTTGGGTTTCAATTTAGTTGAAATTCGAGCTTATTAAGGTGTGGGTTGGTATATTTGGTATTAGAGCTTAGGTCAGTCAATCATAGGAATTAGGATATGCTAAGTGAACGTATTTATGTTTTTACCTAAAATTATATATATATATATATATATATATATATATATATATATATATATTATACACAAACTCTATGAATTTCGATTATAGATGCAGTTGCGACCATATGCCGAAAAGAAGGATAAACCAACTATGAGTTGGAATAATGAATAGAGTTAAGTTTATACACCTACCCCGATTACCCCATAAAGTATAGGTTCCACAGCAGCATGAGCATGATGTATAGAAGGGCCCAGGAAGTCAGATGGTACTTGACTTCTTTATGGGTCAAGGCTTCCTTATGACTGTGGATCTTAATGGATTGCCAATTGAAGACATACATTTCATACAGATAAATAGGAGATAAAACATATTGTTGCAAGCATTCATAATAAGTGTGAAGAGGGCTTGAGCAAGTTTCCACAAAAAAGTGTGCATTAATCATCGCAAGAAGATAGCCGATTTTTTTTATAAAGATGGTTTAAGAAGTAGAAAAGAAGAAAAGTCTGAAAGAAAGGACAATTAGAAACCATTTTTAATTCCGACCCAATGTAAAAGGATTTTCAAAAATATTTTTTGAAAATTCCTTGAAACATATTGAATGAATTTACTAAAGGGTTTTTGGAGAAGTTGTCTCGAAAAGCAAGGAAATTTTGAAATTCTTAGTTAAAATTGGTTGGGTCAAAAAATTTCAATTTAAAGGTTTTTGGTAAAGCGGTTTTTTTGTTTTGGAATGAATGGAAAAGAGGGAATATGTTTCGCCTGATGATTTTCCTATTTTGGAAGTTCCTTTTAAAAAAATTCTTTCTAATGGGTGGAGAAATGGAAATGGTACTTGATTGAAATGGGTAAAGAAAGTAGAATGGTAAGAATGTCTGATATTGAAGATAGGAGGAATGCTCCCATATAAGAAAAATATAGAGAAACCGCTGAAATAGATTTATACATATCTCTTTTCCAGTTAATAAAGAAAAACACAATGATTAAAGCAGTAGGTGAACGCAATGTAATGAGTCAATAGGGAAGGCAATAAAAGATAAAAAGAGCTATGTAAGGATAAGAAATTTGAAGGCAATTTAGGAAGGGGAAATTTTAAGAGTAGCAATATTTGGAAAAATAAGTAGAATTAGCGCTAGGAATTTGTAAAAAATTAGTATTAGAAATCTAGTTAGAAATAGTATAGGAGAAAAAATGTAAGGACATGACATGAAAAATAGGTGGTTTCCCATAAATATGTGCAGTAATTGCATATAACTTTTAGAAGTCCCCCTTATGTGCTATTAGAATCTACATTAAGGTTGAAAACGCAAATAGCATGAGTAGTAGAAAAATAATACAATGAAAGTTATTCTTGTCTACTTCAGTATTCATTGTTAAAAATGTTTTTGAAACTAATTGTTTGTTATGACAATTGGGTTTTTAATTGCAAATAAATGTTTTGAGTTAAAAATCTCGCTTTTAAAGAAGTATATTTGCATTATAGAAAGTCCTTGAAAAGAGAAAGATGGTTAGAATAGGAAATCTTTTATGGTTCCTTTTGGAACCAAGCAGTTTTTGAATTTAATAAAAAAAGTTTTTGAGTTTATGTTCCCAAAGGTAAAAGTTTGATTAAGTACCTTATGACTGTGAAGTTTCTTTTAAAGAGTGTGAAAAACCAAATCAAATTTTGATATGAACTACATAGGGATCACTGCCTAGGTAGGATAGGGTAAGGTCAACCCTAGGAATAAAATAACAATGAATGCTCGTAGGCAGCAATAAGAAGTCTCCGTTGGATATAAACAATATTGGTACGAACTTAGGAATGTTTGATTGGACATGTGTGAAAGGAATAGGTAGAACCATCGAAGAATTATGAAATGGTATCAAAGTACACTTTCGTGAGTCCTAAAATATATTTGCATGAAAGATAAAGGAAAGAAAGAAAATATCAAGTTTTTGAGAATACTATCAAGAGATTTTAATCGAAGGAAGATAGTAGTATGATAGAAGAAGAGGGTAATAAGATGACAAACACACATAAATGATGTTGGGTGACTCAAGGCTGAATTAGGCAAGATATATGGTAGGAAAGTTATTCTATCAAGCCAATTTTTCAATGAGTTATTTTAAATGTGCATAATTTATATTTCTTCTGTCATCTTATCTCATCGCTTCAGCTTCTGTTTATTGCACGTCTATTTTCCTTCAGCCGCTGTTATTTTTCGTACTTTTTCTCTCCTTCTTTCTCTCTCTTCTTTTCTCAATAAGAAGCCAAGTAGGCGAACGAATTTTAGTTTCAGCCACTACAGATCAAGTTTTATTCCCAAATTGATTGAGTAACGGCCTTCCAATTTGGACCATGCTACTAACTTTTTCCACCAAATCAAATGCGTTAAATCTTTTTTCTACCAATCTCGGTTTCAGTTTATTACTAAAATATTTACAACCCAAACCTTTCAGATATAAACTGCTTGAACTCTAAAAAAAATTCCTGCGCAACCAGACATGTACGTCAAGTTGAATATTTCCACCATTATTCCTCAACCTCAACCCTTCCTCATCTCCGCTACATAATCTAACATCGCCTCTCCTCAATTTCGTTATTCCTGTGAAAAAGGAAGAAAAAAATTATGGAACTAAATATCATCCTCAAATAATCTATGTGCTGTGATTTTTGGTACGCTTTCTTCTTTATTTATCATCATTAAATTTGATTTTTATTCGATTAGTCTGAACGAAATTGCTGTTCTATAGATCTTGGAATTTCAGTTTTGGACTAATCAAACAATAAGAGATGATAAATTTTATTTCAACCCGAGTATTTACTTAGTAACCCAAAAATAAAAAATGTCTGTAAACTACAAAAATAACTTAGCAGCCCCTACCATTTTCAGAACTACCATTTCCATCACGCAAAACGTGACAAATTGAATTTTTTCTTCACTGATTTAGAAACTAGAGCTACAATGTTTCCATTACTAATTTAAAAACTTAGTAATGATAAATTGAATTTTTTATTAGTAAAGTCTGTAAACCCAAAAGATAAATTAGCAGTGAAAAAATGAATTTTCTTCTACACTAATTTAGAAACCAAATTAATATTTTCTTCAGAACTACAACTGAAAAAGTGTGAAAAACTAAATTTTTTCTTCATTGATTAATAAATTAGGATTTTGAAAAGACGGTGATTCAGACAGTAAAAAAATTGACGTAAGAAGATAATGCAATCAAGCAGAAGGAAAGTACGCGACTTGTAAGAGTGCTTTAGTCTTTTGAGTTTTATTTATTTTAGGGGGCTACTAAGTAATTATCTGTGTTGAAATAGAATTTTTCTAAGAAGAAATAGACCTCATTTCCTGCAATTTTAAGTTTACTTGTTCATTTCTAAATATTGTTTTTTCTTCTCACTTTCAACTGTAGTGGTACTTTCCTATGACTGAATATCTAATTTTGGATTTCATTTGGTTGTACCCCTCTATTGTACTTACTGTTTACCTGTAAATTCTACCAAGGCTAATTTTGAAGATTATTTAAGCTTCAACAATGTTTTTTGATGTATGAATACATAAAACAATTAATAAATCCAAAGAAACTGAGTATACTGCAAAATGTATTCAGTTTAATCTATACTGTCTATATACTTTATAATGAAAGTAAAAACAGTACAATGTTTCATGGAATTTGATTTCAAAATTGTTCGGAAAATTAGTATTGTTTCTTCCTGTTTGTAACGTTGTATAGATTGTTTGAATTATTCGGGATCTTAGATCTTCTTTAAAGATATTTTGAAGAACACACACCTGTTCCTCAATGCTATAGGTGTATTTGTTGTGACATTATGACAAACTATTTTCTGCATCAAACATTCCATGACTCTAATTAATAAAACAAAGGTTTTTCTTTCACAACATCATCCTATACATATTCTTTTCACCAATATCTACATTTCACCTGCCATATGGATGTGTTTCCTACGTAAACTATTATATAGCTTCACCACCGGATTTCTTAGGCATCATATCATGTGCTAACTTTGGATAGATATTGTTCTTTTCTACATCCAATATTTGCAAATAATTTGGTAGTACTATCGAATGTAGTTTAATATTGTTAGAAAAAATGAATGAAGAAGTGGAAAGAGAAAGATTTTGGGTGTTGTGTGTATTGAAACAAAGTCCCACATAGTGGAATATTTGTTTCAATACCACCATATATACTACAACCCAATATACTAAATCAAAAGAAAAGAAGAAGGAGACATGAAGACTTGTGGCAATGAAAGGCTTTGGGCACGTGGGCATGTGGGCTTGGGCCTTCATATTAATGTTAAAATGTTAAGATTGCTAACTTAGAAATATTGTGCTTCTTCCCCTTGCAGACCTCTGTTCTGAATTCAATAATTCCTTCAGTTCGTCGTCGCTCCATCTGCACGCACGGCATATCGGGGTCGGTCCGTTTCATCCTGAGAGACAAATTGCTCATACCCTTCGGTGCATATAAGGAGGCAATATTGTTTCAAGGAAACATATATTCTCTAGACTCGGGCGACTACACTATAAAAATATCTACATTTAGTTGCAATTATTAGCGGCATTTATAGTAGGAATGCAACTACTACCACTTTTAGTTTTCTTTTTTCCCAATAGTTTTTAACACCGCCAAAATTTTATGCATCCCGCCCACCACTAAAATATACCCTATGTGTTTTTTCCCCATCTTCTGCTCCATACTGTTACGTTTCTACTCTACGCAGCATCTTCTTCGTTCACAGCCGATCGATTCTTCCTCATTTTGCTCGTACCCACGTCCTTGCTATTTATTCCCCCCGAATCACCAGATCTAGGTAATACCGATGCTCAACCTGGGAGACAAATTGCTCATACCCTTCGGCGCATATAAGGAGGCAATATTGTTTCAAGAAAACATATATTCTCTAGACTCGGTGTAACGACCCAGAATTTTTGATAATTAAAATATGAATATTTAATTAATTTTAAATATTAATAAGTCGAATAAATTGTTATTTGAATTATTGGATTTAATTGAATAATTAAATCGATAATTTAATATGTTAAATTATGGAAATAATGGAAAATTGAGTTAAATATGATTGAAAATGATTTGTAAAATTTTATTATATCATATTGAAGTTAGAACGATATTTTAGAACTTTTAAAATCGAATTTAAAGTTAATTTGTGAAAATTGAATATTTTAATATTTAAATCGACTAGTGAAAATAGTCAATTTTTGAACAGTCTCGGAATTGAACGAAACTAGTTCCATTGGATCCGTAATAGTTAGTTATTACCGGATTTCAAATTTTGTGTCAATCGGAGTTATCGTTTGATCGTGGCAGCTCGAAACGCATCGATTTATTTTTAATTTTAATTTGGCGAGCTAAAATAGCCATTTTTCAAAAAGTCTCGGATTTCGACGAAACCAGTTTCATCGGATCCATAATGTGATATTATTGTAAGGTTTTAAATTTCAAGTCAATTGGATTTACCGTTTGTCCGGTACAAATTAAAACGCCTAGAAATCGACTTAAATCGGTTTAATTCAAATTGAGCGTTTATAGCCATAACTCGCACATACTTCCGAATTAGCTTCCGAACCTGTTCCATTGTGTCCGGAACGCGGGATAAACCCTAGGTACGTCAGTTTCGGTGCGTAAATCGGAGTTCGGAATTTCCAGATGAATAGTGTCGATCGATTTTCCTATAAATACACCCCCTACCCTTCATAAATTAAAAAAAAAACCCTAAAATACAAAACCCTAGCCGCCACCCCATTAACTGATGGCGAGAAATGCACGAAATTTTTCCCCTTTGATCTCTCAATCCATCAAGTTTTGGCTAAAACTTTCAACATGAAAGATGTAGAGGGCAACACGAACTACAAGATCAACGGTGGAGATCGCGAATGGAGCTATAGATTAGGAGATATGGGGCCGCGTTCTCTACAGCCTTTGCACGCATTTTGAGGCTGTAGGCATGGCCGAGCTCAGTGGCCTTGGGGCCGAGTATGGAGGGGATGGAGGCGAGGACAACAGCGCATCTTGATCGAGAAATAGGTGAGCGATGGAGTTGCAGTAATTAACCCTAATCTACGAATTGGGTTCGGCTCTATGATGTTTTACCTGTACAAGTTGCGTGCAAAAGGAAAGGATGGGGGAGAAGCAACACGCGGCCCAGATCGTTCTAGGAAAGGATGGATGGCAGATATTAATTTAGGTTATAATTTTTTTTATTATGTTGTAATTTATAAATATTAATTCGAGTAAACTTTAAAATATCGTAACTTTTTCATACGAGGTCGAAAAAATGCAAACTCAGTTGCGTTGGAATCGTATCGACGAGCACTACGCGATGGAGTTGGTTTGGAGTCGTTTGGAGTTAGTGAGAATTTTGGGTAAAATTAAACGCGCGTTTAATTTTATTCGAAATAAAAGCTAAAACGGAAATTAAAACCAAGGTGAGAACTTCTCACTCAATCGAATCAGTTTCGATTTTATTTTAAATAGTTAGATTTAAAATATTTGAATGCATGTTTGAATGATGATTGATATCTATTGATTGTTAAAATAGACATTATACGCCGTTAGTAAGCGGATGTTATTTATTAAAAACATATACCGTGAATATTTCATAAACAGTGAAATTGGTATTATATATAATATCAATATATATATTGGCATATGTATATATTGCAGTTTTTGATTCCCCGCATTTTTTAGCGGATGAGACCCTATTGCGCCGTTATTAAGCGGATAATATTTAATAAGAACATATACCGCGATAATTTTGTACTGGAGCGAAATTGGTATTGTGCTAATGTTTGTGGATGCAGGAAAACAGGTTGGAGGGATCCAACTGGATTCCTCAACAGTTTTTATTTGACTTCAGATATTTTGATATTTGATGGATTATCATATTGATATATGATATCGTTGTAGTCGTGATTGACTATTTGGTGTGTAGCATCATTGGACCAAATTTGGAATTTTAAAATGAATTTTAAAGTGATTTTTGAAAAGTATACGTTTTATAAAATATTTTTGGAATTGATCCATTTTAAATAAATAAACGTTATAATTTTTAAAGTTATAAAAATTATGATTTTTGAGAAATATAGTTAAAAACTGATTTTTGAGAATATGATGCTAATGATTTTATAAAATAGTTAAATCGGAATTTTTGAATTTATTATGAAAAGTTGAAATATAGGATTTATAAAATTTAATTATTTTATGAATCAAAAGGAAGAAGTTTTTAAAGGAATTTAAAGACGTTTAAAAAGAATAATATAAATTGATTTATATTAAGAGATTTATAAATGGATATTTATAAATTGAAATATGGACATTATAAAACGAGTTTTTATAAGTGTTTGAATGAAGTGAAAATGAATTTCATAATTGAATGGAATTTATAGAATTTTATACGGTGAAGTTATAAATGGAATTTTATAAGCAGTAGGTTTATAAAATTTATTAAGTTATTAAAATAATGATTTTGGATAAATGAATGAATCTTATAAGTTATAAGATTTATAATTTGGGAAGTTTAAAAGAACGATCTTTGTAAAATAATCGTTTTATAAGCATTTGACTTATAATATGAACTTTTAGTTTATAATTGAGTTATAAACTGGAATAGGTTAATAAAAGAATTTATAAAAAGAAGTTTTTTATAAATAAATAGAAATGGAATTTATAAACGTTGTTTATAAATTCGCAAACAACTTATTTTGATAAGTAAATTGTTGAAACCTATAAATGGAGTTATATTCACATTTTTGAATAGTGAATAATCCTTTGAATTAAAATGAATAAAAGGATGAAATGGTTAACGTAGTATATTCACGTTTTTGAATAGTGAATAATATGTTAAAGAAATTGTTTTGAATGTGATATTTTAAACAGAATTAAAACGATCTAACGATGTTTTAAATTGTGCTGAGATTCGAAACCATAGATTTCAACATTGATTGTTGAAATAGACGTTTTCGAGAAATAAAAGGAAATAATGGACTATAACACTGTTGTTATAGTAAATGATTTCCGAAAGGAAATGTTTTGTATAGTATTGGGATTTATATATCTATTTTAATTTCGAATCCCTATACTAGTGATTTTGGGTTGTCGTAACGATGTTTTACGTAACATTCGTTTTGGCCCAAATAAATATGTTTAAGAGAATGATTTCCTTAAAGAATGAAATATATACTTAATTTCAATTTAAGTATATTGAATATTTTCTAAGTGTTGAAAATAAATAAAATTTGTGAATTACTTATGAATAAATAAGTATGGAAACATTTTCCAATATAAAGTGAATATTAGAGAATTTATCTTTTTGAAGATGAATTTAAATGAATAATTGAAATCGAATATTCATAGATATTTTGGATTATAAATTCACTAAGGAATTTATAAATGAAAGGGGAAACTTGTTTAAAAATAAATATTGATTTATTATTGAAGTGTGAAATTTTATACCTAGTGAAGATATTTTGGAAAATAAATAATTTGGAAAATTATTTGGAATCTGGTGATGTGTGCATATCCATTGATAGTTCAATAACCGACTATCAATATTTCCCTTTGAATGGGTAATTGATGTGATTTGTTTGAATGTGAGTGCTACACTTATTTTTGAATAAGCGCTCACTATTCGGGTTAACCGGGAAAGGACCATGGGGTCGTATAACCCATTCCGAATATGTGATACGTCGTTGTGAATTGCATTGAAGATCGGTGTTGAAGACCCGGTATTTGCGAGAGCGATAGGATGACCTGTCGATTTACTCTGCACCGAGTTGCTCCGGTATAGAGTTCTCCATATGTGATGGTGAATCCGATCAGGATTGTGAATATCCGGATTGCAAGGACTTCTTTGTAAGTGCCTTCGGTTTTGTTCGAGCCCGGAACAGACTTGTATGGATTGTGTGTCTGACATTACAAATTGAGATATAAATCAGATTTCTTTCAAATATATTTCTGTTGGTGGCGAAGAATTTATTCTTTAGCTTAACACCCTTCTCTGAGACGTATGAGCTCAGAGGTTATATAGTTGAAGTTATCAGCGATATATTCCCAATTTGGTAATGTGACATGCTGAGTGTTGCTGAAATGATCATTGTGTTGATTATTGTGATAGGATCGTTTATTTGATCGTCTATCTTAGTGATCATTGTGTTGATCATTTGTTGACCCAAAGCATGGCTTTTGTATAAAGTATGTTTTTGTGGACGTGACTTCGTCGAACCTCACACCCCGAAAATGGTCAAAACAGGAAAGACGCGGCAAGGTTATGAGGGGTAGCACCCTTTAGGGTATGTACATTTCCTTCTGGATAGAGGTGGTATCATGGTATGGAGCCCAGATATTTAACCTATGTGGTTACTACGAATTTATTACTTTGTGGTTGTTGGTTTTCGGGATTCCGTGAGAAAGGTCGTTTACGATCGGGGAATGGCGTGCTCGTGTCAGTAGTTACCCAGTTAAGGGTAACCCGGCCTTGTGTTGGCAGAGTTCCGGTTTGGTTCTCGGGGATGTCTTTCCAGAGGCATTCTCATGTGGCAATGGGAAGTTCCTTGGCCTGACCATTTGTTGGAAATCCAAAGAAACAATACGAAACTTGTACGGTTTTAGTTGTATAACCTGCCATGGAATGTGGCGGTAACCTGCTATTGAACATAGTTAGCTATAGTAGACATACGATAATGGTCGTATGTTGGCTAAGATTTATATTCTACTTTCGAAATGAATTTTTCCTACACTATACACTAATAATAATATCAAATGTTATTTTAAATGCGTATCAAGCATCTTTGACTATCATAAGGAGAAATCTCCTCCGATTCTGCGTTTGCATGTGTGTGTGTGCGGGAGGCCTTATGGTAGTCTTATTTTTAAAAGCATTGCGAATTGAAATAAAAATATTCCTCTATTTTGATTTTAAAGATAAATAAACTGTTTTGAGTTCTCACACCAGTCATATGACTGACTTGGAGTTTATTGTTTTCCTTCCTAAACTCTGGGTGCCCACAAATTTTCACACGGGCAGTTAAGAGTTAGGTTTATCAGGATATCCTGGATATTCTGGAGTTGCTGGAGGCAAGCTGGATGGCATGGCGTATTACTAGTTTATATAGTATTTCTTTTTCCGCTGCACTGTTGTTGTTGTATGATGTTGTACACTCTGATGATATGATGTAATGAAATGTGATGTAATGTGATAACTGATAGTTCTTTGTTTAAAGATTATTCATTTATTTATTATATGTTGTTCCGCTGCGAATTGTGAGATTCTGATGTTGTTCTGTTGTTTTCTGTTCCGTCCTATTTTGTTCTATTTTTCTTTCTCCTCTCCATCTTCTACCTTCTTCTCTTTTCTACTTTTTCTTTTCTTAAAAACCATAACATTTCGGGTTTTTGGCCTTCGATTTCTCGGCAGTCGATAAAGTGAGTATCGATGTCGAATTTTCGGAAGTTGAAGAATCGTGTCCTGACAATGTGGTATCAGAGCTTATGGTTAAGCGACAACCATGGTTCTGTTGGGTATTATTCATTAGAGATAGAGTCAGCAGTACTCTAGAATGAGTTTGAGTGTAATAATAGATACAAGTGCGTATTTGTTAGTGAATATAAAAATTGTTTTATATTGTGATGATTGGTTTGTTGAGTGGCATATGAACTTTCGTCAGCGTGGTCCGCAAGACTATGCCGAAGGGGTTTCTAAACACTTGAATAGAACAATTCGACACAGTATTGTTTTAAAATTGGGTAAATGAAATAATTTTACTTGATTATATTTTATATATAAAGAAATAATTTTTCAAAATTATAAAAGTGTATATAAGTTGATTGTTTAGATGTTTGAATAATCTAAATAAAAGAATAATTGTATAAGCAAAAGAATTATAAGAATTGAATTATAATTAAAGTAATTTACAATTGTGAAATAAACTTATATATATAAGAAGTGAAACTATATGAATATATTTATGAATATGAGTTGTAAAAAAAAAATGAATTTAAAGTAAAATGAAGTATAACTTAAGAGATGTTGAATGAAGTTGATATTAGTATCAAACTAAATTAATAAAGTTAAGTGGTGGATGTGAACTTGAGTTATATAAATGAAATTCAACTTTTGTAATAGAATTGAATGAATGGATTGAATATTAATCAATTAAATGTGAATAATTGATATGAAATAATGAATATAAGTGTTAATTCATTAAAATCTAATGTTATTAGAAAGTTGAATAATTGAATGAAAATCAACTAATTAAACCAATTGAAAGCAAAGTAATTTGGTTGTAATTGATATACATTGGTTGTTATATGATTGTTAGTTGATTGATTGTATATAAATTCATTAAGTGTTAATGAAAGTGAATTAATGAAATTGAAAGCTAAAGTAATTGAAATCCAATTGGAAGTTAAATGAAGCTTGAATAGAATTGAATTTAATTTGGAAGTGAACCAACTTGAATATGAATTAGTGAATATAAACTAATTGAAAATGCATGTTAGTAAACATCCACTGTTAATGAATCATATGTGATCAAATTGAAACCTAATTCATTGAATATTAATGAGAATATGAATGAATATGAATTTGTTGGATGATAGTTGGTTGATGGTTGAATATATATTGCTATTGAATGCATTTGCTATGTTAGTATATATAGTTATTATGTTGCCATATGTTGTATATTGATACTATTGTCTATATGCATGATTCTCATGTTGTTTGTTGAGTGATTAGTAGGTACGGATCGCGTTTGCTTCGCATTTGGAGCCCGCTTTTGCGCTATATTAGCCGTATATGCTTGCTAATAAAATATAAGGTACATATCTCGGATTAAATATCGTACTTTTACACTTTTTTCCCTTCGGGATGCCTCATTACTTGATGAGATGTATATTTGTGATATATATACTGTCATTTTTTTTTCGGATCGAGCCGCGCAAAGGAGACTATGGCGAATTTTTCCGAAAATTTAAGGCGTTAGAAAATTTTTGGGAAAATTGGGAAATTTTTGAAAACTTTAACTTTGATTTTGGAATTGAAAGTTAAACAATAGTAGTTGTTTTTGAAAAGATAACTAAGTACGATTTGAAAACTTAGTAAAGTATGGTAAGAAGTTTAAAAATTTGTTTTGGAAAATTAATAGATTCTGTATTTTTCTTACTTGTAATTTCGAGGACGAAATTCTTTTAAGTGGGGAAGATTGTAACGACCCAGAATTTTTGATAATTAAAATATGAATATTTAATTAATTTTAAATATTAATAAGTCGAATAAATTTTTATTTGAATTATTGGATTTAATTGAATAATTAAATCGATAATTTAATATGTTAAATTATGGAAATAATGGAAAATTGAGTTAAATATGATTGAAAATGATTTGTAAAATTTTATTATATCATATTGAAGTTAGAACGATATTTCAGAACTTTTAAAATCGAATTTAAAGTTAATTTGTGAAAATTGAATATTTTAATATTTAAATCGACTAGTGAAAATAGTCAATTTTTGAACAGTCTCGGAATTGAACGAAACCAGTTCCATTGGATCCGTAATAGTTAGTTATTACCGGATTTCAAATTTCGTGTCAATCAGAGTTATCGTTTGATCGTGGCAGCTCGAAACGCATCGATTTATTTTTAATTTTAATTTGGCGAGCTAAAATAGCCATTTTTCAAAAAGTCTCGGATTTCGACGAAACCATTTTCATCGAATCCGTAATGTGATATTATTGTAAGGTTTCAAATTTCAAGTCAATTGGATTTACTGTTTGTCCGGTACAAATTAAAACGCCTAGAAATCGACTTAAATCGGTTTAATTCAAATTGAGCGCTTATAGCCATAACTCGCACATACTTCCGAATTAGCTTCCGAACCTGTTCCATTGTGTCCGGAACGCGGGATAAACCCTAGGTACGTCAGTTTCGGCGCGTAAATCGGAGTTCGGAATTTCCGGATGAATAGTGTCGATCGATTTTCCTATAAATACACCCCCTACCCTTCATAAATTAAAAAATAAAAATAAAACCCTAAAATACAAAACCCTAGCCGCCACCCCATTAACTGATGGCCAGAAATGCACGAAATTTTTCCCCTTTGATCTCTCAATCCATCAAGTTTTGGCTAAAACTTTCAACATGAAAGATGTAGAGGGCAACACGAACTACAAGATCAACGGTGGAGATCGCGAATGGAGCTATAGATTAGGAGATATGGGGCCGCGTTCTCTACAGCCTTTGCACGCATTTCGAGGCTGTAGGCATGGCCGAGCTCAGTGGCCTTGGGGCCGAGTATGGAGGGGATGGAGGCGAGGACAACGGCGCATCTTGATCGAGAAATAGGTGAGCGATGGAGTTGCAGTAATTAACCCTAATCTACGAATTGGGTTCGGCTCTATGATGTTTTACCTGTACAAGTTGCGTGCAAAGGAAAGGATGGGGGAGAAGCAACACGCGGCCCAGATCGTTCTAGGAAAGGATGGATGGCAGATATTAATTTAGGTTATAATTTTTTTTATTATGTTGTAATTTATAAATATTAATTCGAGTAAACTTTAAAATATCGTAACTTTTTCATACGAGGTCGAAAAAATGCAAACTCAGTTGCGTTGGAATCGTATCGACGAGCACTACGCGATGGAGTTGGTTTGGAGTCGTTTGGAGTTAGTGAGAATTTTGGGTAAAATTAAACGCGCGTTTAATTTTATTCGAAATAAAAGCTAAAACGGAAATTAAAACCAAGGTGAGAACTTCTCACTCAATCGAATCAGTTTCGATTTTATTTTAAATAGTTAGATTTAAAATATTTGAATGCATGTTTGAATGATGATTGATATCTATTGATTGTTAAAATAGACATTATACGCCGTTAGTAAGCGGATGTTATTTATTAAAAACATATACCGTGAATATTTCATAAACAGTGAAATTGGTATTATATATAATATCAATATATATATTGGCATATGTATATATTGCAGTTTTTGATTCCCCGCATTTTTTAGCGGATGAGACCCTATTGCGCCGTTATTAAGCGGATAATATTTAATAAGAACATATACCGCGATAATTTTGTACTGGAGCGAAATTGGTATTGTGCTAATGTTTGTGGATGCAGGAAAACAGGTTGGAGGGATCCAACTGGATTCCTCAACAGTTTTTATTTGACTTCAGATATTTTGATATTTGATGGATTATCATATTGATATATGATATCGTTGTAGTCGTGATTGACTATTTGGTGTGTAGCATCATTGGACCAAATTTGGAATTTTAAAATGAATTTTAAAGTGATTTTTGAAAAGTATACGTTTTATAAAATATTTTTGGAATTGATCCATTTTAAATAAATAAACGTTATAATTTTTAAAGTTATAAAAATTATGATTTTTGAGAAATATAGTTAAAAACTGATTTTTGAGAATATGATGCTAATGATTTTATAAAATAGTTAAATCGGAATTTTTGAATTTATTATGAAAAGTTGAAATATAGGATTTATAAAATTTAATTATTTTATGAATCAAAAGGAAGAAGTTTTTAAAGGAATTTAAAGACGTTTAAAAAGAATAATATAAATTGATTTATATTAAGAGATTTATAAATGGATATTTATAAATTGAAATATGGACATTATAAAACGAGTTTTTATAAGTGTTTGAATGAAGTGAAAATGAATTTCATAATTGAATGGAATTTATAGAATTTTATACGGTGAAGTTATAAATGGAATTTTATAAGCAGTAGGTTTATAAAATTTATTAAGTTATTAAAATAATGATTTTGGATAAATGAATGAATCTTATAAGTTATAAGATTTATAATTTGGGAAGTTTAAAAGAACGATCTTTGTAAAATAATCGTTTTATAAGCATTTGACTTATAATATGAACTTTTAGTTTATAATTGAGTTATAAACTGGAATAGGTTAATAAAAGAATTTATAAAAAGAAGTTTTTATAAATAAATAGAAATGGAATTTATAAACGTTGTTTATAAATTCGCAAACAACTTATTTTGATAAGTAAATTGTTGAAACCTACAAATGGAGTTATATTCACATTTTTGAATAGTGAATAATCCTTTGAATTAAAATGAATAAAGGGATGAAATGGTTAACGTAGTATATTCACGTTTTTGAATAGTGAATAATATGTTAAAGAAATTGTTTTGAATGTGATATTTTAAACAGAATTAAAACGATCTAACGATGTTTTAAATTGTGCTGAGATTCGAAACCATAGATTTCAACATTGATTGTTGAAATAGACGTTTTCGAGAAATAAAAGGAAATAATGGACTATAACACTGTTGTTATAGTAAATGATTTCCGAAAGGAAATGTTTTGTATAGTATTGGGATTTATATATCTATTTTAATTTCGAATCCCTATACTAGTGATTTTGGGTTGTCGTAACGATGTTTTACGTAACATTCGTTTTGGCCCAAATAAATATGTTTAAGAGAATGATTTCCTTAAAGAATGAAATATATACTTAATTTCAATTTAAGTATATTGAATATTTTCTAAGTGTTGAAAATAAATAAAATTTGTGAATTACTTATGAATAAATAAGTATGGAAACATTTTCCAATATAAAGTGAATATTAGAGAATTTATCTTTTTGAAGATGAATTGAAATGAATAATTGAAATCGAATATTCATAGATATTTTGGATTATAAATTCACTAAGGAATTTATAAATGAAAGGGGAAACTTGTTTAAAAATAAATATTGATTTATTTTTGAAGTGTGAAATTTTATATCTAGTGAAGATATTTTGGAAAATAAATAATTTGGAAAATTATTTGGAATCTAGTGATGTGTGCATATCCATTGATAGTTCAATAACCGACTATCAATATTTCCCTTTGAATGGGTAATTGATGTGATTTGTTTGAATGTGAATGCTACACTTATTTTTGAATAAGCGCTCACTATTCGGGTTAACCGGGAAAGGACCATGGGGTCGTATAACCCATTCCGAATATGTGATACGTCGTTGTGAATTGCATTGAAGATCGGTGTTGAAGACCCGGTATTTGCGAGAGCGATAGGATGACCTGTCGATTTACTCTGCACCGAGTTGCTCCGGTATAGAGTTCTCCATATGTGATGGTGA
Organism: Allium cepa; assembly: GCA_030765085.1. Taxonomy (NCBI): domain Eukaryota; kingdom Viridiplantae; phylum Streptophyta; class Magnoliopsida; order Asparagales; family Amaryllidaceae; genus Allium; species Allium cepa. The sequence goes on along the minus strand of CM060934.1, from coordinate 663,077,021 downwards.
ATCCGATCAGGATTGTGAATATCCGGATTGCAAGGACTTCTTTGTAAGTGCCTTCGGTTTTGTTCGAGCCCGGAACAGACTTGTATGAATTGTGTGTCTGACATTACAAATTGAGATATAAAGCAGATTTCTTTCAAATATATTTCTGTTGGTGGCGAAGAATTTATTCTTTAGCTTAACACCCTTCTCTGAGACGTATGAGCTCAGAGGTTATATAGTTGAAGTTATCAGCGATATATTCCCAATTTGGTAATGTGACATGCTGAGTGTTGCTGAAATGATCATTGTGTTGATTATTGTGATAGGATCGTTTATTTGATCGTCTATCTTAGTGATCATTGTGTTGATCATTTGTTGACCCAAAGCATGGCTTTTGTATAAAGTATGTTTTTGTGGACGTGACTTCGTCGAACCTCACACCCCGGAAATGGTCAAAACAGGAAAGATGCGGCAAGGTTATGAGGGGTAGCACCCTTTAGGGTATGTACATTTCCTTCTGGATAAAGGTGGTATCATGGTATGGAGCCTAGATATTTAACCTATGTGGTTACTACGAATTTATTACTTTGTGGTTGTTGGTTTTCGGGATCCCGTGAGAAAGGTCGTTTACGATCGGGGAATGGCGTGCTCGTGTCAGTAGTTACCCAGTTAGGGGTAACCCGGCCTTGTGTTGGCAGAGTTCCGGTTTGGTTCTCGGGGATGTCTTTCCAGAGGCATTCTCATGTGGCAATGGGAAGTTCCTTGGCCTGACCATTTGTTGGAAATCCAAAGAAACAATACGAAACTTGTACGGTTTTAGTTGTATAACCTGCCATGGAATGTGGCGGTAACCTGCTATTGAACATAGTTAGCTATAGTAGACATACGATAATGGTCGTATGTTGGCTAAGATTTATATTCTACTTTCGAAATGAATTTTTCCTACACTATACACTAATAATAATATCAAATGTTATTTTAAATGCGTATCAAGCATCTTTGACTATCATAAGGAGAAATCTCCTCCTATTCTGCGTTTGCATGTGTGTGTGTGCGGGAGGCCTTATGGTAGTCTCATTTTTAAAAGCATTGCGAATTGAAATAAAAATATTCCTCTATTTTGATTTTAAAGATAAATAAACTTTTTTGAGTTCTCACACCAGTCACATGACTGACTTGGAGTTTATTGTTTTCCTTCCTAAACTCCGGGTGCCCACAAATTTTCACACGGGCAGTTAAGAGTTAGGTTTATCAGGATATCCTGGATATTCTGGAGTTGCTGGAGGCAAGCTGGATGACATGGCGTATTACTAGTTTATATAGTATTTCTTTTTCCGCTGCACTGTTGTTGTTGTATGATGTTGTACACTCTGATGATATGATGTAATGAAATGTGATAACTGATAGTTCTTTGTTTAAAGATTATTCATTTATTTATTATATGTTGTTCCGCTGCGAATTGTGAGATTCTGATGTTGTTCTGTTGTTTTCTGTTCCGTCCTATTTTGTTCTATTTTTCTTTCTCCTCTCCATCTTTTACCTTCTTCTCTTTTCTACTTTTTCTTTTCTTAAAAACCATAACATTTCGGGTTTTTGGCCTTCGATTTCTCGGCAGTCGATAAAGTGAGTATCGATGTTGAATTTTCGAAAGTCGAAAATCTCCGTTTGTTACATTCGGGCGACTACACTATAAAAAAAATCTACATTTAGTTGCAATTATTAGCGGCGTTTATAGTAGGAATGCAACTACTACCACTTTTAGTTTTCTTTTTTCCCAATAGTTTTTTAGCACCGCCAAAATTTTATGCATCCCGCCCACCACTAAAATATACCCTATGTGTTTTTTCCCCATCTTCTGCTCCATACTGTTACGTTTCTACTCTACGTAGCATCTTCTCCGTTCACAGCCCGATCGATTCTTCCTCATTTTGCTCGTACCCACGGCCTTGCTATTTATTCCCCCCGAATCACCAGATCTAGGTAATACCGATGCTCAATTACTTAATTTTTTTGATTTTATTTCACTTCGATGTTTGAATTGGAAACGCGATTCAGTATCGAGTTCAAAATTTTCGTTCTGAAATAGATAGTACATTTTACACAGGTTGCAATCCAGTGTTTTTGTTTATTGTTTTGTTTATTTAAGAAAATACTCGTGCAGATTATTTGTAGTTGGGGTTTGTAACGACTCGAAATTTTCGATCCCGAAAATTTCAGATAGTTATGAAAAAGAAGAAAGAGATAGAAGAAGAAGATCAGAAAACATGAACATCTCACACTTCACAGTGGATAAAATATAATAACAAATATAACAGTTACAAAAGAACACTATATCTATCGATTACATTTTAATACATCAGAGTTACACACATACTCATATACTGGACATATACAAATCAACATGTCTCAGATAATCATAAATATATTACAGCGGAAACACTCCATACGTTCTTGCCATCCAGCTCGCCTCCTGAGCTCCAGAACGTCCTTACCTTAAAATCTGTAATACTCGGTCTGACCCAAGAATTACATCAATATAACACCCGGGTCAGGCTGGAAACCAGCGTGAGTAAACCCATCTAACATGGAATACTAAAGCAAACAACTTATATAAAACCCGGGGTAACTCATATTAATTTACAAAGTCACAATTTTTTATAATCATCACTTGTTTCACACATCAATTTTCTAAGTACCAAAATTTAAATTAAAACAGTCCAATTCATTTAAATCACTTCATTCCAGCCTATAGATTTCACATATCAATCTATAAAATTCGAAGTGGTTTCGGGTATTTCCTAATACCCGACCCCGATCTCTTCCAGTCTCATGTCATCCTAACCCGAGTTATCCAAATGAGATACACAACATTTCATACCAGAGATATCAACTCATTTCAAGCATTTAATACCATTCAATCATCCATAAGCAAAACTTAATCGCCACCAAAATTAATTTAATTAATTCAAATTAAATTTCTAATCTCAATCACTTAGATTTCTTCACTTGTCGTTAATTAATTTTCAAATCAATTAATCAATCATCCCTTCATTATTCATCTTAATTAGTCACCCTGGATTAATTATTCTTCAATTACATTCAAGTAATTATCTTTAATTAACTTCACAATATTAATTATTCTTAACCAAAATCAGTGATTAATCTTTAGTTACTTCTCAAATTAATTAACTATAATTAATTACATTAATCCTTAATTACTTATATTAATTAATTTCTCATAAGTCACTTATTAGTGATTGATTTAATCTTAATTAATCAATCTTTAATTACATCATCAATTATATAAATTAATGATTTCCAATTATATTTTAATTTGTTCTAATCTAAATTAATTACTTTAATTCAGCAATAATATTAATCATTCTCGATTAATCTCAACCTATAATTAACTATCTTTTTATTTACTTCATTAAATAAATTAATTACTCTTTAATTAATTATCTTAATAAATCTCTTGATTAATTACACAAAGTAATTATATTTTATTAATTACATTAAGTAATTACTTATTAAACCACCCAATGATCATTCTAAATTAATTGAACTTAATTAATTAACCCAAATCATTAATTAATTGAATTAATTAATTATCCATTTAAATTACCCTACCTATTTAACGAATCACCAATCATTAAACCCTTATTAACTTTAAAATGAACCATTTTCTTATTTACGATTTAAGTTTAAAATAATTTAAAACCCAAATGCTTCGAGTCAAGCAACAATTAACTCGAGAACCAACCAAAACCAAAGTCACCAAATCATCAGTACACATCAAATCAATTCAATCATTCAACCAATTATTTAAATTTAACCATTTAAATTTAAAAAAATTCAAAGGAGTGAGATTAACTCACCTTTGATTTTCGTTTGCAATCCACTTCAATCTTGACTCGGTCTCTTCACGATTTAAGACCTTGTACAACATTAGATGATTTTATTAATATTTGAACAATTTGAATAATTAATTTTCATTTGATAAATTTAATTTAACTAACAAATAATTTACCTTAGCTAATCTTCTTATAATAAATAATTCTTAGGAACAAAATAATTAAATTCCAAGTTACAAAAATAATTAAAGAAGTCAATCTCTTTAATACAAATATTTAAAATATCCTTTAAAATTTGTATACTTGTTTTATTTTATCCTTGAAATTATATAAATATAAAATAAATCATAGACTTCAAAAAATCTATCTTCACATAAACATTTTCAAATCCCCATTTTTCCTTTCTTTTGTTTCCTCTTTTCCCAATTTATCAAAATAATTTTCTATATCTTGTAAATATATATATATATATATATAAATTAGGATTAACACATTTAAAATTTACTGTTTTTAAATTAAAATGGAACGATCTTACTTTACTGCATTTGAATACATATACATATATATAACAAAATTCTAAATTTGAATGAAATCAATTTTTTACCTTACTTCTTGGTCGAAACCGTGATGCCCCTAAAAAAAATGAACCCAAGCCCTTGCCTATCATCGTTTGAAGTCACCTCCTCTTCGCTGCCGCCTGGCTTTGGCCACATCTCAACCTAAACAACATTGCCACCTTCATCGATCATCTCTAGCTTGTGCATGCCGCTGCCAAAACCCCATAATCGAGCGTGCCCAGATCGGCTTCGATCCTCCTTCGCGCACGCGAGCGCGCGCACGTGCGCTTCACAACCTTGAGTCGCCCCTGCTAAACCTAATGCGCCGCCTCCCCCTCGCGGGCCTCGACCTTCGCGACTTCGGCTAAGCTTCTCGAGCTCGAGCTCGAGCTCACACCATCGCCATTCGATTCGATTCGATTTGGCATGATTTCTTTCATCTTCTTGTTTTTTTAGGAACGAACCGATTCGTTTCCTTCGAGTGATTTTTATTTCTTTCAGAAGGCAGGGGAAAGGAAGTATGTGATTATATAGGAGAGTGGCTTCGAAAATAAGATAACACCCCTTTGATTTTTTTTAATACGCGATCAGATGTAGGTTGGCTCAAGAGGGTAGGTCGCCTGATATAGGGTTTGACTTATTATTTTATTTTATTTCAAAATATCTCGTATTATATATATAGGGAAATCTCGAACTCCGAATCAGACATGCCGCCAGACGTTCATAAAGTTTTATCCGCATTCTGAACTCAATGGAACGTGTTTCGAAACCTAATTCGGTCATATGTGGAAGATAGCTTTTTGAATCGAGTTTAAATATTAAATTACCGATTTTTAATTTCAACACGTTTCTCACCCGTACGGACAAGTGGCAACTCCAAACACTATGAAAATTGAAATCCGATAACAATTCAATATTACAGATCCAATGGAACTGGTTTCGTCAAAATTAGAGACTGCGCCTCGGAAGGCTATTTTTAAACGTCAGTTTAAACGATATATTTTCAAAACTGAACAATTCAGTGTTGAATTCAACATTTAAATTTTTTTACTATCTTCAGTATTATCAATATAAATTCTACAACCTTTCAAATTATTTTTAACAGGCTTAAAACTGAAGATTCAATAATTCACCCAATTCAATTTATTAAATCCAACAACTTAATTGCTAAATAATAATAATATTTGAATTCCCGTTAAAAAATTAACTTTTAAATATTTAAAATTAATTAATTATTCCAATTTAAATTGTTAAAAATTCTGGGTCGTCACATTCCTGCCCCCTTAAAAGAATTTCGTCTCCGAAATTACTAGTTAGGAAGAATGGTCCAATACCCGTTTATTTCTTTAAAACCAACCAGTTATATCAACTTGTCATAACATATCTTTTATTAAAGACCCACTATTACTTCAACCAACTTCCCAAAACCTTCCATAGTTTCAAACAAAATTATTTACTTCATTTATTCAAATCTAAATTTAAATTATCAAAACTTTCTCAATTTTTTTTCTAACTCTCTAAATTTTCGAAAAATTTCGCCAGAGTCTCCTTTGTGCGGCTAGCTCGTTACAACTACAAAATGCCTCTACCGGCTTCCAAATTCCAAAAGAAATCAAAAAGCCAAGTGGCTAGATCAAAAACCCAATCAAATTTCATATAGAAATTTTAAACACATACATTTGCCGAGCAAATTTCAATTATCATCTGAAATCAAAAATCCCAATTTTTCTCCTGCTTTATACTATCTGTATATCCAATTTAACCATATCCAACTACAGATCCCAATACCCCTTTTATACATTTCTATTACAAATTTTAGTATTTATTTCCACTTGACCACTTTAGTTTGTATCTATTTTATTCAAATCGGTTATCCCATTTCCATATGAATTCAAGTCATCTTCAACTCTGAATATTTTTTTTTCATCTTCCATTTATAACTGATTCATATTATTGTTTTAAATTAGTTTCATTCACTAATTTATTTCAGTTTCATAATTAAAATGGTTTTGTCGCTAAAAAAAATTTTCCAAATTTTTTTCAAAAATTTTTCCAATTTTTTTTCAAAAATTTCCGAATTTTTTTGGCAGAGTCTCCTTTGTATGGAGGAGCTTTTGCAATTTGACAAGAGATATAAATATATATACATCGACCCACCCGGTCGGAAAAGCAAAAACAGTTCATATTTCCTATTTTTATTGCGTAGGCGTACCTTTATTTAGCATTTTAAGCAAGCGGCTTATTATTTTAGCAATTAGCGCAACCAAATCCAGCCAAATGGCCTTCAGATACCTGTACTTACTCAATTTAAACATGTAAGAATTATATACATGAAGTTTATAACATTTCTGTTACTTAAACAATTACAACACATCAACTCTAAAAGAAATGCATTCTAAATAACTTCCACGAGCAATTTATATGATTTCAACACTAATTCAATTTCTTTCAACCAATTCATATACCATTTCGTTCAATTTTATTGGTTTACAACTCAATTGCTTACATTCAATTTATCTTAACCCAACAGCTCACACTCACTTCAAATGATTCAAAAATAAATTTTTATTTGCTTCTATTAATTCATAGAATTTTAATTACTTTTGTTTTACGTCAAACGACAACTATTTTTATGTAAATTCGGCGATATTTGCTTAATATAGAGTATCCATTTTAGTTTATAACTACTTTAAATTAATTTCAACCCATTCTGTATTTAATTCCATTTCATTTCTAATTTATTCACCAACCATACATTTGCATTTCATTTCATCTCCGCATTGTTTTCATTTTAAAACTATTTCATTAAGCTTGACAACATTCGATGCTTATATTAATATCCATTTCCCAAATAAATTTAACCTAAACTTTTTATTTAATTGTCTTTCATTCTTACTCGAAACCAAGCTTTTATTGACTTAAGTAATTTTACTTTAAATTAATACGCCTCACAACTTAAGTTCATTCCGATAACCCAATTCCAATTAAAACTCTGATTTAATTTTTATTTAATCAGACTTCACCCATTTATTCACCCCATTTTAAATTTTTAATTCACCTACTAATTCATTTTCGAATTTTTATTAATACAAAGTCATTCTCAATTTATTTCTACTCACCTGGGTTTTGTTTGCAACTCAAACCATTTCTATTATAATTCACTTTCATTTCATTCGACAACACTTCCCTTGTATTTAATTTACTTGCAAATTTCGTTAAATATTATTCATATCACACTTGAATTTTATTTGTAATTCAAACCATCACTATTTCAATCCAACTCTATTTTATTTTTATTTTTACAACATCTCCACTTATTTAATTCATTATCAAATCCAAGTCGAATCCTGTTACAATTCGAATTCATTTCCAAACTCCATTATTAACTTACAATCCATTTGATTTAACCGAGTTAAATTTTACTAATATACTCTATCAACTAATTTATTTAGCAAATTAGCTTACTTCCAACTTTTAATTCAATAATCGATTTTATTATAAAAATCAGTTCATTAAATTTTCTTACGTTCAATTTTTTTAAAATTCTAGTTTGGATTTTCTTTCATTTTCCAAAATTCCATCATTTTTATTTTAAAATTATAGAAATGCTTTTAAATTCACATAATATTATTAAAATAGCTTTTTATAAAAATACTTCTTATAACTCGATGTCTCAACCAATCCATCATTATTCTCACAAAAATTCGGTCATATGTTGATCAGGCGTAGGACTGAAAGTCTATAAGCACTTGGTAAACCCGTTTCAACACCCAGTGAAAATACTTTGAAAATGTTTTTTTTTTAAATATAGAAAACAGTTTTTGAAAATAGAGGAAATATTTTTGGTGAGAATGATCTGGAAATCATCACCCCCATCCATGGTCGCAGTTACATCCTGGGTTACGTTGCCATCCAGCAAAAGTCCATGTAACTGTAGGCACTCCGCGCCCCTCGATTACGCCATGAAACCCACAATAGATCGCAGTTACATTCCAGGGTTACGTTGCCATCGCAGCAAAAGTCCATGTAACTGTAGACATCAGCGCCCTCAATTTTCGCTGTCAAAATGAAACTTCTCCACTCCACATAAGTTGCAGTCTACCGATGTAAAATCAAACGCAGACTGTTGGCTCTTAGCGGCACACACGACTTTCACTATGTTACCATATGTCGCAGTCTACCGATATAAAATCAAACGTAGACTGTTGGCTCTCAGCGGCACACACGACTTACGTTATGTTAGCATAGGTCGTAGTCTACCGATATAAAATCAAACGTAGACTGTCGGCTCTCAGTGACACACATGACTTTCGCTATGGTCTGCAGTAGATCGCAGTGACATCGAATTACACTGTCGTCACAACATAACCCAAATGCCTCTATAGGCATCAGCGTCCCTCGGCTTTCGCTACACACTACTCATGATCATCAGGAATTAGTTTTGTCCGGACTCCTCACAGGATCAACTTTAGAATCCCCCTAGAGTTCAAGGTAGTACCACTCGTTGGCACTCCTGAGAAGTTCATTTCAAGGGAGCGCCTTTTTTCCCAGAGCCATTATCAAAACGCTTTATACTATACACATATAGTATCTTTCAAATCATACACCTAGTATGATCTCATTCAAAGCTCCTTTACACAAAATCGATTATCCCAAAATCGATAATTCTCAAACTAGGCTTTCCAAATTCCAATATTGATTTTACCCAAAAATCAAAAGCATTTCCAAATCCAAAGGTTCCCAAAACCTTTTCCCAAAATCCTCATAAGATCCTTTATATATATATAGATATATATAATTATTCTAAAAACTTTGGACATTTCAAACTTGTATTAAATTCCTTTTATACTTCAAATACTTTCAAAACCCTTTTCTTCTGGTTATATATTCACAAGGGAGATTTATCTTATATAACCAAGATATATAACTTTGTTTATTCAAAATCAAATATTCAAATTTAATTACTCTTTTCAATATCAATTTTGTTCAAATCCGTACGATGTACACTTATCATTCGTAGGCTAAACCAATCTGATCGCTCACTCGATCACACAATTTCACTTCCGAAATAGTATCATCCATCCGACTTCCTAGTGCGGACACAGATCTGTTTTCTTGATCAGAAACCGTCATTCTCCTTGCATAGCCATAACTATGATAGAGAATATCCAGAACTAATCAACAATCCATATCCAGGTTCGCCGTCGAAAATCGAGTGAAAAATCCCAACTCGGATCGATAAACTATCTCGAAATTCTATGCTCGAATTTGGATCAAATCACTATGCGAATAGAATAATATACATACATCCTACGTAATTATCTTCATTGATTATTAACTTAATCAATTTCCTTTCTATTCACTTTTCCTTTAATTTCTATTCACATATTTACAACTGCTTCAATTCCATTGGATTATCACTTTAATTCTTATCTCAGTTGGGTATTTAATCAATAACAGTTTGAACTCCGACCAGTTTATATTTAGAAAATAGCTTGAATTTTTTTAAAAATAGATAAGTAGTTGAAAAATAGTTATTAGTTTGCAAAATAGCTGTAAAATAGTTAACTAATTGTAAAATAGTTGGAAAATAGTAGAATAGTTTCAGAAATTTTAGATAATTGCAAAATAGTTGTAAAATAGTAATTAATTTGTAAAATAGTTGAAAAATAGTAATTAGTTTATAAACAATTGAAAAATTGTTAAATAGTTCCAAAAATAATCGCAAAACAAATATTAAATAATTTGGGTTTAAAAAGGAAGGTTGTATATATTAAATTGCTTGAAAAAATAAGTTTATATTAAAACAATTTATATTGAAAATAGTCCAGAGTCAAAACTGTTCACTTTCCTATCCGTTCAATTTAAATTTCCACTTCCCTTTAATTTGACTCAATTCCAATTTGAATAACTTAAATTTCCATTGAAATTGATTTAACCCCAATGCAAGTTGAATCAATCTTGATTTCTCTCCAAATTCAAAACAAATTCCATTTGATTTTAAACCTATTCAACTTTAATTACAATTCTAAATTATTCCAATCAATTTGGACTAATATCAATTGAACCCACTTCAATATCAAATCATTTCAATTCAATTCAATTCAAATTTTAAATTTAAACAATCTCGAATTATATAAGTTCGAGTTAAAATTTTAAATGTTGACTTAATTGTAACGATCCTGAATTTTGAACAATTTAAATTGAAAATATTTAATTAATTTTAAATATTTGAATGATGGTTTAAATTGAATTTCCAATATAACTATGAATTTGGCGATTAAATTTTAGAATTTAATCTATTAAAAGTTGAATAAAAATTTGAATTTAACTTTGGAGTTGAAATTGAATATTAAATTTGTAATCGAAATTCGAACTAATGACTTAGAAGAAAAATAATTTGGATTTAAATTTGAATTGGGATTTATGAAAGATGTAAATATCTTTGAAATATGGATTACTTTGTAAACATGAAACAAGACAAAGTAGCAATTAATACAAGATCTCTAGTACACAACACTTTATCTCATCAGCCGAAATGATATGCATAAGCTTTTGAATAAGAAACAAAAAATCTTTGGTTCACATTTCTATCATCTCAGCCGAAGTAAAAGATTGCAAAATCTCTAGTACACGGCTATGTATCCTCTCTCTGCAAAATCGCGTACCTTCAGCCACCCTACTCTGTACGCTTGCCATCGCGTACGCTGTCTCTTCTTTTTATTTTCTCCCTCCCTCCATCATTTCAGATTTCATACGAAAAAAAAAAATAAAGAACGAAAGAGAAAAAAATAATGGCGGCCGTGTTCTCCTCGTTCGTTCCTCTTTGAAGCTTAACTAGGGCTTGCGATCCAATTAGGGGCTTCGATCTTCATTCGATTGTGCTCATTCTCACCTCGGCTGTTCAATTCGAGTTAAGGTGAGTTTTTTTCTCACGATTAATTTTTATTCAAGTTTTTAGATTTGTTTGAATTGGGTGTTTGGTTGCATGCTATGATTTGGGGTGTTATTTGTTATCATTTGCTCGGTCAATCCAATTTAAACTGATATGGACAAGATAAGTCACTGCATGTTGGTTGTTGGGTGTTATCTGTTATCATTTGCTCGGTTACTTGAATCTAAACTGATAAGAATAGATGCTCTAAACTGATAAGAACAGATGCTATTAGTAATTTGTTTTTAAACTGATAAGAACAGATGCTATTAGTAATTTGTTTTTAAACTGATAAGAACAGATGCTATACCAAATCCTTTTTCTCTGTTTACCTGTAAATAAATGACTTAGGCCTAGTGTGTGTTGTGATTTCGGGTTTGGTACCTGGAATTGTTTTTTATAAGTGATAATGTACGTGTATGAATGTGAATCATTTTTGGCTTGTGAATGATTGCTATTAAGCTATGAATTCTGGAAGTTAAGATGATGATATGGATGTAAATCTTATTTTTGAATGTTTATTTACAAAGTTTTCTGGCTTGGGTTTTAAAAATCTAGTCTTGGGTATAATTTGTGTTTAGTCTCAGATTTTAAAACCTGTAGTGTTTTGTTCTAAACAATTTTCGAATTAAGGTTCATTAAAGATATGAGTAAAAGTTTTAAATTAAAGTTTAATCTAGAATTAAATTTAAGTTGTATCCAGTTTTGAAATGAGAAATTTTGTTTTTATTTTTATTTAAATTTTATTCATTTTTAACCTTAAATTTAAAAAGGAAATTTGGAAGTACTTGGAAGTGAATTGTTTCAATACTTATTGATCTCTGCTTGTGGTGTTATCTGTTGTTTGCTGTGTATTATGCTTGCATGCCATATGTGAATGATTCCAGTTCAAAAGCCTGAGAAACCCAGTTTTTAAACCTCTGTAAAATGTCCTACATCCTGAAAATAACAAAATTTACAAGCTTAAAACATTTCTTTGATGAATCTGATGCATTGCTAAAAAAAATAAAAAATAAAAATTCTTGAATCCATTATGTGATGCTCGAATGTTTATTTAGGTATGGGATTGAAAGTATACATGTGAATATGAGTTTATGCATATACATGTTACTGTATATATTAAGTTACCTCTCTGTTGTAAATTGCTACATCCAGATTCTTTTTGCTTCTTTAACCAGTGAGCAAACTCTTACACCCCTTTCTTTTACATTGTTTGGAATGTGGTTTATTTTGATTGTTTGTTTGTGAAATATAACTGCATGTCTGAGGTGAAGTTGAAAGTCACTTACATGAGAGCAAACCTTACCTTCTGATCTGATTTATAACTTGAATGCATATATTGAAATCATGATTTTTAAAACTAAAATTACATTTTTAATTTAGTATGGAGTGAGTATTGCTGGATTGATATGTGGGTGCTCCTGTACACTTATTTTCTCAAACTGTCTTGGGTCACTGTGTTGAACCCAGTTTCATTGTCTTGACTTGATCATTGCTTTGAGTTCACTGTCATACTCCCATGTATTCAGTTGAGTTGTCTGCACACTTGTGCATTTTTTGTTTGAACCCATGTATTTCATTTGAAGTAAGTTGAACTAGTTGCCTGAGTTGTTCAGGTGATATACTTGAGACTTTTAGACTTGATTTTGCTGTTTCATGCAGTGGCAGTTCCATATATATATATATATATATATATATATATATATATATATATATATGTCCATGTACTTGAAACTACTTGATGTTGCACACTTGTGCTTTGCCTTGATCACTTCTGCTGTTGTCACTTTTGCAGTTTGGTCTTGCATTTGATGTTATTTATGTCTTCATGTTCATGTATGTCTTTCCATTCACTGGTATCTTTCATTTTTGTCTGCACTATCCACTGCCCTTGCGTTGCTCATCATGTTGTTAATATTCACAGTGGAGTTCTGTTGCACTTGTACCATTCTGTTGCATTTGGACTTGATGTTTCGGGTCTGCATATTATTCAGTGCTTCATTGTTGCACTATGTCGGTATAACTGTTGCATTTGGGTTATTTTGTTGCACTCAATTGTAGTCTGCACTACCATATATGTCATCATTAAGATTGTCATTAAGAGTTTTTGAATTTGGTTACATTGGTGCATTTCTGTAGTTCCACTGCACTTTGTAGTTGCTGATCATTTTTATACATACATTCATGTATGCTTGTCTTTGGTCTCTGTTGTATGCACTATTGTAGTTCTACTGCACTTTGCAATTGCCCTGCACTTGGGTGGCTCTGGCTTGATTATCTGGACTGTATTTAGTTTGTCATGTAGTTTCTTCTTGGCTTTGACATTGCTGAGTCTTTGCCTTTGATGCTATTTTGTGGTTTGCAACTGTGTCACTTGAGACTGCTGCCTGTACTTGTGTTCTTTGTTCATTGCACTGGCTGTTGTTGCGTACTGTACTTCTTTTGCTACTGTTTGGTTGACGACACTCGAACTTGATATGTAGCTGACCTTGTTTTGGTCTGATAGCTGTGTTTTTGTTTGGTGCACACGAGTTGGCGAGGCAGTGCACATGTGTATGAGTATATGTGTGTACTGCAGCCACACAGGATTGACAGATTTAAAAAAAAAAATTGAAGTTATTAATATGGAAATCCATAATAGATTTAAATTGATTCATGTGATTCATCATCTCTGTTGCATAGTTTACACACTGTAATTTGGCCTGTTACCATTTTATTTCAATTCATTGCAAATTTAATTACTTGAATTAAGATTAATCCTGACTCGAGTGTTTTTTGTGTTTTGCAATAAACGCTCGGGTCAGACCGAGAAATTTTACAGCTTGAAGATTTTCAGGCCGCGAAGTTAGAGAGAGTTGGGGAAATTGCTTCACTTTAGCTTTTCGAAAAATTTTTGTACTTGTAAAAGATATATTCCGCTGTATAAAAATTTAATGCATTGTACAAACTCTGATATATGTAAGAAAAATTCATTTATGTGAAATATTATGATTATTGTTGTGATTCTGTGGCTGATTCTGTTTAAACTCTATAAACTGAATAACAATCCGTCATTTTGAACGTCTCAAGTTGGTTTAATTACCGATGGAGGCGGTCAGAGCGGCGGGTCGTTAGATTAATCCTTTAAATCAATCAACTTATCTCTTTATACCATATAATTCTGAATCATTTTCAAACTTATCTTCATCTAATTTTAATTTGGTTGTATTTCTATTACCACTTAATTTAATTCCAATTCAAGATTTCAATTTAGTTGTATGATCTTACTTCTTAATTTAATTTCAATAATTTAGCAACCAATCACCTTAATATTTATTAAAAGGAAATATTGCTTTATATACCGAAATATATTTTTATATAAAATCATTTAAAACCTTTATATAAGAAAATAACAAATACGCGCTCATATATATATATATATATATATATATATATATAGACACACACAACTCATTCTAGAGTACTACAGACTCTATTTAATGAGTAATCCCCACACGAGCCAAGGTTCTCGCTTAACCTTTCAGCTCTGATACCAACTGTAACGAACCGAAATTTTCAATCCCGAAAATTTCAGATAGTTATGAAAAAGAAGAAAGAGATAGAAGAAGAAGATCAGAAAACATCAACATCTCACATTTCGCAGCGGATAAAATGTAACAACAAATATAACAGTTTACAAAAGAATACTATATCTGTCAATTACATTTTAATACATCAGAGTTACACACATACTCATATACTGGACATATATAAATCAACATGTCTCAGATAATCCAAAATATATTACAGCGGAAACACTCCATACGTTCTTGCCATCCAGCTCGTCTCCTGAGCTCTAGAACGTCCTTACCTGAAAATCTGTAATACTCGGTCTGACCCAAGAATTACATCAATATAACACCCGGGTCAGGCTGGAAACCAGCGTGAGTAAACCCATCTAACATGGAATAGCAAAGCAAACAACTTATATAAAACCCGGGGTAACTCATATCAATTTACAAAGTCACAATTTGTTATAATCATCACTTATTTCACATATCAATTTTCTAAGTACCAAAATTTAAATTTAAATAATCCAATACTTTTAAATCACTTCATTCCAGCCTATAGATTTCACATATCAATCTATAAAATTCGAAGTGGTTTCGGGTATTTTCTAATACCCGACCCCGGTCTCTTCGAGTCTCATGTCATCCTAACCCGAGTTATCCAAATGAGATACACAACATTTCATATCAGAGATATCAACTCATTTCAAGCATTTAATACCATTCAATCATCCATAAGCAAAACTTAATCGCCACCAAAATTAATTTAATTAATTCAAATTAAATTTCTAATCTCAATCACTTAGATTTCTTCACTTGTCGTTAATTAATTTTCAAATCAATTAATCAATCATCCCTTCATTATTCATCTTAATTAATCACCCTGGATTAATTTTTCTTCAATTACATTCAAGTAATTATCTTTAATTAACTTCACAATATTAATTATTCTTAACCAAAATCAGTGATTAATCTTTAATTACTTCTCAAATTAATTAACTATAATTAATTACATTAATCCTTAATTACTTATATTAATTAATTTCTCATAAGTCACTTATTATTGATTGATTTAATCTTAATTAATCAATCTTTAATTACATCATTAATTATATAAATTAATGATTTCCAATTATATTTTAATTTGTTCTAATCTAAATTAATTACTTTAATTCAACCACAATATTAATCATTCTCGATTAATCTCAACCTGTAATTAACTATCTTTTTATTTACTTCATTAAATAAATTAATTACTCCTTAATTAATTATCTTAATTAATCTCTTGATTAATTACACAAAGTAATTATATTTTACTAATTACATTAAGTAATTACTTATTAAACCACCCAATGATCATTCTAAATTAATTAAACTTAATTAATTAACCCAAATCATTAATTAATTGAATTAATTAATTATCCATTTAAATTACCCTACCTATTTAACGAATCACCAATCATTAAACCCTTATTAACTTTAAAATGAACCATTTTCTTATTTATGATTTAAGTTTAAAACAATTTAAAACCCAAATACTTCGAGTCAAGCAACAATTAACTCGAGAACCAACCAAAACCAAAGTCACCAGATCATCAGTACACATCAAATCAATTCAATCATTCAACCAATTATTTAAATTTAACCATTTAAATTTAAATAAAAATCCAAAGGAGTGAGATTAACTCACCTTTGATTTTCGTTTGCAATCAACTTCAATCTCGACCCGGTCTCTTCACGATTTAAGATCTTGTACAACATTAGATGATTTTATTAATATTTGAACAATTTGAATAATTAATTTTCATTTGATAAATTTAATTTAATTAACAAATAATTTACCTTAGCTAATCTTCCTATAATAAATAATTCTTAGGAACAAAATAATTAAATTCCAAGTTACAAAAATAATTAAACAAGTCAATCTCTTTAATATAAATATTTAAAATAACCTTTAAAATTTGTATACTTGTTTTATTTTATCCTTGAAATTATATAAATATAAAATAAATCATAGACTTCAAAAATCTATCTTCATATAAACATTTTCAAATCCCCCCTTTTCCTTTCTTTTGTTTCCTCTTTTCCCAATTTATAAAAATAATTTCCTGTATCCTCTGTGTGTGTGTGTATATATATATTAAATTAGGATTAACACATTTAAAATTTACTGTTTTTAAATTAAAATGGGATGATCTTACTTTACTGCATTTGAATACATATACATATATATAACAAAATTCTAAATTTGAATGAAATCAATTTTATACCTTACTACTTGGTCAAAACTGTGATGCCCCTAAAAAAATAGCCCAAGCCCTAGCCCTAGCCTATCACCGTTTGAAGTCACCTCCTCTTCGTTGCCACCTGGCTTTGGCCACATCTCAACCTAAACAGCATTGCCACCTTCATCGATCGTCTCTAGCTTGCACATGCCGCTGCCAAAACCCCAAATCGAGCGTGCCCAGATCGGCTTCGATCCTCCTTCACGCGCGCGAGCGCATGCACGTGCGCTTCACAACCTCGAGCCGCCCCTGCTAAACCCAATGCGCCGCCTCCCCCTCGTGAACCTCGACCTTCGCGAGTTCGGCTAAGCTTCTCGAGCTCGATCTCGAGTTCACACCATCGCGATTCGATTCGATTTGGCATGATTTCTTTCTTCTTCTTCTTTTTTATTTAGGAACGAACTGATTCGTTTCCTTCGAGTGATTTTTATTTCTTCCAGAATGCAGGGGAAAGGAAGTATGCGATTATATTGGGGAGTGGCTTCGAAAATAAGATAACACCCCTTTGATTTTTTTTTAATACACGATCAGATGTAGTTTGGACAAGAGGGTAGGTCGGCTGATATAGGGTTTGATTTATTATTATTATTATATTTTTTTTCAAAATATCTCGTATTATATATAGGGAAATCTCGAACTTTGAATCAGACATGCCGCCAGGCGTTTATAAAGTTTTATCCACATTCTGAACTCAATGGAACATATTTCGGAACCTAATTCGGTCATATGCGCAAGATAGCCTTTTGAATCGAGTTTAAATATTAAATTACCGATTTTAATTTCAAAACGTTTCTCACCCGTACGGACAAACGGTAACTCCAAACGCTCTGAAAATTGAAAGCCGATAATAATTCAATATTATGGATCCAATGGAACTGGTTTCGTTAAAATTCGAGACTACGCCTCGGAAGGCTATTTTTAAACGTCAGTTTAAACGATATATTTTCAAAACTGAACAATTCAGTGTTGAATTCAACATTTAATTTTTTTTAATATCTTCAGTATTATCAATATAAATTATACAACCCTTCAAATTATTTTTAACAGGCTTAAAACTGAAGATTCAATAATTCACTCAATTTCAGTTGATTAAATCCAACAACTTAATTGCTAAATAATAATAATATTTGAATTCCAGTTAAAAAATTAACTTTTAAATATTTAAAATCAATTAATTATTCCAATTTAAATTGTTAAAAATTCCGGGTCGTCACAGGGTTTTTGTTTAATTTATTTAAGAAATGCTTATGGATTGGGAAGGCTGTAATTTGTGTTTTTGTTTATTGGTTTGGCTAGAATTATTTGTAGTTCAATGCTTGCAAATAAGAGGTGACAGAGATGGTCAATGATGTGAAAACACAAAGATTGGCTTTTTCTGAGAATGAATATTCAAATAACTTTGCCATGAGATCTGCAGTTTGCATATCTATTATTCCTATTTGCATCGGTAACTTGATTAGGTTTAATAATCGTAATATTTATCTTTGCACCATTTTTTGTCCATTTAAATGTTTGGTTGCAACCTTCTTGTCTTCAATGAGCATCTTTGTAACTTGCAATATTTGAGATAAAAGTGTGCCGTTAAGCAGTCTTTTAGTCTACATGGATCTATTACAATGATTAATGTATGCCTACTCTCCTTAGCCTTAGCTCAACCAATGCTCCTTAGGATCTTTTCCTCTCTGATGGCATATTTATCATGTTCCACCTTACCCTACTCTTTGGACATTGACATATATTGCTGCATGAGATATGATTGTTGAATTTTTTGAGTTGTGAGTTATGTACTTAACAATAGAAATGATTGGTTAGCTAGGCCTGATTAGTAATCTTTTTTTACCAAATATTGAAATTTTGTCTTTTAGAATATGATGTCTTAATAAGTTTCATGTGTTTATTACATGGAAATTGCATCCTCTTATATCTTAATAGATATTGCATTTCTTTATTTGGTGAATTTTCCAATGTGCTGCTGTTGACACTTTTTATTTCATGTGTCTACTTCATGTGTCTAGCTGTATATTATTATGCGTTACTAAGCATTTGACTGAGATGCCTTTTATTTGAATTGCAGATGGTTTTGAGATGGTTAACCATGTTGTCACTTTTTGCGCCCTTGCTTGCTTCTTTATAGAATGAAGGAGTCGGATTATCCTTCCAAGTGCCTCATCACTGTTGGCTCCATTACAGGTATTTATTTTCTCTATCAAATTATATTGCTCATTACTAATCTTTTTATAGAAGTTTAATGAAACAGTAATGATTTAGTGAAACAAAGTCTTGAGTGAAAAAATCTGTTACTACATGTGTATATACCCACAAAAAATATCTATTTTTACATTTGTATATTAAAGAATAATAAAAAGGAAACAAATGCATATGTATGTTGTATGTATGTATGTATGTATGTATAAAGTAATTAATATGTTCTATTTTAAATTAGGTGCCTGCGAGTTTGACAGAGCTGGTAGGTGAAAGTGAACAATTATGTGAGAGAATGTATTCAATAACTATATAAATATATTTAGAACTGTAATTTATACTTATATATATTAAAAAAAATTCAACTCAGTAAATAACTAATGGGAGTTTGAGTACAAGAGCTTGTGAACATGAGGTTGAGTGCGTTACAAAATTCTATAGTAGATCTAGAGCTTATTCTTTATTTTGTCTTGACAGTTTGATTATCTGGTTATTGTAATATCATCATTGTAGTTAATTTTTGAGCTTATTCTTTTTCCACCAGCTCGTTATAGTCAGATTTGAAATGCCAGGGATTATTATACATGAAATTTCTATATTTCCTATTATGCACATGTGTTGCAAAATTGAAAATTATAGGAGTGTGGTCACTCGTAGAATGATAAGCAAATATAACAGATGCTAAAGGAAATTTGCAATGCCATTCCTTATTATGAATAGTTTGTTTATTTTGCTATGCACTGTCATATTAACTCCACCTCTCCACGTGTAATAATTTCCCATACTCTATGTTTCATGGAGATTTTCTGTTCAAATAGAATTTATAAAACCTAAATATGTCGTGGAAGTGTATGTGCTAGTTCTGTCGTGACAAAATAATATGGCATTGAAATTACTAACTACCACCCATGGAACTATTAAGATACCTAATTGTTGTAAGTAGTCCTACAAGATTTCCTCTTTTCTGCATGGTTATGATGTATACCACCGTACACACAAATGCTATACCTTGTTTATTCTATAAATGGCAAGTAATGTATTCCTCGTTATTGTGTTTTACTATAACATCCCACTGCTTTTTGTCCACCCAACTAAGATTCTCCCTTTTTCCTGTTGTTTAGTATCATGAACATAACCCATATCCTTTTTAGTATAATTTGTGACCTTATTAATGTTAGCCTTAGTTAACTTATTTTCCAAAAGACCAATAAATGACACTTGATTTTGATTAATCACCTGTATAACATCTAGTTGTCTGGAAGCGGAATTAAGTCCCCTAACATTCCAACTAACATATTCATTAATTAACATTGGAGTTGAAGAAATTAGGTTAGCAGGCTTCTCTTATGGTGAGTCAGTTATGTGTTATTTGGAGTTGGAAGGATCAGGGAAAATCTGGGCTGAAGTGTGAGTGGGATGGATAGAATCTAATCCAATTTAGATATGTGGCTATGCAGGGATAGATTGAGGATTGGAAAGTATATTAAGCAAAGGTTCTATGTCAGGACAAGTAATATCATTATGGGAGTTTATAACTGTAGTTCTATGTTCATTTATAACGTCTGAATCGTTAAAGTGAAATGAACTGGGACTACTAACAGAAAAATTAATTTCCACGTTATTTACCGTATGCTTTGACACATCACCGGATAGAGAGTTTGTTATTGATAGTTCTTGGTCCACCACGTTGACTGAATTACTTTGTATATCTTTCAAAATCACATGTTCCCTTTCTTTACTGTTAGGGTCATTTAAATGAGGAGCTTTTCCATGTATTGCATCATGCTGGTTATTACTTTGAGTATTTTGTTGCTAACATGTTTCCTCCGTAGTATGATTATCCATGTCCATACCACCCTCTGGGATGTCAGTAGTATCATTTGATTTAGGGGTACAAGACATCATTTGATTTAGGGGTGCAAACTTTCTCAAAGGCATAATATTTACTAGGATGCCTAAAGCAATTGCAGTTTTGACATACACTGGGCTTCCAGTCTTACAAATATTTGCAAAGCACTATTCTACTAGTGAGGTGATTCCAGAAAAATTAGTTAATTCCATGAACTCTGCTAGAAATATGTTTGCTGCTACAGAACTACAGCGTCAGGTGCATGTAGTTAACTGAAATAAAATTTCTCCCATTTGATTTAAGATTAATTTTAACACTTGCTTACTTTTTTCTTCGTTGAATTTTATATGTTTAGATATACCATTCAATGGTTGATCTTACTTTGTTTGAAGAGCATTCAACTTGTATTATTGATACTACATCAATTTTTTACTGATCTGAAAACAAAATATACCAGTTGGAGACATGTAGAAGGAACCAGCTGGCATACCCGATCTACCCATCTCGTAAATTATGGCGCAGGTATCTGATATGTGCAATCTTTAACACGCAGAATATACAATTTACCAATTTCATAATTTTTTGAAGATCAGTTGAGACTATAAATTTTGAAATTATTCTTGTTCCCTACACCTCTTTTCCTACCGAACATTATTAGGTAAAAGGGTGCTAGGGGCTTGGGGGTATGTGTTGAAAACACACAGGTTATAAATGGAAAATAATTTAATTTAATTTTTCTCTGACTTGCCATGTTTTTCTGCTAAACTATGTAGGGTATTACAGCTACTTGTATGCAAAATGTTTTGCGGCAACTATATGGGATGATGTATGAAGTGCAGATCCTTTGTCGGGAAACGCAGGAACTGTTATTAGAACCAAGTTATTGCAACATGGAGGCGCTAAAGATCCTGTTCAGTTATTAAGAGATTGTGCTGAGATTAATATTGTTGAAAATTGCAATGGCGGGATAATATCTGATGACATTAAGAGAAAAGTTTTGAGTATTTCCAAAATCCATGTATCAGGTAATTTTCTTTTTGATTTGTAGGTTGAATTATTACTGAAATTTTTACCATTTATCCTCATTACCCTTGTGATTACATTGACCGCAAATGGAAATTAGGCTTAGGTCTTGTTTTGTACAAAATACATACTTCATCCCTATTTCACTTTAGTTTTGTGATCAACAAAGTTTAGTTGAGTATTTGTTTGACACATATATTAAACAAACACAACGGCTCTATTCATGGCTGTCCAGATCTGAGTCTTGCAAAATTCTTCTTCTCTTCTCCGTCTCCTCGAATACTTTTGTGATCTCACTAATTTCATCTATTATTACTGCTGTCGGATCTCTGTTTGTCATCTTCTATGGAAGATAGAGGGGAGTTCGTTTTGTCGGGCTCATTTGTTCGAAGTTGTCCCTCTTTTGCAGCCATCGGCGCTGCCCTGCTAGCGGTGGTTGATGCCCCAATATCGGTCTGCTTCTCTGGCCTCAACTCTATCGATATTAGGGTTTATTCCATTATCGATTTTGGGGCTTTAGCTCGTAATCGGTTTTTGTGGGTTGATAACGGTTTCATGGAGCTTATTCCGGTGTATTGTGGTGGTTTTTCTTCTGTCCTCTCCCCGCGTCAGACAGTTTCTTCGGCATCGACGTCGTCTTTCGCTTCGGCATCAGCTGCTGGCTCCAAGAAGGATTTCGTCGCCTTCTTCGAGCCTCGGCTTTCTTTTGCCAGTGATTGTGGGTTGGTTCCGTCAGGTGAGGTTCCGGTGTTAGTGGGTTCGCTTTGGTGTGGCTCTGCTGAGGTATCGGTGGATTTGCCTTGTGCGGCGGTTCAGGGGGATTCGGGTCCGGTGGATTTTTCGTTTGAAAGTGATTTGGACTCGCTGGAGGAAGGGGAGTTCATCACCCCTCCGCCTCGGGGCCGGTCGGTTTCGAATTGGTCCAGATCATCTGGGTCTGGTGTTATTGTGGGTGTTTGTGTTGGCAATTTTGAGCAGATCGTTGGATTTGTTTCTGTGGGTCTTGTTGGTGGTGTGTCTGATAGCGGTGAGGTTGTTGCTCTTGGTTCCCTGTTTGATGTGGCTTTGGTGTTCTCTGGGTGGGAGGAGTTGTTGTCCCCCTTTCGGCCACTTGTGGTGGTGCGTGTTTCTTCGATGGGGCTGGTTGTTGTTGGCTTTCCCGCTGGTGGTTGTGGTTGGTCTGTTATTTTGGGTGGTCTAGAGTGGGGCGGTCAGTTTTCTGGTTCGGTTCCTGTTGATATGGAGTGTGGTTTGTTGCTGCCGCAGGTGGTGGGTGGCTGTGCTTTCTCTAATGCTGTCTCTCTGCAGCAAGTTTGGCTTTTGTTTGGTGGTCAGGTGACTTTTTCGTCGTTGTTTTTCTTATTTTGGGTAGTTTTGGTTTGATGTTCGTTGGGTGGAATCGTTATTCTGGTTTGTGGTGTGGCTTTATGAGCATGGTTGCGTTTCGGCATGTGCTCCCTGACACAGACCCACTCCCGGTGGTTGAGTGTGTGTCAGGTCACTTTCGCTTTGTTTTAACCGTTAGGTGCGAACAGAGTTGTTGTTTCTGTTGGGTATGTTTTTCGTGCCATTACGAGGCCTGGTCCGTGTCGTGGATGACGTTTTTTCGCGACTTCTCCTTGGTTGGTCCATCCTTGTCCCGTCGGAGAGATCTCCCTGTCAGGGTCGATTGGCTCAGGAGGCATTCCAGCCCTGTGTGCATAGTGTACCATGCATCGGTCCACTATGCGGGCAGCCTGAAATGTTGCCAGTCACTGTCGACTAGAGAGGGAGATATCTCAGCCAGGGACACCTTGCAAACCATTCCCGTCTCGCGGGGCTGTCTGTTTAGTGACAGTCCGGCATGGGTAAGGTTCCTACAGCATCGGGGGATGTGTATTATTAGCTCCCCTACATTCTTTCAGTTTCCCCTTTCAGTTTCGTCTTCTCCTGCTTCTCCGTCAGCTCATTGCTCCTCCGTTTGCTCTCTTCCTTCGTCTTCGTGTTCTATTTCGATCGTCATTCCGATGCTTAGTCCTGCGGAGATTGCAGCGATTAATGAGCGTCTTTCTCGCCTTACCGAGAATTCTGCTCCTTCCTGTGCTTCTTCTTCTTCTTGTTCTTTGGTGTGTTTTGATGATTCATTGGCGTCCGAGCCTAGGCGTCAGTCTAGACGCCGTGCTGCATGTAGTAGTTCGAGAGGCGCTGCCGCCTTGCCTCGTACTATCCGTACTCGCTCTATAGAGGCGACTGAGCTGTCCGAGAGGACGGCTCGATCCTCTTATTATCGTATCTGAGCTTCATTCGTGCTGGTCCTGGGTTGTATCGTTATTCTTGTTGCTGCTCTCCTCATGTCGAACTTCCTTTTCTGGAACATCCGTGGTATTGGCAATGAAGCTTCTGCTGCTAGACTTAGGCGGATTGTGCGTAAGCATTCCATTGGTCTGGTGGCACTTTTGGAGCCGTTGGTGGGTCCCGGCGCGATCTCTCAGACTCTCTTGTCTCTTGGCTTTGGTGGCGCGCTAGCTAATGAGTCTGGTAAGATCTGGATACTTTGGTCCAGAGATTGCGTTGTTCGCCCTGTTTTTGATTCTTCCCAACTTTTGTCTGTTCTGTGTCAATCCCCCTCTTTCCCGCAACCGTTCATATTTTCGGCGGTTTATGCCAAGTGTGAACGGTCTGAGAGATTATCTCTGTGGGAGGACATCTTGTCTCTAGAAGGTGTTGGGTGCTCCGTCTCCGTCGTCGGAGGTGATTTCAATGTTGTTGCTAGTCAGGCAGAGAAATTAGGAGGGAGGGCTATCAACCGGCAATCGGTTTCTGATTTCAACTCCTTCATTGTTCGATCCGGTTTAGCTGAATTTCCTTTCGTTGGCTCTGCTTTTACTTGGTCTAACAACCAGGAGGGTCCGAATCATATTCTCTCTAGGTTGGATAGGGTCTTTGGCTCTGCGGATTGGTTTAACCTTCCTTTCTCTTTCTCCCTTTCTCATCTTCATTGCTCTTGCTCTGACCATGCGCCTTTGATCTTACGATGCGCTTCGCGGTCGTTATCTGGTCCTACTTCCTTTCGGTTTCTGAGCATGTGGAATTCTCATCACTCTTTTTTACAAGTGGTGGGGGATTCGTGGACCGCTCCGATTGAGGCTGCTCCGATGGTGGCTTTCTCTCGGAAACTGTAACGTCTTAAGCTCTGTCTTAAGTCGTGGAATTCCCGTGTTTTCAAGAACATTTTTGATCGTGTGAGAGCGGCTGAAGAGTCCTTGATTCTAGCCGAATCCTTGTTCGACGAGAATCCTTCGGCCGTAAATAAGGAGAATTGGGCTCTCGCCCAACTGTCTTTCTCATCGGAACTCCGTATTGAAAACTCTTATCTTAGTCAGAAGGCCAGGATTAAATGGGTGGTGGAAGGTGATATGAATTCCAAGTTCTTTCATTCTTCAATCCGGAAGAAAGCAAATTTGCTCTCTATTCGTGAGATATTGAGAGAGGACCAATCTGTGGCTTCCTCTCCGGCTGAAGTTAGAGATGTTATTGTCTCCCACTTCCAGACTTATCTTGGCCTTCCTTCTGCGTCTGAATCGCATTCGGACCTTTTGTCCTTTATTCCTAGGATTGTTGCGTCTGAAGGAAGTGAAGCCCTAGCATTCCCTCCTTCGTCGGATGAGATTCGTGACAGTGTTTTTGCTCTTAGTAAGGATAGTGCCAGTGGTCCGGACGGCTTTAATGGGTCCTTTTTTCGGCGTACCTGGCATATTATCCAAGCTGACCTCTGTCTGGCCATTCAGCATTTCTTTTCTGGTGGAAGCCTTCCCATTAGCTGGTCTTCCACCAACTTAATCCTCATTCCGAAGTGTGATAATCCGAAGGCGTGTTCGGATTTTCGCCCGATCAGCCTTTGTAATTTTGCCAACAAAATTATATCTAAGGTTTTGGCCACTCGTTTAGCTCCGTTGCTTGACCGTGTTATCTCTTCCTCTCAGGCAGGTTTTGTGAGAGGTCGTTTGATCTCTGACAACGTTCTTCTAGCCCAAGAACTTGTTTCTCAGATTGACCGCAAGGTTAGGGGTTCTAACATCGTTTTCAAACTTGATATGGAAAAGGCCTATGATCGCATGTCTTGGTTTTTCATTATCAAGATTCTCCGGGCTTTCGGTTTTCCTGAAACCCTGATCGATTTGGTTTGGAGGCTCATATCTAACTGTTGGTTTTCTGTTATCATTAACGGATCGACCAATGGTTTCTTCAGATCGGGAAGAGGTATCCGCCAAGGAGATCCTCTATCTCCAACTCTTTTCGTTATCGCGGCTGAGGCCTTCATTCGTGGGATCCACACGTTGACTGTTTATGGTCAAATTCAACACTTTGGGATTCCATCAGGTTGCTCGCTTATTTCTTCTCTGTCTTTCGCGGATGACATTGTCATCTTCTCTAACGGAACCAGGTCTTCTATTCGTCGTCTTTCTAATTTCATTCATCTTTACGAGCTTTGCTCGGGCCAACGGGTCAACTCTTCTAAGAGCTGTTTCGTTCACGCGAAGGACATGGTCCAATCGTGTGTTTCTTGGGTCGAGTCTTTCACAGGGTTCAGGGCTACTTCTCTACCTCTCCCTTATTTGGGTGTTGTTCTCTACAGAGGTAGGAAACTTAACGCTATTTTTCATCCCCTGACGGACAAAGTCAGGGGAAAGATTATTCGTTGGAATGCGTCTCATCTTTCTCAGGCGGGCAGATTGGTTCTGATACAATCAGTGCTATGCTCTATGGGCACTCATATCTTCGCCGCTATGTCCCCTACTTCCTCTTTCTTTCGATCGTTCCAATCTTTGGCTTCTTCCTTCTTTTGGGGCTCCAAGGGCGACAATCGTCGCCACCAGTGGGTTTCTTGGGATTCTATTTGTCGTCCAAAGAATGAGGGCGGGCTAGGTCTGCGCGACCCGAAGGACATCTGCTCTGCTTTCGCTTGTAAGTTGTGGTTCAGGTTTGGTACCAACGACTCCTTATGGGCGAACTTCCTCCATGCTATGTATAGGAGACTGGCCCCGTCGGGCTATTCTGGCTCCCCGTCTTTCGCTAGTGAAACTTGGAAGCATATGCAATCTGTCAAATTGCTAGTTGATTCTCATAATGGTCTAATCGGATGGGATGGCGGTTCCTTTTCCATTCAAAAGGCCTGGGATGCTTCGAGAATTCATTCCCCGTCCCTTCCTATTTTTACCTTCATCTGGGACGCTCGTATCCCTCCTAAAGTTTCCCTCCTATTGTGGAGATTACTCCATAAGGGGGTTACTGTGGATGTGAATATTCAGCGAATCGGAATTCCTCTTGTTTCCCGTTGTCGTTGCTGTGGTAACGGGGAGTCGGAGTCAGTGGATCACTTGTTCTTCGGGGGATGGTGTGCTAGCTCCTGTTGGCATTACTTTGGCTCCTTATTAGGAGTTCATGGCCCTATCTCCTCGTCTCAAGATTTGTTATCCTTTTGGTGGATCGGTAATTTAGGTAGATCCCTTCGCTCCATCCTTTTCCGCTTAATTCCTTGTCTTGTGTGCTGGCACATCTGGTGTGCGCGGAACAAGGCAATTTTTGATGACTCTCCAATGAATCCGCTATCCGTTATCCGGAGGGTTCGTGAAGATGTATTCCTGGCTTTCCGAGGGCGTCCTTTCAGAGGTAGGGTCTCCTCTCGTTCCGTTCGTTTGGTGAACCTTTTATCTATCTCCTGTTCTCGCTCTTCGTCCAGAGCGGGTATCGGTTGATCGCTGTTCCGGAGACGAGTGGCTCTGCCCTCCAGTCTCCTTCTTGTCCGTCTTCCCCCACCCCCCGTTTTTTTTTTCCTGGCTTTCAGGCTTTCAGGTTGTAGATTTCTTTGGGTGGTTTCAGCCCCTTCTCCTTATGGGTGTGTAGCTAGCTTGTGGCTGGATTTCGGGGCCCTCTTGGGTTTAGCAACCAGGGACATTCGTTTTCCACCGCCTATTTCTGGATTGTGGCCGACTATGGACTTTTAGCTTCTTCTTATCGACTGTCGGCCTTCTGCTGCTGGGTTGTTGGGTGGTTTCTTCTGCTTTTTATTGCTTGGTCTCTTGCTGGTCTTGTTTTCTGTTTGTTGGGTAGAATCCGTTGTTCGGTGTCGGGCGGTGGCCTTGCCGGAGCTCGAGTCGGATAATGGATGGACGGTGGCTTTCTGGGGCTCCTAGGTTGTGCTGAGTGCCTTTTGTTGTCGTCCTTTTGAGGTCTCCTAGGTTCTGGGGCTCCTCAGTCTGTCCTTTTATTTTGTTCTTTTCGGTTACCTGTCAGGCTTGTTGACAGCTTTTGGTTGAGCTGATATATATATTTCCTTTTTCTTAAAAAAAAAGAGTATTTGTTTGATTTTCAATCAGCAAGGCATATTGCACTATTGTAGTAAATCATCCATGTACACGGAATGCTTCTTTTTATAAATAATAATAATAACTATTTAAGAAAGTTTTAAGTAATAATAATGACGATGATGAAGAATTAACTAAGTTTATAAAAATTAACTAAGTTTATAATATTAATAATAGTAATACAATTAAGTTAACTAAGTTTTAATAATAATAATAATAATAATAAATTAACCAAGTTAATAGAGTTAATATAAATTAACTAAGTTTTGTTAAAATTAACAAGTTTTATAAAATTAACTAAGTTTAAGTTAACTAAATTTTATAAATAATAATAATATAACTAATTTAACAGTTTTATAAATAATAATGATGATGAATTAACCAATTTATTTTAAAAATTAACTAAGTTTATAATAATAATATAATTAAGTTAACCAAGTTCTAATAATAATAATAATAATAATAATAATAATAATAAATTAACTAAGTTAACCAAGTTAATAAAAATTAACTAACTTTTGTTAAAATTAAAGAAGTTTTATACAATTAACTAAGTTTAAGTTAACTAAATTTTACAAATAATAGTATGATATATTTGTACAATGTTGTAGTTGTTTGATATTAGATTTGAATTCTTACGAATTAACATAATTGTTTGACTATGTGTTGTAATTTCACTTGTGCAGGCATTGGATTTTTGAAGAGAGCAAGGTTGGACTTTTATGGTGCTAGCTTTCACTTGTGCATGCAACAAAGAATTATTGGTAAACAAGCGTTTTTGTTAGCACCAGTTGTGTGACTATGTATGGTTATGTACTACTTCTGTATCAATGTATGGTAATGTACTACTTGTGTTTATGGTAGTTCATTTGTTCATGTATTTTTTGTTTATTATTGCACTATTTATTATTACTGTTTAATATAAATTATGAACAAAGTGAATTTGAGAGTGAACGAGCTAGCAGAATGTGAGAAATAGATAAAGAAAATATTGCTGCGGTGAAATATACAGCCTTTAAAATGATCAATCTGTAATAGCGTCTATTTAGTGGCATTTAGAAATTGCTATGGAAAAAATATGTTGAAAAAAATATCACTTTTGGTGGCATTTCAACATGGTACAAAAAAAGATTTACGGTGGCGTTTTTTTGCCGCCGCAATGAGGCACATTATAACGGCGTTTACAAAAGCGCAACCAAAAATATTGATTTTTTAATTGCATGTCGTATGGCGGCGTTCTCTAAAATGCCACCATAAGCTATGGTTGCGTTTTTTGTGCGCCACCAAAAGCACTTTTTGGTGTAGTGCTAGGTAATTCTTCGGATTACATACACATTCAACTGTAACGGTTCTGTACCGTAGCAGTATTTACTAGAATTCATCACACTTTACTCTATTGCTGTTTTTGCAATTTAATTGTGAAAATTATAAACATTTTTCTGCTGTGACAATTTCTAAACAGTTTAGTAACATTATTGAAGTTACTTTTAGATTCGTAACACTTTTATGTAGTTGTGAATAACATTTTTGAAACAATTGATTGTTGTAGACGACGATGTCTCAAAATAGCAGCAACAGTAACGCTGCACCAACACAGATGGTGACAAACACTCAGACGACATCTCTGATTCCGACAACGGCACTGTCTCATGGAGAAAGGCCAGAAAAGTTCAACAGGATGGACTTCATGCATTGGCAACAGAAGATGTTCTTTTATCTAACAACATTAGGCCTCACCAAATTTCTAACCGAAGATGCTTCTGATATTGGCGAACTCGAACCCGATGCAATCAAAGTGGAGGCCGCAAATGTCTGGAAAAATTCAGACTTTATATGTAAAAACTATATTCTGAATGGTCTGGATAATAGCCTCTACAATGTTTATTGTACTGCTGCAACATCCAAGGAACTCTAGACGGCCTTGGACAGAAAGTACAAAACTGAAGATGCAGGCATGAAGAAATTCATCGCCAGCAAATTTCTTGACTTCAAAATGGGAGATTCAAAGACTGTGATCAACCAGACTCAAGAACTACAACTGATCATCCGTCGACTGCAAGATGAAGGGATGATACTTAGCGAATCTTTCCAGGTTGCCGCAACCATTGAGAAACTTCCTCTATCATGCAAGGACTTCAAAAATTACCTTAAGCATAAGCGTAAGGAAATGACACTGGAAGAACTCATAGTTCGTCTGCGAATTGAGGAAGATAATAGAAATTTTGAGAAAAAGATCTCTCGGAATATGGCTGCCAAAGCAAATGTTGTTGAGTCAGATAAATCTAACAAGAGAAAACATGAGAATGCGCCTCAGAAGTCAAAGAAGAAATTTCAGGGTTCTTGCCATAACTGTGGAAAGAAGGGGCATAAAGCAGCCGAATGTCGTGCTCCCAAAATGAAGAAATCAGAAGCAAATACGACTGATATTACAGATGACATTACTGATATGGATTTATGTGCAGTAATATCAGAACACAACCTTGTTGGTAATTCAAAGGAATGGTTTGTAGACACAGGTGCCACTCGACACATATGTGCTAATAAGTGGATGTTTACAACCTATAAAACTACAGCTGATGTTGAACAACTTTTCGTGGGCAATTCATCTGCAATAATTTTGATACACTGCGAAAAATTGTTCATCATCAGTAATGTGAAGAACATCACTCAAAGTAACATCACATCATCATCAGTTGGTACACACATATGTGCTGAAACTAACTTCTGAAAAGAGCTTACTTTGGGTGATGTTCTTCACGTTTCAGAAATCCGCAAGAATTTGATATCAGGGTCCTTGCTTAGCAAGCATGGTTTCAAATTAACCTTTGTAGTCGATAAGTTTGTATTATCAAAGAATGGAGTGTATGTAGAAAGAGAATATGTATGTGATGGTTTATTCAAAGCAAATGTAACAACTATTGTACCAAACGCTGGTATGAATAAAAGTGAATCTTCTACATATACTGTTGACTCTTCCAACATATGGCATTGTAGATTAGGGGATGTGAATTTTGATACACTGCGAAAAATAATTAATCTAGAATGTATACCAAAATGTAACATAGACTCCAACTATAAATGTCAAATTTGCGCAGAAGCAAAATTGACAAGAACCTCATTTCATCATGTTGAACGAGAAACTGAACCTCTAGACCTTATACACACTGATGTATGTGATTTGAGAATGCTTCAAACTAGTGGTGGAAAAAGGTATTTTATTACGTTTATTGATGATTGTACTAGGTACTGCTATGTGTATCTTCCTAGAAGCAAGGATGAAGCATTCGATATGTTTAAACAGTATAAAGCAGAAGTTGAGAATCGACTCAACAGGAAAATTAAAGCTTTAAGAAGTGATAGAGGAGGAGAATATGAATTTTCTTTTGAGGAATTTTACGCTGAGCACGATATTATACACCAAACCACAGCAACATATTCACCTCAATCCAACGGTATAGCCAAATGGAAAAATAAAACTCTTAAAGAAATGATGAACGCTTTATTAATCAGTTCTGGCTTGCTAGATAACTTTTGGGGAGAATCTATTCTTTCGGCAAACCATATTTTAAATAAAATACCACGAAAGAAAACATCCAAGTCTCCTCACGAACTTTGGAAAAATAGACCGGCATCCTATAAATACTTAAAAGTGTGGGGGTGTCTTGCCAAAGTAGAGACACCTAAACCAAAGAAGGTCAAAATTGGACCAAAAACAATCGATTGTGTATTCATTGGATATGCACAATACAGTGCCGCCTATCAATTTCTAGTACACAAATTCGAAATTGACAATATTCATGAAAATACCATGATCGAATCGAGAAATGCAAGATTTTTCGAACATATATTCCCTTTAAAACAGGGTACTGACAATGATACTCAAAAGAGACCAAGAGAAGATGAATTTACCGATTCTCTTGAGAATACTGAACAAAATAAACTTCGACAAACTAGTGCTGATCAACAAGTGGAGGAACCAAGAAGGAGCAAAAGGTCAAGGACCTCTAGGACCTTTAGACCAGACTTCTACACTTTTATGTTGGAAGATGATCCATTGACATACAAACAAGCTATGTAACAACCCGCATATTTGTCGATCTTATATTTAAACATTTTATCGATACTCAAAATTTAGTCCGAAAAGCTACTTTTTGCATACGGTCGAATTAGGACTCGGGACCACTCCCATTGAGTTTAAAATGCCGTTTGCGACCTTTTTGAGTGTAAGCTTTGATATGTTTGGAGCTAGTCAAAAATTTGATCATTTTCACTTTGGGTTTGGGTTTGGGTTCAGCCCTATGTTTAACTTATACTCAAATCTGAACCGCTCCTCCCCATTCACTCTCACTTCCTCCTCTTTTCAGTTCTAAAGCATCAATGGTGGGAGAGATGGAAAATTAAAACTCCAAAACCCTAGTCTCCATTAGCAAATCCAACTTCTAGCTCCAAATTCAAGAGAACCCATTGGTAAGCTTCTCTTCATCTTCTCCAACTCATTCTCTTAATCAATTTCAGAAATTCCTAAACCTAATTTTGGGAATGTTCTTCTTTTAAGCTTAGATTCAAGCTTCTTGTGTTGAGATTTAAGTGTGGTTGATCTTCCCTTGTCTTCAAGCTTCTCATTCATTTGTTTTGGGTTCAAATGTGAGATTTCTATGACTATAATTATCTTTGGTTGTTAGGTGTGAATTCCTAACACTTCTTCATGTGAATTTGCTCTTGATTTGGATTGGTTTTGTGAATATTCCAATTTTTGGGTTTCTAAGTCAAATTTGTGTGAAAATCCTTTTATGGATGTTTGATCATGCTTTGGATGATGCATCTAGGAGCATATAGGACCGGGTTGCCGATTGGCATAAACCCTTAGAGCCAATGTTCGTCCGGTTGCATTTTGGAAGAGTTTGCTCTTCATTTGTATAGGCTGAAAAATAGCCCAGGCAAGATTCAGTCGACTGAAAAGTCTGTTCAGTCGACTGAACCTGGAGCCCGAAAGTTTCCAGGCATGATTCAGTCGACTGAATCTTCTGTTCAGTCGACTGAACCTGGAAACAGAAAGTTTCCTGAACCTGGAAAATTTTCAGTTACATGGTCAGTCGACTGAAAACTCTGTTCAGTCGACTGAACCTGCTGTTTCAGTCCATTTTTCCTTTTTGGATTGAATTTCCAACGTTAATCGATTCGTGTTGATTCCCTTTTGTTATTATCACTTATTATCGACTTTGATGACATTTTCTTCGTGATTTTTGGGAATATCCATTTTGATGGATTCTGTATCGATTTCTTTGGATTTTATTCACGTCTTCGAATGTGAGTTTTAGTGATTGATTGTTCCTACAATCTTCTTTGTGATTTGTCACTTTAAAAATGTAAAGGTTTTCTATACTAGTAGTAAATATCAAAATTCTTTCATCAAAACGATTTCAACACTATTTTATTACAAAGCTCGTTTCTTAAACCGTTTTCTAATCTATTAGTATATACAAGCCTTTACCTCACTCGTATGAGAAATCTAATTAAACGGCTTAGTAAAACGAGTGGTATGAAACGCTTGAGTTTACTTCGTCGGTTAATTCTTGGACTTGTTCGATTGAAACTCTTGTGACAATTTTCTAGTGGAGATCTACAGTTTGTTCGTAAATATTTAAGTTAAGCAAGTGGTTATGGGACATGAGGCTAAACTCATATATTTACTATCTTAGTGTAATTGACACTTCTCGTTGATCATGACGATCATCTTTGTGATTTAGACTAGCAATGTGCGATGTCTCTTTGTCTGCGAGGGAGACTAAACCCCGTTTTGTGGAGTTTCGACTCAAATTGGTGGGGTAGCAACCCATGGTCTTCGGGCCGTTTGTGGAGCTTCGTCTCAATTTGTGATGGTTAGCAACCATGGAATTAGCGTTCCGTTTGTGATACACGTGTTGGTGAGCTTTATGCTCCCGTTTGTGATAGGCCTTCCCCCCTTTTTGTGATTTCTGAATTTCTTGAGATGATTTCTAGAATTTGTGCTTCACCAATTTTCGTGATTTTCATTGATAAGTTTTATCAATATTTGTGCATTTGTGAATTTGTGTGTCATTGACTTTTGTGATTGATATTGATATAATCGTCAATATTTATGGTTTGGTGAACGAAATAAAGGGTATGACATTCCTTTTGATCCTTGAGTAGATTTTTGTGATATTGATTAATCTCTTGTTGATTTTCA
Source organism: Allium cepa (assembly GCA_030765085.1). Taxonomy (NCBI): domain Eukaryota; kingdom Viridiplantae; phylum Streptophyta; class Magnoliopsida; order Asparagales; family Amaryllidaceae; genus Allium; species Allium cepa. The sequence continues at coordinate 663,042,238 of CM060934.1, read as the reverse complement.
ATTACTTATATATATCACAGCTTGGCATTGTGATTATTATGTGTTTAGTCGTACCTCTTATTCTATATCGCTTCATCTGATATTTATAGTTAGACTGATACGTTTATTATTTTCTTATTAAATAATACTCGGGTCAGACCGAGATGTTACAGGTGCTTCAGCTTGACTTCTCACTTGGGATTGATTTCTCTGACTTTTGGCTAACTACTTAAATTAGTAGTTTATTTTGTTGTATAGCACGTGTTGCTATTCTTTTGTATTATTGTGGATCTTTTGACCACTACTCTGATTTACACTTTCATGTGTTAGTTATACATTCATATCTTCTTCCGCCTTTGTGATATGAATTATCTGTGACTGATTTGTGTTATTCTTATTTCTATATTTGTTTCCGAAGGTTATTATAGCCACTGTGTAGTAGCTTTGAGTTTGCGTCGGTATGTCGGATTTCCTGCTTGATATATTTTATCTGGCATATCGGTGCTCGCACAAAGCAATTACATGGATGGTCGCTCCTCAACAGCCTTATTCTCCGTGCTAGTTGACAGCATTACTCCGTAGTGTTCTTGGCTAGCGTGGGTATAGAGGTGGGGCATCGCAGCTTGGTATCAGAGCCAAACTTCGGAACAATTTGGAATATTATAACAAGGATCACCGTCCTAAGTCTTTCTTAGGAGTCGTGCTTTAGGATTTAATTCGAGTCTTCGTACCGATTTATCTTGTTTTCTTTATGATTCCTTATTTTATCTACCAAGATTGCTTGATATTCATTTTGTGAATAACCTTCTTCTTCTTCCTTCTTTCTTTCTTAAGGAAGAGAAATGGTTAGACTTGGTCGTCCCAGAGCTGGACCATCTAGTGTTCCACCCCAAGATGGAGTTTTTATGACTACCCAGCAACTTCTTGACCTTGTCACGAATGCTCAAGCAGCTGGTTCTAATCCGGAACCTACTCACCCTAAATCTGGGTTTGCACGTTTGTGCAATGATTACACCAACCTGGGTGGGAAGCCATTTAAAGGTTCTGAAACGATTATTGAAGTCCAGGCTTGGTTAAGGACATGCGATCGAATCTTTCTCGCATGAACCTCATTGATCTTCACCGAGTTCAGGTGGCCTCTAGTATGCTCCAAGAAAGAGCATTGGACTAGTACGAACTTCTTATTTCTGAGATTAATGAAGCGGATCTCACCTGGGAGCAATTCCGGGAACGCTTCGAATTAAAATTCGTGCCAGAAGCAGAGAAAGTGACATTGGCTCGGCGTTTCATAGACCTTGTTCAAGGTGAATCTTCCGTGGCAGATTATGTCGCGCCTTATGAATCTCTCTCCAAATATGGGGTTGAATACATCAACACCCCATTGAAGAAGAACCAAAGATTTGTCTATGGCTTAAACAAAAGTCTCAAGAAGCCATTACTTCTAAAATTGGAAGTTTCTTTCGACCAACTCATTGATATCGCTCTTCGTCTTGAAGAGGTGGATAGGGAGAATGATGTTGAAGTGGTGGGTTCCAAAAAAAACTTCAACAACAAGAAAAGACCTAATAAATTCAAAGGCCCTTATCCCAACAAGAAAGGGAAGCAAGCAACCCCAGTGGCAAAGACTTCTTCCTCTGGTCATGGGGATGCTATAATTGTGGTTCAAAGGAACATTACGCGAACAAGTGTCCAAAGTCTCTCTCTTGTCGCTACTGCAAAGGTCCCGGTCATGTTATATCTTCATGTCCCAAGCTTCAGGGTAAGAAGGAGGGAAAGTTAAATGCTGCTCAAGCCCCTGGCAACACATCTCGTGGCCAAGGTATTTCTCATTCTATCCTTGATGGCATTATTTTATTTCGTGATCATCCTATTCGAGTTCTTTTTGATACGGGTGCGTCCCATTCTTTTATATCAAAAGAGCTTGTTGATACTTTTTCTTTAAGTGTTGTTGCTTTAATGACTTCTTTGAGAATTGCGAATCCGGTTGGTGGATCCGCAACAATCAGTTTATTGTGTAAAGATGTCGAGATTATTTTGTGTGATTTTTCTTTCCTAGCCGATTTGCATGTCATGCGTTATTTAGGCTTTGGAATGATTTTGGGAATGGATTGGCTTAACCGTTATGAAGCTCATATCCTATGTCCTGAGCGGACTATTCATCTTCGACATCCTCAATCTGTTAAGCAGATTTCTATTAATCTTAAAGATTCGGATTCCATCTTGGTTGCATCTTTATATTCCTTAAATCCTCATGATGACGATAATGATGATGAGGAAGATATTATTTCTCTTATTCACGTTGTTCGTGAATTTTCCGACATATTTGAGCCCGTTTTAGGATTACCACCTAAGCGAGCAATTGAGTTCAGAATTAATCTTATCCCTGGAGCTCAACCTATCACTCGTCCTCCTTATCGTATGTCCGATAAAGAAAACGAGGAGATGCGTAAACAATTATCCGAATTGGAGACGAAGCAATTTGTTCGCTCTAGTTCCTCGCCTTAGGGAGCTTCAGCTATTTTTGTGAAGAAATCTGATGGTACGCTTAGGCTTTGCGTTGACTACCGCAAGCTTAATGATCTTACTATCAAGAACAAATATCCTTTACCTCGGATTGATGATCTATTCGATCAACTTAGTGGTGATAGAGTCTTTTCACAATTAGACTTGGCTACTGGATTTCATCAGCTTCGTATTGCAGAGGATAGCATTTCTTTGACATCGTTCCGTACTCGTTATGGATCTTATTAATGGCTTGTTATGCCATTTGGTCTAACGAATGCTCCAACTTATTTCGTTGACCTAATGAATCGAGTTTTCAAAGACTTCCTCGATCGATTTGTTCTCATCTTTATTGATGATATTCTTGTGTATTCTAAAACCGAGGAGGAACATGAGAAGCATCTTCGGATTGTGTTGGAAACTCTTAGGAGTAATCGATTAAAAGCAAAATTTTCTAAATGCCACTTTTGGCAATCTCATGTGAAGTTTCTCGGTCATATTATTTCTGAATCCAGAATTTCCATGGATCCTTCAAAGATTGAAGCGATTCAAGATTGGAAGAGACCGGAGAGTGTGATGGAGATTCGTAGTTTTCTTGGATTGACGGGTTATTACCGCCGTTTTATCAAAGACTTTTCTAAGATTGCCGTGCCTCTCACTAGCTTAACGAAGAAAGGTGTTAAATACATTTGGTCGGACAAATGTGAAACTTCTTTTCAGAAATTAAAAGAACTCCTCTCTGATGCTCCTATTCTTGTTTTTCCCATGGGGAATCAAGATTTCGTTGTTTATACCGATGCTAGTCGCGTTGGTTTGGGTGCCGTTCTTATGCAAAAAGAACGTGTTATTGCTTATGCTTCAAGGCAATTAAAGTCGGCCGAGACTAGATATGCCACACATGATTTAGAACTCGCGGCTATTGTTTTTGCTCTTCGGATTTGGCGTCATTATCTTTTAGGAGAGAAATTTGTTCTTTATACCGATCATAAGTCCTTGAAGTATTTATTCTCTCAAAAGGAACTTAATTTGCGTCAACAACGTTGGCTTGAATTTCTTGCACCATATGATCTTGATATTCTTTATACACCCGGTAAGGGTAATCGTGTCGCCGATGCTCTTAGCCGTAAACAACAAGCTGTTGTTTCTATGATGATATCCGAATGGAACGATCTCGAGATTTTATCCACTTGCGAAATTCGAGACCATGTTTCCGATTTATGTCCTTCTCTTGTTTTATGTAGCCTTGAGGCTCATCCTTCTCTTTTAGACCGCATTCTTGAAGATCAAGGTCTAGATCCTGAATTGGCTCTTCTTGGCCAAAATATTAAGGATAAGATTGATATTGAAGGTTTGAAGGACTTTGATATCGATTCTCGTGGCGGCATTCGGAAATTTGGTAGACTCATCGTGTCAAATATTAGTGATCTTCGTAAAGATATTTTAGAAGATTCACATCATTCTAAATTTACCATTCATCCCGGTAGTAGTAAAATGTACGCGGATATGAAGCGACTTTATTATTGGGAGGGAATGAAACTTGACATCGCTAACTCCGTTAAGCGTTGCATGACTTTCCAACTCGTTAAGGCCGAACATCAAAGGCCCGGTGGGTTATTGCAACCTTTAGAAATTCCAATTTGGAAGTGGGACCAAATTTCCATGGATTTTATAGATGGCCTTCCCCGTTCTCGTTCGGGTCATGATAGCTTATGCGTGATTGTTGATAGACTCACTAAATCCGCCCATTTTATTCCCGTTCGGTCCAATCGAACCGTTCCTCTTTTGGCCAAACTCTTTGTTAAAGAGATTGTTAAATTACATGGAGTTCCTACTTCTATTGTTAGCGATCGTGATACATTGTTTACTAGTGGATTTTGGAAGAGTCTTCAAAAAGCTTTGGGAACGAAGCTTAATTTTAGCACCGCTTATCACCCACAGTCCGATGGACAAACAGAGCGTGTGAATCAAACTCTTGAAGATCTTCTTCATGCATGTGTTCTTGATTTTGGTGGAAGTTGGGAAGATCATATTTCACTTGTTGAATTTTCCTATAATAATAGCTTCCAATCTAGTATTGGTATAACACCTTTTGAGGCACTCTATGGAAGGCCATGCCGATTTCCTTCTTGTTTGCTTGAGGCCGGTGAGAAGCTGGTTTTAGGTCCAGATTTTATTCGTGATTCCACAGAAAAGATTGACCTTATTCGTCATAGGATGAAAGAAGCCCAGAGTAGACAAAAATCCTATGCCAATAACCGAAGAAGGAAATTAGAATTTTCTATGGGAGATTTTGTGTTCATTCGTGTGTCACCTATGAAAGGTGTTGTACGTTTCAGTCGATCGGGAAAGTTAGCGCCTCGATATATTGGGCCTTTTTCTATCACTGAACGTATTGGTTCCATGGCTTATCGCCTATCATTACCAGCTCAGTTTTCTGCTATGTATGACGTGTTTCACGTTTCTCAATTACGGAAGTGCCTTCGAGCTTCCAATTCTATTCTTGAGCCCGGTGTTGTGGAAGAAATTGAAGTTTCGCCGAATTTAACTTATGAGCAGCATCCTGTTCGTATTATTGCTTCGGAAGTCAAACGACTTCGGAATAAGGATGTTCCGCTTATGAAAGTTCAATTGTCTTCAAATCCTAAGGATTGTTCTTGGGAGTCTAGAGAGTTCATCAAGCGATCACATCCGGACTTGCTTTCCCGTGCTCTTTAAGGTGAACCTTTTATTTCAAATTTCTTTTGTGTTGAATATGCTTTTATGGTTTTTACTTTATATTTTCTTCTTAAATATTGCGAGTATGAAATTTCTTTAAGTAGGGGAGTCTGTAACAACCCGCATATTTGTCGATTTTATATTTAAACATTTTATCGATACTCGGAATTTAGTTCGAAAAGCTACTTTTTGCATACGGCCGAATTAGGACTCGGGACCACTCCCATTGAGTTTAAAATTCCGTTTGCGACCTTTTTGAGTGTAAGCTTCGATATGTTTGGAGCTAGTCAAAAATTTGATCATTTTCACTTTGGGTTTGGGTTCATACCTATGTTTAACTTATACTCAAATCTGAACCACTCCTCCCCATTCACTCTCACTTCCTCCTCTTTTTAGTTCTAAAGCATCAATGGTGGGAGAGATGGGAATTTAAAACTCCAAAACCCTAGTCTCCATTAGCAAATCCAACTTCTAGCTCCAAATTCAAGAGAACCCATTGATAAGCTTCTCTTCATCTTCTCCAACTCATTCTCTTAATCAATTTCAGAAATTCCCAAACCTAATTTTGGGAATGTTCTTCTTTTAAGCTTAGATTCAAGCTTCTTGTGTTGGGATTGAAGTGTGGTTGATCTTCCCTTGTCTTCAAGCTTCTCATTCATTTGTTTTGGGTTCAAAGGTGAGATTTTTATCTCACATCTATGACTATAATTATCTTTGGTTGTTAGGTGTGAATTCCTAACACTTCTTCATGTGAATTTGCTCTTGATTTGGATTGGTTTTGTGAATATTCCAATTTTTGGGTTTTTAAGTCAAATTTGTGTGAAAATCCTTTTATGGATGTTTGATCATGCTTTGGATGATGCATCTAGGAGCATATAGGGCCGGGTTGCCGATTGGCATAAACCCTTAGAGCCAATGTTCGTCCGGTTGCATTTTGGAAGAGTTTTCTCTTCATTTGTATAGGTTGAAAAACAGCCCAGGCAAGATTCAGTCGACTGAAAAGTCTGTTCAGTCGACTGAACCTGGAGCCCGAAAGTTTCCAGGCATGATTCAGTCGACTGAATCTTCTGTTCAATCGACTGAACCTGGAAACAGAAAGTTTCCTGAACCTAGAAAATATCCAGGTACAGGGTCAATCGACTGAAAACTCTGTTCAGTCGACTGAACCTGCTGTTTCAGTCCATTCTGCCTTTTTGGATTGAATTTCCAACGTTAATCGATTCGTGTTGGTTCCCTTTTGTTATTATCACTTATTATCGACTTTGATGACATTTTCTTCGTGATTTTTGGGAATATCCATTTTGATGGATTCAGTATCGATTTCTTTGGATTTTATTCACGTCTTCGAATGTGAATTTTAGTGATTGATTGTTCCTACAATTTTCTTTGTGATTTGTCACTTTAAAAATATAAAGGTTTTCTATACTAGTAGTAAATATCAAAATTCTTTCATCAAAACGATTTCAACACTATTTTATTACAAAGCTCGTTTCTTAAACCGTTTTCCAATCTATTAGTATATACAAGCCTTTACCTCACTCGTATGAGAAATCTAATTAAACGGCTTAGTAAAACGAGTGGTATGAAACGCTTGAGTTTACTTCGTCGGTTAATTCTTGGACTTGTTCGATTGAAACTCTTGTGACAATTTTCTAGTGGAGATCTACAGTTTGTTCGTAAATATTTAAGTTAAGCAAGTGGTTATGGGACATGAGGCTAAACTCATATATTTACTAGCTTAGTGTAATTGACACTTCTCGTTGATCATGACGATCATCTTTGTGATTTAGACTAGCAATGTGCGATGTCTCTTTGTCTGCGAGGGAGACTAAACCCCGTTTTGTGGAGTTTCGACTCAAATTGGTGGGGTAGCAACCCATGGTTTTCGGGCCGTTTGTGGAGATTCGGCTCAATTTGTGATGGTTAGCAACCATGGAATTAGCGTTCCGTTTGTGATACACGTGTTAGTGAGCTTTATGCTTCCGTTTGTGATAGGCCTTCCTCCCTTTTTGTGATTTCTGGATTTCTTGAGATGATTTCTAGAATTTGTGCTTCACCAATTTTCGTGATTTTCATTGATAAGTTTTATCAATATTTGTGCATTTGTGAATTTGTGTGTCATTGACTTTTGTGATTGATATTGATATAATCGTCAATATTTATGGTTTGGTGAACGAAATAAAGGGTATGACAATCCTTTTGATCCTTGAGTAGATTTTTGTGATATTGATTAATCTCTTGTTGATTTTCAATTACTTATAAATATCACAGCTTGGCATTGTGATTATTATGTGTTTAGTCGTACCTCTTATTCTATATCGCTTCATCTGATATTTATAGTTAGACTGATCCGTTTATTATTTTCTTATTAAATAATACTTGGGTTAGACCGAGATGTTACAGGTGCTTCAGCTTGACTTCTCACTTGGGATTGATTTCTCTGACTTTTGGCTAACTACTTAGATTAGTAGTTTATTTTGTTGTATAGCACGTGTTGCTATTCTTTTGTATTATTGTGGATCTTTTGACCACTACTCTGATATACACTTTCATGTGTTAGTTATATATTCATATCTTCTTCCGCCTTTGCGATATGAATTATCTATGACTGATTTGTGTTATTCTTATTTCTATATTTGTCTCCGAAGGTTATTATAGCTACTGTGTAGTAGCTTTGAGTTTGCATCGGTATGTCGGATTTCCTGCTTGATATATTTTATCTGGCATATCGGTGCTCGCACAAAGCAATTACACGGATGGTCGCTCCTCAACAGCCTTATTCTCCGTGCTAGTTGACACCATTACTCCGTAGTGTTCTTGGCTAGCGTGGGTATAGAGGTGGGGGCATCACAAGCTATGTCCTCCAGCGATCTCCTTTACTGAAAAGAGGCTATTAATAATGAGATTTAATCCATTATGGCTAACCATACCTGGGAGTTAGTTGATTTACCTCAAGGATGCAAGACTTTAGGTAATAAATGGACATTTAAAAAGAAATTGTAACCCGATGGTTCAATAGACAAGTACAAAGCTCGTTTTCTTGTCCAAGGATTCAGACAAAATGAAGACCTGGAGTATTTTGATACATATTCACCAGTGACAAGGATAACATCTATTAGGATGCTTATTGCAATCGCATCCATACTTGATTTAGAAATAGATCAAATGGATGTAAAAACTGCATTTTTGAATGGTGAACTAGAGGAAGAAATATATATGAAGCAACCTGAAGGGTTTCTTAGCTCTGAAAATGAGAATAAAGTATGCAAATTAGTAAAGTCGCTTTATGGCCTTAAACAAGCTCCAAAACAATGGCATGAGAAATTTGATGAAACTATGTTATCAAATGGATTCACAATAAATGAATCAGATAAATGTGTCTACATAAAACATACACATGTTGGATATGTCATTGTTTGTCTTTATGTTGATGACTTACTAATCCTAGGCAATAACAGAGCCATAATAACATCTACAAAGAATATGTTATCCTCTAGATTCGATATGAAAGACCTAGGACTGGCTGATGTGATATTGGGTCTCAAAATTTTGAAAACACCATAGGGATATGCATTATCCCAATCACATTACATCGTTAAGATACTTGAAAAATTCACGCAATATAATATAACTATTGCAAAATCACCAGTAGATATGAACCAAAATTGGGTAAAGAACACAGGTGATGGTATCTACCAGCTTGAATACTCTCGTATACTAGGAAGTATAATATATGTTATGAACCGCACTAGGCCAGATATCGCATACGCTGTAAGTAAGATGAGTAGATTTACCAGCAATCCTGGTAAACATCATTGGAAAGCATTTATCAGAGTTCTACAATACCTAAAGTATACGCAGAACTATGGTCTACACTATACAACCTATCCTTCAACATTGGAAGGATACAGTGATGCCAATTGGATAACTGGTTCACAAGATACAAAGTCTACAAGTGGATATGTGTTCACATTAGGAAACAGAGCAATATCATGGAAATCATCCAAACAGACTTGCATAGCTAGATCTACGATGGAATCAGAGTTTATTGCACTAGATAAGACCTTGGAAGAAGCAGACTGGCTTTGAAGTTTCTTGGAAGACATTCCAAATTGGAGCAAACCTGTGCCTCCAATATGTATACATTGTGATAGTCAATCAGCAATTGGGAGAGCTAATAGTACACTATACAATGGTAAATCTAGGCATATTCGTCGTAGACATAAAACAATAGGACAACTTCTCTCTAATGGAGTTATCACTATAGACTACATAAGGTCTAAAGATAACATAGAGGATCCACTAACAAAAGGCTTGCCAAGAGAGAAAGTTCAAACATTATCGATGGGAATGGGGCTAAGTCCCATAGAATAAAAGTTTTCTTTAATGGAAACCCCACCTAGATGACTGGAGATCCCAAGATCTAGGTTCAAATGGACAACTAAGTTTAAGAGAAACTTGATAGCACTGTTACACACAAACCATTCGTATGATAAAGTCAGTGCATTATTTGATGGAAAATAGTATAAATATTGATACTTTTAATGATGTCTGTACTTGAGGAATTGTGAATACCCTTTACATAATCACCTACGTAAGTGCGAAGGCGCCGCTTCAAAGAGAATTGTGAGGCCAAATTATCTAATCGTTTATGAGACCAGGCAGGTGTTCAAGGCAAAAATGAACACAAATAGAGAACGAAGGATTATAAGAAACATTTATCATGTGCTATCTATTTTAGAATTACACTAAAGGCTTACAGTTCAAGGACATTCTAAGTCTACTGATTCGCCCGTATATTCAAATTGGTAATCACTAGGAAAGTTCAAGGCACATGTGCTACTTTAAACCGATCCAATAAATGTCTCATGAAACTATGAACAACTACTCATTCATGTGGGGATTGTTAGAAAAAATAAATGAGGAAGTGGAAAGAGAAAGATTTTGAGTGTTGTGTGTATTGAAACAATGTCTCACATAGTGGAATATTTGTTTCAATACCACCATATATACTACAACCCAATATACTAAATCAAAAGAAAAGAAGAAGGAGACATGAAGATTTGTGGCAATGAAAGGTTTTGGGCATGTAGGCTTTGGGCCTTCATATTAATATTAAAATGTCAAAGATTGGGCCTTGGGCCTTGGGGCTCTTGGGGTCTCGTGACTGGATGGGCCTTTGTCTGCCACTCGCGCCTGCTGTGCCAAAACGGATAATTTTGAACTTCAAAATTAGACCGTTGCGCCTATGCGCACGCGTCTGTCGGTTAAAGGGTTGTAACCTTTCCAACAGTCACGACCACTCCGAATAGGCTCCTCCTCCAACCTATATATAGGGGCCCGGGTAGAACGAGATTACTAACTTAGAAATATTTCGTTTCTTCCTCTTCCAGACCTCTGTTTTGAATTCAATAATTCCTTCAGTTCGTCCTCGCTCCGTCTGCATGCACGACTTATCGAGGCCGGTCCATTTCATCCCGGGAGACAAATTGCTCATATCCTTCGGTGCGTATAAGGGGGCAATATTGTTTCAAGGAAACGGATATTCTCTTGACTCGGACAACTAGGTAATTCTTCGGATTACATACACATTCAACTGTAACGGTTCTGTACCGTAGCAGTATTTACTAGAATTTGTCACACTTTACTCTATTGCTGTTTTTGCAATTTAATTGTGAAAATTATAAACATTTTTCTGCTGTGACAATTTCTAAACAGTTTAGTAACATTATTGAAGTTACTATCAGATTCGTAACACTTTTGTATGGTTGCGAATAACAAATATTATTGGTTTGTGCTAAAAAATCAGATGATGGTTAGAAGTAATATTAAAGTATAAGCAGATATATTACGCTACTTTTTTTTCAAAATCTATGCCAGCTTAACACCCTCATGTATATTCACGGAGTTTGCTACCTGTCATCTACACCAAAGTATTCTATACATAGCTTTGCTCTATAATATTCTGTTAGTTAGGTTGTTTCATGTTTATCTAATGTAACAAACCAAATTTTTGACTCTTGAAAATCGACACTAATACATCCTCCGTGTTACATGCCGAACGTTTAAGCGCCAAAAATAGCGATCGTCAGGGGTAAAGGTAGAAGGTAGATAGACAGAACAAAGGAGCTAAACATCACAAAACCTTACAACGCAACGGATGATATATAATTGAACAATGATCTTTACCAAATTTAAAACCTTTATTATAATCACAGAAATCAAAAGACACTAATCCATATTACCCTGGACAGTTATAACATTCTGTCCTTACAATTTCTAATAAATACAGATAGGTATCAAGAACAATAACAGAACATGGACAGTGGAAGATAAAAGCAAATACGGGAATATGTCTTGACCATCCACCTCCTTTCCAGCTTTGAAGTATCCTGCTAACCTTGAAAATATGCTCGGTCTGACCCAAGCATTATATGGAATAACGCCCGGGTCAGTCTTTTAAACCAGCATGGGTAAAACTTGGTGACAGGTAACAACCAAACTGATTTCTACACTCGAATATTTTTCAAAACAATGGTATCTTGTAAGACCACGTCGCACATAAATACGAACAGGTTTTTGCCTTGTGATAACCAAAACATTTTATTTCAAAATCCAGTGATATTATATTAATGTCATAAATAGGTAAAATAGCTAAAAAGCTTGCATCTCACTTTCCAACATAGTAGGCTCTACAATCGACAACGTAAGGCACACATTGAAGAATCAATTCCAACTAATAACTGGGCTAATGGGGTACCGCACTCCATAGTATACCTCTAGAAAAATGTGCCGAGTATTATCTAACGACCACTGCCAACACAGGACCGACGCGATCCTACCCCTTGCTGGATAGTATCGAATATATCATCACCCCGATTGTTTCACAATCTTTACTTGAGAGCTCCCATATATATTAATTCATTTATGATTGTGTATATATCTAGAAGAGGATGATATACCCTAATGGGTGCGACCCACCCAGCCCAGCTGCATATCCCTGTTTTAGTCATTTTCAGTTGATGAGGCTTGAGGCTACGTTTACCTTTTTGAATAGCAATCCATCTTGGAATGCTAGCACTGCTCTCCGGGCGTCAATGCAATGCTAGCATTCATCCATTTAAGTTTGTTTCTGGGTCTGAATGAAACCGAAGGCACTAACTCTACTACATCCATTTTGGAATCACACTCAGGATTAATAGTAGTAGCCCTTTCATTTAAAAGAGTATCATCTTCAATCATCATCAAGATGTCACACAAACGTACATATTTGTTCAGAGTAGTTTTCGGATATATAAATCCGATCCTGGTCTCTCCGTACCAACAATTGATAATTTTCGGTCGATTCATTTCCACTTCTTTAGGAGTAAGTATTCTAGTCCTTGTTGCAAAATCGGATTTTACATTCATACTTTCTAAGTCAAATTAGGCCAAATTTGATAGTCATTTATTTAACTATCAAATAACATCAACAAAGTCTAGAGATTTAATTACCCAAAGCAATCAATAAGCCTCGAAGCCATTTTCATTTATAAATCTCATTTCCTAAACATTTATCAACATTCATATACTTATCTCCTTTACATAAGTATTTTACAAAACATTTATAAGATTTTCCATTTTCAAATCTCTTAAACGGATTTAACTACATTTTAAATTTAAGATAAGGATAACTCTCAACGCTGTGTTTTGATGTTAAGTGTGGAACAGAAGTTCCATACTATCATTTTTTTAAAGGGCAGCCTCGAGAAACCCAAACTTCGAATTCCTGTTGTAATTATCTTCAATGAATCCTTTTATAAATTATTATTATTATTATTATTATTATTATTTATCTTATTTCGTTTGGAAATCTTCTTGTTTAAAACCCAAATCCATTTGCCGATCATTTGATAAACCTCCAATCCATTTATAAAACTCTTTTATAAATATTCAACTATTTATATAAAATGATTAACTTTAAAATCGTCCATCAAATAAAAATAAACCTTTCAAATAGGCTATATTATATCTCATATTTTGATAATTACTTTAACAGAGTAATAATATAATTATGTAAACTTCAAATTTATTTAATACTTTTAAAGCATCGTTAATAATATTATTAATTAACTTTAACAATTCCTTAATAACTGTCTTAAAAAATATTATTAATCAATTTCCTTAAATAACATTAATAATATACTTACCTTTAACTATATTTTACTATAATAATAATTTAATCTTAACAATATATTTATAACAATAAATTTCTTTTAAAACCAACACTTTTAAATAGTAATTAACTTTGGGTAACTACCCCTAAATAGTCATTCATTAACTTTAAATCTCTCCAATTAATCTTAATTAAGAAATTAACCTTAACGTAAAACAATTAACTTAATCTATTAACATTAAGTACACATAACCTTATTTACTAATGATTAAGTGTTAACAATCCTGTTAACTACTTAATTAGTTCATTAATTAACCATAAACCAAATAAATTATTATTAACCATATCCATTAAAAAAAACATTTGTTACGATTGAAATTTATCCTCTAAAATGTAACCATTTAAGGATTTGGACTTTACAATTTAACTTAAATTTTTCCATGTTCGAAAAATGATTTCTAATCCACTTAATTTACATATTTCAACTTTGGGTCTCACTCATTATATATGAGGGTCATACTCAACACCAATATCTTGCTATGTCATTATCATAACGTAACCGTACATGACACTAAATAATTTACGCAACTAATCGAATTGACGTGATTTAAAAACAGGGGTTTTAATATGTCGTAAATTCTACCCAACCAAATCAACTGTGATTGCCAAAATCCAAAGATTGAATGCTATCGAATCTACGTCTACTGTCTGATTATCTAAAAATCTATCTCTAGGCTGCCCGTGTGGAAAATCATGGACACCTAGAGTTTAGAAATGGAACAATAAACTCCAGGTCAGTCATTGGACCGTGTGAGCAAACAAAAACAGTTTTCTTTGAAAAAAACAAACAAAAGAAATTAAAAAGAATTCGCTATGCTTTTTGGACAATGAAACTACCGTAAGGCCTCCCCCCACACACACAATGCAAGCGCACAATTGGAGGAGATTTCTCCTTATGATAGTCAAACATGCTTGATATGCAAAATCCTTTTTGATATTATTATTAGTATATAGTGCAAAAAACCTTTTGAAAGTATAATATTAATCTTAGCCAGCAAAGGTACCATTATATTATGCCTTCTATAGCCACCACATGAGGTGGTAGGTTATACAACTAAAACCGTACATGGTGCATATTGTTTCTTTGGATTTCCAACAAATGGTCAGGCTAAGGAACTTCCTATGCCACAGGGTATGCCTCTGGAGGGACGCCCCGAGAAATTAACCAACTCTCTGCCAACACAAGGCTGGGTTACCTCTGTAACCAGGTAACTACTACATGAGAATGCCATCCCCCGGTCACCGACCTTTATCCGAGAGCTCTCAACACCAACAACCACAAAGCAGAAATTTGCAGTGACCACATAAGTTAAGTATTTAGGCTCCATACCACGATACCACTTTTATCCAGAAGGAAATGGACATGCCCTAAAGGGCACGACCCTCATAACCTTGCTGCATTCTTCCTATTTCAACCATTTCCGGGGTGTGAGGTTCGATGAGGTCTCATCCACAAAGCTACGCTTTACACAAAAGCCATGCTTCGATCAACAAATGATCAGCAGCATTTAGCATGTCACATTACCAAATCGGGAATGTATTACTAGTAACTATCAACTACATAACCTCTGAGCTCGTACGTCTCAGAGAAGAGTTTTAAGCTAAGAGAATGAATTCTCCCCCACCAAACAGGAATGTATTTGAGAGACCCCAGCTTTACATCTCAATGTGTAATGTCAGACATACATCCATACAAGTCTGTTTCGGGTTCGAACAGAACCGAAGGCACTTCAAAGAAGCCCTTGCAATCCGGGTATTCACAATCCCGATCGGACTCTCCATCACATATGGAGATCTCTATACCGGCGTGACTTAGTGCAGAGACATTCGACAGGTAATCCTTTCGTTCTCCAAAATACCCGGTCTTCACCACCAGTCTTCAAATGCTATCCATTTCGTCGTATCATTATTCAAAATGGGTTATATAACATAAAGTCCTCTCCTGGCTAAACCGAATGACGAGCGCTTAATTTTAAAACAATATGGATATAGTGGGATCTTAGTTAAGTCACAACTTAAAGCCCAAAACCTTTCTTTTGAATGGTTTAAACAAATTTACGCTTTTAATCTTTTAAACAAAAAGATTCACTTCACTTTGAAAACAAAGTTCACCAATCTTTCACAGAGATTCATTCATAATATTTAAACAAAAGATCTATCTTTGAGATCCTCTTTTGTTTGAAAACAAAGTTCACCAATCTTTAACAAAGATAGCTTTCAATATAATTTCCATCTCAAACTTGAAATCTTTTCAACAAAAACTAGAAGTTCTTTCATTATATGAAAGCTTTTATTATTTGAAAACAAATACTTTTTATTTCGGGAAAATCCGATTAAATATACACAAGTTATAACCTTTAATTATAAGCCAAAAATTTAGCGAACTGCCGTATCATCGGCAAGTTCTATTTGAATTAAATTCAAATTCCCAAAATAATTTATTTAAAATAGTTTTAAATCCATATATATATGTATATCATATAAACCTTTCAAATCGTAAGTTCCAAAATAATTTAAAAACATAAACAAAATATATTATATTCAACTTTAATTTCAAACTTCCTTTTCAAAGGCTTTTCATATTCCACTCAATTCCTTTTCCAAAACCATTTGTATTCAAAATTCAATTTTTAAATAAAATAATATTTAAATTCAAAACATCTGTAACTTAACAATTTTTCTCGTGAAATCCATATTTGTGTGTGTGGTGTAGTCTATGGGTTTTACACACAACAACACAATATCATCAATCATCACAAATCCAAGTACTGCAATATCGATAAATGGTATAATCCTATAATGCTTATCTTCGTTCATAGATTAACAGATAAATAAATTACATTCATCACAGCTCAAATCAAAATAATTCATATTACAAAATTTCTCACATCGGGAATATCAAACAATTCAAAGCATTCCATACAATCCAAACATCCATAAGTAAGATCAATTAGTCATCTGATTAATTTAAACCAGATTAATTACTTATAAATAAATTACCAATCCTGGTTAATTAGCATTAATTAATTACAAACCATTTTGATTAATTATCCTTTAATCATTTATTAATTAACCACCAATGATAAATTAATTTACCTTTAATTATTAATTAATCAACCTTTAATCATTAAATAATTAACCTTTAATTATTTAATTATCTTTTAATTAATTTTTCT
Source organism: Allium cepa (assembly GCA_030765085.1). Classification (NCBI taxonomy): domain Eukaryota; kingdom Viridiplantae; phylum Streptophyta; class Magnoliopsida; order Asparagales; family Amaryllidaceae; genus Allium; species Allium cepa. The sequence goes on along the minus strand of CM060934.1, from coordinate 663,025,651 downwards.
TAATTAATTAATTAACCCTTAATTAATTACCATTTAATTAGTTATCCTAAAATAATTACAATAAGTGATTATCCTTAATCACTTATATTAATAAATCACAAATTACATCGAGTAATTATCCTTTAATTACTTGATTAATTAATTTTAATCATTAACTAATTATTTTTAATTAAGTAATTATCTTTAAGTAATTAATTACCTTTAATTATTTTAATTAATTAAATTTAATTGAATAATGATCTTTTATTGTAATTACATAAAGTAATTATCCCTTGATTACACTAAGTAATAATCTTTTATTAATTATACTAAGTAATTGTCCTTAATCAATTTCATTAAGTAATTACTCCTTAAATGATTAATCTTCAATATTTTTCATTAATCAATTACTTAAGATCTTAAAAATAAAACATTTTTTCTTGATTAATTACATTAACTATCATTTAAACCTTGTTTAAAAAATCTTGTAATTAATTATTATTAACCACTTAACTTAAACCTTTAAGTTAAATTGAAGATTAAAACACTTCATCCTTTAATCATTTACTTAATCACAATATTAAGTTTATTGAAAATAAACTTTTCAAAAACAACGGTTATATATATATATATATATATATATTAAAAATACTTTAAACTCAAAACAATTTATCCTCAAAACCTTTTAATACATCCCAAACTTAAATAGGCATTTATTATATAAAAGAATTAAGTAAGAAATTGTTTCACTTTCAAAACTCATTTAATTTAAAAATTTAAAAACGCCAATAACATTAAACCCGAGCCAAGTCCGCAAATTACCCGAGAAACTCACGAGCAAAACTCCACATCTCTTTGCTTTGAGCCTTGTCGTCGTTCTCCCGAGACGAAACCCGAGCAAGTTTGTCTTCCCCAAACCCAAAACAACACAGACCCAATCGTGCACATGCGTGCGCATACCCAGATCATCGGCGACCCTCCGATCAACTTCGCTATCACCAGTAAGTTGCCGGTGATCCCCTTAAGCATCACGACCACCCAGAAATTGAAGTCCAACTTCAAATCGAAATCAAGGAGAATCGAGCAACACCTAGAATAAACACAATTCATCGAAAACCACCATGCCACACCAACTCCGACCACCTGACGCCACGTGATCACAATGAAAGCAACGCCACACGCCTACGCTTCGATTCGCCCCATATTGGTCACCCCTAGTCCACCCACGGCGATGCAGCAACCACTAGAACCCAACCAACTCAAACCTGACATTAAACCCTACATCAACGTTGTCAAGCCGCCTTGATGATCATAAAATCTCGTAATCATTTCTGCTAGAACCCTCGACCTCCCCACTAACTTCACCCACGATCTCGAGACCCAATCATCTCCAGATCACCAGAATTCGACAGAAAACTCATTTCAGTTCAACTTAAGAAATTTCGACAAATATGAATATAAAAATCATGATTCTATTTGTAAAATTCACTATTTTCTAACACGGGTCCAGTCATATAATCAAATCCTGAAATCAAAATAATCGATTTCCAGACTTGAGAATGATTTCCACTGCACTTTCTTATTCTCCTGATAAATTCAACTCGTTATACTTAAAAATAATTTTAAATCTTATTTTATGTTTAAACAATCATAAATTGTTTGAATAACACAGTCTTTCAGAGTTTAAATAAGAAGATTTGAATTTTTTACTTTGTTTTTAAACCCAGTAAAATAAGAACAGGGGATATATATGTGTGTATGTATGTGTGTATGTATTACAGACATGCACAGGCATCCCATGCATTAGTACTTATAACTAAAACATTTTCAACTTATCACACACATCCATTATCATAGGTAAACCAAGATTTATATATACAGGTTCAAAAGTTTGCTCACCTGTTTGATGATGCAGAGCCTGGAAATTTGAAAACTGGAGGATGATTTTTGATCTGCCACTTGGCTTTCGATTTGGATATGCTTTATCTTGACTGTTGTTTGTTGAAAACTTTACTTTGCTTGATTGCTCCCAGATTTAAGATGATCTGAACATTTATTAGTTGCTTGATAAAATTGAATTCAATTTGCATGCTTTGATTCTTTTCAGGTTTGAATTGAGAACTTGATTTTCTTTTTAAAACTTGATCTTTGCATTGTTATTTGATTGTACTTTTCATTTTTCTTGGTTTTGGCTTTGATCAGAGAACACAGGTTCCAGATTTTTAAATCTGGAAATACTTTTTGATCTGTTACTTGTTTGAGATGTTCATTGTTTTGAATTTAACCTTTGCTTTTAATTCTTTTCTGAGTTTTTTCTTTTTTTTCAGGCCTTAGATTTTGAAACATATAAAAAAATGAAGAGAAAAGTTATAGATGTATATAACCTTGTTTTTTCCTTTATTTATCAATTTAAGAAAAGAAAATTTAAGAACGTGACACTTGTTAATTCAATAAAAATGGTTACATTTGTTAATACATATTTTCAAAAGGTTACAAATGTTTTATGCATGTTAAACTTTATTTGTGTTACAAGTATATAAAATTTATGCTTAGATCTTTACTTTAATTAATTTATAATTTATATTTTAGACCCTTTCTTTTTATAAATTACTTAATCTTATATTTACATATGTTTATATTTAAGAATTATGTTTTTCTAAAATTCATCAATCCATTTTTTTACAAATTTTTTATGACTTTAAAGAGATTTATTTCAAAATTTAATTGCACATAAATTATCACACACACACACACATATATATATATAATATATGTGTTAGAAATTATCCTTTTGAAAATTATATTAAATTTAAATCATAACTTTTAAATCATTTTATATATACACATATGTATATTAAAATTAGAAAGCAAATTTTATATTAATTTCAAAATACAAATTTTTAGATCCAATTTATTTTCTAAGATATTTATTTTTAAATTTCAAATCCAAATTCTTATTCAAAATCCATTTATATATATATATAAACACACATTTTGTTTATCTTTTGAAAAATTCAAATTAATTCACCATTAAATTCATAATTTAATTCAAAATTTTAAATTAATTAATAATTCAAATTTTATTTAAAAACAAAAATGTTACATCAGCGAACAATTTATATGAAGGCATAGTACTTGTCAATACGATCACAACAAAAAAATCCGCACATCGATCGGATTTAAAACGAACATGTTATTGAGATTTAAAGTTTTCGATTTTAAAATTCAAATTTTTTTTTATAGTGGGCCGAGCCCAATAACCAAACCTCTTCCCCGTTCTTCTTCTTTCCTCCTTTCGTTTTTTCTCCTGTGCACGCCATGGCCATGCACAACCATGCACGACACCACTCATTCGCTTTACGGACTCCGCACTTCTCTCCAATCTCCACCATCGAGTTTCTCTTTATGCGCTCATTCTTTCCCCCAAGTCATCGCTCGACCGATGCCTTCACCTACCATTTCTATTCGACCATCACGCTACAAGTCACGACATCTTCTGTCGTAAAAATTCACAAAAAAATTACCACATGCACATCTCTCCATCCCGATCACTCGTCTATTCTTCGATTTGAGTATTCATGGTCGAATCAAAAACTATCTCGAGTCCTAGTTTTGAAAATCGCCAATCACCATCATGAATCGTCATAGAAATTACATGAAAAAACTCTTTCTCTGATACAAACTTGATGGCGTAGACAGCGTCGAGTGAGTCACATTGAGTTGAGAGAAAATATTTTCCAAAGTTTTGACGCTATTTTCCCTACTTCAAGTTTTTCGGTGATTTCTCTATCGATAATCGACAAAAATCCATGCCGTAAGTTTTTAAAAATACTAATGGAGAATACGAACAACTTGCATTCAGATAGTCGAGGCTAATTCAAGTATTAGGATGATATGATTTTTTGAAAAGGGAAAAATGTGCATATTCAACTTACTGCGAATGTTAATGATGCAATATGAATTATTTTTCTCATTATACCTTGTTATCAACTATATCATATTCCCTAAAGCATGTATAGTCATTTTAAACATTCATCTATACATTAATCATGAATTTCATTATGAGATGATTTACAGAAATCAAAGACAGAGTGTTCAAATTTAAAAGTTACTCACAGCTCTTCCCTCAAGAAGACTGCTGCTGCTGTTAGGAAAGAGTGTTGAATGGAGGGTGAGAAGAGAATGGAGAAAATTTGATACACGACAGTTCAATTTATAGAGGAGAAAAGGCCTAAATCTTTTTTTTTTGAGTTTACCATTCGCTGAGAATTAATCTCTGCTTTTTTGATTTAACATGGCAATGAGTCATTGCCTTAAATATGTGCTACTTAGCATGAATAAGGAAGTGACATCATATAGATATGGTATTTGAAACCCACAACACAATATTCCAACAATTATAATAAACCAAATTATTTGAAGTATACTGGACATAGAATATGTCGAATCATTCATCGAATACGTATCTTATATATATATGCAATTATGGGGTTGCTATGTGTGTGGGGTAAGAAAATCTCCTCAATCAAAAATCAAACCGACGATATCCAAATAATATTGCATTCAAATAAATATTATATGCGACGACTTGAAATTTTGGGCAATATCAATTTAATAATCTTTGCTAATAAATATTTAAATTGGTTTAATAATCTTCTTTTATAAATATTTAATTAGTGAATTTTATATTTTAAAGCTAATAAAATGTTTTCTATTTATAATGTATATATATTTGTATATATTGTAAATAGAAAAGCTTTGGTTTAAATTTAACAAATAAAGCATGTTTTCAAATTCTAATATATATATATATATATATATATATATATATATATATTGGTAATTTGGAAATTATAACTAAATTTAATATAAAACTTTTCAAAGGTTATTTAGATAGTTAACAATATAGTTTTAAAATACTTAAGGTGAATGTTTAATTGTTTAAAATATATTTAGCTTAAGTTTAAATTTAAATAAGATTAACACAAAGGTTGTTTTATTTTCTTTTTAAATATTGCTTGATAAATAAGATACATTAATTAATTTATTAATATAAGTAATTTATAACTAATATGATAATCTCTTTTATAAATTATTTAAAATTGACAAGATTGTTATTTTCAAACAATATTAATAATGTGCTGTTTTTAAATATAGATATATAAATTCAAATAATTATTTTCAAATTGAATTTGTGTTTGTTTAAGTATATTTGAATTGACTTTAAATTGGATTTTTAAATTTAATTTGAATTTAAATTTATATTTAAATTTGAAATTTCAAAAGATAGGTATTTTAAATTATTTTGGATCTAAAAATATATGTATAAGATTTTATTTATGTATAATTTGTTTTATAATATTTTTTTTGAAGAAATATATATATATATATATATATATATATATATATATATAAATTTAGATAAGTATTTATAAATTAGCAAATTAAGTATAAAGCTTTATATAACATTTAAAATAAATAAAAATTACTTAAATGACAAGTGTTAATACATTAAGTTATATTAGTAACATGTGCAAACTAACTAACAAATGTAGTGGCAAATGTTAAGTTTTTAAACAAGTGTCATCTTTTAATTTCAATTTTCTTTAAGTTTTAATAAATCAAATTTAACTCTATAAATCATATAACTCCTCTTTTCTCATTCTTTTCCCCTTTAATTCAAAACTAAGGAAAAAAACCTCAAACCAAATTCTCATAAACAAATCTGATAATCCAATATTTTTCAAACCAGAGGCTAATCAAAGTCAAAAGCCTGTCAATTATTTTCAAACTCAATAAACCAAAAGCCTGTACTTTTCTTCAAACCTGAGATCAAGCAAGGAATTCAACGCAACATAAATTCAAATTCAAACAGCAAATTCAAACTTCTGTTTCAACAAACAAGATTCAATTCAACCAACAAGCAAGATTCTCAGTTTTAAAATCAAATGCATCAAAACAAGTTCCAGAAATATAAAGCATGTCCTCTGTCCTTTGTTTTTAGGTGAGTAAACCCTTCTTTGAAAACAGTTTTATCTATGTTATATCTGATGAATGAAATGATTCTTTGTAGAAAGGTAGTGAATGAAGTTTGTATATGTGATATGAATGTAGATGTATGTATATATTGTATTATGATAAGGATTATCCGTATATATATATATTCATATATATATATATATAGGACTCTTTTGTTTTCATAGGCTCTGATTTTCTTTTTAAATTTTTTTATCTCCCCATATGAATAATTTTAGGCTATGATTTATAAACAAAATATGTTCATAACAATATTATACAAATTCTAAAAATAGCTTCAAATATTTTTATCCAGTAATTAGCTCCAAAATATAAAACAACAGAAGAAATCAAAAATAAATCATAAACCAATATTTTTATTCTGTGATTTGATTCCGTAAACAGATTAGTGGTGTGAAATGATGATTTTTGAGATAAGTTTTAGGATTTTTAAGTGTGGGAATGAATTGACATTTTGAGTTGATCAGAATTCGAATATTCGTCGATTGACGAGAACGGAGTGATAATGGCAGCCGTGACCAAGGCTGGAGGTGGTAGGTGATCTGGTGGTCACGAAAAAAATAGTGGGAGGATTTATTGAGGACCGTGGTGGCCGGAATATGGAGAACTAGGGTTCAGCGTATCGTTTTGGTCGTGTTGGTTGTTGAGCTTCGTGCGGCATCGGTGGATCACCGGAGGTGATCACATGGGGAGGTTAGAAGCAGGATGGCGAGGCACAGCAATGGTCGAGGTGTCTGGGTTTCTGATGACCGTGATCGACGGAGCTAGGGGAGTTCGCGGATCAGGTTTTTTTCCAGAGGGTTTTTGGGTTGCTCATTTTGTTTTAGCGCGAGTTCGTCGGCTGAAGGGTCGGAGTGTTCCTTCGGGTGATCATCGACTTGCTAGTGACCTCGACAAGGATCGGAGGAGGTCAGGCGATGGGTGTACGTGCACAAGTGCATGGCGTATCAGAAGAATTGTAGTGGTTTGGGGAAGAAGCCTGTCACTCGAAGTCGGTCTCGAGTAATCTTGATTTTGTCTCGGGGTTTTTGATTTGGCGAGTGGCTCGGGTAAGCTTTAGGGTTTTTGATCTTTTGTCTCAGGTCTGGGTTGTTTAGTGTTCCAGGTTTTAAATTTAGGAAGTACACACGTTTAAGTTTTAAATTTAACAAAATGGTGACCAGATTTTTAAAATGTAAAGGAAGATTTTTGAAACCAAATTTTAAGGGAAGCTTGAACAAGCTTTTGAGTTAATAAAATAATATAATAAAGATAACCAGGTTTGTTAACCAGGTTTGTAAAGTTATAAACTAATGCAAGTTTATAGTAAAAGTTTAACCAAGTTAAAAGTTTAAAAGGAAATTGTGAACTAGGTTTTAAAAGCTAAGAAATTAAGTTTTTAAAAGTTTTTAAATTATTAAAATAACTAGTTTTCAAAAGGAAAAAGGTTTTAAACAAGTTTAAAGATTTAAGTATATTGGAAAATAAAATTGTTTCCAAGTAAAATGTTTTAAACAAGTTTTGAATGATTTAAATGTTAAGGTAAAAGTTTAAAATTTGTTTAACTTGATTTTGTTATTTTAAATCTAAATTTAATTATTTAATTGGTAAGTTAATTTTAAAATTAAATATGATTTATGATAATTAAGTCATTAATAAGGATAATGTTTTATCTTAAAGTTAACTAAGATTTAATGATTTAATATTAATTTATTAATAAGGTAATTAATGAGTAATTAATGAATTATTGATTAAAAAATAAATTCATTTATAATTAGCGTTATGATCAATTTAAGATTAATTGATTGATAACTAAGGAATAATTAATTTATAATTAGAGGTTAACTACTTAAGTAATTAGAGATTTATTAATCGGTAATTAGAGATTTATTAACTAGTAATTAGGGATTAATTAATTTGTAATTAATAATGGTTAATTTAAGTTTAATTACTTAAGGAAAGTAATTAAAGAATTGTTTATAATTAATATAAGATAATTAATTAGGGATTATGAAATTATTAATTAATGTGATTAATTTAAGGTAATTAATTAGATTAATTAATTAAGGATAATCATTTGTGGAATTGGTTAAGTATAATTACTAATGTAATTTATAAAGTGTAATTACTTAGTGAAGTAATTAATGGGTAATTACTGGTATAATTAATTGAAGGATAATTAATTAATGAAAGTAATTTGGGTTTAATCACTTTGTGTAATTAATAAGAAGGATAATTAATTAGTGGAAGTAATAAGTAAATTACCTAGTGTAATTCATTTAAGAATTAATTAATAAAATTTATTTAGAAGTTAATTAAGTAATGTAATTTATTAAGGGTAGTTAATTACTGAATGTGATTAATCAAGATTGATTAATGAATGTGATTAATTAAAGATTAATGATTAAATGCGATTAATTAGAAGATTAATTAATTAAAGAAGTAATTAGAGGATCATTAATTAATATAATTAATGAAGTAATCAAAGGTTGATTAATGTGATTAATTAAAGGATAATTAATTAATATAAGTGATTATGGAATAATTAATTAATGTAATTAATTAAGGGTTCATGTAACTAATTATAGTTAATTAATTAATGGAAGTAATTAAAGGTTAATTACTGTAAATGGTTAAGGATAATTAATTTGTGTAATTAATTAAAGGCTAATTACTTAATGTAATTGAAGAATAATTAATCAAGGATGAATAATTAGAGAATGATTAATTAATTGGTTTGAAATTAATTAATAGTTAAGTAAGCAGGATTTATAGTGATGGAAGTAATTAATTTAATTTATTTTAAATTAGTTAGAGATAGTGTGATTAATTAATCTTTGCTTATGGATGGCTGAATGATATTGAATGCCTTGAATTGTTTGACAATTCTGATATGGGATATGTGCTGATCTGTGATATTGGATGCTTTGGTTAATTGTGATGATCTATTTGTGATAATGTGAATTATCTATCTGTGTGAATATAGGTAATAGAATTGAATTATTTTAACTTTAAAACAACTTGACCTTAAAAGACATCATTTTGGATTTCGGTGAGACCGTGATCAGATTTTCAAATTTGGATATCCGAAAACCACATCGATCCAAATTAAACGATAGGCCGTGAATCTCAAGTGATGATCGAGATTAAGATTCAGAGTGCAAGGGCTATTGTCGTTAACTCTGAGGGTGATTCCAAAATGAGTGTAATGAGATAGTGCCTTCGGTTTCGTTTGAACCCAGAACGAACTTGTATGGATTGAATGTTTTCAGAACATCGTCATTGGAGGACGATGAGCATTCTAAGTGATGTGTTGTGATAAGGTAATCGTAGCCTCATGCCTCATCAACCGAGAATGGCTAAAATATGGGAGGTGCAGTAAGGCTAAGTGAGTCGCGCTCAAGTAGGACAAGATTTCCCCGTCTAGAGATCCATTTTTTATTCGGTTGTGTGGGCAGTTGGTTGCAAACAATTATGGGGTTGTCTTGTTCGGGACTATCCAGTAAGGGATGGTTTCGACCTTGTGTTGCAGGGGATTTAGGGTGCATCCTCGGTACGGTGATCAAGGTCACGTACCGTGATGGGTGGTACCCCAGTAGCCTTGCCATTGATGGAAACACATTCTTCCTACGTGCTCTTTACGGTTTTGATTGTATAACCCACTTTGTGGCTAGTATGCTGGAATTTAATCATGTAGCAATTTCAGCTATTTCTTCTTTACTTGAAAACCCTAGACCCTATTGTAGTATTACCTGATTTCCTATCAACTGTTTTGGTTATCGTAAGGTAATTTTTTTTCGTGTTTATGTGCAGAAAGTCTTACGAGATACCTTTTGTTTTCAAAGGTTTTCAAGGTTAAGCAACTATAACCCATTTACTCACACCAGATCCATGTCTGACCCGAAGTTTATTTTCTGTTTTATTAAACTCTTGGGTACTCAAATTTTTACAAGTAGCCAAGGGATTCAGGTTAGCTTTGATGAATTCTGGAGGAGAATTGGAGCAGGAGGCTTCAGCATTTGTACTTTGTAGATATATAGGTGTTTCCGCTGCTGTGGTATCTCTGTGTTGTATTGTGAAATGTATGATTGACAGGTGTTTATAACTGTCTAATGTGTTGTAATGTAAAGTTGTATAACTCTGATAGATGTTGTATATTATTTAATACTTATGTGATTAATATAATTTATTCGTTCCGCTGTGAGATTATGATGTTGTTTCGTTCTTTCTTTTCTATCTTTTCTCTTTTCTATCCCTTTCTTTCTTAATAATGATGCGTCTTTCCATGGAAGGGAAGACGGGTCGTTTCATTATAAATCTCCGATTTTTGATCTTATATATATATATATTAAGATTCACTAAATATCCATATAAAAATGTGGTCAAATTCTCGGTCATTACATCTAAATTGTTTACTGCCTCAACCCTGATCTTTTAAATTCTTGCTTTCCATTTACCTTTTTTATTCTACCATTTGTATGTGAATTATGATTTAAAGTTTTATAAATGTGGGACAAAGCAACCAAATTGAATGTTCTTTGCAAGAATTTGTTATGTTGTCCACCGTGACAACAATTTGATTATTGAAGTATCATATAGAGCAATCCCATTTAGGCTTTATATAATTATTCTAATTATAGACACAATATCTAACATTTGCAAACCATATTATTATATAATTGGAAAAGTGGCATAAGGACAAACTTTGAAAAAAATTTAGACTGAAGGACAACAAGTTTCATTTTTAGGATGAAGGACAAACTTTGAAAGTAATTAAGCTGAAGGACAATGCTAGTTATAACTAGCATTTTGTATAGTAAAAACTAAATAAAATGCTAGTTAGAACTAGCATTTGTTATAGTGTAAAAACTGAATGTAATGCTAGTTTGAACTAGCATTGTCCTTCAGCCTAATTTTTTCCAAAGTTTTTCCTTCAGCCAAAAAATAAATCTTAGTGTCATTGAGACAAATTTTTATCAAAGCTTGTCATTTTCCCTAATTCCCTCATTATATAAATTGTTTAATATAGATTCAATATTACCATTTTCCTTGAATTTTCATAGGCCGAATCATTTTTCATTATTTATCTTGCATTAAAACATGCGAAAACACATTGTTTCCATCTTTTGTTACACCTTACGGTTCATCAATTTTATGAATACAACATCCCTTCTCTCAACAAACATGCATATAAAAAGAAGGATGAAAAAAATACCTCCTTTCAATTTCTTTTTAATTATCATATGAAAACCGTAAGTGTTAATAATGACCTCCATTTTTCTTTTGCAGAGACGATCCATCTTTTGACGACCCCTCAAGTCCAAACTCTTATATGCGCTCATTATTTTCTGTATCCCAATTGTTTACTGATTAGGATAATTCCAACTTCATCTCGCACATCAACTTCAAGTGATTTTACACCTTTTCATATACAATATTCTTAAAAATCAACTATTTGATAATTATGCTTTTATTTATGTCTGTACCTCTGCTTTTTCACTTTGCAACTTCCACTTGCTTCATGCTATTTATCTATATTACTCTTGGGCATTACATTAGGTATTCTTGATTTTATTCATATTCTAATTGTTAAATGTTCCATCTTGTGTAGCTTTTCATTGACTTTGAGAAGCTTTTATATAGAAAGTTATTTCTACAAATTTTGGAAACTATGATAAAAAAAAGTTTGCATCTACTTCGATAAATAATTATTTTTATGTTAATGCACTTTATTACATTAACTATATATATTTGAATACAATTTTTTTATTCCCACAAATCATGAAATGTACCATCCTTGAAATCATGAATGGAAACCATTAGTCACATGTAGTATCTTAATTTGCATTACTGTATTAAGGTATCTTAGTTTTACGATTAAATTATGTACTATATATTTTATATTATTGTCGAAATGTTGAATTTTTTTATCCTTTTATATTAACTTTGCCTAGAGAAAAAGTACGTAATGTAGCTTCCATTTTTCTATTTCAATTAGATGAAATTCTAGAATTTTGACATTTTAAAACTTATTAAATTCTTGAATTTTATTTTTTATTTTTAACTTTTGAATAATCAATAAACTGTTTAAGTTTTTTAACATATCATGACATCTGAACTTTAAATGTTTTCCACTTCAAATAACTTGGGTGTATGAGTTTTCTTTTCTTCATTTTAAAAAAGGATTTGTTCAATTTTATCTGACTTTTAGATTTTTTAAAGCTATTGAAACTTAAGTTTTTTTATTTTTTTATTCAAAATCTTCTAAATTAATGAACTATTTAACTTATTTGGACTTGTGCAATTTGTAAAAACCTAAATTTTTATTTAAATTAACCAATTTTTTTTCTAATATCTTTATGAGGTATAATTTCTTTTATGTTATTTAAACTATATATATTCTCGAAAGTTGAATATCTCAATAGCTATTTTTATTCTTGGAAATTTATAATTTTTTGCTAATATTACATTTTTTTTAAAATTTTCCATTTTTTGGTTCTTATGCTTTGTTAGGTTTCCAATAGAATTCTCTTCAAATTATTATTTTTTGAAAATAATTTAATTTTTGCACTTTTGTATCTTGGAGTTTTTGTACATCAAATAGGCAACACAATTCTTTCCATGCCCACAACTTTGATTTTATGTTTTTATGAAAATCAACAAGTACTTACAATTTATAGTTTAACTAATTTGTATATTTTTTCAGTTTTACCTTATAATTTATTTTTTTGATTAATACTGGTTTTATTTTAGTATAAAATGTCAAATTCATCGTGTTCAATATAAAATATAAATGTAAGGAAATTTTTAGTCAATTTTTATATTAATAATATTGGTTATAACTAATTTCTTTTTCTTCTTTGTATAAGAATAAAACAAAAAATAACATGTGTGCTACTATATTTTATTACTTTGTAGGTTCATATAAAACTCAATAATAATAAAGTCTTCTGCCAATTTTCCCCCACATATTCGATTTGTGCTATATCGAATGAGTTTATTCTTCGAATTTTTGGTAAGAATACATTTTTTCTGTTTAACGGCTTTTATTTCATACTTAAATCTCTCTTTTCTTCTCCAAAATCCTCTTTGTACTTTTCTACTTTACAGATTTGTAATCTTTTTTTGCATTACATAAGTAAATATTTTAAGGACTTATACACTTAGTTATGGCTTTGTACCTATGTGCTAAATATAAAAAAATATTGAACACAAATTTGATTGAACAAGCGTACCCCGTCCACGTGGTCTGAAATAGATATTATGGTTTTTTATTAGCATGAATTACTAAACCAGTTGTTTAAAACAGTTTTTTTTACTATAACCCAATGCTGCTATATTGTACAATTAATGCAATAGTATTTGTAATAATAGATTAAAATGTTACATCAAAAATAATGTATTGAAGATGAATTATATAAATTAGTTTGTATGAGTTAGTTTAACTAATAATTAAAATTCCCTCATTGTAAATTTTACTGGCGACATTATATTTCATCTTATCCACCAAAGGACTTATTTGTAAACTCTTGAGTAGGTTATAATGTTCAAAGTGAAGCAACTGAATTCCTTTACATTAGAAAAGAGTGCAATCCAATTAAAAGACTCAAAAAGGTATGAGCTAGATGAATAGCTTTACTAACGATGCTTAAACATGTTCTTGATCAGATTTTGAGAACAATAAGAGTAAATATTTTTGCACTTATAAATGAAGAATGGTATTAGACTTGGTTGAATATTTTATTCTACATATACTTTGTTATTTCATATTCAATGTATCGTGGCATAAATTTGTGTTCACCCGCTTTTGAGTCAAAGTAGATTTCAACTAGACTTAGAATATCAAAACAAGGACGAAGTGACTTGCGAAATTGACAAGCACACTTAGATGAAGTAATGCAACAGATCGAAGAAGTTTCAACCCAAAATAATCAAAGTAAGCAAGTCAGCACCGATCTGTTCATGTCAGCGGCGAGTAGTTTTTCTCACCCTTTCCTCCATTCCAATTTCATACGAGTAATTACTTACCTCTTTCATAAGTGTCTAGGTGATTTCCAAGAGTTTTGGACGTCTAATTCCAAGAATTGAAGAGTTAACAGCTAGAACGATAGAATAAATAAAGCAATGATAGAACGATCATCAAAATCAAAGAAAGGGGATGCCTCAACATGAAGTAAGAAGAAAAGTGTAGGAGAGTTTGAAATATCTCAAACAAAGGAAACATGTTTGCACCAACATGTTTAGGTCGGTACCGACATATTTATTTTATTCGTGAGCTTCTGCTATTTGGCACGTGACTTCGGGCATATCTCTGGACTTTGCTCCAAGTGAACTTCTAACCCAACATGATTGTTTCTTTTATAAATACAAGCTTAGCTGCAACCAAAATAGGATCTGATCTCTCTGCCATTAGAGATTTCTCTCTCTTCTTCATTCCTATCGTCTACATCTCAAACTATGTAGAAATATCATTGTAAATAAGAGATCTACTAGATGGCAGATCTAATATAATTAGTTGTAATCTAGAGAGAGAATAACTAATAAAAAGATTGAAGTGGATGTAGGCCAGAGATTACGTCGAACTACGATAAAAATTATGTCTTCTTTATTGCTTTTCTCTTTACTTTACCTGAATTAGTGCTTTCATTCAATTTTTGGATATTGATCCATTTTCGGGTTAACATTTTTGTGCTTTCACTGAGAACGAAAGAACTAATTAGAAGACTTGAAGCTTAGATTTGAGATTTGGAGAAGATGAAGAGACTTAGCACTAGATCTAAGACTGGAGCAAGCCAAATAGAGCATAGGGGCAACCAAAAGATGTCCTCAAATTCTCATCAATTCATCTATGTGACCAGAGAAGAGATGGAAAATGATGAAGGAGATGCAAGATAGATTAATGAATCGATCAACAGGAAATGGTTGAAGGTTTTTCCAAAGGATGGGACAGTAAGTAATAGCTAGAGCTATAGAAATTCATAACCAAATGCTAGGAGCCGATGTAGGAACATAAGAAGTTAGAGTAGAGCAAATTGAAATGATTCCCCCACCAACAGTACAACTCAGTACTGACCCGAGTCAACTCTGTACTGACCCGAGTCAACACGGAACCGAGACAATTATACCTGGGGGAAAATGCTAATATGAATATGGAATGTGCTGGAATGCCAGGAGAAAATGATGATGGAGCTAGAACTGCAAATCAAAATGTGAACAGGTAATGATGGGAAGAGTATGTGGCAGAACCGTTCCGTAGGAATGGAGGACAGAATGAAACCGGAGGACACAAAACGTGCAACAAGAGGAATACGTGCCAGAGTATGTTCTAGTATTCCTCTACATGAACAAGGGGAAGAACATCGCTTTTAGCCAAAGACCTTCATTGGACGGTGAAAATGAAATTGTTGAATTAGTAAGGAGAATAGTTAGAGGTGGACCTCCAGACTAGAGTTTGGAGGATGTAAATAGAAATCCATTCACTTTTAGTATCCAAAATGTGAGAAATCCTCCTGATTTCAAGCTTTCGATGCTAGAAATGTACGACGAAAAGTCGGATTCGATAATTCGTCTGATGAGATATATGCAATATACGAAGGTGTTGGTGCTTTTGAGGAGGTAATAAGGCGATGCTTCCCATTATACTTAACAGACTTAGCGGCAACGTGGTTCAAATAACTGGGAAATGGGTCCATAAGAACATGGAGCGATTTGGTGAATACTTTCTTAAGACATTTCAGATTTTATGTCTCGTGACCGAGGAATGTGATGATGTTATCAAGCATAAAAAAGCCAAGTGAGTCATTAAGAAGCTATTTGATAAGATTTAATGCAGCCACAGTTGTAAACCGATGCATCAATAATCTTAATAGCGCCAGTATCTTAAGACGCAAGCAAGATTGACTTCAAAGTTGGATTTGAAAGGGATCCACCAATGGATCTTGTGGTATTCTACCATGAAACTAAGGGATATTAGCATCAAGAAGTCGCTGGAGCTGAGGATGCTGAAATTAATATTGTGGATGACATGGGACTATGCTTAATGAGAAACGGGAAAGACAAAGGAAAACAAAGAGCCGACGATGACTTTGGGAAACCAAAACGATAAAGGAGGGAGTAGAAATTCTCTTCCTACACTGATTTAACAGAGACTTTGGAGAGGATATATCTGGACATTAGGGGCATATCCCCTATCGAAAAGCAGCTAGGAGAGAGCCCATCATCGGGAGAAAAGATCTAGAAATTTTTGCATATTCCATGAGTGTGAGGGATATGAAATGAATGAGTACTGACACCTTCATGATCTAGTAGAAGAACAAGTTCGAAGCAACCAGCTACAACAGTACGTGAGGAATCAAACTGCGGTGGTGCTACCAGAGCTACCACTATCTGAAGCGTAAACTTCATAGGAAAATCAAAGACCTGGTCCTAGACTCGAAATCCCATGATTGGGATGGTCGAGGTTCAGGTTTGATTCCCCCACTCTACTTTTTCTTGCAATGGATAATTAAGATAATAATAACCTCAGACCGCTTACATAAGATGGGTGTGAATAATTATAAATTTTCTATTATAATTACAAATCATCTATTATAACAATAAATTGTTTGTTATAATTATAAAGAATAAACCGCCGAAGGTGGCTATAATAGGTTACGATGCTAAAAAAATATCCAATCAATAGGCCAGTAGAGAGTATACACTTGAGTATAGGTTGAGGGATACCCTTAATTTAGGTGTGCTTGGATTAGAACCTCCATAATTGCAGGTACTTGGTGGACCTTTTACGGTTGGCAAGATTGTATAAGCACTAGTGGTCTATTTCAATTTTTTCTGAGAAGGGTATTGCCTTGATTGTATTAGAGTATCTAAATGGACGATGAGTGAGATTGGACTTATGCGATAGAGCGCACAAAAGGCTGACGTGCATTGGTACCAAACGGGTTGCAACAGGGTGCGCAAAAGGCTGGCGTACATGGGTACCAAACCTAGGGGTATGAGTTGCATATTTAGCAAGCTCATCATCGGTCCCTTGCGGTCAATGGGAAGGACAAGGTTTCACCTAACTGGTCTCTACAGCCTACTAGGATTGATTCAGTTGGGTTATACACCACCACATTTGTTTGTTAGTTTGTTTGATGGTGTAAGGCTAGTTAACCCATATAGAGGTTCCTTCAAAACATGGATGGGGTGAAGGTGCATGGAGCTGGAAATCCAGGATAAAAGTAAACAAAGGTGCACGAAAGGCTGACGTACATTGTGTAAAGTCCTCGAAGAATACGTGGCCTCATGGACTAAAGGTCGTCGATGCACACAGTAAGATTTCCTTAGGTGATACGATGATCACGATGCAGCGAGGCAATGGATCCTTATAAGGCATTGAGCGGTAGGTACTAGTGTGGATAATAAGTATATATCTACATGGTGTAGAAGGATATGGTCCATACACAGCGTTGGCATCGTAACGACTAAGGATAAATATGATATAACATGAAATAGTGAACAATCGACATAAGCTAGTGTTATGTATAAGATGTATAATTTACCAATCACGAGAAAGTTGTTCTGACCCCTTCCTCATTACAACCCATAGGATTTAGAAGGGCGGGTACTGGTATTGATTGGGAGCAGTTGTCTGCTTGAGGCTCTTGACATTCGAGATGTCGATTTCTGGTCAGTTATTATATTGATGTATTATATTTGCTTATTTTCACTATGAATTATTAACATTAGAGCTCTGATTTATTTTTGCGGGATACCAAACTAACAATCTTGGACTTGGGTTTTCGGGTTAGCGAAAAATCTGGGCCCACTGAAGTATAGGTTATTACCTCTAGTATCAGAGCACAGGTTAATCGATTCTTAAAAAACTAGGGAATGTAGAGTGAATGTATTTATATTTTGAGTATAAATATATTATTTTCTAAAATCCTAAGGATTCCAACTATGGAGTGGTAACATATGGAAAAGTCCCTAAAGCTGGATGGCACATGGCTCCCTACTTAGGCCTTGATAGCCCAATGATTGTTGATCCCCATTTTGACTGCTGATTGATGATGTATAGTAGATCCAGATTAACGAAAATAAGGGCCCACATGTTATAGACAGTCGAAGGTTGAGAAGTTTCTGAAGAAGGGTTTGAAATGGCCACTCTTAGTGAATGATTGGATTTTTGGATTTGGAAAGAAGGATGTTACTAAGAATAGTTAAAAGTTTACTTTGAGTCCAACCCAATAATAAGTAATTTTTGGAAATTGAGAAAAAGTCATAATTTCATACTTTAAGGACTTTTATGAAAAGTAAGTGTTGAATTATGGAAATACATACATAAATATATGTATGTATGTATGTATGTATGTATGTATGTATATAGTGAAGGTCTTGTACGATTATATACATATAGCTAACTTGATTTCAGTAAAGAAATTTTTAGAACAGACCATTTTCTTATTCAAAGAAATGATAGAGAAATATAGCTTGCAAATCTTTCTATGTAATAAATTTATTTAGGATATTAAATATTTTTATGAATGGACAATATGAGTGGTGTACAAATTTGAATAGGGTGATGTTATAAAAAAAACTTAGTGTCTTAAATATTAAGTTGTAAGTGGCTGCACTATAATAGTTTAAGAAAAAGGATAGTAAATTAAGAGAAAAACAGTTAGAATTGGTGTAGTTTGGGCTAAAGAATTGGGTAGTAGTAAGTTAGGAAATGAAAGAGAGGTTTGACTTATTGTAATTAGGTTGGGATTGACATATTTTAATCCATTCGAATGAAAAGAGGTAACAAAATAAGTTTCTATGAATTAATCAAGTTACAAATAAAGGTGTTTTGCTTGAAATAATAAGGAATATAAATGCAAATAAAGAGATGTACAAAATATCAAAAATTTCGTATTTTGTACTGTCTATTCAATAAAGAAAATAAAATATAATTTCTTGTAATTTCATACCAAAAACGAATCCTCTTTTAAGGGATTCATAGAGAATTATAGCGTTAACAATTCTTCTTGGAGGGAAAGTATTTCTAATGCATTGAAATGTAGGATCCTTAAGTACAGTAAAAAGTGTTAGTAAATTATATTAAAACAATCCTAGCAACCTAATTTGAAAAGCAGAATAAAGCAAAAAGGCATTTTCCATTGTTATTCGCATTTTTGCCTTATGTCCATTGGAAGTCCCCCTTTCATGACGTTAGAAACTCTTCCAAATATTGGATGTAGGGAGGGTATGAGATGTAAGAAAAGTAATAGGATGATAGTTGTCCTTATCTACTCCAATTTTTATAATTTAAAATTTATGAAAGATGTTTTAGATACACTGTAAATTCTATTTTGAAAGGAATGGTTTGGTGGAAATAAATAAGTTTTTAAAAGAAAAACTTAATAAATGGCTGAACTAAAAATCCCAAACTTTTAACAAGAATTAGAACGATCTTTAAAAGAAAAGGCTTATTTGATTTTAAACTTAGCATTGTTAACGTTCCCTTTTAAAGTTTAGTGAATAAGTTAAATTCAAAAATCTTAAAATGTAAGCTTTGAAAAGGATTAAGAAACCTAGTTTTTTAAATTTAATAAAAGTTTCTAATTTGCACTTTTAAGGACAGGAGTTTTGGGATTAAATATTTCAAAAGTTTTAAAGTTTTAATTTTTGAAAAAGAATGATAAGGCCAAATCAAAATTTTAAATGTGAAGTAGATAAGAATTAGTGCCTGAGTAAGAAATGGGGGGAGAATATGGCTATGAAGGAGATAACAATGGTTACTTTTGGAATAGTAAGAAGAAATTTCCGAAGAGTGTGAAGGACACTAGAAAGAGCCTAGGAATTTTATTTTGATATGTGTGTAAACCTTAAAGAGGATATTAAAGTACACTCCTATAATTTTTTAGATATGTATATAGGTGGCTTATGAACAAAGGAAATACCAAGGATTAAGGATATTATCAAAAGATCGGGATTAAGAGAAGGTAGTAACAGATGGTAATGAGATAGTAGACATACATAGAGGATATTGGTAGACTTAAATTGGAGAAACAAGAAGAGGATTGGAAGGTTACTTCCCTATGTTTAGTTGCCATTTAGTATGAACATTTCATAGGTTGTATTTCTTATCCATTACGGCGAGAAGATGCATAGTTATTTCATAATTGGCGTGGAATAGAAAAGATGAATGTGACTTATTCATTAATAAAGGAAGGATAAGATATGAAGGTTGTTGTAGAGGGATGACCTGTTAGGAAGGTCCATTCTAGTAGTGATAGTAGTTAGTGGTGTTGTGTTTTCTTCCAGTGTTAGTTTTTCTTTTTATGAGTTGTAAGCATTAGTTTTTGCTATGAATTGCATACGTTTAGGAAAATGTTCCTTTTATGTGTTTTCCAGGTGGACCATAATGATTGGGAAAGCAATAAAATGGAACTATGATGCCCACCCCAACACCCACATTAACAAAGAGTATTACTAGGTAACACTGTCTGCTAATGCGGAGAATAGGGTTGGTTAGGAGCGATCATTTATAGCTTTTGTCTTAAACATATATTAAATACGTCGATTAATGCTATAAATTTTTTTCTATCTCAAGTGGATCAACATATCCAATAAATGCTTAATACAAAACTTGTGACTAACGGATCTATCAGAACAAAATACAACAGCTAAATGTACTTTACATCATAGAATAGTAGATAAACATATATATATATATATATATATATATATATATGCATACACACACATATACACTTGTACATCACTAGTACAACACAAAATGATACATCATAAGTGGTACGAAGACCACACTATATACGACGAGTCAAAACAATATATATGCATATCAGAGTAAAACAAAAGGCTACATGACTACACATAAGGGTGATAAAAGGATATCTAAGCAGAAGCTAAGTCCAAAAGCAGGTATCTAACTTGAAACAACTCGATCCGACCCGAGTGTAAAATACACGGGTCAGTTTAGCTAAAACATTCAGTTTAGTAAGATAAGTGATAATTTGAAGCATAAGGTAAAGGGCGATGATTCTTCTCAAATGAGAAGAAATAATAGCTTAAGTAAGTACATGTCATTTCCACTGAAGTAGTATCACTAAGCATCCATATTGCCTTGAAAAAGATAAACTCAAATACAAAAGCAACTAAGCATAAGCATGCCTCATATCATCGGCATAAACCCAAAATAACAATAGTGGTTTCGATGAACCATACTTCAAAGAGGAGAAATCTCAAAAATCAAACTCGCCATAAATGGAAATCTCAAATTTATTCTCAAAATAGAGAAATCTCAAAGCTCGAAAATACGACACAATGGCAACCACATTTAACTCCTTAAAGGAGAGTGAAAATCTTAAAAAAAACCATGGAATGGCAAATCTCAAATCTCAAGATAAACGCCAAGTGTTGGCAAACCCAAATCTCAAATTTAGAACTCATAAGGAGTTCAAGTTTCTAAAGATGTAATCTCCATATATAATGTCTCGAATGGCTCAAATGGCCAAATATGTAAAAAGACTATACATTTGAAAAATCACAAATAATCAATGGAATCATCTCAAAGATATAGCACATGCTTATGGCCGAAGCCTGCCAAGTACTATTCTCTCAAAATAAGACGCCATGTCTCTTAGACAAACGTCCCGAAGGACAACATCCCAAAGGACAAATAAATAGTCTCTTAGAGAAACACCCCAAAGGACAAATACGTCTCAATGGACAAATACGACTCTTAGAAAAACATCCTGAAGGACAAATGACCCAAGGTCCAGTACTGGCACATATGTCTCTTAGACAAATGTATCACAAACTCTCAAATAGGAACCCGAAAAGTGTTAACATGTGTCTCATACCACACGTTCATAGCTTAAATTTACTAACCGCTGGCTAATGCCACACCAGAAAGCAGTAAAAATATTTGCCTCATCTCATCGGCAAATACGACACGAAGGTCAAAACGATCAAATTGACAAGTCAGGAATTAACCAAATAGATAAACACACATATCCTATACCACGTGTTTTACCCAATCGTTGAATTCTCCTTATCATACGCTCGAATAGTGCAAAAACATGTATTTTATATAGAAAATAATCTATATGAGAAAACAAGCTTTTAAAACAATTTTCGAAATCGCTTTGGGAAAACAAACTTTAAAATTACCTTATTATGGAGAATATATAGATTTTATACCTTGAAAATAATTTATAAATATTATATAATAATTATTTCAAAAGTAGGTTCATTTTAAAAATCATTTAGAAAAATCTATGCTCGAAATCAAAGAAAATCGTCGAAAAACACCAAAATTGACATTCGAAAACATCTCAAAAATTGGTATGTTTTAAATCAAAAATTCACCAAAATTATGGCTCGCCTATTAATAGGCTTCATGGCCTTCAAAATAGTTCAGAAATATCAGAAAACATGATGTAGAAGTCGAAAAATGGATTAGAAAACAAGGCAGAACACAAATATACACAGGCCAAAAACAATACCCAAGTCTGAAATCTTCTCTGGGTTCAACTTTCAGACATAATTCAATTGGTTAATGATCTCGGAATGGTCTAAATTTGATACACCCAAAGCAGAACAATTTATCTATGAACTAGAAAAAGATTCACTGAATTCCGACATGAAATGATAAAGATATGAAATTTCAAACATGGACTCAGGCTATGTTGAATTCTGCCCACGTTAGAAAATTCTCTCGGGTTCAACTTACAGGCATAAAGCAGGTGACCAAACGGCCTTAGATTTAATTGAAATTAGAATGCACATAGTATAAAACTTTAAGTTTCAAATAAAAGAAGAATCGATGAATTCTGATAGAAAATGAAAATGATACGCTGTCTCAAACATGGACTCATGCCATGTTTGTAGCAGCTTAGAAAACGGAAATATGTACAGGCCTGAAATCCATCTCGAGTTCAACTTTCATGCACGAAATAGAGGACTAAACTACCTCAGATTGAACTGAAAAATGGTAGGCATATTATAGAACACTTTAACTTCCAAATAAAATAAGAATCGATGAATTACGACAGGAAATGAAAAAGATACGTTGTCTCAAACATGGACTCAGACCATGTTTGCAGCAGCTCAGAAAATGGAAATGTAAAAGCCAGAAAACCATCTCGGGTTCAACTTACAGGCATGAAACAGAGAAACAAACGGCCTCAGATTGAACTGAAAATTGGTACTCACATAGTAGGAAACTTCAAATTTAAAATAAAAGGAGAATTAGTGAATTCGCATAAGAAATGAAAGAGATACGCTGTCTCAAACATGGACTCAGGCCATGTTTGCAACAGCTCAGAAAACGAAAATTTGTACAGGCCTGAAAACCATCTCGGGTTGAACATACAGGCATGAACAGAGGAACAAATGACCTCGGTTTGATTTGGAAATTGGTACGCACATAGTAGAGAACTTCAACTTTCAAATAAAAAATGAACCAATGAATTCCAATAGGAAATGAAAGAGATACATGATCTCAAACATGAACTCAGGCCATGTTTGCAACAACTCAGAAAATGGAAATATATGCAGGCCTGAAAGCCTCGCTCTGATACGAAGCTGTGATACCCCATCCCAAGACCTACATTAACAAAGAGTATTACTGGGCAATATTGTCTGCAAATATGGAGAATAGGGCTGGTTAGGAGCGATCATCTATACCTTTGTCTTAAACATATATTGAATACGTCGATTAATGCTTTAAATTGTTTTTCTTTCTCAAGTGGATCGACATATCCAATAAATGCTTAATACAAAACTATAGTGGCTAATGGATCTATCAGAAGAAAATGTAACAATAGAATTCTCAACACATCACAGAACAGCAAACAACAGATATATACATATACACCGATACATCTCAATAGGATACAAAATGATCCATCATAAATGGTTCGAAGACCACATTATATACAATGAGTCAAAAATATATACATATCAGAGTCAAACTAAAGGCTACAAACTACACAAAAAGGGGTAAGCTGATATCCAAGCGAAGCATCAAAGAAAAGTCCAAAAGTAGGTATCTAACCTGAAACAACTCGGTCTGACTCGAGTATAAAATACACGGGTCAATCTAGCTAAAACAATCAGATTAGCAATAGATATATGAATTATAAGGGTAAAGGTGAGGTATCTTCTCGAATGAGAAGAAATAATGGTAAGATCATATCCTTTCTTCAAATGAGGTAATTCACTAAGTATATGTCCTTGAAAGAGGTAAACTCATTGATGAAACACTAAGATAATAAACGCCTCATATCATTGGCGAAATCCCAAAAACAACAATAATGGTTTCTCTAAACCATATCTCCTAAATAGGAAATCTCAAAAAACAAACTCTCTAAAAATGGCAATCACAAATATATTCTCAAAATAGAGAAATCTTAGATCTCAAAATATGTCAAAAATGGCAAACACATCATGTCTCCAAAAAGGAGATTAGAAATCTCAAAATAAACGCCAAGTGTTGGCAAACCCAAATCTCAAAGTATAGAACTCGATAAGGAGTTCAATTTTCCAAAGATGTAATCGCCATATATAATGTCTCGAACGACTCAAGTGGCTAATATGTAAAAAGGCGATACACTTAGGAATTCATAAATAAATCAATGAAATCATCTCAAAAGATAGCACACTCTCACTAATTGGTTTACTAGTCGCTAGCCAATGCTACACTAGAAATCAGTAAAAATATTTGCCTCATCTCATCAACAAATACAACCCGAAGGTCAAAATAATCAAATGGGCAAGTTAGTAATTAACCAAAAAGATAACACATGTGTCCCATACCACTTGTTTACCCAATTGTTTAATTCTCCTTTTCATACGCTCGAATAATGCAAAAACATGCAATTTATATAGAAAATAATTTGTTTAAGAAAACAAGCTTTTGAAACAAGTTTTTGAAATCGTTTTTTGAAAAAAAAAATCTTTGAAATTCCCTTATTATAGGGAATATATAGTTTTTATAGCTTAAAAATAATTTACAAATATTATAAAATAATTATTTCAAAAGCCAATTTATTTTAAAAATATTTAGAATAACGCATGCTCGAAATCAAAGAAAAATCATTGAAAAATACCAAAATCGACATTCGAAAACATCTAAAAAATGATTCGTTTTGAATCACAAATTCACCAAAATTCTGGCTCGCCCATTTATAGGCTTCATGGCCTTCAAAATAGTTTAGAAATATCACAAAAAAAGATGCAGAAGTCGGAAAATGGATTAAATAAACGAGGTAGAACACAAAAATGCACAGGCAAAAAACAATACCCATGTCCGAAATCTTCTCCGAGTTCAACTTTCAGACAATTCGAATGGCTTAATGGCCTCAGAATGGTCCGAAATTTGATACACACAAAGTAGAAAATTTTATCTATGAACTGGAAAATGAATCACTAAATTCTGACATGAAATGGTAAAGATATGGAATTTCAAACAACGACTCAGGCCATGTTGAATTCTGCCCAGGTCTGAAACCCCTCTCAGGTTCAACTTACAGGCATGAAACAGGCGACCAAACAACCTCTGTTTAACTAAAAATTGTTTGCGCATAGTAAAAAATTTGAACTTTAAAATAAGAAAAGAACCAATGAATTCGAACAATAAAAGAAGGAGATACACTGTCTCAAACATGGACTCAAGCCATGTTTGCAACAGCTCAAAAAAGGGAATGTGTACAGGCCTGAAAACCATCTCGAGTTCAACTTATAGGCATGAAACAGAGGACTATATGACCTCAGATTGAACTAAAAATTGGTATGCACATAGTTGAAAATTTCAACTTTCAAATAAAAAATCAACGAATTTCGACATAGGAATAAGAAGATACGGTCATACAAAGAAGCAACTCAAAACTGTTTTTGCTGTAAATGCAAACAACAAAATATTCATTTACAGTAAAGTATATTGGGCATTTCAGCTTGCGATTTTGCTATGTTTAACTATTTTTTGTGAGATTTCAACTCACCTCGGCAATTTGTAGAGCAAACCCTTGGAAATTTGAAGAAAGATGGATCTTCAACTTGATTTTAGCTTCTAGAACCTATAAAACAACATTACAACAACATGCAAGCAAGGAAACCCAATTACAAACAATCTACCTTTGCAAAATCCAAATTTAATGAAATAGAATAAGTTTTGGAGTTGATTACCTGAGAAATATAGCTTTAGTCTGATTAAAATCAACAAATTAATGTAGGAATTGAAGATTTAGAGCGTTAGGGTTTAGAAAGAGGAATGGTTTCTAAGTTTTGTTTTATCCTGAAAGAGAATGAAATGTTTAAGAAAGAGAAAGACGTTTCTCATTTCTTTACAGGTTAGAATGAAAATGGGCTTAGCCCAACATTTAAGTAAACTAAAAATCAAATTACTCTCTAACCACTTAAACACATATATGCACCTATGTCATTAATAAAACAACATATATGCATAAGATTTTAACACAATAAAATCTTTCAAACATATTTTCAAGTTTAACAAACATTTTAACAACAGTTAAAAAGATAATTTAGTTACAAAAAGTATTTTTCATTATTAAAAACTCTTATTTTAATTAAATGTACAATTTACACTATAATTTACACAAAACTTTATTTTTAATATCAAAAATTACACAAAAATTATTTCCTTGTATAATTAAATATGACAAACCAATTTAACATCATTTTTACTTCCAAAAATTATTTTTAACCAATATTTCACCTTCATTTAAAAATCAATAAATGCCACAATTGGCAATAATTACTAGAATTATTGCATTTTCTCAAATTAAAATCATATGTCGCTTATTTCCAACCCAAACAACCAATGAAAAGTTTTTAACACTTCATTGTCATTTTTTTATTTCAATAATTTATTATTAAATTAACTCTTTTTATCTTTTATTTGATCCAGTAAATAACCAAATTGATATATTTCCATTTTCCACCATTTATTATCAATATTATCATATTACCTCTATTTTATTCTTTCCAAAAATTCATTTTTTATTCAAAATAAACAATTTTAAATCTCCAATATATTTTTATTTCTCAATACTGAATTATAATCATCTTTGTAATTTAATATTGCAGGTAATCACCAAAACAGGGTTGTTACAGACTCCCTCCTTATAAAAATTGGGTCCTCGCAATTTCTAAAGAGGAGCTGTATTCAGCACGATTTGTTTCATCAATCAAAGGAAGATAGATAGGCTAGTTCTCACCCTCAACACAAGAAAACAGAAAACTCGGATAAGATAAGTCAATAAATTCTATGGTTTCCTAAGTGTAGGCATTGGGATTATCAAACCATTGAATTTTTACGGGCAGAACATTCTTTTTTCGAAGGCGTTTCATCTTCGAAGCAAGAACACAGATTGGATGCTACACAAAAGTTCAATCGGGTGAGAATGACTCCTCAAAAATTTACTTAATGCAATTATTTTGTTGTAGCAAGCAGTGATGCTCCACCATGAGACCCACATTAACAAAGCGTACTACTAGGTAATACTGTCTGCTAATGTGGAGAATGGGGCTGGTTAGGAGCGACCATCTATAGCTTTGATGCTTTCGCTTGGATATTAGCTTATCCCTTTTTGTGTAGTTATAGCTTTTTGTATAGACTCTGATATGTATATTTTTGGCTTGTTGTATATAGTGTGGACTTTGAACCACTTGTGATGTATCATTTTGTATTGTACTAGTGATGTATCAGTGTATATGTATATATATGTGTATGTTTGTTGTTCCGTGATGTGATGTACATTTTGTTGTTATCTTTTGATCTGATAGATCCGTTAGCCACTATAGTTTTTTGTTAAGCATTTTTGAATATGTCGATCCACTTGAAAAAAAATTAGAGCATTAGTCGACGTAGTTAATAGATGTTTAAGACAAAGCTATAGCTGGCCGCTCCTAACCAGCCCTATTCTCTGCATTAGCAGATGGTATTACCTAGTAATACTCTTTGTTAATGTAGGTTTCGGGGTGGGGCATCACAAATCTCAAAACTCAAATTCGCCATAAATGGAAATCTCAAATTTATTCTTAAAATAGAGAAATTTCAAAGCTCGAAAATATGCCACAATGCAACCACATTATCTCCTTAAAGGAGAGTGAAAATCTTAAATAAACACCATGGAATGGCGAATCTCAAATCTCAAAATAAACGCCAAGTGTTGGCAAACCCAAATCTCAAATCTAGAACTCGATAAGGAGTTCAAATTTCCAAAGATGTAATCGCCATATATAATGTCTCGAACGATTCAAATGGCCAAATATGTAAAAAGGCGATAAACTTGGAAAATCACAAATAATCAATGAAATCATCTCAAAGATATAACACGTACTTATGGCCGAAGACTGCCAAATACTGTTCTCCAAAATAAGGTGCCACGTCCGTCCCGAAGGACAAATAAATATCTCTTAGACAAACATCCCAAGGACAACATCTCGAAGGATAAATACGTCTCAATTGACAAATACGTCTCTTAGACAAACATCCCGAAGGACAAATGATCCAAAAGTCCAGTATAGACAAATACGTCTCTTAGACAAATGTGTCACAAACTCTCAGATAGGAACCCAAAAAGTGTTAACGTGCGTCTCATACCACATGTTCGCACTTAAAGGTTTACTAACCACTAGCCAGTGCCACACAAGAAAGCAGTAAAAAATACAACCAGACATTACAACAAAAGACCCTTTGACGCGTTTAAAAAACGCTATAAAAGGCTTTTACAACGTTCTTATAAACGCTGTAAATCAACATGTTGTTATAAATCAGCGACCCATTATTACAACAGAAAAAACGCTGTAAAAAACAAGTTTTTATAGCGTTGTGAACATGCTATAGAAAGTCTTGTCAATGGCTTTTTAATATGCTATAAAAGGCTTTTACAGCGTTTTTATAAACGCTATAAATAAACATGTTGTAATAAATCAGTGACCTATTATTGCAACAGAAGAAACGCTGTAAAAAAACATGTTTTTTATAGCGTTTTAGACATGCTATAAAAAGTCTTATTATTGGCATTTTAAATAGCGTTTTAAAAATCATTTTTGCAGTTCGTACATCCATTATCACATTATAATCAAAAAATTTACATAAACACAATGTATCATTTCACACAATCATATATATCACATTAAACGAAAAATAACTAACCATTCAACACTCACATAGAATAATGCACAACATATTGTAATATTTGATGAACATTACATTAGAAGTGTAAATAATACAAGTGATAAAAAGATCATACTACACATGATGATTAAATGTGCA
Source organism: Allium cepa (assembly GCA_030765085.1). Taxonomy (NCBI): domain Eukaryota; kingdom Viridiplantae; phylum Streptophyta; class Magnoliopsida; order Asparagales; family Amaryllidaceae; genus Allium; species Allium cepa. The sequence goes on along the minus strand of CM060934.1, from coordinate 662,996,364 downwards.
AACCAAAGTAGTTGTTACTTCAAAAGAACTTCAAATCGCTAATATACAACAGCGTATTGCCATTTGTATGCACCATAGATGGGTTATTACCTACAAAAAAGAAATTCAACAATTAGCAATTATAACTATACATACATATGTGTGTAACTTAAATATATAAATTTTAATTAATTTATATGGAAATTGATTAATTTATATAAAACTTGATTAACTTAGTTATTTTATAAAATTAAATTGATTTATATAAACTTCAGTTAATTTTATAAAATTTGGTTAATTTATATAATCAAATGGAAACGATATCAATAACATATGGAATTTCCTGAAATGAATGTAACTTTTGTTTAAAATACTTTATTCAACAATTGCATGTATATTGTTATAAACTTATTAATTTTTACAAAACTAAATCAAAAATTATAAACTTATTTAATTTGAAAAAACAGTTGGCTTATTTAATTATTATAAAACTTAATTAACTTAATTACTTATTTTAAACTTAGTTAATTTTTTTCTTGTTGTTATATTAATATTATTATATCATTTTACTACTATTATTATTATATTACATTACATTATTCTTCTAAATTTAGTTAATTTTTATAAAACTTAGTTAATTTAATTAAAATTTTTAAATTTTGTTGATCTTTAGATAACTCAGTTAATTTTTATATAACTTGGTTAATTTTTATATACTTTAACTAATTTTTATTAGGCTCACTTAATAACTTAATTGAATATTTATAAGACTTAGTTTATAAATTGGTTAAATAATTTTAGTTTATTTTTATATAGCTTAGTTAAATTTTATAAGAATCGGTTAATTTTTATAATTTTTTAGTTATTCTAGTTAAATTTGTATAAAACCTGATAAATTAGTTAGATTTTATAAAAATTATTTAATTTTATAATTAAGTAAATTTTAATTATTTTTTATATAACTTAGTAATCTTAGTTAAATTTTTATACTTAGTATATTTTCATAGATATATTTAAATTTTATAAAATTTTATTAATATTTAGATATTAACTTAATATATTATAAAACGTATTTAATTTTTAGAAAATTATTTATAATTTTCCAAGCCTTCATGAAAAGGTAAGGCACGTGTATGAAAACACCTTTCCTGGTCTTTCTGGATAATAATTCTATAATTATTGACAATATTATGTATCTAGTTGATAGAAGAATGGATATAATTGTAGACGTGTTTATAAGAAAATCAAATTATGAGCAAGTTAATTTCCTGCATGATCTCAAGAGCTGTGATGTATGCCTGAATATCAGAATTGGAGTATCCCCATCCTTCAATATCCTCTATGGGAAGAAATATTTCCTGACCCCTTGACATGTTGCAATAAAATCAAAATATATCAGATGGTTTCAAGATAATTTTTTACTTTTTACTTTTTATTAAAATTGTTGTATAGCATCCCCATTAACCAAGAATTACATACATGCATGGCTATAAGCACTATAATAAGCTACACTTTGTTTCATATTAGTTTTGATATGCAAGCTATTGAATAGCATACCTGTAATGCTAAATGTAAAAGCATGCTTCTACCAAGATTTAAATGCTACAGCTATTGAAGAGCTGCATGGACCAATTTCCCCTGCATATAAGAGAAAAATATAAATTGATAGAAATAAGCTCGACTATAATAATCCATATAAAATAGAACTCTAAACCTCACATTTAACAGAAAGTTCTTGTTTGCTCGCCGTGCTGCAACTGTTTGAAAAGAAGAATCATCAACTGCCAAGAAGGTATTAAATGACAGTAAGATCAATGCATGTTTTATGCAAACATGCATTCATTCTTGTATTTCCAATTTGCAGAAGTAAAAAAATGCTACCTAACAGATAAAATATCAGCTGAAAATTAGTTCATCTTATAATTATATAACATCGATTACAGTATTCCAAAATATATAACAACAGATTCAAAAACAAAACTAATTTTTCAGGTATTTGACAAATAATTTTTACAAAATACAATGTCAGAAAGGTATGAAGTGATGGTTAGATCAATGCATTTCAATACTATATTGTTTGGTACCGAAAAAAATTTATGGAATTCTTTTTCAGATCCATTAAGTACCTAAGTACAAGAAAATAAAATAGAATAAGATGAACAATAAGCTTACAAATTTTGGCATGTATCGGTGTATATGCTTATAATAATGTAGTCCAATGCTCAGTTATCTCTTTTGCTTATGAAAGACAATGGTAGCCCTCTCGTTATTGGAGTATGATTAGGGTCAGAGTTGCCACATCACATTATAAATTATATCACTTGATGCCTATACACAATATACCTTATAGCAAGCTCAAAACCAAAATCAATATAGTTGGTAATTCTAACCACCTGATTTTCTTCAAATGGGTCATTGACCCTTAAATAAGAAAGAACTGTCATTTTTTTTTGAAAAACAAGACTAGTTAACACAAATTTATTATTGAAAGAAAGAGAACACCATAAAATACCTTAATCCTACATGATGGCTGCTATAGTTCCTTGTACATAAGAATTTAACAAATAGTGCCTCGCCAAATGACCTTACAGCAGAAATAGTAACAATAGAAGTAGACAGTAATCAGACATATTACTCTGTTAAGAATTAGCACTTGCTAATTACATCTATACAACCAGGTACATTTTAGTTAGTATATACTTAGGGGCCGTTTGGATGGCAATAAATAAGTTGTTTTTTTGCTTATAGAATGCAAAAGTTAAAAAATCAATATGGATAAACAAAATCTATCGACTTTTAAAAGTCACTTTTCAACTTATTGCAAAAGCAATTTTTTTTGCTTTTCGACTTACATAAGTCGATTTTTTATATGAAAAATTACTAAAAAAATGTATTTTCAAATTTCCAAAATTTCAAATTTCAAAATTTATAAATTTTAAATTTCAAATTCAAATCTCAAAATTTTCACATTTCAAAATTTTCAATTTCAAAAATTCAAAAATTCCAAATTCCAAATTTCAAATCTCAAATTTCAAACTTTAAAATTTCAAAAATTTTAAATTCTAGTTTCAAAATTCAAAATTTCAAAGTTAAATTTTCAAATTTCAAAATTTTACAAATTCAAAATTTCAAAATTGAAATTTTGAAATTTCAAAAATTCAAATTTTCAGAATTCGAATTTCATAATTACAAAACATCAAATTTCAAAATTTCGAATTTTAAAATTTGAAATTTCAAAAATTTGAACTTTAAAAATTCAAATTCCAAATTTCAAATTTGAATTTTCAAACTAACACTTCCAATTTCAAATTTCAAATTTTCACAAATTCAAATTTTCAAATTTCAAAATTTGGATAATTTAAAATTTCAAAATTGAAATTTCAATCACAATTTCAAAATTCAAAATTTCAAAATTCGAATTTCAAAATTCAAAATTTCAATTTTCAAAATATTAAATTTTCAAATTTCAAAATTTCGAATTTTAAAATTTCAAATTTCAAATTTCGAACTTTAAAATTTGAAATTTCAAAACTTTGAACTCTAAAATATCGAATTTTTAAAAGTTAAAATTTTCAATTTTGAACTTTAAATTTTCATAATTTGAATTTTGAAATTTTCAAATTCGAAATATTACAATTAAATTTTCAAAATTTCAAATTTGAATTTTGAACTTTTTTTTCAATTTTGACTTATAAGTCAAAAGTTTCCAAATATGTTTTTTAACCTTTTAACTTTCTAAAAGCAAAAGGACTTTTGAAATAAGCAAAAGTCCTTTTGCTTTTGTTTGCCAAACGGGCCCTTAGTATATGACCAAACAAGAAATATACTGAAGAAGCAACTGTTGAGATCATATTTTCACTACACCAAAAAATTAGTTAAGTTATATAAAACTTAGTTAATTTTAAAAGCTTGGTTAACTTTTATAAATATTAGTTAAATTTTTATAAAACTCGATTAACGTATTTATAACTTTATTTATATTAATTAAAATTTGTAAATTATTTCAATTGCTAAAACTTAAGTCGTAACTTATATTTTAATAATTGACTTAAACTTATAAATTATTTCAAACTTAAACTTTATTAAATTAGTTAATTGTCATAAATTATCTCAAACTTATAAATTTTCCATAAACTTAGTTAATTTATTATTGTAAAGTTAATTTAATAATAATATTATTTAAACTAATTTAATTTTTATAAAACAAAGTTAACTTAGTTAATTTTTATAATTAGTTGTTATTATTATTGTTTTTACTAGTTATAGAACATAATTGACTTTGTTAATCTAATTTTATTACTATTATTATTGTAAATTAAGTTAATTTTTGTCAAACTATAGTTCATATTATTATTAAAAACTCAGTTATATTTAATCAAGCTTATTTAATTTTAATAAAACTTATAAACTTAGTTATTATGTTTATTATTATTATTACAAGTAGGAAAATGCCTCAAGTACGCCAATAGGTTGCTTCCACAACTTGAGCTCTCTCCGCTGCTTGTTTCCTTCTAGGACACCAAATCCAAATCTTCCATGCTGAACTTGGAATAACCAATTCAAATTGTTTGATGAAAATCTTCAAGTGTAAACTAATATCGGAAAGAAAAGCATTCATGACGACTGGTTATAGTGATAAGAATGAATGTAATCAATATTTGCATAATCAACTCTCTATTAAGCTTTATGTAAATCATGCATACATAAAAAAGAAAATCTTAGATTATTTTGTAAGTTTATACAAATATTTTATTCCAAACTTAACTCTTATTAATTGCCAATTATTTTCCGATATGATGAAATATGAAATCTAATGTTTCTTTTCTATTAGAACAAGTAATGGCAACGTCATCATCAACAACAACAAGTCCCCTATTTATAGAGAAAGTAACAATCTTGATTAAAATGGCGAGAAAGCTTGATCTGAACTAGTAATAGAGTCGGAAAGAAAAAGAAAATACCCAAAGACATTTTCACACTCCAATAGTGATAGTATTGCAAGTTTACTGCCATTAACCTTGACAAGTAACAAAGAAAACATTTTACATGCGAACCATCCTTCAATATGAAATAATTATTTTATGCACAAATTATGCAACAAGCATGTTGTTAAGTTCAAATATACAAATGAAAAAAGCCATATATATTTGGTAGATGCCAAGAAAGCCTTGATATTATTTATTACATTAGTGATAAGCCTAATAGAGCATTCTAATTTAACTAATGTTATTAATGCTATTTTATGTTCAAGCATCCTAATTTAACCAGTGATAAACACTAATGTCTTTTGTCGCCTCAAAAAGAAACTAAGAATACATAAACATTATCGTTTAGCTTATTCTTTATATTTATCTAGCATTTCTACATAGCCTATTCTTTTTCATTTTGCATATAAATGATTAGTAAAGCTTACAACTAAATTTACTTCATAAAAAATAGGGAAATTATAATGCATTTCTCTTTCTACACAACGTTGTGAATCCTTTAATAATTGATTATAGCAGCAACCTGAAATTAATTCTAACACACATCAGGTGATGAATTGCTAGTTTACACAACAAATATAAAAGCAGGATATATGGATAAAAGCAAAATCCGGTCATACAGACACATAAATCGAGAATATCTAGTAATGTTTCAAGCTAATACGAAACATATGCATAGACAAAGCATATAATATTCTTAGTTACTAGTTAGTTGCTTTCTATATATTTTCAAGTAATGAACTAAAAGGCACAAAGTCAGTTCATCAATTTATATTTGTGCTAATATAACATGCTTTGCTCTACTTATAAACATCTGTAACATGCGATGTAATGCAACATATCTCATCTTTTACAAATAGGAAGCTAAAATCATTACCTTTTTGAAAGGCACATAACCATCAAGTTTCATCCCAAACATCACCATGCGATCCACCCAAATAAATAGAATATCATGTCCAATTTCTAACAGAAGTTGGAAAGAAAGCTTTGAAATTGTTTGTGTTATCTTGCCACCCTAGTACTGATAGAGGAAATAATCTTGATGAAAACCAAGTGTCCAAAACATCTGGATCTTGAATAATCTCGTATTTTTTTCCAGCAAAAATGTGATTAGCCTTAGAGTTTGCTTCTTCTTTTTTTACGTCGAACCACCTAGTGGTCATTGTAAGACCCAAAATCTTTTAGTACATCATCTTCTAATGACCCATAATAAATAGGAATCTTGCGATCCCACCACAGTTGTCTTGAAATGCACCAATCTCGGATGTTGTCTAACAATCTGTGTGAGTATAAACAAATGACTAATATGATATAAAAAAAGCACATCAAGATACTATTGTTTCGAATGCTATTATATACTCCCACTTTTTTCCCTTCTAGCCCACCAACATTTTGTAAAATACTTCTCTCACCCTCATAACCCACACCCTACCTTCCCCGCCTTTAAACCCCTAAATCCCCACCGCCTTGTTTTAATTTTTCCCTCTGAAAAAAAGTAAGTGTTCTTTCTACTTTCGAAAATAGACGTAGACAACACTGAAACTCAAATTTCATTACTCCAATTTTCCATAAATATGTATTAATCTGACGTCTAGATAGAAAATTATGCTTAATTTGATAATTCTTGAAACTTTATAGTTGAAGATTTCGTTTGAAATCTTGTTTTAAGTGCCAAAATTGAAGCTATGGCAAGGACGAAGGGTAGAGACCAACAATTCAAGCCGACTTTGAAATTTGAAGTGAGTTTCTCTCTAAAATTAATAGACATTCAAATGTTTTGTATGCCTGATTGCAGAGTGTGTTTGAAGCGAGTTTTTTTATTTAATTTCAAATATCTCTTTAAGAGGTACTAGGGAACATTTTAATGTGCGTATAAACTAGCACCATTATTTCAGTGTACTATATATACATGCAAAATCAGTGAGTTCCTCAAAACAATGGAAAAAGGAATGAAGCGAACAACATGTTACTGGAAAAAAGTGAAAATCAATCAATACCTCTTCCACTCAGCTTCATACTGTTTTGGAATTATCTCAATTTTCCTCTCACTTTCCACAACAACATCAAGAGCTTCCTTTTCTATGCTGGAGAAGTTTGTGAACCACTAAGGTGAACCACGGGTTCCACAACATCATTGCTTCTTGAACAAAAACCAAGGTTCATCTCATTCTTCTGAGCACCTCTATATAATGACATGATAAATCTATTTTTAGTGATGCATAAAACATGAATGGTAAAAGCAAATAGTGGAAAACATCCACAAAGCTAGTGTAGTAAAGAAGTTCTATATAATCAGTCATAAAACCCTGATAAAGCAAACTCAATAATTATAGTAACTATCAACTTTGAAGTAGAAATTTGATTAGAAAATGGAACAATAAATTCATCCAACTGGGTTGACATTAATTCTAGGAAATATTTGTGCATCAATGATTCTATGTTGTTATTTTAAAAAAAGGCATGAGCTAAACTTCTTGCTTATTGTGTCGGTTCATATTATTTAATCATGCATTCATACAAAATATACAACATAATAAATTTGGTTAATCAGCCACAATTCTGGTATACATAGAATATAAGCTCTTAATTAGAAATACAATGCCATTAAACAATTTATGGAATTTCCTTCCAACTTGCGAATTCCTACTTACAAGTATAGGCAAATCGTATAGTCCTTTTCGAATCCATTTTTTAAAATAGTTGAATCAAAATATCCTAGAAATCTCTAAAATTTTGTATGAAAATGATCCAACAAACAATATTTACAAACACAGACTTATTAAAATTGTGCATCACTCACAAGCACTAAACACTTAATTATCTAGAACAAAACCATTTAAGACATTATTAATCTCGAAGAAGTGAATTCTCTGCAAGATCCTTGATCAATATAAAAGTGGCAGTTTTCAACAATTAGAGCTGTTACTCGAAATTCAATATCCAGTTTTCTTAGAAGTAAATCATAAGAACGTGATAAGGATTGTTCTACCTATTAGAACCCATATGTATGCAGAACATATCGCAATTTCTATTAGAATAAACACGTAAAAAATAATCATCATTTTAGCAATGTTCGATAGGCATATCAGGAAATACACGTACATTGCACATGCAAAATGCTAGTGTAAGTAATTTTAATTCTTCACTATTATTTTATGTTTCATCCATTTCCCATTCAAAGGTAATAGGCCTGGTATGAACCCATGTCGTGCAGTAATATCGTTAGGCATTGGCTGTGTCAATTTAAAGATTTTCCTGTGTATATTGCTTTTTTTTTCTATTAGTGCTATTTTAGTCTTATCCACATGTACACTAAGTAAGATCTCCTTGAAATATATAATACACTATCACATCTTCATAAATTTTTAGACAATCAAAAAAAAAGTAATAATAATCCAATTGATATTGGCAATAGTGCTGTTAACAATATTAGCAAGATACAAACAGGGGAATGTGCGATGTTTCTACATTTAGATTTGAATTATTCGACGAACTGACTATAAAGTACTAACAGGAGAATAGAGATTTATTACAAGGATAGAGAATTGAAATTTTTACCCAATCCGAAATTTATTCATACATAAAATGATTATAAAAACAAGGATAGAGAATATAAATTTTTACCTGAGCCGAAATTCATTTTGTGCATGCACAAAGTGAAGCTTGGTTTTATGTATATATTTAAATCCTTCTCAAAAAAACTTGTTATGAATATAAAATTGATTTATATTAAAATCCATATCTGTGAAATTGTACCTATTTAAAAACTCACACATACTTTGAAACTTAGTATATTCAGAGCTGATATGTTTTCAAAAATTAACACATGTTCAAAGCTTCTATATTCAAAATAAGAATTCATACACATAAGTATAGTATCAGTATTTATGGATTATAATCTTTAATGTGCCTTGAATTTTAATAATCAAAATAATTTTAAAAAATTAGTACAGCTTCAATAATTATGGATTAGTTTAATAATCAAAATAGTCGTTATATATCATAAATATATCAACATAATCTATAAAAAAAATCATAAAACGCTTAAGTTTAAAAAACATACCAGCACCCAATTCACGAAGTTGAAATACCGAGCAATCAAGCCTAGAAGATGCGCTTCAGCTGCCTAGAAGGATTCCAGTGAATAAGCTGAGGAATCGAGCTTTGAGGGTTGTAAAGACTTGAGGTTGCGGAGCTTTGAGGGTTGCAGAGGCTTGAGGAATCAAAGAATTGCATGAGGAGCCTTGAGGAAAGGGTTGTAGAGTCTTGAGGTTAATGAAGAATTGCAGTGATGAGGAGAATCTGAAGAGGAAGTGAAAGTGAAAAAGGAAAAGGGGATTTGGGCGACATAGAAAAATGATGGAGGGAAATAAAATTTTATGCCGGGAAAATTTCTCAATTGTTATTATCAACGGCATTAACTTATTGTTGATGGCATTAAAGACTACCCTATATAACCATTAACGTGTTATCTACAACATGTAACCTCCTGTGCAATCCTCACTTGCTATCAATATAGCATTTTCTTGTAGTGGAAGGTCAAAATGATCAAACAGACAAGTCACGAATTAATCGAAAAGATAAATGCATGTTCCCATACCACGTGTTTTACCTAATCATTTAATTCACCTTCATATCTCGAATAGTGCAAAAACGTGTATCTATATAGGAAATAATTTTTTTTAAGAAAATAAGCTTTTAAAACAATTTTTCGAAATCGTTTTTGAAAAACAAACTTTAAAATTCCCTTATTATAGACAATATATAGATTTTATAGCATGAAAATAATTTATAAATATTATATAATAATTATTTCAAAATTTGATTCATTTTAAAAAACATTTCAAAATTATATAGAAAAATCAGTGCTCAAAATCAAAAAAAAAAAATCATCGAAAAACACCAAAACAGACATTCGAAAACATCTCAAAAATCGATTCGTTTTGAATCACAAATTTACCAAAATTATGGTTTGCCTATTGATATGCTTTATGGCCTTTAAAACAGTTTAGATATATCACATAAATAAGATGTAGAAGTTGGAAAATGATTAGAAAACAAGGCGGAATACAAATACGCACAGGCCAAAAACAATACCCACGTCTGAAATCTTCTCTGAATTCAACTTTCAGATATAATTCGAATGGCTTAATGACCTCAGAATGGTCTGAAATTTGATAAACATAAAGTAGAACAATTTATCTATGAAAATGGAAAAATATTTACTGAATTCTGATATGAAATAGTAAAGATCTGAAATTTCAAACATGCACTTAGGCCATATTGAATTCTACCCAAGTTTGAAAATCCTCTCGGGTTCAACTTACAAGCATGAAAAGGTAGCCAAACGGCCATAGATTTAATTAAAAATTGGTATGAACATAGTAGAAAACTTTAAATTTCAAATAAAAAAGAAACGATGAATTCCGATAGGAAATGAAAAGGATACGCTGTCTCAAACATGGACTCAGGCCATGTTTGCAGCAGCTCAGAAAACGGATATGTACAGGCCTGAAAATCATCTCGGATTCAACTTAGAGGCATGAAACAGATAAACTGAAAATTGATATGCATATAATAGAAAACTTTAACTTCCTAATAAAAAAAGAATCGATGAATTCCGCCAGGAAATGAAAAAGATACACTGTCTCAAATATGGACTCAGGCTATGATTGCAGCAGCTCAGAAAATGGAAATGTACAAGCCTAAAACCATCTCGGGTTCAACTTAGAGGCATGAAACAGAGGAACAAAATACCTCAGATTGAACTAAAATTTGGTATGCAGATAGTAGAAAACTTCAAAAACTTCAACTTTCAAATTAAAAAGAACCAATGAATTCCAATAGGAAGTGAAAGAGATACGTTGTCTCAAACATGAACTCAGGCCATGTTTGCAACAACTCAGAAAATGAAAATATGTACAGGCCTGAAAACCATCTCGGGTTCAATTTCAAGCATGAAACAAAGGGCTAAATGACCTCTGATTGAACTGAAAACTTGTATCACATAGTAGAAAACTTCAACTTTCAAATAAAAAATAGAATCAATGAATTCCAACAGGGAATGAAAGAGATACGCTGTCTCAAACATGAACTCAGACCATGTTTGCAACAGCTCAAAAAACGAAAATATGCATAGGCTTGAAAGCCATCTCGGGTTCAGCTTTCAAACATGAAGCAGAGGGCCAAATGACCCCAAATTGAACAGAAAATTGGTCTCACATAGTAGAAAACTTCAGCTTTCAAATTAAAAAAGAATCAATGAATTCCAACAGGAAATGAAAGAGATACACTGTCTCAAATATGAACTTAGGCCATGTTTGCAACAACTCAGAAAGTGAAAATATGTACAGGCCCGAAAATAATTTCGGCTTCAACTTTCAGGCATGAAATAGAGGACCAAACGCCCTCAGATTGAACTGAAAATTGGTATGCATATAGTAGAAAACTTCAAATAATAAAAACCAACAAATTTCAAAATAGGAATGAGAAGATATAGCCATACAAAGTAGCAACACAAAATTCATTTACAATAAACTATTTTTGCCATTTCGGCTTGCGATTTTGCTTTGTTTAAGCTACCATCTGTGAGATTTAAACTCAAATTACAAAATAATAGGGCAATAAGGGCGAGTTGGAGAGAAGATGCAAGCTTTGGCCTTGAGGAAGCTTCAACAACCTGAAAAAGGAGTTTATACTAACATGCAAGAAAAAAACTTCAATTATAGACAACAAATTCACCAAATCAGAAAATGGATGAAGAGAAGTTTGGTTTTGGTTTAGATTACCTGAAGTAATTGACTCTATTTAGATAAATTTCAGCAATTAATTGGATTGGAATGAAGATTTTGATTTTTACTTTGAAAGAGGAAAGCGGGTTTTTGTTTTTTCTCCTCTTTTAGTTTACAGGGAAGAAGATATGTACCGAACATACAGGAATTGAGAAAGAAGCTTCCTTTCTCTTTTCTGGTTAAGTTTGTACAAGGGCTAAGACCCAAAACAAAAGATTTTAATTAACTCTAATTATCACATATTCAGAAATACACTATTATTTACAAATTATAACATATATACACATAATTCAACTCCATAAAAATCACATAACATATTTTTATGTTGTAAAAATTATTTTTCGTCAAAATAAAAGATAACCCTTATCTTAATTTAAATGCACATAAAACTCTATTTTTAACTCCAAAAATTACATAAAAATTATTCTCTTGCATAATAAACCATATTTCCATCATTTTTATATCCAAAAATTATTTTTAAACAAAATATCATCTTTTTATTTATAATATACAATATATTTTAAATCAAATACTTCCTTTAAAATTATTAAAAGATGCATTTGGCAATAATTACAAGAATTATCGCATTTACACTAAATAAAATCATATTTTATTCATTTTTTATCACAAATAAACAAAATAAAGTTCCAAATATTTATTTTCACATTTTATTTTCCAAATCCATTGTTTATTTCAAACAAAAAAATTAAATCTCCAATTTATTTTTAATTTTCAATATTAAATTATAAACACTGTTATAATTTAATATTTACAGGTAATCACCAAAACCAGGGTTGTTACAAACTCCCCCTTATAAAAATTACGTCCTCGCAATTTCTAGAGAAGAGCTGTATTCAACACTATTTATTTCACAAGCAAAGGAAGATAGATAAGGTCGGGTTTAAAATTCCTCATCCTAACACAAGATGAATAAATTAAAAATAAGATTGCTCGATTAATTCTATGGTTTTCCAAGTGCTATCATTGCGATTAGCGGACTATTGATTTTTCTAAGCAATACTTCATGATTTCGAAGGCGTCTTGCCTTCGAAACAAGAACACAGACTGTGATATCCCAGAATTTCAAGAAATTTGAATGTGATAATCTCTCTTATTAAATTAATTAAAATTGGTAAATATTATTTTAAATAATAATAATGTGATGATTTTAATGATAGTATAAATAGATTTTAAATGGAATAATTATTTTACAAATTTAATTTGGTTGTTTTATAACTAGAATTTTAAATAGGCTTATTATTTTTAAATTTTAAATAAGTATTGTTTAAATGTATATGTATATATATTTATTTAAGTTAATTTAAAAAATAGAATTATGATTTTTAAATTTAATAATGTGTTTGTTTAATTTAATATATATATATGTGTGTTTAAGTTGATTTTAAATTAGATTTTTAAATTTGAATTTGAATTTAATATTTGGATTTAAATTTTAATTTAAAGGATAATTACTTTGAAATAGTTTAGATATAAAAATATACGAATAAAGTTTTCATTAGAATATAATCTGTTTTATATTGTTTTTTCTTAAAAGAATTTATTTATATAAATTTATAGAGTATTTATTTAAATAGTAAATAAATACAAAATTTTATATTTACATTTATAATGGATTAAATACACTATGTATGATTTTATTTATTTTTAAAGGTTTTATTTGTTAGCACCAAAATTGGTCACTAACACCCTTAGAAAGATTGTGTAGAGAGACTAATGAAGAAAGTAAATTAAAACGGAGAACAGAATGTAAATTCAAATGCAGAAAGTAAGAACACCAAATTTATAGTGGTTCGGCATAGTAGCCTACGTCCACTTTGAAGTTGATCTTTATTCTTTTCATTGATGCTTGACTACAGATACAATCCATAAATAAATCGCTTGAGTACAAGTTTTAATTAAAAAGAGGAGAGTATAAAAAATGGCAGAGTTTCCCCAGTGTTCTCTAAAATCTCCCCCTTTTTCTGTGCCCATGCCTCTCTATTTATAGATGAAGGTGGGTTGGACTTCCCTGGTTGGCCTGGTAGCTGAATATCCTGTCCCAGATGTAGTGGTTTCTATGCGCCGAACCAGAGAGGCCGAACGATCAAATGTCGAACGTACCAATGCCGAACGTATCCCTCTTTGCCGAACGAAGTGAGGCCGGACACTATGAATGCCGAGCATCCATTCGAACCGAGTGACCTTGAATGAAAAACGGCAGGCGATCGCCGAACAGGACTTGTGCCAGAAGGAATGACATGTCAAACAAGGTGTGGACGCCGAATGGTATAGTATGCCAGACGTACTTGGTATGCCGAACGAAGTCTTTTGACCAAACGATAGCTTGACCGAACGATGCCTTCGGCCGAACGATATTTTTGGCCGAACGATCCCTTTGGCCGAACGATGGCTTTGGCCGAACGATCCCTTTGGCCGAACGAGGCTTATGCCGAACCATGCTTGCCGAGTCATCTAGACCGAGCGATGTGTGCCGAACCATTCTTGCCGAACCCTGCCTAAATGCCAAACATGTTGACCGCATCAAACCCGTATGCTACCAGGCTCCTCTTGGTCAGAACCTTGTCTAGTGCTAATAATAATATCTGTCATTTTGTAGTCGGACCAAGGTGCCGGTTAATACTTGCCCCCAAAGTGTGTCATGTGAAGCAACACGACACGCTTTGAATCAGCGAGCATTCCATGTCTTCAGAAAGAAATCCATCATGTTTCTTGAATAGTCATTATCCTTCAATTTTATCTTCCCAAGGTGTCGTATCCTTCTTTGGTCGTCATGACGCTTGGTCGATTCCTAATATTATAAATCCAGGGTTGTAGTTCATCAGTTGCCATCCGCGTCTAGTTCTACAGGGCCAGTAAGCTTCGGCCATTTGATCTAGTCTTTTCTTAATAACCTTAAGTGAGAATTCAATTCCCTGTTGATTTCAAGAAGTCAAACTTTTTCGAATGTACACATGCATGTTCGTGTACATGTTCTTGCCATTGGCTGTCTGATGCGTTTTATATGCTCATAAGACGTCGCCAATTCCATCTAGTTTAATTGCAATTCGTACGGCCAATCACGGACCCAAGGGTAGTTCTATAAGCCCATAGGTTTGTTGGGAGTTCATCCACCCACTTGCCTCTAGCCTTTTCCAAACTTCTCTTCAGAACAGGCTTTATGATTTTGTTTACGTCTTCAACCTGTCCATTTGCAATAATAATAAATCATAGAAGGTCATAAGGACAGATGACATTACGGACAGTGAGGTTGATTTTTTTTTTTTTTTTGGTTGTGGCTAAAAGTTATTTGTCTGCCTATTTGGTGAAGTAAACAACTGCTATGATGGTGTATTTCGCACCAAGAAGATGATTTCAATGCCTCAAAGTGGCAAACGGCTATAGACTAGCCATTTGAGTAATTTCCATCGGCGGGGTTCTTAGATTTTTTGCAAACATCTTGCACTCGTCGCATTGTCTAGCATGATCAACCGCATCTGGATTGATAGTTGGCCAGTAATACTTGTAGCAGAGTATTTTCTTTATCATGGTTTTCCCTTGATGCTATTGCCACATTCTTCTTCATAGACTTCGTTCAGGACTCGTTTTATCTCATCATGGGCTATGCACCGGAGTAAGGGGGTCGAGGATCCCCTTCGATACATTATTCCACTCTCCGTTACATATCATGAAGCCTTACGAATGACTTATCGTCGTTTGCTCCTTCTTTCGGGTAAGATCCCATGTAGTAAATATTGCTTAAATGGGGTCATCCATGATTCCTTATCAATTTCGGTTTCTAACACGAAATCTACCTACATCATATTTATACTCGAAGCATATAAGGTTTCAATGGGAAACAATCCCATCTGTTGCGCATCGCCGTTGCTTGCAAATTTTTCCAATGAATCGGCTGCTCTGTTTTGCTCACGTGGGACATGTGAACTATCATAATACTCGAGATTCGCTAGCAGCTCCTAAACTTGGACCTAATATGGGGCAAGTCTCTGCCCCCTTGCTTGGTAGTCTCCCTGCACTTGGTACACCACTAGTTGTGAGTCGCAAAAGATTTCAACCGATCTTACTCTCAGTTCTTTGATGAGTCTTAAGCCGGCAATCAATGTTTCATACTTGGCTTTGTTATTTGTTGCTGAGAATTCAAGCTTCAAAGCATAACAAACTGATCGGTTTTCAGGAGTCACAAGAACTATGCCAGCCCCCAAACAACGGTCGTTAGATGCCCCATCGGTATTCATCTTCCATCGAATGGGAGGTATGACATTATGGTCGTTTGCATCGTCTGACACAGTGAATTCAGCAATGAAGTCAGCTAGTTTTTCCCCTGTATGGTCCTTCGTGGGAGGTAGGTGATATCGGAGTGACTCAAGTCGATATTCCATTTTAACATCCTTCCAGAAGTTTCCGGTCATTGGAGTACCTGTCGCAAGGGTTGATCAGTGTAAACACTGATCGAGTGTGCCTGAAAATATGGACGAAGTTTGCGTGATGCAATCACCAAGCAATAGGCTAATTTCTCGATCTTGGGCTAATTTCTCTCTGCCCCGGTTAGATGTTTACTAACACAGTAAACTAACTTTTGAACTCGCTCCTCTTTGCGGACCAAGGCCGTACTGATAGCATGCTGGGATACTGCCAAGTACACATACAACATTTCGTGGTCTATTAGTTTCGATAGCACCAGGGAACTTTCCAAATGCCTTACCAGAGCTCAGAATGCTTCCTCACAATCGGATGTCCACTCGAAATTCCTCTTTCCTGTCTTTACCATATCGAAGAAAGGAATACACTTCCCTGTAGCTCTGGATATGAATCGACTCAGCGCGGCCACCTTTCCATTCAAGCCTTGTAATAGCTTCATAGTTCTGGGCACTTGTATGTCTCGTATAGCTTTGAATCTTCTCCAGGTTAGCTTCGATTCCCCGCGCATTCACAATGAAGCCCAAAAACTTTCCCGACGCTACGCCAAATGAATACTTCAAAGGATCGATTTTCATGTTATAATGCCTGAGTATATCAAACATCTCCACTAGGTCTCGAATATGGTTGTTTGACTGCCGTGTCTTCACGAGCATGTCATCCACATAGACATCCATCATTCTACCAATCTGGTCTTTAAACATTCGATTCACCAGACGTAGATAAGTTTCTCCCACGCTTTTCAATCCAAAAGGCATTACTTCGTAGTAATATAGCCCTACATCTCTGACAAAACTTGTGTGTTCTTGATCTAGAATGTGCATCGGGATGTGATTCTGTCTCAAATACGCATCCATAAAAGACAATAATTCGTGTCCGGTCGTAGAGTCGACGAGCTGGTCGATTCTAGGTTAAGGGAAACTATCCTTCGGGCATGCTTTATTCAGATCGCAGTAATCAACACAAGTTCTCCACTTCCCGTTTGCTTTCCTCACAAGCGCAGGTTTAGAAACCCATTTAGGGTAGAGGGTATCGCGGACGAACCCATTGGCTTTGAGTTTGTCCACCTCCTCTCTGAGAGCAGCGGACCTCTCTGGGTCCATGCCTCTCCTTTTTTGTTTTATAGGGACGTATTTCGGGTCTATGTTCAACATATGACTCGCAATAGCGGGAGAAATCCTACACATATCAGAATGTGTCCAAGCGAAAACGTCTAGGTTCGCTCGGAGGAAATCAGTAAGATCTTCGGCCAATGATGGGTCGAGTTGCGATCCAATCTTAAGGACTCGTGATGGGTCATCCCGGCTAACTGGTATGTCAATCGTCAGCTCAGCAGGTGCCATCCAGATTCTTTGAGTTCAGATGTAACTATTTTGCATAACATTCGATGTGAAATATGGTTGGGACGGCCAATGTTGATGGTTACTCTGGTCGAATCCTAGAGTCTTGTCATGAGTTATTAAGTCTAATAGTGAAGGGCTCTGGATGCTCTGATAGATTATCAGCAAATGGCCAAAGATCAGGCTTAAAAGCGCATTGAAGGAAATGTCGAGTAGGGGTTAGCCTTGAGTTGCGTGCAATCATATAGCTGGATCTTGCTATGAGTTTGAATTTGCTTGTATATTCGACTAACGCACTTCCTATTCGATGTATTCATGATCCTTTACCCATCCTTCGGGTTGGAGTGAAACTCAGTTGCCCATGAGCTAAGGTATCGATTTAATGATTCTGTCTCTAGGCATCCTTTAGGTCGTAGCCTTGAGTAGCTGTAGGCACTATATATAAGTTTCAATACTGAGCTATCGTAGCCAGTCTTTGGATGACCATGCGTCTGCTCCCAGTCTCGGGTTGATAACTGTACTACATGGACGGTTGAGTCTCGTCCTGTCTATGTTTATATTCTCACCAAAACTCCAAAGACATAGAGGTGATCGGTGAATAGCCAGTTCACATTCATCTTGCTTCTCGTTCGTGTCCCCAGGTCTAAGGCATATACCGATAAGTAGGAAGGCCAACCATGCCCACTTTAGCTTTACTCTCTTTCCCGTTGAATCGTGGGATCATGTCAGTCGATGGGAGACTAGGTCTCGCCTATCTTGGATTTTATCGTTGTTTTTCGTTCCAAGAGGAATACTATGATGCCACATCAGTTTCAAGGCGTAATTTGGCAGTGGACGGTCATCCACGTCCACTTTGGTTCATGCTCTGTAATTAGATCTCCGGGTAAAATTGGCTACAAATGCAATGGGTTATGCTCATCCAGTTTCATACTCCTCCTGACGAATCGAATGAGGGTGCTCGAGAATTTTTGACCAAGTATTCATGGTTTACCCTCCTTTCCACACTCTGGAGGTCATAGTTTTCAAGAAACATCCGAGTCACATTCGTATGTGCTTGATGCAGATCGGTATTGACCCTCGATCTGAGGTATGATATAGTCGGTTGCTCGTAGCTTTGGATGCTATTTCGATTGGTTCTGTATTGAGGCCTCCCCGCAGTCGTTGCCTCAAGTTATAAAGAACGCCACGCTAGAGCTATAGTAAGCTGTCGTATTCAGCTTTTTAGTGATTTGTACCCCTGCTCCCAGCATTGATTTGGCCAGGCCACTAGTTGGATGGTCAAACTCCGTCCTTAGTGGGTTAATCATCCTCCTGCCGATTCCAGGCCGAAGTTTGCGGAATAGAGATTGGTCGGAATCCACTCGCCTATTTATCGATGTTTATACACCACTCTGCATTCTGTTGACTTAGTGTTATTCTCCCTCCGGTTGACTCGCGCCCAATTTGTGTTCATGCTTCGGTCCACGCTCCGGGGACTTAGAGATTTGTCGAATGGTTTATGCTTTAGTCCACAGTTTGAGACGTAGAGATTTTCATCAACTCGTTTAGACTCCAGTACGCACTTTGGGAACTTAGAGTAATCTAGTCCGCTTCTGGGATTTAGATATTTTTCTCAAGTCGTCTATAATCTAGTCCGTGCTCTGGGGACTAAGAGTACCGTAATTTGCACTCTGGGGATGTAGAGGTTTTTAAGCCGTTTATACTCCGGTCTGCACTCTGGGGACTCAGAGTACTCCAGTCCGCACTCCGGGGACTTGAAGATTTTGAGCTGTTTATACTCCGAGTCCCCAAGATAGCATCCATGGACATCGACTCCCGTCTTGAGGCAGCTAGAGAAGAAGGTAGGAAGGAGGTCAAAAGCATGTTTGACCGGCTAATCGCTGAATTCAATGCCCGTGTTCTCATGCATCGAGACTTGACTTTTTTGGGCGAGGGCTATCTTGAATCTTTAGCCGAGGCATGAGAGGCCTTGATAGAAATCAAGAAGGTCGAGCATGGCTCCGAGGAGGTTAATGAAGAGGTTTTGATAAAAGAATTTCTAAAGGAAACGAGCCTTCGGACCTGTTAGCGGCAAAATTTCTTTACTGCAAAGGCTTCCCCTCAGCGAAAGGGAAAGAAGTTATCACCGGTCCTTCCGGAGTCGTGCCTCCAGCTCATGTGCCTACTCAGTCGGTCGGTCGATCGGCCGATACTCGATCCATTTGATCAGCATATCGATTACAACCCGAAGGACCCTGGCCTTGGCGTCCACATTCTGTCCCCCATCCCAGAGGGTGAGACCCCTCTGACGGCTGAGAGTTTGCCAGAACCTGGTAGATAACCCTTCACTTTAAGATTCCAGAAGTCGTCATTCTTTATGAAGGACTATTGTATTCTAAGGCTTGTTTTTCATGATTTTATGCAGGCCGTTCTGATCCCGGTCCCAGTCCAAGGAGCGATGTCGCCAAGGAGGTGGGGAAGGAAACAAGTGAGGCCCCTCATGCAGGAGAGGCTCTCGGTCCAGATGCCCAAGTGATCGGAGCGCTTGATGAAGATAAATTTGAGGCTTCCTCTCTCATTGATAAGAGCTATGAAGTTGAAATTACAGGCGTCTCCGAGCACACATCCGAGATGAGCGTGAAGGAGAGGCTTGAGAAAGAGAAGGAAGAAACGACCAAGATCAAGGTCGAACCTTAAGCTGTGAACCCCGACGATCCTTTGAACAAGCCGCTGAAGATCATTCTACCTAGCAGGTCCAAACCCATGGATGTTCCTCATACTTCTTCGGCTGTCACTCCTCCATCAAAGAAGGGTACCAAGGGTAAACGTAGAGGAGAGGAGTCGTCTGAGAAGACAACGGAGGTGAAGAAGTCGAAGAAGCACAAGAAGTAATCATTACTCTCATTCAACGAGAGTTAGTTTAAGTTATGTAATTATTTTCATCTACTTCCGTAATTCTTGTAAATAGATTGTCATCTCCGAACTTTGGAGGGGTTGTAGTAGAAACTTATTTTTGAATAAAGTTTAGTTACTTTTTCTGTCTTACAAAAGACCCTTATCGTTCAATTTTATTTGTGATTATGATTTAACTCCAAGCTGTTGTGAATAACATAGACCTCTCGGTTCATCTTCATATAGCTCGGAAATTCTTTGGGAGTTGTTCACATTTTCAGTCCAGGCTTCAAGCACTTAAAATATCTTGTAGTATGTACATTAGGGATTTGGTGAGTTCAAGTCATTAGTGTCCTAGCTCATCCTTATGGAACTTAGGGACTTGAACCACTTATACTCAAATCCGCACTCAGGGGACTTAAAGTACTCCAGTCCACACCTAGGGGACTTGGAGGTTTGAATCATTTATACTCGAGTCCGCACTCTGGGGACATAGTACTCCAGTCCGCACTCTGGGGACTTAGAGGTTTGGATCGTTTATACTCGAGTCCGCACTCTGGGGACATAGAGTACTCCAGTCTGCACTCTGGGGACTTGGAGGTTTGGGTCGTTTATACTCTGGTCCGCACTCTAGGGACTCAGAGTACTCCAGTCCGCACTTTGGGGAATTGGAGATTTTGAGTCATTTATACTCTGGTCCCCACTCTGGGGACTCAGAGTACTCGAGTCCGCACTCTAGGGACGTAGAGGTTTTTAAGTCATTTTACTCTGGTCCACACTCTGGGGACATAGAGTACTCCAGTCTATACTCCGGGGGCTTGGAGGTTTAAGTCGAGAGCAGTCGTATTTCCACTCTTTAATTTTTATTCATCTACCTATCGAGGCTAATGTTGTCGAATAAACAATCTAATCACGTTTGCTCATGGAATGGGATTCTGCCCCCAGCATGAGGGACGACATTTGAAAAATGGAAGATCGATTCTCGTCCGCTTGGTGATTATAGCTCTTCCAATCAAGTCAAGGAAGGAGGTATATGACAGATGGTTGGATCACATCCATGTTGGGTTAGATAGCAAAATCTCTTACAATTTGCTCCGTATCTCCTTCTAGAAAATAAGGATAATAGATTGTTGAGTAGACAAAGTAAGTTGCATATGTTCCAAGGTGCAGTCGTGCCTATGCATTGATAGCGATGGTTAATGAGTAGGCAATCCACCACAACTACTTCAAGTCGGGCTTTCGAATAACCTTTTGTGTTGAAGGTAGGATTTGATGTGTAGATGATCAAATCACGTCCACTCTAGAGAGATCTTGGCATCACTGAGCTTCAGAAGAGGCCTCTGTATTTTTTCGAACTTTGTTCTATGACTTGATTTGAGTGGACGATCGGGCCATACTCATTCCAAGCCTTGTTCAGGTCTCCAAGTCAAACGTGGAGGTCAATGAATGGATGGTCAGTCATGTTAACTTTGTATTTGGGCTCTAGTCATAATGAGCTTTTCAATCTCTAGTTCTTGGCCCCAAATTAAAGGCACATGATTGATGATGAGCGATTGAATTATGCCCGTCTGGATGTAACTCCACAGTCCGATCATGGTCTGCGTGGATTAGTTGGCAACCAAATCTGAGTACCTGGTCACCTGCATCGTTTTGAAAGTAGTTTAGTTCAAGTTATTCGTAGTTCATAGAAAAATTAAAATAGAAATAGATTTGGAAATAATTCAAAGAAGATTAGGATAAATCTAATTGATAAGTGAAGCAGCATCGTGTGCTCGCTATTCGACTTTGCCCATGGCTCCTTTCAAAGGGATGTCGGCCGTCAGCAGTCCAATTGATAATCATAGCCCTTTATTAATAGGCATCGGATATTCGCTGCCCGCCATTCTGCAGGACTTGTACATACTATTGAAGCTTTCCTTTCCAGATCAGCTTTTCGATCACACCTCGGAGGTGTTTGTAATCGCCTGTGTTAGGATCAGTGAGCATTTGGGAATATATAACATTCCCCTGATTTTCTTTTGACTTTGGTGTACTCTCTCGAGGTTGGTTTCTAGTACCACTCCGAGTCGTGAGTCTTCAAGTAGAGGTTGTCAATTGAATCTTTCAAAGAGCATATAAGCCGAATTTTGTGGTCTTGTTTCAGCTACTGGGATTTACATCCTTAGCCAACGGGCCTTCATTGTTATTTTTCTTAGTCTGTTCCGCTCCTCCACACTTTGGTTTAGATTCATTTTTGTCTTAGAGACGATCCATGGTCGTAGGAGGCTCTCCAGCTAACTGGCTGCCAAAATATATATGGAGGTTAATTATCCTCAAGGGTGATCAGTATGATATCCCTTTGAGAGTATCGTTTGAGTTGTAGTTGTTTGTTCGTTCCCTTGTTGCCGTTCAGAAGCTGTCGCTAGATCCTCTATGCCTTGGTCTATCAGGGGATGTAAGGGAAGTAGATAGAATGTTCCTTTATTAAGTTGAGTTTTGAATTCACTATCTGGAGCCTCTTTTTTTGAAAATTTGGGTCGTACCCGAAAATATTTTTTTAAAAAAATAGGGGTCGTATAAGAGACCGGTGTAACTTAAGTTTCGATCGGCATGACAAAGTTGCTCGGCATACAAGATTGTTCGGCTAAGGTGGATCAGCCAAAGTGGATCGGCCAAGAGTGGCTCGGTCAAGTTGGATCGGTCAAGGTGGTCGGCCAAGGTGGGTCAGCTAAGGTGGATTGGTCAAGGTGGGCCGGCCAAGGTGGCCCAGCCAAGGTGGCCCAGCCAAGGTGGATCGGCCACGGTGTATCGGCCAAGGTTGTTCGGCCAAGGTGGGTCGGCCAAGGTAATCGGCCAAGGTGGATCGGTCAAGGTAGGTAGGCCAAGGTAGTTCGACCAAGGTGGTCGGCCAAGGTGGATCGGCCAAGGTGGTCGGCCAAGGTTGGTCGGCCAAGGTAGGTCGGCATAGACTTTTTCTAAAGCGGTCGGCATAGACTTTTTCTGAAGCGGTCGGCATATGCCTTTTCTGGGGCGATCGACATACGCCTTTTCTAGGGCGGTCGGCTGAATTGCTTTCAGACGAGGATCGGCCTTCATTCAACTTTAGTGCAAACTTCAACATCCAATCACCAAATCTTGCGTACATCAGTGAATCAATCTACGGCTATCATCTTCCTTAAGATTTCTTTCAAATCTGAGTAGAATTGGAAGTTTCTAGGAGACAACTGGATCTATCTCGTGAATATGGAAATCCACTAGTAGACGATGAGATCCAATCAAGCTGAGAATTCAATTCTCAGCGAAAGCACCAAAATTGTTCACTAACAACCATAGAAAGACTGTGTAAAGAGATCAATAAAGAAAGTAAATTAAAACGGAGAACAGAATGTAAATTCAAATGCAGAAAGTAAGAACACCAAATTTATAGTGGTTCGGCGTAGTAGCCTACGTCCACTTTGAAGTTGATCTTTGTTAACCTGCCTTTTTACAAGGTTACGGGCATGCGGGTTTAACTTAATCGACTGCACGTTCGTCAAGACTGATGTACGATGGATTCAGTCCACTGGATGGATGGATTACGCAATGCATTTGAAAGATTGAAATTGGATTGGAAAGAGATGGATCGACTATGATTTGGGTCAAGGAAATATGGTTCGGTTTGGAAGTTAGAAGCCGTTCGGCATTAGAAACTGTCCGACATCAAACATGGCTCGACATCAGACATGGTTCGACATCAGGGAGCGTTCGGCATTGGAGTGAGAACTCGGCATTGGAGAGAGCGCTTGACAACGCTCGACAATGGAGAGAGCGCTCGGCGTTGGAGAGAGCGTTCGGCATTGGAGAGAACGCTCAGCCATTAAGAGAGCGCTCGGCATTGGAGAGAGCGCTCGGCATTGGAGAGAGCGCTTGGCAACGCTCGGCAATGGAGAGAGCGCTCGGCATTGGAGAGAGCGTTCGGCATTGGAGAGAACTCTCGGCCATAGAGAGAGCGCTCGGCATTGGAGAGAGCGCTCGGCATTGGAGAGAGCGCTCGACATTGGAGAGAGCGCTCGATAATGCACGACAATGGAGAGAGCGCTCGGCATTGGATAGAGCGTTTGGCATTTGAGAGAACGCTCGACCATGGAGAGAGTGCTCGGCATTGGAGAGAGCGCTCGGCATTGGGGAGAGCGCTCGGCACTGGAGAGAGCATTCGGCATTGGATGGGTCATTCGGCATCAGGATGGTTCGGCATAAGGAATGGTTCGGCATTGGTTGCCGCTCGGCATAAAAGAGTCGCACCTTTATACCTCCATGCCTTGGTACCTCATTACCTCCACACCTCGGTACCTCGATACCTCGGTACCTCGATACCTCGGTACCTCGATACCTCCACACCTCCATACCTTGGTACCTCCATACCTCGGTACCTCCATACCTCGACACCTCGCTCGGCATCATACTGTTAGGCACGAGAAGATCGTTCGGCATTATTGGGTCGGCACATAGAGTTACTCCATTTGGGTCGAGGTATGCAGCTACCAGGCCCACTAGGGAAGTCCAACCCATCTTCATCTA
The DNA here is from genome assembly GCA_030765085.1 of Allium cepa. Lineage (NCBI taxonomy): Eukaryota > Viridiplantae > Streptophyta > Magnoliopsida > Asparagales > Amaryllidaceae > Allium > Allium cepa. The sequence continues at coordinate 662,971,428 of CM060934.1, read as the reverse complement.
TAAATAGAGGGGCAGAGGCATAGTGAAAAGAATCTTCGGCCTCTTCTCTTCTGTTCTCTGACTTTTTTCCTAAGACTAAGGCTAGTCTCCCACTTTGTAGCTGTAACTGATTCTTACATCAATAAAAAGAAAACTTCTGGAGTGGACGTATGCCGGAGTTAGCCGAACCACTATAAAATCTATTGTTCTTTACCGCTTTCATTTTAATTTTGATTGTTCTTCATATTATTACTCTCTACATACATCCTATCTGTGAGCTGCGATTGGGATTTGGTGCTTTCATCTGGATTTGGGTGTTAGTGGCCAATTTTGGCGCTAACATTTTGGTGCTTTCACCGAGAAGGCAAACACTCAGGGATTTTGGAGCTAGAAACTTGGACTCTAGAAAGCAATGGTTAGGCCATCAACAAGAAAGCAAGTGACAGAAAGGAGTAATCAGGAGGGAAGTCAAGAGGCTTCCTCTGGAAATAGAGCAGATAGGGCATCCGTCTACATCACCAGAGAGGAAATGGAAGCTATGATGAAAAGACAAGAGGAGATGATGCAGGCTCTTCTCAGACAATTTACGCAAGCAGGAAATGCAGGAGCTCAGATCCATGGTGCCAGATCAGAAGCACTCAACCAGCAAGCCGAGGGAATGGTTCAGCAGGGGGCAACCCCCAATCAGCAAACAACTAACAACCCGGATGGACCTAGACTCAGGGGCGCACCACCAGATAATGCCGAACTAGTTCATGGAGGGGTTCCAGCCAAGACCATGCAACGGGATGCTGGCAGGAATGCAAGAGCAAGAGATGAAGAGTATGTACCAGAATTCCCTTAGGAACTCGGGGGACAACCATTGACATACAATGCTAGATCAGCCGAGATTATCAGACGAACCATGCACGGAAGTTTGACCAATAGAAATCTGGAGGGAGTAAACAAGAGTCCGTTCACTCGTGAAATCAGGATAGCTCGGAATCCGCTAGATTTCAAGCTACCTAACATGGAAATGTACAATGGCAAGGCCAATCCAACAGATCACTTGATGAGATATACAAGACATATGGAGGTGTTGGGGGCATCGGAAGAAGTTATGGCACGATGTTTCCCTTTATTCTTAACGGAGATAGCCGCTATTTGGTTCAGGCAGCTGGAAGAAGGATCTATCAGGACATGGGGAGAGTTAGTGGATAGGTTTCTGTAGCAGTTTCGGGTACATATCAAAAGGCAAAGAATGTAATGACGCTGACATCGGTAAAATAGAGGACAGATGAATCACTCGGAGCTTTCTTAACTCGGTTCAATGCAGAGGTTGCTTCGGTGGATCAACCGGATCCATCGATGGTTTTAATGCGGCAGTGTCAGGAGTTAGAGAAAATTCAGAATTCGAAGTGTCGCTAATACGGGACCCTCCGATGGATCTCGAGAAATTCTTTCACGAACTTGAGAAATTCCTTCGGCAGGAAGATGCATGCTCAGATATGAAGTTAAAGGAGGTGAACGTGGCTGAGGATGGAGGGCCATCCAGCGGAGGCTTGGAAAAAGGAAAAAGGAAGCTGGATCATGAATTAGGAAAGGTTAGGAAGCGGTGGAGGGAGAAAAAATTCTCCACCTACACAGGATTGAACGAGACGCTGGAACGAATTTATTTGAAGACTCGGAATCGCCTTCCCTATCGAAGGCTGGCTAGGAGAGAGCCCTCCAAACGTGAGAGGCCGTCAGGAAAGCACTGCCTCTTCCATGATTTGGATGGGCATGATACCAATAGCTGCAAGCACTTAAAGGACATAATTGAGGAGCTTGTAAGGAACAAACAGTTGCAACAATACGTCGAAGCTCGGTATGCAACGACGGGGTAGGAGCAACCACCGTCTACCTTACACAGTGATGGTGCGAGGCAGAGGAATGATGGTCGATTGATCATCAATTGATTGGGATATTATGAAATAAGTAGCAAACTATGGGCAAACGACCAAGTCACTTACTCATGTATGGGGACAGAGATAGCCCCTAGGCATGCTCTGAGATGATGATAAACCACGACGCTCTAGTTTGTGAAATCCGCTTTCCCTTTTATGGCTTGGACATTTGCTTTTTCCTGATTTGGTTTGAACTTTTGGTTTTGTTTGTTTCTTGATTTGGACTTTTATTTGGATGATTGTTTTCTGGTTTGGATATTGGTTTGGATTTTTTGTTTTCTGATTTGATCTAGATTTTGGATTGGCTTTCGATTGGATTTTTTATCTGGTTTTTGATAAATGGTCGTCAGGTATGGATTATACCTGGCAAGGGGTAGGTTGCTTTGTCCAAACACGGCAAATCAACTTATTCAGGTCATCGAGTATGGACTATGCTCGGCAAGGGCCCGGAGAGACCAGGATTCGGCCTAGGACTTAGGCCTCATATTATAGGTTACTATTTTAGGTCGTCAAGTATGGACTATGCTCGGTAAGGGCCCGGAGAGACCAGGATTCGGCCTAGGACTTAGGCCTCATATTATCGGTTACTATTTTAGGTCGTCAAGTATGGACTATGCTCGGTAAGGGTCCAAAGAGACCAGGATTTGGCCTAGGACTTAGGCCCCATAATATCAGTTACTATTTCAGGCCGTCGAGTATGGACAATGCTTGGCAAGGGTCTGGAGCGACCAGGATTCAGCTTAGGACTTAAGCCATGCACTACTCAACGTTCAGGGACATTGGAATTCGGTCATCAGGTGTGGACTGTGCTTGACAAGAACCCGGAGAGGCTACGGATATGAATATCGTATGCACGGCAGAGGATTAGAATATTGACCCAGAGAGGTCATGGGTTCGGTTGCTGGTTATTGGATAAGGTTGGATTAAGACTCGGTTACCGAGTCCGGATGGATATGGAATTGGCTATGGACTTCGGATATTAGATTCCGAATTATTCAAAACACACCTTCCAACAGCAAGGCATGTTTTGGGGGGCAAGTGTTAACCCACCTTTTTATAAGGCTACGGGCAGGCGGGTTTAACTTAATCTACTGGACGTTCGTCAAGAATGATGTACGATGGATTCAGTCCACTGGATGGATGGATGATGCAACGCATCTGAAAGATGGAAATTGGATTGGAAAGAGATGGATCGACTATGATTTGGGTCAAGGAAATGTGGTTCGGTCTGGAAGTTAGAAGACATTCGGCATTAGAAACTGTCCGACATCAAACATGGTTCGACATCAGACATGGTTCGACATCAGGGAGCGTTCGGCATTGGAGTGAGCGCTCGACATTGGAGAGAGCGCTCGGCAATGGAGAGAGCGCTCGGCATTGGAGAGAGCGCTCGGCATAGGAGAGAACGCTCGACCATGGAGAGAGCGCTCGACATTGGAGAGAGCGCTCGGCATTGGAGAGAGCGCTCGGCATTGGAGAGAGCGCTCGGCATTGGAGAGGGTGCTCGGCAACGCTCGGCAATGGAGAGAGCGCTCAGCATTGGAGAGAGCATTCGGCATTGGAGAGAACGCTCGACCATGGAGAGAGCGCTCGGCATTGGAGAGAGCGTTCGACATTGGAGAGAGCGCTCGGCATTGGAGAGAGTGCTCGGCAACGCACGGCAATGGAGAGAGCGCTCGGCATTAGAGAGAGCGTTCGACATTTGAGAGAACGCTCAGCCATGGAGAGAGCGTTCGACATTGGAGAGAGCGCTCGACATTGGAGAGAGCGCTCGTCACAGGAGAGAGCATAAGGCACTGGATGGGTCGTTCGGCATCAGGATGGTTCGGCATAAGGAATGGTTCGGCATTGGTTTCCGCTCAGCATAAAAGAGTCGCACCTTCATACCTCCATACCTCGGTACCTCATTACCTCCACACCTCGGTACCTCCATACCTCGGTACCCCGATACCTCCATACCTCGGTACCTCCATATCTCGGTACCTCCATACCTCGGTATCTCGGTACCTCCATACCTCGGTACCTCCATACCTCGATACCTCCATACCTCCATACCTCCATACCTCGGTACCTCCATACCTCGATACCTCGACCCCTCGCTCGGCATCATACTTTTATGAACGAGAAGATCGTTCGGCATATTTGGATCGACACATAGAGTTACTCCATTTGGGCTGAGGTATGCAGCTACCAGGCCCACCAGGGAAGTCCAACTCATCTTCATCTATAAATAGACGGGCAGAGACATAGTGAAAAGAATCTTCGGCCTCTTCTCTTCTGTTCTCTGACTTTTTTCCTAAGACTAAGGCTAGTCTCCCACTTTGTAACCGTAACCGATTCTTACATCAATAAAAAGAAAACTTCTAGAGTGGACGTAGGCCGGAGTTAGCCGAACCACTATAAAATCTATTATTCTTTACCGCTTTCATTTTAATTTCGATTGTTCTTCATATTATTACTCTCTACATACATCCTATCTGTGAGCTGTGATTGGGATTTGGTGCTTTCATCTGGATTTGGGTGTTAGTGGCCAATTTTGGGGCTAACAATCTTTATTCTTTTCATTGATGCTTGATTACAGATACAATCCGTAAATAAATCGCTTGAGTACAAGTTTTAATTAAAAAGAGGAGAGTATAAAAAATGGCAGAATTTCCCCAGTGTTCTCTAAAATCTCCCCCTTTTTCTGTGCCCCTACCCCTCTATTTATAGACGAAGGTTGGTTGGACTTCCCTGGTAGGCCTGGTAGCTGAATATCCTGGCCCGGATGGAGTGGTTTCTATGCGCCGAACCAGAGAGGCCGAACGATCAAATGCCGAACGTCCCAATGCCGAACGTAACCCTCTTTGCCGAACGAAGTGAGGCCGGCCACTATGAATGCCGAGCATCCATTCGAACCGAGTGACCTTGAATGACAAACGGCAGGCGATCGTCGAACAGGACTTGTGCTGGAAGGAATGACATGTCGAACAATGTGTGGACACCGAACGGTATAGTATGCCGGACGTACTTGGTATGCCGAACGAAGTTTTTTGACCGAACGATAGCTTGACCGAACGATGCCTTCGGCCGAACGATATTTTTGGCCAAACGATCCCTTTGGACGAACGATCCCTTTGGCCGAACAAGGCTTATGCCGAACCATGCTTGCCAAGTCATCTAGACCGAGCGACGTGTGCCGAACCATTCTTGCCGAACCCTGCCTAAATGCCAAACATGTTGACCGCATCAAACCCGTATGATACTAGGCTCCTCTTGGTCAAAACCTTGTCTAGTGCTAATAATAATATCTTCAACTGTCGTTTTGTAGCCGGACCAAGGTGCCGGTTAACATTATTTTTATAAATTTACAAAAGAATTTATTAATTAGAAATGTACTAATACATTAGGAAATTTATATAAATTTTTTAACTCATTTTAAATATATATAAAAAATAAATAAATACATGTGTTAATCTATAAACATCCTTAGAAGCATGTGTTAGATAGTTAAGTATGTATAAGACAAGTGTCATACCTTGGATTTTATTTTACTTAATTTTTATAAAATCATAAATTAGATTGTATAAACAAACATCTTCCATTTCTTTTTCTTTTTCTAATCTCATTTCCAAACAAAGCAAATCTTGTAAAGAAAATCTCAGATCAAAATTGAGAAAAACTGCAAACACTTTCACAAATCAAAACACAAATCCCTGTAAATCACTTTCCAAAATCAAAATACTAAAACCTATCATCAAATTTTCAAAGCAAACCTGTCAACAAATTTTGAAAGCAAACCTGTAACCCATTTTCAATGCAAGATAATCAAAGCTTGCAAGTTTCAATTTGATAATGCAATCTGGAGTTTCAAAGATATCAGTAGGATTCAATTTCAACCTGCATCAATTAAACAAGATTCAAAATTTTAAGGCAATTCAAGTTTTCAACTTCAACCCAGTTTTTCAAAGCATCATCTTTTCTGTTCACTGATCAAAACTAATTCAAAGGCTTCAACCCAGTTTTTCAACTCTCTGCTTTTGGAAAAAAAAGGCGAGTAAATTTTTAAATTTAAAACTTAAGTAATATGTGAATTCCTGTGTGATGATTGGTTTGCATATTTGAATGTATGAAAGCCTTGCGTGTTCCTGTTGATTTTAAAACATCTCAGTTCTTAGTTTAGGGCTCTGTTTTAAAATTGCGTATATGAAACACCTTCAAATTTGATGCATATGACATATGGTTGAAGTAAACTGGTGATGTATGTTTGAAAATGCATTAGTATGATGATTTTAATATTCTGGAACATATTTATATGTATGAAGATGCTGTGTATTGGTTGTGCATGTCTGAAAAATCAAACATATGAGATTGTTTCCAGGTTACAGGCATTAAATTTGTTCAAAAATATTTTCCCATCCCTCTAATTTATTTTAAACAATAGTTTCTAAATAAAGATGTTAGATTTAACAAAATTCAAATCTTAAAATAGTTTAAAGTAAAATATAGCAAAACTTCTCTGGAAATTTGGAATTACAGACAAAAATTCTAAATAAGTCACAATTCAAACATAATTTGATGTTTCAAGATCATAACTTGAATCCATTTGAAAAGTTATGATTTTTATAACTAAAATCAAATTTTTTCATAATGCATTGAGGTTACATTTTGGATTTGTCTGGAAGATTGTTTTTGGGAAATCCATTTTGATCTAGATGATCGGGAAGGTCTTGGTTTCCACTGGAGATGGTGGAGTGATCGGGAAGGCTGGGAAAATTATTGGGTGGAGCTCCAGATCACCATGGCGGTGGCGGTGAGTTGTGGAAGATTTTAACCCTAGTTTTTGTCGAGCTTGCAATTATGGGTGCTGCGTCGTTTCTAAGGCATCGAGCTGCTTGGGATTTGGAAGGTGGCTGCGTGGATGTTTCGTGAAGATGTGGCCGGAGTTTAGGAGGCTCCTGTGGTCAGCGACGTGGATGCGAGGTTGTTTTCAGGCAGTGGTTTTTATTCGAGGTTCATCTGTGAAGCTCGTTTTTGATTTGGGTTATGTGGTGTCGTATGGATGGTCGGAATCAGCTGTAGCGTGGATCGTTGACGTGTGGGAGGTGCTGGAGTTGGCCACGGTGGCGTTGATCGTCGGTACATATGCACAGGCAGGTTGTGTCAGTGGATAGTGTGTTGTTTGGGAAGATGGCTTATCTCGGGTTGTAACTCGTGTATGTGGGATGTTCGCTTGAGTTCAAACTCGATTAATTCCTGGGTGTTTTAAAACTTGTTAACAGTTTTGGTTACAAGTTTTATAATTTAAAACTTAAACTAAAACTAAACTAATTTTGAAATGGGAAGGGGGACTCGGGTTAGACCCGAGTGATCTTTGGGCACGACCCGAAGTTAGTGATAAGCGAATTTTAAAAAGGATTTTAAAACTTGTTTTTTTTTAAATCTAAAAATGAAATTTGTTTTAAAACTTTATTATAGAAGTTACTTATATAATAGTTGTTACTTTAGCATTGTTTAAGAAGTTTTCTAACTTTGTTAAATTTAAATTTTGTTAAATTAAGTTAAAGTTATTTTAAAATTTAAGTAGAATGAATTTTAAAGATTTTATAAAACCAAGCTTATTAATTTAAATTGAAAACTAGATTTTAAACAACCACTTGATAATATTTTTAAAGCATTTAAAAGTAAGTTGTGTTTTGAAACTTTTAATTATCAAGTTGAATGACTATTCTAAACTTTTTTTTTTGGCAACCAGGGAAACCTGTTCTATCACCGCCGACATTGCGACTCCTGAACAGTAAACCTGGGGGAAACACAACTGGCCCGCCACAGCCGTGCCCCCATTTAATTAACTAATGATTAAGGATTTAATTTGTAACGACCCGCCTTCCTATGCCCAGGGAGACGTATCGTGTTGAAGAAAGAAAGGGGTGAGAAAGTAGAAAAGATAGAGAAGAAAGAACAACAACATCAGAATCTCACAGCGGAACGAATAAATTATATTAATCACATAAGTATTTACATAATATACAACATCAATCAGAGTTATACAGACAATACATCACATACTAGACAGTTATAAACACCTGTCTAGTTATACAACTCAACTCAATACAGAGATACCAACACAGCGGAACTATATATATGTATCTACAACGCTGAAGCCTCCTGCTCCATTGCTCCTCCAGAATTCGTCAAAGCTAACCTGAATCCCTTGGCTACCCGTAAAAATTTGGGTACCCGAGAGTTTATGAAAAACAAAAATAAACTTCGGGTCAGACATGGGTCTGGTATGAGTAACAGGTTAAAGTTGCTTAACTTTGAAAATCTTTTGAAAACAAAAGGTATCACGTAAGACTTCCCACACATAAACATGGAAAAGTTTTTACCTTACGCTAACCAAAACATTTGATAGGAAATTCAGTGATATTATAATAGTGTCTAGGGTTTTCAAGTAAAATACAGAAATAGCTGAAATGCTTACATCTCACATTCCAACATAGTTGGGCACAACTAATTCGAACGGCACTTATTGGATTTTGGATTCCATACAATGGCAGGGCTACTGGGGTACCGCCCGTCACAGTACAGGGCCTAGATCACCGTACCGAGGATTACTCCCTTCATCCCCTGCAACACAAGGCCGGAACCATTCCTTACTGAACAGTCCCGAACAAGATAAACCCCGCAGTTGTTTGCAACCAACTGCCCACACAGCCGAATAAAAAGGGACATCTAGACAGGGGAATATCCTTGTCCTGCTTGGGCATGACCCACCTAACCTTGCTGCACCTCCCCTGTTTTAGCCATTCCCGGTTGATGAGGCTTGAGGCTGCGATTACCTTTAAAGAACATATTTTCTTAGAATGCTCATCGCCCGCCTGACGATGTGTTGAAAGCATTCAATCCATACAAGTTCGTTCCGGGTTCGAACGAAACCGAAGGCATTATCTCGTTACACTCATTTTGGAATCACCCTCAGAGTTAACGACGATAACCCTTGCATTCTGAATCTTCATCTTCACTTCAGATTCACGACCTATCATTAATTTGGAATCGATGTGGTTTTCGGATGTTCCTAATGCGGAAAACCCGATCCCGGTCTCATCGAAATCCAAAACGTGTCTTTTAAGGCCAAGTTGTCTATTTAGTCTTAACAGTTTAATTCAATATAATCAATATACACACAGATGGATAAATCATAATATCACAGTAAATAATCACAGATGATCTCATGAACAGATAATCAATATTATTATCCAAACAGATAACCAAATATTATCATATTTAAACAAGCATCCATGACACATAGATATAATTCATGCTAGATCACAATCAACAAATGAATTATCAATATCATTCATCCATAAGCAATGATTTTTAACCATACCTTTGGTAATTAATTTAAAATGAATTAAATTAACTACTTCAATCTCTAATTAATTTAAAGTAAATTAAATTAATTACTCATCTATAAATCCTGCTTATACAATCGTTAATTAATTATAAATCTAATTAATTAACCATCCACTAAGAATTTATCTTGATTAATCACCATTGATTAATCATTTTCTAATTACATTATGTAATTAGTCTTTAATTAATTTTACAGATTAATTATACTTAATCATTTATAGTAATTAACATTTAATTCCTTCATTTATTCATTAAATATAATTACTTACATTTATCCTTAATTAATTACAATAATTAATCACTTCACTATTATTATTACTTAATTTACCCATTTCTAAATTCCATCATTAATTACATTAATTAATGATTTCTAATTATATTTAAAATTAATAACTTTATTCAGATTAATTACATTAAGTAATTAATCTTTAATTAAACACAATTATTAATCACCTTTGATTAATAACAATCCAGTAATTAACTACCCTTAATTACTTATTTAATAAATTAATTGTCCCATAATTAATTATCTCCAAAATTTATCCCCTGATTAATTACAAAAGTAATTACCCCAAATTACTTTACTTACAAATCATATTGTATTAATTACATTCAGCAATTATCATCTAATTACTTCCCCAAGTAATCCTGCTCCATTAATTACATTAAGTAATTTCATATCTCAAACCATCAAATGATTTGCTTAAATCAATTAAAATAAATTAACTAACTTAATTCAATCATATCATCAAAATTAATAAGTAATTAATTTCTTAATTACTTTTATTAAGTAATTACTCTTAACAATTTACAATAGATTTATCTAAATTAATTAATCTAATTAATTAATAAAATTAATCACATTAATTAATTAAATTATAATCCTTAGTTAATTTTCTTCATTTACTAATAACATTTCTTAATTCACTTCTTAATTTATCCCTAATTATAAATTAATCTAAACTATTAATTTATAAATTAAATACATAAGTTATTCCTTAATTAACTTATTCATTTAATCATTTAAATACTTTAATTATTGCTAAGATAATTCACCTCTTTGTTAATGACTTCATTAATATTAAAGTGTATTATTACATTTTAAGTTCAAATTCAAATTCCATTTTGAATTTAAGATTCAAAAATGGTTATTGTTTAAACATTTACCACATTTGAATTCAATTTATAATCTTTTAAATAAATGCAATTAACATTTATTACTTACATATGAACTTATACAAGGAAAGCCCTTAAATTAAACTATTTAACTTTTAGTTAAAAATTAGCTTTTAAATTACATTGTATTTTTAACTTGCACATTCAAGTTAAACAATTTATTTAACTTATTTTTTTTAAAACATTCATATTTAAAAACTGATTTAAATTTTCAGATTTGAATTCAAGGTAAACTTGAGTCCATCAATTTATCTTTGACTTAAAACTTTGATGGAAACTTTCTTTTAATAACTTGAATTAAAAACTTGATTTTTCTAATCCAAATCCATTATAAAACCTTAAGATTCAAAAGTTCATTTGAATCTATACTTTAAATTTTTGAATTTAAATCACAGTTTAAATTCTGTTTTCAATCTTTAAAATCTGAAAACCTGTCATGTTTTTTAAACACGAAACACACCTTTAAACATTTTAAACTTTACCTCATTTCAAATTTGAATTCAAAAATAAACTTGAATTCAAACTTCAAACTGGATTTAAACTTTGTTTAAAACTAGTTTACAAATTTAAAGTTCATTTGAGCTTGTTAAAAAATCTCAAACAACTATGCTTTCAGGTTTACACAAACTGGAACAAGATAGTTCATTTGCATTTGCTATCAGGTTATAGAAACTTGAACAAGGTAATTTCATTGCATTTGCAATCAGGTTATAGAACTGGAACAAGATAAAACAATTAAACTTGCTATCAGGTTATACCTCTGCACACATCAAAAACTCAACTGCATTGAAATGGCACGGTGCACGTGCACCGAGGCTCAGGCCATCTACGGCCACCCACGACAACTGCTAACCATCGGCAACCATCACCACATGGCATCACAATCACCAGAAACCATCACCACAACTCGAAACAAAAACGAGTTCGAAGCTTCAACCTGGAAAATACGCACAGGACCATCACCCAAACCTGTCAACGTGTCGTTCTCCCCACCTCGGCCACCTGAACTCGCGAAACTCCAACCATGAACTCGCCTTCGACCATGCTACCACCTTCCCAAACCGCGTGCAACTCGATGCACAGTGGAAGTCGTGGTGGTCAAAAGTTCGACCACCCTGAGACTTAGGGTTACCCACTGAACATCCTACGCCGCTGCCAACACGACGAACTGCAGTGCCATACACCATTTTTCCCAGCCTCTCCAGTCACTCGTCCATCACCTCAGAGAACCCCGAGCACTCCGGTCCCCTTGATCACCAGAAATCGGCAATAACTCAAATATTGATGAACCCAAAACCTCACTTGAACCTCTTTACTAAAAATAGTGATTTTGTTTTCAAAAATCGAGTTTTAGTCCTAGAATTCGATTCATATATCTGAATCCATGAATTATATTAATTGAGTTTTAACTTATTTTAGTTTCTACTGTTGTTTATATTTTTTTCCAAACTGTTATTACCCTTAAACAGTTTTTAAACTCAAGTCACTGCTAACCCAAACAATTTATGTTCAAGCTTATGTCTTGTTAAAGCTCGAATTAAATTCAAAATGAAAATTTTGATGTGGATTTAAAATCTGGAACTAAAGTCAGATAGAACAGAGATACTCACTACAGTATTCATATTGAACACAAAGCAATACAACTGAATTCCAGAGAAAAACTTGCAACATACATATCATGCATTCCTGTATAAATGCAGAGAGAAGCACCAATATATACATGCATTCAAACATAGAAATCCCAAAGATTTTATGCAACCAGATTACCACTTAAATTTTTCAAAATGAAGTTACTCACCAAAGATTGAAGAAAAGGAACAAAGCACCTTTGTTTGAAACACTGCACTTTAAAAACTGGGAATAACTTTGCTTCCAATCTTCTTGTTATTGATAGAGTTGTTTCAGTTGAAAAAAGAAAAAAAGAAAAAGCTTACTATGATAAACAAATGAAACGAGCAGATTGTATATATATAAAAAGAAGAGGGTTTACAGGGGTAGGGGATAACTGGGTTAAACAAATGCAGGAACAAAGATTTTGATCAGAGATTTTCTTTGCTTTGGCCAGATTTGTTTGCACACTGAAATGATATTTAACATCTCGGGTTGACTACAATTGCTGCTAAGATGAAGGCATTTAATGCCACTGTACTTTATGTCTCTACTATCCTTATCTTATTTTATTTTGCTTTGCATTTTTATTAGCCTGCACATTTAACTTTGCTTTTGTTTTAATTAGTTTTGCTTCTAAACTTACTTTTCTTAGCTTTGTATTTGTTTAGATTCTACAGGCTACTGTCAATATTTTACTTTGTTTATTTTACTTTACTTATTTGTTATGCTAAGATGTTTTACTTTGCATTTGTATTATTACAGTCTGCATATTTCATATGTACTTATATTTGTTTACTTGCTCTTGCATCTTTACTTATAGGCAACATAATCATTACTCTGCCTGATTATGCTTTCATACCTATCTTAGTTTTGCTTTGCATCTATTTACAGGTTACATACAAACACATCTTTACTACCTGGCAGCTTTATACTTTATGTACATATTATTCTTTTTCTTGGATGCTTTTTATTATTTGTCTTTTTGTCTTAGTTACTTATATTGGTTTGTTACTTAACATACGTGCTTCTTTTTATTTCTCTTTTATCTTGTACTTGTTAATATAAATAAGGTTTATTTTAAATTTAAACATTTTTAAAAGATTTTGTATTTAAATATTCAAATTATAGCTTTCTCCAAAATACACATATATATAAATATTTCTATTTATTTTAAAAGCCTATTTGTAAAGATATTACATTTTAAATAAAACTCATTATCAAATTAAAATAATTTATAAAAGAAATTATCACTATATAAAATCATTGAAAAGTCTACTTGTTAATAAAATCATTTAAACAAATTTTAACTTAATCTTGAGTATATTTTGAAGCCAATTTGTTATTTATTTAATATTAAATTTAATCAAATTTCTAAATTACAAAAATATTAGAATTAGAAAACATAACTTTATTTATTAAATTAAAAACAAAAATTAACTATTTACAATATATATACAAATATATACATACATTATAAATAGAGAACAAGTTAAATTAGCTTTTAAAAGATAAATTATCAGTTAAATATTTATTTAAAAGAAGATTATTAAATCAATCCAAATATTATTAACAAATATTATCAAATCAATTTAATTTTAACGCAGATTATTAAATTGATATTGCCCCAAATTTCCGGGATGTCACATTCCTCCCCCCTTAAAAGAATTTCGTCCCCGAAATTTAAAACAAAGGTAATTTAATAATCAAATTAAAATTAATTTTATAACACAAGCTTATATCAATCATATGCTAATAAACAAAGCAACCAATTCATCCAAACAACCAAATCTAATTATCCAGACAAAATCAGGATAGATCTATCTAGAGTTTCCCGGGTATAATACTGGAATACTCGCTCTATAGAATCCAAACAAACAATTACTACAAAGCTACAAAGCTTCCACCTATCTAGATCTACAAACAAGATAGTATACCAGACTATAGACAAGTCTGACTCAACAACCAAAACTCCCTGAACTGCTGGTTCCACAACCAGAGATAGATCTTACACGTACTCCCTCAGATATACGTGAAATACAACGAATCTCAGTTATCCAAACTGACAATTCACTCTTGAAAACCAAACACTTATCCGAAATCAAATCTCCGACTTCAGAATCCAAATTCCTCCGTCGCTTATCCACAAACTCTTCGGACGATCCTGGGCTGCCTACATCATTCCTGATCAGCTCAACCCTTGCTGATGCCCTCTCGAATCAAACTGGACCAAAAACAATCCAGCAAAATGATCTTTCCAAGGTCGACCAAAACTCAGAACACAACTCTAATCCAAAATCAGAAGACAGATCTCACTTCTCTCATCCAGAAGAGATAAAACAGATGCACTCCAAATCTGGCCTTAGATCCTGAAAAATTCTCTGTAGAAAACTCTTCCAATTCAAACACTGCAACATCCAATTGCTTCCACTTTAAAATAGCTGCCACCATGCTTCCACTACGCAACTCTGACTGAGCAGATGAAAATGCTGATGATGAACTCAAGCACAGACTGGACAACACATTCCAACATTAGGGTTCTCCAGATCCAAAAAGAAAGCTTAGAAGTTCCTCAAAAATCCGAGCTACTTCACCAAACTCCAAAAATCATCCTATTACTAAGCTGAACAATTGGTATCACCTCTGGAATCCAATCGATACCAAACTCAATCTCCAGATGCTGACCAGACTCTGACTTCTCGAAGACATCCAGAAAATGTCTCTGAAACACAAGAGAACACTCATATTATCGCAAGTCACTTTTGCGATCAATCCAGCCTAATTCCAGAGATACTGCTCTCTCTTTACCAAACAGAACAGCTTACGCTCATGTGGCCAACCCATCGAAAAAGATGGAGCTACTCTGCTGCTTCTGAAGTTACCCAAGAAAAGCTGCTAAGCCAGAAGACTTCCTTGACGGCACACAGAATACTCCGAGCTGCTACTGTTGACTCAGATGCCAAAGACTGCTTAATCCAAAGCTCTTCAAGAAACTCGGACCTCAATGCAAACAGGAATACCCAACTGAACCCAGCCACATCACCGAAGCAGATACACTTCCTTAACTTGTCCCAAAGAAATATCTTCGAAGACACCCAAAGTCACTGTGTCTCATCACACAGCTACTACACCTTGATGTATCAAGATATCATGACTTACTTCTATCCAACCGACAGATCCAAACTCTAGCTCAATCAAATTACACCTCAAAATGAACTCCAAACCTTAACAGGTTTCCTTCAAAGATCGATGAAATCCTTACACCATCCAAAGTTTACTCGAGACGGTATTAGGTCTATAGTCTCGACAGTTACACTTCCAACCTCAAATATACAAACTCCAACCATTGGTAGTTGTGTTACACACACCACCACCCTATCTACCTTTATAGCTCGTTGGAAAACCCGAACAGGTAACCCAACAAATAGGTAGAAATAAATATATAAATATATATATCAAAATTACAAATACGCTCTCTCAAGAAGAAAACACTTAAGAGCCTAGGTATTCACTCAACCTAGCGCTCTGATACCACTGTAACGACCCGCCTTCCTATGCCCAGGGAGACGTATCGTGTTGAAGAAAGAAAGGGGTGAGAAAGTAGAAAAGATAGAGAAGAAAGAACAACAACATCAGAATTTCACAGCGGAACGAATAAATTATATTAATCACATAAGTATTTACATAATATACAACATCAATCAGAGTTATACAGACAATACATCACATACTAGACAGTTATAAACACCTGTCTAGTTATACAACTCAACTCAATACAGAGATACCAACACAGCGGAACTATATATATGTATCTACAACGCTGAAGCCTCCTGCTCCATTGCTCCTCCAGAATTCGTCAAAGCTAACCTGAATCCCTTGGCTACCTGTAAAAATTTGGGTACCCGAGAGTTTATGAAAAACAAAAATAAACTTCGGGTCAGACATGGGTCTGGTATGAGTAACAGGTTAAAGTTGCTTAACTTTGAAAATCTTTTGAAAACAAAAGGTATCACGTAAGACTTCCCACACATAAACATGGAAAAGTTTTTACCTTACGCTAACCAAAACATTTGATAGGAAATTCAGTGATATTATAATAGTGTCTAGGGTTTTCAAGTAAAATACAGAAATAGCTGAAATGCTTACATCTCACATTCCAACATAGTTGGGCACAACTAATTCGTACGGCACTTATTGGATTTTGGATTCCATACAATGGCAGGGCTACTGGGGTACCGCCCGTCACAGTACAGGGCCTAGATCACCGTACCGAGGATTACTCCCTTCATCCCCTGCAACACAAGGCCGGAACCATTCCTTACTGAACAGTCCCGAACAAGATAAACCCCGCAGTTGTTTGCAACCAACTGCCCACACAGCCGAATAAAAAGGGACATCTAGACAGGGGAATATCCTTGTCCTGCTTGGGCATGACCCACCTAACCTTGCTGCACCTCCCCTGTTTTAGCCATTCCCGGTTGATGAGGCTTGAGGCTGCGATTGCCTTTAAAGAACATATTTTCTTAGAATGCTCATCGCCCGCCTGACGATGTGTTGAAAGCATTCAATCCATACAAGTTCGTTCCGGGTTCGAACGAAACCGAAGGCATTATCTCGTTACACTCATTTTGGAATCACCCTCAGAGTTAACGACGATAACCCTTGCATTCTGAATCTTCATCTTCACTTCAGATTCACGACCTATCATTAATTTGGAATCGATGTGGTTTTCGGATGTTCCTAATGCGGAAAACCCGATCCCGGTCTCATCGAAATCCAAAACGTGTCTTTTAAGGCCAAGTTGTCTATTTAGTCTTAATAGTTTAATTCAATATAATCAATATACACACAGATGGATAAATCATAATATCACAGTAAATAATCACAGATGATCTCATGAACAGATAATCAATATTATTATCCAAACAGATAACCAAATATTATCATATTTAAACAAGCATCCATGACACATAGATATAATTCATGCTAGATCACAATCAACAAATGAATTATCAATATCATTCATCCATAAGCAATGATTTTTAACCATACCTTTGGTAATTAATTTAAAATGAATTAAATTAACTACTTCAATCTCTAATTAATTTAAAGTAAATTAAATTAATTACTCATCTATAAATCCTGCTTATACAATCGTTAATTAATTATAAATCTAATTAATTAACCATCCACTAAGAATTTATCTTGATTAATCACCATTGATTAATCATTTTCTAATTACATTATGTAATTAGTCTTTAATTAATTTTACAGATTAATTATACTTAATCATTTATAGTAATTAACATTTAATTCCTTCATTTATTCATTAAATATAATTACTTACATTTATCCTTAATTAATTACAATAATTAATCACTTCACTATTATTATTACTTAATTTACCCATTTCTAAATTCCATCATTAATTACATTAATTAATGATTTCTAATTATATTTAAAATTAATAACTTTATTCAGATTAATTACATTAAGTAATTAATCTTTAATTAAACACAATTATTAATCACCTTTGATTAATAACAATCCAGTAATTAACTACCCTTAATTACTTATTTAATAAATTAATTGTCCCATAATTAATTATCTCCAAAATTTATCCCCTGATTAATTACAAAAGTAATTACCCCAAATTACTTTACTTACAAATCATATTGTATTAATTACATTCAGCAATTATCATCTAATTACTTCCCCAAGTAATCCTGCTCCATTAATTACATTAAGTAATTTCATATCTCAAACCATCAAATGATTTGCTTAAATCAATTAAAATAAAGTAATTAACTTAATTCAATCATATCATCAAAATTAATAAGTAATTAATTTCTTAATTACTTTTATTAAGTAATTACTCTTAACAATTTACAATAGATTTATCTAAATTAATTAATCTAATTAATTAATAAAATTAATCACATTAATTAATTAAATTATAATCCTTAGTTAATTTTCTTCATTTACTAATAACATTTCTTAATTCACTTCTTAATTTATCCCTAATTATAAATTAATCTAAACTATTAATTTATAAATTAAATACATAAGTTATTCCTTAATTAACTTATTCATTTAATCATTTAAATACTTTAATTATTGCTAAGATAATTCACCTCTTTGTTAATGACTTCATTAATATTAAAGTGTATTATTACATTTTAAGTTCAAATTCAAATTCCATTTTGAATTTAAGATTCAAAAATGGTTATTGTTTAAACATTTACCACATTTGAATTCAATTTATAATCTTTTAAATAAATGCAATTAACATTTATTACTTACATATGAACTTATACAAGGAAAGCCCTTAAATTAAACTATTTAACTTTTAGTTAAAAATTAGCTTTTAAATTACATTGTATTTTTAACTTGCACATTCAAGTTAAACAATTTATTTAACTTATTTTTTTTAAAACATTCATATTTAAAAACTGATTTAAATTTTCAGATTTGAATTCAAGGTAAACTTGAGTCCATCAATTTATCTTTGACTTAAAACTTTGATGGAAACTTTCTTTTAATAACTTGAATTAAAAACTTGATTTTTCTAATCCAAATCCATTATAAAACCTTAAGATTCAAAAGTTCATTTGAATCTATACTTTAAATTTTTGAATTTGAATCACAGTTTAAATTCTGTTTTCAATCTTTAAAATCTGAAAACCTGTCATGTTTTTTAAACACGAAACACACCTTTAAACATTTTAAACTTTACCTCATTTCAAATTTGAATTCAAAAATAAACTTGAATTCAAACTTCAAACTGGATTTAAACTTTGTTTAAAACTAGTTTACAAATTTAAAGTTCATTTGAGCTTGTTAAAATATCTCAAACAACTATGCTTTCAGGTTTACACAAACTGGAACAAGATAGTTCATTTGCATTTGCTATCAGGTTATAGAAACTTGAACAAGGTAATTTCATTGCATTTGCAATCAGGTTATAGAACTGGAACAAGATAAAACAATTAAACTTGCTATCAGGTTATACCTCTGCACACATCAAAAACTCAACTGCATTGAAATGGCACGGTGCACGTGCACCGAGGCTCGGGCCATCTACGGCCACCCACGACAACTGCTAACCATCGGCAACCATCACCACATGGCATCACAATCACCAGAAACCATCACCACAACTCGAAACAAAAACGAGTTCGAAGCTTCAACCTGGAAAATACGCACAGGACCATCACCCAAACCTGTCAACGTGTCGTTCTCCCCACCTCGGCCACCTGAACTCGCGAAACTCCAACCATGAACTCGCCTTCGACCATGCTACCACCTTCCCAAACCGCGTGCAACTCGATGCACAGTGGAAGTCGTGGTGGTCAAAAGTTCGACCACCCTGAGACTTAGGGTTACCCACTGAACATCCTACGCCGCTGCCAACACGACGAACTGCAGCGCCATACACCATTTTTCCCAGCCTCTCCAGTCACTCGTCCATCACCTCAGAGAACCCCGAGCACTCCGGTCCCCTTGATCACCAGAAATCGGCAATAACTCAAATATTGATGAACCCAAAACCTCACTTGAACCTCTTTACTAAAAATAGTGATTTTGTTTTCAAAAATCGAGTTTTAGTCCTAGAATTCGATTCATATATCTGAATCCATGAATTATATTAATTGAGTTTTAACTTATTTTAGTTTCTACTGTTGTTTATATTTTTTTCCAAACTGTTATTACCCTTAAACAGTTTTTAAACTCAAGTCACTGCTAACCCAAACAATTTATGTTCAAGCTTATGTCTTGTTAAAGCTCGAATTAAATTCAAAATGAAAATTTTGATGTGGATTTAAAATCTGGAACTAAAGTCAGATAGAACAGAGATACTCACTACAGTATTCATATTGAACACAAAGCAATACAACTGAATTCCAGAGAAAAACTTGCAACATACATATCATGCATTCCTGTATAAATGCAGAGAGAAGCACCAATATATACATGCATTCAAACATAGAAATCCCAAAGATTTTATGCAACCAGATTACCACTTAAATTTTTCAAAATGAAGTTACTCACCAAAGATTGAAGAAAAGGAACAAAGCACCTTTGTTTGAAACACTGCACTTTAAAAACTGGGAATAACTTTGCTTCCAATCTTCTTGTTATTGATAGAGTTGTTTCAGTTGAAAAAAGAAAAAAAGAAAAAGCTTACTATGATAAACAAATGAAACGAGCAGATTGTATATATATAAAAAGAAGAGGGTTTACAGGGGTAGGGGATAACTGGGTTAAACAAATGCAGGAACAAAGATTTTGATCAGAGATTTTCTTTGCTTTGGCCAGATTTGTTTGCACACTGAAATGATATTTAACATCTCGGGTTGACTACAATTGCTGCTAAGATGAAGGCATTTAATGCCACTGTACTTTATGTCTCTACTATCCTTATCTTATTTTATTTTGCTTTGCATTTTTATTAGCCTGCACATTTAACTTTGCTTTTGTTTTAATTAGTTTTGCTTCTAAACTTACTTTTCTTAGCTTTGTATTTGTTTAGATTCTACAGGATACTGTCAATATTTTACTTTGTTTATTTTACTTTACTTATTTGTTATGCTAAGATGTTTTACTTTGCATTTGTATTATTACAGTCTGCATATTTCATATGTACTTATATTTGTTTACTTGCTCTTGCATCTTTACTTATAGGCAACATAATCATTACTCTGCCTGATTATGCTTTCATACCTATCTTAGTTTTGCTTTGCATCTATTTACAGGTTACATACAAACACATCTTTACTACCTGGCAGCTTTATACTTTATGTACATATTATTCTTTTTCTTGGATGCTTTTTATTATTTGTCTTTTTGTCTTAGTTACTTATATTGGTTTGTTACTTAACATACGTGCTTCTTTTTATTTCTCTTTTATCTTGTACTTGTTAATATAAATAAGGTTTATTTTAAATTTAAACATTTTTAAAAGATTTTGTATTTAAATATTCAAATTATAGCTTTCTCCAAAATACACATATATATAAATATTTCTATTTATTTTAAAAGCCTATTTGTAAAGATATTACATTTTAAATAAAACTCATTATCAAATTAAAATAATTTATAAAAGAAATTATCACTATATAAAATCATTGAAAAGTCTACTTGTTAATAAAATCATTTAAACAAATTTTAACTTAATCTTGAGTATATTTTGAAGCCAATTTGTTATTTATTTAATATTAAATTTAATCAAATTTCTAAATTACAAAAATATTAGAATTAGAAAACATAACTTTATTTATTAAATTAAAAACAAAAATTAACTATTTACAATATATATACAAATATATACATACATTATAAATAGAGAACAAGTTAAATTAGCTTTTAAAAGATAAATTATCAGTTAAATATTTATTTAAAAGAAGATTATTAAATCAATCCAAATATTATTAACAAATATTATCAAATCAATTTAATTTTAACGCAGATTATTAAATTGATATTGCCCCAAATTTCCGGGATGTCACATAATTAATTTATAACCGAGGGTTATAATTAATTAATTAAAGGTTAATTAATTGTAATTAAGGATTATTAGTTAAGTTATTAAAGATTAATTAATTTGTAATTAGAAATTACTTAATAAAGTAATTAGAGGTTGATTAATTGGTAATCAAGAAATACTTAATTAAGTTTTATTAATTAATAATTAGTTTTATTAATTAATAATGAAGAGATAATTAATCTATAATTAAAGATTAATTAAGGATTAATTAACTATTAATTAAGGGTTGATTAACTGGTAATTAAGAAGTATTAATTTGTAATTAAGCTATGTTAATTAATAATTAAGGTTTATTAATTAATGGTTAAGGAATTAATTAATCTGTAATTAAAGATTTAATTAATTTGTTTTAAGGGTAATTAAGGGATGAATTACCCAATTGTAATTAATTTGTTAATTAATTAAAGATAATCTCTTGGTGATTAATTAAGTATAAATACTTAATGAGATTAATAAGTGTAATTATTTATTGAAGTTAATGTATAATTAAAGGATGTAATTGATTAAAGGGAATTACTTAATGAGAAGTAATTAAAGGGTAATTACTTAGTAGAAGTAATTAAAGATTAATTACTTGGTGTAATTAATCAAAGGATTAATAATTAATTAAGGAGTTAATTAATTAAAGAAGTAATTATAGAAAAGTAATTACTGTTTATGATTAATTAAGTTTGATTAATGGATGTAATTAATTATTAAAAATAATTAATTAAGGATCATTAATTAATGTAATTGAATATTAATTAATGAGAGTAATTAAAGGTTGATTACTATAAACGGTTAAGGATAATTAATTTTGTGAAATTAATTAAAGGATAATTACTTTGTGTAATTGAAGAACAATTAATCAAGGTGATTAATTAAGATGGGTATTTAAAGGATATTAATTAATTAAGAGGTTCGTAATTAATTAATGATTGATTAAGCAAAGTTGATGATTAATTTTTACGTAATTGATTTAATTTAAGTTAAATAAATTAATTATAATAGGGATTAATAATTGTTGCTTATGGATGATTGTTTGAGTAGAATATCTGAATTGGATGATATCTATTAGATGAAAAGCTATGATATTCTGTGATATGATATTTGATATATTAGTGATAAATGTGTGATATTTATCTGTGTTAATGCTGTGTGAATTCAATTATTGAATTAAATTGATTTGTTTAAACCTTTAAACAACTTGGCCTTTAAAATACGTTTTGGATTTCGATTAGCCCGGGATGGGGTTTCCAAATTTGGATATCCGAAAACCACATCGATCCAAATTAACGTTAGGCCATGAACCTCAAGTGAAGATGAAGATTCAAAGTGCAAGGGTTATTGTCGTTAACTCTGAGGTGATTCCAAAATGAGTGTAACGAGATAATGCCTTCGGTTTCGTTCGAACCCGGAACGAACTTATATGGATTGAATGCTTTTAGAACATCATCAGGTAGACGACGAGCATTCTAAGATAGATGTGTTCTATAAAGGTAATCGTAGCCTCAAGCCTCATCAACCGAGAATGGATGAAACAGGGGAGGTGCAGCAAGGCTAAGTGGGTAGCACCTAAGTAGGACGAGATTTTCCCCTGTCTAAAGGTCTCTTTTATTCGGTTGTGTGGGCAGTTGTTGAGCTCCAACTGCCGGGGTTGTCTTGTTCAGGACTGTCCAGTAAGGGATGGTTCCGGCCTTATGTTGCAGGGGATTGGGAGTAATCCTCGGTACGTTGATCCAGGCCACGTACTGTGACGGGCGGTACCCCAGTAACCCTGCCATTGATGGAAATCCTATCTCCAATAAGTGCCCTTGGATTTGATTGTATACTTATTTAGCTGAATTTAATAAATGTAACAATTTCAACTATTTTCTATTTACTTGAAAACCCTAGACCCTATTATAATATCACAAAATTTCCTATTAAAGTTTTGGTTAGCGTAAGGTAAAAACTTACCCATGTTTATGTGTGGGAAGTCTTACGTGATACCTTTTGTTTTCAAAGGTTTTTAAAGTTAAGAAACTTTAACCCGTTTACTCACACCAAATCCATGTCTGATCCGGAGTTTATTTCTGTTTTATTAAACTCTTGGGTACTCAAATTTTTACGAGTAGCAAGGGATTCAGATTAGCTTTGATGAATTCTGGAGGAGATATGGAGAAGGAGGCTTCAGCGTTGTAGATAGATAGTAGTTCCACTATGTTGATCTCTATGTTGGTATCTGTATTGTATATTGAGTTGTATAACTAGACAGGTATTTATAACTATCTAGTATGTGTTGTATAAGCTGCGTAACTCTGATGTATATGATACTATGTAATATTTATGCGATTAATATAGTTTATTCATTCCGCTATTGAGATTCTGTTGTTGTTTCTTTCTTTCTTCTCTATCTTTCTTTTTCTATCCCTTTCTTTCTTAATAACGATGTGTCTTATTGTGGAGAATAAGGCGGGTCATTTCATTTGGTATCGGAGTGCTAGGTTGAGTGAATACCTAGGCTTTAGAGTGATTTCTTTCTTAAGATAGCGTACTTGTAATTTTGTGTGTGTGTGTATATATATCTATATTTCTACCAATTTGTTGGATTACCTGTTCGGGTTTTCTAGTATGAGTTCTAGAGGCAGGAAGGGTAGTGCTGTGTGTAGCACGACTACCAATGGAAGAATTCCTAGTGTTGAGGTTGGAAGAGTATTTGTCGAGACTGTAGACCCAATCTTGAGTAAGCTTTGTTATAGTGTAAGGATTTCACTAATCTTTGAAGGAAACCTGTTAAGGTTCGAACTCTATCATTTGAAGTATAAGTTTAATCGTGCTCGTATGAGCGGATTTTCGAGAGTTTGGATCAGTTGGTTGAGCAGAAGCGAGTAATGGTATTTTGGCAAATTCAGGAAGAAGCAGCTGTGTGGTGAGACGCAATGACTGTGGATGTTTCCACAGATGTTTCTTTTGTGGCAAGTTTGAGGAAGTATGTCTGCATCAGTGATGAGACTGAGTCCCGTAGAGTGTTGTGTTTGGTTTGAGGCCGAGTTTCTTGAGCAGGTGTCTTCCCATCTCAAGGCTTTTTATTGGTTGATGTGGTTTTTAGGCTCGAAGAGTTTTGGATAAGGAAGTCTTTGGGATCAGTGGTAGCGTTGCAGCTCGAAATGTTTGGTGTGCCTGCAAGAAGATATTTGGCTTTGCATTTTCTTAGAGGTGCAGATCAGAAGCAGCAGAGTGGACCTGTTTCTTCGATGAATTGATCAAGGATAAGCTGTTCTGATTAGTGAAGATTAAGGTATCTTTGGATATTGAATTGGATGGGATCACAAAAGTGACTTGCGATAGTTGAGTGTTCTCTTGAATAATCTTTTGCATGGGATTGTGAGATCTTCGAAGGATGTAGGAGTTATAGTGTTTTTAGAGATTTTCCGGATGTCTTCTGGGAAGTCTGAGGTTTATCTATATTGGAGATTGAGTTATGTATCGACTTGATTCATGGAGCTACTAGTGGTTCAGCTAGGTAGAAGGATGTTTCCTAGGATGGGGCTTTGGTGAAGCAGCTCTGGATTTCTTGATGCTTCCGTGTTTTCTCTTTGTGGGTCTGAGAAACCTTATTTCTAGGATGTGTTGTCTAGTCTGTGCTCGTGTTCATCAACGACATTCTTATCTGCTCCAAATTAGAGTTGCGCAACGAAATCATGGTGGCAGCTGTTCTAGAGTGGAAGAAACCGGAATTTGCAGTGTTTAGGATTAAAGGGTTTCTACAGGAAGTTTTTAAGATCTAAAGGTCAGATTGGTGAGTGCACCTGTTTTGTCTTTTCCACATAGGAGAATTAAGTTTGAGGTCTTCTGATATTTGTGAAGTGGAGCTTGTGTTCTTGATTTTGGTAGATCTTTAGAGGATCATTTTGTTGAGTTATATTTGGTCCAGTTGTTTCAAGAAGCATCAGCGAAGGTTGAGCGGATCAAGGAAGGATGTAGGCAGCCCAGGATCGTCAAAAGTGTTTTTTGGTTAAGAGATGATGGAATTTGGAATTCGAAGCTAGAGCTTTGAATACTGGAAAGCTAACTCAGAAATATTTTGGATCTTTCTGTATTCCTGTAAGGATAAGTGTTGGCCTACAGGAGTTGAATTGCCAGTTTGGAAGACTGGGATTCAATGTATTTCACGTATGTCTGAGGAAGTATGTGTTTGGTCTATCACTGGTTTTGGGACCAGCAGTTCAGAAGGATTTGGATGTTGTGTCGATCTGGACTGTGGTTTGATCTTGTGTAGATTGTAGATCTAGATGAGTAGGAGCTCAGTAGTTTAGTTGTGTAGCTAGTTTGGATTTAGTAGAGCAAGTATTCCAGTATGTGTATCTGGGAAACTCGGGATAGTTTTAGGAAGCTTATACAGATCTATGTCCGGATAGCTAGAATTATTTGTTTGGATGAAATTGTTTGTTTGGTTGTTTGTGTATGGTTGATATGTATGTTTGAAATTGTTTGAAGTATAACAAAACTTTGGGATTATCTTTTGTTTAAATTTCGGGGACGAAATTCTTTTAAGGGGGGAGGAATGTGATATCCCGGAATTTCAAGCAATTTGAATGTGATAATCTCTATTATTAAATAAATTAAAATTGGTAAATATTATTTTAAATAATAATAATGTGATGGTTTTAATGATAGTATAAATAGGTTTTTAAATAGAATAATTATTTTTACAAATTTAGTTTGGTTGTTTTATAACTAGAATTTTAAATAGACTTATTATCTTCAAATTTAAATAAGTATTGTTTAAATGTATATGTATATATATTTATTTAAGTTAATTTAAAAAAATAGAATTATTATTTTCAAATTTAATAACGTGTTTGTTTAATTTAATATATATATGTTTTAGTTGATTTTAAATTGGATTTTTAAATTTGAATTTGAATTTAATATTTGGATTTAAATTTTAATTTAAAGGATAATTACTTTGAAATAGTTTAGATATAAAAATATATGAATAAAGTTTTCATTAGAATATAATCTGTTTTATATTGTTTTTCGTTAAAAGAATTTATTTATATAAATTTAGAAAGTATTTATTTAAAGAGCAAATAAATACAAAAGTTTTATGTTCACATTTATAAATGGATTAAATACACTATGTATGATTTTACTTAAAATATGATTGGTTTTATTTTAATTTCTTTTTAAAGGTTTTATTTTCATAAATTTACAAAAGCATTTATTAATTAGAAATGTGTTAATTCATTAGGAAATTTATATAAATTTTTTTAACTCATTTTAAATATATATAAAAAATAAATAAATACATGTGTTAATCTATAAACATCCTTAGTAGCATGTGTTAGATAGTTAAGTATGGTATAAGACAAGTGTCATCCCTTGGATTTTATTTTACTTAATTTTTATAAAATCATAAATTAGATTGTATAAACAAACATCTTCCATTTCTTTTTCTTTTTCTAATCTCATTTCCAAACAAAGCAAATCTTGTAAAGAAAATCTCAGATCAAAACTGAGAAAAACTGTAAACACTTTCACAAATCAAAACAAAAATCCTTATAAATCACTTTCCAAAATCAAAATACTAAAACCTATCATCAAATTTTCAAAGCAAACCTGTCAACAAATTTTGAAAGCAAACCTGTAACCCATTTTCAAAGCAAGATAATCAAAGCTTGCAAGTTTCAATTTGATAATGCAATCTGGAGTTTCAAAGCTATCAGTAGGATTCAGTTTCAACCTGCATCAATTAAACAAGAATCAAAGTTTTAAGGCAATTCAAGTTTTCAACTGCAACCCAGTTTTTCAAAGAATCATCTTTTCTGTTCACTAATCAAAGCTAATTCAAAGGCTTCAACCTAGTTTTTAACTCCCTGCTTTTGAAAAAAAAAGGTGAGTAAATTTTTAAATTTAAAACTTAAGTAATATGTGAATTGACGTGTGATGATTGCTTTGCATATTTGAATGTATGAAAGCCTTGTGTATTCCTGTTGATTTTTAAACATCTCGGTTCTTAGTTTAGGCCTTTTTTTTAAAACTGTGTATATGAAACACCTTCAGATTTGATGCATATGACATATGGTTGAAATAAACTGGTGATGTATGTTTGAAAATGCATTTGCATGATGATTTTAAGATTCTGGAACATATTTATATGTACGATGATGTTGTGTATTGGTTGTGCATGTCCGAAAAATCAGACATATGAGATTTTTTCCAGGTTACATGCATTAAATTTGTTCAAAAATCCTTTTCAATCCCTCTGATTTATTTTAAACAATAGTTTCTAAACAAAAATGTTAGATTTAACAAAATTCAAACCTTAAAAATAGTTTAAAGTAAAATATAGCAAAACTTCTCTTGAAATTTGGAATTATGACAAAAATTCTAAACAAGTTAAAATTCAAATATCATAATTTGATGTTTCAAGATCATAACTCGAATCCATTTAAAAAGTTATGATTTTTAAAACTAAAATCAAGTTTTTTAATAATGCATTGAGTTTGCATTATGAATTTGCCTGGAAGATTGTTTTTGGGAAATCCTGTTTGATCTAGATAATCGAGCAGGTCTTGGTTTCCACCGGAGATGGTGGAGTGATCGGGAAGGCTGGGAAAATTATTGGGTGGAGCTCCAGATCACCGTGGCGACGACGGTGAGTTGTGGAAGATTTTAACCCTAGTTTTTGTCGAGCTTGCAATTATGGGTGCTGCGTCATTTCTAAGGCATCGAGCTGCTTGGGATTTGGAAGGTGGCTGCGTGGATGTTTCATGGAGATGTGGCCGGAGTTTGGGAGGCTCTGGTGGTCGGCGACGTCGATGCGGTTTTTTTTTTCAGGTAGTGGTTTTTGTTCGAGGTTCATCTGTGAAGCTCGTTTTTGATTTGGGTTATGTGGTGGCATAAAGATGGTCGGAATCGGCAGTAGGGTGGATCGTTGACGTGTAAGAAGTGTTGGAGTTGGTCGCGACAGTGTTGATCGCTGGTACATATGCACAGGCAGGTTGTGTCAGTGGGTAGTGTATTGTTTGGGAAGATGGTTTATCTCAAGTTGTAACTCGAGTATGTGGGATGTTCGCTCGAGTTCAAACTCAAGTAATTCCTGGGTGTTTTTAAAACTTGTTAACAGTTTTGGTTACAGGTTTTATAATTTAAAACTTAAACTAAAACTAAACTAATTTTGAAATGGGAAGGGGGACTCGGGTTAGACCCGAGTGATCTTCGGGTATGACCCGAAGCTAGTGATAAGCAAATTTTAAAAAGGATTTTAGAACTTGTTTTTTTTTTAAATTTAAAAATGAAATTAGTTTTAAAACTTTATTATAGAAGTTACTTATATAATTGTTGTTACTTTAGCATTGTTTAAGAAGTTTTGAAAACTTTATCAAATTTAAATTTTGTTAAATTAAGTTAAAGTTATTTTAAAATTTAAGTAGAATGAAATTTTAAAGATTTTATAAAAAACAAGCTTATTAATTTAAATTGAAAACTAGATTTTAAACTGCCATTTGATAATATTTTTAAAGCATTTAAAAGTAAGTTGTGTTTTGAAACTTTTAATTATCAAGTTGAATGAGTATTCTAAACTTAATTAATGATTTAATTAAGTAAAGTTATTTTTAAATAAAATGTTTTAATGATAATCAAGGCATAAATAAGATAAGGTTTTATCTTAAGATAATTGTGGTTTTAATAATTTGAGATTAATTAAGCTAATTTAGAAATTTATGTATAATTAATTAACTTAATTAATTTGGTATAAAGGGCTAATTAAAGTAATTAATTAAGAATAATTAATTATTTTAATTAACTAATGATTAAGGATTTAATTAATTTACAATTGAGGGTTATAATTAATTAATTAAATGTTAATTAATTATAATTAAGGATTATTAATTAAATAATTAAAGATTAATTAATTTGTAATTAGAAATTACTTAATAAAGTAATTAGAGGTTGATTAATTGGTAAATAAGAAATACTTAATTAAGTTTTATTAATTAATAATTAAATTTTATTAATTAATAATTAAGAGATAATTAATCTATAATTAAAGATTAATTAAGGGTTAATTAACTGTTAATTAAGGGTTTATTAACTGGTAATTAAGAAGTAATTAATTTGTAATTAAGTTATATTAATTAATAATTAAGGTTTATTAATTAATGGTTAAGGAATTAATTAATCTATAATTAAGATTTAATTAATTTGTTTTAAGGGTAACTAAGGGATGAATTACCCAATTGTAATTAATTTGTTAATTAATTAAAGATAATCTCCTGGTGATTAATTAAGTATAAATACTTAATGAGATTAATAAGTGTATAATTACTTAGTGAAGTAATTATAATTGATTAAAGGGAATTACTTAATGAGAAGTAATTAAAGGGTAATTACTAGGTAGAGGTAATTAAGGATTAATTACTTGGTGTAGTTAATAATTAATCAAGGAATTAATTAATTAAGTAATTATAGAAAAGTAATTACTGTTTATGATTAGCTGAGGTTGATTAATGGACGTAATTAATTATTGGAAATAATTAATTAAGGATCATTAATTAATGTAATTAAATATTAATTAATGAGAGTAATTAAAGGTTAATTACTGTAAATTGTTAAGGATAATTAATTTATGAAATTAATTAAAGGATAATTACTTTATGTAATTGAAGAATAATTAATCAAGGTGATTAATTAAGATGGGTATTTAAAGGATATTAATTAATTAAGAGGTTCGTAATTAATTAATGATTGATTAAGCAAAGTTGATGATTAATTCCTAAGTAACTAATTTAATTTAAGTTAATTAAATTAATTATAATAGGGACTAATAATTATTGCTTATGGGTGATTGTTTGAGTAGAATATCGGAACTGGATGATATGTTGTGATATTCAGTGATATAATATTTGATATATCAGTGATAAATGTGTGATATTTATCTGTGTTAATGCTGTGTGAATTTAAGTATTGAATTGAATTGAATTGTTTAAACCTATAAACAACTTGGCCTTTAAAATACGTTTTTGATTTTGGTGAGACGATCGAGTTTCGAAATTTGGATATCCGAAAACCACATCGATCCAAATTAACGTTAGGCCATGAATCTCAACTGAAGATGAAGATTCAGAGTGCAAGGGTTATTGTCGTTAACTCTAAGGGTGATTCCAAAATGACTGTAACGAGATAATGCCTTCGGTTTTGTTTGAATCCAGAACGAACTTGTATGGATTGAATGCTTTCAGAACATCATCAGGTGGACGATGAGCATTCTAAGATATATATGTTCTATAAAGGTAATCGTAGCCTCAAGCATCATCAACCAGGAATGGCTAAAATAGGGGAGGTGTAGCAAGGCTAAGTAGGATGAGATTTTCCCCTGTCTAGAGGTCCCTTTTATTCGGCTGTGTGGGCAGTTGTTGAGCTCCAACAGTCGGGGTTGTCTTGTTCGAGACTGTCCAGTAAGGGATGGTTCCGACCTTGTGTTGTAGGGGATTCAGAGTAATCCTCAGTACATTGATCTAGGCCACGTACTGTGACGGGCGGTACCCCAGTAGCTCTGCCATTAATGGAAACCCAATCTCCAATTAGTGCCATCGGATTTGATTGTATACTTTTGTAGCTGGAATTTAATAAATGTAACAATTTCGGCTATTTTCTATTTACGTGAAACCCTAGACCCTATTATAATATCACAAAATTTCCTATCAAAGTTTTGGTTAGCGTAAGGTAAAAACTTACCCATGTTTATGTGTGGGAAGTCTTACGTGATACCTTTTGTTTTCAAAGGTTTTTAAAGTTAAGCAACTTTAACCCGTTTACTCACACCAGACCCATGTCTGACCTGGAGTTTATTTCTGTTTTATTAAACTCTTGGATACTCAAAATTTTACGAGTACCCAAGGGATTCAGGTTAGCATTGACGAATTCTGGCGGAAATATGGAGCAGGAGGCTTCAGCTTTGTAGGTAGATAGTAGTTCCGCTGTGTTGATCTCTGTGTTGGTATCTGTACTGTATATTGAGTTGTATAACTAGACAGGTGTTTATAACTGTCTAGTGTGTGTTGTATAAGCTGTGTAACTTTGATATATATGATACTATGTAATATTTATGTGATTAATATAATTTATTCATTCCGATGTTGGGATTCTGTTGTTGTTTCTTTCTTTCTTCTCTATCTTTCTTTTTCTATCCCTTTCTTTCTTAATAATGATGCGTCTTATTGTGGAGAATAAGGCGGGTCGTTTCACAGACAGGATGCCACACAAAAGATCAATCAAGTGAGATCGATTTCTTAGGAGCTTCTCAAATAGAGTCGGGATTTAACAAAATTTTATCCCAGTTTCATCCAACTAGATAATTGTCAACATGAATTTTCGTATGTCACTATGGAAGGAGCCACACCTACATTAGATTGACACCATGGAGGTAAGAAAACTCAATAAGAGGTAGGTTGTTTCCTCAATACCACTAACCCAAATGACCGCATAAATGCAAGTCGCTAGATAATTGCACAAAAGCAAGGCAAACTCAAAGAATGGATTTTTGTACTCCTATTTAACTAAACAAATATTTCCAAGGTTATCAAAATCGTTTTACTACATAATCAAATTCTCAAATTTCAACATTTTGAAAATTTTCAAAACCTCTTTCAAAAATCCAATTTAATCTCTAAACTCTTTAGTTAAAGTGAATAAAATGTTTCACTCCTAAATTCTACCAAAATATATTCAGTTTAAAACATATATTTATACCAAACATCAATTCTATTACATTCACAAAATAGGTAGACTACCCAAGACCACAAAGAAAACAAGTAAATTCCAATTACAAACCTTCTATAAAGAAAACAAATTTTGACATAGAAAACTTTAAAATAAGAGAACTCTAATAAGTAAAAGTTATTTTACAAAGTCTTAGCTTTCTAGCAATATAAAGATCATCAAAATCGGATTCCGGTTCGAAAGTTATGCAGAATTTTCTTTCAGCACAAATTTTAAAAACTTATAAGACAGAAATGTTTATTCACTTTCAAACCTATTTTAGATAGAATAAAAAGCAAAATCTTCCAATGTGGTAAAAAGAAAATTTATAACTTTCTAAGAGCTCTTCCGTTTGCAAAAAGTTTGAACTCATTCGGACTTACAAATCTCAAGCTATAGTTGTTTTAGCACAGCACTTTTCAAACCAAATTTTATCTTTCAAATCAATTTAAATTTTGAAATTTTCCCAAACCATTTAAATTTCAAATCACATTTTCTGCTAAACTATTTATTAAATGATCTTCTTTTTCTCAGAAAGCTAAGACATACCAAAATATGATCAACTTTATATAATCAACATAAAAGAAATAATTCATTAATTGGAAAAAAATTGATTACTTTCCAAAATCAAACTTTAAAGTAACTTACTAAGAAAACTCATTTTATAAGAGATAACTAATCTCTTCTATTTCAAAAGATGATTATTGATTACCCATACAATAAATTTTGGAATATATATATTTATATATATATATATATATATATATATATTTTAAAATCATTCTCGCAATTAAAATGATTATACTACATAAATTATTCATTTATCAAAACAATTCAAATTCACATTTCCACTTTATCACAAAATTATATTTCCATCTAATTATCAGCATGAAACTAATTAACGTTAACAATTAATTTGAACTTGTTTCCAAAAGAATTTTACAAATTCACACCAACAAATTTTTAATATAACCAAGATTCAAAAAAGAAACTAGATCACAAACTCATGCTAAGAAACATCTTTCTCTTCCTCAAACATCAGTAGGTTCATTCTCTTTCATTGTAAAATAAACTGAGAAACCATTCCTCTTTCTAAACCCTAAAGCTCTAAATCTTCGATTCTTACATTAATTTGCTGATTTTAATCAAAATAAAGCTATATTTCTTAGGTAATCAACTCCAAAACTTATTTTATTTCATCAAATTTTGATTTTGCAAAGGTAGATTGTTTATAGTTGGGTTTCCTTGCTTGCATTTTGCTGTAATGTTGTTTTATAGGTTCTAGAAGCTAAAATCAAGTGGAAGCTCCCATCTTTCTTCAAATTTCCAAGGGTTTTCTCTATAAATTGCTGAGATGAGTTGAAATCTCACACAAACTAGCTAAACAAAGCAAAATCACAAGCTGAAACTGGCAAAAATAGTTTACTGTAAATGAATATTGTGTTGTTTGAATTTACAATAAAAACAGTTTTGAGTTGCTTCTTTATATGACCATATCTTCTTATTCCTATGTCGAAATTCATCGATTTTTTTTGTTTGAAAGTTAAAGTTTTCTACTATGTGCATACCAATTTTCAGTTCAATCTGAGGTTGTTTGGTCCTCTGTTTCATGCCTGTAAGTTGAACCTTAAAAGATTTTCAAGCCTGTACACATTCCCATTTTCTGAGCTACTGCAAATATGGCCCAGTCCATGTTTGAGATAGCGTATCTCTTTCCTTTCTTGTCAGAATTCATTAATTGTTTTTATTTGAAAGTTCAAGTTTTCTGCTATGTGCATACCAATTTTTAATTAAATTAAGAGAAAGTAACTTAACTAATGCAAGGGAAAAGAAAATAGTTGAAATTGGAAGTTAAATAATAAATTAATGAAACTTATTTAACTAACTACTAAATAAAAGAATAATGCAAAATGTAGGTTTCGAAAAGGATATGATTTTTTTGGAAAATGAAATTCAGTAGACAGTGGACATAGTTATGGAGAGGTAAGCCATTGGTGGATGTTCTTAGTCCTTGAAAACCGAAATTTAAAATTCAACAAGTGTGTTGGTTGATATTAATAAGAAAGAAAAGTTTTCGATAACTTAAAATTTTACCACACATTTAAATGTAGCCTATTATGGACGTGGATTGTTAACTAAACCCTGATATCAAAAATGTGAAAAGTTATTTGTAAAATGTAATTATACATATATTTTGAAAAAGAAAAATTTTGTGAAAAATTTATTTATGAAAAGTTTTCATTATAAATTATACAACCTTAAAAGGGAAATATACATATCTTTGGAAATACTGTAAAAGTTACGGATTTCAAGTTCTATAAATTTTAAAATACCATAAGTTGACATTAAGGAATAATCAGTAAGTTGATTAGTGTAGATCTTACTACGTAACAGTAGTTGCAGTAAAATTGGTACGTTGAGTGACAAGGAAGTTGTCATGTTTATGGAAGTTTTTGAGGAACAATGCCCAATAGGGAAATTTAAAAAGATTATTTTTGAAATAGTAATGTTTTTGAACTTTAAAAATAAAAGTTGCTTATGCAAACTATACTTAGAAAAGTTGGAAAAGTAATGGAGGCAAAAGAGAAGATTCCAAGTTAAAAGGGAAAAAGGGTACATAAGAGAAGAATGGAAATATGGAATTTTCCATCTCGACCCTTTCCAAGCATAAAAAAATAAATATGGATGTTAGCAATAGTGTGCTAAGAAATTGGATTGTAAGAATTGTATGAAAAATTGGTTGAACTATGCTTCTACTTATAAAGTGTGGGAAATCTGATAAAAAACTGTTTTGATTTTTCAAAAAGTTAAATTCATATAGAACTTTGAGTATATTTATGATGCCAGCATCTTGTTTTTGATACTGATTTAAAAAGCAATCGTTTACACAAGAGGTGCCAATTAGGAATCATTATTCATACATATCGTGTGTATTGTGATGCATTATGCATATGTACACGGATTGTTGCAAAATTGGTTATACACTAATTTTTATTGTAGAATAGATGTGCGATGGTTTGCACGATAGATCCCTTATGGGATTTCGAGGATGAAATTCATTTAAGAAAGGAGAACATAATACCCCAAGTTTTTATGGTAATTAATAAAAATTGAAATTAAAAAATAATAAACAAGCGAAAAATGGAATTTGGCCATGATTTTTATACTATTGGATTTATGGTGATTTTCTGATCAATTTTCATATAATTTTTTTTCTAATCGAGTTTCAAATGAAAAAGTTATCAACGTTTGAATTTTCGTAACTTGAAATAATTATATGTGTAATTAAGAAAATAATTTAAAATTAGTTAATGACGGATTAACGCTGTTAAACTAAACGGTTGCTTAACAGTTAAGAAAGATTAATTAAGGTAGAAGATAACTGTAATTAATGTTTATTTAATAATGAAGGAAACAAATCAACGCAAAAATCAAAACATACGAAAATATAAGGGGCGGGTCGACCATGACCTAGCCACGGTCGACCGTGAGCGACGGAGCTAAGGCTTGGGGAGGTTGACCCATCTATTTGTGAAGGGGACGACAATTGTTGGCCATGTTGTAACAACCCGCATATTTTACGATTGTGTATTTAAATATATTTTTTAAATATAGCATCGTTAGTCGGATTTTAGTCCGAAAAGCTACCTTTTGCAAACGGTCGAATTAGGACTCGAGACCACCCCCATCGAATTCAAAATGATGTTTGCGACCTTTTGAGTATAAACTTCGATATGTTTGGAGATAGTAGAATTTTGCTACTTTTCACTTAGCGCTTTGGGTTGGGTTTCGGCCCATTAACCCCATTTATTACTCTAGCTCAGTCCACCTCTCCTCTTCACTTCATTCTTATTTTCCTAATACTCAAGCTTTAGCATCAATGGAGAGAGGAATGGGAAATTAAAACTCCAAGCCCTAATCATCTTTGCAAATTCAAGTTCTAGCTCCAAATTCATAGAAGAAGCTTTGATAAGCCTTCTCTTCTTCTTCTCCAACTCATTCTCATTTCAATTACAGAAATTCCTAAACCTAACTTAGGAAATGTTTCTCTTTTAAGCTTAGATTCAAGCTTGTTGGGTTGGAATTGAAGAGTGATTGTTCTTTCCATTGCTCTATGGCTTCTTCTTCATTTGTTTTGTGTAAAAAAGTGAGATTTTTATCTCACATCTATAACTATATCTATCCTTGTTGGTAGGTATGAATTCCTAACACTTATTCATATGCATTTGCTTTTGATTTGGATTGCTTTGGTGAATATTCCAATTTTTGGTGTTTTGAAAGCAAATTTTATGAAAATCCTATTATGGATATTTGGACGTTGATATTCGAGGCGTATCGAAGAGCCTTTAAGGCTGGGATGTCGCTTGGCATAAATTCTTAGTCGTCGTTGCTCGTCAGATCGCTTTCGATATTCGTTTTGCCCATTTTTGGCCTAGGTTCAAGAAAGGCCTGATAAACAGGTTTCAGACGTCTGAATGCTCCTTTTCAGACGTCTGAATATCATACTGGGAAAATTTCTATTCCCAGATTCAGACGTCTGAATCAATATTTCCAGACGTCTGAATTGGGTCGAATTGAACCAGAAAGAAAATAGGCTAAATTAGCTATTTTCAGACGTTTGAAATATATGGTTCAAACGTCTGAGTTATGTTCTGAAAAATATTTTATTTTCCAGATTCAGACGTCTGAACCCTACCCTTCAGACATCTGAATCTACCTGTTTTTTCTTGTTTTGCCTATTTAGCTTGAGTTTCCAAATTTAATCAATTCGTGTTGTTTCCTTTTTGTTGTTATCATTTATTATCGACTTTGATGACATTTTCTTCAGGATTTTTGGGAATATCCATTTCAATGGATTCGGTATCACTTTCTTTGGATTTTATTCACGTCTTCGGATATGAATTTTGGTGATTGATTGTTCTACAGTTATTTTTGTGATTTGTCACTTTAAAAATATAAAGGTTTCAATACTAGCAGTAAATATCAAAACTCTTTCATGAAGACGATTTCAACACTATTTTATTACAAAGCTCGTTTCTTAAACCGTTTTCTAATCTACTAGTATATACAAACCTTTACCTCACTCATATGAGAAATCTAATGAAACGACTTGGTAAAACAAGTGGTATGAAATGCTTGCGTTTACTTTGTCGGTTAATTCTTGGACTTGTTCGATTGAAACTCTTGTGACAACTTTCGAGTGGAAATCTACAATTTGTTCATAAATATTTAAGTTAAGCCAGTGGTTATGGGTCATGAAGCTAAACTCATCTATTTACTAGCTTAGTGCAATTGACACTTCTTGATGATCGATGATGATCATTTTTGTGATTTAGACTAGCATTGTGCAATGTCTCTTTGTCTGCGAGGGAGACTAAACCCCCTTTTTGTGGAGTTTCGACTCAATTTGATGGGGTAGCGACCCATGGTCTTCGGGCCGTTTTGAGGAGCCTCGACTCAAAAATTAATGGTTAGCAACCATGGAATAGCATTTCGTTTTGTGATACACGTGTTGGTGAGCTTTCATGCTCCTATTTTGTGATAGGCCTCCCTCCTTTTTGTGATTTTTGGATTTCTACCTGATGATTTCTAGAATTTTTGTTTCACCAATTTTCGTGATTTACTTTGCTAAGCTTTATCAATATTTGTGCATTGGTGAATTTGTGTGTCAGTAACTTTTGTGATTGGCATTGATATAATTGTCAATGTTTATGGTTTGGTGAACAAAAATAAAGAATATGACATTCTTTTCTGTGTTTGGAGATTTCTTGAGATGTTGTATGATTTTCGTGTTGTCTAGGGTATATGTGTCATTGAATGGCATTATTGTCATTATACGTTTTTGTCACATCTCATATTCTATCTCATTTTATCTGATATTTATAGTTAGACTGATCCGTTTATTATTTTCTTATTAAATAATACTCGGGTCAGATCGAGATGTTACAGGTGCATCTGCTTGACTTCCCATCCGGGATTATTATTCTGACTTTTGGCTAACTACTTAGATTAGTAGTTTATTTTGTTGTATACATTTGAGATATAGACTCCATGATGTATACTTATTCTTTTGTGCAGCACTGTAACTATTCTTTTGCGATATTGTGGATCTTGTTTGACCACTACTCTAATATACACTTTTATGTGTAATATTCATATCTGTTTCCGTCTTTGAGATATGAACTTCTGTGAATGATTTGTGTTATGTTTATTTCTATATTTGTTCCCAAAGACCATAGAGCCACTGTGTAGTAGCTTTGAGTTTGTATCGGCATGTCGGGTTTCAATGTATGTTGTACTATTTGACATACTGGTGCTCGCGCAAAGCAATTACATGGATGGTCGCTCCTCAACAGCCTTATTCTCCGTGCTAGTTGACGCATTACTCCATAGTGTCCTTGGCTAGCGTGGGTATAGAGGTGGGGCGTCACAGCTTGGTATCAGAGCCAAATTTAGAAACAATATAGAATAATCTAGCAAGGATCATCGTCCTAAGTCTTTCTTAGGAGTCGTGCCTTAGGATTTAAATCGAGTCATTGGACCCGTTCTATCCTATTTTCTTTGTGATGCCTTGTTTTATCAATCATTATTCTTTGATATTCATTTTGTGAATAACCTTTTTCTTCTTCTTTCTTTCTTTCGTAAAGAAGAGAAATGGTTAGACCTGGCTATTCCTGTGCCGGTCAATCTAGTGCTACTCCCCAAGATGGAGTATTTATGTCTGCACAACAACTTCTTAATCTTGTAAACAATGCTCAAGCAGCTGGTTCTATTCCGGAGCCTACTCACCCTAAGTCTGGATTTGCACGCTTGTACAACGATTATACCAACTTGGGTGGGAAGCCATTCAAAGGTTCTGAAACCATTATTGAAGTCCAAGCTTGACTAAGAACATGCGATCAAATCTTTTCTCGCATGAATCTTATTGATCTTCACCGAGTTCAGGTGGCCTCTAGTATGCTCCAAGAAAGAGCATTAGATTGGTACGAGCTTCTGATTTCTGAAATGAATGAAACGGATCTTACCTGGGAGAAATTCCGGGGACGATTCGAATTAAAGTTTATGCCAGAAGCTGAGAAGGTGACATTGGCTCGCCGTTTCATAGACCTGGTTCAAGGTGAATCCTCTGTGGCAGATTATGTCGCATTCTTCGAGTCACTTTCCAAATACGGGATCGAATACAAAAACACCCCATTGAAGAAGAACCAAAGATTCGTCTATGGCTTGAAAAAAATCTCAAGAAGTCATTACTTCTAAAATTAGAAGTTTCTTTTGATCAACTCATTGATATCGCTCTTCGTCTTGAAGAGGCGGATAGGGAGATTGATGTTGAAGTTGGGAGTGCCAGACCGAACTTCAACAACAACAAGAAAAGGCCTAATAAATTTAAAGGTCCTTATCCCAATAAAAATGGAAAACAAGCATCTCTGGAAGCGAAGACTTCTGCCTCTAGTGGTGGGCAATGCTACAACTGTGGTTCTAAGGACCATTATGCGAATAAGTGTTCAAAGCCTCGCGCTTGTCGCTATTGCAAAAGCCCGGATCATTATTTATCTGCATGCCCCAAACTCCAAAACAAGAAAGAGGGAAAGCTTAATGTGGCGCAAGCCCCTTGCAACACTTCTCGTGGTCAAGGTACTTCTCATTCTATCCTTGATGGCATTATTGTGTTTCGTGATTATCCTATTCGAGTTCTTTTTGATACGGGTGCGTCCCATTCTTTTATATCAAAGGAACTTGTTGATACTTTTTCTTTAAGTGTTATCGCTTTAATGTCTTCTTTAAGAATCGCGAATCCGGTTGGTGGATCCGCAACACTTAGTTTACTTTGTAAAGATGTTGAGATTGTTTTATGTGATTTCTCTTTCCAAGCCGATTTGCATGTCATGCGTTACTTAGGCTTTGGAATGATTTTAGGAATGGATTGGCTTAACCGTTATGAAGCTCATATCCTATGTCCTATGCAGACTACTTATCTTCGACATCCACAATCTGTTAATCATATTTCTATTGTTCTTGAAGATTCGGATTCCACTTTGGCAGCATCCTTATATTCTCTAAATCCTCGTGATGACGATAATGATGATGAGGAAGATGTCATATCTCTTATTCACGTTGTTCGTGAATTTTCCGACATATTTGAGCCCGTTTTAGGACTACCACCTAAGCGAGCAATTAAGTTCAAAATTAATCTCATCCCTAGAGCTTAACCTATCACTCTTCCTCCCTATCGCATGTCCAATAAGGAAAATGAGGAGATGCACAAACAATTATCCGAATTAGAGACGAAGCGATTTATTCGCTCTAGTTCCTCTCCTAGGGGAGCTTCGGCTATTTTTGTGAAGAAATCCGATGGTACACTTAGGCTTTGCGTTGACTACTGCAAGCTTAATGATCTTACTATCAAGAATAAGTATCCTTTGCCTCGGATTGATGACCTATTCGATCAACTTAGTGGTGCCATAGTCTTTTCACAATTGGACTTGGCAACCGATTTTCAACAGCTTCGTATTGTAGAGGATAGCATTCCTTTGACATCGTTCCGCACTCGTTATGGATCTTATGAATGGCTTGTTATGCCATTTGGTTTAACGAATGCTTCGGCTTATTTCGTTGACCTTATGAATCGAGTTTTCAAAGATTTCCTCGATCGATTTGCCTCATCTTTATTGATGATATTCTTGTGTATTCAAAAACAGAGGAGAAACAAGAAAAACAACTTTGGATTGTGTTGGAAACTCTTAGGAGTAATCAATTAAAAGCAAAATTTTCTAAATGCCACTTTTGGCAATCTCGTGTGAAGTTTCTCGGTCGTATTATTTCCGAACCCGGAATATCCGTGGATCCTTCAAAGATCAAAGCGATACAAAATTGGAAGAGACCAGAGAGTGTGATGGAAATCCATAGCTTTCTTGGATTGGCGGGCTATTACCGCCGTTTCATAAAAGACTTTTCTAAAATTTGTGTGCCTCTTACTAGTTTGACAAAGAAGGGAGTTAAATACATTTGGTCGGACAAATGTGAAGCTTCTTTTCAGAAATTAAAAGAACTCCTTTCCGATGCTCCTATTCTTGTGATTCCCGTGGGAAGCCAAGATTTTATTGTTTATACCGATGCTAGTCGCGTTGGTTTAGGTGCCGTTCTTATGAAAAGAGAATGTGTTATTGCTTATGCTTCTAGGCAATTGAAGCCAGCCAAGACTAGATATGCCAATCATGATTTAGAGCTCGCGGCTATTGTTTTCGCCCTTAAAATTTGGCGTCATTATCTTTTGGGAGAAAAATTTATTCTTTATAACGATCATAAGTCTTTGTAGTACTTATTTTCTCAAAAGGAACTTAATTTGCGTCAACAACGTTGGCTCGAGTTCCTTGCATCTTATGATCTTGATATTCTTTATACTCCTGGAAAGGGAAACCATGTTGCCGACGCCCTTAGCCGAAGCAACAAGCGGTTGTTTCCATGATGATATCCGAGTGGAATGATCTTGAGACTTTATCCACTTGTGAGATTAGAGATTGTGTATCCAATTTATGTTCATCTCTTATTTTATGTAGCCTTGAGGCTCATCCATCTCTTTTAGACCACATTCTTGAAGCTCAAAAACTAGATCACGAATTGGCTCTTCTTAGCCAAAGTTGTAGGGATAAATTGATATTGAAGGTTTGAAAGACTTTGATATTGATTCTCATGGCAGCATTCGAAAATTTGGTAGACTTATCGTGCTAAAAATTAGTGATCTTCGTAAAGACATTTTAGAAAATTCTCATCGTTCTAAATTTGCCATTCATCCTGGTAGTAGTAAAATGTACGCAGATATGAAGCAATTTTATTATTGGGAGGGAATGAAATTTGATACCGCTGAATTCGTTAAGCGTTGCATGACTTGCCAACTCATTAAGGTCGAGCATCAAAGGCCCGGTGGATTATTGCAACCTTTAGGCATTCCAATTTGGAAGTGGGATCATATTTCCATGGATTTTATCGACGGCCTTCCCCGTTCTCGTTCGGGTCATGATAGCTTATGGGTGATAGTTGATAGACTTACTAAATCCGCCCATTTTATTCCCGTTCGGTCTAATCGGACCGTTCCTCTTTTGGCCAAACTCTTTATCAAAGAAATTGTTAAATTGCATGGAGTTCCTACTTCTATTGTTAGTGATCGTGATCCATTGTTTACTAGTGGATTTTGGAAGAGTATTCAAAAAGCTTTGGGAACGAAGCTTAATTTTAGCACCGCTTATCATCCATAGTTCGATGGATAAACCGAGCGTGTGAATCAAACTCTTAAAGATCTTCTTCGTGCATGTATTCTTGATTTTGGTGGAAGTTGGGAAGATCATATTTCTCTTGTTGAGTTTTCCTATAATAATAGCTTCCAATTTAGTATTGGTATGGCACCTTTCAAGGCACTCTATGGTAGGCCATGTTGATCTCCTTCTTGTTGGCTTGAGGCCGGTGAGAAGCTAGTTTTGGGTCTAGATTTTATTCATGATTCCTTAGAAAAGATTGAACTTATTCGTCATAGGATGAAAGAAGCCCAAAGTAGACAAAAATCCAATGCCGATAACTGAAGAAGAAAATTGGAATCTTCTGTGGGAGATTTTGTGTTTATTTGTGTTTCACCTATGAAGGGTGTAGTACGTTTCAGTCAATCGGGAAAATTAGCACCTCGATATATTGGTCCATTTCCCATCACCGAACGTATTGGTTCAGTGGCTTATCGCCTCTTATTACCGGCTTAGTTTTCTGCTATTCATGACGTGTTTCACGTCTCTCAATTACGGAAATGCCTTCGAGATTTCGATTCTATTCTTGAGCCCGATGTTGTTGAAGAAATTGAAGTTTCGCCTAATTTGACTTATGAGCAACATCCTATTCGCATCATTGCTACAGAGGTTAAACGCCTTCATAATAAAGACGTACCTCTTGTGAAGGTTCAATGGTCCTCAAATCCTAAGGATTGTTCTTGGGAATCTAGAGAATTCATCGAGCGAACACATCCGGACTTACTTTCCCGTGCTCTTTGAGGTGAACTTTTTATTTCAAATTTCTTTTGTATTGGATATGCTTTTATGGTTGTTACCTTTTATTTTCTTCTTAAATGTTGCGAGGACGCAATTTCATTAAAGGGGGAGTTTGTAACAACCCGTATATTTTACGATTGTGTATTTAAATATTTTATTTAAATATAGCATCATTAATCAGATTTTAGTCCGAAAAGCTACCTTTTGCAAACGGTCGAATTAGGACTCGAGACCACCCCCATCGAGTTCAAAATGATGTTTGCGACCTTTTTCAGTATAAACTTCGATATGTTTGGAGATAGTAGAATTTTGCTACTTTTTACTTAGGGCCTTGGGCTGGGTTTCAGCCCATTAACCCCACTTATACTCTAGCTCGGTCCTCCTCTCCTCTTCACTTCATTCTTATTTTCCTAATACTCAAGCTTTAGCGTCAATGGAGAGAGGAATGAGAAATTAAAACTCCAAGCCCTAATCATCTTTGCAAATTCAAGTTCTGGCTCCAAATTCATAGAAGAAGCTTTGGTAAGCCTTCTCTTCTTCTTCTCCAACTCATTCTCCTTTCAATTTTAGAAATTCCTAAACCTAACTTAGGAAATGTTTCTCTTTTAAGCTTAGATTCAAGCTTGTTGGGCTGGAATTGAAGAGTGGTTGTTCTTGCCATTGCTCTATAGCTTCTACTTCATTTTTTGTGTGTAAAAAGATGAGATTTTTATCTCACATATATATCTATATCTATCTTTGTTGTTAGGTATGAATTCCTAACACTTATTCATGTGCATTTGCTTTTGATTTGGATTTCTTTGGTGAATATTCCAATTTTTGGTGTTTTGAAAGCAAATTCTATGAAAATCCTATTATGGATATTTGGGCGTTGATATTCGAGGCGTATCGAAGAGGCTTTAAGGCTGGGTTGTCACTTGGCATAAATCCTTAGTCATCGTTGCTCGTCCGATCGCTTTCGATATTCGTTTTGGCCATTTTTTGCCTAGGTTCAAGAAAGGCCTGAGAAACAGGTTTCAGACATCTGAATGCTCCTTTTCAGA
The DNA here is from genome assembly GCA_030765085.1 of Allium cepa. Classification (NCBI taxonomy): domain Eukaryota; kingdom Viridiplantae; phylum Streptophyta; class Magnoliopsida; order Asparagales; family Amaryllidaceae; genus Allium; species Allium cepa. The sequence continues at coordinate 662,927,000 of CM060934.1, read as the reverse complement.
CGTCTGATTTTCCAGATTCAGATGTCTGAATCAATATTTCCAGACATCTGAATTGGTTCGAATTGAACCAGAAAGAAAATAGGCTAAATTAGTTATTTTCAGACGTCTGAAATATATGGTTCCGACGTCTGAATTATGTTCTGGAAAATATTTTATTTTCCAGATTCAGACGTTTGAGCCCTACCCTTCAGACGTCTGAATCTGCCTGTTTTTTCTTGTTATTCCTATTTATCTTGAGTTTCCAAATTTAATCGACTCGTGTTGTTTGCCTTTTGTTGTTATTATTTATTATCGACTTTGATGACAATTTCTTCGGGATTTTTGGGAATATCCATTTCGATGGATTCGGTATCGATTTCTTTGGATTTTATTCACGTCTTCGAATGTGAATTTTGGTGATTGATTGTTCTACAATCATTTTTTGTGATTTGTCAATTTAAAAATATAAAGGTTTCAATACTAGCAGTAAATATCAAAACTCTTTCATCAAGACGATTTCCACACTATTTTATTACAAAGCTCGTTTCTTAAACCGTTTTCCAATCTACTAGTATATACAAACCTTTACCTCACTTGTATGAGAAATCTAATTAAACGACTTGGTAAAACAAGTAGTATGAAACACTTGCGTTTACTTCGTCAGTTAATTCTTGGACTTGTTCGATTGAAATCTTGTGATAACTTTCGAGTGGAAATCTACAATTTGTTCGTAAATATTTAAGTTAAGCTAGTGGTTATGGGTCATGAAGCTAAACTCATCTATTTACTAGCTTAGTGTAATTGACCCTTCTTGATGATCGATGATGATCATTTTTGTGATTTAGACTAGCATTGTGCAATGTCTCTTTGTCTACGAGGGAGACTAAACCCCCTTTTTGTGGAGTTTCGACTCAATTTGGTGGGGTAGCGACCCATGGTCTTCGGGCCATTTTGTGGAGCCTCGGCTCAAAAATTAATGGTTAGCAATCATGGAATAGCGTTTCGTTTTGTGATACACGTGTTGGTGAGCTTTCATGCTCCCGTTTTGTGATAGACCTCCCCCCTTTTTGTGATTTCTGGATTTCTGGTTGATGATTTCTAGAATTTGTGTTTCACCAATTTTCGTGATTTACTTTGATAAGCTTTATCAATATTTGTGCATTGGTGAATTTTTATGTCATTAATTTTTATGATTGGCTTTGATATAATTGTCAATATTTATGGTTTGGTGAACAAAAATAAAGAATATGACATTCTTTTCCGTGTTTGAAGATTTCTTGAGATGTTGTATGATTTTCGTGTTGTCTAAGGTATATGTGTCATTGAATGGCATTATTGTTATCATACGTTTTTGTCACATCTCATATTCTATCTCATTTTATTTGATATTTATAGTTAGACTGATCCGTCTATTGTTTTCTTATTAAATAATATTCGGGTCAGACCGAGATGTTATAGGTGCATCTGCTTGACTCCTCATCCGGGATTATTATTCTGACTTTTGGCTAACTACTTAGATTAGTAGTTTATTTTTTTGTATACATTTGAGATATAGACTCCATGATGTATACTTATTCTTTTGTGTAGCAATGTAACTATTCTTTTGTGATATTGTGGATCTTGTTTGACCACTACTCTGATACACACTTTTATGTGTAATATTCATATCTGTTTCTGCCTTTGAGATATGAACTTCTATGACTGATTTGTGTTATGCTTATTTCTATATTTGTTTCCAAAGACCATAGAGCCACTGTGTAGTAGCTTTGAGTTTGTATCGGCATGTCGGGTTTCAATGTATGTTGTACTATCAGACATACCGGTGCTCGTGCAAAGCAATTACATGGACGGTCGCTCCTCAACATCCTTATTCTCCGTGCTAGTTGACGGCATTACTCCATAGTTTCCTTGGCCAGCGTGGGTATAGAGGTGGGGCGTCACACGTGTGGTCCAAATCTAACATATTTCCATCCAAAGGTTAGTGTTATTTTGGACCTCTATAAATTAGGACTTAGGGCATCACTTCCAACTCATTATTTTTCTAATGTGCGTGGAAGTTCTATCATTTTCCTTTCTCCTCCAAAATTTCTAAATACACAATAATAGATCTAAATTGCACGGATACACTTTGGAGAAGAACATAAAAAAACACAGGATAGGAAATAGGTTCAAATCAGGTTGCTATATCAAAGGTACACTTTTAGATCTCGTTCTTATTAATAAATCTAACTCTCTTTTCTCTAACCCAATTTCTAATAGATCTGTATAAATGTTATTGTGGATCTGAATAAGGAGTCAAAAATGGAGAATATGGACAACAGGCTTAGATCTGGATTAGATTTAGAGATTTGGAAGCGTTAATTAATAGTCAATGAGAATATTATATATTTTATATAATACTAGATTATATCATTATAGACCTACTCCTATACGTCTAAGAATTGAATTTAAATTACAATAAATTCACGTGTATGAAATGCTGAAGAATTTGAACTTGCCTACAAATTTGTATTGACAACTATAGAAGCACAATGATTAGATTTAATTATATAGTTGCAAAATGATTTTTAATTATCAGTTTTATATCGGAATAATTAACAAAAACATAATGAATTGAAATTCCATTTTATTTGATATTAATGAATGGGACTGGAAATAAAGTATATACTTTTTGAATTTTAGTGATATTTTAATTTATTAGAATATATATTATTGTAAGTGGATTTCCATATATTGTCAGGTTCAAATTTAGTAAAAATGGTATGTTTCAAATAATAAGGAACAAATATATGCCTTTAAAAGAAAGAGATGTATAAAATAAAGTTAGGTGCCATATTTTTTACTGTCTATTTCAAAAAATAAATAGAGAATCTCTTGTAATTACAAATATCGCATAAACCATCTATTTTTGGACAAGTTATGGAAATTTACTATGTAACAGTTAACTGGTAAAGTTTAAATTCCAATTAATTAAAATGTAGTAAATTCTAAAAGTGGAATACTAAGACAAGACTAAAACCAGAAGGTAGATAAAATGGAAACAAACAAAAAAGGAAATTTGAGTGATAGGCAAGAAAATGAAGCTGGAAAATGAAATTGATGTGTGGATTAAGTCTAATAATCGAATGAAATGGATTAATTTTCTTGAAAAAAGTACATTGAAAGATGTCTGGGTTAAGTTTGATAATTAAATGAATTGGAATAGAAATAAAAGCCTGAACTAATGAATGTAGCAGCGATGATATTGGTAAGTGGCGGTAAATAAATTTAATGAAGTAGAAGATAAACACATAATAAGAATAAAGACTTAGAGTGAGATATAAATGATGTGAGGCAATAAAGAAAATTAAAGAAGAATAAAAATACATGAGTCTGAAATATGTATATACGTAGCCTTGGATATGCGTTTATGATGGGTGTGAATAATTTTAAATTGTCTGTTATAATTACAAGTCGTCTATTATAATTATTAACTGTCTGTTATAATTATAAAGAATAAATGATCAAAGGTTGTTAGACTAAGTGAGGACACTAAAAACATATCCAAACAATAGGAAACATGGAGAGTATATGCTTACATATAGCTGAAGAGATACCCTCAGGTTAGGTGTGCTTGGGTTGGAACCTCCATAATTGCAGGCACCGGGCGGACCTTTTACGAATGACGAAACTGTACAAGCACTAGTAGTCTATTTCAAATTTGTCTGAGGAGGGTATTTCCTTGATTTCATTAGGCAATCTAAATGGAAAATGGGTGAGACAGGTATTGCCTTGATTGCATTGAGCAATCTAAATGGACGATAGGTGAGATCAGATTCATGCAATAGGGTGCGCGCTGGCGTGTGTAAGTACAAAACAGGTTGCAACAGGTTTCTAAAAAGGCTGGCATACGTGGGTACCAAAACTATGGGTAGGAGTTGCATATTTAGTGCGCTCATCATCGGTCTCTTGCGATCAATGGGAAGGACAGGGTTACACCCAACTGGTCTCTACCGTCTATTAGGATTGATTAAGTTGGGTTATGCATTGCCACAGTTGTTTATTAGTTTGTTTGATAAGGTGAGGCTAATTAACCCATATAGAGGTTCCTTTAAAACATGGATGGGTGGATGTGTGTGGGGCTGTAAATTCATGATAAGAAGCAGAAAAATGTGTGTGGAAGGCTAGTGTACATGGTGAAAAGTTCTCGAAGAATACATGGCCACATGGACTGAAGGTCGTCGATGCTTATGGTAGGATTTCCTCAGTTGATACGATGATCACGATGTAGCAAGGTGCTAAGTGGTAGATACTATTGAGGATAGTATCTAGGCCTATTAGTGGATGATGGGTTATATTTATAGATATGGATCTACATGGTGTAGATGGGTACTGTTCATACACAACAATGGAGTCATAACGACTAAGTATAAAATATGACATAACATGAAATGGTGAACAATCGACATAAGCTAGTGTTATGTGTCAGAAGTATAATTTACCAATCACCAGAACATTGTTCTGACCCCTCTTTTTACAACGCATAGGATTTAGAAGAGTAGATACTGGTATTGATTGGAAGCAGTTATCTGACTAAGGCTCTTGACATTTGAGATGTCAATTTTTGGTTAATAATTATATTGATCTATTATATTAACTTATTTTCATTGTGAGTTATTACCATTAATATTCTAATATGATTTCTCTTTGTGGGATATCAAGCCAATAATCCGTATTTTGGTAGACTTGAGTTTTCGAGTTAGCGAAAAATCTAGACCCACTGGAGTGCAGGTTGTTACACTTGGTATGACTATTTAGGACAACAATAATCTCGACTGCTTACACACACACGAAACCTAGATTGATCCCTAGGCATGCTCTTAGTCAGATGTATGGGATGAATTATAAGGACATCTGCTTATTTTCTTTGATTTAAATATTTGACTTTTTAAAAATCCATATTATATGTGATGACCGGTATTGATCGCTTTAAGTCCCGTCCGGAGAGATGAGACTAGAGTGCAGGGTGCAAGTCTCCTTACCATACAGTGAATTGATGGACTTGTACAATATTGATCACTTTAAATCCCATCCAGAGAGATGGTACCGGAGTGCAGGGTGCAATCTCCCTTGCCGGAGAGCGAGTAGGGGTTGTACAAAATGTAAGTCCTCCCATCGGAGAGTGAGTGGTTGGGCTTGCTTGGTCATTGAGTTCCTTTGTTGGAAAGCAAGAGGATTCAATAAGGAGTCGAAGAGAACAAAAACCTAGATTGGGTGGTAAATGATCTGGAGAGATCGAACCCTAGATTGAAAGTTAAACGGTGTGGAGAGATCAAACCCTGGATCGGAAGTTGAATGAACCAAAGAGATCAAATCTTGTTCTTGAACGCTTGTAATTAGGGTAAAATAGATAAATCCTAGATGAATATGGGATTGTTTTGATATATGATGTAATAACTCTGAATGAAATTGGAATGTTTATGGTGTATGAACAATTTCCAAGCAAGAGCTAATGGGTTCAGAAGGACCTGTGATTTGCAATAGAATCTAAATGAATTGGATTATTCAACAAGATTAAGGTCAGGGAATAGCTAGAGAGCTCAACTATTAAAGACCGATTACTGAAAATTGTTCTTGAGAAACGCACACCTAACATTTGAAAGGTGTACTTTGGAGGGCTAATGTTAGCCCGCTTTTTAGCCAAAGTAGATTTCAACTGGACTTAGAAGATCAAAACAAGGACAAAATGACTTGAAAATTGACAAGCACACTTAGATGAAGCAAAGAGACAACTCGGAGAAGTTTCAACCCAAAATAATCAAATTAAACAAGTCAACACTGAATTGTTAATGTCGTTTATGAGTTGTTTTGCTCACCCTTTCCTCTACTCCAACTTTATAAAGTAATTATTTTTCTCTTTCATAAGTGTTTAAGTGATTTTCAAGAGTTTAGTACTACCAATTCCAAGGATTGAAGAGTTACAACTAGAACAATAGAATAAATCAAGCAATGCTATCAAAATAAACCAACAATCGATGGAAAACAATATGGGATGCCACAAAATGAAATAAGAAGAAAAGTGCAAGAGAGTTTGAAGTATTTCGAGCGAAGGAAACATGTCGACACTGACATGATTAGGTCGGTACCGAAATGTTTAGTTTATATGCGAGCTTCATGCAATTTGGCACATGACTTCAAGCCGATCTCTGGACTCTGCTCCAAGTGAACTTCTAACCTAATACGACTATTTCCCCTATAAATACAAGCCTAGCTACAACCAAAATAGAATCTGATCTCTTTGCTATTGGAGACTGCTCTCTCTTTTTCATTTCTATCCTTTACCCATCAAACTCTTTGGAAATATCATTGTAAATCTGAGATCTACTATATTGTGGTTAGATATGATATAGTTAGTTGTAATCCAGAGAGAAAACAAGCAATAAAAATATTGATATAGACATAGGCTAGAGATTGCGCCAAACCGTTGTTAAAAACCATGTCTTCTTTACTCTTTTCTCTTTACTTTACTTCATTTGGTGCTTTCATCTGATTTTTGGATGTTGATCCATTTTTTGGTTGACAAATAGTATAACTTATTTGAATTTTTTGTTGGTATTGGTGATGATAATCCTTATCTTTCACATGCATTTAATGTAGAAGTAAGCGGATTGTCAGCAATGTAGTTGATAATTGACATGATTTTGAGGTTTAGTATTAAGTTTTAGGAGTTTCTTGTTTTGTTATTAGGTCTTTGCAGTTGATATCAGTGCAGTTTATTCATCAACACTAAGATAGTTTTGTACTTGAAATACTAATTCTTAATTGCTTACCGAGTGGTCAAATGGTTGTGTATTGTCCTTCCATATTTTAAATAAGATATATTTTTATTTATAAGATTTTAGCAATCTTCTTAGAATTTGAAAATATTTAACTTTTTGTAAACAATATATCTTAAGTCCTATAATTTTGTTGAAACAGAATTCAGTCAGTTTGTGTCGTATATTTAACTAGATGTTTTAGTATTTTCTATAGTCATATTATAAAGTTATTCTTTGTTCGTTCAAACAAATATTCAATAACTTTTTCCTCTTTGTTTGCAACTATTATGTTTTTCCAATATTATATCTTTAAGCAATACTCATAAGCGGTCTAATGAACAATTTTGTGTGAATAATTGGCAATGATCAATCATTAATTTTTACAATGAAAGAGTCAACTTTTCGATCACATAAAGGATGTTATCGTATTTGTATAAAGCTATTATGCTCTAAATATTAATTATATTTTACATGATTCGAGATTATTTATGAAGATTCATCAATAAATATTTTTTGTGGTGTTCATGGAAATACTAATTTAAAATCCTTAGAAATTCTTTCATAGCTTGATATAACTAAAAGTTATAAAAATGCATGGCTAAATAAATAATAAGATGAACCTCATGTGCTTAGCACATGTTCTCACTAGTGATTGAAGTAATGGATGGATCAATGTGTTGATTTTTTAGATGAGCTTTGAATGCCATATATATTGGGGAACAATATAAATAAGGAGATCTCATAAGGGCACTTAACTAGCGATATAATGTAGTTAAAGCGGGAAGTTTATGAAATAGGTTAGGAACTAAATTAGCAATTAGAATACTTTAGTCCCAAATTTTGGGAAAATACATTTTAGCGAGTGAAGGATGGGGAAAGTTTGTTCTGAAATCACGCGTGACTATCTATCTATATGCCTTAAAAACTAAATTTTATAAATAGGCTTGTGTGTTGTTGTTTCAAATGAGAGAGGAAAGGTCCCTAAATCTAAGATTAACTGCACAGTGCTAAGGTAAATCATATGCATTAAACCATTGACTAAATCCTGATTATGTTAAGATGTGGCTTGATTTGTTTTTAAGGATGGAGCGACAAATGTTTCGAAAAATTGTGTTTGAATGCCTTTGAAATTTACTACTTAAATGCTTTTTAGAAGTTGAGTTTAAATGCTTTTGGAATATTTGTTCAAGTGCTTTTAAAAAAAATAGTGTCTGAATGCTTTCGAAAAATTCGATTTTCAAAATATTTTGCAAGTTTGATTGAAAGGAGGAAAAAGATTTTTGATGAAAATCGAATTTTTTTTTCAAATTTTTAATGCCACATACTTAGCATAGGGAGGGTCAACATGTTAGTGAATATGAATTTTACTATCCGACAAGGGGAAAATATACAAAACATAAGGAATAATAAGGAAAAAAGCTATTTTTGCTTTGGAGTTTCTATTTCCATACCTTGTTGATAGTAAACAAAGACCTGCATTTAGAATAATATTATATTTACATTCAAAAATAAACCACATTATGCAAATTATACTTGGAAAAGTTGGAAGAAATTTAGGGACAAAAGAAAAGGTCCAAGGTGCAATGGAATTGGTATCTGAAAGAAAGGTGAAAATGTAAAATTCTCCATCTAAATTACTTTTCTGCATAGGAGTATAGATTTAGAAAACTAGATTTTCAAAATTTTAGATGTTAGAAATTATGTGTTAGGTATTAAATGGTAGGGATTATGTGCAAAATTGGTTGAATCATACTCCTACTTGTAGGAGTGTGGAAAGTTTTGTGTGAGAAAAGGATTTTTGAAAACTTGTATGCATATACTACTACCAGTATATATAGGTTGTATGCATCATATTTTCAAAATATTTTTAAAATAATGCATTCATATAGAAGGCATCGATTTAGAGTTTATTCAGCATGCATATCATATATGTTGTAATATACCATGCACTTGTACACAGTTAGCTTCAAAATTGGTTAGATAGTCTAAATAGTTGCACGCTATATTACTTGATTCAACCCTTAAAGAATTTCAGGAATGTAATTCTTTCAAGGTGGAGAAGCAACACCACGTAAAATTAACAATAATTAATGCTCAAAAATGGAATTTGAATAAACATTGAAATTTGGCTATGAAACTTATACTATTATGTTCGTGGTGATTTTTTGAGCAACATTCATTTTTAAAGTTTTGCGATTAGTGTTCAAACGAAGCGTTTATTAGCTTTTAAAGTTTTTGAAATGAAAATAATAAAAAAGAAAAAACAGGAAATAAATAATAATAAATGCGGGACCTCACCGGTTGTAACATCTCACAACTTAATGGGCCAGAATTTGGACAAAAATAAAAACCCGAGTCCATTAGGGTATAGATCGTTGGTTTTGATACCATGTAATAAACATGAGCATCTCAAAGGTTGATCAAACTAAACTCACAAGGGAAGAGAAAATATAACGGGATATAAATACTGAATGAATACACTACCTCAGGATCAAAGATATTCCGTGGATATCTAATCACCTTATCATTATCGAGTATGAATAAGAAGAGTTCTCCACCAACCTTTCCGTCTTGCTCTAATGACCTGTTCCACTAAATCTATAATGTGGGTTGTAATGAGGAAGGGGTCATGTGATATCCTGGAAATTTCAAGCAATTAAAATGTGATAATCTCTTTTATAAATTATTTAATTTGGCAAATTATTCTTTTAAAACAAGTAATATTGGGTTGTTTATATGTATACATATATAAGTAGATTTTAAATAGAATTATTATTTTTCAAACAAATAAATTATGTGTTTGTAAGTTGATTTTAAATTGAATTTAAAATTGAATTTGAATTTGAATTTGAAATAAAATTAGCTAGACATCTTAAAATAAATTTAGATTTAAAAATATTATATATATATATGTAATTTTTATTAGTATATAATTAGTTTATGTTATTTTCTTTAAAAAGATTTTATAAATATAAATTAAGATAATGTATTTACTAAATAGAAAAATAAATATAAAGTTTTGTAAAAACCATTTGAAAAATAATTAATACATGGAAATTACAATGTATATAGTTTAACAAATGTAAGACAATTAACACAAGCTAATGGCAAATGTAAGTTTTTTTAACAAGTGTCACCTTTTTCTTTTATTTTTAAAAATAATTAAAACGATCTATAAATATACCTATACTCTCTCTTTCAATCCTTTTCTATCTTCATTTCAAAACTAGGAAAAAACAAAGTCTGTAAACAAACTCAAACTAGAAAATTAATTCAAACAGTAATCTAATCACAAGCAAACAACTTTTACAACCTGAATCACCAACACAGATCAAGCATATTCAACTAAATCAAGACAAGATCATCTCAGTTTTAAAGCTTAAATCATCTCAATGACAAAGTATTCAGTTTAAAAATTTTCAAGGATCAAGTGATTTCCAGTTCATGATCAAAAGCATCCCAGTTTTTTTCAAAGTTCAATACTATTTCAAAACTTCTCTATTCATCTTTTCTGGTGAGTAAACTAACAACTTGAAACTTAAAATATGCTAAAAACCTGTTGCATGTGAAAATCCTTAAATGTTATGGTATGAATATGCTTTGAATGGTTGAATAGATGAGATTAAATGTATATATAGGTGATATAACTATGCATGTCTAAGAACAAGGAAACTTGCTCTATTCTTATTTTTGCAGGTTTATAAACCTTTCAAAAATCAAGATCTCAACCTCTAAATTCTTTTAGACCTTGCTGTTCAAACAAAAATTGTTTAAAATAGAATGAGCGTAAATTTAACAATAGTTTCAAGTATGATTTGTTTATATATTATCTGGAAAATCAAGAAGGACAGTGGAAACTTAAAACATGTTGAAATTCAATCATCACAATTCTTTGATTCATTTATATAATATTAATCTCCATCAAAAATCATGAATTTTAAAAGTAAGATCTCGATTTTTAAGTGAGTAACTCGAGTGAGCTTGCGGGTTGATCAGAAAAGGGATTTTTGGGCTTTTCTGGTGATCGGTGGGTGGTGAGGTATCGAGTTCGCTACTGGAGGTAGCCAGGGTGTAGTCGAGCTAGGAAAAAATGGTAGGTGGATTTTTATACCACCGAGGCAGCGACACAACGTCAGGTTAGGGTTTAAACCTGGGTTTAGTCGAGGCTTGAATTTTTGGTTGCCACGTCTTCTCTGGAGCATCCTCTAAGGTAAAATATCAACTGAAATACAATTAACTTAAAGGATGTTTGGGATAACCATCCTCTAAGGATCCGTGGAACTATCTACAATGTAGAAGTATACACTATTACACCGTGGTCATTTCAAATTAATTTCCACTTCAAAACCAAAATATAATTTCATTTTAAATAAATCTATTTTCCAAATTAGTATATGTATATTAAATAATTTTTTAGAGTAAAGTATTCGTAATTTCCTCAAGCTTCATAAAGCGCTTCAAAATCAACCCGATTTTTCACTTAGATTAAATTCAATCTCAATTTAACAATTCCAATTCAATTCAGTCTCTAGCTAGACAATTAAAATTATATTGATTTGAAATACAGATCTAAATCACAAAATAATCCATTTATACCCAAATATATTTCAAAGCTTTAATATTCAACAATTTCAAAGCTAAATTTAATAGTTTATATAGGTCTTGATTTAAACTCATTATTATTTAGTTTTGAAATATTCACTTAATAAATCTGACATTATTTATATGACCTTACATTTAATTTTTCTTTATATATATCCTTAAATTTCTTTAAACGTGGAATATTCATTAAATAACTTAAATCAAATACCAAGTTATGAAACCATATCTTAAATTCCAAATTCAGTAAGTTTCGGATTGATTCAATTAAATAAAATTCTTAATTTAATACAATTCCAAATAAATCTCAATTATATCTTCCAATGTTAGCTTATAACTTTTACAAAATCTTTTTTTAAAATACGAAATTTACTAAGCACTTAAACATTCATATTAATTAAATCAATCTTAATTAATATATATATATATATATATATTATTAAATCTACATATAAAATAACCTTTATATACAATATTTTTACGTCAATATTTAATAAAACTCATATACTTCCTTTCAAAACCATAGAATTCATTATCAAAATATTAATAGGTACATAGACCGACGTTGTCTGCATACAGAATTCTACCATATCGTCAAGTGATACAGATATTTATCATTTCAATCCATAATTAAAATATATACGGGTATATATCATTTCGACCCGTAATCCCAATTCAATACAAATGAAAACCGCTTGGGTCTATCATTTCAACCCATAACGATTTTCTCCTATTCTAAAGTCCATTCGGGTATGTATCATTTCAACCCCTAGTGAATTCTATACTAACAAGGAACTTGATGAGTGATAACAGATATGAAAAATAATATAATAGGCATGTATATCATCAATAACAATATAATATAAGCAACAGGAGATGGTGTCATATCCCACAGGTGAACAATTACAGATAATAGCATATATAACAATTTAATTAACTACAGCAATATATTTAAATTGTCGTTTCAATTGAAATCAAATTTAATAAATATATGAATGTTAATCGTGAGTGTTGCTCACCTTTCGAGGTTAGAGACGAACGAGGCTGCGATGAGTTACAAATCCAGGCACGAATTTCAAGGCAAAGCATGATGGACACGAGTTCGACGATTGAAGCTGATAAAAGAAATCAATGGGAACGGATCAAATTAGCCCGATAAAAATTTAGGCGAGATGTATACTATATTATTATCCTCCTTAAACCCAATGTTCAAATTAAAGTACATATAAATTTTATATAAGTCTTAATTTAAATATATTCGTTGAAATCAAACATATAAAATCAAAACCAAATTCACTCTATTTATGTTATATACGTTATGTTTGAAACATCAATAACTGAAACTAAATATACATAACCAAATTAACATCCAAGGATATACATAATTGTAAATAATATAAATTTAAAGAAAATCAAAAAGTTTAACCAAATGTAGACTTCCTTTACAAAATAATATCCTGTGAACACTATTTCATTAAAATGCACAACAGTTCTTACTACTTGAAAATTTAATATATATACCCGTATTTCTGAACAAAAAAACCCACCTGTTTAATAATACAAAGCAAGTAATATAGACCTATCTATACAAGTGAATAAGCATTTGCCCAAAATCAACTATACTTATATTATATTTAACTCCTTTCAAAATGATATATATATGTTTCGTTTTGTTTTATAGTAGAAGGGAAATTTTGTAACTCCTAAGCACATATATGTCAAGAAGTTTATGTAGACTCGCTATTATTGAAGAAATGTATATTGTATATATCTAAACTATGACAACATGCAGATCACAAACTTGCACAATAACCAAATATAAAGATGATATCATATCTATGCATATAAAAATATGTAAATAACAGCGAATTTGGACAAGCCGAACTTCCCTTTATATAAACTATTATACTTTTATACACTAAACTCAACAGATCCATATAAACTAACATATATATCTTATATATTATAAAGCTTTAAACAAAACTTCTCTGTAAACAATAAGTGTAAATATAAAATTATAAACAAAACAGATCTTTGAAATATTAAAACTATAAATATCAAATTGTGAATAAACAACTATAAACAATAACTTGTAAGGCTGTAAACACCGTGTATAACTTTGTATTGTAACTATCAAATCAATTTATAATAATGGATATGCAACTGTATATGCGATAGTATATAAAGTAAACATACAACTGAATATATGTACATACTATCATAGATAAGATAATATATATAAAAGTATACTCACGCCATAATATAGGATACATATATTTTTGTATATATATTCAAATCTAATTACACATACCAACAGGTGCTAGGCGGACCAAGATAAGCAAGAGGAGGAGCCAAGGCTAAGCCATGGGCCAGAAGGGGGGGGGGGAAGGCTCGGTAGTTGTAGGGTGGCACGAGGTGATGCTCGGCCAGCTTGGTGAATGAAGGTGAGATCGGTGAGAACAGGTGGTGACTGAACTCGACGGCAGTTGGCAAACAAGGGGTAATGAGGTTGATGCGCGAGGAGGAGTGGTGGGGGGGGGGGGGGGGGGGCTGTCGCATGAAGGTGGAAGAGGTGGCCATGGGAAAAACCGGCGGTTGGTCGGGTCCTCAGTCAACCGGGCTGCTGCTTGGTTGATTTACGGGCTTTGGGCTGCTCTGCTTTAGAGGTGGCGGTTTTGGCTTCACGGAGGTAGTGTTGCAGAAAGGCGGAGCCAAGTGGTGGTTTTTTTTTGCGAATAGGGTGGTACTCGACATGGAAGAAGGGCAGGAGAAGGACGGAGAAGCTGAGGTGAGGTGATGGTTTGGGTTCGGCAAGGCAAGTAAAAGAAGGAAGAAGCATTTTGTGGCTACAGGAACCGAAAAGAGAAGAAGCAATGTTGGCTTGGATTGAGGAGGACAGCAAAGTAGGGGAAAAGATGATATGAGTACTTTAAATAATATAATCTATTTGTATAATTTTAGAGAAAAAGAAACGCGCCATATAAATGTAAACCAGTGGGAATAGAAAAGGCCATGCACAAAATTCTAGGGAATAATAAAGAAAAAGACCGTTCATGATTTTACTGTTTAACTCAACCATTTGAAATTTGAATGGACATCAAAAAGTGGTACCGACACGGAATCGTTTTTCACGGATTCCGTTGTGTACCGAACTTTAAAACACAGAATTGAACATACCGCAGAGATCAGCGCGACGAGACGATCAAAACGGTATATAAATATCAGTGATACGATTGAATTATGAAAATTCGAGTTTTTCGCAAGCGGAAAATGCAGTAAAAACATAGAAAAATAAGATCGACGGAGCTATAAAAGTCCAAATTTTGAAAAATGAAAAATGACGCCTCACTCAGAAGAGGATTTAGAATTTTTCTATGTAAAAATATTCAGATTTGAAAAATATTTTATTATCAACAATTATTAACCGACCTGAATTTTATATTTTATTATCAATAATTATTAACCGACTTGAATTTAATAAAATTACACAATAAAATAAACTTTCATAAAATCAGATGAAAATTTACCATCTGCTATATTTAAATATACGTATTCCAAATATAAATTTTTTATTTTCAAATTTCATTATTTAAAATTCCTCTAAAATTCAATTAAATACGTTAATAAAATAAAAATTAATAAAATTTTACGGGTTGTTACACTCTTCCCCACTCAAAACTTTTCATTCCCGAAAAGGAAGGAGGTAGGAGAATAGAAACCACCAGAAAAGAAGATAGATTTGGAAAACAAACTTAAACAATTAGTTTAAAACCATATAAATTTCAATTTAAATTAATTAATATTCAATAAATTTGGTTAAACCCATTTTATTAAATGCATTCACTTATTTATATAAAAAGAAAACTACTTACATAAAACTAACAAATTTTCTCTATTAAACCAGATAGTATATAAATAAATAATAGTTTAAAAGGATATATTCAAAAAGGAAAAGAAGGTAGATTCCGAAAAGAGAATGGAGGTGAATGAATAAAGCGGAGTAGATAGGGTAGATTCAAAGAATAGTATCGGACATGATTAATTAATTCAAAACTATAAGAAATTCAATTTCAAATATTAATACAAAATTTCTTTGTTGAAAATACTTTTATAATAAAATTCTTTTATATCGAAATAAATTTTCCATTCGAAAATACTTTTATAAATCGATTTTTCAAGGCAATGCGTTGATCAGGCGCTAAGCTAGAATTCTTCAAGTACTTAGTAAACCTGTTTCGACACCCAACGAAAATACTGGAAACTTTTAAAAATATATATGAAAAGTACAATCCAAACAAATCAACCAAACCAAAACATTGTCTAACCATGGATCGCAGATACACAATGGTTACGCCTGGATCCCCCAGGAAACATCCGTATCCGTAAGCTATCTCAGCCCTGCGAATTACGCCATGATGACTAGTAGACCGTAGATACACAATGGTTACGCCTGGATCCCCCAGGAAACATCCGTACCCTTAAGCTATCTCATTCAGCGAATTTCGCTACTAAGTACGACCTACATAGATCGTAGATACACAATGGTTACGCCTGGATCCCCCAGGAAACATCTGTGCTTTCAAGCCATCTCGGCCAGGCGAATTATGCTATGTAGTCGCGCTCATAAGATCATGGAGATCGCCATTGAATTCGATGGAAACTCGAGTATCATATCCAGAAAACCCAAATCAGAGAGAATAATATCGATAGAATGAATCCACAATGTGGCCACAATGCGGATATCAAGTAGAAGGTACTTTCCATATCTTTACTTTGAAAATATGTATCATATAGTACCTTTCCAAATCACTTTCAAATATCATACTTATACAGTCCATTTTATATAAGGTTCCATTTTCAAATCGAATACTTTCCAAATCAATAGTATATCAAATCACACTTATTCAGACTTCGATTACATAAGATTTCTCTTTCCAAATTGAGTACCTTTCAAATCAATAGTTTTCAATATAACTTCGTACTTATGCAAATCAATTTTATATAATTCGGTAACTCCCAAATCAAGTATTTAATAAAACAAGATTCTCAATTTCAATTCCTTTCAATAATGTTTCATTTTTAAAATCATATATGATTTTGCCAAATCATTTCTTCCAAATTACATATATTCAGTTTCAAAGTTTCTCAAAACAATAGGTTTAGAAAATAATCATGGTTTCCAAATTGAGAAAAATTTAGGTGAAACAAATTCATTTACAAAACTATCATATAAATACTGGGTTTTACTATCCAATCTATTTTCAAAACAAAATATTTTTCTAAAAATCAATTATATACAAAATAATTTCCAAGTTTATAACTATCCCTTTAAAACTTTTAAACTATTTATTTCCATATGTGGAAGATCAAATTTACCCTTTGAAAATTACTTAGCTTAAAAAAGTAAACCTTAATTTAGAAGTTCTCGAACTTTAAAAATAGTCGAAGAAATTATATTTAAAATCCAAAAGTTGGAAATCACCAACAAATCAGCAAATCATTTCCAATAGATAAGGTTATACCAAAAAAAATTTGAATCTCGATGACTGAACACCAGCTTACTTTATATCATTTCAAATATACATACATCTACCTTTCGAATATCAAACCATACCTCGAAATCTGAAATCAAAATTTATTTCACAAAATCACTCGCATAGCAAAGCTACTAAAGTGGCCTCTCCCCTACTCCAAAACTCGAAAATCAATATCGATGATGCGTGCACTCATCACCGAAATTATTCTCTAGCGACATAAGTGAGTTCTGGACTTCTATTTTCTTGAAAACTTCTTTGAAATTTCTTCGAAACCATTGGAACTCATTTGAAATCATTTGAAACATTTCTTATTCGAAAAATACTTTCAAATCGTATTATTATATATTTTCGAAATCTCAAAACCAAATTTCAAAATATCAGAGTTCAATCTCTCGAATTTCAAATTCAAAACCCTTCAGCTGTAAATCATGTTTATACAAATCAAATTTCTTATACTATCCTCAAAATTTCAAATTCTACTTTTTAAAGAGTATACAATCCTTATCGAAATTTTTTTCACTTATTATAGAATATAATCATACTTATTAGAATAATAATCTCTATATATAAACAGTTAGTCCTTGAGATGATGGTTTTGATGACAACAACCTTAGAATAGGATTATAAAATATAAATACTAACATTATAGTTTAGAAATATATGTATATGCAGGATTTAACCATGCAAGTACCAAGAATGAAGACTGTACAGTATAGAGATTCAAGATATTAAGATTGAAGACTCATGAATATCAAGAATATCAAGATTATCAAGAGTCCAAGATTTCAAGAATAAGTAATTTAATTAGGAATTTTGTTAAAACTCCTAGAAAAGAACTGGCATCTTAAAATCCAATTTATTCGTGGAACGGAATCCACTTCGAGCCTGTTAAAGGGATGGAACCCTAAGTAGGATGGAACCTACGAAAAATTTACTAGAGCATCGTTTTGTATTCGTTAACCTTTTATTTAAAATGATTTTACAAAATTATATCTTGTTTTCAAAATGTTTTCAAAACCTTCCTTTTAAAAGAATAAAAAACATCTATCCTGATTTTAAATACTTTTAGCCGCAAAATGATCTTTAATTTCAAGATCAAATTATCCTTAGTTTTGAATTATCTTCAATAATAATATATTAACTTTTAATATTTATACTTAGATTTAAATATAGAATTATAGTAAAATTTTTATATATACCAAAATATTATTCTCCATATTTATTTATTTATTTATGTATTTTAACTATATTTATAAAAGTTTAAAATAGTTTTAATATAAGATAAAAGTTATTTTCAAAGAAAAACAAAACACCAAAATTTCCTTTGGGATGTCGACATACCCAAGTTACCCATGTCGACATAGTATCAGTTGATTTCAAAAATTTGAATTTCAAAAGAAGTGTCTATTTGTCATATCCCTTCATGAATGGACATGACTGTTGTTCTTCTATAAATTGGGGCTGTTTTCAACGAATTTCCATTCATAATTTTTCTGTTTTTCACTTATCTTCTTCTTCCAAATTTCTTTATACATATTCTTACCATTACTCTGTCGAAATCAACATTGCATCTAACTAGATCATTTTTGGTTTGATTCTCTATCACTATCTCAACAATATTCTCAGTGCTATTCAGAGTTATAGGCTTCTTTGTAATCATTTCTGTGAGAAAAGGTGTGATTGTAGCCTTGCAAATCAATCAAATGAGAAAATGTGTGATTAGCCTAGGAAATCAATTGGGTGAACTTGTTGCCCGTGAAATCAAGTATCTCTACCTAGAGGATTGTGAATCTGGAGGGTGTATCTCATAGCCTTGAAATCGAAGGTGTAACTGTACAATTGCTTTTGAAAGGAAATTCGTACTTGTGTGCAGAACTGGATGTATGGTAACTCCAAACCAGTATAAATTTCGGTGTGTTCTTTCCTTTACTGCTTTTACTTTATTTCTGCATCTGTGTTTGTTTCAATGATCATATCTGTGTCTGAATATTGCATACATTTGTGTTCAAATTAACATAAACTCAAAAAGATTTAGTAATTCCTTAAAACACTATTCACCCTCCTCTAGTGTTTATCCTAGCCTTAAGATCCATAATCCTCATTTCTAACATTTGGTATCAGAGCAAGGTTTTCAAAGTTTCATAATCTGTTTTTTGAAGAAGAAAAATTAAAATGGCTATGTTTGTTAATACTAGTTTAGAAATATTCAGATCATCATTGTCTCTTGAGTCTGCATATAATCAATGTTCAAATTCAAGTTTTCTATCAAAATTGTTTGATGTGCAGGAAACATGCTTTATGGGGGTTAAGAAATCAATCCACAATGGACAAAGTGTGCAGATCAAAAAGAATAAATGGATACTCAATAGTGGATGCTTTAGACACATGACTGGAAATCCAAATATGCTGAATGATATAATATACAAGGACGGAGGATTGGTTAACTTTGGAGACAATTCAAAAGGATATGTGATTGGCATCGACAAAGTCGATAACTCTGAAACTCCTATTATTACTAATGTTTTACTAGTTAAGAATCTGAAACATAATCTGCTAAGTATAAGTCAACTTTGCGATAAAGGATACAAAATTAAATTTGAAAAAGATAAATTTCACATTAAAGATAATAATTCAACCATAATATTTGAGGGAATTAGGAAAAAGAATATTTATATTGTTAGTATGAAAGTCTCAAATGATAACTTATGTCTTTTGGCAAATATAAGTGACCCTTGGATTTGGCATAAGAAATTTGGACATTTGAATTTCAAACTCTTATCTGGATTGTCTAAACATGATCTAGTAAGAGGTCTCCCTAAAATAAATTTTAAAGTAGATAGTGTATGTGATGCATGTCAATTAGGAAAACTTAGAAAAATTTCCTTTAAATTAAAAGATATGATTTCAACCTCGAAACCTCTTGAATTACTTCACCTTGATTTATTTGGTCCATCTCAAATTCTGTCAATAAATCATAGTAAATATGCTTTTGTAATTGTAGATAATAATTCTAGATTTACATCGACAATATTTTTGAAACATAAAAGGGATACTTTTGAATGCTTTAAGAACTTTACAAAAAGGATTCAAAATCAACTTTCTCTAAAAATTATAACCATCCATAGTGATCACGGTGGTGAATTTGAAAATAAAAAGTTTGAGGAATTCTGCAATAAAAAGGGAATAACTCACAATTTTTCATTTTCAAGAACTCCATAACAAAACGGAGTAGTAGAACGTAAAAATAGGACGATTCAAGAGTGTGCGAGAACTATGCTCTCAGATAGTAAATTACCAAAGTATTTTTGGGCAGAAGCAGTTGCTACCGCCTGTTATATTTTAAATAGAATTTTAATTAGACCTTTAAATGATAAGACATCTTATGAACTTCTTCACTCAAAGAAATCTAAGGTATCTTATTTTAGAATTTTTGGAAGTAAATGTTTTATTTTAAATACAAAAGATAATTTAGATAAATTTGATCCTAAATCCGACAAAGGTATCTTTATCGGATATTCTAATAGAAGTAAAGCATACAGAGTGTTTAATTTAAGAACTAACACCATCGAAGAAACAATGCATGTTTCATTCGATGAAAATCTAATTTTTTTTAAAGATACAAATGATGAAGAGGATTTAATCACTCAAAATCAAGAGACAACTGAAACTAATAATGAAATTAATCATCCTAGTAAATGGATTAAACTTTTAAAAGATCACCCTATTGAAAATGTACTTGGAGATATGCAATCTGTTATTAAAACTAGAAATCAACTAAGTCAAATGAGCAATGTAGCTTTTATATCAACCATTGAACCCACAAATCCAAAAGAAGCATCAATTGATGATTCATGGATTTTGGCCATGCAAGAAGAATTAAATCAATTCACTAGAAATGATGTTTAGGAACCTGTTCCTAGACCTGAAAATAAAACTATAATTGGAACTAAATGGGTTTATAAAATAAAATGAATGAACAAGGAGAGGCTATTAGAAATAAAACTCGGTTATTGTCGAGAAGAAGGAATGGATTTTGATGAAACCTTTGCTTCCGTAGCAAGATTAGAAGCCATGAGGATTCTACTTGCTTTCGAAAATCATAATAATTTCAAACTATTTCAAATGGATGTTAAAAGTGTCTTTTTAAATGGATTTGTAAAAGAGGAAGAATATGTTGAACAACCACCACTTTTTGAAAAAGAAAAATTACCAAATCATGTTTACAAACTTAAGAAAGATCTATTTGGTCTAAAACAAGCTCCTAGAGCCTGGTATGCTAGACTAAGATCTTACTTACTACAATCAAATTTTGAAATTGGTAAAGTAGATAATACTCTTTTTATTAAAATAAATAAAAATGATATTCAACTAGTATAAGTCTATGTAGATGATATCATTTTCGGATCAACTAATTTTGAAATGAATAAAGAATTTTATGATATAATGACAAAAGAGTTTGAGATGAGTCATATGGGCGAATCAAATTTATTTTTAGGATTGCAAATAAAACAATTAGATAATGGTGTCTTTATTAGTCAAGAAAAATATGCTAAAAACCTAATTAGTAAATTTGGTTTGACTACTACGAGTGGAAAACCAACTCCCATGGCAACCAATGAATACCTTAGTAAAGAAGATCTCTCAAAAGATGTAGATCAAAAATTATATAGAGGAATGAGTGGATCACTACTCTATATCACTGCTAGTAGACCTGATATCATGCATAGTGTTTGTCTTTGTGCAAGATATCAATCCCAACTTAAAGAGATCCACTTAAAAGCCGTAAAACATATCATAAGATATGTTAAACACACCTCTGATTATGGCTTATTTTATCCTAAAAATGATTCTTTTGACTTAATATCGTGCTATGATGCTGATTATGCTGGTTGTAGATTAGAACGAAAAAGTACAAGTGGAACTTGTCACTTTTTGGGGCATTCTTTGATTTCCTGGTTTAGTAAGAAGCAAAACAAAGTTTCTTTATCAACAACTGAAGCAGAATATATTTCTGCTGCTTTGTCTTGTTCTCAAGTAATATATATGCAACAAACTTTAAAAGATTATGGCTTAAATATCTCAAAGTCACCAATTTATTGTGATAATACTAGTGCGATAAATTTATCCAAAAATACTACTCAACATGCTCAAACCAAACATATTGATATAGGACATCATTTTCTCTGAAATAATATAAATAAGGAAGTAATTACTCTAGATTATATTAATTCTGAGAATCAAATTGCTGATATATTAACCAATCCCTTAAATGAATCTATATTTACTAAATTAAGAAGAGAATTAGGAATTTGTTCAATAACTGAAATATAAAAATATAAATAACAAAGTATAATTAAAAATTAAATCAAAATAAATCAGATAGTAAAAATTTCAAAGACATGTCGACATGCCCCCTCAACCCATGTCGACATACAACGATTTTTTATTTTTGAAAATTTTCCCACCAAAATTCAAATAATTGGTTATATTGTGACAAACCGCCCTTCTACTACCAAAAAGACGTATCATCATTAAGAAAGAAAGGGATAGAAATAGAAAAGAAAGAGAAAGAAAGAACAACAACATCAGAATCTCACAGCGGAACGGAACAAAATATAATATATCACATAAATATTACATAGTTTTACATATATCAGAGTTATACAATATCAATACATATGACAATCATACTTACATCTATCACTATATACATCAGAGATACATCATGCATCAACTAACATAGCGGCACTAGATAAATAACTACATACGTTTAGAAACTCCTGCTCTAAGCTTCTCCAGAAATCAAGGTCCCAAAATCTATCACTTGGCTACTCATAAAAATTTGAGTACCCAAGAGTTTATGAAAAACAAAATATAAACTCTGGGTCAGACATGGGTCTGGTATGAGTAAACGGTTTAAAGTTGTTTAACTTTGAAAAACATTTGAAAATAAAGGTATCACGTAAGACTCCCCACAAATAAATACGGGTAAGTTTTTACCTTACGCTAACCAAAACATTTCATAGGAAATCCAGTGATATTATAATAGTGTCTAGGGTTTTCAAGTAAATAGAAAATAGCCGAAATTGTTACATGATTAAATTCCAGCTACTAGCCACAAAAGTGGGTAATACAAATTAAAACCGTAGGGTCTTGTAGGGAAAATGGATTTCCAACAATGGAAGGGCTACTGGGGTACCGCCCGTCACAGTACGGGGCCTAAATCACCGTACCGAGGATCACTCCCGACCCCCTACAACACAAGGCCGGAACCATTCCTTACAGAACAGTCCCGAACAAGATAAACCCCGTGGTTGGCGCGACCAACCACCCACTAAGCCGAATAAAAAGGGACATCTAGACAGGGGAAATATCTTGTCCTGCTTGGGCATGACCCACCTAACCTTGCTGCATCTCCCCTGTTTTAGCCATTCCCGGTTGATGAGGCTTGAGGCTGCGATTACCTTTATAGAACATATTTCTTAGAATGCTCATCGTCCGCCTGACGATGTGTTGAAAGCATTCAATCCATACAAGTTCGTTCCGGGTTCGAACGAAACCGAAGGCATTATCTCGTCACACTCATTTTGGAATCACCCTCAGAGTCAACGATGATAATCCTTGCATTTTGAAAATACCATCTCGATCTTCATTTCAGGATTCACGACCTAACGTTTAAATTGGATTGATGTGGTTTTCGGAGAATAAAATTTGATTCTTCTGATCCCGGTCTCATCGAATCCAAACGCCATATTAAGGGCCAAGTTGTCTAATTAACTTAACAGTTTAAATAATTTAAATTCAACAATTGATTTAACATAGCATTTATACCAGATAAACATATATAAGCATCATAGGTATATCATAACATATCACAGAGCATCACAAAATATCATCACATAAATAGCAAAATCAGATATTCAACATAACAATCCATAAGCAGTCACCTTTAAATTCTCATTGCAATTAATTAAATTTAAATTAATTACTTGAGAATTTATCTCTTAAACATGTTTAACTGATTATTAATTATCAAGTAATCACTTTTTCCCATTTCAAATTATTTAATTAATTAATCATTTCTAAATCAACTATTAAATCTTAATTATTTCATTAATTACTTATATTATCCCACAACATTTAATTAATTACTTTCGTTTAACTATAATTAACCATTTTATCAATAACCTTGCTTATTAATAAATGAAACTTACTTACCTATTTATTTACTGCTAATTATCTAATTAATCATTTATTAATAAGTAGTTAAATTACTTAATTAATTGACTATTAACTATTCTTGAATTAACTTAAGTAGTTAATTGCAATTTCATTTATTACTTAAACATCGATTGATCCATTACTAATTACAATTAAAAAGTAATTATTCTAAATTGTTTTCTAAGATAATTAAATAATTATCATTCAATTTAATTAAGACTTAAAAACTCTTCTTTAAATTTTGAAATCCAATAAATTTTAACTTTCAACATCAAATGTTAATTAAATTCATTCTTACTTAAATTAATCACTGTATGATAATTAAGTGTTAAAACATTTTTAAGATATTAACTAAAAATGTAAACTTATATTCCAATCTTATCCCATCAGTTAAATTTTAATTAAACTTCTTAACTTCATCTTAATATGCATTACTGCAATTAAGGATAACCGAGTCTCCTCTGCAGAAAACTCGAGTACGGCTCCGAGTTAAACGTCAAAACACTCGAGCCCTTTCCTTTACTTCTTCTCCCCCTTCTTCTTCTTCTGTTTTTTTATACTTTAGTTTAAGTTTAGACCAAATTACAGATTCACGCATCAGGTTACACGCACGCGATCTACCCGAAGCCTCCACCATTTCTCTCGAGCACGACTCGAAGCAGATCCCTTCACGGCATCACAGACATGACACCTCACCCCCAAACGCCACCGTGCACGTGCACGGTGGTTAGCCGCACCTCCAGCGGCCTTCGCCAGCGCCCACAAACCACAACTTCGCTCCTCACCCAAGATCGAAACCCAGAATTTCGACAAAGGGTCGAAATCAAAATATCACCTAAAATATGAACTTGAAACACCATCTCCTCCCCGAAAACCACCCAGTCCAGCAATCCAACATCGCCAGAGTCTAAGCCACGCCACCCACGCCAAGTCCTGCCCCTCAGCAACTCCCTCCTCGAAGCTCAGGAAGCTCGATCTCACTATGATGCTGAAATCGACAATCTACAGTGAACACGCAACCTGAACTAAAACCCTATTCTTCATTCGTTTGATTACTTTATGAATTAGAAAATTTATCTGACATTTTGCTCAACATCTAGTATGTTCGAACTATCTCCAAAACAATTTCCAACTATTTAAATTGAATCATTAACTAGGAATTTGCATAAATACAAGTTTTGTCCATTTACAAACTACTATTCAAATATCAATCTAAAAGTCTTGATTTTTGTTGTAAAAATAGGATTAGCAGTATAGATTAAATATAAAGTCTTGAATCAACATTTTGCAGTATTCGAATGTTATCCAAATATCACTTAGCTTACCTGTACATCATTTACAGTGAAGCACACTATGATAATGGTTGTAATCACCTTTTTCTCTTAAAATCTTAGTTTAAATATTGCTTCTTGTTTGTTGAAGAAGCTAAGTTTATTAATGGCTAAATTGGAATACGTTGTCATATTTATATAAACATAAAACCTGTACCAGTTTCCAGAAAACAGGAGATCACAACATATATGCAAACAGAAGTATACTCAATTAATTTATCAAGTGAGATTGAACTACTTAAATAACTTAAAACTTTTAAGAATTTAGTTTACTCACCATATGATTTAACAAAGGGTAGTTCAGTTTCCAGATGAACACAGTTTCCTAGCCTTCAAGCTTTGAATTTCAAACTCCAACCTTTGATGTTGTAGATGTTAAACAAATTTGTTTGTATTAAATTCAAGTTGAAGTTTTGTTTTATCCCTTTTTTTTTGAACGAACTGAAAATATAAGATGATATAAATAGGGAGGGTATACAGGCCGAAAATATGTTGTATGAGATTTTTATGTACTTGAAACATTCTTTTTTATTTGTACCAGAGATTTTTATTTCCAAATAGTAGGCTGATAAGATTAGTTTGTGTGCCTCATTAATTAGTTTTGTCTTGTATATATTATTACCCTTATCTTTATACAAATGTTTTTTTTAAGGATTGTTCAACTTGATTTTCAAAAGCATATTGAGCTTTATATTATCCTGCCTTATGGTTGAAGCTTATCCATTCATATATATGTTTAAAAGAGTGCAGCCTGACTTGATTTTTGGGTGAGCATAACCATACATAAACTTTGTCTTGTTTCACAAGACTTATACTAGTACACTGCTTACCCTGTTTTTAAGGCAGAGATGTTTTAAACCTGAAATGATATTTGAATCTTCGGCTGGAAGATCTCTTCTTGACAAATAGTTTTGCTAATAAATGCATGTGTTCAGATTTGTTTGCATATATTAAATGTTTGCTGATTCTTGTATTTTGAATCAAAGATATTTGGTTTGTACTTCCATATTGAATCATGTGCAGGTTATAATCATGGTTTACTATCTATAAAAATGTTTATTGTTGATTATCACTTTGCAGGCTAACACCTGGTCTTGCTTGAACAACAAAACATTTGTTTTAGAGATGTTTTTTTTGTCAGGTTCACTTTCCTATTTGACTAATTTCCAATTTTCTTTTCTACTTTGCTCTGGTTTTTCTTGTGTTGTACTTAATTCTTGTTTGTACTTACAGTTATATTTTACCTTTTGACACTCAATAATTATATGGTTTATTTACTTATATTTATATTTATTCTTCATATTTAACTATCCATATTTAAATGATATTCAATTGCTTACTTATTTATATTTATATTTATATTTTATATTTTGATTATCAATATTTATATTATACTCTTAAGTTTTACTTATATTTAATATTTATATTTTATTGTTAAACTTTGGTTTTATGTTGAACATTTTCATTCACATTGATATATATGTTAATAAGACAAAGTATTGTAATTCAATCATATAAGATAAATTTTATTTTAATTGAATTACATAAGAAAATTTTTATTGTAAATATTATTGAGATCTTTTTTCAAATTTCCAAATCAATCTCCTATTTAAAGTGCAATTTATATAAGTAAATGGCAATATTTCCAAATTGTTTCTATTTTAAAATGATCAGTCCACATTTCATTTAATCAGATTAATTATTTATTAAAATAAACGGGGTCAAAAATCCAGGGTCGTTACATTCCTCCCCCCTTAAAAGAATTTCGACCCCAAAATTTTAAAAAAAGATAATTTAAAATCTGTTATACCAACCATTCAACATAGATACCATTCATACATTAGCAAACAACCAAACAGTCTATCCTAACTAACAACACTAGTTATCCGAACACAAATCCGGATAAACTTCCCTAAAATTATCGAGAGTTTGTCTCTTGATGACCAACAATCCGAACTGAATTCCTGACCACAGTCAAGTTCGACTCAACATCCAAATTTCAGAACTACTGGTTTAACAACTAATGGTGAATCATGAACAAATTTCCTTAGATGAGATATATGGAATACACAATAAATTCCAGATATCCACTCTGGCAATTCAATTCTGAAATTTACAGTATTAATTCTTTCCCAATTTTCTTGACTTCTTTACAGAATTTCAATATCTATTCAATCAAGCACGTACGATGTACATATACCATTCGTACGCAATATAAAATTTGATCACTCGCTCGATCACATAATTCCTATCGTCCACCCGACTTCCTAGTACGGACTCAGAACTGGTTTCTTGATCAGAAACTGTCATTCTCCCTGCATAGTCACAACTATGATAGAGAATTTCCAAAATCAATCAAAATCCAAATCCATGGTTCGTCGTCGAAAATCGAGTGAAATATCCCAACTCGGATCGATATAACTATCTCGAAATTCTGTGCTCGAATCTGGATCAAATTGTTATGCGAATAAAATAATATACGTACATCCTACGTATTTATATCCATTGATTATCAACTATATCAATTTCTTTTATTCACATTATTCTGATTTCTATCCACTTGGAATAAGTTTCCCAATATCAAATTTTACTTAAGAATTTCACCATTCGCTTCTTAAGTTTAATATAAGCATTATATATTCCCTTTTTATTATTACTCTACCACTATAGCCTTTATATGCTCTTATATAAATCTGAATTTCCAATTTCATGTGAATTCAATTTATCTACAACTCTGAATATTGAATTTTATTGTCTATCTTTCATTTATAATTGATTCCTATCATTATTTTCAAATTAGTTTCATTCTT
Organism: Allium cepa; assembly: GCA_030765085.1. Lineage (NCBI taxonomy): Eukaryota > Viridiplantae > Streptophyta > Magnoliopsida > Asparagales > Amaryllidaceae > Allium > Allium cepa. Next base: position 662,898,726 of record CM060934.1, on the reverse strand, counting down.
TAGTTTATTTCAAATTTTCAATTTGAAATTGTTTTGTTGCCAAATTTTTGTATTTTTTTTTTCAATTCCTAACTCCCAAAATTTTGAAAAGTTTTAGCAGAGTCTCCATTTGTTTAGCATTACATATTTTCATAAGCACAAATGTAAGGTTCCAATCCTTATCATAATTAATTCCAGTCAACTCTCAGACCATTCTCTTTAGTTTAAAGGGATTTACAACTTACTTTCTTATATAATCCATTTAAGCAAAACAAACTCATATCCATTCCAAATGATTTCAAAATCATCCTATTTTACTTCTACTAATTCATAGAATTTTATCTAATCTTGTTTACTTCAAAACAACTCATTTCTATATGCAGTTTGACCATATTATTGTGAATAAATAATTACTTAAGCTTCATAACAAATTTTAAATTGATTCCAACTCAATTTACACTTGGCTCCACCACAATTAATTTATTCACAATCCTTTCATTGCATTTTCTTTCATTTCAATCAGGTTTGATACCAAACCATTTTATTAAACTCGACAACCAATGTTTTAGATAATCATCTCACAATTTACTTAAGTCATTTATTTTCTTCAAACCGTTCTACCCAATAACTTAAGTTTATTCTATTCCACCAATTTTTTATTTAAATCTTTGATTTGATTTTCCTTTAATCAAATCCCAACTATTTTATAACTTGCTCGATTAGTTTATTCTTTTATCCATTTTTAAATTTTAATTTACATTAACAATTCATTATCGAATTTATTTGTAGTAAGGTCATTCAATTTATGCTTGAATTAGATTTATTTACAACTCACACCAATTCTATTTTACCCCAATTCAATACTTACCTATTTACTTAAAAATTTATTCCATTCAATATTATTTATAACTCGACTGAATTCATTTAAATTCAGTTTTATTTCAACTCAACTTCAGTTAAATTTAGCTACTTACCATACTTTAAATTATTTCTCAATATATGAGCTCAAAACTTATTTGTTTACTTAAAAGTTTATATCACTCATTTGGGTCATTTCATCTTATAATCACAATTCAGATTATATATATATAGCACTTACTGTCTTAAGGTATAAATTTCCAACTCACAATTACAATCATTTTACCTTCAAATTTTATATCCAATTAAGTTCATTTTGAACTTCAATTCCATTTAACTTATCTTAGGTTAAGCTCCAATATGTTTTCCTATTTTCATTTACTTAAGTTAAATTGTAATTCCGGGATTAAAATTCTCGATTTCTTCTTATTAATATCAACTTTACTTTATAAGTTCGATAGTTGATTTATTCAAACCTTTCACATTATTAAATAGAATTCTTAGAATTCAATTGCTCGGTTTTCATTTCCAAAACCATTTTGAAAGGATAACTACACTTACCCACTGGGTATATCAAATCAAATTTCCAAATCCCAAACACTTGTTTTCACCAAAACAAATTTTCTCCTGTTGAAAATTTCTAAAACAACTTATATACCCAACAAGCCCAAACAATATCATGACTAACTATCCTGGCAGCAATCCATCACTTTAGAAACTCGAAAATTAATACTGATGATGTGGCCATCATCATCAGGATTATTTTCCAGCGACTGAAGTGAGTTCACTGCTTCCTTACTTCCACAAATTCTTTCCAAACAATTTCCATTCAACAATATTTTTCAAAACAATATTCCATTATTGCCTTCAAATCTTTGGAAAAACATTTCAAACATTTCCAAGATTTCAAATTCCCAAATCCCTTTGTTTAAATTCATTTAAACACCTTCAAATTTCCGGGACTTCAATTCTGTTTTAATTAAATTTTTGTTATATTCCTTTTTATTTAAGTCATGCTTAGACAATTTAAATTTGGTTATAAACCACTCAAATTTTAATATTTTATTCAATTATAGTATTAACAACCAATCATCCAAACCTATATAATAATTTCAGAGAAATATTTTTTTATATCAAAATATAAATTTGGGTAAAATTATTTCATTTACCCTAATTTAAAACAATACTGTGTCGGTCTACCTTGTTTAAGAGTTTAGAAATCCCTATCGATGAAATGGCGTCCCACACATCGACCAGAATTCATAAACACTCAACAGATAAGTCAACACAATATAAAAGCAATTTTATATTCACTAACAAATACGCGCTCATATCTATTAATACACTCAAACTCATTTTAGAGTACTTCTGACTCTATTCTATGAGTAATTCCTACCAGAGCCAAGGTTATCACCAACCTATGCTCTAATACCAACTGTGACGACCCGCCCTTCTACTACCGGAAAGACGTATCATCATTAAGAAAGAAAGGGATAGAAATAGAAAAGAAAGAGAAAGAAAGAACAACAACATCAGAATCTCACAGCGGAACGGAACAAAATATAATATATCACATAAAAATTACATAGTTTTACATATATCAGAGTTATACAATATCAATACATATGACAATCATACTCACATCTATCACTATATACATCAGAGATACATCATGCATCAACTAACATAGCGGCACTAGATAAATAACTACATACGTCTAGAAACCCTGCTCCAAGCTTCTCCAGAAATCAAGGTCCCAAAACCTATCACTTGGCTACTCATAAAAATTTGAGTACCCAAGAGTTTATGAAAAATAAAAAATAAACTCCGTGTCAGACATGGGTCTGGTATGAGTAAACGGTTTAAAGTTGTTTAACTTTGAAAAACATTTGAAAATAAAGGTATCACGTAAGACTCCCCACAAATAAATACGGGTAAGTTTTTACCTTACGCTAACCAAAACATTTCATAGGAAATCCAGTGATATTATAATAGTGTCTAGGGTTTTCAAGTAAATAGAAAATAGCCGAAATTGTTACATGATTAAATTCCAGCTACTAGCCACAAAAGTGGGTAATACAAATCAAAACCGTAGGGTCTTGTAGGGAAAATGGATTTCCAACAATGGCATGGCTACTGGGGTACCGCCCCTCACAGTACGGGGCCTAAATCACCGTACCGAGGATCACTCCCGACCCCCTACAACACAAGGCCGGAACCATTCCTTACAGAACAGTCCCGAACAAGATAAACCCCGTGGTTGGCGCGACCAACCACCCACTAAGCCGAATAAAAAGGGACATCTAGACAGGGGAAATATCTTGTCCTGCTTGGGCATGACCCACCTAACCTTGCTGCATCTCCCCTGTTTTAGCCATTCCTGGTTGATGAGGCTTGAGGCTGCGATTACCTTTATAGAACATATTTCTTAGAATGCTCATCGTCCGCCTGACGATGTGTTGAAAGCATTCAATCCATACAAGTTCGTTCCGGGTTCGAACGAAACCGAAGGCATTATCTCGTCACACTCATTTTGGAATCACCCTCAGAGTCAACGACGATAATCCTTGCATTTTGAAAACACCATCTCGATCTTCATTTCAGGATTCACGACCTAACGTTTAAATTGGATTGATGTGGTTTTCGGAGAATCAAATTTGATTCTTCCGATCCCGGTCTCATCGAATCCAAACGCCATTTTAAGGGCCAAGTTGTCTAATTAACTTAACAGTTTAAATAATTTAAATTCAACAATTGATTTAACATAGCATTTATACCAGATAAACATATACAAGCATCATAGGTATATCATAACATATCACAGAGCATCACAAAATATCATCACATAAATAGCAAAATCAGATATTCAACATAACAATCCATAAGCAGTCACCTTTAAATTCTCATTGCAATTAATTAAATTTAAATTAATTACTTGAGAATTTATCTCTTAAACATGTTTAACTGATTATTAATTATCAAGTAATCACTTTTTCCCATTTCAAATTATTTAATTAATTAATCATTTCTAAATCAACTATTAAATCTTAATTATTTCATTAATTACTTATATCCCACAACATTTAATTAATTACTTTTGTTTAACTATAATTAACCATTTTATCAATAACCTTGTTTATTAATAAATGAAACTTACTTACCTATTTATTTACTGCTAATTATCTAATTAATCATTTATTAATAAGTAGTTAAATTACTTAATTAATTGACTATTAACCATTCTTGAATTAACTATATAATTGCAAGTTCATTTATTACTTAAACATCGATTGATCCATTACTAATTACAATTAAAAAGTAATTATTCTAAATTGTTTTCTAAGATAATTAAGTAATTATCATTCAATTTAATTAAGACTTAAAAACTCTTCTTTAAATTTTGAAATCCAATAAATTTTAACTTTCAACATAAAATGTTAATTAAATTCATTCTTACTTAAATTAATCACTGTATGATAATTAAGTGTTTAAACATTTTTAAGATATTAACTAAAAATGTAAACTTATATTCCAATCTTATCCCATCAGTTAAATTTTAATTAAACTTCTTAACTTCATCTTAATATGCATTACTGCAATTAAGGATAACCAAGTCTCCTCTGCAGAAAACTCGAGTACGGCTTCGAGTTAAACATCAAAACACCCGAGCCCTTTCCTTTACTTCTTCTCCCCCTTTTTTTTTATACTTTAGTTTAAGTTTAGACCAAATTACAGATTAACGCATCAGGTTACACGCACGCGATCTACCCGAAGCCTCCACCATTTCTCTTGAGCACGACTCGACGCAGATCCCTTCACGGCATCACAGACATGACACCTCACCCCCAAACGCCACCGTGCACGTGCACGGTGGTTAGCCGCACCTCCAGCGGCCTTCGCCAGCGCCCACAAACCACAACTTCGCTCGTCACCCAAGATCGAAACCCAGAATTTCGACAAAGGGTCGAAATCAAAATATCACCTAAAATATGAACTTGAAACACCATCTCCTCACCGAAAACCACCCAGTCCAGCAATCCAACATCGCCAGAGTCTAAGCCACGCCACCCACGCCAATTCCTGCCCCTCGGCAACTCCCTCCTCGAAGCTCAGGAAGCTCAATCTCACTATGATGCCGAAATCGACAATCTACAGTGAACAGGCAACCTGAACTAAAACCCTATTCTTCATTCGTTTAATTACTTTATGAATTAGAAAATTTATCTGACATTTTTCTTAAAATCTACTATGTTCGAACTATCTCCCAAACAATTTCCAACTATTTAAATTGAATCATTAACTAGGAATTTGCAAAAATACAAGTTTTGTCCATTTACAAACTACTATTCAAATATCAATCTAAAAGTCTTGATTTTTGTTGTAAAAATAGGATTAGCAGTATAGATTAAATATAAAGTCTTGAATCAACATTTTGCAGTATTCAAATATTATCCAAATATCACTTAGCTTACCTGTACATCATTTAAAGTGAAGCACACTATGATAATGATTGTAATCACCTTTTTCTCTTAAACGCTTAGTTTAAATCTTGCTTCTTGTTTGTTGAAGAAGCTAAGTTTATTAATGGCTAAATTGGAATACGTTGTCATATTTATATAAACATGAAACCTGTACCAGTTTCCAGAAAACATGAAAGCACAACATATATGCAAACAGAAGTATACTCAATTAATTTATCAAGCGAGATTGAACTATTTAAATAACTTAAAACTTTTAAGAATTTAGTTTACTCACCATATGATTTAATAGAGGGTAGTTCAGTTTCCAGATGAACACAGTTTCCTAGCCTTCAAGCATTGAATTTCAAACTCCAACCTTTGATGTTGTAGATGTTAAACAAATTTGTTTGTATTAAATTCAAGTTGAAGTTTTGTTTTATCCCTTTTTTTTTGAACGAACTGAAAATATAAGATGATATAAATAGGGAGGGTATACAGGCTGAAAACATGTTGTATGAGATTTTTATGTACTTGAAACATTCTTTTATATTTGTACCAGAGATTTTTATTTCCAAATAGTAGGCTGATAAGATTAGTTTGTGTGCCCCATTAATTAGTTTTGTCTTGTATAAATTATCACCCTTATCTTTATACAATTGTTTTTTTAGGATTGTTCAACTCGATTTTCAAAAGCATATTGAGCTTTATATTATCCTGCCTTATGGTTGAAGCTTATCCATTCATATATATGTTTAAAAGAGTGCAACCTGACTTGATTTTTGGGTGAGCATAACCATACATAAACTTTGTCTTGTTTCACAAGACTTATACTAGTACACTGCTTACCTTGATTTTATGGCAGAGATGTTTTAAACCTGAAATGATATTTGAATCTTCGGCTGGAAGATCTCTTCTTGACAAATAGTTGTGCTAATAAATGCATGTGTTCAGATTTGTTTACATATATTAAATGTTTGCTGATTCTTGTATATTGAATCAAAGATATTTGGTTTGTACTTCCAGATTGAATCATGTGTAGGTTATAATCATGGTTTACTATCTATAAAAATGTTTATTGTTGATTATCACTTTGCAGGCTAACACTTGGTCTTTCTTGAACAACAAAACATTTGTTTTAGAGATGTTTTTTTGTTAGGTTCACTTTCATATTTGACTAATTTCCAATTTTCTTTTCTACTTTGCTCTGGTTTTGCTTGTGTTGTGCTTAATTCTTGTTTGTACTTACAGTTATATTTTACCTTTTGACCCTCAATAATTATATGGTTTATTTACTTATATTTATATTATTCTTCATATTTAACTATGCATATTTAAATGATATTCAATTGCTTACTTATTTACATTTATATTTGTATTCTATATTTTGATTATCAATATTTATATTATACTCTTAAGTTTTACTTATATTTAATATTTATATTTTATTGTTAAACTTTGGTTTTATGTTGAACATTTTCATTCACATTGATATATATGTTAATAAGACAAAGTATTGTAATTCAATCATATAAGATAAATTTTATTTTAATTGAATTGCATAAGAAATTTTTTATTGTAAATATTATTGAGATCTTTTTTTCAAATTTCCAAATCAATCTCCTATTTAAAGTGCAATTTATATAAGTAAATGGCAATATTTCTAAAATCATTTCTATTTTAAAATGATCAGTCTACATTTCATTTAATCAGATTAAATATTTATTAAAATAAACGGGGTCAAAAATCCAGGGTCGTTACATATATATTCTTCTTATTTTCTAAATTTTGATCATTCTTTCTGTTCTAACTTTTGAAATAAATTAAACCATGGCCTCCTCTTCCAAATCAAACATAAATTCAACCTCTTCATTCCCTTCTCCTTCTTCTGGACCATTTCAATGAACTACGCTCGCTCAAATGACAAAAATGGTGGATTCTCTGAAGGATACACTGCAATTATTGACTGAAATTCAAGTGGTACAACTTAGAATGGCCAAAGAACAAAAAAGGCAAGGCAAAATCCTTAGGAATTTGTAAAAATTTCTAATGGACAATCATGCTAATCCAATCTTGATTGTCGAAGATTCCTCAAAAGATCAAGTGCAAGAGGGTAGCGAAGAAGAAGAAGAAGAAGAAGAAGCCTTCTTGGAAGAAGAGCATGTTGAAGAAGATGACAAAGTCGTTTATGTTGGCGAAGTGTGCTTTGACAAAGATGGAAATCTTGTCGAACAACATGGAAATTTCTGTTTCCACTATCCAAATTGTTCGGTTCATCGATCTCCTATTTTCAAAGACACTCATTAGTTTCTTTTCTCTTTTTCCTATTGTTGTATGTTCTTTCTTACGTTCTCTACGAAAATGTAAATATAATTATAGAATTAATAAATAGTTCGTGTTCTTATATGTCTTCTATTAAAAGTATTGTTATATAAATACTTAGTTAGGATAATTAGTAGTTTAGGACTAAGTTTTAAGTTTTAGAGTTAAGTGTTGATTATTTATGATAACGCTATCATTATAATCACATGTCATAGAGTATTAGATTAAGGGGGAGTTATATAGTTTGGAGATTATATAGTTTGGAGTTAGTTTTTGTTGATGACAAAAAGAGAGAAATATAAAATAGGGTAGTTAGGCATAGATTAAGGGGAAGTTATTAGTTTTAGGGGGAGTTATTAGGATAGAAGTAATATTTTATAAACAAAGGTTGTCATCATCAAAAAAGGGGAGATAGTTAGTCCTTGAGATGATGGTTTTGATGACAACAACCTTAGAACAGGCTTATAAAATATAAATACTAACATTATAGTTTAGAAATATATGTATATGCAGGATTTAACCATGCAGGTACCAAGAATGAAGACTGCACAGTATAGAGATTCAAGATATCAAGATTGAAGACTCATGAATATCAAGAATATCAAGATTATCAAGAGTTCAAGATTTCAAGAATTAGTAATTTAGTTAGGAATTTTGTTAAAACTCCTAGAAAAGCTTTGGCATCTTAAAATCCAATTTATTCGTGGAATGGAATCCACTTCGAGCCTGTTAAAGGGATGGAACCCTAAGTAGGATGGAACCTATGAAAAATCTAGTGGAACATCGTTTTACATACACTAACCTTTTATTCAAAATGATTTTACAAAATTATATCTTGTTTTCAAAATATTTTCAAAACCTTACTTTTAAAAGAATCAAAAACATCTTTCCTGATTTTAAATACTTTTAGCCCCAAAATAATCTTTAATTTCAAAATCAAACTATCCTTAGTTTTGAATTATCTTTAATAATAATATATTAACTTTTAATATTTATACTTAGATTTAAATATAAAATTATAGTAAAATTTTATATATACCAAAATATTATTCTCCATATTTATTTATGTATTTTAACTATATTTAAGTATATTTGTAAAAGTTTAAAATAGTTTTAATATAAGATAAAAGTTATTTTCAAAGAAAAACAAAACATCAAAATTTCCTTTGGGATGTCGACATACCCAAGTTACCCATGTCGACATAGTGTCAGTTGATTTCAAAATTTTGAATTTCAAAAGAAGTGTCTATTCGTCACAACCCTTTACTAATGGACATGGCTGTTATTCTTCTAAAAATAGGGGCTGTTTTCAACGAATTTCCATTCATAATTTTTTTTCACTCCTCTTCTTCTTTCACATTTCTTTATACATATTCTTACCATTACTCTGCCGAAATCAACCTTGAATCTGACTAGATCATTTTTGGTTTGATTCTCTATCACTATCTCAACAAGATTCTCAGTGCTATTCAGAGTTATAGGCTTCTTTGTAATCATTTCTGTGAGAAAATGTGTGATTGTAGCCTTGGAAATCAATCAAGTGAGAAAAGTTGTGATTGTAGCCTAGGAAATCAATTGGATGAACTTGTTGCCCGTGAAATCAAGTATCTCTACCCAGAGGATTGTGAATCTGGAGGGTGTACCTCGTAGCCTTGAAATCGAGGGTGTAATTGTACAATTGCTTTTGAAAGGAAATCCGTACTTATGTGCGGGACTGGATGTAGGGTAACTCCGAACCAATATAAAATCCGGTGTGTTCTTTTCATTACTGCTTTTACTTTATTTCTGCCTCTGTATTTGTTTCTGTGATCATATGTATGTCTGAATATTACATACATTTGTGTTCAAATTAACATAAACTCAAAAAGATTTAGTAATTCCTTAAAACACTATTCACCTCCACTAGTGTTTATCCTAGCCTTAAGATCCGTAATCTGCATTTCTAACATAAACAATTTCTAAAATACAAACAAACCCAATTTTTCAAAGGATGATTAAAGAATGGATTTCAAAATAAAGATAGAGATTTAAATTAGAGGAACTCTAATCAAATAGAATTCTGATTTGAAGGTAGGCTCGATCGAAGATGAGATAATTAACTTACAAAATATAAGATGGATATACTTATATAAATCGTGGACGACCTTAACCGGGTCAACCATGACTTCAAGAATATGGTCGATGTAGAATTCCCAAGAAAATCAACATTCGACCGCAAGAGATGGGACATCTAAACCAAGGATATAGAAATCTTTGGTGAATCAATGCCAGTTGTAAAGGAGTTCCACCCCTTTTACAATCATTCAAAGATTGGCGGGATCTCCTATTCTTATAGAGATCATTCGAAGTGGAGTTATGGGATACTCCATAATCAAGAATCACGAATAGGGAGAGAGGGATAATGGATTTTGGAACCATAGGGAACGTTCCAAAGTCTAAAGGAAATCAAATCAACGAGGAAGAAATTCAAGCTCGAACAAAAGTGATTTTGCAAATAAATTTACCATATATGCTAAGTTTGCCTAGAGCCAAAGCTTTGATACCAACTGTAACGACCCGGTATTTTCAACTATTCGCATCCACACACGTCGGACTTGAATTGCTCAAATAAAAAATTGTTAATTTAAATTTGGAAAAACTCAGCATATATAGTAAATAAATCAATCACAGAATCACAGACACAGAGCAATACAATAATAACGCAGTGGAATAAGTAAATAGTAGTTCATGAAGCTACTATATAAACATCAGTATTAGAAATAAAATACAATAAAATGTCTCAAGTACAGTCAAGTCTCCATTCCAAACAGATGATTTCTGTGAACGAATCAACTGGAAAGCTGGAAGCCGAATCAATAGTTGGATCTCCAAGCGAAGCTCCAAACTCCAAAGGTGAGTCTTAAATGCTGAATTACTCAGTCTGACCCGAGCGTAAAGCAAAACACAAAACACTCGAGTCAGGATTAACATTCTTATATCAATAAATCCATCTGAAATGAAATATCAACTAAAATACAATTAACTTAAAGGATGTTTGGGATAACCATCCTCTAAGGATCCGTGGAACTATCTACAATGTAGAAGTATACACTATAACACCGTGGTCATTTCAAATTAATTTCCACTTCAAAACCAAAATATCATTTCATTTCAAATATATCTATTTTTCAAAATAGTATATGTATATTAAATAATTTTTTAAAGTAAAGTATTCGTAATTTCCTCTAGTTTCACAAAGCGCTTCAAAATCAACACAACTTTTCACTTAGATTAAATTCAATCTCAATTTAACAATTCCAATTCAATTCAGTCTCTAGCTAGACAATTAAAAATTATATTGATTTCAAATACGGATCTAAATCATAAAATAAACCATTTACATCCCAATATATCTCAAAGCTTTAATATTCAACAATTTCAAAGCTAAATTTAATAGTTTATTGGTCTTGATTTAACCTCATTATTATTTAGTTTTGAAATATTCACTTAATAAATCCGATATTATTTATATGATCTTACATTTCATTTTTCTATATATATATATATATCCTTAAATTTCTTTAAACGTGGAATATTCATTAAATTAATTAAATCAAACACCAAGTTATGAAACCATATCTTAAATTCCAAATTTAGTAAGTTTTGGATTGATTCAACTAAATAAAATTCTTAATTTAATACAATTCCAAATAAATCTCAACTATATCTTCCAACCTTAGCTTATAACTTTTACAAAATATATTTTTGAAATACGAATTTTACTGAGCACTTAAACATTCATATTAATTAAATCAATCTTAATTAAAATATATATTATTATTAAATCTACTTATAATATGACCTTTGTATATAATATTTTTACGTCAATATTTAATAAAACTCATATACTTCCTTTCAAAACCATAGAATTCATTATCAAAATAATTATAGATATATAGACCGACGGTGTCTGCATATAGAATTCTACCATATGGTCAAGTGATACAGATATTTATCATTTCAATCCGTAATTAAAATATATACGGGTAGATATCATGTCGACCCGTAATCCCAATTCAATACAAATGAAAACCGCTTGGGTCTATCATTTCAACCCATAACGATTTTCTCCTTTTCTAAAGTCCGTTCGGGTATGTATCATTTCAACCCCTAGTGAATTCTATACTAACAGGGAACTTGCAGAGTGATAATAGATATGAAAAATAATGTAACAGGCATGCATATCATCAATAACAATATAATATAAACAACATGAGATGGTGTCATATCCCACAGGTGAACAATTACTGATAATAGCATATATAAAAATTTAAATAACTACAGCAGCATATTTCAATTGTAGTTTCAATTGAAATCAAATTTAATAAATATATGAATGTTAACCGTGAGTGATTTCTCACCTTTCGAGGTTAGAGACAAACGAGGCTGAGATGAGTTACAAATCCAGGCATGAATTTCGAGGCAAAGCACGATGGACACGAGTTCGACGATTGAAGCTGATAAAAGAAATCGATGGGAACGGATCAAATTAGCCCGATAAAAATTTATGCGAGATGCATACTACATTATTACCCTCCTTAAACCCAATATTCAAATTAAAGTACATATACATTTTATATAAGTCTTAATTTAAATATATTCGTTAAAACCAAATATATAAAATCAAAACCAAATTCACTCTATTTATATTGTATACGTTATATTTGAAACATCAATAACTGAAACTAAATGTACATAACCAAATTAACATCTAAGGATATACATAACTGTATATAATATAAATTTAAAGAAAATCAAATAGATTAACCAAATGCAGACTTCCTTTACAAAATAATATACTGTAAACACTATTTCATTACAATGCACAATAGTTCTCAATACTTGAAAATTTAATATATATACCCGTATTTGTGAACAAAAAAAACCCATCTATTTAATAATACAAAGCAAGTAATATAGACCTATCTATACAAGTGAACAAGCAATTGCCCAAAACCAACTATACTTATATTATATTTGACTCCTTTCAAAATGATATATATATGTTTCGTTTTGTTTTATAGTAGACGGGAAATTTTGTAACTCCAAAGCACATATATGTCAACAACTTTATGCAAACTCACTATTCTTTAAGAAATGTATATTGATATATATCTAAACTATGACATCATGCAGATTACAAACTTGCACAACAACCAAATATAAAGATATCATATCTATGCGTATAAAATATGTAAACAACAGCGAATTTGGATAAGCCAAACTTCCCTTTATATAAACAATCATACTTTTATGCACTAAACCCAACAGATCCAAATAAATAAACATATATATATATATATCTTATATATTATAAAACTTTAAACAAAACTTCTCTGTAAACAATAAGTGTAAACATAAAATTACAAACAAAACTGATCTTTGAAATATTAAAACCGTAAATATCAAATTGTGAATAAACAACTATAAACAATAACTTGTAAGGCTGTAAACACCGTGTATAACTTTGTATTGTAACTATCAAATCAATTTGTAACAATGGATATGCAAATGTACATGCGATAATATATAAACACACAACTGAATATATATACATACTATCATAGATAAGATAATATATATAAAAGTATACTCACGCCATAATATAGGATACGTATATTTTTGTGTATATATTCAAATCTACTTGCACATACCAAAAGGTGCTAGGCGGACCGAGATAAGCAAGAGGAGGAGCCGAGGCAAAGCCATGGGCCAGAGGGAGGGGCGAAGGCTCGACAGTTGTAGGGTGGAACGAGGTGATTCTCGGCTAGCTTGGTGAATGAAGGTGAGATCGACGAGATCGATGAGAACAGGTGGTGACTGAACTTGACGGCTGTTGGCAAACAAGGGGTAATGAGGTTGATGCGCGAGGAGGAGTGGTGGGGGGGGGGGGCTGTCGCGTGAAGGTGGAAGAGGTGGCCACGGGAAAAGCCGGTGGATGGTGATGGAGGTCGAGTCTTCAGTGTACAGGGCTGCTGCTTGGTTGATCTGCGGGCTTTGGGCTGCTCGCGCTTTAGAGGTGGCGGTTTTGGCTTCACTGGAGGCAGTATTGCAGAAAGGCGGAGCCCGAGTGGTGGTTTTTTTTACGGATAGGATGGTACTCGACGCGGCAGAAGGAGAGGAGAAGGACAGAGCAGCTCAAGTGAGGCGAGGCAATGGGTTTGGGTTCTGCAAGGCAAGCAAAAGAAGGAAGAAGCATTTTGTGGCTACAGGAACCAAAAAGAGAAGAAGCAACGTTGGCTTGGATTGAGGAGGACATCACAGTGGGGGAAAAGATGATACGAGTACTTTAAATAATATAATCTATTTGTATAATTTTAGAGAGAAAGAAACGAGCCATATAAATGCAAACCAGTGGGAATAGAAAAAGTCATATGGAAAATTCTAGGGAATAATAAAGAAAAAGACCGTTCAAGATTTTACTATTTAACTCAGCCATTTGAAATTTGAATGGACATCAAAAGGTGGTAACAACACGGAATCGTTTTTCACGGATTCCGATGTGTACCAAACTTCAAACACAGAATTGAATATACCGCAGAGATCAGCGCGACGAGACGATCAAAACGGTTTACAAATATCAATGGTACGATTGAATTATGAAAATTCGAGTTTTTCGTAAGCGGAAAATGCAGCAAAAAAGTAGAAAAATAAGACCGACGGAGCTATAGAAGTCTGAATTTAAAAAAAACGAAAGACGATGCCTCACTCAGAAGAGGATTTAGAATTTTTCTATGTAAAAATATTCAGGTTTGGAAAATATTTTATTATCAACAATTATTAACCGACTTGAATTTAATAAAATTACACAATAAAATAAACTTCCATAAAATCAAATGAAAATTTACCATATGCTATATTTAAATATACGTATTCCAAATATAAATTTTTTATTTTCAAATTTCATTATTTAAAATTCCTCCAAAATTCAATTAAATACGTTAATAAAATAAAAATTAATAAAATTTTACAGGTTGTTACACTAGTGATCGGAGGGTGGCGAGGTCTCGAGTTCGCTACTGGAGGTAACCAGGGTGTAGTCGAGCTAGGGAAAAATGGTAGGTGGATTTTTAAACCACCGAGGCAGCGGCACAGTGTCAGGTTAGGGTTTAAACCTGGGTTTGGTCGAGGCTTGAATTTTGGGTTGTTGCGTCGTCTCTGGAGCATCGGAGACGATCGTTCATGGGGAAAAGAAGAGTGATGGGTCGGCGAGCCTTTGAATAGAGATTCGTGGCTGCTGGTGATCAAAGTCGTCGGGGTGAGGAGGATCTTGGTCTATGTCTTGATGTTCCAGTTCGATCTCTTAGCTCAATTTTGATTTCGGGTTCGTGATGAAGTCTGGGTGGTCGGGATTGATGTTATGGATGGTCATCGACATGTTGGAGGTATCGATGATGGTCGGAGTGGCGGATTCAGGCGGTGCACACGCACAGCGAGGCTGGTGTGTCTGTGTTTTGGAAAGGATGAAGTTGTCTCGGGGGAGGTCTCCGTGTAGTTTGGTTGTGGCTCGAGTTGGGTCTCGTGTCATTAGTGGGTGGTATACACGTTTTCATATTTAAACTTAAAACTAAAACTAAGTTTTTATAAAAAAAAAGAGAAAGGTGAAATTATCTCGGGTCTGGGCTCGAGTGTTTACCAGGTTGGACCCGAAATAAAATTATAACAGTTTTAAAATCTTAAATATAAGCAAGTTTTTAAAATTTAAAATGAATCAAGTTTAAACCTTTTTCTTAAATTTGTTATTTATGATAAATGTCTTATTTAAACATTTGGTTTAGGGAAGTTGTAGGATTTATTTTTACTTAAATTAATTAAGATAAATTCTTAAGTTTATTTTTAAAACTTAAATTAAATGGTTTGGTTAAATAGTTAATTAAAAGATAAAATGTTTTAAGATTTATATGTTAATCATAATTAAGTAATTAATAAAGATAATGGTTTATCTTAAAGTTAATTAAGGTTTTTGGTGATAAATGATAAAATAAAATTAATAGAGTAATTAAAGAGTAATTAATTAATTTAATTTATAAATTAATAAGGATTAATTAATTTGTAATTAGGATTTATTTATTAATTAATTAAGGATTAATTAATTCGTAACTAAGAATTAATTAATTCAGTAATTAGAGATTAATTAATTAAAAATTAAAAATTAATTAAGTAATTAGAGATTAATTAATTGGTAATTAAGTATCGATTAACTAGTAAACAGGGATTAATTAATTTGTAATTAAGGGTTATTAATTAATAATTAAGGTTTATTAATTAACATTAATGGATAACTAGTCAATAATTGAAGATAATTTAATTGATTAATAAAGTAATTGGAGAACGATTAATTAATTAGACAATTAACTCAATGGTTTGTAATTAATTAATGATTAATTAAGAAGGGTTAGGAAATTAATTCATATGTAATTAATTTAATTTGAATTAATTGAATTAATTGTAAGTATGGGATTAATAAATCTTGCTTATGGATGATTGATTGTATGGAATGTCTGGATTGATATTTATAGTATGATAATCTATGATATTCTGTAATGTGATGTACTTGGATATAGCTGCGACAAATATGTGTTATTTATCTGTGATGAATGCTATGTAAATTCAATGTTTTGAATTAAATTGTTTAAACTTTAAACAACTTGACCTTTAAGAAACGTTTGGATTTCGATGAGTCCGAGATCGGATATCAAATTTGATTATCCGAAAACCACATCGATCCAAGTTAAATGATAGGTCATGAAATCTCAAGTGAAGATCGAGATGAAGATTTCGAGTGCAAGGGCTATTGTCGCTAACTCTGAGGGCGATTCCAAAATGAGTGTAACGAGATAGTGCCTTCAGTTTCGTTCGAACCCGGAACAAACTTGTATGGATGAATTCTATCAGACCATCGTCAATAGAGGATGATGGGCATTCCAAGTTATGTGTTCTATAGAGGTAATCGTAGCCTCAAGCCTTATCAACCGAGAATGGCTAAAACAGGGGAGGTGCACACAAGGCTAAGTAGGTAGCACCCAAGTAGGATAAGATTTTCCCCTGTCTAGAGATCCCTTTATTCAGCTGTGTGGGCGGTTGTTTGGCCACAACTACGGGGTTGTCTTATTCGGACTATCTAGTAAGGGGTAGCTCTGGTCTTGTGTTGCAGGGGATCAGGGTGGATCCTCGATATGGTGATGTAGACCACGTACTATGACAGGCGGTACCACAGTATCCCTACCATTGTATGGAATCTAATCTCCAATAAGTGATCTCGGACTTGATTGTATACCTATGTATGCTGGAATTTAATAATGTAACAATTTCAGCTATGTGAATATTTATTTGAAAACCCTAGACACTATTATAATATAACCAGATTTCCTATCAAATTTTGGTTATCGTAAGGGAAAAAAATGTCCGTGTTTATTTGTGGAGAGTCTTACGAGATACCTATTATTTCAAGGTTTTTTTTCTTCAAGTTAAACAACTTAACCGTTTACTCACACCAGACTAATGTCTGACCCGAAGTTTATTCTATTTTTCTTAAACTCTTGGGTACTCAAATTTTTATGTGTAGCCAAGTGATCAGGTTTGGCTTGACAAATTTTGGAAAAGCTTGGAGCAGGAGTCTTGGCGTATTTATATATCTATTTCCGCTGTGATGAAGTCTTTTGTCTATTGTATTTTGGAATGTAATAGATAGACAGGTCTTCACGACTGTCTAATGTGTTGTTGTGTAACTGTGTAACTCTGATGTATAATGACTATGTAATAGTTATGTGATATATTACATTTTTCCGTTTCTGCTGTAAGATTCTGATGATTGTTGTTCTTTCTTTCTATCTATTCTTTTCTACATATTTCTTTCTTATTGATGATACGTCTTTATATGTAATGAAAGGCGGGTCGTCACAGGTCAGAAAAACATTTTGGTGAGTAGAAAATTGCATACTTTATCCGTAAAACAAATTTATACCAATTGGTTTTCAATTAAATGTTATGTCTTATTATTGATTGTTAATCTGTTTAACTTCAAATGCGTGGCCTTCCAACCTTCTCCAAGGTATGTAATACTAACATATGCCTATTATGCATACACAACCCAAAACCCAGCCACTTAATACTTTTTGAATAGGGAGAAGGCAGACCTAATGACCATTTAATACATCATTCTCCAAAGCAGGCTCCTCACATCGTCGAAGTTTTTCTATCGGTCATACCTATAAAGACCAGTGACTTATATATACGACTGTATAATATATAATTGCCGCATCTATCGCTAATAATGTCTTAGTCATGTGAGAGATAGTACCAAGCAATTTAATACCCTTTTAATGGAATTAGGCAGACTCTGACTATTTAATACCTTATTTAAGGTAGGTCCTCATTATTTAATACATAACCCAAGATGGACTCCTCACTGGTACCTATCTAGCTAATATTGCATGGAAATCTTGTCATAAACCATACTTTAGTGAGCCCAAATTTTAACAAAAATCAAAACCCAAATCCATCAAAGCACAGATTGTTGGATTTAATACCTACAAATAAGCATGAGCATATTAGAGATTGAAAAAATCTAAACTCATAATGGAAGTAATAATAGGATATAAATACTGAACATGGCTACTACATTGGAATTAATGGTATTCCTTGGATGTCAAAACACTACATCAGTACCAAGCATGAGAGATAAGAAGAATTCCCCAACAACCAATCGAGTCCAACTCCATGACCTGTTACTCTAAAACTATCCTGTGGGTTGTAATGAGGAGTAGGTCAAAACAATGTTTTGGTGACTTGAAAATCTATACAGCGTCCAAAATATAAATTTATACCGATTGGTTTCCATTTAATTGTTGTGTCTATTATTTTAAGGTTAATCAAATTAACTTAATATTGCACACACAATATTCCTACCTAGCATGATTCACCCACCTACCCTTCCCAAGGTATAAAATACCGATGTAATCCTATCAACCATTTAGTACATTCAAATATGAAGCGGACTCCTAGCATTGGCATTGTTGGTTTATTAGTCCTAGCTACCAAGACCTTTGACCACTATTTGTGGTTTTATAGTATATAATAATCATAATGCTAAAGCATCTATCATCATTAAAGTTTTATCCATGTGAGAAACAGTACACAAAACACTTAACACCTTATTAATAAAGACTAGGCTGACCCCTGACCGTTTAGTACCTATATTCTAGGTAGAACTTTGTCATGTAATACCTAACCTCAAGGGCGGACTTCTCACTTGTACTATCTAGCCGACATTACTTGGAATCTCACCAGGACACTCAATATTTCTGTGTAGAAAGAGGCAGAACTTATATCAGTCACTTAATACATCAAACCCGAAGCGGACCTTTCCTGAGATATCCACTTACTTCCTTAAGGGTCGCTAATCCAATAGAAGGTTATGCAACACTTGGGATGAGGTGTAACCATCTAGAATTTGATTTGTTAGGCCATACCTTTGATTGTTGTTTGCATGTGTTTGTTTTTATGGGACTTGGGATTATCCTAGGATGTATTGGTTAAGTAGATATGATGCTAAGATATTTTGCCAAGATATTTTGCCAAGATAGAAAGATAACACTTAGTCATCCGGATTGTAATAATTGGATAATTTATGACGTAGAGAACCCTAGTTGTGAGGTTAATGTTTTACTGGGTGTTATGGAGTTGGAGGATAAGTTACATTGGGTCTTTGCAGTTAGAGAATTTGTCGATGTGTCTGAGCTAGTCGTTGGACTGCCACCAAAACGGCTATTGAGTTTCGGATTGATTTAGAGCCTGAAGCTGAGCTGTTGAGTAGACCGTCGAGTAGAATGAAACCTACAGAGATGAAAGAGTTGAAGGTACAGTTAGTAGATATAAAAGGTAAAAGTTTTATTAGGCCGAGTAGTTCGCCATGAGGAGCCGCTACTGTGTTTGTTAAGAAGCCGGACAGAATGTTAAGGCTATATATCGTTTATCGTAAGTTGAATGAGAAGACGATAAAGAACCGATATCCATTATTGATAATTGACGATTTGTTCGATCAGTTGAGTGGTGCAAAGGTATTCTCTCAACTAGATTTAGCGACGTGATTTCATCAGCTTAGAATGGTGGAGGATAGCATTCCTTTGTTGACGTTTAGAACAAGATATGGGTCGTACAAATGGTTAGTTATGCCAATCGAACTAACTAATGCGCCATCATTCTTTGTGGATCTGATGAATAGAATTTTTCGAGAGCATTTGGATAGGTTCGTGTTGGTTTTCTTAATGACATTTTGATATACTCTAAGGATGAGAAGGAGTATGAAGTTCATCTCAGAGTCGTGCTCGAGACGTCGAGGGAGCATCAGTTGAAGTCTAAGTTTACGAAGTGTCATTTTTGGAAGAAGTAAGTGAAGTTCCTTGGTCACGTCATCTCCGAGAGAAGGTTGTCTATAGATTCGAATAAGATTGAAGTGGTGAACAATTGGAAGAGATCCGAGACGGTGACCGAAATAAAGAGTTTCTATGGATTGGCTGGGTATTATCGGAGATTTATATAAGATTTCTCATGGATAGTAGCAACGATGACTAAGCTTACGCAAAAGGATGTGAATTTTGTGCGGACTGATAAGTGTGAAGAAGCCTTCCAGAGCTTGAAATACTTATTGGCCCATGCACCGGTGTTAGTGATTCCGGAAGGGGATCAGGATTTAGTTGTTTATATAGATGCGTGCAGAACTAGATTGTGAGTTGTGGTAATGCAAATGGGTAAAGTAATTGCTTATGCTTCCAGACAGCTTAGACCATATGAGGTTAGGAACCTAACGCATGACTTGGAGTTAGCTGCCGTTATATTTGCTTTAAAGGTGTGGAGGCATTATCTTTTGGGAGAGCGATTTGAGAAATATATTGATTATAAGTCGTTGAAGTATTTGTTCTCTCAAAAGGAGTTGAATATTAAATACCAGAGATGGTTGGAGTTTATTGTTGCCTATGATTTTGAAATTGAGCACACACCCAGAAAAGGAAACAAGTTAGCGGATGCACTTAGTCGGAAACATCAATGCAGTATTGGCTATGATCACAGAGTGAAAAGACGTGGAGGCATTATCGGTTTGTAATGTGAGGTTTAGGTATGTGGTAGGACCGTGTGCAGGAAGTGTTGTATTGTCTTGTTTAAAAGTCCGACCGTTAATGATTGGGAAGATAGCTTCTAAGCAAGAGGAGGATCCAGTATTGGCTGAGCGGATCAGAAGGTTGAAGGAAGGAATAGAGAGCGATGACCTAAATGATTTCAATCATGACCAAAATGGATGGTTGAGAAAGAAAGGAAGGTTATGCATTTCGAATGTAATAAATATGAGGAAGGGGTTATGTATGAGTGCCATCGTTCGAAGTTCACTATCCACACAGAAGGAACAAAAATGTATCAGGACATGAAGAGAAATTTCTTCTAGGAAGGTATGAAATGGGACATTGGATTGTGTGTTAAGCAGTGCTTGAATTGCCAACAGGAAAAGGCAGAACATGTGAAGCCAAGTGGATTGCTTCAACCGTTAGAGGTTCCGTTATGGAAATGAGATTCAATCTCTATGGATTTTATTGATGAGTTGCCGAGATGTAGCAGGGGAAACAAAAATATATGTGTCATAGTGGATAGACTGACTAAGAGTTCCCATTTTATTCTGGTAAAGTCAATAGAATGGCACCTGATTTGGCGAAGTTATTCATGAAGAATGTGGTTAGGCTGCAAGGTATTCCTAGTAGTATAGTCAGTGATAGAGATTCTTTATTTACTAGTGAGTTTTGGAAAAGTCTACACGAAGCATTAGGAACCAAACTCAACATGAATACCGCTTACCATCCATAAACAGATGAGAAAACAGAAAGAGTTAACAAAATCTTAAAAGATTTGTTTAGAGCCTGTATAGTAGATTTTGGGGGATCATGGGAAGACCATCTTCATCTAGTGGAGTTCTCATATAACAATAATTATCAGACTAGTATCGGAATAGCATCGTTTGAAGCATTGTATGGAAGACCTTGCAAGTCTCTTGTATGTTGGTTAGAGACTGGGGATTGATTGTTCTTGGTCTGAATTTAATGAAGGAAGCTATGGAGAAGAGTGAGTTGATTCGAGCTAGGATGAAGGAGGCTTAATCTAGGCAGAAAAGTGATGTAGATAAAAGATGAAAGGATTTGAAATTTTCTATCGGAGATTGTGTGTTTGTTAATGCTTCAAAATGAAAGGTGTAATTAGATTTGAGAAGTCATGGAATTTAGCTCCTAGATTCATTGGTCTATTTTGTATTACTAAGAGGATCGGGAAACTCGCTTATAAAGTGGAGTTACCAAGTAGTTTGGCTCGAGTACATAATATTTTCCATGTTTCTCATCTTAGAAATGCATTAGAGACCCGAAGACTACTATAGCACCTACAGTATTAGAAGACTGAGTAGTAGAACCGAATTTGACTATAGCTAGGAAGACGATTCAGATTGTGGTTAGAGATAAGAAGAAATTGAGGAACAAGACAGTTAAGTTGGTAAAGGTTCAGTGGAGTAATGATGTTAGAGACTATACGTGGGAAGTGGAGAGCGGGATTAGAGACTCTTACCCTGATTTATTTGATGATATGTCTTACATTTGATTGTTTTGTTATGTGCCTTATCGTAATTTTGAGGACGAAATCCTTTAAGGTGGGGAGTTTGTAACACCCTATGTTTTTATAACCTTTTTAAGACATTTAAATTAGTGAGATTAAATTAAATAATGTGAAGATTAATAGGTTGAGATTTGATTAGTTAAAGGTAGCCGTGCCATGTTAAGTGGGTTAACTAAAATGATATAAGACTAGATAATGTGTAAGGAAATGAGAAGGGCATTATGGATAATAGTAAAACCTTATACCCTAAACCCTTATGAGATGGTAACTCACGTTCATTCACTCTCTTTCGCTAAAAAAATTAAATTGCTAAAGCCGGCCACCATTTCTCATTCTCAAGAGAAGAAGTAAAGCTAAAGATTTAAAAGAAGAGAAGAAATCAAATAATTCAACACTCAAAAATCTCATCTATAATCTCAAAAGCTAAGGTGAATAATTGCTACATCCCCAATTCTTTTAGTTTTCGGCTTTGTGATTAGATCCGAAATGATTTTGCTATATTATTGCCATGTTTGGTGTTTAAAGATATATACATACATATATACATACATACATATAATATACATACATACATACATACATATATATATATATAGTTGGTGAGATTATAAATGTTTATTCGCATTTTATGATATATTTAACATGAAAACCCTATTTAGTGACATCCGAATACCTTGCAAATTTAAATATAGGTCTGGAATAATATTTTAGAGATGGGTTCTGATTTTCATAATTTTTCGATTTACTATGGATTTTACATGAATTTTCGAATGAAGAAATTTGTTTATTGGGTTATAAATTACTTTCGACTAAAACAATAATTATTTAGGTTTGAGATTTAAATGTGTTAGGAAATATATTAAAATAGATTTTCTAGGATTTTTTCAAAATTTTCCTAAGTCATTTGTGGGATATATAAAATTATTTAAGGTATGTGACTTAAATGTTTTATATATTTATAAAGATGAATGGGTATTTTGCAAAATAAAATGATTTGTAAATTCTGTTAATTGCAGCAGCACATTTCTTAAACAGGTAAATAGGCACAAGGAAGAAGTTGAAAAGAAATTTAGTCTTAAGGACAACAAGTTTGCTTTTTAGTCTGAAGGACACTTTTTAGTGTAAACTGAAAATGATAGTTACAACTATCATTATGTGATTTACACTAAAAAGTGTCCTTCAGCCTAAAAAACAAACTTCTTGTCCCTGAAACTAAATTTTTTTCTAACTTTTTCCTTGAGGCTAAAATCCCCTTTCTTAAAAGTATTTTATTGACCAACGATAATTTTATAAACAAAGGCAAGTTAGTTGAAATTTTTTCTTTTAAGTTTAAAAACAAAAATCATGCTTTTTCCATGTTTCGGCCTATACGGTAGTTTACCTTCCGCCCTAGACCTTTCGTCTCAGTCGAAAGGTTAGCTTTCGATAAGGTCAAAGTTCAATGCATAAGGTATCAAGTAATTGGTACATAATGAATTGAATATTGACGAAAGGTTTTAAGCCGAAAGGTTGATGGCCTAAGAGGTTGGAACATAATTGTTTGTCAATGAAAAGCTTTCGCCTGCTTTGCTTTTGAATTTGAGCTTTCGACTTGGTCACTTCTGACCAGGTAAATTTATTTAAAAGAAAAGACTTTAAACCTTCCGACAAAGTCGATAGGTTGTTTCTATTTTTGCCATTACTTTATTTTGAAACCTTCCTACATAGCGGAAGGGTTTCTACCACTTTTATAAAGGTTTTTGTTTTGAACCTTCTGACCCATCGAAAGGTTTACTTGCTTTTAAACTATCCATTTCTCCAATGCTTTCAGAAGGAAGCTTCCGACTTAGGTGGTTACCCTTGTTTTGTAAGGTATAATCGAAGGCTTTCGAAAGGTTATTCCAATAAAGACGAAAGGTTTTAAAAAGTAGGCTTTCATATTATTTTAAGTTGAACTCAGTATACCTTCGAATGGTTAATGTTTTAAAAGGTTTTAAGCATTCGAAGGGTTTATTCCTTGATCCGTTTCGAAAGCTTTATTAGATGTTTTCAAAAGGTTTCTCTAGGGCCATGACTTAAAGTGATTTTAAAGAAGGATGTCTAAAGTTTATAGCTTCCTAAAGGTTTGCTTCGAATGAATTTGAAAGGTTTAAACATTGATTTTGAAGGTGGTAATTTCTAAGTATGAAAAGAGGTTACGTTCTTTCAAATGGTAAAGTGTTCACATCAACTAAAATTTGAGTAAAGGTGTAACGGGACAACTTTTTGGACGTTTTAAGCAGACACACATGCCAGACTCAAACCATTCAAAAGGCCATATTGTTATTAGGTAAATAAGAAAAAGAGAAAGAAATAAAAAAAATACAGAATCTCGTAGTGGAATGACAAAAATATAATAATCAAATAACAGTTCATGAAGCTGTTTATAAATACATCTGATTATTCTTTTACAGCATCAAAAATCAGAGTTACATAAAACAGGAATAAACAAATAAATGTTGCGGAACGACATGATGCAGTGGAATACATGTCATAAATAATAATAGTACAAATCTTCGTCTTTGTTCTTCAGAAATAAGGTCTTCAACCTTGAAATGCTCACGCTGACCTGAGCGAATTGAAAAGACAAAACACTAGAGTCAGAGCTAAAAGATCATATGTAAGTTAAATCAACGGTAAATATTAGTGTAACGGCGTCAGAGAAGTTTATGGGATTTGACATCTCTTATCCAGTGTCTAACGTGGGTGCAGTAACTTAAGAGATGTTCGGGATTACCATCTCCTAAGGATCGGTTAAACTATCTACTATGTAGTACAAAACGCTATTATAATATGTCTATAGTAAAGTAAAGTATCAAAATAGCGTTAAGGTGTTACCCATATCCCCCTTAACATATTTTATATAATGCCGTAGTCTATATATATACTGTAACTCCACCTGTAGGTGGGCTATCAGGGAGCACTCCATAGGTACGACACAAAACAAACTCGTAAAAGGCGTGATGGGGCATGTGACATGGCATTCGAGGCAATGCCAGGGTAAATATACCAATTGCGGATCCGGACTGTTGGTAACGCATAGTAGTTACTACCACCCACCTCGAAACACGCTCCCATAATCAAAAATCAAGGGTAGCCACCAAATCAATCACAAATTCAGAATATAGTATCGAAGAAGTGTGTTCGATAGAAGGAATGACCTTACTTGGCCCGGCATGGCTTCGGTTTTAGCCACATCAAGCTGACTCACTGGAGTCAGGGTCACCTAAATACCTCATAAGGAATCGTACACCACCATCCTACTTCATTTCTGGAATCTCCACCATGTACACAGTTGTTAAAGTGGTTTTTGGCATTGGCAGAGAGTATGACAATGTCCGATCCTGGTCTCTTTAACAACCAAATAATTATTCCACATTGGATGGTTCTTTTACATTCCAAAAGTCAATTCACAGTTTGATATCAAAATATCATATTCTCAAAACCATATTATTTTCAAATCATATTCACTTCCAAAATCATATTTGATCAAATATATCATTTCACGAAAAGGTATGAATTCATAATTCCAACTTAGGTTGTGTCATCATCAAGGATTTAGTTACAAATATGTCAACTCTACACCGTTTGACATTTTAGAAAATAGTTTAGGAAATTATAAATAATATATATAGTTTTGAAATAGTTTAAATAGATTTGAATTTGACTTTATTAGTTTTAAAAATATTTAGATAGATCAAAATATTTAAATTATATTTAAAAATGTTTTCAATAGATTAATTTTAGATTAAATAGATTTAAATTATATTAAGTAGATTTTTAAATAGATCAAACAAAATTAAAATAGATTAAATAGATTTAAATTATATTAAACAGATTTAAAATAGATTAAATAAATTTAATTAGTTTAAAATAGATTAAATTGGATTAAATAGGTTATAATAGATGAAATAAATAAAAATAGTTTTAAATGGATTAAAATAGTTTAAATTAATTTAAAATAGATTTCAAAGTTATACTCAATATTTCAATAACACAATTTTGGTAAATTCGTTTATATTTGATACCTCAACTTTGAAAATTCAAATTTTTAAATCCTTTAAACCATTCATTAAATTTATTTCAATTTCAACATTTACACTTGGATTAACGAAAATAATTCAATATATATAAATCCATTTCTATTTCAAAATATCAGTTAACTGAACTCCAAATTTAAAGATTTGGAATCATTTAATTTAACCAATCCTTTGTCCGTATATAATTCTCTACTCTTGGGTCAAGTGATATGGATATTTATCATTTCAATCGGCAAATTTACAATTTTACAGTTATATATCATTTCAAACCATAATCCCAATTAAATAAAAATTCATAAAATCGCTCGAGTCTATCATTTCAACCGATAACGATTTTTCCTTAATCAATAGATCGTTCGGGTATGCATCATTTGAACCCATAGGGAACTTGAAGTGTTATAACAATATAAAATACAACATCCAATCATCCAATATCAACGATCAAATATGCATCACAATCATTATCTAAATCAATCAATAAACATCAATAGATAACTGATAATCAATACGGGTATTAAATTGACAATTTAAAATTCAATATTAAATTAACGATGATTAAATGCAATAAAAGTCAAATTTAACCGGAACGTCAAATTTTCGTACCAAACAATGATCAATAAATTTGTAATTGCATCATAACTTTAATTTAACTAACATAAGATAATCCAGTAGTTGTGTGTGGGTCAAAACACTCACCTTTGATTTCAAATCGAACTGAAGTCCAAAATAGGGCCCAAATTTGAACAGTCTCAGAATTCGTCCAAACAACCATAAAATGTTTGGAATTTTGATATGATCGCATTGAAACAAACCGTGCGTAAATCTGACCTCGCATGCGAAAGTTATATAAGCTAGAAGTTTTACAATTTGAAATTAAATTATAAATAAATAATAATAAAAAGAAACAAACCCTTACACGTCACCTATCTAGAAGCACGCACGTTCGAACTCCTCTGAAACCCTACCAGCCGCCACGAGGCCTTCCACTTTGACCAAGAAATCGCGCCATCCCTAAGCCTTCCACCATGATCGGTGGCCGTCACCGTGCCCACCTACTTGAGCCGCCTCTCCCAGTACCCCATAGCCCTCTTCGATCACCCCTAGCCCCAAGCGCCACCGCAGGCTATCCAAAGCCACCATGGTGATTTCAGACCACTTGATGGCGAATGAAGGCCGCAGATCATGCCTGCTCTACCTCCTTCTTGATCCTATGCCCTCCGATCGTCGCCATGGCGAAGATCCACCGTCAAATCCAACGATCACAAACGAACGGCTGAAACCAAATCATTGAATTATAGCCATAAAAAAATCCAAATTGAAAAACAGATTACAGATTCAGCTTGTGGTCGTCGAGATCTTCAAATCGATGTATAATTCGATATATTTTGTGGAGTTTAAATTTTTTGATTTGATTTGCAATTGAATTTGAAATTGGTTTTGGTTTGTCTGCCATTAGAAAGAGAGAAATAGATAGAATTCTACATATATACAAATGGAATAAGAAATAGTTAGGGTTTATCACAGGCTATTTATTAGCAGACCATAAAAGTAGAATGAATGGACCAGATCGATTTAAAAGTTGAACAGTAAACGACCCGAAAACTCATTTCGTTCCTGAAACGGAAATGTGTCATCCCATATATCAAAATAATATTTTCAATATTTTTAAACTCAATGGAACAGGTTTAGGTCCTAATTCCATCATATGACAAAGTTAGCTTAAAATTAGCTTATTTCAAATTGATTTCAACTGATTTTAATTAAATTGATTTCAACGCGTTACGAGTCTGTACGATGAAACGACAAGTCCGATCGCTATGAAACTTGAAACCTTACAATAATTCACCATTACAGATCCGATGAAACTAGTTTCACTGAAATCCGAGATAGTGGCTAAAATGGCTATTTTCACATTAATTAATTAAATTAATATTAAATTAATTAAATTACTTTTTCAGTTCAAATTTAATAATTTACAATTTCTATCATTTTAGACTACTTATTACTTTATAATCTTTTAAAACAAATTTCTATATCAATTTAATATTCAATATTCAATATTGCACAAATTACAATATTTAATTTCAATTTCAAATAATTCAGTAGTTATAAATTTTAATTTCAATAAATCCTTTTATTTGATTGTCAATCTTGTTATTCAATCAATTATCATCTTATGAGTATAATTAACATTGGTTTATATCTTACTACATTAATATTCCCCGACTTCATCTTAATTCCTATTAACGTAATATTTTAATTTCATTTTATTTCAATTGGCTTCCAATTTAATTTAATAGACCAAATAAATAGGTAACATGTAATAATTGTTACCATTAACTTTTAATCACACGTATAAGTTCGTTATTTATAAACAAATGCTATAATTTCTTACATAACACTGATTTTATTCAATTACCATTAATTATATACTAGTTCATTAATTTATTCTACATTTATATTTATTTACTTATATTCAAATTATAACTAAGTATAACATTTAAATTATTTCAATTGATTGGACTATCGTTAAAATATTCAATAATTAACTTAAATTTACATTATTACATTTCACTCTAGTTATTATCTTCACTCACATTAATGTAACATTTATTTACATTTATTTGTAATTGATTAATTAAATTGGTAACAAATCACAATTATCACCATTTCTACATTTGTTAACATTTGTAAGTTTATTATTTACCATCAATTGTTATAACAACTTATACAACACTACTTTTATCAATTACAATTAATTACACCTTATTTCATAAATTTATACCTTTTAAATTGTCGATTTCTCTTTAAATCCAATGATAATTTATACACACATACATAATGCAATCAATTTACCATCTATAACTAATTATAACTTTTTAATCATTTCAATGAATTAGAATTACATTCAAAGCAATTGTAAATTACCTTAAATTAATACTATTACTCTTTTAATCCAGTTACATTATTATTATTTAATCACAGAATTTCATTTCTTCCAACATTAAATCACAAAACCTTATTAAATTTATAAATTTTAATTATCTAAAATTACAGGTCATTACAAAAGGATATATATATATATATATATCTAATATGGTAATATGATTTGAGTAAATTATAAGGATTTTATTCTTTTCCTTGCTGTAAGTTTAGTTTGAAGGTTTAAATCATTTTGAAAGTGTATCCAAGAAAAATTATGGGAGGCGATCCTTACGTATAAATGACTCAAATATTAGAAAACTAGATGGGACTAGTATGCGGTCACACCCTATACATTAGCTTGTAGCCCCAGCTAATTGTTGGCCAAAATTCCAGTGTGTAGGGCTTGGTCAAAGGTAGACTAAAATTATGAGTACACACCGAAAAGAATACATGTTGTATACAGATAGGTTATTAGTTAGCCCGAAAAACCATTAGGATCGGAAAGACCTGGGAGATGATTAAGTTAGGGACAGACCGTCCAGAAGTGAGATACTTAACAAATAGTTTAGGATAGACTGTCCTGATGGAAATGTTAAACAGATAGATAAGGATAAATAATCCTAATTATGAAGATCTAATAGGTGTTAGGTTAATTTTGATTGTATTGTCTGGTAGGCCCGAGTTAGACAAAGGTTAAAAGTTATCCAAACAAAACTTTTGTGTTTGAATGGGTAGTTCATTATTACCTGATATGTATGTTTGTTTACATAATGCTTATTTTGTAGTGTTTAACTATTGTGGATGCAGGAGCATAGTATATGGTTATATGAAAGGATCTGCAAAGATATGTTTTAAAAAGGATGTTAGTGAGAGGAAACCTGTTCCGCTAAGCGGCGTGGTCTTACTTAACATAATTAAACTAGGATGTATAGTATTATTCATACCAGGCTTTATGTCTGAATTGATGTTTATAGTTTCCCCCTAAACTCTCGGGTGCTAAAAATTGTTTTGAGTAGGTTGAGAGGTTCAGGATCTTTTTAGGTTTTAGAAAGATGACGAATAAGCTACCAAAGGATGCAGGAGGCAATGGATAGCTACTTAGTATTTTCTGCTTTTATTTATGTTTTGATGGATTTTCCGCTATGTTATGATGTATTAGGCCTAATATGACCATATGACTTTGATCAATCAAGGGGGCATCTTCATGTACCGCTCTCTGCGTAATTGTAATAATTATATTTAACCTATGCCTAGGAAAATGATTTGGGTTATGTGACGTGAATGCAAAACAATTTTTATTTGAAAATGTAATGAAGCAATTTGTGGTTTTGAAATTCGTGTTTTGTTTCATATTCAAGTGCTTCTGATATTGTTGGTACCATTAACATAGCCATATTTAGTCATCGGAAGCTAATGCTATAGATGACTGCAACATCTGTAGTGCTTAGTTTTGGACCTCTAGATAGGGGATGTTACAACTCCTAATTGTTAATTTGGACCATTTAATACTTTTTAATAATCGTTAGTTTGGACCATTTAATACTTTTTAATTAGGAAAGAGACGGATCCTCAAATAACCAATTAATATGCCTAATCCCGAAGTAGATCCTATTATTCCCATAATTGTTTCCCACGGGTCCTATGATTGGTAATGTCCCACATCAGTATTAAGTATACACAGCTGCTGGTAGCCTCTAAGTGAAGGGCAGACAATTGTTGTGTAACTCCACTGAACTCGCATCCTAATCTACTAAGTCCAATTAATTATTCCAGGCTTTACTAATTTAAGCCATATTATCCCGGGTTTTATTATTACTAAGCTTTATCATCCTACATTGGATATTGGACTTAGCTTAGTAACCTCCTTTGATTTATTTAAGGCTATATATTTCACCATAAATGTTCAATTACCCATAAATCCCCTTTATTTGCTTCTTTCATAAATGTCAATTTATCCATGATAAAGAATATAATCCTAATAAACATTTCCTAAGAAATTTATGAATATTTACTAATTTTCAATAGTAACATTATCTGACCCTTCCATAGTTATTAACCTAACTTCTTTAATTATCAGTTCCATTAATTCATTTACCCTATTAATTACTTGTAACTCACAAATTCATTTCACATTTATTGCCCATTAATTGGACTTACAACTTTTTCGAACTGTCCTCCAATTTCCAATTCGTTATTCAACCTTATTTCTACATATAACCAATATCCTAAGCGAGCGTTACGCATATATCATCATATTTGTTAAGTATTTATAATGCATATAGATATGTATAAATATCTACTTCTACCAAATATATCCTAGTCATAAATATTTAACTAGAATATTCATTTTCATATTTAACTTTCTGAAATTACATTTCTTAGGAAGATTCTCCGTTGTGATTTCCATAAATTAGTTTAAAACAAAAGATCAAAAATAAAAGGAAAGATTTATCTTGTTTGAAATTACAAGGAATGATTATTTTCTTTTTATTGGAATAGATAGTGTAATGTATAGAGAATAAATCTATATTTTGCACATCGCTTCCAATTTATTTTCATATATTTCTTGTTAAATCAAACATTGCATTTCTTATGCAATTTGGAACATAAAAAAATTTATAAAAATCAAATGGATATTCTTCCCACAAACTAAACTACGAAAAATCTCAAATTTTACATAATTAGGGTAATAATCAAAATCATACTAATAATCTACAGCCCAATTTAAGATCAAGATTAAATTACATATCTAATCAATATTCATATGTATAACTTGTAGGATGGATTTCCAGACCATGATGTAACAATAATTTTAATCAAATCTCCTAAGAATATGTAGGCGTTGTTTAACACATTCAAATTTAGCCTACAATTCACATATATTTATTCAGTTAGGCATAAAATCAAATGTATGCTAATGGAATCGATTCAATATCATAAACAATTTATTAATTTCCCAACCACCTTCTAAAAGCATTCCAAATCTCCAGATCTTGGCATAAAACCTTTGATTCAACTTCTTTTCCTTCCTATTTCCAGAAATATGTATAAAAAGGGTATATACATATATTAGAATTACAGATCCAAGAAGAGATTTGGGGTTGAAGGAAAATATAAATATATAAATACATACATACACACACACACACATACATACATAACCTCATTATCGTGTAATGTTTATTTGCTTCTCTTCCTCTCTTATATGATTTCTATTCTTCTCCAATTTGTATATATACAAATATAAAATTTAGAAAATAATGGAGAAGAGAAGATAACAGAGCTTCGTTACTGTTTTCAGAAAAATATGAGAAGAGAAAAGAGGGTTACACCTGAATTTATAGGCATTCGAATCTACCATAGCCGTTAGATTTAACTATATAAAATCTAGGCCGTTTGGCAATGGCAAACCCTGGCGATCTATGGTTCGACTGGTCGACCGCTGCCTTCAAGGGGTCGACCTCAACTGGTCGACCTATCCAATAAAGTGGGTCGACCAATGGGTCTCGGTATTTATTATATAAACATTAACTTTTTCTAACTTAATTATTTCCATTCTGTAATTCGTTTTTTATCCATAACCTTTTCGTTTAGACTCCGATCGCAAAACTTCAAATATGATAATTGCACAGAATTTCTCCACGAGCGTAATGGTGCAGTTTCATGATCAAATTCCATTATTTGCATAAACTTTATTTTTGGAGCCTAATTAATTAATTAACAACTAGATGTAAATTTACAGGTGTTACAAATCCCTTCGGTCGTTTAATACTTCCTATTAAAGCAAACCTTTCTGTGATACCCTTTATCGTGCCTAACAAATCACCGTGACCATTTAATATTTCATATAAGGGAAAGATGCGGGCCCTCAAACAACCACTTAATACATTCAATCCCCAAGTAGGTCCTATGTTTTAGGTCATCTCCCTTTTTCCTACGGGTCCTATAGTTGGAGATGTCTCACATCAGTAGTAAGTGTACACAACTACTGGTAGCCTCTATATGAAGGGCATACTTTTGTTGTGTAACACTATTGACCTCGCATCCCAACCCACTAAGTACAATTAATTATTCCAAACTTTATTATTGGACAAAGATCACAAATACCTAATTCCACTTTTAAGGCTATAATTTATTCTAATGATAATTATGCTTCCATATAAGGTTTAATTACTACGTAGCATGTTTTATTTATTATCCCCATAGATATCCCTTTTTATCCTTAATAAATGATCATTATCCTACCAGACATTTCCAGAGACATTTGTTTACTTATTCAAACCTTACCATTATTTCTTCTTTATCTTTTCTATAGTTAACCTACTAATTTCATTAATCAGCCCCATTTCATCCATTATAACTTATTTAAATTATTGTAACTCCCAATTTATTGCATATTTATTGCTTATTCATTTTTGGAGTTACAATCATTTCATCTTTATTTCTCAATTCTATAATTTATTACATGATCTACTATAACTTCCAATTTACAATTAATGCGTAATACACTGTATTAATTATATTTTATTTGAATGTTTTAACGTAGTTATATATGTTAGTAAATTTATTATCGCTATAAGAAAAAGGGTCTTTACCTACCAATTGTAAGTGTACATAAAACTAGCCTAATGGTGAGTTAATTGTGTTAGCTACTAATATTGAATTGGTAGACATTCGTAGGTAAAGGTTGGTGGGGAAAGAGTCTTTACCTACACTTATTAATACTGATAGTTAAAAGTATCCATGGACCCTACTAAGTTGTGAATCAAACAATGAGGCATCGGCTGATGTGTTGGATGATGTGTCATCCTACATAGTTGCCACAGTAGCATACACATAGCACACATCAATGCTTCCACTTGGCATCTTGTGGTTGGTCCATGTGTCAAACAACAATTTGTCCATATGTCATCATTTGATTAGTACATTGGCATAATTTTTCTTAGGCCACATGGCATCATTTCATTAGTCCACATGGCATTATCTAATTTGCTATGTGGCATCATTTCATTGGTCCACATTGCACAATATTATTGGACCACATGGCGTTATTTTATTCGCCTACATGGCATCATTTTATTGGTCTATTACAAAATTCATATTTTGGTCAAATTTAATGGATATGTGTAGGTAAAAGATAATAACAGTTGTTTATAAATGTTCTATATTAGAAATAAACTAGAAAAAACATACATTATTATTATCTGCAAAACTAGTATATCGATACCCCAAATAACCAAATCAAAGCAAATATAGTCATTGTGATATTCAATCAAATGTATATGTAGTGTACATAAAAGTCACACCTATATATGTACAAACAACTGATGCCCATGTATATATAATTTATAGAAAATAACTTGAAAAAAATTAGATGTTTCTCCTACGCAATTGACATGAAGCATGCTTGATGAGCCTGCTATCGATACACTGCGTGTGAAAAACATATTTACATTTTTAGACTACTTGTGCTTTCTTCGATTTCAAAATAATGAAAAAAATTGAATACTTCGTTAATCATCAATTAATAATTAGGCTTAACATATAAACAAAATATTTTGTAATAGAAATCATATCTGAAGGCAAAATGAGTAGCATACTGACTCTGATACATAAGAACTATTCTTCATTGATATCTTAATTGTTCCAATTCTATCAATTGTATTTTATGACATGCCTTTTGTGCCTTCTGTATCGAATATGTCGAGGAATTTGATTTCTGGGGAGTCAACCGCGTTCGTCTACGCAGAACATATATATGATCTAAATATCAATTTCAGTTTTATGAAATATCAGTCTATAAGCTAATGATTTGACTGTATGTTACCTGACTTTGTACTGCAGGTCATATCTTCTCTCTAATGAGTCTTCCGCTTAAAAGACTAGTAAGGACATTGATCAGTGGTCAATTATACAATGATTGTAAGAATGTTAGGTCTTAAAATTGAATGTATTATGTGTCTAAATATTGTTATGTTAATATTATTGTTGTTTATATTAGTTTGATTTCCTTATTCATATAATATTATTTTAAAATATTATAACATTTATAATTAAAGCTAACACAACACCAGAAAAGCAATTTCCTCACGGTTATAAGCATGACAAAACTAATTTGTTACGGTTATAACCGTGAAAATAGGTACCGTGGGCAAATTCAGTCACACTTTTGCTCACGGTTATAACCATGATAAAAATAGTAATTTCTCACGCTTATGACCGTTAGAAATTTAGATATTATCACACTTGTAACCGTGACAGAACAGTATTTACTCACGGTTATAATCGTGATAAAATGGTTATTACTAACGCTTATAACCGTGGGAAATTTAGATAGTATCACACTTATAACCGTGACAGAACAATAGCTTCTAACATTAATGACCATTACCAAAAAGGAATCTCTAACACTTATAACCGTGACAAATGCAAATTATATCACAGTTATAACCATTACGAAAGGTTATTTTCTAACACTTATAACCGTAATAACTAAAACAATATCAAACAAGCTATATAGCACCAATATTTTATTACAGCTACAAACAATCTATACAAAAAATATATAATATTAACATTAAGAAAACATACGATCAATAATTAGAACAACACCAAACATTTATGTTTCATACAAACACCACAAAGGATACTTCATACCAACAACACAAATTATAGCATACACGCATAGTATATATAACAAACTTTAAAACACAGTTTCAGAATATAACTACATAGTGTTTCGTAACTTACTAATAACGCAAACGATACTTGGGCCAAATCACAAAACCTCCTTCAACTAATTCGGATAGCGTGTAATGGCCACTTTAGCATAGCAACAACTTGCCTGTCATACCACTCCGAACTCTATACAACTACATCCCCTGCCTCTATTGTCACTCCACTCTCAGTTCACCACATCCACTACCACCCATTGGTTCTACTGTACTCACCACCCACGTCAGTAGCCAACTTCCGAACCATGCATTTCATTGCGTATATCACCTCCTGTCATTTTCACAGTGCCACTTCCTACATTTTTATACTTCCATACTTCGAAAACCACTGCCTCATACTCTCACAGTGCCTGCACTTCCATACTTTCAAAACAACTTCTAATATACAACCACCATTCATTAAAATACTGCTCCGCACTTCTATGCACTTGCCGTGCACATATCTGTGTGCCATCATAACTTCTACAATCAAACTGCTACTACCTTCAAACCCAAACCGCTGCATCACCAAACAACACATTCGACCACTACGACTTCAAAACCAAACCTGAACCAACTCACTAATCACTGCTTTTGTAGTCCAACGGTCAGGATAATTGCCTTCCTCCAACATCACATTCAGTTCAATCTTACTCCTTGCTATGGCACATTCAGTTCGACTTGAACACTCATTCCACTGCTCAACATTTCATTCATCTTATACCACTACTGTTTCACATAACAAAAAATGAACAGTGACAGCCATCACTTGATTACCACTTCAAACTGAACTCTTTTCTCCATCAACCTCAACCTCAACCTCACTTCCCTGCATCACCTCTGTTCCTATACCACATCACCTACAACTTCCATTCTCCAAATCTTCAACTCCATACAAAACCACTTCTCCAACAGCAACTGTTCCTCCCCGCTGCCTCTCCACCTCCACAAACAACCAGATTGCAAAATAAACCATCCACCACCGCTCAACCAAATGAATTCAAAACTGCCACTGCATCACTTCATAACTCCTTTATAAACTGCACTACAACCATCGCCATAGTCGCATACTCTTACAACACCTCCACAAACAACCCACTGCCTTCAAAAACCATCGCCTACAAAACCCACTGCAACCAATATCTTCCAACCTCTACCTTCTAAAACTCGTCAATCCCCCTACTACTAACACCCTCTATTCATGAAGAACCTGGTATAATTCAAGCCGAGCAGCCTTAGGGAATTGAGAATACATGGGAAACTTAACTGATGAATGATCGTATGCATTGCTTGCTTGGTTTGATTCATTATAACCTAAACTTGTTTCAACTTTAAATATAAAATGTTTAACATATGGTGTAAATGTTTAACACATGGTATTAATACATGATCATAAAGCCACAAATATAATATGTTAC
The DNA here is from genome assembly GCA_030765085.1 of Allium cepa. NCBI lineage: Eukaryota > Viridiplantae > Streptophyta > Magnoliopsida > Asparagales > Amaryllidaceae > Allium > Allium cepa. Next base: position 662,861,311 of record CM060934.1, on the reverse strand, counting down.
TCATGGATGACAACACATCAAATATAAAATGTAAAAATTTGTGTTAATGCATGATCATAAGGCCAGTGTGAAACAAATGAGCATAAGAAGTCCAATCAAATGTGCATTGTCATCATATTGACTATAATTAGCATAATAAGCCCAATCAAATTTTCAAACAAATGTTTGAGTATAATGCAAAAAGGTTTAAATGATGGATGCGAACAGGGCTGATTTCATGGATACGAAACAATGACTTGTCACTGTTGATGGATGCGAGGACGATCGATACGAAGCAGTGCTTGGGGGTGGATACGAGACCGATCGACTTGAAGTTGGGTACACCGATGGATGCGAAGCGGCGTGGGTTAATCGATGCGAACATCATCGATTCGAATCGGGTGGATACGAATCTGATGGATTCGAACTGCTCTAAACTCAATGGATACGAACATGCTGAGGCGATGCCTATTCGATCGATTCGAACTGACTGGTATCATGTTAATGATCGATTTGAACTCGATCGATTCGAAGTATAAAGAACCTGATGGTTCGAACAAAACAAATATTGATGGATTCGAATCCGATGGATTTGTAATGGGCGTCTCCACAATAATTCGATGGATACGAACAACGTACTTTGGCTAACTTGCGTCGATCATTTCTCGTTCATACGAACTTCGATTAACCTGAAATTTGAAACGCTAGCTTTTATGATCTTGCTTGTCATGTCCTATTAGTTGTAGCCTGATCCGGGCTTGGACAAAATTCATCGATATCCATAGTGAAGCATGTGTAACCAATCTTTGAGACGAACTGTCTCTTGTTTCCGATCGATCTTTTGGTATCACGGCTTTGCCAAAAAGCGGGATAAAAGTAATAGTAAATTATTACATATCATTTGGACTTCCTTCCAAATTTTTAGTCTTACTCGGCTATTCCTTTTTTAGATTCTACAATATCCTAGAAATTTTCATAGATGTTCCGGCACTGCTTTTAAAATAATTGTATTACCTGCAAATCGAAAACATAACAAAAGAAAAGCATTAAACAAATAACGAATAAATCACAAATAAAGAAACAGAAGCAGAAAAGAAATAGACTTTGAATTATATCATTTTTAGAAAAGAGAAAAGATTCAAACCCACCTTAGATTAGCTCCTAAAATGTGAAATAAACAAGGATTGTATTTTACCTGCAGCTGAACGCAGATGCTCACCATTTTCTAGTTCATTGACATTTTATACAACAGGTGATTATCCTTGCTAACCGATCAAACTCAACATCAATAAGCTTATTTGTTTTGTTATACAAAATATTTTGTGTTTATATTTAATATTGTGCTCATTTCTTTTTTCATTTTTGCTTTTCAAAATTTATCTTTTTTCTGTCCAATTTTCTACATTTGCATCCAACATTAGGAGATTAATATTCATAAATTAAGTTTTAATAAGTTCGTGGAGTATAAAATTTTCACCTTGTCCAATTATGTTGTCGTATACAACTTGATTAGTTTAAACAAAATATAAATTAAGATGAAATCGCTTTTACATCTCTATAATAGGCACAAACGAAAAAGGGTAAATTATACAATAATTCTACTATGAAATTATTTTGTTTATGTTACATTTTCCATCTTATCTCGCATATTTTACTCTTCATACATACATATAAAGAGAGACAAATAAATCTTTGCTCCAAGCGTTCTCGATGCAAATGAAAACTAAAAATAAAGGGAAAAGAAACGTGAACTTACAGTCCAATAGTGTGGATCACTGATATTCCAACCTCCTCTATATAAACTAAAACCATTTAAAGGATCTTTTCTTAGAGTTCTCACTGCAGCCAAAACTAATGAACTGTTGTCTACTGCATGGTTTGAAGTGTCTGATGGCATGTCAGCAAGTCTTCTCCGTTGTATTTCATTGCCTTCAATCCCACCTGCACTTAATCAATGTATATGTACATATATTTAGACAGAGATTCTTAGTTTACCAAAACAAGAACAAAGCTATGCTCTTATATTTAATTTAATCAAATTCGTAAAAATAACTTGGTGTTTAAGGAACAAAATCCAAAACTGAAAGTTAGATCGCTTTGCTGAAAGTGAAACGATATTGAGTTAACTAAAAATACCTTAAAAATCACGTTCTGTTACCATTTTTTGTTGTCTAATAAACCGAATCATGAATCGAAGTTTTAAATCAAGCAAAACCCATATCATGAAACCCTTAAAATAACGCAATGCACTAAAAGTAAAGCAATTAGAAGAAAAAAAACCTGAAATTATTACTGACTGAAATTACCAGATTTTAAAAATTAAAACCCAAACCTAAAATAGCCTTCTTGCTTCCTGCTACTTGCGCCGCATTGTTGTTTTTTGATTTGTCTTCCACATCGACCGATGCAGCTGCCCTTCGAGCCTCAAAATTTTGATCTAAACGATATATTTTATCAAAGTTTGGTTCACAAATACAAACGAAGAAGAAAAGGAGAGAGTAAGAAAAAACGGGGGCGCTGAAACGAGGTCGAAGGCGGAGGGGTTGGTATGCGAAAAGGGGGTGCTGAAATGAGGGAAAGGCGAAGGCCTGCAATCAAATAAATTATCGTTACGTTCATCGTTAAAGCTTGAATTTGATAAATAGCAAGACAAAATGCGAAAGTGAAACAAACCTGCCACTGAAACGAGGTCGAAGGCGGAGGGGTTGGTACGCGAAAACCCTAATCTGGCCTGCTATCAAATCAATTATCGGTTATGTTCATCTTTAAAGCTTGAATTTGATAAATAGAAAGACAAAACGCGAAAGTGAAACAAAACTCCACTAAAACAAGGTCAAAGGCGGAGGGGTTGGTAAACGCAGCTCCAATTTTGCCTCGCGAAATAAGGAAGGAGCAAGTTAGAACCGTGACAAAGGGCAGAGATAACAATAGATACCAAACTGGCGAATCTACCCACTATGCTTTGACTATTTACGAAAATACCAGATTGTGTTACGGTAATAACCGTGATCGTTATATATCACGGTAATAACCGTGATAAATTTCCCACGCTAATAACCGTGAGAAATCAAAACGAAAAAAGTGTTACAAAATGCCATATGTGGTGTTGTGTAAGGTGATATGATGACTTTTATAGAGTTGTCATAATTTAAAATTGTCAGCGTATGTAACGACCCAAAATTTAACCACTTCAAAATATAATATTTAAAGTGATTTTAAATATGAAATATAAAGGGTTTTATGATTTAAACAATATTAGATTGGATTTGGAAATAGAAATACACATAAAAATAGCACCAATTGCTTATATCGACAAAAGCAACAAAATCCTGATTTCAAAAAAGTAAGTTTAAATGGTTTAGTAAATTATTTTAACTTATTTACGAGTGTTTCATTTTTTTAAATAACATTATACAAATTTATTTTTGAATTTGGTTTACATAAATAAATAGTTTAACTAAAACGTCAAATGACCATAAAACATTTTGTCAAAAATCAACATTTTGTCGATTTAAAGTTGTCACAATGTTGTTGCACCTTTACGTACACAATTTAATAAATATGTTAACATATAAAGATAGTTAACAATTAACTAAATAAGGTTACTTTTAATAATCACACTTAGAAAATTCTAAAAAGAAATTAGCAAAAGTAAACTAAAAAAGACAAAACATATGTCACATCACATGTGACATAAAGTAAAGTCATGTGATATAAAGTAAAGTAATCATTCTTATTCTTTACTTAACTCTTAAGTATTTGAATTTTAAAATTGTGTTGTGATGTGGATGTTAAGTGTCGAATCAAATAAATTTACTTAATTCTTAAGGAAGGTTATTTAAGTAAAATCATAAATCTATATTTTAATCTCAAATATTTTCTATAAATACCCATCCACTTCTTCTTCACTTTTTCACCATTTCTTCTCTAATTTCTTAAGCTCTCTTACATCCTTTAATTGTTTCTTTCCATAATTAAATAATACCAAAATATTTCCAAAAATAAAACAAAGAAAATTATCAACAAACTCCATCCGAACCACTTCAAAACTCCTCCTCCTTCCTTCTATTGCTCACCCCCTTCCTCCTATTTGTCGAGAACTCCTAGCCTTCCCCAAGCCAAGTCGAGCCATCGAAGTCGAAGCATTCAAGGAATCGTAAGCCACTTCGAACCAATTTACATGTTCGAAGATTAAAGATTTTGAAGACAGAGATATTGGTATGAATGATAATGAGGGACTACTTGTTAATTAATCAGGGATAGACTTCTGATTCATTACATTGTAGCAGTGGTCTCATTGTTATGAAAACCACAAGGGCTTCTCGCCTAGTAATGGCCGAGGAAAGTACCTTCGATTTCGTCGGTCCTAGAACGAACTTGTTTGGATGAATGTCTGACCTTGCATTCCAAATCAAAATGAGTGATCTCTATAAAAATATATCAGTCAGTGGCGGAGAAGACACCTTCTCTTATCTTAACACCCTTTCCTGAGACATACGAGCTCATGAAGTTATATGCTTGTAGAAATCAGTCGTGTGAATATGGAATGGCAAAGTGGCATTCAAAGTGAAAAAAGATGTGTTATGTGAATAGGTAACCGTTGCCTCGAGCCTCATCAAGTGGAAATGACCGATACATGGTTAGATGAAACAAGGCTAAGTGAGTCATTCCCATTTAGGGCATGATCATTCCCTTCTAGATATATTTCTTTCCGCTATAACATTCAGAATGTAAATTAATGTGGATGTATGTAAAGAGAGCTCTCGGATAAAGGTCGATAAGGACCGGGGGATGACATATTCGGCACTATCTAGTTATACAGATAGGTCGATCTTGTGTTGGTAGAGGAGGTTTGTGATAGTTCCTCAGGACATGCATCTAGAGAGGTACCCATCGGAAGGTAGTTCCTTCACCTGGCCATTTGTATGGAAATCCATTCTCCAATAAGAACCTTCGGACTTGATTGTAAACCTACTATGCTAGATTTTAATCAATGTACCAATTTTGGTTAAGATTAATAAGTTTATTCGCAAATGTTTCCAAAGAAAGTCGTCAAAAATAATACCCTCAAATTTTACATAATAAAGATTTTGGTTATCATAAGGTAAAAAACCCATTCTGTGTTTATGTGCGGTGTGGTCTTATGAGATACCTTTTTGTTTTCAAAACATCGTACTTTGAGTTCTCACACCAGTCTCATGACTGACCCAGAGTTTGTTTTTCCCTTTTAAACTCTAGGTGCCCTATTTTTCGGGCAGCCGCGTAGTCAGGATACCTTAGAAGCATTTTGGAGCATGTTGGGGAGCATTTTGGAGAAGTCTTTTAGAGCTATGAAGTTGAAGTACCTTATGTAGATATCTACCTATTTTCTGCTGTATTATGTAGTATGTATTTTCGGTATATGTTCGGATAAACAGTTGTAACTATCCTGCTAGATTTGTATTTGACTCTGATCATTTATTTGTAATTAAATTATCGAATGCAATGTGAGATTATGTTATTTTGTTATCTTCTATATTTATTTTCTTTTACACCCCTAATAATATGCCTCCCCGATATTTGGATTTACGGCACATGAATACCGTGGATGTATTAGTGTCGATTTCTAAGGGTCGAGGAGACGGGTTGTCACACGTGGTATCAGAGCTAAAAGTTAAACGAGGACCTTAGATTTGTTAGGGTAGGACTCATTAGAGATAGGGTTATTAATGCCCTAGAATGAGTTTAGTCTAAGAGAGCGCATAATTAAAACTTCTGACTTGAATAAGTATATTCATACTGTATAGCATTCCCTAAGATATCTTGTCTATATATCCTAAAGATCGTTTTCTTACTATATACAGATAGTAGAAAATGAGTGAAAGAAGAGTATGAGGTAGGAGAGGAAGTAATACCACAAATGATCAAACTCCAACAGCTACAGCAGTCGAGGAAGTGGTAGTTCCGGTACAGCCCCAAATCAACTTTGCAACTTTATGCAAGAACTATACCAGCCTTGGTGGTAAACATTTCGAAGGAAAGGAAACCAACATTGAAGTACAAGCTTGGATCCGCTCTTGTGAAAGAATTTTCAAAGGACTGAATATTAGAGATGAGCAAAAGATATTCTTAGCTTCTTGGAGACTACAAGATGAAACTCTAGTTTGGTGAGAATATATTACTTAGAATGAGTCAGAAGATGATTTCTCATGGGAATAATTCAAAGAAGTTCTAGAGGAGTAGTATATGCTGGAAGCAGGAAAATCACATATATCGAAATTTTATGGATTTTAAACAGGAGGAGGAGATGTCATTTGAGGAGTATGCTAACAAGTTTAATGAATTATCTCATTTTGGGCCTGGATTAATAGATACGCCCCTCAAAAAGAATGAAAAGTTTATTTCCGGAATGAAGAACCAATATCATGTTAGAATGGCTGGGCATGTGAAAGAACCATTTGTAGACTTAGTAGACATGGGATACAGATATGAAGCTTTAGATAAGATAGATCCACTCTAGTACAAGAAGGCAACAAAAATAATTGGAAGAATAGGAAGTTCAATGGCAAGAAGCCATGGCAGGAAAAAACTAATGGAGAATCTCAGGATAACCGCTTTAAAATTGTCACTTGCTACAATTGCCAACAAAAAGGCCACCTATCAACTCGTTGTAGGAAACCCCAAACTCAAGGAACTCAAGGATCAACACCAAGAAGCTGCTTTAATTGTCATCAATCCAGACACATGATAAAGGATTATCCCCAAATTAAGAAAGGAGAACAGGCCAAAGTTTATGCTATTAAGGATGAGCTTTCAACCTCCAAAGATGTGAAGGCAAAAGGAGTATTGGAAGGTAATATTTTTATCAAAGATATTTTAGTTAGAGTATTATTTGATACAGGAGATTCTCATAGTTTTATTTCTAAAATAACTGTAGAAAAATTAGAACTTGAACCTAAAATTGTTGACAACCCTATCTGCGTAATGAATCCTATAGGTGGTTCCACTAATCTCTATATGCACTGTGAAAAAGTCTCAATTTCCTGTCCTCCCCATCACTTTCCTTTGATTTTATTGGGTTTGAAATTTTACTTGGTATGGATTGGTTAACTAAAAATGAAGCTATTCTAGATTGTCTGAAAAGAACAGTTGCAGTGAAAACAAAGTTAGGGAAACTCATAGAAATACCTTGTGAAGGTCCTAGTCCAAGAAGGGATAGTTTTCTTTATGCTTTAGATACATCCCAGACAGGATTAGAATTAATACCCGTTGTTAAAGAATTTGCAAGTGTCTTTAAGGAAGTAAAAGGCTTGTCCCTCATCGAGAAATCGATTCCGTATCGATTTAGTTCCTGGTGCGATGCCAATTAAACAACAAGATAGAAGAATGGCTCCGAAAGAAAGGGATGAGTTGAATAACCAAATTCAAGAGCTATTAAAGAAAGGATAATAAGACCTAGTCGTTAAGTTGGGGATCGGCCATAGTTTTTGTTGCCAAGTCAGATGGATCTTTGAGATTGTGTGTTGACTACCGAGATCTAAATTAAAAAACAATCAAGAAAAGTATCAACTACCTCGAATAGACGACTTGTTTGACCAGTTACACGAAGCTCAAGTTTTGTCTAAAATAGACCTAGCTACAGGATTCCATCAATTAAGCATCGCAGAAGACTCATCCATCTAACTACATTCAAAGGTCCAAATACTTTCTACGAGTGGTTGGTTATGCCTTTTGGACTGACTAATGCGCCTGCTTATTTTGTTGACCTTATGAATAGAGTGTTTAGAGATGTGCTAAACAAATTCTTGTTAGTCTTTATCGATGATATCCTCGTCTACTCAATGACAAAAGAAGAACACGCAAGACATCTAGAAGCTGTGTTGGAGATATTGAAAAATAACGTGCTTAAAGCCAAATTCTCAAAGTACCATTTTTGGGAGAAGGAGGTAAGATTCCTTGGACATATAATATCAAAGGATGGAATTTCAGTGGATCCAGGCAAAGTTGCAGCTATTGAAGATTGGAAGCAGCCACAAACTCCTAAAGAGATTTGTAGCATCTTAGGTTTGGCAGGATATTACAGAAGATTCGTTCAAGACTTCTCTAAGATTGCCTATCACCTAAGAAGTTGACAATGAAGGATGCTAAATTTATCTAGACTTCTAAATGTGAAGAAGCATTCCAAGAAAAAAAGAAGAGGTTGACAACCGCTCCAGTTTTAGCAATTATAAATGGAAATAGTGGATTGACCATTTATACAGATGCTTGTGGAGAAGGAGTTATTGTAGTTTTAATGCAAGACGGGAAAGTGATTGCTTACGCAAGTAGACAGCTAAGACGCATAAGAAGAATTATGCAACACACGACCTAGAATTACTAGCCAATGTGTTTTCTCTAGAGATATGAAGACATTATTTGCTGGGTAAGAATCTTTCATATTTTATTTCGATAAAACTTTGAATTGACCTTAGTAAATAATATTCCATCTTTTACGTGAAAAATTTGAACTCTTCACGGACCATAAATCTTTGAAGTATCTTTTCACCCAGAAGGATTTAAACATGAGATAGCAACACTGGCTAGAATTTCTCACGTCATATGATCTTGATATTCTACATACACCCGGAAAAGCCAACGTAGTAGCTGATGTACTGAGTAGGAAGTTAGCTACTATTTCTTATTTGGTAGAAACTCCAACTCTTCGGGAGAAAATAACTAGCAAGCAAAAAGAAGATCGATTCCTAATGGAGATTATTGAAGATATACACGGAGGAAGGATTCAAGATTTAAAATAGACAACCATGGAGTATTGTCGTTAAATGGAAGAATTTGTGTTCCAGATATTGGAAATTGCGACGACCCAGAATTTTTGAGCGTTTGAAATCGGAATATTTAATTGATTTTAATATTTAAAGGTTAATTTTAACTTGAATTCAAATCTCACTGTTTATTTGATAATTAGATTTTTGAATTAAATAATTGGAAGTTGGGTAAATTATTAAATCTGGAGTTTTAAACCTATTAAAAATAATTTGTAGGCTTGTAAAATTTATATTGATAGTGCTGAAAATAATAGAAGCTTTAAAATTAAATTTAACAGTGATTTGTTCAGTTTTGAAAATTTCATCGTTTAAATTGAATTTAAAAATAACCTTCCGAGGCACAGTCTCGGAATTCGACGAAACCAGTTCCATTGGGTCCGTAATATTGAATTATTATCGGATTTCAAATTTCGTTTTGATCGGAGTTAGTGTGTGAGTGTACGATATATAAACACGCTGAAAATTTAATTGATAATAATTTAATTAGTCAAGCTTCTTGTATACACCATCTCATATTCGTTTAACACGCTACCCTTATCTTCCACTGTACACTTCTCGTCCCTTCTAAAAACTGCTAGTTCCTTCCTCGTTTATTCAATTCAATTTCAGGCATTATCAAAAAAAAATGGCCGAGCTTCCTCTCAAGATTCTTACAGAAATGGAGTCATACTCTTTTCCTCTCTTTCAATCTCATGAATTCGAAGAAAAACCCCATTCCCCTTTTCCCCTTTTCTTCATACGAATTTAATTCATTAAATAAAAAAAGGGTCATTATCTCCTTCCATGGATCAATATTCGTTCGAAAGGAGGGGTTCACGAATTTCCTTCGTTTCAGTTCGAACGCAAATTTTGATAAGTTAGTTCGAATTGAAGTAAATCTGGATCGTATTGTCTTCGAGCAGTATGAGAGGCGACTTCGTTTTCGATCAATGGAGGCGGGGTTCAACTGTTCATCAGTCCGACTTTTGATCGATGCCGGGGGAGAGAGCAGTGGCATATGACGAGAGGGTGAGGTAGCGGTATTAGGTGGTGCGTATTGACTCGCTATTGCATTCATGAGGAGTTGGTCAGGTTGCGAGTTGAGGGGTGAAATTGTCGAATTGCCGAGACTGTTGTGAAGTTTTAAGTCGTAGTTTGGTTTGGGGTTGTGAAGTTAGTCGGAGATGGTAGCTTTGGGCATTTGGCTTGTGGAATTTGTGGGATAGTTTCAGTCGATTTACGGATGGTTTTAGGCAGTAGAAGTTTGTTCTGGGCAGGAAATTGTTGAGGTTATGCTTCGGGTATGCGGTAGTGGTGATGTTGGTTGGTTGTTGCAGGTGAGGAAGTGCGTATTTGGGTCGTGAGGAGGAAGTTTGGTAGCAGTAGATTGATGGTTTTGGTGCTTTCGTTGAGGAGTGTTCGCAGTGAGGTATAATCCTTCTTTTTCCCATATATATATATAAAAAAAAAATTACTGCAGCAAAATTATATGTATACACCCAGTTACATATTCCGAAATTTAATAATCATATATATAGATTATTTTTATGGGTAAAATTTCAAAGAAAATAAATATACATATTCACATTTTAAAGCTGCTAGGTTATTTTTAAATATGGGTTTAGGGTAATTAATGTACTTAATAAACTTATTTAATTTATCTTAGTACTGAAAATAATTTATTATAGGGGATCAGTTTAAGTAAATTTTAGATTGTGTTGGAATTTATTAAATGGTAAAATAAAAATAAATAAAAATATATATAAATTGTTCGATCAATTCAAATATTAATAAATCATATGAATTGTTTATTCAAGGTCAAAAATCGAGAAAAACCAAGGCAATATTGAGGTGGATTGCAAATAAAAGCAAAGGTGAGTTAATCTCACTCAGTTAAATTTATATGATTAGATTTAAATAATTGTTGGATAGTTGAATTGATAGTATGATATTCTGGAATTGGTGTATTATGTTGTGCTAACATCTGTGGATGCAGGGAAAACAGGTTGGAGGGATCCAACTGGACCCCTCAACATTTATTTAAATTTTTTAATATTCTCTATTATGATTGGCTGATATTCTATGATGGATTATATTGAAATATTGAATGCTATGGTTTGATTGGAAATTATTGGGTATGATGAATTACAAAATATATATAAATTGGATTTTGGAAAGAAAATAAAGAATTGAATTTGTTGGTAAAATAATTATAGAAATTTGAATAAATTTAAAAATGAATTGGAAAAGAAATAAAGTAACTTTAAGATTCTAAAAAAATAAATCTTGAGTATAGAAAGGGAATTAGAATAAACAAAAAGTTCAAGAATTTTAAACTTCAGTGTTATTAATTAATAGAACAAAGCTTTTATTTTAAATTTAATATTTAAATTATTGAAAAGAATAAAGAAGAAATTGGGAAAAAGCTGAAATTCGTATATTTCAGTTAAAAAGATTTAAAATCAAAGGGAAATAATAATAGTAATAAAGTCCATAATTAATGAATTTTAAAATGAATTAAGAAAGTAAAGATATTTATTTCAAATGGAATAAATTGGGAATCAATTTGGAAAATTGATTTAAGTGATTGTAGTTGGAATTCTCCCTGGATAACCAAGTACGTTTTCGAAGTAAATTTTTAAATATAAGTTAATAGTTTTAAAATTGTTTCAAAGGTATATTTTGAAAAATTATTTATTTCTAATATTTAAATTCTAAAGTAAGTATTTTCTCTTAATCTATTACTACTTATTTAAAGAACGACTTAATATTATGTTTTTTTAAAAGTATAAATCTAGTTTTATATTCATTAAGTAACCTTATTTTCAAATATTCATATAGTATGGTATATTTAATAAATTATTGATGTAGTTTTATCCTAAATGTTTTAAAGTATATTTCAAAGTAAAGTGTTTTAAATTATTTTAAAAATCTAGTTTTGTGCTTGGTGATTCCAGTGGAGAATAGAAATACTTGGAATTTATTCTGAGAAAGGCAGATAGTTTTGAAAACTGTTTTCAAAGGAATTTGAAAAGTGAAATATATCTTGTGAAAATATTTTTGAGATAAATAAATAATTTGGGAAATTATTTATTGTTTGATGGTTGTTTCTGAATATTAATTGATAGTTAAATAACCGACTATCAATATTGGACGAATGCGCTGATCGTTTCGAAGAGACCGGGATCGAGATTTATTTCTCGAAAACCACTTCGATCTGGTTTGTACGTTTTCGTGAAAAATGAGTTGGATTCGAAGATGGAGCAGTGAAGTGCAAGGGCTAGTCGCTACTAATCCAGAGGATATTTCCAAAATGGATGTAGTAGGAATAGTGCCTTCGGTTCCGTTCGGACCCGGGACGGACTTGTATGGATGAATGCTTGTGAAACATAGTCAGGTGGATGATGGGCATTCTAAGGAATATGTTCTTAAAAAGGTAATGCTTAGCCTCAAGCCTCATCAAATGGGAATGACTAAAAATTAGGGGTTATGCAGCAAGGCTAGGTGGGTAGCACCCAAGCAGGGTGAGGTCATTCCAGTCTAGATGTCCCTTTTTATTTCGGCTTAGTGGGCGGTTGCTGATCCCAACCGCGGGGTGATCTCACTCGGGATTATCCAGTAAGGGGTAGTCCGGTCTTGTGTTTTCAGGGGAGCGGGCGTACTCCTCGGTACGGTGATCTAGGCCCCGTACTGTGACAGGTGGTACCCCAGTGCCTAGTCATTGGTTGGAAATCCATTCTCCCTACGAGCCTTGTACGAGTTTTGTTTGTATTACCCACTCTGTGGCTAGTAGCTGGAATTTAATGAATGTAACAATTTCGGCTATTTTATAAGTACTTGTATATAGACCTAATTATAATATCAGAGGATTTCTATAAAAATTGTTTTAGCTATCGTAAGGTAAAAACCCGACATGTTTATTTGTGGCGTGGTCTTACGAGATGCTTTTGTTTTCAAAGGATTCTTGAAACTTTAGTAATCAATTGAGTGCGATTTTCTCACGCTGGTATTCCAGACTGACTCGGGTGTTATTTAATTGTAATGCTCGGGTCAGACCGAGTATTATAGGATACAGGAGATGCCGTGAAGCTCAGGAGACGAGCTGGATGTTGATACGTACTCCCGTACTTGTTTTATATTTATATATTCCGCTGTTTGAGTTGTTGTGTATCCATTGTATGATATTGATGTTGAGCTGTAATTGATGTACTCTGCTGATGTAATATATAAACCGATATATTTGATTTGAATAAAGATTATTTATTATCTATTATATTTTATTCCGCTGCGATAGTTAGATTCTGTTGTTGTTTTCTATTTTCTTCTTCTACCTCTTCTTCTTTAACCCAAATGGTTCGTATTTCTGTACAACTTGAGTTGATTGTTGTAGAATAGAGTTGACTCAAGGGGTACAGATTTGCGGGCTGTTACACTTGGTATCAGAGCATAGGTTGGTGATAACCTTGGCTTTGGTGGGAACTACTCATAAAATAGAGTCCGTAGTACTCTAAAATGAGTTTGAGCGTATTAATGGATATGAGTGCGTATTTGTTGGTGAATATAAATTGTTTTAATATTGTGTTGATTGGTTTATTGAGTGGCATATGAACCTTCGTCGGCATAGTCTGTACAACTGTATCGAAGGGGTTTCCAAACACTTGAATAGAATAGTCGACACGGTATTGTTTTAAATATGGGTAAATGAAATAATTTTACCCAAAATATATTTTTGATATAAAGGAAGTTTTTGTAAACTATTTAGCTAATATATGGTTGCTTGGATATTAGAAATGATAATATTAAATTATTATCATCGTTGTGTAAAAATTTAACTAGAAAATTGAAAATATAACCAAGGTTTAAGAGAATAAATTCATTATAAAATGAAATTTATAAATATGAATTATAAATGTAATTTATGAAAATTATAATCAAATGGGACACTATGCAAATGAATTATAGTTAAATTTTATTTAAGCAGGATTTGGAAAATTAAAATTCTGGAGATTTTGAAAGTGTTTGTTGAAGTGTTTTGAAAATAAATGAAAGCATCATTGTTTTGGAGGTATTTCTGAAAGGAAATGTGTTTTAAAGGGAGTTTGAAAGTGATATAGCATTGAAATCACTTGGATTATTGGAAAATCAGTCTGATGATGACGGCCGCATCATTAGTATTCATTTTCGAATTTCTAAGTGACGGATTGCTGCCAAAAACTGATTTGTTCAGAAAAGCTAGTTGTTTTTGAAAATCTCAAAGGGAATTTGTTGGGGATAAAACCAGGATTGGTTTATTTTTTGAGAAATGTGATTTGAGATGTTGAAGATTTCAAAATGTTTTGAAACCAAAAACCGGGTGTTTGAAAATATGATGGGATAGGTTGTAAGCTTATGAATTAATATGATTTTTATCAGGAAGGAAATATAAGCTTTGAATGTTAGAATTTAAATTTAAAGTGAAAAGTTAAAAATGAAATTAACTTGGATTGGAGAATAAAATTTAACTGGATTGATATTAAATTGAATGGGTTGAAGATAATATCCAGTTGTATTTGAATTTAGTTGAAATTGAATTGAGATTAAATAAATTTGAGTTAAAATAAAATTGAATTGAAGTAAAAGTTCAGTGAGTTATTGAATGAAATTGGATTCTTATTTTAATGGGTAAGAAATAAGTTGGATAAGAAATAAGTTGGATAAGAAACAAATTGGTTAAGGATTGGATTGAAATAAATAAACCGGAATAACATATAAAAATATTAAAAAATGCATGGAATAAATTATGCTTGGATTATAAATAAGCATAAGGCTTGAGTTAAAAATAAAAAGATGAATATATTCAAGCCTAGAATGCATGGAATTGTGTAAATAAAAGTTGTGACTTATAAATTTTGAAAAGTGGGATAGGAAACCCAAAATAAATATATTTTTGATGAATTGAAAAGTAAAATGAAAGTCAAAACTTGAATTATAAAATAAATTGAACTAAGAAAATTTAATGAAGTGATATTTGGAATTAAAAATCAGGTATTGAACTATAAATAGGAGAGAACTAATTTTATAATAAATTGGTTAATAAAATATGTAATGGAAACCTAATGTAGCTAAATGGAAGCTAAATTGTGGGTTAATGATGAAGTTTGGAAATAAAACTCAAGTTATAAATTAAATTCGACTTAAATTGTCAGTAAAGTAAATGAAATTGAATTATGAGTCAATAAAATTGGATGGTAAAGTAAAGTGAATGGTGGAATCAGAACTTGAGTTATTAATTAAAATTCGACTTGAAATGTTAACAAATTAAATAAAATTGGAAATGTGTTGAATAAAGAAAAATGAAATAGATTAAAATAGTAATGGTATGAATTGCAAATAAAATCCAAACAAGTGGAAATAAATTGGAAATGGCCTGGTTATTAATAAAATAATTTCGGATGAATTGAGTAAGGAAACGAAAAATTCATAATGGATGGAATAAATAAAAAAATCAAATGGGATTGTAGATTTAAAACGAGATTGGATTGAAATGGTATTAAGCGAGAGAACTTGGTGCACCTCTTGACTCTATATACTCATACATATCCACATCTCTGATTGCTGCAGCAAGTTTAGGTCAGGTTTACAAAGCACGACTCAAATATTCTGATCAATTAGTCGCTGTGAAAGTGCAACGTCCAGGCATTGAATAATCTATAGGCCTTGAATTTTACCTTCTTAGGGGTTTGGGTTTTCTCATAAATAAATATGTGGATTTTGTTACAAGTGATGTTGTTGACCAAATTGATGAATTTGCATTTAGGGTCTATCAAGAACTCAATTATGTACAGGTAGGTGCATTACTCATGCGTTCATTCTCTTCCATTTAGATATTTATTGGATGAAAATTTCCACTTTAATAACAAATACACATACTGAATTTAATTCGTTTCTCAATGCAAAACCTTAATACTTTATCATATCAGCCATATTCCTGAACTAGTTTAGCTACTGCCCTGACCTTTGACCTGCCTATGATTGCCACAATTTGCACAGGAAGGGAAAAATGCTCGATGACTTAAAAAGTTGTATGCTGATAAGCATACCTACTAATTCCGGATATATTTTGGGACTACACGATGGAACTTATTTGAATAATGAAACTAGTTTGGTTAATAAAATGAAATGCAAGTGAATGGATTCAAATCTTAAATGCAATGAAAATGAGAATATGTGAATTGTGAATAAATTTTAAAAATGGAATAGAATTAAGTATAAATTGAGTTGAAACCCATTTAAATTGGTTATAAAACATAAGTACTTATTTATTCACAGGGATCGCGTCGAAATGCATAGAATAAATTGTCATTTGATGTAAATGGAAGTAATCAAGACGCTATGAATTGATAAAAGTGAAATAGGATTGATTTTGAAATCAATTGAATTGAATATGAGCTTGTTTGGGGCGAAAATAAATTGAAGGTAAGAAATGGTATTGTAAACCATTACATTAAATGAAATGGCGTGTGGATTGGTTGAAACAAATGCGTAAGTGTTAAAAACCATATAAGTTGCTTATAACCATTGTCTAGGTACATTGCTTTTAATATTCTTGTGTTGTAGTTGTTTAAATAGAGTGAAGTGTTAATAAATTAAATGTAAGCGATTGAGTTTTAAACCATTCAAATTGAATGAAAATGGATTATAAATTAATTGAAACCGGTGAATTAGTATGGAAACTATATAAATTGCTTACGGAAAATATTTGATGTGCATTTCTTTAGAATTCATATGTTTTAACCATTGCAACTAAGTGAAATATAGTTAAACTGCATATATTTGGCTCTTACATGTTTCAATTGAGTAAGTACAGGTACTTGGAAGCCGTGTGGCTGGATTTGGTTGTGCTATTTGCTAAAAATAATAAGCCGCTTGTTTAAAATGCTAAATAAGGTACGCCTACGCAATAAAAATAGGAAATATGAATTGTTTTTAGTTTTTCCGACCGTGTGGGTCGATGTATATATATTTATATCTTTTGTCAAATTGCAAAAGCTCCTCCGTACAAAGGAGAATCTGCCAAAATTTTCTGAAAATTTTGGGAGTTAGAATTTTTTTGAAGATTTTGGAAAATTTTGATAACGACAAAACGATGAAATAAGTTAGTAAATGAAACTAATTAAAATAATGACATGAATCAGTATAATGAAAATTAAAATTTAAAATTTAGAGTTGATGATAATTGAATTCATATGGAAATGGAAGAATCAATTTGAATAGGAATAGATATAAACAAAGTGGTAAGATGAAAATAAATATAAGAAAACACATAACTGCTTATACTAGCTTAAGTAAGGAATGACGCTTTCTCAATTGGAAATTGATATTTCAAATATAATCTAAGTAAGTATTTGAGTTAATAAATATTGACATCTGTAAGAGAGTCGATAAAATGTTTTTGAATATTGTGATTGGACATATTGCTGTGTAAGATGTGCAGGTAATATAAAGGTAAAGAGAATTGATTTTGATTTCAGAAGATAAATTTGAAATGCTCGACAAAAAAAGGTATGTATTTAAATTTGGAGTGAAATTTGATTGGGTTTTTGGATTGAGCCACTTGGCCTTTTGTTTTCTTTTGGAATTTGGGAGGCCGTAGAGCCATTTTGTAGTTATACCGAGCTAGCCGCACAAAGGAGACGCTGGCGAAATTTTTCGAAAATTTAATAAGTTAGAAAAATTTTGAGAAAATTTTGATAGTTCAAAATTGGTTTTAAAATTAAAACTTGAATGTTTGGGCAAACAGGATTGTTTGCAAACTATAGAAGGTTTTGGGAAGTTAGTAGGTATGATAGTGGGTCAATAATAAAAAAAATTATATGGCAAGTTAATTAAACTGTTTAGTTTGGAAAAATAGTAACGGGTACTGGACCATTCTTCCTAACTAGTAATTTCGAGGACGAAATTCTTTTAAGGGGGAGGAATTTGACGACCCGGAATTTTTGAGCATTTGAAATCGGAATATTTAATTGATTTTAATATTAAAGGTTAATTTTAACTTGAATTCAAATCTCACTGTTTATTTGATAATTAAATTTTTGAATTAAATAATTTGAAGTTGGGTAAATTATTAAATCTGGAGTTTTAAGCCTATTAAAAATAATTTGTAGGCTTGTAAAATTTATATTGATAGTGCTGAAGATAATAGAAGCTTTAAAATTAAATTTAACAGTGACTTGTTCAGTTTTGAAATTTTCATCGTTTAAATTGAATTTAAAAATAACCTTCCGAGGCACAGTCTCGGAATTCGACGAAACCAGTTCCATTGGGTCCGTAATATTGAATTATTATCGGATTTCAAATTTCGTTTTGATCGGAGTTAGTGTGTGAGTGTACGATATATAAACACGCTGAAAATTTAATTGACAATAATTTAATTAGTCAAGCTTCTTGTATTCGCCATCTCATATTCGTTTTAACACGCTACCCTTATCTTCCATTGTACACTTCTCGTCCCTTCTAAAAAATGCTAGTTCCTTCCTCGTTTATTCAATTCAATTTCAGGCATTATCAAACAAAAAAAAAATGGCCGAGCTTCCTCTCAAGATTCTTTCAGAAATCGAGCCATAATCTTTTCCTCTCTTTCAATCTCACGAATTCGAAGAAAAACCCCATTCCCCTTTTTCCCTTTTCTTCATACGAATTTAATTCGTTAAATAAAAAAAAGGGTCATTATCTCCTTCCATGGATCAATATTCGTTCGAAAGGAGGGGTCACGAGTTTCCTTCGTTTCAGTTCGAACACAAATTTTGATAAGTTAGTTCGAATTGAAGTAAATCTGGATCGTATTGTCTTCAAGCAGTATGAGAGGCGACTTCGTTTTCGATCAATGGAGGCGGGGTTCAACTGTTCATCAGTCCGACTTTTGATCGATGCCTGGGGAGAGAGCAGTGGCGTATGACGAGAGGGTGAGGTAGCGGTATTAGGTGGTACGTATTGACTCGCTATTGCATTCATAAGGAGTTGGTCAGGTTGCGAGTTGAGGGGTGAAATTGTCGAATTGCCGAGACTGTTGTGAAGATTTAAGTCGTAGTTTGGTTTGGGGTTGTGAAGTTAGTCGAAGATGGTAGCTTTGGGCATTTGGCTTGTGGAATTTGTGGGATAGTTTCAGTCGATTTATGGATGGTTTAGGCAGTAGAAGTTTGTTCTGGGTAGGAAATTGTTGAGGTTATGCTTCGGGTATGCGGTAGTGGTGATGTAGGTTGGTTGTTGCAGGTGAGGAAGTGCGTATTTGGGTCGTGAGGAGGAAGTTTGGTAGCAGTAGATTGATGGTTTTGGTGCTTTCGTTGAGAAGTGTTCGCGGTGAGGTATAATCCTTCTTTTTCCCATATATATATATATATATATATATAATTTACTGCAGCAAAATTATATGTATACACCCAGTTACATATTCCGAAATTTAATAATCATATATATAGATTATTTTTATAGGTAAAATTTCAAAGAAAATAAATATACATATTCACATTTTAAAGCTACTAGGTTATTTCTAAATATGGGTTTAGGGTAATTAATGTACTTAATAAACTTATTTAATTTATCTTAGTACTGAAAATAATTTATTATAGGGAATCAGTTTAAGTAAATTTTAGATTGTGTTGGAATTTATTAAATGGTAAAATAAAAACAAAGAAAATTTATATAAATTGTTCGATCAATTCAAATACTAATAAATTATATGAATTGTTTATTCAAGGTCAAAAATCGAGAAAAACCAAGGCAATATTGAGGTGGATTGCAAATAAAAGAAAAGGTGAGTTAATCTCACTCAGTTAAATTTAAATTTAAATTTAAATGATTAAATTTAAATAATTGTTGGATGGTTGAATTGATGGTATGATATTCTGGAATTGGTGTATTATGTTGTGCTAACATCTGTGGATGCAGGGAAAATAGGTTGGAGGGATCCAACTGGACCCCTCAACATTTATTTAAATTTTTTAATATTCTCTGTTATGATTGGCTGATATTCTATGATGGATTATATTGAAATATTGAATGCTATGGTTTGATTGGAAATTATTGGGTATGATGAATTACTAAATATATATAAATTGGATTTTGGAAAGAAAATAAAGAAGTGAATTTGTAAGTAAAATAATTATAGAAATTTGAATAAATTTAAAAATGAATTGGAAAAGAAATAAAGTAACTTTAAGATTCTAAAAAAATAAATCTTGAGTATAGAAAGGAAATTAGAATAAACAGAAAGTTCATGAATTTTAAACTTCAGTGTTATTAATTAATAGAACAAAGCTTTTATTTTAAATTTAAGATTTAAATTATTGAAAAGAATAAAGAAGAAATTGGGAAAAAGCTGAAATTCGTATATTTCAGTTAAAAAGATTTAAAATCAAAGGGAAATAATAATAGTAATAAAGTCCATAATTAATGAATTTTAAAATGAATTAAGAAAGTAAAAATATTTATTTCAAATGGAATAAATTGGGAATCAATTTGGAAAATTGATTTAAGTGATTGCAGTTGGAATTCTCCCTGGATAACCAAGTACGTTTTCGAAGTAAATTTTTAAATATAAGTTAATAGTTTTAAATTGTTTCAAAGGTATATTTTGAAAAATTATTTATTTCTAATATTTAAATTCTAAAGTAAGTATTTTCTCTTAATCTATTACTACTTATTTCAAGAACGACTTAATGTTATGTTTTTTTAAAAGTATAAATCTAGTTTTATATTCATTAAGTAACTTTATTTTCAAATATTCATATAGTATGGTATTTTTAATAAATTATTGATGTAGTTTTATCCTAAATGTTTTAAAGTATATTTCAAAGTAAAGTGTTTTAAATTATTTTAAAAATCTAGTTTTGTGCTTGGTGATTCCAGTGAAGAATAGAAATACTTGGAATTTATTCTGAGAAAGGCAGATAGTTTTGAAAACTGTTTTCAAAGGAATTTGAAAAGTGAAATATATCTTGTGAAAATATTTTTGAGATAAATAAATAATTTGGAAAATTATTTATTGTTTGATGGTTGTTTCTGAATATTAATTGATAGTTAAATAACCGACTATCAATATTGGACGAATGCGCTGATCGTTTCGAAGAGACCGGGATTGAGATTTATTTCTCGAAAACCACTTCGATCCGGTTTGTTTGTTTTCATGAAAAACGAGTTGGATTCGAAGATGGAGTAGTGAAGTGCAAGGGCTAGTCGCTACTAATCCTGAGGATATTTCCAAAATGGATGTAGTAGGAATAGTGCCTTCGGTTCCGTTCGGACCCGGGACGGACTTGTATGGATGAATGCTTGCGAAACATTGTCAGGTGGACGATGGGCATTCTAAGGAATATGTTCTTAAAAAGGTAACGCTTAGCCTCAAGCCTCATCAAATGGGAATGACTGAAAATCAAGGGTTATGCAGCAAGGCTAGGTGGGTAGCACCCAAGCAGGGTGAGGTCATTCCAGTCTAGATGTCCCTTTATATTTCGGCTTAGTGGGCGGTTGCTGATCCCAACCGCAGGGTGATCTCACTCGGGATTATCCAGTAAGGGGTAGTCCCGGTCTTGTGTTGCAAGGGAGCGGGCGTACTCCTCGGTACGGTGATCTAGGCCCCGTACTGTGACAGGTGGTACCCCAGTGCCTATTCATTGGTTGGAAATCCATTCTCCCTACGAGCCTTGTACGAGTTTTGTTTGTATTACCCACTCTGTGGCTAGTAGCTGGAATTTAATGAATGTAACAATTTTGGCTATTTTATAAGTAGTTGTATATAGACCCTATTATAATATCAGAGGATTTTTATAAAAATTGTTTTAGCTATCGTAAGGTAAAAACCCGACATGTTTATTTGTGGTGTGGTCTTACGAGATGCTTTTGTCTTCAAAGGATTCTTGAAACTTTAGTAATCAATTGAGTGTGATTTTCTCACGTTGGTATTCCAGACTGACTCGGGTGTTATTTAATTGTAATGCTCGGGTCAGACCGAGTATTATAGGATACAGGAGATGCCGTGAAGCTCAGGAGACGAGCTGGATGTCGATACGTACTCCCGTACTTGTTTTATATTTATATATTCCGCTGTTTGAGTTGTTGTGTATCCATTGTATGATATTGATGTTGAGCTGTGATTGATGTACTCTGATGATGTAATATATAAACCGATATATTTGATTTGAATAAAGATTATTTATTATCTATTATATTTTATTCCGCTGCGATAGTTAGATTCTGTTGTTGTTTTCTATTTTCTTCTTCTACCTCTTCTTCTTTAACCCAAATGGTTCGTATTTCTGTACAACTTGAGTTGTTTGTTGTAGAATAGTGTTGACTCAAGGGGTACAGATTTACGGGCTGTTACAAAAATCTTAAACAAGAAGTATTAGCTGAATGCCGCACGGCCAAACTTAGCATTCATCTGGGGATTCATAAGATGTATAAGGATATGAAGCATACATTTTAGTGGAGAAGCATAAAGAGGGTCATATCTATTTATGTCAGCCATTGTGAAAACTGCCAAAGAATCAAAAATGACCAAAACAAGACAGCAGGATTACATCAACTTTGGAAATTCCAGCTTGGATGTAGGATCAAATATCCATGGATTTCATTGATGGCTTACCACGAACAAGGAAAGGAAATGAAGGCATTTGGCTTATCATAGACCGATTAACCAAAAGTGCACACTTTATTCCAGTTAAGCCAACAAGAACTGCAGCAAGCCTTGCTGATATATACATATATATATATATATATATATATATATATATATATATGTATGTATGTATGTATGTATGTATGTATATATAAAGGAGATTGTCCGATTGCATGGAGTTCCAACCAGTATAGTAAGCGATCATGATACAATCTTCACTAGTCAGTTATGGGAAGCACTACAAACAGCTTTGGAAACTAAGCTGAGTATAAGCACTACATATCTCCCCCAAACTGATGGACAGACGGAAAGAGTCAACCGCATTTTAGAAGGTCTTTCGAGAGCATATATTCTAGACTTTGGAGGCTCGTGGGAGAATCATTTACATTTAGTAGATTTTTCATATAATAATAGTTATCAAGCAAGTATCGGCATGGCACCATATGAAGCTTTGTATGGTCGTCCATACAAATCGCCAGCATGTCGGATAGAATCTAGAGAACGGTTAGTGCTTGGCCCAGAAATTATACGAGAAGCTTCAGAGAAAGTTGATATGATTAGAAAGAAACTAAAAGAATCCCAAAGTAGACAAAAGAGTTATGTAGACCGAAGGCATAGAAATCTATAATTCTCAATTGGAGATTCTGTCTTTTTGAAAGTCTCTCCAATGAGAGGAGTTGTAAGATTCGGAAGACCTGGAAAGTTAGCACCTCGATATATTGGACCTTTTTCCATTCTCGAATGAATCGGCCTACTAGCTTATCGAGTATAATCGGCTGAAAGATTGTCTGGTGTACACAATGTTTTTTACGTATCACATTTACGGAAGCATGTATATGACCCAGAACAAATCATAGAAATGGTTGCTCAGGATGACTTGGAGATAGAACCAAACTTAGAGGTTATTAGAAGGCCCATTCGAATCGTGGATATAGATGAGAAACGATTAAGAAGGAAGGTAGTACGATTGGCCAAAGTTCAATGGAGCAGGGATGCCGATGATTTCAAATTGGAAATAGAAGATAGAATAAGAAAAGCATTTCCTGAGTTTAGGATCGATGTATAGACTTTATTTATTATTTGAATGTACTCACTACATGTGGTGTAGTAGCTTATTGTATATATTCTATCTTACTAAATATATATATTTCCTTTTGAGCAATTTTCTTCTTATCTAATTTCGAGGACGAAATTCTTTTAAGTAAGAGAGAATGTAATGACCCAAAAATTAACCACTTCAAAATATAATATTCAAAGTGATTTTAAATATAAAGGGTTTTATGATTTAAACAATATTAGATAGGATTAGGAAATAGAATTATACATAAAAATAGTAGCAATTTCTTATATCGACAAATGTGGCAAAATCCAGATTTCAAAAAGGTAAGTTTAAATAGTTTAATAAATTATTTTAATTTATTTATGAGTTTTTATATTTTTAAATAACATTATATATATTTACTTATGAATTTGGTTTACATAAATAAATAGTTTAACTAAAACGTCAAAAATATGACCGTAAAATATTTTGTCAAAAATCAACGTTTTGTCGATTTAAAGTTGTCGCAACGTTATTGCACCTTATGTATACAATTTAATAAATATGTTAACATATAAAGATAGTTAACAATTAACTAAATAAGTTTACTTTTAATAATCACATTTAGAAAATTCTAGAAAGTAATTAGCAAAAGTAAACTAAAAAAGACGAAAAACATGTCACATCATATGTGACATAAAGTAAAGTAATGTAACATAAAGTAAAGTAATCATTCTTATTCTTTACTTAACTCTTACGTATTTTAATTTTAAAAGCGTGATGTGATGTGGATAGCAAGTGTTGAATTAAATAAGTTTACTTAATTCTTAAGGAATGTTATTTAAGTAAAAACACAAATCTATATTTTAATCTCAAATATTTTCTATAAATACCCATCTACTTCTTCTTCTTCACTTTTGTACCATTTCTTCTCAACTTTCTTAAGCTCTCTTACATCCTTTAATGCCTTCTTTCCATAATTAAATAATGCCAGAACATTTTCAAAAATAAAGCAAAGAAAAATATCAACAAAACTCCATCTGAACCACTTCAAAACTCCTCCTATTTCCTTCTATTGCTCACGCCCCCTTTCCTCCGTTTGGCCGAGCACTCCTAGCCTTCCCCAAGCCAAGTCAATCCATTGAAATCGAAGCGTTCAAGGAATCGAAAGTTAAAAACATCGAGTAACGAAGCTATAGCCGATTTTACGTTAGCCAAAACGAAACAAGGTGAGTACTCCTAATTTATATGTATATATTTGGTTGTGATGTGGTAATATGTTTGTTTGGATGTTTGGTCATGATATTGATTTCCATATGTTGTTTATTGCATGAAAATATTGAAATAAGTCACGATATACACGACATTGATTCACACAGAAATCACTTTCCAAAAGAATGAAATGTGATATGGAATCATTTATACCTTTGAAAAATGTTTGAATATATTTTATAAATGATTCCTAAGTGTTTAAACTTATCTCGGTAAAGTTTGGATATGAATCTCAAAATACGCCTAAAATTTGACGCGTTGCATAACTGTAGTTCGTGTTTTCACGTCAAAAGTTCAAATGAACATACGAAGTAGAATATAGTTTGGAATTCTTCAAAGTAAGAATTTTACGAATCCTTATATCCATATCTTTCATGTAAAAAAATAAAATCAAGATTTCATCTTGTATATTTTGAAATGTGACAAA
The DNA here is from genome assembly GCA_030765085.1 of Allium cepa. Classification (NCBI taxonomy): domain Eukaryota; kingdom Viridiplantae; phylum Streptophyta; class Magnoliopsida; order Asparagales; family Amaryllidaceae; genus Allium; species Allium cepa. Next base: position 662,836,163 of record CM060934.1, on the reverse strand, counting down.
AGTAATTCTCAAGAAAAATCAAGTGTTTGCACTAAATGACCAAAGTTGAAAATTGATAAAATAATTGATTTAAAAATATGAAATAAATTATAAAAATATTTTAAAATGTTTTAAAAGTGATTTAAGTTGGAAATATGGCTTTCTAAATGATGTAAAAGTAGTTTTGAAGAATATAGCTTTCAAAGCACTTTTCGCAGTGCTTTTCGAAATGCTTTTCAATAACTTTTGAATTAAAGGTCGAAACTTAACAATTCTTTCCCAAATCCTTAGTAAATGTTTTTAAGTAAATAACAAAGCATTATGAAAGGAAATTTAAACAATTTAACATTATTTTGAAGTTGGTTAAACTAATAGTTAAGTGCTTGAAAAAGGGAAAATGATTATGTAGAAACGACCGATACATTTGTCCTGCCTATGAGATCTAAAAGTAAAAACAAGGTGTGTAACTAAGGTTAGGGATGGAGCAACCAGTGCTCTGAACTTGCCTGGCCTCACTTTTCTCTTTTAGACGAGGGGTGGAGCATATCGAAAGAAGAGCTCAGATACTCAACTTGGATTTTATAGAAACAATCATTTTATACTCATTATTAAAATCCGAAGAGGGAACTTGTCATATTCGTGGAATTTAAAAGATGATCTCACCGTTATTCCACCCATAGGACTCATTTAATACGGAAGTTGATTTTGGATGAAAGTAGAATGATTTCTATAATCCTATTTTCTCAAAAGAAGGCATGTTTTGAATAGCCCCGAATCCAACATCCAAAGTCCATATTCAATCCATAGTCATACCATTATATCCATAATCCAATCTATGACCAAGCCATCCTATCAAGTTTAGTAGCTATATCCTTATCCAAATCCATGACCTCTCCTAGCTGACATCCAATTCTGAATTCAGTAGCCAATTTCATATCCATCCAAACCAGATAACCGAGTTCTAATCCATCCATATCCAATAACCGAATCCATGACCTCTCCAGGTCGATATCCAAATCCAGGATCACTCCATGCCCTTAGTCGAATCCTTAGCTGTTCATAGAGTGAAAGCTCCAGTGTTACACATATATCCACAATATCCAAACACATATCTCATATCCAGATAAAGTAGAGAATAAAATTGAAGAAGTAGTAAAATTAAAATGTTAGAAAGCAAGATAGAACATAAGATTTATAGTGGTTCGGCTATCTCCAGCCTACGTCCACTTTAAATCAATCCTTTTATTCCTTTTTTATTGAGATTACAATTACAAGCCTTTCAACATCAACCAACAAAATAGCAGAGTTTTGGTGTAAAGAGCAGAAGAAGATGCCCCTTTTAGTTGCTATAGGATCGCTATTTATAGGCGTAGATCCAAAAATATCCGTCTCAAAACCTGGAATACCTCTTTTCTTGCGAAAATGGGTCACCAGATCGATCCAGAGTGATTTGGGATTGATCTAAGTATAATTCATATCGATCCAAATTGGCTCCAATTGAGTTGAAATCGACCGCGGATGCTCTAAAGTGAATAAGAAAGCTCTTGTGAAAATTTCATAGCTTTTGGACTTGTAGAATGAGAGTTATGATCGATCCAAGTTTACATTTGCAAGTAGGCTATAACCTTTGTATCCATCGAACAGTGTGTATCCATCGCTTTTGCCTCCATCAACTCGTATCCATGCCTCTGTTCGTATCGATCCTTGAATGCTCGCCTTTCCACCCATGCCTTCGTTCATATCCATTAATTTGGCTCCATCAATTCGTATCGATGAATGATGGATTGATATGAAATGCCTCCCCAAACTCCTTCAACTGTCGCCTAGTGTTCATGCTCTATTCCTACTTTTGCACCGATCCGAATGTTCTGTTGAAGTCATATGACTTCGTATCCATTGGTCCTAGGGCTGTCAATGGGTCGGGTCGGGTCGGGTCAAGTCGGGTTCGGGTTGATTTTAAATGGGTCGGGTCAACCCGTATTAAACGAGTTATAAAAACTCAACCCAAACCTGACCCGTTTATAAACGGGTTGACCCGACCTGACCCGTATAACCCGATTATAAACGGGTCGGGTCGGGTCGGATCGTAAATGCGTTGGGTCAACCCGTATAAGGTGTAAACGGGTCATAAACGGGTCGGGTCAACCCGTATATGGTATAATTGGGTCGTAAAAGGGTTGGAACGGGTCGTAAACGGGTCGGAACGGGTCGTAAACGGCTCGGGTTAACCCGTATAAATATAAACGGGCTGTTAACGGGTCATTTCGGGTTAGCGGGTCAACCTGAAACCCACCCGTTTATAAACGGGTCAAATTCGGGTTGACCTGAAAATGACCCGCCAACTTAAATGGGTCGGGTCGTAAACTTTATGGCCAAAGATAATGAGGTTAGTGATTGAAATTTTGATGATATGATAGAGATAAATTCTGAATTATTAGATACTTTAAAAAGTCTCAAGAAAAAATATAAAGAGGCGGTAGAAAATCAGAACAAGGCAGAATTTGAAAGAGATATGCTTAACGAGAAGAAAATATTGGATGAAGGACTTGAGAAAACTCAAGAATCTCTTTCAAATGTTACTTCTCAACTTATATTATTGAGTCAAGAAATTGAAACACAAAAAGAAAATAATGATGCTCTTGTTTCTAAAAATCAAAATTTAAAAACTAATATTAAAATGGTAAAACTGGAAAATTCAAGTCTAAAGACCAAATTAGAAGGAATCGCTAAAAACATTTCAAATTTTGACAAAGGAAGAGAAAATTTATCTAGAATTATTGAGAATTCACAACCTGTTAACAATAAAAATAGTTTAGGTTATAAGAAGAAAGTCAAGAATTCACAATGTAGTAATTCAAAAGTTAAGTCTAGTAAAACATCCACATCTTCAAGACTAGTTTCTAAAACTATAAATATATGGGTACCTAAAACTAATAACAAGTTAATAAGGAAAAAATATATTAGTTCATTCATAGAAAATGTTCATAATAATAAAAATTATATTTATAAAGAGCAGCCTAGAGTCAGGTTATCAGTAGTTTTTGGAGCTTGTTCGGATAGTAGATGTAGATTTGAAGTCTTTGGTTTGGAAGTCTTTGAAGTCTTTGGATTTGGGATCGCATTTGCTTCACTTCAGCATGATAGTGGTTTTGAGCTTTTTGGTTGAGCTTTGGAGCTTTGGCAATGAAGATGCGTTCTGTTGGATTCTCTCTTTGTCTCTCTCTCTCTCTCTTTCTCTCTCTCTCTCTCTCTCTCTCTCTCTCTCTTGAAGACCGTGAAGATATATTTCCACTATTGTTGCCCTTGTTCCTAGTTCTGCTATTTTCTGTTGATCTTTTATTTCTTTTCCGTTTTCGTGTATTTGGCTTTGATATTGTTGTTAGGCATTTGTCATCAGATATTGTATCAATGTTGTATCCATTTGTGTATCAATAAAATTCTTCTTTGTTTCTGCTATGTTGTTTTCACCTAATGTGTTATAAGCTCCGACGAACCGGACTCCAATTTTTGAATCTTCTGCATTCGTATACGGGTGATGTATTGGATATCGATTTTCGAAAGTCGGAAACCGGGTCATCACATCTAGGATGCTAAACCCACTTGGATTTGGTGTCCTAAGACCTAACTCTTAGGACCCTATTAAAAAAAGTGGGTACCAACGTTTTCTCATATTTTTTGCAGGTCCCACTCAAGAAAAGAGGAAAATGGATACTCGACGGTGGTTGCTCAAAACACATGACAGGAGACAAAGATATGCTGATAAATATTACATACTTAGATGGAGGTTCTGTCACCTTTTGGAGAAAACTCCAAACGCTAGATCATCGGCAAAGGCGATGTGAGCAATTACGGTACATCTAATTTACCTCTTATTACAAACATTTTATTAGTTAAAAATCTAAAACATAATCTATTAATTATAAGTCAATTATGCGATAAAAGTTTTAAAATATCCTTCTCTGAAAATAAATGTAGTATCTTTGATCAAAATCAAAATCTTATTTTCGAAGGAAATAGAGATAAAAACATCTACGTTTTGAATATGAAAGTTAATCATAACTCAGACATGTGTTTAATAGCCAAAGAAAATGATCCCTGGATATGGTACAAACGATTTTGTCATATCAATTTCAAAAATATAAATAAAATTTCTCACAATAATCTCGTAAAAGGATTACCAAAGATGAATAATTTTTGCAAAAAGAAAGGAATATTTCTTAATTTTTTATTTCCTAGAACTCCACAAAAAAATGGAGCTGTAGAAAGAAAGAATCGAACTCTACAAGAATATGCAAGAACTTTACTAAATGAAAGCACGTTACCAGAACATTTTTGGGTAGAAGCTATTGCAACTGCCTGTTGTGTTTTAAATCGTGTTTCTATTAGACCACTCACTAAGAATACACCTTACGAACTTTTTAACGGTAGAAAACCAAACATATCTTATTTTAAAATATTTGGTTCAAAATTTTTTGTATTAAATACCAAAGATCGGCTTGGAAAATTCGATTTAAAATGTGACGAAGGTATATTTCTTGGATATTTGAATCAAAGCAAAGCTTATTGAATTTTCAATAAACGAACTAATACTATTGAAGAAACACTCCATGTATCTTTTGATGAGAACTCTAAACTTACTTCAAAAACAAAAAATGACAATGATTTACTTAATATAATAAAACAAATATAATAATAAACAATTCAAGAGATGATGATGATGATATTGTTTATAATTCTAGAGAAGATGAAAACATTTTTAATAATTTAGAAAATAGAAATATTACTAATACGATAAGATCTCCTCGAAGAATCTTACAAAATCATCCTACAGAAAATATAATTGGAGAAATAAATCCAAATGTTTGAACTAGAAATCAACTAAATTTAATTGGTAATGTAGCTTTTCTCTCTACTATAGAACTTAATAATACTAAGGAAGCATCATCTGATGAAAATTGGATTATTGCTATGCAAGGAGAACTAAATCAGTTTGAACGAAATGAAGTTTGGGAATTAGTACCCAGGCCGACCGATCAAACTATTATAGGAACTAAGTGGGCTTATAAAAATAAAGAAGACAGATTAAGAAATATAACTAGAAACAAAGCAAGACTAGTAGCATAAGGATATAACCAGGAAGAAGAAATAGACAACGAAGAAGCGTTTGCTCCAGTAACAAGACTAGAAGCAATACGAATCTTATTGGCGTACTCATGTTTTAATAATTTTAAACTCTATCAAATGGACGTTAAAGTGCATTTTTAATTGGCTATGTTGAAGAAAACATTTATGTTGAACAACCTCCTTTATTTATTCATGAAAGCCCAGATCATGTCTATAAACTTAAGAAAGCTTTATATGGTTTAAAACAAGCACCACGTGCTCGATATGAATGCCTTAAAAGCTATCTAATTGACTCAGGATTCGAAATAGGAAAAGTAGATCAAACTTTATTTATAAAACATTATAATATGATATTTTGATAGTTCAAATATATGTCAACGACATTATATTTGGCTCAACTAATAATGAATTATGTAATGAATTTTCTAAAATAATGACTAGAGAATTTGAAATGTGCCATGGGAGAATTATCGTATTTCTTAGATCTTCAAATAAAACAAGTTTCAAATGGAATATTTATTAATCCATAAAAATACTATAATAATCCTATCAAAGTTTTGGAATGGAAAACGCTTCTGCCAAACCAATACCTATGAGCAAAACAGTGCATCTTGGTAAAGATGAAAATGGCAAAAGTGTAGACCAAAAACTATATCGTACTATGATAGGATCACTAATTTATCTAACAGCAAGTACACCAAATATTATGATGAGCGTGTTTTTATGTGCATGATTTCAAGCTGACCCAAAATAATCGCATTTACAAGTTGTAAAATGAATACTACGTTATCTTAGTAAAACTACAAATTTCGGACTTTTCTATCCAAAAGAGTGCTAGTTCGAGTTAGTATCATACAACGATGCTGATTTCGAAGGATCACGAACTGATAGAAAAAGTACAAGGGTACATGTCACTTCATTGGTAACTCATTAATATCATGGCTTAGCAAGAAACAAAACCATGTCTCACTATCAACTTATGAAGCAGAATATATTTCTCTGGCACTAGCTTGTGCACAAGTAATTTATATGCAACAAACACTTAAAGATTTCGAAGTAAATCTATCAAAATCAATAGTTTATTGCGATAATTCTAGTGCAATTAAATCTATCCAAAAATCTAGTAAACCACTCAAGAACTTAACATATAGGTATTAGACATCACTTTCTATGCGGTAGTAAAGAAAAAGAAGCGATAAATTTAGACTACGTTCCGTCAGAAAATCAATTAGCTGATATTTTTACTAAACCATTGTTAGAAAATACTTTTATAAAATTACATCGTGAACTCAATCTAACGTCAATTAAAGATATATAAATAATGTAATATGAAATTTTGACTAAAAACTCAAAAATAATTTTTTTTTACAAAAATTCATAATTTTGACCATGTTGAGACTCGAGCCTATGACCTGCTATGAATTACCCAAGTGTCTTAACCACTTGAGCTATTGATTATTTCTATTATAGTCTAGGACAGGGACTCTATTATATGGTGATAACAATATACTAAACTATGTATACTCCTTTTTTATGCATATTACATTACATAAGGTAAATCAACTAACAGAAAAACAAACAAAATAGCATAATTTTCTAACTAACACCCTTTTATTTGGCTAAATTCAAGATAATGCATTCAATTCAACCTTCTTTTACTCAACCTTAGGCCATAAATAGATATACCTATTCTATGTTTTTTCATACAATCGAACTGAAATACAACTAAATAGAATACCAACTATCTTTCAATATGTCAACTTCTTCGTCCAATGACTCCATTGAAATTATAGCCTCAATAGATTCACTAAAATCTCATGTTCATCGTACTTCACCATCTTCTACTTATCATACCGGATATACTCCTGATAAAAAGAAAGGGAAAAAGATGATTGACATATCTCCAAAGACTAAGCAAAAAATAGATGATTTGCATCACCATCAACAAGAATCACTGATGCTTCAACGTGAAATGTACTATGAGCAAAAGATTAACTCCAGATGATTATGAATTATCGAGCATATTGCTATGAAGTTTTGCGGGGCCTCTTCACATCCAATAGATGAACATGCCGTTTCGCCTATTAGATGACCTTCGACGTCATCCCCACCGTGACCACCGGTCTCACCAAATTCATGGGATCAGAATGAAGCATCGAATGCTCGTCGCAAACAACTACAGGGCTACTAAATGCCTAGTCCTTCAAAATAAACATAGGTGTTATTATTTTTTGTTTTATTTCCAAATAATTCTACTAAAGTATGTACGCTTTGTTTTTGGAATAATTAATTTCTTTTTCATATCATTAACTTGTTCACTAGTTGTAATATCAAAGATAAACTTACAATATTAATATGTATGAAAATGTACAAAATTTACTGAAAAAATGGGATATATGAATTCACCCAGGTCAGTCGACTGAACCAGGGGGTCAGTCGACTGACACAGAAGCAAATTGTTTTTAAACCATGGTCAGTCGACTGTCTCAATGACTCAGTCGACTGAACCAGAAGGATGAAAATTTTTGATTTTCAGATTCAGTCGACTGAACCACTGATTCAGTCGACTGATTCGTAAAACTGAGCACATTTACTGCTCCTACTCACTTACATTCCACCATTTAACTTTCGCTTTCTTTGTAACGACCCACTGTTTTGGACCATTCAAATCGAAAATAATCCACACATGTTGGACTTGAATAATTAAAAATAACAGATTGTAATCAAATTTGAAGCAAATAAAATCAATCATAGAATCACAGATACAGAAATATCAAAATAACTCGCAGCGGAAATTAAAATACCACAGTAGTTCATAAAGCTACTATAATAAAGTCTCAAAACAAATACATAATATCAGTTTGAAAACAAACACAATAGAAATCCCAAATACATAGAAGTTCACCAATACAAGAGGTTAAATAGAACAACTGAAATATATAAATAACTAGATAGGCAGAATCTCCAACGATTCCTAGCTCCAGAAAGGGAAATCCAAAGCTGTGAATACTCAGGCTGACCCGAGCGTAAATAAAACATAAACACTCGAGTCAGGACATACATACTTATACAATGTAAACCAACTCAAGTGAAATGCAATAAATATACAAGTAACTTAAAGGATGCTTGGGACCGCCCATCCTATAAGGATCCGTTAAACTATTTACTAGGTATTACTATTCGCTATTATAATAATGTCTAACGGTAAAATAAACATACTTTAAAATAGCGTCAAGGGGTTACCCATATAGCCCTTAACACGTAGTAGTGCCAGTAGACTACACAGTACCTGCGTACCTCCAGATCGGGAGGCTACGAGAAGATACTCCATCGGTACGACACAAATCAAAATCGTAGTAAAGCTTGCTATGGTAGGTGACACGGCACACAAGGCAATGCCAAGGTAGATATACCAATTACACATACAAGCTGGTGGCAACGTAGCAGCCACTACACCCACCTCGAAACACACTCTCATATCAAAGAGTGGCCACCAAAACAATCAAAAAGTAATAGAATGGCATCGAAGAAATGTGTCCAACCGGAGGAGCTATCCCTTTTGGCCCGAGATTGCTCCTATTTTAGTCACCTTAAGCCAACTCATGGGAGTCAGGTCCACGTTCATACCACAGTAAGATCGTCGCCACCATCCTACTTCATTTTAGAAGCTCCACCGCGTACACAGTTGTTAAAGTGATTTTCGGTATCGATAGAGAGTATGTCCATGCCCGATCCCGGTCTCTTTAACAACCAATCGTTATTATAACCCGTGGATATACATTTCAAAATGGTATTTTATACTTTAAAAATCAAATCTCATTTCAAATTCAGATCTTTATCAGAATAAAGATCAAGTCACTTCCAATCCATTTCAAAATATCAAAATATCATATCCTTTCAAAACCTCATTCATTTTTTTCTAAATACCATTCCAAATCACGTTTCAAAATGGTTTATATCTCAAATCAAAATACTCCATTTAAACTATTTAAAAGTGAATTTATAATATTTACTAATCAAATATTCAATTCACAAAAAATTTACCCTTTTCTGAGCTCATTTATTCAGTTAAAAACTACAAAACATTGAAATTTCAGCATTTCACAGCACTTAGAAAATGCCGCAGTAAGTTATATTTGAAAACAATTCATTTCAGTAAAGATAGCATTTATAACAGCTGTAGTAGTTCAGTTACACTTGAAAAATCTTCATTTCAGCCAACTGCAGCACTTATCAAGTGCTACTGTAGCCTTTTTATTAGTTTCAGATTTTAGTTTTTCTTTCTACAACCACAGCACTTACCAAGTGCTGTAGTATCTCTTAGCTAAATTTCAACCATAGTTTATTTGCATCAATCATAGCACTTACAAAGTGTTGTAGTATCCTTTACTTTAGATTTTAAGTTAATTGCAGAAATGATAGCATTTCTGAAGTGCTGTTAATTGAATTTCCAGATTTTCAATAAAATTTCAGAAACAATTAAACTTTGATTTTAACCATTTTAACTTATAAAAATCATATTTTTCCACTCAAAATTGTTCATTTAAATACCCTTTAACTTGTGATTTTTACAAAGAAAATTTTTATACATAAAATCATTTTTTTTAAATAATTCACTTATTAAATTCAAGCGTACAATTTTCTATTCTTTGCATTTTAAAATTTAACTTAACACTTAAGTTTTAATTACCATTTCAAAATATAAATGTAATTTCCATTTTATTTACTTAACTTAAACTTCATTTTTAGACAAAATCTCAAATTTCAATTTTAAGTTATATTTCAAATTTCAACTTAACCATTCATTTATTTAATATATTTAACTTATCGAAAAATCACTAATCCTTTATTTAAACAATTTTAATTCAATTTAAATCAAATTATCATAAATTTACATTTTAAAAATACTTAAAAATTTCTAGAAAAATATATAAAATTACCACGGGTCTGTATAAAATTTTCTAACCTAAGTCAAGTGATACAGATAATATATCATTTCAATCCGTAATTTACAAAGAAAAATGCAGGTTCTATCATTTCAAACCCGCGATCCCAAGTTAAATAAAATAAATAAAAGTCGCTCAGGCCTATCATTTCAGCCCATAACGATTTTTCCCTATTCTAAAGTCCGTTCGGGTATGTATCATTTCAACACATAGTGATTCTATTATATAGGGAACTTGCAGTGTGAGAACAAAATAAAATAAATAATATAGCAACATATGGCAGTATCAGGTGATGTGACATGTTTATAAACAAGGGTTAACATCATATGATTCATATCACAGGCAGGTATAACATGGTATAACAATTCTACACATTCACTTGTTATCACTTCACAATTTTATAAGTATGATGTCAAGCGTGAATAATTCACCTTTTCAAGCTGGAGTTAGCAAATCAAAACACACAGATAAATCCAGAAAGCACAATACAACACGACTTTTGATCCAAGTGGGTAGAGGCCAAGATGTTGATCTTGTAAACAAAAAATAAAACAAGACAATATAAACATATATATTTAACACAAACATCATTGAAACAATTGGAAATAAGAAGCAACAAAGAACAAGATGGCTTGACCAAGCTTTACCACACAAGTGCTCGGCCTAGAGGAATCATATGCTCGGCCATAGTGGTGTTATAGGCTCGGGTATGGGTCAAAACACACGTCTAGGCTAGGAATGTGAAGGGGTAAGAGTTACAACATGAAGAATACAAAGGGACAAGGAAAAAGAGGAAGGTTTGGTGCACAACTAGTCTCGGCTTGGTCATTATTTGGGCTCGGCCATGCATGGTTCTGGTCAGGTGAGAGGTCATGCTGTGACCAGAGGTGAAGTCAGCAGGTGGTGGTGGTTCTAGGAGTGATGGCCGAGGTGAAAAATGAAGGGGATGGTGAAATTATGGGCTCGGCTAGGCATTTCAAGGAGTTTTTGCAAAGTTCGTTGTGTTTGCTTCAAATGGTGGTCACGACCAGATCTGGATAGAAGAATAGGAGGTGGTTGCTTCCGTGGATAATAAAGGAAAGGTGATGGTGGTGTTCGGTGGAGATGATGGTGGTAATGGCCGAGCAAACACAAGAGAGATCAAAGCAAAAATCAATGGAAAAGAAGAGGAAAAGTAAGATAAAAGAAGCCATTAAAACTTACAAAATATTTCTCAAATGAGATAGCCCTGAGAAATGAAAGTGAGGAGGAAATTTTTTTACATGAAACACAAATGAAAACACACGGCTATAGCATAGGAAATGTGCGGCCAAAGCAAAGAAAATGAAAGGCTAAAAGAAATGAAAAGACAAGGCTAATGAAAAGTCAGAAGTTGTAAAAGCTTTGTCTCTTCAAATTTCCAATTCTTTTAATTCAACATAAACAAATAAAATTAAGTAAATAAAATAATAAATGAAAACAAAATAAAGTAGAAATGAAAATAAATAAATATTTTTAGGAAAATAAAAATAAATAAGAAAATAGTTTATTTAATTGAAACTAGAATTTAAAGTTGTAAACAAAATACAATTAATATTGGAAAATTACCACTACACTTTTAAAATGTTTTTAAAATAAAATCTTGAAATAAAATCAATTTTAAAAATATTTTCAAAAATAAAATAAAATCTAATTTAAAAATATTCTCAAAAATCTAGGGCTGTTACACTCTCCCACACTGAAATCTTTTCGTCCTCGAAAAGAACAAAACAAGGAAAAATAAGAAAAGGCAAGATAGAAAGGCAAATAGTACCTGAAACAAATAATTCCTGATTCGGAGCGCGAATGCTCTCTTCCGTCTCCTAGATACAATCTCGATCATCAGTAATCCACTGTACTGTGACCAAACTAATAGATTTCCTTCTTAGCGGTTTCGTACGTCTGTCGACAATACGAAGTGGCTTCCTCTCGACAGTCAGATGAGGCTCAATATCCAAACTATCAAGAGCAGAAAGCTGAACAATAAGAGATGGGTCATGAAGAAACCAGTAAAGATGTGAGACGTGGAATACATCATGCACTCCAGAAAGCTTCTCGGGAAAAACCAGACGATAAGCCAAAGAACCAACTCTTTCCACAATGCGGAAAGGACCAATGAACCTAAGAAAAAGCTTCCCTCTACGACCAAAGCGAATGACATTACTTAAGGGAGAGACCTTAAGGAAAACCTGATCACCAACAACAAACTCTAAACTCCACCTACACCTATCAGCGTACTTCTTCTGCCTATCCTGCACAACCCTCAACTTTTTCTTAATCTCCTCAACTCTTTCAGAAGCCTCCAAAACCAAATCAGGGCCAAGAACCAAATGATTACCAGATTCAATCCAACAAGATGGAGATCTACAAGGTCGTCCGTAAAGAGCAGCAAACAGAGACATTTTGATACTGGCTTGGATTCAAAGATGGAATGAGATAGATAAAGGATTAAGACAAGCTTAAAACAGAAGATTAGATTATACCTGATAACTATTATTGTAGGTGATTTCGACAGGATGGAGATAATGTTCCCAAGATCCTTCATAATCAAGCAGACAAGCACGAAGAAGATCTTCGAGAATCTGATTCACTCTTTCCGTTTGATCGTCGGTCTATGGATGGTAAGCAGTGCTCAGATTTAAATGAGTACCCAAAGATTCCTGAAAAGCTTTCCAAAACTGACTGGTAAAGATAATATCACGATCACAAACAATACTGAGAGGAACACCATGGAGACGAACATTCTCTCTCATGTAGATCTCAAACAAGCTAGAAGCAGAACGGGTAGACTTGACCGGAATGAAATGAGCGGACTTGGTCAGTCTATCCACAATAACCCAAATACTCTCATTACCCTTCCTAGTCCTCGGTAATCCATTAATAAAATCCCTGGAAATCTGTTCCCACTTCCAATTGGGAATCTCAAGGGGCTGCAACAAACCGGGGGTCTTCTGATGATTGGCCTTGACTTGCTGACAAGTCGCACACCTACTAACAAAGATAGAGATATTCCGCTTCATACCCTTTCACTAATAAAGCCTCTTCATGTCCTGATACGTCTTCGTCACACCAAGATGGATAGAAAGTCTGGATCAACGATTTTCCCGAAGTAGCTCTTGCCTCAATCCATCAACGTTCGAGATACAAATCCTACCGTTAATCCTCAAAATCCCTCTATCATCGATTTGAGCTCCACTACCATCACGACTACCCCCACCAACTCTACTATGAACACTCTCCTTCATCAATCTAAGAATCTCATCTTCATCTTGCTTAGCCTTGATATGATCCAAAAGAGGAGAAGAAGAAACAACAAGATGACACAACAAAGTCTTCTTCCGACTCAGAGCATCAGCCACAACATTAGCTTTAACGGGAGTATAGCTAATATCGAAGTCGTAAGAAGCCAGAAACTCAAGCCAACGAACTTGCCTCTGATTCAAATCCTTCTAGGTGAAGATATATCTCAAAGACTGATGATCGATGAAAAGCTCAAACCTCGTTCCCAGAAGATGATGCCTCCAAAGCTTCAAAGCAAAGATAACAGCAAACAACTCTAAATCATGAGCAGCACAATTAGCCTCACGGTTTTCAACTGACGGCTGGCATAGGCAATGACCATACCATCCTGCATGAGAATAGCACCCAATCCCCCATGACTAGCATTAGTGTATACCGTCAATCCCTCACTTCCATTCGGAATGGTAATAACTGGTGCGGAAGTAAGCTTGCTCTTTAACTCATCGAATGCAGCTTCACACTTCTTATCCCAGATAAACTTAGTATTCTTATGAGTCAAAGCAGTGAGAGGTGCAGCAATCTGAGCAAAATTCTCAATAAATCTCCGAAAATAATCCACAAGGCCTAGAAAACTATGAATCTCGAATGGATCTTAGGAGTTTCCTAATCCTGTAACAGAATAAGGAGAAACAAGAACAACAGAAAAGACAGAATAATTAAACGACAAAGGAAAATGAGAAAGAAAGAAAGACTTACGTTGATCGCAGCGATCTTGACTGGATCAATAGAAACTCCATTACTAGAAACAATATGTCCAAGGAATCAGACTTCATCCTTCCAGAAATGGCATTTAGAAAATTTAGCCTTCAATTGATGATTTCTGAGAGTCTTCAGAACAGATTTCAAGTGTGACTCATGCTCTTTCTTGGACTTAGAAAAGACAAGGATATCATCAACAAAGACTAGAACAAATTTATTAAGCACATCACGAAAAACATGATTCATTAAATCAACAAAGAAAGCAGGAGCATTAGTCAAACCAAAAGTCATGACTAACCATTCATAGAACCCATTCTCAGTACGGAAAGCAGTCTTGGGAATACTTTCCTCAGCAACCCTGAGCTAATGGAAACCTGTGGCAAGATCAAGCTAAGAGAAAATAGTGACACCGTAAAGCTGATCAAATATATCATTGATACGAGGCATTGGATATCTGTTTTTCATAGTAAGCTTGTTCAACTCCCTTTAATCAACACACATCCTCAAGGATCCATCGGACTTGGTGACGAAAACCACCGCTGCTCCCCATTCTGAATGGCTAGGTCTGATCAGACCTTTTGAGAACAAGTCCTCAATTTGCTTTCCTAACCCAACCTTCTCGCGGGGTGCCATTCTTCTAGGAGAAAGAACTACAGGTCGTGCTCCAGGAATAAGATCAATACGGAAATTAATTTCTCGCTTTGGAGGTAAAGCGGTGACTTCACCAAATACATCGGGATGGAATCTGACCACACAGGTTGAATGAAGATCACCAGGAGAAGAATCCAAAGAATTAATAAAACTGCCAGCAAAATCCTGAGGCATGCGGCACTAAATATTCAAGGGATTTCCTTGATCATCAACAAGATAAACAGACTGGTCTTTACAAGAGATATGGGCATCATGCCTACCTTGCCAATCACTTCCAAGCAATAAATCAAACTCATTGAAGCCTATAACATAGAAATCACCACTAAAGCGATGATCAGAATAGAGAAGTTTCACTTGCTTACAAATCCTATTAAGGTTTGGCGGGTCCCCAATGGGACTTGAAACACATAAAGGTACAGAAGCATACTCAGGAGAAAGGAGATGCTCGAACTTATCACACAAATCAACGAAAATAAAACTATGGGAAGCTATGGTATTAAATAAAACAAGAACATGATGCTGAAATAAAGAAAAGGTGCCCTGAAGAGTACCTTGGTCATCACTAGGAGCAGGAGTTGGAGAAGATGCATAGGTGACAGCAAATATACCAGAAGGCTTACCCTTCTGCTGGGTAGGGCAATCCTTTCTAAAATGGCCAGACTGAAGACAGATATGGTAGAGATCACGCATCATCAACTAAGTAGGAGGAGGAACAGCAGCACCGGCTAAAGTAGGGAAACTATTGGCATAGTGTCCATTCTAATCACATTTAAAGCAGGTGATGGTAGAAAGGTCAACAGGCTGCCTCTGAGAAGGAGAAGATGATGAAGATCCCAAATCTGGATTCTTAAGCCAATTCTTCTTCTGCTGTTGGAAATTAGGCTTTCTCTTCTTATAGTTAGCAGTGGAAGACTGAGATAAAGGAGCACCAACAACAGCAGGACCCTTAGAAATAGGGTTCTCATAACGAATAGCCATATCCATAAGTCCAATGAAAGGGCTGTGACCATGGGCAATAAGACGATCATAGTACTTTGGACGTGCATCAGCAATGAACTTCTCATTCTTCTTGAGATGAGTGTCTATCAGGCCAGGACCGAACTTAGAAAGTTCGTTGAACTTCCTCTCATACTCTGAAAAAGACATGCTTCCCTGCTTGAGATCCATGAACACCCTATAAAGCCAAGATTTCCCAGCCTCAGGCATCCACTTAGCAACGAAAGCATCCCTGAAAAGATGATAGATAAGCTTAGAAAAGGCACGAAAGAGATAGAAAAACAGAATTCAAAGAAACACAAGAAGATACCGGAATTTCTCCCAAGTAAGATCAGCCTCGACGGTGTTAGCCGTAACAGACTCCCACCAATCTTGGGTAGCCTCCTGCAACTGCCATGCTGCTAACTGACGTATCTGGGCATCAGTGATCTCAAGACCATTAAATATCCTCTCTAAATTCCATAACCATTGTTGGGCTTCAATAATGCTCTCTGAACCGGTAAACTTGGTTTCCACCAAGTTGAGAGAATTCCTTACAAAGAACAGTAAACCTAACAGGTGCAACAGGATGAGGAGCTGTGGCAATACCACTGTAACGACCCAGAATTTTATTTAATTAAAATATGAATATTTAATTATTTTTAAATATTAATAAGTGAATTTATAAGTCAAATAAATTTTTATTTGAATTTTTGGATTTAATTGAATAATTAAATCGATAATTTAATATGTGAAATTATGGAAATAATTGAAAATTGAGTTAAATATGATTGAAAATGATTTGTAAAATTTTATTTTATCATGTTGGAGTTACAATGATATTTTAGAACTTTTAAAATCGAATTAAAAGTTAATTTGTGAAAATTGAATATTTTAATATTAAAATCGACTAGTGAAAATAGCCAATTTTTGAACAGTCTCAGAATTGAACGAAACCAGTTCCATTGGATCCGTAATAGTTAGTTATTACCGGATTTCAATTTTCGTGTCAATCGGAGTTATCGTTTGATCGTGGCAGCTCGAAACGCATCGAATTATTTTTAATTTAAATTTGGCGAGTGAAAATAGCCATTTTTCAAAAAGTCTCGGATTTCGACGAAACTAGTTTCATCGGATCCGTAATGTGATATTATTGTAAGGTTTCAAATTTCAAGTCAATTGGATTTACCGTTTGTCCGGTACAAATTAAAACGCCTAGAAATCGGTTTAAATCGGTTTAATTTAAATTGAGCGTTTACAGCCATAACTCGCACAGATGTCCGAATTAGCTCCCGAAACCTGTTCCATTGTGTCCGGAACGCGGGATAAACCTTAGGAACGTCAGTTTCGGCGCGTAAATCGGAGTTCGGAATTTCCGGGATGAATAGTGTTCGATTTTTTTCCTATAAATACACCACAAATCTCAAAATAAAAAAAAAATGAAAACCCTAGCCGGCCCTAGAAATTGGATGGCCAGAAACACACCAAACTTCTCCTTCAATTTTCTGCAAATCCACAAATTGATTCGAAATAGTTTCAACTAAGAAATTGTAGAGTGTAGTGAGAGCTTCATATCCAACGGCCATGATTGGATATGGTTGCATAGATCATCGGCAAATTGAGCATGAAGTCGGCGCGTTCGGCCTCGTTTTGCGCGCATAGGGTGCAACCGAGTGGCATGGCCTTCTGGGCGTTGGTGAGGGGGAGCAAGGCGAGTTGAAGTATGGTGCTTGATCGACGTCACGTCGCCGGGTGGAGGTGCGGCCTCACAAAATTTGGAACGTGATATTTGGGTTTGGTCGCGTGTTGCAGCTGTAGACGTGAATTGGGGGAAGAAAGCATCGTGCGGTCGTGATTTGGATCTGGAGATCATGCGGCTGTAAATATATTAGGTTAAAAAAAATATATAAATTTATTGTTGAAAAACTATATAAAAATCGTGTAAGTTTAAAAATCCATATCTTTTTCATACGAGGTCGAAAAAATGCAAACTCAGTTGCGTTGGAATCGTATGGACGAGCACTACGCGATGAAATTGGATTGGAGTCGTTTGGAGTTAGTGAGAATTTTGGGTAAAATTAAACGTCCGTTTAATTTTATTCGAAATAAATCGGTAAAACGGAAATTAAAACCAAGGTGAGAACTTCTCACTCAATCGAATCAGTTTCGATTTTATTTTAAATAGTTAGATTTAAAATATTTGAATGCATGTTTGAATGATGATTGTTATGTATTGATTGTTAAAATAGACATTATGCGCCGTTAGTAAGCGGATGTTATTTATTAAAAACATATACCGCGAATATTTCATAAACAGTGAAATTGGTATTATATATAATATCAATATATATATATATTGGCATATGTATATATTGCAGTTGTTGATTTCCCGTATTTTTTAGCGGATGAGACCCTATTACGCTGTTATTAAGCGGATAATATTTAATAAGGACATATACCGCGATAATTTCGTACTGGAGCGAAATTGGTATTGTGCTAATGTTTTTGGATGCAGGAAAACAGGTTGGAGGGATCCAACTGGATTCCTCAACAGTATTTATTTGATTTTGAATATTTTGATATTCGTTGATTATCATATCGATATATGATATCGTTGTTGTCGTGATTGACTATTTGGTATGTAGCATCATTGGACCAAGTTTTGGAATTTTAAAATGATTTTTAAAGTGATTTTTTTTGAAAAGTATACTTTTTACAAAATAATTTTGGAATTGATCCATTTTAAATAAATAAACGTTATAATTTTTAAAGTTATAAAAAATTATGGTTTTTTAGAAATATATTTAAAAAAACTGATTTTTTGAGAATATGATGCTAATGATTTTATAAATAGTTAATCGTGATTTTTGAATTTATTATGAAAAGTTTAAATATAGGATTTATAAAATTTAATTATTTTATGAATCAAAATGTGAAATAATAAAGGAGATTAAAGACGTTTTAAAAAAAA
This sequence comes from Allium cepa, assembly GCA_030765085.1. Classification (NCBI taxonomy): domain Eukaryota; kingdom Viridiplantae; phylum Streptophyta; class Magnoliopsida; order Asparagales; family Amaryllidaceae; genus Allium; species Allium cepa. The sequence goes on along the minus strand of CM060934.1, from coordinate 662,817,500 downwards.
AAATATAAATTGATTTATATTAAGAGATTTATAAATGGATATTTATAAATTGAAAATATTGACATTATAAAACGAGTTTTTATAAGTGTTTGAATGAAGTGAAAATGGATTGAATAAGTGAATGGAATTTATAAAATTATAAATGGTGGAGTTATATATGAAATTTATAAATAGTAAGATTTATAAATTTTGTGAAATTATTAAAGAATATATTTGGATGAATAATTGAATCTTATAAGTTATAAGATTTATAATTATGAAGTTTAAAAGAACGATTTTGTAAAATAATCGTTTTATAAGTATTTAACTTATAATATGAACCTTTGGTATATAATTGGGTTATGAATTGAATATAGGTTAATAAAGGAATTTATAAACGTTGTTTCATAAATTCTTAAACGACTTATTTTGATAAGTAAATTGTTGAAACCTATTAATGGAGTTATATTCACGTTTTTGACTGTGAAAAATCCTTTGAAATAAAGTGTATAGAAAGGATGAAGTTTGTTAACAAAATATATTCACGTTTTTGAATAGTGAATAATATGTTAAAGGAAATGTTTTGAATGTGATGTTTTAAATAGAATTAAAACGATCTAACGATGTTTTAAAATATGTCAAGATTCGAAACCATAGATTTCAACATTTATTGTTGAAATAGACGTTTTCGAGAAATAAAAGGAAATGGTGGACTATAACACTGTTGTTATAGTAAGTGATTTCCGAAAGGAAATGTTTTGTATAGTATTGGGATTTATATATCTATTTTAATTTCGAATCCCTATACTAGTGGTTTGGGTTGTCGTAACGGTGTTTTACGTAACATTCGTTTTGGCCCAAATATATATGTTTAAGAGAATGATTTCCTTAAAGAATGAAATATATACTTAAATTTCGATTTAAGTATATTGAATATTTTCAAAGTGTTGAAAATAAATAAAATCTGTGAATTACTTATTAAATAAGTATGGAAATGATTTCCAATATAAAGTGAATATTTTGAGAATTTATCTTTTTAAAGATAAATTGAAATGAATAATTGAAATCGAATATTCATAGATATTTTGGATTATAAATTCACTAAGGAATTTATAAAGGAAAGGAGAATTTGTCTAAAAATAAATATTGATTTATTTTGAAATGTGAAAATTATATATCTTGTAAAGATATTTTGTAAAATAAATAATTTGAAAAATTATTTGGAATCTGGTGATGTTGTGCATATCCATTGATAGTTCAATAGCCGACTATCAATATTTCCCTTTGAATGGGTATATTATGTGATTTGTTTGAATTTGAATGCCACACTTATTTTTGAATAAGCGCTCACTATTCGGGTTAACCGGGAAAGGACCATGGGGTCGTATAACCCATTCCGAATATGTGATACGTCGTTGTGAATTGCATTTGAAGATCGGTGTTGAAGACCGGATATTTGCGAGAGCGATAGGATGAACTATCGATTGACTCTTCACCGAGTAGCTACGGTATTGAGTTCTCCATATGTGATGGTGAATCCGATCAGGATTGTGAATATCCGGATTGCAAGGACTTCTTTGTAAGTGCCTTCGGTTTTGTTCGAGCCCGGAACAGACTTGTATGGATTGTATGTCTGACATTACAAGTTGAGATATAAAGCCGACTTCTTTCAAATATATTTCTGTTGGTGGCGGAGAATTTATTCTTTTAGCTTAACACCCTTCTCTGAGACGTACGTGCTCGGAGGTTATATAGTTGAAGTTATCAGCGATATATTCCCAATTTGGTAATGTGGCATGCTGAGTGTAGCTGTAAATGATCATTGTGTTGATTATTTGTGATAGGATCGTTTATTTGATCGTCTATCCTTGTGATCATTGTGTTGATCATTTGTTGACCCAAAGCATTGCTTTTGTATAAAGTATGTTTTTGTGGACGTGACTTCGTCGAGCCTCACACCCCGTGAATGGTCAAAACAGGAAAGAAGCAGCAAGGTTATGAGGGGTAGCACCCTTTAGGATGGGTTCATTTCCTTCTGGAAAAGGGTGGTATCATGGTATGGAGCCCAGATACTTACTCATGTTGAAAACACTTTGTTATGATTGTGTGAATTGATTACGAGCGCTCGGTGAAAAGGTCCCAAAGGACCGGGGGATGGCATATTCGGTCAGTTGTTACTCAGTTAGGGGTAACCCGGCCTTGTGTTGGTAGAGATCCGGTTTGGTTCTCGGGGATGTCCATCCAGAGGCATTCTCATGTGGCAATGGGAAGTTCCTTGGCCTGATCATTCGTTGGAAATCGAATTCCCAATACGAAACTTGTACGGTATTAGTTGTAGAACCTGCCATTCACTTATGGTGGTCACCACTGTTTGGATGGTAGCTATAGTAGGCATAGTTCGAAATGTCTATGTTGGCTAAGATTTATATTCTACTTTCGAAATATTTCTCTACACTATGCACTAGTAATAATATCAAATGTTATTTTAAATGCGTATCAAGCATCTTTGACTATCATAAGGAGAAATCTCCTCCGATTCTGCGTTTGCATGTGTGTGTGTGTGCGGGAGGCCTTATGGTAGTCTCATTTTTAAAAGCATTGCGAATTGAATTTAAAAATATCCCTCTATTTTGATTTTAAAGATAAATAAACTGTTTTGAGTTCTCACACCAGTCACATGACTGACTCGGAGTTTATTGTTTTCTTTCCTAAACTCTGGGTGCCCACCAATTTTCCACACGGGCAGTTAAGAGTTAGGTTTATCAGGATATTCTGGATATTCAGGAGTTGCTGGAGGCAAGATGGATGGCATGGCGTATTACTACTATATAGTATTTCTTTTTCCGCTGCACTATTTGTTGTTGTTGTTGTATACTCTGATGATATGATGAAATGAAATCTATAAAATGTAATAACTGATATGGTTCTTTGTTTAAAGATTATTCATTTATTATTATATGTTGTTCCGCTGCGAATTGTGAGATTCTGTTGTTCTGTTGTGTTCTGTTCCGTTCTATTTTCTATGTTCTCTATTCTCTTTTTCTTTCTATTTTAAAATTTTCTGTTCTCTTTTCCATTTTCTCTTCTTCCTATATTTTCTTTTCTCTCTATTTTCTACCTTCTTATCTCTTCTTCTTTCTTTTCCTTTTCTTTTCTTCTTTCTTAAACCCATAACATTTCGGTTTTTCGGCAACGAAAATCCGCAGACGTTACATTTGGTATCAGAGCATATGGTTAAGCGACAACCATGGTTCTGTTGGGTATTACTCATTAGAGATAGAGTCAGTAGTACTCTAGATTGAGTTTGAGTGTAATAATAGCTATGAGAGCGTATTTGTTAGTGAATATAAAATTGTTTTATATTGTGATGATTGGTTTGTTGAGTGGTATATGAACCTTCGTCAGCGTGGTCTCGACAACTATGCCGAAGGGGTTTCTAAACACTTGAATAGAACAATTCGACATAATATTGTTTTAAATTGGGTAAATGAAATAATTTTACCTTGATTATATTTTATATATAAAGGAATAATTTTTCAGAATTATTAAAGTGTATATAAGTTGATTGTTAGGTTGTTTGAATAATCTAAATAAAAGAAAAATTGTATAAGAAAAAGAATTATAACAATTGAATTATAATTAAAGTGATTTACAATTGTGAAATAAACTTATATATATATATATAATAAGTGAAATTATTTGAATATATTTATGAATATGAGTTGTAAATGAAAGTGAATTCAAAGATAAATGAAATTCAACTTTTGAAATTGAATTGAATTAATGAAATGAATGTTAGAAACATCCATTGTTAATGAATCAAATATGATTAAATTGAAAACCCAATTCATTGAATATTAATGAGAATATAAATGAATATATATTGATTATGAATTTGTTGAATGCTAGTTGGTTGATGTTTGAATATGTTGCATTTGCTATGTTGACATATATAGTTATTATGTTGCTATATGATGTATATTGATACTATTATCTATATGCATGTTTCTCATGTTGTTTGTTGAGTGTTTAGTAGGTGCGGATCGCGTTTGCTTCGCATTTGGAGCTCGCTTTCGCGCTATATTAGCCGTATATGCTCGCTAATAAAATATAAGGTACATATCTCGGATTAAATATCGTACTTTTATACTTTTTTCCCTGCGGGATGCCTCATTACTTGATGAGATGTATATTTGTGATATATATACTATCATTTTTTTTTGGATCGAGCCGCGCAAAGGAGACTATGGCGAATTTTTCCGGAAATTTAAGGCGTTAGGAAAAATTTGGGAATATTGGGAAAATTTTAAAAACTTTAACTTTGATTTTAGAATTGAAAGTTAAACAATAGTAGTTGTTTTTGAAAAGATAACTAAGTATGATTTGAAACTTAGTAAAGTATTGTAAGAAGTTTAATTATGAATTTTGGGAAAATTAATAAATTCTATAACTTTTCTTACTTGTAATTTCGAGGACGAAATTCTTTTAAGTGGGGAAGATTGTAACGACCCAGAATTTTATTTAATTAAAATATGAATATTTAATTATTTTTAAATATTAATAAGTGAATTTATAAGTCAAATAAATTTTTATTTGAATTTTTGGATTTAATTGAATAATTAAATCGATAATTTAATATGTGAAATTATGGAAATAATTGAAAATTGAGTTAAATATGATTGAAAATGATTTGTAAAATTTTATTTTATCATGTTGGAGTTAGAATGATATTTTAGAACTTTTAAAATCGAATTAAAAGTTAATTTGTGAAAATTGAATATTTTAATATTAAAATCGACTAGTGAAAATAGCCAATTTTTGAACAGTCTCAGAATTGAACGAAACTAGTTCCATTGGATCCGTAATACTTAGTTATTACCGGATTTCAATTTTCGTGTCAATCGGAGTTATCGTTTGATCGTGGCAGCTCGAAACGCATCGAATTATTTTTAATTTAAATTTGGCGAGTGAAAATAGCCATTTTTCAAAAAGTCTCGGATTTCGACGAAACCAGTTTCATCGGATCCGTAATGTGATATTATTGTAAGGTTTCAAATTTCAAGTCAATTGGATTTACCGTTTGTCCGGTACAAATTAAAACGCCTAGAAATCGATTTAAATCGGTTTAATTTAAATTGAGCATTTACAGCCATAACTCGCACAGATGTCCGAATTAGCTCCTGAAACCTGTTCCATTGTGTCCGGAACGCGGGATAAACCTTAGGAACGTCGGTTTCGGCGCGTAAATCGGAGTTCGGAATTTCCGGGATGAATAGTGTTCGATTTTTTTCCTATAAATACACCACAAATCTCAAAATAAAATAAAAAGAAAAATGAAAACCCTAGCCGTCCCTAGAAATTGGATGGCCAGAAACACACCAAACTTCTCCATCAATTTTCTGCAAATCCACTAATTGATTCGAAATAGTTTCAACTAAGAAATTGTAGAGTGTAGTGAGAGCTTCATATCCAACGGCCATGATTGGATATGGTTGCATAGATCATCGGCAAATTGAGCATGAAGTCGGCGCATTCGGCCTCGTTTTGCGCGCATAGGGTGCAACCGAGTGGCATGGCCTTCTGGGCGTTGGTGAGGGGGAGCAAGGCGAGTTGAAGTATGGTGCTTGATCGACGTCACGTCGCCGAGTGGAGGTGCGGCCTCACAAAATTTGGAACGTGATATTTGGGTTTGGTCGCGTGTTGAAGCTGTAGACGTGAATTGGGGGAAGAAAGCATCGTGCGGTCGTGATTTGGATCTGGAGATCATGCGGCTGTAAATATATTAGGTTAAAAAAAAATATAAAGTTATTGTTGAAATTACTATATAAAAATCGTGTAAGTTTAAAAATCCATATCTTTTTCATACGAGGTCGAAAAAATGCAAACTCAGTTGCGTTGGAATCGTATGGACGAGCACTACGAGATGAAATTAGATTGGAGTCGTTTGGAGTTAGTGAGAATTTTGGGTAAAATTAAACGTCCGTTTAATTTTATTCGAAATAAATCGCTAAAACGGAAATTAAAACCAAGGTGAGAACTTCTCACTCAATCGAATCAGTTTCAATTTTATTTTAAATAGTTAGATTTAAAATATTTGAATGTATGTTTGAATGATGATTGTTATGTATTGATTGTTAAAATAGACATTATGCGCCGTTAGTAAGCGGATGTTATTTATTAAAAACATATACCGCGAATATTTCATAAACAGTGAAATTGGTATTATATATAATATCAATATCTATATATTGGCATATGTATATATTGCAGTTGTTGATTTCCCGTATTTTTTAGCGGATGAGACCCTATTACGCCGTTATTAAGCGGATAATATTTAATAAGAACATATACCGCGATAATTTCGTACTGGAGCGAAATTGGTATTGTGCTAATGTTTTTGGATGCAGGAAAACAGGTTGGAGGGATCCAACTGGATTCCTCAACAGTATTTATTTGATTTTGAATATTTTGATATTCGTTGATTATCATATCGATATATGATATCGTTGTTGTCGTGATTGACTATTTGGTATGTAGCATCATTGGACCAAGTTTTGGAATTTTAAAATGATTTTTAAAGTGATTTTTTTTGAAAAGTATACGTTTTATAAAATAATTTTGGAATTGATCCATTTTAAATAAATAAACGTTATAATTTTTAAAGTTATAAAAAATTATGGTTTTTGAGAAATATAGTTAAAAAAACTGATTTTTTGAGAATATGATGCTAATGATTTTATAAATAGTTAATCGGGATTTTTGAATTTATTATGAAAAGTTTAAATATAGGATTTATAAAATTTAATTATTTTATGAATCAAAATGTGAAATAATAAAGGAGATTAAAGACGTTTTAAAAAAAATATAAATTGATTTATATTAAGAGATTTATAAATGGATATTTATAAATTGAAAATATTGACATTATAAAACGAGTTTTTATAAGTGTTTGAATGAAGTGAAAATGGATTGAATAAGTGAATGGAATTTATAAAATTATAAATGGTGGAGTTATAAATGAAATTTATAAATAGTAAGATTTATAAATTTTGTGAAATTATTAAAGAATATATTTGGATGAATAATTGAATCTTATAAGTTATAAGATTTATAATTATGAAGTTTAAAAGAACGATTTTGTAAAATAATCGTTTTATAAGTATTTAACTTATAATATGAACCTTTGGTATATAATTGGGTTATGAATTGAATATAGGTTAATAAAGGAATTTATAAACGTTGTTTCATAAATTCTTAAACGACTTATTTTGATAAGTAAATTGTTGAAACCTATTAATGGAGTTATATTCACGTTTTTGACTGTGAAAAATCCTTTGAAATAAAGTGTATAGAAAGGATGAAGTTTGTTAACAAAATATATTCACGTTTTTGAATAGTGAATAATATGTTAAAGGAAATGTTTTGAATGTGATGTTTTAAATAGAATTAAAACGATCTAACGATGTTTTAAAATATGTTAAGATTCGAAACCATAGATTTCAACATTTATTGTTGAAATAGACGTTTTCGAGAAATAAAAGGAAATGGTGGACTATAACACTGTTGTTATAGTAAGTGATTTCCGAAAGGAAATGTTTTGTATAGTATTGGGATTTATATATCTATTTTAATTTCGAATCCCTATACTAGTGGTTTGGGTTGTCGTAACGGTGTTTTACGTAACATTCGTTTTGGCCCAAATATATATGTTTAAGAGAATGATTTCCTTAAAGAATGAAATATATACTTAAATTTCGATTTAAGTATATTGAATATTTTCAAAGTGTTGAAAATAAATAAAATCTGTGAATTACTTATTAAATAAGTATGGAAATGATTTCCAATATAAAGTGAATATTTTGAGAATTTATCTTTTTAAAGATAAATTGAAATGAATAATTGAAATCGAATATTCATAGATATTTTGGATTATAAATTCACTAAGGAATTTATAAAGGAAAGGAGAATTTGTCTAAAAATAAATATTGATTTATTTTGAAATGTGAAAATTATATATCTTGTAAAGATATTTTGTAAAATAAATAATTTGAAAAATTATTTGGAATCTGGTGATGTTGTGCATATCCATTGATAGTTCAATAGCCGACTATCAATATTTCCCTTTGAATGGGTATATTATGTGATTTGTTTGAATTTGAATGCCACACTTATTTTTGAATAAGCGCTCACTATTCGGGTTAACCGGGAAAGGACCATGGGGTCGTATAACCCATTCCGAATATGTGATACGTCGTTGTGAATTGCATTTGAAGATCGGTGTTGAAGACCGGATATTTGCGAGAGCGATAGGATGAACTATCGATTGACTCTTCACCGAGTAGCTACGGTATTGAGTTCTCCATATGTGATGGTGAATCCGATCAGGATTGTGAATATCCGGATTGCAAGGACTTCTTTGTAAGTGCCTTCGGTTTTGTTCGAGCCCGGAACAGACTTGTATGGATTGTATGTCTGACATTACAAGTTGAGATATAAAGCCGACTTCTTTCAAATATATTTCTGTTGGTGGCGGAGAATTTATTCTTTTAGCTTAACACCCTTCTCTGAGACGTACGTGCTCGGAGGTTATATAGTGAAGTTATCAGCGATATATTCCCAATTTGGTAATGTGGCATGCTGAGTGTAGCTGTAAATGATCATTGTGTTGATTATTTGTGATAGGATCGTTTATTTGATCGTCTATCCTTGTGATCATTGTGTTGATCATTTGTTGACCCAAAGCATTGCTTTTGTATAAAGTATGTTTTTGTGGACGTGACTTCGTCGAGCCTCACACCCCGTGAATGGTCAAAACAGGAAAGAAGCAGCAAGGTTATGAGGGGTAGCACCCTTTAGGATGGGTTCATTTCCTTCTGGAAAAGGGTGGTATCATGGTATGGAGCCCAGATACTTACTCATGTTGAAAACACTTTGTTATGATTGTGTGAATTGATTACGAGCGCTCGGTGAAAAGGTCCCAAAGGACCGGGGGATGGCATATTCGGTCAGTTGTTACTCAGTTAGGGGTAACCCGGCCTTGTGTTGGTAGAGATCCGGTTTGGTTCTCGGGGATGTCCATCCAGAGGCATTCTCATGTGGCAATGGGAAGTTCCTTGGCCTGATCATTCGTTGGAAATCGAATTCCCAATACGAAACTTGTACGGTATTAGTTGTAGAACCTGCCATTCACTTATGGTGGTCACCACTGTTTGGATGGTAGCTATAGTAGGCATAGTTCGAAATGTCTATGTTGGCTAAGATTTATATTCTACTTTCGAAATATTTCTCTACACTATGCACTAGTAATAATATCAAATGTTATTTTAAATGCGTATCAAGCATCTTTGACTATCATAAGGAGAAATCTCCTCCGATTCTGCGTTTGCATGTGTGTGTGTGTGCGGGAGGCCTTATGGTAGTCTCATTTTTAAAAGCATTGCGAATTGAATTTAAAAATATCCCTCTATTTTGATTTTAAAGATAAATAAACTGTTTTGAGTTCTCACACCAGTCACATGACTGACTCGGAGTTTATTGTTTTCTTTCCTAAACTCTGGGTGCCCACCAATTTTCCACACGGGCAGTTAAGAGTTAGGTTTATCAGGATATTCTGGATATTCAGGAGTTGCTGGAGGCAAGATGGATGGCATGGCGTATTACTACTATATAGTATTTCTTTTTCCGCTGCACTATTTGTTGTTGTTGTTGTATACTCTGATGATATGATGAAATGAAATCTATAAAATGTAATAACTGATATGGTTCTTTGTTTAAAGATTATTCATTTATTATTATATGTTGTTCCGCTGCGAATTGTGAGATTCTGTTGTTCTGTTGTGTTCTGTTCCGTTCTATTTTCTATGTTCTCTATTCTCTTTTTCTTTCTATTTTAAAATTTTCTGTTCTCTTTTCCATTTTCTCTTCTTCCTATATTTTCTTTTCTCTCTATTTTCTACCTTCTTATCTCTTCTTCTTTCTTTTCCTTTTCTTTTCTTCTTTCTTAAACCCATAACATTTCGGTTTTTCGGCAACGAAAATCCGCAGACGTTACAACCACAACCCCTACCTCTGACATTTCCACGATTCATCCTGAAAAGTCAAGAATGAATTTTAGGACGAAGGTAAAGAGAAGACAAAGATAAATTTACTTGGAAAAATATCCTAACGAAAGAAAATACTAGCAAGGTAGATACGATAGGAAGGAAGTTTAGAAAAAAATTTCCTTTAAACAAGAAAATTTTATATCGAAATAGTCTTTGAAAAATCCTTGAAAAATCATTTTAAAATCAACTTGTACTTTGAAAATACGTTCTCTCACAAAGAATTATTTTAAGGTTGATTTCACTCATTCTAGGGTATTTCTACTCTATCTCTACTAAGTTTTTGCTCCGTAGGCTAAGGTTTGCCTATAAACCAAAGCTCTAATACCAACTGTAACGACCCACTATTTTGGACCATTCAAATCGACAATAATCCTCACATATCAGACTTGAATAATTCAAAATAACATATTGCAATAAAATTTGGAGCAAATAAAATCAATCACAAAATCACAGACACAGAAATATCAGAATAACTCGCAGTAGAAATTAAAATAACATAGTAGTTCATGAAGCTACTATAAAAAGTCTCAAAATAGATATGCAATATCAATATGAGAACAAACATAATAGAAATCCCAAATACATTGAAGTTCACTAATACAAGAGCTAAAATAGAACAACTGAAACTGAAATATATAAATAACTAGATAAGCAGAATCTCCAGCGATTCCTAGCTCCAGAAAGAGAAATCCAAAGCTGCAAATACTCAGGCTTACCCGAGCGTAAATAAAACACAAACACTCGAGTCAGGACATACATACTTGTACAATGTAAACCAACTCAAGTGAACTGCAATAAATGTACATGTAACTTTTAGAAGACGACATGCACCAACTCAAGTCCATGTCATTAAGACCAAGAGAAAAAATTATACATCGTGCTTTAATGGAAACCGTAACTCCGCGAGTCGGGAGTTATGAACTTGTTTATGAATATAACTTTAAAGCCTTGTACGCTACCTTCAAAAACATTAAAATCAATTGGCTATGATTAATTTTTGATGAATTCCATGGCTTCAACAACGGCCGAATGAATGTCATCTACTCCGGTGAATATATTATGCGACTGTTAAAGGCTTGTGAGATTTCGAAACCTGACTCGCTGGTTTCTACTGTTGGATATTGAAATTTTTGCACTTTAGCATTAATGAAGCAACTAGTTGCTCGACCACCTCCTATCATTTCTTTCGACGGATGGACTCAACGACAATTATCTCAAGCTCAACCACAATAACATGGCGAAGCATTCCACGGTCCATCCCGCCAAAGATCAACTAGTCGTCGACAAGATGAAATTTTGATTCCTAATCCGAGACTACCTCCACATGATTCGATCTCTATGATATGCCGTAACCAACAAATTCTTCAATCCCATGTCACTAAAGTAGACAAAAAGATTAAAAAGATTAAAGGATTTTTTTTATGAAGTTATGGCAAGCTATTTCATGTTCATCCGACACTTCCACGGCTACAATAGGCAATCTGGGTAAGCAACCCTTCTTCACTTGGTCTTCCTCTTCCGACGATCAAGCAAGTAGTAGCGACGACGGTGGAGATGGAGGCAATAGTGGTGGTCATGACGACATGGTTAAGCAAAGGATGGCATGAGTTGTTATTTTATATTATGCAAACATTAGTCTTTATTTTATGACTAGTATTAAAACAATCACCCCTTTTCGTATTTCAAGACTCTTATTTATGGAATTTTAACGTATGAATGGTTGTTTTCCTTCATAATATATATGACATTATGGCTTCATACTTTTATATTACTTATTCATTTTTGTCGATGACAAAGGGGGAGATATATTATTACTAACATTGAGAATGTAGGATATAGAGTGTCAAAGATTCAAGGGGAGTAAGTATTTGTATTATATATATATAATCGAAATCTATATTTATTTGCAGGTTGTCATCAATCAAAAAGGGGGAGAATGTTAAGACTTGGTTTTGACTCATGACACAAAGCTATCATTACGACATACAGATTTGACGACTGCTACAACAAAAAGAGAATATATACTATAAGGAGACAAGACATCAAAACCGGTGCATCATCTATATTATTTTAGTTTTAAGTCTTAGGTCAATTTTGTTAAAATCTCTCCTCGATCATGTAGAGACCCGACTTTCTATCACCAGAAAGACGCATCACTATTTAAGAAAGAAAGAGATAGGAGAAGAAAAGAAAGAGAAGAAAGAAAAAAAACACATCAGAATCTCACTGCGGAACGAATGAAATATAATATATAACATATATATAGTATCATATACATCAGAGTACACAACTATATATCTCAATTTAGACAGTTATAACATTTCTGTCTAATATACAATACAAGAACAACTATATAGAATAACACACAGCGGAAACTCTAACTATATATCTACACGCTGAAGCCTCCTGCTCCAAAAATTCCTCCAGAATTCGTCAAGGATAACCTGAATCACTTGACTACTCATACATAATATGAGTACCCAAGAGTTAATAAAACAGAAAATTAACACTCAGGTCAGAAAGGGGTCTGGTGTGAGTAAACGGTTTAAAATTGCTTAACTTTAGAAAATCCTTTGAAAAGAAAAGGTATCACGTAAGACTTCCCACACATAAACATGGAAAAGTTTTTACCTTACGCTAACCAAAACATTTGATAGGAAATCCAGTGATATTATAATAGTGTCTAGGGTTTTAAGTAAATATGAAATAGCCGAAATTGTTACATTATTAAATTCCAGCTACTAGCCACAAGAGTGGGTAATACAAACAAAACCGTAGGGTCTCGTAGGAAGAATAGATTTCCATCAATGGCAGGGCTACTGGGGTACCCCCCGTCACAGTACGTGGCCCAGATCACCGTACCGAGGAGTACGCCCGCTCCTCTACAACACAAGGCTGGAACCATTCCTTACTGAACAGTTCTGAACAAGACCACCCTGCAGTTGGCTGCAGATCCAACTGCCCACACAGCCGAAATAAAAAGGGACATCTAGACAGGGGTAAATCTCATTCTACTTGGGCATGACCCACTTAACCTTGCTGCACCTCCCCTGTTTTAGCCATTCCCGGCTGATGAGGCTTGAGGCGGCCGTTACCTTTATAGGACACATTTGTCTTAGAATGTTCATCGCCCACCTGACGATATTCTGAAAGCATTCAGTCCATACAAGTCCGTTCCGGGTTCGAACGAAACCGAAGGCACTATCTCGTTGCATTCATTTTTGGAATCACCCTCAGAGTCAACGACCATAGCCTTTGCACTCTGAATCACCATCTCGAGCCTGTAAGTACTATTTCCATCAAACTCATCGTGGAATCACCCCCAGAGTTATACTGACGAATAGTTCTTACACCTCGAGTCTTCATTTGCACTCCACTTGGATTCACGACCTAACGTTTATTTTGAATCGGCGTGGGTTTCAGATATCCAAATATGGAAACCCGATCCCGGCCTCACCGAGTCCAAACGCCATTTTAATGTCCAAGTTGTACTTAAGGGTTTAAACAGTAGATATTCAGAATACCACTTAACATAAATGGATGATTCATAATACACAGACAATCCACTATTGTCACATCCATCAATACATATCACAAGGCAGCATATATATCACATCTTAGATATATCACATTCATATCATCACATATCAACCAATGACATACGATATCATCAAATATCATTAACTCATCCAATGATACTTATCAACCAATCAATAATCATCCATAACAAGTTTGATCCAAACTTAATTAATTTAATTAATCCTTAATTAAATTAATCCTTACTTAATCACTTGGATTATTATTAATCCAACTTACTTAGTATTAATTAATTCTAATTTAATTAACTAATCATCACTTAATTATCCATTTCAATCAATCTTCCTTGATTAATTATCCCTCAATTACCTTAAGTAATTATTCCTTGATTACAAATTTAATTAATCATCCTGATTAATTACTTCTTAATTATCCAAGTAATTATCTCTTAATTACTCTTTAAATTAATTATCCTTTGATTAATTATTATTTAATTATTTGATAATTATTTTTTAATTATCCCTTTAAAAATTAATCATCCCTGATTAATCACCTCATAAATTTAATCATACTTGATTAATTACTCTTGATTAATTACCTTTAATTAATCACACTTGATTAATTGCTTTTAATTAATCACATTTAATTAATTACTTTTAATTACATTTAGTAATTAAAACTTAATTATAGATTAATTTCCTTTTTAATTATTAATTAACAATTTATTATCTATTTCCATAAATTAATGATGATTACTTCCAACAATTAAACTTCTTTTTAATTAATTACTTTTAACAAATGATTAATCACATTATTAAATTATTTTGATTCTTTTATTAATTAACCATTGATTAAATAATTTAAACCTTTAATTAATTATATTGATTCTTTAATTAATAACACAAGTGATTAACTCTTAATCACATTCACCTTAATTACTTTCACAAAGTAATTATCCTTTCTTAATTACCTCTAGTAATTAATCACTTAATTACTTCACCAAGTAATTATACTTAATTAACTCCAAAGTGATTATCTTTAATTAATAACTAATTAATTTCTTAATTAATTATTTAATTAATCATTTAAATTAATTAAATGATTCTTTAATTTACTATATTAAAAGATTCTTAATTAAGAAACCTATTATCTGAATTAAATTATTTATATTAGCCAAAACACTTTAATAATTAATCATAATTGAAGTATTTCAATTATCTTCATATATTTGATTATCTTTAAATTAAATAAAAACTCTAAATTACTTAAGAAAATCTTTATTATAATTGATTTCCAAATTCTAAATCATTACACTATATTTAAAATAAAATATAACATTTTAGAAATCAATTTATAATTAAACACATTTTAAATTAAACTTTTGAATCTTTTAAAACTTTTTCCAAAGTTATTTAATAAATTTTAATACAAATTTGTTTTCAAAATCCACTTATTCTATTTTAAAACTTCATAATTTAATATATATATAAACTTGTTTAAAACTTTAACTTGAAACAAATTATTTTATTTTATTTTATTTTTAAATAAAAACTTGTTAAACTTGCTTTAAACTTGAATCATTTACAAATATCAAAGTTTCTTTGTTTCAACTTTTAAAAACATTACTGAACAAAACAAATCCTACCCAATACTAAAACCTGAGCCAGACTCAACTAGTACCCGAGTCGATCTCGAGAAAATCAACCAAAACCCCAGTACCCCAAACCCATAACCTGCTTCGAGCCAGAACCACATACTCCCGATGCATGCTTCGAGCTCAATCCATCTTCTCCCACAACCCACCGCTGAAGCACGAAACTGTGCACGTTAATGTGCACATCACCGTCGGTCGATGGCGAACTCCACGCCGGCCTCCACCAAGTCACTCACGACCCCAACAACAATAATCGAAACCCAGAAAACTAAGTTCGATCGAGAATCAAAATATGACTATCGAACCCAAACTGTTCGAAACCACCAACACCGGAAAATCCACTCTCCACGGTGACACAAACCTCGAGAAGACCCACTATCACAACGATAGCTACGTCCCAACCTCCTAACCCCACGGCAACCCCTGCGATCACCTCCGGTAGCTCCATGTTGACGCAAATCCCCATGGAACAACATCGGCATTCACATCATATAAAACCCTACTCACTCAATTTCCGGCCAACCCCTTCACCAATAATTTCCCAAATTAATTTTCCCATGATCCCTGACTTCACCATGATCTTCATGCTCAACGGCGTCGCTAATCTCGCCGTAGTTCGCCGTGAATTGGCCAATATGCCCAAATCAATCTGTGATGACCCAGAATTTTTAAGCAATTTAAATTGGAATGTTTAAATTAATTTGAAATATTAATAAGAATTTTTTTTAACTTGAATTCAAATATCACTAATTAATTGTTAATTAAATTATTGAATTTAATAATTTTAAATTGGATAAATTATTGAATCTTAAATTTTTAAGCTGGTTGAAAATAATTTGAAGGCTTGTAAAATTTATATTGATAACACTGAAGATAATAGAAGTTGTAAAATTGAAACTAGCAGTGGTTTGTTTAGTTTTAAAATTTATACCGTTTAAATTGAATTTAAAATAGCCTTCCGAGGCACAGTCTCGAAATCCGACAAAATCAGTTCCATTGGGTCCGCAATATTGAATTATTATCGAATTTCAAATTTCGTATTGATCGGAGTTGTTATGTGAGCATACGATATATAAACGCGTTGAAAATTTACATCGAAATTTATTTAAAATTTTATTTTTATATTCACGTGCTAATCACCATCAGCTGCCTTTCCTTCAAATCACTATCTCCTCTCATACATACCATCATCATCGTGTCTCTCTTTCTCTTAATATCTATCAGCCGAACCCTTCCTTTTCAAATCTAAAAAAAAATCACTTCGTTCAAAATCGAATTTCATGGCCGAAGATAAGTACCCAAATTCGAATTTTTGCCCAACTGCTTCCACTTCAAACCCTAAGCTCACATACCTTTCATTCTCTGCTACCTGTTAGTGATTCAAAATCGCGAATTCCCTTTTCAGTTCCTTCAAACGAAGTCGTGCTTCCTTCGTTTTCAGTGCAATCGAGTTTGACGAAGGGCGGAGGTGCAAGCGTTGTCGAGGGGGATCGCGTACGCACGTACGCGTGGGTTTGGGTATGTCGCGAGTGGTGGCGGAAGTCAGGCCAGGTCGGGTTCGAGCGCGTAGCTAGGAGCGTTCGAGTGGGTAGCGCTCGCAGGTGGGACGAGGCCGGGGCACTAGCGACAAGGCTGGTCGATCGGCGAGGTCTATTGGCGTGTCGATCAGAGGTTGAATCTGGATTCGAGCTCGATGATTTCTCTGTAGGGTAATTCTTTTCTATTTCTTTTCTTTTATGTTTTTATTTATTTTGAAAATTTAAACATGTTTTTAAACAGAAAGTTATTTGGCAATCTGAATTAATATAAACATGTATAGAAACAGAGAAGGCATTTTGCAGTAAAATAATTTTTTTTGATATATGAGTTCAGAAGGAAATTATTATACCTTTACTGTTCTAAAAATAATTTATGTGCAGTAAGGTATAGAGTTGTATATTTTAATTTAATTTCATAATTATATGTACACATATATATGGTTTAAAGCAGGAAGTTTTGTTAGTAGAGAATTTATATGTGTGTATAATATGATTTAAAAATAATAATAATAATATTGTTGCAGTAACGATAAGAGCCGTTTTGTCTCAAATTTAGCATATGTATATAAAAGATTTGGGTAATATAGAAGTTGTAAATGTTGTAGAATTTATATAAAGGTTAGATTTTTGAAACTTGTAAATATCATTTTTATCGGATGTGGTTTCCATTTAAAACAATAATAATTATTTAGTTAAATTTGAATGGTTAACTAATTAATTTATTTAAAGGGGTTTAGTTTTAAATTTAATAACTAGTTAATTAAATCTATGGGAATTAATTGTTCAATTTATTCAGACATTAACAAACCGTATAAATATTTATGCAAGGTCAGAATCTAAAAAGATGCAAGCCGGATTGGTAGTGGGTTACAAAACAAAAATCAAAGGTGAGTTAATCTCACTCAGTTAATATAAATTTAAATTTAAATGATTAAATTTAAATAATTGTTTGAATGGTTGAAATTGATTGATGTGTTATAGTATGGTATATTCTGGAATTGGCATATTATTGTGCTAACATCTGTGGATGCAGGAAAAACATGTTGGAGGGATCCAACTGGATCCCTCAACATTTATTATTTAATATTCTTTGTTGTGATTACTTGATATTCTATGATGAATATATTGGAATATTGAATGTTATGATTGAATTGGATATATTTGGGTATAATGAATTACCAAAAATATATAAATTGGGTTTTGGAAAGAAAATAAAGGAAGTAAAGTTGTAAACGAAATAATCTTAGAAAATTTAATAAATTAAGAATGAATTGAATAATAAATGGAAGTATGTTAAATACTAATAAATAACTTCGAGTATGAAAAGAAAAGGGTTGAATAAATAGTAATTAATGAATTGTAGAATTATGTGATATTAATTTAAATGGATAAAGAATTATTTTAAAGCTTAAAGTTTTAAATTTATTTAAAGGAATAAGAATTAAATTGAGAAATCTAAATTGGTATTTCAATTAAAAGTATTTTAAATCATAATTAAGGAACAAAATCTGAAATTAAAGGATTTTTGAATAAATGAAGTAAATCGGAAATCAATTTGGAAATTGATTTAAGTGTTTGAAATTGGATATTGGGAAGAATAAATTCAAGGTGGGAATTTATTAAAGGAATGAGAAAAATTGTTTAAAAATAAATAGTGATTTATTTTTTAAAGGTTGTGAAGAGAAGTATATTTCTTTGGATAGCCAAGTACGTTTTCAAAGTAAGTTTTTAAAGTAAAATAAAGGTTTTAATGTTGTTTTACAAAGTATGTTCTTGGAAATTTATTATTTCTAAATGTTTAAATTCTAAAGTAAATATTTATTCAAATCTATTACCGTAGTAATAATTTATAAAGAGTGACTTAGTAATTCTGTTTTAAAGGTGAAAACATAGTTTATATTTATAAAGTAACCTTATCTTCAAATATCCATATAGTATATATTTTTAATCAATTATTGAAGTAGTTTAAATTTAAATATTTTAAAGTAAATTCTAAAGTAAGTAATTTGTTAATCTATTATCGTAATAATTATTTAAAGAATGATTTGGTATTTTGTTTAAAGAAGTAAATCTAAGGTATAGTTATAAGGCAACCTTATTTTAGTTATTTCTAGGGTATTCTTTTAAATTAAGTACTAAAGTAATTTTTCTATATTAAATGTTAAATATATTTTACTATAAAGTGTTTATAAATTATTTTAAAAATCAAAAGTTTTGTGCTTGGTGATTCTAGTGGAAATAGAAATACTGGGAATTTATTCTGAGAAAGGCAGATGGTTTTGAAAACTGTTTTCTAAGGAATTTGAAAAGTGGAAATATATCTTGTGAAGATATTTTTGAGATAAATAAATAATTTGGAAAATTATTTATTGTTTGATGTTTGTTTGTGAATATTAATTGATAGTTAAATCACCGACTATCAATATTGGCCAAATGCGTTGATCGTTTCGAAGAGACTGAGATCGAGTTTGCTATATTACAGCATGATAGGGGGTTCTCGCTTCGCGTTTGGTGGCGAACGGGAGACTCTTACCCCTAAATGTCCCCGGGAGGGTTGGTTGTGAGTCGAGAGGCTGGCCGTAAAAGCAAACCCGAGGTACCAATGTATGCCACGGTAGGGCTGTGATGGTTGAAAAGCCTACCAGTTGTGGCCACTGTCGATGGTTGAAAAGCCTAGACCGTTACAGTTGGTTTCAGTGCATAGGTTAGCGAAAATGTTGGCACTGGTGGGAATTACTCATTGAAATAGAGTCCATAGTACTCTAGACCGAGTTTGAGTGTACTAATAGATATGAGCGCGTATTTGTTAGTGGATATAAAATGATTTTATACTGTGTTGATTGGTTTATTGAGTAGTTTATGGATTCTGGTCAATACGAGTAATTAACGTTATTGATAGGGATCTCTAAACACTTGACTAGAACAATTCGACACAGTATTGTTTTAAAGTAGGGTAAATGAAATAATTTTACCCAAATTATTTTTGTATATAAAAAAATATAATTTTTGTAAAGTATTATAGTATTTGGATGCTTGATTGTTAAGTAATGATAATA
Organism: Allium cepa; assembly: GCA_030765085.1. Classification (NCBI taxonomy): domain Eukaryota; kingdom Viridiplantae; phylum Streptophyta; class Magnoliopsida; order Asparagales; family Amaryllidaceae; genus Allium; species Allium cepa. The sequence goes on along the minus strand of CM060934.1, from coordinate 662,797,633 downwards.
TTAAATTATTAACATTATTGTGTAGAAATTTAATAAGAAGTTGAAAACTTATAACCAAAGTTGAAGAATAAATTTATATAACAAAATGGAATTTGGAATATAGATTATAATGTAATTTATAAATTGAAATAAAATTCATATATAAATGAGATTATAATTTTGAAATAGAATTCCAGAGAATATTTGAAAATAAATTATGATGAAAATTCCAGAGTAAGGTTGGAATATAAATTGGATAGATTTCGAATTTGAAATTTTGGGGAAAAAAGGTTTAAATTCCTTTGGATTTGGAAATGGTTTTCAAAAGTTTTGGAGAAATAATAGTGGTATTATTCCAGGAATATTTTTGAATTGGAATTGAATATGGAGAGATTTGGATTTAAAAATATTTGAAAGGGATTTTAAAGAGATAAAAGCATCTCGTTCTCTTTCGGTCGCTGGAAAATAACGTCGGTGATGACTGCAGCATCATCGATGTTCATTTTCGAGTTCTAGAAGAGAAATTACTACCAAGTTGTTTTAAATTGGAATTGTTGCGAACTGGGTTTGGTTTTGAAATTCAAAGGGATAATTGAATTTGCCAAAGAATTTTGGCTATAGTTGAATTTTAAGGTGATATTGAAATTTTGGAAAATTGTTTAAACTTTGGAATCTTATTTTAAATGTTTATGGAATAATACAAATATATTGGCTAAATAAAAAGTATAATTTCAAGTTAAAAAGTAAAATGTGAATGAGATTGATTGTAAATAGATGAAATATGAATATAAATAAGTTGTGACTTATAAAATTTGGAAGTAAAATAAATAGGCCAAATAAAATTGTTTGTAATGACAATGAATATAATCCAAAATTTAAAATATAAAATAGATTGAACTCAAGTAAAACGGTTAGAGTGATTTTTGAAATAAAAATCAAATATTAGGTAAAATTTTAAATAGACTACTTGATTAATTAATGGAATATGGAAATGGAACTCAAATAGGTTAATAAAAATTTGAGCTGTGAATAAATGATAGAATTTGAAAGTGAAGCTTGAGTTATTAATAGAAATTCAACTTAAAATTGTAAGTGAATTAAATTTGAGTTGAAGTTGAATGGAATTGAATTAACATAAAAAAATGATCTATATTGCAAATAAAAATCTAAGTAGAGATAAATTGGAAATGACCTCGTTATAAAATGAGAGGAATTCAGAAATAAATGATTGAATGTGAATTAGAATTCATATTGATTCAATGAAATATACTAATTTAATTTAAACGAATGGAGCTGGCAATGAACTCAAGTTAAACAAAATAGAGTTGAAATAGTGATGGTTTGAGTGGTAAATAAAATTCAAGTGCATAAAAATAAAATTGAAATGATTGCAAATGAATTAGAATGGAAGAAATTGAGTATTAATTGAGTTGAAATCAAATTAAAGTGGTTACAAGCTTACGTAGTTATTTATTCACTTGCATATGGTCAAATTTCGTAGAAGTAAATTGTCTTTTGACGAAAACAAGATTAAATAAATTTATGAATTGATAGAAGTGAAATAAAACTGATTTTGAAATCAATTGAATTGAACATAAGCTGGTTTGGATTAAAAATAAACTGGATGTAAGAAATTGAATTGTAAACCATTTGAATTGAATGAAATGGCATCAAAATTGGTTGGTAATTGAAATCAAATTAAAGATTTAAATTGGAAAGTGCTTATAAAATATATATATATATATATAACTTGAGTTTTAAAGTTGAAATAACTTAACGAAAAATAAAATAACTTAAGTAATATTTGAATAAAAGCTTGACTTAAGTAATTTGAGATATGGTGGTGTCGAGTTTTATGAAATGATTTTAAATAAAACTTGTTTGGTAAATGAAATTAGTAATTGAGTTAATTAACTTAAGTTATATTAATGAGAACTTGACTTCGAATAAAAAATGGGAGTTAGATTGCTTTTGGAAATCAATTCAATTTAAATGAGTTTGCTTAGACTTAAAATGAATTTAAGTTAAGTAAGAGAGTTGTGAAATCATTTGAATTGAATATGATGGTTTGAATATTGTTTGGAAGCATTCAAAATAAGTGTCGAAATATTTCATATGTGCTTATGGAAGTATATATAATATGCACTGTTTATAGAATCCATGTTTTAGTTATTTATAATAAAGTGAAATGTTAATAAACTTTGTATATTTGACACCGACATGTTTAAATTGAGTAAGTACAGGTACAGGAGAGCCGTATGGCTGGATTTAATCACGCAAAATGCTAAATAAATAACCGCTTTGCCTAAAAATGCTAAATAAGGTACGCCTACGCAATACAAATAGGAAATATGAACTGTTTTTTGTTTTCCGACCGTGTGGGTCGATATATATATTTATATCTCTTGTCAAACTGCAAAAGCTCCTCCGTACAAAGGAGACTCTGCCAAATTTTTTCGAAAATTTTGGGAGTTAGAATTTTTTTTGAATCTTTTGAAAATTCTACTAACGACAAATGAATTAAAATTTGTAAGCAAATAGAATTACAACTGAATATTGAAATCTAATTTAAATTATATAAGTAAAGTAAGATGAACTGAAGATATTGTTCAAAGAATTGAAGATAGGAAAGTTTACAAACAACTTTTAATCGAGATATGGAAATAAATTGGTAAGTGGAATTAATTTAAGGAATGATTAATCAAATATCGTTTGAAATGAGATGAATTGAGCTCAATATTTTGAATTGGAAGGTGAATTAAACTCAACTAAAATTGGGAAGAAGTATTTATATTTGAAATTAATTAATAAAGTGAAGCAAATTGAAATTTTTTATGGAATTGTAAAGGAAAATTGAATAAAATGGATATAAACTCCAATAGTAAAGTGAAAACAAATTCAAGAGGTATATAAAATATTTATATTGAACTTAAGAAATGAAGGTGAAATTCTTAAGTAAGTTGGCATTGGAAATATACTAAGTGAATAATTGAATGAAGATTAAAACTGGAAGTTGTGACAAGGGAAAGTGAGAATGAGTGGATAACAATCAAAATAAATGTGAATAAAAAGGGAATTGATATAGTTGATAATCAATTGGGGCAAATACGTAGGATGTACGTATATTATTTATTCGCATAGCTATTTGATCCAGAATTCGAGCATAGAATTTCAAGGTAATTTTATCGATCAGAGTTAGGATTTTTTCACTCGATTTTCGACGGCAAACCTTGGATATGGATTTTGATTGATTCTGGAAATTCTCTATCATAGTTATGACTATGCAAGGAGAATGACGGTTTCTAATCAGGAAACCAGATCTGAGTCCGCACTAGGAAGTCGGGTGGACGATACTAGTTCGGAAGTGAAATTGTGTGATCGAGTGGGCGATCGGATTCGGTATTACGTACAAATGATATAGGTACATCGTATGGGCTTAAATGGAATGAATATTGAAATTTTGAAAAGGGAGTCAATAAAATGTTTTTGAATGTTGTGATTGGATATTATTGCTAAACAGGATATGCAGGTATGATAAAAGGGAAAGGAAAATTGGTTTTGATTTCAGATAATAAATTAGAATTGCCGGACTAAAAAGGTATGTGTTTAAATTTCTGTGAAATTTAATTGGCTTTTTGGATCGAGCCACTTGGCCTTTTGTTTTCTTTTTGGATTTGGGAGGCCCTAGAGCCATTTTGTAGTTGTACCGAGCTAGCCGCGCAAAGGAGACGCTGGTGAAATTTTTTGGAAATTTAGAGAGTTAGAAAAATTTTGAGAAAATTCTTATAATATTAAATTTGATTTCGAATTTAAATTTGATTTCGAATTTAAATTTGAATGATTGAGTATGTAATATTGTTTGAAATTATGGGAGAGTTGGAGAAGTTAGTAAGAATGGTAATGGGTCTTCCATAAAATATAGTTGGTAGGAGGTTGAATTGTTGGTTTTGGAAAATAGTAACGGGTATTGGACCATTCTTCCTAACTAGTAATTTCGGGGACGAAATTCTTTTAAGGGGGGAGGAATGTGATGACCCAGAATTTTTAAGCAATTTAAATTGGAATGTTTAAATTGATTTGAAATATTAATAAGAATTTTTTTAACTTGAATTCAAATATCACTAATTAATTGTTAATTAAATTATTGAATTTAATAATTTGAAATTGGATAAATTATTGAATCTTCAAATTTTTAAGCTGGTTGAAAATAATTTGAAGGCTTGTAAAATTTATATTGATAACACTGAAGATAATAGAAGTTGTAAAATTGAAATTAGCAGTGGTTTGTTCAGTTTTAAAATTTATACCGTTTAAATTGAATTTAAAATAGCCTTCCGAGGCACAGTCTCGGAATCCGACAAAATCAGTTCCATTGGGTCCGTGATATTGAATTATTATCGGATTTTAAATTTCGTATTGATCGGAGTTGTTATGTGAGCATACAATATATAAACGCGTTGAAAATTTACATCGAAATTCTATTTAAAATTTTATTTTTATATTCACGTGCTAATCACCATCAGCTGCCTTTCCTTCAAATCGCTGTCTCATCTCGTACATACCATCATCATCGTGTCTCTCTTTCTCTTAATATCTATTAGCCGAACCCTTCCTTTTCAAATCTAAAAAAAAATCACTTCGTTCAAAATCGAATTTCATGGCCGAAGATAAGTACCCAAATTCGAATTTTTGCCCAACTGCTTCCACTCCAAACCCTAAACTCGCATACCTTTCATTCTCTGCTACCTATTAGCGATTCGAAATCGCGAATTCCCTTTTCATTTCCTTCAAACGAAGCCGTGCTTCCTTCGTTTTCAGTGCAATCGAGTTTGACGAAGGGCGGAGGTGCAAGCGTTGTCGAGGGGGATGGCGTATGCACGTACGCGTGGGTTTGGGTGTGTCGCGAGTGGTGGCGGAAGTCAGACCAAGTCGGGGTCGAGCGCGTAGCTAGGAGCGTTCGAGTGGGTAGCGCTCGCAGGTGGGACGAGGCCGTGGCGCAGGCGACAAGGCTGATCGATCGGCGAGGCCTGTTGGCGTGTCGATCAGAGGTTGAATCAGGATTCGAGCTCGATGATTTCTCTGTAGGGTAATTCTATTCTATTTCTTTTCTTTTATGTTTTTATTTATTTTAAAAATTTAAACATGTTTTTAAACAGAAAGTTATTTGGCAATCTAAATTAATATAAACATGTATAGAAACAGAGAAGGCATTTTGCAGTAAAATAATTTTGTTTTGATATATGAGTTCAGAAGGAAATTATTATACCTTTACTATTCTAAAAATAATTTATGTTTAGTAAGGTATAGATTTGTATATTTTAATTTAATTTCATAATTATATGTGCATATAAACATGATATATATATGGTTTAAAGCAGGAAGTTTTGTTAGCAGAGAATTTATATGTATGTATAATATGATTTAATAATAATAATAATAATAATAATATTTTTGCAGTAACGATAAAAGCTGTTTTGTCTCAAATTTAGTATATGTATATAATAGATTTGGGTAATATAGAAGTTGTAAATGTTGTAGAATTTATATACAGGTTAGATTTTTGAAACTTGTAAAGATCATTTTTATCGGATGTGGTTTCCATTTAAAATAATAATTATTATTTAGTTAAATTTGAATGGTTAAATAATTAATTTATTTAAAGGGGTTTAGTTTTAAATTTAATAATTAGTTAATTAAATCTATGGGAATTAATTGTTCAATTTATTCAGACATTAACAAACCGTATAAATATTTATGCAAGGTCAGAATCTAAAAAGAAGCAAGCCGGATTGGTAGTGGGTTACAAAACAAAAATCAAAGGTGAGTTAATCTCACTCGATTAATATAAATTTAAATTTAAATGATTAAATTTAAATAATTGTTTGAATGGTTGAAATTGATTGATGTGCTATAGTATGGTATATTCAGGAATTGGCATATTATTGTGCTAACATCTGTGGATGTAGGAAAAACAGGTTGGAGGGATCCAACTGGATCCCTCAACATTTATTATTTAATATTCTTTGTTGTGATTACTTGATATTCTATGATGAATATATTGGAATATTGAATGTTATGATTGAATTGGATATATTTGGGTATAATGAATTACCAAAAATATATAAATTGGGTTTTGGAAAGAAAATAAAGGAAGTAAAGTTGTAAACGAAATAATCTTAGAAAATTTAATAAATTAAGAATGAATTGAAAAAGAAATGGAAATATGTTAAATACTAATAAATAACTTCGAGTATGAAAAGAAAAGGGTTGAATAAACAGTAATTAATGAATTGTAGAATTATGTGATATTAATTTAAATGGATAAAGAATTATTTTAAAACTTAAAATTTTAAATTTATTTAAAGGAATAAGAAGTAAATTGAGAAATCTAAATTGGTATTTCAATTAAAAGTATTTTAAATCATAATTAAGGAATAAAATCTGAAATTAAAGGATTTTTGAATAAATGAAGTAAATCGGAAATCAATTTGGAAATTGATTTAAGTGTTTGAAATTGGATATTTGGAAGAATAAATTCAAGGTGGGAATTTATTAAAGGAATGAGAAAAATTGTTTAAAAATAAATAGTGATTTATTTTTTAAAGGTTGTGAAGAGAAGTATATTTCTCTGGATAGCCAAGTACGTTTTCAAAGTAAGTTTTTAAAATAAAATAAAGGTTTTAATGTTGTTTTACAAAGTATGTTCTTGGGAATTTATTATTTCTAAATGTTTAAATTCAAAAGTAAATATTTATTCAAATCTATTACCGTAGTAATAATTTATAAAGAGTGACTTAGTAATTCTGTTTTAAAGGTGAAAACATAGTTTATATTTATAAAGTAACCTTATCTTCAAATATCCATATAGTATATATTTTTAATCAATTATTGAAGTAGTTTTAATTTATATATTTTAAAGTAAATTCTAAGGTAAGTAATTTGTTAATCTATTATCGTAATAATTATTTAAAGAATGATTTGGTATTTTATTTAAAGAAGTAAATCTAAGGTATAATTATAAGGCAACCTTATTTTAGTTATTTCTAGGGTATTATTTTAAATTAAGTACTAAAGTAATTTTTCTATATTAAATGTTAAATATATTTTACAATAAAGTGTTTTTAAATTATTTTAAAAACCAAAATTTTTGTGCTTGGTGATTCCAGAGGAAATAGAAATACTGGGAATTTATTCTGAGAAAGGCAGATAGTTTTGAAAACTGTTTTCAAAGGAATTTGAAAAGTGGAAATATATCTTGTGAAGATATTTTTGAGATAAATAAATAATTTGGAAAATTATTTATTGTTTGATGGTTGTTTGTGAATATTAATTGATAGTTAAATCACCGACTATCAATATTGGCCAAATGCATTGATCGTTTCGAAGGGACCGGATCGAGATTAATTTCTCGAAAACCACTTCGATCCGGTTTGTACGTTTCGTGGAAACGGGTTTGGATTCGAAGATGGAGCAGTGAAGTGCAAGGTCTAGTCGCTACTAATCCTGAGGATATTTCCAAAATGGATGCAGTAGGAATAGTGCCTTCGGTTCCATTCGAACCCAGGACGGACTTGTATGGATGAATGCTTGCGAAACATCGTCAGGTGTACGATGGGCATTCTAAGGGATATGTTCTTAAAAAGGTAACGCTTAGCCTCAAGCCTCATCAAATGGGAATGACTGAAAATCAGGGGTTATGCAGCAAGGCTAGGTGGGTAGCACCTAAGCAGGGTGAGGCCATCCCTGTCTAGATGTCCCTTTTTATTTCGGCTTAATGGGCGGTTGCTGATCCCAACCGCGGGCTGATCTCACTCGGGATTATCCAGTAAAGGGTAGTCCCGGTCTTGTATTGTAGGGGAGCGGGCGTACTCCTTGGTACGGTGATCTAGGCCCCATACTGTGACAGGTGGTACCCCAGTGCCTAATCTTTAGTTGGAAATCCATTTTTTCTACGAGCCTTGAACGAGTTTTGTTTGTATTACCCACTCTGTGGCTAGTAGCTGGAATTTAATGAATGTAACAATTTCGGCTATTTTATAAGTATTTTTATATAGACCCTATTATAATATCATAGGATTTTTATAAAAATTGTTTTAGCTATCGTAAGGTAAAAACCCGACATGTTTATTTGTGGCGTGGTCTTACGAGAGGCTTTTGTTTTCAAAAGGTTTTTGAAACTTTAATAATAAATTGAGTGTGATTTTCTCATGCTGGTATTCCAGACCGACTCGGGTGTTATTTAACTGTAATGCTCGGGTCAGACCGAGTATTATAGGATACAGGATATGACGCTGTGGAGCTCAGGAGACGAGTTGGACGACAATACGTACTCCCGTACTTGTTTATATATATATATATATATATATATATATATATATATATATATATATATATATATTCCGCTGTGCTGAGTAGTTATGTATCCAGTTGTATGTTATTGATGTTGAGATGTGATTGATGTACTCTGATAATGTAATATATAAACAGAGATATATTTGATTTGAGTAAAGATCATTTATTATCTATTATATTTTATTCCACTGCGATGGTTAGATTCTGATGTTATTTTCTATTTTCTCTCCTTCTACCTCTTCTTCTTTAACCAAATGGTTTGTATTTCTGTGCAACTTGAGTTGATTGTTGTAGAGTAGTGTTGACTCAAAGGGTACGGATTTGCGGGTCGTTACACAATCAAACTCCAAATTCACACTAAAGACTATCCTAAAAAGTGTGATTCAACTATTAAAATTCATGATTTAACATCACGAATTAAATTATGTAATCAAAACTTAAATTTGTTTTGATAAATTTTTGACCAAATTTTAAAAATTTACTGCAAACTCAAAATTTCAGAGTTATATTTACTTTAAAAACTTATAATTATTTTTAGAGGATAACTTACTTGATTACAAACAACTTCAATTTACAATTCAAAGTCAAATTCGAATTCAAAAACTAGTTATTGAATTTATTTTATAATTTTGAAATTGTTTATAAACACAGAGTAAAAAATTTAATCATACAGGCAATTCAATCCATATATCCAGACAAACAATTAAATTAAATTCAAATATCATGATATTCAACCCAAAATCCAGATGAAATTTAGAATCAAATGTTTTTAAAATTCCTTTTACTCGCCTAAAATTTGCAGAAGACAAAAACTGTTTCCAGGCTTGAAATTTCATTAGCTCTTTTCAAATTTTCACTTGCATGCTGAATTGCTTGATTGATTCCAGATTGCATGTTGATAAATTAGTTTTCTTGTCTGCATTGCTTGTTTGTACTTGAAGATGAACTTGCATTTGCCCCTTTTTTTCCAGATTTCAGCAGTTTCATGACTTCCCTTTTTGTTTTCAGATTTCTTCCATTTTTTTTTATTTGCAGTTTCCTTCTTTCTTATTTTTTTTATCTTTGTATTAATGTTTGAGTTAAAATGAAGGAATGATTTTCAGCTGAAGAATAATACTCTTCTTTTAATTTACAATTAAATTTTAAATTTTTTTTTTTTTAAGAGAATGACACTTGTCCTATTCATGATTTAATTAACTTACACATAAGCTTATGTATTACAAGTGTTTTTAAGATGTATTACAATGTTTACAAGTGTTGTTTTAATGTTTAATTAATGTTTTATAAATGTTACTTTCCTATTTATAATTTATTTAAGCCTTATATAAGTATTTATGAAATATTTACATGATTATAATTTGTATTTATTTTATATAAATAAGCGTTGGATTTCAATAAATAATCATGTGAATTCAAATAAACATTTATTAACAAATAACTTATGCTTTTGATTCAAATCTATATAACATGTGTTTATAAATTTGATAAACTTATATTAATTCTTTATGTAAAAATTTTAAAACAAATGAACCTTCATTTTAAATCTTATTTAAAATAAAAGCTTAAAATATATATAAATAAGAAATTAACTTTTTTATTAAAATTTAAATCTTAAATATAATTTCAAAAGTATTAAATCAAATTAACATTTCAAATTACAAATTATATATTTATTAAAGTTTGCAAATACTTATTAAATTAAAATCAATACAATTTTCCCGTTTCTAATATATATATATATATATATATATATATATATATATTTCAAATGGAAAAATATTTTTAATCATTAGTTTTGATAATTACTGTGTTGAATTTTAAAACACAATCCAAATCATAATATATATTCATATATATTACAGGTTGAATATAAAGTTTTTATTACTTTAAAACTTCATATTTACAAGATATATAAATATATATATATATATATATATATATATATATATCATAAATAGAAAATATTCTAATTAGCCTTTGAAAAATAAATCTTATCAATTTTAAATTGCCAAAATAAATATTTCCAAATTAAAATATTATAAATTTTCAAAAGAATTAAACTTACCTGTTTATATTGTTAAGAAAAATGTTGATAGATATTATCAGATTATTATTAACCTTTTAAAAGAATTTTAACTTGTCAATTTATAATATAAAATGATCAAATTAATTTAATTATTATCCAAGATTATTAAATTGATATTGCTTAAAATTCCGGGTCGTTACAGATTATGTATATATTATCTTATATATTTAATCATCTTATTCTCAAATATTTTATACACATATAAGTATATAAATTATATAAAAGTGTTTAAAGTTGTATATATAACTATACCTATCTAAACTACGCAAATTGCACATATTTTACTAGGTCAGTCGACTGACCCAAAGGTTCAGTCGACTGAACCTGGAAATTCTGTGCAACATACACAGGTGCACGGATATACAAATATATATTTAAAAATTCGTTTGAATATTCAGTCGACTGACCCAGAAGCTAAATCGACTGAATTTCTACATTGACTACTTTTTGAAAAGACACGACTATTTATGAAGAGTTACGAACCTCTACGAAAAGATTTGGATGCAACACTTCAATCGAAATTCTTCATCAACAGTCGTTGCTTTCTATCCTCTATGAATACATACTCTAACTTGATTCTAAATCACCGAATTTTCTTACCTTTCTAGTCTAACTCTCTTGAAACTATTCGCTATAATACTTTCAATTATTCTTTATTAAAGCAATATTATACCTTTCTATTCTTCATAAACTTCAAATATATATATATATATATATATATATATATATATATATATATATGTATATGTATATATATATACACTCGAAGAGAAGATTATAGGAAGGGTGTACTATAAGTGAAAAATCTGTTTTATTAGAACACACGAAGTCAAAATAATCTTTTGTATTTGTTGAAGTACTGTTCTGCTGCTCAGGCGTGTGAAGTCCTTTTCGGCTGCTGAGGTGAAATCCTTTTCTGCTGCTCAGGTCCCTATTCGGTTGCTTATGGGTTATATAGACCTGTTCCTTCGGGTTAAGTGAGGGTTATTGTTTTAGTGAAATTCCAGAAGGAATCTGGGACTGGATGTAGGACGGAGCTCCGAACCAGTATAAAAATCTCTGATGTTATTTTTATTATACTGCTTTTATATTCCATACTATTTACTGTATTTCTATCATCACTATACTCTGTGTTATCATATATCTATATTACACGATCCATAGAAAACTTTCATCCAATACCTGATCGATACGAAATGCTCTTCCAAACTCGATGATTGCTGCTTCATTCTTCGTGTCGATCCTAGGCTTGATCGATATGAAGTATGCTAACATACTGATGCCGTTCCAATCGAATCGATGCACATTGCATCGCGAAAACCATCGATCCCAAGATCGATTGATCCAAACTAACAACCACCATGATCGATAAGAAGAGATCGGTACACAACCAATTCTTATCAATATTGATCCATCCATAACTCGACCATACGAACATCGTTTGACCTAAAATTTGAAACGTAGCCTTCAGTAGCCTTGCTCATCATTCCCAATAGATCCCGTCGTGATTGGAGCTCAGTCAAATTTTGACGGTATCGTTCATAGCCTTGTTTCCAATCGATCTTCACTCCTGATATCCATTCTTTCCAGCCAATTTGTTGATATCTCGACCTTGACCAAAAGACGGGATAATAGCCAAATTATGTGATTTTCTTGGTGGAGAAGCCAAAGCTTTCCTATTAAAATTCTTACAAATAAATGGGTCTTCGTCATCATCCATGTTCATATGCTCCATTCTCATTTCAAAATGTCCCACTAAATTATATTAACTTGAAATGCTATAATATATTTACTATATCAGTCACATTATCTTCCAATGCTACAACATATATCCAAAATAATCAATATTTATTAACGTCACTTATTTCCGATCAACTAATCAACCTTTCTTAAAGTCCATGTGGAGGAGTATTCAATGTTCCTACATAATACATTGAATAAACTAATAAAGACGATTAACACTAAACTATTCTAGAGAATATGATTAGTTCTGTTGCATCACACTGCTCAAATTAATTTCATTAAGCCATAGGTACTCTTCAAATTTTCTTTACCATATATGAAAATATAAAAGAATAAAACAAAGAATTTATTCTATCAGCGAAAAAGTTTAAAATTAAATTATGTTATTTGTCTAAAATAGCCATTAGAAAGGAACCTAAAGAAACAATTACACATAATTAGTTTTGATAATAAACATATAATTGAATATACGACCAAAAATTTGAAAACTAAAACCTAAGAATAAAGTTTGATTCAATTAAATAATTTATTCCAAATGAATTGGAAAAATATACATTATGGAGCGTACTGAATGGATAAAGCTCTAGGTATGAAAATAGATCTTGGGTAATTGCAAAATAGAGCTCAGTGATCTCAGGTTGAAAGGGTATAATAATTTGAGAATGGACTTAATGAGAGGATATAAAAGTGGAATTAGTTTTCATGACCTAAATTGGTGGAGCTAAAATGGTGAAGGAGAATTGATGGTTGATAGGCGACATGAAATATTACGAAGGAGGTGAAGAGAAATAATATAGCATAAAAGAAAAATAAAAGGACAATAATGAATAAGAGATAATACGGTTGTATTAACACTGGTTTTGAAAAATGAAGGGATAAAAAATTATGAAAAGAAACAAAAAATTAGGGAAAGAAATAAACAAACGATTTAGGAAAGAAACAAAATATTAGGGAAAGAAACCTGAAGAAGTTTAGAAAAGAAGGGGAAGGGTTTGTCGATAATAGAGTGGATGAATAAAAATTAAAGGGGACAACTACAAAAATGTAACTCAAATCAATGAGAGGGTAGTATTTCAACTAAGGCTAATTGAGAATGGAGGACACAATTTATTCTATCAACGAAAAAGCCTAAAAGTAAATTAAGTTATTTGTCTAAAATACAATTAGAAAGGAACCTAAAGAAATAATTACACATAATTAGTTTTAATAATAAACATCTAATCTAATGTATACCCATAAAATGAAAACTAAAACCTAAGAAGATAGTTTGATTCAATTAAATAACTTATTCCAAATGAATTGGTAAAATATACCTTATGGAGTGTACTGAATGGATAAAGCTCTAGGTTTGAACATAAATCTAGGGTAATTGTGAAATAGAGTTTAGTGATCTCAGGTTAAAAGGGTATAATAATTTGAGAATGGCTTTAATGAGAGGATACGAAAGGGGAATTAGTTTCCATGGCCTAAATTTGTGGAGCTAAAATGGTGGAGGAGAACCTTTGGTTGATAGGCGACATGAAATATTATGGAGGAGGTGAAGAGAAACAATATAACATGAAAGAAAAAAAGACAATAATGAATAAGAGATAATTCGATTGTATTATCGCTGATTTTGAAAATGAAGGGATAAACAATTAGGGAAAGAAACAAACGATTATGGAAAGAAATAAATGATTAGGGAAATAAACTTGAATAAGATTAGAAAAGAAGCGGAAGGTTTTGGCGATAATTGAGTAGTTGAATAAAAATTAAAGCGGACAACTGCAAAAATGTAACTCAAATCAACGAGAGAGTAGTATTTCAACTGAGGTTAATTGAGAATGGAGGATACAATTTATTCTACCAGCGAAAAAGTTTAAAATTAAATTATGTTATTTGTCTAAAATAGAAATTAGAAAGGAACCTAAAGAAAGATTTACACATAATTAGTTTTGATAATAAACATATAATCTAATTTACAACAAAAAACTTGAAAACTAAAAACTAAGAATAAAGTTTGATTCAATTAATTAATTTATTCCAAATGATTTGGAAAAATATAGCTTATGGAATGTACTAAATGGATGAAGCTCTAGGTTTGAAAATAGATCGAGGGTAATTATGAAATAGAGTTCGGTGATCTCAAATTGAAAGGGTATAATAATTTGAGAATGACCTTAATAAGAGGATATGAAAGGGGAATCAGTTTTCATAACCTAAATTGGTGGAGCTAAAAAGGTGGAGGAGAACTGATGGTTGACAGGCGACATGAAATATTATGGAAGAGGTGAAGAGAAACGATACAGCATGAAAGAAAAATAAATGGACAATAATGAATAAGAGATAATACGGTTGTATTAAAGTTGGTTTTGAAAATGAAGGGATAAACAATTGGAGAAAGAAATAAACAAATGATTAAGGAAAGACATAAACGATTAAGGAAAGAAACTTGAAGTTTAGAAAAGAAGGTGAAGGGTTTGACGATAATATAGTGGCTGAATAAAAATTATAGGGGACAACTGCAAAAATGTAACTCAAATCAATGATAGAGTAGTACTTCAACCGAGGTTAATTGAGAATGGAGGATACAATTTATTTTATCAGTGAAAATGTCTAATATATGTTATTTGTCTAAAATAGGAATTAGAAAGGAACCTAAAGAAAGAATTACACATAATTAGTTTTGATAATAAACATATAATCTAATATACAACAAAAAACTTGAAAACTAATAACTAAGAATAAAGTTTGATTCAATTAAATAATTTATTCCAAATGAATTGGAAAAATATACCTTATGGAGTGTACAGAATGAACGAAGCTCTAGGTTTGAAAACAAATCTTGGGTAATTGCGTAATAGAGTTTAGTGATCTCAAGTTGAAAGCGTACAATAATTTGAGAAAGGCCTTAATGAGAGAATATGAAAGGGAAATTAGTTTTCATGACCTAAATCGGTGGATCTAAAATGGTGGAGGAGAACTGATGGTTGATGAGCAACGTGAAATGTTGTGGAGGAGGTGAAGAGAAACAATATAGCATGAAAGAAAAATAAAAGAACAATAATGAATAAGAGATAATACAGGTGTATTAACGTTGGTTTTGAAAATGAAGGGATAAAAAAAATTAGGGAAAGAAACAAATGATCGGGGGAAGAAATAAATGATTAGGGAAAGAAACCTGAAGAAGTTTAGAAAAAAAAAGGAAAGGTTCGGCGATAATAAAGTGGCTGAATAAAATTTAAAGGGGACAACTACAAAAATGTAACTCAAATCAATGGGAGAATAGTATTTCAACTGAGGTTAATTGATAATAGAGGATACAAAAGGTCAAATATTCAATTTTATATATAATAGTATAGATTATCTTATTTTGCTTCTAAATTTACATTATTAGAGGAAATTATCTTATTTTGCCCTTGATTAAGTGCCTCTAATACTCTTAATTTTGGTAATGTACGCGGATAGAGATTTGTACCGTTAGATTTGATTTAAAATAAACAGTTAGATCTATAGCTGGAGGAAATGGTACAGATTGTGTTTCTCTAATAAACTGGAGAGAATATGTTTTAGCCATTTTTGATGATTACATATTGGTATGAAATTGCGAAACTTTTTAGAAAAAATGCAACACTTACATTTTAATAGTCAATTGTTTGAAAAAAATTGCAATATATGAAAAGTTATTAATAAATGATTAGTTATCAATAAAGGATTATTGAATATTTAATATTAATTATTTAAAATGTAATTACTGTTTATTAATTATTAATTGATAATTATTTCATATTTCAAAATAATTATTAATAACTAATAAATAAGTGATTTTACAAGGAACATTGCTAGGATATGAAAACGAATCTTCGTTCCAAAAACGAAATTGCTAGGATAGGTTTTTTTTGACACATCATCGCACAACTTAGCGTCATTTTTAATGAAAAGTTAAAATGATAGGAGGAAAATATAGGCGCCAATTGTAAAAAACTTTCCCTCAAGTATATGCATATGTAATACTTTTTGCTTACTCATATTTATTGGTAGATAATCATCCTTCCAAAATGTTATAATATTGGCAATATTTACCTACCAATAAATCTTACCATTAATACTGGTAGATGAAGGTTATCTTTACCTACCCATATATATTGGTAGGTAAAATATTGGTAGGTAAATGTCGGATTTCTCGTAGTGTATAACATTTCCAGTTATTAGTCCTTTAACTAGAATATTTCATTCTATATTTTAATCGGTTATAGTCATGCTTGCAAAAAGATTTTCAATTATAACCATCCATAAATTAACCTAAATTAAGAAATTTGCTTAGTTTGAAATTACAAGGAATTATTTATTCCCTTTTTATAGATAGTGTAAACTATGGAAAGAAAATCCATGTTTTGCATATCTCCTTCCTCTTTTGATGTACATTCCTTGTCAAATCAAACATTGCACTTTTCTAGGAAATTAGGATATTAGAAAAATTATAGAGATTAAACGGACAATACTTCCAATAAATTAAAATACAAATCTCGCATTCTAAATGGAATCAGAGAAAATCTGAATTACATTAGTATTTTTATAATTGTAGATCTGAAACAAATTCTACATCTTTATCCATATTCAACCTTTAATAACTTGGGGGCCAACTTCGAAATATGGGTGCAAACAACATTCCAATTCCATTATAGAATATGTAGGCGATGTTTTGTGATCTTGATTCAAGCCTGCAACTCTTTAAATCTATATTCAGGCATAAACTTCAAACGAAATTCCAATAAGATAAATTCTAGTGTTATAAGTAAATCATATAACTTGCCACTCACCTTAAAAAGCTTTCCAAACCTCTAGATTTGAATTCGATTCCTTGAATCAACTCAATTTCCTTTCTAATCCCAAGAAGTATGTATAAAAGTGTATATATGTACCATTAAAATTATAGACTTGAGAAGAGATTTGAGGAAAAGTGGAATATAGATTTACAATTTTGAAATTTATCCTTTTATTATGCAATGTTGATCTGCTCCTTCTCTTCTTTTATTTATTTGTTGTTCTTCTTCAATTTGTATAAATACAAGTTGTTTTAAAGTCGGGAGGAATAATAGGAAAGAGGAAATAGTAGAGCTTCACTGTCCTAGATCATGAAATATGAGAAGAGAAAGAAGGGGTTGTGCCTTTATTTATAGGCTCTCGAATCAATCATATCTGTTAGATTTTAATATTACTAAATCCGAGTTGTTGTCGAGGTTCAAATTGCCAACAAAATCCCTCTATCGTCGACCGGTCCTTTACGAGTAGTCGACCACTAGTGGTTGACCTGCTCTATCGCGGGTGTCGATCGGTGAGGTCCTAGTTTAAATATTATTTACTACCAATTTTGTTCTTTAATTATTTTCTTTTCGATTTCTTTAAACGCCCGTACTTTTTCATTTAAACTCTGATCGCAAAACTCTAAATTTGAAATTTCCTCATAAAATTTCCATGAATACCATTGTGCAAGTTTCATCTGTGTCTATGGCTAGAACCGATTGACTAGTGATTGCATTACGGAGGGTCCGCTTCAGGGTTGAGGTATTAAATGGCCGTTCGGTCTACCTCCTCCTTATTTAAGAAGTATAAAGTGACCGGAGTTTCTTGTTAGTGCAACGTTTAGATATATATGTATATAGGCATATATGTAATTATACCTTAAAGGAGGTTAGACATAATATACGTGCATATAGGATTAAACGAATTGGCCATAGATAACAGACATAACACTTAAATATGAATCAATCGACATAAATTAATGTTATAAATAGGGTATGTAATTTCTTTAGTCATCAGAAACATTATTATGACCCTCCCCTCATTACTATCTACTGGACAGATTTAGAGGGACACACTACTGGTGCTTCATTCATGCTCGACGCTGGCAAGACAATCAAATGCTAAGGAAAAATATTGATTCCAAGGTAGTAGCTTTGATAATCATATATGCTCTCTTATATTTTTCTATTCCCTTGTGAGTTTATGTAGATATCTCTCAGATATAACATGTTTATTATAGGTTACCAAACCAACGGTCTATGCCCTAATGAACTTGGTTTTCGATTTAGTCAAAATCCAGGTCCATTACGATATGAGTTGTTACAATTACACTAAATGTTTATCTCGCCTAACCGCATTCTTTTTTATTTTTTGGAAAGCCACGGGCTTTTTTCATACAAATTTTGTAAAACTACTTGCAAAATTTTAGCTTAGGTCTTGATTGCAAGTCATATACCATAATGGCCAAGCCTAGAAAGTATTTTAAAAAGACAATGTTCTCAAAATTTGTAATCTAGCATAGCACTGCCTTGTAAAAATTTCCAAAAGCATAAGAAAAATCGATATGTAACTTTTCTACTAAGCGTGCATTTATTCAAAAAAAAACAAAAACCTTTCTCGTTTTGACGCGACATGGTTGTGAAAAGTTTGTTAGTTACTCCATAAAAACATTCAACATAGTAAATACTAACTATTTCAAAGGTTAGTTCCCGCCATAAGTGGACATGTTCCATTAATGATAATATTTTCAAAAGTATTTTCATGGTCCCAATCCCTTTTGTCTATGATGTAACGACCTATATTTTTGACAATTAGAAATATAAATTAAATAAGATTTTTGGAATTTAATATTGGGAGATATTAAAATTTTATGATCTATAAATGAGAAAAATATTAAAATGTAATTTAATAATGTTGATTGAATGAAATTGACAATTAGTAATGTGATTTCAACCAATTGTAATGGTAAAACTAATTGGGAATGTAACTGTAGAGCTTAAATTGGAAATAATTGTAAGTTAATAAGGAATTAAATCAAATGACTGAATTAATGGTGAAATTATATGTATTAAATTGAGATTAGCTAATATAGAATATGAAATCAGTTTTGGTAAGCAATCTATAAAGCTTGATTGTAAATCATAAGTCGATAGATATGAATTATTATTGTAAAACAAATGTTTTAATTATCATCTCATTAATTAATCCATTTGAATATTGGATTTGCAATCAATGAAATTTAATGTTACTACATACTATAATTGATATGAGTTAAGATGATAACTGTGGAATATAAATGTATAAAATGTAAACTAATGTAAATTATGTTCATAGTGTAATAGTTGATTCAATAATAAGAGGGTAAATTGAAATAAAAGAATTTGATTGAAACCAAAATATAATTAACTTAGGTTTTATTATAGTTGTAATCGAACGCTGAAATTAGTGCAATATTTTAATATTGGATTTAGCACAGAAAATTTATTTTAAAGGATTATAAATTTCTATGTAATCAAGAATGTTGAAATTTTTATAACTTTTAAATTTAAATTCGAAAGTGATTAAATCAATTTAATAATAATTTATTTAATTAGCATGAAAATTAGCCATTTTGACCACTGTCTCGAATTTCAACGAAACTAGTTTTATCAGATCCGTAACAGTGAATTGTTGTAGGACTTCAAGTTTCGTAGCGATCATACTTGTCGTTTGATCATGCGAGCTCGAAACGCGTAGAAATCGATATATGGAATTTAAATGAATAAAATATGGTTTTGAAAGCTAACCTCTATATATGATGGAATTAGGATTTGAAACTAGTTCCATTGAGTTTAAAAATATCGAAAACATATGTTTCAATATATGGGATGACCTATTTTGGTTTCGGGAACAAATCGAGCTTTTTGGGTCGTCGTTATCGTTTCGACCCAATTCAATCTGGCCATTCGTTCTTATCCATCTGTCTATATAAATTTGATACTTCCTGAAACCCTAGCAACTGTTTGTTTTATTTTTATATGTACTGTCATTTTCAATCTATCTATTCACAATCCTTCTCATTGTCGGAAAACATCAAAACCATAATTTCAAATTTCAAATCAATCTTTAAAATTCAAACTCCTCAAACCATGGCAAATTATATATCTTGGAAAGCTCTCGACGATCGCAATCTACTGCTACAATTTGTTTTCTGATTCGAATCCCGATTTGCCCAGAAATCATCGATTCACTCTTGGTCGTCCTTTCTAGGTTTTCAATTACAATGGTGGATCATCGATTTTACGACGACCGGAGGTTGCTGCAAGGTAGAGGATGACGAGCAGAGTTCACCTATGGTTATTGTCTCAGGAGTGAATGATTTCACCAGAATCGACGTTCAAAACTCGATGGCGATGGTGGCTCAATGGTAGCCGGAGGTGGCTGCAAGTAGAGGAAATGTGCTGCCGGGTTTAGGATTTACAGCGGCGAATTCTGATCTATGTGCAGGCGAGCGTGGCAGCGACGATTTCAGGGAGTAGGTGGTAGCTAGTGGGAATGCGTGATCGTGAATGTGGGATGGAGATACAGGTTTGGTTGTTAACGCTATTTACTAATCTGCCATTATTTTATTTTAATTAAAATTAAAATTCAAAACTTCTAATTAGCATAACTTTTTCGTACGAGCTCAGATTTGGACATGGTTTTCTTTGTTGCGATCGTATCAAAATTTCAGACGACAAGGAACTAGTTTAGCTACATTTTGAGATAGTTTAAATTTTGAGCTATATTTGAGTTTTAAATCGACGATAAATCAAAGGTGATTATTTTAACCCACTCAATACTAAATCATCTTATGTTGGTTAAATTAAATTTATGATATGATCAGAAATTTATTGATTGTTGTTTGGTATATTTAAATTGTCATCCAAATTTAATTTGAATTTATATTGAATTTAATTTCCATTTGAATTAATATTGAAATAGAATTGCTTATTAGATACGTGATAATGATAATTAATTAATTATTGTGATGTATTGGTTTATTTGACTAATGATTGTGATGGATACTTAATTGTTGACATTATGGATGATTTGATGTTATGTTTATTTTATACGTTGTTATCACTCTTCAAGTTCCCTCAGTTATTATTAGAAAAATCAATATGGGTTGAAATGACACATACCTGAATGATCTTATAGATTAGGAAAAATAGTTATGGGTTGAACTGATAAACTCGTGCGACTTTATGGATTTGGAAAATTGTGATTCATGATACAGGTTGAAATGATATATATCCGAAAATTTAAATTTATTGCGGATTGAAAAGATATATATCCGTATCACTTGACCATAGGGTAGAAAATTTTATACGGACACCGTTGGTCGGTTTTAAATTGTTTTCCCAAAATTATAAAGTATGTTTGATTTATAAATTTGATTTTTAAATTTAATTTAATGATTTTATTTAAAATTTATATTTGAAAAATAATTTATTTTATATGTTTTAAAAGTTTCAAGTTATAAGTTAATATATAGTCTTAAATGTAAATTTAAGATTTTAACTTATAATTTTATTTAGTTTTAGATATATATTATAAATAGTTTAAAACTTAATTTAATAAAATATTTAATATAGTTTTAATATATATATTTTAAAATTGGTTTAATGTAATAAATACAGTTTTTAAAGATGTATTTAAAATATTTAATATCGTTTGAATATTTATATATTAAATTTAATTTAATATAATAAATATAGTTTTTAAAGATATATTTAAAATTGATAAAAATATCGACTTTTATAATAACTTAATAAATAAAGGATTTCAAAAAATTGGATCTTTTTAAAGGGTTTCGTAAGGAATTTATAAAGGTTTTGTAAGAGATTTTATTATGGATTTTATAGAAAGGAATTTACAAAAGATTTTATAAGGGATTTTATAATGGATTTTTAAAAGGGATTTTACAAAAGGTTTAAAAGATTCTTTTTATAAATGGGTTTATAAAAGGAACTTGTTTAAAGGGGAAGAGTCATAAACTGTTTTAGAATTTATAAATAGCTTTATAAATGGTTTTGAAGCATATAAATAGTTTATAAATAGTTTAAAGAGAGATTTATAAATTATTTTCGAAATTGATTAAAAGAAGTCTTCCTCGATATTTACGAATATGATTATACTTTTGGAATAAGTATACGGATATCTTGATATGAAAGTATAAACTGTTTTCTAGATTTATTATTGAAAATGTTTTATAAAATGATCACGGTGTGAAATAAACGCTTGGTTATCAAAGAGACCGAAATCAAATATTGTCATACTATCTGCCAATACCGAAAACCACTTTAACAACTGTGCATGTAGTGGAGAAATCCCGAACGAAGTAGGATGGTTTGGCGAACGCTACTCGAATAAAGTAGGAGAATGATGATGGATAGCCTTGACTTTCGGGTCATAATTAAAATGACTAAAACAGAAGCAATACCGGGCCAAGTGGGGTCGCTCCCCCTATCGAGCATGCTTCATCGAAAAAATATATATTACTTTGGATTTACTTTGGTGGCACCCCTAATTTCATTATGGGAGGGTGCATGCATGTTAGACACTGGATAGGAGATGTAAAATTTCGTAAACATCTCTGAAGCCATTACACTCATATTTATTTATGTTGATTTAACTTGCATAAGATCTTTTAGTTCTGACTCGAGTGTTTTGTCTTTCATTATGCTCAGGTCAGCTTGAGATTTTCAGTGTTGAAGACATTATTTATGGAGGACGAAGACGGAGTTTGGTATTATATTATTAGTATTATTCCACTGCATCATGTTGTTCCGCTGCATTTTCCTATTATACATGATGTATTTTTAACTCTGATTTGTATTGTAAAGTGTAATCAAATGTATTTGTAAAAACAACTTCGTCAACTATTTATTTTACTATTATATTTTTTTCATTTCACTGTGAGATTCTGTGTTATGTTTTTCTTTCCTTTCTCTTATTTTACCCTATTAACAATCCTTCCTTTTAAATGGTTTGAGTTGACATGTGTGGTTTATTGTCAATTTAAACTGTCTAAAAAGGTGGATCATTACAATTGGTAGCAGAGCTTTGGTTTAGCGACAACTTAGCCTGTTCGGGGTTAAATCATTAGAGATAGGGTAGTAATACCTTAGAATGAGTTTATATGAGTGTGTGTATATGTATGGGTAAGCGTACTTGTAACGACCCGGAAATTTTAACAATTTTTAAATAACGTAATTAACTGAATTTTTTTTTTATGAAAAAACAATTAATATTTAGCAGTGAAAATTTAATATTTGGTATGCGTCTATTTAAACATAGCAAGTATCAGATTTTCATCAGAAAATATGTAAGTTAGTTCCGTTGTGAAAATTTCAGTTTGAATTTAAAATCAGTTAAATTGATGGAAATAAAATATTTTTGAAATATGAATATTTCTACATAATAATTTTTTTTATCCATTTTCTTAGTGATACGTTATATTTTGTTTCGCTAAATTTAGACTGCTCTAGCTTCGTTTATCTTATTTTCGGCATTTTAACAGCATTTTGGCAGCAGAAATCTAATTTTGATAGGATGGTCGTATCGCTGATATCCATGTACCATTCTATTCGTCTGATGGTGATGATCTCCGCATATATTCATGTGTTCATTTTGGCTCCGATACGCGATGAAATCTATGAAACGATTAGCCATATTGGTACTCGTTTTGGTTTCAATATGTCTATTTGTTTGTCCATCGGCTGAAACCGACAGCCATTTGCCATTAACGAAAATCCAACTTCTGACTTTTGTTATTCCTATCTTTTCAATATATTATCTTGTCCATTTGTACACATTCTCTTCCCTTTTTCATTTTTCTACCTTCTTTTCATTTCTGTGCTACTTATATAAAAAATTTATAAGCCTGCATACATTTGAAAATATAGTATAAAAGGAGAAGATTAATAATGTTTTCTTCCATATAACAGCCTTCAAACCTTTTAAAGTAGGCTCGCATCACCTAACACGCCTTCTACCCCATTCCCCTATAGTCGCCCATCTCCGCTTCTTTTCAGCCACACCCCCATCTCCAAGCTTCCCCGACTAAGCTTCCCTTTTTCTCAGTCATGGCTGCATCAGCCTACACCCAAGCATCAGCGACCAGAACGCCTGAAGCCATCCACCCTTCACTCCATCTACCACCTTTCCATTAGACCCGCTTGTCCATTTCCTGATCACTAGCACCACAACTCCTCCGCACGGAACATCCCAGTCACCTTGCTTCTCTCCCTTTCGTCGCCTTGCTTCAACCCAAGCACCGAACCTCCATCAACCACTCCCGAACAAGAATCCTCCAGCGACCACCACTCCATCACACTTCCTCCACATGCCTCACACCTGGCCGAATCACCACTACCACCCAAACTACCGAGACTTTCCAGACTCTGCCATCTCCTTCTTCCTCATCTCTCTCTCCTACCCAGCCCATCGCCACACCCTCGCTCCACTCCTCTCTATTCCTCCGGCCTTCACTTCCCAGATCCCGACCGTAGCTCCACATAAATGACCTTCCGCCGAACCCAATCTCCCACCACTGCCTACCAACTGTCCGACTTCCCCTCCGCCTACACAGCACGCCATCCACACCCAAAGCTACAACAAGCATTTCCCCCTCCCTAGCTGAAACCAGTAGAACTACTTTCCCCTGCAACCCTTCAAATTCGCTCTGTCACCTCTTTTATTATGTTAAGGTATATATATAATCTGTTTAGAGTTGTACATATAATTTGTTTAGATATATATATGTATATGTATATGTATGTATATATGTATATATAAGATGTTTAAAATATTTAGTAAAAGTTATGTTTATATCTTTAAAATAGATTTTTTTGTAATAGATTCAATATATACATAGCGTATATATAAAAGATCACTTATATAATTGATTTTCATCGAATCTAGTTCATAACGCTCTGCTGTTGTTTTGCGTTGTTATTTGCTTTGCTCGTGTCCGTATCAATGTGAGTGTCCGTGTCACCATCTTCACCATTATTGTCTTCTCTAGCCTCGAAAGTTGAGCGATCACTCATGATTAACATTCTTATATTTAATAAATTTAATTCACATGAAATGACGATTGAAATATGTTGTTAAATTTAAATTGTTAGTTATTTAATTGTTGAACATGATATGTTAATATTTGAAAATTGTTAACCTATGTTAATTAGTATTGGCATTAATAACCAGTTGTATATATATTAAATTTAAATTGTTAATTTTGACATATGCTTGTCATTGATATGTATGCCATTTGTTATTATTTGATTCCTCTCACACTACAAGTTGCTTGATAGTCAGGAATTCTCTATGGGTTGAAATGATACATACACGAATAACATTATAGATTTGGGAAAATCGTTATGGGTTGAAATGATAAACCCAAGCAATTTTATTAATTTTTGAATTTTAGGATTGTGGGTTAAAATGATATATACCCGTAAATATTAAATTTATTGTGGATTAAAATAATAAATATCTCTATCACATGACCATAAGATAGAATTATATACGGACACTGTTGGTCTAATTTTAAACGATTTTTAGAATTTTTGAACGGAAAATATGTGGGTTTTATTAAATATGGATTTTTAAAATATAATATAATTATTTTAATATGTGTAAAATTTAGATTTTAAATTATATGTTTGGAAATTTTGAAATTATAATTTAAGTTTCGAAAATGTAAATTTTAAGATTTTACTTATAATTTTACTATTTTAAAATATATAAAATAAGATTTCATAAAATAAAATATATTTAATAATAAGTTTTAATTCAATAAAATTTAATATAATAAGATTTAATAAAATTTAATTTAACTAATATATATAACATGTTTAAAATATTTATTTAAATTTATTTTAATATTTTAAATAGATTTTGTTTTGACTTTAATAAATAAAGGTTGGAAAGATAAGTTAAAGCTTTTTTGTAATTTGATTTATTTAAGAGCTGAATTTAACAAGTATTGGTTTGAAACTTATTGATTTTGAGATTTTAGGGGTATGATTTCATAACTTAATAACTTGATTTAGATAAAGGTGATTATATGAGTATTTCAATTTTGAATAAAATTATAATTATACATTTAATTCTGATTTAAATTTGTAATTTGAGATTTTCCTTAAATGTTATTAAACATGATTAAATGAACATTTTCAAACTTAAATAAAATTAAAGTTGGATCTTGAAAATAAATGAAATTTATCAAATTGAGTTATCGTAAATGCCTGAATATTTATACTTTGAAACCTACTGACATTGGAAGTGGATTAGATTGTAGTTCAAACCTGGATTTGAAATCAATATAGATTAAAAATGGTTTTAATGAGAATTTTAATTGAAATTGAAATTGTTGAACTAATATTGATATAAATTGAATTTTAGAACTAATGTTGATTTGAATTGATTTTTGAAATTGGAAGGAACAATTCTAATTTGAAACTATTTTTGATATAAACTCTTTTAATATGTAAACTATTTTTAATATATAAACTATTTTAATTTATAACCTATTTTAAATATATAAACTATTTTTAATCTTCAACAATTTCAATATATAAAAACCGTTTTCAATATTTAAATTGTTTATGTTGAAACTGTTATGATTTAGATTTAATGGATTTAAATGCGAATATTTTGGATATGATGTTTAAACTATTTTGTGGTTATGATTTTGGAAGTGAATATGATTTCGAAAGTGATATGATTTCGAAAGTGATATGATTTTGAAATGAATAAGATATTTTGATATGCGTTATGAACTATTTGAAATGAAGACCATGGTGTGAAATAAGCTCTTGGTTGTTAAAGAGACCGGGATCAGATTTTGTCATACTCTCTGCCAATACCAAAAACCACTTTAACAATTGTGCACGTGGTGGAGATTCCAGAACAAAGTAGGATGGTTGGAGATGATAATGTATGAGGTATTAACATAACCTTGACTCTCACGAGTTAGCTTGATATGACTAAAGCAGGAGCTATACCTGGGCCAAGTGAGGTTGCACCTCTGATCGAGAATGCTTCTTCGATTCCATTCTATTGCCTTTTGATTTGATTGGGTGCACCTTTGATTTTGGAAGTGTTTCTCGAGGTGGGTGGTAGTAGCTGTTATGCGTTACCACCAGCCCAGTTCTACAAAACGATAGAATCCTACCCTAGGCATTGCCTCGTGTGCCTTGTCACATGCATTATTGCGCCTTCTAGAATTTGGTTTGTGTTGTACATATGGAGTACTACCTGTTAGCCCATCGGTTTGGTGGAGTTTAAAGTACTGTATAGACTATAGCATTTATATAAAATGTGTTAAGGGGATATGTGCAACGTCTTGACGCTATTTTAATATTTTACTTTACTGCAGACATTATATATGTAGCATATTGTACTATGTATGTTGATAGTTCCACGGATCCTTAAGGGATGGAATCCCAACATTTTTTAAGTTATATTGCATTTCACTTGGACATTTCACTTGAGCTGATTCACTTGCATAAGAATGTTAATCTTGACTTGAGTGTTTTGTATTTCGCTTTATGCACGGATCAGACTGAGTGTCATAGCATTTGAGACTCACCTTTGGAGCTTGGAGCTTTTCTTGGAGATCTACCTTTTATCTATTCAACTTTCTGTTATTTCCAGTTGTTTTTAGACTTATCGACTTCTTTTGTATTAGTGACTACTATGTACTTGGGATTTTCTATTGTATTTTGTTTAAACTCTGATGATCTATAGTAGCTTCATAAACCACTATTTTTCTATTCCACTGCTTACTGTTGTAAAACTCCGTGTCTGTGATTGATTTATTTACTATATATGCTAAGTTTTGCCAAATATAAAATTAACAATCTATTGTTTTGAGCAATTCAAGTCCGACATATGTGGATGACTGTCAATTTGAATGGTTCGAAAATGTTAGGTCATTACAGTACTTTTTAGTGCTATAAAATGTTTTTACATTGTGTTACTATACTATGTTTAGTATTTCCAAATTTTGGTAGGTACATAGGATGCTATGGCATCGATAGGGATTTCTATACACTAAATAGGGCTGACCAACATAATATTGTTATTGAAAATAAATGAATGAAATAATTTTACCTATTATTATATTTTTTATATTAAAAAGAACAATTTTTGTAAATGTATATAGTTGTATGTGATATGTTTGTTGTTGGGAAGTGAAATTTTATAATTATTGGTTGCAAAAAAGGATTTATAAATAAAGTGAATATGAATTAGAAATTTGAGAACTTAAGTTTCAGGGTCTTGAAATTGGTTTTCAAAAGATTTTTGGAATATAATATTAGTGTTATTTGAAAGTATTTTTGGATAAATATTTTCAATGTGATGTGAAAGAAATGTTTTAAAAGAATTTTAATAGGAAATAAGTTCAGTACTCCATTCTTTTTTCGTTGGAAAATAATTTCGGTGATGACGGCCGCATCATCGACATTGATTTTTGAGTCTCAAAGTGGGGAAGCCACTTAGTAGCTTTGCTATACAGTCCTTCTGATAAACTAGTTTTAATTTTAATTTCTAGGTATGATTTGATGTACAAAATATATAAGTATATATAATTTCAAAATGATTTGAAATGAACCCCGCATTTAGTTCTTAAGTTTCTATAAATTAGGGATTTCAATTATTGTAATGAAATGAAATCTTAATTAATCTTAATAGTTGGAAACTTCTAAAATGAGAAATAAGAAATTATAAGCTAAATGAATAATGAAACTGTAAATAAATCAAAGATTAATCAGTTGTAAAGTAAAAGATAATGAAATTTAAGAAGATGTAAACTATTAAACATTTTTGTTAACTAAAATGAATAAGATAAACGTGTGTAACATTCAATTATATTCTTCAAACATATATATAACTTACCAAAAATGTTTAAAAAGTTGTAGTGTTAAATAGGAATATGTAATAGAATATTATACAAGTAAAATTTAAGTAATGAAAGTGTTCAAATGGAATTATTTCTATAAATAAGAATATTTATGTACAAGAAATGTTTTAAACATAAGTAATGTTTTTTTTGAAATGGTGATAACTAAATGAATAGTAAAAAGTGAATACCACTTATGTCAACGATTATAAACTTAAATTGATGAAATGATGTAGAAATATATTTATATTAAACGATACTACATATGAAGTAATGAATGTAAATTTATGGGTTAAGAAACTTAAGTATGAATTTATCACTAATCAATGTTAATATTAAATGTAAATTAAGTTTTATAAGTAAATAATAACTGTGAATTAAATTTTCAAAGAAACTTATATAATATTTTCAAATTGATTTATTGATGTTCTAAATAATTGAGTTGAAATAATCTATGCGAATAAATGAATGTAAACTAATAAGAGATAACTTTGTATGAATAAATTGAAAATAAATGAAATGTATGTAATACTTTAACAATGTATTCAATGATGGTTTCAAATATTGAATGAGAAATATATTATGTAAATAACCGAATGAAAATTTTACAAAAGATGACCCGGTATGAATGAGAACTGAAAATAAATGAAAGTAAATAATGTGTAAAAGAGAAACCGATTAAATAAACTTAAATAACACTTAAATTTTATGTTTTTTTGGCTTATGGGATGTTTAGGAAATGATACTTCTAATTGTCTAAGGTTGTATGAATAATCTATTAAGTAATTATCTAAGGCTTTATAGCGTAGGATACACTTGATAGTTTATTTATCATCCTTGTATGATAAAAAGTTTCTAAACTTGAACAAACCATTAGTTTTGGTTGCTATTGATGTGTGATGGATTCTTTGTTGCATATAATGGTTGTGATGTTTTATTTGAGTATGTTTTGTGTTGATTTGTTTTTGTTACTAATTGAAAAAACTAAGTATTTCTCTTTTACATAATTCTTACTCTTTGGATTATATAAATGAAATACATGTTTATGTAAGCAATAACTACTACTTTTGGTTTCATAATAAAGTTGTTTTCCTGACAAATAGGTACATTTTTGGATTACGGTTTTTGGAAAGATATTCTATTGTTTTCCACAGTTTCGGATATTTTATTATTGATATATATATATATATATATATATATATTGTAATTATTATTTTCTAGACCTATATGTACAAGAAGACTCCGCCGAATTTTTTCGTAAATTTAGGAATTAATTTTTTTTTGTAAAATTTGAGTTATTTTCAAATTTTTATTAAACTACATTACGTAAATTAATTGTTTATAAATTGATTATTTTGAAAAAAAAATCAAACTTCTTAATTCCTTCTTGTTCCTTTTCGAGGAAGAAAAGTTTTGAGTAGGGAAGAGTGTAACGACCTGTATTTTTGATAATTAAATTATAAATTAAACAAGATTTTTTGAATTTAATATTGGGAGAAATTAAAATTATATGATTTATTAATGGGAAAAATATAAAAAATATAATTTAATAACGTTGATTGAATGAAATTGACAATTGTTAATGTGATTTCAATCAATTGTAATGGTAAAACTAATTGGGAATGTAATTATAGAACTTAAATTGAAAATAATTGTATGGTAATAAGTATTTAAATCAAATGATTGAATTAATAGTGAAATTATATGTATTAAATTGAGACTAGTTAATATAGAATATGAAATCAGTTTTTGTAAGCAATTTATAAAACTTGGTTGTAAACTATAAGTTAATAGATATGAATTATTATTATAAAAAAATTGTTTTAATTATCATCTCATTAATTAATCCGTTTGAATATTGGATTGGTAATCAATAAAATTTAATGTAATTAAATATTACAGTTAATATGAGTTAAGATGATAACTGTACAATATAAATGTATAAAATGTAAACTAATGTTAATTATGTTCATAATGTAATAGTTGATTCAATAATAAGAGTGTAAATCGAAATAAAAGAATTTGATTGAAATCAAAATATAATTAACTATGGTTTAATTACAGTTGTAATTCTGAAATCAGTACTGCAACAACCCGTATTTTTCCAATAATTAAAAATATTAAATTAAATAAGATTTTGGAAAATTTAATATTGGAACAAATAATATTTATGATTTATTAATGAGAAAATAATTAGATAATGATTCAATAATGTTGTTTGAATGTTATTAACAGCTATTTTAATGTAATTTCAATCAATTGAAATAGTTGTAAAGTTAATTGGTTATAATTGTTAACTAGGAATAAATTATTGGCGAAGTTAATGTAATTTAATATTACAATTAATTTGAAATAAGATGATAACTTAAGAATATGAATGTAATAAAATGTAAACTAATGTTAATTATATTCATAAGATAATAGTTGATTTAAAAGTTAGAGGAAAAATCCAAATAAAAGAATTTGATTGAAATTTAATTATATTTAACTAGATTTTATTTAAGTTGTAATTAAACATTATAATTAGTGTAAGATTTAAATATTGAATTTAACATGGAATAAATTATTTTAAAAGATTTTAAAATTTTTGTGTAATAAGAAATGGTGAAAATTGTTGACTATTAAATTTGAATTTAAAAGTGATTAGATTAATTTAATTGTAACAACCCGGATATTTTAACGGTTTTAATTAATTTAATTTATTGAATTTGTGTGAAATTTAATTAAAAAGAAATAAATAAAATAAAATTTTAAAATATAAATTTGATATTTGGAATGTGTCCAGTTAAACATAGCAACTGGTAAATTTTCGTCCGAAAATATGAAAGTTTATTTCGTGCGTAAATTTACTTCAATTTAATCAGTTAAAAAAGGGATGAAAATAAAAAAATTTCGAAACCTAAATATTTTTACATAGAAAAATTCTAAACCGTCTTCTGAGCAAGATGCCATTTTTCGTTTTTCCAAATTCGGACTTCTTTAGCTCCGTCGATCTTATTTTTCAGCGTTTTTCTTGCATTTTCCGCTATTAGAAAAATCGAATTTTTAAAATTCAAATCGTACCACTGGCATCTATATACCGTTTTGATCGTCTCGTCGTGCTGATCTCTAGGTATATTCAATTGTCAAATTCGGAGTCTGGTGTACGTTGCACTTTGCGTAACGCCTATTGTATCGGTACCGGCTCGTGCCTTTTGGTTTTTGTGACTTTCTAGATCCACAGTGTAAACCAATGGGTACTATCACTTATTATTTTCAGAGAAAAATAATACGCGACTCTTACCATTTCGACCCTTTAATATAAAAGTTGCTTTTGGCTGTTCATTTTCTTTCGGTTCACTGTTCACTGCTGCGTTTTTCTCTTTGTTCCTCTTCTTCCCATTTACTTTACATATTTGTCCACCTGCTTCTTTGCTTTCACAATCACCTCTCCTTATTCCTAGCAGTTCACCTTGTTCCCGAGCCCACCCCGCATCATAGTCTGCCACTTTTCCCTCATCACCCAAGTGACCCATCCCTTCAATCGACCCAGCTACCTCATTCCCTCTCTCCTCCATCTTCGGCCTCACCTGAAACCGAAGCTCGGCCACCCCATCTCCTTTCCCTTCCCACCGTGTCTCCAATCAACTGTAGCAACCCGCATATTTAACGATTTTATATTTAAATGTTTCATTTAAATATAGCGTCGTTAGTCGGATTTAGGTCCGAAATGTTACTTTCTGCAAATGGCCGGATTGGGACTCGAAACCATTTTCATTGGTTCCAAAATGGCGTTTGCGATCTTTTTGAGTATAAGCTTTGATATGTTTGGAGTAAGTTGAATTTTTGTAACGTTTTCTAATTGGGTTTTGGGTTTGGGTTCAACCCATTTGTTAGTTTAAACCCCTAACTCATCCCTCTCTTCATCCATTCACCCTCATTTCATTTCTTAAGCTTAAGAAAACTGAAAATGGTGGAAGGGAAGAGGAAATAGAAATTCCAAGCCCTAGTCTTCTTGCAACTTGATTTCTTGCTCCAATATCAAAGTGAAGCCATTGATAAGCTCCTCTTCATCTTCTCTATCTCTTTCTCTCTTCAATCTTAGAAATTTCCTAAACCTAACTTAGGAAAATACTTGTTTTATTCTTAGAATGAAGCTAGTAGAGTTGAAGTGGAGATTTGTTGGTCTTCTCCTTGCAAATTGAACTCCTTCTTCTTTGTTTTGAATTAAAAGGTGAGTTTTGAACTCACATCTACTTCTATTGATTTCATTGATGTTGGGTATGAATTCCTAGCACTTGTTCATATGCACTTGCTTTTGGTTTGGATTGAATTGGAGAATATCCAAATTTTTAGTGTTTGGGTTCAATTCTTTAAAGATCCTAACTTTGATGTTTGAACATGTTTTTGGTGGCGAATCAGAGAGCTAATGGAGCTGGGGTATCAATTGGCTAAGGCTCCTTAGATCCATTGCTCGACCGGTCGCGTTTTGGTCGAGTTTGCACTTCATTGAAAAAGGGCAGGAACTGCAGAAATTTGCAGTTCGTCCGACCGAGCCCTGTAGCCGGTCGGCCGACCTGCTATCCCGAGTTTTCTTTTATTTTCTGCATCTAGCCAGCCGACCGAGCTCTGTAGCCGGTCGACCGACCTGCTCCTATTTTGCTGTTTTGCCTATTTTTTTCTCATTTTGATTGGTTTTTCAAATTTTATCGATTCAAGTTGGTTTTTGCTGGTTGTCATTGTATCTTTTGGCTTTGATAACTTATTTTTGACTTCACTCACGGGTTTTCATAAATAATCCCTCTAAATCGTATTAAAAGTTTCTTTCTCCAATTCTTAAATTCTATTTAAAACGCACATACACAATTTCGTACTTCGAGCGGAGTGGAAGAGAGATTAAATGGTTAGGTAAAACACGGACTATGAATCTGTGCGTTTATCTTTCCGATTAGTCCCCGACCTATTCGATTGATCGTTTTGGCCTTTTGGTCTGGTTTACCGATGAAACGAGGTGAACTCTGTAATGCTTTGAGCGTGAAATTTACTAACGGATAGTAAACCGTTTAGTGCGAACGAGTGGTTATGGGACTCATGTTACCACTTTTCGGATTCCTTTTTGAGAGTTATGACACATTCCGCCAGTTAGTGGTGTCCAGTACTGGGTCTTTGACCTTCACCACTACGGTTTGTTGCCTTCGGGTATGTGCCTTCGGGTTTGTTGCCCTTTAGTATCGCTTCCGATGTTGGTTGTTATGAGCCGCATGGGTGATATTGGGTTGCCCTTTAGTATCGCTTCCGATGTTGGTCGTTATGAGCCGCATGGGTGATATTGGGTTTGGTGTCTTCGGGCTCATGGATCCTTGTTTATACAGTACCGAGCTCGAGAAAATTTTCTAATGTTTCATTCATATGTATATTCCCTAGGTATCGCCCTTCGGTGTTGGTCTTTTTGAGCCGCATGATGCGTAGCGTTTACCTTGCGGAACTTGTATACCTTATTGGTATTTGTTATTGCCTTTTGGCTTGCTTTGGGATATTCTTATCCTTTGTTTCTATGAGTTGCCGATGATATGAGGCTTGTTATGTTATCATATGATTCATCTTTTGTTAGATGATTGTGTTATCTTCTTTAGAGATATTTGTTATACCTTGTAACCTTGCAGGTTTATTGTTGTTCAGTTTATCTAACTGATTTGTTTAGCTAGACTGACCCGTGTATTTTATACTCGGGTCAGACCGAGATGTTTCAGGTTAGGTGCTTTTGACTTAGCCTATTTTGCTTCCGCATGGACTATTCAGCTTGTTCCTTTTTGTTAAAGCTTTTTGTGTAGTCCTTTTTATTGTAACTTTGATATATGTATTCTTTTGACTCGTCTGTATATTGTGGTTTGCTTTACCACTTGACATGTATTATTTTGTAAACTCTGTTATGTATCTGTATATGTGTATATGATGATTACTGTTCTGTGATGTATATTACATTTGAGTTGTTATATTATGTTCTGATAGATCCTCCAACCACCTATGGTTTTGTTTTAAGTATTCATTGGATATGTCGACCTGCTTGGTAGGACTATTGTCGATGTATTCAATAGATAGTTAGAGCAAGGCTATAGATGGTCGCTCCTAACCAGCCTTATTCTTCGTGTTAGTTGACGGCATAACCCTGTCGTGTCCTTGGCTAGCGTGGGTATAGAGATGGGGCGTCACAGCGTGGTATCCGAGCTGAGTTCAGAACAAAATATGATAAACACAGAATAGATGCACGTATTACGGTACATCAAAGTGTATAAGTGATACAAATCTTTGAATCATCGTGCCTTTCTATTCCTTCTACTATCAAAAGTTAGATAGAATTTGGGAAAATACGTCTAGGAATGTATTTTATTCCGTAGTATTCCATCTTGGATTATTTTAATCTTGTTCTTATCTAACTTTCAGCGTATGGCTGAAAGAGGCAGGGGACGACTTTCGGATGCTGGGCAATCCAGTGGTTCACATCCGGATGGCGTTTATATGTCTGCCGATCAGTTTTTGAAATTGTTTAGCAGCACTCAGCCTCCAGTTCCTCCTCGAGTTTCTCCACCTCGCAAGTCTGCCTTTGCACGCCAGTGCAGTGATTTTGCTCATCTTGGAGGAAAGCCGTTCAAGGGCTCCGAGTCTGTTCTTGAAGTCCAATCTTGGTTTCGCACGTGCGAGCGTATCTTCTCTCGCATGGATCTTTCTGACCATGATAGAGTTATTGTAACTTCTAGCTTATTACAAGAGCGTGCTCTTGATTGGTATGAGTTTCTTGTAGCCGAGATTGATGAGTCTACTCTTTCTTGGACTCAGTTTCGGGAGCGATTTGAACTCAAATTCGTTCCTGAATCTGAAAAAGTTTTATTGACCCGTCGCTTCCTTGAGTTGAAGCAAGGGAAATCTTCTATTTCTGAGTATGTTGCATCATTCGAGGCTTTATCTAAGTATGGTCTTGAATTCATTAGCACTTCTTATAAGAAGAATCTGAAGTTTGTTTCTGGTCTTAAGAAATATCTTAAGAAGTCTTTATTGCTCCAGCTTAAGCTTTCTTTTGAGGAGTTGGTTGATTCGGCACTTCATCTCGAGACCGTCGAGAAGGAGTGTGATAGTGATGTTGATGTTGAGGTTTCCAAGAACCCCAACAAGAGGCCGATTCCATTTCAGAAGAAGCCTTTTCCTTCTAAGAAGAAGAAGACTGGTGGTCCTAGCTCTCAGCCTCAGTCTTCCGGAACACCTTTCATTCGGAATTGTTTCAATTGTGGTTCTCCTGATCATATTATTCGAGCTTGTCCTAAGCCTCTCTTCTGTCGTTATTGCAAGAAGGAAGGTCATCATGTTACAGCTTGCCCTACTGTTCCGGCTGGTGCCAAGTCTAGCAGGCTTTATGCTGCTAAGGCTTCTAAAGGTCCTTCTCAGCCCAAAGGTATATCTCCATCTATTTTGGAAGGTTCTATTTTATTTCATGATCATAGTATTCGAGTTCTTTTCGATACAGGTGCTTCACATTATTTCATATCGAAAAAGCTCGTTGATGATTTATCTTTGGATGTTTCTTGTTTGGTTACTTCATTGAGGATTGCGAATCCTATTGGGGGATCCGCGACCCTTAGCTTGCTTTGTGTTGATCTTGAGATTGTTTTATGTGGCTTTTCTTTTCGTGCAAATCTGCACGTTATTTCTTGTCTGGAATTTGGTATGATTTTGGGAATGGACTGGCTAGTGAGATATGATGCCAGGATTATTTGTTCGGAGAGAATTATATATCTTCGACATCCGGATTCGCCTACTCAGTTATCTCTTATTCTTCGGGATGTGGATAATTCCGAAATGGCTTTATATTCTCTTGACTCGCGAGATGATAATGATATATCTCATATTCCTATTGTTTGTGAATTTTCTGATGTTTTTGAACCTGTTTCGGGTTTGCCACCCAAGCGGGCAATTGAGTTCCGCATTGATCTCATTCCAGGCGCGCAGCCAGTTAGTCGTCCTCCCACGAGAATGTCTACAAGGGAAAATGAGGAACTCAAGAAGCAGCTTTTAGAGCTTGAGTCCAAGCAGTTGATTCAGTCTAGTTTTTCTCCGTGGGGATCCGCGGTTGTCTTCGTGAAGAAGTCTGATGGAACTCTTAGGCTTTGCATTGACTATCGCAAACTTAATGAGTTAACCATCAGGAATAGGTATCCATTGCCTAGGATCGATGAAATGTTCGATCTATTGAGTGGTGCTAAGGTCTTTTCTCATCTAGACCTTGCCACGGGTTTTCATCAGTTACGAGTCGCGGAGGATAGCATACCTCTTACCGCTTTCCGCACTCGTTATGGTTCTTTTGAGTGGCTCGTTATGCCGTTCGGTTTGACGAACGCTCCTGCTTTCTTTGTTGATCTCATGAATCGAGTATTTCGGGAATATCTCGATAAGTTCGTTCTTGTGTTCATTGATGATATCCTTATTTATTCTAAGTCTAAAGCTGAGCATGCTAATCACTTGAGAATTGTATTGAGTACTCTTCGTCGTCATCAGCTTAGAGCCAAATTCTCCAAGTTCCATTTTTGGGAGAATAAGGTTAAGTTCTTACGCCATGTTATATCTTCCGATGGCATTTCTGTCGATCCCTCAAAGATCGAAGCCATCCAGAATTGGAAGAGGCCTGAGAATGTTCATGAGATTCGTAGTTTCCTTGGATTGGCGGGTTATTACCGTCGGTTCGTTAAGGATTTTTCCCATGTTGTGCTTCCTCTTACTTGCCTTACTCGGAAAAGCA
The DNA here is from genome assembly GCA_030765085.1 of Allium cepa. Taxonomy (NCBI): domain Eukaryota; kingdom Viridiplantae; phylum Streptophyta; class Magnoliopsida; order Asparagales; family Amaryllidaceae; genus Allium; species Allium cepa. Next base: position 662,759,992 of record CM060934.1, on the reverse strand, counting down.
TTCGTTTTATTTGGTCCGACAAGTGTGAAGCTTCCTTTCTGACATTGAAGGAGCTTCTCACTAATGCTCCTATTTTGGCGGTTCCCGAGGGGAATCATGATCTTGTTGTCTACACCGATGCTTGTGGTAGTGGTCTCGGTGCTGTTCTTATGCAGAAGGATCGGGTAGTTGCTTATGCTTCTAGGAAACTGCGTCCGAATGAAGTTCGCTACGCCACTCATAATCTTGAGTTAGCCGCCATTGTCTTTGCCTTGAGGATTTGGCGACACTATTTGTTGGGCGAGCACTTCATTCTTTATACCGATTATAAATCCTTGAAGTATTTTTTCACTCAGAAGGAACTCAATATGAGACAACAGTGTTGGCTTGAGTTTCTTGCTTCCTTTGACTTTGATATCCAGTATACCCCTGGTAAGGGTAATCGTGTTGCAGATGCGCTTAGTCGCAAACATTCGGCTGCTATTTCTATGATGCTTGTCGAATGGAATGTTCTTGAGACTCTATCTTTTTGTGAAATTCGGGATCGAGGTTCATCTTTTGATACTCCTATTCTATTATTTAGTTTGGGAGCTCGACCTATTTTATTGGATCGTATTGCCGGTGCCCAACGACGTGATCCTGATTTGTTGCATCTTATTCAGCTTTGTGAGTCTGGATCCTGTGATGAGGCGTTGCGGGATTTCAGCATTGATTCTCATGGGTGTCTTCGCAAGAAGAACCGTCTTTTTGTGCCTTCTGATTTTGCGCTTAGGCATGACATTCTTGATGACTGTCACCGTTCTAAGTATACCATTCATCCTGGTAGTAGTAAGATGTATGCCGATATGCATCGTCTTTATTATTGAGAAGGCATGAAGCGCGATGTGGCGAGTTATGTGAGTAATTGCATAACTTTTCAGCGTATTAAGGCCGAACATCAGCGTCCTTCGGGTCTTCTTCAGCCTCTTGAGATTCCATTGTGGAAATAGGATCAGATTTCTATGGATTTCGTTGACGGCCTACCTCATTCGAGATCAGGTCATTCTAGCATTTGGGTTATTGTTGATCGCCTCACTAAGTCTGCTCATTTTGTCCCTATTAAGTCTAATAGGACTGCTTCGCATTTGGCTAAGTTGTATGTTAAGAAAATCGTGAGACTTCATGGTGTTCCTAGTTCTATTGTGATTGATCGTGATCCTTTATTCACGAGTCATTTTTGGAAGAGTCTTCAGCAAGCTTTGGGAACAAAGCTTAATTTTAGTACAGCTTATCATCCGCAGTCTGACGGACAGGCTGAACGGGTGAATCGTATCTTGGAAGATCTTCTCCGTATTTGTATTTTTGATTTCGGTGGTAGTTGGGAGGACCATCTACCTCTTGTAGAGTTCTCCTACAACAATAGTTTTCAGTCTAGTATCGGTATGGCTCCTTTCGAAGCCTTATACGGAAGGCCATGTCGATCTCTTTCTTGTTGGTTGGAATTTGGGGAGAAGCTTATTCTTGGTCTAGATTTTGTTCGTGATTCTTCCGAGAAGATTGATCTCATCCGGTTGAGAATGAAAGAGGCACAGAGTCGCCGGAAATCCTACGCTGATAGCCGTAGGAAGCCTCTCGAGTTTTCGATTGGTGATCTTGTTTTTATTCGTGTTTCTCCTTTGAAAGGGGTTATGCGTTTCAGTACGACTGGGAAATTGGCTCCTCGCTTTATAGGACCATTTTCTATTACTGAACGTATTGGCCCTGTGGCTTATAGAGTTTCACTTCCTGCTCATCTATCTGGCATTCATGACGTGTTTCACGTCTCGCAACTTCGGAAGTGTCTTCGGAAGTCGGATTCTGTTATTACTTCTCCTTATTTGTTAGAGCTTGAGGTCTCACCGGATTTATCTATTGTACAGCAACCTATTCGCGTACTTGACACGGAGGTGCGACACCTTCGGAACAAGGACATGCCGCTCGTTAAAGTTCAATGGTCCGCTAATCCCAATGACTGTACTTGGGAACCAGAGAGTTTATTGAGCGATTTTATCCGGGTTTTCTATCTTTGCTTGGGAACGGTGAGTATATCCTTTTGTCTCAAGCTTATTTTCTTTCCTTTTCTTTTGAAGGTTGTATGTGTGTAGTTGTTACAAATATCGTCTCTAGGAATTGTGGGGACGCAATTTTGTAAGGAGGGGAGATCTGTAGCAACCCGCATATTTAACGATTTTATATTTAAATGTTTCATTTAAATATAGCGTCGTTAGTCGGATTTAGGTCCGAAATGTTACTTTCTGCAAATGGCCGAATTGGGACTCGAAACCATTTCCATTGGTTCCAAAATGGCGTTTGCGATCTTTTTGAGTATAAGCTTTGATATGTTTGGAGTAAGTTGAATTTTTGCAACTTTTTCTAATTGGGTTTTGGGTTTGGGTTCAACCCATTTGTTAGTTTAAACCCCTAACTCAGCCCTCTCTTCATCCATTCACCATCATTTCATTTCTTAAGCTTAAGAAAACTGAAAATGGTGGAAGGGAAGAGGAAATAGAAATTCCAAGCCCTAGTTTCTTCTTGCAACTTGATTTCTTGCTCCAATATCAAAGTGAAGCCATTGGTAAGCTCCTCTTCATCTTCTCTATCTCTTTCTCTCTTCAATCTCAGAAATTTCCTAAACCTAACTTAGGAAAATACTTGTTTTATTCTTAGATTGAAGCTAGTAGAGTTGAAGTAGAGATTTGTTGGTCTTCTCCTTGCAAATTGAACTCCTTCTTCTTTGTTTTGAATTAAAAGGTAAGTTTTGAACTCACATATACTTCTCTTGATTTCATTGATGTTGGGTATGAATTCCTAGCACTTGTTCATATGCACTTGCTTTTGGTTTGGATTGAATTAGAGAATATCCAAATTTTTAGTGTTTGGGTTCAATTCTTTAAAGATCCTAACTTTGATGTTTGAACATGTTTCTGGTGGCGAATCGGAGAGCTAATGGAGCTGGGGTATCAATTGGCTAAGGCTCCTTAGATCCATTGCTCGACCGGTCGCGTTTTGGTCGAGTTTGCACTTCATTGAAAAAGGGAAGGAACTTCAGAAATTTGCAGTTCGGCCGACCGAGCCCTGTAGCCGGTCGACCGACCTGCTATCCCGAGTTTTCTTTTATTTTCTGCATCTGGCCAGCCGACCGAGCTCTGTAGCCGGTCGACCGACCTGCTCCTATTTTGCTGTTTTGCCTATTTGTACTCATTTTGATTGGTTTTCAAAATTTTATCGATTCAAGTTGGTTTTTGGTGGTTGTCATTGCATCTTTTGGCTTTGATAACTTATTTTTGACTTCACTCACGGGTTTTCATAAATAATCCCTCTAAATCGTATTAAAAGTTTCTTTCTCCAATTCTTAAATTCTATTTAAAACGCACATACACAATTTCGTACTTCGAGCGGAGTGGAAGGGAGATTAAATGGTTAGGTAAAACACGGACCATGAATCTGTGTGTTTATCTTTCCGATTAGTCTCCGACCTATTCGATTGATCGTTTTGGCCTTTTGGTCTGGTTTACCGATGAAACGAGGTGAACTTTGTACTGCTTTGAGTGTGAAATTAACTGACGGATAGTAAACCGTTTAGTGCGAACGAGTGGTTATGGGACTCACGTTACCACTTTTCGGATTCCTTTTTGAGAGTTATGACACATTCCGCCAGTTAGTGGTGTCCAGTACCGAGTCTCTGACCTTCACCTTTACGGTTTGTTGCCTTCGGGTATGTGCCTTCGGGTTTGTTGCCCTTTAGTATCGCTTTCGATGTTGGTCGTTATGAGCCGCATGGGTGATATTGGGTTGCCCTTTAGTATCGCTTCCGATGTTGGTCGTTATGAGCCGCACGGGTGATATTGGGTTTGGAGTCTTCAGGCTCATGGATTCTTGTTTATACAGTACGGAGCTCGAGCAAATTTTCTGATGTTTCATTCATATGTATATTCCCTAGGTATCGCCCTTCGGTGTTGGTCTTTTTGAGCCGCATGATGCGTAGCGTTTACCTTGCGGAACTTGTATACCTTATTGGTATTTGTTATTGCCTTTTGGCTTGCTTTGGGATATTCTTATCCTTTGTTTCTATGAGTTGCCGATGATATGAGGCTTGTTATGTTATCATATGATTCATCTTTTGTTAGATGATTGTGTTATCTCCTTTAGAGATATTTGTTATACCTTGTAACCTTGCAAGTTTATTGTTGTTCAGTTTATCTAACTGATTTGTTTAGCTAGACTGACCCGTGTATTTTATACTCGGGTCAGACCGAGATGTTTCAAGTGAGGTGGTTTTGGACTTAGCCTATTTTGCTTCCGCATGGACTATTCAGCTTGTTCCTTTTTGTTAAAGCTTTTTGTGTAGTCCTTTTTATTGTAACTCTGATATATGTATTCTTTTGACTCGTCTGTATATTGTGGTTTTCTTTACCACTTGACATGTATTATTTTGTAAACTCTGTTATGTATCTGTATATGTGTATATGATGATTTACTGTTATGTGATGTATATTACATTTGAGTTGTTATATTATGTTCTGATAGATCCTCCAACCACCTATGGTTTTGTTTTAAGTATTCATTGGATATGTCGACATGCTCGGTAGGACTATTGTCGATGTATTCAATAGATAGTTAGAGCAAGGCTATAGATGGTCGCTCCTAACCAGCCTTATTCTTCGTGTTAGTTGACGGCATTACCCTGTAGTGTCCTTGGCTAGTGTGGGTATAGAGGTGGGGCGTCACATCAACCGTGCACAACTACCACCACCTAACGCACCTCCAACCAAGCAACAACCCAAGTGTCGGGCCGCTGCCGGACCCACTCTCCACTGTCGAGCACGTAGATTCACTTCCGTCCCTCTTCATGTTGGCCGCAACCATCTCCTTCAGCTCATCTACATATACAAGCTAGCTCTTCCCATTGCGCGCAATCCAAGTGATAACTGTGTACGATAGCTATATATATATATATATGTTTTAGGTCTGTAGAGTATAGGTTATAGCAGTATGGTTTTATAAGTATGATATACAATATTAAATTTAAAGTATGTTACAGACTTTGTTAGTATATATATATGTCATACATTCACTATATATTAGTTTTACAGTTGTATATACTTTAAATATATATTATTTATTAATACAGATTAGTTCATATTTATAGTTTTATGAAAGTAATATGTTTGGAAGTTATATAGTTATATATCAGATCAAGTTTTAAATATATATATGTAAATTTGTCGAATGTGTATATTATGTAATAATTTATGTAAATTATACCATATTATGATTATAACCTGCTATCAAAACTGTTATATAGGTCAGGTATTGTTTATAATATTATGTTTATATTAGGATGTACTGTGTAGATAGCTTATAGTACAAATTTTAAAATACTAGATGTTGATTATATATATGTTGAACAATTTATAGCCTGTGAGTTTATTATAATACTTAGTTACTTGAAGTCAAATTTTATGTATGGTTTGCCTGTCCACATTTACATAAAAAGGGTCACGGAAATGGTATATTATTTTATAAATCTAATATATATAGAGTTGTAAGTATATGTTATGTATATACGTAGCTTATAATATAAATTTACTAAGATTGTGCGTATTTGCTTTGAAATTTGATTTTTGAAAACAAGTGGGAGTTTTAAATCAAAGAAAGTTGGTTTTAATATATTTATATTATATAGTTATGTCAGTTTGTATACATTATGTATACTGCATACTTGATTTTATCAGTGCTTATTAATATATAAGTTAAGTGAAATTTAGTTTAGGTGAACTGCAAACTGTGTTATATATTTGACGTCTGTTAACTTGCGTTTATAATTGTTTACATCGATACTGTATATATATGATAGTAGTTATGAAAGTTGTTAAATATATTAGTAATGAATTAGTTTTATATGTATTTGGGTCGGTTGGGTTTTTTTTGGGTACATAGTTATATTTAAAAATGTTATATAGATGGTGCATGTATACTTTGCCTTTTGGGAATAGTACAACAAGTTATTCTTGTGATATAGGCTACTCATATATATAGATAGATGTTATTTTATATTAAAGTTAAATTATTGATTTGAAATAAATATGTATGTTTTATTTTAACATGTGATTAAATTTAGAATATGGTTTTATAAATATATATATATATATATATATAGTTATATACAAGTGCATTTATACCAATTATCTTCATCGATTTAGCTCTGATTTGTCCCATAAACTCCTGTTCTCAGGTTTGATCGTTGAATTCGTGCCCATTTTGCCTTGCTTCGATTCGTAATTCAATTTCAGTACCGTATCAGTGTGCGTATCCATGTCATCTTCTGTATTCTCTAGCCTCGAAAGGTGAGCAATCACTCACGATTAATGTTCTTTTATTTATTAAATTTGATTTCAATTGAAACGACAATTGAAATATGTTGCCGTTAGTTATTTACACTATTATATATGCTATTACCTGTATCAGTTCACCTGTGATATCTGACACCATTATCTGTTATTTATGCAATGATAATCCAGTTTGGTTGATAATTGATTGATTGTTTGTTGCTTATATTGGACGTTAAATTGAAATGTATAAAGTGATAAATATGACACAATTGAACTTGTCGTAGGATAGTTAAAATTTGAATCGACATATGTGTCGAACTGGATTAGTTAAATTTGTAAAATCTGACACCTTAAATGTTTAATTATTTGACACGTAGAAAATGGTTAATTACCCTTGAACCATTTGAATTTGTTGTTGTATTAATTGATGAAGTATGAAATTTGAATAATGGATGTAAAGTGTAGAACCGTATAAAATAATTAGTGTAATAATCCGTAATCTACATGAAATGATAGTGTAGATTCTAGAAATAATTAAATTAATTTGCACAAAGAACAATGTGAATTAATACGATTATTTCGGGATTATTTAAATTAAGTATTGCATTGTTATTGATTGTTGTTATTGCTTGTTTATTTACTTTGACATCATCCCAGTTATCACACTACAAGTTCCCTTTGCTATGCTTTGATTGTTGAATTGAAATGGAATCGGGTTGAAACGATAAATACCCAAATGAACTTGACTTAGGATAGAGACTTAAATAAAACCCGATTGGTCAAAATTGATTTTAAAATAAAATAGTGATTTTATTCGAATAAAGAATAAGGTTTGGAATGAAGTTGGAATTTGAATTTTGATGGAAGGAAATGTAAATATTTAATAATCTGAACAAAATATTAATAAAGTAACTTATGAAAGAACGTTGTTTAATTTAAGAAATGATTAAATTAAGTTTTGAAATTATTTAATAATTAAGTTCTGAAATTATTTAATAATTAAGCTTTGAAATTGTTTAATAATTAAGTTTGGAATTATTTAATAATTAAGATTGGAATTATTTAATAATTAGGTTTTGGAATTTAATTGATAATTAAAATTTGAAATTATTAATTAAGTTTTGAAATTATTTAATAAGTAAATAAAATTGAATTATTTGATAATTAAATAAAATTTGAATTCTGTGATAAGAGAAACTGAACTTTTGAATAAGTGAATTTTGAACTTCGTTAATAAATAAAATTGGGTTTTCTTTATTTATTAAGTTTTGGAAAATTATTTAAGTAGGTTAATAAGTAAAATTGAACTTCTTGAATAAGTGAAATTGAGTTTCTTTATTTATTTGAGTTTTGAAATTTGTAACTAAGTAAACAAATAATTGAAATTGAATTTCTTATAAGAAATAAATTGTGATTTATTGGAATTAATGAAAGACTTGGAATTTTAAAGAATTTGATTTGACGAATTTAATTTAATTCAATTTGTAGGTTTTGAGATAATGGAATTGAACTTAAGTAATTGATTTAATGAATTGGAAATTAAATATAAATTGTTTTGAATGATAAATTTACTTAAAAAATATTGAATAAAATCGATAGATGAATTTAAATTGATTTGAATGTTAAAATAATTAATTTAAATGTTTTCGGAATGAAACTTATATACGAACTTGATTCAATAATTGAACTGTTTAAATTAAAGATTGAATGTGAATTATAAGATTTTGAAATGATAATTTGGAAGTTTTAAACGTAATTATGGAAATTGATATAGAAGACGAATGAAATGTTGGTTTACAAATTCTAATTGAAATTGAATTTTGATTTGGTTTTGAAATATATATAAACGACCAATCAGTGTAATAATTACGAAAGTTATTAAAGAAACCGGAATCGGTTATGGATATACTCTTTATCTAAACCGCAAACCACTTTAATAACTATAAGCGGAGTGTGATCCAGAATGAAGTGGTTGGAATGATGTACGTGATGACTGAAGAAAGAGAATGATAATGGATAGCCTTGACACATGTCAAATTGGAAATGACTAAAACAGGAGCCGTGCCGGGGGTTAGCTTCTTCGAGCGAACACACTTCTTCGTAAACTACTCATTATTTGTTATTGATTGGTGCACCCTCGGAATTTCTGGAGCGTTGTTTCGCGGTGTTGCGATCGTTGCGGCGATGAGTTTTCACCAGTCCGGATCAGGCAAACGGTAGTTTCACTACCTTGGGTGTTTCCTCATGTGCCTTGTCATACTTGTATCCCTATATAGCAACCACTACGAATTTGTTTTGTGTTATACCTATGGAGTACTCCCTGATATTCCACTAGTTTACGGTGGAGTTTACTGTGCTGTATAGACTATAACACTTATATAAAATGTGATAAGGGGGATAATGGTAACGCCTTAACACTATTTTGATATTTATATTACTGATAGGCATTATCTATTTAGCGTACACTACTACATAGTAGATAGTTTAACGGATCCTCAGAGGATGGTTATTCCAACGTCCTGTGAGTTACTTGTATTTCAATTGTTATTCCACTAGAGTTGGATTTATTGATATAAGAATGTTAATCTTGGCTCGAGTGTTTTGTGTTTTGCTTTACGCTCGGGTCAGACTGAGTGGTTCAGCTTTTGAGACTCACCTTTGGAGTTGGAGCTTCGCCTGGAGATCTAGCTATCTATCCAGCTTTTAGATATTCAGTTGATTCCAGTGATGTATTCTTATTATTGTATTTGACTATTGTATTCAAGACTTCTATGTAATTTATTTAACTCTGTTATATATATAGTAGCTTCATGAGCTACTACCTTTTGCTTCCGTTGCATATTATTACTCTGTGTCTGTGATTCTGTGATTATTTATTTACTGTATATGTTCAGTTTTGCCAAATTTAAATTAACAATTCGGTATTTTAAATTATTCAAGTCCGACATGTGCGGATGTGAATGGTCCAAAATAGCGGGTCATTACAGTTGATATCAGAGCTTTTGGTAGCTCTAGGCAAAACTCAGCATATTGGGTAAATGTATCTACATAATTACTCTCATTCGAGTTTCAATCTCTTCCTTTTGACTCTATTCCTTTAAATTTTGGAACGTTTCCCTGCGGTTCTAAAATTCATTCGTGTCCCTCACTCTTTGTCTTCTTTCAATTTTTGAGCATTCCATAACTCCACTTCGAATGATCCTTATAATGAATCGGCGGTCTCGCCAATCTTCGAATTAATTGTAAATGGGTGAAACTCCTCTACAATAGGCATTGATTTACCGGAGATTTCTGTATCCTCGGTTTACGATGCGATCTATCTCCTGCTATACCTAAATTATATTCTTAAGATCGAATGTTGATGTACCTTGAAATTCAGCATCGATCTTATTCTTGAAGTTACGGTCAACCCGGTTAAGGTTGCCCGTGAATTAAATAAGCTTATCCATCTCCCGATTCTGTTAATTGAATTATCTTATCTTCTGTTTCGAACATATTATCGAATCAAAATTCTCTTTGATTTGACTTCCATCAAATTTGAATCTTTATACTTATTTTGAAATCATCCTTGTATCGTCGAACGAGGAAATGTATTTGTAAATTAATTTTAAAATGTTTTATATATATTGTGTTGTTTGAGTTATTGATGTTGATTTGGATTTTCGATCGATTCGTCTGATCAACGCTATCGATAGAATTTCTAAAACACTTGAGCATAGCAAACTGACACAATATTGCTTCGAGTTTAGTAAATAAAATAATATGGAATGATTTTATCATATATACGTATAAATTTTTCTGAAATTAAAACGTTAATGAATCTGTTGTCCGTAATGTTAAAAATTTAATTTTCATTTATTGTTTTATAAATCATTTACTATTTCATAATATAAATATAATGAATTTATATAACTTGGTTATAATTTGATTTGGAATTTGAAATGTGTTTAAATTATAACTTGAGAATTTAATTTCCGATGATTTCAAACTTTGATTTGAAAGTTTTAAAGTGTATAGTTCTCAAATTGAAATCATTTCAAAGGGTTAAACGATTAAATTAGAGCTCTCCTATTTTGTCGCTGGAAAATAATTTCGGTGATGGTGGCTGCATCATCGACGTTCATTTTCGAGTTTCGAAGTGGAGAGACTATTCTGTAGCTTTGCTACGGTTTGTTTTGAAAAATAAATTGATTTGAATTTCTTAAGTATGGTTTGATGTGTAATATATATTGATATATGATTTAAATCTGATTTGATATATTATATATATTTATTTATCTCCAGATAAATTTGAAGTTACTCGAAAATTTAATTCTTAAATTTATGTTAAAGGATAATTTCAAATATAAAATGAAATCGGAAATTTGAATAAAAATTTAAGACTGAATAATTAAATTAGAAAATTTAACTTGTACAATACTCAATTGCGTTATATATAACTTACCTAAATTTTCAAAAATTAATTATGTAATTGAATATTGCACAGTATAAAATGATGTTAAAAGATTTTTTTTTTAAATAAAATTTGAGTGGGTATAATAGATGTTTTACACTTAAATTATAGTTATAAAAAGATTAATAGAGGCAAATAGAACAATAAGTTGATGGAATAATATATAATATGAAATATTGTTAAAGGAATTGATTTAAATTTGAGTAGGTCATAATAGGTATAAATATACTCAATAATGTGATAAGATATATTAAGTGAAATAATTTGGAATAAAGAAGAATTAAATTTGTCGAATAAAATATGATTATTAATTTTAGAAATTTTTTAATACAGGATAATTGGATAATAAGATAATGAATAAATGATATAAATAAATTTTTGCTTTGAAGAATTAATACCTTAGAAATTTAATCAATTAATGAAATACTTTGAATTTAAATTCAATTATTGAATATTAATTTGATTTAAATCGAAATTTATAGTTTGAACTAACAAATTTAAATTTAATGAATGTTATTGATTTAATACGAACGGATTTAAACCAATTAGTGAATATTAATCTGTTTAAATCGGAATTTATATGGTTTAGATTAATTATTTATTTTGTTTCCAATCTAGTTTCCTTTCTGGTTGACTCTATTCTCCCACCTCTTTTCTTTTCGAGGACGAAAAGTTTTGACTAAGGGAGAGTGTAACTATCCGGATATTTTAACTGTTTTAATTAATTTAATTTACTAAATTTGTGTGAAATTTAATTAAAAAGAAATAAATAGAATAAAATTTTAAAATATAAATTTGATATTTGGAATGCGTCCAGTTAAACATAGCAACTGGTAAATTTTCGTACGAAAATATGAAAGTTTATTTCGTGTGTAAATTTACTTCAATTTAGTCAGTTAAAAAGTGATGAAAATAAAAAGTTTTCGAAAGCTAAATATTTTTACATAGAAAAATTCTAAAACGTCTTCTGAGCAAGACGCCATTTTTCATTTTTTCAAATTCGGACTTCTTTAGCTCCGTCGATCTTATTTTTCAGCGTTTTTCTTGCATTTTCCTCTATTAGAAAATTCGAATTTTTAAAATTCAAATCATACCACGGACATCTATATACCATTTTGATCGTTTCTCCGTGCTAATCTCAACGGTATATTCAATTGTCAAATTCGAAGTCCGGTGTACGTTGCACTTTGCGTAACGCCTACCGTATCGGTACCGGTTCGTGCCTTTTGGTTTTTGTGACTTTCTATATACACAGTGTAAACCAATGGGCACTATAACTTATTATTTTCAGAGAAAAATAATACGTGACTCTTACCATTTCAATCCTTTAATATAAAAGTTGCTTTTGGCTGTTCATTTTATTTCGGTTCACTGTTCACTACTGTGTTTTTCTCTTTGTTCCTCTTCTTCCCATTTACTTTACAGAGATTCATATTTGTCCACCTGCTTCTTTGCTTTCACAGTCACCTCTCCTTATTCCTAGCAGTTCACCTTGTTCCTGAGTCCACCACGCATCATAGTCCGCCACTTTTCCCTCATCACCCAAGTGACCCATCCCTTCAACCGACCCAGCTACCTCATTTCCTCTCTCCTCCATCTTCGGCCTCACCTGAAACTGAAGCTTGGCCACCCCATCTCCTTTCCTATCCCACCGTGTCTCCAATCAACCGTGCACAGCTACCACCACCTAACGCACCTCCAACCAAGCAACAACCCAAGTGTTGGGCTGCTGCCAAACCCCCTCTCCACTGTCGAGCACCTAGATTCACTTCCATCCCTCTTCATGTTGGCCACAACCATCTCCTTCAGCTCATCTACATACACAAGCTAGCTCTTCCCATTGCGCGCAATCCAAATGCAGCCGACCTCTTGTTGCGTGAGTGTATAGATTCATTTATTCTTTTGTTTCGGTTGCGTGTATATATTGCTGTACATTATTTGGTTAAGAAGTGATAACTGTGTACGATAACTATATATATGTTTTTAGTCTGTAGGGTATAGGTTATAGCAGTATGGTTTTATAAGTATGATATACAATATTAAATTTAAAGTATGTTACAGACTTTGTTAGTATATATATATATATATATATATATATATATATATATATATGTCATACATTCACTATATATTAGTTTTACAGTTGTATATACTTTAAACATATATTATTTATTAATACAGATTAGTTCATATGTATAGTTTTATGAAAGTAATATGTTTGGAAGTTATATAGTTATATATATCAGATCAAGTTTTAAATATATATATATATATATGTATGTATGTATGTAAATTTGTTGAATGTGTATATTATGTAATAATTTATGTAAATTATACCATATTATGATTATAACCTGCTATCAAAACTGTTATATAGGTCAGGTATTGTTTATAATATTGTATATGTCTATATTAGGATGTACTGTGTAGATCGCTTATAGTACAAATTTTAAAATACTGGACGTTGATTATATATACATTGAACAGTTTATAGCCTGTGAGTTTATTATAATACTTAGTTACTTGAAGTCAAATCTTATGTATGGTTTGCCTGTCCACATTTACATAAAAAGGGTCATGGAAATGGTATATTATTTTATAAATCTAATATATATATAGAGTTGTAAGTATATGTTATGTATATACATAGCTTATAATATAAATTTACTAAGACTGTGCGTATTTGCTTTGAAAGTTGATTTTTGAAACAAGTGGTAGTTTTAAATCAAAGAAAGTTGGTTTTAATATATTTATATTATATAGTTATGTCAGTTTGTATACATTATGTATGCTGCATACTTGATTTTATCGGTGCTTATTAATATAAAAGTTAAGTGAAATTTAGTCTAGGTGAACTGCAAACCGTGTATTATATTTGACGTATGTTAACTTGCGTGTATAATTGTTTATATCTATACTGTATATATGATAATAGTTATGAAAGCTGTTAAATATATTAGTATATGAATTAGTTTTATATGTATTTGGGTCGGTTGGGTTTTTTTTAGGTACATAGTTATATTTAAAAATGTTATATAGATGGTGCGTGTATACTTTGCCTTTTGGAAATAGTACAGCAAGTTTTTCTTGTGATATAGTCTACTCATATGTAACAACCCGGGATTTGCATTACCGAAAAAAAAAATTAGGATTTTATTTAAATGGAGCAAATGGATTTTTGGTATAAGGATAATTTATTTAAAAATATGGACATTTTAAATAAATGGGTTTTTAAAAATGAGGCGAGGTATTATTTTGGAACAATTAAAAGTTAATGGGAAATTTAAGAAGGGGATTTGGTTAAGTATGGGTTTTTATGGCTATGTTAACACTTAAACAATTTTTATACATGTTTAGAGCCACTCTCTCTTAAGGGGTCCATTAGCCTAACCCAAACCCACTTACCATTCTATAAATCATCTCAAACTCTTAACCCTCATTCATTCCAACCCTAATCAAATTTTTTTTCCCTAAAACCCTAAACCTAAAAAATGGCCTCCATGCTTAGGAAAGCTCCATCCTCTCTTATATTGGCTTAAGCTAGTTAAAGTAAGGGAAGGTAATGCAAAAAACCCTCTTGTAATCCGTTTCTAACTCTCTTTAATTTATGGAAATCATGTTGTAACTCTTGGTTTTATGTGTTTTGGTATTTTTCTAGCTCCTTGATCATCATCTCTTAGCTTTGGTTAGTGCTATATAGGTGTTTGTTCTTTTGCTTGAAAGGAATACTAGGTAAACCCTCTCCAAATCTATGTATAAGCATCTCTTAATTCTGGAATTAGCCTAGTAACACTTGATTTGTTGTGTTGCATAAATATCAAAGCTTGTTGATTATCATTCCTTCCATTTGGACATTGCACACAAGTTGCTTGCTATATTGGTTGTGAGGTAATGCTAGCTATATCCTCATCATTTTCATGCTATAGCTAGATATATATCTATGGTATGATTTGATAGTTGTTAATGGTCATTACTAAATCATTTGAGCAAGAAAAATTGAATTAATTAGCTCATTTCTCTATGTTTTGCAAAATTCTAAAACTGATTTTTGCTGCAACTCTGACCATGAATATCTATTTCAGTATCTGATGAAAACATGCCAAATCACTTCCTAGTGATAGTTAGTATTGACATCTATAACCCCTCCAAATTTCATAGCATTAAGTGATCATTTGAATGGTGAAATCCGGGCTCAAAAACGGACGTGAATGCTGTTTTTACTGCTGGTTTCTGAGCATTTGCAGCCGGTGTGTATACTTTACTCCCTGTTTTCAGTCTTGAAACTGAAACTTTGTGACACCGCCACGGTCACATCCTTGGTCGAAATCCAACGTTTTTGGACTCGTTGGAAAACTGGAGTTCGGAACTCCATCTCTAGAAAGTTTGATTAGTATCCAAGTTCATTTGACTCTTCGAAATTGCTGTCGAAGAGGGACCCGGATCTCAGCCTAAAACAGTGTATTTACTGTTTTCGGGTCCGACTTTAGAGTGTCGCTGCGACTTCGTTTCAAGTCGGAATCGAGTAATTCTTTTTGCGTTCTGAAGTAGGAATGTCGGATTACGTTCCTACCCATTTTCATGCCATTCGGATTCGGTTTACTGGTCTGAATAATTTTCCGAATTTGGGTTCGCATCGGTTTTGGACTATTTTCCAACACTTGGAATATTCTCAGTGAAAGCATTTTTCCCTGTTTTCAGTTTTGAAACTGAAACTTTGTGACACCGCCACGGTCACATCCGTAGTTGGAATCCAACGTTTTTGGACTCGTTGGAAAACTGGAGTTCCGAACTCCATCCATAGAATGTTTGATTAGTATCCGAGTTCATTTGACTCTTCGAAATTGCTGCCGAAGAGGGACCCGGATCTCAGCCTGAAACAGTGTATTCACTGTTTCCGGGTCCGACTTTGGAGCGTCGCTGCGACTTCGTTTCAAGTTGGAATCGAGTAATTCTTTTTGCGTTTTGAAGTAGGAATGTCGGACTACGTTCCTACCAATTGTCATGCCATTCGGATTCGGTTTGCTGGTCCGAATAATCTTCCGAATTTGGGTTCGCGTCAGTTTTGGACTATTTTCCAACACTCCGAATATTTTCAGTGATTTTCTGGTTTTGTCGATTTCTTTGAGATTTGTCTCTGGATTTCGTACACGGGCCTTATAAAAAGGTTTTAAAAGGAATTTTCACTCCAAAATGGCTTTCAAAATTATTATATAATATTATTTTTAATTATTAAATTAATTACTCCATAATAGGAGAGTTTTCAAGGGCCGTTTTAAAGTGATTTCAAACCAATTATAAATCTATTTTCCGTAATTATTTTCTATAACAAAATCTCACACTCATACTTTAGCACTTCGAGCGATGTGGAAAGGTGCTTAAACGGTTGGGAAAAACTCCGGCCTATGAAACCGTGTGTATTTCCTTTCCAGTTGATCCCCGACCTATTCGATTGATCGTTTTGGCCTTTCGGCCTAGTTTACCGATGACATGAGGTGAACTTTGTACTGCTTTCAGTGTGGAAGCTTACGATTGGTTAGTAAACCGTTTAGGGCGAACGTGGGGGTATGGGACACACGTTAACACTTTACGGGTTCCTTGCTAAAAGTTCGTGAAACATTCCTTTTATTACCTTTGGGATAGTGTCTTCGGACTGTCTCCCTTAGAGGTATCGTTTTGGCATCTCTACTTAGATGACCGTTATACATCTCTACATAGATGTATGGTTTTTGGCATCTCTACTTAGATGGCCTGTTATACATCTCTACTTAGATGTATCGTCTTTGACATCTTTACTTAGATGTTTTTGTTTTGGCATTTGTGCTTACGTTATGCCGATGATATGAGGCTTGTTATACATCTCTACTTAGATGTTTGTTTCTTCTCTATGTGAGAGATTTTGGTCTTTATTACCATGATATATGTTTCTCTTTTGGAGATTATTATGTTATATGTTGCCTTATTATCTTATCGTGATTATTGTTCAGTTTATCTAACTGATTTGTTTAGCTAGCCTGACCCGAGTATTTTATGCTCGGGTCAGACCGAGTTGTTTCAGGTTAGGTCATTTTGGACTTAGCTTGCTTCAGTGCTTCCACTTTGGATATATCCGCTATACTATAGATAGCTTTACTTGTTATCCATCCTTTATGATACTCTGATATTATGACTATCTTGTGTATATTCATTTGACTCACGAATATGTGAGTAGTGGCTTTGTACCCACTTTTATATTTGGATCTGTACTTGATGTTGTATTGTGCTGAGACTATTTGCTTATTATTTGATGCTGTTCTGTGATGATGTTCATTCTGCTATTATGTTTTGTCCTGATAGATCTTTTAGCCATTGTAGTTTTTTCTTTAAGTATTTATTGAATATGTCGAACCACATGCGAAAAAAAATAGATTTCATTTTTCGACGTGTTCAGTAGATAGTTAAAGTAAGATTACACATGGTCGCTTCCATTATACTCTATTGTCCGCATTAGCAGACGGTATTATCCATATAATACTCTTTGTTAATGAGGCTCTCGGAGTGGGGCGTTACATCATATATATATATATATAGATAGATGTTATTATATATTAAAGTTAAATTATTGATTTGAAATAAATATGTATGTTTTATTTTAACATGTGATTAAATTTAGAATATGGTTTTATAAAAATAGTTATATATATAGTTATATACAAGTGCATTTATACAAATTATCTTCATCGATTTAGCTCTGATTTGTTCCATAAATTCCTGTTCTCAGCTTTAATCGTTGAATTCGTGCTGATTTTGCCTTGCTTCGATTCGTAATTCAATTTCAGTGCCGTATCAGTGTGCATATCCATGTCATCTTCTGTATTCTCTAGCCTCGAAAGGTGAGAAATCACTCACGATTAATGTTCTTTTATTTATTAAATTTGATTTCAATTGAAACGACAATTGAAATATGTTGCTGTTAGTTATTTACACCGTTATATATGCTATTACCTGTATCAGTTCATCTGTGATATCTGACACCATTATCTGTTATTTATGCAATGATATTCCAGTTTGGTTGATAATTGATTGATTGTTTGTTGCTTATATTGGACGTTAAATTGAAATGTATAAAGTGATAAATATGTCGCAATTGAATTTGTCGTAGGATAGTTAAAATTTGAATCAACATATATGTTGAACTGGATTAGTTAAATTTGTAAAATATGACCCCTCAAATGTTTAATTATTTGACATGTAGAAAATGGTTAATTGACCTTGAACCATTTGAATTTATTGTTGTATTAATTGATGAAGTATGAAATTTGAATAATGGATGTAAAGTGTAGAACCGCATAAAATAATTAGTGTAATAATCTTTAATCTATATGAAATGATAGTGTAGATTCTAGAAATAATTAAATTAATTTGCACAAAGAACAATGTGAATTAATACGATTATTTCGGGATTATTTAAATTAAGTATTGCATTGTTATTAATTGTTGTTATTGCTTGTTTATTTACTTTGACACCATCCCAGTTATCACACTGCAAGTTCCCTTTGCTATGCTTTGATTGTTGAATTGAAATGGAATCGGGTTGAAACGATAAATACCCAAATGAACTTGACTTAGGATAGAGAATTAAATAAAAGCCGATTGGTCAAAATTGATTTTAAAATAAAATAGTGATTTTATTCGAATAAAGAATAAGGTTTGGAATGAAGTTGGAATTTGAATTTTGATGGAAGGAAATGTTAATATTTAATAATCTAAACAAAATATTAATAAAGTAACTTATGAAAGAACGTTGTTTAATTTAAGAAATGATTAAATTAAGTTTTGAAATTATTTAATAATTAAGTTCTGAAATTATTTAATAATTAAGCTTTGAAATTATTTAATAATTAAGTTTGGAATTATTTAATAATTAAGATTGGAATTATTTAATAATTAGATTTTGGAATTTAATTAATAATTAAATTTTGAAATTATTAATTAAGTTTTGAAATTATTTAATAAGTAAATAAAATTGAATTATTTGATAATTAAATAAAATTTGAATTCTGTGATAAGAGAAATTGAACTTTTGAATAAGTGAATTTTGAACTTCGTTAATAAATAAAATTGGGTTTTCTTTATTTATTAAGTTTTGGAAAAATATTTAAGTAAGTTAATAAGTAAAATTGAACTTCTTGAATAAGTGAAATTGAGTTTCTTTATTTATTTGAGTTTTGAAATTTGTAACTAAGTAAATAAATAATTGAAATTGAATTTCTTATAAGAAATAAATTGTGATTTATTGGAATTAATGAAAGACTTGGAATTTTAAAGAATTTGATTTGACGAATTTAATTTAATTCAATTTGTAGGTTTTGAGATAATGGAATTGAACTTAAGTAATTGTTTTAATGAATTGGAAAATAAATATAAATTGTTTTGAATGATAAATTTACTTAACAAATATTGAATGAAATCGATAGATGAATATAAATTGATTTGAATGTTAAACTAAATTAATTTAAATGTTTTCGGAATGAAACTTATATACGAATTTGATTCAATAATTGAATTAAATTAAAGATTGAATGTGAATTATAAGATTTTGAAATGATAATTTGGAAGTTTTAAACGTAATTATGGAAATTGATATAGAAGAGGAATGAAATGTTGGTTTACAAATTCTAATTGTAATTGAATTTGATTTGGTTTTTAAATATATATAAACGACGAATCGGTGCAATAATTTCGAAAGTTATTAAAGAAACCGGAATCGGTTATGGATATACTCTCTATCTAAACCGAAAACAACTTTAATAACTATACGCGGAGTGTGATCCAGAATGAAGTGGTTGGAATGATGTACGTGATGACTGAAGAAAGAGAACATGGATAGCCTTGACACTTGTGTCAAATTGGAAATGACTAAAACAGGAGCCGTGCCGGGCCAATGGGGTTAGCTACCACGAGCGAACACACTTCTTCGTAAACTACTCATTACTTGTTATTGATTGGTGCACCCTCGGAATTTCAAGAAGTGTTGTTTCGCGGTGTTGCGATCGTTGCGGCGATGCGTTTTCACCAGTTCGGATCAGGCAAACGGTAGTTTCACTACCTTGGGTATTGCCTCATGTTCTTTGTCATATTTGTTTCCCTATGTACGCGACCACTACGAATTTGTTTTGTGTTATACCTATGGAGTATTCCTTGATATCCCACTAGTTTACGGTGGAGTTTACAGTGCTGTATAGACTATAACGCTTATATAAGTTGTGTTAAGGGGGATAATGGTAACGCCTTAACACTATTTTGATATTTATATTACTGATAGGCATTATCTATTTAGCGTACACTACTACATAGTAGATAGTTTAACGGATCCTCAAAGGATGGTTATTCCAACGTACTGTGAGTTACTTGTATTTCAATTGTTATTCCACTTGAGTTGGATTTATTGATATAAGAATGTTAATCCTGACTCAAGTGGTTTGTGTTTTACTTTACGCTCGGGTCAGACTGACTGGTTCAGCTTTTGAGACTTACCTTTGGAGTTGGAGCTTCGCCTGGAGATCCAGCTATCTATCCAGCTTTCAGATATTCAGTTGATTCCAGTGATGTATTCTGATTATTGTATTTGACTATTGTATTCAAGACTTCTGTGTAATTTATTTAACTCTGTTATATATATATATAGTAGCTTCATGAACTACTACCTTTTGCTTCCGCTGCATATTATTACTCTGTGTCTGTGATTCTGTGATTATTTATTTGCTGTATATGTTCAGTTTTGCCAAATTTAAATTAACAATTCGGTATTTTGAATTATTCAAGTCCGACATGTGTGGATGTGAATGGTCCAAAATAGCGGGTCGTTACATTAATAATAATTTATTTATTTAACGTGTAAAAATAGCCATTTTGGCCACTGTCTCAGATTTCAATGAAACAAATTTCATCGGAGCCATAGCTGTGAATAATTGAAGGATTTCAAGTTTCGTAGCGATCAGACTTATCGTTTGATCGTGCAGGCTCAAAACGCGTAGGAATTAATTTAATGAATTCAATTAAAACAATCTGATTTTAAAAGCTAACTTCTGTATACTATAGAATTAGGGTTTGAAACTTGTTCCATTGAGTTTAAAAATATTGAAAACTTATATTTCGTTATATTGGATGACCTACTTTCGTTTCGGGAAAGAAACCGTTTTTTCGGGTTCGCGTAATCATTTCGACCAATTCGCTCTGCCCATTCATTCTTATCTATCTTTTTCCATATCAATAGATTTCTTTTCTAAAACCCTAGTAGCCTTTTCTTATTTCTGGACGTATTATTGTCTGATTCATTCCTTCCTCCTTAATGGTAGATGTAACATCCTTCCTTTTTGTACGCTTTAAATCGATGATAAACCACACATGTCAGACTCAAATCATACAGAAGGAAGGATTGTTGTTCGGGTGAATAAGAAAAAAGTAAAAAAATAAAAAACAAAACAGAATCTTGCAGTGGAACGACAAAAAATAATAATCAAATAAACAGTTTATGAAGCTATTTTACAAAACATTTGATTATACTTATACAATACAGAATCAGAGTTACACATACCAAAGAATAATAAATAACAATGCAGCGGAAAAATGTGATGAAGTGTTCCTAGTAAATAATAGTAATACAATCTTCGCCTTTGTCCTCCAGAAGTAAGGTCTTCAAACCCTGAAATGCTCAGGCTGACCCAAGCGAATTGAAAAGACAAAACACTCGAGTCAGAATAAAAAGATCTTATGTAAGTTAAATCAACGGTAAATAATATGAGTAGAACGGCGTCAGGGATGTTTACGGGATTTGACATCTCATATCCAGTGTTTAACGTGAGTGTAGTAACTTAAGAGATGTTCGGGATTTACGTCTCCTAAGGATCTGTTAAACTATTTACTATGTAGTAATATACGCTATTATAATAATGTCTAATGGTAAAATAAATTTACTTTAAAATAGCGTTAAGGATTTACATTTTCCACCTTAACACATAAATATTGCAGTGGTCTATACAGTACTCTAATACCTCCTGATCGAAAGTCTACCAGAGGATACTCCATAGGTACGACACAAATCAAACTCGTACAAGATGCGCTAGGGTACGTGACATGTCACAACTAGGCAATGCCAGAGTAGATATACCAATTACGCTTCCGGACTAGTGGTAATGCATAGCAGCAATTACGCTTCCAAAAATCACAGCACTTTCAAAGTTATAACACTTCGAAATCAAAGCACCAGAAATATAACACTTTCAAATCATAATACTTGAAACTCATAACTTTGAAACATAACTTCCACCACTTAAATGGTTTAAATATTAAAATACTTTATATAATATACTAGCTTCTTCAATTTCACAAATCATTTTCAAAACAACTCGAATTTCAAAAATTTAGATTTAAGCAAATCTCAAATCATAAATTTCAATTCAATTCAGTTTCCAAATAAATCATTTCAAATTATATTGATTTCAAAACTGATTTGATCCACAAAATAAACCATTTCAAATTCAGTATATTTCAAACTTTAATTATTCAACAATTTCAAAACTAAGTTTGATAATTTCATATATATATATATATATATATATCAAGTTAAATTTCCTATTTTTTGAGTTTCTAAACACTTACTTAGTAAATCCATTATCATTTAAATAAAATCCAAATTACAAATAACTAAATGCTTCCTTCAATTCATTTATACTTGAAATATTTATTTAATTCACCTTAAACCAAAATCAAGTTATAAATTATATCCTTTACAAATATCCAATTCCATAAGTTCCAAATCGGTTTCATTTAATAAATTTCTACATTAAATACAATTTCGAATCAATTTCAAATCTATCTTCCCAACGCTAATTTTATTAAAATCATTATAAACTCTATATAAAATATAATTTATATAAATACTTAAACATATTACATTTTTAATAAAATCAATCTTATTTTTAAACTTGTTTTATACCAAACAAATTTATACATAGCTAAAATCAAGATTTAACTATATATAAAGATTAACATTTATATAATATTTGAAATCAATATTTATACAAGACCATATATTTCTTTATAAAACCATAGAAATCATTTTAAAATATTTTTATGTATAGACTGTAGTGTCTGTATGTAATTTCTATCCTATGGTCAAGTGATACTGATATTTATCATTTTAGTCCGCAATTTAATATTTTATGGTTGTATATTATTTCAAACCACAATCCCGAATGAAATAAAAATCCATAACAACTTGCAGTTTATAAAAATATAAAATACGACGTCCATTCATCCAATATCAATCATCAAACACTTACCATATTCATCATCCAATTCAATCAATAAGATTCAATATAGAACAGATAATAAATAACAGGTATTTACTGGCAGTTTATATCCAATAATAAATTAAATAACTACTTATCCAAATAAATTCAAATAAATTGAGATGATGATTCAAAATATGCCAAACAGTCATAAATAAATTTCTAATCACATCATAAATCAATTTAACAAACATAATAAATTTTAGAAGTTGTGAGTGAGTTAAAACACTCAACTTTAGAATTTAAATTGAATTTAAATCCAATTTAAATCCAAAATTCAAACATTCTTAGAATCCATCCAAACTAGAGTCAGAATATCCAAAATTTCAATACGATCTCAAAGCAAGAAACCGCGCATGAATCCGAGTTCGTATGCAAAAGTTATGTCAATTAAAACATTAGAAATAAAAATTTAAATAAAATAATTAAATAAAATATGAGAACACATCATCCCATAATTTTCCTCGTTTGATTTCGAACCCTAGCTACAGGCTTGATGTTGCTCTCACACACACCAACAGCCGCCATCTTCAAAATGAAACGCCGACCACTATGATCGACAATGGATCGATCGGTCATCACCACAGGCTTGCCCGCTCTCAGCGCACACCCAGGCGAAATCGCATGCCCTCTGGTTGCTGGGAAATCCGCCGCACCGTTCCACCTTCCTCCTCAAATTTCGGTGAACCACGGCCTCGTTGAGACACCAGATCTGAGACTTGCTCGAATCCCTCTCCCAAACGCAACTCGCCGATTTCCAAATGGTCAATGATCCGTCGTTGGATCGAGATTTATGGCCTACGGACGGCCGAGGTTCATCTTCCATTTCTGAACAGAAGATAATTTGAACTAGAAAACGAATCATAAATCTGAGATGCGCTCATCGAGAGCTTCAGATCGATATATAATTTGATATAGTTTGAGGAGATTTAATTTTTGATTTGATTTTGAATTGCAATTAGATTTGGAATTGAGAATTTGTCTGCCGTTGAGAAAGAGAAGCAACAGAAAGGATTGTACGTACAGACAAATAAGAATAAGGGGTAGCTTGGGTTTATAACGGCATACATATATGCAGAACACATAGAAACAAATGGGCTTGATTGGTTTGGAAAAAATTGAACGATAACGACCTGAAAGGCCCGTTTCGACTCCGGAACGAATATGGGTCAACCCATGTAACAAAATAGATGTTTTAAAATATTTTAAATTCAATGGAATAGGTTTCAAGTCCTAATTCCATCGTATGAAGAAGTTATGCCAAAATCAGCTTATTGCAAATTGATTTCAATTAAATTGATTTCTAGGCGTTTCGAGCCTTGTACGATCATACGACAAGTCCGATCGATACGAAACTTGAAATTCTACAATAATTCACCGTTACCGATCCGATGAAACAAGTCTCGTCGACATCCGCGTCAGTGGCCAAAGTGGCTATATCCCAGTTAATTAAATAAATTAATATTAATTAATTAAATCACTTTTTCAATTTCAATCCCATAATTAACGAATCTTATCATTTTAGATTTCTTAAAGAATTAAAAAATTGTAAACAAATATAGATGTTAGATTAAAGTTGATTAATCCATCAATTGAAATTCCAATAAAATCCATTTATTTGATTTTCTCAACCTAGTTATGAAATCCATTACTAACTTATATTCTTATAGGAAATATCAATATTGGTTTATAATCTAATACATTAATGATTTCTCATTTCATTCTAATTTCAATTAAAATAGCCTTTTAATTTCATTTACCTACGCTAAATCCATTTATTATGAATTGAATTCCAATTAAATAATTCGAAATAAACCGATTTGATTCAATTCTAATCTTTCTATAAAATCTATTATTACTCTGTAAACTTAGTTACCATTTGTTTATCTTTCATCACCATTTATGATACCCTTTCATTACATACTTTAATATTTACATTCGCTTATCTTATATTGAATTCATAACCAAGTTGCAACAATTTACACTATTTTATTATTGGGATTTCACTCCAATTGTCAATAATTAGTTATAATTACCATTGCTACATTTCATTTTTAACATATTATATATTTCTTTCTAAATTTAATTACAAAATCGTATTAAATAAACAATTTAATTATCGAAATTTGTGGGTCGTTACACTCTCCACCACTCAAAACTTTTCGTCCTCGAAAAGGAAAAAGGAGGGCAAAGAAAGAATTAAGTATCAATGTATCTTACTTCAAATATTAAATTTATAAATAATTAAATTTCCAAAATTAAATAATTTAAATAAAATATACCAATTTATAACCATTAAATCCTTTTATACTCAAACTAATAAAGTTTGGAAAACATTTTCAAAAAATTTCTAAGTCCAAAATTTATGGAAAATTTCGGCAGAGTCTCCTTTGTACAGAGAGTCTCGGGAGAAATTATGACATCAAATAAAAATATACAACGTATATTTTCCAATATAATATATATATCCCAACACAATAAAAATAATATAATAGCGCTATAAAACCGTAATCCGAAAACGTACATATTTATGGGCAAACAACGTTTAATTATGAAACCAAAAGCAGTAGCAATTGTTTCCATAATCTGTATTTCACTTATATAATCAAAAAAGTAGTTAATAATTATATAAAATGAAATATTCAAAGATTTTTCAATCACTAACAAACAAATCAATAATAATCACTTGCAATCACAACATACATCCATCATATGAAGTCGATAAAATCAACCATCCCTATATCCATAGCAAACAAAACAAATTGTTGTTTGAGTTTAAAACTTTAAATTGTACAGAATGGAAAATACGCTATTAAGTGCACCATTTACTCAATAGCCTTAGATGAAACTAAATAGATTATTTATACATCCAAACAATTTTAAAGTATCCTTGTTCAACAACCATAAACCAAACAAACAACAATTTCAAACAATAGATCAAGTTCATTCTTAATAATTTCATTTCATAATATTTGATGTTTGATTTCCTTTTCATTCATATAATGATTTATCTTTTTAATTTACATTTATTTCTTGCAAATTTTCAATTTCCATTCATTCATTTATTACTTAATTCCAATAATGGTATTCATGTTTAATTGAATTATTTAGCATTTCAATTTATTTACTTAAGTTTATAATCATTTATTTATAATACTTACCCTTCTATTATATTTAATTAGTAGCATTACATCTACACTTAAATTTCTTATTTATTAAAGAGTTTCATTGAATACTTTCATTACTTCAAGTTTTACTTATATAATATCCATTACATTTTCTTATTAACATTTCAACTTTTTACATCTTTTAGTAAGTTATACATATGTTAAAGAGTGCAAATGGAAAATTATACAAGTTTAACTTATTTCATTTAGAGGTTCCAATTATTAATTAGTTAGATTCCATTTCACCAAAATAATTGAAACTATTAATTAACGGAAACTTAAGAACTAAATACCGGGTTAAATTTCAAATCATTTTAAAATAATAGATAAACGTATATACTTACAACTTATATATCCATTTATATTTAATGCAATTTGAAATTTATATGTGTTTATCAAAATAAATCTGTAGTAAAACTACTACAGTGGCCTTCCCACTTAGAAATCTAAAATGAATGTCGATGATGCGTGCACTCATCACCGAAATTATTTCACAACGACATAGAGGGGAGTTTAGAACTTATTTCTTTCCAAAATTTCTTTAAAACAATTCTCTTAAATTATACTGAAATATTTGTATCAGAAAATACTTCTAATAATATTATTATTATATTCCAAAATCATTCGAAAGAAATTTAAAAAACGCCGGGACTTAGGTTCTAAATTTCCAATTTCAGTTACTTTTATTTTAAATCTTATTTCCAACCAATATTTATAAATTTCACTACCTAACAACCAATATATTACAACCAAATATATATCATTTATAAAAAAACTTATTTTATATATATAGAAAATATAATAGGCAAAATTATTTCATTCACCTATATTCAAAACAAATATTGTGTCGGTCTGTCCTATTAGGTGTTTAGAAATCCCTATTGATGTCATAGTGTCCTATACACCAATCAAAATTTATAAGTACAAAACAGAACAAATTAACACAATATCAAAACCTTTTTATAACACTAACAAATATGCTCTCTCATATATATACACTCAACAACTCATCATAGGGTATTACTACCCTATTAGTAAAGAGTCAGACCCCACAAAGCTAAGGTTTATCGCAAACCAAAGCTCTAATACCAAATGTAACATCCTGCCTTTTTGTATGCTTTAAATTGACGATAAACCATACACGTCAGACTCAAACCATATAGAAGGGTGGATTGTTATTAGGGCGAATAAGAAAAAAGCAGAGAAAGAAAAAACAAAACAGAATCTTGCAGCGAAACGAAAAAATATAATAATCAAATAAAGAGTTCATGAAGCTGTTTTACAAAACATTTGATTATACTTATACAATAAAGAATCAGAGTTACACATACTAAAGAATAATAAATAACAATGCAGTGGAACAATGTGACGCAATGGAACACTATGGTAAATAATAGTAATACAATCTTCATCTTCATCCTCCAAAAGTAAGGTCTTCAAACCCTGAAGTGCTCAGGCTGACCTGAGCGAATTTAAAAGACAAAACACTTAGGTCAGAACTAAAA
Source organism: Allium cepa (assembly GCA_030765085.1). Classification (NCBI taxonomy): domain Eukaryota; kingdom Viridiplantae; phylum Streptophyta; class Magnoliopsida; order Asparagales; family Amaryllidaceae; genus Allium; species Allium cepa. The sequence goes on along the minus strand of CM060934.1, from coordinate 662,732,209 downwards.
TATCTTATGTAAGTTAAATCAACGGTAAATAATATGAGTGGAACAGCGTTAGATATATTTACGGGATTTGACATCTCCTATCTAGTATCTAACATGAGTGCAGTAACTTAAGAGATGTTCGGGATTTACATCTCCTAACGATCCGTTAAACTATTTAATATGTATTAATATACGCTATTATAATAATGTCTAATAGTAAAATAAACTTACTTTATAATAGCGTTAAGGCTTTACTTTTCCACCTTAACACATAAATAGTGCCAGTAGTCTATACAGTACCGTAATACCTCCTGATCGGGAGGATACCAGAGGATACTCCATAGGTAGACACAAATCAAACTCGTACAAGGCGCGCTAGGGTAGGTGACACGGCACAACTAGGCAATGCCAGGATAGATATACCAATTACGCTTCTGGACCGGTGGTAAAGCGTAGCAGCTACTACTACCCACTTCGAATCACACCCCCAAAATCAAAGGGCCCCAATCAATCCCAAAGTAATAGAATGGTATCGAAGGAGTGTGTCTGATAAAAGGTGCTACCTTTTTAGCCCGTCGATCGCTCATGTTTTAGCCACCTTATGACAACTCACGAGAGTCAGGTCCATGTATATACCTCAAAGGAAATGCCGCCACCATCCTACTTCATTCTGGAATTTCCACCGCGTACACAGTTGTTAAAGTGGTTTTCGGAGTTGGCAGAGAGAATGACAACTTCCGATCCCGATCTCTTTAATAATCAAACATTATTATTACACCGCAGTCATTTCAAGTAGTTTATACTTTTAACCGAAATATCGTTTCCATTTCCAAACCATATAAATATGATATCTTTTCCATTTCAAACTAAATCAATACGATATCATTTTATTTCAAATATATCCTTTTCCAAAAATCATAGCACTTTCAAAGTTATAACACTTCGAAATCAAAGCACTTGAAATATAATACTTTCAAATCATAATACTTGAAACTCATAACTTTGAAACATAACTTTCACAACTTAAATGGTTTAAATATTAAAATACTTTATATAATAAACTAGCTTCTTCAATTTCACAAATCAATTTCAAAACAACTCGAATTCCAAAAATTTAGATATAACAAAATCTCAAATCATAAATTTCAATTCAATTCAGTTTACAAATAAACCATTTTAAATTATATTGATTTCAAAACCGATTTGATCCATAAAATAAACCATTTCAAATTTAGTATATTTCAAGCTTTAAGTATTCAAAAATTTCAAAACTAAGTTTGATATATATCAAATTAAATTTCCTATTTTTTTAGTTTCGAAACACTTACTTAATAGATCCATTATCATTTAAATAAAACCCAAATTACAAATAACTAAATGTTTCCTTCAATTCATTCATACTTGAAATATTTATTTAATTCACCTTAAACCAAAATCAAGTTATAAATCATATCCTTTACGAATCTCCAATTCCATAAGTTCCAAATCGGTTTCATTTAATAAATTTCTACATTAAATACAATTTCGAATTAATTTCAAATCTCTCTTCCCAACCTTAATTTTATCAAAATCATTATAAACTCTATACAAAAATATAATTTATGTAAATATTTAACCATATTACATTTTTAATAAAATCAATCTTATTTTTAAACTTGTTTTATACCAAACAAATTTATACATATCTAAAATCAACAATTTAACTATATATATAAAGTAACATTTATATAATATCTGAAATTAATATTTATATAAAACCATATATTTCTTTATAAAGCCATAGAAATCATTTCAAAATATTTTTACATATAGACCACGGTGTCTGTATATAATTTTCTATCCTATGGTCAAGCGATACAGATATTTATCATTTCAATCCACAATTTAATATTTTACGGTTGTATATCATTTCAAACCGCAATCCCAAATGAAATAAAAATCCATAACAACTTGCATTTTATAAAAATATAAAATACGACATCCATTCATCCAATATCAATCATCAAACATTTATCACAATCATCATCCAATTCAATCAATAACATTCAATATAAAACAGATAATAAATAACAGGTATTTACTGGAAGTTTATGTTCACTAATAAATTAAATAACTATTTATCCAAATAAATTCAAATAAACTGAGATGATGATTCAAAATATGCCAAACAGTCATAAATAAATTTCTAATCACATCATAAATCGATTTAACAAACATAAGAAATATTAGAAGTTGTGAGGGTTAAAACACTCACCTTTCTAATTTAAATTGAATTTAAATCCAATTTAAACCCAAAATTCAAACAGTCTCAGAATCCTTCCAAACTAGCATCTGAATATTCAAAATTTCCATACAATCTCAATGCTAGAAATCACGCGTGAATCCGATTTCGTGTGCAAAAGTTATGTCAATTAGAACATTCGAAATAAAAATTTAAATAAAATAATTAAATAAAAGATGAGAACACGTCATCCCAGACGTTACCTCGTTCGATTTCGAACCCTAGCTACAGGCCTAATGTCGCTCTCGCACACACCAACAGCCGCCATCTTCAAAATGAAACGTCGGCCACTACGATCGACGATGGATCCATCGGTCATCACCACAGGCTTGCCCGCTCTCGACGCACCCCAAGCGAAGTCGAGTTCCCTCCGGTTGCTGAAAAATGCGCAGCGCCACCACACCTTCCTCCTCGAATTCTGGTGAACCACGGCCTCGTTGAGATGAATGACCACCAGATCCGAGACCCTCTCCCAAACGCAACTCCTCGATTTCCAAATGGTCAACGATCCGCCTTTGGATCGAGATTTGTGGCCTACGGACGGCCGAGGTTCATCTTCCATTTTTGAACAAATGATAATTCGAACTGGAAAATGAATCACGGATCTGAGATTTGTTCGTCGAGAGTTCAGATCAAAATATAATTTGATATAGTTTGAGGAGATTTAATTTTCGATTTGATTTTGAACTGCAATTGGATTTCGAATTGAGAATTTGTCTGCCATTGAGAAAGAGGAGCAACAGAAAGTACTGTACGTATAGACAAACGAGAATAAGGAGTATCTAGGGTTTATGATGGCATATATACAGGAAGAACACAATAGAAACAAATGGGCTTGATTGGTTTGGAAAAAATTGAACGATAATGACCCGAAAGGTCTATTTCGACTCCGGAACGAAAATGGGTCAACCAATGTATCAAAATAGATGTTTTAAAATATTTTAAATTCAATGGAATATGATTCAAGTCCTAATTCCATCGGATGAAGAAGTTATGCCAAAATCAGCTTATTTCAATTGATTTCAATTAAATTGATTTCTAGGCGTTTCGAGCCCGTACGATCAAATGACAAGTCCGATCGATACGAAACTTGAAATCCTATAATAATTAACTGTTACGGATCCGATAAAACTGGTTTCGTCGACATTCGCGTCAGTGGCCAAAATGGCTATTTTCCATTAAATAAATTAATATTAATTAATTAAATCACTTTTTCAATTTCAACCCCATAATTAACGAATCTCATCATTTTAGATTTCTTAAACAATTACAAAAACTTAAACAAATTTAGATGTCAAATTAAAGTTGATTAATCTATCAATTGAAATTCCAATAAAATCCATTTATTTGATTTTCTCAACCTAGTTATAGAATCCATTATTAACTTATATTCTCATAGGTAATATCAAAACTGGTTTATAATCTAATACATTAATGATTTCTCATTTCATTCTAATTTCAATTAACATTGTCTTTTAATTTCATTTACCAACGCTAAATCCATTTATTATGAATTGAATTCCATTTAAATAATTCCAAATAAACTGATTTGATTCAATTCTAATCTTTCTATAAAGTCTATTATTACTCTATAAACTTAGTTACTATTTGTTTGTCTTTCATTACCATTTATGATACCATTTCATTACATACTTCAATATTAACATTTGCTTATCTTATACTGAATTCATAACCAAGTTGTAACAATTTACAATATTTTATTATTGGGATTTCACTCCAATTGTCAATAATTAGTTTTAATTACCAATGCTACATTTCAATTTTAACATTCACTTCATTATAAATTATAATTTTTTTATTTCTTTTTAAATTTAAATACAAAATCTTATTAAATTAACCAATTTAATTATCGAAATTTGTGGGTCGTTACAGTGGAAACCCTAACTCCCAACTCCAAACCTTAATTTCAATTTCAATTTCAAATCAAATTCAAAATACAAACTCCTCAAATCATAGAAAATTATATATTGTTAGAAAGCTCTTGATGAGAACAATCTACCACAGTAATTTGTTTTTCAATTTGATGCATCATTTGGATGAAAATTGAAAATTTATTCTCGGCGGTTCTTTTTAGGCTTTTCGATCCAACGACGGATCGTCAACAATCGACGATCGGGGAGTTGCGTCTAGAAGAAGAGGTCGAGTAGGTCTTAGATCTGGGTTTCTTTCTTGTCGAAGTTGAAGAAGATCGCCAGAATTCAAGCATTTAGGCGGTGGGGATGAATTGTGCTGGAGGCATCTGTGGTGATCGCATCACCACCATTGGACGCAGCTTACGACGTGGAGGTGAGCAACAATGTCTGATCTTGGCCTGGATGAGTGTAGGCGGCGCGTTCGATCATTTAGGGTGGCAACTGCTGTGTAGAGTTGAGATTAGTTCGACTTCATACTATGCGCGTGAACAGATAGGGTTTAAGAGGTAAAGAATTTACTAGATTGCCCTCAATTTAATTTTTATTTAAATTTGAATTTTAAATTCAAACATGAACAACTTTCTCATACGAGCTCGGATTCACACGTAGTTTCTCCATTGTGATCGTATCGAAATTTCGGACGACATTAAAGTTGCTTGGCCACATTCTAAGACTGTTGGATTTTTAGGCTTTATTTGGATTTTAAAAATCGATTAAATCAAAAGTGAATGTTCTAACCCACTCACAAATGCTAAACCATCTTATGTTGGTTAAATTAAATTTTATGATACAGTCAGAAATTTATTGATTGTTCTCTAGTATTTTAAATTTTCATTTAAATTTAATTGCCATTTATATTAATATTGAAATTAATTGCCAGTTAAATACCTGATAATGATAACTAGTGTATCTGTTGTGATTTATTAGTTGATTTGAATGATGATCATGATGGATGCTTAATTGTTAATATTTTTGGATGATTGGATGTATTTTTTTGTATGTTGTTATCATACTGCAAGCTTCCTTAGTTATTGTCAGGAAAATCACTATGGGTTGAAATGACACATACCCGAACTATGACGACCCGAAATTTTTGGATATTTAAAATTGGAATATTTAATTGATTTTAAATATTTGAAAGTTAGTTTAACTTGAATTTCAAATATCACCATTTAATTGACATATAAATTATTAAATTTAATAAGTGGAAATTGGTTAAAATAGCGAATCTTAGTTTCAAGCTGGTTAAAAATATTTCAAAGGCTTGGAAAATTTGCAATTATCATACTAGAGATAATAGAAGTTTTAAACTTGAATTTGAAAGTGTTTTGTTCAGTTTGAAAATATATCATTTAAAATGATATTTAAAAATAGCCGTTCGAGGCACGGTCTCGGATTTTGACGAAACCAGTTTCAATGGGTCCGTAATAATGTATTATTATCGGACTTCAATTTTCGCAGCTTTCGAAGTTATCGTATGATCGTACGGTAGATAAACACGCTGAAATCTATTTCGAAATTCAATATTATAACTGAGTCCAAAAAGCTATATTCCCCATACGATCGAGTTAGGACTCGAAACCTTTTCCATTGCGCTCGGAATAGGGGTTTAACTTGATAAACGCCTAGCGGAACACCTCGATAGGAGGTCGAGACTGTGAGTTGCGTAATTGTAACGATTTAAATTTAAGTTTGAATTTAAAAATAATATATACAGTATTTAACGTAATACTATTTTCACAAGGCAAATTACTGTATAAGATAATTTTGTTAGTGAGAAAATGTGATAACAGTAGGGTTTTTATAAAAAAATAAATAAGGTTTGTATTTATATATATATATATATATATATATATATATATATTCACACACATACTTTATTATGTATAGGAAAATAGTATGTAAGTATATATGTAAGATTTTGGAAATATAGAATTTCAAAATGTGAAATATCATGTAAAATCAGATCTTTTAAATCCATAAATTATTTATTTTTATACATGTAATTCAAAGAGGAATAAATATACATATACACCTGATTTCATTTACTCGATTATTTTTAAATAATATATGATAGAGATAGATTTGTTTAATAAAACTTATTTAATTATTTTCGTTGCTAAAAATATTTTATTAAAAAGGAAATTAGTTTAAAATTTAATTTTCAATTTAAAATAAAATCATTGGTTAATTAAATTTATCAAATGGAAATTTAATTATTTGATTTTATTTCGAATATTAATAAAATCATATAATGTAATACAAGGTCTAAAGTCAGGAAGAAACAAGCTGGTTTGGATCGGATGGAAAAATAAAAAAAATCAATCAAAGGTGAGTTAACCTCACTCATTTGGATTACCGTTTATTTAAATAGTTTAAATTTAAATTATTTGATTGAATGCATGGATTGATGATTTACTATCTCTCTGAATGTGATATTATTAATATATATAATAGTATATATATCGGAGTGTTTCATTTCCCTTATTATATAGCGGATGAGACCCTATGCTCCCTGCATAATAGCGGATGACCCCATATATCGCGATATTCCACCACGAAGTGAAATTGGTATTTTATATTATGCTAACATCTATGGATGCAGGGAAACAGGTTGGAGGGATCCAACTGGATTCCTCAAAACGTTGAATTTATTTTATATTCAGTGATGTGAATTATGTGATGATCTGTGATGATTATATTGATTATGATTAGAATTGAATTATTGAATGCTATTGCTTGGTTGAATATACATTGGTATTTGAGAGAATGAAAAATATAAGTTTGGATTTTTAAAGGAAATTAAGAATAAAATTTTCAGTAAAATAATTAAAGTAAATTTGGGTTAATCAATGATTGAATTTTGGAAAAGTTTAAATTTAAAATTTAAAATTTTATTAAATAAATTCTAAATATGGGAAAAATAGATATTTGAAATAAATAAAAATAAAAGGGTTTTGGGATAAATGGGTTTTATAATAAATTTAGGCAACTAAAGGAATTTATTTTAAAAATGAAGTTAATTTGGGAATTGAATGGGAAATTGTTGAAGTGTAGAAACTGTGATTAAAAAGAGATTACGAGATTTATAAACAGGGTTTATGAATAAAGTGAGATAAATATCAATGGATATTTAAGATTTTGAATTCACGGTGGGGATTCTTTAAAGGAATGGGTAATTTGTTTTAAAAATAATAATGGTTTATTTTTAAAAGGTGTGAAAGAAAATTGTATTTCCCTGAAAAGCCAAGTATGTTTACAAAGCAAATTTGTAGTATAAGTCAAAAGTTTTAAAGTTGTTTTTAAAAGAATGTTTTTGAGAAATTATTATTTAAGTTGTTTTAAAATTTTAAAGGTAAATATTTATTAAATTAGTTATAGTAGTAATTATTTTAAAAATTAAATTGGAAGTATGATTTAAAAAGATAATTATTTATATTTATATTTTATAAAGTATTTTATTTTAAAGATAGTTAGGCTAAAGTTTTATTTGAAACTTATATAGAATTTCATAATTTTTATTTTTATTTTTATTTTAAAATTTTGTTTGGCTTATGCTTTACTTGAGAATTTGTAGAAAATTTCATAGTTAGTATTTTAGATAATGTTTTTTGAATAGTTTTTATTTTAAGTATTTTCAAAGTATATATTTTTGGATAAGGTAATTAAATTCTTTTAAAATCTAAAAGATTTAGACTTGGAGATTTTTAGTGGAAATAAACAATATTTGGGATATTTATTCCGCGAGAGAAAAGTGATTTGAAAACTATTTTTCAAAGGGTTGAAGAGTGGAAATATATCTTGCGAAGATATTTCGAGATGAATAAATAATTTGGGAAAATTATTTAAAGTTTGACGTTTATTTATGGATGTTAATTGATAGTTAAATAACCGACAATCAATATTGTCCTATTCGCGGATCATTTCGAAGGGACCGGGATCGGGATTAATTTCCCAAAAGCCACTTCGATCTGGTTTGAACATTTTTGTGAGGAAGAAAAGAGCTAGGAGTCGAAGATGGAGTAGTGAAGTGCAAGGGCTAATCACTACTAATCCTGAGGGTGATTCCAAAATGGATGTAGTAGGAGTAGTGCCTTCGGTTCCGTTCGAACCCGAAACGGACTTGTATGGATGAATGCTTTCAGAACATCGTAAGGAGGACGGTGAGTATTCTAAGTGAAAATATTCTAAAAAGGTAACGTTGAGCCTCGGACCTCATCAACCGGTAATGACTGAAAATCAGGGGTTATGCAGCAAGGCTAAGTGGGTAGCACCCAATTAGGGTAAGGACATCCCTGTCTGTAGGTCCCTTTTTATTCGGCTCTGTAGGCGGTTGCTGATCCTAACCGCGGGTTGATCTTATTCACACTATCCAGTAAGGGGTAGCTTCGGTCTTGTGTTGCAGGAGATCGAGATGAATCCTCGGTATGCTGATCTAGACCAGGTACTGTGACAGGTGGTACCCCAGTGCCTAGTCATTAGTTGAAAATCCATTCTCCCTACACGCCTTTACTGTTTTGTTTGTAGAACCTAGTATTGCTGTAATTTAATAATGTAAAATTTTTGGCTATTTGAATAAGTATTTGTATATAGACACTACTATAATATCAGAGGATTTTATAAGAAATGTTTTGGTTATCGTAAGGTAAAAATTCGACATGTTTATTTGTGGCGTGGTCTTACGAGATACCTTTAATTTTTAAAAGATTTTTGAAACTTTAATAATCCAATTGAGTGTATTTTCTCATGTTGGTTTTCCAGACTGACTCGGGTATTATTTAACTATAATGCTCGGGTTAGACCGAGTATTATAGAATACATGAAAGGATGTTGTGAAGCTCAGGAGATGAGCGGGATGGCGAGATGTATCACACGTATTTGATGTATACTCCGCTATGTCTGATTTACTGCATGGTGAGCTTATGAGGACAGGTTAATATAATTGTCCAGTTGTGTGCTATAGATTTTGTTGTACTCTGATAGTGTAATGTATAAACATATGTAATTCTTTTTTTTTTAAAGATTAGTCTTTATCTATTACATTTTATTCCGCTGCAATGGTAAGATTCAATTGTTGATTTGTTTTCTCTCTTCTACCTCCTTCTTTTTTAACCCTAATGGTCTATTTTTCCAGCATTCGATTGTTGGGCATTTAATACAGTAGACGTATTGATGTCGATTTTCGAGCGTCGAAAAATCGGGTCATTACACGAACGATCTTATAGATTAGGGAAAAATCATTATAAGTGGAAATGATAAACCCGAGCGATTTTATGGATTTGGAAAATCATGATTCGGGATATAGAATGAAATGACATATATTCGAAAATTTAAAATTTATTGTTGGTTGAAATGATATATATCCGTATCACTTGAACATAGGATAGAAAATTATATACAGACATCGGATTGGTTAAATTAAATGATTTTAAATCCTTAAATTTTGAATCCAGTTAAATGATATTACGAAATAAAATTAGATTTATACGAACTGAATTATTTTCAAATTCAAGCTTTAAAATGTTGAAATTGAAATTGTTTTAAATGAATTGTTTAAGGAATTTAAATTGTAATCTTAAAGTTGGATTTTGAAATGATTAAATGAAATTTAACAAAATTGAGTTATTTTAAAATTTGAATATTTAAACCTTGAAATCTATTGAATTTGAAGTGGTTTAGATTTGCAGTCCAAACATGGATTTGAAATCGATATAAATTAAAATGGTTTTAATGAGATTTTGAATTGAAATATTTAGCCTCTTGGACTGAAATCGTTGAACTGAGATTGATTTGAATTGAATTTTTGGAACTAAAGTTAATTTGAATTGTTTTGTGAAATTGGAAGAAACAATTCTAATTTGAAACTTTTTTCGATATAAACTCTTTAGTATACAAACTCTTTTAACATATAAACTATTTTTCTCATATAAACCATTTTAATATACATATATTAATAATTTTTAATACACTAACTATTTGAATCTATAACCTATTTTAATATATTAACTATTTCTAATACATTAATTATTTTAATCTATAACCTATTTTAATATATAAACTATTTTTAATATATAAACTATTTTAATCTATAACCTATTTTTAATATATAAAATATTTTAATAAACATATTATTTTAAATTTATAAACAACTTTTGATATATATATTTTAATATCTATACTATTTTTAATGTCAACTATTCTAATATATAAACTATCTTCATCAAACTGTTTAAAGTTGGAACTGTTATGATTTAGATTTAATTGATTTAAATGCAAATATTTTGATATAATGGTTTTACCTATTTTGTGGTTATGATTTCGAAAGTGAATATGATTTCGAAAGTGAATATGATTTCGAAAGTGAATATGATTTCGAAAGTGAATATGATTTCGAAAGTGAACATGATTTTGAAAGTGATATGATTTGAATTGAATATGATATTTTGATATCAAATATGAATCGGTTTTGGAAATGTAAAAGAACCAACCGGTGTAAAATAAGCGTTTGGTTTTTTTGTACTCTCTGCCAATACCGAAAACCACTTTAACAACTATGCACATGGTGGAGAATCCAAAATGAAGTAGGATGGTTTGGCGAACGCTAGTGTATGAGGTATGAAAGCGGCCCTGACCCCCTCGGGTCAGCTTGATATGACTAAAACAGGAGTTATACCTAGGCTAAGTGAGGTCGCTCCTCCGGTCAGACATACTTCTTCGATACTATATCTGTTACTTTGTGATTGATTTAGTGGCCACCTTCGATTTGAGTATGGGAGTGTGTTTCAAGGTGGGCGGTAGTAGCTGCTATGCGTTACCACCTGCTCGGTTCTGCAAAACGGTAGTATCCTACCCTGGGCATTGCCTCAAATGCCTTGTCATATACCTTATCGTGCCCACTATGAGTTTGGTTTGTGTCATACACTATGGAGTGCCCTCTGATCGTCCTCCATTTTACGGAGGAACTACGGTACTCTATAGACTATGAAATTTATGAAAATATATTAAGGGGGATATGGATAACGCCTTAACGCTATTTTAATACTTTACTGTAGACATATTATAATAGCGTATTGTATTATGTATGCAGATAGTTTAACGGATCCTTAGGTGATGGAATCCAGAACATCTCTTAAGTTATTGAAAGCACGTTAGACACTAGATAGGAGATGCAAAATCTTGTAAACATCTCTGAAGCCATTACACTCATATTTATTTTATTTTGATCTAACTTACATAAGATCTTTTAGTTCCGACTCAAGTGTTTTGTCTATTCATTACGCTTGGGTCAGCCTGAGCTTTTTAGTGTTGAAGATCTTATTTCTGGAGGACGAAGATTTAGTATATTATTACTATTTATTATATTTTTTCCACTGCATTATTTATTTATTCCTGCTGTATGTATGACTCTTATCTGTATTGTAAAAGTGTAATCAAATGTTATTTGTTAAATAGCATCGTGAACTGTTTATTTGATTATTATATTTGTCATTCCGCTGTGAGATTCTGTGTTTTGTTTTCCTTTCTTTTCTTTTATTTTCTTATTTACCCCATTAACAATCCTCCCTTTTGAATGGTTTGAGTCGACATGTGTGTCTGCTTTGGCACTCGGAGAGTGTAGCACGATAGGGGTTCTCGCTTCTGGGTTTGCTAGTAAACGGAAGACTATGACTCCTACATGTCTCACAGGGTTGGTGCAGTCGAGAGGTTGGCCGTAAAAGAAGAACACATATACCGATGTATGCTACAGTGGGCGTTACCCCATTGTCGGTTGACCATTACATTTGGTATCAGAGCTTTGGTTTAGAGATAACCTTAGCTTTGTAGGGTTTGATTCATTGGAGATAAGGTAGTAATACCCTAGAATGAGTTATTTAAGTGTATATACATATTATAGAGCGTATTTGTTAGTATTATAAAAAAATTATATTGTGTTAATTTGTTCTGTGCAGTATTTATAAATTTTGGTCAGTACATAGGATGTTGTTGCATCGATAGAGACTTCTAAACACTTAATAAGGAAGACCGACACAATATTGCTTTAAAATATAGGTAAATGAAATAATTTTCCCTCGTATTATATTTTATATATAAAAGAATAATTTTTATAAATTGATATAATTGTATATGATATGTTTGTTTGCTAGGAAGTAAAATTTTATAAACATTGGATGCAAAATATGAATGTTGGCGACTTGCGAATAAATATATGGCGACTTGCGTTTCTCTAGCATTCCCATTCTTCTGCTTCTCTTTGTCGGTATCGTTCCGCATTTCTTTTTAGCTATGTCATTGTAGAAGAGAGCCCTACCTTCTTATGGAGCTGCTGTTGTTGTCCAGGTTGCGGTCGTTGCTTCTTCGAACCCTTTTTAGGTGCTTTTGAGCGATGTTAACACTTCGCTGGTGATTTCCGATCTAGATGATCCTGTCATTTCTTCAGTTTCGAACCCGCTATCGCCTTTGCTTTCGACTGAAGGTTAATTAACTTGGTCTCAAACTGTGGTTGCGTTGAACGCTATTTCTGAATTTGGTGATTCCGTGTCAAAGAGGGTTGTTGCTCTATCATCTAATTGTGTAGTTATATCTGATGTCTGTGTTGATGCTGATGGTTTCTCTAAGGCTAAAACTGGTTTATCTTTGGGTTGCACATCAGGTGCTTGTTGTATTGCCAATGACAGTATTCCCCGGTCTGTTGTTTCTCATGCTAATCCTTTGGACCCTACTTTCCCACGGCCTGCTTCTAAGTTGTCGTCCTTGTTTTCCAAGCTGCCTAATAATGCCGGTTTGCATTCGCCAAGTCGCTTTGATATTTTTGAGAATGCAGGAGTGATGATTCCGCCTGTGGAAGTGATTGAGGCTGGCGTGGATTTTTGGAAAGAGCACTTAGTTGGTTTCTTTCTTGACTCCAATCCTCCCTATCATCTAGTTAAGTCAAGGTGCAGCATGGCGTGGAAGCCTAGGGGTGGTCTGAGTGTTCACTTTGATAACAATCTATTCTTTTTTAAGTTTACGCGTAGTGATGAAAGGCAACGTATTCTAGAGGCCATCCCTATTCTTATTGATGGGAAACCATTCGTTATCACAACTTGGAGTCCTTCTATGGATCGAGCGAAAGAACAACTTTTATCTATTCCTGTTTGGGCACACTTTTCTCATATTCCATCTATTCTCCTGCCTCTTATCGGGATCAAATGGCTCGCTGGTCTAGTAGGCAAGGTGATATGTTATGATGCAAATACTGTGGCCAGAAAGAAGCTAGTTTATGCCAAAGCTCTAATTGAGATTACTCTTGACAAACCTTTGCCTTCGGTTTTAAAGGTCAGATTAGATGAGAGCCATGTTGCTGAGGGCAGAGTTCGCTATGAAACCTGAGATTTGCTCGTCATGTCAGTCCTCTGGCCATTATGCTGAAGCATGTTCTGGTATGATTGTTCCCCTTGTTGACTGGACTCCTCTTCCTCGTCCACCTGTCCGAAAGTTGGTTAAGAAGGTAGCTCCTTTAGTTCCCGTAGTTGATGCCTCGGTAGCCCCCATTGTTATAGCCCCCATTGAGGATCCTCCTACTGTTGCTCCGGTTTGCGTAGCTCCTACTATTTCAGTGCCTATAATTGCCCCCATCTTTTGGTTCTCCTCCTTCGGCCCTGGAGGTGGATCTTTCTGCTTCCGCATATGATATCATTTCCTGGAATTCTGATGAACGTGCATGGGTACATGCTCCTTCTGATATGAGATATTCGCCAGAGAGGGACACATTTTATGCATTTATTAGTGATATTGGGGGCGAGAGTCGTTTTCTTATATACCATATTGAGGGTGATGGTTTGTGCCTCACTAGGGTTGGTGAGATTGGTGAGGAGAATAAAAGTAAGTTTTATGATGTCACTTGGGATAGGAAATTTCTTTACTCTCCTGACTCGGTTGGATTTGATCCTCGTCTGGCTGCTCTCTTCTTAGGGTTTTTGTAACATCCCGGAATTTTTAACACGGGATTTGTGAACATTTAATTCATTTTAAATGTTTACTATGGGTTTAAGATTTATTTTGAACTAAAAGGATTGGTTTAAATCATAATAGCAAGTTAAAATTTCTAAGGTGGAAATTTAATTTGAAATTGAACAATAATAATTTAAATGTTCGGGATTGAAATAAAAGTAAATCTGGATGTAAATAGTGATAAAAATGGTTTTAAAAATTTATTTTGAGTTATTTGAGTGTAAATAACGTGGTGGAAATTTTAGAAGAATTTTAAAGTCGATAAATTAATAATTGGGATATTATATCAATTTAAAAATGAATTTAAAAATATAAAAATGCAATTAATCGGATTTTGATTCGAAATGAGTCAAAATGATTGTTAATGTGTTTGTAAGTATTATATGATTTATCGTTAAGTTAATAAAATTTTAGAAAGTGAAAATTTAACGTTTTTGATAATTTTGAAAATCGCCCGAGTAAATAGACGAGTTAAAATAGCCTTCCGGGGCACAGTCTCGGAATTCGACGAAACTAGTTTCATTGGATCCGTAATAGTTAGTTATTACCGGATTTCAATTTTCGTAGCAATCGGAGTTGTCGTGTGACCGTGGCAGCTCGAAACGATCGAAATCGTTTTAATCGGTTTAATTTGAAATTGATCGTTTAATCTCGTAACTCGCGCATACGATCGATTTAGCTTACGAAACCTGTTCCATTGTGTCCGGAACGCGGAAAAACCCTAAGAACGCCTGTCGGAACGCGTAGTTTGGAGTTCGTTTGCGTATATTGTTAAATTGAGAATTTATTAATTAAATAATATTAAAACCATTTGATATATTCTTTTTATCCAAACCCTAGCTACACGTTCCAGGCCGCCGCTTGAGGCATTTCAATGGCCGACCTTTGCTTCCATTCTTCCTAAATTTCTGCTTGATCCACTCGTTTTTATCAAAAGTTTACAACTAGAAAAATGACGAGCATCCCGAGTTCTTCGAGTTGTGTGGTGGAGATCGATTTTCGTCGACCGGAGAAAGGCTTTGGGGGCCGCGTTCGAATGCTGTTTATGCACGAATTCCCATGCATCAGGGAGGCCGAGTGGCGCGTGGTTCTAGGCGGCGGTGGAGAGCGCGTTGGCGAATGTAGTGGTGGTGCCTGATGGGTTCCACGTGGGCCGTGGTACGAGCGGCGGTGAGCCCTAGCTTTCGATTTTGGGTAGGTGCTCTCCTGTACGCATGCGTGTTGAGGAAGATGAAGGTTTGCTTCGAACGTCCTGACGTTGCTTGGTATTACTAAATTATAATTAGGAAGAATTTTTTTTTAAAAATGTGATTCGAACTTTAAAAATGAATAACTAATTCATATTATATCAGAATTCGACGAAATTCACGGCATTGGAATTGCAGAGACGCGTACTACGCAGTGGTGCAGATCCGGATTCATTCCGGGCAAGTAGAAATTTGAGTTAAATCGAACGTTGTTTGGTTTAATTTAAATTTCGAACGCTCGCCGAAACTCTAGGTGAGTTATTCTCACTCACATCTGGATATTGGCTGATTTAAATAATAAATATTTAAATATCTGTGTGATTGGTTGCATATTATTGTTATTATCAGTCTAGATTGATATTTATATATGTGATGTGCTAATATTTGTGGATGCAGGGAAAACAGGTTGGAGGGATCCAACTGGATTCCTCACCATGTAGTAATACTTTTATAGTTGATGATGATGCCTGTTTATATATTGTGATTGATAAATTTGGAATTTAATTGCATTGTAATATTGTGAGATAAACTATAAACCTAGAATGTTAATTATAAAGAAATTTGGAGTTTAATTGTAAAGAAATTAAATTGGGTTTCAAAAGAAATTAAGAAATTTATAAATAAGGAATTTAAAGGAATATAAAAATTAGAATCTGTTTGGGTGGAAAACTGAAATAAAATTTGTATTGGAATATTGTTGAGTAAATTATAAATCCATAATTAATTATAAATGGATAAATTGAATTTTAGAGAAATAAAAAAAATATGGTTAATTAATGAATTTAAAAGAATTAAACTTTGAAATCTATTTAGAATGGAAATTGAAAATTGGTAAAATCTGGAATGATAAACAAAGAGAAATGTTATCAATTGATAAATGTGAAAATTATGTTATTTAAACCATAAAACTAAATTGAAATAAATTGACAGAAATCGTGAGAAGGATTCCTGTGATGTTTATGTGGAAATGAGATTCCCTGGGAAGAACCGAGTTCGAGTTTAAACTGATTTTATAAAAAGGAAGTTTTGAAAATTTAAACTTGTTTAAAAAGAGAGGGTTTTGGGAATTATTATTTTAAAGTAATTATTTATAAATCAGAAATAGAAAATTTTATAAATACCTTAATAATTATTTTTACAAATAGATTTGTTTAAAAAGCTAGTTTTGACTTAAGTTATCGAAATTAGTATTTACCTTTTTAAAACTTTACTTATAAGTTAGTTTGAACTAAAACCCTTATTTGAAACTAAGATTTATATCCTAATAAATAGTTTTATTTTAAATATTTTGAAATCATATTTTTGAGAAATAACTAATAAGAAAATTTCTATATTTTAAAATATATTTTAGAATAAAGTATTTTTAATTATTTTAAATCTAAATGTTTTGAACTTGGTTATTTCAAATGGGAATATTTGGTAAAGGATTTACCTTGTAAAGGAAAGAGCTCTGGAAATTGTTTTCAAATGAGTTAGAAAATTTGAAAATATATCCTTTAAAGATATTCGAAGCAAATAAATAATTTGGGAATTACTTATTTTGTGATGGATGCTATGGATGTTTATGAATATAAATTGATAGTTAAATCACCGACTATCAATATTGGACAATGCGTGATCGTTTCGAAGAGACCGGGATCGAGATTTAATTCTCGAAAACCACTTCGATCTGATTTGTACGTTTCGTGCGAAAAACGTGTTCGGAGTCGAAGATGGAGCAATGAAGTGCAAGGGCTAGTCGCTACTAATCCTGAGGATATTTCCAAAATGGATGTAGTAGGAGTAGTGCCTTCGGTTACGTTCGGACCCGAGACGGACTTGTATGGATGAATGCTTGCGAAACATCGTCAGGTGGACGATAGGCATTCTTAGTAAATACGTTCTAAAGGTAACGCTTAGCCTCAAGCCTCATCAACCGGGAATGACTGAAAATCAGGGGATATGCAGCAAGGTTAGGTGGGTCATGCCCAAGCAGGACAAGATATTTCCCCTGTCTAGATGTCCCTTATATATTTTCGGCTTAGTGGGTGGTTGGTCGCGCCAACCACGGGGTTTATCTTGTTCGGGACTGTTCAGTAAGGAATGCTTCCGGCCTTGTGTTGCAGGGGATGAAGGGAGTAGCCCTCGGTACGGTGATCTAGGCCCCGTACTGTGACAGGTGGTACCCCAGTGCCTAGTCATTGTTGGAAATCCATTTTCCCTACGAGCCTTGTACGAGTTTTGTTTGTATTACCCACTTCGGTGGCTAGTAGCTGGAATTTAATGAATGTAATAATTTCGGCTATTTTATAAGTATTTGTAAATAGACACAATTATAATATCAGAGGATTTCTATAAAAAGTGTTTTAGCTATCGTAAGGTAAAAACCCGACATGTTTATTTGTGGCGTGGTCTTACGAGATGCTTTTGTTTTTCAAATGATTTTTGAAACTTTAATAATCAAGTTGGATGCATATTTAGTATCAGCTGGTATTCCAGACTGACTCGGGTGTTATTTCATTATAATGCTCGGGTCAGACCGAGTATTATATGTTCACGTTAGGTTGCTATGGAGCAGGAGAGGAGATGGAGACCGAGACGTATATATGTGTGTGTGTGTGTGTCTATATATATATATATATTCTGCTGTTGTTATTGTATGGTATGTCTGATTGGTATTTGATGATGTATGAGATACTCTGATTTTGTGATGTATAAACAGTTATAGATTTCATTTTGTGTAAAGTTCTATATTTACTATTATATTTTATTCCGCTGCGACTGTGAGATTCTGATATTGTTTTAATTTCTTCTTTTTCTATCTCTTCTTCTTTAACCCTAATGGTTCGTATTTCTGTGCCACTTGAGTTAATAGAGGTAGAATAGTGTTGATTCAAGGGGTTCAGATTTGCGGGCTGTCACACTTGGTATCAGAGCTTAGGTTGGCGACAACCTTGGCTTTGGTGGGGAAATTACTCATTAATCAGAGTCAATAGTACTCTAAAATGAGTTGAGTGTATTAATAGATATGAGAGCGTACTTGTTAGTGCATATAAAAATGTTTTTTTATACTGTGTTGACTTATCGGTTGAGTGTTTATGAATTCTGGTCGGTACGGGAAGTACAACCGTATCGATAGGGGTTTCTAAACTCTTGAACAAGATAAACTGACATAGTATTGTTTTTTAAAGGTGGGTAAATGAAATAACTTTACTCAAAATTATATTTTGATATTAAAGGAATAATTTTCTGAAATTATTATATATATTTGATTGTTTGGATGTTGGGTGTTAATATTAAATATCAAATAAGAATCTAAGATTAATCTAAAATTTGAAATGATAAGTTAATAAGAATATAAAATATTAAAATGGTCTATAACCCAATAGAATTAATTAAATATGTTGTGAATAAGAAGTGAAATTAGAATTTGAATTGAACCAAAATTTAAATCCTGGAAGTTTTGGAAAGGATTTTAAAGGTAATGGAAATAAAAGGGTTTGGGAAATTTAAAATCCTGGGAAGGTTTGAAATGTCTTCCAATGTATTGAAGGTAATGATGAAATATTATTTTGAGTAATATGTTTGAATGGGAAACTGTTTTGAAATGAATTTGGGAAAGTAAGAAGCATTGAACTCACTTCAGTCGTTGGAAAATAATCCTGATGATGCTGGCCACATCATTAGAATTCATTTTCGAGTTTCTAAAGTGATGGATTGCTTCCCTAATATTTGGTTATGGTATTGATTGGATTTGTTAGGTATAACAGTTGTTTTGGAAATTTCAAAGGAGGAAATTCCTTTTGGTATAAACAAATTGTTTTGGAATTCTGGTGGTTTGATTGATATACCAAATAGGTATATATATTGGTTGCTATTTCAAAATGGTTTTGGAATAAGACCGGGAAATTTAATTTTGGGAAAATTCTAATTAAATAATGTGTAAAATTAAGATATATTAACTATTGAACTTATTAAGTGAAGTAGATATTAATAAGAAGTAAGAAATGAAAATTTTAGTCTTGGAATTAAAATCTAATTTGAGTAATTGAAAGTAAATAAAATATGTTGAAGTGAGTAGAAAATTTGAATTTAACTTGGATAAGTAAAATAACTTGGACTTAAATTAAAGTTGATTTGGATTAAATTAAAATGTACGTTGACATTGAGATTGTGGGTCATGTGTAATGGATTATACCCACAAGCTATTAAGTGTTATGCTTATAGATGGAAATTGTGAATCTAAAATTTGCGAATTTAAAATGGTACAAAGAATTAGATTGAAGAAAATTTGTATCCTTAAGAATTCAGATATAAATACATATGCATATGGAATTTCGATTTGTAATTAGAAAATGTAGATGGAGAAATGAGCTATATAAGCCTTTAAAATAAATAAGTTGGAGAACTTATATAAATAAAAAAGGGAATTATAATGAGGAAATAGTAGAATGGTATGGTGAGTCCAAACTTAATCTCAAATGAAATGTAAATTGAAATAAGGCAATGTGAGATATAAAAGAAATGAATCAACTTAAATTAGTAAACAAGTTTTGAACTTGTATATAGAGAATTAAAAATTTGGATTTGATTGGATTTAACTTTGACTAAATGGACTTGAGTCGAATTTAGATTAATTAAAAACAAGATTCAATTGTGTTGTGAATAAAGTGAATGGAATGAAATCCTTATTTAAGATAGTAAGGGAAAATGAAATGAATTCAAGATAGCTAAATAAATTTAGTTAAAACTCGAATCAAAATTTGGTAAGACTTGAATTGAAAGAAATCCAATTTGCTGAAGGGATATTGTATGAATAAAAGTTTGACTCAACTAAATTCAAAGGGATTATTAGAGGATGAATTTAGCATAAGCTGAATTAAATAAAGAGAAGCTTGAAGATGAATTTAGTATAAGCTAAATTAAATAAAAATAGTACGGGATCGGGTATAGTTTTGGGAAGCTTGTTAATAATTGAAGGGTAAATGGAACCTAGTTCTTGTTTAGAACATTTGAAATGGTCGTATTGTAAATAAGTTCAGTGTGAATTGGGAAAGAGTATTAAAACCTAATATGGATTAGGCTAGTGGCTAAATTGAATTATAATTAATTGGGATTTGTATTATAATGGATAGAATTTGATAGTTAGTAAAAATTTGAAGGTAAATAAGAATCCTGATTTGGATTGGGATTTAATTGTGGTAACAAACATTGAGGTGTAAATGAAAATGGAATTGAATTATAATAATGATGGTTTGAATTGTAAGTAGGTTCCAAGGAGTGAAATAATTTAAATGGTCTCTTTGTTACTAAAATAAAGTTGTAAATGGATTGAATAAATAACAAAGAGCATTCAAATTTGTAAATGGATTTGAATTGATTTGGATGAAAATTGATTTATAAGAAGATAATGAAAATATTGCGAAAGAACTTAAGCAAGTTGAATAATAGGTGTGATTAAGCTTTATAATTTTGTCATGGATAAATTTTTGTTGGGAAATAAAGTTGAATTGCAAGTGAAATAGTTTTATTTAATATTGTGATATGGATATGAAAGTTGTAAACAAATCCAAGATGGAAGGATAAAAGTAAACATAAGTTGAATAATGGATTTGAAATACGAAAATCAAGATTTGGTTTTAAAAAAAAATATATATAATATAATAAAATAATAATAAGAAAACAATAAAAAAATAAACTTAGGATGGATGATAAATTTGGAAGGTGAGAATAAGGATTGATTTAATAATTGAAATGGAATAAGCATGCTTGGATTATGAACCATGCAGGATTGAATAAAATTAATATGAATCTAAACTGAAATTAATTTTTAATGGTTAAGAGCTTAAGTGGTGATTATTTTTGGCTTGAATGACATGAATATTTGAATGTATTCAGAATTGAGTTGTTTAAACAATAACTGAATTGGTTTTAAATAAATTGGAATGGATTGAAATGTTATTAAGTAATTTTGCAAAATAATGAAAATGAATTATAAAAGAAATGCAAATGCTTCAAATTTGAAATAAGAATTTGGGTTTGTGAATCAACTTGATATTGAAATGATATAGAAAGATGTTAGTGAAGCACATGTTAACCATATGTTAAATAACAATGAATTGGTTGAAATAAATATGGATTGTATATGGTGGACTTGCAGTATAAATCATTCAAGTGAAATAAAAATGAAGTTGGACTTGAATAGGTAAGTTGAAAGGTGATTTAAATCTTTAAATTGTTGGTAGATATGGCTAACATAGTAAATGATGAAGTTTTCTTGGTTTGCCTATGCAAAGGATGTGTTTGGCTTGCATTTACATTTGAAATATTGTTAAAATGCTTATATCTTGAAACTGATGAGTTTTTTTGAGTTTAGCACAGGAATGCGAGGCGTTCGAGAGGTTTGGAGCACGTATATGCGTTATATTAGCCGCTCGCTATTAAAATTTGCTAAAAAGGTACGCCTACGCAAATATAATTGGGAAAATGATATATGTATTGTGATATATTTTGGTTTCCGACCGTGTGGGTCGATGTATATATATTTATTTGTATCGTGATATCGCGAAAGCTCCTCCGTACAGGGGTGACTCTGCCAAAATTTTCCGGAAATTTTGGGAGTTAGAAATTTTTGGGAATTTGAAAATTTGTAATCAACTAGGAAAGTTGTTTTTAAGAAAATGTTGAAACAAAAGCTTTTGATTTAAAATAAGGCACATGGGTTTAGGAATTGAGTTAAAGGATTTTGGAAGGTGAATATAAGCTTTTAACTAAGCAAATTGGGTAAGTAAATGAGTTGGAGAGTATTTTCTACCTTAGCAAATTTCGGGGACGAAATTTTTATAAGGGGGGAGGAATGTAACATCCCGGCATTTTTAACACGGGATTTGTGAACATTTAATTCATTTTAAATGTTTACTATGGGTTTAAGATTTATTTTGAACTAAAAGGATTGGTTTAAATCATAATAACAAGTTAAAATTTCTAAGGTGGAAATTTAATTTGAAATTGAACGATAATAATTTAAATATTCGGGATTGAAATAAAAGTAAATCTGGATGTAAATAGTGATAAAAATGGTTTTAAAAATTTATTTTGAGTTATTTGAGTGTAAATAACGTGGTGGAAATTTTAGAAGAATTTTAAAGTCGATAAATTAATAATTGGGATATTATATCAATTTAAAAATGAATTTAAAAATATAAAAATGCAATTAATCGGATTTTGATTCGAAATGAGTCAAAATGATTGTTAATGTGTTTGTAAGTGTTATATGATTTATCGTTAAGTTAATAAAATTTTAGAAAGCGAAAATTTAACGTTTTTGATAATTTTGAAAATCGCCCGAGTAAATAGACGAGTTAAAATAGCCTTCCGGGGCACAGTCTCGGAATTCGACGAAACTAGTTTCATTGGATCCGTAATAGTTAGTTATTACCGGATTTCAATTTTCGTAGCAATCGGAGTTGTCGTGTGACCGTGGCAGCTCGAAACGATCGAAATCGTTTTAATCGGTTTAATTTGAAATTGATCGTTTAATCTCGTAACTCGCGCATACGATCGATTTAGCTTACGAAACCTGTTCCATTGTGTCCGGAACGCGGAAAAACCCTAAGAACGCCTGTCGGAACGCGTAGTTTGGAGTTCGTTTGCGTATATTGTTAAATTGAGAATTTATTAATTAAATAATATTAAAACCATTTGATATATTCTTTTTATCCAAACCCTAGCTACACGTTCCAGGCCGCCGCTTGAGGCATTTCAATGGCCGACCTTTGCTTCCATTCTTCCTAAATTTCTGCTTGATCCACTCGTTTTTATCAAAAGTTTACAACTAGAAAAATGACGAGCATCCCGAGTTCTTCGAGTTGTGTGGTGGAGATCGATTTTCGTCGACCGGAGAAAGGCTTTGGGGGCCGCGTTCGAATGCTGTTTATGCGCGAATTCCCACGCATCAGGGAGGCCGAGTGGCGCGTGGTTCTAGGCGGCGGTGGAGAGCGCGTTGGCGAATGTAGTGGCGGTGCCTGATGGGTTCCACGTGGGCCGTGGTACGAGCGGCGGTGAGCCCTAGCTTTCGATTTTGGGTAGGTGCTCTCCTGTACGCGTGCGTGTTGAGGAAGATGAAGGTTTGCTTCGAACGTCCTGACGTTGCTTGGTATTACTAAATTACAATTAGGAAGAAATTTGTTTTAAAAATGTGATTCAAACTTTAAAAATGAATAACTAATTCATATTATATCAGAATTCGACGAAATTCGCGGCATTGGAATCGCAGAGACGCATACTACGCAATGGTGCAGATCCGGATTCATTCCGGGCAAGTAGAAATTTGAGTTAAATCGAACGTTGTTTGGTTTAATTTAAATTTCGAGCGCTCGCCGAAACTCAAGGTGAGTTATTCTCACTCACATCTGGATATTGGCTGATTTAAATAATAAATATTTAAATATCTGTGTGATTGGTTGCATATTATTGTTATTATCAGTCTGGATTGATATTTATATATGTGATGTGCTAATATTTGTGGATGCAGGGAAAACAGGTTGGAGGGATCCAACTGGATTCCTCACCATGTAGTAATATTTTTATAGTTGATGATGATGCCTGTTTATATATTGTGATTGATAAATTTGGAATTTAATTGCATTGTGATATTGTGAGATAAACTATAAACCCAGAATGTTAATTATAAAGAAATTTGGAGTTTAATTGTAAAGAAATTAAATTGGGTTTCAAAAGAAATTAAGAAATTTATAAATAAGGAATTTAAAGGAATATAAAAATTAGAATCTGTTTGGGTGGAAAACTAAAATAAAATTTGTATTGGAATATTGTTGAGTAAATTATAAATCCATAATTAATTATAAATGGATAAATTGAATTTAAGAGAAATAAAAAAAAATATTTTTAATTAATGAATTTAAAAGAATTAAACTTTGAAATCTATTTAGAATGGAAATTGAAAATTGGTAAAATATGGAATGATAAACAAAGAGAAATGTTATCAATTGATAAATGTGAAAATTATGTTATTTAAACCATAAAACTAAATTGAAATAAATTGACAGAAATCGTGAGAAGGATTTCTGTGATGTTTATGTGGAAATGAGATTCCCTGGGAAGAACCGAGTTCGAGTTTAAACTGATTTTATAAAAAGGAAGTTTTGAAAATTTAAACTTGTTTAAAAAGAGAGGGTTTTGGGAATTATTATTTTAAAGTAATTATTTATAAATTAGAAATAGAAAATTTTATAAATACCTTAATAATTATTTTTACAAATAGATTTGTTTAAAAAGCTAGTTTTGATTTAAGTTATCGAAATTAGTATTTACCTTTTTAAAACTTTACTTATAAGTTAGTTTGAACTAAAACCCTTATTTGAAACTAAGATTTATATCCTAATAAATAGTTTTATTTTAAATATTTTGAAATCATATTTTTGAGAAATAACTAATAAGAAAATTTCTATATTTTAAAATATATTTTAGAATAAAGTATTTTTAATTATTTTAAATCTAAATGTTTTGAACTTGGTTATTTCAAATGGGAATATTTGGTAAAGGATTTACCTTGTAAAGGAAAGAGCTCTGGAAATTGTTTTCAAATGAGTTAGAAAATTTGAAAATATATCCTTTAAAGATATTCGAAGCAAATAAATAATTTGGGAATTACTTATTTTGTGATGGATGCTATGGATGTTTATGAATATAAATTGATAGTTAAATCACCGACTATCAATATTGGACAATGCGTGATCGTTTCGAAGAGACCGGGATCGAGATTTAATTCTCGAAAACCACTTCGATCTGATTTGTACGTTTCGTGCGAAAAACGTGTTCGGAGTCGAAGATGGAGCAATGAAGTGCAAGGGCTAGTCGCTACTAATCCTGAGGATATTTCCAAAATGGATGTAGTAGGAGTAGTGCCTTCGGTTCCGTTCGGACCCGGGACGGACTTGTATGGATGAATGCTTGCGAAACATCGTCAGGTGGACGATAGGCATTCTAAGTAAATACGTTCTAAAGGTAACGCTTAGCCTCAAGCCTCATCAACCGGGAATGACTGAAAATCAGGGGATATGCAGCAAGGTTAGGTGGGTCATGCCCAAGCAGGACAAGATATTTCCCCTGTCTAGATGTCCCTTATATATTTTCGGCTTAGTGGGTGGTTGGTCGCGCCAACCACGGGGTTTATCTTGTTCGGGACTGTTCAGTAAGGAATGGTTCCGACCTTGTGTTGTAGGGGATGAAGGGAGTAGTCCTCGGTACGGTGATCTAGGCCCCGTACTGTGACAGGTGGTACCCCAGTGCCTAGTCATTGTTGAAAATCCATTTTCCCTACGAGCCTTGTACGAGTTTTGTTTGTATTACCCACTTCGGTGGCTAGTAGCTGGAATTTAATGAATGTAACAATTTCGGCTATTTTATAAGTATTTGTAAATAGACACTATTATAATATCAGAGGATTTCTATAAAAAGTGTTTTAGCTATCGTAAGGTAAAAACCCGACATGTTTATTTGTGGCGTGGTCTTACGAGATGCTTTTGTTTTTCAAAGGATTTTTGAAACTTTAATAATCAAGTTGGATGCATATTTAGTATCAGCTGGTATTCCAGACTGACTCGGGTGTTATTTCATTATAATGCTCGGGTCAGACCAAGTATTATATGTTCAGGTTAGGTTGCTATGGAGCAGGAGAGGAGATGGAGACCGAGACGTATATATGTGTATATATATATATTCCGTTGTTGTTATTGTATGGTATGTCTGATTGGTATTTGACGATGTATGAGATACTCTGATTTTGTGATGTATAAACAGTTATAGATTTCATTTTGTGTAAAGTTCTATATTTACTATTATATTTTATTCCGCTGCGACTGTGAGATTCTGATATTGTTTTAATTTCTTCTTCTTCTTTCTCTTCTTCTTTAACCCTAATGGTTCGTATTTCTGTGCCACTTGAGTTAATAGAGGTAGAATAGTGTTGATTCAAGGGGTTCAGATTTGCGGGCTGCCACAGTTTTCTCATGTTATTGGACCTTCTTCGGATGTTGGTCGTGATTGTTCTTCCTCTTCTGAGGAAGATTAGTCATGTTGTTATAGTAGTTTAGGCTCTTTTGTCTAGCTCCTGTGCTTTCAAATTTTGCCCTTTTAGTTGCTCTGTGCATGTGCAGAGCTCCTGTTTTCCCATTATTTATACAGTGGCACGACCCACTTGAAAGCCGGCAAGCTTTACTAAAAAAATATGATTTATAAATAAAATGAATATAAATTGGAAATTTAAGAACTTAAGTTTCGGTGTTTTGAAATTGGTTTTCAAAGATTTTGGAATATAATATTAGTATTATTGGGAAATATTTTCAAATATAAATATTTTCAATGTGATTTGATAGAAATGTTTTAAAGGAATTTTAAAAGGAAATTAGTGGGATGACCACTGTAGTAGCTTTATTACACATTTGATTTGATAAATAAATATTAATTTTAAATTTCTAAATATGATTTGGATATATAAAAGATGTGTAATGACCCGCAATCTTTGGATAATTAAAAATTGTAAATTTAATAAGGTTTTATGACTTAATCTTGGAAGAAATAAAAAAACTATGATTTAATAATAAGAATATAACTGGAATGAAATGTAATAGTGTTAATTTAAGAAAACCGATAACTGCATTAAATGTAATTCCAAGGATTAAAATGGTTAAAATGGTTATAGATTTTAATTAGTTATAATAATATGTGTATTAATTGATAATTGGATATACAGGAAAATTGACAATTTAAAAGGTGTAATTACTTGTTATTGATAAAAGTAGTGTCATATAAGTTGTTATGACAATTGGTGGTAAATAATGAACTTACAAGTGTTATTGATATATGAAAGGTGACAATTGCTAGTTGTTACCAATTCATTTAACCAATTACAAATAAATGTAATTAAATGTTACACTAATGTGAGTTAAGACAATAACTGAAAATTTTGAATGTAATTAAATGAATAGGAATATTAATTTTATTCATAAGGTAATAGTTGATTTAATAAAAAAGAATGAAACCAAGATAAAATAATTAATTGGGACTTTAAATTATAGTTAATGTGTAAAATTGACAAAAATTCAATATAATTAAATATAATAGTTAATACAAATAAAAGATGGAAATTGTAACATATTAGTGAAATTAGATATAAACAATATTAACTATGTTATCAGATTAATAATTGATTGACTATAATGATTGAAATCAAAGTATAATCAGATTATTAGAATAAAATTTTAGTCAATTGGATTTAATTACAATTGAAGTTAAACACTGTTATTAGTGAAATATTTAACACTAAATTGATATGTAAAATGGTTTTAAATTATTGTAAATGACCAAGTAATCAAAATTGATGAAAATTATTAATTTATAAATATTGAATTTAAAATTGATTAATTAATTTACTTAAGTAACGTGAAAATAGCCCTTTTGGCCACTGTCACGAATTTCGACGAAACCAGTTTCATCGAATCCGTAACGGTGAATTGTTGTAGGATTTCAAGTTTCGTAATTCATTGGAATTGTCGTTCGATCATACAGATTCGAAATGCCTAGAAATCAATGTAATTAAATTCAACTGAAATCAATTTGAAATAAGCTTATTTTAACATAACTTCTTCATATGATGGAATTATGGCTTGAAACATGTTCCATTGAGTTTAAAAATATTGAAAACATCTATTTTGATATATGGGATGATCCATTTTCATTCCGGAGACAAAAAGGGCTTTTTGGGTTGTATTTGTCGTTTTATATCAATATGGACTGTTCATTCTTTTCTTATCGGGCTTTGTTATTATATATAGTCTTGTTATAAACCTAGCAGCCTTTCTTTTTCTTATTCATGTATGTACAATTTCATCTGTCCACTTCTCCTTCTCAATGGCAGACAAACAAATTCCCAATTCAATTTCAAATCGAAAATTTAAACTCCTAAAAATATATGAAATTATATATCGATTTGAAGCTCTCGATGAGCGCAAGTCAAATCTGCAGTCTTTTTTTCGATTTGGGTTTATGTGTGTCCATAATTCGAGGAAAAATTCTCAACTGTCTATGGATCATCAATCAACTTCGACCGATCGTCGTCTGAAGAGTGCTGGGCCGTAGAGAGTGTCGAGCGTAGTTCATCTAAGTGTTTAATTTGTCGAATCAACGGTTGGATGAGGCTTGAAAATTCGTGTAGGGTTCGCTTTTAGGTAGCAGCCGACCCCTTTTAGGCTCTCGCGAGTGGCCGGGGGTGGGGGGAGTCGACGCTGGCGAACTCGGCCTGAAGTTCTAACATGGCCGCGATCATCAGCGTAGCAGTGCGTGGCAAGGCAGTTGGTGGCGGCTCGTTTGTTTCAACATTGACCTAAGGTTAGCTGGAAGAAGATGAAGGTGACATGCAATTATAATATTATTTTATTTGTTTTAAATTTTAATCGTAACTTCTAATCAACGTAACTTTCACTTACGAGGTCTGATTCACATGCGGTTTATTTCATTGGGACCATATTGAAATTCCAAACATTTTGACGCTTGTTTTGTCGAATTCAGAGAATATTTGAATTTTGGCCCTATTTTGGATTTTAATGCGATTTAAAATCAAAGGTGAGTGTTTTAACCCACTCACAACTTTTAAATTATCGTATGTTAGTTAAATTTAGTTTATGATGTGATGAGAAATTAATTGATTGATGCTTGGTATCTTTTAATTGTCATTCTAGTTAAATTTGACTTTTATTGCGAATAATTATCGTTTAATTTAATATTGAATTTAAATTGTCAATTTAATACCTATTATCGATGATTAGTTATCCATTGATGTTTGTTGGCTGATTTGGATAATGATTGTAATAGATGTTTGATTGTTGATATTGTATGACTGGATGTGATATTTTTATATTGTGATAACAATGTAAGTTCCCTATCGGTTGAAATGATACATAGCCGAGTGATCTATAGATTAGGGAAAAACCATTATGTATTGAAATGATAGACTCGAGCGATTTTATGGATTTTATTAAATTCGAGATTGTGGTTTGAAATGATATATAACCGTAAAATTTTAAATTGTGGATTGAAATGATAAATATTTGGATCACTTGACCCTAGGGTAGAGAATTAAATATGGACACCGGTTTGGTTAAATTAAATGATTTTGAATCTTTAAATTTTGATTTTAGTTAACTGGTATTTCGAAATAGAAACTAATTTATATAAACTGAATTATTTTCATTAATCCAAGTGTAAATGCTGAAATTAGAATTGATTTAATGAATTGTTCAAAGGATTTAAATTGAAATTTCAAAGTTGAAGTGTCAAATATAAATGAATTTATTTGTAACTTTTCGCCTTTATGGACAGTGTAATTCGATGATAAACCACACACGTCAAACTCAAACCATACAGAAGGGCGGATTATTATTGGAGTGAATAAGAAAAAACAGAGAAAGAAATAAAACAAACACAGAATCTCACAGTAGAATGACAAAATATAATAATCAAATAATAGTTCATGAAGCTGTTTACAAAACATTTGATTATACTTATACAACATAGAATCGGAGTTATACATCAGTGATAAATGAATAATGCAGTGGAACAGTATGAATGTAGTGGAATAAACATAGTAAACAATAATAATACGAATCTTTATCTTCATCCTCTAGAAATAAAGTCTTCAAATCCTTAAATGCTCAGGCTGACTTGAGCGAAGTGAAAGGATAAAACACTCGAGTCAGAACTAAAAAATCTTATGTAAGTTAAATCAACGGAAATAAATATGAATGGAACGGCTTCAGAGATATTTACGGGGTTTGACATCTCCTATCCAGTGTCTAATGTGAGTGCAGTAACTTAAGAGGTGTTCGGGATTCACACCTTCTAAGGATCTGTTAAACTATCTACTATGTAGTACAATATGCTATTATAATATGTCTACAATAAAGTAAATATATTAAAATAGCGTTAACGAGTTACCCATATCCCACCTTAACATATTTTTATATATTCCTGTAATCTGTACAGTACCGTAATCCCGCCCGTACTGGACGCCGTCGGAGGGCACTCCATTGGTATGGTATAATACAAACTAGTAAAGGTGAGCTAGGGTAGGTGACATGGCACAACTAGGCAATTCCAGTGTAGATATACCAATAACACTTCCGGACTGGTGGTAACGCATAGCAGCTACTACCTCCTACCTCAAAATACACTCTCGAGTAAAAATCGAAGGGTGGCCACCAAACAAATCAAAAGTCAAAATATAGTATTGATGGAGTGTGCCCGATCGGAGGAATGACCTCACTTGGCCCGTCGAATGCTCCCGTTTTAACCATCTTAAGCCAACTCATTGGATTCGGGTCCACGTATATACCTGATATAGGATCGTCGCCACCATCTTACTTCATTCTGGAATCTCATCCGCGTACACAGTTGTCAAAGTGGTTTTCGGTATTGGCAGAGAGTATGAAAAAATCCAATCCTGGTCTCTTTTGACAATAAATCGCTTATTACACACCGGATGGTTCTTTTATATTTCAAAAGTCAATTCGCAATTTATATTAAAATATCATATTCAAAACCATCACTTTGGAAATTATATTCACCTTCAAATCATATTCACTTTCAAATCATATCATTTCCAAAAATCATAATTTCTTCTAAAAATCATATTTCCCAAATAGGTTCAATCTTTACTTCAAAATCCTCATTTTAATATATTATAACATTCAAAATTCCAACTTAGGTTATAACATCATTTAACCTTATTCTCTTTTAAACCAATAAATTGAATTCAAACAATTCCACTTTAATTGGTCTGGAAATTTAAAAATGGTTTTAATAATTATAAATAGTTAAAATAGTCCAAAATAGTTTAGTTATAGGTAAAGTACTTTTAAATTGATTTAAGATAGTTAAATAGATTTAATTTAAATTAAATATAATTAAAATAGATTAAGTAGTTTAAAATAGATTAACTGGATTTAAAATAAATTAAAATGGTTTAAATAGTTTTTTTAAAATAATTTAAATTGGTTTAAAATAGATCAAAAAATATATATAGTTAATATTGGTTAAATAGTTTACTAAATTTGAAAATATTAATAAATTTGAAATTTTAAAATGATATATTTTTAAACTGTTTATATTAAAATATGAATTGTGAATTTTTATCAAACTAAACTATTCACTTCATTTCAACACATTTGGACCATTTCAAATTTCCAATTCAACAAGCCAAATTTCAACCCTTTAAATTTTCAAATTTCAATAACTATCGAATTTTACATTGGTTTCAATCCATGTTCAAATATCAATTCGGATCCCTCCAATTTCAAAAATATTTCAAAGTTATTTTCAAACAAAATTCAATAACTCATTTTCGACAGAA
This sequence comes from Allium cepa, assembly GCA_030765085.1. Lineage (NCBI taxonomy): Eukaryota > Viridiplantae > Streptophyta > Magnoliopsida > Asparagales > Amaryllidaceae > Allium > Allium cepa. The sequence continues at coordinate 662,700,373 of CM060934.1, read as the reverse complement.
TTTCATTTATACTTAAAAGTTTAACTTCAAACTTCCTATTTAATTTCTTAAAGAAATTCCTTTTTTAAACCAATTTATATTTCAACGCAAAACTTGATTTTCCCATGATACTTCAATTTATATGCATCAAATTTCATTTCAAAATATCATTCTATTAAATTCCAAAAAATGAGGATTTTAAAATCATTTAACTTAACCAAGCCGGTGTCTGTATATAAATCTCTACCCTCGAAACAAGTGATATGGATATGTATCATTTCAATCCGTAATTTAAATTTTACGGTTATATATCTTTTCAAACCGCAGTCCCAAAATTAATAAAATCCATAAAATTGCTTGAGTCTATCAATCAACCCATAATGATTTTTCCTTAATCTACAGATTATTCGGTATGTATCATTTCAACCAATAGTGAACTTATAGTTTATAACGATATAAAATACATCATCCATTCATCCAATATCAACAGTCAACATCCATCATAATCATCATCCATATCAATCAATAAATATCAATATAGAACTGATAATGAATAACAGGTATTTAACTGGCAATTTATAATCAATAATAAACTAAATAACGATTTAATTCAAATAAATTCAAATTAGCCGAGATGATGGTTCAAAATGTACCAAACGGTCATAAATAAATTCCTAATCACATCATAAATTTAATTTAACGAATATAAGAAATTTTAGAAGTTGTGAGTGGGTTAAAACACTCACCTTTGAATTTAAATTGAATTTAATTCCAATTTAAGCCCAAATTTTGAACAGTCTCAGAATTCATCCAAACCAGCCTCAAAATATCTGAAATTTTAATACAATCCCAATGCAAGAAATCGCGCATGAAATGTACCTCGTAAGAGAAAGTTATGTATGTTATAATGATTGAACTTGGAATTTAAATAAAAATAAAATAAAAAGAAGCGACCACACACAAGCAGCCACTTCATCGTCTTCTGGAAGAACATACTTTCTTTCTACTGCAAGTCGCACACGAACCAAAGGTCAACCATGACGCTTGATCGGTCGTTCCTCTCACCTCAGGCCACCATCGTGCTGCCGACCATCACCATCCGCCTCGCCTCGATGAGGCACGTTCCCCAAGCCCAACCTCTATCAGTCCGATCGTCGTGCGCCGCCATCTTCCCGAAACCCTAATTGACAATTCGCCGACGATCAAGCCGTCTATTTCGCCGATGAACCACACCGATCGACTATTCTCGGTCCCCTCTACACATCCATACCTCTGATTCGATGATCCATCGTCTTTAATCAACAGGCGATGAACGGTCGAGATTTGTTCTTCACTTTTTGGATAAACAGTGATTCAAATCGGAAAGCGAATTACAGATCTAAGATGCGCTCGTCGAGAGCCTGAAATCGATATATAATTCGATATAGTATGTGGAGTTTGGTTTTTGGAATTGAATTTGAAATTTGGGAATTAGGGTTTGTCTACTATTGGGATGAGGAGCTGAGAAGGAATGTACATATAGACAAATGAGAATAAGGAGTGGCTAGGGTTTATAACGAGGTATTTATGGTTAGGTCGGAAATATGATGAATAGACAAGATTGATTGAACGGTAAACGACCCAAAAAGCCCGTTTTAACTCCGGAACGAAGTGGGTCAACCCATATACCAAAATAGATGTTTTCAATGGTTTTAAACTCAATGGAACAGGTTTCAAGTCCTAATTCCATAGTATGAAGAAGTTACGTTAAAATCAGCTTATTTCAAATTGATTTTAATTGATTTTAATTAATTAAATAAATTTTGAGGCGTTTCTAGTCCGTACGATCAAATGACAAGTCCAATCGCTACGAAATTTGAAATTCTACAATAATTCACCGTTACAGATTCGATGAAACTAGTTTCATCGAAATCCAAGTCAGTAGCCAAAACGGCTATATTTCGGTTAATTAAATAAATTAATGTTATATTAATTAAATCACTTTTCCAATTCAAGTTAGTAAATTACAATTTCTATCATTTTTAATCACTTAGACATTTACCGTAACTTAAGACAAGTTTATATGACAATTCAATATTGGTTATTAAAATAATTACAACGTTCAGTTTCACTGTAATTAAATCCAATTCATTAAAATTAAATTTCAATAATTTGCTTTAATCTGATTTTAACCTTTATACTCAACCAATTATAAACCTAATAACATAGTTAACATTTTTTTACATTTCCTTACATTAATATCCTTCAATCTCCATTTTTAATGGTATTAATTACTATATTTCCATTATATTGGATTTTTTCAAATTTTCACATAAATTAAAATATAAAAATCCCAATTGGTTATTTATCTTAGTTTCATTCTTTTATTAACTTGTTACCTTATGAATGAATTTACATTTCTATTTATTTTACCACAACCACACTTTCAGTTATTGTATTAAATCACATAAGTGTAACATTTATTTGCATTTAATTTCAGTTGATTAAATATATTGGTAACAGCAGTAATCGTTACTATAACTTTTAATCAGACTTATGAATTCATTATTCACAAACAAATGTTACAATTCTGATATAATACTGATTTTATTTAATTACCATTAAATCTCTATTTCATACAATAATTAAATAATTACATTTATTTCTTATATTAAATCTTATAACCAAGTATAACATTTACATTATTTCATTTATCGGAATTACGTTCAAGTTATTAAAAATTAACTTATGTTTACATTGTTGCAATTCATTCTAGTTATTATTTCCATTAACAATTCACTAATCTTTATTCCTTTCAATATTAAATTACCAAAATCTTATTAAATTAACAAATTTAATTATTGAAAATTTACGAGTCGTTACATTATTAGAATTGAGTTATTGAAAATGTTTGGATATAACATTGAAATCTATTTTAAACTAATTTATACTATTTTCATTAAGTGAACTATATTAATCAGTTTAAACTATTTTAATTTATATTAATCTATTATAACCTATTTAATCCAATTTAATCTATTTTACCAATTTTGAACTAATTAATTCATTTAATCTATTTTAAATCTATTTAATATAAATTAAATATATTTAAACCATCTTAAATTTATTTAATCTGCTTAAAATCTACTTATATAATTTAACTCTATTTAATCCATAATTAATCTATTTAATCATATTAAATCTAATTAAATCTATTCAATCTATAATTAATCTATTTAATCATTTCAGGAAAATAGGCGCAGGGAAGAAGTTGCAAAAAAAATTAGTCTTAGGGACAACAAGTTTGTTTTTTAGCTTGAAGGACATTTATTAGTGTAAACAGAAAATGATAGTTACAACTATCACTCTGTGATTTGCAATTAAAAGTGTCCTTCAACCAAAAAAGCAAACTTGTTGCCTCTAGAACTAAATTTTTCTGCAACTTTTTCCTTGAGCCTATAATCCTCTAATCATTTTAAGTCTAACTAAATCTATTTAATCTATATTTATTCTATTTAAATGAATATAAATCTAGTTAAATTAAATATAAATCTACATAAAATATTTCATAATTTAAACTATTTTAATTTATTTAAAGTATTTTTAAATTATTAAACTATTCGTATCTAAACTATTTTCTAAAAATTTAGACTATGTAAAGATGAAGTATTTTTATTTAAAATCCTTAATGATGATACAACCTAAGTTGTAATTGGGAATTGATACCTCTTTGAAAATTTACATGTTGAGTAAATATAATTTTTTAAAGTGAAATATGATTTCGAAAGTGAACGTGGTCTGAAAGTGAATATGATTTCGAATTGATATGGTTTTGAAATTGAATTTGACATTTTGATATAAATGGTCAATTGACTTTTTGAAATTTAAAAGAACCATCTGCTGTGAAATAAGCGATTAGTTGTTAAAGAGACCGGCATCGGATATTTCATACTCTCAGCCAATACCGAAAACCACTTTAACAACTGTGTACGTGGTGGAGATTCCAGAAATAAAGTAGGTTTGGCGAACGAGTTCTGTATGAGGTATGACGTGACCCTGACTCCCATGAGTCCGCTTAGATGTGACTAAAACAGGAGCCATGCCGGGCCAAGTGTGGTCACACCTCCGTTCGAACACATTTCTTCTATACCATATTATGACTTTTTGATGATTTGGTGGCCACCCCTCGATTTTGATTATGGGAATGTGTTCCGGGGTGAACGGCAGTAGCTGCTATGCGTTACCGTCAGTCCGGATACGCAATTGGTATATCTACCATGGCATTGCCTCGAGTGACGTGTTCACATGACCTATCGTGTCTTCTACGAGTTTGTTTTGTACCATACCTATGGAGTGCCCTCCGGGTAAGCCTCTAGTTTACGGAGGAGCATATGGTACTGTATAGACTATGTGAATATATAAAATGCATTAAGGTGGATAGGGATAATGCCTTAATGCTATTTTAATAGTTTTACTTTACTATATACATATTATAATAACGTATCGTACTACATAATAGATAGTTTAACGGATCCTTAGGAGTTGTGAATCTCAAACATCTCTTAAGTTATCGCACTCACGTTAGACACTGGATAGGAGATGTCAAACTCCATACACATCTCTAACGCCGTCACACGCATATTTACCATTGATTTAACTTACATAAGATCTTTTAGTTCTGACTCGAGTGTTTTGCCTTTTCAATTCGCTTTGGTCAGACTGAGCTTTTCAGGGTTGAAGACCTTATCTCTGGAGGACGAAGGCAAAGACTTATACTATTATTATTTATTATATTTATCCCACTGCATCATGTTATTATGCTGCATTTATTTATTTATTCCTATGTATGTAACTCTGATTTTTGTGTTGTAAAAGAATAATCAAATGTATTTATAAAACAGCTTCATGAACTGTTATTTGATTATTATATTTTATCATTCCGTTGCGAGATTCTATATTTGTTTTATTTCTTTCTCCTTTTCTTATTTACCCCATAACAATATGCCGTTTTGAATGGTTTGAGTATGACATATGTGCCTGCTTATGCACGACCAAAAAGGCAGGTCGTTACATTTGGTATCAGAGCTTTGGTTTAGCGATAACCTTAGCTTTGTGGAGTCTGTCTCAATAGAAATAGGGTAGTAATACCCTAGAATGAGTCGCTGAGTTTGTATATATGAGAGAGCATATTTGCTAGTGTTATAAAAGCTTTTTGTATTGTGTTAATTTGTTCCATTTTGTATTTATAAATTCTGGTTGGTGCATAGGACGCTATGACATCGATAGGGAATTCTAAACATTTAATTGTGTAGACTAACACAATATTTGTTTTGAAATATCGGTAAATGGAATAATTTTTCCTATTATATATTTTTGTATATAAAATAATAATTTTATAAATGATATATTTGGTTGTAATATGTTTATTGTTAGGTAGTGAAAATTTATAAATATTGGTTGAGAAATGAGGTTGTAGATAAAATAAATATAAATTAGAAATTTTAGAACTAACGTTCTGGGATTTTTAAAAAAAATTTCCAAAGATTTTGGAATAAAATATTAATATTATTTAGAAGTATTTCGTGATATAAATATTTCATTGTGATTTGAAAGAAAGTTTTACAAAGAAATTTCGAAGGAAATAAATCCTGTACTCCCCTCTTTGTCGCTGGAAAATAATTTCGGTGATGAGTGCACGCATCATCGACGTTCATTTTCGAGTTTCAAAGTGGGAAGGCTGTTGTAGTAGTTTTACTACACATTTGTTTTGTTGCCAAATCTTAATTTCAAATTTTCGAATATGATTAGATATATATAAAGGATATGATTATTTATATGTATTGTTTAAAATAATTTGAATATTGTTTTAAAATAATTTGAAAAGAACCCGGTTGTTTAGTTCTAAAGTTCTCGTAAATTAGCAATTGAAATTATTGTAGTGAATTGAATCTTAACTATATTAATAATGGAAACTTCTAAAATGAGAATAAGAAATTAAAAATGTGTAAACTGTAAAAAAAATGGAAATGAAAATAAGAAAATTTAACTATTGAACATTTTGATGCAAAATAAATATGAAAACTTGTGTAACCTTTTATTGCATTCTAAAAGACATATATATAACTTACCAAAATATTAAAAGTTGCAATGTCATAAGAATATGTAACAGAATCTATGCAGTTAATACCCCACTATTACCCTGCTAAAACCCTGCTATATTTCATAGCGGATTTCTACCGCTAAGATTTTTCCATAGAGCCCCAAATATATCCTTTCCGCTTTAAGCCCCGCTATTTTCGCTATATCTCGTCATTCCCGCTATATTCCGCTATTTCCCCTATATCTTCTTTAAAAGAAATGAATTGAAAAATGACACTTATGCATTATAAAAATTATGAAATTAATTTATTTAATTGAATTTTTAATATATTTTCAAAAATGAAAATACTTTAATATTACTAAATTCATTTATGTTATATAATAGTTTTATGTTTATTTACAGTATATTCGCACATGTTTTTATTTAAAATTATTTATGTATTAATTATAGTTCAATTGAATGTTAATTTTTCATTTACTTACCATTTGTATATTTGTAAAAACTTTAAGTACGAGTTTTATATGCTATTTTAAAGTCGTCCGCTATATCCCGCTATATCCTCGCTGTATCCCCGCTATGACTTTTTGCACCTCCGCCGCATTGAATCTGCCAAACGCTTTCAATGCACAGAATAGAATATTATACCAGTAAAACTTCAATATGTGAAAGTGTTCTATGGGAATTCTTTTGTAAATAAGAATTCTAATGCTATAAATTGTTATAAACTGAAGTTAATAGTTTGAAATGCTACTAATTAAATGTAATAAAAGTGAATAATGTAAGAAAATGATTGTAAACTTAGGTTAACATTGTAAGCTATTTGTAATCAGATTTATAGTAAAAGGTAAATACTGTAAGTAAATAATTATAAACTTGAATTAATATTGAAGCCATTTATAACTAAAATGAGTACCATATATATATTGAATGATTATAACTTTAGAGAACCTTGGAAATGACTTAGAAATGGAGTTAATATTCAATAATACTATATATGGAAGAAGGAATATGAAAAAGAAATAATCTATAAATGATAAATTGAATTGTAAAGAAACTTACCTAATAAAGTATAATTCAATAGTTGAAATAGAAATAACTTATTTAAGCAATGAATGTAAATTAATGAAAGTAAAACATTATATGAGTGAGAAAAGAAAAGTAAATGACGAAAAAAGAGGAAATCAAATTTAAATAGTAACGTGAATTAAACTACAATAAAATATATGTAATACTTAAATAACGAACTCATTGATTATTATAAACAACTGAATGGAAATAACTTACGTAAGCTTTGAATGTAAAGTAATGGAAAAAATTGCCATTATATGAATAAATGAAAAAAGAATTTTGTAAGCAATGAATGGAATAAATGAAATTAAGTACTAAATGTATGAATTGGAATTGAATTTAGTAAGAAATCAATGTAAATTAAAGAAAATAAGCATGGTATGAATGAAAAATCATAAACAATAAATGTTGTGATGGAAAATTTATAAGAATAACTTAAATAATACTTGGACATCATTGTTTGTCTTGACTTATGGATGTTTAGGGGATGATAGTTTAAATTGTTTAGGATGTATGAATAATCTATTGAGTTTTATCTAAGACTGTTGAGTGTATGGTGTACTTACTAGTTTATTTGTCGTTCTGCACGGTTAAAAGTGTCTAAACTCGAATAAAACCATTTTTTTGATTGCCATGGATGGATGGTTGATTACTTTAATTGCAGTGGTGATTTTGTGGTTTTGTTGGCAAATGCTTGTTATATGCAGTCTGTAAGAGAATATTGTTATATTGGATTGATTGTTTGTTATGGATTGAAAACAATATAAATAATTCTTATTTTATAATTATTAACTTCTTTGAATTATTTAAGTGAAATAAAGGTTATGGAAGGAATTGCTACTACTTTTGGTTTTATAAAATAAGCGTTATTTGCTCGACAAATAGGTACGTTCTCGGATTACGGTTTTCTAGCGATATTATATTCTTTTTCCCACTATTGGGATATATTATTTTGAAAAATATGATATATATATATATTGTTATTATTGATATTGTTATTTCTCCCAGACCTCTCCGTACAAAGGAGACTCTGCTGAAATTTTCCGTAAATTTTGGACTTAGAAAATTTTGTAAAGTGTTTTCAAACTTTTATTAACTTGAGTGTAAAAGGACTTAATGGTTATAAATTGATATATTTTATTTAAATTATTTTATTTTGTAAATTTATTTGTTTATAAATTTAATATTTTGAATAAGATATATTGATTACTTAATTCCTTCTTTTTCCTTTTTTCCCTTTTCGGGGATGAAAATTTTTGAGTGAGGAGAGTGTAATGACCCATAATTTTTCGATAATTGAAAATTGTAAATTTTACAAGGTTTTGTGACTTAATGCTGGAAGAAATAAAAAATTATGATTTAATAATAAGAATATAACTGGAATGAAATGTAATCGTATTAATTTAAGAAAAGTGATAACTACTTTAAATGTAATTCCAAGGATTAAAATGTTTAAAAATTTTGTAATTTGTTATATATTTTAATTAGTTGTAATAATATGTGTATTAATTGATGATTGGATTTAAAGGGAAATTGATAATTTAAAAGGTGTAATCACTTTTAATTGATTAAAGTAGATTGTATAAGTTGTTATAACAATTGGTGGTAAATAATGAACTTACAAGTGTTATTAAATGTATGAAAGGTGACAATTGCTAGTTGTTACCAATTCATTTAATCAATTACAAATAAATTTAATTAAATGTTACATTAATGTGAGTTAAGAAAATAAATAATTTTTTTCAATGTAATTAATGAATAGAAATGTTAATTTTATTCATAAGGTAACCAAGATAAAACTATTAATTGGGATTTTAAATTATAATTAATGTGTAAAATTGACAAAAATTCAATATAATCGAAATATAATAGTTAATACAAATAAAATATGGAAATTGTAGCATATTAGTGAAATTAGATATAAACAAATATTAACCATGTTATCAGAGTAATAATTGATTTAATATAATGATTGAAATCAAAGTATAATCAATTTATTTGAATACAATTTTAATTAATTGGATTTAATTACAGTTGAAATTGAACATTGTAATTAGTGAAATATTTAACACTGAATTGATATGTAAAATGGTTTTAAATTATTGTAAATGACCAAGTAATCAAATTTGATGAAAACTATTAGTTTATAAATATTGAATTTAAAATTTATTTATTTATTTATTTAATGTGAAAAAAGCCATTTTGGCCATTGTCTTGGATTTCGACGAAACCAGTTTCATCGGATTTACAACGGTGAATTATTGTAGGATTTCCAGTTTTGTAACGATTGGACTTGTCATTTGACCATACGGACTCGAAACACATAGATATTAATTTAATTGAATTCAATTGAAATTAATTTGAAATAAGCTGACTTTAACATAACTTCTTCATACGCTAGAATTAGGATTTGAAACCTATTCATTGAGTTTAAAAATATTGAAAACATCTATTTTGATATATGGGATGACTCATTTTCATTCCGGAGATAAAACGGGCTTGTCGGGTTGTATTTGTCGTTCCAAATCAATTCGGACTGTTCCCCTATCGGGCTTGTTATTATATATAGCCTTGTTATAAACCTAGCAGCCTTTTTATTTCTTATTCCTGTACGTACAGTTTCATCTGTCCACTTCTCCTTCTCAATGACAGAGAAACAAATTCCCAATTCAATTTTAAATCAAATTTCAAATCAAAAATTTTAACTCCTTAAAATATATCAAATTATATATCGATTTGAAGCTCTCGAAGAGCGTAAGTCAAATCTATACTCTATTTTTCGATTTGGGTTTTTGGGTGTCCGGACTTCAAGGAAAAAATCTCGGTAGTCCATTGATCGTCGATAAACTTCGACCGATCGTTGACCGAAGGGTGCTGGGTCGTAGAGAGTATCGAGCAGAGTTCATCTAGGTGGTTGGTTCGTCGAATCAATGGTTGCATGAGGCTCAAAAATTCATGTAGGGTTTGCTTCTAGGTGGTGGCCGTCCCCTTTTAGGCTCTTGCGAGTGGAGAGGGAGGGGGAGTCGATGCTGGCGAACTCGTCCCGTAGTTCTGATGTGGTCATGATCATCAGAGTAGAGGTGCGCAACAAGGCAGTTGGTGGCAGCTCGTTTGTTTCAGCATCTGCCTAGGGTTAGCTAGAAGAAGATGAAGGTGACGTGTAATTATAACATTATTTCATCTTATTTGTTTTAAATTATAGTCATAACTTCTAATCGACATAACGTTCACATGCGAGGTCCGATTCACGCGCGGTTTATTTCGTTGGGATCATATTGAAATTCCAGACATTTTGACACTGGTTCGAATGAATTCTGAGACAGTTTGAATTTTGGCTTTATTTTGGATTTTAATTCGATTTAAAATCAAATGTGAGTGTTTTAACCCACTCACAACTTTCAAATTATCTTATGTTAGTTAAATTTAATTTATGACGTGATTAGAAATTAATTGATTGATATTTGGTATGTTTTAATTTTCATTCTAGTTAAATTTAACTTTTATTGCAATCAATTATCGTTTAATTCAATATTGAATTTAAATTGTCAATTTAATACCTGTTATTGATGATTAATTATCCATTGATGTTTATTGGTTGAATGGATTATTATTGTGATGGATGTTTGATTGTTGATATTGTATGACTAGATGTGATATTTTATATTGTGATAACACTACAACTTACCTGGGTTGAAATGATACATACCTGAATGATCTATAAATTAAGGAAAAATTATTATGGTTTGAAATGATAAACTCGAGCGATTTTATGGATTTTATTAAATTCGGGATTTTGGTTTGTAATAATGTATAACCAAAAAATTTAAATTGCGGACATAAATGATAAATATCAGTATCACTTGACCCTAGGGTGGAGATTTATATACGTACACCGGTTTGGTTAAGTTAAATGATTTTTGAATCTTTAAATTTTGAGTTCGGTTAATTCGTATTTCGAAATAGAAGTTGATTTATATAAACTGAATTATTTTCGTTAATCCAAGTGTAAATGCTGAAATTGGAATTGATTTAATGAATTGTTCAAAGGATTTAAATTGAAAATTTAAAGTTGACGTGTCAAATATAAATGAATTTATTGGAATTAAGTTATTGAAAATGCTTGGATACAACATTGAAATCTATTTTAAGCTAATTTAAAATACTTTCATTAAATTAACTATTTTAATCAATTTAAACTATTTTAATTTATATTAATCTATTATAACATATTTAATCCAATTTAATCTATTTGACAATTTTAAACTAATTAAATTTATTTAATCTATTTTAAATCTATTTAATATAAATTAAATTTACTTATTCTATTTTTAATTAATTATGTTTAAAAATCTACTTAATACGATTTAACTCTATTTAGTCTATAATTAATCTATTTAATCATTTTAAATCTATTCAATCTATAATTAATCGATTTAAACATTTTAAGTCTAATTAAATCTATTTAAATATAGTTAAATCAAATTTAAATCTATATAAAATATTTTACTATTTTAGTTTATTTAAACTATTATTAAATTATTTAAACTGTTTATGACTATCTAAACTATTTTTTGAAATTTCAGACTGTGTAAAGACGAAGTATTTTTATTTAAAATCTTTAATGATGATACAACCTAAGTTGTAATTGGGAATCGATACCTCTTTGGAAATTTACATATTGAGTAAATATGATTTTTGAAAGTGAAATACGATTTGAAAGTAAATATGATTTCAAAAGCGAATATAGTTTGAAATTATGATTTTGGATTGATATGGTTTTGTAAATATGATATTTTGATATAAATGGTGAATTGACATTTTGAAATGTAAAAGAACCATCCGGTGTGAAATAAGCGATTGGTTGTTAAAGTGACGGGGATCGGAAACTGTCATACTCCCTGCCAATGCTGAAAACCACTTTAACAACTATGTACTGGTGGAGATTCTAGAAATCAAGTAGGATGGTTTGGCAAACGAGTTCTGTATGAGGTATGACGTGACCCTGACTCCCGTGAGTCAGCTTAGATGTGACTAAAACTGGAGCCACGCCATACTAAGTGAGGTCGCACCTCCGATCGGACACATTTCTTCGATATCATATTATGACTTTGTGATGATTTGGTGGCCACCCCTCTATTTTGATTATAGGAGTGTGTTCCGAGGTGGGCGGTAGTAGTTGCTTCGCGTTACCACCAGTCTGGATATGCAATTGGCATATATACCCTGGTATTGCCTCGAGTGCCATGTTCACATGACCTATCGCGCCTTCTACGAGTTTGTTTTGTACCATACATATGGAGTGCCCTCTGGGTGAACCTCTAATTTATAAAGGAGCGTACGATAGTGTATGGACTATGAGAATATATAAAATGTTTTAAGGGGGATATGGGTAATGCCTTAACGCTATTTTAATACTTTTACTTTAATGTAGACATATTATAATAGTGTATTGTACTACATAGTAGATAGTTTAACGGATCCTTAGGAGATGTGAGTCCCAAACATCTCTTAAGTTATCACACTCACGTTAGACACTGGATATGAGATATCAAACCCCGTACACATCTCTGATGCAATCACATGCATATTTACCGTTGATTTAACTTACATAAGATCTTTTAGTTCTGACTCGAGTGTTTGGTCTTTTCAATTCACTCGGGACAGCCTGAGCATTTCAGGGTTGAAGACTTTATTCTTGGAGGATGAAGACAAAGATTTATACTATTATTATTTATTTTATTTATTCCACTGCAACATGTTGTTTCGCTGCTTTTATTTTTTTATTCCTGTTTATGTAACTATGATTTTGTGTTGTAAAAGAAAAATCAAATGTATTTACAAAACAGCTTCATGAACTGTTATTTGATTATTATATTTTATCATTCCGCTGCGAGATTCTGTATTAATTTTATTTCTTTCTCTTTTTCTTATTTACCTCATAACATTCTGCTCTTTTGAATGGTTTGAGTGTGACATATTTGTCTGCTTATGTCGACGACTCACTTAACACTCGAGCACCTAGATTTCCCAATATCGTCGTTGATCAAAATCGAACCACTCGCTTCAAAAACTGGAAGAAATCGATCATCTACGAACGCCTCGCCACATTGATTCCGACCGCCTGAGGCATGGCCACCACATCCACACCTTCACCATACAACGACGCAACAATCCCCCAAGGTCCAATCCATTTTGGTTCCAAGACGACGATGATCTATCCCTTGAAACTATGACGAGTAGAACTAGGTTTAAAACCCTAAAATGGCGTAGCCTGATCGCTCCGATCATCAGAAAGACTTCGCACTATTTTTCCTCCGCTTCTATTCTTCATCCTACATCTGACATCAACCCTGAGCCTCCACTCCACATTGATCATCAGAAATTGATGAAAAAACAGTTTCCTGATCAACTCGAGAATCCACACTATTTTTAAATCTAAAAATCTTAATCTTAACATTAAAATTCCTCATTTTACAACTCGAATCAGTTATCGATTCAAAACAAAAATTAGCGAGCGTTGATTTTTGATTTATTTTGATTTCCTACTGTTTTTTCCCATTCTTGAAATAAATTCTCAATATAAAAACTTGATTTTATTTTTAACATTGATATTATGCTATTTCAATCATCTTTCTTTTAGATACCATAATCTAAAAACAATTAAATGAGGAGCAATTTAATTTTTTATTTTAAGGGTTGGAACCTATAGATCAATAGAGCACATGTATATATACATATACCCAGACATGCATACACACATATATCATTATACACACATAAGCATGCAGACTCGTCAAACATTTTCACAGCAACTTAAATTCTTAATCTACACATCAAAATTTATATATATACTTAAAGGTTTTAAATAAAAAAATTTGCTCACCTGGTTCCAGAGAACAGAGAGCAGTTTATTATTATTTTTTCTTTGATCAGGATCTTGACTCTGAAGCTTGCATTTGATTCTGATCATGGTTTAGCCTATACTTGATCATGTTGAGCTTGAAATCTTTGTTTCAGGTTGGAAATTTTTTTTTGGTTCTGCTTGGTTTTAATCTGAGAACTTGAATTTTAGTCTGATCTTAGCTTTGAATCATTGTTACCAGGCCGAAGCTTTTTTCTTCTGATCTTTTGAGGTTTGCTTTTGCTTCCTGGTTTCCAGTTTTGAAAGCTTTCAGGTTGAAACTTTGAACATAATATTGTTTTTGATTTTTGTTTAAACTTGCTTCTGATTTGCTTGAAATTGAAACAGGCTTTTGACTTTGAAATAGATTTTTTTTCTTTGTTTGTTTCAGGATTCTAGAACATGAAAGAAGAAGACTTGGTTGAAAAATGAAGAAGCCTGGTTTTTACACTCTATATATATTTTAATTTAAAAGAAGTTTTAAACCACTTGTTAAGTTATGTAACACTTGTTACATACATTAATTTTTCTTCTTACACTTGTAAAAACAACCAAATTTATGTTTTAACCCTTTTATTAATTTATTTACAAATTATGTTTTAAACCTTACTTTATTTTAATTTATAAATTATGTTCAAATCCTTACTTAATTTTCATTTATGAAACATGTTTTACGTTTTTATTTATTAAGTATTATGAGATAGATTTGTTATATATACAAATTTTACTTATACATATATACATTTAAAAGAAAGTATTTGATCCTTTTATAAATCTTATTTAATTTCAAAAGATATTTTAAATCTTTTATTAAATCTCATTTTATAAATTTACAAACCAATTTTAAACATATATGCATGTTTTTTCTTATATTTATTCATACATTTTCTATTTAAAACTTATCTATACATATACTCTATACTTCAAAATATTATTTTATAACTTTTTAAATCCAGCTAATTTTATAAAATATTTATTCTTGAATTTCCAAGACCAAAATTCTTCTTTAAAAATTTACTTATATATATTTGTTTCTAAAATTTCAAATTAATTCTCCATTTATTCAAAAATATATTCCAAAAATAAATTAATCACTTTATTATATTTGGCTAAAATCCGGGAATGTTACAGATTCCCTCCTTAAGAAAATTTCATCCTCGAAATTTTCCAAGGATACAACAAAGAGCAAATGAAAGATAGAGAAATATCTTTCCAGATCAAAATGAATATTTATTCTGCATTTGGCTTACCAAATCAGAATATCAATAATAATTACGAGAATGAAGTCATTTAATATCTCACGAGATATTTGGGTCATCCGGTCTACGAAATATGCAGAAGCACAGGTTAGTTTGAAGGGATAACTAACCATTTGTAAAATAAATCTGGACCCCAAAGAATAGATAAATGGATTCAATCTTCCATAATTCTCAAATACTAGATATGGATTCCAAACTCAGGTCGGAATACCCCAAAGTATATATTAACTTGTCCCTCTTTGGACATGGATTCACACAAGGAATTTCAAACTTTGGTTTTGACCGAAATCGTTTTATTGATACAATCCAATTTTACTTTATATTTGTTAATCAATTTATTTCAAATAGAAATTTAAATTTATTAAAGTTAAAATGGGAAGATTGATAAGAAATCGATGAAGATACGAAGTAAGGATTTGCTACAACGATTCTCAGGGCCATCATCATACCAAAACTTCTTTCTAGAGCTGCCACGAAACCATAAAGGAATCGAGATTGGATGAAGATCAAAGAAGATCGATAGAAAAAGTTGTTTCCGTTGTTGTAGGGTATCGACCATTTATATTGGTACTTCCCTGTCCCCTATCTCATTTCTTCTTGCACTCATACTTATTATCAGTGGATAGTAAGAGAATTTACTGAGGCATACGGACAGATACCTTAGGGATATACTCATTCTAGAGTATACTTCACCCTATCTCTAATGAGCCCCCTGATGTATTATACTCCTGAGCTAAAGTTCTTACTCAACCTTCAGCTCTGATACCAAATGTGCCGACTCGTATTTTCACGCTTGAAAATCGACATCCATAATTCACTCTTATTCCATACAACACAGTGGAAGAAAATGAACGTATCATTGATATAGAACATTGGATACAATATGATACAACAGATGCCCAACAATATCGGAGCAGAACACAACATCGGAAAAATAAAGTGATAGCAGAAGATGAAGCAAACTAGGCAACAACAATGGAATGATAATGTCTTCAATGCCAAAGCTCGAAACTCCAATCCAAAAGCAGTTATATCCCAACCACAAGCGCGAACCACCATCACGTTGTAATGTAGCAAATGCGATCCACCGATGAAGTGAAACAAATGCTATCGCTAATCCAAAGGCTCGCGGCTCCAAAGATATCGAATCTACACCCACTTTCTGACTATCTGAAAAATCCAACTCTAGACTGCCCGTGTGGATAATTTATGGGCAACCAGAATTTAGAAAGTGAACAATAAACTCCAGGTCAGTCATGGGACTGGTGTGAGCAAACAAAAACAATTTTCTTTAATCAAAAGCAAAACAAAAGAATTTAAAAGAAATCCACAATGCTTTTTGGAAAATGAAACTACCATAAGGCCTCCCGCCGCATACACAATGCAAACGCAGAATTGGAGGTGATTTCTTCTTATGATAGTCAAACATGCTCGATACGTAGAATTATTTTGATATTATTATTAGTGCATAGTGCATAAAACATTTGGAAAGTATAATATTAATCTTAGCCAGCATACAACCATTATTGTATGCCTACTATAGCTACCATTCAATAGCAGGATACCGCCACATTCCATGGCAAGTTATACAACTAAAATCGTACATGGTGCGTATTGTTTCTTTGGATTTTCAGCAAATGGTCATGCTAAGGAACTTCTTATTGCCACATAGGTACGCCTCTGGATGGACGTCCCGAGAACTTAAAGCATAAAACATTTCTTCAAATGGTTTAAATAAATTACCATTTTCAAATCTTTAAACTAAAAGATTCACTTCTAAAAGTTCACCAATCTTTCACAAAGATTAATTCATAGCTTTCAAAACTATTTACAACTCAAATTTTTATACAAAAGATACACCCTTAAAATTCTCTTCAATTTGAAAATAAAGTTTCACCATCTTTCACAAAGATTCATACATGGCTTTCAAAACAATTCCATTTCAACCTTGAAATTTTTTCAACAAAAAGTGGAAATCCTTTCATTATATGAAAGCAAAAATCATTTGAAAACAAAGAATTTTCGTTTCGGGAAAATTCGATTAAACATGCACAAGTTATAGCCTTTAAAGTGTAAACTAGAGTTAAATTTAAATTCCCACAATAATACTTTTAAAATACTTTAAAGATAGTTTTAGAAATCCATATACATACAATATAACTTGTATAAACCTTTCAAACCAAATTTCCAAAATAATTTCAAAACTTTAAACAAGATATATTATATTCAAAACTAAATTTCAATTTCAAAACTTCCTTTTCAAAAGCTTTTCATATTCAACCCAATTCCATTTTCAAAACCATTTGGATTCAAAATTCATCTTTTAAAACCATTCCATCATTTGAATTAAGTTCAAATATCTGTGACTTAGCCGATTTCCCGTGAAATCCATATTTGTGTGTGTATGGTGTAGTCCAGGGATTTTACACAATAGTGCAACATCGTCAATCATCACAGATTCAAGCACATTAATATCGATAAGCAGTATATTCCTATAATGCTTATCTTCATTCACAGATTCACAGATAAACAATATAAATTCATCACAGATAAATAAATTACATTCATCGCAGCTCAAATCAAAACAAAGCATCACGCATTAGGGATTTGAAACAATTCAACATCAATAGTACCAAACGTCCATAAGTAAGATTAATTAATCATCTGATTAATTTAAATCAGATTAATTACTTATGAATAAACTACTAATCCTGTTAATTAATATTAATTAATTACAAACCTTAATCATTTATTAACCTTTAATCAATTTTTATTAACCTTTAATAAATTAATTAACCTTTAATTATTAATTAATCAACCTTAATTAATAAATAAAACAACCTTTAATCATTAAATAATTAACCTCTAATTATTTAACTATCCATTAATTAATTATTTTTAATTCAATTAATTAACCCTTAATTAATTACCATTTAATTAATTATTTTTAATTAATTACATTAAGTGATTATCCCTAATCACTTTTATTGGTAAATCACAAATTAATTACATTACGTAATTATTCTTTAATCACTTGATTGGTCACACCCTAATCATAAATTAATTATCTTTAGTTGATAACATTAGTTTACTAATTAACCTTTAATTAATTACATTAATTAATAAATTACTTTGGTTAATTATCCCTTGATTAATTACTTTAATTAATTAGTTAATTATCCTCAAATTAATTACCTTAATTAATTAATCACATAAATTAATTATCCTTAAATTAATCATTCTTTAATTAATATCATTAAGTAATTAATCATCAAAATTCCATTTGAAAAGCATTTATAAATTAATATAATTAACCTATCAACAAATTTATTTTTAATATTTAACTTAAAAATTGAAACTTAAAAACTTTGTTTAAACACTTGTTTAAAAATTCATTTTAGCTTCTAAATTATAGTTAATTTATGTTGGAAACTTGATTAAATTTACCATTGCTTTTTAAACTTCGTTTACCATCTTATGTTCATCAAAACTTAATTAAAACCTTTACATTGTTTAAACTTTGTTGATTACTTACTTTCAATTTTGAAAACCTACTGTATTTCGAATAACCCGAGACAAACCCTTGTTTAACCCGAGCTCAACTTTGGGTTTCCCTCTACCTCTCTTGACTTCGAGTCAAAACTACTGTTTCCCAAGCTTGAACCGAGTTCCCCTTCATCTTCCCCAAATAACATCAACACCCAAACATGCCCACATACGCGTGCACCGATCATTCATGTTGTTGCCAATACGTCGCCGACGACTCATCTAAGTCCCCCGAGCACCCAAATTTCCCAATATCACCGTTGATCAAAATTGAACCACTCGCTTCAAAAACTGGAAGAAATCTATCATCTACAAACGCCTAGCCACACTGATTTCGACCGCCTGAGGCATCTCCACCACGTCCACAGCTTCACCATACAATGACGCAACAATCCCCCAAGGTCCGATCCATTCCGGTTCCACGACGACGATCTATCCCTTGAAACTATGACGAGCAGAACTAGGTTTAAAACCCTAAAATGGTATCGCCTGATCGCTCTGATCATCAGAAAGACTTCGCACTATTTTTCCACCGCTTCCCATTCTTCATCCTACATCCAACATTGACGCAGCGGATAATAACAAAACGATATAGATCGATGAAAGTAGCAAACGGTGGATTGAAGATACTGAAATGCCCAAATTCGTTGATCACAAAGATACCGAATTCTAGCTATCTTCGACACGTTGATCGCGCACGATACTGTGAAAGAAGATCTACAATTCTTCACACGTTGATCAAGCGCACTTGATACCGTGAATTGGCTTCAACAATCGTTGAATCGAGCGCACTCGATTAACCGAAAGTGGAGATAGGAGATTACACTCAACTACCAATTTAAGATGAAAGCACACAGCAATCAACAAGAATTTTATTCAACAAAATCAACACCCCTTGAAATTACAACACACTCGCTATTTATAGAAGCTTCCAACCCCTGACCCTTAAGTCGTTGCCGACTTAACTCCCCTTAAGTCGTTGCCGACTCATGACTCACGAATCAACTAGGTCGTTGCCGACCTAACAGATACTACTCGCCTCAATTGCAACACAGCACATATATACAACACATACGACTTAGACAAGGTCATTACCGACCTAATTACATCACAATACCTTCACACGACCTAAAAATAAACGCAACTCAATATTAGTTGACCCATGACTTACGATTTACCTAAGTCGGTAGCGACTTGTCTCACAACACAGTGCGTGCCTTATCACATAGGCGACTCAAAGCAATTACATCTCAACAGCCTTCGGCCGACTCAACTACGTGCCGACTTACGACATATGGAGCGACTCAAATCAGCAGCGTCAAGTGTTGCCTCTTCCTTCAGCCACATTTCCTTAGGTCGTTGCTGACCTAAGTCCTTAGGTCGTTGCCGACCTAAAACCGAAGCTTCCTGCAACTTAAGACCTTCCTCCCCCGGTTGACTCGTGCACGACTTAAGACATAAAAACAAAACTTCCTTAACTCGAGAACGACCCAAGTCTTCCTCCTTAAGTTGTGTACGACTTATCCCCTGAGCTGCATCATCCTTCCCTGGTTGAGAAAAATTCGTCCTCGAATTTGTAAATCCTTCCACATCAGATTGTCCATCTCCATAATACGGTACAAGATGCTTAACATTGAACACGTCAGAAGTGTACACATCCTCCGGCAGCTTCAACTTATAAGCATTTTCATTAATCCGTTTCACAACTTCTACAGGACCAATTTTTCTGGCTTTCAACTTGTTATAAGCGCCTACTGGAAAACGATCCTTGGTTAACACAGCGTAAACCAAATCACATTGGTTAAATTCAACATTTCGTCGCTTCAAATCTGCAGTTCGCTTATACTTCTTGTTCGACTTCTCTAATCGTTCCTGAACGATTTTATGACATTCCGTCAAACCATCAACAAAATCTACAGCTCATTTAACCGTCCACTTCGGTTGTGGTACTACCGTTAAGTCCAACGGTCCCCTTGGTAAATTTGAATATACAATCTGAAATGGACTGAATCCCGTACTACGATTCACTGCATGATTATGAGCAAACTCTGCTTGGCATAACTTCATGTCCCAACTCTTCAGATTGTCCTTCACAAGACATCGTAGTAAATTTCCCAATGATTTGTTAACAACTTCTGTCTGTCCTTCTGTTTGCGGATGATAAGTGTTGCTAAAGTTTAACTTCGTTCCCACCATCTTCCACAAACTTAACCAAAAGTGACTCAGAAAACGAGTATCCCTATCTGACACAATAGATTCTAGCAGTCCATGAATTCGATAGATCTCCTTGAAAAACAACTGAGCGACATGAACAGCATCCGCCGTCTTCTTACATGCAATAAAACGTACGATCTTCGAGAAACGATCCACCACAACATATATAGAGTCATTTCCCCTTTGAGTTCTCGGCAATCCCAACACGAAATCCATGCTAATGTCTACCCATGGTTTTGTAGGAACAGGTAATGGCACATACAATCCCGCATTTGTAGCTGTCCCTTTCGAAACCTGACAAACATGACATCTACGCACAAACCTTTCAACTTCCTTCCTCATCGATGGCCAATAGTAGGATTGAGAGATTAACTGCAATGTTCGGTCTCTACCCACATGTCCTTCCTCATGAAGCTCCTTTACTATCTTCATTCGCAAGCTACAATCCGGTACACACAATTGATTTCCCTTAAATAAGAAACCATCAATCAACACAAATTCATCAGAACCTCCCTCCTTGACTTTCTCAACAAATTTCTTAAGGTAAGGATCTTCTTCAATCAGTTCTGGCAATAATTCAAACCCTGACACCTCAATTTTCATTGTCGTTAATAAATGACTCCTCCTACTCAAAGCATCAGCCACACGATTCGTTACCCCAGATTTGTGCTTCACAACAAAAGTAAACTGTTGTAGATACGCGACCCATGAAGCGTGCCTAGCTGAAATTTTGTCCTGCCCTTGCAAATGCTTCAAAGCCTCATGATCAGTGTAAAGAACAAACTCTTTCTGAAATAGATAATGTCTCCAGTGCTTCACAGCTTGAACAATTGCATAAAACTCAACATCATAAGTGCTATATCTCAACTTAGCTCCAGATAACTTCTCACTGAAATAAGCAACTGGTCTTCCTTTCTGACTCAAAACTCCACCAACCCCAACCTTCGACGCATCAGTATGTAACTCAAACAACAACTGAAAATCCGGTAAAACTAGAATTGGTGCTGTCGTCAATAGTGTCTTGATTTTCTCAAAAGCAACCCCTGCTTCCTCTGACCACTCAAACTTCTTTCCTTTCGTACAATCGGTTACAGGTGCCATCACACTACTAAAATGTGGAATGAATCTTCGATAGAAAGATACCAATCCATGAAAACTCCTCACTTCAGTAATTGTCTTTGGCTGTGGCCAACTCCTGACAGCTTCTACCTTACTTTCATCCACTTGAATTCCTTCCTTCGATAGAACATATCCCAGAAACAAAACACTGTCCGTCATAAACACGCACTTCTTTGTTGCAGCATAAAATTTCTCCTGTCGTAGAATCAACAGTACTTCACGCAAATGCTGGACATGCTTTTCCATACTTCCACTGTAGATCAAAATATCATCAAAGTAAACTACCACAAACTTCCCAATGTATGGTCTGAAAATCTGGTTCATCACTCTCATAAAAGTACTCGGTGCATTCGATAAACCAAACGGCATAACCAACCATTCGTATAAACCTTCCCTGGTTTTGAAAGCAGTCTTCCATTCATCACCTGGTATAATACGAATCTGATGGTATCCACTCTTCAAGTCAATCTTTGAAAACACAACAGCCCTACTCAGCTGATCGATCAAATCATCAAATCTTGGCATAGGAAACCTGTATCTCACAGTGATCTTGTTTAGTGCTCGACTATCCGTACACATTCTCCACGAACCATCCTTCTTTGGCACTAATAAGGCTAGCACTGCACAAGGAGTCAAGCTCTCCTGAACACGCCCCTGTTCTAACAGTTCTTCCACCTGCCTTCTTAGTTCCTCATGCTCCTTAGGACTCATCCTATAATGTGGCCTGTGTGGTAATATTGCCCCTGGCACAAAATCTATCTGATGTTGAATATTCCACAACGGTGGTAACTCCGTTGGCAATTCTTCAGGAAACACATCACTGAATTCTTCCAATACCGGCTTTACTTCCTCGGGAACTTCTACAGATTCAGTGGCTTCATGTCCAATCAACAAAAACACCTCGGGACTCTCCTCTACTTCTTCAATAAATTCCTTCAAAGTCAACAAAGTCTTGAGTCCCTCAATCTCCTCTGACTTGTTTTCTTCTTGTTGTCTCTTCTTTGGAACCAAAATGATTTTAACACCTTCCAACATAAAGCTGTAGCTATTGGTCCGACCGTCATGTTGTACTGCTCGATCATACTGCCATGGTCTTCCCAAAAGTAAGTGACAAACATCCATCCCAACGACATCACACCAAATTTCATCTTTATATTTCTTCCCAATAGAAAATGGAACTCGAACTCGCCTGTCCACCTTCACTTCTCCTCCTTTTCTCAACCATGCTAACCTGTAAGGATTTGGATGCTTCTCCGTTTTCAGCTTCAACTTTCTCACGGCTTCAGTAGAAAGAATATTGTCACAACTTCCTGCATCAATCACAAACTTACAAACCTTTCCCAGAATTGTGCATGTTGACTGAAAGATATTACTCCTCAACCAACTAGCTTCTTCTTCTTGCTTCGGTATTAAACAAGACCTCCTCATCATTAGATTACATCCTTCATCTCCTAACGCAATATCTTGTTCATCCTCCTCAACTGGGCTAGAATAACCTTCATCAACATCCTCACCTTAAACTTCAACAATCATAGTTCGCTTCTTCGGCTTCGGACATTCATTACTCTTGTGACCCACTTCCTGGCAATTGTAACATTTGAAACTATTGTTGACCTTTGCCTTCGCAACTTCATTCACAACTGGTTTTGTAACAGCTTTGGAAACATCGAAACTCGCACTAGCACCCTTCACTTGATTGTTGGAATTAGTAAACACACCACCTCCACGCCTTCCCTGCTTCTCCCAAGCTAACGCTTTCTGATGTGCTTCTGCTACAGACCTTGGATCAAACATATTCACCATATCCTGGATCTGTATCCTCAACCCTCCAACAAATCTAGCAGTCAGCTGTTCTTCCATCTCCATAATATCATTTCGAGCAATCAGTTGATAAAATTCATCAGCATAATCATTAACAGTCTTCGTCCCTTGCCTCAGATTCTGCAACCTCTCATACATAAGTGATTGATAATTGTAGGGTAAAAATGTAGCTTTCATCAGTTTCTTCATCTTCTCCCATGATTCAACCTTCGTCTTTCCCATTCTCTCCCTTGTAAGTTTAGTTTGCTGCCACCATGCCAAAGCTCTCCCCCTCAACCTAGTAGCAACCAACTTCACTCTTCTATGCTCAGGAACTTCTTTAAAGTCAAAAATCTCTTCAACATTAGACAACCAATTAAGAAATTCTTCAGCTACCATTCCTCCCTTAAATTCTGGAATTTCCATCTTCATACCCGATTCCCATCGACGATCATCATCCACATCTCGATAATAAATGCTAGCTCTGTCACCCTCTTCATCATAATCAAATGTACGTCTATATCGATCTCGACCATCAACATCCCTTTGATCACGCCTGTCTCTTCTACTAAGTCTCTCTTCATCTCTATATGGTTCATCTTCAAACTTACGTGGAGTTCTTCTCTCTTCATGTCCATAGTCATGGTGATCTCTTCTTGACGAAATTGATGTTTCTCTTCTCTCTCTAAAAGATTGCGGTGATACCCTCCTCGCTTCCGTAACCGATGGTAAAACTCTGTTTCCTCCATGGTTCGAGATTGGTGATCTCCTCCTTTGTTTCTGATTCAAATCATTCATCAATTTCTCTAACTTTCCAATGCCTTCATCAAATTTCTCATTAATGCGTTGTTCCATTTGCTCGGCTTCTTCTCTTCTATACAACGCTTCAACATTTTGATGACGATTAGCTCTCCTCGGTGGCATGATTGATTCATCACAATCTTCAAACTTCACAACTTTCCAAACCCCAAATGTGAACAACAAGTCACGGCCTCCCACTGACTCGGCAATAGACAACGACCTAGGCTTAGGTCGGCTCGGCTTCAACAAGCATGGCTTCAAGCACTTTACTTTCAAACTTTGGCACGCAAAAATCTCACGGCCAGATTCAAACAACTTCCACACTTTGATCCAAAAGAATATGGATCGAATACACCCAGCTTGTTGCAACTTCACAATGAATATGATGAACACCAAACTTCAAACTCCTTGGCTCCAAGTCTCGTCTTAGCTATGATTGGCTAAGTCAAGCTCTGATACCAAAACTGATGCAGCGGATAATAACAAAACGATATAGATCGATGAAAGTAGCAAACGGTGGATTGAAGATACTGAAATACCCAAATTCGTTGATCACAAAGATACCGAATTCTAGCTATCTTCGACACGTTGATCGCGCACGATACCGTGAAAGAAGATCTACAATTCTTCACACGTTGATCAAGGGCACTTGATGCCGTGAATTGGCTTCAACGATCGTTGAATCGAGCGCACTCGATTAACCGAAAGTGGAGATAGGAGATTACACTCAACTACCAATTTAAGATGAAAGCACACAGCAATCAACAAGAATTTTATTCAACAAAATCAACACCCCTTGAAATTACAACACACTCGCTATTTATAGAAGTTTCCAACCCCTGACCCTTAAGTCGTTGTCGACTTAACTCCCCTTAAGTCGTTGCCGACTCATGACTCACGACTCAACTAGGTCGTTGCCGACCTAACAGATACTACTCGCCTTAATTGCAACACAGCACATATATACAACACATACGACTTAGACAAGGTCGTTACCGACCTAATTACATCACAATACCTTCACACGACCTAAAAATAAACGCAATTCAATATTAGTTGACCCACGACTTACGACTTACCTAAGTCGGTAGCGACTTGTCTCACAACACAGTGCGTGCCTTATCACATAGGCGACTCAAAGCAATTACATCTCAACAGCCTTCGGCCGACTCAACTACGTGCCGACTTACGACATATGGAGCGACTCAAATCAGCAGCGTCAAGTGTTGCCTCTTCCTTCAGCCACATTTCCTTAGGTCGTTGCTGACCTAAGTCCTTAGGTCGTTGCCGACCTAAAACCGAAGCTTCCTGCGACTTAAGACCTTCCTCCCCTGGTTGACTCGTGCACGACTTAAGACTTAAAAACAAAACTTCCTTAACTCAAGAACGACCCAAGTCTTCCTCCTTAAGTTGTGTATGACTTATCGCCTGAGCTGCATCAAACATCAACCCTGAGCCTCCACTCCACATTAATCATCAGAAATTGACGAAAAAAACAGTTTCCTGATCAACTCGAGAATCCACACTATTTTTAAATCTAAAAATCTTAATCTTAACATTAAAATTCCTTATTTTACAACTCGAATCAGTTTATCAATTCAAAACAAAAATTTGCGAGCATTGATTTTTGGTTTATTTTGATTTCCCACTGTTTTCTTCCCATTCTTGAAATAAATTCTCAGTATAAAAACTTGAATTTATTTTTAACATTGATATTATGCTATTTCGATAATCTTTCCTTTAGATACATAATCTAAAAACAATTAAATGATGAGCAATTTAATTTTTTATTTTAAGGGTTGGAACCTGTAGATCAACAAAGCACATGTATATATACATATACCCATACATGCATACACACATATATCATTATACATACATAAGCATGTAGGCACATCAAACATTTTCACAACAACTTAAATTCTCAATCTACACATCAAGATTTATATACATATATATAATTTAAGGTTTTAAATAAAAAGGTTTGCTCACCTGGTACCAAAGAAAAGAGAACATTTTTTTTATTTGATCGGGATCTTGATTCTGAAGCTTGCATTTGATTCTGATCTTGGTTTAGCCTATATTTGATCATGTTGAGCTTGAAATCTTTGTTTTAGGTTGGAATTTTGTTTTGATTCTGCTTGGTTTTAATCTGAGAACATGAACTTTAGTCTGATCTTAGCTTTGAATCATTGTTACCAGGCTGAAGCTTTTTGCTTTTGATCTTTTACAGGTTTGCTTTTGTTTTCTGGTTTCCAGTTTTGAAAGCTTTCAGGTTGAAACTTTGAACATAATATTGTTTTTGATTTTTTTTAAACTTGCTTTTGATCTGCTTGAAATTGAAACAGGCTTTTGACTTTGAAAACAAATTTTTTTTTCTTTGTTTGTTTTCAAGATTTTAGAACATAAAAGAAGAAGACTTGGTTGAAAAATGAAGAAGCCTGGTTTTTGCACTCTACACATATTTTAATTTAAAAGAAGTCTTAAGCCACTTGTTAAGTTATGTAAACACTTGTTACATACATTAGTTTTTCTTCTTACACTTGTAAAAACTACCAAATTTATGTTTTAACCCTTTTATTAATTTATTTACAAATTATGTTTTAAACCTTACTTTATTTTAACTTATAAATTATGTTCAAATCCCAACTTAATCTTTATTTATGAAACATGTTTTATGTTTTTATTTATTAAGTATTACGAGATAGATTTGTTGTATATACAGATTTTACTTATTCATATATACATTTAAAAGAAAGTATTTGATCCTTTTTATAAATCTTATTCAATTTCAAAAGATATTTTAAATCTTTTATTGAATCTCATTTTATAAATTTACAAACCAATTTTAAACATGTATGTATGTTTTTTTTATTTATTCATACATTTTCTATTTAAAACTTATCTATACATATATTCTATTCTTCAAAATATAATTTTAAACTTCTTAAATCCAGTTAATTTTATAAAATATTTATTCTTGAATTTCCAAGACCAAAATTCCTCTTTAAAAATTTACTTATATGTATTTATTTCTAAAATTTCAAATTAATTCTCCATTTATTCACAATTTTATTCCAAAAATTAATTTAATCACTTTATTATATTTGGTTAAAATCCAAGAATGTTATAATGGAGTAAAGATTATGTTAGGCTGGGAGGAAAACCATTTATTGGGTCTGAGGATGCAATTGAAGTGGGGAACTGGTTACTTCATTACGAGAGGATTTTTGCTGATTTGGGGCTCAATGATGAGCAGAAAAGGAGGCTTATTTCTAGGTAATTATAGGAAGCAGTATTGTACTAGTGGAATAGTGTTACGATAGGAGTTAACGAGGGAACCATGACTTGAGCTAAGTTCAGAAGAACGTTTGAGGAGAGGTTTATGTTGGAGATTGCAAAGTCAATTTTTCTTAGGAAAATCGCTGAGTTGGAGTAGGGAGACATGACAGTGCTTGAGTATGCAACCAGATTTGAGGAGCTATCAAGATACATATACGCTACAGTTGATGCAGTTATTAAAAGGAATAAGAAGTTCATTCGCGGGTTGAAGCCTGAGCTTGCTAAGGCCACATTTTCGCATATTATAGATCCATGCAATGTAGTTGTTGAGATGGCTTTGAGGTAGGAAGAAATTCTTGCTTTTCTTGAGGGTAACAAAGCAGGGGGGAGCTCATGGTGGGCAGAATCAGAGATAGGAGCTCAAAAGAGTGGAACTACCAAGAAGGGAAAGATAGAAGTCATCTGTTATAAGCATGATAAGAAGGGACGCTATGCTCATGGGTGTCAGACAGGCAAGGAGAAGAAAGCCCCTGACAAGAAAGGAGTAAGATGTTTCTGCTATGATCAAATTGGACATTATAAGAACTAGTGCAAGGAGCCAGCCAAGGATAAAAAAGGAAAAGTGTGTACATCGAAGCCAGCTACCTTGACACCAATAGCAGAGGAAAAAGGAAAAGATCGTGCTGGGAGGTACACTTTTGATTCATGGTGCATCAGTTAGAATTTTATTTGATACTGCCGCATCACATTCTTTTATATCCCATTGTTTGGTAGATAATCTTAACCTAGAACCCTCATATCTAGTTACTTCCTTAAGGGTTGCGAATTCGATAGGAGGATATGCAACATTTGGTGACCAGTTAGAGTTTGAATTAGTAGGTTATGTATTTGCTTGCAGTTTTCGTATGATTGATTTCATAGGGTTCAAAATTATTTTGCGTATGGATTGGTTAAGTAAATATGATGCTAGGAGTTTTTGCCATGATAAGAAAATATCACGTAGACATCCTGAATGTGGTGATTGGATAATATACTACGTAGAAAACCTTAGTTTTGAGGATAATGCTTTGTTGGATGTTGTGGAGGCAAAAGACGAGTTAAATCAAGTTTTCGTTGTTAAAGAATTCGTAGATATCTTTGATCCTATAGTAGGACTCCATTGAAACGAGCTATTGCGTTTCAGATAGATTTAGTACTAAGAGCAGAACCGGTGAGTAGATCACCAAGCAGAATGACACCTACCAAGATGATAGAGCTAAAGGTGCAAATGGTGGATTTGGAAAATAAGAACTTTATTAGACCAAGCAGTTCACCATGGGGAGCAGCCGCAATGTTTGCAAGGAAATTGGATGGATACTTAAGGTTATACATCAATTATCCTAAGTTGAATGAGAAGACGATAAAAATCGATAACCGTTACCTAGAATTGACGATTTTTTGGACCAGTTGAGTGGAGACAAAGTATTTTCCCAGTTGGATTTGGTAACAGGGTTCCATCAGCTTAGATTGGCTAAGGATGGTATTCCTTTGACAGTGTTTATAACTAGTTATGGATCGCATGAATGGTTAGTGATGCCATTCAGACTAACTAATGCGCTAACATTCTTCATAAATTTGATGAACTGAGTTTTTTGGGAGCACTTAGATAGGTTTGTATTGGTATTCATAGATGATATTTTGGTATACTCTAAAGATAAAAGTGAGCATGAAGTTCATCTTAGAGTGGTTCTTGAGACGTCGAGGTAGCATCAGCTGAAAGCGAAATTTTCGAAGTGTCATTTCTGGAAGAAAGAGGTGAAGTTTCTTTGTCGTGTAGTCTCAGAAAAAGGGTTGTCTGTAGATCCGACAAAGATCGAGGCAGTGAATAGTTGAAAGAGACTCTATGTAACATCCCGGAATTTTTAACAATATCAATTTAATAATCTGTGTAAAAAATTAAATTGATATTGATATTTTTGTTAATAATAATTCAAATTGATTTAATAATCTTCTTCAAATTATTTAAACTGGTTATTTTATCTTTTAAAAATAATAAATTGGTTTCTATTTATAATGTAAATATATAGATTATATTGTAAATAGATTAGTATTGTTTTAATTTTAATAAGTAAAGCATATTTTCTAATTCTTATTATTTTAGTAATTTGGAAATTAGTTTTTATTCAATATATTAGCTTTTCAAAGTTATAAAATAAATGATCTTGGTTTAAATTAATAAATGAATCATGATTTAAAATTCTAATATATATATTAATAATTTGTAAATTTTGATTTTTTTATTTAATATTAAGTTTTCAAAACTATAGAATAAATAAATATATGATTTTTAAATTATTAAGAAAAATGTTTAATGATTAAAATGATTTTGGCTTGAGTTTTAAATTTAAAATGTATTAACAAAAAGTTTTATAGCTAAAATAGGTAATTTATTAATAAAGAAATAATTTCATTTATAATTATTTCAATTTAATAATGGTATATTTCGAAAAATAATATCAATAGTATATTGTTTTATAAATAGATTTTGAATAAAAATAGCAATTGTTATTTTAATTTAATTTGTATTCATAACATGATTTTTAAATAATTGATTTTGAATTTGATTTGAATTTAAATTCCATAGTATAGATTTTAATTGTTTTAATTTTTATATGTATAAGTTTTATTTATAAACATGATTTGTTTTTATTTGTTTTTATAAATTTATATACATATTTAAATATTAACTAACAAATTAAAGTTAGGCTTAATATACATAATAACTTGTAAATTAAATATTAATTACTCTAAATAAGATAAGTGTTGCATTCTTAAGCTTAATTAAACAAGTGTTAAAAGATTAAAATAACAATGTGACAAATGTTAGGATTATGTACAAGTGTAAATTTTGTTTTAATTTTTCTTTTATTTAAAATTTGGAAATACACTTATATAAACCTACATCTACATCTCTTTCTTCCTTTTCTCATTTTTTTCTAATCAAAGAAAATCAGTAAAACATTCTTCTAGCTCAAAACAAAATCCCATAGCCATTTTTATATTCTCAAACCAGAAAGTCACTACCCTGTAACCATTCTCAACTCCCTGTAATTCACTTCTCAAGCTAGAAGAATCATTTTCCCTGTATTCACCTTCCAGAATCAAAACAAAACCCTGTAATTTGCTTCCCAAAATCAAAGGCAAAATCTGTAAACAATCTTCAAAAATCAAATCTGTTTTTTTTTAAAAAAAAACCTATACCTCTTCAAAATCAATGCCCTGCTATTTTCAAACTGGAAGCAAGCACTTTTCTTTTCAAACTTGTAGTGCATGCTCAAATGCAAGTCTGCACACCTTCAAAAGAAAAAAAAACAGAGCAACTGCAGTTTAAATCAAGCCTGTGCATTTTCTTTTCAAACTAAGGAAAGCATGCAGTCTTTAATCAAAGCATTTTATTCAAGCACTCAAGTTTTAAATCAAAAGGGCATTCCAGTTTAAAGAGATTCAAAAGCTTTCAAAAAAAACTGTTTCATAAAGGAATGCTCTGTTCTTCAATTGTTTTCAGGTGAGTAACTTTTTAAATTTAAAAGTTAAAATAGGTTGCATGCTAGAATGTTTGATATAAATAAGTATAGTTTGGGTATTGATGAAAGTGTAATGTGTGCATGCTGTTGTTTTTATTATCTGTTCTGTTTTTCTTGATTTTTTTTCCAGGCAAAAATTTATTTATTAAATCCTTATCTTTTAATTGGTTTCCTGATATGATGAAAATTTATTAAGTAAAGTTGTTTGACTTTTCGAAGTAAATAATTAAAACATTAAGTAGTTAAAATATGGGTTATTGTCTCTGGAAATACTAAGAAACATCAGTGCATGATAATTTTAACCAAAATTAAAATATGTAAATTTTGTATTTTAGTATTATAAACCAATAGCATTAACCGGAACATGATTTTTAAATCAATAATTAGAATTTTTAGGGGTAAGTTGTAGGTGCAGTTCTGTTTTAAACTAATAATGGATTTTAAGCGAATCCTGATGATTTTTGAATTGAGGAATCTTGAGTTTCTTCTGGGTGATGGTGAAGGAATAGGAGAAGCTATTAAAAATCATGGATGGTGATAAATTATCAGAGAGGTTGTAAATTTGAAGATTCATTTTTTAAACCCTAGTTATAAAGTGGTTTAAAGAATCGAACTTTTTGATCTGAATAAGTAACCGAGTATTGTGATATTTTGGGATTTGGTAGTTGGTGTGCGGTTGAAATTGAGGCCGGAGGGGTTGATCATCTAGTGGTCGGAGCGGCGAAGACATGCCGTTGACAGGTTTTGAAGAAAACCTGATTCTTCTGTTTCCAGGTTTATATTTGAACTCGAATTCAATTTCAGGGTGGGCTAAGAAATCTGGTGAATCGGGTTAGGGGTTTGAATGATGTTTGGGATGGGAGAAGATCGCCGTTGATGATCGAAGATGATCATCGGCACAGTGCACATACACGGTGCACAGTCAAGTGTTGAAGTTGTTTTGGTATTGGAGTGACTCGAGTAAAATTTTGGTTGGACTCGAAATCAATGGGTAGATTGCTCGGGGAAGAGGGGTGTTAAACTCGAAGCATGTAGGGATGTTGTAACAACCCTCATATTTATCGATTTTTATATTTAAATATTTTATTTAAATATTTTGTCGATACTCGGAATTTAGTCCGAAAAGCTACTTTTTGCATACGCCGTTTGCGATCTTTTTAAGTGTGAACTTTGATATGTTTGGAGTTCGTGGAATCTTGCTACTTTTTTTACTTAGGGCTTTGGTTTGGGCTGAGCCCAATAACCCCACTGTATTCAGTCCCAACTCCACTCCAACTCTTTATTACTTCATTCCTCATTTCCTAATACTCAAGCTTTTATAACAATGGAGAGTGGAAGAGGAAATTAAAACTCCAAGCCCTAGTCTCCATTAGCAAATCCAACTTCTAGCTCCAAATTCAAGAGAACCCATTGGTAAGCCTTCTCTTCATCTTCTCCAACCCCTTCTCTCTTGAATTTTAGAAATTCCTAAACCTAACTTTGGGAATGTTCTTCTTTTAAAGCTTAGAATCAAGCTTCTTGAGTTGGATTTGAAGAATGGTTGATTCTCCTTTGCTTTCAAGCTTCTTCTTCATTTGTTTGGGTTCAAATGGGAGATTTTTATCTCACATCTTAGTCTATAATTATCTTCGATTTTTAGGTATGAATTCCTAACACTTATTCTTGTGCAATTGATTTTGGTTTGGATTGATTTGGTGTATATTCCAATTTTTGATGTTTCGAAATCAAAATCTATGAAAATCCTTTTATGGATATTTGGACATTGATATTTGAGGCGTATCGAAGAGCCGTTAAGGCTGGGTTGTCGCTTGGCGTAAATCCTTAGTCGTTGTCGCTCGATCGATCGCTTCCGGTATCGTTTGGCCATTTTTGGCCTAGGTTCAGGGAATGCCCTGAACCCTTGATTCAGACGTCTGAAACGTAGTATTCAGACGTCTGAATATTATACTGGGAATTTTTATTCCCCAGTATTCAGACGTCTGAATCTATAAATTCAGACGTCTGAATTGGTTCATTTGGAACCAAAAAGGAAATAGGCTAAAAAGTGCCTATTTCAGACGTCTGAAATCAACGATTCAGACGTCTGAAATCAACGATTCAGACGTCTAAATTCTGTTTTGGAAAATATTCTATTTTCCAAATTCAGACGTCTAAATCCTTGATTTCAGACGTCTGAATCTGCACTTTTTTGCCTATTTGCATATTTTCTTGAGAATTCCAACTTTAATCGATTCGTGTTGATTCCCTTTTTGTTGTTATCATTTATTATTTACTTTGATGACATTTTCTTCATGATTTTTGGGAATATCCATTTCGATGGATTCCGTAATTGATTTCTTTGGATTTTATTCACGTCTTCGAATGTGAATTTCGATGTTTGATTGTTTCTACAATCCTTTCTATGATTTGTCACTTTAAAAATATAAAGGTTTCAATACTAGTAGTAAATATCAAAACTCTTTCATCAAAACGATTTCAACTCTATTTTCAATAACAAAGCTCTTTTCTTAAATCGTTTTCCAATCTACTAGTATATACAAACCGTTACCTCACTCGGATGAGAAATCTAATTAAACGACTTAGTAAAACAAGTGGTATGAAATGCTTGCGTTTACTTCGTCGGTTAATTCTTGGACTTGTTCGATTGAATCTCTTATGACAATTTTCTAGTGGAGATCTACAAGTTGTTCGTAAATATTTAAGTTAAGCTAGTGGTTATGGGACATGAAGCTAAGCTCATATATTTACTAGCTTACTGTAATTGACACTTCTCTTTGATCATGACGATCATTTTAAGATTTAGACTAGCAATTGTGCGATGTCTCTTTGTTTGCGAGGTTAGACTAGACCCCGTTTCTGTGTGATTTCGACTCACACATGTGGGGTAGCTCCCCATGGTCTTCGGGGCGTTCGTGTGTCAAAAATTAATGGCTAGCTACCATGAGATAGCGTCTCGTTCGTGTGATACATATGTTGGTGAGTTTTAATGCTCCCATTCGTGTGATAGGCCTCTCCCCCCTTTCTTGTGATTTCTAGATTTTGTGTGTTGAATTCTGGAATTTATGCTTCGCCAATTTTATTGATTTTCATTGATATAATTTTCCAATTTTTGTGCATTGGTGAATTCGTGTGTCATTGACTTATTGTGAATACGAGTTTTGGGCATGATACCCTTTTTGGATCTTCGAGAAGATTCTTGTGATATTGACGAATCTCAAGTTGATTTTCAATTACATACTTATTGTAGTATTCCATTATGGTTATCATACGTTTATGCCATATCTCTTATTCTATATCATGTCATCTGATATTTATAGCTAGACTGATCCGTTTATTATTTTCTTATTAAATAATACTCGAGTCAGACCGAGATGTTACAGGTGCTTCTGCTTGACTTCTCCCCAGGGATTCATTACTCTGACTTTTGGCTAACCACGTAGATTAGCAGTTTTGTTGTTTACACTTGAGATATAGACTCATAGTTGTATTCATTTGTGTAGCACGTGTTGCTATTCTTCTGTATTATTGTGGATCTGTTTGACCACTACTCTGATGTACACTTTCATGTGTTAGTTATATATTCATATCTTCTTCCTCCTTTGTGATATGAATTATCTGTGACTGATTTATGTTATGTTTATTTCTATATTTGTTTCCGAAGATTATATATAGCCACTGTGTAGTAGCTTTGAGTTTGTGTCGGTATGTCAGATTTCCTCTTGAGATGAAATGCATGTTATATTTTATCTGGCATATCGATGCTCGCACAAAGCAATTACACGGATGGTCGCTCCTCAACAGCCTTATTCTCCGTGCTAGTTGACAGCATTACACCGTAGTGTTCTTGGCTAGCGTGGGTATAGAGGTGGGGCGTCACAGCTTGGTAGCAGAGCCAAACTTCGGAACAATGTGGAATAATCTAGCAAGGATCATGTCCTAAGTCTTTCTTAGGAGTTGTGCCTTAGGATTTATTCGAGTCTTTGTACCGTCTAATCCTATCTTCTTTTATGATTCCTTGTTTTATCAATCAAGTTTGATTGAAATTCATTTTGTGAATAACTTTTTTCTTTTTCTTTCTTTCTTTCTTAAAGAAGAGAAATGGTTAGGCCTGGCCATCCCAGCGCCGGTCAATCTAGTGCTACTCCTTAGGATGGAGTATTTATGTCTACCCAGCAGCTTCTTGATCTAGTAAAGAACGCTCAAGCAGCCGGACCCAATCCAGAGCGTACTCATCCTAGATCCGATTTTGCATGCTTGTGTAGAGATTACACCGATTTGGGTGGAAGGCCATTTAAGGGATCCGAGAGTGTTATAGAAATTCAAGCTTGGCTCAAATCATGCGATCACATCTTTTCTCGCATGAACCTTATTGATCTACATCGAGTCCAAGTGGCTTCTAGCATGCTCCAAGAAAGAGCGTTAGATTGGTATGAGCTCTTGACTTTGGAGATTATCGAAGTGGATCTTACTTGGGAGCAATTCCGGGAACGATTCGAACTAAAGTTTGTGCCAGAGGCTGAAAAAGTAACTTTAGCACGGCGTTTTATTGACCTTGTTCAAGGTGAATCTTCTGTGACAGACTATGTCGCATCTTTCGAATCTCTGTCCAAATACGGGGTTGAGTACATTAATACCCCATTAAATAAAAATCAGAGATTTGTCTATGGCTTGAATAAGAATCTTAAGAAGCCATTGCTTTTGAAATTTGAGGTTTCATTTGATCAGCTTATTGATATCGCTCTTCGTCTTGAAGAGGCCGATAATGAAGGTGATGTTGAAGTTGTGCGTGCCCAACAGAACTTCGACAATAACTTGAAGAGGCCTGTCAAATTCAAAGGCCCTTATCCCAGTAAAAAGGGTAAACAGACAACTCCTGCTGCGAAGACTTTTTCCTCTACTGAAGGGAAATGCTTTAACTGTGGTTCCAGAGACCATTTTGCGAACAAGTGTTCAAAGCCTCATACTTGTCGCTATTGCAAAAGCCCGGATCATTATTTATTTTCTTTTCCCAAACTTCAAAATAGGAAGGAGGGAAAGTTAAATGTTGCTCAAGCCCCTGGCAACACATCTCGTGGTCAAGGTATATCTCATTCTATCCTTGATGGTATTATTATATTTCGTGATCAACCTATTCGAGTTCTCTTTGATACGGGTGCATCCCACTCTTTTATATCAAAGGAACTTGTCGATACCTTTTCTTTAAGTGTTGTTGCTTTAATGACTTCTTTAAGAATTGTGAATCCGGTTGGTGGATCCGCAACTCTTAGTTTGCTTTGTAAAGATGTGGAGATTATTTTGTGTGATTTTCCTTTCCTAGCCAATTGCATGTCATACGTTATTTAGGCTTTGGAATGATTTTGGGAATGGATTGGCTTAACCGTTATGAAGCTCACATCCTATGTCCCGAGCGGACTATTTATCTCCGACACCCTCAATCTGTAAAGCAGATTTCTATTATTCCTAAATATTTGGATTCTTCTTTGACTGCATCTTTATATTCTTTAAATCCTCGTGATGACGAAAATGATGATGAGGAAGATGTCATTGCCCTTATTCACGTTGTTCGTGAATTTTCCGACATATTTGAGCCCGTTTTAGGATTGCCACCAAAGCGAGCAATTGAGTTCAAAATTAATCTTATCCCTGGAGCTCAACCTATTACTCGTCCTCCTTATCGCATGTCTAATAAGGAAAATGAGGAGATGTGCAAACAATTATCCGAATTGGTGACGAAGCAACTTATTCGCTCTAGTTCCTCGCCTTGGGGAGCTTCGGCTATTTTCGTGAAGAAGTCCGATGGTACACTTAGACTTTGTGTTGACTACCGCAAGCTTAATGATCTTATTATCGAAAATAAATATCCTTTACCTCGGATTGATGATCTATTTGACCAACTTAGCGGTGTTAGAGTCTTTTCACAATTGGACTTGGCTACCGGTTTTCATTAGCTTCGTATTGCAGAGGATAGCATTCCTTTGACATCGTTCTGTACCCGTTATGGATCTTATGAATGGCTTGTTATGCCATTTGGTTTAACGAATGCTCCGGCTTATTTCTTTGACCTTATGATTCGAGTTTTCAAAGATTTTCTCGATCGATTTGTTCTCATCTTCATTGATGATATTCTTGTGTATTCAAAAACCGAGGAGGAACATGAAAAGCATCTTCGGATTGTGTTGGAAACTCTTAGGAGTAATCATTTAAAAGCAAAATTTTCTAAATGCCATTTTTGGCAATCTCGTGTGAAGTTTCTCGGTCATATTATTTCCGAATTCGAAATTTCCGTGGATCCTTCAAAGATTGAAGCGATTCAAGATTGGAAAAGACCTGAGAGTGTGACTGAAATCCGTAGCTTTCTCGGATTGGCGGGCTATTACCGTCGTTTTATTAAAGACTTCTCTAAAATTGCCGTGCCTCTCACTAGCTTAACAAAGAAAGGTGTTAAATACGTTTGGTCGGACAAATATGAAGCTTCTTTCCAGAAATTAAAGGAACTCCTTTCCGATGATCCTATTCTTGTGATTCCCGATGGGAACCAAGATTTTATTGTTTATACTGATGCTAGTCGCATTGGTTTGGGTGCCATTCTTATGCAAAAAGAACGTGTTATTGCTTATGCTTCTAGGAAATTGAAGCCGGCCGAGACTAGATATGCCACACATGATTTAGAACTCGCGGCTATTGTTTTCTCTCTTCGGATTTGGCGTCATTATCTTTTAGGAGAGAAATTTGTTCTTTATACTGATCATAAGTCTTTGAGGTATTTATTCTCTCAAAAGGAACTTAATTTGCGTCAACAACGTTGGCTCGAGTTCCTTGTTCCTTATGATCTTGATATTCTTTATACCCCGGGTAAAGGTAATCGTGTCGCCGATGCTCTTAGCCGTAAGCAACAAGCAGTTGTTTCTATGATGATATCTGAATGGAACGATCTCGAGATCTTATCCACTTGTGAGATTCGAGAGCGTGTATCCGATTTATGTTCATCTCTTGTTTTATGTAGCCTTGAGGCTCATCCTTCTCTTTTTGACCGCATTCTTGAAGCTCAAAGGCTAGATCCTGAATTGGCTCTTCTTGGCCAAAATATTAAGGATAAAATTGATATTGAAGGTTTGAAAGACTTTGATATCGATTCTCGTGGCGACATTCGGAAATTTGGTAGACTTATCGTACCAAATATTGAAAATCTTCGTAAAGATATTTTAGAAGATTCTCATCATTCTAAATTTACCATTCATCCCAGTAGTAGTAAAATGTATGCGGATATGAAGCGGCTTTATTATTGGGAGGGAATGAAATCTGATATTGCTAACTTTGTTAAGTGTTGCATGACTTGCCAACTCATTAAGGCCGAACATCAAAGACCCGGTGGGTTATTGCAACCTTTAGAAATTCCAATTTGAAAGTGGGACCAAATTTCCATGGATTTTATAGATGGCCTTGCTCGTTCTCGTTCGGGTCATGATAGCTTATGGTGATTGTTGATAGACTTACTAAATCTGCCCATTTTATTCCCGTTCGGTCTAACCGAACCGTTCCTCTTTTGGCCAAACTCTTTGTTAAAGAAATTGTTAAATTACATGGAGTTCCTACCTCTATTGTCAGCGATCGTGATCCATTGTTTACTAGTGGATTCTAGAAGAGTCTTCAAAAAGCTTTAGGAACGAAGCTTAATTTTAGCACCGGTTATCACCCCCAGTCCGATGGACAAACCGAGCGTGTGAATCAAACTCTTGAAGATCTTCTTCGTGCTTGTGTGCTTGATTTCGGTGGAAGCTGGGAAGTCCTCTTGTTGAATTTTCCTATAATAATAGCTTCCAATCTAGTATTGGTATGGCACCTTTTGAGGCACTCTATGGAAGGCCATGTCGATCTCCTTCTTGTTGGCTTGAGGCCGGTGAGAAGCTGGTTTTAGGTCTAGACTTTACTCGTGATTCCACAGAAAAGATCGAACTTATTCGACATAGGATGAAAGAAGCCCAGAGTAGACAAAAATCCTATGCCGATAACCGGAGAAGGAAATTAGAATTTTCTGTTGGAGATCTTGTTTTTATTCGTGTTTCACCTATGAAAGGTGTTGTACGTTTCAGTCGATCGGGAAAGTTAGCGCCTCGATATATTGGGTCATTTCCTATCACTGAACGTATTGGTTCCATGGCTTATCGCCTATCATTACCGGCTCAGTTTTCTGCCATGCATGACGTGTTTCACGTTTCTCAATTACAGAAATGTCTTCGAGATTCTGATTCTATTCTTGAGCCCGGTGTTGTGGAAGAGATTGAAGTTTCGCCTAATTTAACTTATGAGCAGCATCCTATTGGAATTATTGCTTCGGAGGTCAAATGCCTTCGAAATAAAGATGTCCCGCTTATGAAAGTTCAATAGTCTTCAAATCCTAAGGATTGTTCTTGGGAATCTAGAGAGTTCATCAAGCGAACACATCCGGACTTACTCTCCCGTGCTCTTTAAGGTGAACCTTTTATTTTAAATTTCTTTTGTGTTGAATATGCTCTCATGGTTGTTACTATATATCTTCTTCTTAAATATTGCGAGGACGCAATTTCTTTAAGGAGGGGAGTCTGTAACAACCCGCATATTTATCGATTTTTATATTTAAATATTTTATTTAAATATTTTGTCGATACTCGGAATTTAGTCCGAAAAGCTACTTTTTGCATACGGATGAATTAGAACTCGGGACCACTTCCATTGAGTTCAAAACGCCGTTTGCGATCTTTTTAAGTGTGAACTTTGATATGTTTGGAGTTAGTGGAATCTTGCTACTTTTTTTACTTAGGGCTTTGGTTTGGGCTGAGCCCAATAACCCCACTTATGTATTCAGTCCCAACTCCACTCCAACTCTTCATTACTTCATTCCTCATTTCCTAATACTCAAGCTTTTATAACAATGGAGAGTGAAAGAGGAAATTAAAACTCCAAGCCCTAGTCTTCATTAGCAAATCCAACTTCTAGCTCCAAATTCAAGAGAACCCATTGGTAAGCCTTATCTTCATCTTCTCCAACCCCTTCTAGGTTTAGGAATTTAAGAAATTCCTAAACCTAACTTTGGGAATTTCTTCTTTTAAAGCTTAGAATCAAGCTTCTTGAGTTGGATTTGAAGAGTGGTTGATTCTCCTTTGCATTCAAGCTTCTTCTTCATTTGTTTGGGTTCAAAGGTGAGATTTTTATCTCACATCTTAGTCTATATTATCTTCGATTTTTAGGTATGAATTCCTAACACTTATTCTTGTGCAATTGATTTTGGTTTGGATTGATTTGGTGTATATTCCAATTTTTGATGTTTTGAAATCAAAATCTATGAAAATCCTTTTATGGATATTTGGACATTGATATTTGAGGCATATCGAAGAGCCGTTAAGGCTGGATTGTCGCTTGGGTAAATCCTTAGTCGTTGTCGCTCGATCGATCGCTTCCGGTATCCGTTTGGCCATTTTTGGCCTAGGTTCAGGGAATGCCCTGAACCCTTGATTCAGACGTCTGAAACGCAGTATTCAGACGTCTGAATATTATACTGGGAATTTTTATTCCCCAGTATTCAGATGTCTGAATCTATAAATTCAGACGTCTGAATTGGTTCATTTGGAGCCAGAAAGGAAATAGGCTAAAAAGTGCCTATTTCAGACGTCTGAAACCAACGATTCAGACGTCTGAATTCTGTTTTGGAAAATATTCTATTTTCCAAATTCAGACGTCTAAATCCTTGATTTCAGACGTCTGAATCTGCACTCTTTTGCCTATTTGCCTATTTGCTTGAGAATTCCAACTTTAATCGATTCGTGTTGATTCCCTTTTTGTTGTTATCATTTATTATTTACTTTGATGACATTTTCTTCGTGATTTTTGGGAATATCCATTTCGATGGATTCCGTAATCAATTTCTTTGGATTTTATTCACATCTTCGAATGTGAATTTCGATGATTGTTTGTTTCTACAATCCTTTCTATGATTTGTCACTTTAAAAATATAAAGGTTTCAATACTAGTAGTAAATATCAAAACTCTTTCATCAAAACGATTTCAACTCTATTTTCAATAACAAAGCTCTTTTCTTAAACCATTTTCCAATCTACTAGTATATACAAACCTTTACCTCACTCGGATGAGAAATCTAAT
The DNA here is from genome assembly GCA_030765085.1 of Allium cepa. NCBI lineage: Eukaryota > Viridiplantae > Streptophyta > Magnoliopsida > Asparagales > Amaryllidaceae > Allium > Allium cepa. Next base: position 662,658,628 of record CM060934.1, on the reverse strand, counting down.
TAAACGACTTAGTAAAACAAGTGGTATGGAATGCTTGCGTTTACTTCGTCGGTTAATTCTTGGACTTGTTCGATTGAAGCTCTTATGACAATTTTCTAGTGGAGATCTACAATTTGTTCGTAAATATTTAAGTTAAGCTAGTGGTTATGGGACATGAAGCTAAGCTCATATATTTACTAGCTTACTGTAATTGACACTTCTCTTTGATCATGACGATCATTTTAAGATTTAGACTAGCAATTGTGCGATGTCTCTTTGTTTTCGAGGTTAGACTAGACCCCGTTTCTGTGTGATTTCGACTCACACGTGTGGGGTAGCTCTCCATGGTCTTCGGGCCATTCGTGTGTCAAAAATTAATGGCTAGCTACCATGAGATAGCATCTCGTTCGTGTGATACATATGTTGGTGAGTTTTAATGCTCCCATTCGTGTGATAGGCCTCTCCCCCCTTTCTTGTGATTTCTAGATTTCGTGTGTTGAATTCTGGAATTTATGCTTCGCCAATTTTATTGATTTTCATTGATATGATTTTCCAATTTTTGTGCATTGGTGAATTCGTGTGTCATTGACTTGTTGTGAATACGAGTTTTGGGCATGATACCCTTTTTGGATCTTCGAGAAGATTCTTGTGATATTGACGAATCTTAAGTTGATTTTCAATTACATACTTATTGTAGTATGCCATTATGGTTATCATACGTTTATGCCATATCTCTTATTCTATATCATGTCATCTGATATTTATAGCTAGACTGATCCGTTTATTATTTTCTTATTAAATAATACTCGGGTCAGACCGAGATGTTACAGGTGCTTCTGCTTGACTTCTCCCCAGGGATTCATTACTCTGACTTTTGGCTAACCACATAGATTAGCAGTTTTGTTGTTTACACTTGAGATATAGACTCATAGTTGTATTCTTTTGTATAGCACGTGTTGCTATTCTTCTGTATTATTGTGGATCTTTTTGACCACTACTCTGATGTACACTTTCATGTGTTAGTTATATATTCATATCTTCTTCCGCCTTTGTGATATGGATTATCTGTGACTGATTTATGTTATGTTTATTTCTATATTTTTTTCCGAAGATTATATATAGCCAATGTGTAGTAGCTTTGAGTTTGTGTCGGTATGTCAGATTTCCTCCTGAGATGAAATGCATGTTATATTTTATCTGGCATATCGGTGCTCGCATAAAGCAATTACACGGATGGTCGCTCCTCAACAGCCTTATTCTCCATGCTAGTTGACAGCATTACACCGTAGTGTTCTTGGCTAGCGTGGGTATAGAGTGGGGCGTCACAGATGTGTGTCGGGTTTGTGAACCTATCAGGTTTCAACAGAAGCCTGGTATTCAGTTTTTTTTTTAAAATAAAATTTTAAAGCTGGGTTTAAATTATTAGGTAAGGTTTTAAACAATATTTAAATCTAGTTCTTAAATCTGAAGTAAGTTTAAAATCTCAGTTTTTAAAATGATGTTAAGTTTTAAATTTGAATTGAATTAACTACTTTAAAAAAAAGGGTAAGTAGTTTGTATTTTAAAAGATGAAAATTTTAAACTGTAAACGGTTTTTCAAAAAAAAAATATATTTATTTGGAATGAAAAATTTGTTATGCATTTCAATTTTGAAAATATGAAAGAAGTTTTCAAATTTAAATGTTAAAATGAATTTCTAACTATGATTTGAATTTAAACATAAACTTGGTTTAAAATTCTTTTTGATCTTCTTTATGAAATGAATACTACTTTAACATGTGAATTAAGGTTTTGAATTTCCTTTAAGATTGTTTAAAGTCAAATTGCATTCATTTTTAAATCTTAAATTTAAATGAAATTTGAAGAAAAGTTTAAAGTAGATTTATTCCTAATGTATTTGTTAATGACAATTAATCATAATTAAGAAATGTTTATCTTTTAATTTAATTAAGATAAATGTTTTGAAATTAATTTAATTAATAAGGTAATTAAGGAATAATTAATTTATTTCATTAATTGATTAAGGTTTAATGAATATTGATTAAGGGTTAATAAATTTGAAATTAAAGATTATTAATTAGATTATGAACTAATGATTAAAGAATTATTAATTAAGTAATCAAATTTTAATCAAGATTAATTAATTAAATAATTAGATTTTAATTAATGGATAATTAAAGATAATTAGATTTGTAATTAATCTCGGTTAATTACTTAATAAAAATAATTAGAGAAGGGTTAATGAATGTCATTAACCATGATTATTTAATAATTAATTAATGTGGTTAATTTTAATAATTAATTTTATTAATTAATTTAGTAATAATCGTTCGTGAATTGATGAGTATAATTACTTAATGAAGTGATTAAGAAATTAATTACTTAATGTAATTAATTTAATTTAATGTAATTGTTTAATTTAATTAATTAAGTTTAATTAATTTTAAACACTTGAGGTTTTAAAGATAATTACTTAATGTAATTAATGGATTGAAAATTACTTGGTGAAGTAATTGATTGATAATTACATATTTTAATTAATTGAAGATGTTTAAGGATGAAATAATTTGGATGTAATTACTTAGTAATTAATCAAGGGATTAATTAAGAAATTAATTAGGGAATAATTAATTTGTTTTTAATGAAGTAATTAAGTTAGTTAATTACTGGATATGATTAATCAAAGGGGATTAATAATTATGAGTTAATTACTTGAGGTAATTAATTTAGGAAGATAATTTTATTAAATATAATTAAGGATCATTAATTATAAGAATTAATGATGTAATTAAAAGTTGATTAATTATGATTAATTTATCAATAATAAGTAATTAAAGGTAATTAATTAATGTAATTAATTAAGGATTTTGGTAATTAATTTTAGTTAATTAATTAATTGAAGTAATTAAAGGTTAATTACTGTTTTTGGTTGAGAATAATTAATTTGTGAAATTAATTAAGGATAATTACATGAATGTAATTAAGGACAATTAATCAAGAGTGATTAATTAAGGTGATTAATAATGAATGATTAATTGATTGTAATCAATTAAATGGTTGAGTAAGCAAGATATAAATTGATGTAGTAATTAATTTAATTTATTTTAATTAATTAAAGATGAAGTAATTAATTTAGTTCATTTTAAATTAATTAGAGATAGAAATAGTTAATTTAATTCATTTTAAATTAATTATATTGTGATGAGATAAATCATTGCTTATGTATAAATGGATGACATTGATTGTTTTGGATGCTTTGTGATATCAGAAATGAGATAAATAATGTTGTGTGGTATGAATGCTTGGTTGCATTATGATGATAATATAGATTATCTATTGTGATGATGATATGGATTACCTATTTTGATATAGATCATCTGTTTGGTGATAATGTTGATTATCAATTGTGATTTGTGACTTATCTATCTGTGTATATATAGATAATTGAATTGTTTTAAACCTTAAAACAACTTGGACCTAAAAGACACGCTTTGGATATCGATGAGACCGGGATCGGGTTTCCATATTTGGATATCCGAAAACCACATCGATTCCAATTAAACGTTAGGTCGTTAATCCAAGTAGAGCTTTGTGAAGACTCGAGGTGTAAGAACTATTCGTCAGTATAACTCTGGGGGTGATTCCGTGATGAGTTTGACGGAAAATAGTACTTACAGGTTCGAGATGGCGATTTAGAGTGCAAGGGTTATTGTCGTTAACTCTAAGGGTGATTCCAAAATGAGTGTAACGAGATAATGCCTTCGGTTTCGTTCGAACCCGGAATGAACTTGTATGGATTGAATGCTTTCAGAACATCGTCAGGTGGACGATGAGCATTCTAAGTGATGTGTTCACTAAAGGTAATCGCAGCCTCAAGCCTCATCAACCGGGAATGGCTAAAACAGGGGAGGTGCAGCAAGGCTTCGTGGGTAGCCCCCACTGGAGAGTGAGATTTACCCCTGTCTAGAGGTCCCTTTTATTTCGGCTGTGGGCAGTTGTTGAGCTCCAACTGTCGGGGTTGTCTTGTTGGGAATTGTTCAGTAAGGAATGGTTCCGACCTTGTGTTGCAGGGGAGCGGGCGTACTCCTCGGTACGTTGATCTAGGCCACTTACTGTGACGGGCGGTACTCCAGTAGCCCTGCCATTGTATGGAATCCAGAATCCAATAAGTGCCAACGGTTTTGATTGTATTACCCACTTTTGTGGCTAGTAGCTGGAATTTAATAATGTAACAATTTCGGCTATTTCATATTTACTTGAAAACTCTAGACCTATTATAATATCATCGAATTTCCTATCAAATGTTTTGGTTAGCTTAAGATAAAAACTTTTCCATGTTTATGTGTGGGAAGTCTTACGTGATACCTTTCTTTCCAAAAAGGTCTTTGAAAATTAAGCAACCTTAACCTGTTACTCGCACCAGACCCATGTCTGACCCAGAGTTTATTCTGTTTTTCTTAAACTCTTGGGTACTCAAATTTTTACGAGTAGCCCAGGGATTCAGGTTAGCTTTGACGAATTATGGTGGAGCAATGGAGCAGGAGGTTTCTGCGTATAGATATATAGATTTCCGCTGTGTAGATTTCTCTGAGTAGTTCCCTTGTATTATATTAAGTTGTATAATTAGACAGGTGTTTATAACAGTCTAGTATGTGGTGTATTATCTGTATTGTATAATTAGATAGGTTTTTATAACCGTCTAGTATGTGTTGTATTATCTGTATAACTTTGATAATGGTTGTAAACTGTGTAATATTTATGTTATTAATATAATTTATTCGTTTCGCTGTGTAGATTCTGATGTTGTTTCTTCTTCTCTTCTTTCTTTCCTCTTTTCTATCCCTTTCTTTCTTATTAATGATGCGTCATTCTGTGGAGACGGATGGCGGGTCGTTACAGTGGTGACAGAGCATTAGGTTGAGTGAATACCTAGGCTCTGTAGTGGTGTCTATCTTGAGAGAGCGTATTTGTAATTTTTAACATAAATATAAATATATTTATTCTACCTATCCGTTGGGTTACCTGTTCAGGTTCTCCAATATAAGTTATAAAGGTAGATAAGGTAATAGTGTGTAACACGACTACCATTGGTTGGAGTTTGAATGGTTGAGGTTGGAAGTGTTTTGTCGAGACTGTAGACCTAATACCGTCTCGGGTAAACTTTGTAGTGATGAAGGATTTCATCAATCTCTGAAGGAAACTTGTTAAGGTTCGGAATCTTTTTATGAAGTTGGATGGGTAGAGTTCGGTTCTGTTAGTTGATTAAGCAGAAGCGAGTGATGGTATTTTGATACCTCAGGGAGTAGTAGGTGTATGATGAGATGCAGTGACTATAGATGTCTTCGAAAATGTTTTCTTTTGGAGCATGTATAGGGAAGTGAGTCTGCTTCGGTGTTGCGGATGAGTTCAGCAGGACGTTTGTGTTTGGTTTGTGGTCCGAGTTTCTCGAAAAGCTTTGGATTAGGAGATCTTTGGCGTCTGTGGCGGCAGTGCAGCTCGGAATGTTCTGTGTCGGCAGGGAGTTTTCTGGCTTAGCAGTTTCTGAATTAGAGTTCAGAAGCAGCAGAGTGGACCCGTTTCTTCGGTGGATTGGCTAGTTAAGTGTAAGTTGTTCTGTTTGATTAAGGGAGAACAGTTTTCTTCGGATTTTAGTTTGGATTGATCGCAAAAGTGACTTGCGATTATTTGAGTGTTCTCTTGGGTTATCAGAGCTTTTCGTATGTCTTCAGAGAAGTCAGAGTTTTGTTCGCATCTGGAGTTTGAGTTTCCTTATCGACTGGAATTCCAGGAGTGCTACCAGTGGTTCAGCTTAGCAGAAGATAGTGTTTAATGTAGCAGCTCAGAGTTTTGGGGAAATTTCTGAGTTTTCTTATGGATCTATTGAACCATATTTCTGGGATTGTTGTCGAGTTGTGCTCGTGTTCTTCATCAGCATTTTCTTCTACTTCGGATCAAAGTTGTGCAGCGGAAGCAATTTGGAAGTGTTCTGCTTTTCTTTTCCGGTTAGGAGAAGTTGTTGGCTTTTGATGTTTGAGGAGTAGGGTTTGAGTTCTTGGTTTTGGTTGATCTTGAGGAGATCATTTTGTTGAGTTGATTGGTTTTGTTTGTTTCTAAAAGCATCAGCAAGGGATGAGCTGATCAGAAAGGTTGTAGGCAGCCCAGGATCGTCTAGAGAGTTTTGTGGATTTGAGATGAAGGAATTTGGATGCCGGAGTCGGAGATTTGATTTTCGATAAGTTTTCTCCGATCGTAAAGGAGTTTTAAGGTTGAGTAAGGCTGGGAAGCTAGCTCTGAAGAGTTTTGGATCTTTTCTGTGATCTTGGAGGTTAAGTGATTGATCTACAGAATTGAATTGCCAGTTTGGATAACTGGGATTCGATGAGTTTCACGTATCTCTGAGGGAGTATGTGTATGATCTATCTCTGGTTGTGGAACCAGCAGTTCTGGAGTCTTGGTTGTTGAGTCAGACTCGTCTGTAGTCTGATATCCTGTCTAGTGTTATAGATATAGATGGATAGGAGCTTTGTAGCCTCATAGTATTGATTGTTTGGATTCTGTAGAGCGAGTATCCCGGTATATAAATACTTGGGGAAACTCGAGAAAATTCTATCCAGAATTTAGTCTGGATAGTGAGATTTGTTTGATTGGATAAATTGGTTGTTTTGATTGTTAGCATATGTTTGATATATGCTTGTGTTTTAAAATTAATTCTTTAATGAGATTATTAAATTACCTTTGTTTTAAATTTCGAGGACGAAATTCTTTTAAGGGGGAAGGATTGTAACATCCTGGAATTTTTAACAATATCAATTTAATAATCTGTGTGAAAAATTAAATTGATATTGATATTTTTGTTAATAATAATTCAAATTGATTTAATAATCTTCTTCAAATTATTTAAATTGGTTATTTTATCATTTAAAAATAATAAATTGGTTTCTATTTATAATGTAAATATATAGTTTATATTGTAAATAGATTAGTATTGTTTTAATTTTAATAAGTAAAGCATATTTTCTAATTCTTATTATTTTTAGTAATTTGGAAATTAGTTTTTATTTAATATATTAGCTTTTCAAAGTTATAAAATAAATGATCTTGGTTTAAATTAATAAATGAATCATGATTTATAATTCTAATATATATATTAATAATTTGGAAATTTTGATTTTTTTATTTAATATTAAGTTTTCAAAACTATATAATAAATAAATATATGATTTTTAAATTATTAAGAAAAATGTTTAATGATTAAAATGATTTTGGCTTGAGTTTTAAATTTAAAATGTATTAACAAAAAGTTTTATAGCTTAATAAAATAGGTAATTTATTAATAAAGAAATAATTTCTTTTATAATTATTTCAATTTAATAATGGTATATTTCTAAAAATAATATCAATAGTATATTGTTTTATAAATAGATTTTGAATAAAAATAGCAATCGTTATTTTAATTTAATCTGTATTATAACATGATTTTTAAATAATTGATTTTGAATTTGATTTGAATTTAAATTCCATAGTATAGATTTTAATTGTTTTAATTTTTATATGTATAAGTTTTATTTATAAACATGATTTTTTTTATTTCTTTTTATAAATTTATATACATATTTAAATATTAACTAACAAATTAAAATTAGGCTTAATATACATAATAACTTGTAAATTAAATATTAATTACTCTAAATAAGACAAGTGTTGCATTCTTAAGCTTAATTAAACAAGTGTTAAAAGATTAACATAACAATGTGACAAATGTTAGGATTATGTATAAGTGTACATTTTTTTTAATTTTTCTTTTATTTAAAATCTGAAAATACACTTATATAAACCTACATCTACATCTCTTTCTTCCTTTTCTCATTTTTTTTCTAATCAAAGAAAATCAGTAAAACATTCTTCTAGCTCAAAACAAAATCCTGTAGCCATTTTTATATTCTCAAACCAGAAAGTCACTACTTTGTAACCATTCTCAACTCCCTGTAATTCACATCTCAAGCTAGAAGAATCATTTTCCCTATATTCACCTTCCAGAATCAAAACAAAACCCTGTAATTTGCTTCCCAAATCAAAGGCAAAATCTATAAACAATCTTCAAAAATCAAATCTGTTTTTTTTTTAAGAAAAGCCTGCACCTCTTCAAAATCAATGCCCTGCTATTTTCAAACTGGAAGCAAGGCATTTTTCTTTTCAAACTTGTAGTGCATGTTCAAATACAAGTCTGCACACCTTCAAAAGAAAAAAAAACCCAGAGCAATTGCAGTTTAAATCAAGCCTGTGCATTTTCTTTTCAAACTAAGGAAAGCATGCAGTCTTTAATCAAAGCATTTTATTCAAGCACTCAAGTTTTAAAGCAAAAGGGCATTCCAGTTTAAAGAGATTCAAAAGCTTTCAAAAAAAAAAACTGTTTCATAAAGGAATACTCTGTTCTTCAATTGTTTTCAGGTGAGTAACTTTTTAAATTTAAAAGTTAAAATAGATTGCATGCTAGAATGTTTGATATAAATAAGTATAGTTTGGGTACCGATGAAAGTGTAAAGTGTGAATGCTGTTGTTTTTATTATCTGTTCTGTTTTTCTTGATTTTTTTTCCAGGAAAAAATTTCTTTATTAAATCCTTATCTTTTAATTGGGTTCCTGATATGATGAAAATTTATTAAGTAAAGTTGTTTAACTTTTCGAAGTAAATAATTAAAACATTAAGTGGTTAAAATATGGGTTATTGTCTTTGAAATACTAAGAAACATCAGTGCACGATAATTTTAACCAAAATTAAAATACGTAAATTTTGTATTTTAGTATCATAAATCAATAGCATTAATTGGAACATGATTTTTAAATCAATAATTAGAATTTTTAGGGGTAAGTTGTAGGTGCAGTTCTGTTTTAAACTAACAATGGATTTTAAGCAAATCCTGATGATTTTTGAATTGAGGAATCTTGAGTTTCTTCTGGGTTATGGTGAAGGAATAGTTGAAGCTATTAAAAATCATGGATGGTGAAAAATTATCAGAGAGGTTGTAAATTTGAAGATTCATTTTTTAAACCGTAGTTATAAAGTGGTTTAAAGAATCGAACATTTCGATCTGAATAAGTGACCGAGTGTTGTGATATTTTGGGATTTGGTAGTTGGTGTGTGGTTGCAGTTGAGGCCGGAGGGGTTGATCATCTGGTGGTCGGAGCGGCGAAGACTTGCCGTTGATAGGTTTTGAAGAAAACCTGATTCTTCTGTTTCCAGGTTTATATTTGAACTCGAATTCAATTTAAGGGTGGGCTAAGGAATTTGGTGAATCAGGTTAGGGGTTTGAATGATGTTTGGGATGGGAGAAGATCGCCGTTGATGATCGAAGATGATCATCGACACAGTGCACATACACGGTGCACAGTCAAGTGTTGAAGTTGTTTTGGAATTGGAGTGACTCGAGTAAAATTTTGGTTGGACTCGAAGTCAATGGGTAGATTGCTCGAGGAAGAGGGGTGTTAAACTCGAAGCATGCAGGGATGTGTCTCGGGTTTGTGAGTCCATCAGGTTTCAACAGAAACCTGGTATTCAGTTTTTTTTAAATAAAATTTTAAAGCTGGGTTTAAATTGTTAGGTACGGTTTGAAACAAGATTTAAATCTAGTTCTTAAATTTGAAGTAAGTTTAAAATCTAAGTTTTTAAAATGATGTTAAGTTTTAAATTTGAATTGAATTAACTACTTTAAAAAAAGGGTAAGTAGTTTGTATTTTAAATGTTGATGTTAGTAAATTGTAAACGGTTTTTAAAAAAAAAAATATTTATCTGGAATTAAAAATTTGTTATGCATTTCAATTTTGAAAATATAAAAGAAGTTTTTAAATTTAAATGTTAAAATGAATTTCTAACTATGATTTGAATTTAAACATAAACTTGGTTTAAACTTCTTTTGGATCTTCTTTATGAAATGAATACTACTTTAACATGTGAATTAAGGTTTTGAATTTCCTTTAAGCTTGTTTAAAGTCAAATTGCATTCATTTTTAAATCTTAAATTTAAATGAAATTTGAAGAAAAGTTTAAAGTAGATTTATTCCAAATGTATTTGTTAATGACAATTAATCATAATTAAGAAAGGTTTATCTTTAAATTTAATTAAGATAAATGTTTTGAAATTAATTTAATTAATAAGGTAATTAAGGAATAATTAATTTATTTCATTAATTGATTAAGGTTTAATGAATATTGATTAAGGGTTAATCAATTTGAAATTAAAGATTATTAATTAGATTATTAACTAATGATTAAAGAATTATTAATTAAGTAATTAAATTTTAATCAAGGTTAATTAATTAAATAATTAGACTTTAATTAATGGATAATTAAAGATAATTAGATTTGTAATTAATCTCAGTTAATTACTTAATAAAAATAATTAGAGAAGGGTTAATGAAGGTCATTAACCAGGATTATTTAATAATTAATTAATGTGGCTAATTTTAATAATTAATTTGATTAATTAATTTAGTAATAATCATTTGTGAATTGATGAGTATAATTACTTAATGAAGTGATTAAGAAATTAATTACTTAACGTAATTAATTTAGTTTACTGTGATTGTTGAATTTGATTAATTAAGTTTAATTAATTTTAAACACTTGAGGTTTTAAAGATAATTACTTAATGTAATTAATGGATTGAAAATTACTTGGTGAAGTAATTGATTGATAATTACAGATTGTAATTAATTGAAGATGTTTAAGGATGAAGTAATTTGGATGTAATTACTTAGTAATTAATCAAGGGATTAATTAAGAAATTAATTAGGGAATAATTAATTTTTTTTAAATGAAGTAACTAAGTTAGTTAATTACTGGATATGATTAATCAGAGGGGATTAATAATTATGAGTTAATTACCTGAGGTAATTAATTTAGGAAGATAATTTTATTAAATATAATTAAGGATCGTTAATTATTTTAATTAATGATGTACTTAAAAGTTGATTAATTATGATTAATTTATCAATAATAAGTAATTAATTAAGGATTTAGGTAATTAATTTTAGTTAATTAATTAATTGAAGTAATTAAAGGTTAATTACTGTTTTTGGTTGAGAATAATTAATTTGTTAAATTAATTAAGGATAATTACATGAATGTAATTAAGGACAATTAATCAAGAGTGATTAATTAAGGTGATTAATAATGAATGATTAATTGATTGTAATCAATTAAATGGTTGAGTAAGCAAGATATATATTGATGTAGTAATTAATTTAATTTATTTTAATTAATTAAAGATGAAGTAATTAATTTAATTCATTTTAAATTAATTAGAGATAGAAATAGTTAATTTAATTCATTTTAAATTAATTATATTGTGATGAGATAAATCATTGCTTATGTATGAATGGATGACATTGATTGTTTTGGATGCTTTGTGATCTCAGAAATGAGATAAATAATGTTGTGTGGTATGAATGCTTGGTTGCATTGTGATGATAATATAGATTATCTATTGTGATGATGATATGGATTATCTATTTTGATATAGATCATCTGTCTGATGATAATGTTGATTATCAATTGTGATTTGTGAGTTATCTATCTGTGTATATATAGATAATTGAATTATTTTAAACCTTAAAACAACTTGGACCTAAAAGACACGCTTTGGATTTCGATGAGACCGGGATCGGGTTTCCATATTTGGATATCCGAAAACCACATCGATTCCAATTAAGCGTTAGGTCGTTAATCCAAGTAGAGCTTTGTGAAGACTAGAGGTGTAAGAACTATTCGTCAGTATAACTCTGGGGTGATTCCGTGATGAGTTTGATGGAAAACAGTACTTACAGGTTCGAGATGGCGATTTAGAGTGCAAGGGTTATTGTCGTTAACTCTGAGGGTGATTCCAAAATGAGTGTAATGAGATAATGTCTTCGGTTTTGTTCGAACCCGGAACGAAATTGTATGGATTGAATGCTTTCAGTACATCGTCAGGTGGATGATGAGCATTCTAAGTGATGTGTTCACTAAAGGTAATCGCAGCCTCAAGCCTCATCAACCAGGAATGGCTAAAACAGGGGAGGTGCAGCAAGGCTTCGTAGGTAGCCCCCACTGGAGAGTGAGATTTACCCCTGTATAGAGGTCCCTTTTATTTCGGCTGTGTGGACAGTTGTTGAGCTCCAACTGTCGGGGTTGTCTTGTTCGAAACTGTTCAGTAAGGAATGGTTCCGGCCTTGTGTTGCAGGGGAGCAGGCGTACTCCTCGGTACGTTGATCTAGGCCACGTACTGTGACGGGCGGTACCCCAATAGCCTGCCATTGTATGGAATCCAAAATCCAATTAGTGCCAACAGCTTTGATTGTATTACCCACTTTTGTGGCTAGTAGCTGGAATTTAATAATGTAACAATTTCGGCTATTTCATATTTACTTGAAAACCCTAGACCTATTATAATATCATTGGATTTCCTATCAAATATTTTGGTTAGCGTAAGGTAAAAACTTTTCCATGTTTATGTGTGGGAAGTCTTACGTGATACCTTTCTTTCCAAAAAGGTTTTTGAAAATTAAGCAACCTTAACCTGTTACTCACACCAGACCCATGTCTGACCCAGAGTTTATTTTGTTTTTCTTAAACCCTTGGGTACTCAAATTTTTACAAGTCGCCAAGGGATTCAGGTTAGCTTTGACGAATAATGGAGGAGCAATGGAGCAGGAGGCTTCTGCGTATAGATATATAGATTTCCGCTGTGTAGATTTCTCTGAGTAGTTCCCTTATATTGTATTGAGATTTATAATTAGACAGGTGTTTATAACTGTCTAGTATGTGTTGTATTATCTGTATAACTCTGATAATGGTTGTAAACTGTGTAATATTTATGTTATTAATATAATTTATTCGTTCCACTGTGTAGATTCTAATGTTGTTTCTTCTTCTCTTCTTTCTTTCCTCTTTTCTATCCCTTTCTTTCTTATTAATGATGCGTCATTCTGTGGAGACGGATGGTGGGTCGTTACACGCTAGACTGTGATTGAGATAAAGAGCTTTCTTAGACCATCTAGTTACTATATTTTAACAGTGCATTTAGAATCCATTTTAGACTTGGGCATCATGCTATATGGTGGATTCAATACTCTTAATGGCCTATTGATAGCCGAGTAAATTATTTTCTAGACATCAATAATAAAATTACAATTTCCTTTTAATGTGTGGGTTCATATTAGACATTCTAATTAGTTGTGTCAGTTTAGGTTTGACCAATTTTATTCCATCCTTTATAATCAGTTTTATCTTTGAATTGTATCCAAGTCCTTTTTTTACCAATAATTTCTAAAAGAATTTCTTTGTTGTGAAGTTGTTATTTCTTGAAACAATAATTGTTTGTCAGTGCAACAAAATAGATATTCATAATCATTTTATAAGTTACCTATATATATATGTGTATAAAACTAATTTGGTTTTAGGTTTATGAACTTACGTTCATAACATAAATTGGTTAATCGACATTGACTGATCCTAAACTTCTTTGGGGTGGTTCAAATAAGATCCCTCATCAGTGACCGGTGTGTACTCAATATCAAATTCATAAGTGGCTAAAAACTCTAACCACCTCTGCTGTCTCATATACGACTCCTTCTGAGACAATAAATACCTCACCGACTTATGATCCGTATAGAGCTCGAATCTTCCTCCCAAAAGGTAATGCCTCCATACCTTCAGTGCAAAAATTACGACAGCTAATTCCAAATCGTGAGTTGGATACCTAACCTCCTGTGGTTTGAGCTGTCGAGTAGCATAGGCAATCACTTTACCTCTTTGCATTAACACAGCTCTTAACCTTATTCTACAAGCATCCGTGTACACCACTTAGTCCTGATTCCCCTCTAGAACAACTAATACAGGTGCATTTGTCAATATGTGTTCCATCTTCTGAAATTCCTCCCCCCAATTATCAATCCAGACAACTTCAAATCTTTCCAAGTTAGCTTAGTCATCGGTGCTGTTATCCGTGAAAAATCCTTAATGAATCTCCGAAAAAGGAAATAAGGTTGTTGACGCACTTAGTAGAAAACATCAGAATGTGATATTGGCAATGATAGACGAGGAGAAAGATCTAGAAGCATTGACTACATGCGGAGGACAATGGAGATCTAAGAGTAGTTCTTGCAAATAAACTGCTATGTTGTCATGTTTAGAAGTTCGATCGGCGATGATCGAGAGGATTGCTTCTATGCAAGGGGATGACCCATTATTCGCTGAACGGATTAGAAAGTTAAGGAATGGAATGGAGAGTGGTGACTTGAAAGATTTCAGTCTTGACCAGAATGGGTGGTTAAAGAAGAAAGGAAGACCCTATGTTTCGAATGTAGGAAACAATAGAAAGGAAGTTCTTGGAGAATGCCATCATTCAAAGTTCACTATTCATCCGGAAGGAACTCAAATGTATCAGGACATGAAAAGAAGTTTCTTCTAGGAGGGCATGAAGTGAGATGTAGCCTTATGGGTGAGGCAGTTTTTGAACTATCAACGGAAAAAGGCTGAACATCAGAAACCAAGTAGGTTTCTTCAGCCTTTAAATGTTTCTTTATTGAAATGAGACTCTATCTCAATGGATTTTATAGACGGGTTTCCAAGGTCAAATCATGGAAATGAAAGTATATGAGTTATGGTGGATAGATTAATCAAGAGTTCCCATTTTATTCCAGTTAAGTCAACCAGGACAGCATCTGTTTTGGCTAAATCGTTCATGAAGAATGTAGTTAGACTACATGGAATTCCTAATAGTATAGTAAGTGATCGATATTATTTATTCACAGCAAGTTTTGCGGGAGTCTATAGGAGACTTTGGGTGCCAAGATTAAAATGAGTACCGCTTACCATCCGCAGACAGATGGGCAAATAGAAAGAGTTAACAAAGTCTTAGAAGATTTGTTACGAGCTTGTGTACTAGATTTTGGGGGATCATGGGAAGACCATCTAGACTTAGTCGAGTTTTATTATAATAATAGTTATCAAGCTAGTATAGGGATGGCACCATTTGAAGCTTTATATTGAAGGCCGTGTAAATCTCTCGTTTGTTGGTTAGAGACTGGGGATATGTTAGTTCTTGATCCGGACTTGGTTAGGGAAGCTGCAGAAAAGATTAATTTAATTAAAACTAGAATGAAGGAATCTCTATTTAAGTAGAAGAGTTATGATGATAAGAGATGGAAAGACTTAGAGTTCTTAGTTGAAGATCATGTTTTCGTCAGGTTATCACCGATGAAAGTTGCAATCAGATTCGAAAAATCAGGAAAATTGGCACCAAGATTTTTTGGACCATTTTCTATTATAGAAAGGATCAAGAAACTTGCATATAGAGTAGAGTTACCGAACAGTTTGGCAGGAGTCCATAATGTTTTTCATATCTCTCATCTAAGGAAGTGTATCTGAGATCTAGAAACTGCTATTGCACTAACCTTGTTAGATGAATTAGTAGTGGAACCGAATATGGCTATAGTTAGAAAACCAGTTTGTATAGTTGCGAAATATGAGAAGAGACTAAGGAACAAGACAGTCGGATTAGTCAAAGTCCAATGCAGTGACGATGAAAGAGACTGTACTTGAAAAACTGAGAGCATGATCAGAGGTACTTATCCTGACTTGTTTCATGGTATGTTTTACCTTTATGTTTGATTGTTATGAGTACCTTATCGTAATTTCGAGGATGAAATTCTTTAAGGAGGGGAGTCTGTAATGACCATAATTTTGACTCACATTATTTAGGACATTTAATTAGATAAATTAAATGAAATAATGTAAATGGTTAAGGGATTGAGATTTGTATGATCATAAGGTAGCTGTGCCTAATTAATGTATAAGCCAAAGAGAATTAAAATGAAGCAAGTAAGAGGAATAGGAGGGAAACATAGGAATGAACTAAGTTCTTATACTCTAAACCCTTCTTACTTTCACTCCTTATTCATTCTAAACATTTGCAAACAAATCTAAGAACATTCAAAGCTTGGCCGGCCACCATTATGGAAAATCAAAGGAAGATAGGCAAGAATTTAAGTAGGAAGCTTAATCAGATCAATTCAAGAGCAAATCTCAACCACTTTAACTACAAGTTAAGGTGAATAATAAATTACATCTCAGTTTTATTGCTTTCAATTTTTAGACAAGGTCCGAATTTATTTCGCAAGTAAAATGCCATGATTTGATTGTTTAAATGGATATATAAGCTTGTTGATAATTTTTGTTGCTTCATATAGATTTTATGATAGGTTTTGATTTGATAAACCTATTAAATGACATCCTAATGACTTGCGATTTTGACAAAAGGTCAAAAACACTATTTTAGAGATAAGTTTCAAGTTTCATAATTTTCTAAGTTAATATGGATTTATTATGAAATTTCTAGGATATGATAGCCTTAGGTCTGAAATTTAAATATGCTAGAAAACATATTAAAAGTTGATTTATGGTAATTTTTGGAGAATTTTCCTAAATATTTTACTATGGATATAAAATTATTTAAGGTATGGGAGTTAAATGTTTTATATGCTTCGAAAAGGAGAAGGGGTTAATTTGCTAAATGTTTTTAATTGTTAATTACTGAATTCGGCAACACTTTTAGAAAACAGATTTCGTAAAAAAAATTGGCAACCAATTATATGTTGACAAATAAGACAAGTTAGTCGGAGAGGTATTACTTTAAAAGGCTAATGATCAGCTTTGCAAAGAATTACAGCTTCGCCACTTACAGCAGCTACCTTTCGACCCCATATTTCCGCCCCAACCAAGTAGAAACAAATACAGATGATATCAATGCCTAAGTACATAGTGGATTGGAGTTAGGTAGAAGGTATAGATTCGAAAAATGCTTTCGAAAGGGGTAGAAGCTACTATTTTGACTACGAATCACTTATGTTTACAAATGAGGCTTTCAAACGAGTTATATTAGCTTTCGACTTAGTAAAATGTGCCTTTGTTTTATAAAAAGGACTTTCAAAAGGGATTTTTGCCTTTTTAATTTAAAATGAAGCTTTCGAAGGGTTTTAAAACCCATGCTGCCGCATTCAACCCTTCGAACCAATGCTTTCGAAGGGTACTTTTGCCTTTAAACTTTGAAGCCGCTTCTCCATGTTTTCGAAATGGTTGGTTTCGAAACCATCCACTTTCTTTTACTTAGGAATAATGCTTTCAAAAGCAATGGTTTCACTCCAGTTCTTCTCAGACCCTTTCTATATAAAAACCTAAACCAAAAGGTTTCGAAAGGAATGGTTTTAAATGGTTTCGAGGCTATATTCCACAAACTTTTTCTTGGACCGAATGCTTTCGAAAGGTTTGTTATAAGGAATTTTAATACTTTCGAAAGGTATATAATGTAGGTTTCGAAGGGGAGGTATCTTAATGTTTTCGAAAGGTTTACTTTAGTCTGTAAATGGAAGTTTTCCAATTCTTCCGAAAGGCAAGTTTAAAGTATTTCGAAAAGAGTATGTATATGGTTTTATAAATCTTTCGAATGGATACTTTCAATGATTTTAAAAGGTCTATTTTTAAAGGTTTTGAAAGGTATGTTTTGGCCTTTCTGCCTACTGTTTCAAGGTAAAGTAGTTAATCTATTTTGAAAGGGGTACTTTCAATAGATTTGAAAGGGACGGTTTAAAGTTTTAAACAAGGGTTTTGAAGGTGATAATTTGCATTTAAAACCTAATGTATTATAAGTTAAAGAAGGGCTTTAATTTATTTTAAAGGGATAGATAACTCTATTGATTTATGTTTTCATCAATGTTGCTTTTTAAAGCATATACCATGGAAAATAAATTTGAGTAAAGCAATGAGTTTATTTTCCTTCTTTAAGTATGATTTAAAGGGTTAAATCAATTTGATAGAAATTTTTTCAAGGAAAATTTGATGGGTTAGTTAAATCTAAGTAGATGACTTAGATATTAGAATGCTAGATAGGGCTGGCATAGGTTGCACCCTATACTTTAGCTAATACCCCCTAGCTCATATAAGTCCAAAATTCTAGTGTGTAGAGCTTTGTCACAGGTAAGACTAAAATGATGTTACACATATAAAGGAATATATAGAGAAAGATAGATGATTGGTGAGCCCATAAAAACATTAGGACCAGTTGACCATGAGAGAATTAAGTTAAGGACAAACTGTTCTGGAGTGTGTCTAACAGAAGTTAGATTATTTATTTTATCTGGTAGGCTTGAGTTAGCCAATGGTTAGTAGTTGGCTAAAAAAAACTATATTGTTCGGACAGATAGTCCATTAATTTCCTGATTTATGTGAATATATGATATTGCTATTATTGTTTTAATCGGTTTGATTGTAGGATTCTGATTTGCAAAAGATATGTTTTAAAAGGGATATTAGTGAGGAGAAACCCATTCCACTAAGTGGCATGGTCTCATTTAATATCAATAAATGGAGATGTAATAGTATTATTAACACCATGCTTTACATCTGATTCGAAGTTTATGTTTCCCCTTTAAACTCTCGGGTACCCAAAATTTAATTTGAGTAGATTGAGAGCTTAGGTTTTTTAGGTTTAGTGGGTTGGACGAATAAACTTCCAAAGACGTGTAGGAGGCAAAGTAAAGGAGCTATTTGATTTTATTTCCATTGTGATATTTTATGACTGATATGTCTAATTAATACTCTAATCATCCAAGAGGGCATCTTCGTATGTCGCTCTTGGCGTAATTTGTAATAATTATGTTGATCAAAATCTAGGAATCGTTTTGGGATTATATATCTGAATATGGAATATTAATTTGAAATGTAATCAGAAAAGTTGTATTTAAATATGTGATGATTTTTATTTCATATCCATGTGCTTCTGATATTATGAATACCATTAACATTTCTGTATTTTCCCACCAGAAATTAATATTATACACGACTGCAGTATTTGCAGTGCTTAGCTTCGGGCCTCAAGAAAGGGGATGTTACAATAACCTTCTATTTTGTAAAATATATATTTATTACTATTTTATAAAATCTCATTATATTTTATAATATATATCATTATTACTATTTTATAAAATCGCATTCTATTTTATAAAATACATCGTTCACTTATAAAATTATTTCTTTACTTAGATAATATTTGTAAGTACTAAATAAGATTTGTTAAGCCTCTAACTGCCTTAATAATAAGTGTAGAGCTCATAATTCGTTTGTTAGATTACTAACTTCTTTTTGTAAAATATTCCATCTACTTATAACATCATTTCGTCTCTTATATGATATTTATACACTATTTAAGCTTCACTAAGCCTCTAATCACTTTAATAATAAGTGCAGAGATCATAACTTATCTTTTTAGTTTACTAAATTTTCTTAAATCAATCCAAATGGTTTAACTAATACTTTCAATGACATGCATATCATTTTATCACTTAGTTAATCATAGATTAAACCATAACATAATACATAATCATCCAATTAACTCCAAACTCATTTCATTGCTTAGTAACTTTTCCAAATAATTAATGTTCCTAATTAATAATAAGATGACATAATCATGTTTGCAACATGAATGCAAGCCTAAACCATAACATAACCATATCTAAATCAGTCCATAACACTTCATAACCATGTATAAACAAATTAATGAAGTATAACAAGTAAATTCAGCAAGAGAATCACCCCCACTCACCTTCTCTTTCACCAAATCAAGCTTTAATCACTAAAATCTAAATCTTAGCTCTCTTAAAATCCCGGATGAAGCTCCAACTTTTACTTCATGCTAGTTTCTTGATGGGGTATGTAAGGAATCAGATGAGAGGAATTATGTTGACTTTTCCATGAATTTAAGAATTTTATTCAAGCTGGATTTGTGATTTAGGCTTAGGGGATTAAGGAAGCAATTAGGAAAAGATTAAGGAAGAGGAAATGAAAAGTAACATGGAATGAGAAATGAATGAGGAGTTTCTGCCTATAAGCTAACTTATGGGATAAGCCTAAATTAATTCCTTTCCCAAGAAATCACCATTCACTCCAAAAACTTATCGGTTCTAAATTGGAGCCGGCTTATGCTCATTTTTTCATGACAAAATTACAATCTCGACGATGGATGTCTTGAGTCCTAATTCACCCGTCTTTGAAAAATCGAGTATAATGGATGTTCCACTGAATAACGATAAAATATTTAAATTAATCATTTAAATATTTACTTGGTAAAATTGCGGGTTGTTACATTGTCCCCTCCTTAAAAAGATTTCGTCCTCGTAATTCCTATGAGTACACTTAAGTAATAGACTGGCCAAAATTCTCAAGCTTCAACTTCAAAAAAATTTGGTTGTACTTCCCTTACAGGGCAAGCGTTACAGAAACTCCCAAATTAAAATGCATTTCGCACCTAGGAAATACGTGATAACCTACATTATCCACCTTTCCCATAGTACATACCTTTTTCAAGAAAACTTCTTACCATTTAAATGCAAATCTAAATAAAATAATGATATAATATGATATAGTCATGTTTGTAATATGATTACAAGCCTAAACCATAATATAACCATCTCTAAATCTTTGCAGATGACCCATATTAGGACTCATGTTGTATAAATAAATTAATGAAGTATAATAAGTAAATTAAGTAAGAGAATCATCCTACTCATCTTCTCTTCCACCAAATCTAGCTTTAATCACTAAAACTCAGATCTTAGCTTTCCTAAAATCTTGGATAAAGTTCCAAATTCCACTTCATGCTAATTCCTTTATGGGTTATGAGAGGAATTATGGTGATTTTTCCATTAATTTAGGAATTTTATTCAAGCTTGGATTTGTTATTTAAGTTTAGCGGATTAAGGAAGTAATTAGGAAAAGATTAGGGAAATGGAAATAAAAAGTATCGTGGAATGAGAAATGAATGAGGAGATAGACAATTATTAGCAAACTTATGGGCTAAGCCAAAATTCACTCCTTTCTTGAGAAATCACTATTCACCAAAAACTTATCAACTAAAAATAGAGTCGGCTTAGTGTCTCGAGTCTCAATTCAAGCCTTAATTCATTCGTTTTTTAAATCGAGTATAACGAGCATTGCATCAATTAAAGATTAAATATTTACATTAATCACTTAAATATTTAGTCATTAAAATTGCGAGTTACATTCTCCCCTCCTTAAAAGGAAATCGTACTCAAAATTCCGGTACGACAAGTAACATAATTGACTAAAATTCCTAAGCTTCAACTTTAGGAAATTTCAGAAGTACTTCCCTTAGGCTGCAAGCGTTGTGAAAACTCCTAAATTAAAATACATCTCACATGTTAGGAAATTCGCGATATCCTACATTATCCCACATTTCTCATGGTATATACCTCTTCTTAAGAAAATTCTCACTATTTAGATGCAAATCAAAACTAATAAGCATTTAAATATGTAACAACATGCCCTTTTAACCTAGGATCTGATGACCAAATCGACGTTGACAACCCAAGAACTGAAAGAATGAGTAATTAGGGTTAAAATAAAATAAGTATATTCGGGTACAGGTAGATACAAGATATCAAATACAGTTTTAACTATCACTATCTACTTTAGGAGTATTACAGTAGAAGGAAATAACTATAATACATAAATAAATACCATAGTCACATCACCATAACATTGTCCACAATGTCATGTATATATGTCTAAATAATACAAATACAACCCAGTCAACCTACATAGTCAACTTCAAGTCACAAAACCTGTGTGCATCATATACACAATATACGAGTGAATCTCTGCACATGACACCATCTCATCTCCAAATTCCAATAACCTAGATGTACATACATACATACATACATACATACATATATATATATATATATATATATATATATAGGAAAATAAGAGGGAGATAGACATAAGTCTAGTGACTATGCCATACTCTACTCTACATATACTATAAAAATAATGTTATAACATGATATGAGTCTATCGCTCAGCCACCACACATTCCGTCTCTACATCATACTCAATTGTCATGTACCTTTAATCATATTGAACTTTATATCTATGTGGACTCACTTCCCTGGACTTTACTTATGTTCTACCGAATCGTCTATTGCATATTTTCACATCAATCGCATATAGGATTCACGCCATGGACTAGCCTCATGTTATCTAATTGGACTCATGCCCTGGACTAGCCTCATGCCCTATAGGGCCGCTTACATACACTCCTCTATCTATTTCGTCGAAGCACTATAGTGGAGCAAATCATCGTACCTATGTCACCCAAATGTGTCAAAGGATCGCATTAATATTTATTAGTACCGTAGGTCTTGGTTTTGATGATAACAACTATACGACATTATATAAAATATATTATACTATGTTTTATCAAGATAAATATAGTATATAGTACAGAATATTGGACATGTGTAGATTAAGAAGACCGTACCGTATCAAGAGTAGATTTAAGACGATGATATTTGAAGACTCATGAGTGTTGAAGAGCTTAAGATTTCAAGATATTCCAGATAAGTTATAGAATTATAAATTTATGTTAAAACCTTGATAGCACTTTCCTCATTTATCTCGCCTTCTCTAATTTTGTTTTAATTTTTTTTTCAAATATCTTCGATTTAAAATAATCTTTTTAAAATATTCCCAAAATGATTTTCAATCCTTATACTTATAAAGGTATTATTTTAGTGTTTTTAAGTTTATATATATATATATATATGTGTGTGTGTGTATATATATATATATATATTGAATTTTTGTTTATACTTTAACAAGTTATAATTATATTGACTTAAATATATATTATTGCATACTCTGATTAAATCTTTCAAAATTATTATATAAAGTTTTATTAAGTTATATTTTGATTAAAATATTTATAAACTATATTTAAATGATTCTACAAAGTATCAAATTATTTTACAAAGCAATGAATTTTCAAAATAATATTTTTAAAGTGTTTTTCAATTTTATGAAGAGTATGTCAACATATATTATAGGCATATGTCGACATAGTGGCCGTAATTTTCAAAATTCAAATTTGAATTTAAGTGTCTTTTCATCGTATCTCTTCAGAATGGACATGACCGTTGTTTCATAATACATACTAGACTTCCAAATGAATTTTAACATCTACTTTCTTATTCTTCTCTCCACTTTCCACTCTCTCATTTTCTATATCAATATATACCCAAACTCTGCCAAAATTCAATTAGAATCAAATTCAATCATTACTAGTTTGATTCTCTTTCATCCAATCTCTGATTTCTTTTATCTCTCTAACTAAAATGAACATCAAAGTGATATTCCAGAGTTACAGGATCAATTGTAATCAAGATCGAAGATCTGAGTCTGTAAAACTCTTTCAAATTATACTGCTCTACTTATGGGTGTGATTATAGTCCGTTAAATCAATTGGATGTGATTGTAGCTCGTAAAATCAATTGGATGTGCTTAGTAGCCCATAAATCTAGGGGGTGTGGTTATTGTCCAGAAATCAAATGAATCAACCCAGATGTCATGATTCTAGAGGGTGTGTCTTATAGCCTTGCAATCGAGATTGTATTTACATTTATTAGTTGAAAAGAAATCTATGCAAGGAATTGTGTAGGACTCGATGTAGGGTAACTCCAAACCAACATAAAATTCTAGTGTGTTCTTTCCTTTTTATTTTTACTGCATTTACTTTTATTTGGATTTTGATTCTATGATTGTCTATGAAATTGTTAATTACATCATTCCAAGTGGAATCTTAAAGAATTTGAAAATATTCATATAATCATTAAAACACCATTGATTGACTCAAAATATTCGCATACATACTTTGTGGCATCTATCCTATATTCCAGACTCATCCTGTCCACGTTCATCATCACATCACAATCGCATATCATAACACATATATACATACCCATTGGACGACCCAGAATTTTGAACAATGTAAATTGGAATATTAATTGATTTTAAATATATAAAAGTTAATTTTTAACTTGAATTCAAATATTATTATTATTTAGCAATTAAATTATTGGATTTAATAAACTGAAATTGGGTTAGTTGTTGAATCTGGAATTTTAGGCCTGTTAAAAACAATTCAAGGGTTGTAAAATTTATATTGATAGTGCTGAGAATAATAAAAGTTTTACAATTGAATTTAACACCGATTTATTTAGTTTTGAAATTTTATCGTTTAAATCGATATTTAAAATAGCCTTCCGAGGCATCATCTTGGATTTCGACGAAACCAGTTCCATTGCATCCGTAATATTGTATTATTGGATTTCAATTTTCGTAATGTTTGGAGTTGTTGTGTAAGCGTACGATATATAAACGCGCTGAAATTTAAATCGAAAATTTAATATAAAAACTGGGTTCAAAAAGCTATCTTCTCCATACGATTGAATTACGACTCGAAACATTTTCCATTGTGTTCATGATAGGGGTATAACATTATAAATGCCTAACGGAACGCCTCAATAGGAATTCGGAATTTTAAGTTACATTTATCGAGACGATTTGAATTTAATAATATATTTATATCGTGGTTACCGTCAGCTGAAATTATTTCGCTACACAACTTTTTTCCTTCCGTTTCAAGACCACTGTAGCTAGGCAAAGCTTCTCACGCAAGGTATCTTCCTCCTTTTATGTTATCTGCCGATCGTCTTCGTTCCTAAAAAAAATCAAGCCGCCTCTATCTTAAATTTCAACAGAGCACGCAACAGAGATGAATAAGCATAGAAATGGAAGCTTCAAAAATTCATAGCTCCAATTCTACTCGTCTAAAAATTATGAAAACAAATTTAAAAATCATAATTCTTCGCGAGCTTTCTGCTTATATGAGTTACATTGGGTGCGGCGTTGGTTTGGAATAGGCGGCAATTTTGCAGTGAAGCAAGGATAGCTAGGGTTTGAGAATTCTCGGAGGTGGCAAGGCATTTGGCGATTTGGGTTTTGTTTTGGGTTCATCAACGAATTTTGCATCTGTGGTAGGATTTTGAGGAGGTTCGAATGCCATCAGGATTGTGCGTCGCTACAGTGATTTATATGGAGAGGCTCGGTCGCGAGTCGCTAGAGGGTGGCAAAGTCGACGAAGTGGTGGTAGGCGGGTCGAGGTCATGAAGAGTGACGTGTTGGCGTTGTCGGAATTTGAATTTGTGGAATCGAGCTTCGTATCACTTGAATTTTTGCATGCTTGAAGTGGGTTCGCTGTATTCATGCTCAGGCAATGGCAAGGGGGGAAGATGATGTTTTGTGGGCCGGGCTTCTTTGGTCTGAAAATCATGGAAACAAATCGAGAATGAAGTGGGTTGCAAAACAGGAATCAAAGGTGAGTTAGTCTCAATCCTTTGGATTTTTATTTAAATTTAAATGGTTAAATTAAATAATTGGTTGAATGATTGAATTGATTGGATGTGCACTAATGATCTGGTGACTTTGGTTTTGGTTGGTTCTCGAGTTAATTGTTGCTTGACTCGAAGCATTTGGGTTTTAAATTGCTTTAAACATAAATCATAAATAAGAAAATGTTTTCATTTTAAAGTTAATAAGGGCTTAATGATTTGTGATTCATTAAATTGGTTGGATAATTAAAATGAATAATTAATTAATTCAATTAATTAATGATTTGGGTTAATTAATTAAGTTTAATTAATTTAGAATGATCATTGGGTGGTTTGATAGGTAATTACTTAATGCAATTAATAAAATATAATTACTTTGTGTAATTAATCAAGAGATTAATTAAGATAATTAATTAAAGAGTAATTAATTTATTTAATGAAGTAAATAAAAAGGTAGTTAATTACTGGTTGAGATCAATCAAGAGTGATTAATATTTGTGGTTTAATTAATGATTAATTACTTAATGTGATTAATGTAGACTAGGCTGAATTAAAATGTAATTAGAAATCATTAATTTATATATAATTAATGATGAAATTAAAGATTGATTAATTAAGATTAATTGATCAATAATAAGTTATTTATGAGAAATTAATTAATAACTAATTAAGGATTAATGTAATTAATTAATTTGTGAAGTAATTAAAGATTAATTATTGATTTTGGTTAAGAATAATTAATTTGTATGATTAATTAAAGATAATTACTTGAATGTAATTGAAGGATAATTAATCAAGGATGATTAATTAAGATGGATAATTAAAGGATGATTAATTAATTGATTTGAAATTAATTAATATCAAGTGAAGGAATTTAAGTGATTGAGGTTAGTAATTCAATTAGAATTAATTAAATTAATTTGGAAGTGATCAAGTTTGCTTATGGATGATTGAATGGTATTGGATGCCTTGAATGAGACTCGAAGAGACCGGGGTCGGGTATTGAAAAATATCCGAAACCACTTCGAATTTTTATAAATTGAAATGTGAAATCTATAGGCTAGAATGAAATGATTTAAGTGAATTGGACTATTTAATCCAAATTTTGGTACTTAGAAAATTGATGTGTGAAATAAGTGATGTCTATAACAAATTGTGAATTTGTAAATTGATACGAGTTACCCCGGGTTCATATAAGTTGTATGCTTTGTATTCCATGTTGGATGGGTTTACTCACGCTAGTTTCCAACCTGACCCGGGTGTTACTTTGATGTAATGCTCGGGTCAGACCGAGTATAACAGATTTTCAGGTAAGGGCGTTCTGGAGCCAGGAGGCGAGCTGGATGGCGAGAACGTATGGAGTGTTTCTCTGTATTATATTGTTGTATATCTGAGACATGATGATTGTGTATCCAGTGTCTGTATATATGTGTAACTCTGATGTATTATAAATATATGTGACAGATACAGAGTTCTTTTGTAAACTGCTATTATTTGATATTATATTTGTTCCACTGCAAGTGTGAGAATTTATGTTGCATTTTCTATTTCTTCTTCTTCTACTATCTCTTCCTTCTTCTAACTATCTGAAATTTTCGGATCGTTACAGTTGGTATCAGAGCTGAAAGGTTAAGCGAGAACCTTGGCTCTGGTGGGGATTACTCCTTAAATTGAGTCCATGGTACTCTAGGATGAGTTGAGTGTGTGTGTGTGTAACGATCCAGATTTTTAATTAAAATTAAATTGATAGTGTAAATAAATTTTGGAATAAAATTGTAAATTAATTTGGATTTTTCAAATTAAATAGGAATTTTTGTTTATTTGAGTATTTATTTTAAAATTTAATTGAGATTTTGAATTTCTATATTTAAAATCTTATAGATAAAAAGTAACATCCCAAAGTTAACAATTTAAATAAATTATATGTTTTAAACTTTTGGAATCTAATTTCAAATTAAATTGGAAGAAAAATCCTAAACAAATAAAAATGAGCGATAGTAATATATAATTAAATCCCAATTTTATTTTGAGATTAAAATATTGAAATAAGAAATATTGTAAAAAGTCATTTAAGTTTAAAATCTTACATATATATATATATATGTATATATATATATATGTATATTACAAATATGAGTAAATTGAATGAATATGTAAAATTAATTTAAATTTGTTCAAAATAAAGTGTGTATGTATAAATGGATATGAAAGTTTATATTTCAAGTTTGAAATGGAAAATTGAATTTAAATTTGAAATAAATGTTTTAAAAAAAATAATAATAATTAAGTAGCATTAGAAATCATTTTTTTCTTTAAAATTAATAAAACAAAATGTGTATAAAATGAGAAATAAAAGGTTAAAATAATATATATAGATAAGTTGTTTATTTAAAAGGTATAATAGTCTTAATTCAAAAGAAAAATATATATAATGAACTAAGCTTAAATATATTGGTTTAAAAATAAATATAGTTGTATATTCACAAAATATAAAATGTAAAAATGTTTACAAATGTTAAAAATATGAAAATTAAATAGTACAAATTTTTCTCATATTAACAAATAAAAAAAAAAGGAACAATCCTTTTTAAACATGAGGATATTGCATATATATACATACAAACCAATATAACATACTTTAAGGTCTTATACATACATATATACAAATGGCATCATTACATTTATAAAATAATCAAATTTAAACTACAAAAAGAAAGAAATAATTATATGCAGCTATGAAACAAATAAAAAGAAGACAAAAGATAATCAATGTAAATCATCTCAGCCCAAAACTTCCCTATCTTTTCTTGGTTGCTGCAAGATTTCGAAAATCAGTAGGAAAAGAAAATTTTTAACAAGTGGCATAAAGATTTACCAGTGGCATTTTATTTTGAATAGAATTTATGAACAAAACAAAAGCAAATTCAAAATTGAAATCTGGCAACCCAAAGGCAACAACAGATCATCTTCAAAACCAAATTTCAATGTTCAAATATGATCAAGTTTTCAAAACCAGCAAACTAAATGTCAAAACAGAAACAAGTTGAATCAAAAGCAAGGATCAAACAACCTGAAAAGCATGCAAGTTCAGGCTCAATATTTTGTGCTTTGTTCAAATCTCTCAGGCAAGTTTTTAACTTTATAGTTTAATAAGTTTTTGATTTCAAAAACAAGTTTTAACATAAAATAAATTCAAAAAAAATTGCAGATGTCCAATGAGCAGTTTTCTCTGGAAATAAATGAGTAAAGGCAAGTGAAATTCCTTTTTTTAAAAAAATTTGGATTTAATCTTGTAATCAGTAAATAAAACAAAGATTTGAACAACTTCATTTAATAAGTTGCAGGAAAACAAATCAAGTTTAAAGGCTAAACATGATTCCTGGTTTCAAAACTGCAGAGAAGAAAAAAAGAGTCATCTCTGTTATAAAATCCTACTGAAGTAAATCAAGATCAAAGCTTTAGTCTGCTTTTGGTTTTCAAGCTGTAGGAAAAGAAAATATGAAGAAAAAAGACTTCTTTGTTATATACAGTCAACTGTAAGTAAATAAAAAAAAAAAAACTATTGTTATTGATAAATTTAATAAATACAATAAGGAATTTGATACAATGATATCCAATTTGTTACAGAAAGAAATCAAAGCAGTCTTCAAAAGCTAAACAATGTCAACTCAAACATGTTCTTTCTTCTCTGTTTCATTAGACTTCAATGTGAGCAATCCTTCACCCTCTTTTATCTGATGCATATATTAAACTCTGTTGTTAGTTGCTTCTCTGTTTTCATGCTTGTGAGCAAACCTTATTTTTAAAAACCTGGGTTCTTTATTTCTTTTACCTATGAGCAACCCTTCTTCTAAAACCAGACTTCCTTATTTCTTTTACCTGTGAGCAACTTATTGAATCTCCCTCTACATCTTGTTGTCTGTGATTGAGGCTTGAACTTGTTATGGAAAATGTTGTTTGAATTGTTATATAGGCCTGCAGATTGTGTATACATATATGGAATAAGTGTGTATGCCTGTTGGTGTATAGATATGTCCTCTGTTAAGCAACAGGTTAACCAATTCAAAAAAAAAAAAAAAAAAAAAAAAAAAAATTCAAATCCTCATGTCTAAACATTTCAAACTATGGTTTCTGAAGGGAATTTGTCTATAACCATGTAAAGTTATTTTTTTAAAAAATGTTATTAAATAAAATTTGTGTATATATTTGAATGAAGAGGAGGATGTTGCTGTTGAATTTGTTTCCTGCCTGTTCTTAGTTCAAACTTAGGTTCTAAACAAAACAACCCAATATCCTTTTGATCTAATCACTGTTAGTATCTAGAATTTAAACATGACTTGTTTGTTTGACTTTAAGATTTAGATTTGGATTGTATTTAAGTTAAAATAAAGTGTAATTTGCTCTGGAAACAAGCATAACAGGGAAGTTTAAGTTTGTAAATTGGAAATTGCAGTATATAACCCTAGGTTACTGGGTTAGGGAAAATTGAGTACTGTTGCTTCTAGAATGAATCGAGTTCCATGCTATTTTGGAATTTGGTGGATGGTGAGGTGAAGAAGCTATCACCGGAGTTTGGTCGATGATGTTGGTCGGGGTTGAGAGAAACTGGTGTTGACAGGTTGACACTGCAGTGGGGTTGATGTTGTGCAAGGTTGAGGAGATTGTTTGGGTTGCAGGGAATTTTTGACTCGGGTTGATCTCGGGATTTTTGGGGGATAACTCGAAGCAAGTAAAGGAATGACCCAAAGTAAAGTTTTAGCTTACTCGAGTACATTGTTTCAGGTTTTAGTAAAACAGAAACCTGTCTTTGCAGTTTTGAAATTAAAAGTTAAGTTTAAATTTAAACTAAAAGTTTAGCTTAGGATTTAAACTTGAATTTAAAATGAATTCAAATTGTTTGAATTCTTATTTTGTAATAATTTGAATGCAGGTATTCAAAATTGGTTAAAAAAAAATATATATATAAAGAAACAGGAAAACTGTTTGCAGTTTTGAAAGTGAAAGTTTTAAATGTAAGCTTAATTTGGACTTAGGCCTTAAGAACCTGAATTGGAATATGAATTCAAATAAGTATGAATTCAAATAGTTTGAATTCTGTTCTTTTGAAACAATGTAAATTTTAAAAAAAAAAAGATTTCAAAGCTTAAGTTTTTGAATTAAACAGAACTGTTCTGTTTTATTTAGAAATTTATAAAGAAAAGTTTGAATTTAAATATGGAACTTAGAAATAAAACTGAATCTGAAAATGAATTCGAAGAGTTTGAATTCTTATTTTGAAATAATGTAAATGCAGAATTCAAATTTGGTTTGAAATTAGAATAAAGAGAAAAGGGAAAATTGAAAGCCTGTTTCAGGTTTGTAAAGTTTGAAATAAAATGCAAACTAAAGTTTAACTTAGGATGTTAAAACTGAATTCAAATATGAATTTAAATAAGTTTAAATTCTGTTTCTTTGAAATAATTTAAATTCAGTAAATTTTAAAGTTTGGTTTTCAAATTTAACAGAAACTGTTTTTCTGTTTTAAAATGTAAAAGTAAATTTAAATTGCAAGTGGAGATTGAAATGGAGTTTAATCTGAAAATTTTGAATATGAATTCAAATAAGATTATTTGAGATTTGAAATCATTTAAGCTTTTAAATTTAAATTTGATTTGAAAATCTCAAGCATAAATGCATTGTGTTTTGGCATTTGAAATTGAAAGGTTAAGTATCTAAATTAGGAAATTCAAATGAATTCAATCTGGGTTTAAAAAAAAAAAATCTGAATTTAAAATTTAAACTTCAGTTTTAAATAAAGGTTTAAATTTAAACTGTTTTAATTGATTAAAGTGATTTACATTTGAATTGAAAGTGTAAATTGTAGAAAGAGTTTAAAGAATTTAAAACTAAAATGAGAATGGAAGTTATGTTTCAATTTTGAGATTTTAAAGTAATTTTTTTTTA
Organism: Allium cepa; assembly: GCA_030765085.1. Lineage (NCBI taxonomy): Eukaryota > Viridiplantae > Streptophyta > Magnoliopsida > Asparagales > Amaryllidaceae > Allium > Allium cepa. The sequence continues at coordinate 662,627,426 of CM060934.1, read as the reverse complement.
ATTGATTTGAATTTGATTTGAATTGAAATTTTAAATTCTTTTTAATCTCATTAATAAAGTATATGTTTCTTGTAAACATATAAGATTTAGATTTGTATTATTTTAAGAATCTTATTTTAAATAAATTTAAGTCTTAAAGTTTTAAAGAAATGTTAAATGGAATTTAATATAAATTTAAAAATATTTTGTTTTAAATGCATAATTTAAATAAGGAATGTTTATCTAAAGATAAAGAAAAAATTTAATGATTTGTAATTCATTTAATTATTAAGGTAGTACAAATGGATAATTAATATAATTAATTAATTAATGAAATGGATAATTAATTAAAGTAATTAAGGGTTTTAATTTGATTAATTAAAGTTTAAGATTAATTTTTCTTAGAATAATTAATTTGTAATTAAGAAATCATTAATTGAATGATTTTAGATTTTAAATTAATAATGGAAGACTTATTAATTGAATAAATATGGATAGTTAATTAATTAGGTCTAATAGATGAAAGTAATCATGTAGGCAATAAATTTAAAACCACCCAGTTTATTCATCTTAATTGTAGATGCTGATTGTTATTGAATGTTGTGTGATGGATTGATATATTTGATATGTGATGTGATGCTATGTGATACTTTGTGCTGATCTGCTATATTTGTGTTGAATATACTGTCGTATGAATATGAAACCCTTTGACCCGTAAAACGACATTTGAATTTCGATGCGACAGGGAGTCGGATTCCATTTGGCTATCCGAAACCCACATCGAATTGTAATAATTGAATCTGTGCTGATTGATGATGTTGTGCACTATTGTGTAAAACCCCTGGACCACACTATACACACACAAATATGGGTTGCACGTGGAAATTTGGTTAAGTCACAGATTTTTGAAATTGTTTTAAAATTGAATTTTTAAATCCAAAATAGTTTTGGAATTAGAATTGAAGCTTTTGAAAATGAGTTTTCAAAAATAAAAGTTATTTTAAATAACTTGATTGAATCTTGGAATTTAAATGAATTGATTTAAATTTGAATTCAATATTGAAATTGGATTCTATAATTTGGGAACTAAGGTTTTTAAAAGTTATTCAACTTACAAATGGGTTATATGGGTTTTAAACCATTTTAAAGGTGATGTTTTGAAATTTAAATCCAACTCAAGATTTCAACTTGTATAAATTAGATTTGCTTTCACATAGGAATGAATTTCCAATTTGTGTTAAAGGATTTTCAAGTCTAAAATGGAAATAGTTTTCCAAGTTATGAATAAATCTTTGGAAACACGTTTTGAAAGCTATAAATCTTTAATTTAAAGATTTAATTGGGTTAATCCAATTGAAATGAGAATTGTTTTGAAATCTATGAATAGATCTTTGTGAAATTTGGTGAAACTTTGTGAAATTAATCTTTTTATTTAAAGATTCAAAATGGTAATTTGTTTAACCATTGAAAGAAAAGTTTTGGATTTTATAAGTTGTGACTTAACTAAAATCCCATATCCATATGTTTTAAAATATTGCGCTCATTATTCGGTTTAGCCGGGAGAGGACCTTGTGTCATATAGCCCATTCCGAATAGTGATACGACGTTATGGATAACATTTGAAGACCGGTGGTGAAGACCGGGTATTTGTGAGAACGATAGGATAACCTATCGATTGACTCTGCACTGAGTTGCTCCGGTATAGAGTTCTCCTTAGTGATGGGAAGTCCGATCGGGATTGTGGATACCCGGATTTGCAAGGGCTTCTTCGGAAGTGCCTTCGGTTCTGTTCGAACCCGGTTGTATGGTTGTATGTCCGACATTACACTTTGAGATGTTAACTGATCTCTATCAAATACATTTCTGTTTGGTGGCGGAGAATTTATTCTCTTAGCTTAACACCCTTCTCTGAGACGTACGAGCTCAGAGGTTATGTAGTTGATATTTATCGGTGATATTCCCAATTTGGTAATGTGGCATGCTAAGTGCTGCTGTGTGATGATCATTGGTTGATCATTTGTGATATGATCATTTGTTTGATCATTTATCTTTGTGATCATTGCTTTGGTCATCTGTTGACCCAAAGCATGGCTTTGTGCCAAAGCGTAGCTTTGTGGACGAGACTGCATCAGGACCTCACACCCCGGAAATGGTCGAAACAGGAAAGATGCTGCAAGGTTATGAGGGTCGCTCCCTTTAGGGTGTGTCATTCCCTTCTGGTAAAGGGTGGTATCATGGTATGGAGCCCAGATACTTACCTATGTGGATACTGCAGATCTATTACTTTGTGATACTTTGTGGTTGTTGTTGCGAGCGCTCGGATAAAGGTCCCAAAGGACCGGGGGATGGCATATTCGTGTAGTAGTTACCTAGTTACAGAGGTAACCCGGCCTTGTGTTGGCAGAGATCTAACCGTAACGTTAGTTCTCGGGACGTCCCGCCAGAGGCGATCCCATAGACAGTAGGAAGTTCCTTAGCCTGACCATTTGTTGGAAATCCATTCAAAACAATACGCACCCTGTACGGTTTTAGTTGTATAACCTGCCATGGAATGTGGCGGTAACCTGCTATTGAACATGGTAGCTATAGTAGGCATACGGCGAAGAGTTGTATGCTGGCTAGGATTTATATTCTACTTTCGAAATTGTTTTTCTACACTATGCACTAATAATAATATCAAAAATGATTTGATTTTTGCGTAGTAAGCATCTTTGACTATCATAAGGAGAAATCTCCTCCGATTCTGCGTTTGCATTGTGTGTGTGTGCGGGAGGCCTTATGGTAGTTTCATTTTCCAAAAAAGCATTGCGGATTTCAAATTTGAATTCTTTTGTTTGTTTTAAAGACCAAATGCTTTTGTTTGCTCATACCAGTCCCATGACTGACCTGGAGTTTATTGTTCCTTTCCTAAACTCTGGGTGCCCACTATTTCCCACACGGGCAGTCTAGAGTTGGGATTTTCAGATAATCTATAGTAGGTGTAGATTCGATAGCTTTCAGCCTCAGGATTTGGCAATTGCATTTGGATCGAGTTGCTTATCTTCATGCATCACTATTGGGAGTTCGAGCTATTGCTGGATTGGTATTTTGAAGATGGAGTTCTTTCTTGAAGTAATTATCAAGAATTTGGAGTTGTTGTTCCGCTGCTGTGTTACCTTTTTTTCTTTCCGCTGCTATTATCTTGTATCATTACTCTGATGTATAATGATTCATCTATTGTATCATATTGTATCAATTATTGTATCAAATGTTGTATATTGATATATGTTATTCTTTCCTTCCGCTGTGTTATTTACTTAATGTGTTATAAGCTCCGGCGAACCAGGTTCGACGTTTGGATCTGCGGCATTTGAATACGAGTGTCGTATTCGGTGCCGATTTTCGAAGGTCGAGTCAGGGTCGTTATAAGTGGTATCAGAGCTGATGGTTAAAACCTTAGCTCAGGAGTATAACACATTAAGTAGCTCATTAGAGATAGGGTAAAGTATACCCTAGAATGAGTGATCCCTAAGATATCCGTTCGAATGCCTCAGTAAATTCTCTTGCTATTCACTGATAGTAAGTATGAGTGCGAGAAGAGAACGAGATAGGGGACAGGGGAGTACCACTACAAATGGTCAATACCCTGCAACAGTGGAAACAACTTTTCTCTATCAATCTCCTTTGATTCGATTTCGTATTCTTTTGATTGCTTCGTGACAGCTCCAGAAAGAAGTTTCGGTGTGATGATGGCCTTACGAATCGTTGTAGAAAATTCATACTTCGTATCTTCATCCGTTTCTTATCAGCTTTTCGATCTAAACTCTAATGAATTTGAAATTTATAATATTAAATAAATTGGAAATTTTAAATTAAGTAAATTTGTTAACTAATATGAAGATTTGATCTATCTATCTATTCTTTGGGGACCGATATATTCTACGAACGATTAGTTATCCCTTCGAACTAATCAATGCCCTTGCATATTCGTAGACAGGTGAACTCAAATATCTTGTGAAATAATTGTATGAGTTTGTTCTCATATTGTTGATATTCTGATTTGGGAAACCAAATGCAGAATAAATAGCTCGATTCTGATCTGATTAATCATTTCTTTATCTATTATCTTTTCTTTCTCGTCTTACTTGCAATTTCGAGGACGAAATTCTTTTAAGGGGGGAAATCTGTAACGATCCAGATTTTTAATTAAAATTAAATTGATAGTGTAAATAAATTTTGGAATAAAATTGTAAATTAATTTGGATTTTTCAAATTAAATAGGAATTTTTGTTTATTTGAGTATTTATTTTAAAATTTAATTGAGATTTTGAATTTCTATATTTAAAATCTTATAGATAAAAAGTAACATCCCAAAGTTAACAATTTAAATAAATTATATGTTTTAAACTTTTGGAATCTAATTTCAAATTAAATTGGAAGAAAAATCCTAAACAAATAAAAATGAGCGATAGTAATATATAATTAAATCCCAATTTTATTTTGAGATTAAAATATTGAAATAAGAAATATTGTAAAAAGTCATTTAAGTTTAAAATCTTACATATATATATATATGTATATATATATATATGTATATTACAAATATGAGTAAATTGAATGAATATGTAAAATTAATTTAAATTTGTTCAAAATAAAGTGTGTATGTATAAATGGATATGAAAGTTTATATTTCAAGTTTGAAATGGAAAATTGAATTTAAATTTGAAATAAATGTTTTAAAAAAAATAATAATAATTAAGTAGCATTAGAAATCATTTTTTTCTTTAAAATTAATAAAACAAAATGTGTATAAAATGAGAAATAAAAGGTTAAAATAATATATATAGATAAGTTGTTTATTTAAAAGGTATAATAGTCTTAATTCAAAAGAAAAATATATATAATGAACTAAGCTTAAATATATTGGTTTAAAAATAAATATAGTTGTATATTCACAAAATATAAAATGTAAAAATGTTTACAAATGTTAAAAATATGAAAATTAAATAGTACAAATTTTTCTCATATTAACAAATAAAAAAAAAAAGGAACAATCCTTTTTAAACATGAGGATATTGCATATATATACATACAAACCAATATAACATACTTTAAGGTCTTATACATACATATATACAAATGGCATCATTACATTTATAAAATAATCAAATTTAAACTACAAAAAGAAAGAAATAATTATATGCAGCTATGAAACAAATAAAAAGAAGACAAAAGATAATCAATGTAAATCATCTCAGCCCAAAACTTCCCTATCTTTTCTTGGTTGCTGCAAGATTTCGAAAATCAGTAGGAAAAGAAAATTTTTAACAAGTGGCATAAAGATTTACCAGTGGCATTTTATTTTGAATAGAATTTATGAACAAAACAAAAGCAAATTCAAAATTGAAATCTGGCAACCCAAAGGCAACAACAGATCATCTTCAAAACCAAATTTCAATGTTCAAATATGATCAAGTTTTCAAAACCAGCAAACTAAATGTCAAAACAGAAACAAGTTGAATCAAAAGCAAGGATCAAACAACCTGAAAAGCATGCAAGTTCAGGCTCAATATTTTGTGCTTTGTTCAAATCTCTCAGGCAAGTTTTTAACTTTATAGTTTAATAAGTTTTTGATTTCAAAAACAAGTTTTAACATAAAATAAATTCAAAAAAAATTGCAGATGTCCAATGAGCAGTTTTCTCTGGAAATAAATGAGTAAAGGCAAGTGAAATTCCTTTTTTTAAAAAAATTTGGATTTAATCTTGTAATCAGTAAATAAAACAAAGATTTGAACAACTTCATTTAATAAGTTGCAGGAAAACAAATCAAGTTTAAAGGCTAAACATGATTCCTGGTTTCAAAACTGCAGAGAAGAAAAAAAGAGTCATCTCTGTTATAAAATCCTACTGAAGTAAATCAAGATCAAAGCTTTAGTCTGCTTTTGGTTTTCAAGCTGTAGGAAAAGAAAATATGAAGAAAAAAGACTTCTTTGTTATATACAGTCAACTGTAAGTAAATAAAAAAAAACTATTGTTATTGATAAATTTAATAAATACAATAAGGAATTTGATACAATGATATCCAATTTGTTACAGAAAGAAATCAAAGCAGTCTTCAAAAGCTAAACAATGTCAACTCAAACATGTTCTTTCTTCTCTGTTTCATCAGACTTCAATGTGAGCAATCCTTCACCCTCTTTTATCTGATGCATATATTAAACTCTGTTGTTAGTTGCTTCTCTGTTTTCATGCTTGTGAGCAAACCTTATTTTTAAAAACCTGGGTTCTTTATTTCTTTTACCTATGAGCAACCCTTCTTCTAAAACCAGACTTCCTTATTTCTTTTACCTGTGAGCAACTTATTGAATCTCCCTCTACATCTTGTTGTCTGTGATTGAGGCTTGAACTTGTTATGGAAAATGTTGTTTGAATTGTTATATAGGCCTGCAGATTGTGTATACATATATGGAATAAGTGTGTATGCCTGTTGGTGTATAGATATGTCCTCTGTTAAGCAACAGGTTAACCAATTCAAAAAAAAAAAAAAAAAAAAAAAAAAATTCAAATCCTCATGTCTAAACATTTCAAACTATGGTTTCTGAAGGGAATTTGTCTATAACCATGTAAAGTTATTTTTTTAAAAAATGTTATTAAATAAAATTTGTGTATATATTTGAATGAAGAGGAGGATGTTGCTGTTGAATTTGTTTCCTGCCTGTTCTTAGTTCAAACTTAGGTTCTAAACAAAACAACCCAATATCCTTTTGATCTAATCACTGTTAGTATCTAGAATTTAAACATGACTTGTTTGTTTGACTTTAAGATTTAGATTTGGATTGTATTTAAGTTAAAATAAAGTGTAATTTGCTCTGGAAACAAGCATAACAGGGAAGTTTAAGTTTGTAAATTGGAAATTGCAGTATATAACCCTAGGTTACCGGGTTAGGGAAAATTGAGTACTGTTGCTTCTAGAATGAATCGAGTTCCATGCTATTTTGGAATTTGGTGGATGGTGAGGTGAAGAAGCTATCACCGGAGTTTGGTCGATGATGTTGGTCGGGGTTGAGAGAAACTGGTGTTGACAGGTTGACACTGCAGTGGGGTTGATGTTGTGCAAGGTTGAGGAGATTGTTTGGGTTGCAGGGAATTTTTGACTCGGGTTGATCTCGGGATTTTTGGGGGATAACTCGAAGCAAGTAAAGGAATGACCCAAAGTAAAGTTTTAGCTTACTCGAGTACATTGTTTCAGGTTTTAGTAAAACAGAAACCTGTCTTTGCAGTTTTGAAATTAAAAGTTAAGTTTAAATTTAAACTAAAAGTTTAGCTTAGGATTTAAACTTGAATTTAAAATGAATTCAAATTGTTTGAATTCTTATTTTGTAATAATTTGAATGCAGGTATTCAAAATTGGTTAAAAAAAAATATATATATAAAGAAACAGGAAAACTGTTTGCAGTTTTGAAAGTGAAAGTTTTAAATGTAAGCTTAATTTGGACTTAGGCCTTAAGAACCTGAATTGGAATATGAATTCAAATAAGTATGAATTCAAATAGTTTGAATTCTGTTCTTTTGAAACAATGTAAATTTAAAAAAAAAAAAGATTTCAAAGCTTAAGTTTTTGAATTAAACAGAACTGTTCTGTTTTATTTAGAAATTTATAAAGAAAAGTTTGAATTTAAATATGGAACTTAGAAATAAAACTGAATCTGAAAATGAATTCGAAGAGTTTGAATTCTTATTTTGAAATAATGTAAATGCAGAATTCAAATTTGGTTTGAAATTAGAATAAAGAGAAAAGGGAAAATTGAAAGCCTGTTTCAGGTTTGTAAAGTTTGAAATAAAATGCAAACTAAAGTTTAACTTAGGATGTTAAAACTGAATTCAAATATGAATTTAAATAAGTTTAAATTCTGTTTCTTTGAAATAATTTAAATTCAGTAAATTTTAAAGTTTGGTTTTCAAATTTAACAGAAACTGTTTTTCTGTTTTAAAATGTAAAAGTAAATTTAAATTGCAAGTGGAGATTGAAATGGAGTTTAATCTGAAAATTTTGAATATGAATTCAAATAAGATTATTTGAGATTTGAAATCATTTAAGCTTTTAAATTTAAATTTGATTTGAAAATCTCAAGCATAAATGCATTGTGTTTTGGCATTTGAAATTGAAAGGTTAAGTATCTAAATTAGGAAATTCAAATGAATTCAATCTGGGTTTAAAAAAAAAAAATCTGAATTTAAAATTTAAACTTCAGTTTTAAATAAAGGTTTAAATTTAAACTGTTTTAATTGATTAAAGTGATTTACATTTGAATTGAAAGTGTAAATTGTAGAAAGAGTTTAAAGAATTTAAAACTAAAATGAGAATGGAAGTTATGTTTCAATTTTGAGATTTTAAAGTAATTTTTTTTTAATTGATTTGAATTTGATTTGAATTGAAATTTTAAATTCTTTTTAATCTCATTAATAAAGTATATGTTTCTTGTAAACATATAAGATTTAGATTTGTATTATTTTAAGAATCTTATTTTAAATAAATTTAAGTCTTAAAGTTTTAAAGAAATGTTAAATGGAATTTAATATAAATTTAAAAATATTTTGTTTTAAATGCATAATTTAAATAAGGAATGTTTATCTAAAGATAAAGAAAAAATTTAATGATTTGTAATTCATTTAATTATTAAGGTAGTACAAATGGATAATTAATATAATTAATTAATTAATGAAATGGATAATTAATTAAAGTAATTAAGGGTTTTAATTTGATTAATTAAAGTTTAAGATTAATTTTTCTTAGAATAATTAATTTGTAATTAAGAAATCATTAATTGAATGATTTTAGATTTTAAATTAATAATGGAAGACTTATTAATTGAATAAATATGGATAGTTAATTAATTAGGTCTAATAGATGAAAGTAATCATGTAGGCAATAAATTTAAAACCACCCAGTTTATTCATCTTAATTGTAGATGCTGATTGTTATTGAATGTTGTGTGATGGATTGATATATTTGATATGTGATGTGATGCTATGTGATACTTTGTGCTGATCTGCTATATTTGTGTTGAATATACTGTCGTATGAATATGAAACCCTTTGACCCGTAAAACGACATTTGAATTTCGATGCGACAGGGAGTCGGATTCCATTTGGCTATCCGAAACCCACATCGAATTGTAATAATTGAATCTGTGCTGATTGATGATGTTGTGCACTATTGTGTAAAACCCCTGGACCACACTATACACACACAAATATGGGTTGCACGTGGAAATTTGGTTAAGTCACAGATTTTTGAAATTGTTTTAAAATTGAATTTTTAAATCCAAAATAGTTTTGGAATTAGAATTGAAGCTTTTGAAAATGAGTTTTCAAAAATAAAAGTTATTTTAAATAACTTGATTGAATCTTGGAATTTAAATGAATTGATTTAAATTTGAATTCAATATTGAAATTGGATTCTATAATTTGGGAACTAAGGTTTTTAAAAGTTATTCAACTTACAAATGGGTTATATGGGTTTTAAACCATTTTAAAGGTGATGTTTTGAAATTTAAATCCAACTCAAGATTTCAACTTGTATAAATTAGATTTGCTTTCACATAGGAATGAATTTCCAATTTGTGTTAAAGGATTTTCAAGTCTAAAATGGAAATAGTTTTCCAAGTTATGAATAAATCTTTGGAAACACGTTTTGAAAGCTATAAATCTTTAATTTAAAGATTTAATTGGGTTAATCCAATTGAAATGAGAATTGTTTTGAAATCTATGAATAGATCTTTGTGAAATTTGGTGAAACTTTGTGAAATTAATCTTTTTATTTAAAGATTCAAAATGGTAATTTGTTTAACCATTGAAAGAAAAGTTTTGGATTTTATAAGTTGTGACTTAACTAAAATCCCATATCCATATGTTTTAAAATATTGCGCTCATTATTCGGTTTAGCCGGGAGAGGACCTTGTGTCATATAGCCCATTCCGAATAGTGATACGACGTTATGGATAACATTTGAAGACCGGTGGTGAAGACCGGGTATTTGTGAGAACGATAGGATAACCTATCGATTGACTCTGCACTGAGTTGCTCCGGTATAGAGTTCTCCTTAGTGATGGGAAGTCCGATCGGGATTGTGGATACCCGGATTTGCAAGGGCTTCTTCGGAAGTGCCTTCGGTTCTGTTCGAACCCGGAACAGACTTGTATGGTTGTATGTCCGACATTACACTTTGAGATGTTAACTGATCTCTATCAAATACATTTCTGTTTGGTGGCGGAGAATTTATTCTCTTAGCTTAACACCCTTCTCTGAGACGTACGAGCTCAGAGGTTATGTAGTTGATATTTATCGGTGATATTCCCAATTTGGTAATGTGGCATGCTAAGTGCTGCTGTGTGATGATCATTGGTTGATCATTTGTGATATGATCATTTGTTTGATCATTTATCTTTGTGATCATTGCTTTGGTCATCTGTTGACCCAAAGCATGGCTTTGTGCCAAAGCGTAGCTTTGTGGACGAGACTGCATCAGGACCTCACACCCCGGAAATGGTCGAAACAGGAAAGATGCGGCAAGGTTATGAGGGTCGCTCCCTTTAGGGTGTGTCATTCCCTTCTGGTAAAGGGTGGTATCATGGTATGGAGCCCAGATACTTACCTATGTGGATACTGCAGATCTATTACTTTGTGATACTTTGTGGTTGTTGTTGCGAGCGCTCGGATAAAGGTCCCAAAGGACCGGGGGATGGCATATTCGTGTAGTAGTTACCTAGTTACAGAGGTAACCCGGCCTTGTGTTGGCAGAGATCTAACCGTAACGTTAGTTCTCGGGACGTCCCGCCAGAGGCGATCCCATAGACAGTAGGAAGTTCCTTAGCCTGACCATTTGTTGGAAATCCATTCAAAACAATACGCACCCTGTACGGTTTTAGTTGTATAACCTGCCATGGAATGTGGCGGTAACCTGCTATTGAACATGGTAGCTATAGTAGGCATACGGCGAAGAGTTGTATGCTGGCTAGGATTTATATTCTACTTTCGAAATTGTTTTTCTACACTATGCACTAATAATAATATCAAAAATGATTTGATTTTTGCGTAGTAAGCATCTTTGACTATCATAAGGAGAAATCTCCTCCGATTCTGCGTTTGCATTGTGTGTGTGTGCGGGAGGCCTTATGGTAGTTTCATTTTCCAAAAAAGCATTGCGGATTTCAAATTTGAATTCTTTTGTTTGTTTTAAAGACCAAATGCTTTTGTTTGCTCATACCAGTCCCATGACTGACCTGGAGTTTATTGTTCCTTTCCTAAACTCTGGGTGCCCACTATTTCCCACACGGGCAGTCTAGAGTTGGGATTTTCAGATAATCTATAGTAGGTGTAGATTCGATAGCTTTCAGCCTCAGGATTTGGCAATTGCATTTGGATCGAGTTGCTTATCTTCATGCATCACTATTGGGAGTTCGAGCTATTGCTGGATTGGTATTTTGAAGATGGAGTTCTTTCTTGAAGTAATTATCAAGAATTTGGAGTTGTTGTTCCGCTGCTGTGTTACCTTTTTTTCTTTCCGCTGCTATTATCTTGTATCATTACTCTGATGTATAATGATTCATCTATTGTATCATATTGTATCAATTATTGTATCAAATGTTGTATATTGATATATGTTATTCTTTCCTTCCGCTGTGTTATTTACTTAATGTGTTATAAGCTCCGGCGAACCAGGTTCGACGTTTGGATCTGCGGCATTTGAATACGAGTGTCGTATTCGGTGCCGATTTTCGAAGGTCGAGTCAGGGTCGTTATAGTGTGTGTGTGTGTGTGTGTGTGTATGAGAGCGTACTTGTTATTTTCTTATATAAAAGTTTTAAATGATTTTATATAAAAATATATTTTGATATATAAAGCAATATTTCCTTCTAATAAATATTAAGGTGATTGGTTGTTAAATTATTGGAATTAAATTAAGAAGTAATATAATACAACCAAATTGAAATCTTGAATTGGAATTAAATTAAGTGGTAATAGAAATACAACCAAATTAAAATTAAATGAAGATAAGTTTGAAATGGGTTCAGAATTAAATGGTATAAGGAGATAAGTTGATTTGATTTAAAGGATTAAATCAACATTTAAAATTTTAACTCGAATTTATATAATTCGAGATGGTTTAAATTTGAAATTTGAATTGAATTCATTCAAATTGAATCTGATTTGAATTAATTGGATTTGAGATTGAAGATGTATAAGTTTAAAAATTTTAATGGAAAATTTGGATTGGATTAAATTGAAATGATTTGAAATTGAAGTGGGTTCAATTGATATTAGTCCAAATTGATTGGAATAATTTGAAATTATAATTAAAGTTGAACAGGTTTAAAATCAAATGGAATTTGGTTTAAATTGGGAAAGAAACCAGGATTGATTCAACTTGAATTGGGGTTAAATCAATTTCAATGGAAATTGAAGTTATTCAAATTGGAATTGAGTCAATTTAAATGGAAGTGGAAATTTAAATTGAATTGATAGGGAAGTGAACAGTTTTGACTCTGGACTATTTTCAATATAAATTGTTTTAATATAAACTTATTTTTCCAAGCTATTTAATAAATACAACCTTTCTTTTTAAAACCAAATTATTTTATATTTGTTTTACAATTATTTTTGGAACTATTTAACAATTTTTCAACTTTTTTATAAATTAATTACTATTTTTCAACTATTTTACAAATTAATTACTATTTTACAACTATTTTGCAATTACCTAAAATTTCTGAAACTATTCAACTATTTTCCAACTATTTTACAATTAGTTAACTATTTTACAGCTATTTTGCAAACTAATAATTATTTTTCAACTACCTGTCTATTTTTTAAATTTTCAAGCTATTTTCGAAATATAAACTGGTCGGAGTTCAAACTGTTATTGATTAAATACCCTACTGAGATAAGAATTGAAGTGATAATCCAAATGAGGAATAAGGTAAATGTGAATTAGTGAATAAAATCTAAGTGAGGATGAATAGAAAGGAAATTGATTTCGCTAATAATCAATGAAGTTAAATACGTAGGATGTATGTATATTATTCTATTCGCATAGTGATATGATCCAGATTCGAGCATAGAATTTCGAGATTGTATATCGATCCGAGTTGGTAATTTTCACTCGATTTTCGACGGCGTATCTGGATATGGATTGTTGCTTGGTTCTGGATATTCTCTATCATAGTTATGGCTATGCAAGGAGAATGACGGTTTCTGATCAAGAAACCAGATCTGAGTCCGCACTAGGAAGTCGGGTGGACGATACTAGTTCGGAAGTGCAATTGTGTGATCGAGTGAGCGTTCAGATTGGTATAGCGTACGGATGATATGTGTACATCATACGGATTTGAATGAAATTGATATTGAAAGTTTGTGAATAAGAAACGTGAAATGATTTCTTTTTAAATGAAAGTATATGTTATGAAATATACAATGGATAAAGGTGAAAATTGGATATTTTTATGATGATAAGCAAGATGGAAACAACTTTATAAAAAAAAGGGAGTAATCAAATATGAATATTTAATTTTGAATAAACAATGTTATATACCTTTGTTATATAAGATAAATTTCCTTTTGTTGAATCTATTGCCAGAAGAAAAGGATTTTGAAGGTGTTTGAAGTATAAAAGAAGTTTTATACAAGTTTGAAATTATCCAAATCATATATATATATATATATATATATATATATAAAGGATCTTCTGAGGATTTTGTAAAAAGGTTTTGGGAACCTTTGGATTTGGAAAGGCTTTTGAATTTTGAGTAAAATCAATATTGGAATTTGGAAAGCCTAGTTTGAGAATTATCGATTTTGGGATAATCAATTTTGTTTAAAGGAGCTTTGTATGAGATCATACTAGGGGTATGATTTGAAAGATACTATGTGTATAGTATAAAGTGTTTTGATAATGGCTCTGGGGTAAAAGGCGCTCCCTTGAAATGAACTTCTCAGGAGTGCCATCGGGTGGTGCTACCTTGAACCCTAAGGGGGGGTTCTAAAGTTGATCCTGTGAGGAGTCCGGACAAAACTAGTTCCTGAGGATTATGAGTAGTGTGTAGCGGAAATCAAGGGGCGCTGATGCCTACAGAGGCATTTGGGATTTGCTGTGACGAAAGTGTAACTCGATGTCACTGCGATCTACTACAGACCATAGCTAAAGTCGTGTGTGCTGCTGAGAGCCAACAGTCTGCGTTTGATTTTATATCGGTAGACTATGACCTATGGTAACATAGCGAAAGTCATGTGTGCTGCTGAGAGCCAACAGTCTGCGTTTGATTTTATATCGGTAGACTGCGACCTATGTAGGAGTAGAGAAGTTTCATTTTTGACAACGAAAATCGAGGGCCCTGATGCCTACAGTTACATGGACTTTTGCTGTGATTGCAACGTAACTTTGGAATGTAACTTCGATCTGTTATGGGTTCCATGGCATAATCGAGATGCGCGGAGTGCCTACAGTTACATGGACTTTTGCTGCGATGGCATTGTGACCCAGGATGTAACTACGACCATGGATGGGGGTGATGATTTCCTGAGCATTCTCACCAAAGATATTTCCTCTATTTTCAAAAACTATTTCTATATTTTCAATAAAATTATTTTCCCAAGTATTTTCACTGGGTGTTGAAACGGGTTTACCAAGTACTTATAGATTTTCAGTCCTACGCCTGATCAACATATGACTGAATTTCTGTGAGAACAAGGATAGACTGGTTGAAACATCGAGTTATAATAAGTATTTTTTTTATAAAAAGCTATTTTAATAATAATATGTGAATTTAAAAGTATTTCTGAATTTTTAAAATAAAAGTGTTGGAATTTTGGAGAACGAAAGAAAATCCAAACTGGAATTATAAAAAAAAATTGAACTCAAGAAAATTTAATGAAGTGACTTTTGTAATAAAATCAAAAATTGATATAAAAGTTGGAAGTAAGCTAATTAGCTAAATAAATTACTTGACAGAGTATGTTAATAAAATTTAAGTTGGTTAAATAAAATGGATTGTAAGTTAATAATGAAGTTTGGAAATAAATTCGAATTAAAATAGAATTCGATTTGGACTGATGATGTGAATTAAATTTAAAATTAAAATGGATGGGCTAACTAAATTAAATGGAATTTGATTAAATGAGAATCAAATAGAAGTGAACTTAAGTTTGATGTTGGAATAAATCAAAGTAAATTAACTTAAGTTTAAAATTTATGGAAGCTTGGCTTCGAATAAGGGTGCAAGCCTGTTAAATAAAAGCCTGGGTTGAATTAATTTGGGAATGGTTAGTAGTACACAAGCAGGGAATGTGTCGAGCTAAATAAAACGGTTGTGAATAAATTAAAATGGAATTGAATTAAATAAAATTGAGTCGAAATCAATTTAAATTGGTTATAAAACTTAAGTAATTATTTATTCACATGGATATCATCAAATTGCGTAGAAATGATTGTCGTTTGACATAAACGAGATTTAATTAAATTCTATGAATTAGTGATGCAAATATGATTGATTTTTGAATAAATTGATATGAATATGAGTTTATTTGGAATTGTAAATGAATTGAAGGTAAGTAAGTGAGTTGTACATCACTTAAATTGAATGCAAGGGTAAGAAAAGCGAGTGAAAGCAAACGAATTGGTGATTGAAACTTTATTAATTACTTTTAAGTGCTATTTGTTAGGTATGGCTTATGAAATCCATGTATTAGCTATTGAAAATGAGTGAAAGGTAAATAAATTTCCTATATATGGCACTTATATATTTAAATTGAGTAAGTATAGGTACCTGAAGGCCGTTTGGCTGGATTTGGTTGCGCTAATTGTTAAAATAATAAGTCGCTTGCTTAAAAATGCTAAATAAAGGTACGCCTACGCAATAAAAATAGGAAATATGAACTGTTTTTGTTTTTCCTACCGTGTGGGTCGATGTATATATATTTATATCTCTTGTCATATTGAAAAAGCTCCTCCGTACAAAGGAGACTGCCAAAAATTTTCAAAAATATTGGGAGTTAGAAATTTTGGAAATTTTTTAGCGATAAAACAATTTCAAATTTGAAATTTAAATAAATTAGTGGATGAAACTAATTTAAAATAATGACATGAATCAGTTATAAGTGCAAGATAAAATTCAATATTCAGAATTGAAGATAAATTGAATTCATATGGAAATGGGAAAAACTAATTTGGATAGAAGTAATTATGAAAACTTCTGTAAAGAAATGTATAAAATGATTCTAAAAGCAATGATTGGATATTATTGTTAAGTAGGATATGCAGGTATTATAAAGGGAAAGGAAAATTGGTTTTGATTACAGGAGATAATTTGAATTGCCCGACTAAAAGGTATGTGTTTAAATTTCTATATGAAATTTGATTGGATTTTTGATCTAGCCACTTGGCTTTCTGTTTTCCTTTGGAATCTGAGAGCCCGTAGAGTTATTTTTTAGTTGTACCGAGCTAGCCGCGCAAAGGAGACGGTGGTGAAATTTTTCGAAATTTAGGGCGTTAGAAAAATTCTGAGAAATTTTGATAATTCAACATTTGGTTTTAAATTGAAATTTGAATGATTGAGCAAAAGGGTATTGTTTGAAACCTGTGGGAGAGTTTGGGAAGTTAGTAAGACGGATAGTGTCTTTAATAAAGATTGTTGGGTTGTTGTTAAAAACTGTTTAATTTTGGAAAATAGTAATGGTATTGAATTATTCTTCCTAATTAGTAATTTTAGGGACGAAATTCTTTTAAGGGGGAAGGGATGTGACGATCCAGAATTTTGAACAATGTAAATTGAAATATTAATTGATTTTAAATATATAAAAGTTAATTTTTAACTTGAATTCAAATATTATTATTATTGAGCAATTAAATTATTGGATTTAATAAACTGAAATTGGGTAAGTTGTTGAATCTGGAATTTTAGGCCTGTTAAAAATAATTCAAGGTTTGTAAAATTTATATTGATAGTGCTGAGAATAATAAAAGTTTTACAATTGAATTTAACACCGATTTCAATTTTCGTAGTGTTTTTAGTTTTTGTTTGAGCGTACGATATATAACGCGCTGAAATTTATATCGAAAATTCAATATAAAAACTAGGTTCAAAAACTATCTTCTCCATACGATTGAATTAGGACTCGAAACCTTTTCCATTGTGTTCGTAATAGGGGTATAACATTATAAATGCCTAGCGGCACGCCTCGATAGGAATTTAGAATTATAAGTTGCATTTATCGAGACGATTTGAATTTAATAATATATTTATATCCTGGTTACCGTCAGCTGAAATTATTTCACTTCACAACTTTTTTTCCCTTCCGTTTCAAGACCACTGTAGCTAGGAAAAGCTTCTCACGCAAGATATCTTCCTCCTTTTATATTATCTGTCGATCGTCTTCGTTCCTAAAAAAAAATCAAGCTGCCTCTATCTTAAATTTCAACAGAGCATGCAACAGAGATGAGTAAGCATAGAAATGGAAGCTTCAAAAATTCATAACTCCAATTCTACTCCTCTAAAAATTATGAAAACAATTTTAAAAATCATAATTCTTCACGAGCTTTCTGCTTATATGAGTTACATTGGGTGCGGTGTTGGTTTAGAATAGGCGACAATTTTGCAATGAAGCAAGGATTGTTAGGGTTTGAAATTCTCGGAGGTGGCAAGGCGTTTGGAGATTTGGGTGTTGTTTTTGGGTTCATCATCGAATTTCGCATCTGGGGTAGGATTTTGAGGAGGTTCGATCGCCATCAGGGTTGTGTGTCGCTACAGTGATTTATAGGGAGAGGCTCGGTCGTGAATCGCTAGAGGGTAGTGAAGTCGACGAAGTGGTGGTAGGCAGGTCGAGGTCGTGAAGAGTGACGTGTTGGCGTTGTCGGAATTTGAATTTGTGGAGTCGAGCTTCGTATCACTCGAATTTGTGCACGCTTGAAGTGGGTTCGCCGTGTTCGTGTTCACGCAATGGCAAGGGGGGAAGATGATGTTTTGTGGGCCGGGCTTCTTTGGTTTGAAAATTCGTGGAAACAAATCGAGAATGAAGTGGGTTGCAAAACAGGAATCAAAGGTGAGTTAGTCTCACTACTTTGGATTTTTACTTAAATTTAAATGGTTAAATTTAAATAATTGGTTGAATGATTGAATTGATTGGATGTGCACTGATGATTTAGTGACTTTGGTTTGCTTGGTTCTCGAGTTAATTGTTGCTTGACTCGAAGCATTTGGGTTTTAAATTGTTTTAAACTTAAATCATAAATAAGAAAATGTTTTCATTTTAAAGTTAATAAGGGCTTGATGATTGGTGATTCATTAAATTGGTAGGGTAATTAAAATAGAGAATTAATTAATTCAATTAATTAATGATTTGGGTTAATTAATTAAGTTTAATTAATTTAGAATGCTCAATGGGTGGTTTGATAAGTAATTACTTAATGCAATTAATAAAATATAATTACTTTGTGTAATTAATCAAGAGATTAATTAAGATAATTAATTAAGGAGTAATTAATTTATTTAATGAAGTTAATAAAAAGGTAGTTAATTACTAGTTGAGATCAATCAAGAGTGATTAATATTTATAGTTTAATTAATGATTAATTACTTAATGTGATTAATTTAGACTAGGACGAATTAAAATGTAATTAGAAATCATTAATTTATATATAATTAATGATGAAATTAAAGATTGATTAATTAAAATTAATTGATCAATAATAAGTGATTTATGAGAAATTAATTAATAACTAATTAAGGATTAATGTAATTAATTAATTTGTGAAGTAATTAAAAATTAATTGTTGATTTTGGTTAAGAATAATTAATTTGTATGATTAATTAAAGATAATTACTTGAATGTAATTGAAGGATAATTAAACAAGGATGATTAATTAAGATGGATAATTAAAGGATGATTAATTAATTGATTTGAAATTAATTAATGTTAAGTGAAGGAATTTAAGTGATTGAGGTTAGTAATTCAATTAGAATTAATTAAATTAATTTGGAAGTGATCAAGTTTGCTTATGGATGATTGAATGGTATTGGATGCCTTGAATGAGACTCCAAGAGACCGGGGTCGGGTACTATTGGAAAATATCCGAAACCACTTCGAATTTTTATAAACTGAAATGTGAAATCTATAGGCTGGAATGAAATGATTTAAGTGAATTGGACTATTTAATCCAAATTTTGGTACTTAGAAAATAGATGTGTGAAATAAGCGATGTCTATAACAAATTGTGAATTTATAAATTGATATGAGTTACCCCGGGTTTCATATAAGTTGTATGCTTTGTATTCCATGTTGGATGGGTTTACTCACGCTGGTTTCCAGCCTGACCCGGGTGTTACTTTGATGTAATGCTTGGGTCAAACTGAGAATTACAGATTTTCAGGTAAGGACGTTCTGGAGCCAGGAGGCGAGCTAGATGGTGAGAACATATGGAGTGTTTCTGCTGTATTATATTGTTGTATATCTGAAACATGATGATTGTGTATCCAGTGTCTATATATATGTGTAACTCTGATGTATTATAAATATATGTGATAGATATATATTTCTTTTGTAAACTTTTATTATTTGATATTATATTTGTTCCGCTGCGAATATGAGAATTTGTGTTGTGTTTTCTATTTCTTCTTCTTCTATTATCTCTTCCTTCTTATTCTAACTATCTGAAATTTTCGGGTTCGAAAATTTCGGGTCGTTACACCCACTTTATATAACAACTAAACCATTCTGTATACCCGTTCATTTCATAGCACCAACACTCCTCTCATCACTCCTTGGATCACCTTCTAGAAGATAAAAGAAAACATAAGTCGAATTGTATGTTGTTTATTTATATTGGGCCATTTGGCTAAGGTTTAGTTTGGAAAAATTAACATGCACTGATAGACCAGTGGCTTTGGACTAGTACAATGGTATGAGGTTTTGTTTCAACTTTCCACTTTTTGGATTTTGTAGTTTTCATTGTCATTCTCACCTCTAGCCACCACCACTTCGCCTCAGATCATCGGGGAACGTACTTAGACCTCTGTCCTAAGTCAAATTTGGTCATTTATTTCATGAGTTATATATGCAACATTAAAATTTGCAGATTACATCTAAACCTAGTTTCTAAGCATCTATATCAACCAAATCCCTCCTAAACTAATATTTAATTTGAAGTGTTTATTCATCTCATACTAATCTATTATAGCCTACATATCATCTTAGAGGATCATGATTGTATTATATGAAGAAGAGAGCATGAATCACTCACCGAAACTCCAAATTTGCTCATGCTTTCATTGTTCCCCCATTTTCCTACCATAAACCTTCGTTTTTTCAACTTAAATCATTTTCCAAATCGTTTTCCTTGTACGCTCAGTCATTGTGATATGTGGATCATAGAATTTCATCAAGATACGAAGGAGGTATGCCATTTTTAAGTTAGACGTTGAATTTTGAAAAATGTGTACATAAATTCATCACTTTCTTTCGTGGTCTGGGCCTGTTGCACTCCCATGCTCTAGAATTTTACCTACCAATCACTTATGGTCCATAGCCCTTTTCGATAACTTTGCAACGCTGCTAGTTCCGTGAATTTCAATTAAAATTCAATAGAGATATGGCAGATTGATTCTTGGTATGTTAGGTGGAAGAAGAGAGAAGGTAGGAATGGTCGGTTTTTCTAAAACTGAAGAGTACATCAATTTTTCTTTAAGTGAAAAGAGGAAACCTGTCAGACCACCGAAAATTCAAATTCAAAACCTCAAGTCTTGGTGCCTATTCGGCCTTGTACTATTTCTTACATATTTCCTTAATACAAACTCTAAACGAGGCAAAGAAAAATACTGCATGACTTAAAAAAAAACACTCTGTCATAATGTTGCTAGTTTCATCATCAAATTCCAAAGTTAGAAAAATAATCGTTTTGTCCCTCCTTATTTTTAATTTATTATTAATACACATTTAAAATATTTAATTATAATATTTACTAAATTTTTGGGGCATTATATTCTTCCCTTGTAAATGAATTTCGCCCTCAAAATTCCCAAGGGACAAAAAATGAATTGCACTCTTTTGTATCACACAAATGTATAAGCATACAAATTCAATCATCTAATCATTCACCCAAACAATTAGTCACACAACAAAGAAATAAATCAAACTAGGCATCCATACATCAAACGTAAAATCGTAAATCAAATTTATCAAACAGGTGTACGTGTACTGTTAACACATACATATACATACATAAATATACATACATACATGCATATAAATATATATATATATATATATATATATCTTTATGGTGGTGCTTTGTGTACTTCATGAAATGCAACCAATAACATAGCATCATGGCATGTATGCAGATAATATATGACATTATATATGCAGATATCTAATATTTGGGCCCTTTTATATGAATGAGATTATATGATATATAAAGCATGATGAAGCATCCTCGGGTGATCATATAAATTCTATATGTTTGCACAACCAATAACATTAGCATGCCATATGGTGAACAAATATATAGCAGTAAATAATGGAATCACAATATACAAAACATCAAGTTAATAAAAAATACTCTCACATAAATAAAATAACAATGAATCTAAGCAATAACTCAGCCAAACCAAGATATTAACTAAACTAGCAATCAACTGGAAAATCCTGTGTAAAGAAACGGATTGAAAAGATTGGATCTACTCCTTTATTTTCCAATTGTCCCTATCCAAAACTTTCTCCCTACTAAATCTAGCAAACTCTGCTGCTGGCATAAACTTATTCCTAAACATCAACTATAAGCGTGCATGCATGTCTACAACTTCTGCAATCTTTACTTCCATCTCAAATCAATAACGTCATAATGCATAACAACAGGTAGCCTTAGCACAAACTTGCCCATACAAACCTGTAGTCTCTCATACCATACCTAAATGCACATATTTAACACCTAAATCATCCAGTATTACTTTCCCCAATTTATCTTTTGCATTTGTAAGGTATGCCAACTCAAAAATGGATAGTGTCTTAACCAATCAAATCCAAAAGACTATCACCATTTTATTCCTTCTTTCACCTATGGACATTCAAAATAATCGATGTGTTAACCTGGTGAACATAACATATATCCTATCGAAATCTCAAATCTAACTTGAGTGACATCATTATGCTTATGATATCACTTCTCCCTATATCAAACAAGCTCGATACTCATAATATCACCTTCTCAATTATCCAAACATTCCATCCTAAATTCTACAGCCTACAACTAAGCGAACATCTAAACAAGGGTAATCATATTCTATTCAACCAATGCAACCATATAAATCAAAATCTTGAATCTAAGTGGAGTTTTAACCTAACGAAAATGCTAGACTAAGATAGAGATAGAGTTAAAAGGATCGGTTGTATAATACATTGTTTACACATACCTCATATGCAATGTAAACTATATACCTTTAAGTCGATTTTTCGAAAGAGTTTCTTTGAGTGTACAGTTTCTACTCAATCCGAGGGATGATTGAAAAGAATCCATCTACTCCATACTCAATATCATATCTGATCTCCCAAATTTCGTTTCCATAAAACCGACTTCGCATCTTCTATGCGTGAAAACCATGCACCTTCTCTTTAGTCTTTCGAATAAATTTTCCTTCAATTACCATGCAACAATTGAATTCACACCACTCTATGGCACGTCTATATTTTACTTTAGTATCCATTCAATGTAGTACATCTTTTCTTCAATCCCTTAAATTTTGTTAGTCCTTTTAGTTCAAATCTATTATTGGAATCCTTTATCTACACACACACATATATATACCCACTTTATATAACAACTTAACCATTTCATACGCCTATTCATTTCATAGTATCGTCACTCCTCTCATTACATCTCAGATCATGATATAGAACACAAAGGACAACATAATTATAATCGTATGTTGTTTATTTATATTGGTCTATTTAGCCAAGGTTCAATCTTGCAATATCAACACGCACCGGTGGACCGATGGCTATGGACCAGTGCACTGGTGTGGGATTTTGTTTCAGATTTCTAATTTCAGGATTTTGTAGTTTTTGTCATCATTCCTGCCTTTAACCACCACCGCTTCATCTTAGATCATCGAGGAATGTTCCAAGACCATATTCTAAGTTCCTAAGTCAAATTTGGTCATTTATTTCATAACTTATAGTGTGATACTTTTAGATTTTCAAATTATATCTAAACCTAGTTTCTAAGCATTGATATCAACCAATTCCCTCCCAAGCCCCTGTAATTATGAATTTAAAGTGCTTATTCATCTTATACTGATCTATTTTGAGCTTATATATCATCTTGGAGGATCATGATTGCATTATATAAAGAAAGGAGTACGCATCACTCAACGAAACTCCAAAGTTCCTCCTGCTTTTGATGTTCCTCCATTTTCCTACCATAAACCTTTTTTCACACAAATTATTTTCTAGATCATAGTCCTCGTCTACATGGTTGTTTCTACAGGCGGGTCATCGAATTTGTAACGACTCGCAAAGCTGTACCCCTTGAGTCAATACTATTCCACATCAATCAACACAAGTGGCACAGAAATACGAACCATTTAGGTTAAAGAAGAAGAGGTAGAAAAAGAAAATAGAAAACAATATCAGAATCTAACCATCGCAGCGGAATAAAATATAATATAGAAATAATGATCTTTACACAAAACAAATATATCTGTTTTATATATTACATCATCAGAGTACATTAATCACAGTTCAACATCAATAACATACAACCGGATATACAGCAAATCAACACAACGGAATATATATATAAAACAAGTACGAAAGTACGTATCGTCATCCAACTCGTCTCTTGAGCTCCACAAACATCATATCCTGTATCCTATAATACTCGGTCTGACCCGAGCATTATAGTTAAATAACACATGAGTCGGTCTGGAATACAAGCGTGAGAAATCACACTCAATTGATTATTAAAGTTTCAAAAAGCCTTTGAAAACAAAAGCATCTCATAAGACCACGCCACAAATAAACATGTCGGGTTTTTACCTTACGATAGCTAAAACATTTTCTATAGAAATCCTTTGATATTATAATAGGGTCTATATACAAATACTTATAAAATAGCCGAAATTGTTACATCTATTAAATTACAGCTACTAGCCACAGAGTGGGTAATACAAACAAAACTCGTACAAGGCTCGTAGGGAGAATGGATTTCCAACTAATGACTAGGCACTGAGGTACCACCTATCACAGTATGTGGCCTAGATCACAGTACCGAGGAGTACGCCCGCTCCCCTGCGACACAAGGCCGGAACTATTTCTTACTGAACAATCCCGAACAAGATAACCCCGCAGTTGTGGCCAACAACTGCCACACAGCCGAAATAAAGGGACATCTAGACAGGGGTATACCTCGTCCTGCTTGGGCATGGCCCACCTAACCATGCTGCATAACCCCTGATTTTCAGTCATCCCCGGTTGATGAGGCTCGAGGGTAAGCATTATCTTTTTAGACCGTTTCACTTAGAATGCCCATCGTCCGCCTGACGATGTTTCGAAAGCATTCATCCATACAAATCTGTCCCGGGTTCGAACGGAACCGAAGGCACTACTCCTACTACATCCATTTTGGAAATATCCTCAGGATTAGTAGCGACTAGCCCTTCTACTTTACTGCTCCATCTTCGAATCCAAACTCGTTTTCCACGAAAACGTACAAACCAGATCGAAGTGGTTTTCGAGAAATAAATCTAGATCCCGGTCTCTTCGAAACGATCAACACATTTGTCCAATATTGATAGTCGGTTATTTAACTATCAATTAACATTCACAAACATCCATCCAAAAATAAATAATTTTCCAAATTATTTATTAACCTCAAAAATATCTTCACAAGATATTATTTCCACTTTCAAACCCTTTTGAAAACTGTTTCAAACCATCTTTCTTTTTCAAAATAACTTTCCCATGTATTTTCTATCTCCTCTGAAAGCACCAAGCACAAAACTTTAGATTTTAAAATAATTTAAAACGCTTAACTTTGAAATATACTTTAAAACATTTAGTTTAAAACTACTTCAATAATTTGTTAAAAATACGTACTATATGAATATTTGAAAATAAGGTTACTTAATAAAATATAAAACTAGATTTAAACCTTTAAAAACAAAATACTAAGTCACTCTTTAAGTAATTACTACCATAATAGATTAAAAGGAAATACTTACTTTAAAATTTTAATGTTAGAAATAATAAATATTCCAAAACTCGCTTTTTAAAACAACTTTAAAACCTTTAATTTATATTTAAAAATTTACTTTGAAAACGTACTTGGTTACCCAGGGCGAATTTCCAATCTCAGTCACTTAAATCAATTTTCCAAATTGATTCCCAATTTATTCCCTTTGAAATAAATTTCTTTACTTTCTCAGTGCATTTCAAAATTCATTAATTATTGACTTTATTATTATTATTATTATTTTCCGTTTGATTTAAAATCTTTTAACTAAAATATACAAATTTCAGTTTTTTTTTCCAATTTCTTCTTAATTCCTTTCAAAATTTAAATCTTAAATTTAAATTGAATGTTTCGTTCTTTTAAATGATAATATTGAAGTTTAAAATTCATTAACTTCCTGTTTATTCAAAAATTCCTTTCCATATACAGAATTTTATTAATTAGCATTTTGGAACCACTAATATTCTTATCCAATTCATCTTAATTCGTTTACATTCTTTATAATTATTTTCTTAAAAGTTCACTCCTTTGTTTCTTTTCAAAGTCCAAATCTATATATTTAGATAAATCAAATTACCGAAATATTCAAGCAGACTATAGCATTCAATATTCTTAATATAATTCATCATAGAATATCCAATAATCACACAGAGAACATTGAATAATTTAAGTAAGTGTTGAGGAATCCAGTTGGATCCTTTCAAACTGTTTTCCCTGCACCACAAATGTTAGCACATCAATCAATTCAACCATTCAAACAATTATTTAAATTTAATCATTTAAATTTAAATTTAAATGCAGCTGAGTGAGATTAACTCACCTTGGATTTTCATTTGCAACCCACTTCAATATTGCCTTGGATTCCTTGATGTTTGACCTTAAATAAACAATTTATATAATTTATTAATATTCGAAATAATCGAATACTCAATTGCCATTATAATAATTTTTTTTATAATTTAATTAATATTTTAATTATTAAATTAATGAATTTGGTTTAAACAAATTTCCTCCGATAAATTTATTCAACTACAAAATTTGACTTAAAACTAAATTTTCTTTACAAAATTTATTTTAGTAACCATAGCATCTTCAAAATAATAAATTCCATACAAAAGTCTTTTTATCTTGCTGTTAATTTCGGATTCTTATATTTTCTAAAATCATATACACATACATATTTTACTATAAATTACAAGACCATAAATTTCCTTACTTCAGAACTTTTTTTTTATATAACTCTTATTTTTTTTCCAAAACCCTGTATATATATTTTTACTGTTTATCTACATATGTTAAAATCAAATTAAGGTTGACTTAAAAATAAGAATAAAAATTAAAACTTCTTAATCAAATTTCCTTTCTTTCTTCTTTGCTGTATATAAACAGTAGAAATTTTCTATACTGTTTTAAATTTTTTAACATTTATATATATATATATATATATATATATATATAAACAAATAAAAATCTGGGTTTAAAATTCCTATATTTATATATACATATTAGATTTAAACTTGAAATAAATTATGTAAATATACCTCTGCAATGCCTAAACCACTGCCTCGCGACCTAGATGTCGCGACCCCTCCACGGCCTCGTGCTCGCGAGTCCAAGCTCCCATGCCAGTGGCGAACAGCGCTTTAAATTGAAACTCCACCTCGCGGAACCCCATCCCACTCGATTCGAGTACGCGACACCACCAAAACCCTAACCCTTAATCGCTACCATCACTGTCGTGCCCAAGTCGTAGTTGACATTGACGCCTCACTGTCTGCATCACTCGTACAATCGAGACTCCACTGTGCACACGATGCTATCGTGCGCGTGCGATGCTCCATGTAGATCTAAAATCGAATAGTTCGACTTCAACGCCACAACAATCGAGTCCTCACCGAACCCTAGTTATCGAGCGCGAGGAAACTTGAGGAGGAGAGAGAGAGAGCGCGCGACCATGAGCAAAGAAAACGAATTCGATTTGCTGTCAGTTGAAAAGGGCTCGCGATCCTCGTTCGCCATTATCCCCTTTTCTTTGCCCTTTTTTTCGAGCGTCTTAATTTTTTTTTAATTTTTTTTCTTTTGTTACCGGAAAGGAAATGGTCTCGTATTAGAAATAAAGAAGGATGAAGAATCGTATTCGGAAAGCCAAAGGAAGCGTGCACTGATCAACAAACAACAGTAATTTCGAAATGACAAGAAAAAGTTTCGATATGAAATAATTCAACTAAGGACGGCCGGGATATAAATATTTTAAATTAAATTCAGATTCAAATTCAAAAGCAACGTAAAATTCCATACTCCTATCAAGGCGTGCCGCCAGGCGTTTATAATGTTATACTCCTATTCCGAACGCAATAAAAAAGGTTTCGAGTCCTAGTTCGATCGTATGGAGAAGTTAGCTTTTTGGGTTCAGTTATAATATTAAATTTTCAATATAAAGTTTCAGCGCGTTTATATATCGTATGCTCACACAACAACTCCGATCACTACAAAATTTGAAATCCGATAATAATACAATATTACGGACCCAATGGAACTAGTTTCGTTGAATGCCGAGACTGTGTCTCGGAGGGCTATTTTTAAATTCAAATTGAACGATAAAATTTCAAAACCGAACAAATCATGGTTAAATCCAATTTTACAACTTCTATTATCCTTAGTACTATCAATATAAATTTTATAAGCCTCTAAATTATTATTAACTAGCTTAAAATTCTAGATTCAACAATTTACCCAACTTCAAATTATTTAATTCAATAATTTAATTATCAAATAAATAGTGATATTTGAATTCAAGTTAAAAATTACTTTTAAATATATAAAATTTATTAAATATTCCAATTTTAAATGTTCAAAAATTCTGGGTTGTCACATTCCTCCCCCCTTAAAAGAATTTCGTCCCCGAAATTACTAGATAGGAAGAATGGTCCAATACCAGTTTATTCTTTTCCCCAAATCCAAACAGTTTTATCAACTTGTCATACGTGTCCTTTATTAAAGACCCATTATCATTCCTTCTAACTTCCCAAAACCTACCCTGGTTTCCAAATAACTTTACTTATTTAACCATTCAAGTTTAAATTTAAATCCAAATTTAAATCATCAAAATTTTCTCAAAAATTTTCTAACTCTCTAAATTTCCAAAAAAATTCGCCAGTGTCTCCTTTGCGCAGCTAGCTCGGTACAACTACAAAAGGTGTGACGCCCCACCTCTATACCCATGCTAGCCAAGGACACTACGGGGTAATGCTGTCAACTAGCATGGAGAATAAGGCTGTTGAGGAGCGACCCTCCGCGTAATTGCTTTGTGCGAGCGCCTATATGTCAGATAGTACAACATGCATTGCATTTGGTTTAAGGAGGAAATCCGACAGACCGATACAAACTCAAAGCTACTACACAGTGGCTATATATATTTTTGGAAACAAATATAGAAATAAACATAACACAAATCAGTCACATACATCCATATCACAAAGGCGGAAATAGATATGAATATATAACACATGAAAGTGTACATCAGAGTAGTGGTCAAACAAGATCCGCAATGTCACAAAAGAATAGCTACAAGTGCTAGACAAAAGAATATGGGTACGTAAATGAGTCTATATCTCAAATGTATACAACAAAAACTACTAATCTAAGTAGTAAGCCAAAAGTCAGGGTGATAATCCCATATGTGAAGTCAAGCAGAAGCACCTGTAACATGTCGGTCTGACCCGAGTATTATTTAATAAGAAAATAATAAACGGATCAGTCTAGCTATAAATATCAGATAAAATGATATAGAATAAGAGATATGACATAAACATATGATAACCATAAAGCTATACTGTAATAAGTATGTAATTGAAAATCAACAAGAGATTAATCAATATCACAAGAATCTTCCCAAAGATAAAAAGGGATGTCATACTCTTTATTTATGTTCACCAAACCATAAATATTGACAATAATATCAATGCCAATCACAAAAGTTAATGACACACAAATTCACCAATGCACAAATATTGATAAAACTTATCAATGTAAATCACGAAAATTGGTGAAAACACGTATTCCAGAGATCATCAATGGAAATCCAGAAAGCACAAAAGGGGGAGGCCTATCACAAAACGGGAGCATGAGAACTCACCAACACGAGTATCACAAAATGGAACGCTATTCCATGGTTGCTAACCATTAATTTTGAGTCGAAACTCCACAAAACGGCCCGAAGACCATGGGTCGCTACCCTACCAAATTGAGCCGAAGCTCCACAGAAACGGGGTTTAGTCTCCCTCATAGACAAAAAGACATCGCACAATTGCTAGTCTAAATCAAAAAAATGATCATCAACGATCATCAAGAAGTGTCAATTACAGTAGTAAATATATAACCTTAGCTTCATGTCCCATAACCACTAGCTTAACTTAAATATTTACGAACAAATTGTAGATCTCCACTCGAAAATTGTCACAAGAGATTCAATCGAACAAGTCCAAGAATTAACCGGCGAAGTAAATGCAAGTGTTTCATACCATTTGCTTTACTAAGCCGTTAAATTAGATTTCTCGTATGAGTGAGACGAAGTGACAAATCACAAAAATGAATGTAGAAACAATAAATCACAAAAATTCACATTCGAAGACGTGAATACAATCCAAAGAATTCTATTCCAAATTCATCAAAGTGGAAATACCCTTGCGACCTAACAGCCACGACTTACGACTTAATATAAGTCAACACAAGAAATCAGCGGCTCAAGAAATAGCACACGGCCTAACAGAGCAGCTTAACATGGCACGACCTAAGGCATGGCGCGACCTAAGGCATGGCGCGACCTAAAGCATGGCGCGACCTAACATGGTTGCGTGATAGCAGGTGCGACTTAACATGGTTGAGCGACCTATGGGTGGAACGACCTAATGGCCGTGCGCGCGACCTAACAGAACAAGCAACATAACATGGTCGAGCGACCTAGGGGGAAAACAACCTAATGAGCTAACGGCACAACGTGGCCGAGCGAACTAAGGGGTTGCGACCCAAGTGGTTGCAAGATAAGGCAGGCCGACCTAAGTAGTGTGACCAAGTGGCACAACCTAGACGAGCGACCTAATATATAGCCGAGCGACCTAAGAGCTCGCGGCTTAAGGAGGTAAGCGGCCTAACACGAAATGACCTAAGGCGTGTGAGAAGGCCGAGCGACCTAACGACCTAAGGGATAAAAGAAGGCCCGAGCGACCTAATGACCTAAGGGGTACAAGGCCGAGCAATGACCTAACGACCTGAAGGATACAAGGCCGAGCAACGACCTATAGAGGAGCGACCTAAATGCAGGCCGACCTAATCTGCAGGCCAAGAATCATCCATGTGCAGGCCAAGCGACCTAGGGGTTTGAAGTGCAAAAACTCTCCCAGTTTGCAACCGATCGAGCACGGATGCTAGGGGATTATGCCCATAGGCTACTCGGTTCTATTGACTCCTCGATGCATCACCAAAAACGTGTTCAAACATCAAAGTTAGGAATTTTTTAAAGATTTGAACCCAAAACACTAAAAATTGGGATTTTCACCAATTCAATCCAAACCACAAGCAAATGCACATGAATAAGTGTTAGGAATTCATACCCAACAATCAAAGATAGTTATAGAAAAGATGTGAGATAATATCTCACCTTTACACAAAATCAATGAAGAAGAAGCTTGAGAGCAAAGGAAGAATCAATGGCTTTTCTTTGAATTTGGAGTTGGATGTTGGATTTGCAAATGAACTTGAGCTTGGAGTTTTAATTTCTCATTCCTTCCACCATTTTTTATGAAGCTTGAGTGTTAGAAAATGAAAGTAAAGTTATGAAGGGAAGGGGGTTGAGCTAGAGTTAATAGTTTAGACTAATAGGCTAAACCAAACCCAAAGCCCAAAGTGAAAAAGTGACAAAATTCCACTAACTCCAAACATATCAAAGTTTATACTCAAAAAGATCGTAAACGGTGTTTTGGACCCAATGGAAGTGGTTCCGAGTCCTAATTCGACCGTATGCAAAAAGTAACTTTTCGGAATAAAACCCGACTAACGATAAAATATTAAAATAAAATATTTAAATAAAATATTTAAATATTCAATCGTAAAATATGCGGGTTGTTACAGACTCCCCTCTTTAAAGAAATTGCATCCTCGCAATATTTAAGAAGAAAATATAAGGTAACAACCATGAAAGCATATCAACACAGAATAAATTTGAAATAAGAAATTCACCTCAAAGAGCACGGGAAAGTAAGTCTGGATGTGTTCGCTCGATGAACTCTCTAGATTCCCAAGAGCAATCCTTAGGAATTGAGGACCATTGGACTTTAAGAAGCGGAACATCTTTATTTTGAAGGCGCTTGACCTCTGAAGCGATAATACGAATAGGATGTTGCTCATAAGTTAAATTAGGTTAAATTTCAATTTCTTCCACAACACCGGGCTCAAGAATAGAATCGGAATCATGAAGGCACTTCCGTAATTGATAAACGTGAAACATGTCATGAATAGTGGAAAACTGAGCCGGTAATAAAAGGCGATAAGCCACGGAACCAATACGTTCGGTGATAGGAAATGGCCCAATATATCGAGGCGCTAATTTTCCCGATCGACTGAAACGTACAACACCCTTCATAGGTGAAACACAAATAAACACAAGATCTCCCACAGAAAATTCTAATTTCCTTCTCCGGTTATCGGCATAGGATCTTTGCCTACTCTGGGCCTCTTCCATCCTATGACGAATAAGGTCAATCTTCTCTACGGAATCACGAATAAAATCTAGACCTAAAACCTGCTTCTCACCGGCCTCAAGCCAACAAGAAGGAGATCGGCATGGCCTTCCATATAGTGCCTCGAAAGGTGCCATACCAATACTAGATTGGAAGCTATTATTATAGGAAAACTCAACACAAGAAATATGATCTTCCCGACTTCCATCAAAATCTAGAACACATGCACAAAGAAGATCTTCAAGAGTTTGATTCACACGCTCAGTTTGTCCATTGGACTGGGGATGATAAGCGGTGCTAAAATTAAGCTTTGTTCCCAAAGCTTTTTGAAGACTCTTCCAAAATCCACTAGTAAACAATGGATCATGATCACTAACAATAGAAGTAGGAACTCCATGCAATTTAACAATTTCTTTGATAAAGAGTTTGGCCAAAAGGGGAATGGTTCGATTAGACCGAACGGGAATAAAATGGGCGGATTTAGTAAGTCTATCAACTATCACCCATAAGCTATCATGACCCGAATGAGAACGGGGAAGGCCGTCTATAAAATCCATGGAAATTTGGTCCCACTTCCAAATTAGAATTTCTAAAGGTTACAATAACCCACCGGGCCTTTGGTGTTCGGCCTTAATGAGTTGGCAAGTCATGCAACACTTAACAAAGTTAGCAATATCAGACTTCATTCCCACCCAATAGTAAAGTCGCTTCATGTCCGCGTACATTTTACTAATACCGGGATGAATGGTAAATTTAGAACGATGAGAATCTTCTAAAATGTCTTTACGAAGATTACTAATATTTGGCACGATAAGTCTACCAAATTTTCAAATGCCGCCACGAGAATCAATATCAAAGTCTTTCAAACCTTCAATATCAATTTTATCCCTAAAATTTTGGCCAAGAAGAGCCAATTCGGGATCTAGCTTTTGAGCTTCAAGAATGCGGTCTAAAAGAGAAGGATGAGCCTCAAGGCTACATAAAACAAGAGATGAACATAAATCGGAAACACGATCTCGAATCTCACAAGTGGATAGAATTCCGAGATCATTCCATTTGGATATCATCATAGAAACAACCGCTTGTTGCTTACGACTAAGTGCATCCGCAACACGATTTCCCTTTCCGAGGGTATAAAGAATATCAAGATCATAAGCTGCCAGAAATTCAAGCCAACGTTGTTGACGCAAATTAAGTTCCTTTTGAGAAAATAGATACTTCAAAGATTTATGATCGGTGTAAAGAATAAATTTTTCTCCCAAAAGATAATGACGCCAAATACGAAGGACAAAAACAATAGCCGCGAGCTCAAAATCATGAGTGGCATATCTAGTCTCAGCAGGCTTCAATTGCCTTGATGCATAAGCAATAACACGTTCTCTTTGCATAAGAACGACACCTAAACCAACGCGATTAGCATCGGTATAAATAATAAAATCTTGGTTTCCCTCGGGAATCACAAGAATAGGAGCATCGGAAAGGAGTTCTTTTAATTTCTGAAAAGAAGCTTCACATTTGTCCGACCAAATGTATTTAACTCCCTTCTTTTTCAAAATAGTAAGAGGCACGAAAATTTTGGAAAAGTCCTTTATGAAACGGCGGTAATAACATGCCAATCCAAGAAAACTACGGATCTCTGTCACACTCTCCGGCCTCTTCCAATTTTGAATTGCTTCAATCTTTGAAGGATCCACGGAAATTCCAGATTTGGACCGAGAAACTTCACACGAGGTTGCCAAAAGTGGCATTTATAAAATTTTGCTTTCAATTGATTGCTCCTAAGAGTTTCCAACACAATCCGAAGATGCTTTTCATGCTCCTCCTCGGTTTTTGAATACACAAGAATATCATCAATAAAGATGAGAACAAACCGATCGAGGAAGTCTTTGAAAACTCTATTCATAAGGTCAACGAAATAAGCCGGATCATTCGTTAAACCAAATGGCATAACAAGCCATTCATAAGATCCATAACGAGTATGGAACGATGTCAAAGGAATACTATCTTTTGCAATACGAAGATGATGAAAACCGGTAGCTAAGTCTAATTGTGAAAAGACTCTAGCACCACTAAGTTGATCGAATAGATCATCAATCCGAGGTAAAGGATATTTATTTTTGATAGTAAGATCATTAAGCTTGCGGTAGTCAACGCAAGCCTAAGTGTACCATCAGATTTCTTCACAAAAATAGCCGAAGCTCCCCAAGGCGAGGAACTAGAGCGAATAAATTGCTTCATCTCCAATTCGGACAGTTGTTTGCGCATCTCCTCATTTTCTTTATTGGACATACGATAAGGAGGACGAGTGACAGGTTGAGCTCCGGGGATAAGATTAATTCTGAACTCAATTGCTCGCTTAGGTGGTAATCCTAAAACGGGCTCAAATATGTTGGGAAATTCACAAACAACGTGAATAAGAGAAATAATATCCTCCTCATCATCATTATCGTCATCATAAGGATTTAAAGAATATAAAGATGCAACTAAGCTGGAATCTGAATCTTTAAGGTCAATAGAAATCTGCTTAACAGATTGAGGATGTCGAAGATGAATAGTCCGCTCAGGATATAAGATTTGGGCTTCATAGCGGTTAAGCCAATCCATTCCCAAAATCATTCCAAAGCCTAAGTAGCGCATAACATGCAAATCGACTCGGAAAGAAAAATCACACAAAATAATCTCGACATCTTTCCACAATAAACTGATTGTTGCGGATCCACCAACTAGATTCGCAATTCTCAAAGAAGTCATTAAACACAAAACATCTAAAGAAAAAGTATCAACAAGTTCTTTTGAAATAAAAGAATGGGATGCACCCGTATCAAAAAGAACTCAAATAGGATGATCACGAAATAAAATAATGCCATCAAGAATAGAATGAGAAATACCTTTACCACGAGATGTGTTTCCAGGGGCTTGAGCAACATTAAGCTTTCCCTCCTTCCTATTTTGAAGTTTGGGACAAGAAGATAAATAATGATTCGGGCTTTTGCAATAGCGACAAGCACGAGGCTTTGAACACTTGTTCGCATAATGGTCCTTAGAACCACAGTTGTAGCATTGCCCACTACTTGAGGTAGAAGTCTTAGTTGCCGGAGAGGCTTGCTTCCCTTTCTTATTGTTGGGCTAAGGACCTCTGAGCTTATTAGGCCTTTTCTTGTTGTTGAAGTTTGGTTTGGCACTCATAACTTCAACATCACTCTCCCTATATGCCTCTTCAAGACGAAGAGCGATATCAACGCGTTGATCAAAAGAAAGTTCTAATTTTAGAAGTAATGGCTTCTTGAGATTTTTATTCAATCCATAGACAAACCTTTGGTTCTTCTTCAATGGGGTGTTTATGTACTCGACCCCATATTTAGAAAGTGACTCATATGATGCGACATAGTGTATCACAGAGGATTCACCTTGAATAAGGTCAAAGAAATGGCGAGCCAAAGTCACCTTCTCAGCTTCTGGCACAAATTTTAATTCGAAGCATTCCCGTAACTTCTCCCAAGTAAGATCCTCTTCATTTATTTCAGAAATCAGAAGCTCATACCAATCTAATGCTCTTTCTTGGAGCATACTAGAGGCCACCTGAACACGGTGAAGATCAATAAGATTCATGCGAGAAAAGATTCGATCGCACGTTCTCAGCAAGCCTGGACCTCAATAATAGTTTCAGAACCTTTGAATGGCTTCCCACCCAAATTGGTATAATCGCTGCACAAACGTGCAAATCCAGATCTAGGATGAGTAGACTCCGGATTAGATCCGGCTGCTTGAGCATTCCTTACTAAATCAAGAAGCTGCTGGGCAGACATAAATACTCCATCTTGGGGAGTAGCACGAGATTGACCGGCACTGGGACGGCCAGGTCTAACCATTTCTCTTCCTTTTTGAAAGAAAGAAAGAAGAAGGATAAGGTTATTCACCAAATGAATATCAAGAAATCTTGATAGATAAACAAGGAATCATAAAGAAAATAGGATGAATCGGTACGAAGACTCGAATTAAATCCTAAAGCACGACTTCTAAGATGGACTTAGGACGATGATCCTTGCTAGATTATTCTACATTGTTCCGATGTTTGGCTCTGATACTAAGCTGTGACGCCCCACCTCTATACCCACGCTAGCCAAGGACACTACGGGGTAATGCCGTCAACTAGGGCGGAGAATAAGGCTATTGAGGAGCGACCCTCCGCGTAATTGCTTTGTGCGAGCACCGATATGTCAGATAGTACAACATGCATTTGGTTTAAGGAGGAAATCCGACAAACTGATACAAACTCAAAGCTACTACACAGTGGTTATATATATTCATCGGAAACAAATATAGAAATAAACATAACACAAATCAGTCACAAACATCCATATCACAAAGCGGAAATAGATATGAATATATAACACATGAAAGTGTACATCAGAGTAGTGGTCAAACAAGATCCCCAATGTCACAAAAGAATAGCTACAAGTGCTAGACAAAAGAATATGGGTACATAAATGAGTCTATATCTCAAATGTATACAACAAAAACTACTAATCTATGTAGTAAGCCAAAAGTCAGGGTGATAATCCCATATGTGAAGTCAAGCAGAAGCACCTGTAACATCTCGGTCTGACCCGAGTATTATTTAATAAGAAAATAATAAACGGATCAGTCTAGCTATAAATATCAGATAAAATGATATAGAATAAGAGATATGACATAAACATATGATAACCATAAAGCCATACTGTAATAAGTATGTAATTGAAAATCAACAAGAGATTAATCAATATCACAAGAATCTTCTCAAAGATAAAAAGGGATGTCATACTCTTTGTTTATATTCACAAAACCATAAATATTGACAATAATATCAATGCCAATCACAAAAGTTAATGACACATAAATTCACCAATGCACAAATATTGATAAAACTTATCAATGTAAATCACGAAAATTGGTGAAAACACAAATTCCAAAAATCACCAATGGAAATCCAGAAAGCACAAAAAGGGGGGAGGCCTATCACAAAACGGGAGCATGAGAACTCACCAACACGTGTATCACAAAATGGAATGCTATTCCATGGTTGCTAACCATTAATTTTGAGCCGAAACTCCACAAAACGGCCCGAAGACCATGGGTCGCTACCCCACCAAATTGAGCCGAAGCTCCAAAGAAACAGGGTTTAGTCTCCCTAGTAGACAAAAAGACATCGCACAATTGCTAGTCTAAATCACAAAAATGATCATCAACGATCATCAAGAAGTGTCAATTACAGTAAGCTAGTAAATATATAAGCTTAGCTTCATGTCCCATAACCACTAGCTTAACTTAAATATTTACGAACAAATTGTAGATCTCCACTCGAAAATTGTCACAAGAGATTCAATCGAACAAGTCCAAGAATTAATCGACGAAATAAATGCAAGCGTTTCATACCATTTGTTTTACTAAGCCATTTAATTAGATTTCTCGTACAAGTGAGATGAAGTGACAAATCACAAAAATGATTGTAGAAATAATAAATCACAAAAATTCACATTCGAAGACGTGAATACAATCCAAAGAATTCAATCCAAATTCATCAAAGTGGAAATACCCTTGCGACTTAACAGCCACGACTTACGACTTAATATAAGTCAACACAAGAAATCAGCAGCTCAAGAAATAGCACACAGCCTAACAGAGCAACTTAACATGGCGCGACCTAAGGCATGGCACGACCTAAGGCATGGCGCGACCTAAAGCATGGCGCGACCTAACATGGTTGCGAGATAGCAGGTGCGACTTAACATGGTTGAGCGACCTATGGGTGGAACGACCTAATGGCCGAGCGCGCGCCCTAACAAAACAAGCAACATAACATGGTCGAGCGACCTACGGGGAAAACGACCTAATGAGCTAACGGCATAACGTGGCCGAGCGACCTAAGGGGTTGCGGCCTAAATGGTTGCAAGATAAGGCAGGCCGACCTAAGTAGTGCGACTAAGTGGCGCGACCTAGACGAGCGACCTAATATATAGCCGAGCGACCTAAGAGCTCGCGGCTTAAGGAGGTAAGCGGCCTAACACGAAATGACCTAAGGCGTGTGGGAAGGCCGAGCGACCTAACGACCTAAGGGGTAAAAGAAGTCCCGAGAGACCTAACGACCTAAGGGGTACAAGGCCGAGCAACGACCTAACAACCTAAAGGATACAAGGCCGAGCAACGACCTAAGCATAGCGCGACCTATAGGGGAGCGACTTAAATGCAGACCGACCTAATCTGCAGGCCGAGAATCATCCATGTGCAGGCCGAGCGACCTAGGGGTTTGAAGTGCAAAAACTCTCCCAATTTGCAACCGATCGAGCACGGACGCTAGGAGATTATGCCCATAGGCTACCCGGTCCTATTGGCTCCTCGATGCATCACAAAAAACGTGTTCAAACATCAAACTTAGGATTTTTTTTAAAGATTTGAACCCAAAACACTAAAAATTAGGATTTTCACCAATTCAATCGAAACCACAAGCAAATGCACATAAATAAGTGTTAGGAATTCATACGCAAAAAATGAAGATAGTTATAGACAAAGATGTGAGATAAAAAATCTCACCTTTACATAAAATCAACGAAGAAAAAGCTTGAGATCAAAGGAAGAATCAATGGCTTCTCTTTGAATTTGGAGTTGGATGATGGATTTGCAAATGAACTTGAGCTTGGAGTTTTAATTTCCCATTCCTTCCTCCATTTTTGATGAAGCTTGAGTGTTAGGAAATGAAAGTAAAGTTATGAAGGGAAGGGGGTTGAGCTAGAGTTAATAGTTTAGACTAATGGGCTAAACCAAACCCAAAGCCCAAAGTGAAAAA
This sequence comes from Allium cepa, assembly GCA_030765085.1. Classification (NCBI taxonomy): domain Eukaryota; kingdom Viridiplantae; phylum Streptophyta; class Magnoliopsida; order Asparagales; family Amaryllidaceae; genus Allium; species Allium cepa. Next base: position 662,588,635 of record CM060934.1, on the reverse strand, counting down.
GTGACAAAATTCCACTAACTCCAAACATATCAAAGTTTATACTCAAAAAGATCGCAAATGGTGTTTTGGACCCAATGGAAGTGGTTCCGAGTCCTAATTCGACCGTATGCAAAAAATAACTTTTTGGACTAAAACCCGACTAATGACAAAATATTTAAATAAAATATTTAAATATTCAATCGTAAAATATGCAGGTTGTTACAAACGGCCTCTACGGGCTCCCAAATTCCAAAAGAAAACAAAAGCCAAGTGGCTAGATCCAAAAACCCAATCAAATTTCACAGAAATTTAAACACGTACCTTTTTGGTCGGGTAATTCTAATTTATCTTCTGAAATCAAAACCAATTCTCTTTTCCCTTTATATTACCTGCATACGCTGCTTAGCACTAATATCCAATCACAACTTTCAAAACATTTTATCGACTTCCTCACAAAATGTCAATATCTATTCATCCTAAATATTTGTAGTATCAATTTTTTCATTTAAGAATTCATTATTCCTTTCTTAAGTTTGTATAAGCATTTAATATGTTTCTTATATTTATTTTCACCTTACCACTTCAGTTTATATCTACTCATATTCAATTTTGTTCTCCATTTCCATATGAATTCAATTTATTTTCAATTTCTGAATATTTGAATTTTATTTTCCATTTATAACTAATTCATGTCATTATTTTAAATTGGCTCCATTCACTAATTTATTTAAATTTTCAGTTTGAATACGTCTGTCGTTAACAAAATTTTCCAAAAATTTTCTAACTCCCAAAATTTTTGAAAATTTTTGGCAGAGTCCCCTTTGTACGGAGGAGCTTTTGCAATTTGACAAAAGATATAAATATATATACATCGATCCGCACGGTCGGAAAAACCAAAAACAGTTCATATTTCCTATTTTTGTTGCGTAGGCGTACCTTATTAGCATTTAAGCAAGCAACTTATAATTTTAGCAATTAGCGTGCCCAAAATCCAGCCAAACGGCTTCCAGGTACCTGTACTTACTCAATTTAAACATGTAAGTGCCACATATATATAAAGTTTATCAATATTTCACTTATTTGCAATAGTTAAACACATGAATTCCAAAAGAAATGCACACCAAACATTTTTCGTAAGCAATTTATATAGTTTTCATACTAATTCAACTGTTTCAATTAATTTATAAACCATTTCATTAAATTTGAATGGTTTTCAATCCATTCGTATACAACTTCATTCAATTTAAATGGCTTAAAACTCAATCGCTTACATCCAATTCATTTTTAATTTTAAACAAACCCATATTACTCCAATTGATTTAAAAATCAATTTATTTACTTGCAACGTTTAATAGAATTTTATTTTCTTCTATTTTCGTCGAACGACCAATTTTTCTCATGAAAATTGGTAATATTCATTCAAGTAAATAACCACTTAAGCCGATGTCCATTTTAAATTGATTTCAACTCAGTTTATTATTTAATTCCTTCTATTTTAATTCATTTACAACCATTTTATTTGGCTCGACACATTCCATTTCAATTTTATTCACAACCCATTTATTTGCATTTCATTTAAAACCATTCTATTTTCTTATTGACTCCAAGTTATTTCAATCCCTTAACAATTTAAATGGTTTACAATTATTTATTTAAGCATTTCATTTCCTTAAATATTATCTATACCTCACCAAATCTTATTTCGATTCAAATTTATTTCCACTTGATTTAAATCCAACTCAATATCATTAAACTTAGTTTAAGTTGAATTCAATTCAACTCTCCTCCATCTATTCAGCTTAAGTCAACTTACTTCAATTTATTCAAATTTTATACATAAGCTCATTTTCATTTTACAAGTAATTTTTTTTCTTCTCTATTCAACTTAAATCTATTTCAATTAAATATCATTTTAAATTTACAATTTCATTTGATTTTTATTTATTCCATCCATTTATTTATTCAATATAATTAGTTTATCCACTCAATCCATTATGAATTTTCATTTCCTTACTCAATTCATCCGAAATTATTTTATTAATAACCAGGCCATTTCCAATGTATTTCTACTTATTCGGATTTTATTTGCAATTCAAACCATCACCCTTTTAATCCAATTTCATTTGTATTCGATGCATTTTCGATTATATTTAATTTGCTACACCTCAAGTCAAATTTTAATTAATAACTCAAATTCTGATTCCACTATCCGTTTTTAATTTACCATCCACTTTTATGAACTCACAATTCAATTTCATTTACTTTACTAACAATTCAAGTCGAATTTAATTTATATCCTGAGTCTTATTTCAAACTTCATTATTAACTCACAATTCAGCTTTTATTTAACTACATTGGGTTCTCATTTCATATTTCATTATCTAATTTATTATCTAAATAGTTTTTCCCCAATTTATAATCCAGAACTTGATTTTAATCTCAAAGTCTCCTCATTAAATTTTCTTAAGTTTAATTTATTTTATAATTCAAGTTTTGAATTTTTCGTTTTATTTTTCAATTCATCAAAAATATTTATTTTGGCTTTTCTATCCCAATTTTCAATTTTATAAGTCACAACTTATTATTTTACACATTTCCATTCATTCTAGGCTTGAATATATTCATCTTTTATTTTTAACTCAAGATTCACGCTTATTTATAGCTCAAGCATATTTTTATTTCCATGGATTTCTAATTCTTTTGTAAGTTATTCCAATTCATCCCATTCAATAATTCAATTGAATTTTTATTCCAATTCAATTTTATTTTAACTCAGATTTACTTAACTCAATTCGATTTCAACTTAATTCGAATACAACTGGATATTATTTTCGGCCTTTTCAATTAATTTCAATCCAGTTGAATTTTTATTCCCCAATCCAAGTTAATTTCATTTTTAACCTTCACTTTAAATTTAAATTTCCAACATTCAAAGCTTATATTTCCTTCCTGATTTAAAAATCATCTCAATTTATAAGCTTACAACTTATCTCATCAGGATTTTTAAGCACCCGACTTTTTGGTTTCAAATCATTTGAAATCTCCAACATCTTAAATTACACTTCTCAAATATTTAAACCAATCCCGGTTTTTATCCCCAACAAATTTTCTTTGAAATTTTCAAAAACAACTAGCCTTTCTGAACAAATCAATTTTTGGCAGCAATCCGTCACTTAGAAACTCGAAAATGAATACTGATGATGCTGCTCAGTCATCACCAGGATTATTTTCCAGCGACTGAAGTGAGCTCAATGCTATATCCCTTTTTAAAATTTATTTGAAACAGTTTCCTTTCAGAAATACCCCAAAATAACAATGCTATTATTTATCTTCAAAATACTTCCAAATCTCCAGGATTTAAATTTCGAAATCCTACTTAAATCAATTTTAACTATAATTCATTAATATACATTTCCATTTGTTTATATTTCAATTTATAAATTACATTTATAATTCATATTTATAAATTTCATTTTATAATGAATTTATTTCCTTAACCTTTGGTTATATTTCCAATTTCTAGTTAAATTTTCCATACAGTAAGGATAATAATTTAAATATCATTATTTCTAACATCCAAGCAACCATATATTAGCTAAATAGTTTAAGAAAAACTTTTCCTTATACCAAAATATATTTTTGGGTAAAATTATTTCATTCACCCACATTTAAAACAATACCGTGTCAGTTTTTCTATTCAAGTGTTTAGAAACCCCTTTGATACAGTTGTCCAGATTGTGCCGACGAAGGTTCATATGCCACTAAATAAACCAATCAACACAGTATTAAAACAATTTATATTCACTAACAAATACGCGCTCATATATATTAATATGCTCAAACCCATTCTAGAGTACTACGGACTCTAATTTAAATGAGTAACTCTCACCGGAGCCAAGGTTATCACTAACCTGGATCTGATACCAAGTGTAACGGTCTAGGCTTTTCAACCATCGACAGCGGCCACAACTGGTAGGCTTTTCAACCATCCCAGCTCCACCACGGGTTTGCTTTTACGGCCAGCCTCTCGACTCGCAACCAACCCCCCCGGGGACATGTAGGGGTAAGAGTCTCCTGTTCGCCACCAAACGCGAAGCGAGAACCCCCTATCATGCTGTAATATAGCAAACTCGATCTCGGTCTCTTCGAAACGATCAATGCATTTGGCCAATATTGATAGTCGGTTATTTAACTATCAATTAACATTCACAACATCCATCCAAATATAAATAATTTTCCAAATTATTTATTAACCTCAAAAATATCTTCACAAGATATTATTTCCACTTTCAAACCCTTTGAAAACAGTTTCAAACCATCTTTCTTTTTCAGAATAACTTTTCCAAGTATTTTCTATCTCCTCTGAAAGCACCAAGCACAAAACTTTAGATTTTAAAATAATTTAAAACGCTTTACTTTGAAATATACTTTAAAACATTTAGGTTAAAACTACTTCAATAATTTGTTAAAAATACGTACTATATGAATATTTGAAAATAAGGTTACTTAATAAAATATAAAACTAGATTTACACTTTTAAAAATGAAATACTAAGTCACTCTTTAAGTAATTACTACCATAATAGATTAAAAGGAAATACTTACTTTAGAATTTTAATGTTAGAAATAATAAATATTCCAAAACTCGCTTTTTAAAACAACTTTAAAACTTTAATTTATATTTAAAAATTTACTTTGAAAACGTACTTGGTTACCCAGGGCGAATTTCCAATCTCAATCACTTAAATCAATTTTCCAAATTGATTCCCAATTTATTTCCTTTGAAATAAATTTCTTTACTTTCTCAGTGCATTTCAAAATTCATTAATTATGGACTTTATTATTATTATTTTCCGTTTGATTTTAAAATTTTTTTTACTAAAATATACAAATTTCAGTTTTTTTTTCCGATTTCTTCTTAATTCCTTTCAAAATTTAAATCTTAAATTTAAATTGAATGTTTCGTTCTTTTAAATGATAATATTGAAGTTTAAAATTCATTAACTTCCTGTTTATTCAAAAATTCCTTTCCATATCCGTAATTTATTAATTAGCATTTTGGAACCACTAATATTCTTATCCAATTCATCTTAATTTATTTACATTCTTTATAATTATTTTCTTAAAAGTTCACTCCTTTGTTTCTTTTCAAAGTCCAATTCTATATATTTAGATAAATCAAAGTACCGAAATATTCAAGCAGACTATAGCATTCAATATTCCTAATATAATTCATCATAGAATATCCAATAATCACACAGAGAACAATGAATAATTTAAGTAAGTGTTGAGGAATCCAATTGGATCCCTCCTACCTGTTTTCCCTACATCCACAAATGTTAGCACAACATAAAATACCAATTCTAAAATATACCATACTATAACACATCAATCAATTCAACCATTCAAACAATTATTTAAATTTAATCATTTAAATTTAAATTTAAATTCAGCTGAGTGGGATTAACTCACCTTGGATTTTCATTTGCAACCCACTTCAATGTTGCCTTGGATTCGTTGATGTTTGACCTTAAATAAACAATTTATATAATTTATTAATATTCGAAATAATCGAATACTCAATTTCCATTATAGTAATTTTTTTATAATTTAATTAATATTTTAATTAATATTTTAATTATTAAACTAATGAATTGGTTTAAACAAATTTCCTTCGATAAATTTATTCAACTACAAAATTTGATTTAAAACTAAATTTTCTTTACAAAATTTATTTTAGTAACCATAGCATCTTAAAAATAATAAATTCCATACAAAAGTCTTTTTATCTTGCTATTAATTTCGGATTCTTATATTTTCTAAAATCATATACACATACATATTTTACAATAAATTACAAGACGATAAATTTCCTTACTTCAGAACATTATATATATATATATATAACTCTTATTTTTTTTCCAAAACCCTGTATATGTATTTTTTCTATTTATCTAAATATGTTAAAATCAAATTAAGATTGACTTAAAAATAAGAATAAAAATTAAAACTTCTTAATCAAATTTCCTTTCTTTCTTCTTTGTTGTATATATACAGTAGAAATTTTCTATACTGTTTTAAATTTTTTAACATATATATATATATATATATAAAGAAATAAAAATCTGGGTTTAAAATTCCTATATTTGTATATACATATTAGATTTAAACTTGAAATAAATTATGTAAATATACCTCTGCAATGCCTAAACCATTGCCTCACGACCTAGATGTCGCGACCCCTCCACGGCCTCGTGCTCGCGAGTTCAGGCTCCTATGCCAGTGGCGAACAGGGCTTCAAATTGAAACTCCACCTCGCGGAACCCCATCCCACTCGATTCGAGTACGCGATGCCACCAAAACCCTAACCCTTAATTGCGACCAACGCTGTCGTGCCCAAGTCGTAGTTGACATTGAAGCCTCATTGTCTACATCACTTGTACAATCGAGACTCCACTGTGCACGCGATGCTATCGTGCGCGCGCGATGCTTCACGTAGATCTAAAATCGAACAGATCGACTTCAACGCCACAACAATCGAGTCCTCGCCGAACCCTAGTTATCGAGCGTGAGGAAACTTGAGGGAGAGAGAGAGAGCGCGCGTCCACGAGCAAAGAAAACGAATTCGATTTGCTGTCAGTTGAAAAGGGCTCGCGATCCTCGTTTGCCATTATCCCCTTTATTTTGCCATTTTTTTTCGACGTCTTAATTTTTTTTCTTTTGTTACTGGAAAGGAAATGGTCTCGTATCAGAAATAAAGAAGGATGAAGAATCGTATTCGGAAAGCCAAAGGAAGCGTGCACTGATCAACAAACAACAGTAATTTCGAAATGACAAGAAAAAGTTTCGATATGAAATAATTCAACTAAGGACGGCCAGGATATAAATATTTTAAATTAAATTCAGATTCAAATTCAAAAGCAACCTAAAATTCCAAACTCCTATCAAGGCGTGCCGCCAGGCGTTTATAATGTTATACCCCTATTCCAAACTCAATGAAAAAAGTTTCGAGTTCTAATTCGATCGTATGGAGAAGTTAGCTTTCTGGGTTCAGTTATAATATTAAATTTTCGATATAAAGTTTCAGTGCATTTATATATCGTATGCTCACACAACAACTTCGATCACTACGAAATTTGAAATCCGATAATAATACAATATTGTGGACCCAATGGAACTGGTTTCATTGGATTCCGAGACTGTGCCTCGGAAGGCTATTTTTAAATTCAAATTAAACGATGAAATTTCAAAACCAAACAAATCATTGTTAAATCCAATTTTACAACTTCTATTATCCTCAGTATTATCAATATAAATTTTATAAGCCTCTAAATTAATTTTAACTGGCTTAAAATTCTAGATTCAACAATTTACCCAACTTCAAATTATTTAATTCAATAATTTAATTATCAAATAAATAGTGATATTTGAATTCAAGTTAAAAATTACTTTTAAATATTTAAAATTTATTAAATATTCTAATTTTAAATGCTCAAAAATTCTAAGTCGTCACAGAATTCTGTTAAGAAACGAAAGAGACATGCCATTTTGAAGTTGGACTTTGTATCTGAAACTATGTACATAAATTCATCACTTTCGTTTGCTGTTTAGGCCTACTGCACTCCCTTACTCCATAATGTATAACATCCTAAAATTTTGTTATTTTTTATTTTGAATATTTAATTTATTTTAAACATTTATATAATTGGTGTTTAAAAAATACAAATAACTTATATTCAAATATGGGTATTATTTAAATTTTTGAATTGAGAATTAAATATTTGGGATGTGAATTAAAAATTAATTAAATGGATTCAATAACCTTATTTAACTCCTTTTAATAAATAAATAACAATGGTAAATTCAATTTTTAATGTATTTACAATAATAAATGGTTCAAAAAAATAACAAGGGAATCAATTGTTAATAAAACGACTTAACTTTTATCATGGTATTTTTAATGAATTTACTGGATTTTTCCACAATTCTTAATCTGGAAATTTTTTAAAATTACAATTTGATAATTTTTCGATAAATGGTGGTACTTTTGGAATTTCATATAATAAATTAGTCTATGCATTTTATTTTTGATTTGAGATTGTGTTGCCATTTGATGCATGATCATATTTTTATTTATGTCGTTTGTGGTTAGTACACGAACAGAATATTTTGTAGCGGAGTATGGTAAATATTTCTTTGATAAACTTTTTATATAAATTCAAATTCAAATTTTCAACTTGCATTTATGGTGATTTGATTTGAATTGGATATGTTGCTTAAGAATATTGTTTAACTTGGAAAATTTTGATTATCTTATGGATAAAGGAGTGTATTTGATGTGAGGTAAGAGAATTTGGTTAATATAAAAACAAGTCAAAATTTACATCCCTTTTGTTATCTTTCCCTCTTTCCTATTCCTGTTTCCATCCTCTCGTTTACGTTTTCCATTTATAGTAATAAAAACAACCAATCTCCATTTAAATTTCACAAAAAAAATATATCAATACTTAATGAAAAATTACAAAGATGGATTATTTGAACTAGTTTGGTCAGTGGCATCAAATCTATATGCTAGAAGACACTTGCGGCGATTAGGGGCTATAATTAACAGTTTGATCTGAGCCAGGGTTAGCCTCCTAGACCGATATAGATAGATTTTTGGTCGATTGGAGCTTGGTGCTGGGAATTTGGTTAAAAGCGGGTTGATTTGGCATAGGTGAATGAGACATCGATCGAGATTTTCATAACCCGATCTGGTGTTTTCATGAGTGGACTATTATAGATTGCATAATGTTCGAGGATGATAGGTCTAAGGTGATTGTATTGGTCAGGTGAAGATCGTAGAGAGTATTTCAATGATGAAGTCGGTTCATGAAATCGTTGAGAGATGCTCGATGTCAGTGATTGAGCATGCACGACCATGGCTTTATATTTGTGTTTCTTATACAGGATGTTGGATTTCATTTTAGGAAGAAGGGTGTACTGTAATTAGGGTAATAATAATTATAAAGTTAATTATATAATTATTTGAGGGAAAGTCTACTTGAACACAATTTGGTGACACAATTGGTGAAACAAGGGATCTCTACCATTAGATTGTCCCCTGAATTCCACCGTCCATGTAAAGACGAAAAGATTCGATGGTCCAAATCTTTTGTGTTCTCATTTGTGTCATCAATTTGTGTTCAAATAGCTCGCCCTAATCATTTGTTTCAATTACTTACCAATTGTGTAAAAGTGAATATCTTGTACAGGTCAGTTGCGCTGGACTCCTATTGTCGTTATCTTCGCGATTGAATTGGTTTGGTCGGGTTGGGCTAGTTGAATTTTTGGCTAAACTCGACCAAACTGGAATGCAAAAGCATCCACTGATATTTCGCTGAGTTTCTCGTTTTTAAATAAACTATATGATATATTTGTTGTTATAGATTGTTATTGAATGCTTGGATGATAATTGATAGTTTTCACAAAGTATAGATTAGTGACAAAATCATCCTAATTTAATATAATTTAATTACGTTTAACGTGGTTAGATTAATTATACCTCGTTTGCGTCATCTGTTTAGCAGAATAAAACCCCGTTCTGCTATAATAAAATTGAATAGATTATTCGAAACCCTACCGTATAGAATATATCACCGCTTTGTGTTTGTAAAGTAAAAATATTATTACTATTTTACTATTTGTTTTGGTTAGAATTCTCGCTTGATAGCGATGACATAAATAACCATTTTGTTGTAGGGGACACAAAGGAGAAGTTGGAGTTCTTTTTTGTAGTGAATAGGTCGCTACAAAACACTTCTGAAAAATACACATACATATGCGTGTTACGTAGTATTTACTATTATCTGCATCTTATTTATATTATTTTATTGCTTATATCGATCTTTAGTTAAAAATATTTGTGCCATACTGTTCGAATTGTGTAAATGTTATTTTTGATACTATTGGTGTAAACAACGTGATAGGGGACTCTCGCATTGTAAACAATGTGACAAAGCTTTATCTCTCACCTTAAAAACTCGGATTCTCGGTAAAGATCGGAGGGGTTTGGCTTGGAGTTCCTAAGAAACATCGTTGTTCTCATGTATATTTTTAGAGGTATATTTTTGGTAAGGGGGAGCACTCTCCTGGTCATTTGTTTGGAATTTTCCTTTTCCTTATTTGATTCAAATCTTAGAATTGTTTTCTTGATTTTCATCGAGAAGTGTTTGATGCTTTTCACTACGTTTACTTATTTTTGTCCATTCTTTAAGTTTGGATTTTGATCTCGCATGTGTACATCCTTTCTATTATTTTGATTTTTTCCATTTCGTTATATATGGAAGTTGTTCTTGTGAGGTGAAAGCTCGTTCTGCGATTAGCGGCATGGTCTCACAAAATTATCAAATGTTCAACTTATAACTTGAGTTTTCTCACGTTGGTTTTCCAGAAAAATCCGAGTGATATTTTATTATAATGCTCGAGTCAAACTGAGTATTTTTCCAGGTTGTGGTTGGTGAGACATGGAGCTTATGGAGTAGAGCTGGATGTTCACCTACCGTAATATTTTTTTCCACTATATGATATATATACCTATCAGCAATTGTAAGGTTAAAAAATTATAATTGTCTAGCTGATAAGATTTGTCTTTTTAACTCTAATGTACTTTGTATCTTGGAGTGACATAGTATACTATCTTTATTATATTATATATTACCATTTCTATGGAGATTTTGTTCCCTCTGTTTGTTCCTTTTATTCACCCCAACAATATGCTTTCCAACAATTAAATGTTCGGCACTGGAATACCATGGATGTATTTGGTGCCGACTTTCGATGGTCGAAAAAGAGGATCGTTAAAATTGGTATCAGAGCTGAAGGTTAAGCGAGAACCTTGGCTTTGGTAGGGTATGGATCATTAGAGATAAGATAATTGATACCCTAGAATGAGTTTGTGAGTATTATATATACGGGAGTGTATTTGTTATTGTTATAAAAGCGTATTATGTTATTTGGTCTATTGAGTTGTTTATAAATTCTGGTCGAGGCATGGACGGCCATAGTGTCAATAGGGATTTCTAAATGCTCGAACAAGGCAAATGGACATAATATGGATTTTCGAAAACTTGGTAAATTAAATATTTTAGCTAGGATTATATATTCTATATATATAAAGGAAAAAAATTCAAATTTATATAGTTATTTGTGTTATGTTTATTTGTTTGAAAATGAAAATATTAATTTATTATCATTCTTGGTTGATTTGACATGCTCACATAGTTTAGGAGCATTGACTATTGTTTGTTGATTGTTAAATTGTGCTCAGCTTATTTAGCAGTAGTTATCACTGATTTAAAACGAACCTCTTTTGACTCAGGTATCATAATTTAAATATAAACTGTTTGGAGAAAATTTTAAAATAAAATCATTTTTTGCAATGTTGAGTTAAAAGTAAAACTTTTGATAAAAGTTGTTTAATACAATCTAAATGGGAAGATAAGACATTTAAAGGATAAACAATTGTGAAAATTTTATTATAATAAAGGATAATTATTATAATATAAGATCATTTCGTATAAAGGCAATTTTGTATAAATTTGGGTTATAAAATGTGTTTTAAAAAGTATTTTTGAATTAAAAAACATGGTATTGATTGAAATGATTTTAAGAAGATTTTGAAAAAAAAACAAAGTTAATAGTACTCGAAAGTATTTATGAGAACAATTTTTTCAAAAGTGGAACTATATAATTATAATTAATTGATTTTATAAGTAAAAAAACAGATATAACCCGAGATATTGAAAACTTAAATCCTGATGATTTAGAAAGTTGTTTTTAAAGTTCTGGAGGAAATACTAATATTAATATTTAAAAGTCTTTATGCATAGGAATATTTTAAAAGGATTATAAAAGGGATAAGAAAGCATTGAACCCACTTCTGTCATTAGAAAATAATTCTAGTGATGACTACTGCATCATCGACGCTCATTTTCGAGTTTTTAAATGGGGGAAAGCCACCATTGTAATTTGCTATAGGTTGTTTTCGTAAAACCAGTTTTGCTTTAAACTCCAAAAGTTTGATTTGACGTGCGAAAGGGAGATATATATAAAATTATTATTTCAAAACTGATTTGAAAAAAAAGGGCATTTATCCTTAAGTTTCCTAATATAAAATTGGTTTAAAATAAAAATTATTTCGAACAATAATTTGATAAATGAAAATTTTAAACTCTTGAATAGAAAAGAGATGATTTAATAAACTCTTGAATAGAAAAGAGATAATTTAACTCAAATTTTGAAAAGGGTTAAATTTGATAGAAAGGTTTTAATAAGCGTGTTTTATTAAAAACTGTAGTTTTTTGTTTAAGCATCTAAATTGTGTAAAGTGTTTGGTGATATTGGGCCAATCTATAAATATAATTCCTTAGAATACTCTAAGGTAAAGAGGTTGAAAGGTTGGCTAAGTTTTAAGACCCATATTTTTTGGGCCTCCATTTGAATTTTGAAAAATAAAAATAAATAAATAAAAAGAAATTGATATTTTGTATGTACTCTTGATTTAGAAGAGTATTATACAAGCAAATAAAAGTGAAGTAAGCCTTTAATTTAATGTTTTATAAAGTTGTGTCCTTATAAAATGTTTATAAACTAAAGTGAAAATTATGAAATAATTCATAAATAATTTTAGTATTGAATAAAATACTATAAATGAAATATATAAGTGAAAATGAAAAGGATTTAGAAAATGATTGGTATAATTAAGAAACCAATTGAATTAAATATGTAAGATATATGTAGATCAATTTCTTCGCACAGTTCTGGATCCATCTTTCGAATATATAGCTTCGGGGTGATTCACACCAGTCCAAAAAAGGATTTCTTACTTGATTTGCATTCTCGATATGATACTAAGGTTTTCTATCGTATTATATGGCTATGTAACAACCCGGGAATTTTAACGATTTCTATAATGTAATTAACTGAATTTTTAATGAAAATAAAACAACTTAATTTGTCAATGAAAATATAATATCTGGTGCGTGCTTATTTAAACATAGCAAATAGCAGATTTTCATCAGAAAATATAAATGTTAGTTTTGTTGTGTAATTTTCAATTTCAATTTAAAAATAATTAATTTGATGAGAATAAAATATTTTTGAAATCTAAATATATTTATATAATAAAAAATGTAAATTATTTTCTAAGTGGGACGTCATGTTTCATTTTGCCAAATTCAGACTGCTATAGCTCAATTTATCTTATATTCGATGAATAAGCAACAGTTGGCAACGAATAATTGAGTTTTGATAGTTTGTTCGTATCACTCATATCTGTGTACTATTCTATTCGTCTCATCGTGTTGATCTCCACAGTATATTTATTCGTGTGTTTTGATGTCCAGTACGCAGTGAAAACCGTGAAACAGTTAGCCGTACTAGTGCCCGTTGTAGCTTTTTTTGTTTTATGTCCTTTTGTTTTTCTCTGGCAAAACCAACCGCTGTTGGCTATTATTATTTTCTAAAATTCAACCTGTGGCTTTTGTTATTCCTATTGTTTGATTTATTTACAATAGTCCATTTTCATACCATCTTCCCTTCCATTTCTTTTCTGTCTATTCGTTCATTTCACAAAAAATTAATATAAATATATAATTTATATAATATGTATATGTTCAGCCTCCATACAAATTTGAAGCGTGAAAAAAATCTCTGCCTTCATGCCCGCCCATCCCCTCTCCCATTCGCCACGTTGCTACACGTGAACGCCATGAAAACCCAACCCCACCTGAACACAACCATGTCCCCACCATGCCGAGATCCACCCATTCCCCTTCCTTTTCCCTTTCAATCCCTATAGCCGTAGATTGACAAACATGCAGCCCTCCTTCTCCACGTGAAGTCCTTGAAGTAGCATCCAAAGCAAATTAATACTTGCTGATTCTTTGTATATAAATCTCTTAGACTATAAAAATAGCACGCAACTATTAATTGGAAAAAAAAAGAGATATAACGTTGCAATCAAATTTTTCGTAAATCTGGCAAAAATCACGCATATATTATCTGAGAGAAAATCAAATTTGCCTTCCTTTGCGCGTGACATAAAATTTTATTCTTTTAACATTTTTGGCATTTGCCTCTTACCTTCCTTATCTATTATTTCTTGCACATGTCCCTGTGTTCATTTTTAATTCACGCATCAGAATGAATGCATTAAATCAAGAATTTTCATAATACTTGGAATGGTTCAAATTCTTTCCTCTCTGCATTTAAAATCACTCAGATTTATCCATTCGAATGAAAGAAAATTGGCAATATTAATCACGTATAAATTATCTTCCATCAATGCTTGTCGTTTCTTCTCTGCATTTAAACCTTGCTAATCAAACAATGCAAGCCTTATCCATTCAAATCTGGCGATATAAATCGCGCATATTTTTCTAGAAATCAAACTAAAGAAAACTGGAAAGAAATCACACATATTTTTTTCGCTTGCCTCTTCCTTAAATTTCGCAAGTTGTTTATCTATATATATACACACCATACTCAGTTACAAAATTCCACTATCTTCTCTCTGTTTCTTCTCGTGAGCTTGCATACAATCAGGTAATATTTCTATTCCTCTTCTTCTTTTGTATTCTCTCTGTTTTCTTTCTCCCTCCCTTATATTTTTGTTTTCCTTCTTCAGTTTTTTTTCCTTTTCTTTTTCACCTTGCTCGGCTACTTTTCACTCCATATTTCTGCCGTCTTTGACTAAGTACATGCCTTTCTTTTCCCCCTGATAGTGTTGCCATGTTTTGCCGTGCATATCATATAGGAAGTCAAGCTTAGTTGCATTCTGTAGAGATTTCATGCGTGTGTGCCTGTAGTTGATATAGGTTGTTATAGCCATAATGAAAAAAAAAGACCATTGCCGAGCATAACCCTGTAGTATCATTGAGTAGAACTGATAGAAGGCTTTCCAAATTTGAAAGAAGACATAGAATGTCAAAATGGGACGTGTTTTGCAAGGCATGGTTCATAAAATGGCAAAAGAATATAAAGAGTTTCAGTTGAAGGCCTGCAATGCTTTGAAGCATATAGTTGCGTGGGATAGTTTGCATCTATGCATGGAGATATTAGACGTGTTATCTGAAAACTGAAGGGGAGGCGTGACTATAGGGGAAAGGACTTTAAAAATATGGAGATGTTATGATGTGTGCATGTTTTGATTTGGAGTTTGGAAGAGACGTGTTTATCTAGGCAGAGACGCAAGTTTTGCATAAAAATCATATTTTCAAACTAGATAAGTAGGACATGCCGTTGGAAAAATTTATATATATATATATATATATATATATATATAATAATAAATAGCATTGCCAAGCCTATGAAGTTGGGGTCGGGATGTGGGGTGAGGCAGTCGAGCAAAAGCTGAACCAAAATTTCTTTTACTCTATTCGTTCCAATTGTCACAAAATTTTTGCTTTGACCGTAATTTTTAAAGTCACGTATTCGGTATTTGGATCTTGAATCTAGGCGTGACATCCGGGGAAAATTTGATCGTTGCCCGTTGTGCGATTCTTTTTCGGGGGATTTTCATTTTGAATCAAAATTTCTGCAGCTTTAAGGTAAGTATTTCTCACCAGACAAACATACCTATATATCCGTGATTTATCACAAGTGTATTTGTAAATTATTTATTAAATTTTATTTGCCTATGATATAATGTATGATGTTAAACTCCATTTTAAATTGACACCTCTTCAGTTGTTTATCTATTGTAATATTATTACAGTTATACTATGTAATGCTTATTTACTGATTAAATCATCACTGTAAGTTTCCTGTAAATTTGAGATCGTTATAGGCTGAAATGATAGGCCTGAACGATAATCATTTGTTCATTTATTTAATTGTTTAATTATTTATTTGTTAACTTTGGATTGCGGGTTTGAAATGATAGAACCCGAGATTATGTAAATTGCGGATTGAAATGATATAAATCCGTATCACTTGACCTATGCTAGAAAACTATATACAGACCCGTGGTTTATATAATATTTTTCTGAAATGTTTAAAAGTATTTTAAATGGGAATTTATAATATTCTGGTTCAAATGTAAAGGATTTTTATAAACTTTATAATGATTTTTGAATAAGTCAAAATGTTAAATAAGTAAATGTTTAAGTAAATTTTTTGGAATATAACTTATTTTGGGAAATTCTGAAATTTTGTTAAAAGTGAGTTTTAGTTAAGGAAATAATTGATAATAAGTTATATTTGGGAATTTAAAATTTGATTGTTAAGTTAATAATTTATTACAGCACTTAAATGCTGTCTTTTATAAATGAACTGTTTTGACTTACAGATTAGGTGGCATTTCATAAATGCTACGAAAACTGAATTTTCGGATTGTTTAAAATAAATGGAAATAATCTTTAGGGAAAAAGGCTTAAATTTTGGAATTTAATATGTAATTAATAAAAAATAAGGAATTGACTTCAAATTGTTTTAAATGGAAAAATTGAACTTTTAAATGTGAGTTGAAAGGCAAATTAATTCCTAAATAAATTGAATAAATTTAAATGGTATTTTATATTAATAAAATGACTGATGTTTAAATAAATGTTGGTTGAAATGATATTATGTTATTGAAATGTATTTGAAACTTATTTTGATTTTTAAAGTATAAATACCATTTCTAAAAGTTGTAACCACGGGTTATAATAACGTTTGGTTGTTAAAGAGACCGGGATCGGATATCTGGCATACTCTCTGTCGGTACCGAAAACCACTTTAACAACCGTGTACGCAGTGGAGATTCCAGAATGAAGTAGGATGGTGGTGACGTTTCCTTTGAGGTAAATACGTGGACCCGACTCCCGTGAGTTGGCATAAGGTGGATAAAACAGGAGCGATCGACGGATTAATGAGGTAGCACCTCTGATCGGACGCACTTCTTCGTATGCCATTCTATTACTTTTGTGATTGTTTTGGTGCGCACCTTTGATTTGGGAGTGTTGTTCAAGGTGGGCGGCAGCTGCGCACTGCGCGTTTCCATCGGTCCGGAAGCGTAATTGGTATATCTACCCTGGCATTGCCTAGTTGTGCCGTGTCACCTACCCTAGCGCGCCTTATACGATTTTGGTTTTGTACCATACCTATGGAGTGCCCTCTGACGACGCCCATTCCGGGGGAGATTACGGTATTGTATAGACTATGGGAATATATTATGTGTTAAGGTGGAAAATGTAAAGCCTTAACGCTATTTAAAAGTAAGTTTATTTTACTAATAGACACTATTATAATAGCGAAGTATTACTACATAGTAAATAGATTAACGGATCCTTAGAGGATGGGCAGTCCCAAGCATCCTTTAAGTTACTTGCTTTATATTACAGTACACTTGAATTAGCTTATACTATATAAGTATGTATGTCCTGACTCGAGTGTTTATGTTTTATTTTACGCTCGGGTCAGCCTGAGTTGCAGTTCAGTCATCATCCCGGAGCTAGGACTTCTGTAGATCCTTTCAAGCTGCTGGCTTCTTTCTGTCGGTTATCTTATTTATGAAATCAAGACTTTGGGGTTTTTGGATTTTCTATTTGATGATTTAAACTATATTTGGGATGAAAGACTTTGAAATTTGTATTTGTTGAGACTATTTATAGTGGCTTCATGAACCACTAAGTATTTTTAAATTCCGCTGCGAGTATTCTGATTTTGTGTCTGTGGTTCTGTGATTAATTATTACTGTATATTTTGAGATTTGCCAAATTTTATTTACAACGCGGTATTTTGAACAATTCAAGTCCGACATGTGCGGATGCGAATGGTTGAAAATATTGGTCGTTATAGATAATACGTGAAGTCAAACTCGTAAGAACATGTGCAATCTTGGAGCTAATGTGTATATACATGAAAACATGGGAGTGAAAAATGACCAAAGTTGCTTCTGGTTAATGTGGTATTTGGAAGTTATTTACTAAGGATGACCAATTTCGAAAGCATGAGTTGAGGGAGGTAGCATTTTATTTGTAGCAAGAAATATATATTAACACAAACACACCCCTTGGTGAATCTAGAAAAGACATTCAGTTGATATTATGACTAAACAAATAAAATGCATGAAGATATGCACTAAATTCTATATTATTTATATGTACCATGATTTGATTTATGAACATGCTCAACTAAATGCATTTACCATTACCATCATCAATCGATTTATATTTTCTTTCATAAAACTTCAACCAATTTCAAAGATTAGGTTGACAATTAAAATATAACCTAGTATAAGTTTCAAAGTGGATTCCATGAAAATTCACCTTGATTTTGTATTTTCGTTTTCTCTTGTAGTTGGTATTATAAAGATAAGAAAGAAAAAAATGGAACTTTAATTTGTCGTTAATGTAAAATGTTAGTATTCCACAATGTCACATAACTGGTAGCCTACTAAGGCAAATGCTGGCGTAAAATTAGAAAAATGAACAAATTCTGCCACTACCTTCACAAATAGTGCAACATACTTGCACAATTCTTAACAATAGTAAACGATCCCAATCTTTTAAAAATAACTGCGTAGTTAAATGATAAATGAAAGATGATGAAAACAAACACCACATTGTCATAATTATCGCAAAGTAATAAATTATAACAAAAAATATTACCTGTCTCTCAATCATTTATCAAAAGCATATGACCTTGCATCATAGCTATTGTTGCTCACTCGTGTCAACAACTTCGCTCTCTTCACTGCCTTCCAAACCAACATAATTGAATGTCTATCTTGAAATTACTCTCCACTCTTGAATTTGTGGATCTAATATAAAAAAAGTAGGGTAGGTTTTGAATGATAAACAAGCAAATATTTCTATTTATTGTACACCAAAAATAGCTAAAGGATCACACCTAGCCATGTTGCAAAAAATTTGATAGGTCATAAGGACAATATGGGTGCTTCTTCACAACTTCCTGTGCTTTAAGCACGCGACCTCCCTTTGTCATAGGTAAAAGATTGATCATCATAAAAAGCGTGAAGACACGCTTAACTGAAGTTGTGAGCATATGGTGTTGTGAGAGGAAAAGTCATCACCACGTGGAAAATAAGACAGTTGAATTCTGCGTAAGGTTTTTTCTCTTTTGTGTTGAATAATAACGAGGCAAATCAGCGTTTCAAGTATAGCCATTTCTAATGTTGTTCGAATATGCTAATCAAGAATTATATTTCACAATTCTGAATATTGAAGACAATTTGAATTTACTATCTTCATACTGCAATATTGATGAACCAAGTAATTAGTAATGCTGAAATGCAATGAAAGTTAAAGGACATTACCAACTCTATTGTTAGATAAACAAGAATTATTCATTAACTGAACAAAGTTTGTTAGAACTACATGTATTGTTATCTCATTAAAACTCAATATCAAAACATATAATAAATGATTACATTTTGCATGAAATGATAACTACAGTGGTACCTACACAACAAAAAATGAACTTTACACTGAGGTTGTTCCTTCTTGCTTAATAAGTTCCTATTTAATTGGGATTTTCAAACTCCCCTTTTTAGCTCTACTATCTTCTAGCATAAAAGCAATTTTTATGTTTTAGAAGTTCGTGTAGTAGTGGTTGATTCAATGATTGTTCATATTAGCAGACAAAGGTATTGGTAGAAAATACATAGTGTGTGCATGCATTCGTGCACATATGCGTGATCCATGACCCTTTTGTATATATAGCCGCTATGCAGACCCTCTCTGGTCTATTGTACCAAATCAGTCAAAATGAAACAAAACTTTGTACATGTGATCTATCTGCTATTGAGATCACCTGCACCAAAATTGGATCGTTTCAAAAATTCAAAGTCCTTCTAAAATTAATTTTCTTTCAAAGTCCTTTAAATAATAGTTTTACATTCAACAATTGTTGTATGCATATTCGTGACCCATATTAATATACAAAATCGATCCAACATTTTGCATAGATGATGTAAATACCAAATATATCATATTTACAGAATGTTGTTTCACTTCAATACAATTTGAACCAAAGATGAGAGAAAAACTACGAACGGGCTACATATCAAGGGGCAACGGATCGCTCCTTACACACACACGTGTGTATATGTATATATATTTATGTGTTGCACGTGTGTGTCAAGGTATGAGATCTCAGCTTTGGTCTTTTGTAATTTTAGAAATTTCGATCTAATTCATAAATTTTGAGAATTTCGATCCATTTTCATTCTCGGATTTTATTATTTATTTTTAATTTAACTACCCATAATTTTTCTTTTTAAAATTTATTGAAATAAAATGTATAAAAAAAATTTAATTGAAAACGAACAATATTGACTAGTTATAAAATTCTTAGCAAAATGTAGAAGTATTAATGATCTTAGCAAACTAAAATATCATATATCTTAGCAAAAATTATATTATTCATATGTTGTGCCATGATCTTAGCAAACAAAAAATATTGCATGTTTGTTGTCTGTGAGTTAACTCGATCAATTTGCTTTTTATTACAAATTTGTATGTCGTTATGTTTTTACGAAAATAGTGAAACTGGATACCATATTAGTGTCTCATCTACCAAAGCTGAAAGGGGGGAAAAATACTTACCCAAGAGAGCGAAATTCCTACAAGTGCACCATTTTGAAAAGCATATAAAACTCTATCATGATAGTCTTGCTGTACTTGAAGTTGTGCAAGTGAAATGCACGATTCATCAATACACCATTTTCTTCATTATCATTATTATAAATAATTCATTATCATTATTATACATAAAGATCATAGTTATCCATTGAAGAAAATTATAATAACGACAAAAACTTTGAAATAAGCATGTTGAGAATACGAGCTTTCCTCTCTTTCTTCATTAGAGACATGAAAGCATGGTATGCCTTCCAATGTAAGTGAACTATCAAATTATATATAAGAAAAAAGAGATTAGCTTAGAACCAACTTGATGTAAATTTATACAAAAAAGGTTATTCTAATCGTTGTTCTTTTGTTATAGAAAACCTATAACCAAAAAAAGGAAACGTAAAGATAAGAATTAGTCTTAAAGATAACATGCAAATTACTAAGCAAACGAAAATATGAATAGAATAGTAAAAAAATTGTTGTTTAAAAACATAACAAAGAAACTAAAAATAGAAACTAAAATATCATAGTGTATCACTATCAAAAACTATAAGAATAAATACTTCACTTCAAGGGGAGGAATGGTTGAGAATTCTTGTACCAAAAGCATGTGGTATGTAGGCTCAAGAATAGACACTTCATCAAAACAATGGGTCAATTATGGTCACAATAATGAGGTAAGATCTAACTTCAAATATTACTAAAAAAATACACGAATTCACAAATGAACTTCGTATAGTTTAAGCAATATGTAAGCTTATGCACTTGCATGAATCCACCCAAGCATGGCTGGAGAACGATTGGTTTGCTTATTAAATATTTCTTTTTTGCATATCCTCGAAAACAACTTCGTGATATTGAAATTGTGGAAAAACATTCTTTTTTGTGAGATCAGCTATTTCTTTTGATAAAATTGATAATCTACTAGAGAACCAAAAAGGGTCAATATAAATGAACACAAAAATACATTCAAATTTGATCAAAATCGGTCCCAAAAAACCCTTAATATAGGGGTAATTCGTAACACAATAATTCAAAGGCCAATATGCATTAATGTAGTAATGAAAATTGATAGGTACAGCCTAGTTTCAGTCTTGAAAAATAATACTGTCCATTATCATCCAATTAAAATATCAATAATTAATACCCAAAAAAATTACCTAAAGATGTATTTGAATAATGCGAAGGTGTATACCAATTAAAAATTTGCACAGCTTGCAAGTTTGGATCAGGAAATTAGCTAGCAATTATGCACAGATTCAAAGTGATGAAATACTTTGAGTACTTGTTGCTTAGTTCATCCACAATTTTATTTAACAAATTACCTAGAAATGAAATTTTGTTTATGAATCAATAATGAAAATCATCAAAATAAAGGATTGAGCACTAACTAATCTGATTTGTATGTGAATCAAAAACAAGTCTGAAGTATCATAATGATATATCTTTGTCTTGCGATCTAATTCTGGGGTGTATAAGGTATACACGTAAAATCCCTAAATTAAAAATCATCATGTTGAAAATTTCATATCATATGCCAACAAACAATTTGAAATTAGTAATAGAACAACTTGATGAAAAGTTTAATGTATGAATAAAATTCAATTCATCAAAAGTCATATGAAACGTTAAACCCTAAATAAAAAGTTTGGAATTTTACATTGAATTCCTAAATGCAAAACCCTAATAGAAACCCTAGAGCAGAAAAGAGAAGATAATTTAACGAATTAAATAAAAATTGAGAAGATCAACGGACCTGTAGAAAATAGGAAACGAATGCTGAATGCTGCCTGGTAAGGATAGTGAGATTACCCTTTTAATAAATTATAGAAATATTGATTACAGTGGATGTGATGCAAGCTAAGCAACGTATGGCGGCACTTTATCTTTTCGCACCAGAATTTTGGCAAAAATACTAGGGGCAGTTGTTTATGCCACGGGTAATAATAACAGGGGCTATTTATTATTTTGTCCTTAATTGTAATTAGCAGGGGCAGAAATTTATCTTTGCCTTTAATTTGAGGTCCCTAATAATCACAAAATTGGTAGTGCACCGCTATGCAACAACATCGAACACCCTCCATATCCGCCCAGTCTTCCACCTCGTGACCCCGCCTTCTACCAGCAGCCCACGTTCCTCTCCGGTTCGCCATCAGTAGCCTCGATCGACTCACCCATGCTCACTTCACCCACGGATCCTCCATCGCCAGGCCAACCCAAAGCCTCACCACCCGAGCGCCTTTCCGTATTACTCAATCCTCTGCCTTAAAGCTTGCCACAAACCTCTCCATTGTGCTTCAGCTTGGCAATCACCATCTCCCGTCGTCAAACCCGCATTGACCTATCTTCGGCCTTCGCTACAACACGAGCAGTCAATCGCCCCATCACCTTTCTGCTTCAAACCCCGTGCTTTGCCAGAACTGCTGCACCGTAGACAACACTCCACATTCTCTAGCTGTACCCCATCTTTAGCTAACCTTGTTCATCCAAACTCCTCCAGCCCGTCCAATTCCTGACTGCCAGCACCCCATTTCTAACCTGACAGCCAACACCGTGTGCAGTATGTGTATATATATATATTACATGTTGAATAATGCTCGTAGGTATGTTGTATATACATATACATGTTTTGTTCAGCCACTCTTTAACTTTATATATTTAAAAAAAAGTATTATACATATATATTATATTATGAAGTTTTGGCTTATTTCTTCTATTCGTATATTTAAAGAAAATATATATTATATATAGTGTATATTTCAAAGTTCTAAAATGTTGTTATGTTCAAGAAAAAAAAGGGTATTAGGTATATATGGTTACATAGTGTTCTGCTCTATTATTACTTATACAGTTATATTTAAGATCTTTCCCTTTTCTATTACACTTATATAAAGTAAATAATGAAGTATATTTATATGAGTTTATATAAGCTATGTATGATCTACTTGTTTATATATAGCATGCATGTATATTTACCTGAAGCCTACCATACATATTAAGTCAGACATTTTGTTAGAAACCTATTCTAATTCCAGTTATATATATATATATATTGATTAAGGAACTTGTTAAAATTTATGTTAATATTTTAAAGTATTCTGTTAAAAAAACTTATGTTAATATATATATACATATATATATATATTTAGTATTCTATCCATATTGATTTGTTTTCCCACTGTCTAATTTGTCGCGGCGATTTCCTTGCTTGCCGCTGTACAAATCCGCATTACAACGGCAGTTTTCAAGCTCTATCAATTTTTCGTGCTTATCTGTGTCCGTTTCCATCTTGTTTTCGTGTTTCTCTAGCTTCGAAAGGCGAGCAATCACTCACGATTAACATTCTTATATATAGTAAATTTAATTCACCTTAAATGACGATTGAAATATGTTGTTAAATCTAAACTGTTAAGTTACTTAATTGTTAAATATGATGCTATTATCTGCAATTGTTTACCTATAACATATGACACCATAACTTGTTCTATATATTATATTGAAATTTATTGCTGATGATATATGTCTGTTGTTGATATGTTATATTATTATCATATTTGTTCTCATTCTACAAGTTCCTTGTTACTTTAGAAATTCCCTATGGGTTGAAATGATACATACCGAACGATCTTATAGATCAAGAAAAAATCGTTATGGGTTGAAATGATAAAACCAAGCGATTTTCTTTGATTTTGAATTTTGGGATTGCGATTTGAAATGATATATACCCGTAGATATTAAATTTGCGGATCGAAATGATAAATATCTTTATTACTTGACTATAGGATAGAAAATTATGTACGGACACAGTTGGTCTATATTTTAAAATTGATTTCCAAAGTTTGAAAAGGAATATATGGATTTTATTAAGTATTGATTTGTAAACATAACAATAAATGTTATTTTTATATATATGTAATTTTTGATTTTTAGAATTATATGTTTTGGAAATTTTAAAATTAAAGTTAAGTTTGGAATGTAGATTATAAATTTTTATTTATAACTTTATTATTTTTAAAATATATAAATTAAGCTTTTAAATAGGTTTAATTTAATAATAAGATATAATTTAAAAAATGATTTACTAATATATATAATATTTTTTTAAATATTTATTTAAATTTATATCAATATTTTGAAAATAGATTTTTGTAATAACTTTAATAAATCAACGTTCGAAAGATAAATTGAAATTATTTTGAAATTTAATTTGTTTAAGAATTGTATTTAAATAGAAATTGATTTGAAACTTATCAATTTGGGATTTTTAAAGATATGATTTTATAACTTGATAAATTGATTTTTGCTTAAATGTGATTAAATGAGTATTTTCAGAATTTAATATAATTGAAGTTAGATATCTAATTATTGACTTTATTTAAATTCGTAATTTGAGATTTCATTTAAATGTTACTGAAATGATTAAGTGAATATTTTCAAACTTAAATAAAATTAAAGAATTTTTAAATATAAATGGGATTTATCAAATTGAGTTATTGTAAATTGTTGAATACTTAAACTTTAAAATCTATTGAAAATTGAGGTAGTTTTAAAAATGGTAGTTCAAACCTGGATTTGAAATTGACATAATCTAAAATGGATTAATGAAATTTGAATTGAACCTTTAACCTTTATAACTGAAATCATTGGACTGAGATTGATTTAAATTGAATTCTGGAACCAAAATTGATTTGATTTAATTTCTGAAATTGGAGGAAACAATATTAATTTGAACTATTTTGATTTAAAATATTTTGTTATATAAACTCTTTAATATATAAACTATTTTTAATTTATAACTTATTTTAAATATATAAATTATTTTTAGTTTATAACTATTTCAATATATACACTATTTTCAATATTTAAACCGTTTATGTTAGAACTCTTATAATTTAAAGTGAATAATGATTTTTGAAGTGATATGATTTTGAAAGTAATATGATTTTGAAAGTGATATGGCTTTGAAATGTATATGATATTTTGATATGAAATATGAACTATTTGAAATAAAATGATCACGGTGTGAAATAAGCATTTAGTTTTTAAAGAGACCGGGTACAGATATTGTCATACTCTCTCCCAATACCGAAACCACTTTAACAACTATGTACTTGATGGAGATTCCAAAATGAAGTAGGATGGTTTGTCGAACGAATCTGTATGAGTTATTTACATAGCCCTGACTCCCGTGAGTTAGCTTAGATGTGACTAAAATAGGAGTCATGCCTGGTCAAATGAGGTCATTCCTCCTGTCAGGCGCCTGGTCAAATGAGGTCATTCCTCCTGTCAGGCGCATTTCTTCGATACCATTCTATTACTTTATGATTTGATTGGATGTACCTTTTGATTTGGGAGTGTGTTCCGAGGTAGGC
This sequence comes from Allium cepa, assembly GCA_030765085.1. Lineage (NCBI taxonomy): Eukaryota > Viridiplantae > Streptophyta > Magnoliopsida > Asparagales > Amaryllidaceae > Allium > Allium cepa. Next base: position 662,562,667 of record CM060934.1, on the reverse strand, counting down.
GGTAGTAGCTGCTATGCATAACCGCCGGTCCAGATCCGCAACGTTATTTCTACAATGGCATTGCCTCACGTGCTATGTTCACATGCCCTATCACGTCTTCTATGAGTTTTTTTTGTACCGTACCTATTTGGTGTCCTCTGGGTAAACCACCGATTTGGTGGAGATTACGCATTGTATAGATTATGGGTATATATGAAATGTGTTAAGGGGGATATGGGTAATGCCTTAACGCAATTTAATACTTTACTTTACTGATAGACATATTATAATAGCGTATATTACTACATAGTAGATAGTTCCATGTATCCTAGAGGATGGGAATCCCAAACATTCTTCAAGTTATATTGTATTTCACTTGAGTTGAATTTGCCAGTATAAGAATGTTAATCCTGACTCGAGTGTTTTGTGTTTTGCTTTATGCTCAGGTCAGACCGAGTGACACATCATTTGGGACTCATCTTTGGAGATTGGAGCTTTTTTTGAGGATCTATCTATCCAACTTTTAGTTATTTCAGTTTATTTCATTCATTTATGTTCAGACTTGTCGGTTTCTTATGTATTAGAGATTCATTTTTACTTGAGATTCTGTTGTATTACTCTGTGTCTGTGATTCTGATTTAATTTTAATTACTGCATATGCTAGGCTTTTCCAAATATAAATTAACAATCTGTTGTTTTGAGCAATTCAAGTCTGACATGAGTGGATGATTGTCGATTTGAATGGTTCGAGACACCGGGTCATTACAAGTGGTGTCAAAGCTTTGGTTTAAGGCAAATCTTAGCATATGGAGTATAAACTAATTAGAGATAGGGTAGTGATACCCTAGAATGAGCAATATCAATTATAAAGTCATATTCGTTTAAGCTTGAAACCCTTTGCTAGGACTCTCCCTGATTTGGATTTTCCTTTGAATATTTGAACTTTGCCTTTTTTTTTGAAATCCATTCTTGTTGTTTCCTATTCATGTTCTTCTTGATACTGGAGCATCCCATAGCTCGATTTCTGTTGATCTCTGTACTCAATTCAAGCACATCTTTCCACCTTTATAAGCAGCTTCATCTTGATGTGTGACTAATCCCATCGACGATCCCGCCAATTTTATTATGATTTGTAAAGGGGTGAAATTCCTTTGCACATGCGTCGATTCACTGAAGATTTCTACGTCCTCGGTTATAATACCATTATCTCTTGCAAAGCCCGAACCATTTCTCTGAAGACAACCAGGGTAATTCTTCTAAGATCGAATGTCGATGCCTTTGGATTATGCAGGCAATCTTATCTTTTCGCTTGATGCTCAGCCCAGTGATTTCGACTCTACCCTGATAGTCAGGTATTGTCTTGATGTTTTGGTGAAGTCACATCTCTCCCATTTAAGCGGGAAATTTGAATTCTGTATCAACCTTGTTCCTGGAGCTCGACCTGTTGTCCTTCCTCTTGGATGAATGGTTTCCATGAATGGTTAGTCATGCCCTTTGGATTAACCAATGCTCCTGTCTTCTTCGTCGATCTCATGAATCGCATTTTCGGTGATGTTTTCAACAAGTTGCCCTAGTTTTCATTGATGATATTCTCGTCTTTTCTAAGCTTCGGTTGACCTGGTTATGGTCACCCATGATTAATATTAGCCTATCCTTTTCTCTTTTGTAATCTATTTATCTTATCTCACTTTCGAGTCTATCTATCTTAGTAAGAATTCTCTTTGATTAGGTCCCTCTGAAATTTAAATCTCTTTCCTTGTTTTAAAATTCATTCTTGAATCATCCTATGAGAGAGTTCACCTGTAATTAATATTAAAATATTTCACATTGTGTTGTTTGAGTTGCTTAGTTTGATTTTGATTTTCGATCGATTAATCTGGCCAACACTATCGGTAGAAATTCCAAAACACTTGAACAGAGCAAACTGACACAATAATGTTTTCAAAATTGGTAAATGAAATAATTTAATGTATGATTATATTTTATATAGAAAGTGCAATTTTCTGAATTAGATAATTAAATGAATTGGTTGTTAGAAATGATAATACTAGATTATCATTTTCGTTTGTCCACATTCCTAAACCATTAGGTATTGTGTATGTAATAAGAATATGAAATTTTAATACATGGTTTATAAATTGGACTTGCAAATGAAATGAATTTAAATTAAGGATTTGAGAATTAAATTTTCGGTGCTTTTCAAAATCTGGTTTTCAAAGTTTTGAAAATATATTATTTGAAAGTATTTTCGAATGTAAATTGTTTTAGAAGAATTTTAAAAGAAGTAAGTTAGTACTCTCCTCTATTCTCGCTTGAAAGTAATTTCGATGATGACTACAGCATCATCGATATTTATTTTCGAGTCTTAGAGTGGAGAGACTACTTAATAGCTTTGCTACACTTTTGTTTTGGAAAAATGGATTCGGTTTGAATCTCTTAAATATGATTCAATTTATAATATATATGTATGTATGTATATATATATGTATATTTATTTCAAATGGTTTGAAGTGAAACTGGAAATTTAACTCTTGAGTTTTGTGTTAAGTAATGGTTTTCAATTATTGAAAAGAAGCAAAATTGTTGAAAAATTGAGGTGTTCAATGTGAGAAATAGAATTTAAATAACTTGCAACAATTGAACTAGGATAAATTTTTATCTGTATAATACTCAATTGCATTTTATAACATAAATAACTTACCCGAATATTCAAAAAGCAAAATGTTAATGAACTTTGTAATTGATGGTTGTATAAGATAAAATTAAGAAATAAAATGTCCAAACTAAAAATTCTGCTTAATAAAGATGTTGAAATAAAATAAAAATTTGTAGAGTATTTAACTACATTCAAAATATTATTAAAACTTAATTGGAAAGGATTTGAATGAAATTAGATAGTATGCAATATAAATCTAAGTAATAAGATGTCCAAAATGAATTTTGTTAAGGGAATTTCTTAAAAAAATGATTGTTATAATAAATGTTTATTCACTTAATTTATGATATAAGAATTTTAATTGAGATAAATTGAAAACAAATAGAGAATGCTATTTAAGTAAATAAATATGAACTTAAAAATAGTGAAAATTGAATTTTTAAGTGGAATCAAATTAACTGAAGATAAATGGATAAAATAAATGAGTTGACTAAAATAAATGTTGTTTTAAAAGAAATTTTGTAATAAATAAAGTAGAAGCAAATCAAATGGAACGGAAATACGTTGAATTGAAATCAACCAAACTGGAATTCAATGACTATTTATTGATTCAATAAAATGGATTGAAACCAAATAGTCAAATATAATCAACTTATAAACTAATGAAATTTATATGGTTTTAAATTAATTGTTGTAGTTTGTATTTTGAATCTATTTTCCTTTCTGTTGCTTTATTCTCCTACCTCGTTCCTTTTTCGAGGAACAAAAGTTTTGAGTGGGGGAGAGTGTAATGACGTGGGAATTTTAACGATTTTTACAACGTAATTAACCGAATTTTTCTTCAAAATTAAACAATTAATTTTGTCAATGAAAATTTGATATTTGGTATGCGTCTATTTAAACATAGCAAATGCTAGATTTTCATCAGAAAATATGAATGTTAGTTCTGTTGTGTAATTTTCAATTTCAATTTAAAATCAATTAATTTGATGAGAATAAAATATTTTTGAAATCTAAATATTTTTACATAATAGAAAATGTAAATCATTTTCTGAGAGAGATGTCATATTTCGTTTTGCTAAATTCAAATTGCTTTAGCTCCGTTTATCTTATTTTCAACGAATTAGCAGCAGTTTGGCAACGAAAAATCGAGCTTTGATAGTTTGTTCGTATCACTCATATCTATGTACCATTCTGTTTTTCTCTTTGTGTTGATCTCCATCGTATATTTATTCATGTGTTTCGGTGTCCGGTACGTAGCGAAAACCGTGAAACAGTTAGCCGTATTGATACCCGTTGTAGCCTTTTTTGTGTTGTGTCCTTTCGTTTGTGTCTCGCGAAACCAACAGCCAATAGCTATTATTGTTTTCTAAAATTCAACATGTGGCTTTTGTTATTCCTATTGTCTGATTTATTTACATTGGTCCATTTGCATTCCATCTTCCCTTCCACTTCCTTCCTCTGTCTATTCGTTCATTTCACAATATACATATATACATATATAATACTTATATATTCAGCCTGCATACAAATATGAAGCGTGAAAAAAATCTCTGCCTTCATGTCCGCTCCTTCCCTCTCCCATTCGCCACCTTATTAAACACGAACGCCATGCAAACCCAACTCCACCTGAACACGACCATCTCCATACCATGCCGAGATCCACCCATTCCCCTTCCTTTTTCCATTCAATCCCTACAGTCACAGATCGACAAACATGCAACCTACCTCCTCCACGTGAAGTTCTCTCCCCAACAACCATTCGAGCATGCATTAGAGATTCATTTGTATTTGAGATTCTGTTGTATTTTGCTTCAGACTCTGATGTTTTATGGTAGCTTTATGAACTACTATTTATCTATTTCACTATTTATTGTTGCATTACTCGGTGTCTATGATTTTGTGATTGATTTTAATTATTGCATATGCTAAGCTTTGCAAAATATAAATTAACAATCTGTTGTTATGAGCAATTCAAGTCGGACATGAGTGGATGATTGTCGATTTGCACGGTTCGAAACACCGAGTTATTACAGGCTATGTAAGGAGAACAGATGTTTCTAATCAAGGAACCTAATCGGAGTACGCACTAGGGAGGTGGGGTAGGCAATACTAGTTTGGAAGTAAAAGTCTATGTATCGAGCATATGGATGATTTATGTATATGATATGAGCTTAAGCATATTTGTATACATATGTTCGACTTAAGAAAATACGAGTCTAAGCAAAATTCTAAATCTTCTTTGTTATTCATCTGACAATTTAAACAATGCTAAGTGTTAGTTTATTTCCTTATGGAATTTGCTTAATTGACAGTGTGGCTTTATAGACTACGATTTTAAAGTCGTTGTTTGTTAGGACATAAATCTCAGTGCTCTTGAAAAAGTTATTTCGAAATAAATTTATGAAAGAAATAATATTATTATTTTCTAAAAAAAACTTTGGTAAGTATTATTAATTTAGAGGTTTTGCGAAGTAATATTTCAAATATTTTGGTTTTGACTAAATTTAGGCAATCGGGGATTTTTCCATTTGGAAGAATCGCCGTGCATATTTGTTTATTCTAGTTGTTATTTTAGAAGAAACCAGAATACCGCAGGATGCTCCATATTATTTTGATTCTAGAGTTCCACTATGCTTCGGTAGGAGTAGCCTCTTCTTGTCATAATTGATTTTGGCTTTAAGCTATTTCTTTTTGGAAGAATTTGACATATATTTTCAATATAAAAACCTAGGCATTTTGTTCTAAATATGTCTTCTGAAAGAATTGGATGCATAGTATTTAATTGTAGAGTATTCTCTATACTTTTGTTGCATATGGATGTTAAGTTTGCTTATACTGCTAGTGTATTCTCGTGTATTAGCATGATTCTCTTTTATGTTATGTACGTACAAGGAAATGAAAATTGCATGGAGGTAGTAAATTTCTTGCTAAAATAGAAGTCAAACATAAAATAGGTACGTAGTAGATTTAGAAATTGAAATTGGTTAATGGTTTTATGACTCAGGTATGAGAGGCCACTTGGCTTTTGTTCTTTTTGTTGGTTTGGGGCCTGTAGTGGTGATTTGTAATTTTCCAATCGAGCCGCGTAAAAGAGATGCTGCCAAAAATTTTCAAAAATTAGGGACTTAAAATATTTATAACTCATTTTAATTAATAAGATTTTAAACATAAGGGTTTGGAGGTATTTTTCTTACTTTCGAAATTTCAGAGACAAAATTCTTTTAAGGGGGGAGAATGTAACATCCTAGAATTTTGTCGTTTTAGATTTTATATATTTATTTTATTTTAAATAATTAAATAATAGGTGTTTAAAAATACAAATACAAATATGGGTACTATTTAAATATTTGGGTTGGGAATAAATTATTTGGGTTTTGGATTAAATATTAATTAAATGGATTTAATAACCTTATTTATCGCCTATTAGTTAATAAATAACGATGCTGAATTCATTTTGTAAACGTGTTTATAATAATCAATGGTTCGAATAAATAACAAGGAAATTAATTGTTACTAAAACTACTTAATTTGTATCATAATAGTTTTAATGAATTTATTGGATTTTCCATAATATTTAATCTAGAAAAATATTTAAATTGTTGTTTGACAAATTTTCGGGTAATAATGGTATTTTTCTAAATTTCACAATATAAATTAGTTTGTGTGTTTTAATTTTAATTTGAGATTGTGTTGCTTTTTAATGCATGATCATATTTTTATTTATGTCATTCGCGTTTAGCATGGGAACGGAATATTTTGTAGCGAAGTACCAACAATATTTCTTGAATAAACTTTTTATTAATCAAATTAAAATTCAAATTTTTAGCTTGCATTTATGGTGATTTGATTTGAATTAGATATGTTGCTTAAAAATGTAACGACCCATATTTTCAACTATTACAATTTATTAATTTTAATGTAATTATTTGGATAAGAAATTTTAGAAATAAAATTTAATAATTTATTCGTGTAATTTATTTGAATATGTACTTGAATACAAATTTTGAAGATTTGGCAATAACAAGTACTGAAATAAATTCTATATATTAACTGTGCTTATAATCGATAACAAAAGTTGGATAATAAATGTGAATTATTTAGATGGAAACAAAATAATGTTGATGCCTAAAATTTATTTGAAATTTAAAGATTTATGAATATTAATTTATTGGATAATTAAATTGTTTAAATTTATGTTGAAATTATGTAAATAATGGAATTCTGGATTTAATGAGTATGAAAATAGCATAAAGAATTGATTTAGATTTTATTTAAATATGTATAAAGAAAGTTAACATTTAAGATTGGATTTACATGTGAATAATTAAAAATTGGAAATTTTATATTTTAATTAACGAGTAAAAATAGTCATTTTGGCAATGGTCTCAGATTTCGACGAAACCAGTTTCATCGGATCCGTAATAGTGAGTTGTTATAGGATTTTAAGTTTCGTAGCGATCGAACTTGTCATTTGGTCATGCGAGCTTGAGATGCGTAGAAATCAATTTAAGGAATTCGATAAAATAAATTGACTTTGAAAAGCTATCTTCCACATACGATCGAACTAGGCCTCGAAACTAGTTCCATTACATTCAAAATGGAGGTAAAACATTAAAACGCCAGGCGGCAAGCCTCGATTGGAGTTCAGACAATTTTGGACCTAACTATATAAATACGCATGCAAATCGAGGCAATTTTATGATTATTTTAATTTCTCAAAACCCTAGCCTCTAGTTATTTAATGGCCGAAACTTCACCAACTTCCCTCCTTAATTTCACTCGATCTGTTCACTGAAATTAAAAACTTCCAACATGAAAGTTGTAGATCTCGGTGAGCTATTCAAAACAATACGGTTGATTCGTGCTAATTCATCATAGATTTGCCAAGATGTACGTATGAAAGTCGCACGTCTTTATGGGTTTTCGAGGTGAATGGAAGCATCTTATTTGTCGCCGTTCAAGTTGGAGGTGTAGTCGGTCGAGGCGCATGCTTGGGGTTTGTCTGATCGAGGTCCGGTCAAGAATAGTTGATCGCGCATGAATTTTTTCCACGTATAGATAAGTTCAGTGTGCTACGTTTAGGTCACGTGCAAGGGGAAGATGATACATTATTTTTTATTTATTTAATAATTTTATATTAAAATTCAAATTTTCTAACTGGAATAATTTTTGCATGCAAGCACGGATAGGCAGGCGGTTTTCTTCGTCGCATTCAGATCAAAATTCGGGACAACATGCAACTAGTTTGGTCGAGTTCTGGGACTGTTCAAATTTGGGCCTTAATTTTGATTTTAAATCAAAGGAAAATTGAAGGTGGGTATGTATACGCTCACAATTGACTTAAATAATTTTTACGTAGTTAAATTTATCTCGCGTAGTGAATGAAACTTATTGATTATTGTTTGATAAGTTTAATTGACATCTGAATTAATTGATAGAATTTGAATTGATAATTAAATTGAATTAGAATTTAATTGTCCGTAAAATACCCGATTTTGATAATTATGAAATTGTTGTGAATTTTATTGATTGTGTGGATGATTGGTTATGATGGATGCTATTGGTTGATATTTGGATGTTTATTTATTTTGATATATCATGCTACATCCTGTATATTATTTACATTTTATAAAACTGTAAACTAACTTATTGCGAATAAATTAATAAATAGGTTGAAATGATATATACCTATGGCATTTGATTTGGATTGAAATGATATATATCCATACTTGAATTTAATTGAACTAATTGATTCACTTAGCCACAGGATAGAGAATTATATACGGACACTGGATTGGTTAAATTAATTGATTTTAATAATTTTGATTTGAAATTATTTAAATGATTTGGTTTAAAAAAAGTCTAATTTATGGAAATCGAATTATTTTCGAATTGGAACTTGGAATGTTGAAATTTAAAATTTGAAACAGGAATTGTTTAACTAATAGAAGTTGAGATTTTAAGTTATAATCGAAATATGATGTGATTTCATAAATTGATTTGTTTTAAAAGATAAGACTTTTATTCGAATTCTAAATATTGCTAAGTAAAAGTGATATTAAATGATATTTTGAAATTGAGCTTGGAATTTAATTATATTTGAAGATTTGGATTTTTTTTTAATTTGATATTAAAGGAAAATTTGATTTAAGTGTTTTGAACAGATATTTTGGAAATCGAACTCAGGATTGATATATACTGAAATGATTTTAATTTAGAATTGGAGCTGCAATTAGTTTGGAATTGGAATTGAAATTAATTTGGAATTGGAGTTGAAATTGATTTGGAATTTGAATTGAAATTTGTTTGGAATTGGAATTGAAACTAATTTGTAATTGGAACTGAAATTAATTTGGAATATGTAACGATCCCGTTTTTAAACCAAATTTAATTTAATAATTGATATAAAATTTTGGAATTTAATTCTGAATTTATTTGAATTTTTCAAAACAAATAAGATAAGTGTTTGATATTATATATATGTGAATAGATTATAATTTGAATTTGAATTTGAAATTCAAAAAAATTAATATTTTGAAAATAAATGGAACTCAAAAATAGTATATATGATTTTTATTAGTGTATAATTTAGTTTTAGATTATATTCTCTAAAATTATATAAATATTAATATAAGGAAATAAATTTAATAAGGATATAAAATTATATAAAACATATATATATATATAAACTAAATATAATGTGGCATATAAATTATATAAAAGACATTATTAACATGCAAATTATAAACGTAGGAAAGATAATGTGAAAATTAATAAGTGTTTAGATTTTAACATATATTTTACAAGTGTTAACATAATTTGATCATGCAAAATATAAGTGTCCAATTTTTTTTAATTTTCTTTCATTTTTAAAAAATGACAAGATCAGGCTATAAATATATCTCTACTTCTTCTTTCTCATTTTTATTTTATTAATCAAAACCAAAACTTAAGCAGGAAAGTAAAACCAGAAAAAAAATAGAAAAGAAAAATCAAAACCCAAACCTGTACAAACCAGTAAAACAAATTCAAAAATCATCTCAAGCAAAGATCCAACTCAGTAAATCAAGATCAGTTTCAACATCAAACAATAAACAAGTTCAAAGATCAAAACCAAAGCAAATCACAAATCAAAGTATTTTCCACTTTCAAATTCGAAAAAAACAAATACAGGCTCTCTGTTCTTGTTTAATAAGCGAGTAAACCTCTTTTGATCTGATCTATAAACTTGATGTAGTGTTTAGTGTTAGAAGTAAAGCTGTGATAAATGTTTGCTTGAATGAAATTATGTTTGTATATATACAAAATATGTATATATATGCCTATGCATGTATGTTGAATAGGCATATTTTCCTCTGTGTTGTTTACAGTTTTCAAACCTGTTCAAAAACCTAAATCTCTTCCTCTAATCCTTTGTAGGCTTTAAGGTATGAACAAAACATGTTTGTAAAACCAAGATCCAAGTTTTAAAAATATTTTTAAGTAAAATTTGGAAATAATTTTTGCTGGAAACAAGAAAATACAGTGAAAACTCTAAATCACGTCAAATTCGAATATCATGTTATCTTGTTCAATTATATCATCTAAAACGTTTTCAAAAACGATGATTTTCGAAGGTGGAATCATGATTTTTAAGCATGTATTCATGGAGAATGTCAGGACCCGATTCTTCGACTCCCAAATATCGACATCAATACGTCCACTGTATCGAATGCCGATCAGTCGGATGCCGGAAAACTGAACACTGAGGGTTTAAGAAAGAAGAAAGAGGTAGAAGAAAAGAGAAAGAAAAACAGAATAGAAAGAAATAACAGAACAACATCAGAATCTCACAATTCGCAGCGGAACATCATATAATAGATAAATGAATAATCTTTAAACAAAGGACTATATCAGTTATTACATTACATTACATTACATCAGAGTGTACAACAACAAACAAACAGCGGAAAAAGAAATACTATATACTAGTGAATACGCCATGCCATCCATCTTTCCTCCAGCAACTCCTGAATTCCAGAATATCCTGATAAACCTTTACTCTTGACTGCCCGTGTGTAAATTGGTGGGCACCCAGAGTTTAGGAAGGAAAACAATAAACTCCGAGTCAGTCATGTGACTGGTGTGAGAACTAAAACAGTTTATTTTTCTTAAAAATCAAAATAGAGGAATATTTTTAAATTCAATTCGCAATGCTTTTAAAAATGAGACTATCATAAGGCCTCCCGCACACACACACATGCAAACGCAGAATCGGAGGAGATTTCTCCTTATGATAGTCAAAGATGATTGATACGCATTAAAAAGAAACATTTGATATTATTACTAGTGCATAGTGTAGAAAATATTTCGAAAGTAAAGATATAAATCTTAGCCAACATATGACCATTATCGTATGCCTACTATAGCTATCATCCAAACAGTGGGGCGCCACCATAAGTGAATGATAGGTTCTACAACTAATACCGTACAAGATCGTATTGTTTCTTTGGATTTCCAACAAATGGTCAGGCCAAGGAACTTCCCATTGCCACATGAGAACGCCTCTGGAAGGACGTCCCCGAGAACCTAACCGGATCTCTGCCAACACAAGGCCGGGTTACCCCTAACTGGGTAACTACTGACACGAGTATGCCATCCCCCGGTCCTTTGGGACCTTTAAACGAGCGCTCGTAATCAACATCACACCATAATAATAAGTGTTTCAACATGAGTAAGTATCTGGGCTCCATACCATGATACCACCCTTTTCCAGAAGGAAATGCACATACCCTAAAGGGAGCTACCCCTCATAACCTTGCTGCATCTTTCCTGTTTTGACCATTCTGAGGTGTGAGGCTCGACGAAGTCTCGTCCACAAAGCCACGCTTTATACAAAAGCTGTGCTTTGGGTCAACAAATGATCATAGAAATGATCACAAAGATAAACGATCAAACAAATGATCATATCACAAATAATCAAACAATGATCATTTCACAGCAACACTCAGCATGTCATATTACCAAATTGGGAATATATTGCTGATAACCTTCAACTATATAACCTCTGAGCTCGTACGTCTCAGAGAAGGGTGTTAAGCTAAGAGAATAAATTCTCCGCCACCAACAGAAATATATTTGAAAGAAATCAGCTTTATATCTCAATTTGTAATGTCAGACATAAAATCCATACAAGTCTGTTCCGGGATCGAACAGAACCGAAGGCACTTACAAAAAAGTCCTTGCAATCCGGATAATCTCTAATCACGTCCGGATTTCCCATCACATATGGAGATCTCTATACCGGGGATCAGCCAGTGCAGAGACAATCAACAAGAAACGCTTTCGTTTTCGAAATACCCGGTCTTCAACACCGGTCTTCAAATGCAATTCATAACGACGTATCACATATTCGGAATGGGTTATATGACCCCAAAGTCCTTTCCCGGTTAACCCAAATAGTGAGCGCTTATTTAAAAAAAAATAAGTGTGGCATTCAAATTCAAGCAAATCACAACAAATACCTATTTAAAGGTAAATATTGATAGTCGGTTATTGAACTATCAATGGATATGCACAACATCACCAGATCCCAAATAATTTTCCAAATTATTTATTTTCCAAAAATAACTTTACAAGATATATATTTTCAATACTTCAAAAATAAATCAATATTTATTTTTAAACAATTTCCACCTTTCATTTATAAATTCCATATTGAATTTATATTTCCAAAATATTTATGAATATACTATTTCCATTCGATTTCTAATATTCATTTTCATTTTATCTTCAAAAAGAAAAATTCAAAATATTCACTTAATATTGGAAAAACATTTCCATACTTATTTATTTATAAGTAATTCACAAGTCTTTTTATTTTCTACACTTGGAAAATATTCAATATACTCTAATCGAAATTAAGTATATATTTCATTCTTTAAGGAAATCATTCTCTTAACCATATTTATTTGGGCCAAAACGAATGTTGCATAAAACATCGTTACGACAACCCAAAATCACTAGTATAGGGATTCGAAATTAAAATAGATATATAAATCCCAATACTATACAAAACATTTCCTTTCGGAAATCATTTACTATAACAACAGTGTTATAGTCCACCGTTTCCTTTTATTTCTCGAAAACGTCTATTTCAACAATGAATGTTGAAATCTATGATTTCGATAGTTAATACATTTTAAAACATCTTTAGATCGTTTTAATTCCATTTAAAACATCACATCCAAAATATTTTCTTTAATATATTATTCACTACTCAAAAACGTGAATATACTTGTACCCAATTTCATCATTTCTATTCCTTTTATTTTAAAGGATTATTCACTGTCCAAAACGTGAATATAACTCCATTAACAAGTTACAACAATTTACTTATCAAAATAAGTCGTTTTGCGGATTTATAAAACAATGTTTATAAATTCCATTTCTATCTATTTTATAACAACTTTCTTTTATAATTTCCTTTATTAATCTATTCAATTTCATATCTCAATGATATACTAAAAGTTCATATTATAAGTTAAATACTTATAATTTATTTGTTTGCAAAAACGTTCTTTTAAACTTCCCAAATTTTATAAATCTTATAACTTATAAGATTCATTTATTTATCCACATCTATTCCTTAAATAATTTTATAAATTTTATAAACCTACTGCTTATAAAATTCCATTAATAACTTCACCGTTTATAATTCTATAAATTTCATTCATTTATGAAATTCATTCACAATTCATTCTCATACTTATAAAAGCTCGTTTTACAATTCCAATATTTTTAATTTATAAATATCAATTTATAAATCTTTTATATGGATCATTTTATATTATTCTTTTAAAACGTCTTTAAAACTCCTTTATAATTTCATCATTTTGATTTATAAAATAATCAAATTTCATAAATCCTATTTTTAAACTTTTTATAATAAATTCAAAAATCCCAGTTTAAACTATTTTATAAAATCATTAATCCCATATTTTCAAAAATCAACTTTTAACTGTATTTCTCAAAAATCATAATTTTTATACATTAAAATTATAACGTTTATTTATTTAAGATGAATCGATTCCAAAAATATTTTATAAATGTATACTTTCAAAAATCACTTTAGAAATCCCTTAAAATCAAAATCGTTACTTTTAAACTTCAAAATTGGATCCGATGATGCAACACATCAAATAGTCAATCACGCCTTTCAAATATCATATATTGATATGATAAACAATCAAATATCACAATATCTGAATCAAATAAATATTTGTGAGGAATCCAGTTGCATCCCTCCAACCTGTTTCCCTGCATCCATAGACATTAGCACAATACACAATTCCGCTTCAAGATGGAATATCGCGGTATATGGGATTTATAAAATATTATCCGCTTAATAGGCGGCGCAATAGGGTCTCATCCGCTATACAATGCGGGAAATCAATCAACTGCAATATATACATATGCCAATATATATATATATTGCTATATATATATAATATAATACCAATTCCACTTCAAGATGGAATATCGCGGTATATGGGTTTAATAAATAACCTCCGCTTACTAACGGCGTATAGGGTCTATTCACATCCAATATATATATATATATAACAATCATCATTCAAGCATTCAATCAACACAGTCCAACAATTTTAAATCTAACTATTTAAAATTTAAATAAACCCTTTTGAGTGAGAAGTTCTCACCTTTGCTTTTATTAGCAATCCATTTCCCTTCTTGACTCGATTTTCTTGATTTGTACCTTGTATAAATATTTACACAATTTATTAATATTCGAACAGATTGAATAATAAATTTTGATTTGATAATTTCGATTCATCGGTGATTTCATTTTAATAGTTAAATTAACTGATAGTTTTATTTAAACCAGTTTCATCTTTAATAAATTTATTTAAACTAATTTTCCTTTTAAAATAATTCTAACTAGAAATTTCCAATTGAACTAAATTTCCTTTTTATAAATTTAAATCAACGAACAAATTTTGGTTTTAACTATTAAATTTGTTATAAATAAATTTCCTTTTAAATAGAATATTTGAACTAAGTGAAAAATCACTTACCATTTAATTAAATCGAATCCCCTTTTAAATTTTAAATAGATTACTCTTAACAAATTTATCTAATAAAAATTTAAATTTCAACTAAATTTACTTAAATAAATTATTCTTCCCTTTCAAACTAATCATTAATAGTTTTAAATTATCTAAAAACTTGTTTAAACCTTCTAAATTTTCGTTCCTTCTTCTTACTGTAAAATGTTTACATACATATTTTATTTTCTGTTTAGACATAAATATTTATTCAATTTAAATTAAAAACGATATACCTTCACTGCTTCCAGAATTCGCCTATCGCAGCCTCACCACCGCGACCATACTGCCTCGCGTCGACATCCAATCAAACCCCCTAGGTCGCAGTGAATCCCAAATCGCGATTCCCACTGCCCTCCGACTTGACAGCGCCCATCCCCAGAGTCGCCTCGACCTCGCTTCCTCAGTGTCGTCGCCGCCTGCTCGCAGCCCCTACGCGCGTACGCGCGCGTCACCAGCATCACGAAGACCCCCATCGCGATAACGTCGCCTTCTCCCATGCGCGAGCACACGCGCGTGCGCCTGCGCCTCGCGATTCCAATCGAGATCGACTCGAAAGCCCCTCTGCCATTTTTTCTTTTTTTTTCTTTTTTTTTAACCTGAGACTTCGATTTCTTTAACGTGAATGAATGTGAAAGAGGGGGGCAAACGAACGAGATTTTTGTATTTACTTTTGCTCGGCCATGATTAATTTGATTTGAACGAGAGTAATGGGTTGCGTGGTTATTAAAAAGGGATGGAGGGAGACAGAAGATCGTGAATTGAGGCTGAAAGGAAGGAGAACGTGTTTGCACGTTTTAGCCGTGATCCTTGCCGTGATTTTAGGAGAGATGTTAGGGAGATAATATGTTGTTAACTAATTAAATTTCAAATTTAATTTGAGTTTGATTTCATTTCAACGCGTTTATTCGTCGTGTGCCCACATAACAACTCCGAAAAATACGAAATTTGAAATCCGATAATAATTCAATATTACGGACCCAATGGAACTTGTTTCGTCGAATTCCGAGACTGTGCCTCGGACGGCTATTTTTAAATATCGATTCAAACGATATAATTTCAAAACTGATCAATTTACTTCCAAATTAAATTCTGAAGCTTCTATAATCTTCAGTATTATCAATATAAATTTTACAAGCCTTTGAAATATTTTTAATTGGCTTAAAATTGAAGATTAAAATTTTTATTCAACTTTCAATAGATTAAATCTTATAATTTAATCGCCATTTTCATTCTGATAAGTTGAAATTTAAATCAAACCATCATCCAAGTATTTAAAATTAATTAAATATTTTAAAATTAAATTGTTCAAAATTCTGGGTCGTTACAGAGAACTTGTGAGTTGAATGGAAAGGGGTTCTTTGGCAAATTCTGATGATCGGAGTAATGATGGGTCTCGGGATCATGGCTGGAGCTTGATTGGAGGTCGGGGACTTCGGGAAAAATGATCGAAGGATTTTCCGATCATCATGGTGGCGGTACGACATGGGTTTAGGGTTTTAGACCCGGTTTTGGTCGACTTCAGTTTCCAGGCAAGTTCGGCGTCGTCGAGGCACCGGACACAACCGGATGTAGGAAAACCGAAGCTTGGCACTTCGGCAAGGTTTTGGTCGGAGCATCAGATTTTTTGGTGACCGGTGATGGTGAAATGATGTGGCTTTGGATGATGGGTTCTGTCCCAAGTGGAGCCGAGATGCTCGAATTCGATTTCGTGAATTTGCTCAAGGTTCTGGGTGGTCGTTTGGGTTGAGAGGATCAACGATGACTCGCCGACGATGGTATCGATAACCAGAACATTGGCGATTGGTTGTGCACATGTACATGCATCTGGGTGTATCTGGGTTAGGAAGGAGAAGTTGACTCAAAGTCGTTCTCGGGAGGATGAAGCTGTAGCTCGGGCCTACTATCGGGTAGTTGCTCGAGTATATAACATGTTTTAAATTTTAAAATCAAAACAAAGAAAAAATAGGGTGGCTCGAGCAAGAACTCGAGGAAAGTTGCAGTAGTCTCGGGGAGCACTCCGATTTTGTCTCGAGTACGTGATGTTGCAGTTTTCAAACTTTAAAACAAAATCAAGTTTTAAAACATTTCTTAATTAATTCTTTTAAATGGTTATTTTTATTAAGCATGAATTAGTTAAAGGTTTTTGATGTAAATTATTTCAAAGTAATTAAGTTTAATTTATTTAATCATATACCATTATTTATAAATTAATTCTTAAGTTAATTAAAATAAATTTAATAGTGTAATTAAAAATTAATTAAGAAGAAATGTTTTCAATTATTAATTAACTTAAATATCTTAAGTTAATTTATGTGTTAATGATAATTAAGGCCAAGGTATATTATATAAAGATTTTTAATGGTAATTAAGTAATTAATTAAGATAAATGGTCTATCTTTTAATTAATTAAAGTCTTAAGTGATTAAAGATTTATTAATTAATGAAAGTAATTAAAAGACAATTACTTAATGTCAGTAATTAAAGAATAATTAAAGGTTAATTATTTATTAAAGGTTAATCAAATAATGATTAAAGATTAAGTAATAAATAATTAAGATTAATTAATTAATAGTTTAGGATTAATTAATTAATAAATTAAAGATAATTAATCATTAATTAAGGGTAATTATGTGATTAATTAATTATAATTAATTAAAATGATTATAATTACTTAATGATAATTAAGAAGAATTTAAAACTAATTAAATTAAAGTAATTAATATAATTTATTTTAAAATTAAATTGAATTAATTGTGAATTGAATAACTAATTAATCCGCTTATGAATGATTGGATTATATTGAATGCCTTGGATTGGTTGATATCTCTAATATGTGATTTGTGATACTTTGTGATATGAATTGCTTTGTTTTGAGCTGTGATATCAGTGATATATTGCTGTATGAATATGAACATCTAAATTGAAGCAAAATTGTTAGCCTTTTAAACGGCATTTGAATTTCGATGCGACCGGGGGTCGGATTCCAGATGGTTATCCAAAATCTACATCGAATATAAAAGATTATAAATGGAAATTTGTTGTGACTTGTATATCCATGTGTTTTTAAAATAAGCGCTCATTATTCAGTTAAGCCGGGATGGGACATTGAGTTATAAAACCCATTCCGAATAATGATACGATGGAATGAGACTGCATTTGAAGATGGTATTTGAAGACCAGGTATTTTCGAGAACGAAAGGATTGCCTGTCGATTGTCTCTGCACTGAGTTGCTCCGGTATAGAATCTCCATATGTGATGGGGAGTCCGGTTGGGATTGTGGATATTCGAATTTGCAAGGACTTCTTTCTTAATTGGACAAATTGTCTTCGGTTCCATTCGGACCCAGGATGGACTTGTATGGATGTATGTCTGACATTACACTTTGAGATATAAAGCCGATTTCTATCAAATACATTTATGTTTGGTGGTGGAGAATTTATTCTCTTAGCTTAACACACTTCTCTGAGACATACGAGCTCAGGGGTTATGTAGTTGATGGTTATTAGTGATGTATTCCCAACTTGGTAGTGTAGCATGCTAAGTGCTGATCATTGGTTGATCGAAGCATGGCTTTTGTAAAAAGAGTATCTTTGTGGTACGAGACTTCATCGAACCTCACACCCCAGAAATGGTCGAAACAAGAAAGGATGCATCAAGGTTATGGGGGTCGCTCCCCTCAAGGTATGTGCATTTCTTTCTAGATAAAAGTGGTATTCTGGTATGGAGCCCAGATAATTTGCTTATGTGGTTGTTGGTGTTGAGGGCCCTCGATAAAGGTCAGTTATGACCGAGGGATGGCATACTCGTGACAGTTAGTTACCTAGTTACAGAGGTAACTTGGCCTTGTGTTGGAAGAGATCTGGTTAGGTTCTCGGGGCGTCCCTCCAGAGGCGTACCCTTTTGGATAAAGGAAGTTCCTTAGCCTTGACCATTTGTTGGAAATCCAATCACTCAATACGATCCATGTACGGTTTTAATTGTAGAACCTACCATTTAACATGGTAGTTATAATAGGTATACTATAATGGTAGTATGCTGGCTAAGATTAAAATTATATTTTTGAAATGTTTTCTACACTATGCACCAATAATAATATCAAATGGATTTTTTCGTATCAAGCGTGTTTGAATATCGTAAGAAGAAACCTTCCCCAAGTGTGCGATTGCATTGTGTGTGTGGCGGGAGACCTTATGGTAGTTTCATTTTTCAAAAGGCATGACGGATTTATTTTCGTAATTTGTTTTTGTTCAAACAACTGTTTTATATTTACTTATAACAGTCCCATTACTGACCCGGAGTTTATTGTTCCTCTTTTAAACTCTAGGTGCCCATAATTTTCCATACGGGCAGCCTAGAGTCAGGTTATTCGTGTTCTGGAGCGAAGTTGGAATGTAGATTTGGATCAAGAAGTCTTTTGGAGTCTTTGGTTTTGGAAGCCTTTGGTCTTTGAATTTTTTGGAAGCATTTGGTTTGGAGCTGTGCATTGAAGTCGAAGTATATTGGATTCCTTTGAAGACCCTATTGTTGTTCCGCTGTTATGTTATTGTTCTGTTGTATCATATACATTATGCTCTGATGGTGTTCTTAGATGTTGTGTCTATGTTGTATCCATGTGTTGTATATATAATGAAATTCATTTTGTTTCCGTTGTGTTGTTATTCATCTAATGTGTTATAAGCTCCAATGAACTAGGTTCTAACGATTGAATCTCCGGCATTCGAATACGAATGAGGTATTGAATGTCGATTTTGGAACGCTGGATTCCGGGTCGTCACAGAATTGAAGTAAAATTAGACTTAAAATCGAAGTTGAATAGATAAATTGAAAAGGGAATTGGAACTAATTTGAATTATAAATTTGGAAAGTGAACCGGTTTGACTTTGAAACTATTTTTAAATGAATTATTCTAGTGTAAACGGCTTAAAATCTATATTCTTTGAATATTTGAATTATTTTGATTTTTTTCCAAGCTATTTTACTATATAAACATTTTTTAATACTCAAACTATTTTCTATTAAACTATTTTAACTATTTAATTATTTTAAAACTATTTAAACCATTTTCTAAAAATTCAAATTGATCAAAGGGTGGAATGTTTATGTTTAAATCTTGGATTTAAATGCGAATTAGGTTAAAGTCAATTATAACCAAAACTATAATTCGAATTAAGTTTTACAGTGAAATCGATATATCGAGTTGACTAAACATTTGAAGTAAAAGTACGGTTTTTTTGAAGCAAATATGATGATATCGAAATGGATTTTATTTTGAAGCGGATATGATATTTCGATATCAGGTATGAATTGTTTTTGGAATATAAAGAGAACCAACCGGTGTATAAAATGACACTAGGCTGTTAAGGAGACCAGGCCTCTTATTGGCATACTCTCTGTCAATATTGGAACCACTTTGACAACTGTGTACGCGGTGAATGATATCCATAATGTAGTGGATAAATTATCAAATGTTACTGGAATGAAGTAAGAGAACGATGATGGATAGCCTTGACACTTGTATCATAATTAAAATGACTAAAACAAGAGCCTATATCTGGCCAACGAGGTTAGCTACCTCTAGCGACATTGATCACTCATATTACTATTGCGATTTTTGACTTGATGGGTGCACCTTTTGTGTGGATTGATGGTCGCGGTCGGCCAGGGATGGGTTACGACCAGTCATAAAGGGTAAACTGGTAGAATCCTACATTGGGCATTGCCTCATGTGTTTTGTCATATTTATCCCTATACGAGCATGTTACGACTTTGGTTTAGAACTGTACAAATGTGTTAAGGTGGATTAATGTAAAGCCTTAATGCTATTTTGGTATTTATTTTGCTGATAGACATTATCTATTATAGTGTATACTATTATATATAAATAGTTTAACGGATCCTTAGGAGATGGAAAATCCAGTAACATCTCTTAAGTTATTGCACTCATGTTTGGTGATTGATTTGACCTACATAAGAGTATTTTAGTCCTAACTCAAGTGTCTTGTCTTTTCATTACGGTCTAGTCAGTCCTGAGTTTTCTGCGTATTGAAGATGTTCAGTAGACGACGAAGACGAAGATTTGGTATATTACTATCATTATTATCCATGCATCATGCTATTTCGCTGTATTGATTATTTATCCCTCATGTATATATAACTTTGATAAATGTGTGTAGATTATAATCAAATGTATAGTAAACAACTTCATGTACTATTTATTTGATTATTATATTTTATTTTTCCGCTGTGAGATTCTATGTTTGTTTTCTTCTTTCTTTTCTTATTTTTCTTAATTAATCCCATTGACTATCTATATTTCGGATTGTTTAAGTTGGACATGTGTGGATTATTGCCGATTTAAACCTTTTGAAATGTAGGTCGTCACAGTTGGTATTAGAGTGAGGTTTAGCAATAACCTTGGCTTTGTAGGGTTTGACTCATTAGAGATAAGGTACTAATATCCTAGAATGAGCCTATTTGAGTGTATATATATGAGAGGGCGTATTTATTAGTGTTATAAAATGTTTTATATTGTGTTTACTTATCCGTTGAGTTGTTTATGAATTCTAGTCAATGTACGGGACACCGTTTTGTCGATAGGGGTTTCTAAACAATTAAACAAGGCAAGTCGACATAATATTATTTTAAAATCGAGTAAATGAAAATAATTTTACCTAAATTATGTTATATATAAAATGGTTAATTATTAGTGAAATTATGTTTAGGGCATGATAAAATTTAGTTATCTTCGATTATTGGTTGAAAATAAAATAAAATAAAACGAATACTTAATGAATTTTATTTTATGAAGCATTTGATAATTAAATTGGATCGAAATAAATTAAAATAAAAAGTACTTAAAATGACTAAGTTGTAAATTAATGAAATATTTTGGTAAATAAGCTAAGGAAATTTGTATAAGTATATTTATAATATAGCTTACATATAGAAATGGTTTTAAAAAAAATTGAGAATTTAAAATCCTTTATTTAAAAGAAATGTTTTCAAGGATCTTAAAATTACTATTAGTATATTTTTTGAAAGAGTTTTGATTATAAAAATATTTTGAAAGGATTTTTGAAGAAATAAAAGTTTTAAACTCGCTTTGGTCACCGAAAAATAATTCTGGGATGACTGCAGCATCGCCAGTATTTATTTTCGAATTTTTGAGTGAGAATTTCTACCAATAGGAATTTATTTTCGATTAAATCAAGTTTTGATTATGAAGGAAAAATATTCTAAGTATGATTTGATGAATATATGAAAATAGTTTTGAACTTATAATTGGAAATAGTATAGGAAAAAAATAAGTTTGTAACTTATAGATTTGAACAGGAAAGTAAAATTAAAATTTTAAACTATTGAATATTTTTGGTGAAGTAAACAAAATAAGATTCAAATTTAAGATACTGAAAAGAATTAATCTAAGAAATGTTAGTTCAATGGAGTTAGCTAAATTAAGTAAATAAATTGAAATTTAACTCAAGGAAGCTTAAATAAAAGTAAATTGCATTTGAAATGAATTAGATAAAATAATAAAATGAGTAATGGATCAAATGATATAAAATTTCACTTAATGTGGATTAAATAAATTGAATTGGATAATGAATGAAATTAAAAAAAAATGAGTAAAGTGAATTCCACTTAAGCTATAAAATGAATTAATCAAAGGAATACGAACTTGAATTTTTAAAATGAAATGTGATTTAAGTGTGTAAGAAATTGAATAAAAATGAATGAATGTAGATAAAATTAATATGGTTAATTGAATTTAATTTAAATTGGATGTAAGTAAACTAAATGCAAAAGGAATGAGATTCAATAAAAATTGAATGTTAACTAATTGAATATTAAATAAGTTAAGGGAATAAAATATAAATTGAATTTTAACTTAAGAGGATTTGAATAAATTGATGGTGATAAGAGAAATTTCTTTTTTAATATGAAATGGAGTTATAAAATAAAATTTACTTCAGTAAATTTATTATATGATTTTGAATCAATGAATAAACTAATTAAGTGAATTTGTGGATTAATATGAACTTAAGTTAAAGGAATAATAATAAAAATGAGTTGCTGTAATGACCCGCCATCCGTCTCCACAGAATGACGCATCATTAATAAGAAAGAAAGGGATAGAAAAGAGAAAGAAAGAGAAGAAAGAAGAAACAACACATCAGAATCTAAACAGCGGAACGAATAAATTATATTAATTACATAAAATATTACATAGTTTACCACTACTATCAGAGTACACAGATAATACAACACATACTAGACAGTTATAAACACCTGTCTAGTATTTACAACATAATACAACTCAGAGATGACACAGAACACACAGCGGAATACTATATATCTAACGCAGAAACCTCCTGCTCTATTGCTCCTCCAATATTCGTCAAAGCTAACCTGAATCCCTTGGCTACTCGTAAAAATTTGAGTACCCAAGAGTTTAAGAAAACAAAGAATAAACTCTGGGTCAGACATGGGTCAGGTGTGAGTAACAGGTTAAAGTTCCTTAACTATCAAAAACCTTTTGAAAAGAAAGGTATCACGTAAGACTTCCCACACATAAACATGAAAAAGTTTCTACCTTACGCTAACCAAAACATTTGATAGGAAATCCAGTGATATTATAATAGGTCTAGGGTTTTCAAGTAAATATGAAATAACCGAAATTGTTACATCTATTAAATTCCAGCTACTAGCTATAAAAGTAGGTAATACAATCAAAACCGTTGGCACTTATTGGATTTTTGATTCCATACAGTGGCAGGGCTACTGGGGTACCGCCTGTCACAGTACGTGGCCTAGATCAACGTACCGAGGAGTACGCCCGCTCCCCTGCAACACAAGGCCGGAACCATTCCTTACTGAACAGTTCCGAATAAGACAACCCCGCAGTTGGTGCGCAATTCCAACCGCCCACACAGCCGAATAAAAAGGGACTTCTAGACAGGGGGAAATCTTGCTCTCCAGTGGAAGCTACCCACGAAGCCTTGCTGCACCTCCCCTGTTTTAGCCATTCCCGGTTAATGAGGCTTGAGGCTATGATTACCTTTAGTGAACACATCTCTTAGAATTCTCATCGTCCACCTGACGATGTTCTGAAAGCATTCAATCCATACAAGTTTGTTCCGGGTTCGAACGAAACCAAAGGCATTATCTTGTTACACTCATTTTGGAATCACCCTCAGAGTTAACGACGATAACCCTTACACTCTGAATCTCCATCTCGAGCCTGTAAGTACTATTTCCGTCAGACTCATCACGGAATCACCCCTAGAGTTATACTGACCAATAGTCCTTACACCTCGAGTCTTCACTCTTCACATAAGATTCACGACCTATCGTTAATTTAGATTGATGTGGTTTTCAGATATCAAATATGGAAACCCGATCCCGGTCTCATCAAAATCCAAAGCGTGTCTTTTAGGTCCAAGTTGTTTTAGAGTTTAAAACAATTCAATAACATTATCTATATACACACAGATAGATAATTCACAGATCACAACAGATAATCATCACCACAGATAAAACACATTATCATTATCAAAGATAATCCATATCATCATCATAATGCAACCAATGCATCTATATCACTCAACATTACTAATCTCATAACTGAGATTTCAAAACATTCAAGGCTACCAATATCATCCATTTATAAGCAATGACCTATAATCATACCATCTATAATTAATTTAAAATGAATTAAATTAATTACATCATCTCTAATTAATTTAAAATGAATTAAATTAATTACTTACACAATATAAATCTTGCTTATATCACCATTAATTAATTACAAATTAATTAATTAATTAACTAACCTCTAATTTATCATCTTAATTAATCACCCCTGATTAATTATACTTTAATTAATTTCACAAAATTAATTACTCTAAACCAAACACAGTAATTAACCTTTAATTACTTCATTAATTAATTAACTTTAATTAATTACATCTAACCTTAATTAATTACAATTAATTAATTCCACTTAATCATTTATTATTGATTAATTAATCTTGATTAATCAATCTTCATTACTTCATTAATTATATTAATTAATGATCCTTAATTATATTTAATTAGTTACTCAATTAAATTAATTACTTTCAGTAATTAATCTCACTTAAACCATAATATTTAACCACCTTTGATTAATCTCATTCTATAATTAACTACCTTAATCACTTCATTCAATTAATTATTCCTTAATTAATTTCTGAATTAATCCCTTGATTAATTATACAAAATAATTTAATCCAAATTATTTCACAATTCCATCATTATCCATTAATTACATCCAGTAATTATCTTTAGTTACTTCATTGAGTAATTCTACTTCATTAATTACATAAAGTAATTATTATCAAATTCAATGTTTAAAATTAATTAAACTTAATTAATTAATTTAAACCAAACTCAATAAACTCCATTAACTACATTAAGTAATTAATGTCTTAATTACTTTTATTTAAGTAATTAAACTTAAATAAATTTCACAATTTATTATCATTAATTAATCAATCTAATTAATTATTAAAAATTAATCATATTAATTAATTGCTAAATACACTTTAGTTAATGACCACCATTAACTATTATTAATTCTTAAATTTCTTTTCCTTAATTATCTCTAATTTAAATTAATCCAAATTATTAATCATAAATTAAATAAATAAGTCATTCCTTAATTATCTTATTTATTTAATTATTTTAACACCTTAATATTTCTAAGATAATCCATTTCTTATTAATAATTTTATTAATAATAAAGTGTACTTAGAACATTGCATTTTGAAATTTAAATTCAAATTCCATTTTGAATCAAAAATTCAAAATGATATTTATTTAAGAATTTTCCAAATTCAAATTCCATTTATATTCCTTTCAAAATAAATGTAAATAACATTTATTACTTATATATAAAACTTATATAAGATAAGCCTTTAACTCATTTGCTTAATTTCATTTAAAATTAAGTTTAAAGTACTTTACCATTTGAATTGCAAATTCAAGTTAACAAATCATTTAACTTTCATTTATAATCTTTTATAAAGAATTTATTCAAAAAGAATCAAGTTCAAATATTTGTTTTGAAAACAAATTTATCTCTAACAAACAATTTAAATTTAACTTGTTTCAAACATTCAAAATTTTGAAACTTATTCAAATATCAGATTTAAATTCAACACACTTCGACCCATTCCTTATTTAAATCATTTGAATTTAATCTTGAATTGAACTTTTGCTTTACACCTTGATTTTATAACTCTTTTATTTAAATTATAAATTCATTTTTTTTTTAAAACTGAAGATTCAAAGGCCTTAAGAAAACTGAACTTAAAGTTTAAATTCAACTGCTATTTTTAAATCAGATTTCAGATTTTCAAATGAAATTCAATTTCCAGAAAGAAACTGTCAGGTTTTCTTTTTTTTAAAAAAAACTGAAAACCCCTTTTCAAAATTTTAAAAACTTATAAGATTTCAAAATCATTTGAAAACTATAATACATACTAGATTTAAACTTAACTCAGATTTAAACGAGTATTTAAAACTTAATTTTCATTTAAATCCTGGGTTTAAATTTTATTTTGAATTTTAAAAACCAGGTCATTATGTTCCTGTAAAGAAATAGCTATTCCACCTTTACCCAAGCTACCCTATTCCCAGCTTTGAGTCATCAAGTCCATCCCCTCAAGCAAAGCACAGCAACACTCGAGTAATACTTCGAGTTCAAAACACTGCAACACCCAGAAGAAAAAAAAACATCAGACCAAAAAGTGCACGGTGCACGTGCACCGTGCCTCCGGCCATCATCATCCTTCTCCAGTGACCTCCAATCATCAATGACCATTCTCACAGTCCCATACGATCATCACCTCACTCCTATTCATCTCGAATTTGAATTCGAGTTCAAAACATAAAACCTGGAAATAGAAGCCAAAACTAAATCCAAACCTGTCATCATTTCGTTTGCACAATTCCTACCACCTGCAAGTTTACCACTCCGGCCTCGACTTCATCCATGGCCAAGCTTCTACTACCCAAAAGTTTGTTGAACTCAGTCAACTCTAAGAACCATGATGATCGATTTATCAGGCATAACTAAAAACTAGGGTTCTATCAGAAATCCCATCACCGCAGCCATGACGATGAACTGCAATGCCACCCAATATTTTTCCCGGCATCAGTGACTATTCCTCCACCTACCAGAAGAACCTCAATACTTCAAATTGCCTAGATCACCCATGACTATTCCTCCACCTACCAGAAGAACCTCAATACTTCAAATTGCCTAGATCACCCAAAAACCCAAAATTCCCCTCTACAGTTCAACATAAAACTGCATGTTACATCTAGTTTTAAAAACTGTGAATTTAGGTTTAAAAATCATAATTTTGAATAATGTTTTTGATTTTATTCCTGAAATAGTGAATCAATATGTTTAGTATTTCACTTATATACAATTTGGTCCTGTTATCCTGAGTTTTCAGAGACAATTCAAATAATTTTTTTGTTTATTCAACTTGAACAAAATTTAAACTTTGATCTCTGACTCAACAAACACATTTGTATGAATTTTAAACACTAACATATATTATATTATGAGATGATGGAGGTTGAACAGATTTTTGAACCTGGTAATAAAATACGGAGCACAACATGATCAAGTTATCCCTTCATTTCTACAGAAAACAACTGATATAAATGTATATATCATTCACACTGAAACATGGAATTCAACCAGCAACATTCTAAAATACTTAAATTTCATTAAAAAGGATGTTACTCACCTTAACCTGATGGGCAGAGTAATGAATTTGAAAAAGACTTGTGCTTTTTAAAACTGGAAACTTCATTTTCTTAAATCCTGAATTGCTTCCTTAATTATGAAACTTTAAATCCTGATTTGGAATTTGCTCCTGAATTTCACAATACAGTTGCATGCATGCTCCAGATTTTTGAAATGCAGGCTCAAATAAATTTTGCTTCCAGATTTTGAAAGGAGGAAATGTAAATGTTTTTGTACTTGAAAAATATGCAGGTTTGCTTGCATGTTAGAAAATGTGTAGCCTTTGTTTCAGTTCTGTGAAGTGGATTTGCAATGTTGAAGATGTTTACAAATTTATGTTTTTGAATGGAAGTGTTTTATTTTTTTTATTTTTTATTTTTTTCTTCTTCAGATTTTAGAAGAAGAAAAGGAGATGAGGGAAAGAAGTTTTATATAAACTGAAATTATTCAAAAATAAAAACAAAAGAAAATGTTAAATTAAATTTTGACACTTGTCCTTTACATTAACATTTGTCATGCACCTAGATTATTATCTTAACACATGTTAATTTAAGTTTCTAAAAAGTTTACACTTGTCTTATAAAAATAATTAGTATTTAATTAAAAGTTAATTAGTATTTAGTTAGATGCTAATATAAGACGAATGTAAACCTATGCTTAATAAATTAGTTATCATGTATTTATTTATATGTAGATAACTTTTAAAATGAATAAATCCAACTATATTTATAAAATAAAGTTTATACAAATATTTAAAAATCAAAACAAAATAAAAATATTTACACTTTAGTTTTCAAAGCTTTGAATTCAAGTTCAAATTAAATTTTAAAATCAAGTTTATTTACAAATATATTTACACAATTTAAATTTTTGAAAAACAATTATTTTTATTAAAAATTTATTTGTTAAAACAATGTATTATTATATTTAAAAATAACAACATTTGATAACCGTAAATAACTTATTAAAAGAAATTGTCTTCTTATTACTAAATTATTTATTTTATCCAACTATATCCAAATAAACCTTATTGTTATCTATTACATACCTTTAAAAACTTAATATCAAATAAATTAATTTAAACAAATTAAATTTTTATCTTGTCTATTTAAAAGCCCTATTTTATTTATTAATTAACCTTTTAAAAGTTTAACTTTTAAATAAAATCATAATTCCCAATTTTTACTAAAGATGTATAATTTATAGAAAACATGATTTATTTGTTTATCAGATTAAAACAAGATCTATTTACAATATATACATATTCTATATACATTATAAATAGATAACAACTTATTAGATTTAAAGAGATCAAATCTATCAATTCAATATTTATTTAATTGGATTATTAAATTAATTCAAATCTTATTACAAAGATTATCTAATCAATTTAATTTTTATTTCAAATTATTAAATTGATATTGTTTCAAAATTCCAGGTCATCACAGTTGCAATTTTGTAAAATGTTTATAATAAACTTATGGTTTATAAATAACATTAGTATTAAAGTACTAAGTGACAATGAAATAAATTTTACTTAACAAGGTAAAATGGGATGAAAATTCATTGAATGATAAATAAAATGAGTGTTATTAAAATATATATTAGTCAATTGAAAGTAAATCGATTGGATGTTATTACGTTAAATTATAATCAACCAAATGTGGATGTAATGAGTATTGGTTGATTGAATAAAAATGGTTTGGAACCAAATTAATTGAATGTGGGACTAAAAGCGAATAAATTGAATATAAATCTACTGAATGATTAAGGAAATGAACGTTAATTAATTGAACGTGAATAAATTTAAGGTGAACCAATTAAATTCGAAAGAAATCCATGTGAATAAGTTGAAAGCAAACAAATTGTATATAGATGAAACAAATGTCAATGAATTAAAAGTAAGTAAATTTAATATTGATAGTATATGGAGATAAATAAACTGAATATTGACATTTGGAAGTGTGAATGGTATTGTCGTGAATAAGATTGGAGGGATATTGTTTGTTAGATGTTTGTTTTGTTGCATTTGCCATATTCGTTTATGGTTATTGTATGATCCATGTTATATATCGATTTTACTCTTTAGATATATGTTCTTATTTGGTTATTAAGTGTTTAGTAGGTAGGATGGCGTATGCTAGCTTTTGCAGCTTGATTAGAGATCATGTTGCTTTTGCTTGGTTAATACAAGTGAACTCTCTAATATTATTAATAATAAGGTACGTACCTCGTATTACATACTGTGATTTTATATTTTTCCATTCGGGATGCCTTATTATTGAGATGAAATGTACATTTTATATATATTTGGTATATATATTATATTGTAAAAAAAATTCGATCGAGCCGTGCAACGGAAACTCTGCCGAAATTTTCCGTAAATCCGGGTGTTAGAAAATTTTTGAAGTTTTAAAATTTTTATAACTTGTCTTATATATAAGATATATTTTTCGTAAAATCGATATCTAAGTGGCATAGTAGAAGCATAGTAATAGTTTTGCAAATAAGTTTTTTATGTTTTATAAGTTAATTATTTCAAGAAAATATATCAAGTGTTAAACTCTTTGCTTAACGCCTTTTCGAGGACGAAAAGTTTTGAGTGGGGGAGTATGTAGCGACCCGTATTTTTAACTATTTCAATTTATTAATTTTAACGTAATTACTTCGATAAAAATGGTTAGAAATAAAATATAAAAATTTATTCATGTAATTTATCTGAAAATAAACTTGAATACAAATTTTGAAATAACCAATTTTCGAAGATTTGGCGATAACAAGTATTGAAATAAATTTTATGTATTGACTTTGTTTAACAGAAGTTGGATAATAAATGGGAATTATTTAGATAGAAATAAAGCAATGTCGATGCCTAAAATTTATTTGAAATTTAAGGATTTATGAATATTGATTTATCGAGTAATTAAATTGTTTAAATTTATGTTGAAATTATGTGAATAATGGAATTCTGGATTTAATGAGAATGAAAATGGCATACAATAAATTTTATTTAAATATGAATAAAGATCGTTAACATTTAAGATTGGATTTACATGTGAATAATTAAAAAATTGAAAATTTTAAATTTTAATTAATGAGTAAAAATTGCCATTTTGGCAATGGTCTCAGATTTCGACGAGACTGGTTTCATCGGATCCGTAATAGTGAGCTGTAGGATTTCAAGTTTCATAGCGATCGGACTTGTCGTTTAGCCGTGCGAGCTTGAAATGCTTAGAAGTAAATTTAAGGAACTCGATAAAATAAATTGATTTTCGAAAGCTATCTTCCATATACG
This sequence comes from Allium cepa, assembly GCA_030765085.1. Taxonomy (NCBI): domain Eukaryota; kingdom Viridiplantae; phylum Streptophyta; class Magnoliopsida; order Asparagales; family Amaryllidaceae; genus Allium; species Allium cepa. Next base: position 662,531,821 of record CM060934.1, on the reverse strand, counting down.
ATCGAATAAGGCTTCGGAACTAGTTCCACTGCGTTCAAAATGGGGATAAAACATTATAAATACCAGGCGGCACGCCTTGATTGGAGTTCATATGATTTTGGACCTAACCATATAAATACGCACGTAAGTCGAGGCAGTTTTATTATTATTTTAAGTTCTCAAAACCCTAGCCGCCAGCTCTTTGATGGCCGGAAATTCACCAACTTCCCTCCTTAATTTCTCTCGACCCGTTCATCGAAATTAAAAACTTCCAACATAAAAGTTGTAGATATCGGCGAGCTCTTCAAATTCATATAGTTGATTCGTGTTAATTCATCACACATTTGCCTAGATGTATGTATGAAAGTCGTGTATCTTTAGGAGTTTTCAAGGTGAACGGAAATGTTTTGTTCGTCACCGTTCAAGGTGGAGGTGTAGTTGGTCTAGACGAATACTTTGGGGTTCGTTTGATCGAGGTCCGGTTGAGAATAATTGGTCGCGCATGAATTTTTTCCGCATGTGGATGGGTTTCGTGTGCTTCATGCAAGTCACGTATAAGGGGAAGATGGTACGTTATTTTTTTAATTAATTATTTTATATTAAAATTCAAATGTTCTAACTTGAATAACTTTTGCATAGAGCTCGGATCGACACGCGGTTTTCCTCTTTGTGTTTATATCGAAATTACGGACTACGTGGAACTAGTTTGGTTGAATTCTAAGACCGTTTAAATTTTATGCCTTTATTTGGATTTTAAATCGATGGTGAGTATGTATACGCTCATAATTAACTGAAATAATTTTTCACATAGTTAAATTTATATTATGACGTGATTAAAACTTATTGATTGTTTTTTGATAAGTTTAATTGACGTTTAAATTGGCATCTGAATTAATTGATAGAATTTGAATTGGCAGTTAAATTGAATTAGAATTTAGTTGCATGTAAAATACACGATATTGATAATTATGAAATTGTTATGAATTTTATTGATTGTTTGGATGATTGGTTGTGATGAATGCTATTGGTTGATATTTGGATGTTTTTTATTTTGACATATTATGTTATCGTCCTGTATATTATTTACATTTTATAAAACTGTAAATTGAATTATTTTGAATAAATTAAGAAATAGGTTAAAATAATATATATCTATGGTATTTGATTGGGAATGAAATGATATATGTCCATCCCTGAATTTAACTGAAATAATCGATTCGCTTGGCCATAGGATAGAGAATTATATATGGACTGGATTGGTTAAGTTAAATGGTTTTCAAAATTCTGATTTGAAATTATTTAAATGATTCGGTTTTAAAAAATTGAATTTATGAAATCGAATTACTTTTGAATTGGAACTCAGAATATTGAGATTCAAAATTTGAAACAGGAATTGTTTAATTAGTTGAAGTTGAGATTTTAAGTTATAATCGGAATATGATGTGAATTTCAGAAATTGGTTTGTTTTAAAAGATTGGACTTCTATTCGAATTTTGAATATTGCTAAATAAAATTGATATTAAACGATATTTCGAAATTGAGCTCGGAATTCAACTATATTTGATGATGGATTTTTTTAATTGGATGTTGAAGGAAAGTTTGATTTAAGTGTTTTGAACCGATATTTTGGAAATCGAACACGGAATTGATATAAATTGAAATGATTTTAATTTAGAATTGGAGCTGAAATTAATTTGGAATTGGAGTTGACATTAATTTGGAATTGGAATTGCAATTAATTTGGAATCGGAATTAATTTGGAATTGGAATTGAAATTAATTTGGAATCGAAGTAAAATTTGACTTAAAATTGAAATTGAATCGATAAATCTAAAAGGGAATTGGAACTGATTTGAATTGGAAAATTTGGAAAGTGAACGATTTGACTTTGAAACTGTTTTTAAATGAATTATATTAGTATGAATGGTTTAAAATCTATATTCTTGAAATATTCAAATTATTTTGATTTTTCCCAAACTATTTTACCATATAAACCATTTTTAATACTCAAACTATTTTCTATTAAACTATTTTAACTGTTTAATTATTTTAAAACTATTTAAACCATTTTCTAACAATTCAAATTAGTCAAAGGGTGGAATGTTTATATTTAAATCTTGGATTTAAATGCGAATTGGGTTAAAGTGAATTATAACCAAAACTGTAATTCGAATCAAGTTTTGAAGTGAAATCAAGATATCGAGTTGAATTAACATTTGAAGTAAAAATATGGTTTTTTTTAAGAGAATATGATGATTTCGAAATGGATTTCATTTTGAAATGAATATGGTATTTTGATATCAAGTACGAATTGTTTTCGAAATACGAAAGGAACCAACCGGTGTGTAAAATGATGTTTAGTTGGTAAAGAGGTCGGGGATTCTTATTGGCACTCTCTCTACCCGTATTGGAACCACTTTGACAACAGTGTACACGGTGGATGATATCCAGACTACTGTGGTTGAATTGAACGTTATTGGAATGAAGCAAGAGAACGTTGATACATAGCCTTGACACTTGTGTCATAATTAAAATGACTAAAACAGGAGCCTATGTTTAGCCAATGAGGTTAGCTACCTCTAGCGACGTTGATCGCTCGTATTACTATTACGATTTTTGACTCGATGGGTGCACCTTTTGTTTGGATTGATAGTTGCGGTCGGCCACGGATGGGTCACGACCAGCCAGAAAGGGTAAACTGGTAGAATCCTTCCTTGGGCATTGCCTCACGTGCCTTGTCATATTTATCCCTATACGAGCCCATTACGACTTTGGTTTAGAACTATACAAATGTGTTAAGGAGGATCAATGTAAATCCTTAATGATATTTTGATATTTATTTTACTAATAGACATTACCTATTATAGAGTATAATATTATATATAAATAGTTTAACGGATCCTTAGAAGATGGAAAATCCTGCAACATCTCTTACGTTATTGCACTCATATTTTTTGATTGATTTGACTTACATAAGAGTACTTTAGTCCTAACTCGAGTGTTTTGTATTTTCATTATGCTCGGGTCAGTCTTGAGTTTTCAGCGTATTGAAGATTATTCTTTGGAGGACAAAGAAAAAGATTTGTTATATTACTATCGTTATTATCCTTGCATCATGCTATTCTGCTGTATTGATTATTTATCCCTGATGTGTATATATATATAACTCCAATAAATGTGTATAGATTATAACTAAATGCATAGTAAACAGCTTCATGAACTGTTTATTTGATTATTATATTTTATCGCTCCATTGTGAGATTCTTTGTTTGTTTTCCTTTTTTTTCTTATTTTTCTTAATTAACTCCATTGATTATCTACGTTCCAGATTGTTTAAGTTGGACATGTGTGGATTATTGCCGATTTAAACCTTCCGGAATGTGGGTAGTCACAAAGAATATTGATTGTATAACTTGAAAGGTTTGGTTATCTTATGGTTAAAGGAGTGTATTTGATATGAGGTAAGAGAATTTGGTTGATATAAAAACAAGTCATAACTTACATCCCTTATGTTATCTTTCCCTCTTTCCTATTCTTGTTTCCCTTCTCTCTTTTACTTTCTTCATATACAGTAAATAAAAATAACCAATATCCATTAAAATTCAAAACAAAAACCAATGCTCAACAAAAAATTGCAAAGATGGATTCTTTGAATGCGTTTGGTTCAAATCTATATGCTAGAAGACGCGTGCAATGAAGCGGGGCTACGATCGATAGTTTGAGCTGAGCTAGGGTTAGCCTCTGACTTCGTTATAGGTAGTTTTTGGTCGATTGGAGCTTGGCGGTGGGAATTTTGTTTGAAGTGGGTCGATTTGGCATTGGTGAATGGGACATTGGTTGAGATTTGCATAAGTCGATCTACCATTTTCGTGAGTGGGCTGCTGTAGGTCGTGTCACGTGTGGGGATGGCTGGCGTGAGGTGATGGTGTTGGCCATGTGGAGATCACAGAGAGTTGTTCAATGGCGAAGTCGGTTCACGAAATCGTCGGGAGATGCTCCATGTCAGTAATTGAGCATGCACGGTCATGGATTTGTGTTTGCGTTTCTTATACAAGATGTTGGATTTTATTTTGGGAAGAAGGGTGTATTGTAATTAGGGTAACAGTAATTATAAATTTAAATATATAATTAACCATTTTAATTAATTCCCAATCATATAAAATTGAATATCTTTCTCATACGAGGTCGGTTTCAGGCATTGTCAGTTGCATTGGACTCATAGCGTTGTTATCTTCACGATGGAATTAGTTTGGTCAAGTTTGAAGCTAATTGTATTTTGGCTAAAAATGAATGTTGACTAACCGAAATGCAAAAGAATCCGCTAATTTTTTTGTGAATTTACTCACTTTTAAATAAACTATATGATATCTCTGTTGTTATAGTTTGTTATTGAATACTTGGATGATAATTGACGATTTTAACAAAGTATAGATAGTGACAAAATCATCCTAATTTTAATTTGATTACACTTAATGTGGTTAAATTAATCATACTTCGTTCTGGACATTGATTTAGCAGAATAAAACCCCACTCTGCTGTAATAAAATTGAATAGATTATTCAAACAACCAATCAAATAGAATAAATCACAGTGTCATGCTTGTAAAGTATAAATATTATTATTATTTGACTATTTGTTTTGGTTTGAATTTCCTCTTGCTAACAGATAACATAAATAACCATTTCGTTGCAAGGGATAAAAAGAAGAAGTCAGAGTGTTTTTTTGCTTAAGGTAATTAATTGGTTTAAATAAAGGTGTTTAAAATTAATTATGTGATTTAATAAAAGTCTTTAAAGGTAATTAATTTGATTTATTTAAAGAGTTATAAAGTTTATTAATTCTCTTTCGGGATAATTAACGTGGTATTTATGTTATACGAGTATTTTTATTCATTATCTTTCAGGATAATAAGCGTTGTTTAGAATTTTTAAATGATAGTTTATATAAGAGAAATATAATCAGCTCTAAAATCAATATTTTTAAGGAGTATTTTTAAAAGTTTTTTACAAATATTTATGATGTGAAAATCAAGCGCAAGTAAGAATTGAATGCTATGTATCTTGATTCGTTTATTGATGATAACTGTATGTGATCTAATTCCCATATACAATCATTCATTTACTTTCGATAGTTGATTTCTCAACTATCAATTTTAACATCATTTGGGGTGCTTCGTCTCTCTAAGTCGATTCGGCTCTCATTTTGAGCGTTGGTATTCAACACCATGGAAACTAAAACCAAAGCATGAGTGGAGCCAAGCCATGCAGGTCGCACCTATTAGTGTTGTAACGACCCGGATTATTATAGCGGTTAATTTGGGATATTTAAAATGAATTTAAATATTTAATTTGAACTATGAATTGATTTTTAATATGAAAGGTTTTTTTTTATTTAATAAAAAGGATTTAGAATTTAAATGTAGCAATCTATTGAATAAATTAATTATTTAAGTAGTAATTGGATATTGGAAAAATATAAAATCCGGAGTTATAAGCATGTTAAAAATACTTTAAAGACTTGTAAAATCTATATTGATAATAATAAAGGTAATAAAGTGTTAAAATCGAATTTGGAAATGATTTGTTCAATTTTAAAAATATATCGTTTAAATTAATATTTAAAAATATAGCCTTCCGAGGCACAGTCTCGGAATTTGACGAAACCAGTTTCATGGAATCCATAATATTGAATTATTATCGGATTTCAAATTTCATAGCTTTCGGAACTTTCATGTGATCGTACAAAATATAAAGGCCTAGAAAATAATTAATTGAATTAATTTTAACGGTCAATCCAAAACGCTATCTTCTCTATACGATCGAATTAGCACTCAAAACCTTTTCCATTGAGTTCGGAATAGGTGTACAACATTCTAGACGCCTGGCGGCACGCCTCGATAAGAGGTCAAGATTTTGAATTTTCGTAATTCGAGAAGATTTAAATTTAAAGTTTAAAATAATATTATGTATATGGTTTGACCAGTCAAGTTTCCTTTCACTTCAAATTTTTTTCCCAGAGCACTGTAGCTTGTTAATTTAAGCACGCATGAATCACATCCATAATTTTTATTTTTATTTTTTTTCTAACAAGACATTTCGATATAAAATAAATAAATCAATCTTCCTCAACACGCAGCCACCTTTATTTTATACCCCGAACCTTCTACCTTATCTCGAAATTAAATTCACTCCTCATATAATGGCCGCATCCTTTCGTTTTCAAAATCAAATCATCGAGAGAAAAAAGGGCGCGACGTTTTCGCGATTTGGAAGCAAGCTCGAATCGAATCGAATGGGGGGGACGAGCGAAATCGAATCATGTTCGAGCTGCTCGTGAGTTGATGGCCACGATGTTGAGATCGCGTGGGGCAGCGCGATTGTGTTCGACGAAGGGGAGGGGGCGGACGCATCACAAGCGCGTCGCTGGTGAAGGTGTCGGCTCGTTCAGGGCAACGGCATATGATTGGAAGGCGCGACTTCGCATGGGATCTGATGGTGGCGTGTGCGACGCAGGAAGCTCGAGCGACAGAGCAAACATGGAGGAGTTGTCGAGGCAAGCAGCGACGTCGGTTGGTCGGGGTAGCATCGTGATCGAGGGTTTTGTGCGTGGGTCTGTGAAGGTATATATTTACAATTTATTCATTTCAGTTTAAATTTGAACATTTACAGAGAAAAAAATATAAATAACAAAAATAAAAATAAAGCAGCTTCTGATTTTTGCAGTAAGGGATATATATAACTTTTTACTCTTCAAATTTAAGATTTATGTATATATATATATATATATATATGAATATATACAGCAAAATGAAGATAATTCTGTTTATCATTTAAATAAATATATACATATAAGTGAAATATTAAAGATGTGTATATATAGAATTTTTGGAAGTAAATATGAATTTTAAAATATCGGAAAGTCTATATAAAATTATATCTTTGAAATTCTATTATTTATTTTTATAAGTATATATAAATGTGTGTAGTTTCAAAACTAAAATAAATATACATCTCTATATTTTAACTATTGCTAGTTTATTTTAAATAATGAATTACAATGATTAACCTGTTTAATTAACTTGTTTAATTATTTTAGTTACTAAAAGTTTTTTTTAAAGGAGAATTAGTTTAAAAATTAATTATTAGTTTAAATTTTATCACCAGTTAAAATTAAATTATTAGAGTTAAAGAATAAATTTATTAAATGGTAATTAATCATTTTATTAGTTCAAATACTAAAAAATCATAAAATTGTTTATATAAGGTCAAAAGTCGAGAAATCGGGTCGAGATTTGAAAGGATTGCAACTTAAAAGAAAAGGTGAGATTTTCTCACTCATTTGGATGCCATAGATTAAATTTAAATGTTAAATTTAAATCATTGGATGTGTTTGGTTGATTTATAATAATTTATTCACTGGATGATATTATATTTAGTAGCATATATATATTGGAATGATTGATTTTCCAGCATTATATAGCGGATGAGACCCTATACGCCGCATAATAGCGGATGATATTATATAAACCCATATACCGCGATATTCCACCTTGAAGTGGAATTGGTATTTTATTTTGTGATAACATCTATGGATGCAGGGAAAGCAGGTTGGAGGGATCCAACAGGATTCCTCAAAGATATTTATTTATTATATATATATATATGTTGTAATATGATAGGATGGATGAATTAATATGGAATTGCATGCAAATTGAATTATTAAGCGTTAAATAACATGAAAATTGGAATTTGGTAATTTTTAAATACCATAAATAATTTAATTGAAGGAAGTTAAAATGAAACTTTAATTAAAAGAATATTTATTTAGGATTTGGATTTACTTCTATTGAGAATAAAGTAAAATAAAAAGTATATTTATCACCTTGGATATACTTAAATTGGTTAAAGTTGAGTTTGGGAAAAATTAAATTATGTATAAAAGACTCAAAGAAATATTAGAATCAATGAGTGGATTTGAAGTAAAGCGAAATTTTATTAAGAAATAAAAGAACTTTATTAAGATATGAAATAGGATTTTATTAAGGAACAATATGGAATTGTATTGAAGAATGAATTATAAAGATAGGATTTTTGAATAAAATTGTTTTATAAATAATGGAAAACTCAGGGGGTTATAAATTTATAAACGGGGTTTTTAAATGAGATAGGAAGGTATCAGTGGATATGTAAAGAGATAAGACATGGCGAGAACTTATATTGAGTTATGAAATTGGTTTTGAAAGGAAATAGTAGAATATTTTCAAAGGCAGAAAAATGAGAATATGGTCGTTGAGATAGAAATCAAGAGTAATTTATGGGTAGATATTGGATTTTCTAAAAATATAAATTTGTTTTAAAGGGAATATTTTTAAAATTACTGTACTATATAATTTTTATAGAACTATTTTCTAGATTTAGAATATTCCAGAATAGTTATTTTAATGCTTAGTATTTATTAAAATAAATTCTAGTTTTCTAAATCAGCTTTGTAAATTTGTCAATAACTGGATATGATTTTAATATTTATTTTTAATTTTACCTTAAACCATAACTTGAAATAAATCCATTATTCTTATTTTATAAGTCAAGATGTTTTCAACCAATTATAAATTCTCTTGAGAAGGAAAGCAAGTGAAACTAATTTGAATAAGATTTTCAGGGAAAGATTTTATAGAGGGTTATGAGAACTTGAATAAAATTCCAAGTATAAGATAAGTGAATTTGGAGGAGAGATAAAATTCATAAGAAGAGCAAGAGTGAAACCTGAATTTTTAATAAGCTAAATGGATTTGGAAATATAAATGGAAATCAACTAGGGGATCCTGGTATCTATAGGATTCATGAGAAATAAGTTTGGGAAATTTTACAAATGAAATTATAAATGATTTTTGAAGAAATAAATAGGAGATAAAGAAATATTTTCCTAGTTTGAGAAACTAATGAAGTGGTAAAATATTATAAGTGGTCGGCAAAGGCTTAAATGGTTCCACGAGAAATAGAGGAAGTTGAATCTAATTTTAAGGTGTTGAAATATGAAGATAATATCTTATGCAGATATTTGAGATAAATAATTTAAGGAAAAATATTTAAGACTTGATGGTTGCTTGCAGATGATTATATTTGATAGTTAAATAACCGACTATCAATATTGGCCAATGCGCTGATCATTTCGAAGAGTCCGGGAACGGATTTAATTATCCAAAAACTACTTTGATCCGGTTTGAACAATAACGAATGAAGACCGTGAAGATGATGAAGACGGTGATTCGGTTTGTCCAGACCCAGGGCAACTTATATGGACGAATGCTTTCAGAACATCGTCAAAGGAAAGATGAGCATTCTAAGTGGGACTCGTTCTTGAAAGGTAATCGTAGCCTCAAGCCTCATCAACGGGGAATGGCTAACACAGGGGAGGTGCAGCAAGGTTAGGTGGGTAGACCCAAGCAGGATGAGATATACCCCTGTATGGATATCCCTTTATTTCGGCTTAGTGAGTGGTTGGTCGCGCCAACCGTAGGGTTATCTTATTCGGGACTGTCCAGTAAGGGATGGTTTCGGCCTTTTGTTGTAGGGGGTTGGGAGTGATCCTCGGTACTCTGATCTAGACCAGGTACAGTGACGGGCGGTACCCCGTTAGCCCTACCATTGTATGGAATCCAATCTCCAATAAGCGCCTGTACGGTTTTGATTGTGCCCAACTATTGATGAAACGTGAGATGCAAGCATTTCAGCAAGATTCTATTTTACTTTCTATAGACACTATTATAATATCAGACGAATTTGATAAAAAAATGTTTTGGCTATCATAAGGTAAAAACCCGACATGTTTATTTGTGGCATGGTCTTATGAGATGCTTTTGTTTTTCAAAAGATTTTTGAAAATATAATAAACCAATTGAGTGTGATTTTCTCACGTCGGTTTTGCATACTGACTCGGGCGTTGTTTTATATGATGCTCGGGTCAGACCGAGTTCAACAGGATCAGGTTAAAGCTAAGGAGCTCAGGAGACGAACTAGATGGCAGAGCGTACTTTCGTATTTGACTATTTTTTCCGCTGTGTATGGACAAGTATTGAGTTGTCTCTGTATGGATGTTATTGTACCCTAATGATGGTATGTATAAATATATAACAGTACAGATTTCTTTGTATTTAAAAGCTGTTATTATATATTATATTTTGTTCTGCTGCGATTGTGAGACTCTGATGTTGTTTTCTTTTCTTCTTCTTCTACCTCTTTCTTCCTTATACCCAAAGACTCGTACTTTTGTGCCACTTTGGACAAAATTGTCGTGGGATTTTGTCAGTTCAAAGGGGTACGGATTTGCGGGCCTTTATAGTTGGTATCAGAGCTGAAAGGTTAAGCGAGAACCTTGGCTATGGTGGGGATTACTCATTAGAGATAGAGTCAGTAGTACTCTAGAATGGGTTTGAGCGTATTAATAGATATGAGTGCGTATTTGTTAGTGAATATAAAATGGTTTTATATTGTGTTGATTGATTTATTGAGTGACATACGAACCTTCGTCAGCACAGTCTGCACAACTGTGCCGAAGGGGTTTCTAAACACTTGAATAGAACAATTCGACACAATATTGTTTTCGAAAGCGGGTAAATGAAATAATTTTACCCAAAAATATTTTTTTTCTATAAAAAGAAATAATTTTCTGCAAATTATTATATATAATTAAAGTGTTTGGATGATAGAATTATAGACAAAAAGATTATAAAGATTTAAAATGGCTGTAACGTTTGGGATTTTTCGTTGCCGAAAAACCGAAATGTTATGGGTTTAAGAAAGAAGAAAAGAAGTAGGAGAGAGAAGATAGTAGAAAATAGAGAGAAAAGAAAACAGAAACTAGAATGGATCAGAAAACAGAAAATAGAACAATATCAGAATCTCCCCAGATTTCGATCGCGAGTTCACCACGGCCTCCTCAGACATCGTCGTTCACCCTCTCCTGCGCGCGCCCCTACGCGAGTCGCTGCTCCTCCACTTCGAGACGCTCGAAACTGAGCTCCCCCAAACACGCACGAAACCCATCACCGCTTCACTTCCAGATCGTCGCAACCCCTATCCTCTCGCGCGAACTTCCTCTGAATCGAACGGTTTCGATTCGATTTGTTCATCTTTTTTTTATACAAAGGAGGGCTGCAGCCATTAATTGTCTTCAATTGAGAGAGAGAGACGCGAAAAGGACTTCGGTGATTAAAATTTGATTTGGGGAGAAATAGTTTATGCGACCATTATTTTCTTCTGAGATTTGAACGAACAGAAGGGGAGGGGAACGAGATATTTAAGGTTGAACGAAGCATGCCTGCGCGATTCCTTCCATATTTTTTTTGCGTGATACTCGGCTGAAACAAAGGAGAAGACACGATTTTTTCTACGGGATCTTCTGCGTGATTTTAGGCATGATTTTAGGATGATGCTGTTGACCAAATTTTAAATTTAAATTCCAAATTGAATTCGATTTAGTTTCAATGCGTTTACTCAACGTATGCTCACATATCAACTCAGAAAATTACGAAATTTGAAATCCGAGAATAATTCAATATTACGGACCCAATGGAACTGGTTTCGTCGAATTCCGAGACTGTGCCTCGGACAGCTATTTTTAAATATCGATTCAAACGATTTAATTTCAAAACTGAACAAATCTCTTTCAAATTCAATTCTGAAGCTTCTATAATCTTCAGTATTATCAATATGAATTTTACAAGCCTTTAAAATATTTTTAATTGGCTTAAAATTGAAGATTCAAATTTTTATTCAATTTCAATAGATTAAATTCTATAATTTAATCGCCAAATTCAAAGTTATATTGAAAATTCAATCCAAACCATCATTCAAATATTTAAAATAAATTAAATATTTTCAAATTAAATTATTCAAAATTCTGGGTCGTTACAATGGCTTATATAACCAAGGAAAGTATGAGATTGAATTTTGGAGTTAAAATTTGAAAATGAAGTCAAAAATGAGGATTTAACTTGGATTAAGTTGAAAATTTAATTTTTGGAATTTAATTAATGGTGATGAAGATAATAATAATAATATAAATAAATTGGTGAAGTAAATAAAATTTAGAATGTGAATAAACTGGACTAGAAAATTTAATAGAAATTAAATTGGATTGAAATTAACTTACGCTAAGTTTAATGTTTGAATTTTGAATTAAGTTTAAGTGAAAATAAGTTCTTATTTAATTAAATCCAAGTGAATTGGTAGATTAAAGAGAATAGAATGATGCTCGATTTAACAAAAGTTAAGCTAAAAAAATTGAATTGAAATAAAATTCAGTCGAGTTATAGATATTATTGAGTGGAATTAAATTCTTACTTATATAAGTAAAAGTAAGTTAAATATGAATTGTATTAGGGTGTATAAATTGAAAATATCCCATAAAGGTTAAAAGGATTGAAATAAGGATATACTTGATTAATTGAAAATATATAATCTCGAGTTAAAAGTAGAACGTGAATGGGATTGATTGTAAATGAATGGAAGTGTGAATATCAATAAGCGTGTGACTTACAAATCTAAAAGAGTAAAAGAAAACCCAAAATAGAATTGTTTGATATTTTGGTGAATGAAATAAAAATCCAATCTTGAATTATAAAATAGGAATTCAAGTAAAGTAATAAAGTGATTTTTGAAGACAAAATCAAATATTGAATTGTAAATTGGAAATGAGCTAGTGGGATAATTAATTATTTAATGCATATGAAAATGGAACCTAATTTGGATAAATAAAGTTGAAGTTTGAGTTTATAATGAAATTGGAAATGAAATCCGAGTTATAAATATAAAGTCAACTTGGAATTGTAAGTGAATTAAATATGAATTAAAGTTGTTGTGGAATGGGATTAAAATAGAGATGATTTGAGTTGCAAATAAGTCCAATTCGAGTATACATAAGTTAAACATGACCTTGTTAATAATAAAATAAATTCAGATGAATTAGTTATGGAAATTTGAAATTTAAATGGATTATGAGAATGGCTAATTGAATTAAATGGAATTTGATTAGATGAGAATCAAATTAAAATGGAAATGAACTTAAGTATGAAGTTGAAATAAGTAAATTAACTTAAGTTAAAAATAATAGAAGCTTGGCCTCGAGTAAGGGTGGAAGCTCATTAAAGGAAAACTTGGGTGAATTTAATTTGGGAAATGGTTATTAATTTATAAACATGGAAGTATCGAGCTTAATAAAATGGTTTGAAAGGGACCAATGCGGAGATGGAATAAAATGCAAATGTATGGTTTGTAAATAAATTAAAATGGAATAGACTATAAAATGATAAGTAAATTGAATTAAATTAGTGGGTGGAATGGATTTGAAAAAAATAATAATCAAATCAAGGATTTAAAATGGAGATTGTTTAGAAGGAAAATAACTTGGGTTATGGGATTGAAATAAGTTGAAGAAAATAAATAACTTAAGCAAAATAATTGAATAGAAGCTCGGCTTAAGTAAATATGTTAATGGTTACTTAATGGGGTGTTTCCAAGCTGAATAAAGTGGTTTCGAAAGAAACCTATGCAAACATGTTAAATAAAATACAGTATATGGTTATGAATAAGTTAAAATGAAAATGAAACTGATATAAATTGAGTTAGAATTAATTTAAAATGGTTATGAGCTCAAGTGATAGTTTATTTGCATAAATCTCGTCGAATTGCATAAAAATCGATTGTCGTTTGTCGTAAACAAGATTAAATAAAAATCCGATGGATTAATAGAAATAAATAAAGGGGATTTTGGAATCAGTTGAAATGAATATGAGTTGTTTGGACATAAAATGAATTGAATATAAGAAAGTGAGTTGTAAATCACTTAAGTTGAATGCAAATGGCATATGAATCGGTTAAAAGCAATTGAACTAGTTTGGAAACCATACGAAATTGCTTATGGAAGTTATTTAGAATGCATTACTTTTAGTATTGATGTGTTTTTGTTGCTTATATGACTAAATGTTATAAATTTCATAGATATGTTGCTCATATGTTTAAATTGAGTAAGTACAGGTACCGGGGGTCATTTGGATGGATTTTGGAACGCGCAAATTGCTAAATAAATAAGCCGCTTGCTTAAAAATGCTAAATAAAGGTACGCCTATGCAATAAAAGTTAGGAAATATGAACTATTGCTTGTTTTTTTGTTTTTCCGACCGTGTGGGTCGATGTATACATATATATCTCTCTTGTAAAATAGCAAAAGCTCCTCCGTACAAAGGAGACTCTGCCAAAAAATTTCAGAAAATTTGGGAGTTAGAAAAATTTTAGGAAATTATTTTTACTAACGACAAAACGATTTAAAATTGGAATTGGAATAAAGGATTTTGAAGTTAGAATTGGAAAATCAATTGTTTGGGAAAAGGAAAACATTAGGATGGGGAATAACAAGTCTAATTAGGTAACTTTTAAAAAGTTAATGGGTTTGAGCATTCTTCTGTGTTAGTAATTTCGGGGTCGAAATTCTTTTAAGGGGGGAGGAATGTAACGACCCAGATTTTTATAACAGTTAATTTGGGATATTTAAAATGAATTTAAATATTTAATTTGAACTATGAATTGATCTTTAATATGAAAGGTTTGGTTTTATTTAATAAAAAGGATTCAGAATTTAAATATAGCAATCTATTTAATAAATTAATTATTTAAGTGGTAATTGGATATTGGGTAAAATATAAAATCCGGAGTTATAAGCTTGTTAAAAATACTTTAAAGACTTGTAAAATCTATATTGATAATAATAAAGGTAATAAAAGTGTTAAAATCGAATTTGGAAATGATTTTTTCAATTTTAAAAATATATCGTTTAAATTAATATTTAAAAATATAGCCTTCCGAGGTACAGTCTCGGAATTCGACGAAACAAGTTCCATGGGATCCGTAATATTGAATTATTATTGGATTTCAAATTACGTAGCTTTCGGAACTTTAATGTGATCGTATGAAATATAAACGCCTAGAAAATAACCAATTGAATTAATTTTAATGGTCAATCCAAAAAGCTATCTTCTCTATACAATCGAATTAGCACTCCAAACATTTTCCATTGAGTTCAGAATAGGTGTATAACATTATAGACACCTAGCGGTACGCCTCGATAGGAGGTCAAGATTTTGAATTTGCGTAATTCGAGAAGATTTAAATTTAAAGTTTAAAATAATATTATATATATGGTTTGACCAGTCAAGTGTCCTTTCACTTCAAATTTTTTTTCCAGAGCATTGTAGCTTGTTAATTTGAGCACGCATGAATCACGTCCATCATTTTTATTTTTATTTTTTTTCTAACAAGACATTTCGATATAAAATAAATAAATCAATCTTCCTCAACGCACAGCCATATTCGTTTTATACCCCGAGCCTTCTGCCTTATCTCGAAATTAAATTCACTCCTCATATAATGGCCGCATCCTTTCGTTTTCAAAATCAAATCATCGAGAGAGAGAAAAGGGGCGTGACATTTTCGTGATTTGGAAGCAAGCTCGAATCGAATCGAATGGGGGGGACGAGCGAAATCGAATCGCGTCCGAGCTGCTCGCGAGTTGATGACCGCGATGGTGAGATCGTGTGGAGCAGCACGATTGTGTTCGACGAAGGGGAGGGGGCGATCGCGTCACAAGCGCATCGCTGGTGAAGGTGTCGGCTCATTCGTGGCGGCGGCATGTGATTAGGAGGCGCGACTTCGCGTAGGATCTGATGGAGGCGTGCGAGACGCAGGAAGCTCGAGCGACAGAGCAAACAGGGAAGAGTTGTCGAGGCAAGCAACGACGTCAGTGGGTCGGGGTAGCATCGTGATCGAGGGTTTTGCACGTGGGTCTATGAAGGTATATATTTACAATTTATTCATTTTAGTTTAAATTTGAACATGTACAGAGAAAAAAATATAAATAACAAAAATAAAAATAAAGCAGTATCTGATTTTTGCAGTAAGGGATATATATAACTTTTTACTCTTCAAATTTAAGATTTATATATATATATATATATATATATATATATATATATATGAATATATACAGCAAAGTGAAGATAATTCAGTTTATCATTTAAATAAATATATACATATAAGTGAAATAGTAAAGATGTGTATATATAGGATTTTTGGAAGTAAATATGAATTTTAAAATATCTGAAAGTCTATATAAAATTAGATCTTTGAAATTCTGTTATTTATTTTATAAATATATGTATGTGTAGTTTCAAAAGTAAAATAAATATACATCTCTACATTTTAAATATTGTTAATTTATTTTAAATAATGAATTATAGTGATTAACCTGTTTAATTAACTTGTTTAATTATTTTAGTTACTAAAAGATTTTTTTAAAGGAGAATTAGTTTAAAAATTAATTATTTGTTTAAATTTTATCACCAGTTAAAATTAAATTATTAGAGTTAAAGAATAAATTTATTAAACGTTAATTAATCATTCGATTAGTTCAAATACTAATAAAATTATATAATTGTTTATATAAGGTCAAAAGTCGAGAAATCGGGTCGAGATTGGAAAGGATTGCAACTTAAAACCAAAGGTGAGATTTTCTCACTCATTTGGATGCCATAGATTAAATTTAAATGTTTAATTTAAATCATTGGATGTGTTTGGTTGATTTATAATAATTTATTCACTGGATGATATATATTTAGTAGTATATATATTGGAATGATTGATTTTCCCGCATTATACAGCGGATGAGACCCTATACGCCGCATAATAGCGGATGATATTATATAAACCCATATACCGCGATATTCCACCTTGAAGTGGAATAGGTATTTTATTTTGTGCTAACATCTGTGGATGCAGGGAAAGCGGGTTGGATGGATCCAACAGGATTCCTTAAAGATATATATATATATATATATATATATATATATATATATATGTTGTAATATGACAGGATGGATGAATAAATATGGAATTGCATGCGAATTGAATTATTAAGCGTTAAATAACATGAAAATTGGAATTTGGTAATTTTTAAATACCATAAATAATTTAATTGAAGGAATTTAAAATGAAACTTTAATTAAAAGAATATTTATTTAGGATTTGGATTTACTTCTATTGAGAATAAAGTAAAATAAAAAGTATATTTATCACCTTGGATATACTTAAATTGGTTAAAGTTGAGTTTGGGAAAAATTAAATTATGTATAAAAGACTCAAAGAAATATTAGAATCAATGAGTGGATTGGAAGTAAAGCAAAATTTTATTAAGAAATAAAAGAACTTTATTAAGATATGAAATAGGATTTTATTAAGGAACAATATGGAATTGTATTGAAGAATGAAATTATAAAGATAAGATTTTTGAATAAAATTGTTTTATAAATAATGGAAAACTCAGGGGGTTATAAATTTATAAACAGGGTTTATAAATGAGATAGGAAGGTATCAGTGGATATGTAAAGATATACGACATGGCGAGAACTTATATTGAGTTATGAAATTGGTTTTGAAAGGAAATAGTAGAATATTTTCAAAGGCAGAAAAATGAGAATATGGTCGTTGAGATAGAAATCAAGAGTAATTTATGGGTAGATATTGGATTTTCTAAAAATATAAATTTGTTTTAAAGGGAATATTTTTAGAATTACTGTAAATATAATTTGAATAGAACGATTTTCTAGATTTAGAATATTCCAGAATAGTTATTTTAATGCTTAGTACTTATTAAAATAAATTCTAATTTTCTAAATCAGGTTTGTAAATTTGTCAATAACTGGATATGATTTTAATATTTATATTTAATTTTACCTTAAACCATAACTTGAAGTAAATCCATTATTCTTATTTTATAAGTCAAGATGTTTTCAAAAATGTTTTGGAAATCCAATTGTAAATTCTCTTGAGAAGGTAAGCAAGTGAAATTAATTTGAATAAGATTTTCAGGGAAAGATTATATAGAGGGTTAAGAGAACTTGAATAAAATTCCAAGTATAAGATAAGTGAATTTCGTGGAGAGATAAAATTCACAAGAAGAGAAAGAGTGAAACCTGAATTTTTAATAAGCTAAATGGCTTTGGAAATATAAACGGAAATCAACTAGGGGATCCTGGTATCTATAGGATTCATGAGAAATAAGTTTGGGAAATTTTACAAATTAAATTGTAAATGATTTTTGAAGAAAGAAATAGGAGATAAAGAAATATTTTCCAAGTTTGAGAAACTAATGAAGTGTGAAAATATTATAAGTGGTCGGCAAAGACTTAAATGGTTCCACGAGAAATAGAGGAAGTTGAATCTAATTTCAAGGTGTTGAAATATGAAGATAATATCTTAAGCAGATATTTGAGATAAATAATTTGGGAAAAATTATATAAGACTTGATGGTTGCTTGCAGATGATTATATTTGATAATTAAATAACCGACTATCAGCCAATGCGCTGATCATTTCACAGAGTCTGGGATCAGATTTAATTATCCAAAAACCATTTCGATCCGGTTTGAGCGATAACGAATGAAGACCGTGAAGATGATGAAGACGGTGATTCGGTTTGTCCGGACCCAAGGAAACTTGTATGGACGAATGCTTTCGGAACATCGTCAGAGGGACGATGAGCATTCTAAGTGGGACTCGTTCTTGAAAGGTAATCGTAGCCTTAAGCCTCATCAACCGGGAATGGCTAAAATAGGAGAGGTGCAGCAAGGTTAGGTGGGTAGCACCCAAGAAGGACGAGATATACCCCTGTCTGGATGTCCCTTTATTTCGGCTTAGTGAGCGGTTGGTCGCGCCAACCGCGGGGTTATCTTGTTCGGGACTGTCCAGTAAGGGATGGTTCCGGCCTTGTATTGTAGGGGGTCGGGAGTGTCCTCGGTACTCTGATCTGGACCAGGTACTGTGACGGACGGTACCCCGGTAGCCCTGCCATTGTATGGAATCCAATCTCCAATAAGCACTTGTATGGTTTTGATTGTGTCCAACTATTGCTGAAACATGAGAAGCAAGCATTTCAGCTAGATTCTATTTTACTTTCTATAGACACTATTATAATATCAGACGAATTTGATAAAAAAAATATTTTGGCTATCGTAAGGTAAAAACCTGACATGTCTATTTGTGGCGTGGTCTTACGAGATGCTTTTGTTTTTCAAAAGATTTTTGAAAATATAATAATCCAATTGAATGCGATTTTCTCACGCTGGTTTTCTAGAATGACTCGGGTGTTGTTTTATATGATACTCGGGTCAGACCGAGTTCAACAGGTAAGGAGCTCAGGAGATAAGCTGTATGGCAGAGCGTACTTCCGTATTTGACTATTATTTCCGCTGTGTATGGACAAGTATTGAGTTGTCTCTGTATGGATGTTATTGTACCCTAATGATGGTATGCATAATATAACAGTACAGATTTCTTTGTATTTAAAAGCTGTTATTATATATTATATTTTGTTTCGCTGCGACTGTGGGACTCTGATGTTGTTTTCTTTTCTTCTTCTTCTACCTCTTTCTTCTTTATACCCGAAGAATCGTACTTTTGTGCCACTTTGGGCAGAATTGTTGTGGGATTTTGTCAGTTCAAAGGGGTATGGATTTGCGGGTCTTTACAAATTTATATTCACATTTATCTAGTGGTGTCGATAGTATGCACGCATTGATGTGAGTATATTCGAACGTTTATGGATTTAACAGAGTCCAACTTGAAAGTTCCTAAGAGTGTTGTGCATGTGGCGTGGGCTCTCAAGTGTATTTTATTTAGAAGTATACTTTGGGTGTAGGGCAGAGCATCCTCCTAGTAATGTTGGATAAATTCATTTCCCTTATTCCTATCTCGAACCTTGGAATTAATCTTTTCATTTTTTGTGTTTCGTCAATCCAAGACGATTTGTTGCACATTTGATCTTTGCTATTCTTTGTCGAAAATGACTAAAACCAAAGCGCGCATAGGGGCCAATTTATGTCGAATTATTCCTATTAGTATCTTCACTTCTACTCTAGATTGGATTCGGTTGTATGCTTTAGAGATGTGAAATACTCGGATTCTCGGTAAAGGTTGGTAGGGTCTTGCATGAAGTTCCCGAGAGCCAACGTAGTTCCCAAGTTTATTTCTAGAGGTACACTTTCGGTAAGGGGGAGCGCCCTCCTAGTCATTTGTTAGAAAATTTCCTTTTCCTTATTTGATTCAAATCTTTGAATGGTTTTCTTGATTTGCATCAAGAAGTGTCTGAAGCTCTTCTCGATGTTTAATTATTTTTGTCCATTCTTTTTTTGATTTCGATCTTGCATATGTACATCCTTTCTTGTTTGGATTGTTGATCTGATTTTTCCCATTTCTTCACATATGGAAGTTTTTCTTGTGAAGTAAAAACACATTCTGTGATCAGCGGCGTGGTCTCACTAAATTATTAAATGTTCACCTTATTGCTTAAGCTTTCTCCTACTAGTTTTTCAGACTGATTCGGGTGTTATTTTATTATAATTCTATGGTCAGACCGAGTATTTTTCTAGATTGTCGTTAGTGGGACATGGAGTAGAGCTGGATGCTAACCTGCCATAATATTTTTATTTTTCGCTATATGGTATATAACTAACATCAGTTGTAGGGTTAGAAATTTATAGTTGTTCAGTTGATAAGGCTTGTATTTTTGACTCTGATGTACTTTGTATTTTGGAGTGACAGAGTATACTATCTTTATTATATTATATATTGTCGTTTCCGCTATGGGAATATGTTCCCTCTATTTGTTCTTTTTATTCACCATAACAATCTACTTTTCCAGCGACTGAATGTTTGGCATTGGAATATCGTGGATGTATTTAGTGCCGACTTTCGATGGTTGAAAAAGCAGGTCGTTACAATTTGACCTCCAAATCATTCCAGGATTATAGCCCTCTTTGATAACATTACAATGCCTCTAGCTTCATGAATTTTCTTAAAATTTCAAAGATATATGGTATTTAATTCATGGTATGTTAATGGTAAGAAGAGAGAAGGAGTGGTTGGTTTTTTTGAAATTGAAGATTACATAAATTTTATTTTAAGTTGAAGGAGGGAAACCATCGATCAATTCAAAATTCAAATTCAAAAACCCAACCCTTGGCACCTATTTGGCCTGATGCTATTTAGCCCATTTTTCCTTCATATGAACTCCAAATGAGGCAAACAAATATACCATGCGACTCAAAAAATGAGGTTGTAGCAATGGTGATGGTTTCATAGTCAAATTGCAAAGTTGAAAAGTGACCATTTTCCCCTCCTTATTTTTAATTTATTTTATGAACACATTAATTCAATTGTTTTCATATCATTATATTATTAACATTTAATTATAATATTTACCAAATTTTTAGAGTATTACAAAATAACTATATTTTAGCTCTCAAGTACCTAATTATACTATATAAAGAGTATTATGCTCCCACACAACAATATGGAGTTATAACATGTATAATTTTAGCATAGCAACCGATACTATTGCAATTATACATGACTTAAAATTAGAGAGTAAGCTAAAATAAGCCGGTATCTAAGTATACTATACATCAAGTCGCATCAAAATGCAATTGGTTCATATAGATCTCAACTCGACCCCTAAAATGGCCATGGATGATATGTGATCTATCCTACATAGTTATTTCTATCGCTCTCCGAACATGCTGTAATAGGTAACTATAACCAGCATACAAGCAACTAGCACTCCCAACAGGCAACAACAAGAAACAACAATCAATAAAAATCAATTAACAATCGTTCAAAAAGTAATGCAAGCAATAATAATCAATTAATCAAGCAAGCAACAAGTAGCAATAAGCAATGCCAAAAAAATAACAAACAACAACAATTAATAAAATTAATCAACAATCGACCAAAAATCAATACAAGCAACAAAATCAATAATCAATCAGTCAACAACAAACAATAACAATCAATCATCAAGCAACAACATGTAGCAATAAACATCAACAAACAATACAGGCAAAATAACTAGCATACAAAACGCATGGTAACCAACAATGTTCGAAGCTTACATGTCAAACTATAAACTCTTATGAGTCCGTTCGACTTCCAAGATGGACAAAATGCTTAAGTTGTGTAACTATGGAAAGACTCACATTAGAGGTTTTTATTAATTAATATAACCAAGGTCAAATAGAGAATCTTGAAGCAAGGTTTTAAATCTCCTTCATCTCACTCGAGATATAAACTCGAAATTTTCTATGAAATCAAAGATTTGACGACTTGGTTAGTTATTAGAATTTTAACACTCCTTCATTTTAACTAAGTTTTTAGCTTGAGATTTTCTCAAAAATTCAAGATTTAAAACCTTTTCTCAAAGTGACGATATTACAATATTCTCTTAATTTGAGAATACCGTTGAACTTCAATGCGAACACTCTGCTTTGATTACAGGTAAATCATGGTATGACATTCATCAAATGATTATAGTTGAGTCTGAGTTGAAGCATTGGAAGTGAAACGTTATTCAATAGAGAAATTGTCTTCTTAGTTATACAGGGTTAGTATCACAGTCAACTATAGTCAACTCAAAATCATATCTCAGGATAGAGCAGTACGAATAATAATAATAAAAATAAAAATAAAAATAAAAATAATAATTGAACCAAGGATTTTTTGTTTTGGACTAATAAAGTCGAATGTGGATGATGTTTGGATTTTTACCAAAATCATATTCCATAAGTCTTAACGTGATGTAGTGTTGATGTGACGATCCTGACTCGACCTTCGAAAATCGGCACTGAATACATCACCCGTATTCGACTGCCACAGATCCAAACGTCGAATCTGGTTCTCCGGAGCTTATAACACATTAAGTACAACACAGTGGAAGAAAAATGAATAACATCATTGATGTACAACATTGATACATCAATGATACAATGAATATCAATGTCTATCAGAGATACACAACAGCGGAAAAGATGAATCTCAAATACGATCTTCCAAAGGATAGAAAGAAAAATAGAATCCAGAACTGCAACTCCATAGCCAAAGCTCCAAAGTCTCCAAGCTCCAAATCGAAAGCTCGAACCACCATCACGTTGAATTAAGCAAACTAGGTAACAGCGATCATGTTCAAGTGAATCAAATGCGATCGCCAAAGGAAAGAAAGCAACAATATAGGCTCCAAAAGAATCCAAAGACTCCAAAGGCATCGAATCTACACCAACTATTTGATTATCTGAAAATCCTAACTCAAGGCTGCCCGTGTGGAAAAATTACGGGCACCCATAGTTTAGAAAGGGAACAATAAACTTCAGATCAGTCATGGGACTGGTATGAGCGAACGAAAATAGTTTATCTTTATTGAAAGCAAAACAAAAGAATTTAAAAGAAATCCGCAATGCTTTTTGGAAATGAAAATACCATAAGGCCTCCCGGCACACACACAATGCAATCGCACACTTATGTGAGATTTCTCCTTATGATAGTCAAACGTGCTCGATACGCGAAAATCATTTTGAAATTATTATTAGTGCATAGTGCAGAAAACCTTTCGAAAGTATAATATTAATCTTAGCCAGCATAGGTACCATTATATTATGCCTGCTATAGCTACCACCTGAGGTGGCAGGTTATAAAACTGCAATCGTAAAGGGCTCGTATTGTTTCTTTGGATTTCCAACAAATGGTCGGGCTAAGGAACTTTCTGGGCCACATGGGTACGCCTCTGGAGGGACGCCTCAAGAACCTAACTGAATCTCTTCCAACACAAGGCCTGGTTACCTCTGTAACTAGGTAACTAACTGTCACGAGTATGCCACCCCCTGGTCATAATCCGAGGCCTTGACACCGACAATTACAAAGGAATAAATTTGCAGTAACCACATAGGTTAAGTATCTGGGCTCTATACCATGATACCACCTCTATCCAGAAGGAAATGGACATACCCGCAGGAGGTGCTACCCCCAATTAACCTTGCTGCATTCTTCCTGTTTCAACCATTTTCAGGTTGTGAGGTCCTGATGCAGTCTCGTCCACAAAGCTATGATTTACATAAAAGTCATGCTTTGATCAACACATGATCAGCAGCACTTCGTATGCCACATTACCAAATTGGGAATGTATCACTAGTAACTGTTAGCGCCAAAATCGGTCACTAACACCCAAAATCGGTCACTAACATCCAAATCCAAGTGAAAGCACCAAATAACAGTTACAACTCACAGATAGAATATGCGTGGAGGATATTAATACGAAGAACGGCAAAAATTAAAATGAAAGCAATAAAGAACAACAGATTTTATAGTGTTCGGCTAACTCCGACCTACGTCCACTCCAGAAGATTTCCTTTTTATTGATGTTAGAATCAAGTACAATTACAAATTGGTATAGTAGCCTTAACCTTAGGAAATAAAAGTCAGAGAGCAGAAAAAAGATTCTTTTTATGAACCTTCACATGCTGTATTTATATGCAAATCCTGAGTTGTTGGGCTTTTTGAATGATATAGGCCCATCTAGGCCTTCCACCGAGCCACATACCTCCACAATTCCAAGCCACAACGGCCTTACCACAATGCCGAGCCACATCAGCCTCACCATAATGCCGAGCGACCCTGACCTCACCAATGCCAAGCCGTCCCACCAATGTTGAGCGACCCTGACCTGACCTTGACCTCACCACACTGCCAGCGACATAACCTCTCTATAATGCCGAGCGGCGTAACCTCACCTCGATGCCGAGCGGCGTAACCTCACCTCGATGCCGAGCAGCGTAACCTCATGTCGATGCATAACCTCACCTCGATGACGAGCGGCGTAACCTCACCTCGATGTCGAGCGGCGTAACCTTACCTCGATGCCGAGCGGTGTAACCTCACCTCGATGCCGAGCGACGTAACCAGGTGAACTTCATCCCTCTAAACCAAATCCATCATATTTCAGCCTCGATAGTCGTGAAGTTGTTTAGGTTGAATCTGCCTGTTCATGGCCTTGATAGCGGGTTAGTATTTGCCCCCCAAAACATGCCTTGCTATTGGAATGTGTGTTTTGAAAAGCCTCAAATCCGATATTCAAAATCCATATCCCGTTCATAACCATATTATTTAATCCATGACCTCTCCGGGTTTGACCTTGAATCTGTAGACTCGCGTTATCCTGTTCCAACCTCAGCTCTTCGGTCATGGGCTTCTAAGTTCTCCAGCCTTGACTCTCCGGCCAAGGACTTCGATATTCACCGACCTCGGCTCTCCAGCCAAAAACTTTTATATTCACCGGCCTCGGAAGTCAGTAATCGAATCCTACGATCTCTCCAGACCATTGATGGCCTCTTCGGACCCCTACTAAGCTCGATCCAAACTTAATGATCGAATAGGCAGATTATGTACGCTCCGGCGTAGCAACATATCCCTTGCAATCCGGTTTAGCATCCCTGAACATTAAGCGATTTCATGGTCATCCTAGATCGGTCATAGCCTCTCCGGGTTCTTGTCGAATCCCATCCTATCACTGTCTAGTGAAGGGGAAACAACATCGAGTGAGCCGATCCTATCGCTCTCCGACGAAGCAGCGTCACTCCCTGCACTCCGGTTCACTGTCCCTGAACATTAAGTGATGTCATGATCCTCCTAGACTGATGTTAGCCTCTCTGGGCTCTTAATAGATCCCATCCTGTCACTCTCCGGTGAAGGGGAAATATCATTGATTGAGTCGATCCTGTCGCTCTCCAACGAAGCAGCGTCATTCCCTGCACTCTGGTTCAGTGTCCCTGAACATTAAGCGATGTCATGGCCTAAATCCTAAGCCGATTATAGCCATTCCAGGCTCTTATCAAACCCCGATCCAATCACTCACCGGTGAATGGAAAATGATGTTAAGTGAGTTGACCATGTCGCTCTCCGACGGAGCAACTCACTTCTTGCACTCCGGACCCCGCTTCTCCGGGTAAGGTCATAAAGCGATTAATTTCAAAATTCATCCTTTAACTCTCCGATCAAAAGGTTTATTTTATGAAATTCAAGTTCATTTATTAAATTAAAATTCCAAATGTTCAATCACAAATAAAGGAAAAATCTAGATACTGCCACTATGGGCAGAGCAGTCTATTACCATCTCATAGCATACATAGGGATCTCCCCGGTTCCCCCACATGTGTAAGTGGAATAGCTTTTTTATTTTGAAATCAAAACCTAAGAATCTTATGTAATCAAATAGAGCTCAAGTCTCGAACTTGGCCCATGCCATCATGATCAATTGATGACGAATCGTGATCCCGATCCAGGATTAAATTCTGTTGGTGTAAGCGTTAGTTGCTCAGGTCGTACGGCCGCTGACCGATTTTTTACGTACTATGGCGATCTTCCATTTCTAACATGCTCTCCCACCTCATCCTTCAAATGGCGGCATTCGTCAGTAGCATGCCCTTCCAGCTCATGGAATAGGTAATACTTTTCACTTCTACGTTTGGTGGTTTTCGATAGGGAAGGTGCCCCCGAGTTTCCATGTAAATCCGTTCCAGGTTTGTCGTCAAGCCGGCGTATAGTTTGAATCTGGGTTCTCAGAATTTCTTCCGTTTGTTAGGACCATCGTATCTTTCATCCTACTTCCGCTTTCCTTTGTCTATTCCAGTCTGTTCCTTTGAGGTTCCTTCGGCTTGCACGACATTTATTTCTCGCCTTTCGGCACGTGAATCCTCTAGTCGAATGAACCTTTCAACTTCATGATAGAATTCTCCAAGTTCTTGTTGTGGATATCTTGACAAAGAATCCTTAAACTCTATGCCTTCCGCAACCCCTGCTACTGCCGCCATCAAAATCATCGATGGATCCGGGCGATCTACTGAAGCCACCGTTGCATTGAATCGCAATAGAAAATCTCTTATGGACTCTCCTGTCCTCTTCTTCATTGAAGCTAAGGTCATACACTCTTGGGTCGCATTATGTGGACCCTAAACTGCCTCATGAAGTGTTCCATTAGCTCACCCCATCTTCTGATTGATCCATTCTCTAGCTTCCTAAACCAAAGCGCAGCCAAGTCTGTTAGATATAGAGGAAAGCATCGTGCCATCACTTCCTTAAATGCCCCTAGCACTTCCATATGCCTGATGTATCCGATAATATGCATGGTTGGGTCTGATTTCCCATCATAAGGATCCAACGCGAGTAACTTGAACTTTGGAGGATTCCTTGCATTTCTGATATTCGGAGTGAATGGACTCCGACTAACTTCCTCTAAGCCTCCGCTTGACAATCCTCCTCTCATAATCTTTCTGATTAATCTAGCCATTCGCTCGTCTCCATCCGGGGCCAGTCCCTTGTTTGCATCTCTACCTTGCCCCCATGTCCTAGGGGGTACTCTGGGAAGTACTCTTCATGTTGGTCATTTACATTCTCGTTGGTCCCCGATTGCTGAGCTTCATTCACCGCTCTCCCAGTATCCAATCTTGGAGGTCTGCACCCGAGCCTTTGTTGATTTCCTTCAATCCCTCCAGACTAGTTCTGGTGTTGACCTCCAGAAACTTCTGTGCCCCTGGTTCCTTGTTCTACAATGCCAACAGCCGCGGTTGGTCCATTCCCTTGACTTTGTGCTCCTACATGTCCAACCTGTCGAAGCAGGTTCTATATCATGTCTTCCTACCTTTGCAGCATCGTCTCCATCTCGTCCCTAGTGATATAGATGGATGCTTGACCTGCTCCAGCTCTAGGGGAGGCCTTTTGACTTCCCTCCTAATTGCTTCTTTCTGTCACTTGCTTCCTTGTTGATGGCCTAGCCATTTCTTTCTAGGATCCGAGTTCCTTGCTCCAAAATCCCTGAGTGCTTGCCTTCTTAGTGAAAGCACCAAAATGTTAGTGCCAAAGTCGGTCACTAACACCCAAATCCAATTGAAAGCACCAAATAATAGTTACAGCTCATAGATAGATTATGCATGAAGGATATTAATATGAAGAACAACAAAAATTAAAATAAAAGCAATAAAGAATAACAGATTTTATAGTGGTTCGGCTAACTCCGGCCTACGTCCACTCTAGATGATTTCTTTTTATTGATGCTAGAATAAATTACAGTTACAAATTGGTAGAGTAGCCTTAGCCTTAGAAATAAAAGTCAGAGAGAAGAAAGAATATCCTTTTTTTGAACCCTCGCATGCTGTATTTATAGGCAAATCCTGAGTTGTTGGGCTTTTTGAATGGTATAGGCTCATCAAGGCCTTCCATCGGGCCACATACCTCCACAATGCCAAGCCGCACTGGCCTCACCACAATGCCGAGCCACATCAGCCTCACCACAATGCCGAGCGACCCTAACCTCACCAATCCCGAGCTGTACCACCAATGCCGAGCGATCCTGACCTCACCAATGCCGAGCGACACTGACCTCACCAATGCCGAGCGACCCTGACCTCACCAATGCCGAGCGACCCTGACCTCACCACAATGCCGAGCGACATAACCTCTCCACAATGCCGATCGGCATAACTTCACCTCGATGCCAAGCAGCGTAACCTCAACTTGATGCCAAGTGGCGTAACCTCACCTCGATGTCGTGCGGTCGAACCTCACCTCGATGCCGAGCGGCGTAACCTCACCTCGATGGCGAGCGGCATAACCTCACCTTGATGCCGAGTGGCACATCCTGGTGAACTTCATCCCTCTAAATAGAATCCATCATATTTCAGCCTCGATAGTCGTAAAGTTGTTTAGGTTGAATCCTCATGTTTATGGCCTTGATAAAAGGCGGGTTAACAGTAACCATCAACTACATAACCTCTGAGCTCGTATGTCTCAGAAAAGGGTGTTAAGCTATGAAAATAAATTCTCCGCCACTAAATAGGAATGTATTTGATAGAAACCAGCTATACATCTCAAAGTGTGATGTCAGACATACATCCATACAAGTCTGTTTCAGGTTCAAACAAAACCAAAGGCACTTCACAAAGAAGCCCTTGCAATTCGGGTATTCACAATCCCGATCGGAGTATCCATCACATATAGAGATCTCTATACCATAGCTACTCAGTGCAGAGTCATTCGACGGGTAATCCTTTCATTCTCGAAAATACCCGGTTTTCACCACCGATCTTTAAATATTATCCATTTACGTCGTATTATTATTCGTAATGGGTTATATGACATAAAGTCCTCTCCCAGCTAAACCGAATAATGAGCGCAATATTTTAAAAAGCATACGGATAATGGGATCTCAGTTAAGTCACAACTTATTACCCAAAACTTTTCTTTCAAATGGTTTAAACAAATTTCCATTTCAAATTTTTTACACAAAAATATTCACTTCACAAAGTTCACCAATCTTTCACAAAGATTCATTCACTTTCAAAATTATTTACAATTCCAAATCTTTTATATAAATGATACACATTTAAGATCTTCTTCAATTTGGAAAAAAAGTTCACAAATCTTTCACAAAGATTCAATCATAGCTTTCAAAACAATTTCCCTTTCAAATTGGATTAACTCATCCAATCTTTAAATCAAAGACCCAACTCGTGGTTTTCAAAACCATTTCCAAAGATTCTTTCATAATATTTAAACCAAAGATCTAACTTTAGGATCCTCTTTTGTTTGAATAACAAAGTTCACCAAATATTTCACAAAGATTCATTCATAGCTTTTCATAACAATTTCCATTTCAAATCTTTTATACAAAAGATACGCCTTAAAGGTCCTTTTCAATTTGAAATAAAAGTTTGCCAATCTTTCACAAAGATTCATTTATAGCTCTCAAAATAATTTCATTTAAAATTTTAAACCCTTTCAACAAAAACTAGAAATCCTTTCTTTATTTGAAAGCCGTTATCATTTGAAAATAAAGAGTTTTCGTTTCGAAAAAATCCGATCAAATGTGCATAAGTTATATCCTTTAAAGTAAAAAACTTGAGTTAAATTTAAATTCCCTAAATAATACCTTTAAAATACTTTAAAGATAGTTTAAAATCCATATATATATATATTATATAACTTGTATCACCACTTTTCAAACCATAGTTTCCAAAACAATTTCAAAACTTAAACAAAATATATTTTATTCAAACTAAATTTCAATTTCAAAAATTCCTTTTCAAAAGCTTTCATATTCAATCCAATTCCATTTCCAATATCATTTGGATTCAAATTCAATCTTTAAAATCATTTCACCATTTAAATAAAATAATATTAAATTCAAAATATCTGTGACTTAACCGATTTCCTGTGAAATCCATATTTGTGTGTGTATGGTGTAGTCCAAGGGTTTTACACAATAGTGCAACATCATCAATCATCACAATCCAAACACAACAATATCGATAAGCGGTATAATTCTATAACGCTTATCTTCATTCGCAGATTCACAGATAATTAATATAAATTCATCACAAATAAATTTCATCATCACAACTCAAATCAAAACAATTCATATCACATAGCATCATACAGCAGAGATATCAAACAATTCAAAGCATTCAGTGCAATTCAAATATCCACAAGTAAGATTAATTGATCATCTGATTAATTTAAATCAGATTAATTACTTATGAATAAATTTCTAATCTTGGTTAATTAATTATTAATTAATTACAAACCATTTTAATCAATTATCCTTTAGTAATAATTAATTAACCTTTAATTATTTATTAATCAACCTTAATTTATGAATCAATCAATCTTTAATCATTAAATAATTATCCCTTAATTATTTAATTATCCTTTAATTAATTAATTAACCCTTATTCAATTACCATTTAATTATTTATCCTTAATTAATTAACCCCTAATTAATTACAATAAGTGATTATCCTAGTCACTTATATTAATAAATCACAAATTAATTACATTGAGTATTTTTCCCTTAATCACTTGATTAATCAATTTTAATTATCAATTAATTACTTTTAATTAAGTAATTATTTTTAAGCAATTAATTATCTTTAATTAATTCATTACATAAATTAATTATACTTTAATTAATTTCTCTTAAATTTTCAAGTAATTATAAATCATTAATAAAATTATCATTAAATCTTTAACTAATAAACCTTGTAACTAAACATCATTAACAATATAAATTAACTTCTCTTTTAAGTAAACAATTTAAAACATTTGATTAACTTCTTAATTACATTGTTAGGTTTTATTTAAATAAACTTTTAAAAATATATGCTGAAAACATTTTAAACTTAATTAATTAAAATAATCTATATTTAAAACCTTGAATTAATCCAAAAATAAACACATATTTTATAAAATAATTAGTTTAACAAAATTTGATTAAACTTTTAAAAAACTTCTTTAATTTTAAAACTTTAAAAGTGTCATATCCTAAACCCGAAATCAACTCGAGTAAAACCTGAGACAGAACTTCTTTTACCCAAACCCAGCCCCAAGAAAATTAACAAACTCGATTACTTCGAGAAATTCCTAGAACAGCTTCGAGCTATAACTCGAGCCACCTTCATCTTCCCAAACTCAAGTATCTTCAGACACGAAAATATGTACGTGCACGTGTACCCTACCGATGGCCTCCGACCACTGCCCCTACCCTCAACAAGTCATCGACGTCACCGCCGACCAGCCTAACCCACCAGAACCTTCAGATTTGCCGTAGGTCGAAAACGAGATGCCCTTCACCAATCTGAATAGACCGATCACCTAGAAACTCCCTGCATGGCCACCTCGGCCATCTGAAATTCTGGCCTTCCACCCAAATGTTCGCCATAGCCTCACGCAACATTTCCCTCCGACGCGATCTCCTCCGATTAATCATTGATGTCGGAAACTCCTTGGTAAATACCTCAACCAACATTGGGTATAAAACACTAGATCGACGTCGCATAACCGCTACAGCCTCCTAAAAACTAGCCACTATTTTTTTGATGATCAACATCATCTAAACTACTTTCTCCACCAACTCCGATGATCCTAGACCCATCAATCACCAAAATTTGGCCATAAATAAATTTCCGATCATCTTGTTTTTTTCTCACGAATTAATGAACTAAAAAAATCAAAATTTGCATTAAAATTCATCGTTTTCGATTATGATCCTAATCACATAATCAAATCATGAAAATTTGATAGTCGAATTTTCAAACTTTGTTTTATTTTTACTGTAATTCTTATTTTTCAAAATATTTACCTAATATTTTTACTTGAAACTATTTTTTTAAAATAACTTTATGTTGTTATAAACATTTTCTCTTCAGGATTCATGACTTGCATCGTTTTAAACAAGAAGATATGGGGTTTTCTTGAATTTGTAAACCTGTAAACCAAAAACAGATGCCAATATACTTGTTCACAGACAATTATATTCAACATTTGCATATTTGGATGTATATACAAACATATTTGCATCCATTTCAAACATCTTTCATCATTTAACTTCAACATTGACCACAATATTAAATCATATAAGAAATTTCAAGGTTTAAGTTAAAAGTTGCTCACTTGTTTTTTTCTAAGAAGGAACATAGACTGCTTGCTTCATTTCCATGCTCGATTTGTTTTCAGATTTGAGATGTTTTTGATTCAGCTTTTGTTTTTGTTTTCCAGTTTTGATTTTCCAGGTTGAAACTTTGAACATTTAATGTTTAAGATACTTTTTCTTGAAACTTAGACGAGATTCTTTGATCTGGAAGTGCTTGTATTTTTTTGAGAATTTTTTTTCCAGATTTGAACTTTGTTTTGCTGCTTATTCTTTTGATTTCAGGTTTTCAGATTTGAAAATGGAGATGAAGAAAAATATGGCCTGGTTTCTTTCTTTTGTAAAACATATTGTTTATATTTTTAAATTTTAAAAGAAAATAAATTTTCCATTTGAAAATTATTTGGTTAACATTTGTACAAATTTTCATATCATATAGTTTACGTTTGTCTAATGCATGTTTTTGTAATTATACAAATGTCATATATGATAATTTCTTGTTTAAATCACTCTTTCAAATAATTCTATAAACTTTGATTTAGACCTTACATAATTTTATTTACAAATTATCTACAAATATACTATAGTTTTTTTCGAAATACAAAGTTAATAAATCCAATTTTATTCATAAGATACTTATCCTTGAATTTCAAATCAAAATTTACTTTCACTATCTACTTACGTATATTTATTCCTAAATATTCAAATTAATTCACAATTTAATCCAAAAATTTATTTTTGTTACCAATTTAAATACGACTTAAATCCGGGATCGTTACAGATTCCACCCTTAAGAAAATTTCGTCCTCGAAATTTGCCAGACAGGGAGACAAAAAAAGAATAAATGAACACACAGTAAAATGGTTTACCAGATTAAAATGAATATTTATTTTGCATTTGGCTTACCAAATTGGAATATTATCAACAAATATGAGAATGATCTCACATAATACTACTCAAGGTACTCGGATCACTCGGTCTACGAAATATGTAGAGGCATTGGTTAGTCTGAATGGACAACTAACCATTCGTAGAATAAATCTAGACCCCATAGAATAGATAAATGGATTCAATCTTCCATAATTATCAAACACTAGATATGGATTCCAAACTCAGGTCAGAATACCCTAAAGTATATATTAACTTGTCCCTCTTTGGACTTGGATTCACATAAGAAATTACAACAAAATTTCCTAAATTTTGGTTTTGACCGAAATTGTTTTATTGATACAATACAATTTAACTTTATATTTGTTAATCAATTTATTTCAAATAAGTTTCAAATTCATTAAAGTTAAAAACGAATAGCTGATAGGAACTTATCGACAATGATTCGCAGGTCCAACACCACATCAAAGCTTATCCTTGCAGCTGCCACGAAATCATCAAAGAATTTAAACTGGATCAAAGAAGACTGAGAAGAACTATTTCCTTGTTGTTGCAGGGTATTACTATTTATAGTGGTAATCCCTTGTCCCCTATCTCGTCGTCTTCTTGCACTCATACTCACTATCAGTGAATTGTAAGAGAATTTATTGAAGCATACTAACGGATATCTTAGGGAATATACTCATTCTAGGGCATTTATATCCCTATCTCTAATGAGTCACCCAATGTGTTGTACTTCAAAAGCTAAAGTTCAACCGTTAGCTCTGATACCAAATGTGACGACCCTGACTCGACCTTCGAAAATCAGCACCGAATACATCACCCGTATTCAACTGCCGTAGATCCAAACGTCGAATCTGGTTCATCGGAGCTTATAACACATTAAGTACAACACAGCAGAAGAAAAATGAATAATATTATTGATATACAACATTTGATACATCAATGATATAATGAATATCAATATCTATCAGAGATACACAATAGCGGAAAAGATGAATCTCAAATTTGATCTTCCAACGAATAGAAAGAAAAATAGAATCCAAAACTGCAACTCCATGCCAAAGCTCCAAAGTCTCCAAGTCCAAATCGAAAGCTCGAACCACCATCACGTTGAATTAAGCAAACTAGGTAATAGCGATCACGTTGAAGTGAATCAAATGCGATTGCCAAAGGAAATATAGCACCAATATAGGCTCCAGAAGAATCCAAAGACTCCGAAGGTATCGAATCTACACCAACTATTTGATTATCTGAAAATCCCAACTCTAGGCTGCCCATGTGGAAAAATTATGGGCACCCAGAGTTTAGAAAGGGAACAATAAACTCCCGGGCCAGTCATGGGACTGGTATGAGCAAAAGAAAACAGTTTATCTTTATTAAAGGCAAAACAAAAGAATTTAAAAGAAATCCACAATGCTTTTTTGGAAAATGAAACTACCATAAGGCCTCTCGACACACACAATGCAATCGCACACTTGGGGGAGAATTCTCCTTATGATAGTCAAACATGTTTGATACGCGAAAATCCTTTTGATATTATTATTAGTGCATAGTGCAGAAAACCTTTCGAAAGTATAATATTAATCTTAGCCAGCATGGGTGCCATTATATTATGCCTTCTATAGCTACCACATGAGGTGGCAGGTTATACAACAATCGTAAAGGGCTCGTATTGTTTCTTTGGATTTCCAACAAATGCTCAGGCTAAGGAACTTCCTGGGCCACATAGGTATGCCTCCGGAGGGATGCCCCGTAACCGGATCTCTGCCAACACAAGGCCGGGTGACCTCTGTATCTAGGTAACTAACTGTCACGAGTATGCCATCCCCTGGTCATAACCGACCTTTATCTGAGGCCTCGACACCAACAACCACAAAGTAATAAATTTGCAGTAACCACATAGGTTAAGTATCTGGGCTCCATACCAAATACCACCTCTATCCAGAAGGAAATGTACATACCCTCAGGGGTCGCTACCCCCAAATAACCTTGCTGCATTCTTCCTGTTTTGACCATTTCCGGGTCGTGAGGTCCTGATGCAGTCTCATCCACAAAGCTACGCTTTACACAGCCATGCTTTGATCAACACATGATCAGCAGCACTTCGTATTCCACATTACCAAATTGGGAATGTATCACTAGTAACCATCAACTACTTAACTTCTGAGCTCGTACGTCTTAGAGAAGGGTGTTAAGCTAAGAGAATAAATTCTCCACCACCAAACAGTAATATATTTGATAGAAACCAGCTTTACTTCTCAAAGTGTGGTGTCAGGCACACATCCATACAAGTCTATTCCGGGTTTGAACAGAACCGAAGGCACTTCACAAAGAAGCCCTTTGCAATCCGGGTATTCACAATCCCGATCGGACTCCCCATCACATATGGAGATCTCTACACCATAGCTACTCATTGCAGAGTCATTCGACGGGTAGTCCTTTTGTTCTCGAAAATACCCGGTCTTCACCACCGGTCTTCAAATGCTATCCATTTACGTCGTATCATTATTCGGAATGGGTTATATGACACAAAGTCCTCTCCCGGCTAAACCGAATAATGAGCGCAATATTTTAAAAAGAATATAGATAATGGGATCTTAGTTTAAGTCACAACTTATTACCCAAAACTTTTCTTTCAAATGGTTTAAACAAATTTCCATTTCAAATGTTTTGTACAAAAAGATTCACTTCACAAGTTTACCAATCATTCACAAAGTTTCATTCATAGCTTTCAAAAATATTTACAATTCCAAATCTTTTATACAAAAGTACACCTTTAAGATCCTCTTCAATCTGAAAACAAAGTTCACAAATCTTTCACAAAGATTCAATTTAGGTTTCAAAACAATTTCCCTTTCAAATTGGATTAACTCATCCAATCTTTAAATCAAAGGCCCAATTCGTGGTTTTCAAACCATTTCCAAAGATTCATTCATAATATTTAAACAAAAGATCTATCTTTAGGATCCTCTTTTGTTTGAATAACAAAGTTCACCAAATATTTCACAAAGATTCATTCATAGCTTTTCATAACAATTTCCATTTCAAATCTTTTATACAAAAGTTACACCTTTAAGGTCCTTTTCAATTTGAAATCAAAGTTTGCTAATCTTTCACAAAAATTCATTCATAGCTTTCAAAACAATTCCATTTCAAATTTGAAACCCTTTCAACAAAAACTATAAATCCTTTCTTTATTTGAAAGCCATTATCATTTGAAAACAAAGAGTTTTCATTTCGAAAAAATCCGATCAAATGTTCATAAGTTATATCCTTTAAAGTATAAAACTTGGGTTAAATTTAAATTCCCAAAATAATACCTATAAAATACTTTAAATATGGTTTAAAATCCATATATATATATATATATATATATATATATATATTATATAACTTGTATCACCACTTTTCAAATCATAGTTTCCAAAACAATTTCAAAACTTAAACAAAATATATTTTGTTCAAACTAAATTCAATTTCAAAAACTCCTTTTGAAAAGCTTTTCATATTCAATCCAATTCCATTTCCAAAATCATTTGGATTCAAATTCAATTATTAAAATCATTTCACCATTTAAATAAAATAATATTAAATTCAAAATATGTGTGACTTAACCGATTTCCCATGAAATCCATATTTGTGTGTGTATGGTGTAGTCTAGGGGTTTTACACATTGGTGCAGCATCATCAATCATCACAATCCAAACATAACAATATTGATAAGAGGTATAATCCTATAACGCTTATCTTTATTCACAGATTCATAGATAATTAATATAAATTCAGCATAGATAAATTGCATTCATCACAACTCAAATCAAAACAATTCATATCACAAAGCATCATACAACAGAGATATTAAACAATTCAAAGCATTCAATGCAATTTAAACATCCATAAGTAAGATTAAAAATCAGATTAATTACTTATGAATAAATTTCTAATCCTGGTTAATTAATTATTAATTAATTACAAACCATTTTAATCAATTATCCTTTAGTAATAATTAACTAACCTTTAATTATTAATTAATCAACCTTAATTTATGAATCAATCAATCTTTAATCATTAAATAATTATCCTTTAATTATTTAATTATCCTTTAATTAATTAATTATCCTTTAATTAATTAATTATCCTTTAATTAATTAATTAACCCTAATTAATTACCATTTAAATAATTATCCTTAATTAATTTGCTTAATTAATTACAATAAGTGATTATCCCTAATCACTTATATTAATAAATCAAAAATTAATTACATTGAGTAATTTTCCCTTACTCACTTGATTAATCAATTTAAATTATCATTTAATTACTTTTAATTTAGTAATTATTTTTAGTAAATTAATTACCTTTAATTAATTCATCACATAAATTAATTATACTTTAATTAATTTCTCTTAAATTATCAAGTAATTATAAATCATTAATCATTTAATTATCATTAAATCTTTAATTAATAAACCTTGTAATTAATCATCATTAACAATATAAATTAACTTCACTTTTAAGTTAACATTTTAAAACATTTGATTAACTTATTATTTATGTTGTTAGGTTTTATTTAAAATAATCTTTTAAAAATATATGTTTAAAACATTCTAAACATAATTAATTAAAATAATCTATATTTAAAACCTTGAATTAATCCAAAAATAAGCACATATTGTATAAAAGAATTAGTTTTACAAAATTTGTTAAAACATAATTAAACTTTTTAAAAACTTCTTTAATTTTAAAACTTTAAACTGTCATATCCCAACGCCGAAACCAACTCAAGTAAAACCTAAGCCAGAACTTCTTTTACCCAAACCTAGCCCCGAGAAATTTACAAACTCGATTACTTCGAGAAATTCCTACAACAGCTTTGATCTATAACTCGAGAAACCTTCATCTTTCCAAACTCGAGTATCTTCAGATACGAAAATATGTACGTGCACGTGTACAACCCGACCGATCGCCTCCGACCACTGCCCCTACCCTCGACAAGTAATCGACGTCACCGCCAACCAGCCTAACCCACCAGAACCTTCAGATTTGCCATAGGTCGAAAATGAGCTACCCATCACCAATCTGAACAGACCGATTACCTAGAAACTCCCCATATGGCCACCTCTGGCCATCTGAAATTCTGCCCTTCTACCCAAATGTTCGCCATAGCCCAACGCAACATTTCCATCCGACGCGGTCTCCTTTGATTAATCATTGATGTCAAAAACTTCTTAGTAAACACCTTAACCAACGCTGGGTATTAAACCCTAGATTGACGTCGCATCACCGCCACAGCCTCCTAAAAACCAACGACTATTTTTTAGATGATTTGCATCCTCTAAACTACCTTCTCCAACAAACCCGATGATCCCAGACCCGTCAATCGCAAGAATTTGGCCATAAACCAATTTTTGATCATCTCATTTTTTCTCACGAATTAATGAACTAAAAATATTGAAATTTGCAATAAAATTCATCGTTTTTGATTACGATCCTAATCACATGATCAAATCGTGAAAATCTGATAGTCAAATTTTCAGACTTTGTTTTATTTTTACTGTAATTCTTATTTCTCAAAATATTTACCTAATATTTTAATTGAGACTATTTTTTTAAAATAACTTTATATTTTATAAACATTTTCTCTTCATGATTCATGACTTGCAAAGGTTTAAACAAGAAGATATGGGTTTTTCTTGAATTTATAAACCTGTAAACCAAAAACAAATGACAGTATATCTGTTCACAAGCAATTATATTTAACATTTGCATATTTAGATGTATATACAAACATATATGCATCCATTTCAAACATCTTTCATCATTTAACTTCAACATCAACCACAATATTAAATCATATAAGCAATTTCAAGGTTTAAGGTAAAAGTTGCTCACCTATTTTTTTTCTAAGAAGGAACAAAGACTATTTGCTTCATTTCCAGGCTTGATTTGTTTTCAGATTTGAGATGTTTTTGATTCAGCTTTTGTTCTTGTTTTCCAGTTTTGTTTTTCCAGGTTGAAACTTTGAACATTTGATGTTTAAGATACTTTTTTTTAAAGTTGGACGAGATTCTTTTGATCTGGAAGTGCTGGTATTTGTTTGAGATTTTCTTTTCCAGGTTTGAACTTTGTTTTGTTGTTTTTTTTTCTTTTTTTTCTTTTGATTTTAGATTTTCAGATTTGAAAATGGAGATGAAGAAAAATGTGGCCTGGTTTCTTTCTTTTGTAAAACATGTTGTTTATATTTGTAAATTTTAAGAGAAAATGAATTTTCCACTTGCAAATTATTTGGTTAACACTTGTACAAATTTTCATATCATATAGTTTACATTTGTCTAATGCATGTTTTTTTGTAATTGTACAAATGTCATATGTGATAATTTCATGTTTAAATCCCTCTTTCAAATAATTTTATAAACTTTTTTTTAAACCTTACTTAATTTTGTTTACAAATTATCTACATATATACTTTATTTTTTTCAAAATACAAAGTTAATAAATCCAATTTTATTCATAATATACTTATCCTTGAATTTCAAATCAAAATTTACTTTCACAATCAACTTACATATATTTATTCCCAAATATTCAAATTAATTCACAATTTAATCCAAAAATTTATTTTTATTACCAATTTACATACGACTTAAAACCGCGATCGTTACAGTTGACGAAGTGAATTAGTTTAAATAATCGTTACTACCAAGTACTACTTATAATTAGTAAAATTAGATTTTACAGAAAAGATGTGTAAGTGATAATTCAGCCAAAATATCACACAACTAACTATGGTGACGTGTGAAAGGTAATATTCAAATTGTTCGATGTTAATCGATAATTGAATTTACATCTTTGAGTTGCACAACCGTAATGATGAATACACCAAAAACCACTTGATTTAATTAATTTATAAATCATTGTAAATTGATTAAATTAATTAATATCTGTGGAATATTTATAGTTAAATTTTGTTTGATTTTGTTTGAATACCATTATTATTTAATAATAAAAGTTATAAATGCTTATAACAATATACAATGCCAATATAATGTTTAAATTAGATTTAAATAGATTAAATGCTAAGCGGTTTGGGGGCAAAGCATCATAAGAATCAGAATTCGGATTCTATGATAAATTATAAATCCTTCCACTTAATAAACATAAAACCCAACATGCATGCCTCCTACTCAATGCAATGCTCTACAACATTTCTTTCTGAACCAAAAATGGTACAAACACCCAAATGAGTATAGTGGAGAAAAGAGTGAAGAAACTAAATAAAAACACATAGAACAAGACAATAGAGTTTTATAGTAGTTTAGATAATCATTGCCCATGTCCACTTAACTTTGTTGATGGTTTATAATGTTGTCTACACTTCAGTTCATATGGATTTGTATGGAACGACCCGCTCTCAATTGAAAATGCTTGGGTGAGGCTTCGCCGATTGAGAATAGTTGTTCATTGAGCCCGGGCTCTCGTAAAAAGAAAATAAATAAATAAGGTTAGTTTAGGAGTGATAAGCGGAGCCCTGGCCTAGTCGGCTGGGGCGAGATTATCACTCCGATCTATGATAACGTTGAATAGATGCGAAGCCACTAAGGGAAGTGAGACGTGGCCTAGTTGGCTACGGCGAACGGGAATGAAGCTGTGGCCTAGTCAGCTACAGTGATTGGCCCGTTTTCAATAACACCGAGCCTTACACTGGGCGCCATAGAAGTATAGGAGAATTAAAGAAAAGTTGTCGAGAAGTGAAAAAATATAAGGAAGCAGAAGGATCCCCTAAAATGAAACCCCGCCCTTCTATTTGTAGATGTATGTGAAAATTCGTCATGATCTCCACCTCACTCTCCATGCCCAAGACCAATTCTCTAAAGAAAATGGTGGCCACCTCATCAATATTCATCGATCGGTACCAATCCATGATCTCGGTTCGATACTGATCCATAAAATGGCCATATGGATTGTTTTGAATGCTTTGTCCCAGTTTGATTCATGGTTAGCTTCATGATTCCAAACTTGTTTACATCATTATTAGCTTATTTGTTGATTAAAGTAATGGATCGATGATGAAATGAAGTTGCAGTTTTCTGGAGTTCGAAGAGATCAATCATTGGTGCATGAAAACGATTATAAGAGGCCAGAAATGGGTTTTAGGCAGCATGGCTTTGGAGTGTAGAAAGTTTGGGATGGTGTAACACCCCGCTCGGCAAACTTATCCAGAGGCGGTGATGTTACATCTAATAGATGGTGCTAATGGAATAGTATCACAAATTAACAAAGGTATGTCAGAATATAAAATCATTCAGAGTATATTAATTTTAGCAGAAGAGTTATTAT
This sequence comes from Allium cepa, assembly GCA_030765085.1. Lineage (NCBI taxonomy): Eukaryota > Viridiplantae > Streptophyta > Magnoliopsida > Asparagales > Amaryllidaceae > Allium > Allium cepa. The sequence goes on along the minus strand of CM060934.1, from coordinate 662,490,275 downwards.
TCATTTACGTCATCATATAACACGATTACATAAGATCCAAGAGTCTAACAATCACATTCTTATACATATTAGTACATAAAAGAGATAATATACATAATATAAGTCTTCACTTCAATGCATCCTTCTGACTTCTAGAGTCAAACCACTAACCATCTGAACTTGAAATGTTTAAGTGTAGCATCATGAGCAACACAGACCCTGTGAGATGGCTATTTAAGCTAGTTTCTAAATCATGTCATAATGGGTTGTATTAACAGGGTTTTCATATTATAGTTTCATTATAAATTACTTCTTTACAGATTCTACCAATCCAAAGTTCAAAGTAATATTCAAGGAAGACTTCAAAATATTAAATGAAACAAGTTTGTAATAGAAAATTTAAAATAAACTTCTTTCAACCAAAACTAAGATTTATCTAACTATTCAATCATGAATCTAAACCATGCCCTTGATTTGGATTAGACCTTAGGATATCTTATCCTATTGCGGCCAGCATCCCATCACTAAGTAGTGACGTACTCTACTTGGCTCGATACCAACACAGAATAATAGTGCACTACCCAAGATCTATTGTCTTATACCGCGTCCCCGAAGTAATTATAATTATGGAAATGTTTCCAAATGTAGCTTACCTTTTTAAACTCATATATGTATGGTTTAAGATAAACCTCAAACCTCTTTAGAAATATTCTGATATATGTTAGAAAAGTCTCAAAATTATTGAAGTGAATAGTTAAGTTAATAGTTATTTAAAACTATTTTAACGTCCTAAACAGAAAAGACAGCATTTCAGAAGTTGCCATAAAAAGTTTCTGGATAAATAAGAGTATTAAAATAAAACTGCAGCATATTATAAAGTGTTATGGAAAGTTCTATAGTTGTATGGTTTTAGACTCAAAACAGCTACTGCAGCATTTATGGCGTGCATGGAAAGTTCTGAGCATGTTAGACAATTTTATAAACAATTAAAGGAAAAGACAGAGTTTTGGATATACTACGAAAAGTTCTAGTCAAGTTAAAAACTAAAGTGTATGCTTTAGATGTGAAATAGTTATGAGGTTTGCAAATCGAAAGTGTTGCTAATTTCAGGTTTAAAACTTTGAACAGTTTACAGTAGAATTCAAAAAATGTATCTAAATTTTGTAATAGCCAAAATTGTTGCTAGACTGAATCGTTGCAAATTATGTCCTTAAATTACACTTCAGGTTTAGTAACAGTTAAAAGGTGTTGAAATTTTCAAAAGCGTTACTAATTTATGAAACTCCGGTTTTTGACAGTTTTCCACAAAATATTTGATTTGATTTCTCTATGATAAAATTAGATTTTAACTCCAAATTTTCTTCAACAAGTAACTTACTCCATCTACTTAATTACCATGAAAGGAAACCCCTAAAATTATTTATCAATACAAAAAATTCGACAAAGTAAGGTATTTTCTAGTTCATTTCGGGCTGAGACTAAACCCGACTTTGCACCTTGATTTCAGGTATATATGTTTAAGAATTTGAAAATGTGATAAACAAAAAAGTTATAGGTTTATGAGCTAAATTTTAAGAACATTAAAGAAATCAATATTTTATTAAGAATTAGGATTTTATGGTTGACTTACCGAATATCATTTTGATAGATCCGAGCACTATCATTCACTCTTAATAATTACCTCATCTCTTCATAGAATAACATGAATGCACAGATTTAAATAGTTTTTCTCACCTTAAACTTGTAGCATTGAATTGTATTTTATTTCCTTGGCTTTCTCCAAGATTTCCTTATTTATCTCACTTTTGTTTTAGTTTATGAAAGCATGGAAAACTAACGAAGATATCAATCATATTTATAGCATTTCTTAAGGCTAGTTTTGTCATTTTACTTTGGACACTTGTCCACAATATCTTCATGCAAGTCTTAGGATGTTGACACATGCCCCCTTAGTTGTCTAAAGATGGTTCTACATATGCACACCTAATAGGTATATGTGTCATTATTTCCTTTAATCTTATGACACATGTATGTTCCATTTGATGCCACTTGTCTTCGCTATCTCATGCCATCTAACCTAACATATTTATGAATATAAATGTATATATACCATTGTTTTGTTTATAATGTTTGTGTGTGTATGTGTATTATACAAATATACTAAAATGTTTGAATCGGATTGAGATGATATAGACACTAAATAGTTTATACTAGTATATTTATAATTTCTAAAAACTTTTCATACCCGATATTTTAGTTAGGCTGTTACAGATGGATTGGGTGAAAACTTAAGATAAGTACCGATCCATAAGGATGGATCCGTATCGATCCATCACTTAGATGATTTTTGACTTGTTTAGTTTTTGGGTGGGCTTGTATTAGTTTTTCTATATTGTTTGTGCATGGTTTTTGGGCTTCGCCATCATCTCTCCAGGCTTTCTGCCTTAATAACTTTCAAGTCTAATTCATCGAGTCCATCTGGATACTGCTTGGTCAAAAGGATAACACTTACCCTCCAAAGCACGCCTTGTGAATTGAAGGTGTACCTTTCTCAGGAAAAAATGTCAAAGTCGATGGAACTTCAGTAGAAGAATCTTCTAGATTTAGTCGATCGAGCTATGGCGAATCATCTTATGTTAGTAGATGAATCTTCTAGATGTTAGTCACTTGTAAATCAAAATTCTTTCTAGATTGTGATAGCTATGGATTCGAGTACTAGGTTGAGTGTTAGTCATAGACAACGATCCCATGTTCTCTTCGAATCGGTAAGTCTTGGGTTGTATCACTAATTATGATCATCATGTGTTCATCCAGGTGCTAGCAGTCATATGTTAAAATCTTGATCTCTGTGGATCATTAGTGAAATCAATGGTCTTTCCCAATCGATAGCTGCATTTTGATCTCTCCGCATTGCCAATGGAATCCTTGGCCTCTCCAGACCAATAATCAACCTAGAATTGCTCTAAATCATTAAACAAATCCATGGGCATTAAGTGTCGATAGTTAAATTCGTGATCTCACTGGATCATCAATTGAATCCGTAGCCGTTCAGCGCTGATAATCAAATCCCTAGTCCCCCAGACCATAAATGAAATCCATGGCCGTTCGAGGTAAAAAATCAAATCTATGGTCTCTCCGGACCTTAATAAAATCCATGGTTGTTCGGAGTCAATATTCAAATCTATGGTTTCTCCGAACCGCTGTTAAGCCTAACCCGCTCATTCTTCGGCAAGGGGACTCTACGATAAGCAAGCCCATAACCTCTTGCTCCGATGAGGAGACTTACTTCTTACACTCCGGTCCCTGTTCATCGGGCGAGACTTAAAGTGATCAATATCATACAAGTCCATCCGCTCGCTCTCTGATGAAGGGACTTGCACCTTGCACTCTAGTCTTGTCTCTTTGTATGAGACTTAAAGTGAGCAATATCAAACATCACATTCAATGTGGTTTTTTCAAAATCCAAATATTCAAATCAAAATTAAAGCAAACAAGTAAAAATCCTAAGTGCACCTCCCAGAAATCAGACTCAGAATATGCCTAGAGAATAGTCTAGATCTTGCACATATGTGGCGATCAGAGATTATTATCGTCACAAGTAGGCATGTCAAGCATTCGACCTAAAGCGAGCCTGGAGATCGTTTGGGATCCCATATATGTGTAAGTGGCCTAAAGTTATTATTGTTTTTATTGCTTGGTATGAAAAGTAAATTGCAAGAAAAGAAACGAAAACGAAAATCGTGGGAATTGAATTCGAATCCTTCCTCGATCATAGGATTTGAGTCTTAGACCAGATCCCTGGTTGTTCCTTAATGGGTTCATCACGATGGTGGTTGCTCCGGCCGCACCACTGCAGTTCGGTTCCTCACATACTGTTGTAGCTGGTTGCACTGAACCAGTTCTTCTATTAGACCATGGGGTCTTGGCACTCATTCGTTTCATGTTCATCTCAACAAGTCTGTCATTATTGTCTAAAAGAATTCTCAAGTTTGCATTCTCAGTCTTCCCCCTTGTTTCCACAAGGGTATTTCAATACGTACTCCTTCGATCGTGTTCTGCATTTTGATTCACATTCAAGCGCTCTGCATTATCTCCTAGATGTGCATCATTTCCACCCAAGTCAAATTAACTATGCCCCAGTGTTCTTGTGGATCGCAACTGATCCGTACCTATGGATCAGTACTTATCCGTACAACTTGTTTAGGGTTCATTCTAATTTAATCTACGTGGCTCCCAGGTGCATTTGCTCCAGCTCTAGGCCTTTGGTTCTAGTTTGTAGTGACTTTGACTATTCCTATTTGTCCCATTCTCCTGAAGAAACTCTCTATCGTCTCTTCCTCGCTTGCTATCATCCCTTCTTGCATTTCATTCGTCATAGTCTTCATATCATCCCTAGTTATGTAGATGGATGAATGGTTAGCTCCTGAGGATGCCTCTTGGCTGCCTTCTTATTGCTTTCCTTCACCAACTGTCTTCCTAGTAAATTGTCTCATCATTTTGAACTTTTTTAATCTTAAAATATTAAATCCAAGTGGTTCCCAATAAAATCACCAAAATGTTTGAACCCAGATTGGCACAAATACCCAATTAGTATAGTAGAGAAAAGAGTGCAGAAACTAAATAAAAACACATAGAAATAAGATATTAGAGTTTTATAGTGGTTCGACTAATCATTTCCCACGTGCACTTAACTTCTTTGATGATATATTGTGTTGTTTACACTTCTGTTCTTACGGATCGATATAGATCTATAGGAGTACAAGAGAATTACAGAAAAATTGTAGAGAAGTGAAAAATATCATAAGAAAGCAGAATGATCACCTAAAACGAAACCCTACCCTCATATTTACAATTGTAGGTTGCCTAAAACCTCGCCACATGATCTCCACCTAGTTCTCCATGCCTGGGACCAATTCTCTAGATAAAATTGTAGCCACCGCGTCAATGTTTAAGGATCGCTACCGATCTATGGTCCTGGATTGGTACCGATCCATAAAATGGTCATATGGATTGCTTTGATTGCTTTTTACTGACTCGATTCATTGTTAGTTTCATGATTCATAACTTCTTTACATCATTATTAGCTTATTTCTTGATCAAAGTGATGGATCAATAATGAAATGAAGTTGCAGTTTTCTGGAGCACATGGAGATCCTTCGTTGGTGCGTGTAAACGATCATAGGTGCAATGACCCGAAATTTTGGCCATTTTAAAATATTAAATTTAGTACAATTGTTGAATTAAGATTGATCTTCGGTACTTATGGTTTCTACCGGGATGGTGATGTAACCATTGTGTAATGCGACCAATGTTGTTTCGAGTGGTACTTTCCATATTTATTTTAAAAGTTTTCCAAGTATTTTCACTGGATACTGAAATTGGTCTACTAAGTACCTAGAGATTTCTATTCTTGTGCCTGATCAACGTATGGCTAAATTTTGTAAGAATGAAAAAACTTGTTGAGACATCAAGTTATCAAAAGTATTTTTGATATAAAGAATTTTTGAAATAAAAATATTTTTGTTATAACAGTATTTTAAGAAAGTGCATTTTAAACATTTAAAATTAAGCGTAAAACCATTTGAATTACATATTGGTGAAGTTAAAAACAATAAATAAATAAAAACAAACAAAAATAAAATAAAATATGTAAGTTGTATTGTAACAAACTGGGTATACTTTGACATGATTTCGATATATCCATGTTATCAACCTGTTATTATCACTATTGATATGATTGATCACCTGGACATTGAATTTTTATGTAGACCCTTGGACATCCTATTTGATATGTGAATTTTTGGATGCATTGTTGATTGCTTTGGCAGAAATATGATTGTTGTGATTCTATTGTCGTTTGGTGATATTTAAAGATTTATGATAAATTGGATTTTTAAATCAAATAGTTTAAAATTAAACTTTTAAACATTAGAAATGTATATATTATAAAGGAAGCAAACTTTGTAAATCGAGTTATATCAGACTTTGGCTAAATAATTTTAAATTCATTTATAAAACTTTTAAATCTAATTTTAATAATAATATATATTTCTAAAAAGGGTAATAAAAAAGTTTTACAAAATTTCCTATAGATTTACTAAGTAAAAGAAAATGTTTGAAAAGAAATCGTTATTTGAATCTTAACCATTTAATGATTTTGATATTTTATACATTTAAATAGAATTATCAAGATTATGTAAATTTGTAAAGTAACATGAAATCTTGGCAGAGTAATAAGTCATTTTTATAATATTTGATAATAGAAAAACTGAATTTATTTCGATGATTTGATAATTTGGAAAATTTACAATTTGAAGATTAGTCGTGTAAATTCTATGAAATATATCAAATCCATTTAAAGTTGGTAAACCCATTGAAACCTTGAAATGAAGTTTGAAAACTCTGAAATCGTTTATATGAAATTTCGTAGTAAAAATGAAGTTATTTACACCCATATTTCACCAGATTGTGATTTAATTTACATGAGGATTTTTAATCCTGACTTGAGTGTTTTGTCTTTTCATTACGCTTGAGTCAGCTTAAGTTTTTCAATGTGTCGAAAACCGTTATTCCAGAGGATGGAGACGATGATTGGTATATTGTATTACTATTATCATTCCGAAGCATTATTTATTCCGTCTATCATAACGTATAACTATGATAATATTGTATATAATTCTAATTGATGTTATAAAGTGTAATTAAATATCTTAAAACAGGTTCATGAACTGTCCATATATTTATTATAGTTTTTCATTCCGCTACTGAGATTCTGTATTCTTATTCTTCTATCTTATTTCTTTAAATAAACCCATTGATAATCTTTCTTTTGGACTATTTGAGTTGGACACACTACAAGAAAACCTGCTTTTAGTTGCATTTATTGGTAGCTTTAAAAGTAAGTGCTACTATATTGTGTTTTTGGTATATTTTATTTAGTTTGAACGCTGCCAAATTTTTTACAGACCGGCCTATTTTTCATTTTAATGGGCTCTACTGTTACACAAAAATATCGGTCTCAATATCTCTCCACTTCTTAAACATAGTTCCACCCACTTCTTAAATTATTTCTTAACATCTTGTTTCCTCGTTGCTCCATTGCTTAATCACTCTACTTGTTGGTTCTGCCACCAAATTGACATTGATTCCACCATCTCCCAAACCCTAAAATATTTTGATGCTGATTACGTGGCCTGAATTAGCTACAGTGGATCGAGGAATCACGCAAACCCTAGAATTTGACGATGATTTCACTAACTCTTAATCCCTAAAATCCAATGGTAAATTGTTGATTTCATTTTGGGTTCATTAGGGTTTTGCGTAGGAGAATTTTGAAGCAAATGATAAGGCTGTTCAAACTAATAGGATTTAGCTTTTCCAATTTCCAATTGAAGGTAGCAAGGTCTATATTTGTTTAATGTAATTTTCTTTTTTGTTGATGTTAGAATAATGTGTTTCTTTGGATTCTTATTTTTATTGTTAGTTGTACATACTATTTTTCTCTTCTTTTTTTTGTTAAATTTAATGCTCTGATCGGAAGCCCATTCAGATTTAATGTTATGTAAGCCCATATGTAGTGTAAAAGGTTTATTTGTATAAATGAATGGAAGACATGTTGCTTTAATTTTTTGAATGGTTTTTTTTATGGAATGGAATTTAGTCTACCAAAGTCTTGTGCATATCTGTTTCGTATTGTAAATGGTAATCATATAGACCTTTCAATTGATTTTTTTGTCTCATACTTAATAAACCGATGTTATGTAAGCCTTAAAAGTAAGGTGATGATATGGTACAAAAGATTCAAGGGTATGCTATCAAATTAAAATATAACATCAAGAGCATGATGTGGAATATATAGCATATATATAACACGACAAGAAAACCTAGGTTCAGTATATCATTTGATTTGTAATTCATACATTATTTTATGGATGAGATGTTACATGTATAGCATATTCATTTGATTTGTAATTCATACATTATTAAATATGAATGTTTGGTGTTTGATGAAATGCATAACTAATATATATATATATATATAAGTTGTCTTGGCTATTATAGTCAGTGTTTGTATGTTATCTTGGCTGGTTAATAATGTGTAATCTGGTTACTTGTATATACTAGTTGTTGATGTTATAAATATTTATAGGTTGGTATTGGTCCCATCCTTTGATTCAAAAAAATAAATAATAATAAAATTACTTGCATTTACATTAAGATTTGTTTTGATTAGTGTGATATGCTTATTTATGTCAAAACAGTAAATTTAAAAGCATTGCCTTGTCTATAATCATCGTTTATCATACGTGCAGATTCACATATGTCATATTTTAAGCAGATTTCAGTAAGGAATTAAGCATTAATTTAATCTCACCTTTTTATAACATTAAATTTGATTAATTCTTTAATTTTAGCTATTTTATTTTCAAAATGATTTGGCATGATTTTTTAAATTTTAAAATCAATTTGTCAAATGTAGCATATCGTCGATTAGTGTAAATTTGCCAAATAATCATATAAATTAAATAAATGATGATTTTTTTCTAAATCTATTGAAGATAGAACATTGCGAATTTTTCGTTTTGGATATGGTAGATAAACACATAATTCTAGAATTTGCATTGAAAATTCAAAATTAAATTATGTTCAATCGATACACTTGCTTTCATTCACCACAAAAATACAATATTATATTTGTTTGCGCCAAAATTGGTCACAAACCCCAATGATTGTGAAAGCACCAGTGTATGAATATAAATCAGCAATATTCAAACACAAATCACAGATCTTAAGTAGCAAAATAATAAATGTAAACAAGAACACACGATTTATAGTGGTTCGGCTATCTCCGGCCTACGTCCACTTCAAAGGTTTTTCCTTTTATTGATGCTCTTCGCTGATTACAATCGATTACAGCGGATTACAATGAATTGTAGTTCTGAAATTCAAGTACAACGGTGGTTGTTGAGTGTAAAGTAGAGCCTTTGTGGAGTCTTGATGCTTCAGAGTCTTGATTTTGCCAAAGAGAATCCGGTCCCTTTTCTGAATGACCTGGGGCTCTATTTATAGGCGTAGGAGGCTGATATTTCTCCTAGAAATCAGGTAGACCACTTCCAGCACGTGAGGGGGCCCACATGGCCGAAACCTGGAGATCCGGGCCCACATTGGGATCGATTCGACCCTAGGTTCGAGTCGATCAAGAAATCGTCCAATCGTGGTGAAATTTGGCGTGGACATTCTTCAACACGTAGATGAACTCCTGTAAAAATTTCATGGGATTTGGATCAGTGGATTGGGAGTTATGATCGGTTCGAAATGGCGCTTTTCGGTGTGCTGGGTGGTTCGAACCGATGCCATGAACTCCTTTGGATCGATCAGTTCGAAACGAGTACTTCGAATCGATCTAAGGGATGACGTGGCGCGCCTTATCCAAGTCGATCCTAACTTGTCGCCGAGTTGAATGGGTCGAGTTCGAGTTGTTCACTGGATGGCTTCGTGTGCTGGGTTCGAAGGTCGTCTTCGAATCGATGGAAGTGTGTTCGTTCGAATCGATCCAAATGCGTCGCCTTGGATCGATTCGAAGCTGTGTTATCATGTTGGATTCGAAGACAGCATGGGGCGAGGTGACTTGGATGGATTCGAAGCAAGGCTCAGTCCATGGATTCGAAGTCAGGTCGTGGATGGATTTGGAGCAAGGCTATGAAGTGGCTTGGATGGAGTCGAAGGAAGGTTCAGTCCCATGGATTCGAAGTAATGGCAACTCCATGGATACGAACTCTATAATCTGGAGGGATTCGAAGAGAGGATATCATGATGGAGTCGAAGCGGGCATTGGCTTGATGGATTCGAACGTCGCTGGTTTCGAACTAGTGAAGGGGGATGGGTTCGAACTAAGCAATGTCCATCCTTCTTAACTTGAATACATCATAACTCGAGCATACGACCTCGGATTGACTTGAAATTTGAAATGCAGACTTCTATGATCTTTCTTGTCGTGTCCTATCAATTGTGGCCCGTTCCGGACTCGGACAGAATTCATCGATATCCATGGTTATCCTGCAATGCATGGTTGATATTCATGAATAGTAACCATTGATTTTTAGTAATTCTTGGATATCTCAACTTTGCCAAAAGTTGGGATAACATTTTGCCCCCCAAAACATGCCTTTTTGTAAAAGGTATGTTTTGAATGGTCTTATATCAAGTGTAAGGAATTCATGTTTCATTCATAGCTGTGGTATTATCAATCAAGTTTGTGGCTGTTCGAAGCCAAATCAATATTCGTTCTTACCGTAGAAGTTGAGAATGAAGTTTCGTAGTCTCTCCGGACTATTACTGGCTGCTCTAAACCCTTACTAAGTCCGTTCCAAACTTAGTGATTGAATAGAAAGATCCTATTGCTCTCTGGCGTTGCCTTCTATCCCTTGCACTCTGGTCCCAGTTAGGACGTATAGCGATATCATGGTCGTTCTGGACCGATCATAGCCTCTCCGGGCTCTTGCTGGATCCTATCCTTTCACTCTCTGGTGAAGGGGAAACAGCGCTTAAGTGAGTTGATCTTGTCGCTCTCCGGTGAAGCAACGCACTTCTTGCACTCTGGTTCAGTGTATCTGAACATTAAGCGATGTCTTGGTCGTTCGAGACCGATCTAGCCTCTCCGGGCTCTTGCTGGATCCCATCCTGTCACTCTCCGGTGAAGGGGAAACAGCGCTTAAGTGAGTCGATCCTGTCGCCCTCCGGCGAAGCAACTCACCTCTTGCACTCCGGACCCCGTCTCTCCGGGTAGGGTCATAAAGCGATCATGTTTATATTGATATTTAGTGTTCATCCTTTGACTCTCCGGTCAAAAGGTTTATTTCAAGAAGTTCTAATTTATTTATCGAAATTCAAGTTTAGATGTTCAATCTCAAACATCAGAGAAGAAAAAACTAAACATTGCCTCTCCGGGCCTATTGGTTTATCTCCATCTCAGAGCATGCCTAGGGATCTCTCCGGTTCCCGTACATGTGTAAGTGGAGTAACCGTTTATTCTGAAAATAAATCTAAATAAAATTATTTGACCGAAGTCCAAATCCTGGACTTGGCCCTTGCAATCTTCAATCAGTTGATGATGAGTCGTGATCCCAATCCAGGATCGTTCCTGTTAGGTGGAGGCGGTAGTTGTTCAAGCCTTGTCGCTGCTGTCCGTTCTCTGACAAATTGCGGCAATCTACCACTCCTGGCATGTTCTTCCACCTCATCCTTTAGGTGACGGCATTCATCTGTAGTGTGCCCATCCAGCTCGTGGAATAGGAAATATTTTCCAGTCCTGCGCTCCCGCTCAGTGGGATCACTTATAGGTGGCTTTTGATAGGGGAGTTGCCCCCTAGTTTCAGTGTAAATTCTTTCTAGGCCTGCAGTCAGATCGGTGTACTGCCTGAATCTTGGTTCTCGGAATTTCTTCCGTTTATCAGAATCATCGTGTCTGTCATCCTGTTTCCTCTTTCCGTTGTCCGCTCCAGACTGTTCTCTGGAGGTTCCTACGCTTTGAGTGGTATTTATTTCACGACTCTTGGCTCGTGATTCTTCTAACCGAATGAACTTTTCAGCTCTATGAAAGAACTCTCCAAGATCTTGCGGTGGATCTTTAGTTAGAGAATCCTTAAATTTGGTGCCTTCCGCGACTCCTGCCACCGCCGCCATTAAAATCATTGATGGATCCGGGCGATCTACAGAAGTCACTGTCACATTGAATCTTAACAGAAAATCTTTTATGGACTCTCCGGTCCTCCGCTTGATTGATGCTAAGGTCATCACACTCTTGGGTCGCGTCACGTGGACCCTAAACTGTCTCATGAAGCAATCTACAAGCTCGCTCCATGTTCCGATTGATCCAGTCTCTAGTTGTATGAACCATAATGAAGCTAAATCTGTCAAATATAGAGGGAAGCATCGTGCCATCACCTCCTCGGATGCCCCCAGCACTTCCATGTGCCTAATATATCTTGTAATATGCATGGTCGGGTCTGATCTCCCATCATATGGTTCTAGCGCTGGTAGTTTGAACTTTGGAGGGTTCCTTGCGTTTCGGATGTTTAGGGTGAATGGACTCCGACTAACTTCTTCTAGGCCTCCGCTAGGCAATCCTCCTCTCATGATTCGTCGCATTAGGCCTATCATTCTCTCCTCTCCGTCTAGGGGTTGGCCCTTCGTCAGATTCCTGTCCTGCCCCCCGAGCCTTGGAGGGAATTCTGGTACGTATTCTTCTGGTGGCTCGTTAGCATAGGCATTGGCTCCAGTCTGTTGAGCTCCGTCTGTTGGTCTTCCAGCATCGGACCCTGAGGGTCTGCCCCCAAGGCCTTGCTGACCACCTTCAACTCCTGTATTCTGGCCTTGAGCCTGTCCTTCATTTGCTTCTGCAACCCTGATTCCTTGTCCCGTACTCGTAGCTGTTGTAGTTGGTCCAAGGTTTTGCATATTCGCTGCCCTCATTTGCTCGAGGAAATTTTGCAGCATCTCCTGTTGACTCTTCATCATGCTTTCGCGTAATGAATTAGCCATAGCTTCCATCTCGTCTCTAGTGATGTGGACGGAAGCTTGTCCTTCTCCCGATCCTGAGGATGCTTCTTGGCTTCCTCCTTGTTGGCTCCTATCAACTCTTTGTCTTGTTTGTCGAGTCATTGCTTCTGAATTGGAATTCTTTAAACTTTCGAATCTGAATTCTGAATCTGTTGCAGCGGGTGCTAGTCCTTCTCAGTGAAAGCACCAAAGTGTTTGCGCCAAAATTGGTCACAAACCCCAATGATTGTGAAAGCACCAGTGTATGAATATAAATCAGTAATATTCAAACACAAATCACAGATCTTAAGTAGCAAAATAATAAATGTAAACAAGAACACACGATTTATAGTGGTTCGGCTATCTCCGGCCTACGTCCACTTCAAAGGTTTTTCCTTTTATTGATGTTCTTCGCTGATTACAATCGATTACAGCGGATTACAATGAATTGTAGTTCTGAAATTCAAGTACAACGGTGGTTGTTGAGTGTAAAGTAGAGCCTTGGTGGAGTCTTGATGCTTCAGAGTCTTGATTTTGCCAAAGAGAATCTGGTCCCTTTTCTGAATGACCTGGGGCTCTATTTATAGGCGTAGGAGGCTGATATTTCTCCTAGAAATCAGGTAGACCACTTTCAGCACGTGAGGGGGCCCACATGGCCGAAACCTGGAGATCCGGGCCCACATTGGGATCGATTCGACCCTAGGTTCGATTCGATCAAGAAATCGTCCAATCATGGTGAAATTTGGCGTGGACATTCTTCATCACGTAGATGAACTCCTGTAAAAATTTCATGGGATTTGGATCAGTGGATTGGGAGTTATGATCGGTTCGAAATGGCGCTTTTCGGTGTGCTGGGTGGTTCGAACCGATGCCATGAACTCCTTCGGATCGATCAGTTCGAAACGAGTACTTCGAATCGATCTAAGGGATGACGTGGCGCGCCTTCTCCGAGTCGATCCTAACTTGTCGCCGAGTTGAATGGGTCGAGTTCGAGTTGTTCACTGGATGGCTTCGTGTGCTGGGTTCGAAGGTCGTCTTCGAATCGATGGAAGGGTGTTCGTTCGAATCGATCCAAATGCGTCGCCTTGGATCGATTCGAAGCTGTGTTATCATGTTGGATTCGAAGACAGCATGGGGCGAGGTGACTTGGATGGATTCTAAGCAAGGATCAGTCCATGGATTCGAAGTCAGGTCGTGGATGGATTTGGAGCAAGGCTATGAAGTGGCTTGGATGGAGTCGAAGGAAGGTTCAGTCCCATGGATTCGAAGTAATGGCAACTCCATGGATACGAACTCTATAATCTGGAGGGATTCGAAGAGAGGATATCATGATGGAGTCGAAGCGGGCATTGGCTTGATGGATTCGAACGTCGCTGGTTTCGAACTAGTGAAGGGGGATGGGTTCGAACTAAGCAATGTCCATCCTTCTTAACTTGAATACATCATAACTCGAGCATACGACCTCGGATTGACTTGAAATTTGAAATGCAGACTTCTATGATCTTTCTTGTCGTGTCCTATCAATTGTGGCCCGTTCCAGACTCGGACAGAATTCATCGATATCCATGGTTATCCTGCAATGCATGGTTGATATTCATGAATAGTAACCATTGATTTTTAACTATTGTGTGTAATTTGATGTATTTAACAAAATGGTTTATTTTAAATTATATAAATAATATTTTATTTGGTCATGTAATGTTATAATTATATTTATATGGGTAAAATAACATGCTATGTATATATTTTGGTTTTAAACATTTTTTCAAGTGTTATTGACATTTTCAAATGTCACCTGTATTCTGTTTATAAATTTTAATTCCTATTTTAAATAATTAAAGTAATCCTTTATTTATCTTTATATTTTTCTTAAGAACTTATTTTATTCTCATTCCCACTTTCTTTTTTTCCTCATTTATTTACTTATTTGACTCTTTCTTTGTTTTAAAGTGATAGAGAAATTTTATAAGGCTAATGATATTTTATTTGTAATTTTCATTCCCTGTTTTCAATTTTTAAACAATTTCTGTAGTTCTTTTTCTATTTTTCCCCAATTTAAATATTTATTTTATTTTAGAAATGATAAATAAATTATTTTATTTCAAATTTTTACTTCAACATATTTTTAAAATGAAGTGGATAATTTTCCAAAGTCAATGGTGATTTAATTGTAATTTCTGGACACTGTTTTGGATTTTTAAGCAATTTCTTTAATTCTTTTTCCATTTTCTTTAAAATATATTATTTTATTTTATTTTATATTAGTTTTTTTGGTTTTTAAATTCAAATTACTGAAATTTAATTTGTTTTTATTTAATTAATGAAAAGGAAATTCTAAGAGACTAGCTTTTATAACATGTGACTCTTCATCGCCTAGTCTTTTCATTTGCTTGTCTTTTCACTTTCCCTTGAGTTTTGCCCATACACTTTATGGTGTAGCCGTGTATTTTTCTTAGCTTTCACGTGAGATACTTCATTTCTCATTATTTCTCATGGCTAAGAAGAAAAAATGGCAACGGCCTCTCCTTTTTCTCTCCTCACTTCTTCCTTTTTTTCATTTATTTAGCCTTGATTCTTGTGCTATTTGCTAGGCCACCACCTTGCTTGCCATGGCCATCACCTCCACCACCTCCTCCTCTTCACCATTAACCACCTACCCCTCTGATGTGACCAGGCCGTACCACCCCCATGAGGCAAAGCTCCACAAAACATTGCAACATCCCCTTGGAAACATGCATAGCCACCACTAGTTGCAACATACCTTCATCCATCTCCTTGGCCGCCACCTCAAGCCGCCGCCGCCACCTTGCTACCACTATTACTCACCACCTAAACCTCTATCCAGACCTGTACTTTCCTCTGGCTGAGCCCAAGTGTGCCTAAGTTCGAGCATATGATTGAACCAAACCTTCATTTAGTCTTGCCTTTTACCTTCTTTCCATTGTAACTCCAAACCACTTCCTATTCTCTTGCTTGCCATGCCTATATGTGCCAAACCAAACCCATTACTACCACTAAAACATGTGTGGCCAAGCCTACACCATGTTGGGGTCGTGTGCATATGTGAGCTATGGTCAAGCAAAATTGGTTTAAAGGCTAGGTGATGCTCCTTGTTGCTCTGATTTCCATTTTGTTTCATAATGCTGTGATTGAATCTATATTTATATATGGCTTTGTTTTGTTGTTGAATACAAGATCATTAGCTTGGTTATCATCTACTTGAATCCATCGTTGTGTCATCATGCCTTTGGGAATCCGTTTGTGTCATTTGCATTGCAATCTCCAACACAAAGAGGTGAGTAAATCTCACCTGACATTTATACTTATGCAAATGTGAAGCGACAACAATTGAATGCGTAGAATGATATATTATGTTATAAATGCCTATGATTATTTATGTATGATGTTAAACCTGTTAAATTTCATGTCATATCATCTGTTATTATATATATATGTTGTTACTGTTCATTTATATCTGTTTATCACACTGCAAGTTCCCTGTAGATTAGGTTCACTATAGGTTGAAATGATACATACCCGAACGGACTTTAGAATAGGGAAAAATCGTTATGGGTTGAAATGATAGGCCTGAACGATTTTTATTTTTTTTATTTTAACTTGGAATTGCGGGTTTGAAATGATAGAACCCGGATTTTTCTTTTTAACCTACGGATTGAAATGATATATATCCGTATCACTTGACCTAGATTAGAAAACTATATACAGGCCCGTGGTTATATTTTATAAAGTATTTTGAATATTTTAAATATTTTTAAAAGTGAAAATTTATGAAATTTGATTTAAATATGATTTTTAATGTTTAATAAAGAAATTTTGGATTTTTCTAGAAGTTAAAATGTAATTCAAATGAATGGTAAAAGTGAATTTTTGGAATATAACTTAAATTTGGAAATTTGGACTTTGGGTTTTTAAATTGACATTTAAGTTATATAAATAAAATTTTAAGTGGTTTAAATGTAAATTTATGATAATTTGATTTAAATTGATTTTAAAGTGATTAAATAAAGGATTTATCATTTTTTTATAAGTGGAAAATGTTAAATACATAAATGGTTAAGCTGAATTATTGAAATATAACTTAAAGTCTAGAAATTTGGGTTTTGGTTTAAAAAGGGAATTTTAAGTTATATAAATAAAAATGGAAATTAAATTATGTTTGGAAATGGGAAATATGATGTTTTGATTAAATTTGAGTTTAAATGAATTAATAAAGTATTATGGATTTTTCTATGTATTAAAATGGTTAAATGTATGAATGCTTAAAAGTGTAATTTTAAAATGAACTTGACCTGGAAATGTGAATTTGGTTTTCATAAAGGTATAAGTTAATTAAATAAATTGGAAATTTAGTTTAATTTGTGAAATGATAATTTGAAAATGTAAATGTTAATAAAGTGTTAAATGAAAAAAGGGGAAAGTTTACACTTGAATTTATTAAGTGGATTTGTGTAATTTGATTTAATTATAAAATGTTGCTTTATAAAAATCATTAATTAAAAGAGTATTTTAATGAACATCTTTGAATGTTAAAATATAATTTTGATAATGTTTAAATTGAAGTGTTTTCAAGTATAACTTACAGCAGCTTTTTCTGAATGCTGTGAAAGGTTGAAATTTTCAATGTTTATGGTTTTAACTTAGTAAATGAACTCATAATGGTTTAAAACTTTGGAAATTGAATACTTGATTTGAAAGTATATAAACTTAAATTTCAAATGGTTTAAATGAATTACTTTGATTAAAATATAAGCTATTTAAAAGGTGATTTGGAATGATAATAAATGAATGATATCTTTGAATTTAAAAGGTATTTAAAGTTGAATATTTGGATTTGAACTTATATGATGATTTGAAATTGAAGCTTTGAAAGATATAATATTTTGATATATATTAAATGTTTTGAAATGAAGTTTGAAAGATATGATATTTTGATATTAAAATGATTTGAAAATGAACTTTGAAAGATATGATATTTTGATATTAAAATTATTTGAAAATGAACTTAAAAGATATGATATTTTGATATTAAATGATTTGAAAAATGAAGCTTTGAAAGATATGATATTTATGGATTAAAAATGATTTGAAAGGAAGTTTTGAAAGGAAGTTTTGAAAGGATATGATAATTTAATGTATTGAAATGGTTAGAAATGACTTGATATTTATTTTGATAAATATTTGAATTTGAAATATATGGTATGTTGAAATATTTAAATGGTTTGGAAATGATTTAATCTTTATTTTGATAAAGACTTGGATTGAAATGATATCTATATTTTAAGTATAAAATATTATTTTAAAGTTATAACCATGGGTTATAATAACGATTGGTTGGCAAAGAGAATGAGATCAGATATGGGCATACTCTCCATCGATACCGAAAACCACTTTGACTAACCATGTACGCGGTGGAGATTCCAGAATGAAGTAGGATGATGGCGACGTTCTTGAGGTATATTACGTGGACCAAACTCCCGTGAATTGACATAAGGTGGCAGAAACAGAAGCGGTCTCGGGCCAGTTGAGGTCGCACCTCGTAGTGGACGCATTTCTTCGATACCATACTATTACTTGTGATTGTTTGGGCGCCCCTCCGATTTTGTGGAAATGTGTTCCGCGGTGGGCGTATGTTGCTGCTGCGTTACCACTAGCCCGAGTGTCGTAATTGGTATATCTACCCTGGCATTGCCTTGTGTGCCATGTCACCTACCATATCGAGCCTTTACTACTTGTTTCTATTTGTGTCGTACCTATGCAGTATCTTCTCGTAGTCTCCCGATCAGGAGATATGCAGGTACTGTATAGACTATTGGCATTAGTTGTGTTAAGGGGAATATTGGGTCACTCCTTAATGCTATTTAAAAGTAAGTTTATTTTACTATTAGACATTATTATAATAGCGCAATATACTACATAGTAAATAGTTTAACGGATCCTTAGAGGATGGGCGGTCCCAAGCATCCTTTAAGTTACTTGTACCTTTACTACAGTTTAGTTGAGCTGGTTTACATTGTATAAGTATGTATGTCTTGACTCGAGTGTTTGTATTTTTATTTACGCTCGGGTCAGCCTGAGATTCACAGATTTGGATTTCCACTCTCTGGAGATTGGAATCGCTGGAGATTATATGCTTGTCCAGTTTTATCTGTTTCACTTCAAGTTATCCTGTTGATCCCAGTGTTGTATTCATTTTGTACTTGGTTATTATCTTGAGACTTCTTTTGTACTTTATTTCTTCTATTGTATCTTATGTAACTCTGATATATTACATAGTAGCTTGATGAACTACTATTTCTTTTACTTCCGCTGCACTATTATTACTCTATGTCTGTGATCTGTGATTTTATTTACTGTATATTATGAGATTTGCCAAATTTTATATACAACGCGGTATTTTGGGCAATTCAAGTCCGACATGTGTGGATGCGAATGGTTGAAAATACCTGGTTGTTACATTTGGCATCAGAGCTTTGGCTTTGAGGAAAAACTTAGAATATAAGGTAAATTATTTACAGAATCACTTTCGTTCGAGTTTGAATCTTTCCTTTTTGATTTGAATTTCCTTTGAATTTTGGAACGTTCCCTACGGTTCCAAAATCCTTTCGTGTCCCTCACTATTCATTTTCTTTGATTCTGGAGTATCCCATAACTCCGCTTCGAATGATTTATTTTAGTAAGCTGGCGGTCCCGCCAATCTCAAAAAAATTCATTTGTAAAGTGGGAAACTCCTTTACCGTTTGCATCGATTCACCAGAGATTCATATCTATCCTTGGTTTAGATGCTAATATCTTTTGTTATTCCAAACTCTATCTCTTGAGATCGAATGTAGATTTACCCCAGAAAAATCCACATTAATCTTATTCTTTAAGTCACGGTTGACCCTGTTAAGGTTGCCCGCGATTTATTTAAGCTTATCCACCTCCCTATTTTGTTATTCAATCATCTTGTCTTTTGTTTCCAATCTATCTTCCAAACATTTTTTAATTGTACTTGTAAATGTATGTTTTGTTTTATATATTGTGTTGTTTGAGTTGTTGATGTTGATTTGGGTTTTCGATCGATTTGTCTGATCAACGCTATCGATAGATTTCTAAAACACTTTGACAGAACAAACTGACACAATATTATTTTTAAATTTAGTTAATCAAATAAATTTTGATATACAAGTAAATTTGTGGAACTTAATAAATTGATTTAAATTGATTATTTGAAGTGATAATACTTGATTTAACATTTATAGTTCTATAAATGAATTTATAAATAGTTATTTATAAATTGATTTGGGAACTGAAATGAATTTAAAACAAGAAATTGAGAATTTAATTTCTGATGGTTTCAAACCTCGTGTTTAAGTTTTAATGTATATTATTTAAAGTATTTTCTAATAGAAATTTGTTTCCAATGGATTTTAAAGTTTAAAAATTAGTGCTCTTCTCTTTGTCGCTAGGGAAATAATTTCGGTGATGACTGCAGCATCATCGACATTCATTTTCAAGTTTCGAAGTGCAGAGACCGCTCCGTAGTCTTGCTACAGCATTGTTTTGGAAATCAAGTTGATTTGAATTTCTAAAATATGACTTGATCTATAATATATATAGATAAATGATTTAAATTTGATTTGATAAATTATGTACATACATTTATTTATCTCTAAATGGGTTGAAGAAATCGGAAATTTAATTATTAAATTTTATTTTAAAGAATAATTTCAATTATAAAAAGAAAATCAAAATTTTGGACGAATATTCAAGCATGAAATGATTTAATCAGAAAGTTTTATTTGTATAATACAATTCCAATCAAATACAACTTACCTTAATTTCAGAAGTTAACAATGTAATTGGATAATATAAAATATAAAAAATTTAAATAAGATTTGAGTGGTTATAATAAATGTTATACACTTAAATTTTTGTCATAAAATGATTAATAGAGATAATTATAATAAAGGTTAATTGAATAATTTACAATATAAAATGATGATTAATGGAACTAATAATAAATTAAAGCAGTTATAATAAGAGTAAGTATAATGGGCATTGATGATAAAATATATTGAAAGGAATAAATTTAACTTTAAATAGGAATAAAGATGAATAAAATTTAAGTACGTTACGAGTATAATAAATGACTATTTTTCAAAACCATAGTTTTAAAATTGTTAATTTAAGACGATTGGATAATAAGATAATGAAATTTAAGATAGTTAAGATTTATTTAACTTGTGAAAAAAATTTATCAATTTAAGTTGAAATTGCCATGGTTTCAAATTTATTTCCTTATTTTGTTGTTCAAACCATCTTTTGGCTGTCCTTATTATCCTTATCTTGCTACAGACTGATATAGGCATCTTTCTATAATCTTTCTGTTTAGAACTCTTTTTATAATCTTTGATAATCTTTGGTACTCATTTTGAATCCACCTTTTTCGTGCTTGTGTTCTTGATTCTGGAGGATCTTAGAAAGATCATCTCCACCTTGTTAAAATTACCTATAACGACAGTTATCAGGTATAATCTCAATCTTCTTGTTACCTTGTCTTAATATTATTTCATTTCTATCTTTTCTGTGCTTTCCCGTACCTCATTCCTTTTCGGGGACGAAAAGTTTTGAGTGGGGGAGAGTGTAACAACCCTGTATTTTATAATTATTTTATTTGAATTTTTATTTAACTTTATTATATTTAATTTAGATAATTTTTTTATTTTAAAATATAAACTTTGATTTTGATACGAATTATCATTCCAAAACATGATTAAAAAGAATATTTTCCAAAAAAGTGAATTTTGGTCAAATTAGTCAAACTTTGACTTTTAACTTAAAAATTTAAAAGTTTGAAAATTTGAATTTTATCTTTTATTATGAAAGTAAATAAAATTTTAAGAACACTGCTTTTCGTTTCGTTGAAATCTGATTTATAATGTGAAAGTTATGCCTTTTTAACTATTGTGTGTAATTTGTTGTATTTAACAAAATGGTTTAATTTAAATTATATAAATAATATTTTATTTGGTCATGTAATGTTATAATTATATTTATATGGGTAAAATAACATGCTATGTATACATTTTGGTTTTAAACATTTTTTCAAGTGTTATCGACATTTTCAAATGTCAGCTGTATTCTGTTTATAAATTTTAATTCCTAGTTTCAAATAATTAAAGTAATCCTTTATTTATCTTTATATTTTTCTTAAGAACTTATTTTATTCTCATTCCCACTTTGTTTTATTCCTAATTTATTTACTTATTTGACTCTTTCTTTGTTTTAAAGTGATAGAGAAATTTTATAAGGCTAATGATATTTTATTTGTAATTTTCATTCCCTGTTTTCAATTTTTAAACAATTTCTTTAGTTCTTTTTCTATTTTTCTCCAATTTAATTACTTATTTTATTTTAGAAATGATAAATAAATTATTTTATTTCAAACTTTTACTTCAACATATTTTTAAAATGAAGTGGATAATTATCCAAAGTCAATGGTGATTTAATTGTAATTTCTGGACACTGTTTTGGATTTTTAAGCAATTTCTTTAATTCTTTTTCCATTTTCTTTAAAATTTATTATTTATTTTTATTTTATATTACTTTGTTTCGGTTTTTAAATTCAAATCACTGAAATTTTATTTGTTTTTATTTAATTAATGAAAAGGAAATTCTAAGAGACTAGCTTTTATAACATGTGACTCTTCATCGCCTAGTCTTTTCATTTGCTTGTCTTTTCACTTTCCCTTGAGTTTTGCCCATCCACTTTATGGTGTAGACATGTATTTTTCTTAGCTTTCACGTGAGAAACTTCATTTCTCATTATTTCTCATGGCTAAGAAGAAAAAATGGCAATGGCCTCTCCTTTTTCTCTCCTATCTTCTTCCTTTTTTCATTTATTTAGCCTTGATTTCTTGTGCTATTTGCTAGGCCACCACCTTGCTTGCCTTGGCCATCACCGCCACCACCTACTCCTCTTCACCATCAACCACCTACCCCTCTGATGTGACCAGGCCGTACCACCCCATGAGGCAAAGCTCCACAAAACATTGCTGCATCCCCTTGGAAACATGCATAACCACCACTAGTTGCAACATACCTTCATCCATCACCTTGGCCACCACCTCTAGCCGCCGCCACCACCTTGCTACCACTATTACTCAACACCTAAACCTCTGTCCAGACCTGTACTTGCCTCTGGCCGAGCCCAAGTGTGCCTTAGTTCGAGCCTATGATTGAACCAAACCTTCTTTTAGCCTTGCCTTTTACCTTCTTTCCATTGTAACTCCAAACCACTTCCTATTCTCTTGCTTGCCATGCCTATATGTGCCAAACCAAACCCATTACTACCACTAAAACATGTGTGGCCGAGCCTACACCATGTTGGGGCCGTGCATATGTGAGTCATGGTCAAGCAAAATTGGTTTAAAGGCTAGGTGATGCTCCTTGTTGCTTTGATTTCCATTTTGTTTCATAATGTTGTGATTGAATCTATATTTATATATGGATTTGTTTTGTTGTTGAATACAAGATCATTGGCTTGATTATCATCTACTTGAATCCATCGTTGTGTCATCGTGCCTTTGGGAATCCATTTATGTCATTTGCATTGCAATCTCCAGCACAAATAGGTGAGTAAATCTCACCTGACATTTATACTTATGCAAATGTGAAGCGACAACAATTGAATGCGTAGAATGATATATTATGTTATAACTGCCTATGATTATTTATGTATGATGTTAAACCTGTTAAATTTCATGTCATATCATCTGTTATTATATATATGTTGTTACTGTTCATTTACATCTGTTTATCACACTGCAAGTTCCCTGTAGATTAGGTTCACTATGGGTTGAAATGATACATACCCGAACGGACTTTAGAATAGGGAAAAATCGTTATGGGCTGAAATGATAGGCCTGAACGATTTTTATTTTTTTATTTTAACTTGGGATTGCGTGTTTGAAATGATAGAACTCGGATTTTTCTTTTTAACCTACGGATTGAAATGATATATATCTGTATCACTTGACCTAGGTTAGAAAACTATATACAGGCCCGTGGTTATATTTTGTAAAGTATTTTGAATATTTTATTATTTTTAAAAGTGAAAATTTATGAAATTTGATTTAAATTGGATTTTTAATGTTTAAATAAAGAAATTTTAGATTTTTCAAGAAGTTAAAATGTAATTCAAATGAATGGTAAAAGTGAATTTTTGGAATATAACTTAAATTTGGACTTTGGGTTTTTAAATTGACATTTAAGTTATATAAATAAAATTTTAAGTGGTTTAAATGTAAATTTATGATAATTTGATTTAAATTGATTTTAAAGTGTTTAAATAAAGGATTTATGATTTTTGTATAAGTGGAAAATGTTAAATAAATAAATGGTTAAGCTGAATTATTGAAATATAACTTAAAGTTTGGAAATTTAGGTTTTGGTTTAAAAAGGGAATTTTAAGTTATATAAATAAAAATGGAAATTAAATTATATTTGGAAATGGGAAATACGATGATTTGATTAAATTTGAGTTTAAATGAATTAATAAAGTATTATGGATTTTTCTATGTATTAAAATGGTTAAATGAATGAATGCTTAAAAGTGTAATTTTAAAATGAACTTGACCTGGAAATGTGAATTTGGTTTTAATTAAAGGTCTAAGTTAATTAAATAAATTGTAAATTTAGTTTAATTTGTGAAATGATAATTTGAAAATGTAAATGTTAATAAAGTGTTAAATGAAAAGAAGGGGAAAGTTTACACTTGAATTTATTAAGTGGATTTGTGGAATTTGATTTAATTATAAAATGTTGATTTATAAAAATCATTAATTAAAGAAGTATTTTAGTGAACATCTTTGAATGTTAAAATATAATTTTTATAATGTTTAAATGGTTTAAATTTAAGTATTTTCAAGTATAACTTACAACAGTTTTTTCTGAATGCTGTGAAAGGTTGAAATTTTCAATGTTTATGGTTTTAACTTAGTAAATGAACTCATAATGGTTTAAAACTTTGGAAATTGAATACTTGATTTGAAAGTATATAAACTTAAATTTCAAATGGTTTAAATGAATTACTTTGATTAAAATATAAGCTATTTAAAAGGTGATTTGGAATGATAATAAATGAATGATATCTGTGAATTTAAAAGGTATTTAAAGTTGAATATTTGGATACGAACTTATATGATGATTTGAAATTGAAGCTTTGAAAGATATGATATTTTGATATATATTAAATGTTTTGAAATGAAGTTTGAAAGATATGATATTTTGATATTAAAATGATTTGAAAATGAACTTTGAAAGATATGATATTTTGATATTAAAATTATTTGAAAATGAAGTTGAAAGATATGATATTTTGATATTAAATGATTTGAAAAATGAAGCTTTGAAAGATATGATATTAATGCATTAAAAATGATTTGAAAGGAAGTTTTGAAAGGATACGATAATTTAATGTATTGAAATGGTTAGAAATGACTTGATATTTATTTTGATAAATATTTGAATTTGAAACATATGGTATGTTGAAATATTGAAATGGTTTGGAAATGATTTAATCTTTATTTTAATAAAGACTTGGATTGAAATGATATCTATATTTTAAGTATAAAATATTATTTTAAAGTTATAACCACGGGTTATAATAATGATTGGTTGGCAAAGAAACCGGGATCAGATATGGGCATACTCTCTGTCGATATCGAAAACCACTTTGACTAACCATGTACGCGGTGGAGATTGCAGAATGAAGTAGGATGGTGGCGACGTTCTTGAGGTATATTACGTGGACCCAACTCCCGTAAGTTGGCATAAGATGGTAGAAACAGGAGCGGTCTCGGGCCAGTTGAGGTCGCTCCTCCTAGCGGACGCATTTCTTCGATACCATACTATTACTTGTGATTGTTTAGGCACCCCTCCGATTTTGTGCGAATGTGTTCCGCGGTGGGCGTATGTGGCTGCTACGTTACCACCAGCACATGTGTCGTAATTGGTATATCTACCATGGCATTGCCTTGTGTGCCGTGTCACCTACCATATCGAGCCTTTACTACGAGTTTCTATTTCTGTCGTACCTATGCAGTATCTTCTCGTAGTCTCCCGATCAGGAGATATGCAGGTACTGTATAGACTATTGGCATTATTTGTGTTAAGGGGAATATTGGGTCACTCCTTAACACTATTTAAAAGTAAGTTTATTTTACTATTAGACATTATTATAATAGCGCAATATACAACACAGGAAATAATTTAACAGATCCTTAGAGGATGGGCGGTCCCAAGCATCCTTTAAGTTACTTGTACCTTTACTATAGTTCACTTGAGCTGGTTTACATTGTATAAGTATGTATGTCCTGACTCGAGTGTTTGTATTCTTATTTACGCTCGGGTCAGCCTGAGTATTCACAGATTTGGATTTCCACTCTCTGGAGATTGGAATCGCTGGAGATTATATGCTTGTCCAGTTTTATCTGTTTCACTTCAAGTTATCCTGTTGATCCCAGTGTTGTATTCATTTTGTACTTGGTTATTATCTTGAGACTTCTTTTGTACTTTATTTCTTCTATTGTATCTTATGTAACTCTGATATATTACATAGTAGCTTCATGAACTACTATTTCTTTTACTTCCGCTGCACTATTATTACTCTGTGTTTGTGATCTGTGATTTTATTTACTGTATATTCCGAGATTTGCCAAATTTTATATACAACGAGGTATTTTGGGCAATTCAAGTCCGACATGTGCGGATGCGAATGGTTGAAAATAACTGATTGTTACATGTGCAGAAGTCTGGAAGCTCAAATAAGTAATATATGCTTTACCTTATTGATGTATGCTTGTATTTGTTTTCCTAGGATAGTCCAAAAAAACAATGAAAAGAAAAAAGGATGCACAAATGTGCAATTTTTAAGAAACTGGCTTCCAAAACTAGATATTATATCTATTCCCATTCCTTGAAATTGTCAAGATGCTTATAAATACCGTTACTTTATCCATGATCATGGAACGTTAAATATATAGCTGATATTTTAAATGGTTGGTAGATCATAGCCAGGCTCGTAAGGGTTTAGCATGATTAACAAAACATGTGCATCAAAAAGTCGGTAACAAATAGATTAACGGAAAAAGGAGCTGAAAGCTATGCATCATGGCAATCATGTTATTGTTTTTGAAGATGCTTGACAATGGATGAAGGTTCCATGATTTGATAAACTCAACAATTTTCATACATGAAGAATTAGAGTTGTCTTAAATACTTGCTTCATAAAAAAGTAGTACAATTTTCATGTTGGATTAGATATATTTACAATAGAATTCTTTCACTATATAGGTATGAGAAGTCTGGTAATGACAATTCATTACTGAGATTAGTAAATGGGTCTTCCACTAGAGAGATCATCTAAAGGTAAATTGGTATGGTATAATGTATTGATGTACATCAATAGCTTATGTAGTTCACAGATATATATTTCCCCCATTTCATATGCATATTTAACTTCCTTGTCATCTTTATTACATATTTCCATATAGGCTATTAATGCCAAACATCACAAAATTGGGGGCATAAATGAGCCAGCAATGTATAGAATTACTAATGATCTGGTAGTTGCTTTGATTATATTATATAATATATAGTCATTTAAAGTACTTTACTTTATTATATAATATACATCTAACAATCAAATAAAGTATATATTGTGGGTTTATTGCCGACTCTCTCAGATTTTACAAGCAAACTTTTGTTTTTTATTGATACTAGAGATAAATGAGTCTGCACTCTTAGTGCAGGTCTATATTTTGGCAATTAATGGACAATAATGTTGTTGATTTAATTGGGATGAATTGGAGTTCATGAAGTCCACCATCTACTATAACTAGCACAATTAAAGATAGCAAAGACATGTGCAGAGTCATTTAGCTTAAAATTGAAGGATTGTGTACCTCAATCATGGTAGTCAATTCGTTGACTTTTTTTTTTGCATCGGCAAGCTTGGTAGTGAGCTCTCTCTTCTCGTGATCGAGCTCTTTGCTTTTCATTCTAAGTTCGACGACTTCAAGTTCAAGTTCTCTTATTCCCTTCAGTTTCTTTCAAGATCAGCATCTTTTCTCGCTGCTACTTTCTTCTTTCACGTGTAACAGGGAAACTTCCTGCTTCACCAGCAGCAATTGGCCTTCAGTCTGCCCTGAGCGAGCGTATCTACTTTTGCAACTCCTTTATTTTGTTCCTTGCAACCTCTAATTCTTTCCTTGCTGCGAGTCCTGCAGCTACCCCTTCCTGTAACTTCTTCCTCTCCACTTGCGTTAATTGATCATTATGTTTAACATGTCCACTTCAGCTGTCTTTAGTTTCGGTTATTTGTGCAACTCGATGAAGTCTGATTCTTATTCTTTGAGACCATTCAAGTAATTCACCTTCGAGCTTGACTTAACGGTCTTTGAGTTCTTTAACAAGGGTGTGTAGTCTTTCGACTTCTAATGTATAGTGTTAGCACCAAAATTGGTCACTAACACCCTTGAGTAGAGTTGTGTAGAGAGATTAATGAAGAGAGTAAATTAGGACTGAAAAATAGTGTAATTCAATGAAAAAGAATAGCAAAAACGAGAACACCAGATTTATAGTGGTTCGGCGTAACTGCCTACATCCACTTTGGGTTTTAATCTTTTATTGCTTTCTCAATTACTTGAATATAGATACAATCCGTAAATCAATCACTTGGATACAAGTTTGAATCAAAAAGAGGATAGTATAAGAAATGGCAGAGTCTCCCCAGTGTTCCCGGAAAAAAGGGTCCCTTTCACTGTGCCCATGCCCCTCTATTTATAGACGAAGGTGGGTTGGACTTCCCTGGTGGGCTTGTTAACTGAATAACTCGATGTTAGCACCAAAATTGGTCACTAACACCCTTGAGTAGAGTTGTGTAGAGAGATTAATGAAGAGAGTAAATTAGGACTGAAAAATAGTGTAATTCAATGAAAATGAATAGCAAAAACGAGAACACCAGATTTATAGTGGTTCGGCGTAACTACCTACATCCACTTTGGGTTTTAATCTTTTATTGCTTTCTCAATTACTTGAATACAGATACAATCCGTAAATCAATCACTTGGATACAAGTTTGAATTAAAAAAAGGAGAGTATAATAAATGGCAGAGTCTCCCCAGTGTTCCCAGAAAAAAGGGTCTCTTTCACTGTGCCCATGCCCCTCTATTTATAGACAAAGGTGGGTTGGACTTCCCTGGTGGGCCTGTTAACTGAATAACACGGTCCAAATGGAGTAAGCCCTATATGCCGACCCAAATAGGCCGAACGATGTTGGGATGCCGAGTGGAAGGATACGCCTTTGCCATGTAAGAATGCCGAGTGGAAGATATGCCGAGTGGAACTTGTGTGCCAGGTGAGGAGCATGCCGAGCGAAAGGCTTGCCGTGTGAAGGGTTTGCCGTGTGAGGCGTGGATGCCGAGTGCAAGGATATGCCAAGTAGAGGGAATGCCGAACAGAGGACATACCGAGCAAAGGATATGCCGAGTGAAGAGCAGGCCGAGTACAACCCTTTGACAGCCGAACGTTCAAACTTGCCGAGAGCTCATTTGTGCCGAGTACAACCCTGCATGCTGAACGTTCTAGTTGCCGAACGTGCTTTAGGTGTCGAACGATATTCAATACCGAACGTCGCTTTATGACGAACGTCTTTCTAATGGGCCTGACAACTTGCTAACACCTCCAGGCTCTTCGAGGTCAAAATCTTGTCTAGCGCTAATAATAATGTCTTCGACTGTCGTTTTGTAACCGGGCCAAAATGCCGGTTAACATTTGCCCCCCAAAGTGTGTCGTGTGAAGCAACACAACACGCTTTGAATTAGCGAGTATTCTTTTTCTTCAGAAAGAAATCCATCATGTTTCTTGAACAGTCATTATCCTTCGATTTTCTCCTCTAAAGCTGTCATATCCTTCCTTGGTCGTCTTGACGCTTGGTTGTGGCTAAAAGTTCTTCATTTGCCCATTTGGTGAAGTAATCAACTGCTATGATGGTGTATATCGCACCACCTTTAGGATCGGCAAGAAGATGATTTCAGTGCCCCCAAGTGGCAAACGACTATGGACTAGCCATTTGAATAATTTCCATCGGTGGGGTTCTCGGCTTTTTTGCAAACATCTTGCACTCGTCGCATTGTCTAGCATGATCAACCGCATCTGGGTTGAAAGTTGGCCAGTAATACCTATAGCGGAGTGTTTCTTTATCATGGTTTTCCCCCTGATGTTATTACCGCATTCTTCTTCATAGACTTTGCTCAAGATATCATCATGGGCGATACGCCGAAGCATGGGGATGGATAAACTCCTTTTGACACACGACCTATTCTTGGATGATTTTTCGTGAAGCTTTGAGGAGGATCTGTCGTTTTCCATTCCTCTGGTTAGTAAGAATTCCCCATTGTAGATAGTCTTTGATAGGAGTCAACCATGACAACTTTTCATTTTGTTCGCTGAGTATGTGTGTAATGGTGTAATACGTGAAGTCGGTTAGTAGCTCTTGGACCTGGCAGTGATGAGGTGCACGACAATTCCCCCTAGCGAGATTAACTTCCTCAGATTTGTACGCTACCAATTAAGAATCACAAAAGATGTGTAAAGTTTTCACTTCACATCCTCTAGCAAATTTGAGGCTTGCAGACAAGGCTTCATACTATGCATCGTTGTTTGTTTCAGGTGAATCGAGTTTCAGGATGTCGCAGATTGATCGTTCCTCAGGGGTCATTATCATGACTCCTATGCCATAACACTGGTCATTGGATGCTCCATTCGCGTACATTTTCCATCTTATGGTTGGTTCTCTGTTACTCTTCGACCAGTCACCTGAGGTAGGGAATTTGGGTGTGAGGTCTGCTAGTTTCCGTCCTTGGATAGCCCTTCGAGGGAAATGAGTGATATTGGATTAGCTTAGTTTATTTAAGTAGTCTTTCAGACGTCTCAGGCCATTGTATGTCATGTTGCAACGGCTGGTAGGCATAGGCGTTGATGGGGTGAGCCTAAAAGTAAGAGTAGAGCTTTCATGATGAAATCAATAGATATTATGCTTGCTTTTGTTGCTTCGGGTTGATATCCAATGCATAGCTCGCGATAGTTAATGAAATCACATATGCATGTCAGAATGGGTCCAAGGGAACATATCATCATTTATTCAGAAAAATCCAACTAATTCTTTTATCATCACTACACTGAGCTGTGATCCGATATTTAGCACCTGGGATGGGGTCACCATGGCTGGCTGTAATGTCGACCGTCAGCTTAGCAGGTGCCATCCCAGATTCTTTGAGTACAGATGTAACTACTTTGCATAACATTCAATGTGAAATATGGTTGGGATGGCCAATGTTGACGGTTACTCTAGTCGAATCCTAGAGTCTTGTCATGAGTCATTAATTCTAATAGTGAAGGAATCTGAATGCTCTAATAGATTATCAACGAATGGCCAGATCAGGCTTTAAAGCGCATCGAAGGAAATGTCGAGTAGGGGTCAGCCTCGAGTGGCGTGCAACTGTATAGCTGGATCTTGCTATGAGTTTGAATTTTCTTGTATATTCGAGTAACGCACTTTCTATTCAATGCATTCATGATCCTTTACCCGTCCTTCGGGTTGGAGTGAAAGTCAATTGCTCATGAGCTAAGGTGTCAATTCAATGATTCAATCTCTAGGCATCCTTTCGGTCGTCTCCTTGAGCAACTGTAAGCACTATATATAAGTTTTAATACTGAGCTATCGTAGCCAGTTTTAGGATGACCATGCGTCTTCTCCCAGTCTCGGGTTGATAAATGTACTGCATGGACGGTTAAGTCTCGTCCTAGCTATGTTTATGTTTTCACCTAAGTTCCAAAGACATAGAGGTGATCGGTGAATAGTCGATTCACATTCATCTTGCTCCTCGCTCATGCCCCCAGGTCTGGGTCATATACCGATAAGTAGGAATGCCAGCCACGCCCACTTTAGCTTTACTCTCTTTCCCGTTGAATCGTGGGATCATGTCAATCGATGGGAGACTAGGTCTCACCTATCTCGGATTTTATCATGGTTTTTCATTCCAAGAGGAATACTTCGATGCCACGTCAATTTCAGGGCGTAATTTGGACAGTGGATGGTCATCTACGTCCACTTTGGTTCATACTCTGTAACCAGTTCTCGGGGTAAAGTTGGCTACAAATGCAGTCGGGTTATGCTCATCCAGTTTCATACTCCTCCTGACGAATCGAATGAGGGTTCTGGTGAATTTTTTACCAAGTATTCATGGTTTACCCTCCTTTCCACACTCTGGGGGTCATAGTTTTTCAAGAAACATCCGAGTCACATTCGTATATGCTTGGTGCGGATCGGTATTGACCCTCGATCTGAGGTATGATATAGTCGATTGCTCGTAGCTTTGGATGCCATTTCGATTGGTTTTGTATTGAGGCTTCCCTGCAGTCGTTGCTTCAAGTTATAAAGAACGCCACGCTAGAGCTATAGTAAGCTGTCGTAATCAGCTTTTTAGTGATTTGTACCCATGCTCCCAGTATTGATTTGGCCAGGCCACTAGTTGGATGGTCGAACTCCATCCTTAGCGGGTTAATAATCCCTCGGTCGATTCCATGCCGAGGTTTGCGTAATAGAGAATGGTCGGAATCCACTCGTCTATTTATCGATGTTTATACACCACTCTGCATTCTGGTGACTTAGTGTTATTCTCCCCCCGGTTGATTCGCGCCCAATTTGTATTCATGCTTCGGTTCATGCTCCGGGGACTTAGAGATTTGTCGAACAGTTTATGCTTTAGTCCACATTTCAAGACGCAGAGGTTTTTGTCAACTCGTTTATACTCCAGTCCGCATTCTGGGAACTTAGAGTAATCTAGTCCGCTTCTGGGATTTGGAGATTCTTCTCATGTCTCCTATAATCTAGTCCGTGCTCTGGAGACTGAGAGTATCGTAGCCCGCACTCTGGGGATGTAGAGGTTCTTAGGTCGTTTATACTCTAGTCCGCACTCAGGGGACTTGGAGGTTTAAGTCGTTTATACTCTAGTCCGCACTCTGGGGACTTAGAGTACTCTCGTCCGCGCTCAGGTGATTGGAGCGCTTGATGAAGACAAGTCCGGAACCTCCTTCCATGCCGACGGGGGTTATGAAGTAGAAATTACAGGCGTCTCTGATCACACATCCAAATTGAGCATGAATGAGCGGCTCGAGAAAGAGAAGGTCAAGGTCGAGCCCCGAGTTGTGGACTTGGACGGTCCTTTGAACAAGCCGTTGAAGGTCATCCTTCCTGGCGGGTCCAAGCCTATGGAAGTTCTCCATGCTTCTTCAGTTGCTACCCCTCTATCAAAGAAGAGTACCAAGAGTAAATGCTATGGAGAGAAGCCGTCTAGAAAGGAGTTGAAGAAGCACAAGAAGTGATTACTATCCTCGTTC
Organism: Allium cepa; assembly: GCA_030765085.1. Classification (NCBI taxonomy): domain Eukaryota; kingdom Viridiplantae; phylum Streptophyta; class Magnoliopsida; order Asparagales; family Amaryllidaceae; genus Allium; species Allium cepa. The sequence goes on along the minus strand of CM060934.1, from coordinate 662,457,293 downwards.
AACGAGAGTTAGTCTAAGTCATGTAATTATTTTCATCTATTTCCTTTAGTCCTTGTAAATAGAATGTCGACTCCGAACTTTGGAGGGGTTGTAATAGGAACTCGTTTCCGAATAAAGTTTAGTTCCCTTTTCCTACTTACAAAAGACTCTTATTGTTCAGTTTTCTTTGTGATTGTGATGTGGATCCAAGCAGTTGTGAGTAACATAGACTTCTCGGTCCATTTTCATATAACTCGGAAACACTTCGGGAGTTGTTGAACTTCCATTCCGTGCTTCGAGCACTTAGAATACATTCTAGCCCATATGTTTGGGATTTGACAAATTCAAGTCATTTGTGTCATAGTTCATATTCAGGGAACTAGGAGATCCGAATTGCTTATATTCGAGTCCGCACTCTGGGGACTTAGAGTACTCCAGTCCGCACTCTGGGGACTTGGAGGTTCAAGTCATTCATACTCTAGTCCGCGCTCTGGGGACTTAGAGTGCTCCAGTCCGCGCTCTGGGGACTTGGAGGTTTAAGTCATTTATACTCTAGTCCGCGCTTTGGGGACTTAGAGTACTCCAGTCCGCGCTCTGGGGAGTTGGAGGTTTAAGTCATTTATACTCCAGTCCGCGCTCTGGGGACTTAGAGTACTCCAGTTCGTGCTCTGGGGACTTGGAGGTTTAAGTCATTTATACTCTAGTCCGCGCTCTGCGGACTTAGAGTACTCCAGTCCACGCTCTGGGGACTTGGAGGTTTAAGTCGTTTATACTCTAGTCCGCGCTATGGGGACTTAGAGTACTCCAGTCCACGCTTTGGGGACTTGGAGGTTTAAGTCTTTTATACTCTAGTCCGCGCTCTGCGGACTTAGAGTACTCCAGTCCGCACTCTGGGGACTTGGAGGTTTAAGTTGTTTATACTCTAGTCCGCGCTCTAGGGACATAGAGTACTCCAGTCCGCACTCCGGGGACTTGGAGGTTTTGTGTCGTTTATACTCTAGTCCGCGCTCTGGGGACATAGAGTACTCCAGTCCGCACTCCGGGGACTTGGAGTTTTTAAGTCATTTATACTCTAGTCCACGCTCTGGGGCTTAGAGTACTCCAGTCCGCACTCCGGGGACTTGGAGGTTTTAAGTCGTTTATACTCGAGTCTGCACTCTGGGGACTTGGAGGTTTAAGTCGTTTATACTCTAGTCCGCACTCTGGGGACATAGAGTACTCCAGTCCGCACTCCGAGGACTTGGAGGTTTTGAGTCGTTTATACTCTAATCCGCGCTCTGGGGACATAGAGTACTCCAGTCCGCACTCTGGGGACTTGGAGGTTTTGAGTCGTTTATACTCTAGTCCGCGCTCTGGGGACATAGAGTACTCCAGTCCGCACTCCGGGGACTTGGAGTTTTTAAGTCATTTATACTCTAGTCCACGCTCTGGGGACTTAGAGTACTCCAGTCCGCACTCCGAGGACTTGGAGGTTTTAAGTCGTTTATACTCTAGTCCACGCTCTGGGGACTTAGAGTACTCCAGTCCGCACTCCGGGGACTTGGAGGTTTTAAGTCGTTTATACTCGAGTCCGCACTCTGGGGACTTAGAATACTCCAGTCCGCACTCTGGGGACTTGGAGGTTTAAGTCATTTATACTCTAGTCCACGCTCTGTGGACTTGGAGGTTTAAGTCGTTTATACTCTAGTCCGCGCTCTGGGGACATAGTGTACTCCAGTCCGCACTCCGGCGACTTGGAGGTTTTGAGTCGTTTATACTCTAGTCCGCGCTCTGGGGACATAGAGTACTCCAGTCCGCACTCCGGGGACTTGGAGGTTTTGAGTCGTTTATACTCTAGTCCGCGCTCTGGGGACATAGAGTACTCCAGTCCGCACTCCAGGGACTTGGAGTTTTTAAGTCATTTATACTCTAGTCCACGCTCTGGGGACTTAGAGTACTCCAGTCCGCACTCCGGGGACTTGGAAGTTTTAAGTCGTTTATACTCTAGTCCACGCTCTGGGGACTTAGAGTACTCCAGTCCGCACTCCGGGGACTTAGAGGTTTTAAGTCGTTTATACTCGAGTCTGCACTCTGGGGACTTAGAGTACTCCAGTCCGCACTCTGGGGACTTGGAGGTTTAATTCATTTATACTTTAGTCCACGCTCTGGGGACTTAGAGTACTCCAGTCCGCACTCCGGGGACTTGGAGGTTTTAAGTCATTTATACTCGAGTCCGCACTCTGGGGACTTAGAGTACTTCAGTCCGCACTCTGGGGACTTGGAGGTTTAAGTCATTTATACTCTAGTCCACGCTCTGGGGACTTAGAGTACTCCAGTCCGCACTCCGGGGACTTGGAGGTTTTAAGTCGTTTATACTCGAGTCCGCATTCTGGGGACTTAGAGTACTCCAGTCCGCACTCTGGGGACTTGGAGGTTTAAGTCATTTATACTCTAGTCCACACTCTGGGGACTTAGAGTGCTCCAGTTCGCACTCCGGGGACTTGGAGGTTTTGAGTTGAGAGCAGTAGTATTTCCACTCTTTAATTTGTGTACATCTATCGTATCGAGGCTAATGTTGTCGAATGAACGGTCGAACCATGTTTGCTCATGGAATGGGATCTTGCCCCCAGCTTGAGGGATGAAATTTGAAAAATGGGCGATCGATTTTCGTCCGCTTGGTGATTATAGCTCTTCCCATCAAGTCAAGGAAGGAGGTATATGACAGATGGTTGGATCACATCCATGTTGGGTTAGATAGCCAAATCTCTTACAATTTGCTCCGTATCTCCTTCTAGAAAACAAGGATAATAGATTGTTGAGTAGACAAAGTAAGTTGCATACGTTCTAAGGTGCAATCGTGCCTATGCATTGAGAGCGATGGTTAATGAGTAGGCAGTCCACCACAACTATTTCAAGTCGGGCCTTCGAACAACCTTTTGTGTTGAAGGTAGGATTTGATGTGTAGATGATTAAATCATGTGAACTCTAGACAGATCCCAGTGTCACTGAGCCTAGGAGGGGAATCTGTATTTTATCGAACTTCGTTCCGTGACTCGATTTGAGTGATGATCGAGGCATACTCATTCCAAGCCCTGTTCAGGTCTCTGAGTCAAACGTGGAGGTCAATGAATGGATGGTCAGTCATGTCGACTTTGTATTTGGGCTCTAATCGTGATGAGCTTTTCAATCTCTAGTTCTTGGCCCAAATTAAAGGCACATGATTGATGATGAGCGATTGAATTATTCTCATCTAGATGTAACTCCACACGTCCGATCATGGTCTGTGTGGATTGGTTGGTGACCTAATCTGAGTATCCAATCTCCTGCATCGTTTTGAAAGTAGTTTAGTTCAAGTTAGTCGTAGTTCATAGAACAATTAAAATAGAAATGGAAATAATTGAAAGAAGATTATGATAAATCTCATTGATAAGTGAAGCAGCATCGTGCGCTCGCTATTCGACTTTTGCCCCTGGCTCCTTTCAAAGGGATGTCGGCCGTCAGCAGCCCAACTGATAATCATAGCCCTTTATTAATAGGCATCGGACATTCGCTGCCCGCCATTCTGCAGGAAATGTACATACTATTGAAGCTTTACTTTCTAGATCAACTTTTCGATCACACCTCAGAGGTGTTTGTAATCGCCCGTGTTAGGATCAGTGAGCATTTGGGAATATACAAAATTCCCCTGATTTTCTTTAGACTTTGGTGTACTCTCTCGAGGTTGGTTTCCAGTACCACTTCGAGTCGTGAGTCTTCAAGTAGAGGTTGTCAATTGAATCTTTCAAAGAGCATATGAGCCGAATTTTAAGGTCTTGTTTCGGCTACTAGGATCTACATCCTTAGCCAACGAGTCATCATTGTTATTTTTCTTAGTCTATTCCGCTCCTCCACACTTTGGTTTAGATTCATTTTTATCATAGAAACGATCCATGGTTGTAGGAGGCTCTCCAGGTAGCTGGCTTCCAAAATATATATGGAGGTCGATTCTCCTCAAGGGTGATCAGTATGGTATCCCTTTGAGTGTATCGTTTGAGTAGCGGTAGTTTGTCCGTTCCCTTGTTGTCATTTAGAAGCTGTCGCTAGATCCTCTATGCCCTGACCGACCAGGGGATGTAAGGGAAGTAGATAGGATGTTCCTTTATTAAGTTGAGTTTTGAATTCAATATTTGGAGGCACTGCGCTGCGGCTAGGGTTCGGGGGGGTTATCCCCCCGAAAAAAAAAAGTTAGCCTCTTTTTTGGAAATTTGGGTCGTACCCGAAAATATATATATATATATATATACATATTTTTTTGAAAATAGGGGTCATTCGGCATTAGAGAGAGCTCGGCATTTAGAGAGCGTTCGGCCTTGGAGAGCGCTCGGCATTTAGGAACGTTCGGTATCCGAGAGCGTTCGGCATTCAGGAGCGTTCGGCATTAGAGAGCGCTCGGCATTCAGGAGCGTTCGGCATTGGTTCTGTTCGGCCTAAATTTATATTCGGCCTTCTTTCTGTTCGGCCAAATTTCTACTCGACCAAATTTCTTGTTCGGCCAAATTTCTATTCGGCCAAATTTCTGTTCGGCCTTCTTTCTGTTCGGCCATATTTATGTTCGGCCAAATTTCTATTCGGCCTTATTTCTGTTCGTCCTTCTTTCTGTTCGGCCAAATTTATGTTCGGCCAAATTAATGTTCGGCCTTATTTCTGTTCGGCCAAATTTCTGCTTGGCCAAATTTCTGTTCGGCCTTCTTTCTGTTCGGCCTGGAGGTATGGTCGGCATTCAGATGTATGGATCGGCCTGGAGTGTTCGGCATACGCCTTTTCTGGGGCGATCGGCATACTCTTTTTTTGGAGTGTTCGAAATACGCCTTTTCTTGAGCGATCGGCATACGCCATTTTTGGAGTGTTCGGCTGAATTGCCTTTGGAGGAGGGTCAGCCTTTATTCAACTTGAGTGCAAACTTCAACGTCCAATCCTTAGATCTTGCGTACATCAGTGAATCCAATCCTTTCACATGAACACGAACACTTGATTAACTTACGGCTGTCAACTTCCTTTAGATTTCTTTCAAATCTGAGTAGAATAGGAAGTTTTCTAGTAAACAACTGGATCTATCTCGCAAATATGAAAATCCACTAGTAGATGATGAGATCCAATCAAGCTGAGAAATTCAATTCTCAGTGAAAGCACCAAAATGTTAGCACCAAAATTGGTCACTAACACCCTTGAGTAGAGTTGTGTAGAGAGATTAATGAAGAGAGTAAATTAGGACTGAAAAATAGTGTAATTCAATGAAAAAGAATAGCAAAAACGAGAACACCAAATTTATAGTGGTTCGGCGTAACTACCTACATCCACTTTGGGTTTTAATCTTTTATTGCTTTCTCAATTACTTGAATACAGATAAAATCCGTAAATCAATCACTTGGATACAAGTTTGAATTAAAAAGAGGAGAGTATAAGAAATGGCAGAGTCTCCCTAGTGTTCCCGGAAAAAAGGGTCCCTTTCACTGTGCCCATGCCCCTCTATTTATAGACGAAGGTGGGTTGGACTTCCCTGGTGGGCCTGTTAACTGAATAACTCGGTCCAAATGGAGTAAGCCCTATATGCCGACCCAAATAGGCCGAACGATGTTGGGATGCCGAGTGGAAGGATACGCCTTTGCCATGTAAGAATGCCGAGTGGAAGATATGCCGAGTGGAACTTGTGTGCCAGATGAGGAGCATGCCGAGTGAAAGGCTTGCCGTGTGAAGGGTTTGCCGTGTGAGGCGTGGATGCCGAGTGCAAGGATATGCCAAGTAGAGGGAATGCCGAACAGAGGACATGCCGAGCAAAGGATATGCCGAGTGAAGAGCAGGCCGAGTACAACCCTTTGACAGCCGAACGTTCAAACGTGCTGAGTGCTCATTTGTGCCGAGTACAACCCTGCATGCCGAACGTTCTAGTTGCCGAACGTGCTTTAGGTGTTGAACGATATTCAATACCGAACGTCGCTTTATGACGAACGTCTTTCTAATGGGCCTGACAACTTGCTAACACCTCCAGGCTCTTCGAGGTCAAAATCTTGTCTAGCGCTAATAATAATGTCTTCGACTGTCGTTTTGTAACCGGGCCGAAATGCCGGTTAACATATAGTTTGCTATCTCTATGTTATATTGGGATATGGCTTTTGTAGTCGTCATAGGCTGAGTTGGGTAGTGGAAAATCGATTTCTCCTTAATGAAGAGATTTGAATTTGGATAGTAACTCTTCATCGTCTTTGGTGGATGTAGCTATAAAATTGCTGATTGTTTTGACTTCCTCTTCTTCCTTTTCTTCTTCTTCCTCCGCCTGCTATGTTTTTATTCAGAGAGTATAGTTGCATCACTATAAGGAGGAAAATGTTTGTTTGTCTTTTCCAAAGGATTAGGTATTTTATACTGATAAATATTGGGTGATCTTAAGAATCGACTTCTCTGGTTGAAAATCGAGATTCGTCAAAAGGGTTGAGCATTTTAATTAACAAATGTAGTCCAAATCAATCAATACATTTTCACAAATTTTGTACTGCTATATGTAGGCTAAATACATTAATTGATCTGAACTATTAGATATTCTGGTTTAAAAGTCTAATTCATTCAATGAATAGAGTAGATGATGTAAAACATATGACCAGACAAAATCTGCATTAGATTGAATTCACATACTTGGTTCTCCCATTGAATGATACTACCATGTTCATGTCTTTCTTTATTTAATTCTTTCGCAATGCCAATGTTCGGACAGTTTCGTCATGACCCATTTATCATCAACACAAGTTATAAACTAAGACTATATAGGCAAAGTTAGCTATAATCTAACCAGAATAAAAATACAAAACATACGAAAATTTCACAAGTTTTGTATATTTATTCTAATTATATCTCAATTTTCAGGATGATTTATATAGCACGAAATGCATAATGTTGATACCTAGAGGTTTTACAGGACGCTTATGCTTTTTCCCCTTCTGTACCATAAAGGCTACAGCTATTGCAGCTGCAACAAAGACAATTCTACCAAGCATGAAGAGATGTGGCGAAAAGCTCTCATTTAATTTAAACGCTTTACTCATTCCTTCTCGTCTAACAAGTCTAACAAAGTCTAATTTCATAGTTCTGAAAGATGATTATCGGGCTAAATGGATTTGGATGAGCAGGACAAGCAGTTTTTGCTTTTCATGTTTATAAGAGAAACCATTTCTTTTTAAAAGAATTTACACATTGTATATCACTCTCTAGACTGTTTCCTTGCAGATTGATGAGTGGCTTGATTATGCTTTGCTTTTCTCATCTGGTTCTCAATTTGTGAATGCATGTGGGCAAGTTAACAATCATCTAACTCTCTGAACTTTCCTAGTTGACTATGGTTTGTCATTTGTTGATGTGGTTGTATGGTCTGCTCTCGCAGGTGAATTTTTTATTTGTCATTGTTTGTTTCCTATTCTTTTTCCTCCTTAATGACGTAACTTTATTTTCCCAACATTGATCCTTTGGATCTTTTTGTTGGTAAAATAATCTTGTTTATACTCAATGACGTAACATATGAATACATCCAGTGTTATATGTTTCATAAAACAAGAGTAATCTTACCATGCCTTACACAAATTACACGTCTATAGGACGTCGTATAATATTATCTAATTTTGAGATGGGCAAGGTTTGAGGTGATTATATAAGTAAATTCCGATAACTCCTAATTCATGTTTGAAATTTGATGTTGGTGCTGGACAGAGGTGGGAAAGCCTAAGAAAATCAAAGAAATATACAAATCTCGTTCAATGTACAATAGCATCTATAAAGAGTAACGTGTTTCTTTTAAGTTTGAGATAATTTATATGTTTAAGTTAATTAAAATATATGTTATGACATTTTAAGTTTCAGAAATTGAGATACTTTATAATTTTTCTTTAATATAAATAAAGTTATAAATAAGTTAACCAAGCTTTCAAATTTTAACTAATTTTTATAAAATTAACCAAATTTAAAAGTTAACTAAGTTTTATACAATTTAACTATTTTATAAAATTAATTAAGTTTGATAATAAGTTAACAGGATTTTATAATAATTAAACTAATTTTTATAAAAATTAACCAAAATTTTAAAAATTAACCGAGTTTAATATAATTTAACTAAGATTTATAAAAATTAAATAAATTTGTACAAATTAATTATGTTTTATTATAATTTAACTATTAATAAGTTTTAAAAAGTTAAATAAGTTTATTATAAAAATCAACAAAGTTTTATAAAAATATAACTAAATTAACTAAGTTTTATAAAAATTATATTAATTTAATAAAAGTTAAACTAAGGATGTTAGATATATTTTAAATATGTAAAACAGTTTCACAATCATTTGTTGATTGTTAAACCTGTCTACATGTAATTAGTTTTTTAGGAGTAAAGACCAGCTGCAGCAAAGAATTGTGGGTGATCAAGCAATTAATATGGCTTTAATTGTTATATATATTATAACATTTTGTTAGTACTTGTTGTGTAAACTTGTTTGTGAATGGTTATGGAGTTTATGTGAATTTGCTCATTTTGTTGAAAAACTATTAGCGAAATGGTTATGGAAATCATATTTGATTAAGTGATTAACATATTGTTTTAATTGTTTGAATATGATGATTATGTGATTGACTGATCATTGATTTGAATACGACGATTATGTGATTGATTGCTGATTTTAGTAAGACTATTATGCAAGTGATGGTTGGAAATGATACAATCCACTAATAGGAAATGGTTGCATGGACAGTATGCTGCGAAACAGTTAATAAATTTTAGCAGCGTTTTAAAATGCTATGAAAATAAATGTAAATGGTTGTGATATGACTTTCGTAGCGTCAAAAAAACGCTAAGCACTTCTAGTAATGTTTCAGTAAAGGCTGCGATATGACATGCTACTAAAAGTCTGAAACTTTTTCTAGCTTTTTTAAGTCCTACAATATATCAAGTTTTGGTAGCATTATCTATAACGCTCCAAAAAGTTTCAGACTTTTAGTTGCATGTTGTGTCGAGCGTTTACCGAAAAGCTAATACAAGTTTTGGTAGCGTTTTTTCAATGCTACGTAATGCCTTTTCTGGTGTAGTGACATGTGTGGTTTGGTGTCAACTCGAACCGTCTAAAAGTAGAGTTATCGTAATAGGAGGCCAAAAATGGGTTGTAGGCAGCATTTCTTTGGAGTGTAGAAAGTTTGGCATGGTTTGGGTGGAAACTCAAGTATCGATACCAATTCATATGTATGGATCAGCACCGATCCATCACTTAGATGATTTTTGACTTATGAACTTTTGGTATGGACTTGTATTGGTTTTGCTATTCTGCTTATGCTTGGTTTTTGGGCTTCGCAATCATCTCTCCGAGCTTCCTACCTTAATAACTTTTGAGTTTGATTCATCGAGTCCATTTGGCTACTGCTTAGTCAAAGGCTGGATAATAATTTCCCTTTCTAGTAGTATGTGAAACACCAAAGTCGTAAAAAGCTAGGAATTCCATCTACTTTGTTGTCTAAGATTGAAATCATTTAGAGAAAATATATACTTCAAAGATTTATGATCAGTTAATAGCTCAATCCTCTCACCCAACAAATAAAGCCTCCATATCGTCAAAGCAAAGACTATGGCTGCTAATTCCAAATCATGAATCATATAATTTATTTCATGTATCTTGAGCTATCTACTAGCATATACAACCACTTTTCCTTCTTGTCGAGAACTGTACCGAGTCCCTGACCATAAGCATTAGTGTATACAGTGAACGATTTAGCTCCTTCTAGTATAACAAAAAGCAGAGCACTAGTCAATAACTACTTCATCTTTACAAAAGAGTCTTCACCACATGCATCTCATAATAAGACTTGATTCTTCTTAGTTAGTCAGGTCAAAGGTGTTCAACTATTGCAAAGTACTCACTAACTTTCGATAATACCCGCCAACCCAAAGAAGCTATGAACTTTGGTGGCATTACCTAGTACCTTCCAATCTTGCACCCCTACAATCTTGCTTGGATCAAAGGAAATTTTGAGCATGGATATGACGTGGCCTAAGAATTAAACTTCTCTCCTCCAAAAGTGACATTCAAAAAACTTTGTCTTTAAACAATTTCCCCTCAACACCTCTAGCACCTCTCTCAGCTACAATTTTTACTCTTCTTCCCTTTTACGAAAGATTAAAATATCATCTACAAATACGATCATGAATTTATTAAGGTTGTCATAAATGCCATAACTCAACATAATATGCCAGTGCATTCGTAAGACTGAATGGGATTATCGACTATTCATAAGATGCATCAAGATCCTAAAGGTTAAATTTGAGTACTATCTCTAGCCATCCTTAGTCAGAGAAAACTGAAAATCTATATGAGTGGATCGTATAGGATGTATATGCAAGTATATGCAACTAACTATATAATATAACTTGATAGATCATAGTAGCAAAGTAAATTAAAATAATCACACCAGGATTTGATACTGGTTCGAACCTCCCGTCCTACGTCCAGTCCCGAAGCTTCTCTTTGGAATTTCCTTTCAACTCACCCTCACTTGACCCGGATGAACATGTTTACAATAGTAGAGTTTCTTTGTCAAGCATGTGTTCTATAACACGGATGTTGACTATTATGTATGATTGCTTCCAATATATATATAGAAGAGTCAATTACAGGTATTTTGATTGCTTAGAGATCAGGTATAAATCAGTGTGTAAGAGTTAAGAGCGTAAGAAAGAAAGGTGTTTTTTTTCTTCTCTTGAATTCCTGATTTTATTTATAGTGGTGGAAAGATCCTTTGTGTAGTTGCAACTGTTAGTAAGTTCTCTAAGGTTGCTTCTCATGGTGATGAAGAGTTGCAGTGAAGAGAAGCGAACGTGTCCTTACGGATGTGACGGTTGTTCTTTGAATTTACATAGCCGAGTTCAAAATCAGACGTATGGAAAATATTTCAGACGTCTGGTCTTCATATATTTTTTGTATCCGTTTATATTTCATATGTCTGTGTTCATTAATCAGACGTCTGGTCTTCATATATTTTTTATATCCGGATGCTTTTCAGACGTCTGAGTGTATTAACCAAACGTCTGATTCTTTCTAAGTTTCAAACCAGAGGAATCAATCAGATGTCTGGCTAGTGTACCCAGACGTCTGAATGTGTGCATGTTGCTTTATCTATGTCTGTGTCATCCCTCTTCCACTTCTGTCGACTTGAAGTCTTTTGATACTTCTTTTGAGTCTTGTTTTTGTCTCTTTGGTGATGTTACTTTATCAACTACTTGTAAATATAGATATATATGTATATTCGATTTCCATTGTATAGTTGTTATCATTGAAACCACATAATTGATTTCCTAACAATCTCCCCATTTTTGATGATGAAAACTATTCAATGTACTTATATATAGATTATAAATCTCCCTCTGAATATGTGCTTATTTTTAATGTTATATGATTCTACCAATATTTCTCCCCCTTTGACATTATCAAAAAGAATTAGAACAGTGAAGCCAATCGTCAAAAAGGAAAAGTTCATTAATAACATGAAGTGATTACAATCATAGATTTGTACAAAAATTATAAAAACTACGATGTCCAAATTCTACATTTCCTTCGGGGGAAGCTTTATTTGGATCAACTTCCTTTGGTTCTTCATTGTCATAAGTGCTATCCTTTAAAGGAAATGTCAAAGCTTCTTTTGGAGGTTCATCCTCAGCTAGTTTTGAATGTTTTGCGGGAGGAGAAGGAACATGGGTTGCCCAATCCTCAAAGGGTGGTGTTGGACCACGAACCCGTTGTAATACTTCTTTAAGAACCAATAAAACAGTCGGGAGAGATTCTTCAACTGTGGCAAGTCGTGTAGCAAATGAAGTTTCAAAACTGTCAATTCGCTTAACCAAAATTTTCTGATTTTGAGATAGAATTTTTTGGTTCCGAAGAGTAAGATCTCGAACACTTTCATTTGGATTTGTATCCGTTCGAGTCTCCATAATTTCATCCTGTCCCGGATAATCAAATGGTGCGGGAGGAGGAGGAGTGACTTCTCGATGTTGTACTTCCTCTTGGGATGGATCAATGTTTGGTTGAGGAGGAGGCTCAACTCTTCGAGATTGACGATTGTGCGTCCAATCTTAGAAGGACATAAACTCTAGAGGGATTTCAGGTATGTGCATCAAAGAGAAGAATTTGGTGGAATCATATTTAGGCGAGATTTCTTCGAATTTCGATAGGTAGGAAGGAATATTATGTGCACGAAGAAGTCTCATAATATAAGTAGGGTAAATGATCGATGGCCATGATCGAGTCCAAAAGTGCTTGAGCTCGTCGAAAATGAATTTGGCCCAATTTAACCGAATTCCACTAAAGAGAGCATATAGAGCTTTGTGCTCCATTTATGTTATTTGCTCGTGACTCCCCATGCGTGGAACAACTATATTTATTATCATTCTTATCAAGAGTCGAGCTTTTGGACGTAAATATTTCAAAGCAAAATTTTGGCATTTCGTCCTTCCAAATTTGATGAGTAATACTATTCCGTGGCATGAAGCTCATATCTGGAATGTTGTATAAATCTTCCCCGGTGTCAGAGCATCCCAAAGTTCTACCAAGTATCCCCGGAGTTAACCTAATTGTATTACCATAAACACTAGACCATAGCCAGTTGTCTTCATCTTCAGTATTCCATACTGAAGTACTGTCTAGATTAGCGTAGAATAAAAATATAGCTAATTGATCTATTTGAACATCATTTGGAGTAAAAGAGATTAGGGTTTCCAATCCAGCATTTTCACAAAGTTCATCTAGATCATACATAGAGAATTTTAGGAGATTATAGAATGGTCCTATATGAAGTTTCTTCTTTTGAATATCTTGATACCTTTTAATGGAATGCGGAGCTTTATGCACCGACCTCTCGATTTGATCGTTGGAGCACACCTGGGGGTTTGAAGATGAAGTGGGTTGATCTTGTTTGCATTTTGGAGCCTTGATATTCTTAGTGCGAGGAGGCATTTTGATTTAGTTTTGTAGAAGACGTTGATTGTGAGGAAAAAATCGTCAAGAAGCAGATGGTAAAATGGACTAATTTTGAGATAGAGAAAAAATGACATTAGCTGGGTGTATTTAAATGGTCGATTGAATTCCAGATGTCTGGATTTGAAGGCAGACGTCTGGTTTGCCCTAATTTTTTCAGAAGATACAAACAGACGTCTGGTATTTTGAGTAGACGTCTGTTTTGGTCGAATTTGTGAGTTTTAATAGGCAGAACTTTAAACAGACGTCCGGTTGTATATGTCAGACGTCGGGTTTAGACAAATTTGTGACAGAAGACTTGGTCAGACGTCCGGTTCAATGTGTTAGATGTTTGAAATTTTATGAACTCTATTTTTAGGAGGCAGAACTTAAATTCAGACGTCTGGGGGATATATCAGACGTCTGACATATGCACACTACTAAAAATTTTAATTGTGTCAGACATCAAGAGGATGTAGACAGACGTCTGAAATTTACAGTTTGTCTAAAAATAGCCTGAAGTTTGATGGTTTTACTTATTTATCGAAAGTCGATAGCAAATATTTTTATTGTTGTAAAATATAATAACACATAAGTATAGATATATACAATAATTAATACGATTTATTTATTTAGACGGCGACATAGTTTTAGGATTTCCTGAATCGTTATCCTTCCATGGTCTAAGTGGGGACCATATATTTCCACGTTCGTGGGTCCCTGGAGAGCCAGAATATCGTCTTGGTGAGGGATCTGAAGGAGTACGATATGAAAAAGATAGATCCAATGAACTACAAGGTTTTGGTAGCGGTTCATGAACATTTTTCTTTCGTGACGAACAAAACTTCATCGCCACTCGCTCAAGAAAGCTTAGCCGTCGTGCCATAACTTTTTGTTCGAAATAAAGTTCTTGTTGAAGATCTCTCTGTTGTTTCTGGTAATGATGAATTTCATCAATTTTATCCTTTGTGTTAGGAGAAATAAACAGATATCTTTTAGTTTTCTTATTATCTGGAGTAAAACCCGTATGATACGAGGACCACCTATTTGTTGGCTCTTGTTTTGGTGTAGGCGTAGGAAGACGCTATGGTGTGTCAACCGAGCTATCTGTCGATGGTGTTGAGATGGAGATGGATATATAGGAGTTCCCAGAAGACATTGTTATATTTTTTTTTAAAAAGTTGATTGTTTGTATATAGTTGTTATGTAACTATGTGTGTGTGTGTATATATATATATAAGCTGAAAACATTATTTATAGAACAGCTAATTGTCTAAAAATTTAATGATTCAGAAATTAATAAGTATAATTTGTGGTAATAAAATAGATAACTAAACTTAGTCTTTAATTGAATTTTTTAAGGAAGAAGATCATGAAGTGAACAAATACCTAAACTTCGTCGGTGTTTAATGAAAGTTTATTCATTTAATGGTTTTGTAAAAATGTCGGCTACTTGATTTTAGGTATTTACGTATTCTAAAGAAATAGTTCCTTTTTCAACATTGTCTCGTAGAAAATGATGTCGTATATCTATATGTTTGGTTCGTGAGTGATTAACAGGGTTTTTTGATAAATTTATAGCACTTTTGTTATCACAATATATTGTAGTTTTTTTGATAATTTTACTAAAATCCGTTAGAGTTTGTTCCATGTATATCACTTGTGCACATGCTAGAGCTGCGGAGATGTATTCGGCTTCGCAAGTAGATAAGGAAACACAATTTTGTTTTTTGCTAGACCATGAAACTAATGATTGTCCGATAAAGTGACATGTTCCACTAGTACTCTTACGATTTGTTTTACATCCACCGAAATCTGCATCGCTATATGAAACAAGTTCTAATGATGATCCTTTAGGGCAGCTCTTAGATGAGATTCTTTTGGTTTTGCTTGATGTTTTATCCATTTCAAATCGACGTAATAAATTGTTGCAATATTTTTCTTGGTGAATAAAAATTCCATTTTCAAGTTGTTTTATTTGTAGACCTAAGAAGAAATTTAATTCTCCCATGTGTGAAATTTCAAATTCATTTTTCATAATATTTGAAAACTGATTACATAGATTTTCGTTAGTTGAATCAAAAATGATATCATCAACATAAATTTGTATAACTAAAATATCGTTATTTTCTCTTTTAATAAAGAAAGTTGTATCTTTTTGCCTATATGAAAACCAGATGTTATTAAGTGATTTTGAAGACATTCGTACCATGTACGAGGGGCTTGTTTTAATCCATATAGTGCTTTATGTAATTTAAAAACATGATCGGGATATTTTTCATGAACAAATAATGGTGGTTGTTCGATGTATACATTTTCTTTGATAAAACCATTCAAAAAAGCACTTTTGACATCCATTTGAAATAATTTAAAATTGTGATGAGTTGCAAAGGCGAGTAATGTACGAATGGCCTCTAATCTTGCTACTGGAGCAAAGGTTTCATCGTAATCTATTCCTTCTTCTTGATTGTAACCTTGAGCAACTAAACGTGCTTTATTTCTAACGATATTTTCATTCTCGTCTGCTTTGTTTTTAAATACCCATTATGTTCCTATTACCGATTGATCTTCAGGTCTTGGTACTAATTCCCATACGTTATTACGTTCAAATTGATTTTATTCTTCTTGCATAGCTATTATCCAAAAATTATCATTTGAGGCTTCTTTATAATTTTTTGGTTCAAAGTTTGACACAAATGCTATATGGCTTATTTGATTGAGTTGATTTCTAGTTACTCTTAAATTAAGATCTCCAATAATATTATCTATTGGATGATTCTTAAGAATTCTAGGGGATGAAATCAAGGTGTTATTTTGCATATTTTTTTCATTATTAATAGAATTTGTTGAATTTGTTAGTGGAATAGTTTCTTCTTCATCATTAGTATGACGGTTAAAGAGATTTTCGTCGAACGAGACATGTAAGCTCTCTTCGATAGTATTATTTCGTTTAGTAAAGATTCTATATGCTTTGCTACGATCTGAATATTCAACAAAAATACCTTCATCGGCCTTTGGGTCAAAGTTTCCTAAGTTATCTTTTGTATTTAGTACAAAACATTTTGAACCGAAAGTTTTAGAGTATGATACTTTAGGTTTTTTACCAAAAAATATTTCAAAACAAGTTTGTTTAGTCATAGGACATATGGTTACTCGATTTAATACATAACAAGATGTCACAATAGCTTCAGCCCAAAAGTGTTTCGGTAAACCACTACTATTTAGTAATGTTCGTGCACATTCTTGTAATGTATGATTTTTTCTTTCTACGACACCATTTTGTTGAGGGGTACGAAGAAAAGAAAAATTATGCGTTATTCCTTTCTTATTACAAAAGTTTGTAAAAAGGTCATTTTCGAATTCTCCTCCGTGATCACTTCTAATATTTTTAATTTTCAAATTCATTTGAGTTTTAATTCTTTTAGCAAATATTTTAAATATACCAAAAGTATCGCTTTTGTGTTTTAAAAATAAAGTCCATGTATATCTCGAAAAATCATTGACTATTACGAAAACATATTTATTGTGATTTATAGACCTTATTTGTGTTGGACCAAATAAATCTAAATGTAATAATTCTAATGGTTGTTTTGTGGAAATATTATTTTTAGATTTAACCGAGCTTTTCTTTAGTTTTCCAATTTGACAACTGTCACATAAGTTTTCTACTTTATAATTTATTTTAGGTAATCCTCTTACCGACTCGTATTTTGCTAACTTATTAATATTCTTAAAATTGATATGACAAAAACGTTTATGCCATAATCATGGATCATCATGTTTGACTGTTAAACATAAGTTTGAATTTTCGTTTATATTCATGTTTAATACATAAATATTTTTGTTTCTAAATCCTTCAAAAATGAGTTGTTTGTTGTTATCTAAAATATTACATCTATCCTTTTCAAAATTTATTTGAAAACTTTTATCGCATAATTGACTAATGCTTAGTAAGTTGTGTTTTAAATTTTCTACTAATAAAACATTTGCAATAATAGGAGAGTTAGATATACCAGAGTTGATGACTTCTCCAATGCCTATGACATCCTTTTGAATTATCTCCAAAGGTTACCATTCCACCATCGATGTATGTTATATTTGATAACATTTTTGAATTTTCGGTCATATGTTTGGAGCAACCGCTATCTAGTATCCATTTCTCCTTATTTTTTATTTTGGGCACCTGCAAAATAAAGAATGATTTAATTGGTACCCATATATTTTATTAAGGTCCTAATTGTTATAGGAAGGCAGCCATACCCAAGATTGTTTGGTACCTTTATAAATATAATTTTTGTTATAGACTACTCCTTCTAAGTAATTATTAATATGATTTTGTCTAATCAAATTATTATTTGTTTTAGGAATCCAAATTTTCATATTTTTGATATATAATTTCGAACTTAGAAAGACTTCTAGTTTTTATGTAACAAATATTTTTAGCATTATTTCCTTTTTGTTTAGAAGAATTTTTAAATCCTATTCCATTTCTATTGCCTGATGGTTTTGAAGTTTTGATAAGATTTTCCAAATCTTGTTTTCCTTTATTAAATTTTGACACATTATTGGTAATTTTATATAATTTTTCTTTTAGTTCTATATTTTCAATTTTCAATGATTCAATAATATTTTTAAACTCAATATTTTCATTTAACAAATTTTCTTTTACTACAGTAATATTCTCACTTTCTATCAATTTATTTTTGATTTTCTCTTGAGATATTTCAAGTTCTTCTTCTAGAATAATTTTTTCATCTTTCAACATTCCTACCTCAAGTTCTAATCTATTTATTTTGACTATATATTCTTTGTTCAATTTTTCTATTTGTCTAAATTTATCATCTAATTCCATGTTAAGTTCTAATAATTCATCATAGCTAAGTTCAGGACATACCTCTTCAATTTGTGCCATAAAACATACATTAGCATGTTCTCCATCACTATTGCTATCACTTTCAGAGGATGAAGAATCCGAGTCATCCCAAGTTACTTTGAAAGCCTTCTTCTTCTTAAAATTTTGAAATTTGTTATTCTTTTTGTCATTATTGATTTAGGGCAATCCTTCTTCATATGACCGTATTGATCACATTCATAGCACTTGATTTGAGTTGTTGTGTTTGATTTCCCTTCTTTTTGAAATTTGGTCATCTTTCTAAATTTCTTGAATCTATTATAATTCTTAGCAATGAAGTCTATTTCTTCTACATCTAAATCAGAGTCATCATTTTTTGTTGCTGGAAATGCTATATTCTTCTTCTCTGAATTTAGTTCTTTTCGAGCCTGCAAATTAGCTTCATAGGACATTAAATTTCCTATTAACTCTTCAACTTTGAGAGTAGAAAGATCGTTAGTTTCTTCAATAGATAAAACCTTCCTTTCCCAATCTGATGTTAAAGAGTTGAGTATTCGAGAGACTAAATCAAAATCAGTAAATTTAACTCCTAATGCCATAAGATCGTGTTGGATAGTTTGAAATCTAGAATACATGTCAACAATAGTTTCATTTTGCTTCATTTTGAATGAAGAAAATTGGTTTTGTAAAACTGAAATCTTGGTTTGTTTGACCTTTGTTGTACCTTCGTGTGTAATTTGTAAGTTATGTCAAATATCAAACGCAGTGGTGCATAACATGACACGTGACAATTGGTTTTTGTCTAAAGAGCAAAATAAAACATACATAGCTTTAGCATTATTTGATGCTAAGATTTTTTGTGCATCGGTCCAAGTGTTCATAGCAGTAGTAGATGCTTCATATTTATCTTGTGTGGATGACCAAATTTCAAGACCATTAGCTTCCATAAAAATTCTCATACGTGTTAACAAATATGCATAATTAGATCCATTAAAGAGTGGGGGTCGTGCTGTGGATTTCCCTTCTTGAAAAATACTTGCCATATTAAAGTGATTCAAAAACGTGTTACTATTATTTGATCAAAACCTTGCTCTGATACCAATTGAAAATCTATATGAGTGGATCGTATAGGATGTATATGCAACTAACTATATAATATAACTTGATAGATGATAGTAGCAAAGTAAATTTAAATAATCACACCAAGATTTTATACTGGTTCGGGCCTCCCGTCCTACGTCCACTCCTGAAGCTCCTCTTCGGAATTTCCTATCAACTCACCCTCACTTGACCCGGAGGAACAGGTTTACAATAGCAAAGTTTCTTTTTCAAGAATGTGTTCTATAACACGGATGTTGACTATTAAGTACAATTGCTTCCAATATATATAAAAGAGTCAATTACAGGTATTTTGATTG
Source organism: Allium cepa (assembly GCA_030765085.1). Classification (NCBI taxonomy): domain Eukaryota; kingdom Viridiplantae; phylum Streptophyta; class Magnoliopsida; order Asparagales; family Amaryllidaceae; genus Allium; species Allium cepa. The sequence continues at coordinate 662,438,058 of CM060934.1, read as the reverse complement.
CTTAGAGGTCAGGTATAAATCAGTGTGTAAGAGTTAAGAGCGTAAGTAAGTAAGGTGTTTTTTTTCTTCTCTTGAATTCCTGATACTATTTATAGTGGTGGAGAGATCCTTTGTGTAGTTGCAACTATTAGTAAGTGCTCTAAGGTTGCTTCTCATGGTGATGAAGGGTTGCAGTGAAGAGAAGCGAACGTGTCCTTTCGGATGTGATAGTTGTTCTTTGAATTTACATGGTCGAGTTCAAAATCAGACGTTTGGAAAATATTTCAGACGTCTGGTCTTCATATATTTTTTGTATCTGTTTATATTTCAGACGTCTGTGTTCATTAACCAGACGTCTGGTCTTCATATATTTTTTTATATCCGGATGCTTTTCAGACGTCTGAGTGTATTAACCAGATGTCTGATTCTTTCTGAGTTTCAAACCAAAGGAATCAATCAGACGTCTGGCTAGTGTACCCAGACGTCTGAATGTGTGCATGTTCCTTTATTTGTGTCTGTGTCATCCCTCTTCCACTTCTATCGACTTGAAGTCTTTTGATACTTATTTTGAGTATTGTTTTTGTCTCTTTGGTGATGTTACTTTATCAACTACCTGTAAATATATATATATATATGTATGTATGTATGTATATTCGATTTCCATTGTACGGTTGTTATCATCGAAACCATATAATTGATTTCCTAACAAAAACATAGTGTAACACCTCGAAAATTTAATGAGAAATTTAATAAGAAAATTGACTTAAAACAAAACAAGGACTAAAAAGATAATTTTCACAACCATCTGAATTTGGCTACAAAATGTGCACATTGCATTCTAGCGATTTTTTGGATGATTTTCATATATAACACTTTGTAATCAGAACTACTATAAAAAAGTTACGGGCATTGGAATAAGTGGAAAATAGAATTAAAACTTATAATAAAAGTTACACAATATAACATGGGAATCGATCGAGGCATGAAGATCGATGGTTGACCGATAGCGATCGGCCTAGGAAGGGTAGCGATCAGCCATTGGTCTTGTAAAAATGAATTATGGTGACATGTTAAAATGGACCAAATTGATTGCTTTGCAACCACGTTGTTGATGAGCAAACCTAATTTCAAAAAATAATCACTAATCTAGATCTAATTGTCCAAACTAATTCCAACACATAAAAATTCTCACAAAACTCTTCACAATAACCAAACTCTGCCAAAATTTATCCTCTTCCCTTGCTCCAAAAATTCCTAAAAAATCAAATAAAATCAACCTAGAAGAACACAAGCATTTGAATCAAGATGGAGCAAGCGAAGATAACACATAGAGGGGTGATTCTCGTGCAAAAGAGGATAGGAAGAGTTTATGCTTAAGGATAGCGGGAATAACTTTAATAAGATGATTATTCCAGTTAGGTTTAAACTATTTTAATTGATTTAGGATGTTAGAAATTCAATTTGAACATGTAAAAGATGTAAATTGAAATCCATTATCTTGGAATAAGAATCATAGTAAACTGTTGACTTGATATTGATGTATACACCTTAAAACTTAATTCTGTAAATCCTAAATCAGTAAACCCCAAATTGAATTGCAAATTGAAACATGGACCGGTGATCTAGTAATTTGGGTTCACCAAAAAGTGCTAATGACATGAATTAGATATTATAATGGTCGACGATTAAAAATTTCTAGAAACCGTTATTTTAGTACATGATTTGTCGACCCTAAAACCTTAGCGGTTGACTGGTAAGGTCTGGCCGACCGTTCATAATATATTACGAGTTTGAACCTTGTCTAAAGTCCTAAGTAAAATAATATAAATTATATAATTTCGTAAAAAATTACATAAATGATAAATTGATTGTTTGAGCCTATTTTGGGCTAAATACGCATGTTAGAGACAGTGGGGAAGTCAGTTCCCTAACAAAGGACAATACATTATCGCGATTTAGGTAACAATTAATACTCAAATGAGAGTTAAGAATTAACTAGGATGATGTATTTTACAACCATTCAGGTGGCATTCTATGATTCTATAGTTGTGCGGCATTCATGGAAATACCAGGTGAGTTAGCCCTATGCTAATAGAGGATTCTAAAGGACAGTTGGGACCGACGTAGCAAGATAAATGGCTATAGAGTAGAAAGGAGACCATACTAATGGGAGTCCTTGTATGCATGGTTCTGGCGTGACGTGGTACAGATAGATGCCGATGTAGTACAATAAGATGCATTTTTCTACTACGATCGAGAGATGAATATAGGTGCTTACGATGAGTCCTTTTGTGAGTTTGTATTTCAAGTTTTCCCTCTCTAGACATAGTAATGGTTACAGGTTTATGGGAAAGTAATTCCTGCAACTACCTTTGGGCGGTATTTTCTTATTGGACAACTCTAGGAACATTGGCCAATCATTAGTGTAAGGTTCGATCTGTAGTTCAACCATTGTGTTAGATGAGAACCCTTAGGTGGTGGACCTTAGGATTTCACAGACACTTGTAGCATACCCTATATCATTTAGAATAGCTTTGAAGTTAACTACTCATGATCACCACATATTAAACTTGTACTCATTCACCAGACTTTTGTCTTACCTATTGCCTTTCCTTCTTTTTCCTCACTATGATTGGATAGTGCAATGGGTGATTGGCCTATTCTTGATACTTGGAGAGTCGAGCTTATCTTTGGAGACTGCTTTTTATCATATTTACTCTCCATGTATTATACTATCTTATCAATATAGTTTATTTCTTTAATTGGACTTGGGGGATATTTTCTATGCACTTTGTATTGGACACGTATTGATTTTCTAAGACTGTGATTTGGATATTTTTCGAGATGGACATTTTCCTGTGTTATATGTTTTATTCCTTCCACTATGAGTTCTAAAAGTAATGGATAGTATATCTTAGATTATATATACTTTTATTAGTCTCTATGATGTTAAAATAAAACCCCGACATCTTGCATCTCTCGACACGACACGAGGTCAAAGGCTAGACTGAGCTTTGGATCGATGTTTCCAGAGGTGCGGGTTGTCACAGTTGGTATCCAAGCATTGGTTCAGTGTTCCTTAAGGATTAGGACTGTATCGAGAGAATGTATTTGAAAAGTTTTTAAGAAAAACGTTTTTGAAATAGATTTTTCAAAATATTGTGCAAAAGTTTTTAAAATGGAAGTTTTAAAAATATATATTATATAAGTAAAGGTTTTCATAAAGCTTTCCAAAGATTTTATGCATATCATATTTTCGCTATTCATGCTCATGCTATCTTTTATTCATGCCTATGTTGTCTCTCTTATTTGTGCTTATACTAAATGCAAAAAGTTGGTGATAAAATTCTTAAAATTCGTACATAGTAGATGAACGATCCTATAAGTTCAGGCTCTTGAGTATAGCTGAGGTCTTAGGTGTGAACATCTTGATATGGTTTTGCCGGTACCTTTAGGTAAGGGGACAAACGAGCTAAATCCCACTAGAGAGCCCATAGAGAGACCAATGAGTGCAGTCCTTGCTTGCCCACCTATCACTATAGATTTTTCTAAGCCGCGCAAGGATTTCACTAGTCTTGAGGGTAAGCCATATACGGGGATAGAGTTTTATGTGGATTCAAGGAAATTGATCCGTGCTTGTAACAGGATTTTTGGCTTCATTGGTTTGACTAAAGAGATGAGGATGAAGTTAGCTATATGGCAGTTAAAGGGTGAGGTATTGAGATGGTGGGAGGTTGTTGAGTCTAAGATTAATGGAGAAGATATTTCTTGGAAGGAGTTCCATAGGAGAATTGAGATGAAGTTTCTATCTAAGGCAGGGGAAGGAGTTTAGCTAGAGAAATTTATCCACTTGAAGTAAGGAAATCTATCTATTTAAGGAATATGTCAATCAGTTTAATGAGTTAGCTAGATTCGGTATGTGGCTGATTGACACACCACACAAGAAGGTTCTTAAATTTGCTAAAGGGCTGAACAACCCTCTCCATGGTTTAGCTTTGAGTCACATTCCTATAGGAGATACTTATGAGGGTATAGTAAAGATGGCTTTACTCAATACCATCTCCAAGGAGGAAGTGAAAGAGGAGGCTCGGAAGGTTGGAGATAAAGGGCATTAGAAGAATAATAAGAAAGGAGGATTTGGGTCGAAGGGGAAAATTCAAAAGAAGGATATGAAGTGTAATATGTGTGGTAAAATGGGCAATTTTCTAAGGAGTGTATGGTGGATTGCAAAAGGATAAAGTGTTATAATTGAGATCGGTATGGGCTTTTGAATCGAGCATGCACAACACTACTGAGAGCTTCCACTCAGAATTCTACTTAGGTGGTTCCAACTTATGCATTAGAGGCGGTCCCCAGCTCAAGTGTACAACTAGTGGTGGACAGGGGTAAGAAAGTGGTGATCGAAGGTGTGCTAACTCTTTCTGGTTTATCTATTCACACATTATTTGGCAGTGGGCTTCACATTCTTTCATTTCTAGTAAACCTGTTAATGACTTACACTTATACGCTAGTATAGTCACGGACCCTGTAGTTATGTCAAACTCCGTAAGAGGATTGGCCTGTTTGTCAATGTTATGTAGGGGTTTGAAGCTGTTTATCTTAGGGGTCAATTTTGTTTGTGATGCCTTTGTATTGAGATCCTTTGGGTTTGGGTTGATATTAGGCATGGATTGGATGGCTATGCATAGGGCTATTTTAGACTGTGATAGGAGGGTCATTAAATTGAGCACGTGTAGCGGACATAGCTTGGAGGTTTACTGCTATCCCAGAGGATCTGTTATGTTGAGCTACCTATTTATACCAAAATATGTACAAACGCCCAGAGAATGAAAGTGGAGAAAATAAGTGAAGGAAGTAAATTAAAATGAGGAAAAGCAAGGCACACAAAATTTATAGTCTGGCTAATTGTTGCCTATGTCCACTTAAATTTGTTGCTAAATTTGATTGTTGTTAACAAGAGGTGTTCTTATGGATCGGTATGACTTTTGAGATTGCAAAACAATATGTAAATTCATAAACAACTAAAAGGATCAACAAAACATCAACCTACCCCTCTATTTAGATCTAAAGGTCACCAAAATCATCCCAGCACGTTCATGCCCATTTTCTCCACATCCAGGAAGAGAAATGCTAGGATGATCGTGGCCACATCAGCAATCATCAGGGATCGGCACCGTTCCATGGTTTGGCGCCAGCACCGATCCATAAGATTGCTTCATGGATCTCCCTAGTGGCCTTGAGTAGTGCGACTCGCTTGTGCCTTTATGTTCTGCACCTTGATTGCATTACTATAAGCTTAATCCTAGACGATTTTCTTTATTCGGTGGTGCAATAGAGCGAGTAACTTAATGTAAACTTAACGATCAATGACATCTACAAGCGAACGATCTAACATTTTTTAGAGAAGGTAGTGAACATCATAGCTTAATACTATATGGAGATGGGTGGTTTTAGAGATAGTTCAGGGATCTGAATCAATCCTTGATCAGGATCGGTACCGGTCCATAACTTCTCTCGAAGTTAGCTTCTAAATTGTTGGGTGTGCGTGTATGGGGTATTTGCATATCTTGGAAGCTAATTGCTACATTTTGGGCACATAATCTTGGTTGATCCGGCGTCTGAGTTTGCTAGTTATCACTTTAGGCTCTCTTCCTCAATAACCTTTAGGTTCAACTAATCAGATTCATCTGAATATGGCCTAGTCGCAAGGCTGAATAACATTTGCCCTCAAAGTATATCTTGTTTCCAACGGAGTGGTTGTCATCTTTCCTTCGGACTATTTTAGTGAAATATAGAATTTGGACCATTCGTCGCAATGCCTGTCTGGCTCGTGCTTGTTGATATCCAACATTATAAAAAATTAGAGTGTGCTCTTATAGATCATCACTCAAAATTTAGAAGCTTTCAACAGACTTCCTTCTGGATTCCACAGGTTTGAACTGGTTGCCTTGTGATTCCAGTTGTGATGTGTCGTGTATGCATGTGCATACATATGTAGGTTATCCACCATGATTCATTCAAGCACATATGTACACACCCTTATACATTCATACAAATGCATGGATACATATTTTATTATGTTATATTATATTATTATTAATTTCCTTTTTTTAAATAAATAGTTCAGTATCGATCCTTGTTTAGGGATCGGTATCGATTCCTGACTTCGAAAGTTTAGGCTATTTTGCAGCCTTTTTTCTTGGATTTGTGGTTTTATGACATAAACCGACCTTTCTTCTCTCCACTTTCTATTGATGCTTGATTTTGAGATTTCAAGTTCATGGCCGCCATTCGAAAACATTTTGCCTCAGATTGAAGCATTCAACTCCAACACCTGTCCCTAAACGCCCCCGCCCCTAGCTTTAACTTCCGACCTTGCATGTCGTACACCCTAGGCATGAACGACTTCAATTCCCACTCAAATCCTTCCACGGCCCTCAATTTCTATTTCTCTAAGTAGGTAGCAACGTCGGAGGGTTGACTTTGTTAGAGGTTCATGCCGTCAGCCATACATGAGACGAAGGTGAAGTGTACGATGACCAATTTTCAAGGACATGCCAACCATGCCTTTTGAAAATTTGGGTCATGCAATCTTGGGTAATTTGAGAGAAATTCATAGTTTCCCGAATGAAATATTTTGAGTTGACATCATAGGGTTACTAGTGTGCGGTCGACGAATGTGAATCTCATTGGGATGGTCAACGATGATGGTCTCTTCGGAAAACTAACTGACTTTCAAATGAATTATTGCATGACATTAGATGCTAATATGCACTCATTAAATTACATACTGCACGACAATGCACAACACTATCAATTGCATCACACATTACTAGGTTCTCACTTTAGCATGGAGGCATTGCCTTTAATACTTCTAATATTACTTATATGTTGAGTTTTAATAGCTATAGATCGTAGATGTTCCAAGCGTCTCTCCACAGCGACTATTGGCCCTTCAACTTCTAAATATGCCGAATCTGCCACTAAATCTAGCTTAACCATAGTTCTTATTATGAGACATACTCTGACACCACCCAGATCTTAGCCTGCTAGTCATCAAACCGAAAAATTTCTACAAGTGATTACTCCTGAGCCGATAGAAGGTCCGAAAGTAGAGGCTACTCCAGATAGTATTGATTATGCGGTTATATTAGATGACCCTTTGGATTCTACTACCTAGAAAATCAATAAAGGGTCCCTTCGAAGAATATGTGAAAAACATGGCATCCTACAAGGATGTGTTGGTTCCCACATGCCATTAGTGGGCACACCATCCCCCATTAGGGCACAAAGCATGTAATTTATATGTGTGTCTGGCAGGATGAGTCCCACCATTTAACCAATTCATTCATCAAGTTCTATAAATCAAGAAGATGGCTCTAGCCTAATTACGCCCTAACAACTATGCCTTCTAGCATAGCGCGTACATCATCTTTGCCCGACACTAGAATCACGTTTGAATTGACGAGGAGATCTAATACTTTTATAGCTTCAAATATAAAAAGAAAATCCTTCTCTTACATAGTTGGAACCTTCCAAAGGTTGTAGAATGGTGGCGCACACTTGGAATAAATTAACCTATTTCAAGGATGAGTTCCTCTTTGGTGATTTCCAGCTCAGATTCGCATAAGGTGGCTACACGGACGTAAGTATCATTTTCATTCCTCATTCGAGCACATCCCATGATTTCGTTGGATTAATTTTTTTCCTTTTGTTCTCTTAGATGTATCGAGAATACAAAGCAACGTGGCTCTAGCAGACACTCTCAAGATTCTTTATGATGTTTCGGCTGGAGACAGGGTGGCGAGAACACTTCTCATCGATGAAAACTTCCTAGCCTACAGCCTACTAGAAATGGGTCGTTGCATCGATCAAATTCCGATACCTACCAATAGTGACGAGGATGACTCTTCATTCGAGAATGATGGTGAGAATGCAGGAGTGACGCCAGTCCAAAGTTTAGTATATGGAACTGAAGAAGTGCACGAGCACGCTGAGGAAGGTGAAAGATAGGGGCAGACCATGGTAATATTGATATGGATCGTGAGTCCTCTACCGACGATGGCGATGATAACCTAGGTTTTCTTTTGAAGAAGTGCCTTAAGATAAGGATCCTTCCAATGAAGACTTTGAAACAACCTCCACCAGCCACTGTAACAGAGGAGACTAGTAACATCCCTTATTTCGGAACCCGAAACTAACTGCTACATATTCTACAGTCATTCATAGCTATTAATTTCTAGTAACAAAACTCGGATATATTAACCATATCGATAATCAGAAGCACATGAATATGCAAATTTTAAACACGATTTAATGGAAAACTTTCAATTTCAGTTCGCAAATAATATTCCATATTCATTACATAATCCCATTCGCGATCCCATGTTCAGAGAAAAATAATTATTACAAAATACTTTAAAAGCGACATATAAAAATGCATTCTTCATTGATCAGAGTCAAATACTTGGCAATTATATAACTCGCCATTATACACGTATAGACAAAAAAAATACAGCAGATTTGATAAGAACTCTTAAATAGCTAGTTGCCTCCTGCCCGTCTCCGGAAGCTTGTTCGTCTAATTGGACCTGAAAGCCCTTACTCCCGACCTACTCAAATGAGTACCCGAGAGTTAAGGGTAAAATAAAACCTTTGGGTCAGGCAAACAATCTGGTATGAATAATAACCTACCATCTCAAATCAAATAGATATCTAATAAGACCATGCCACTAAACGGAACTTGTTTTCCCCTCGCTAGTATCTTAACCAAAATATATTAACCCTATACTGTGCTCCTTTGTCCACAATGGTTAAAACATAATAATTTAGTGGTGTGAAAACATGTAATATACATTGGATTACCCATCCCAAGTTATTAGACTATCCATCATAATTTTATCCAACTATCTATCTAAATGCATAGTTTTTCTATGATCACTATGTACCTATTAATTTTCATAGACCGATTAATAACCCGTTGAAGTTCTTATAGACTACTCGTCCAAAATCATAGTTTCATGGGATCACTAAGAACCAACTATTTTCTATCAATATCAACCTCCAACCATAATTTTCATGGGCATATTATGAACGTATTGGATTCTCCAACAACATCTCTCAAACATAGTTTTCATGGGATCACTAGGAACCTATTGGATATCTTTCAATAACATACTTTCTAATCATAGTTTTCATGGGATCACTATGAACCTATTGGATATCTTCCAATAACATTACTCAAACATAGTTTTCACAGGATCACTAGGGACGTATTAGATATCTTCCAATAACAATACTCTTTTGATCAGTTCTGGGCATCCTACATTTCTGATCTATCTGATCTCCTGGATACAATCCTAATCACTCGGGAGTTAATTCTGATTATACTCACTTCTGGGTCAAACTAGTTGGTTATTCTACCCTTTGATACCCCAAATACAATTATGGGTCAAGGTGATGTGAGTATGGCAACAATAATTATGCATAATAACCTATCAATTAACAAGAACATATGTTATCCATCATTCAAATACGTTCAGCCCATTAACATCTTAAAATTTACTTAACCTTAAGCGATAACCTTCATTGGTAATTACTTATCAAAACTTGGGCTAAACAATAGTTTATTCCTTTAAAACATTTATCATTATATACGATTATTCTCTTTAATTTGTATTCAAAAGAAGGAAAAATATAGCCCCTTACTTTACAAATTTCTCATGCCACTTTATAAACCATTTTAATACCGCCATGTCTACGTTTGGTGATAATAGGAGGATGTCGCATCTCTCCACTATAGGGCATAATGCTAAAACTAGAACTTGTTCATATTTGAAAATTAGTGGGATTGATATAGCCGATATAGGATGTTGCATCCCTTCATATCAAAACCCTCAAAAAATTCCGATGTTTTATAGAGTGAAAGGCCATAAGGCCAAAATCGTTTGTGTTTCATAAATAGGGTGCCGACACTATGAAATATAAAAAACTTGGTCGGCATGAAATAAAGGCTTCCAGCCTTATAAATAGGAATGTCGCCCTTGATGTCCTTCGACATCATCATTTTAAAAATACTGAATTCAATTTCATAAAACTTAGCTACTAAGCCGCTTATAAAAGAAGATCAACTACATTACTATCTTAATTATTAATGTTGAAATTGAAAATAGGTGGCATCTTACAGCTGATATAAAGGTAGGCGGCATCATTGCCGTTACTTAAAGGTTGATGATATAAAATTAGCGGCATAGATAAGCATGCGGCATAGAGAGATGCAGCATAGAACAAACAGGAGTTGATATAGATACTAGCGTCATCCTCAATGTTGATATAAATAAGTGGTGATATGCGACATTGACATACGACATCCACATGTAGCATTGATGGGCTCCAACCTTTGAGGAATCGTTTCATGCCAATGAGATTGATATTGTATGCTTCCCTATAGGCTAGTGACGATATGTGGTATAGATGGACATCGGCATTGATTAATGGCACATGATAATCCCAAAATTAATATAAAGGCTATTTTATTTCCTTATAGAGCAATGTCTTTTACCAACCAAAATTCTTTATCAAATTTTTATTGGATAATAACTTACTTTAGCAAAAACATTTAAGAAAACTGATATAAAACAGATTTCTCATTCCCAAAATAATTTTTCAAACCATCAAATTATATTATGTTTCATATATTTATTAAGCCTTTCTAGTCTAATAAATTCATATAAGATCATAATCTCTTGGGAAAAATCCCAAAAATTAATCAAAAATCAGGATTAGCATATTCTTTAACACATAAAAATTTTGGTACTAAGATCATTAACTAATTATTTTTAATAATTATAACCTGAAATAAATGTCCTTTTTTCCTTAGGAAATTCATAAAATATTCCTATAAATTTGGAAAATTATGAAATTAAATACCCACCAAATTATATTTTACACAGCATATCCAAAAATCAAATTGTTTCAAAATCAAAAAATAAAATTGTTTGGAGATCAAAATTTTAGGTTTTTACTCTTAAAACCCATATAATAATTTCATAAAAATTCCATAATTAATTATTTTTTCCAAACAAAGATAAATCAAACATGGCATATCATACCATCATAAATGAATTAACGCAATCAAGATTCGAAATCAACAAGTAAAAAAAATGAGATGGTTTTATTATTATTCACCTTGATTTGATAAAGAGAATTGAGATTTGAAGGTTGATTTGTTTTCCTTAGATCTTCCTTATAGCTTGTTCTTCCTCTTCTCTCTTGTTTAATAGACAATCTAAGTTCCTTTTGATTGTTTTGATATTATGCAAATGAGAATGATATGGGAGGGGGAGAGGGTTTAAGGGATGAAAAATATATCTAATCCTATCTAAGCCTTCTTATATGTTCATTTAATTTTTAAGTTTTAAAACAATCTTAATAATTAATTAGTTAAGGGAGACCTTGGTACTTATCAAATCTCATCCTCGTTTTCTTAATACACATCACATTATTCTGTTGAATTTATCTAATTAAATCTCCTCGATAATATTAATCAAAATTATGGGTGTTACAGGCTCCCATCCTTAAAAAAATTCACCCTCGAAATTCTGTAAAGACCACATAATAAGCACATCAAACATGCAAACAATGTTACTATATCCTGCAAGCTATAAAGTCTATATACAACAATTATGGGACATACCATCAAAATAACTCAGGATAAGTATCCTTAATCCTTTCCTCTATCTTCCAAGTATAGTCTTTCTTATTATCACTCTGTTGGATTCTCACTAAATTTACTGTCTTATTCCTTTTCCTCTTCTAATCTCCAGCCATGACACGAACTGTTTGTCTCACAAAATTTAGATCTGGTTCCACTGCTAAATCTTCCAATGCAGCCATAACAATAGTATTCTCTAGATCATGTGCACACTTTCTGAGATGAGAAACATGAAACACATTATGGACTCCTGTCAAACTACTTGATAACTCTATCCAGTACGCGAATTTCCCTATCCTCTCCATAATAGGGAGCAATCCAACATATCTCGGTGTCAGTCTCCTTGACTTTGCAAACCGTACCACACCCATTATCGGTGATACTTTAATAAAGACACAATCTCCTACTGAGAAATCTAAATCTTTACACCTGCTATCCGTGTAACTTTTCTACCTAGACTGAGCTTCTCTCATTCTAGCTTAGATTAACTTAATCTTCTTCGTGACTTCTCTAACCATATATGGACCAAGGACCAATCTGTCTCTGATCTCTACTGATACGCTGGTGATTTGCACGGCCTTCCATACAAAGCTTCGAAAGACGCCATTCCTATACTAGTCCGATAACTAATATTATAGGATTACTCAACCAAGTGCAAATGGCCTTCCCACGACCATCCAAAGTCTAGTACACAAGCTCTTAACAAATCTTTAAGTACCTAATTGACCCTCTCTGTCTGCCCAACTATTTGAGAATGATAAGCGGTACTCATCTTAAGCTTTGTACCTAACACTTCCTATAGATTCTTCTAGAATTCTCTAGTGAACACAGCATCCTTGTCACTAACTATACTATTTGGAAACCCATGCGGTTTAATAATGTTCTTTATGAATAACTTAGTCAATACTGGTGTCGTCCTGGTTGACTTAACGGGAATGAAGTATGCACTTATGGTCAGTCTAGCCAATATGACACACATACTATCATTTCCCTTATTTGACCTTGGAAACCCATCAATAAAATCCATGGATATCAAATCCCATTTCCCAACTGGTACGTCTAAAGACTAAAGCAACCCACTCAGCTTCTGATGTTCAGCATTCACTTGTTGACAATTCGAACACTGTTTTACCCACAAGCCTACATCCCTTTTCATGCCTTTTGAGAAGAAACTTCTCTTCATATCCTGATACATTTTAGTTCCTCCAGGATGAGTTGTAAAGTTCAATCGATGACATTCCCTAAGAATTACCCTCCTTAGCTCTCCAACATCTAAAACACACAATTGCCTCTTCTTTCTTAAGCACCCATTCTAGTCAAGATTAAAATATTTCAGATCATCGGTCTTAGTCCCACCTTCTAACCTTCTAACCTTTTCGGCTAACAAAGGATCCACTTTTTTCTTAGAAGAAATCCGTTCGAACAATACTTGTCGAGCTTCCAAGCAAGATGACAGTGGTTTGACTAGAACTAGCAGTCGATCTTAACTACATACTACAAGTAGTCAATGCCTCTAAATCCTTACACTCTACCAACATAGCTAACATCGCAATCTGAAGTTTTCTACTAAGTGCATCCACAACTTTATTTCCTTTCCTCGGTGTATAATCAATATCGAAATCATAAGCTGCCAAAAAATCAAGTCACATCTCCTATCTCGTATTCAACTCCTTTTGAGAGAATAAATACCTTAAAAGCCTATGATTCGTATACAACTCAAATCTTTTTTCCAAAAGGTAATTTCTCCATACTTTCAATGTGAAGATTACCGCAGCGTAGTCAAAATCATGAGTCGGATATCTAACTTTATATGATCTGAGCTATCGATAAGCGTAGGCAATCACTTTACCCCTTTTGCATCAATACAACTCTCAATCTTGTTTTATATGCATCCATATGCACTACCAAGTCCTAATTCCCATCCAGAAAAAATAACATGAATGAATTGGTCAACAAATGCTTTAACTTTAGAAATGCTTTCTCACATTTATCAGACCATAAAACCTTAATCTTTTTTGGTTATTTTAGTCAGAGGCGCTACTATCCGTGAGAAATTCTTGATAAATCTCTGGCAATAGCCAACACTAGTCCAAGAAAACTTCTTATCTCAATCACCATCGTAGGTCTTTTTCAGTTATTAACAGCTTCAGTCATAGTTTCCGTGAAACTACATGAACCACAAAATTCACTTCTCTTTTACACAAATGATACTTGGAAAACTTAGTTGATGCTGCCTCAACGTCTCAAGCACTATTCTAAGATGAATCTCATGATCTCTTTCATCCCTAGAATATATCAAAATGTCATCAATGAACGCCAACACGAACCTATCCAAGTGCTCTGAAAAATTCTGGTTCTTCAAGCTTACAAAGAAAGCAGGCGCATTAGTTAATGAACGACATCACTAACCACTCGTACGAATCGTATCTCATTCAAAACATCGTCGAAGGAATATCATCCTCCGCCATTCTCAATTGATGGAATCCTATCGCTAAATGCAACTAGGAAAATACTTTACCTCCACTTAACTAATCAAAAAAATCATCAATTCTCAGTAAAGGATATTTGTTCTTACTGTCTTCTCGTTCAGCTTATGATAATCGATACACAATCTCAATGACCTATCTGGTTTCTTCATGACACCGCAATCGTTCCCCAAGGCGAACTGCTTGGTCAATAAAACTCTTTCCTTCAATGTCCATTAGCTGCAACTTTAACTTCTTCCTTTCGATAGGTTTCATTCTGCTAGGTGGTCTACCAATGAGTTTTGCTCCTGGTACAAGATATATACGAAACTCAATAGCACGTTTTGGTAATAATCCTGTAACTGGCTCGAAAACCTCTGCAAATTATTTTAGGACATAAACGCGGTTTAAATCATCTTTTACTTCCATGGCACCCAATATAGCCCACTTCTGAACTTGAATTCTCAACTGAGTATATGATTCAATCTCTACTATCAGGGTGCTTCAATTATATTTTCCTATCTTAGCAAAATATGTTAACAATTTCGGTCTAACTAATTAATATCCAAGGCAATCCCAAAGCCAAAAAAATCTAACACATACAAACTGCAGGAAAAAAATATAACCTATAAATCCTAGATGGTCAGATCTCATCCCTAGAGTTGCATACCCTCATATTGGATTAGCTACCTTCATAGAAATAACAAGGTATGGTGGTCTTAGATCTAACTTACCAACCAAGAAATGAGAGATAAAACAATGCGGAGCACCCATATCACAGATTTTCCTTTCTCGACGGTAGTAGGTTGGAAAATGATGGTTCCAAAGCAATAACCATTCCTGTATCAGCACTAGTCGGCTCTGGACACTGATTCCTGTAGTGTCCTCGCTGTTCACAGTTGAAACACTTTACACCTTTCTTCTCCACAACCTTCTTTCCCTTATAGGTTCGACAAAGTGTCCTTTCTTATCGCACTTAAAGCAAACAAGATCAGCTTTTCCTTTCTTGGCAGCTTGTCCCTTCTGAGCTCCCTTCTTCTTGAAGAACTTCCTCTTCTTACTCTGAAAACTTGTCTCCATTGATATCTCCTTTCCAAAAGTCTCAAGAATCTCCTCGTTCCTTATGGCCATTTCCACCACTACATTGCTCTAATCTCAGAGATATATCATGCTTGCTTTAGCCATCTTCGGGTTTAAACCTTGGATAAACTTCTCATTCTGTTTAATCACAGTATCGACAATAGCATATCCACACCAAGATAGCTCATCAAACTTCGTAGCATATTCTAACACCGACATATCTGCTAGCTCCAATTCCATAAATTTCCTAAGCAAGGTTGACTTGGCTACTTTAAATAAGAATCCCTCAAATTTCCTTCAAAATTAAAGCAAAGTCAATTCCTCTTCTTGCATACCAACGGTCACTCCGTTCCACCAGTACAGTTTAGCACCTTGCAATTTTCTCGATACCAACCTCCTCTTATGACCATCATTCAATTTTAGGTTACTAAAGATACTTTCACAGTGCAATAGCCAATTCTCCACTTCAATAGTATCCTCAGTTCCAGGAAAAGGCTTTCCTCCTAGACTAGTATAATCACAATTCAGCTTTAAATAGTCATTATCAACTGTCACCATGGGTTAATTCCACCTGCATTTGCAGCATTTCCTCCAGCTGCTCCTACAGCTACTCACAACTACATCAGGTTGAAGAAGAACCGATACAAAGTACCTATATTCATTAGTGGGTTTCTAGTACCTACAATAGCATTTGCATTTTGATTAGCATTTGTGTATCGACCTAGATTCCTTCTAGAGCTAAGTCGAGCATTCCTATTTTTTATGGTGCTTCCTCCATCTCGATTTACTCTTCCGTTTCCAGCAACCATATCTATATTTCTCATAATCTGCATACAAGCCTTAGTAAGATACAAAAGAAAAGTCTAAGAGAGAGGGAAGAATACATACTTATGTATAGCTAATGTAAGTACGTTACTCTAGCATTATCTCAAACCCCAATCTTATTCTTTAATTCATTAGGATTATGTTTTCAAAAATCTTTTAATCTTTTAAGTTTAGCATAACCTATCCCACGAAACCAACTTGTAACATATCCTATTTTATGGTCCGAAACTAACCACTATAGATGCTGTAGTCATCCATATTTAGTAATTTACGATGATAAAATATGGCTATGTTAATTATATCAATAATCAGAACCACGTGAATAAGAAAAAAATTAAACATGATTTAATGGCAAAGTTTCACATTTCAGTTCACAAATAATATCCCATATTCATTACATAAACCTATTCGCAATCTCATGTTAGTAGAAAATATAATTATTACAAAATAATCCAAGAGCGACATATAAAAATTCCCCCTTGGTTGGTCAAAGTAGTATACCTGGCAATTATATAACTTGCCATTACGTCCATACAAACAAAATCAAACAACATAGCATATTTGATAAGAACTCCTAAATAGATGGTTTCCTCCAATCTATCTCCGGAAACTTTTTCATATAATTGGACCTAAAATCCCTTACCCCCGACCTACTCAAATCAGTACCCAAAAATTGTAGGGGAAAAACAAAAACTTCGAGTCGGATAAATAATCTGGTGTGAAAAATAACCTACCATCACGAATCAAATAGAAATCTAGTGAGACCACGCCGCTAGCAGAATGGGATTTCCCCTCACTGGTATCTTAACCAAAATATATTAACCATATATTGTGCTCTTGGATCCACAATGGTTAAAACATAATAACATAATGATATGCAATATATGCTGGATTACCCATCCCAAGTTATTAGACTGTCTGTCTTAATTTTATCTGACCATCTATCTCAATCCATGGTTTTTCTAGGGTCGCTATGAAACTATTAGTTTTCATGGGCCAACTAACAACCAGTCAAAGTTCTTGTAGACTACTAGTGCAAAATCATAGTCTTTTCTTAGGATCACCAAGAACCTATTGGTTTCTACTAATATCAACATCCGACCATAGTTTTCATAGGCGTACTATGAACCTATTGGACTCTCCAATAGCATCTCTCAAACATAGTTTTCATAGGTTCACTAGGAACCTATTGGATATCTTCCATTAACATACTTTCCAATCATAATTTTCATGGGATCACCGTGAACCTATTGAATATCTTCCAATAACATTATCAAATATAGTTTTCATGGAATCACTAGGAACCTATTGGATCTCTTCCAACAACATACTCCTTTGATCAGTTCTAGGCATCCTAAACTTATGATCTATCTGGTCTCTTGGATACAATCCTACTTTCTCAGAAGTTAATTCTGATTATATCACTTAGGGTCAACCTAGCTAGTTATTCTATCCATTAATACTCAAGATGATGTGAGTACGCCAACAATAATTATGCATAAAAAATTGTCAATTAATAATAAGAACATATGACATCCATCATTCAAATATGTTCGCTTAATTGGCATCTTAAAAATTACTTAACTTTAAGCAATAATCTTCTTTGGTAATTACATATCAAAATTTGGGCTAAAAAATTAGTTTATTCCTTGAAAACCTTTATCATTATATATGATTATTCTCTTTAATTAATATTTAAAATAAGTAAAATATAGCCCCTTACTTTACCAATTTATCATGCCACTTTATAAACCATTTTAATGCTGCTATGTCTATGTTTGGTGATAATAGGAGGATGTCGCACCACTCCATTACAGGGCATAATGCCAAAACTAGAATATGTTCATATTTGAAGACTAGTGGGATTGATAATGCCAATCTAGGATGCGGCATCCCTTCATATCAAAACCTTAAAAAAATCTGGTTTTTTTATAGATTATAAGGCCTTAAGGCCAAAATCATTTATGTCACATACATAGGATGCTGACACTATGGAATATAAAACTTGGTTCGCATGCAATAAAGGCTTCCAGCCTTATAAATAGGAATGTCACCCTTAATGTCCTTCGAACACATCGTTTTAAGACAATTGAATTCAATTTCATAAAGCTTGGCTACTATGTTACTTACTAAAAAAGACTAGTGACATTTCCGCCTCAATTAATAATGTCAAAATTGAAAATAGGCGGCATCTTACAGCCGATATAAAGATAGGCGGCATCATTGCCGTTACTTAAAGGTTGATGACATAAATTGGGGGCATAGATAAGCATGTGACACAGAGAGATGAGGCATAGAATAAACAGGAGTTGATATGATACTAGCGGAATCCTCAATGCTGATATAGATAAGTGGTGACATGCAACATTGATATATGACATCCATATGTGGCATTGATAGGCTCCAACCCTAGAGGAATCATTTCATGCCAACGAGATTGATATTGTATGCTTCTCTAAAGGTTAGCAATGATATTTGGCATAGATGGACGTCGACATCGATTAATGGTGCATGGTAATCCCGTAATTAATAAAAAAACTTTTTTTTTATAAAACAATATTTTTTTACGAACTCCAATTTTTTGTCAAATCCTTACTGGATAATAACTTCCTTTACCAAAACCTTTTCAAAAAACAGATATAGATCAGATTTTTCATTCCTAAATAATTTTGCAAACCATTGGAGTATATTAATATTTTAATATATTTATTAAGCTATTCTAACCTAATAAATTCATATAAGATCATAATCTCTTGGAAAAAATTCCAAAATTTCATCAAAAATCAGAATTAACATATAAAATTTTCGAGACCCAAAATCATTAATTGTTTATTTTTAAGAATTAAAACCGAAAACAAATGCCCTTTCTTCCTTAGGAAATTCAAAAAATATTTCTATAAATTTGAAAATTTATGAAATTAAAAACCCATCCTAAAAATTATGTTTTACACAATATATTCAAAAAAACGAAATTGTTTAAAGATCGAAATCTTAGATTTTCACACTTAAAACCCAGATAATTATTTCATAAGTATTCCATAATTCATTATTCTTTCCAAACAAAGATAAAATTAAACATGACATATCATATATCATAAATGAATTGGCCCAATCAAGATTCAAAATCAAAAAGTATAAAAGTGAGATGGTTTTATTATATTTACCTTGATTTATAATGAGAATTGAGATTTGAAGATTGATCTAGTTTCCTTAAGTTTTCCTCTTGAATTCCTAAACTTTTTCTTCCTCTTCTCTTTTGTTTAAAGGGTGGCCTAAATGCCTTTTGTTTTTTAATATTATGCAAATGAGAATGATATGGGAGAGGGAGAGGTTTTAAGGGATAAAAGATATATCTATTTCTATTTTACCCCTCTCATATATTCTTTTGCATTTTAATTTCTAAAATAATCTTAATAATTGATTTATTAAGGCATGACATTTGTAATTATTAAATCTAATCATTCTTATCTTAAATTGGTAATTATTAAATCTATTCCTTCTTATCTAACTACATATCATATTATTCTATTTAATTTAATGTTTTGAATAATGTTAATCAAAATTAGGGGTGTTACCAGACTCTTATCCCTCCTTCCGACGACATCTATCGAGACCTTGGTCTGATTCTAGATGACTTTACTTCTTTTGGTTTAAGCAATATGAGCATCGAGGATATCAGGTCCTTTATTCATCTGCCCGACAAAGTGCAGACTAGTCAGTGGGGGAGATCACTCCTGTCAGCAAAATTCAGATCCATGGTCCGTTAGGGAGACGCTAGGACATAGAAACAGTACTTCACTTAATTCTCACCATGTTATTATCCTACTAGGCTTAACTTGCGTCTATTTCACATGAAGGTTCAACGGAGCATAGGACTATGTTTAATTCCCTTCAGGATCAGAGGCAGAGCTCGTGCACACACTTTTATGGCACTGGCCATGACTCAAACACTAGTAGGCGATCAAGCCATGATCGTAAGTGACGAGACTGGGGGAATCATTCTCATGATTCATTCTCAAGGCGCGGATCTAGATCTAACCACCTCTGTCCAAAAGTTTGGATAGGTTCTTCGACCGACCCAATGACATTCCGCCCATAGATGTTTCTCATGCCCCCTTCTTTGACTTTCCACTCTACAAAGAAAATGGTGTTGCCCTGTACCCACCGGTAATTTGGGCAGTTATCCAAACTTACTTTCCTTTACTCTTCTCGCCATAGTGTTGATAAGAAATCTATTCAACCTCCCTTGTAATGATGGAGAAATAATTTGCTCCTAATCCTTATTTAGTTTATCTAAAGCATCAATTTCCAATAATATGCTTTGATGGAGATAAGTTTTCTCCTGACCTAAGGATATCCCTCCGCCAGTCCAAGGTTAAACTATGGCTTATGTCAACGATGCTTATAAATAATACTTTAAATGGAAGCGACGGGCTGAGTTGATTTCCATGTATGATGAAAGTAAAAAAGTTAAGGTTGAAGAACTAAGGCTTGAGGCAGAGCAAGATAAGGAAACTATAGCCCACCTCGATAAGGAAGTACAGGGCTAAAAAAGTCATTGATAGAAGCGGAGAAGAAGGTCATAAATCTGACCGAGTCAGTCGAGCAAGAGAGGGAAAATCAGGAAAGGCAAATCGAGTCTGCCCATCATAGAAACAACACTCTTCGAAAGAGATGTACATCTAACAAAAGAGACAACAGAGCTGAAGGCACAACTGGTGAAACAGGAGATAGAAAAAGACGATGCCCTTATGCAAGCTCATGGCTACTGCGAAGAGTTGTTGGATGCTCGCAAGGTAAGTGATGAGGCGGAGGCTCGTTTTAAAGTTATGGTAGATAGGTTGAGGTGCAAAGAGGCTAATCAAGGAGAAATTAGAGCCGATAATCATCAATTATAATACCAACGTAATCAAATTCAGAAACCTGGAATGGCTTGATAATGACTGTGCAGTTAAAG
Organism: Allium cepa; assembly: GCA_030765085.1. NCBI lineage: Eukaryota > Viridiplantae > Streptophyta > Magnoliopsida > Asparagales > Amaryllidaceae > Allium > Allium cepa. Next base: position 662,417,039 of record CM060934.1, on the reverse strand, counting down.
CCGGCTAAAGCCCCACAAAATCTAAGCTATCGTGTATACCGCTCTTCGGCCGTTGCGCTGTTTCAATTTAGCACTATTAAATAGTAAATCCACTTTAACCCTCGCTATTTTCCCCTACACCCACTAATTTAAGGCATTTTAGCACCCACTTTAGAAAAATTAACATACAAAGGTTGATTTGACTAGTTCTCTTTTAAAATAAATCAACAAAATTAGGATAAAGACCTAATTTTAAGGCATAAGTCCTCAATATAAGTTAGAAATCTATCGTAGCCACCAATCTAGTCTGCATAAATCATGATATTCTTTGGTTTTGTTATATAAGATTAAACAATATTTTTGTTTCCAAAATAAATGATGCGAGAATGAGAACAAATTAATTTTATATATTTGGTTTTATGTCTAATGAAGTTTTTTTTCACCTCCTCTATTTTATGCTATATCCCCCTATAACTTTTATCACCTCCACCGCTATAGAATCGCTAAGCACTTTAACTGCTTAGGAGAATGATTATCCTAAGCCTTTGGCCTTGGTATGGGAGTATTTTATGAAAGAAGAGGATGAGTCCTTTGTAGAAATCAAGGTAAATTTGGAGGATTTGGAGCGTGAGCTTTGAATGTAAATGATATTGAAGCATTTAGAATTGGTGAGCTCATCCTAGACCTACAACTGGCTATCTGGGTCTAGAAAGACCAAGGTGAAGGCTCTGGTTCTACTCAGAATGCCGCTACAAATCTTACTTCCAACCTTCCGGGCGCCTCCATCTCTTCATCCGATCCACAATACAATTTGTATGAACCCCCACATGCAAAAGACAATCATTCTATCCTCTATCTTGGAAGAGAATTCTGATGGTACCCTAGCTCACACTGAGACTTAGTCTGGTAGAGGTATCTCACTGACCTCACCCATATTTGCGAAGGCTCACATGACACCAGTCGATGTCGCTAATCTCTCCTTTAATGTTTCTCAACTTTCAGATCAGTATGCTATCATTACCTTCCTCGAGGAAGGTTCCCAACTGGGACAGCAAGCATCGTTGATTGAATCATGGGTCATGTCTATCTCCGAAACACTCCCAAGCATTCCAGCTAGTGAAACTTCTAGTTCGGTGTGTAAATAATCGATGCTTTATAGGAGGAATGAACCGGTGAATTCTAAGGAATTCAGGTTGATGAAGATATTATTATTTTAGGTTTTTCGGGATCCCTTTCAGGGCCCACTATGTTTGAAATGCTAGCAACCTAGACTCTAATAGCCAAGGAAATCAAGCAAGAGAAGGTTGAGTTCATTCCTCCTCCTCTATTGATGGCTTTACCCGGTGACACTATCTTTGCTCCTGTCACTATCCTTACCTCCAAGAGCACCCAAAGTGTGCATGTTAAATCATCACAAAGTACCCCTTCAGAGCCCAAGGAAATGAAGGGAGAGGTAAGAAGAAACTAGTGGATCTTAGTGCATACTCCTTCGGAGAGGAGAAAAAGAAAAGGGGACATAAGCATCAAAATTGATTATTTGTTTATTTTTATTATATAACCATAGGATTTGCTTTTGTTTAGGCCAGCTTTATGCGAGTTCAGCACTCGCTTTTTGTTTTGGATGTCGTGTTGATAAAACTTGGTTTTCTTTTCAAGCTTTGTGTTAATGTGTTTGGGCTATGAGGGACACGCGCACCATTTTTGTTCATGTATGTGCAAACCATTTCTCTATTGTCACTAAGCCAAATTACTAGCCCATAATGCTTGTCTTTAATCGGGTTATGGCTAAACTGTAATAGTGATTCATGTTATGTTATATCTATCATTGAGGCTTTACTGCTAGGTTGCCTATCTCTAAGTGTCCTTCTTTGATCATGTCCGACTTTGGGATCCAATAGAGCTTTGATCACCTAAAACGGTGGTCCGAACATCCTTCATTGGAGTGTTTGCACTCGGTTATGCCTAACTCAGGGCATCGATCAGAGTTGGTTGCCTAGTACAACAATTTAGATATCCCTCATTAGGATATTTATTCCCAACCACGCTAAACTCTAGATATCGATTGGAGTTAACCACCTGCGATGGTGGTTTAGTCATTCCTCTTCAGGATGTTAGTGTCCTATTACACCTGACTCTAGGCATTGATCAAGGTATGAATGAGATCTTGCCTAACTTTGGGCGATGATCTTTGCCCTCGCCTTCATCTAGAAAAGGTGCCAGCGTTGTTGTAGCCTCACCTAACTCTAGGTATTGGTCGTTCATCTTGACATCCTTTAGGGAAGGTGTTGGGGGCTCTGCCAAACTTTGAGCATGAGCTTCTAGGGCGAACTATCTCATTCTACCCTCAAACGTTTATACTCCTACCCCTAAGTCATGGGTAGAATGAGTTAATAGGCATCATTTTCTGGATGGCAGGAGTAGTCTTGCTTTGAAGGCCCGATCATGGACTGTAGAAGTTTGGTTGACACCTATCTCTAGGTACCTGCACACCTTCATCATGTATATCAAGATCCATTCATGTTTACCATAACTCATAGTTTTTGTTTAGATGAGGAAATAGTCATAGATTCAGGAAGCCATTTCATTTTTTATTCACATAAAATGAATGACTCTGTCTATTTACATTAACATTGATCAAATATTTATGAAGCTAGATATCAAGTGAAATAGCATCGCAAGTGTTCACCATTCCATGATCACGAGAGTGATATCCCATCCATAGTTGCTAGCTTTAATGTTTCGTCTTCAAACTTATGTTCAATTGCATACAAACCTCCCCAACTCAAGCCTATATTCATGAGGTCTAGGAAGATACATTTGAAAATGAGATCTCCAATTGCAAAGGTCTGGCTTCTGACATTGGAGTTATAATATCGGGCGACTTGTTTCTAATGTGTGGCTGCTCTCAGGTCAGCTTCATCGTGATTTTCATCGATCATGTCGAAAGCTTCCAGCAGGAGTTCCTCATTTGTATGGGAAATGTAATGATTTATTGATGAGACAGCACCTCACGTTCAATTGGAATCATAACCTCCGATCTGTAGGTTAGGGCGAACGGAGAGTGGTTGGTCGTCGACTTATGGGTTGTCCTGTAAGCCTAAAGTGCTAATGGTAGTTCATCGACCCACTTGCCCTTGGCCTTCTTCTATCGCTTCTCGAGAATGGACTTAATTTTTTGTTCACGACTTTATTTGTCCATTCGCTTATGGGTGCGCTACTACTGCAAATCACTTCTCAATATGATTCTTGTGGCAGAAGTCTGGTTCCGTTATCAGAGATATTCATTTATGGGACCCTAAAGTGACAGATGGTATTTCTGACTATAAAGTTGATCACTTCTTATTAGTGATTTTGGCTAGCGGGTCCGCTTCAGCCCACTACATAAAATAGTCGATAGAAATGATGGCGTACTTCGCGCCACTCTTGGACATTGATTGCACACCAATGATATTGATTCCCTAAACTGCAAATGTGCAGCGACTAACCATCTATGCAATCTCTATCGGTGAGGCTCTAGGAATTTTGGCGAACCTTTGGCATTTGTAGTACCTCTTGGTGGAATCAGCTACGTCTCGATTGATGGTCGGGCAGAAGTATTCATAGTGAAGAGTCTTCTTGCTAAGATTTGTTCCCTAGTGTGGTCACTACAAGCCCCTTTGTGTACTTCCATTAGGAACCACTTAGCTTCATTATTGGCAACACACTGAGGCAAGGAGACTGAGAATCCTTTCTTATATAGCACTGCTTCCTGCATGACAAATCTAGAGGCTTTGCGAAGGAGCTGTCGTCGCTCGTTCTTTCCATCAAAAAGGATTCCCCTTTGTAAATAATTCTTGATTTGTGTCATCCATGACTACTTCTCACATTCAACTTCTAAGATTTAACTAACATTATCTGGTCGATGCTTAGAGCTGATAATACCTCTATTGAGATCATGCCCATGAGTTGCGCATCCCCTAAGCTAGCCAACTTAGCTACCGAATCAACCTTTGCATTCTCCTCTCTAGGAATATGCGTTATCATGTAATACTCAATATCATTAAACTCTAGGGCTCTATTCAGATATGGATCTAGCCTCGCCCTTTCTCCTAAAACTCTTTTCTCACCTGGTACACCACCAACTAGGAATCGCAAAAGATGTGTAAAGTTTTGACTCCCAACTCCTTTGAAATCATAAGTCCTATGGTCAAGGCTTCACACTCTGCCTTGTTATTTATTGCAGAAAAATAGAGTTTCAAGGTGTAACACATTGAACGTTCCTTAGGGGTTACCAATACAACATTACCTCAGAACAATGTTCGTTGGATGCACCGTCAGTATACATCTTCCATTTAGCATTTTTCTCTTCACTACTCTCTAGAGTATCACCTTGCATAGTGTATTCGGCTATGAAATCCGCTAGTGCATGGCCCTGGATTGCTCTTTAAGGCTGATATGTTATGTCATATTGGCTTGGTTCAATGTTCCATTTCAACAGCCTTCTAGAAGTCTTAGGTCGCTGCAAGACCTGTCTTAAAGGCTGGTCAGTCAAAACTTTGATCGAGTGAGCCTAGATGTATGGATGGAGTTTCTTCAAAGCGATTATTAGGTAATATGCCATCTTTTTTATCTTTTGGTAGTTCCTTTCTGCCCCTATCAATCATATGTAGTACACCAGTCTTTGGATTTGGGACTCCTCACACACAAGCACGGCGCTCAAAGCATGCACCGACACTGCCAAGTAAACAAACAGGTCCTCTTCTTCCAATGGATTAACAGGACGAGAGGCTTCTCTAAGTGATCCACCAAAGCCTAGAAAGCATCTCTACATTCTTACATCTAAGAAAAATTTCTCTTCCCTTTCTTGAGGTTTGGCACGTGCCAAAGAATGCTATGGAAGTGAGGAATTTCCTTGGTTTGGTGGGATACTATCGAAAGTTCATTAAGAATTTCATGAAGATCTCTGCCCCACTGACCCGTATTACCAAGAAGAATCTATTTTTCTCGTAGGATGTAAAATGTGAAGATGCTTTTATCAAGTTGAAGGAGGCATTGACTAATGCATCGATTTTGGTATTACCAGATAGGACCAAGCCATTGAAGTTTATACCGATGCCTGTAGTATAGGGTTAGGCGTAGTTTTGATGTAAGAAGGAAGGGTGGTGAGTTAAGCAAGTACACAGCTGAAGACCCATGAGAGGAACTACCCTACCCATGATCTTGAATTAGCAGCCATTGTATTTGCGCTCAAGTTACGGAGGCATTACCTTTTAGGAGAGTGGTATAAGCTATATAGGGATCACAAGTCCCTAATGTTCTTGTTCACCTAAAAGGACTTAAACTTAAGGCACTAAAGGTGGATGAAATTTTTGGCATCATATGACTTTGATGTCTCTTATACCTCGGGCAAGGGTAACGTAGTAGAAGATGAATTGAGCAAACAATGGGTTGTGATTAGTACCATTTTTTAGAACAGAGACATTTGGAGTATGTTTCTACCTTTGATTTTCGACCATCATCAAATATTATCCCGGGATTACTAGCAACTTTAGATGTACATTCTACATTGATGGAGCATATTAGGTCTAAGCTAAAGAAGGACAAGGAGCTAGTAGACATTATAGATAGGATTGATAGATGATAATCACTGAGTCATTTGAGCATTGTTCCATTGACTCTAGAGGATGGTTATGCAGAGATGATAGACTTTGTGTTCCTCATAGTATGGATTAGGCATAAAATGTATTAGCTAAGACTCACCGTTCTAGGATGACCATTCAACCTGATGTTGACAAGATGTATCGCGATATGAAAAGAGTCTTTTATTAGCCCGGTATGAAGAAGCAAGTAGCAAAGTATGTAGCTAGATGTATGACTTGCCAAAGGATGAAGGCGGAGCATAAAAGCTTGAAGGATTATTGCATTCATTGGACATTCCTCAGTGGAAGTGGGAGAGTATTTCCGTGGACTTTGCAAATGGTCTACTGAGGAGTAGGAGAGAGAATGAGAGCATTTGGGTTATGGTCGATCGGTTGACTAAGTGTACTCATTTCATGCTAGTAAGGAGTAGCAGGACATGACATTATTGGCAGTATTTATGTGAGAGAGCTCGTTAGGTTATATGGAGTTCCTATTAGCATAGTTAGCTACCAAGATTTTCTTTTCACTAAAGAGTTCTGAAGGAGTCTATAGGAGGCATTGTGGACTGAATTATGCTTGAATACTGCATATCGTCCATAGACTGACAGATAGACGAAGAGCGTGAATTGAGTTTTAGAGGAATTTCGATGGATGTGCATTATAAACTTTGGTGGCTCTTGGGAGGATCATTTTTCATTGGTGGAATTTACCTACAACAACAGTTATCAAGCTAGCTTGGGATGGCACCTTTCGAGCATTGTATGTTACACCCTATAAATCACCATCATGTTAGTGGAATATGATGGATATGATTATTCTTAAGCTGGCATGGAAAGGAAAACATTAGAGGTGGTGGATCTAATCCATAGGATAATGAAGACTGCTTGGGATAGAAAGAAATCCTATGCTGACAAGATGCGTATGGAGCTAGAGTATACAATGAGAGACATGGTATTCGTGAAGGTTTCACCCCTTAGACATGTGATGGCATAAGGTAGGTCAAGGAACCAAGATTTATAGGTCCCTTCCCGATAGTTGCTACAATAGGGAAGTTGGCATATGGAGTAGAGTTTCTAGATAAGTTGGCGGGGTTACATAATGTTTTCGTTGTGCCATACTTGTGAAAGTGCTTACATGATACAACTACCATAGTCGAGCCGAGTCAACTAGAGGGGGTTGATATAGAGTGAGAGTCACTCATTCACTATGTACCAACTCGTATTATAGAGCATGATATGAACGGACCCCGCAATAAGAAGATCAGATTTGTTAATGTCCAATGGAAAGACAATCTAACAGAGAGTACATGGGAGCCCGAGGAGAAAATCCAAGCTACCCACCCACAAATCTTTTCTCCTATGTCTTAAACTTTAATTCTTATAGATTACTTGTGTGTAGGACTTAGGTGGTATATCCTTTAGGTAGAGACCATTGGATGGTAGGAATGGTTGTGAACGTGCCATAGGAAATGTTAAGGATGATGGACGCTAAAGGATATATTTGGATGCATTGGTTGAATTGTTCTTTTTTGCATATTTGAGACAGTATATCCTCTAGTCATACACATATACACTCATACCTGATAGCATTCTAACTCTTGATTATTGTTGTGTGGTGGATGTTATGCATATGTGCTATATAGTTGCACATACATACAGAATTGCACGTATGTTTACTTAAGATGTTGCATACATTTGGATACATGGCATGAACTTTCACATGATAAGAGGTCAACTGGATCAGAAGATCGCCTACTCTTTTGCATTAGTATAGATTCTTATGATTTTGATATTGCATATATAAGTACATAATGCATTAGAAAATTTCTAAGAACAATGATTGCTCATGGATGGCGGATGAGTAGATGGTTGTGACCATTGCTTACTATGTGTGTGAGTTACATTCTTCCATCCTTTGAGATTATATGGATGAAATCCTTTTAGGGGGGATATAACACCCTAAAAACTTAACAAGAAAATTAATAAGAAAATTAAATTAAAACAAGGACTAAAAATAATTTTTTTACAAATGTCCAAATTTGGCTACGAAACTTGTACTATTGCATTCGTAGCAATTTTCTAGATGATTTTCATATATAACACTTCGTAATTGAAGTTAGTACGGATAAGTTACATGCGCTAGAATAAATGAAAAATAGAACAAACACTTAAAATAAAAATTGTACAATTTAACATGGGAACCGGTCGACCCATAGGCAGCGATCGATTGTGAGTCTTGTAAAAATGAATTTCCCGTGACATGTTTAAATGAACTAGATTAATTGCTTTGCAGCCATGCTATTGATAGGTGAACCTGATTTTAGAAAATTTTCACTAATTTAGATCTAGTGGTCTAACCAATTCCAACCACTATAAATCTAGTTTAATCTAACCCTAATTCTCACACAACTCTTTACAGTAAGCAAATTCTATCAAAATTTATCATCTTCCCTCACTCTAAAAATTATTAAAAAAATCAATCCAGGAAAACACAAGCATTTGAATCAAGGCAGAGCAAGCGAAGATAACACACAAAAGGCAATTCTCGGGCAAAAGCATATAGGAAGAGTTTGGAATTGAGGTAAGTGGGAACAACTTTAACAAGATGACTATTGCAGTTAGATTTTGACTATTTTAATTGATTTAGAATGTTATAAATTCAGTTTGAACATGTAAAAACCTTAAATTGAAATATACAATCTTAGAATATGAATCATCATAAACTATTAGCTTGATATTGATGTATGCACCTCTTTACAGTTAAATTTGTAAACCTTAAATGTGACGACCCGAATTTTTTTGGATATTTGAAATCAGAATATTTAATTAATTTTAAATATTTAAAAGTTAATTTTTAACTTGAATTCAAGTATCACCATTTATTTGGGTAATTTAATTATTAAATTAAATAATTTAAAGTTGGGTAAAATGTTGAATCTGGAGTTTTAAGCCTGTTAAAAATAATTTGAAGGCTTGTAAAATTTGTATTGATAGTGCTGAGGATAATAGAAGTTTTAAAATTGAATTTAACAGTGATTTGTTCGGTTTTAAAATATGTCATTTAAATTGAATTTAAAAATAGCCTTCCGAGGCACGGTCTTGGAATTCGACGAAACTGGTTATATTGGATCTGTAATATTGTACTATCATCGGATTTCAAATTTCATAGTGATCGGAGTTGTGGTGTGAGCATACGATATATAAACGCGCTAGAGTTTATATCGGAAATTTAATATAATAACCGGGTCCAAAAAAAGCTATCTTCTTCATACGATCGAATTAGGACTCAAAACCTTTTCCATTGTGTTCGGATTAGCGATATAACATTGTAAACGCCTAGCGGCACGTTTTGATAGGGGTTCATGATTTGAAGCTACGTAAATCGAGACAATTTGTAATTAATTAATATATATTTTATACCTTAGTCAACAGCCGAATTCCCTTCACATCTGTCACTCTTTCATCATCCACCCTAGCAAGCAGACCTAGCACTGTACACATCGCATCCAGCACGCTACCATCTTCAAATCACGCAGTATTCTTTTCCCAAAGTCTGTTCGAAATCATTCATAAGACGCTACCCTATTTCCTTCTCGTTTATAAAAAGAAACCAAGCTTTTCTTTTTCTTTAGAAAATTTAAATGAAATGAAAAATGGCCGCTCCTCTGTTTAAAGCAAATTGAAAAAAAATTGTGTTTGCTCTTCTCTCGAATTCTCATGCCTCTTCCCCTTTTTCTTCAATCGAATCCAAGCAATCAAAGGAGGATCGCGAGGCATAGCAAGGATTTGCCGATCGGTTTTGGGTTCTTCGTGACTCGAGCTCGTGTTTGAAAGACGAGACAAGGGTCGTGTACGCGCGTGCGTATGCGTGGGCTTAGGGAGGCGCGCGTATGGCGTCGAGGCAGTAGCAGCGAGGTCAGGGTCGAAGGTGTTGGGGAACTCTCGAGGGGATGAGTTCACGAGGGAGTTGGGGGTCTATCGAGCTGGCAGCGAGGTAGCAGTAGCAAGTAGCGATGCATGGCGAGGCCGCAACTTCGAGCGATGTGATTTCGATCGGCAATCTGGTGTGAGCATCGGTGAGGTATTGCTGCTTTGTTTTTTAATTAATTTAATTTAATTTAAATGTGTATATATACATTTGTAGATTTGAAATAGATAATAACTAAGAATAATATATATACAGATTAAGAATGGAAAATATATATATATACAGTAAAAAGAAAGGTTAATCAGGAAATTATTTTAATTTTAGAAAATTAGGGATTTGTATAAAGATTTGATTTTTAAAGCTATACAGGTTATTTTTATAAGTATATATATTTTCAAAAATAAAATAAAAATAACAATAAATATATACATATACGTTTTAAATTTACAAGTTTATTTTAAAATAATAGATTTAGAGATTAATTTGCTTATTTAATTTATTTTAGTTACTAAAAGATTTTTTTATAAGGATTAATTTAAATTTTAATTATTAGCTTAAGTAAAATTATTAAATGATAACTGGGTTGTTCGATTTATTCAAGTATTAATAAACTGTTTAAATGTTTATTTAAGGTCAAAATTATGAAGAAACAAACCGAAATGGAGTGGATTGCAAACAAACTAAAGGTGAGTTAATCTCACTCATCTGGGTTTTTAATTAAATTTTGGCTGAATGATTGAATTGACTGGATGTGGTATATTATATAGTAGTGTATAGTATATAATGGAGTGATTGATTTCCCCGCATTATATAGCGGATGAGACCTTATGCGCCGCATAATACCGGATGATATTATATTAATCCCATATACCGCGATATTCCACCTCGAAGTGGAATTGGTATTGTGCTAACATATGTGGATGCAGGGAAACAGGTTGGAGGGATCCAACTGAATTCCTCTAAATTATTTAGATTATTTAATATTCTGTGTTATGAATATTTGATATTTTGTGATAAATTATATTGATAATTGGAATATTGAATGCTATGGTTTGCTTTAATATATTTCGGTATACTGAGTTATCAAAATCTATACAATTGGATTTTTGAAAAAGGAAAATAAAAGAGAAAATTTTTAAGTAAAATAATTATGGAAGTTTGAATAAATTGAAGGATAAATTGGAAAGAATAAAAGTGAATTTTTTTATTTTAAATAAATAAATTCGAATATGGGAAAGGGGATTTTGAATAAACAGAGTAATAATGAATTTTAAAACTTAAGCGATATTATTCAAAGGAATAAAGAATTTACTCTAAAATTCAAGGTTTAAATTTTTTTGAAAGGATAAAAAAGGAATTTGGGAAATATGAAATTGGTATTTTCAGTTAAAAGATTTTAAATCATAAGTAAGAATTAAAAATCTGAAGTTAATGGGTTTTGAAATAGATGAGTAAGTAAAGGAAATTATTTCAAAATGGAGTAATTTGGAAATCAATTTGGAAATTGTTTTAAGTGTTTGAAATTGGAAATTTAAAGGAGAATGTGACTATGAAATTTATAAACTGGGTTTATAAAGTGAAACGGATATCAGTGGATATTTGGAAGTATAAATTTCACAGTGGGAATTTATTAAAGGAATGGGTAAATTTGTTTAAAAATAAATTGTGATTTATTTTTGAAGGATGTGAAAGAGATGTGTATTTCCCTGGATAGCCAAGTACGTTTTCAAAGAATTTTTTTAAATATAAGTAAAAAGTTAAGTTGTTTAAAAGTATGTTTTAGAAAAGTTATTATTTCTAAATGTTTAAATTTTAAAGTAAGTATATTTTTCTAATTTATTATAGCAGTAATTATTTATAGGTGGCTTGGTATTATGTTTTAGAAGCTAGAAATTTAGTTTTATATTGTACAAAGTAGCTTTATTTTTAAATATCCTCAAAGTATATATTTTGAACAAGTATTAAAGTAATGTTTAATTTAAATGTTTTAAAGGATATTTTATAATAAAGTGTTTTAAATTATTTTAAAAATCTAAAGTTTTCTGCTTGGAGTTTTCAGCGGGAATAAATATTTGGGAATTTATTCCATGAGAAGAGCGTGGTTTAAAAAAGTGGTTTCAAAAAGGTTTGAAAAGTGGAAATATATCTTGTGAAGATATTTTGAGATAAATAAATAATTTGGTGAAATTATTATATTGAATGGTTGTTTGTGAATATTAATTGATAGTTAAATAACCGACTGTCAATATTGGCCAATGCGCTGATCGTTTCGAAGAGATCGGGATTGGGATTTATTTCCTGAATCACTTCAATCCGGCTTGAACGTTTTCGTGTGGAAAACAAGAGTTTGGATTCGAAGATGGAGCAGTGAAGTGCAAGTGCTAGTCGCTACTAATCCTAAGGGTAATTCCAAAATGGATGTAGTAGGAGTAGTGCCTTCGGTTCCATTCGAACCCAAGACCGACTTATGGATGAATGCTTTCAGAACATCGTCGGGTGGGCGATGAGCATTCTAAGTGATATTTTCTAAAAAGGTAATGCTTAGCCTCTAGCCTCATCAACCGAGAATGACTGAAAATCAGGGGTTATGCAACAAGGCTAAGTGGGTAGCACCCATTAGGGTGAGGTCATCCCTGTCTAGATGTCCCTTTTTATTTCGGCTAGTAGGCGGTTGCTGATCCCAACCGCGGGGTGATCTTACTCGGGATTATCCAGTAAGGGGTAGTCCCAGTCTTGTGTTGCAGGGGATTGGGAGTAATCCTCAGTACATGATCTAGGCCATGTACTGTGACAGGTGGTACCCCAGTGCCTAGTCATTAGTTGGAAATTCATTCTCCCTACGCGCCTGTACGGTTTTGATTGTGCCCAACTATTGCTGAAACGTGAGATGCAAGCATTTCAGCTAGATTCTATTTTACTTTCTATAGACACTATTGTAATATCAGACGGATTTGATAAAAAGTGTTTTGGCTATCGTAAGGTAAAAACCCGAAATGTTTATTTGTGGCATGGTCTTACGAGATGCTTTTGTTTCAAAGGATTTTGAAACTTTAATAATCAATTTGAGTGTGATTTCTCACGCTGGTATTCCAGGCTGACTCTGGTGTTATTTAACTATAATGCTCGGGTCGGACCGAGTATTATAGAGTACAGATTCCGGATGGATTGCTGTAGAACTCAGGAGACGAGTTGGATGGGATACGTACTTTCGTATTTGTGTTAAATATTCCACTGTGTATTCAGATTGTGACGACAGGTTATGATTACTATCCAGTTGTGTGTTATGTATACTCTAATGATGTAATGTATAAATAGATTTGCTTTTGTGTAAAGATTAGTTATTATCTATTATATTTTATTCCGCTGCGTTGGTGAGATTCTGATGTTGTTTTCTATTTTCTTCTTCTACCTCTTCTTCTTTTAACCCTAATGGTTCCTATTCCCGTTCACTTTGAGTTGATATGTTAAAGAATAGTGTCGACTTAAGGGGTACGGGTTTGCAGGTTGTTACAGTGGTATCAGAGCTTAGGTTGGTGATAACCTTGGCTTTGGTGGGAATTACTCATAGAATAGAGTCTGTAATACTCTAAAATGAGTTTGAGTGTAATAATAGATATTAGCGCGTATTTGTTAGTGAATATAAAATTTGTTTTATATTGTGTTAACTTATAGGTTGAGAGTTTATGGATTATGGTCGATGTGTGGGATGTCATGTCATCGATAGGGATTTCTAAATCTTAAACAAGATAAACCGACACCGTATTTTTTTAAATAGGGTAAGTGAAATAATTTTACCCAAATTATTTTTGTATATAATGGAAATAATTTTTCGTAAATTACTATGGCTATATATGGTTGCTTGGTTGTTAGGAAGTGATAATATGAAATTATTATCATTGTTATGAAAAATATAATAAGATATTGAAATTATAACTAAAGCTAAGGAATAAACTCATATACAAAGGAAGTTTGTAAATGTAAACTATAAATGTGATTTATAAATTGAAATAAGATTTCAGAATAATATTTGAATATGAATTGAAAGAATTTAGAACTTGAAATTTTGGGAATGTTTAATTCCTTTGGGTTGAAAATGATTTTCAAAGATTTTGGGGAGGAATAATAGGAATATTATTCGGAAATATTTTGAATTGGATTTGAAATTTGGTGAGACTTGAAATTAATAATATTTGAAAATGTTTTTAAAGAGATAAAAGCATTGAACTCTTTCGGTCGCTGGAAAATAACTTCGGTGATGACTGCAGCATCATCGATGTTCATTTTCAAACCGGATCAATAAAAATCGATTAAAACGGAAAGCCATCTAAAAATAGGCAAGTTGGCTGGAATTGTCAGCTCCAGACGTCTAATGGTTCTCCCAGACGTCTGACCTGAAGTGCGGGAAATTTTATTCCAGATCGCCCAGACGTTTGGGGAATAAACTGAGATGTCTGAGTTGAACATCTGGAATTCTTATTCCGATGGCCCAGACATCTGATCCTTATACCAGACGTCTGAGCTGAAGCTCAGGGCAAAAATCAGCCTAGGCCAGTAATGGCCAAATTGATTCGGAAGCGATCGGACGAGAAACTGAGGTTAGGAATTTATGCCAAGCGACAACCCAGCCCTACAGGCTCTTCAGTACACTTCAAACAATAAGTCCAAACATCCATAGTAGGATTATCATAGATTTTGATTTCAAAATACTAAAAATTGAAAAATTCACCGATCCAATTCAATTCAAAAGAAAATGAACTTGAAATAGGTGTTAGGAATTCATACCTAACAACCATCAAAGATATGATGAATGAGAAGCTTTAAAACAAGGCAAGATCAATCTCTCCTCCACTTAACTTCAAGAACCCTCAATCTACGATGAAATGCAAATATTACCTAAATTAGGTTGTAGAATTTTCAGGAAATTAGAGAGAGATTGAGGTGGAGAAGTAGAAGATGATGCTTACCTAAGCTTCTCTTTGATTTTGGAGCTTGAATCTTGAATTTCTTAGTAATCTAGGGTTTAGGAATTTTAATTTCCTGTTCTTTCCCCCATTTTTCCTTTAGCTTGAGTGCTAGAAAATAATAGAATGAATGAAGAGGAGTTGGAGGAGGAGTTAGGGTATTAGATGAGTTTGTGGGCTGAAACCCAAACCCGAAGCCCAACAGAAAATTAGCAAAATTCTACTCAACGCCAAACATATTGATGTTTATACTCAAAATGGTCGCAAACGCCATTTTGGACTTAATGGAAGTAGTCTGGAGTCCGGATTCGACCATTTACAAATAGTCACATTTTGGACTTTTAAATTCAACTGACGGTGTTATATTTAAATAAATCATTTAAATATATTATCGTAAAAATATGCGGTTTGTTACACAAACCTTTCAAAAGCACTTGGGTTAAATTTAAAACATGTGAAAACCTTTCGAAACCATTTAAAAATATACTCATTCGAAACTTTTGAAAATCGTTTCGGTCGAAACCATTTGGATTTTGCTTTCAAGTAGAGCAAAAGAATCAGAAACCCATTCTAGTTGAAAGCATTTCTTTCAAAATCATTCCTAAGTAAAGAAGTGATGGCGTCGAAACCATCCCTTCAAAAGCATTGAAGAAGTGGTCAAGTTTGAAAAGACAAACAAAGCAAAGAAACCCTTTGGAAAACAATCTAGGTCGAAAGGTAGAAAGAGCAGTCCAGGGTTCCGACCCAGTCGTAAGCATTTATCTAAAAATAGAGGCGCAACCTATTCGAAACCGTTGCTTTAAATCAATTGACCTAATCGAAAGCCAACCCAGTCGAAAGCTATTCTATCGAAAGCAAGCAGACGCATTTTCATTTAAAAGAAAAATATCGCTTCAACCCCTTTGAAACCCTTGGTTTCAACCATATACCTCCCACCTATATCCAATTCACTACATACCAATTACCTGATACCATGCGCATTGGTTTCGATGGAATCGTGGGCGAAGTAAAGAGGTGAAAGCCTGCTGCCGAAGCTTCGAAACAGTAAAAACAATGTAGATTAGTCCTTTTTAAACTATTTCTTTTACCTAATCTGCCTTGTTTGTCAAATTATGATTGGTTGCAAGCTTCTCTTTTCTAAAAATACTTTTAATTTCCAGAATTAATAAATTTAAATGATTTACAAAATACCCCTTCTCCTTTTTATAAATATATAAAACATTTAAGCCTCAAACCTTAAACAGTTTTATATGTCTAGTGAAACACTTAGGAAAATTCTACAAAAAATTTAGAAAATCACTTTTTATATGTTTTTTAACATATATTAATTTCAGACCTAAACCATTAATTATTTAACCATAAATAATTTTTAACCTAAAATAGCATTTTCTTCACTAGAAATTCATATAAAGTCCACATAAATTCTGAAAATTGAAACCCATCACTAAATTGTCATTTTGATCTATTTAAAAATTTCCAATGCATTTGGATGTCATTGGATAGGGTTTTCATGTAACAACACTGTTTTGGAGATTACCTATTTATATTAAATTATAACGGATGTTATAATTTAATACTGTAAATTTAAATATAATTGGAGATTTTAAATTTGTTATTTGGAATGAACAATGAATTTTGTAAATAAAATAGGAGAAATAAAGTTTGGAACTTTATTTTGCTTATTGGAAATAAATATGGGATTAAACATTGATTGGATAAGTATTTGGTTTAAATAAACTGAAATATTGGGTATTTATTAGTTTTGACCAAATAAATTAGTTAGGGATGTATCTCAATGTTAAATTGTCGAAATAAATCTAAATGAATGAAAATTAAGTTTCAAAAACTTTATTTTCATAATTTGAGAAGAAAATGATCAATTGTTGATTTTATTTGAGTTATGCAATAGTGTTGTAAGTTATTGCTTATATTAAAGCTTTTATTGAATTTAAAAATGGGGAAAATTAAGTAAATCTATATTTTATTAATATAAAAGATGAAATATGGTTTAAAAATAGTATTTTGATGATAAGATAAAATTGGAATGATTTATTCTAATTTATTTATCAAGAAAATAATTTTTGTACAAGTTATTGCATTAAAAATGATGTTTTACACTAAAATAGTGTAAATTGTGTAATGTAGTCCAAAATAGGGTTTTATTGTTAAAAATAACTATTTATAGTAAAATAAATTTGATTTTATTACAATAACAATTTTATTTTGTGACGCCGCACCTCTATACTCACGCTAGCCAAGCACACTACGAAGTAATGTCATCAACTAGCACGAAGAATAAGGCTGTTAAGGAGCGACCATCCATATAATTGCTTTGTGCAAGAACCGATATGTCAGATAGTATAACATGCATTTCATTTCAAGAGGAAATCCGACATACCGATACAAACTCAAAGCTACTACACAGCGGCTATGATATCTTCGGAAACAAATATAGAAATAAACATAACACAAATCAGTCACATATATCCATATCACAAAGGCGGAAATAGATATGAATATAACACATGAAAATGTACATGAGAGTAGTGGCCAAAAAGATCCACAATAACACAAAAGAATGGATAAAAGTGCTAGACAAAAGAATATTTACACATCAAGGAGTCTCTATTTCGAATGTATAAAACAAAAACTACTAATCTAAAGTAGTTAGCCAAAAGTCGGATAATAACCCCAGATGAGGAGTCAAGCAGAAGCACCTGTAACATCTCTGTCTGACCCGAGTATTATTTAATAAGAAAATAATAAACCGATCAGTCTAGCTATAATTATCAGATAAAAATGAGATAGAATAATAGATATGACAAATATGTATGATAACAATAATGCCATATTGTGATAAGTATAAAATTGAAAATCAACCAAAGACTAATCAATATCACAAGAATCTTCTCATAGATTCAAAAAGAATATCATATTCTTTATTTTATTCACCAAACCAAATATATTGACATCATATCGATGCCAGTCATAAAACTGGCGAAACACAATTTATAGAAATCATCAGTTAGAAATCCAGAAATCACAAAAAGGGTGAGGCCTATCACAAAATGGGAGCATGATAACTCACCAACACGTGTATCACAAATGAGATGCCATCCCATGGTCGCTAAGCATAGAGTCGGTGCAACGACGTAGTACAATATCGGTACGCCCGAGGAACCAGAAACTCAAATATTTTGGAACAACGACATAGTACAACGGTACGCCCGATGATCCTGATAAGTCGGTACAACAACGTAGTACAAAGGTACGTCCGATGAACCAAACTCCATAAAGAAACATGGGTAGCTAGCCCATAAGAATTGAGTCGAAACTCCAAAGAACTATTAGGTCATTAGCCTATAAAAGAAATGAGACGAAACTCAATAAAACGAGGTACCGTCCCCTACGTGGACAAAGAGATATAGCATATCGCTAGTCTAAATCACAAAAATGATCATCAATGATCAATGAAAAGTGTGAATTGCACTAAGCTAGTAAATAAATGAGTTTAGCTTCATGTCCCATAACCACTAGCTTAACTTAAGTATTTACGAACAAATTGTAGATTTCCACTCGAAAATTTCACAAGAGTTTCAATCGAACGAGTCAAATAATTAACCGACAAAGTGAACGCAAGCGTTTCATACCACTTGTTTTGCTAATTCGTTTAATTGGATTTCTCCAACGAATGAGGTAGAGGTTTATATATACTAATAGATTGAAAAATGGTTTTATAAACGAGCTTTGTATAAAAATAGAGCTGAAATCATCTTTGAGAAAGAGTTTGAATATTTACTACTAGTATAGAAACCTTTGCATTTAACGTGACAAACCATAGAAATGATTGTAAGAACAATCAGTCACCAAAATTTCACGTTCAAAGACATGAATTAAATCCAAGGAATCGATTCCAAATCCATCACAATGGATATACCCAAAAATTCCAAAATAGAAGTCATCAAAGTCGATAATAGATGATAACAACAAATCCGAAAACCATGAATCGATAAAAATTGGAATTTCAAGCAAAATAGGCTAAATAGGCAAAGTAGACTGAATACAAGCAGGTCAGTCGACTGGCACTCTAAGAACAATCAACTAGCCAATGCCTGGAAAAACACTCGTGTTCCAGATCAGTCGATTGGACTCAGAGGGTCAGTCGACTGGTGCCAGTTTTTCAGCATTTCCAGCTTATCTAGCAAACTCAACCAATTCACAACTGGACGAGCAATGGCGCTAGGGGCTTATGCCAATCGACAACCCGGCTCTATAGGCTCTTCGATGCATCACCAAAAACATGTTCAAACAACAAAGCTAGGATTTTTAAGGATTTGACTTAAAAACACCAAAAATTGAAATATTCACCAAATCAATCCAAACCAAAAGCAAATGCACATGAATAAGTGTTAGGAATTCATACCCAACAATCAAAGATAGTTATAGACACAGATGTGAGATAAAAATCTCACCTTTTGCATAAAAACAAGGAAGAATAAGCTATAGAGCAGGCAAGAACAATAACTCTTCAATTCCAACCTAAGAAGCTTGAATCTAAGCTTAAAAGAAAAACATTTCCGATGTTAGGGTTTAGGAATTTCTGAAATTGAAGGTAGAATGAGTTGGAGAAGAAGAGGATGCTTACCAATAGCTTCTTTTTGAATTTGGAGTTAGAGCTTGGATTTGCAATGGAACTAAGGATTAGGAATTCTAATTCTTTTTATCTTCCTCCATTTTTATCTAAAGCTTGAAGGTATTAGGAAATGAAAGTGAAGAGAAGTGGGGGTGGAGCTAGAGTTAATAGTTTAGGCTAACCCAAACCCAAAGTCCAAAGTGCAAAGGTCAAATTTTTAGCTAGCTCCAAACATATTGAAGTTTATACTCAAAAATGTCGCAAACACCATTTTGAACTCAATGGAAGTGGTCCCTATTCCTAATTCGACTGTTTGCAAAAAGTAGCTTTTCGGACTTAAATCCGACTAACGATGCTATATTTAAATATGCAATCGTAAAATATACGGGTTGTTACAGACTCTCCTTCTTAAAGAAATTGCGTCCTCGCAATACTTAAGAAGAAAGATAAAAAGTAACAACCATAAAAGCATATCAACACAAAATATATTTTAAATAAAAAGTTCACCTCAAAGAGGCTGGTTTTCTACCTTGTTCAATTGATCGGGGTCGCCTCATGGGGGAGAGTTAGTCTGGATGTGTTCGCTCGATGAATTCCTTAGATTCCCAAGAACAATCCTTAGGATTTGAGGACCATTGAACTTTCACAAGAGGAACATCTTTATTTCGAAGGCGTCTTACCTCCGAAGCAATGATACGAATAGGATGTTGCTCATAATTCAAATTAGGTGAAACTTCAACTTCTTCCATAAACCGGGCTCAAGAATAGAATCAGAATCTTGAAGGCATTTCCATAGTTGAGAGACGTGAAATGCGTCATGAATAGCAGAAAACTGAGCCGGTAATAAAAGACGTTAAGCCACAGAACCAATACGTTCGGTGATGGGAATTGGACCAATATATCGAGGCGCTAAGTTTCCCGATCGACTGAAACGCACTACACCCTTCATAGGTGAAATACGAATAAACACCAAATCTCCCACAGAAAATTATAATTTCCTTCTTCGGTTATCGGCATAGGATTTTTGCCTACTTTGAGCTTCTTTCATCTTATGACGAATAAGGTCAATCTTTTCTATGGAATCATGAATAAAATCTGGACCTAAAAACAGCTTCTCACCGGCCTCAAGCCAACAAGAAGGAGATCGGCATGGCCTTCCATAGAGTGCCTTAAAAGGCGCCATACCAATACTAGATTAGAAGCTATTATTGTAGGAAAACTCAATAAGAGAAATATGATCTTCCCAACTTCCACCAAAATCAAGAACACATGCACGAAGAAGATCTTCAAGAGTTTGATTCACACGCTCGGTTTGTCCATCGGACTGAGGATGATAAGCGGTGCTAAAATTAAGCTTCGTTCCCAAAGCTTTTTGAAGACTCTTCTAAAACCACTAGTAAACAATGCATCACAATCACTAACAATAGAAATAGGAACTCCATGCAATTTAATTATTTCTTTAATAAAGAGTTTAGCCAAAAGGGGTACGGTCCGATTGGACCGAACGGGAATAAAATGGGCGGATTTTGTAAGTCTATCAACTATCACCAAAAAACTATCATGACCCAAACGAGAATGGGGAAGACCGTCAATAAAATTCATGGAAATTTGGTCCCACTTCCAAATTGGAATGTCCAAAGATTGCAATAACCCACCGGGTCTTTGATGCTCGGCCTTGACAAGTTGGCAAGTCATGCAACGCTTAACAAAGTTACCAATATCAGATTTCATTCTATCCCAATAATAAAGTCGCTTCATATCCGCGTACATTTTACTACTTCCTGGATGAATGGTAAATTTATAACCATGAGAATCTTCTAAAATATCTTTACGAAGATCATTAATATTTGGCACGATAATTCTACCAAATTTTCAAATACCACCAAGAGAATCAATATCAAAGTCTTTCAAACCTTCAATATCAATTTTATCCCTACAATTTTAGCTAAGAAGAGCCAATTTGGGATCTAGCTTTTGAGCTTCAAGAATGCGGTCTAAAAGAGATGGATGAGCCTCAAGGCTATATAAAATAAGAGATGCACATAAATTGAATTCACGATCTCGAATCTCACAAGTGGATAAAGTCTCGAGATCATTCAATTCGGATATCATCATAGAAACAACCGCTTGTTGCTTACGGCTAAATGCGTCGGCAACACGATTTCTCTTTGCGGGAGTATAAACAATATCAAGATCATAAGATGCAAGGAATTCGAGCCAACGTTGTTGACGCAATACTTCAAAGATTTATGATCGGTATAGAGTTCTCTCCCAATAGATAATGCCGCCAAATTCGAAGGGCGAAAACAATAGCCACGAGCTCTAAATCATGAGTGGCATATCTAGTCTCGGCTGGCTTTAATTTCCTAGAAGCATAAGCAATAACGCGTTTTTTTTCATAAGAAAGGCAACCAAACCAACACGACTAGCGTCGGTATAAACAATAAAATCTTGGTTCCCTTCGGGAATCACAAGAATAGGAGCGTCAGAAAGGAGTTCCTTTAATTTCTGAAAAGGAGCTTCACGTTTGTCCGACCAAATGTATTTAACTCCATTCTTCGTCAAGCTAGTAAGAGGCATGGCAATTTTAGAAAAGTCTTTATGAATCGACGATAATAACCCGCCAATCCAAGAAAGCTACGGATTTCCGTAGCACTCTCCAGTCTCTTCCAATTTTGGATCGCTTCAATCTTTGAAGTATCCATGGAAATTTCGAATTCAGAAATGATATGACCAAAAAATTTCACACGAGATTGCCAAAAGTGGCACTTAGGAAATTTTGCTTTCAATTGATTGCTCATAAGAGTTTCCAACACAATCCGAAGATGCTTTTCATGCTCCTCCTCGGTTTTAGAATACACAAGAATATCATCTATAAAGATGAGAACAAATCGATCATGGAATTCTTTGAAAACTCGATTCATAAGGTCAACGAAATAAGCCGGAGCATTCGTTAAACCAAATGGCATAACAAGCCATTCCTAAGATCCATAACGAGTATGGAACAACGTCAAAGGAATGCTATCCTCTGAAATACGAAGCTGATGAAAATCGGGTTCCAAGTCTAACTGTGAAAAGACTCTAGCACCACTAAGTTGATCGAATAGATCATCAATCCGAGGTAAGGGATATATATTCTTGATGGTGAGATCATTAAGCTTACGGTAGTCAACGCAAAGCCTAAGTGTAACATCGGATTTCTTCACAAAAATAGCCGAAGCTCCCCAAGGAGAGAAACATGAGCGAATAAACTGCTTCGTCTCTAATTCGAATAATTGTTTGTGCATCTCCTCATTTTCTTTATTGGACATACGATAAGGAGGATGAGTAATAGGCAAAGCTCCAAGAATTAGATTAATCCTGAACTCAATTGCTCGCTTAGGGGGTAATCCTAAAACGGGCTCAAATATGTCGGGAAATTCACGAACAACGTAAATAAGAGAAATGACATCTTCCTCATCATCATTATCGTCATCATGAGGACTTAAAGAATATGAAGATGCTGCCAAATTGGAATCCGAATCTTTAAGAACAATAGAAATCTGCTTAACAGATTGAGGATGTCGAAGATGAATAGTCCATTCAGGACATAGGATATAGGCTTCATAATGGTTAAGCCAATCCATTCCCAAAATTATTCCGAAGCCTAATAACGCATGGCATGAAAATCGGCTCGAAATGAAAAATCACATAAAATAATCTAGACATCTTTACAAAGCAAACTGAGTGT
Organism: Allium cepa; assembly: GCA_030765085.1. Classification (NCBI taxonomy): domain Eukaryota; kingdom Viridiplantae; phylum Streptophyta; class Magnoliopsida; order Asparagales; family Amaryllidaceae; genus Allium; species Allium cepa. Next base: position 662,394,190 of record CM060934.1, on the reverse strand, counting down.
TGCGGATCCACCGACCAGATTCGCTATTCTCAATGAAGTCATTAAAGCCATAACACTTAAAAAAAAGTATCAACAAGTTCTTTTGATATAAAAGAATGGGACGTGCCCGTATCAAAAAGAACTCGAATAGGTTGATCACGAAATATAATATTGCCATCAAAGATAGAATGAGAAATACCTTGACCACGAGAAGTGTTACTAGGGGCTTGCACAACATTTAGCTTTCCCTCCTTCTTGCCTTGAAGTTTGAGACATGAAGATAGAAGATGACCCGAACTTTTGCAATAATGACAAAAGAGAGGTTTTGGACATCTATTGGCATAAGGGTCCTTAGAACCACAATTGTAGCATTGCCCACTACTAGGGGTAGGAGTCTTTACTACTGAAGCTGCTTGCTTCCCATTCTTGTTGGGATTTGGGTCTTTGAACTTAATAGGCCTTTTTTTGTTGCTGTTGAAGTTCGGTTTGGCACTAACAACTTCAACATCACTCTCTTTATCTGCCTCTTCAAGTTGAAGAGCGATATCAATAAGCTGATCGAAAGCAACTTCCAATTTCAGAAGTAATGGCTTTTTAAGATTCTTATTCAAGCCATAGATGAACCTCTAATTTTTTCTTTAATGGGGTATTTACATACTCGACCCATATTTAGAGAGGGATTTGAAAGATGCGACATAATCTGCCACAGAAGATTCACATTGAACAAGGTCAATAAAACGATGGGCCAAAGTCACTTTTTCAGCTTCCGGCACAAACTTTGATTCGAATCTTTCCCGGAATTGCTCCCAAGTAAGATCCGCTTCAATAATTTCAGAAATAAAAAGCTCATACCAATCTAATGCTCTTTCTTGGAGCATGCTAGAAGCCACTTGGACTCGATGAAGATCAATAGGATTCATGCGAGAAAAGATGCGATCGCATGTTCTAAGCCAAGCTTGGACTTCGATAACGCCCTCAGAACCCCTGAACGGCTTTCCACCCAAATTTGTGTAATCACTGCACAAGCGTGCAAATCCGGATTTTGGTTGAGTAGGCACTGGAATGGGTCAGGCGACCTGAGCATTCTTTACTAGATTTAGAAGTTGTTGTGCAGACATAAATACTCCATCCTGGGGAGAAGCACTAGATTGACCGGCGCTGGGATGGCCAGGTCTAACCATTTCTCTTCTTGAGAAAGAAAGAAAGAAGAAGAAAAAAGGTTATTCACAAAATGAATATCAAACAATAATGATTGATAAAACAACGCATCATAAAAGAAAATAGGATAAGATGGTACGAAGACTCAAATTAAATCCTAAGGCACGACTCCTAAGATGGACTTAGGATGATGATCCTTGTTAAATTATTCTTTATTGTTCCAAAGTTTGGCTCTGATACCAAGCTGTGACACCCCACCTTTATACTCACGCTAGCCAAGGACACTACGGAGTAATGCCATCAACTAGCACGAAGAATAAGGCTGTTGAGGAGCGACCATCCATGTAATTGATTTGTGCGAGCACCGATACGTCAAATAGTATAACATGCATTTCATTTCAAGAGGAAATCCGACATGCCGATACAAACTCAAAGCTACTACACAGTGGCTATGATATCTTTGGAAACAAATATAGAAATAAACATAACACAAATCAGTCGCAGATATCCATATCACAAAGGTGGAAATAGATATGAATATAACACATGAAAGTGTACTTGAGTAGTGGTCAAAAAGATCCATAATAACACAAAAGAATGGATACAAATGCTAGATAAAAGAATATGTATACATCAAGGAGTCTCTATCTCGAATATATAAAACAAAAACTACTAATCTAAAGTAGTTAACCAAAAGTCAGATAATAACCCCCAGATGAGGAGTCAAGCAGAAGCACCTGTAACATCTCGGTCTAACCCGAGCATTATTTAATAAGAAAATAATAAATGGATCAGTCTAGCTATAACTATCAGATAAAAATGAGATAGAATAAGAGATATGACACATACGTATGGTAACAATAATGCCCTATTGTGATAAGTATGCAATTGAAAATCAACCAAAGATTAATCAATATCACAAGAATCTTCTCATAGATTCAAAAAGATTATCATATTCTTTATTTTATTCACCAAACCAAATATATCGACATCATATCGATGCCAATTATAACACTGGCAAAACACAAATTCTAGAAATCATCAATTAGAAATCCAAAAATCACAAAAAGAGGGAGGCCTATCATGGGAGCATGATAACCCACCAACACGTGTATCACAAACGGGATGTTATCCCATAGTCGCTAACCATAGAGCCGGTGCAATGACGTAGTAAAATATCGGTATGCCCAAGGAACCAAAAACTCAAATATTTCGGAATGACGACGTAGTATAATGGTACGCTCGATGATCCAGATAAGTTGGTACAACAACGTGGTACAAAAGTACGTCTGATGAAACGAACTCCATAAAGAAACATGGGTCGCTAGCCCATAAGAATTGAGTTGAAACTCCAAAGAACTATTAGGTCGTTAGCCTATAAAAGAAATGAGACGAAACTCAATAAAACGAGGTACCGTCCCCTACGTGGACAAAGAGATATAGCGTATCGCTAGTCTAAATCACAAAAATGATCATCAATGATCAATGAAAAGTGTGAATTACACTAAGCTAGTAAATAAATGAGTTTACCTTCATGTCCCATAACCACTGGCTTAACTTAAGTATTTACGAACAAATTGTAGATTTCCACTCGAAAATTGTCACAAGAGTTTCAATCGAACAACTCAAAGAATTAACCGACAAAGTGAACGCAAGCGTTTCATACCACTTGTTTTGCTAAGTCGTTTAACTGGATTTCTCCAACGAGTGAGGTAGAGGTTTGTATATACTACTAGATTGGAAACGGTTTTATAAACGAGCTTTATATAAAAATAGAGTTGAAATCATCTTTGAGAAAGAGTTTGAATATTTACTACTAGTATAGAAACGTTTGCATTTAAACGTGACAAACCATATAAATGATTGTAAGAACAATCAATCACCAAAATTTCACGTTCAAAGACATGAATTAAATCCAAGAAATCATTTCCAAATCCATCAAAATGGATATACCCAATTCAAAAATAGAAGTCATCAAAGTCGAAAATAAATGATAACAACAAATCGGAAAACCATGATCGATAAAAATTGGAATTTCAAGCAAAATAGGCTAAATAGGCAAAGTAGACTGAATACAAGCAGGTCAGTTAACTAGCACTCTGAGATCAGTCGACTGGCCAATGCCTGGAAAAACTCTCGGGTTCCAGGTCAGTCGACTGGACTCAGAGGGCCAATCGACTGGTGCCAGTTTTCCAGCATTTCCAGCCTATCTAAATGAAGAGCGAACTCAACCAATTCACGACCGGACAAGCAATGGCGCTAGGGGTTTATGTTAATCGACAATCCAGCCTTATAGGCTCTTCGATGCATCACCAAAAACATGTTCAAACAACAAGGCTAGGATTTTTAAGGATTTGACTTCAAAACAACAAAAATTGAAATATTCACCAAATCAATCCAAACCAAAAGCAAATGCACATGAATAAGTGTTAGGAATTCATACCTAACAATCAAAGATTGTTATAGACATAGATGTGAGATAAAAATCTCACCTTTTGCACAAAAACAAAGAAGAAGAAGCTATAGAGCAAGGCAAGAACAATCACTTTTCAATTCCAACCCAAGAAGCTTGAATCTAAGCTTAAAAGAAAAACATTTCTTATGTTAGGGTTTAGGAATTTCTGAAATTGAAGGTAGAATGAGTTGGAGAAGAAGAAGAGGATGCTTACCAATAACTTCTCGTTGAATTTGGAGTTAAAGCTTGGATTTGCAATGGAACTAGGGCTTAGGAATTCTAATTCGTTTTATCTTCCCCCATTTTTATCTAAAGCTTGAAGGTATTAGGAAATGAAAGTGAAGAGAAGTGGGGGTGGAGCTAGAGTTAATAGTTTAGGCTAACCCAACCCAAAGTCCAAAGTGCAAAGGTCAAATTTTGAGCTAGCTCCAAACATATCGAAGTTTATACTCAAAAAGGTCGCAAACACCATTTTGAACTCAATGAAAGTGGTCCCGAGTCCTAATTCGACTATTTGCAAAAAGTAGTTTTTCGGACTTAAATCGGACTAACGATGCCATATTTAAATAAAATATTTGAATACACAATCGTAAAATATGCGAGTTGTTACATATTTCATAACAATTAGATGTATACATTTTTGTTTGGTTTTTAAAATAAAGTAAAGCATGTATATGTTGATAATATAAGATAAAAATATACATTACTTATATTTTCTCTAAGCATTTTGGTTTTGTGCTTAATAGGGATAGAAATGGGATCCAAAGCCAATTATCTAGAGGTTTCTGGTCAGAAAAGAAACACAATATGTTGTTTCTTCTTCTTTCTCAAAAACTTAAAGCATACGGTAAAAAAAAGAAATCTTCATGGCCTTCTTCAATTAAAACCAATCTTTAATCAATTTGCTGCTAATTCAAGAAGCTAATTCATAAAAATAAGAATATAGAAAGGTAATCAAATCCAATACTATATAAATTTCATCAAAAGTTTTGATTTAGGTGTGAATTTGCTGTAGCTTGTTCTATTCCTCTTGCATGGTCTTCTTTCAACAAATACAGATTCCCAGAGCTCATTTTCATCGTCAAAGATCATTGCTTGCACCTAAATTCTTTGCTAAATCATTAGGTGAGTATCAATCTCACAATAGCTAGCCTATGCAATGCCAAAAATTGCAAATTGAATCAGAAATTTGTAAAAAAAATTCGTTTTTGAACTATTTTAAATTTTCAATAAACTGTCTTGAGTTGCAACTTTGTGCAGTCGTATCTCTCTGTTCCAGCAACGAAATACTGACAGATTTTTTTTATATGTAGACCATCTTTCGTAGATTAAATATGCCAATTTTTAGGTCATTTAGACCTATATAGCTTACAGAAACATGCTGCCAAACTTTGATTCGGAGCATGTTTTTGCCCAGATTTTTACAGTGAAACCACTGCCTTAGTCCAAATTTGAGACAACATATCTTTTTCATGCTTTGTTTAAATTGCATGATTCTCGATGCAGATTAAATTTTTGTTGTTGGTCTTTATGCAAGCCAAATTTTAGGTTATTTTGACCTATATAGCTTATAGAAACATGCTGCCGAACTTTGACTCGGAGCATGTTTTTGCCCAGATTTTTACAGTGAAAACACTATCTGGGTTCAAGTTTGAGACATCATATCTTTTTCATACTTTGTCTAAATTGTATACTTCTTAGTGCAGTTTAAATTCTTGTTGTTTATCTTTATGCACGTTAAATTTCAGGTTATTTCAACCTATATAGCATATAGAAATATGCTGCCGAACTTTGATTTGGGGCATGTCTTTATCCAGATTTTTACAGTGAAAACACTTTCTGGGTTCAACTTTGGAACATCGTAACTTTTTCATACTTGGCATAAATTTTTTGATTCTTTTTTCAGTTTAAAGTATAATTGTTGAGCTTTATGCATATTAAATTTCAGTTCATTCCGACCTCTGTAGCCTATAGAAACGTGTTGTCAAACTTTGAATTGGAGCATGTTTTGCTCCAGTCATTGATGGTGAAATCTGGCTGCAAATCCAACTTTGAGAGATCATATCTCTCTTGTTTCTTGTCTGATTGTATCCATTCTTTTTTAATTTAAATTAGATTTGTTGAAATCTATACCTGCAAAATTTCAAGGCTTTTAAACCTTTTTAACTTGATGAAAATTTGCTTGGAACTTTGAATCAGAGCATGTTTTGCTCTAGTTGAACATTTAAATTGTCTTGCCTAATTTTTTTTTCGATGATGTTTTTTTATCGGCTTACTCCTAAGATGGAAGAGCCAATATTACCACTTATCCTTATTTTGGATCGGTGAGTTTTAGGTGTAACAACCATGTATTTTATGATTATTTTAATTGTATATTTTGATTTCTTTAATTGAAATTCCTGATTTAAAAACTTTATTTTATTTATTAAAATGGATTTTTGTTATTTTAAATATAAATTTTGATTTTTATACGAATTATAATTCCAAACATAAATAAATAGAATATTTTCCAAAAATATGAATTTTGGTAAATATGATCAAACTTTGACTTGTAAATTTAAATTTAAAATTTTGAATTTTTGAATTTTATCTTTTATTATGAAAATAAATTAAATTTTAAGTATACTATTTTTCGTTTCGTTGAAATCCGATTTATATTGTGAAAGTTATGCTTTTTACAATATTGTGTGTAAATTGTTTTATTTAACAATATTGTTTATTTTAATTTATATAAATAATATTTTTGTTGTCATATAATGTTCTAACTTGTGTATATGTAATATGACATGTTATGTATAGTTTTTATTTTTAAAACATTTTTAAAAGTGTTGTTATAATTTTAAAACGTTCATTGTATATTGTTTATATTTTTAAATTCTAGTTTCAATTATTAAGCTATTTTCTTCATTTATTTTTATTTTTCATTAAAATATTTATATATTTTCTTTTTCACTTTATGTTTTAGCTTTTTATTTTTATTTTTATTTAATGAATTGTATTTAGTTTATTTTAGTTTAAAAGAAATGGAAATACAAAGAGACTTAGACCTTTCATTTTCCATTGACTTTTCATTTCACCGTTGCCTTTTCATTTCTTTCTTTTGTCTTTTCATTGATTGGCCGTGCATTTTTCTGATTATCCATGTATTCTTCTTCATTATTTCACGCGAAAATATTCTCTTCCCATCAAAAACTCACGGCAAGAAAATAAAACATGGCAATGGCTTCTTCCCTTTCTCTTCTTCCTTTTATTGTTATTTTGCCTTTGATCCTCTTCAACTTTGCTCGGCCACAACCCTTTCACCACCGCATCACCATCACCTCCTCCATCTACAGCAGCACCTCCTCCTCCTCCACTAACCATGACCTGGCCGTGCATCCTTATGAAGCCATCACCATAACTTTATGCAAAAACTCCAACAAATTTGCTTAACCAAGCCAAAATTTGCACCACCCCTCCACACTTCGGCCACCCCTCTAGCCACCACCACCATCAGCTATACCCCCTCTAGCCGCATCTCCAGCCACCACCTGACATGTCTAGACCTGTACCAGCCTGGGCCGAGCCCATATGATGGCATAGCCGAGCCTACATGTGACCAAACCCACTCCTTTGGCCTTGGCCCTATGACTGCTTCATGTTGCAACTTCTACATCTTCTTCTCCACTTCTAGCCATGCCATATGACCTAAACCCAAGTTATAACACATCATGGCTGAGCATATGGTCCCCTTGGTTGATCCCTTGAATGGCTAAAGAAAGGTCAAATTATTTTGTCCTTTGTTAATTCCAATTTCCAATTGTTTTTATATTGTTTTGGTTGAATGTTCATATGTGTATTGTTTTGTTTAATTGGTTGTTTACAAGATAATATTTTGGCTCTCTCCATCCATTTGAATCAAAGTCGTGCTATGTCATGCCATATCGTGCTTTATGGAATTCATTTGTGTAGTTTGAATTGCTATCTCCAACGTAAAAAAAGGTGAGTAATCACGCTTGACATTCATACTTATATAACTGTGAATTGATAGCAAGTGAATATGTAGAAATATTATATCACGTTATACCTGCCTGTGATATGAATCATATGATGTTCACCCTGTTTGTAAACTTGTCACATCATTTGTTACTGCCATATGCTGTTATACTGTTTATTTATATCTGTTTATCACACTGCAAGTTCCTTGTAGAATAGAATCACTATGGATTGAAATGATACATACCCGAATGGACTTTAGAATAGGGAAAAATCATTATGGCCTGAAATGATAGGCCTGAGTGATGTTTATTTATTTTATTTAACTTAGGATTGTGGGTTTGAAATGATAGAAGCCGGATTTTCTTTGTAAATTACGGTTTGAAATGATATATTATCCGTACCACTTGACCTAGGTTAGAAAATATTATACAGACCCGTGGTTATTATATATATATTTTTGTGGAAATTATTAGGTATTTTAAAGATGTAAATATTATGATATTTTGATTTAAATTGAATTAAAAAATATTTTTATAATGTATTAGTGATTTTCTATAAGTTAAATATGTTAAATAAATGTATGGTTAAGTTGAAATTTTAAATATAAATTAATTTAGAAATTTGTGATTTTGTTTAAAATAGAGTTTATGTCAAGTAAATAAAATATGATAATATGATTTAAATTGAATTTAAAATGACTTAATAAAGTGTTATTTGGTTTTTCTATGAATTAAAATGGTTAAATAAATGAATACTTAAAAGTGTAATTTGAAATATAACTTGATTTGCAAATGTGAAATTTGGTTTAAAAATAAAAGTTAAGTTAAGAAAATAAAATGGAAAATTAAGTTTATATTTTGAAACGATTATTAAACTTAATTGTTAAGTTAATATTTTTAAAATGTAAAGAATAGAAAATTGTATGCTTGAAATTAATAAGTGAATTATTAAGAATTTGATTTTTATGTATAAAATTTTACTTTAAAAATAATAAGTTAAAGGGTACTTTAATGAACATTTTTGAGTGTAAAAATATGAAATTTTATAAGTTAAAATGGTTTAAATTAAAATTTAATTATTGCTGAAATTGTATTAAAAAGATGGAAATTGAATTAACACCACTTCAAAAATGCTATCATTTCTGAAGTTAACTTAAAATCTGTTGTAAAGGATACTACAGCACTTTGTAAGTGATGTGGTTGATGTAAATGAAATAAAAGGCCAAATTTAACAAAGGGCTATTGCAGCACTTGGTAAGTGTTGTAGTTGAAGAAACTAAACTAAAATGTAAAACTAATAAATGGGCTATTGTAGCACTTGTTAAGTGCTGAAGTTGGCTGAAATGAGAAATTTTAAATATAAACTGAACTATTACAGCAGCTTTAAAATGCTGTTTTTTCTGAATTGAATTGTTTTCAAATATAACTTACCGTAGCATTTTCTAAGTGCTGCGAAAGCTGAAATTTCACTGTTTTAATGTTTTTAACTGAATAAATGAACTTTGAAAAAGCTTAAAATTTGGGAATTGAATATTTGATTTAAGTATAATAACTTCACTTTTAAAATGGTTTAAATGGAGTATTTTGATTTGAAATTTAAACTATTTTTGAAATGTGATTGGAATGGTATTTAATAAAATAAAATGAATGATATTTTGAAAGGATGTGATATTTGAATTTTGAAATGGTTTGTTGGAAAACTGAATTGAATTGACACTGATGATTTAAATTGAATTAAATTGAAAATTTGAAAATTTGGGTTTAAATGAATAAATTTGTAAAATGTAAAGAATTAAAGGAATGTACCATGATTTCAAATATATGATTTTGAAATGTATGATTTTCAAAGTGTAATGATTTCAAGTATTTTGGTTTCGAAAAAGTTATAATTTTGAAAGTATTATGATTTTGAAAGATGAATATACTTTTGAAAGGTGAAATGATAAGCTATTTGATTTGAATATAGTTTTGAGATAAAATGGTTTTGGTTTTGAAATATAATACTATTTTTGAAATGTACAACCACCGGTTATAATAACGATTGGTTGTTAAAGAGACCGGGACCGGATATGGACATACTCTCTATCGATATCGAAAACTATTTTAACAACTGTGTACTCAGTGGAGATTCCAGGATGAAGTAGGATGGTGGCGATGATCCTATTGAGGTATGAACGTGGACCCGACTCCCGTGAGTTGGCGTAAGGTGGCTAAAACAGGAGCGATCAACGGGGCAAGTGAGGTAGCTCCTCCTATCGGACGCACTTCTTCGATTCTATACTCTTTCTTGTGGTTGTTTTTGATGGCCATCCTCCGATTTTGATTTGGGAGTGTGTTCCGAGGTGGGCGGTAGTGGCTGCTATGCGTTACCACCAGCCCGGGAGCGTAATTGGTATATCTACCCTGGCATTGCCTAGTTGTGCTGTGTCACCTACCATAGCGAGCCTTACTACGAGTTTGTTCTTCCCCCGTAGCCCATGGAGTATTTAGGGTAGCCTCCTGATTTGGAGGTACGCTGATACTGGATGGACTATTGGGACTATTACGTGTTGGGGGCTATATGGGTAACCCTTCGATGCTATTTTAAAGTAAGTTTATTTTACTATAGACATTATTATAATAGCGCAATATTACTATATAGTAAATAGTTTAACGGATTCTTAGAGGATGGGCGGTCCCAAGCATCCTTTAAGTTGTTTGTACTTTATTACAGTTCACTTGGGTTGGTTTACATTGTATAAGTATGTATGTCCTGACTCGAGTGTTTTGTGTTTTGCTTTATGTTCGGGTCAGCCTGAGTATTCACAGCTTAGCTTTGAATTTCTTTTTCTGGAGCTAGGAATCGCTGGAGATTCTGCTTATCTAGTTATCTATCTATTTCAGTTTTAGTTGTTCTATTTCAGCTCTTGTATTAGTGGACTTCTATATATTTGGAATTTCTATTGTATTTGTTTTCAGACTGATATTATGTATTTGTTTTGAGACTTTGTTATAGTAGCTTCATGAACTACTATGGTATTTTAATTTCCGCTGCGAGTTATTCTGATATTTTTTTCCGTGTCTGTGATTCTGTTAATGATTTTATTTGCTCCAATTTTATTACAATGCGGTATTTTGAGCAATTCAAGTCGGACATGTGCGGATGCGAATGACTGAAAATAACGAATTGTTACAGTTAATGTCAGAGCTTTGGTTTTAGGCCAACCATATCCTGCGGAGCAAAAACTCATTAGAGATAGGGTAGAAATACCCTAGAATGAGTGTAATCAACCTCCGAATCATTTTCTTTGTTAGAGAATGTATTTTCAAAGTATAAACTGATTTTTAAAATGATTTTTCAAAGTATTTTTCAATGATTATTTTGATATAAAATTTTCTTGTTTTTAAGGAATTTTTTTCTAAACTTCCTTCCTTTTGTATCTACCTTGTTAGTATTTTCTTTCATTAGGATATTCATCCAAGTGAATTTATCTATCTTCAGCCTGGTCATTTCAGTAAGGCTTTCCCTTCTGTTGGGTAGGGAAATCCTTTTGAGCCTTTCGGTATATTTGTTGTCACCTCTGCAACTTCTCCAACTCTGACCAAGGTACTCTTTGAGGCACCTTTTCTTTATTTCTGTTTCTTGTTCATTTGATACTGGAGCTTTCCATAGTTTTATTTCTGTTGATTTTTTTGATAAGTTTGAGCATCTCCTTTCTCTTGAATATGCTTCTTTCCTTTATGTGTTTCAAATCCAATTGAGACCCCACAAACCTTAACCGGATTTGTAAACAAGTGAAACTTCTCTATTTTAATCAACGCTTTAATGGTGATTTCTTTGTTCTTGGCTTCGATCTATTTCTTGGAACAAATTGGTTTGGTGGGTATGATGCCCATATTTCTTGCAAGCCCAGTCTGTTTATCTTGTTGATGATCAAGGGAATCCCTTGATTATTCAGTGTCGCATGTCTTAGGATTTTGCTGGCAATTTTATTTATTCTCTGGATTCTTCTCCTACCGATCTTCATTCGATCCGTATGGTCAGACTCTATCCCGATTATTTGGTGAAGTCATTGCTTTATCTCCTAAGCAGGAAATTGATTTCCGTATCGATCTTTTTCCTGGAGCTCGACCTATAGTTCTTCTTCCTAGAAGAATGTCATTTCGCGAGAAGGTTGAGTTGGGAAAGCAAATTTAGGACTTGTTCTCCAAAGGTCTGTTCAGACCTAGCCATTCAGTATGGAGAGCAATCGGTGGTTTTCATCACTAAGTCCAATGGTTCTTTGAGGATGTGTGTTGATTATAGAGACCTGAACAAGCTCAGTATGAAAAAAGGATATCCAATGCCTCGTATCAATGATTGTTTGATCAGCTTTTGGTGCCTCTTTTTTCTCTCAGCTTGATCTTGCCTCAGGTTTCCACCAGCTCAGTGTTGCCGAGGAAAGTATTTCCCAAGAATACTTTCCGTACCGAGAATGGGTTCTATGAATGGTTAGTCATGACTTTTGGGTTGATTAATGATCCTGCTTTCTTCGTTGATTTGATAAATCGTGTTTTTCATACTGTGCTTAATAAATTTGTTCTAGTCTTTGTTGATTATATCCTTGTCTTCTCTAAGACCAAGAAAGAACATGAGTTGCACTTGAAATGTGTTCTGGGAATTCTTCGAAATCATCAACTGAAGGCTAAGTTTTCTAAATGCCATTTCTGGAAAGATGAAGTCCAATTCCTTGGACATATTGTTTCTAGCAATAGGTTTCTGTTGATCCAGTCAAGATCACCGCGACTAATGTAGTCTTCCTTTCTTTCTCCTTTTTTCATTTTAATTATTCTATCTTTTCTATCATTCTTATTTCTCCCTATTCTATTGCAGGATTGGGAAACTCCTAAGACTCCTTCTGAGATTCGTAGTTTTCTGAGCCTTGTCGGTTATTACCGGAGATTCATTGAGAATTTTGCTCGGATTGCTGCATCTCTCATTGCTTTGACTCATAAGTATGCTTAGTTTATCTGGGTTATTGTGGATAGACTGACCAAGTCTGCTCATTTCATTTCGGTCAAGTCTACCCGTTCTGCTTCTAGCTTGTCTGAGATCCACACGAGTGAGATTGTTCGTCTCCATGGTGTTCCTCTTAGTATTGTACTCATCTGAATCTGAGCACTGCTTAACATCCACAGACCGACGGTCAAACGGGAAGAGTGAATCAGATTTCTCGAAGATTTTCTTCGTGCTTGTACACTTACCTATAACAATAGTTATCAGGTATAATTTCAATCTCCTTATCATCTTGTCTTAATCCTATTTCATTCTATCTTTTTCTGTGTTTTTCCGTACCTCATTCCTTTTCGGGGACGAAAAGTTTTAAGTGGGGGAGAATGTAACAACCCTATATTTTATGGCTATTTTAATTGTATATTTTGATTTCTTTAATTGAAATTCCTGATTTAAAAACTTTATTTTATTTATTAAAATGAATAATTTTTGCTATTTCAAATATAAATTTTGATTTTTATGTGGATTATAACTCCAAACATAAATAAATAGAATATTTTCCAAAAATGTGAATTTTGGTCAATATGGTCAAACTTTGACTTTTAAATTTAAAATTTAAATATTTTAGTTTTTTAATTTTATCTTTTATTATGAAAATAAATTAAATTTTAACTATACTGCTTTTCGTTTCATTGAAATCCGATTTATATTGTGAAAATTATGTTTTTTCAATATTGTATGTAAATTGTTTTATTTAACAACATTGTTTATTTTAATTTATATAAATAATATTTTTGTTGTCATATAACATTCTAACTTGTATATATATGTGTAATATGATATGTTATGTATATATTTTATTTTTAAAACATTTTTAAAAGTTTTGTTACAATTTTCAAATGTTCATTGTATATTGTTTATATTTTTAAATTCTAGTTTCAATTATTAAGCTATTTTCTTTATTTATTTTTATTTTTCCTTAAAATATTTATTTATTTTCTTTTTCACTTTATTTTGTTCAGCCTTTTATTTTTATTTAGTGAATTGTAATTAGTTTATTTTAATTTAAAAGAAATGGAAATACAAAGAGCTTAGACCTTTCATTTTCCATTGACTTTTCATTTCACCATTGCCTTTTCATTTCTTCCTTTTGCCTTTTCATTGATTGGCGGTGCATATTTATGATTAGCTGTGTATTATTTTTCAATTTTTCACGTGAAAATATTTTCTTCCCATCAAAAACTCACGGAAAGAGAAAAAACATGGCAATGGCTTCTTCCCTTTCTCTCCTTTTCTCTTCTTCTTTTCATTGTTATTTTGCCTTTGCTCCTCTTCAACTTTGCTCGGCCACTACCCTTTCACCACCACATCACCATCACCTCCTCCATCTATAGCAGCACCTCCTCCTCCTCCACTAACCATGTCCTAGCCATGCATCCTTATGAAGCCATCACCACAACTTTATGCAAAAACTCCAACAAATTTGCCTAGCCAAGCCAATATTTGCATCACCCCTCCATACATCACTTCGGCCACCCCTCTAGCCACCACCACGAGCTACACCCTATCTAGCCGCATCTCCAGCCACTACCTGACATGTCCAGACCTATACTAGCCTGGGCCGAGCCCATATGATGGCATAGCCGAGCCTATATTTGGCCAAACCCACTCCTTTGGCCTTGACCCTATGGCTGCTTAATGTTGCAACTTCTACATCTTCATCTCCACTTCTAGCCATGCCATGTTGCCTAAACCCGAGTTATAACACATCATGGCTAAGCATATGGTCCCCTTGGTCGAGCTCTTAAATGGGTAAAGAAAGGTCAAATTATTTTGTCCTTGGTTTATTTCAATTTCCAATTGTTTCTATATTGTTTTGGTTGAATATTCATATGTATATTGTTTTGTTTATTTGGTTGTTTACAAGATAATATTTTGGTTCTCTACATCCATTTGAATCAAAGTCGTGCCGTGTCGTGCCATATCGTGCTTTTTGGAATTCATTTGTGTAGTTTGAATTGCTATCTCCAGCATGAAAAAGATGAGTAATCACGCTTGACATTCATACTTATATAACTGTGAATTGATAGCAAGTGAATCCGTAAAAATATTATATTATGTTATACCTTCCTGCGATATGAATCATATGATGTTCACCCTGTTTATAAACCTGTCACATCATCTGTTACTGCCATATGTTGTCATACTGTTTATTTATATATGTTTATCACACTGCAAATATCCTGTAGAATAGAATCACTATGGGTTGAAATGATACATACCTGAATGGACTTTAGAATAGGGAAAAATCGTTATGGGCTGAAATGATATGCCTGAATGATTTTTATTTATTTTATTTAACTTGGGATTGCGGATTTGAAATGATAGAACCCGGATTTTCTTTGTAAATTACGGATTGAAATGATATATTATCCATATCACTTGACCTAGGTTAGAAAATATTATACAGACCCGTGGATATTTTATATATATTTTTATGGAAATTTTTTACATATTTTAAAAATGTAAATATTATGATATTTTAATTTAAATTGAATAAAAAATGATTTTTATAATGTATTAGTGATTTTCTATAAGTTAAATATGTTAAATAAATGTATGGTTAAGTTGAAATTTTAAATATAAGTTAATTTAGAAATTTGTGATTTTGTTTAAAATGGAGTTTAAGTTAAGTAAATAAAATATGATAATTTGATTTCAATTGGATTTAAAATGACTTAATAAAGTGTTATTGGTTTTTCTATGAATTAAAATGGTTAAATAAATGAATACTTAAAAGTGTAATTTGAAATATAACTTGATTTGGAAATGTGAAATTTGGTTTAAAAATAAAAGTTAAGTTAAGAAAATAAAATGGAAAATTAAGTTTATATTTTGAAATGATTATTAAACAAAAAATTTAAGTTAATACTTTTAAAATGTAAAGAAGAGAAAATTGTATGCTTGAAAGTAATAAGTGAATTATTAAGAATTTGATTTTTATATATAAAATTTTACTTTAAAAATCATAAGTTAAAGGGTACTTTAATGAACATTTTTGAGTGTGAAAATATGAAATTTTATAAGTTAAAATGGTTTAAATTAAAATTTAGTTATTGCTGAAATTGTATTGAAAAGCTGGAAATTGAATTAGTAGCACTTTAGAATAATCATTTCTGAAGTTAACTTAAAATCTGTTATAAAGGATACTACAGCACTTTGGAAGTGCCGTGGTTGATGCAAATGAACTAAAAGACTAAATTTAACTAAGGGCTATTGCAGCACTTGGTAAGTGCTGTAGTTGCAGAAACTAAACTAAAATGTAAAACTAATAAATGGGCTACTGTAGCACTTGTTAAGTGCTACAGTTGGCTGAAATGAGAAACTTTAAATATAAACTGAACTATTATAGCAGTTTTAAAATGCTGTCTTTTCTGAATTGAATTGTTTTCAAATATAACTTACCGCAGCATTTTCTAAGTGCTGCGAAAGCTGAAATTTCACTGTTTTAATGTTTTTAACTGAATAAATGAACTCTGAAAAGGCTTAAAATTTAGGAATTGAATATTTTATTTATAAGTATAATAACTTCACTTTTAAAATGGTTTAAATGGAGTATTTTGATTTGAAATTTAAACTATTTTTGAAATGTGATTTGGAATGGTATTTAATAAAATAAAATAAAATAAATGATATTTTGAAAGCATATGATATTTGAATTTGGAAATGGTTTGTTTGGGAAACTGAATTGAATTGATACTGATGGTTTGAATTGAATTAATTTGGAAATTTGAAAATTTAGGTTTAACTGGATAAATTTGTAAAATGTAAAGAATTAAAGGAATGTACCATGATTCAAATATATGATTTTGAAACGTTATGATTTTCAAAGTGTAAAGATATCAAGTATTTTGGTTTCGAAAAAGTTATAATTTTGAAAGTATTATGATTTTGAAAGATGAATATATTTTTGAAAGGTGAAATGATAAACTATTTTAATTGAATGTAGTTTTGAGACAGAATGGTTTTGGTTTTGAAATATAATACTATTTTTGAAATGTATAACCATCGGCTATAATAACGATTGGTTGTTAAAGAGACCGGGATCGGATATGTGCATACTCTCTATCGATACCGAAAACTACTTTAACAATTGCATACGCGGTGGAGATTCAAGAATGAAGTAGGATGGTGGCGACGATCCTATTGAGGTATGAAAGTGGACTCGACTCCCGTAAGTTGGCATAAGGTGGCTAAAACAGGAGCGATCGATGGGCCAAGTGAGGTAGCTCCTCCTATCGGACGCACTTCTTCAATTTTATACTCTTTCTTGTGGGTTTTTTTGATGACCAACCTCCAATTTTGATTTGGGAGTGTGTTCCGAGGTGGGCAGTAGTGGCTGTTATGCGTTACCACCAGCCTGGAAGCATAATTGGTATATCTACCCTGGCATTGCCTAGTTGTGTCATGTCACCTACCATAGCGAGCCTTACTACGAGTTTGTTTTTCTCCCGTAGCCCATGGAGTATTTAGAGTAGCCTCCCGATCTAGTGGTACGCTAATATTGTATGGACTATTGGGACTATTACGTGTTGGGTGCTATATGGGTAACCCTTCAATGCTATTTTAAAGTAAGTTTATTTTACTATAGACATTATTATAATAGCGCAATATTTCTACATAGAAAATAGTTTAACAGATCCTTAGAGGATGGACGGTCCTAAGCATCCTTTAAGTTACTTGTACTTTATTACAGTTCACTAGAGTTGGTTTACATTGTATAAGTATGTATGTCCTAACTCGAGTGTTTTGTGTTTTGCTTTACGCTCGGGTCGGCCTGAGTATTCACAGCATAGCTTTGGATTTCTTTTTCTGAAGCTAGGAATCGCTGGAGATTCTGCTTATCTAGTTATCTATCTATTTCGGTTTCAGTTGTTTTATTTCCGCTCTTGTATTAGTGGACTTCTATATATTTGTAATTTCTATTGTATTTGTTTTCAGACTAATATTATGTATTTGTTTTGAGACTTTGTTATAGTAGCTTCATGAACTACTATAGTATTTTAATTTTCGCTGCGAGTTATTCTGATATTTTTTCCATGTCTGTGATTCTGTGAATGATTTTATTTGCTTAAAATTTTATTACAATGCGGTATTTTGAGCAATTCAAGTCCTATATGTGCGGATGCGAATGACTGAAAATATCGGGTTGTTACATTAGGGGATTTTCGTATGATGATTTTATGAATAATTTCATTAAATTTTTGTCGTTTCTTTGCAAATTCATTCTTAGCCATTTTTGGAAGATTCTTTTTTTTAGCTTTCGAAATAAATATTTTACAATATTTATAATTAATATAAAGCTATTAGAATTATACATTATCTATAATAAAAGAATTTCAAAAGTTATTTTCCAAACAATTTCACAAATAGTTTTAAAAGCTTGTTCTCTATAATAAATTATTTTCTATATAACAATACATATTTTTGCACTTTTCGAACGTACGAGAAAGAGAATTAAACGATTTAGTAAAACATGTGGTATGGGACACATGAGTTTACTTTTTTGGTTAATTACGGACTTATACGATCGAAACCTCTTATGTATATTGTTTTGAGTTGATAATTGAGATTTATAATTCTTATTATAGGAATTATCTGAATTAGCCAATATTTGGCGAATTGAGAGGTTCGAGATCTCCTTTTATAGGGATAATAATCATGAGAACCACTTATATATATGTTGCTTTGCTCGCCGATGAGACGAGACGAGTCTTGAGATGAGATTTCCCTTTTTAGGAATTATGGGTTATGAGAAACCATTATGAGATTAATTTGCACTTGTCGATGATACACGGCAAGATATATGAGTATTATGAGATTTCTGAGGTTTGTGATTTTATTTTTGTGATGTGGAGTAAAATAGCGGTTAGTAAACAGTTTAGTGCGAACGTGTGGTATGGGATGCACGTTAACACTTATCGGGTTTCTTTCCGAGAGTTTGTGACACATCCACGAGTATGCCAGTGCTATAAACCTTCGGTTCATCTAAGTTGTATGACTTCAGTCACCACGAGTTATGTGACATCGATCACCACGAGTGTGACCTTCGGGTCCACGAGTTAGGTACCTAAATTATAAATAGCACTGGACAAGAGTTTAGCACGTGCAGCATTGCTTCAGCTTTGCAATCAGCTGGCCAATCCAGGGTTTTCTGAGTTTTATACGATTTCACCATTTTGAGATATTTTTGTTACATTGATAGCCTAGTGCTACATGAGATGTTATATAGGGTGATTTCGCTTTTATGATATTTGAACTTATCCTGAGTTCTATAAGATTCATATTGGAATTTCGATGAGTTTCTCTCATGACTTTTGTATGATTCCTTGCATTTGAGTTGAATGCCATTAAGTATGGATTTCTTATGGTGAATTAAACCTATTCATGCGACAACCCTTTGTGAACATATACCATGCATTGAGATTATACTATACTTGTATCCTTCCTTTATAATTAAAGGAAGAATTCCCTTAAGCGGTTATATTCCTCTTATCTTATACTAATATCAAGTTCTGGCTAACCTGAACCATGTATTTATTACTAGGGTCAGACTGAGCTGTAGGTTAGGTAGTTGGACTCTTAGCTTGCTTTACCTTTTGGACTTCACGATCGACTTGGGATATGGCATATTTTTTGTGTAGTTGTCTTTATGTTGGGAACTTGTGATGTATATATTCTTTTGTGGGGAATGTATGTATATATTGTGGTTATATACCACTAGTGGCATGTTGTGTTACATTTGATGTATGTATTCATATGTATCGTTTCTACGTTGTTGTTCTGTGACTTGTAATTGATATAGTTATTATGTTTTTCTTAAATCGATCATGTAGCCACCATGGTAGTGTATTAGATAGGAATTAAGTATGTCGAATACTCGAGACGAATTGAAAAAAAAAGGAGTATAAATATCGACATACTTAGCTCTTATCTAATGCAAGACTATGATGGTCGCCCTCAACCAGCCATATTCTCCACATTAGCAATCAGAATTACTATGTAATTCTCTTTATTAATGTGGGGCATCACATTTGTCATAAAATCTATATAAACAACCATAAATCATCAACAAGTATATATAATCATTCCATCATTAAAAACATAGCAAATCATTACAAATAAGCTCGGATTCAACTTAAAACCGAAAACAATAAGAAATTTGAGATGTAGTCATTATTCACCTTAGCTTTAGATATTGAGGAGCTTGAGATTTGAATGGTTTGATTTAGCTTCTGCCTTAGTTTTTCTTAATCTTCTTTCACTTTCTCTTGTTAATGGTGGCCGACCTCAAGCACGAAAATTTTAATGAATGAAAAATGAACGTGTATCGGATACACAGCCAAGGGTTTAGGGTATAAGAATTGCCTCTTTCCTATTTTACCCTTCCTCTATTTCATTTTAACTTTTCTTTTATTTCATTATTTTAATGGCATGGATACCCCTTAATTAAATCAAATCTCAATCCCTCAATTAACACATTATTTTATTCTAATTGGCTAATTAAATATCCTAATTAATGTTACTAAAAATATGGGGTGTTACACCTAGCTCAACATTTAAGTATAGGATGGTTGGTTTGGTTTAGTAGGTTGGGATGCAAGGCCAGTAGAGTTACACAACAAAAGTCTGCCCTTCACCTAAAATCTACCAACAGTTATGTATACTTGCTACTGATGCAGGACATCTCCAACCACAGAACCTATGGGAAAGGGATATTTTAGCAAATAGGTAGGGGAAAATATACCCGGGGGTCGCCTTAGATTTGAAGTATTAAATGGCCCTGTACTTTTAAGAAAATGGGGTCTGCTTCATTTCTAAAAAGAGGTACTATATAATTGAAAGGGAAATTTTCCTTAACTTATATTGTGTTAGTCTAAACGGGATGTCTACCGTGGAAGGTCGCAGGCTATGTCAGTATTTTATTGGATTGGTACTTAGTAGTAGGGCTGACATATAGGCTAAGACCACCATTGGTCCCAAGCGGTTGGTAGCAAAGGCTAGGGTTATGCCCTAATGAATTTCTCTTTCTTCTAGTGTAGAATCCGCATGGGATACGCATAGACTTTAAAGTTAGTTGGTTAGTTATTTGTTTATCGGAAGTGGGCTAGTTAACCATTAGATGAGTTTTTGAGATGTGGTAATAGTACGGCAATTATGTTATAAATTATAAGGCCTTATGTAGGAGTCCTCGATCTCTATAGCTAGAACCGATTGACTTTTATTTATGTTGTGAAGTGTCCGCTTCGAGGCTTGAGGTAGTGAGGTGTTGGCGTCAAAAATGGTCACCAACACTAAGTGTATGAAAACACCAATATCCAATCATAGATCTCAGATAGTATATAATGTCGAAAATATAACATGAAGAACAAACAAATTAAAAATGAAAGCAAGTAAAAAGAGATAAGATTTAGAATGGTTTGGCTACCTCTAGTGTACGTCGAATCTAGAATAATCCATTTTATTATACTATATTTTGTTTACAGTTACAATTCAAAAGCCAAAATAAAATTGGAAGAGTGTAGCATAGGTTGAAGATAAAGAGAAGAAAAAAGAAGATCCGAAAGATCCTTTTTTGATGCCATGTTTGTTGTATTTATAAGGGAGGACGTGCACTGATCGGGCTGAATTTCAGCAGAAGTACCTCTAGGCCATGATGAGGCCACACAAGAATTTTCAATCCCATTGGGGCCCACAATAGGGGTCAGCCCTGATCCCTATTTGGTTGTCCAAATGAGGATGCAATCCCTTAGGGGATACCATATGAAGATAGCTACCTACCCTCCAAATTTCATGTCATTCTGACTTACGATTTGTGAGATATCGCGTTTTTCGTAAAGTGGTGTTGCATGCATTCTGATTTCAACCTATCCGTTTGGAAGGATAAAGCTCGTTCCCTCTAAAGTATTACATTTTATGTACGATCCCTATGGGGTGTTCCAATGTTGTAGTAAGCTTGTGCTATAAGTTTCATGTCAATTGGATGTGTAGATGTGGAGATATTGACCGATCATTACTGCAAATCCAACTAAATCAATCCTGAATAGGGATAGGGGTCCATCCCTATATAAGGATAGGGGCCGGTCTCTCTAAACTTCTCCAAATGATGTGTGACCCCCAAGGGAGCTTCTCCATGTTGTATTATGTTTAGCCTCTAAGTTTCATGCTAATTGGATTAGTAGAACTCGAGTTATTGCTTGATCTTTGGTGCAATGCGAGTTGTCTCCTAGTTCTAACCGATCCCTATGGAGGGAAGAGGGTCGATCCCTCTTTCTTCAACCTTTTAAGGTGCTATCCCTAGGGTAGGCTCCTTAAAGTCCCTATATCTTGCTCATAAAATCTCATACGCATTGGACTTATGGATTTTGAGATATTGATTGTTTTCCATTAAGTTGTACTTGCTTGGCTGAAATATGCCAACCAATTTTATACCAATCCCTTTTATACCGATCCCTTCTTATATGATCCCTTTTATACCGATCCTTTTTGTATTGATCCCTTTTTATAAGATCCCTTTTATACTGATCCATTTTGTACTGATTCCTTTTTTATGTGAAGTAATTTGCCCATAACTTGAGCATGTAAACTCCAAACAACTTGAGATTTGAAATATGGCCTCGTGAAGCCTTCGTTGTCACTTTATACTAGTCTCACCTAGTTTGGGACAAAAATTGAGGATATTTACGATGCCCTAGAGGAAGGGATAGGCATCGATCCCCTGCCAGAAGAGGTACTAATCCGTACTTAGAATATTCTTAAGATTCTATCTCTTGGTCTCGGTTGATCGTCGTTTCATATCATTGCCTACACTTGATTCCTGGACTTTATAATCATCGCTTTGGGCTACTAGCCCTAATAATCATGAAGTCTATTGGATTAAATCCATTTGTCTACTGCCTTAGCAAAAGCTGGGTTAAAATGAGGCATATGTATGTATGTATGTATGTATGTATGTATGTATGTATGTATGTATGTATGTATGTATGTATGTATGTATGTATGTATGTATGTATGTATATGTATGTATGTATGTATATGTATGTATGTATAGTTTACCACAGAGGAGGTTACACATATCATACACGCATATAGGATTGAACGGATTAGCCATCAATAATAGACATAACACTTAAATACAAATTAATTGGCATAATTAGTGTTATGGATAAAGTGTGTTATTTTTCTAGTCATTAGAACGTTGTTCTAACCCCCTCCTCATTACAACTAACGTGATAGATTTAGAGGGATAGGGTATTTGTGCAAGGTGGGAACGACAGATGGTGAATTCTTCTTATTCGTGCTCAGAGCTGACAAGGTAATTTGGTATCCAAGGAATACCATTGATTCTAAGGTAGTAGCCTTAGTCAGTATTTGTACTTTATTATATTTTTCTATTCTTCTGTGATTTTATATTGATCACATTCTGATACTCTTGTGCTTATTTCATGTTACTAAAAAATAACGATCTGTGCACTAATGGACTTGGGTTTCGATTTAGTCAAAATCTAGGCCTGTTAAGGTGCGGGTTATTACATTCCCACTCTTCTAAAGGGATAGAAATCCTTCTGAAATGTCCCCGTTAATCGCAATGAAACATTTCTTTGGTTTAAGGTTGACTCTACAATATTTACCAATTTTCCCCTTCAAGTAGCACTGATTGCAACTCACCCCTCCCGTCTTACCTAGGCATTGATCATTCTTATTCCACTTTCCTTAGAACTTGGGCTTGGCTTTAACTTAAGCTTCCTCCTCCTTAGGGGCCTCTTCAAAAATATAATTTAATAAAGCCACTTCGAAAATATTTTCGAAAGTGGAACCCATAAGAATATGATGGAAAAATCCCTAAGAGTTTGGTTAAGTCTTATAGAAAACTTCTTGGCCTATATAGAGGTAATATTAATCATATCCATCTCGAAGTGATAAAAAAAGTGAACTCGTTAATATACTCCACAAACATATCACCCTGTTAGATATGCATGAACTTCCCCATCTATGAGCCCTTCTCGGTCTCAAAAATAAATCAAGCTTCAAATCACCTTCGGAACTCTTCCTAAGTCATAACATGCTCCTCCAATTCCCTTATCACAACATCCCACCAACATAAATCCTCTATATGTCTTTTTATCAACTTCTCAAGTGGCATATCATCAAAGATCTGCTCACTAGTGCGGAGCCAATCTTGAGTCTCAATGAAAGACTCTATAACCAAATAAGGTTTGCCCTTTCATACAAATTTAATAACTACAAAGCCAAGGGAAGTCAAAAAAAGTTGTAAGGTGGTGCAGGAATAGGCATCACTCCAACGACTACTAGTATGGGAGGAAATCCCGCTGAAGGTGGAGTATTTGTGCATAGACTACAAATACCTTTAAAACTATGTTGGCATATGAAGATCCATAGCTTCAATATTGTCTCTGGAAACCGTTACTTGAGTGGAATGACATATGATAGCTACCTGTAGATGTAAGCTATTAGCACTATCCTAAAAGATAGTATAAAATGCTAGAAATAAATATGTGAGTGCCTAAATGTTATATACATAAGCATATCAAAACAGAAGTATGCTCTCTCAACTTATCTCCATTTATGGTGATCACATAACCTAAGCTATGATACAAAATGTAATAACTCACTTTCCCTAACAGGTGTAATTCGCATATACAAGATATCAAATTTCATAAGTGTTGCAGATGATGTTCCATTAAGGGTAGAATATAAAACAACAATAATAACACAAAGCATATCTATCTGAACAATCGTCATACTCAATCTCACAATGAAAGGAATAAGTATAATATGAACATAAACATGTAATAGAATAAGTGTATATCATATCAAGAGACATAACATTCAATATCAAAATACAATGTGTAAATGGTATATCAAGTCTCATATATAATATATCTCAAAATGAATACATAGTTTTTGTCAATCTCTCAAAATGTTGGATTAATGTAAACATAGTGAAGGATAAACATGGACTTGTAAGTTATCTCCAACAAGAATAATCCCCACCTCTATGTCAACCTACTCAAAGAATAAATAATAAAATAGACAACAAAGAGAGAATTGAAACTAAAGTTTCGTGAAAAGGAAATATCACCGACCTTCATAATTATGAATACACTATTATATCATAAATAATATCAAATGGTAGTACCCGAGGTAATGACCATATCTCAACCTGTACTCAACAAGTTGGTGCATTTCTAATATAATGCCATGCTATACATGATATGTCTATTATATGTTGATCAACATGACACTAATCATGACTCATTCATCATTTACTAGGCCAATGGACCTCAGGTCTCCTAGTAAGGCCGAGACCCAGTAAGCACGATCACTAGTGTCAAACCAACACTACGACACTTCAAAGCGTCGTTCGTCGCCTTCAATCATATCGAAAACAAACATTCATGTGCCTAATAGATTTTTTTGTTTGACAATAGGACATAGGCTAAGTAACTTAAGGCCGATCATCTTTTACTACCAAGTACCCAAGGTATGTCGCCTTTGCTACCAAGATAAAACATCTTCAATCTTTGAATTGGTGTCACCTAACATGCACTACATAAGCAATCACTTCTTGTTCCAAAAATTCACTACAAACTTCAAACACCAAAGCAATACTTGAGGGATATGGGCTTACGCCATACATGTAATATCATATGAAATCGGGTCTCATAATACCCTAGTCATCATGTATCAAAATTACCTGAAGTCTCTGTGAAACCACTATATGAACTAAATCGTGTCTTGAACCATAACCATAGTCTCTATTCATCTAACATCAATTGCATGTTTCCCTAGATAAGGCATATTGTCTCTGAATTCATTAGCTTTCTTAATTGTCACTATGGACCTTAGGAGCATTCCATGGGTCTTCAAAACGAACCCTAGTTCCCATCAAAGTTCATTTTCTGATAAACAATTATTCAGACGTCTGAATGGGGTATTCAGAAGTCTAACCCTTATTTTAGAGAACGAACCCATATTTTGGACGCTAGAATATTCTATATTTATATTAAAATGTTGTGGGATAAATTCCTTGAATTTCATACGTCTAAATTTGTAATTTCATACATCAAAATGCATGCTTCTGGTCGAATTTGATCTCGGATGGTAAATTTTCCTTAGTGCAAATCCTCTCTACCTTTTCCGTATTTGGTTTTCTCTTCCTCATCTTCGATGTATGGTTTAATGTCACTGAGATACTTCATACTAACATCTTTCAATATGGATTCACAACCTTGTTACAAATCAGTTGACATTCTAACGCGTACAACTTTGCACTCGATGAGTTACTTTGTGGCAATGAAGCGTTTTCACAGCCATTCGAGTTCTACTACTCGATTCTCCATTTCTAGTCTACGTTCGTCCCAACAATGTCTGCTACAAATGTCATAAAAACATCTCCTTATCATTCTATCAATCCCTAAACCAATGAATAATTCAAAAATCAAACTATTTATATGTTCATTTCATAATCAATTTCTTTTAAAACATTCATTTCATTATTAGTTTCTTTTAAAACATTCATTCAACAAGATTCTCATCTTTAAAACCCAATTCAAGCTCATTACTCAAGCCTTAACCAAAATTTGGACATTTAACATGATTTTTAGCATAATTAGTAATATATATCATGCAGTGTATAAGTCACACATACTAAATATCGAGAAATCCAATCACTCAATGAAATTAATTTCAAAGCTCCCATTTGATTAATAAAATCTGGCTCCAAATTTGTCTAAAATGTAGGCTTGAAGGGAAATAATGTATAGAATCCTTCAACTTGGATTTAAATATTTATTTCTTAAGTTTCAAAGAAGAAATGAAAAAGTTTGGATGATTTGAAACTAAAATCCTTGTTTTCCTTATTTAAGAGATTGAAGAAGAAGAAGAAAAGAATATAATGAGAAACTTTACTCATTTTAGAATTAATAAGGCTAACTCTGGACAAATGACTATTCTGTCCATATCATTTCTTTTCTTTTCTTCTTGTTTTATCAATCATATCTTATTTTAACAAACTTTGTATGTTTTCATATATAAATGACATTATGAATACGATGGAATATATATCAAATCCTTACTCAAATTGTTGGGTTTGGCCCGCTTTGCAGTGGGTAATATTGGTAAATTTCAGAAAAATTTCCGTAATAAGATTTTAATGGGCCTTTGAGATATAATATTTAATTTTAGATCAAATTTGGTTGTTTTAATAAAGTCATATTTTATTTGTTTGTTTTATTTTCATTTAATAAATCTATATTAATTAAATATAATATATGAATAATTATGAATGTATTTAATATATTCATACATAGATAAGAAGACGGATATATTTGATACATAACATTTAAATTATAAACGTGGTTTAAATTATAAACACGTAGATATTAGGATTTATATTTATTATGTATATATTGGACTTGGTATATTATATCCTTACTTAATCATATACTATTAATATATATTAATGTATTGTTTTCTAAAAATTATATACATAATGAAATAATAATTTTACCTTTATAAATATCTTAAGCAATTTGACTAAGTCAAAATTTTCAAATCCAAATTTAAAACAAACTAAATATTCTACTTTTGACTTAGTAAACATTTATTCAAATTTATATTTCATATCTAAACTAATATATTAATCAAATATATAAAATATCTTACATTTGACAAAGTAATAATTTTATAGTAAATAAAGTTTATTAGATTAGTTACATGACTAATTTTTTTAAATGGTGTTCTAATCCAAATCATTTTAGTATTTTTTTTATTGTAATAAAATATATAAATATGTATGAAATATACTCTTGGCTGTTTTTTTTCAAAAACAATTGAGATTATATATTTAATAATATATATCTTAAATTTAAACTAAAAAATAAATATAATTATTATATATGAATATATTAATGTAAACGTGTGTGTGTATTTCGGCTATAATTTTTTTAATTAAATTTTTCTAATATATTATATATATATATATTGTTTTAATATTAAAGTTAAATATTTATTTATATTTTAAATTTTTATAACAGATAAATACATCATTAGAAAAAAAATTTGATTCCATAAAATAATTTTATGTAATAAGATTATGCTATGATCGAAGCCATAATCACTACAATAAAAATATCATTTTACAATAAAGAATTCGCAGCGGTTCTGCATAGTGTTGTAAGAAAGTATGAGCTTTAACAACTTATTTTGAGAAAAAACGTTTTTACTTATTTTTCCTGATAATGTTTTATACATAAATGCTGTAATAAAACTAAATTCCAAAACATTGGCCTAAATAGTTGTTAAAAACCATACTTTACATGGTTTTTGCATTGTATCATATTTGTTTTTTCATAACATTTATGTGATGTTATTGAATTTTAATTTCTTAGAACCTTTTTTGATGTTGTGAATTTATTATATTCAATAGTATTTATAAAGCGGTATAACTATTTGTTTAACTATTAAATATTTACATTGTAAAATGTATAAGAAGCGAAATCACAACACTTGGTAGTTTAGAATTACGACAATATTCTCCTAACCTTGATAGAAATATTGGGTTTCACTACTTTTAATAAATGTTGTTAATCCTAATGTTTTAACAATATTTTTGAAATGTTGTCAAAATATGTAAGATTACTTATTTACATTGTTGTTTAAATTTGTACTTAAAACAAAGATTTTTGAATATTATAGAACACCATATATTATGACAAATGCACAACTATGGATAAACCAACGGTTAGATTGTATAATTTAAAAAATTGACACATCATGCAAATTTTTCTTGAATTTAAAAAACACATCATACAACTATTTTAGGCCGTTGTGAACTAAAATTTAGCTATGACCCAAAACCATTGGTAATTTACATTTTGCAATGGCTATTGGCCATTGCTAATCTATATTTTTGCGATGGTACTTAACTGTTGGCATTTAACAACGCCCCAAGCCATTGCTAAATATTATGCATTTTTTTATAATAGCTTTAGTTTATTTACTAGTTTTAAAGCCTTTACTTAGAATTGCTTACAATATTTGTCAATTGCCTACACAACTAAACCCATTTGCATGTGTTTCATTGCAGGATCCAATTGATTCAGAATAAACAAAGCAGAAGTCAATGTTCATTCTAGCAAGTTGCACATGTTCGATAGAGAAAGAAAATAAAATAGTTTTTTAATGTAAACTAGTATTACAGTAAAAGTAGCTATGAAGATAAAGAGACAAAATTCAATCTTGCATGTAAATAAATGAAAAGTTTTCGAACTGATTATCCTTAACTAACTTCGCATAGCCATGAGATCACAAAAATTGCGCATCAAAAAAATAGAACCTGCAAAGAATCTAAAAGAATGTAGCAACTTCATCATAAATTTAAAAGAAAGGAATCAAACACAACAATGGTTGCCAGAATCAGAATATACAATTTATCCACATATACCATGTACATAAAAGAGCAGCAGATGTCTATAACAATAAAACATGTTACTCAGGTCCTCACACTTATTAAGATTTGCAATGAATGCTATTCTGACTGGAGAATTGTGTAAAGAATGCGTGGGTGGTTTGGAGACATTCTTTGTGAATTTTATGTTTCCCTTAGTTTCATGGCGGCCCAGCTCTAGTCTTCTTTGAGTGATTATTATGGTTGATGAAGCTGTTGATTTTATTGTAAGCATTTTGGTTGTAGTTTTTTTTTTGTGTTTGAAGGGTTTCTTCTTGCGCTTTTTTGGTCTAGAGAACCTTTGTTTGAGAGGGCTGGATATTTAATAGGTTTTGATTTGATGCACAATAGAATTTATCCCCAAAAAATACAGCATAAGATTCCTTTATTTTGTATACATGTTGTTTCAATGAACTATTGATGCAACCAAGAAACATTCCTTAGAAAAATAGAATGATTATGGGTTAGCATGTATTTGTTGTTCAGAAAAGATTTGATGATACAAACAAGATCTTGTAATAGTAAACACTAATTGGACAGGCAACCATTTATTTGGTTATCTCATTAATTTAGAATACTGGTAGGTAATATGCTCTTCACAGAAGTAATAAAATAAATTTAAAATGTTAATTAATATTAAATGTTGGATAGCACATAAAAGCATACATAAATGGTGATATAATTATATGGGATTAAACATAAACTAGATTATTACCCGCCTGAGATTTTCCTATTTGACATACAACGATTTGAATAGCCTTTTAAATCTCTTAGATTTGTACATAAAGTCCCTAGCTTTAGCGTATCACTATCAGATCCGAGTGTATTTATTTTGCATGGATAAAAGAGGCTGGACAAATAGGTTTTTTTGGATTAGGTAGGGTTGGCTAAGGCAAGCGGCAGAGGAGCCAAAATTAGAGTAAAATAAATGGCGGCTTGGTCTTGCTTCTATAAAGAGAATTGGTGGAAATATTTTGCGCCTTTCCCTCTTACTAAGTCAATTGTAAATCCACCTCTCCCTCTTTCCTTTGGAAAGTCTTGACATGGTCTTTAATGGACCAAATAATGCCCAAAACGCATCCATAATTGATTTTTAAATCCAATTTAAATTATATCGATATCGTTTATCAATATGCACATATATAACTTTTATTACGTACCCAGTTAATTACTAGTAGCACCCAGAACATTCTAAGAGCTGCCCTATTTACTAAATACACTCTAAATGCTAAATATTCTCATAAGTAATTTTTTTTGAATACTGATTAATTAAATTAACTTATAACCATTATAAACTAATTAAATATGGTGGTATTTCAAAGATTGAATGGATTCAATTATGCGACTGGCATGTGTGAATTCAGCCAGCGATTAATATTCGAATAATTCAAATATTAATATTCACACATCTCCTTAGCTAAAGGGGTGATAATCTGGTTGATTTCATTGCTTGCAGATCTCATCGGTAAAATCAAATTTTACATATTCTTAAATGGAGCCCTTTAGTATAGATTATTTACGCACGTTTCTTTATCAAAACTATATCATTTTAGCATATAAGAAGTTTGGTATTGGTCAATATTCCAATATTAGCCACATTCAACTTAATTAGTCTATAATAAATTGGTTTAATAGTAACATTTATTATTAGCTGTTATATTACGCTCACAGATTTTGATTTTAAGTTGACTGTAGTTGACCATGATACTAACCTCAAACAAAGAGAAAAATTCTCTATTGAATGGTGCTTCACGTCTTCCTATGCTTCTACTTAGACCCAGCTATAGTGTCCCAACGGTTATCATGCAGTGATTTAGCTCTAATCAAAATGGAATATCCACACAGAAGTTCCTATAATAATCCACCTCGAAACAAGCCTAAATTTTGACCCATAAAAGGCTCATCGAAGCATAGATCCATTCCAAAATTGGCTGTTGGTTGGTATAAAGAACAATACATGGATCAATTTATGTACACATTCAGAAATTCACAACGGAAAGATAAAATTTAATATCAAAATAATGCCCCTTGTAATAAAATTCAAATGTCATAAGAAACATAACATAATACCCATCGATCATCCGAAGTATAATATTCCAAAGTTACAACATCATTTAATGGGTACATCTAAAATAAAGGAAATGACATAAGTAGATAAATAGTAACTGCCACAAGTCTACGTCTCCTCACCACCTCCGAAATCTACATCACCATATCTAACCTGTGTTGTAATGAAAAGGGTGTCAAAACAGCAATGTTTGGTGAATAAAATCTCGAACCTTTTTATAAATAGTACTTGGGCAGAATAATTTAAATAAGAATATGTCTTACGTATCTTACCATATTATAAGTTTTTCAACTATAAGCCCTAAGGCTTTCCCAATCCAATTATATAACTCATATCTATCGTCAATAATGTCTTAACAATGTAAGAGATAACACTCAATCCACCTAATACCTTTTTGAGAATTAGATAGGCTCTGACTATTTAATCACTCATCTATGGAAGGTCCTTGTCATGTAATACTTATCCCAAGGTGGAATATTCTCCGATACTATCTAGCTAACGGTGCATGGAATCTCTTCAGACCATTTAATACTTCAAATTTGAAACGGATCCTCCCTGAGATATCCTCTACCATGCCCAAACCCAACTATTTAGTATTTCTTTTATAAGTAAGAGGTAGGCCCTCAATCAGCCACTTAATACCTTCAACCCTAAAGCAGGTCCTTCGTATTATAACCTGTTACCCAACCATGACATCTCACATTAGTCTGACTATTTATAGGCACTGACAACCAAATTGACTGGGTAGGTTTACTTTATATAATTTGGGACCAGCTTTGTGTCCTCCATGGTCACTTATTATAGGTGATGTCTCACATTAGCCCAAAGTCACACTATTGGTGACAAATTAGCTGGGCAGACTTCTGTGTGCTTTTGACTAGCCTTACATCTCTATAACTTAGTCATAATCTATAACAATCTCTTAAACTATCATTCAAATGTCTAAATTTCAAACTTATACAAGTCCAATACCATATCATAAATACCGTATATCCAATATCCATAATTTAATCAATAAACGTGTACAAAATAGAATCCATACCCAATTTATTTTATACTAAAATAACGGAATCATATTAATAGAAACTCATAATTCAATTACTTTTATGCACTATTCAACTTCTTTTATAAAATTATAAAAGGAAATTTCTATTTAAATTGTGGTAATAGGTGGTGCAAACTACAAATAAAAGAATCTATACCTTACACGCCATTTTCTAACTTATTCTTTTCAAATCCCTAAATCAGATCCCAAAAAAAGATAAGAAGTGAAACATAATGTAAACCATTAAAATTACAATACTTACACATTCTATTATTTTAACATAGAATAACTGAGATTCTAACTTAAGTCGTTTCACTTTTAGGGAAATTTTGGAGTTTTGGTGTGATGTTTGCGTAACCAAAATTTCCCAAAGGCATATATCAAATCCAAGTTATAATATACAATTACTAAAATAAGAAAGACTAAGATATCCACTCATAACCAGTCCTTAGCTCTTCCTTTTGGATTTGTTTACACCCGCTTAAATCTCTTTCCAAATCTCTTCCTTTAGAAATATACAACAAGTAGGTTGTATATAGGTTAAATTCAGAATTCCAGGGACTGGAGGAGAATAGAATTAAAATTGAATATTAAAACCTAAAATTCCTTACCTAAAACCCTAGAGAATTTTCAAATCTTGGAGAAGAAAGAAACTGGCAGAGCTTTTCTTGGTTCCTAAAATAATTTGTGAATAAAAGTAAGGGGGCTAGGCTCTTATTTATAGTGGTTAGAAAGCACCAAAACCGTCGGATTTAAGCTGGTTTAAAAGAATAAAAATCTGGGCGATCAAAATGTGAAAACCCTAGCAGCCACAAACTATCATCGGTCAATTGGACTACCCTAGATGATCGACCAATAGCGGTCGACCAATCCTAGGAAGTGGTTGGTCAGTTTATCTATTTTTGGAACCGTTCAATTATTTATCGTTATGTATTTATTTCGTTTCTTAATTATCAATTAACATTACCTTAACTTTAGAGTTTGCTTAATCCCCAAGTCTAATCATTGAAAATTTTTGAATTTCAAATTTTGGAATCAAATATTAATTTCAATTTCAATTCCATTTAGATTATTTTTAATCCAAAAACTTCAAACATCCATAATTAATCCGTTTGAGCTCCATTTTCAAAACATTATATATAGATATTGAATAGAAAATAGCCACGAATGCAACGACACAACTTCTGTAGCTAAATTTTGAATATTATAAAAAAATTCATATTTTGCCTTATCATTAATTTATTCTTTTCTTATTAGTTATTTTCTTTTCAATTTTTATGGAGTGTTATATTCTCTCTCCCTTAAAAGGGATTTCGTTACTGAAATTCCTAAAAGATGGACAGTGTAACACACACTAAGCATTCATGTTATACAACAATGTTATCCACATAACTGTCTACTCAACCTAAAGTGCAATATAATTATGTATATAGCATATTATAGGTCAACTCAATCCTAGCGTAAATGCAAATGCCATGACATATAGGCAAGTATGTAACATCCTAGACATGCAAAATGTTTTCTATATAAGTGCAAACGTGATAATGAAAAGTGTGGCAACTATCTCCTACCATCCAATCTAGCAACCATGATGCAACCCAAACCTAATTTTGGAGAGAAGAGTTAACCGGTGAAAAGCTCAGAATGAGAAGTCCTTATGCTTTCCGCCAAATTTTCCCTTTCATTGTACTCGAATCAACCTAATTTATTTATTGTAGAGTTTTCTAGTTCTTCACTTCATGATGCGTGCGGTGGCATGTGATAAATTGGCTCTATCTCAATGTCCCCCAATTGATCAGACTTTATCGCTGTAATGGCCAACATTTTCGACCATTGAAAGTCGATAATCAATACATCTATAGGATTCAAATGTCGAACATCCAATCGTCGAAAAGGTAGATTGTTAGGGTAAAATAAAACGAACAATAGGGAAAATAAATCTCACGGCGGAAACGACAACATATAATATTACAAAGACAGTATAGACCGTCACTCCAAGGTACAAGGTACATCAGAGTTAATAACAAACCTCATCAGCCTGGTCAGCTATAATTTCTTGACCTTACAATTGCCGATGGAAACATAAAATGATACGATGGAAAATAAAAATACTAAGCTAGGTTAACATCCGGCTCTACTCGATGAGCTTCCTATCCCATATAACCTAGAAAATTACTCGGTCTAACCCGACAATTATAATAAAATAACACCCGGATCAATTTGGAAAACTAGCATGAGCAAACCCAAGAAATATGATGAACATATAATTAATCTGCGAGACCGCGCCGCTAAACACGAAAGGGTTTTTATCTCGCAAGAACAACATCCATAAATGAAATAATGAAAAAAAATTGAACAAAACGCAACTTGAAAGAATGGGCATAAACAAGATCAAAATCAAAACTGAAATAATGGACACAAATAATTAAACATCGAGAAGAGCTTCAAACACTTCTCGATACAATTAAGAAAATTTTCAAAGATTTGAATCAAACAAGAAAAGGGAAATTTTCCAACAATAACTAGAAGGGTGCATCCCCCCTACCAAACTTTAGAAAATATACTTGAGAACTATGATGGCTCTCAAACAAGTTTAAGCTGGACCAGCCAAACTTACCAAGAATCTGAGTATTTCACATCTCTTTGGGAATATCACTGAATCCAATCTAGAGTAAATGTGAAGATACCCTAATAGAAGCAACCACGTATAGCTTGGCTTCAACTCACTCTTTGGTATTATTAATCTTCGAAAAAGAATATTAAATCTCAAAATATGCAACAAATTATCCTTGATTGACTAAATATAAAAGAAGAAAAGATTAATTCCAAGGTTTGAATAGAAAAAGGGGAATGAATTTATCCTAATGACTAGGACAGTGCGCCTCCTACACCAAAAGTATATCTCTAGATAAAATATACTTGAGAGTCCACGCCAAACATGCAAGCTCCCACAAAATTCCAAGCTGGACCCCATTAAATTCACAGGCATCCAAAATACTCACATCACCGCATGCATGCTACCAACAAATCTCTAGATAAATGTGAATATACCCTAATGGGTGCAACCCACATGGTTTGTCTCCCACTCACCCTTTGGTTTTAGTTATCCACCGTGTCTCAAAATAAGCTACAAATTATCTTAGATTGACAAAGTATAAAGAAGGATATCAAGTCGATACTCAAGAAATCGACTATCGGGAATAAGCGAATGATTGTATATGGCAATCAAATCATATACACTTACCACCAATAAATGAATCAAGCTTTTAAAATATTTGATTCTCACTTATGCTTGACTTTCACATCACAAATATTTATAAAACACTTTAAAATCTTTAAAGATGCTCTTTTAAAGAGCAAATTATGTTTCTAAGCGTACAAAAAGAATGGTCAAAAATGAATGTCATTGATAATATTGCTTGCTATAAACCCTAAAATAATTTGCATTTAGCTTTGTTTTCAAACATTCCTTTTTAAAGATTTCCCAATTTATAAACTATCATTTATAAATTTAAAACGACATTTATTATCCTAGAAGATAATAAATCAATTTAAGGACTTCTATTAATTTTAAAAAATATTAATCATCTTGGAAGATAATTGATATAATTCTTTTATAAATTTTAAAACAACATTAATTATCCCAACAGACCATAAATCAAATTAGAATCTTTTTATATATTTTAAACAATATTAATTACCTCGAAAGATGATAAATCAAATTTGTAATATTTTATCAATTTCTTTTAAACAATACTTATTCTTTATTTTCCAAATTCCCAAATTTTTTGAAAATATAGCTAAACAACTTCCAAAGTGAAAAAAACATAGCCAAATATTTATTTCGTAAAAATACAAACACAAGTTCAACACAGAAGGGTTTAAGAAGATGATATTTCATAAGCAACGGTACATCGAAATCACTATAAACACATTTACACAAATCAAAAAAATATGCCACAAATATTTCAACCAAGCATCAATATACGTAATATAAGAATATAAATCATTATTGGCGCGAAACCCTTAGGGTCTCTCTATAAAGTCCACTGTAAATTATATATATGTATACATATATATATATATATATATATGCACTTCGAAGTGTCCCTTAACGGCCTATGTACTACGAAATTCTTCTTTTTGTCCCCTGCAATACAATGGTTATTTATGTCATCCGCTATCAAGAGTGAATTCGAATCCAAACAAAAAATCAACAATAATATTTTTACTTTGTAGCATAAAACGATGATCTATTCTGCTCGATAGATGTCCAAAATAATCTATTCAATCTAACTATAGTAGAATGGTAGTTTATTCTGCTAGGAAGATATCCCAAATGAAGCATAACTAATTTAACTATGTTAAATGTAATTAAATTAAGTCACTGCAATTTTATCATTAAATTATACTTCATTAAATCTATCAACTATCATCCAAGCATTCAATAATAATCTATAGTAAAATAGATATTATATAGTTTATTTAAAGGCGAGTAAAATAACCGACATTCCACTTGATGCTTTTGCGTTCCAATTTGATCCAAAATCGAACGACATTCAATTTTAATCCAAAATTCTACTAATCCAGAATTATACTAGCTTCAAATTCAACAGATCTAACTCCAACGTGTAGATATCATCGATACGGGTCCAACGCAAAATACCGCATCCAAATCCAACCTTGAATGCAATAGTTGTTGGATCTATAAGATTTTTGAGATCAGTTAATAAATTAATTACTTAATTAACTAAACTAATTACCCTTATTAATTCAAATCATATTTCTTCCCTATCTTAATTGCCACACGTACATGACCAAGTGCACACCTAACACTGTAGGAAAAGCTGAAAATACGGGTACATTGCAGTAACGGAGTTTTTCGTCGCTAAATTTGCAACGAATTTCCGAATGATTACAAGGGATGATTTTAAGATTTTTCTATTTCAAATTATTTTATATTATCACTGTTCGCTTATTGCAGCCACTGCTAACTGCCGCAAATTGCATCAATTAACTGACAAAATTTTTTGACATTAATTTCCATTGCAAATTAGGGCAGATTACCAATGGATACTTTTCGAAGCTATTTTGTAGCACATTTCCAAGGAATTTGCAAGGGGCGCTTATATTTTATTAAGTATAAAATTTTAAGGGGTTCATTCATTTAACTATCATGAATTTTGTAATAAATATATTAAATAGTTAATAATTGATAGTTAATGATTAATAATCAATAATAAAGAAGTAATATTTAATATATATTTGTTAATTATTAATATTTACTATTAAATAAAATTAACAATTAACAATTAATAATTAATATTAAATAATTACCATTATTATTTAATATTTAATATTGATTATTTAATAGTTGACGGTTATTGTTAAATTAATAAGAAGTGATTAAGTGAATAATTAGATTAATACTTACTATTTAATGATAATTATTTAATAATAAATGATTGATAATCTTTAATAATTAAGAAGTAATCTTTAGTATTTAATATTTAAAAATTAAAAATTATAATTATATTTAATATTTCAAAAAAATTAAAATAGATTCATAAAATTTAAAAATAAATTTTGAAATTTTAATAAAATTCAAATATGAAGAAAAATAAAATTTAAAATAAATTTAAAATTTTATGGAATATTCAACATTTCAAAAATTCCAAAATGTTTAAAAAAATATAAATATTACATTATGAATTATTACTTTCATATATCTCTAGAAGTTCTTTTGTAGGTATCTTCTTTGACATGTACGAGCTTTAAATATGTTTACAATTGTTTAAAAATTTATGATAATTTATAATAACCAATAATTAATAATTAATAAATGATATTTTATAATTAATAATAAGTTCTCTCCTAAGGAGGATCATTCATCTTTCTCAAAATACTTAGTAATTGATAATTCATAGATTATAATTTGTATTTAGTGATTAATATATTTAAAATCAATGATTTTTTATAATCAATTATTTATAAATAGGAAAAGTAATAAGTTATGCTTAATAATTAATAATTTTAATAATTAATGGTAATTATGCGGGTACTTCGAACCATTTTCTACTAATATTTTAAAGCTTACGTCAACTTGCCTCTTAATTTTCATTCGCTCCGCTAAACACTTTGATTTTTCTCTAAAAACCTAAATCACAAAATCGTTCATTCGCATTCATACAGAAGCTTCACTAACTTTAAATCTCAAATCGTAGATCGCTTCACTACATCTCATGTCCAATGGCATCTCAACCAAGACTCGATGGCACTTCCATTTTCAACGCAAGCTCCAAACGTGAGGCCTCCTACCTGATCGTAGAGTAATTGACTTTATGTTTGTACCTTTTTAAATAATGATCATATACCTTAATGAAGTACATGAAGCTTGAATGGATCCTTACATGTTTCCACTACAACAAAATGACTATATTACAACTTTTTGGAAATAATGTTTTTGTTCTAACAGTTGTACTAAACCCTTTTAATAACCATTTCTTACAGAACCATGTAAAAAAGACATTTTTGATAACTTTTTTTATAGAAAGTTGTAATAAATTTCATTAACAACTATCGCTTGCAAAACATTGTGAATAATGGTTTATAACGACTTCTTTTAAGAGTTGTTTACTTATAAGTTGTAACTGATCGCATAACACTCTTTAAGTACATGTTTGTTAGAAGAAATGGCTAAACCAATGTTAAGGTTTTTGAATTATACACAATTATTTAAAATATAATAATAGTAATAATAATATAATAATTAGTAACTTATAACTAATAATAAACAATTTATAATTTATAATTTATAAATGATAATTTGTAATTAACAATTTAAATATGATAACATATATATAGTTAATAATTTATAATCTATTATAATAAATGATAATTAGTAAATAAATTTTAAGTAATAATTTATAATAAATAATTTTTATAGTTAATAATTTATTGTAATTAATTATTAGTTGTTAATAAATCATATTGAATTATTTACTATAATAGTGTATAAAAATAATATATACCTAATACATAATAATTTTTCATAACGAATGGTTTATAGTCAACGATTCATGAATAAAAATTTATAATTGATGATTATGTGATATGAGTTGAAGCAGACAGACACAACTTAATTCCTCCTTAGGAGTTTATCATTCCGCGCCCAGTTCTCTTGAGTATAATTCAAAAAAAATAGTTATTATAATGAATGATCTACAACTAATAATTTATAATTAGAAGGCACTGCAGCTAAAATTTTGAATCCTACTTATGTTACCATTATAATTTCATTCATGGCTAAAACTTTTCCGCAGGAACCGCTTATTCCCACCACTCGGATCCAAACCCTAAATTCCAATTCTCTCCAACTAAAGTGACCCTGGACTTGGCTGCTCTAGTTCAGATGCATCTCTAGTCCATCGCAATATCATCATTTCTTTATCGTCTATAGTCTACTGTTATAGCACAGCTCATACACGTCTCAATCATTTCTTTGTCGTCGTCCAAGCCATGCGAGCTTGCTACATTTGACCGTCCTTGCTTCTTTCTTATATGTAACAATTGTTGTGCAAGGGTTATAGATTATTTAAGAATGACTAAAAGTAACAGCTTTGGTACCGTTCAAGTTTTCAGAAAGAAAATAGTTAGACTGAATGGAAGGTATTGAATTTTCTTAGTCTAATTTTTTTGTGAAAGTAATGAGCCGGCTAAATGCCCAAATAACAAGAACTGGGTGTAGAACCCATAAAATACTAATACAACTCATACATTTATTCACTTCATATAATCCTAGCCGCACACATTTCTTTTTATCTAATCTTCTAAGAAAATCAAAACTTTCCTAAACCGCTAGGGTTTCTTTAAAACCATTTCACCATCAAGGCATCTTGAAAGTGAATCGTATTCCATGAATATGATATCTATCTAGTGTGATATATGGATTATATGGACAAAGGTGGGCGAGAGAGAATAGAGAATTCTATTTCTACTTGAACTAAGAGGACATAGTTATTAAGCTTGCAAATGATTCAAGGCGGTTTCCAGATCCTTGCCATGCTTGTATTATTCTTAATCATGCTTGGATCTGAAATTATATTACTTGATTTGCAAAGTCATTCTTCAAATTGAGTTGATTTACTCTGGTTCGTTGTAATTTTGAATATTACGAGCGATTCAAGTGGGTTTCCAGGTCCTTGCCATGCTTTTGCTCCTTCAATCGTACTTGGATCTATGATTCTATTACTTGAGTTACCAAGTCTGAAATCTTCAATTGGTGTTTGCCTTCCTTTTGTATGAAGGCCACTGCTTTCACCCTTATTCCATACGTATGTAATAGACTTTATCATTTAACCAGCTCTTATAGTGATTTCCAATTCTTCGAATACTGAATTTTGGAATGTAATTTCCATTTTATTGCAGGATTTCCATCTCTCCCAGCATTGAGACATTAGCGCGGTAGCTCCTACGAAAATCAAGTAAAACATAGTTTGGTTAGTGTTGTTTTTATCATTGAAATTTAAGTTATAAATAATATTGTAAGCTTTATTACTTCTCTTGTAGGAGAAACTCCTGGTTTTGGATCTAAAATGGTCGCCTCCCTCGTATGTGCCTTGTAACCCACAATTATTGCAAAGGAACACTCCTGATCTTTGCTTAGCATTTAGTTGAGGTGTTTTACCATGGTAAATGTCAGTATTGCCTTTCCCGCTCTGTAAGTGTGCTTCCACCCTTTCATTATAATTGTCCATATCATGGAATGATGGTACTTGACTTTGTGAATAAGCATGATTTTTTCCCACCATGCGATTTAGTATCTGAAACTCTATCTCTATAATTTTATAAAGATTGATGCTTTCTGTTTCCTTTTTTGTACGTGTGACGACCCGGAATTTCTAACAACTTAAATTGGAATTGTTAATTGATTTTAAATACTTAAAAGTTAATTTTAGCTTGAATTTCAAAATATCAATATTTACTTGATAATTAAATTATTGAATTATATAGTTTAAATATTGAATAATATAATTTGAAATAGGGTAAAACGCTGAATCTGGAGTTTTAAGCCTGTTAAAAATAATTTGAAGGCTTATAAAATTTATATTGATAGCATTGAAGGTAGTGAAAGTGTTGAAATTGAGTTTGGAAGTGTTTTGTTCCATTTTAAAAATATATCGTTTAAATTAAATTTAAAAATAGCCTTCTGAGGCGCAGTCTCGGAATTTGACGAAACCAATTCCATTGGATCCATAATAATTAGTTATTATCGGATTTCAATTTTCGTAGCAATCGGAGTTGTCGTTAGACCATGGCAGCTCAAAACGCTTAGATTTATTTTGATCGATTTAATTGAAATTTGATCGTTTTCTTTTGTAACTCGCACATACGATCAAATTAGCCTCCGAAACACGTTCCATTGTGTTCGGAATGCGAGTAAACCTTATAATTTCCTTGCGATATTCCTTAAGAGGAGTACGAAAATTTAAGTAGCAATCGATGAAGCATTTTGAAGTTTTATATAAGATAAAGAAAAAAAATAAATTAAAATAAATTAGCAAACATATTTTTATCCACAATCGTTCTCAGGAAGCTATCCCCGAATATATATCATCCTCGTTCCCCTCTTGGTTCTGGAATGCAGATAAAACACAAACAAAAATAAAACAAAACAAAGAATAGCCGATCGAAAACTCCTCTTCCTCCTTCAAATTTGAAACCCCAATTAAAATCGCGTACCCTTCTCCTTCTCTTATCCGTTCAAGCATGAATCGAAAATGTATAGTTTTCTCTACTCTTCTTCAAAATAGTTCTCAGAGGGGAATCCATGGCCACCAAAAAAAAAGGGGAAATACGAATCGAAGGTAAATGCGTGATAGTCTCATGGTTCTGCTCGAACCGAGCACGGCGAAGGAAGGGGTGATGCGAGGGGGTGGTTCGCGACCTAGGGTTGGGTCGCGATCGATTGTGGAAAGCGTCGTGGCTCGCGCGCGCCGCGAAGAGGGAAGAGGGGAAATGCTAGGCAGTGGTGGCGGTAGTTCGTGGAGGAGCGAGCGTGGCAATCGATGGAAGGGAGGAGTTTCGCGAGGGTTAGGGGTGGCGCAAGGCTACGGCGACGTGATTTCTAGAGGAGCTTATGCTCGAAGGCGATGCTCGCGATGGGAAGTGAAGGCAGAGTTGTCGGCATGACGTCAAGTTCGAGAAGTTGGAGTCGTTTTGACATCTTGGTTCTCTGGAAGATGAGATCCCTTCGAGGTTGCAGGTATTGTTTGTGGTTAATTCAAATAAATTAAATGTTTGAATTTGTGCCGTTAAAAATAATAATAATAATAATAATTGTTAAATTAGATCAAATTGTTAATAAAATTATAAAATGTTTATACAAGGTCATAAACTGAAAGGAAGCAAGCAGGTTTGGAAGTAGGTTGCAAAACGGGAATCAAAGGTGAGTAATCTCACGCTCTGGATTTTATTTAAATTTAAATGGTTAAATTTAAATAACTGGATGAATGATTGAATTGTTTGGATGTGTACTGATGATCTAGTGATTTTAGGTTTGGTTGTTTCTCGAGTTAATTGTGGTTTGACTCGAGGTATTTGGATTTTAAATGGTTTTGAACTTAAATCATAAATAAGAAAATGGTCTGTTTAAAATCAAATAGGGTTTAATGATCGGTGATCCATTAAATAGGTAGGATAATTTAAATGGAAAATTAATTAATTAAATTAATTAATGATTTGGGTTAATTAATTAAGTTTGTATTAAATTGGAATGATCATTGGGTGGTTTAATAAGTAATTACCAAATGTGATTAATAAAATATAATTAATTTGTGAAATTAATCAAGAGATTAATTAAAATAGTTAAATAAAGGAGTAATTAATTTATTTAATGAAGTAAATAAAAAGATAATAAATTACTGGTTGAGATAAATCAAGAGTGATAAATATCTATCATTTAATTAATGATTAATTATTTAATGTAATTATTTTAGATTAGGATAAGTTAAAATATAATTGGAAATCCTTAATCTATATAATTAATGATGTAATCAAAGATGATTAATTTAGATTGATTAACCCATAAATAATGACTTATGAAAAATTAACTAATATAATTAATTAAGGATTAATGTAATTAAAATAGTTAATAATTTAGGAAGTAATTAAGATTACTTATTGAATTTGGTTAAGAATAATTAATATCATGAAATTAAATAAACATAATTACTTGAATTTAATTGAAAATAATTAATCCAGGGTGATTAATTAAGATGAATAATGAAGGGTTGAATAATTAATTGATTTGGAATTAATTAATGTTAAATGAAGGAATCTAAGTGATTGAGGTTAGAAATTCAATTAGAATCAATTGAATTAATTTGGAAGTGATAAAATTTTCTTACGAATGATTAATTGATATTGGATGCTCTGAATGAGTTGATATCTCTGATATGAAATGTTGTGTATTTCATTTGGATAAATTGGGTTAGAATGACATGAAACTCGACGAGGCCGGTGTCGAGTATTAGAAAATACCCGAAACCACTTCAAATGTATATAGATTGATATGTAAAATCTATTGGCTGGAATGAAATGATTTAAGTGAATGGACTATTTAATCTAAATTCGGTAATTAGAAATTGATGGGTGAAATCGGTGATGTTTATAGAAAATTGTGGCTTGTGAATTGCTTCGAGTTACCCCGGGTTCTATATAAGTTGTATGCTTGTATTCCATGTTGGATGGGTTTACTCACGTTGGTTTCCAGCCTGACCCGGGTGTTACTTTGGTGTAATGCTCGGGTCAGACCGAGTACTACAGATTTTCAGGTAAGGATGTTCTGGAGCTCAGAAGGCAAGCTGGATGTCAAGAACGTATGGAGCGTTTCCGCTGTATTATATCACTGTATGTATGTGACATGATGATAGTGTATATCCAGTGTCTTTGTAAATGTGAAACTCTGATGTATTAAAATGTAATCGACAGATATAATATTCTTTTGTAGACTGTTATTACTTATTATTATATTTTATCCGCTGCGAATGTGAGATGATGATGTTTCTGTTCTTCTTCTTCTTTTATCAC
The DNA here is from genome assembly GCA_030765085.1 of Allium cepa. Classification (NCBI taxonomy): domain Eukaryota; kingdom Viridiplantae; phylum Streptophyta; class Magnoliopsida; order Asparagales; family Amaryllidaceae; genus Allium; species Allium cepa. Next base: position 662,349,915 of record CM060934.1, on the reverse strand, counting down.
TTTCTTCTTTTTCATAACTATCTAGAATTTTTGGCTTCGAAAATTTCGGGTCGTTACAGTTGGTATGAGAGCTGAAAGGTTAAGCGAGAACCTTGGCTCTGGTGGGGATTACTCATTAAATAGAGTCCGAAGTACTCTAGAATTAGTTGTGTGTGTGTGTGTGTGTGTGTGTGTGTGTGTGTGTGTATATGAGAGCGTACTTGTTATTTTCTTATATAAAGGTTTTAAATGATTTTATATAAAAGTATATTTTGATATATAAAGAAATATTTCATTCTAATAAATATTAAAGCGATTGGTTGTTAAATTAGTGAAATTAAAATTAAGAAGTAATATAATGCGACCAAATTGAAGTCTTGAATTGGAATTAAATTAAGTAAAAACGGAAATACAACCAAATTAAAATTAAGTAATTGAAAACGAAATTCTAAATCTGGTCCCAGAGTTTGAAATTTTTGTTTCAAAGTAATGAAAAATAATAAATAAGTATTATTTGGATAACTGGGACTTGTTGCGAACAATGGGTTGTTTGAAAATTTGATTTAAATTAAAAACCAAAAGTGGTCTAAATTTTAAGGATGACCTCATGTGTAAAGGAAATAATATGTATGAATAAGAAATATACATAAATCAAAAATAGTTTGAATAAACTCTAAATGTTGATTTTGAAATTTGGAATGGGATGTGATACCCAAAGTGATAAGTTTTTAAGTGGGAAGATTATTATTTTGAAGTTTAAGGATTGAATGAGGTTGATTGGATTGAGTAAATCGAACTTAACTTGGGAGAAGTTAAATAAGTTTGAATGAACAACTTGAATTGGAGATTTTTAAGATGAAAATGGAATTTAACTTGGAAAGTTAAATGGTTAATTTGAATTGGTAGTTTGCGTGATCTCAAAATGGGTTTGAGATCTGGAAATGGATGGACTTTTTAAAATAAATTGGATAATATCATCCTATTGTTATTAAAAATCCTTAAATTGCGAATTGAATTTTTTTAAATGAGTGAGAAATGAAGTGTGGTAATATATCCATTATTGAGATAAAAGGGAAATCTAACTTTAATTTGAAATTAAGGATATGGAATCACTTTAAACTGAAAATTTGAATAATTGAGTTTGTAAATTAAAATAGTTTAAGAACAAGCTTCAAACTGGAAGATAAAATTTAATAATAAATTAAAATTTTAAAATAAGATTGTATTGAACTCTTATTTGAACCTTGAAATTGTAACAACCCGAATATTTAATGATTATATATTTAAATGTTTTATTTAAATATAGCGTCGTTAGTTGGATTTAGGTCCAAAATGTTACTTTTTGCAAATGGCCGAATTAGAACTCGAAACCACTTCTGGTGAGTTCGAAATGGCGTTTGCGTTCTTTTTGACTATAAGCTTTAATATGTTTGTAGTAAGTTGAATTTTGCTATTTGCTGAGTGGGCTTTTTGGTTTGGGTTCAACCAACTCATCATATACCTCAACTCAGCCCCTCTCCTCTCCACTCACTCATTTCATTTTATAAAACTCAAGCTAAAACTGAAAATGGGGGAAGAGAATGGGAAATAGAAATTCCATGCCCTAGTTTACTTTGCAAACTTGAATTCTTGCTCCAAAATCAAGGTGAAGCTATTGGTAAGCCTCTCTTCATCTTCTCTAACTCTTTCTTCCTTCAATTTCAGAAATTTTCCTAAACATAACTTAGGAAAATACTTGTTTTGATCTTAAGGTTGTAGAGTTGAAGTGGAGAGTGGTTGGTCTTTTCTTTGCGTTTGAATTTCTCCTCTTTGTTTGTGAGTTAAAAGGTGAGATTTTTATCTCACATCTATGTTTATAACTATGTTGGATTGTTAGGTATGAATTCCTAACACTTATTCATGTGTAATTGCTTTTGATTCGGAATGTTTTTGTGAACATTGCAATTTTTGGTGTTTTGAAGTCAAAAACTCTAAAAATCATAGCTTAATGTTTGATCATGTTTTTGGAGTTGTATAAGTGAGTCAATAGTGCTAGGTTGTCAATATGCATAAACCCCTAGCGCCATTGCTCGTTCGATTGAAATTTGGAAGAGTTTTACTCTTCATTGTGTGGGCTGAAAAACTGCCCTAGTGCCAGTTAGTCGACTGACATTCTGCAGTCAGTCGACTGGCTGTAGCAAAATTGCGTTCTGAGGTTGGTTGCAGAGGCTAGGAGCCTCTGTTTTCTGCAATCAGTCGACTGACCCTCTCCAACCAGTCGACTGACTGCAGGAAATGGGATTTTCAAGTTTCTGGTTCAGTCGACTGACTGCAGAAGACCAGTCGACTGACCTGCTTGTTTTGGCCTAGTATGCCTATTTGCTTGTGATTCCAACTATTATCGATTCATGTTGATTCCAATTAGTTGTTTATGCATATTTGACCTTGATGATTCCTTTTTGACTTCATCCATGGGTTTTTATAAAATGATCCTTTCAAATGGTATTAAAAGCTCGTTCTCTAATTCATAAATTCTATTTAAAGCGCATACACACAATGTTGCACTTCGAGCGGAAAGGAAAGGAGATTAAATGGTTAGGTAAAACACGGACCATGAATCCACGCGTTTATCCTTCCGATTAATCCCCGACCTATTCGATTGATCGTTTTGACCTTTGGTCTGGTTTACCAATGAGATGAGGTAAACTTTGTACTGCTTTGAGTGTGAAATTGACTAACGGATAGTAAACCGTTTAGTGCGAATGGGTGGTTATGGGACTCACGTTACCACTTTTCGGATTCCTTTTTGAGAGTTATGACACATTCTGCCAGTTAGTGGTGTCCAGTACTGGGCCTCCGGACCTTCCCCACTACGGTTTGTTGCCTTTGGGATAGTGTCTTCGGACTGTCTCCTTCAGGTTTGTTGCCTTCGGGTATGTTGCCTTCGGGTTTGTACCTTCGGGTTTGTGCCTTCGAGTTTGTTGCCCTATAGTATCGCTTTTGGAGTTGGTCATTCGTCACCGCTCGAATGATATTGGGTTTGGAGTCTTCGGGCTCATGGATCCTTGTTTATACAGTACTGAGCACGTGCAATTTTCTGATGTTTCATTGATATGTATATTCCCTAGGTATCGCCATTCGGTGTTGGTCTTTTCGAGCCGCACAATATAGCGATTACCTTGTGGAACATGTGTTACCTTCATTGGTATTTGTTACTGCATTTTTGGCTTATTTTGGGATATTCATATCCTTATTTATTGTGTTGCCAATGATACGAGGCTTGTTCTGTTATGATTCGTCTTTTGTTAGATGATTGTTGTATCTCTTTTAGAGATATTTGTTATGTTTTATGACCTTGCAGGTTTACTGTTGTTCAGTTCATCTAACTGATTTGTTTAGCTAGACTGACCCGTGTATTTATACTCGGGTCAGACCGAGATGTTTCAGGTTAGGTGCATTTGGACTTAGCCTATTTTGCTTACGCATGGACTACTTCGCTAGCTTCTTTTTGTTATCGCTTTTTTTGTATAGTCCCTTTTTGTTGTAACTCTGATATATATTCTTTTGGATTCGTCTGTATATTGTGGTTTGCTATACCACTTGACATGTATTAGTCTGTATACTCAGTTATGTATCAGTATATGTGTATATGATGATCTGTTGTTCTGTGATGTATATTACATTTGAGTTGTTATATTCTGTTCTGATAGATCCTCCAACCACCTATGGTTTTGTTTTAAGTATTCATTGGATATGTCGATCTGCTTGGTATGACGATTGTCGATGTATTCAATAAATAGTTAGAGCAAGGCTATAGATGGTCGCTCCTAACCAGCCTTATTCTCCGTGTTAGTTGACGGCATTACCCCGTAGTGTCCTTGGCTAACGTGGGTATAGAGGTGGGGCGTCACGGAAATACATAAGTAAAGATAATTTAAAATGGAATTTTGAGAATTGGACTCAGAAATTAAATTGATTAAAAACTTTGGATAAAGGTTAAATTGGTTTAAAAAGTTAAACCAACCTTTGAGAATTTAACTCGAATTTATATAATTAGAGGTAGTTTAAATTCAAGATTGAAATTGAATTAGTTCAAAATTGAATTTGGTTTGAATTAATTGGATTGGTGATTGAAGATGTATAAGTTTAAGAATTTAAATGGGAAACTGAATTGGATTATATTGAAATGATTTGAATTTGAAATGGGTTCAATTGATAATAATTCAAATTGGTTGGAATAACTTGAAATTATAATTTAAGTTGAATAGGACTAAAATCAAATGGAATTTGATTTAAATTGGGAAGGGAATCAAGCTTGATTCAACTTGAATTGGGTTTAAATAAATTTCAATAGAAATTGAATGTAACGACCCGAAATTTTCGAACCTGAAAATTTCAAATAGTTATGTAAAAGAAGAAAGAGATAGAAGAAGAAGAACAGAAACACCAAACATCTCACATTCGCAGCGGATAAAATAAAATAATAAATAATAACAGTATACAAAAAAATACTATATCTGTCGATTACATTTAAATATACATCACAATTTCACACACACACACAGATATATATATATATATATATATACAGTCACTGAGTATACAATTATCATGTCATATGATATACAATAATTATAATAGGGTGAAAGCACTCCATACGTTCTTGCCATCCAGCTCGACTCCTGAGTTCCAGAATGTACCTACCTGAAAATCTATAATACTCGGTCTGACTCGAGCATTACACCAAAGTAACACCCGGGTCAGGCTGGAAACCAGCGTGAGTAAACCCAACTAACAAGGAATACCAAGTAAACAACTTAAATAAACCCGGGTAACTTTTATCAATTTAACCAATTCACCATTTGCTATAGGCAACACTTATTTCACATATAAATTCCTAAGTACCAAACTTAGATAAAATAATCCCATTCACTTAAGTCATTTCATTTCATCGTATTGATTTCACAAATCAATTTATAAAATTCGAAGGGGTTTCGGGTATTTCTCAATACCCGATCCCGTCCTCTTCGAGACTCATACCATCATATCTCAAGTTATCCAAATGAAATTCACAACATTTCATATTAGAGGTATCAACTCATTCAAAACATACAATACCACTCAATCATTCATAAGCAAATTTTATAGCTTCCAAATTAATTCAATTGATTCTAATTGAATTTCAATCCTCAATCACTTAGGTCCCTTCATTTAACAATAATTAGTTTCAAATCAATTAATCAACCATTCCTTCATAATTCATCTTAATTATTTACCATGGATTAATTATTTCCGATTACCTTCAAGTAATTATCTTTATTAAATTTTATGATATTAAGTATTCTTAACAAAATCAATGAGTAATCTTTCATTACTTCACAAATTAATTAACCATAATCAATTACGCTAATTCTTAATTACTTACATTAATTAGTTTCTCATGAGTCATTTTTGATTAATTCATCTTAATTAATCAATCTTTAATTACATAATTGATTATATAAATTAATGGTTCCCAATTATGTTTTGATTTGTTCTAATCTAAATTAATTACTTTAATTTAATCCCAATATTAATCATTCTCGATTAATCTCAATCTGTAATTAACTATTCTTTTTTATTTACTTCGTTAATAAATTAATTATTCCATAATTAATTATCTTAATTAATTCTCTTGTCAAATTTCACTAAGCAATTATATTTTATTAATTACATTAAGTAATTATTTATCACACCATCAAACGACTATTCTGAATTACTTATACTTAGTTAATTAACTTACAACTTAATTTATTATTTATTTAAATACCTTTAATTACTTAATTAAATAACCCAAATCATTAATTAATTAAATTAATTAATTGTCCATTTCAATTATCTTACTAATTTAATGTATCACAAATCATTAAGTCGTTAGTAACTTTTAAACGAACATTTTCTTATTTATTGTTTTAAATTTAAAACAACTTAAAATACCCAATACTTCGAGTTAAGCAACCATTAACTCGAGAACCATCTAATACCAAAATCACCAGAACATCAATTCACAATGCATATCAAATAAATTCAATCATTCAACCAAATACTTAAATTTAACCATTTAAATTTAAATAGAAATCCAACAGAGTGAAATTTACTCACCTTTTCTTTTATTTGCAATTCCAACCAATCCTGACTTGTTCTCTTCCCGATTTTCGACCTTGTATAAGCATTATATGGATTATTAATATTTGAACTTATGAACAAATATTTATTATTTATTTATTTTATTTAAACTAATAATTTGGTAACTAATGTAATTTAGATTTAATTGAACAAATAAATCTTCACTATTTCAGGATTAAACCCATAAGTGAAGTGTGAATAGGTATATTTACTTTTCTTTGGATCTACACATATCAGAATAGCCTATAGACATTTAAAATCAAAAATCTACCCTTTACAGATCCTGCAACATTTTTAAAGTCCTATATATTTTTTTTAAAACAAATCCTATTTCCCTAATCTGCAAACATAAAAATTAACGAAGAAAAATACCTTACTGCTCACTCCAACACGCCACCGTCTTCTAGAAATCAAGCATCGCAGATCCCAAAATCAAGTCGACTTCGACGAACTCCCCAAACCGAGCCGCCGAAATCCTACTTCAAGACCTTCCCCAATCACCTCGGCCCCCAATCCAAACTCGCACCACACAACCTAACCACCACCATCGATCATAAACTTCACTACGCCTCCCCTTCCCTCCACTCACGACCTGAACCCGGCCTAACTCGACGCCACAATAAACATCACGAACCCCTACAGCCGAGCCTCTCCATCATCGCGAAGACAAAGACCACGCGACTGCCATTTTTGCAAGCGTCTCCACCCCGCTTACCTCCTGACTCGATCACGAATTCTCCGAAAGGCAGTCGACTCCATTCGACTCAATCGCGATAAACAAAACGACCGAATTCGTTCAATTTCGTTTCGGGAAATTGAAGTTTGAAGAAGACGTGAAAGAAGAAGCTGTTACCATTATTTCTTCGATTCGTTCATGGTTGGGAGGAGAGGAAAAATCAAAGCGGGTTCTGCGATTTGATTTCGTTCATTTTTTTTCTTTTTCTTTTTTTATTGAGTACGATCTGTTAAGAATAGAGAGGGGAAGGGAAACTTATAATAGGGTTAGGAATAGCTTCCCGAGTAAGCCTGATTTTATATAATTAAATACGAAAATATCTCGTGATCTATAACGTGAAATACCGAACTCTGAATCAGACATGCCGACCAGCGTTTATAAGGTTTTACCCGCGTTTTGATCACAATGGAACGTGTTTCGGAGGCTAATTTGAACGTACGTGCGAGTTACGGAATTAAACGATCGGTTTTAAATTAAATCGAATTAAAATAGTTCTAAGCGTTTTGAGCTGCCAGTGTCAAACGACCACTCCGATTGCCATGAAAATTAAAATCCGAACATAACTAACTATTACGGATCTAACGGAACTGGTTCCGTCGAATTCCAAGACTGTGCCTCGGAAGGCTATTTTTAAATATCGATTTAAACGATATATTTCAAAATTGAATAAATCGCCTTTATATTAAATTCCAATCATTCTATTATCTCCCGTATTATCATTATAAATTTTATAAGCCTTCGAATTATTTAAACAGGTTTAGAAATTTCAGATTCAACAATTTACCCAATTTTCAATTATTAAATTCAATATTTAAACTATATAATCCAATGATTTAATTATCAAGTAAATATTGATATCTGGAATTCAAGTATAAATTAACTTTTAAATATTTAAAATCGATTAATTATTCCAATTTAATTCGTTAAAATTTCCGGATTGTCACATTCCTCCCCCCTTAAAAGAATTTCGTCCCTGAAATTACTAGTTAGGAGGAATAGACCAATACCCGTTTACTTTTTCCCAAAACCCACAATTCAACAGTCTTACCAACTATCCTTTATTAAAGACCCACTATCACCTTAACCAACTTCCCAAAACCTCATATAGTTTCAATCAATACACTTCTGCTCAATCATCTAAATTTCAATTTAAAACCAAATTTTGAATTATCAAAATTTTCTCAAAATTTTTCTAACTCTCTAAATTTCCGAAAATTTTTGTCAACGTCTCCTTTGCGCGGCTAGCTCGGTACAACTACAAACGGCCTCTACGGGCTCCCAAATTCCAAAAGAAAACAAAAGCCAAGTGGCTACGTCAAAAACCCAATCCAATTTCATTCAGAAATTTTAAATACATACCTTTTTGTCGGGCAATTCAAATTTATCTTTTGGTATCAAATCCAATTTTCTTTTCCCCTTTTAATACCTGCATATCTTACTTAACAATAATATCCAATCGTAACATTTTCAAATCATTTTATACATTTCCTTACATAGGTTCATATCTATTTCAAAATTAGTTTTTCCATTTCATATGAATTCGATTTGTCTTCACTTCTGAGTATTAAATTTTATCTTTCATTTATAACTGATTCTTATTAGATTCATCTACTGATTTACTTTAATTTCCCAAAAAAATTCAAAAAATTTCTAACTCCCAAAATTTTCGACAGAGTCTCCTTTGTACGGAGGAGCTTTTACAATTTGACAAGAGATATAAATATGTATACATCGACCCACACGGTCGGAAAAGGCAAAAACAGTTCATATTTCCTACTTTTATTGCGTAGGCGTACCTTATTTAGCATTTTAAGCAAGCAGCTTATTTATTTTAGCATATATCGCGTCCAAATCTAGCCAAACGGCCTTCACGTACCTGTACTTACTCAATTTAAATATGTAAATGCCATATATATAAAATTTATTAGCATTTCACTTATATTCAATAGCTAAACACATGTAAATCATAAGCAACAAGCACCAAAACGCTTTCCATAAGCGATTTATATAACTTTAAAGCTGATTCAATTTCTTTCAACCATTTCATATGCCATTTCATTCAATTTTAATGGCTTGCAACTCAATTTCTTATATTCAATTGATTTTTAATCCAAACAAGCTTATATTCACTTCAAATGATTCAGAACCAATTTTATTTAATCTCTATCAACTCATAGCATTTTAATTACTTTTATTTACGCTTAACGACAACTATTTTTATGCAATTTCGACGATATTCGTTTAATAGAGTATCTATTTCAATTTATAATTACTTAAATTAATTTCAACTTATACTGTATTTAATTCTATTTCATTTCTAATTTATTTACCAACCATTCATTAGCTCGACACATTCCATTCTTGTATACTACTAGCTATTCCCAAATTAATTCAATCCAAGCTTTATTTAATGGGCTTTCACTCTTATTCGAAGCCAAGCTTCCATGAATTTTAAACTTAAGTGAATTTACTTTAATTTATTCTAACATCAAACTTAAGTTTACTTCTATTTGATTCCCATTTAATCAACTTTCATTAAATTCAGCTATCCCATCAATTTTAAATTCACCTTCTCAATTTCCAAAACAATATCCAAGCATATATTTAACACATTAATACTTCAAATTAATGTGCCACCGAACTTAAGTTCAGTCTGATAATCCAATTCCAATCACACTTTGATTTAGTTTTTTATTCAATCAGACTTCATCCATTTATTATTTAACTCAATTAACTCGTTTTAAATTTTTTTTATTTACTCACTTAATTCGTTATCGAATTTATTTTATTAATACAAGGCCATTCTCAATTTATTTCTATTCACTTGGATATTGTTTTGCAACTCAAACCATGTTTATTATAATCCATTTTCATTTCATTCGACATCACTTCCATTATAACTAATTTATATTCAAATCACACTTGAATTTTATTTGTAATTCAATCCATCACATTTTCAATCCAACTCTATTTATTTTTATTTTACAACATCTCTTCTTATTTAATTCATTATTAAATCTAAGTTGAATTCTATTTAAAATTTGAATTCATTCCCAAACCCATTATCAACCTATAATCCATTTGTTTAACCAAGTTAAATTTTATTAATATACTCAACCAAATGATTATTTAGCCAATTAGCTTACTTTCAACTTCTAAATCAATGTTCGATTTTAATTACAAATTCACTTCATTAAAATTCCAATTTGGATTTCCTTTATTTTCCAAAATTCCAACATCTTTATTTAAAAAATTTAGAAATGCTTTTAAATTTGCATCATACATAATAAAATAGCTCTTTATAAAAATACTTCTTATAACTCGATGTCTCCAACAGTCCATCCTTGTTCTCACAGAAATTCAGTTATACGTTGATCAGGCATAGGATTGAAAATCTATAAGTAATTGGCAAACCCGTTTTCAACATCCAGTGAAAATACTTAAAAAAAAATTTATTGAAAATATAGAAAATAGTTTTTGAAAATAGAGGAAATATATTTGGTGAGAATGCTCTGAGAATCATCACTCCCATCCATGGTCGCAGTTAACCCGATGGTTACGTTGCCATCCCGACAAAATCCATAGATAATTGTAGGCCTCCGCGCCCCTCGATTACACCATGGAACCCACGATAGATCGCAGCTACAACTGGGGTTACGTAGCTATCACGGCAAAAACCCATATAACTGTAGGCATCAGTGCCATCGAATTTCGCTGCCAAAAAATGAAACTTCTCCACTCTACTTGACCATAGATCGCAGTCTACCGATGTTGCGTTGCCTTCCCGGCAAAATCAAGTGTAAACTGTTGGCACTCATCCTCCACACGAATTTGGCTATGGTCCCCACAGTATATCGCAGCGACATCGAGTTACACTGTCGTCACAGCATAACCCAAATGCCTCTATAGGCATCAGCGCCCTCGACTTTCGCTACCCAATAATCCTCAGGAACTAGTTTTGTCCGGACTCCTCATGGGATCAACTTTAGAACCCCCTCCCCCCTTGGGGCTCAAGGCAGCACCACCCGGTGGCACTCCTGAGAAGTTCATTACAAGGGAGTGCCCTTTTTCCCCAGAGCCATCATCAAAACAGTTTATACTATACATATAGTATCTTTCAAATCATACACCTAGTATGATATCATACAAAGCTCCTTTACACAAAATCGATTTATCCCAAAATCGATAATTCTCAAACTAGGCTTTCCAAATTCTCATATTGATTTTACCCAAAAATTAAAAGCCTTTCCAAATCCAAAGGTTCTCAAAACCTTTTCCAAAATCCTCATAAGATCCTTTATATATATTCAAAATTATATATATAATTTTTAAAACTTTGGATCATTTCAAACTTGTATAAAATCCCTTTATACTTCAAACATTCAAATTTGATTACTCTTCCCAATATCAATTTTATTCCAAATCTGAACGATGTACACATATCATCCGTACTCATATCAATCTAATCGCTCACTCGATCACACAATTTCACTTCCGAACTAGTATCGTCCACCCGACTTCCTAGTGCGGACACTGATCTGGTTTCTTGATCAGAAATCGTCATTCTCCTTGCATAGCCATAACAATGATAGAGAATATCTAGAACCAATCAACAATCCATATCCAGGTTCGCCGTCGAAAATCGAGTGAAAAATCCCAACTCGGATCGATAAACTATCTCGAAATCCTGTGCTCGAATCTGGATCAAACCACTATGCGAATAGAATAATATACGTACATCCTACGTATTTAACTTCATGGATTATTAGCTAAATCTTCCCTTTCCATTCACATTCACTTATTCATATTTACATTAATCCCATTTGTATTATCACTTCAATTCTTATCTCAATTGGGCGTTTAATTAATAACAGTTTGAACTCCGACCAATTTAGAAAATAGCTTGAAAATTGAATAATAGGTAAGTAGTTGAAAAATAATTATTAGTTTACAAAATAGTTATGATATAGTTAACTAATCGTAAAATAGTTGGAAAATAGTAGAATAGTTTCAGGAATTTTAAATAATTGCAAGATAGTTGTAAAATAGAAAATAGTTTGTGAAATAGTTGAAAAATAGTAATTAGTTTAGAAACAGTTGAAAAAAATATGATTAAATAGCTCCAAAAATAATTGTAAAACAAGTATAGAATAATTTGGCTTCAAGAAAGAAAAGTGGTATATATTAAATAACCTAGAAAAATAAGTTTATATTAAAACAATTTATATTGAAAATAGTCAAGAGTCAAACTGTTCACTTCCCCAACTAATTTCCATTTAATTGACTCAATTCTAACTTAAATAACTACAATTTTCTTGCAATTTATTTAAGCCCAATTAAAGTTGAATCAATCTTGATTCCCTTCCCAATTTAAATCAAATTCCATTTAATTTTAATCATGTTCAACTTATATTATAATTTCAAATTATTCCAATTAATCTGAATTATTATCAATTGCACCCATTTCAAATTCAAATCATTTCAATAAAATCCAAATTAATTTCCCATTAATTTTTTTTAAACTTATACATCTTCAATCACCAATCCATTAAATTCAAACCAAATTCAATTTCAATCTTGAATTTAATCTATCTCGAATTATATAAATTCGAGTTAAATTCTCAAAGGTTGGTTTACCTTTTTAAACCAAATTTACTTTTATTCGAAGTTTCTAATCAATTTTAATTTTTGAGTTCATTTCTCAAATTCCATTTTAAATTATCTTTACTTATGTATTTCAAGATTCAAATAAGAGCTCAATATAATTTTATTTGTTTCAAAATTAAATTTATTATCCAATTTTATCTTCCAGTTTGAAGCCAGCTCTTAAACCATTTTGTTCTACAATTCAATTATTCAAATTTATTTTATTTATACAATACCATTTCAATTTAAAGATTTTTATTAACAATAGGATGATATCATCCAATTTATTTTAAAACGTCCATCCATTTTCAATTTCTAAATCTCAAACCCGTTTGAGATCACACAAATTCCCAATTCAATCAACCATTTAACTTTCCAAGTCAAATTCCAATTTACTTAATCCAATCAACCTTACTCAATTTGAATTCCCGCTTCAAATTCAAAATTCTTTCCCTCTTATAAGTTCAAAACTTATATCACTTGGGTTTTTACATCACACTTCAGGGAAAAATCAAAACTCAAACTCTTAGAGTTTATTTCAAATTATCTTTGATATCATGTATATCCATACATATATACATATTTATTTCTTGGCCCTACCAGCCATGTTTTAAAATTTTAAACCACCTTTGGTTTTAAATTCAAATCAATTTCCAAACAACCCATTGTTTGCATCAAGTCCCAGTTATCCAAATAATACTTATTTATTATTTTTCATTACTTTGACAAAATTGCCGAATTCTGGGACCAGATTTAGAATTCATTTTCAATCCATTAAATTTTAATTTGGTTGTATTTTTTTGTTTCTACTTAATTTAATTCCAATTCTAGTCTTCAGTTTGGTTGTATTATATTACTTCTTAGTTTTCATTTCAATAAATTTAGCAACCAATCGCTTTAATATTTATTAGAAGGAAATATTGCTTTATATATCAAAATATATTTTATATAAAATCATTTAAAATCTTTATATAAGAAAATAACAAGTACGCGCTCATATATATATATATATATATATATATATATATATATATATATATACTCGAATCATTCTAGAGCACTACAGACTCTATTAAATGAGTAATCTCCACCAGAGCCAAGGTTCTCGCTTAACCTTTCTGCTCTGATACCAAATGTAACGACCCGAAATTTTCGAACCCGAAAATTTCAGATAGTTATGAAAAAGAAGAAAGAGATAGAAGAAGAAGAACAGAAACACCAAACATCTCACATTCACAGCGGATAAAATATAATAATAAATAATAACAGTTTACAAAAAAGTACTATATCTGTCGATTACATTTAAATATACATCAGAGTTTCACATATATATATATATATATATATACAGTCACTGAGTATACAATTATCATGTCATATGATATACAATAATTATAATAGGGTGAAAGCGCTCCATACGTTCTTGCCGTCCAGCTTGACTCCTGAGTTCCAGAACGTACCTACCTGAAAATCTGTAATACTCGGTCTGACCCGAGCATTACACCAAAGTAACACCCGGGTCAGGCTGGAAACCAGCGTGAGTAAACCCAACTAACAAGGAATACCAAGCAAACAACTTAAATAAACCCGGGTAACTTTTATCAATTTAACCAATTCACCATTTTCTATAGGCGACACTTATTTCACATATAAATTCCTAAGTACCAAACTTAGATAAAATAATCCCATTCACTTAATTCATTTCATTTCATCGTATTGATTTCACAAATCAATTTATAAAATTCGAAGGGGTTTCGGGTATTTCTCAATACCCGATCCCGTCCTCTTCGAGACTCATACCATCATATCTCAAGTTATCCAAATGAAAATCACAACATTTCATATTAGAGGTATCAACTCATTCAAAACATACAATACCACTCAATCATTCATAAGCAAATTTTATAGCTTCCAAATTAATTCAATTGATTCTAATCGAATTTCAATCCTCAATCACTTAGGTCCCTTCATTTAACAATGATTAGTTTCAAATCAATTAATCAACCATTCCTTCATAATTCATCTTAATTATTTACCATGGATAAATTATTTTCGATTACCTTCAAGTAATATCTTTATTAAATTTTATGATATTAAGTATTCTTAACTAAATCAATGAGTAATCTTTCATTACTTCACAAATTAATTAACCATAATCAGATACGCTAATTCTTAATTACTTACATTAATTAGTTTCTCATGAGTCATTTTTGATTAATTCATCTTAATTAATCAATCTTTAATTACATCGTTGATTATATAGATTAATGGTTCCCAATTGTGTTTTGATTTGTTCTAATCTAAATTAATTACTTTAATTCAATCTCGATACTAATCATTCTCGATTAATCTCAATCTGTAATTAACTATTCTTTTTTATTTACTTCGTTAATAAATTAACTATTCCATAATTAATTATCTTAGTTAATTCTCTTGTCAAATTTCACTAAGCAATTACATTTTATTATTTACATTAAGTAATTATTTATCACACCATCAAACGACTATTCTGAATTACTTATACTTAGTTAATTAACCTACAACTTAATTTATTATTTATTTAAATACCTTTAATTACTGAATTAAATAACCCAAATCATTAATTAATTTAATTAATTAATCATCCATTTCAATTATCTTACTAATTTAATGTATCACAAATCATTAAGTCGTTAGTAACTTTTAAACGGAACATTTTCTTATTTACTGTTTTAAATTTAAAACAACTTAAAATACCCAATACTTCGAGTTAAGCAACCATTAACTCAAGAACCATCTAATACCAAAATCACCATGTGATGACCCGCAAATCCGTACTCCTTGAATATACACTAATCTCCATAGATTAACTCAAGATGAACAGAAATACGAATTCTCAATGTTTAAGAAAAAGAAAAAGACAGAAGAAGAGAGAGAAGAAAGAGAGAAAAGAAAATAGAAAATAAAGAAAACAGCACAACAATATCAGAATCTCACAATCGCAGCGGAACAAATATAATAAATAAATGAATAATCGTTTAACAAAGAACTATATCAGTTATTACATTACATCACGTTACATTACATCATCATCAGAGTGTACAACAACAAACGACATCAACAGCGGAAGAGAAATACTATATACTAGTAATACGCCATGCCATCTAGCTTGCCTCCAGCAACTCCTGAATTCCAGAATGTCCTGATAAACCTTAACTCTTGACTACCCGTGTGGAAATTGATGGGCACCCAGAGTTTTGGAAGGAAAACAATAAACTCTGAGTCAGTCATGTGACTGGTGTGAGAACTAAAAACAGTTTATTTATCTTTAAAATCAAAATAGAGGAATATTTTTAAAATCAATTCGCAATGCTTTTAAAAATGAGACTACCATAAGGCCTCCCGCACACACACACATGCAAACGCAGAATCGGAGGAGATTTCTCCTTATGATAGTCAAAGATGCTTGATACGCATTAAAAAGAACATTTGATATTATTACTAGTGCATAGTGTAGGAAAAATTTATTTCGAAAGTAGAATATAAATCTTAGCCAGCATAGACATTTCGAACTATGCCTACTATAGCTACCATCTAAACAGTGGTGACCACCATAAGTAAATGGCAGGTTCTACAACTAAAACCGTACAGGGTTTCGTATTGGGAATTGGATTTCCAACGAATGGTCAGGCCAAGGAACTTCCCATTGCCACCTGAGAACGCCTCTGGAAGGACGTCCCCGAGAACCAAACCGGATCTCTGCCAACACAAGGCCGGGTTACCCCTAACTGGGTAACAACTGACACGAGTATGCCATCCCCCGGTCCTTTGGGACCTTTATCCGAGCGCTCGTCACCATCATCACACAATCATAAATAAAGTGTTTCAACATGAGTAAGCATCTGGGGCTCCATACCATGATACCACCCTTTTCCATAAGGAAATGCACATACCCTAAAGGGAGCTACCCCTCATAACCTTGCCGCATCTTTCCTGTTTTGACCATTCCGGGGTGTGAGGCTCGACGAAGTCTCGTCCACAAAGCCACGCTTTATACAAAGTCATGCTTTGGGTCAACAAATGATCATAGAAATGATCACAAAGATAAACGATCAAACAAATGATCCTATCACAAATGATCAACACAATGATCATTTCACAGCAACACTCAGCATGTCACATTACCAAATTGGGAATATATTGCTAAAAACCTTCAACTACATAACCTCTGAGCTCGTACGTCTCAGAGAAGGGTGTTAAGCTAAGAGAATAAATTCTCCGCCACCAACAGAAATATATTTGAAAGAAATCGGCTTTATATCTCAATTTGCAATGTCAGACATACTATCCATACAAGTCTGTTCCAGGCTCGAACAGAACCGAAGGCACTTACAAAGAAGTCCATGCAATCCGGATAATCTCTAATCACATCCGGACTTCCCATCACATAGGGAGTCTCTATACGGTAGCTACTCGGTGCAAAGACAATCGACGAGTTGTTCTTTCGCTTTCAAAAATATCCGGTCTTCAACACCGATCATCAATGCTATCCATTACGTCGTATCACTATCCGGAATGGGTAATCCGAATAACGAGCGTAATAATTTAAAAATAAGTGTAGCATTCAAATTCAGCAAGTCACAACAAATACCTTTCAAAGGTAAATATTGATAGTCGGTTATTGAACTATCAATGGATATGCACATATCACCAGATTCCAAATAATTTTCCAAATTATTTATTTCCCAAAAATATCTTTACTAGATATATAATTTTCACACTTTAAAAATAAATCAATATTTATTTTTAAACGAATTCCACTTTCTTTTATAAATTCCATAGTGGATTTTCATTCCAAAATATCCATGCATATACGATTTCAATTATTCATTTTCAATTTATCTTCAAAAAGATAAATTCTCAAAATATTCACTTATATTGGAAAACATTTCCATACTTATTTAATAAGTAATTCATAATCTTTTTATTTTCTACAGTTGGAAAATATTCAATATACTTAAATCGAAATTAAGTATATATTTCATTCTTTAAGGAAATCATTCTCTTAAACATATTTATTTGGGCCAAAACGAATGTTGCGTAAAACATCGTTACGACAACCCAAAATCACTAGTATAGGGATTCGAAATTAAAATAGATATATAAATCCCAATACTATACAAAACATTTCCTTTCGGAAATCATTTACTATAACAACAGTGTTATAGTCCACCATTTCCTTTTATTTCTCGAAAACGTCTATTTCAACAATGAATGTTGAAATCTATGGTTTCGAATCTCAACACATTTTGAAAACATCTTTAGATCGTTTTAATTTTATTTAAAACATCACATCCAAAACAATTTCTTTAACATGTTATTCGCTAATCCAAATCGTGAATATACCTTGTTAACCAATTTCATCCTTTCTATTCATTTTATTTTAAAGGATTATTCACTGTCTAAAATGTGAATATAACTCCATAAATAAGTTATACAATTTACTTATCAAAATAAGTCGTTGCGAATTTATAAAACAATGTTTATAAATTCCATTTCTATTTATTTTATAACAACTTCCTTTTATACAACTCCTTTATTAACCTATTCAATTTATAACTCGATTATAAACCAAAAGTTCACGTTACAAGTTAAACACTTATAATTTATTTGTTACAAAAATCGTTCTTTTAAACTTCCCAAGTTATAAATCTTATAACTTATAAGATTCGTTTATTTACCCAAATCTATTCTTTTAATAACTTTACAAATTTTATAAACCTACTGCTTATAAAATTCCATTTATAACTTCAACGTTTATAATCCTATAAATTTCATTCATTTATGAAATTCATTTGCACTTCTTTCTAACACTTATAAAAACTTGTTTTATAATTCCAACGTTTTAATTTATAAATATCAATTTATAAATCCTTTATCTAAATCAATTTATATTATTATTTCAAAACGTCTTAACTCCTTTATAATTTCATCATTTTGATTTATAAAATAATCAAATTTATAAATCCTATATTTAAACTTTTATAATAAATTCAAAAATCCCGATTTAAACTATTTTATAAAATCATTAACCCGTATTTTCAAAAATCAATCTTTAACTGTATTTCTCAAAAATCATAATTTTTATAACATTAAAATTATATCGTTTATTTATTTAAAATGAATCAATTCCAAAAATATTTTATAAACGTATACTCTTCAAAAATCACTTTAAAAATCATTTTAAAATTCCAAAATTTGGCCCAATGATGCTACACACCAAATAGTCAATCACGACAACAACGATATCATATATCGATATGATAATCAACGAATATCAAAATCAAATAAATACTGTTGAGGAATCCAGTTGGATCCCTCCAACCTGTTTTCCTGCATCCACAAACATTAGCACAATACCAATTCCGCTCCAGTACGGAATTATCGCGGTATATGGGATTTAAAATATTATCCGCTTAATAGACGGCGCAATAGGGTCTCATCCTCTATACAATGCGGGAAATCAACAACTGCAATATATACATATGCCAATATATATATATTGCTATTATATATAATACCAATTTCACTGTTTATGAAATATTCGCGGTATATGTTTTTAATAAATAACATCCGCTTACTAACGGCGCATAATGTCTATTTTAACAATCAATAGATAACAATCATCATTCAAACATGCATTCAAGTATTTTAAATATAACTATTTAAAATTAAAATCGAAACTTATTCGATTGAGTGAGAAGTTCTCACCTTGATTTCAATTTCGTTTTAGCGATTTATTTCGAATAAAATTAAACGCGCGTTTAATTTTACCCGAAATTTTCACTAACTCCAAACGACGCCAATCCAATTCCATTGGGTAGTGCTCGTCCATACGATTCCAACGCAACTGGTTTCGCGCGTTTTCGACCTCGTATGAAAAGGATATGATTTTTCAAAGTTTACACGATTTTATATATTATAATTTACAACATTATTTTATAATTTTTATACTTCACTCAATCTAAGCCGTGCGATCCTTGCCCCCTTCAATCCAACCCATCCCTGCTTTCTTCCCCAACCCCACGCACGTACAGGTAAACACGATACAACCGAACCCATAACATAAATTAGGGTTTAATTTCCAAGCCTCCACGACGAACGATAAGTTGATCAACTTCCTTCAACATGCTCGCCTCCATCCCCTCTACGCTCGGCTGCAACCCTAGCAAGCTTGGCCACCCAGGTGCACAGAAAAACGTGCGCGACTTCATGACAAACGCGGCCAATTTGAGGCCACCACAATACGATCCAGGCGATCATCGCCGTATGGATCTATAGAACTCGCATAGATCTACGCTTTTGTAGTTGAGAATTTCTTGAAATAATGCTTAGATTTGAAGATAATTGAGGAGAATCGAAAGTGAATTCTGGCCGTTGTTTTAGAGGCCGGCGGCTAGGGTTTCTAAAACCTAATTTTTTTTTTTAATTTGTGAAGAGGCAAGGGTCTATTTATAGAAAATCGAACGAAACACTATTCCTTTTGGATCTTTCAAAATCCGATTTACGCGCGGTGACCAGCGTTTCTAGGGTTTATCCCGCGTTCCGGACACAATGGAACGTGTTTCGGAAGCTAATTCGGTCATCTGCGCTAGTTATGGCAATAAACGTTCAATTTAAAATTAAACCGATTAAACGATTTTCTAGGCGTTTTAGCTTGCACCGGACAAACGGTAAATCTGATTAACTTGAAATTTGAAACCATACAATAATATCACATTAAGGATCCGATGAAACTGGTTTCTTCGAAATCCGAGACTTTAGAAAAATGACTATTTTAACTCGCCAAATTAATATTAAAAACAATTTCGATGCGTTTCGAGCTGCTACGATCAAACGATAACTCCGATTGCTACGAAAATTGAAATCCGATAATAACAAACTATTACGGATCCAATGGAACTAGTTTCGTCCAATTCTGAGACTGTTCGAAAATTGGCTAATTTCACTAGTCGATTAAATATTAAAATATTCAATTTTCACAAATAAACTTTTAATTCGATTTTAAAAGTTCTATAACATCATTCTAACTTCAATATGATAAAATAAAATTTTACAAATCATTTTCAATCATATTTAACCCAATTTTCAATTATTCCTGTAATTTAACATATTAAATTATCGATTTAATTATCCAATTAAACCCAATTATTCGAAATAAAATTTATTCGACTTATAAATTTCACTTATAAATATTTAAAATAAATTAAATATTCAAATTCTAATTAATAAAAATTCTGGGTCGTTACATACTTCCCCCCTTAAAATAATTTCGTCCTCGAAATTAACAAGTAAGAAAAGTTACAGAATCTATTAACTTTCCAAAATTCATAGTTAAACTTCTTACAATAACTTTACTAAGTTTTCAAATCATACTTAGTTATCTTTTCAAACCAAACTACTATTGTTTAACTTTCAATTCCAAATCAAAGTTATAGTTTTCAAAAAATTTCCCAATTTTCTCAAAAATATTCTAACGCCTTAAATTTTCGGAAAAATTCGCCATAGTCTCCTTTGCGCGGCTCGATCCGAAAAAAAAATGACAGTATATATATATCACAAATATACATCTCATCAAGTAAGGAGGCATCCCGCAGGGAAAAAGTGTAAAAGTACGATATTTAATCCGAGATATGTACTTATTTATTATTAGCGAGCATATACGGCTAATATAGCGCGAAAGCGAGCTCCAAATGCGAAGCAAATGCGATCCGCACCTACTAAACACTCAACAAACAACATGAGAACATGTATATATGACAATAGTATCGATATACAATATATAGCAACATAATAACTATACATGTCAACATAGCGAATGCAGTAAAAGCAATATATTCAACCATCAACCAACTAATCATCCAACTAACATTCATAACCAATAAATATTCATTCATATTCTCATTAATATTCAATGAAATGGGTTTTCAATTTAATCACATTTGATTCATTAACAGTGGATGTTTTTACTAACATTCATTCTCAATTAGTTTATATTCACTAATTCATATTCAGGTTGGTTCACTTCCAAATCAAATTAAATTTTATTTAAGATTCACTTAACTTCCAATTGAATTTCAATTACTTTAGCTTCCAATTTCATTAATTACTTAATGAATTATATACAATCAGCTAACAATCATATAACAATCAATGTATATTAATTACAACCAAATTCCTTTGCTTATATTCATTCAATTTGGTTTAATACCTTTACTTTCAATTGGTTTAATTAAATTGATTTTCATTCAATCTTTCAACTTCCAATAACATTAGATTTTAATGAATTAACACCTACATCCATTATTTCATATCAACTATTTACATTTAATTGATTATATATTCAATTCATTAATTCAATTCAATTACAATTCATTTAACCATTTCAAGTTGAATTTCATTTACATAACTTAAGTTCACATTTATCACTTAACTTTATTAATTTACTTTGATACCAAAATCAACTTCATTCAACATCACTTAAGTTATACCTCATTTTACAAACATCACTTGGTTTTTACTTAACTTAAATTCCCCCCTTATAAAGAAATTCAGATTCCAATTCTAAAGTAAATTTCCATTTAACTTTAAATTCATTTTTATTTTCAACTCATATTCATAAATATATTCATATAGTTTCACTTCTTATATATAAGTTTATTTTACAATTGTAAATCACTTTAATTATAATTCAATTCTTATAATTCTTTTTACTTATACAATTATTCCTTAATTTAGATTATTCAAACAACTAAACAATCAACTTATATACAATTTAATAATTCTGAAAAATTATTCCTTTATATATAAAATATAATCAAGGTAAAATTATTTCATTTACCCAATTTAAAACAATATCGTGTCGAATTGTTCTATACAAGTGTTTATAAACCCCTTCGGCATAGTTGTGCATACCGTGCTGACGAAGGTTCATATGCCATTCAATAAACCAATCATCACAATATAAAACAATTTTATATTCACTAACAAATACGCTCTCATAGCTATTATTACACTCAACTCATTCTAGCGTACTACTGACTCCATCTCTAATGAGTAATACCCAACAGAGCCATGGTTTTCGCTTAACCATATGCTCTGATACCACCTGTGATGACCCGCAAATCCGTACTCCTTGAATATACACTAATCTTCATAGATTAACTCAAGACGAACAGAAATACGAATTCTCAATGTTTAAGAAAAAGAAAAAGACAGAAGAAGAGAGAGAAGATAGAGAGAAAAGAAAATAGAAAAGAAAGAAAACAGCACAACAATATCAGAATCTCACAATCGCAGCGGAACAACATATAATAAAAAATGAATAATCTTTTAACAAAGAACTATACCAGTTATTACATTACATCACATTACATTACATCATCATCAGAGTGTACAACAACAAACAACATCAACAGCGGAAAAGAAATACTATATACTAGTAATACGCCATGCCATCCAGCTTGCCTCCAGCAACTCCTGAATTCCAGAATGTCCTGATAAACCTTAACTCTTGACTACCCGTGTGGAAATTGGTGGGCACCCAGAGTTTAGGAAGGAAAACAATAAACTCCGAGTCAGTCATGTGACTGGTGTGAGAACTCAAAACAGTTTATTTATCTTTAAAATCAAAATAGAGGAATATTTTTAAAGTCAATTCGCAATGCTTTTAAAAATGAGACTACCATAAGGCCTCCCGCACACACACATGCAAACGCAGAATCGGAGGAGATTTCTCCTTATGATAGTCAAAGATGCTTGATACGCATTAAAAAGAACATTTGATATTATTACTAGTGCATAGTGTAGGAAAAATTTATTTCGAAAGTAGAATATAAATCTTAGCCAGCATAGACATTTCGAACTATGCCTACTATAGCTACCATCTAAACAGTGGTGACCACCATAAGTAAATGGAAGGTTCTACAACTAAAACCGTATAGGGTTTTGTATTGGGAATTGGATTTCCAACGAATGGTCAGGCCAAGGAACTTTCCGTTGCCACATAAGAACGCCTCTGGAAGGACGTCCCCGAGAACCAAACCGGATCTCTGCCAACACAAGGCCGGGTTACCCCTAACTGGGTAACAACTGACACGAGTATGCCATCCCCCGGTCCTTTGGGACCTTTATCCGAGCGCTCGTCGCCATCATCATACAATCATAAATAAAGTGTTTCAACATGAGTAAGCATCTGGGCTCCATACCATGATACCACCCTTTTCCAGAAGGAAATGCACATACCCTAAAGGGAGCTACCCCTCATAACCTTGCTGCATCTTTCCTGTTTTGACCATTCCGGGGTGTGAGGCTCGACGAAGTCTCGTCCACAAAGCCACGCTTTATACAAAGTCATGCTTTGGGTCAACAAATGATCATAGAAATGATCACAAAGATAAACGATCAAACAAATGATCCTATCATAAATGATCAACACAATGATCATTTCACAGCAACACTCAGCATGTCACATTACCAAATTGGGAATATATTGCTAAAAACCTTCAACTACATAACCTCTGAGCTCGTACGTCTCAGAGAAGGGTGTTAAGCTAAGAGAATAAATTCTCCGCCACCAACAGAAATATATTTGAAAGAAATCGGCTTTATATCTCAATTTGTAATGTCAGACATACTATCCATACAAGTCTGTTCCGGGCTCGAACAGAACCGAAGGCACTTACAAAGAAGTCCTTGCAATCCGGATAATCTCTAATCACGTCCGGACTTCCCATCACATAGGGAGTCTCTATACCGTAGCTACTCGGTGCAAAGACAATCGACGAGTTGTCCTTTCGCTTTCAAAAATATCCGGTCTTCAACACCGGTCATCAATGTTATCCATTACGTCGTATCACTATCCGGAATGGGTAATCGAATAACGAGCGCAATAATTTAAAAATAAGTGTAGCATTCAAATTCAGCAAATCACAACAAATACCTTTCAAAGGTAAATATTGATAGTCGGTTATTGAACTATCAATGGATATACACACATCACCAGATTCCAAATAATTTTCCAAATTATTTATTTCCCAAAAATATCTTTACTAGATATATAATTTTCACACTTCAAAAATAAATCAATATTTATTTTTAAACGAATTCCACTTTATTTTATAAATTCCATAGTGAATTTTCATTCCAAAATATCCATGCATATACGATTTGAATTATTCATTTTCAATTTATCTTCAAAAAGATAAATTCTCAAAATATTCGCTTATATTGGAAAACATTTCCATACTTATTTAATAAGTAATTCATAATCTTTTTATTTTCTACACTTGGAAAATATTCAATATACTTAAATCGAAATTAAGTATATATTTCATTCTTTAAGGAAATCATTCTCTTAAACATATTTATTTGGGCCAAAACGAATGTTGCGTAAAACATCGTGACGACAACCCAAAATCACTAGTATAGGGATTCAAAATTAAAATAGATATATAAATCCCAATACTATACAAAATATTCCCTTTCGGAAATCATTTACTATAACAACAGTGTTATAGTCCACCATTTCCTTTTATTTCTCGAAAACGTCTATTTCAACAATGAATGTTGAAATCTATGGTTTCGAATCTCAACACATTTTGAAAACATCGTTAGATCGTTTTAATTTTATTTAAAACATCACATCCAAAACAATTTCTTTAACATGTTATTCACTATTCCAAAACGTGAATATACCTTGTTAACCAATTTCATCCTTTCTATTCGTTTTATTTTAAAGGATTATTCACTGTCTAAAATGTGAATATAACTCCATAAATAAGTTATACAATTTACTTATCAAAATAAGTCGTTGCGAATTTATAAAACAATGTTTATAAATTCCATTTCTATTTATTTTATAACAACTTCCTTTTATACAACTCCTTTATTAACCTATTCAATTTATAACTCGATTATAAACCAAAAGTTCACATTATAAGTTAAACACTTATAATTTATTTGTTACAAAAATCGTTCTTTTAAACTTCCCAAGTTATAAATCTTATAACTTATAAGATTCGTTTATTTACCCAAATCTATTCTTTTAATAACTTTACAAATTTTATAAACCTACTGCTTATAAAATTCCATTTATAACTTCAACGTTTATAATCCTATAAATTTCATTCATTTATGAAATTCATTTGCACTTCTTTCTAACACTTATAAAAACTTGTTTTATAATTCCAACGTTTTAATTTATAAATATCAATTTATAAATCCTTTATCTAAATCAATTTATATTATTATTTCAAAACGTCTTAACTCCTTTATAATTTCATCATTTTGATTTATAAAATAATCAAATTTATAAATCCTATATTTAAACTTTTATAATAAATTCAAAAATCCCGATTTAAACTATTTTATAAAATCATTAACCGATATTTTCAAAAATCAATCTTTAACTGTATTTCTCAAAAATCATAATTTTTTACAACATTAAAATTATATCGTTTATTTATTTAAAATGAATCAATTCCAAAAATATTTTATAAACGTATACTCTTCAAAAATCACTTTAAAAATCATTTTAAAATTCCAAAATTTGGCCCAATGATGCTACACACCAAATAGTCAATCACGACAACAACGATATCATATATCGATATGATAATCAACGAATATCAAAATATTCAAAATCAAATAAATACTGTTGAGGAATCCAGTTGGATCCCTCCAACCTGTTTTCCTGCATCCACAAACATTAGCACAATACCAATTCCGCTCCAGTACGGAATTATCGCGGTATATGGGATTTAAAATATTATCCGCTTAATAGACGGCGCAATAGGGTCTCATCCTCTATACAATGCGGGAAATCAACAACTGCAATATATACATATGCCAATATATATATATTGCTATTATATATAATACCAATTTCACTGTTTATGAAATATTCGCGGTATATGTTTTTAATAAATAACATCCGCTTACTAACGGCGCATAATGTCTATTTTAACAATCAATAGATAACAATCATCATTCAAACATGCATTCAAGTATTTTAAATATAACTATTTAAAATTAAAATCGAAACTTATTCGATTGAGTGAGAAGTTCTCACCTTGATTTCAATTTCGTTTTAGCGATTTATTTCGAATAAAATTAAACGCGCGTTTAATTTTACCCGAAATTTTCACTAACTCCAAACGACGCCAATCCAATTCCATTGGGTAGTGCTCGTCCATACGATTCCAACGCAACTGGTTTCGCGCGTTTTCGACCTCGTATGAAAAGGATATGATTTTTCAAAGTTTACACGATTTTATATATTATAATTTACAACATTATTTTATAATTTTTATACTTCACTCAATCTAAGCCGTGCGATCCTTGCCCCCTTCAATCCAACCCATCCCTGCTTTCTTCCCCAACCCCACGCACGTACAGGTAAACACGATACAACCGAACCCATAACATAAATTAGGGTTTAATTTCCAAGCCTCCACGACGAACGATAAGTTGATCAACTTCCTTCAACATGCTCGCCTCCATCCCCTCTACGCTCGGCCGCAACCCTAGCAAGCTTGGCCACCCAGGTGCACAGAAAAACGTGCGCGACTTCATGACAAACGCGGCCAATTTGAGGCCACCACAATACGATCCAGGCGATCATCGCCGTATGGATCGATAGAACTCGCATAGATCTACGCTTTTGCAGTTGAGAATTTCTTGAAATAATGCTTAGATTTGAAGATAATTGAGGAGAATCGAAAGTGAATTCTGGCCGTTGTTTTAGAGGCCGGCGGCTTGGGTTTCTAAAACCTAATTATTATTATTTTTAAATTTGTGAAGAGGCAAGGGTCTATTTATAGAAAATCGAACGAAACACTATTCATTTTTGATTTTCCAAACTCAGATTTACGCGCGGTGACCAGCGTTTCTAGGGTTTATCCTGCGTTCCGGACACAACGGAATGTGTTTCGGAAGCTAATTCGGTCATCTGTGAGAGTTATGGCAATAAACATTCAATTTAAAATTAAACCGATTAAACGATTTTCTAGGCGTTTTAGCTTGCACCAGACAAACGGTAAATCCGATTAACTTGAAATTTGAAACCATACAATAATATCACATTACGGATCCGATGAAACTGGTTTCTTCGAAATTCGAGACTTTAGAAAAATGACTATTTTAACTCGCCAAATTAATATTAAAAACAATTCCGATGCGTTTCGAGCTGCTATGATCAAATGATAACTCCGATTGCTACAAAAATTGAAACGATAATAACAAACTATTACGGATCCAATGGAACTAGTTTCGTCCAATTCTGAGACTGTTCGAAAATTGGCTAATTTCACTAGTCGATTAAATATTAAAATATTCAATTTTCACAAATAAACTTTTAATTCAATTTTAAAAGTTCTATAACATCATTCTAACTTCAATATGATAAAATAAAATTTTACAAATCATTTTCAATCATATTTAACCACTTTTTCAATTATTCATGTAATTTAACACATTAAATTATCGATTCAATTATCCAATTAAGCCCAATTATTCGAAATAAAATTTATTCGACTTATAAATTTCACTTATAAATATTTAAAATAAATTAAATATTCAAATTTTAATTAATAAAAATTCTGGGTCGTTACACACCAGAACATCAATTCATAGTGCATATCAAATAAGTTCCATCATTCAACTAAATACTTAAATTTAACCATTTAAATTTAAATAGAAATCCAACAGAGTGAGATTTACTCACCTTTTCATTTATTTGCAATTCCATCCAATCCTGACTTGTTCTCTTCCCGATTTTCGACCTTATATAAGCATTATATGGATTATTAATATTTGAACTTATGAACAAATATTTATTATTTATTTGATTTAAACTAATAATTTGGTAACTAATATAATTTAGATTTAATTAAACAAATAAATCTTCACTATTTTAGGATTAAACCCATAAGTGAAGTGTGAATAGGTATATTTACTTTTCTTTGGATCTACACATATCAGAATAGCCTATAGACATTTAAAATCAAAAATCTACCCTTTATAGATCCTGCAACATTTTTAAAGTCCTATATATATAATTTTTTAAAAAAAATCCTATTTCCCTAATCTGCAAACATAAAAATTAACGAAGAAGAATACCTTACTGCTTACTCCAACACGCCACCATCTTCCAGAAATCAAGCATCATGGATCCCAAAATCAATTCGACTTCGACGAACTCCCCAAACCGAGCCGCCGAAATCCTACTTCCAGACCTTCCCCAATCACCTCGGCCCCCAATCAAAACTCGCACCACACAACCTAACCACCACCATCGATCATAAACTTCACTACGCCTCCCCTTCCCTCCACTTACGACCGGAACCCGGCCTAACTCGACGCCACAATAAACATCACGAACCCCTAGAGCCGAGCCTCTCCATCATCGCGAAGACAAAGACCATGCGACTGCCATTTTTGCAAGCGTCTCCACTCCGCTTACCTCCTGACTCGGTCACGAATTCTTCGAAAGGCAGTCGACTCCATTTGACTCAATCGCGACAAACAAAATGACCGAATTCGTTTGATTTCGTTTCGGGAAATTGAAGGTTGAAGAAGACGTGAAAGAAGAAGTTGTTGCCATTATTTCTTCGATTCGTTCATGGTTGGGAGGAGAGGAAAAATCAAAGTGGGTTCTGCGATTTGATTTCGTTCATTTTTTTCTTTTTCTTTTTTTATTGAGTACGTTCTGTTAAGAATAGAGAGGGGAAGGGAAACTTATAATAGGGTTAGGAATAGCTTCCCGAGTAAGCCTGATTTTATATAATTAAATACGAAAATATCTCATGATCCATAACGTGAAATACCGAACTCTGAATCAGATATGCCGACCGACGTTTATAAGGTTTTACCCGCGTTCCAATCACAATGGAACGTGTTTCGGAGGCTAATTTGAACGTACATGCGAGTTACGGAATTAAACGATCGGTTTTAAATTAAATCGATTAAAATAGTTCTAAGGATTTTGAGCTGCCAGTGTCAAACGACCACTCCGATTGCTATGAAAATTAAAATCCGAACATAACTAACTATTACGGATCCAATGGAACTGGTTCCGTCGAATTCCGAGACTGTGCCTCGGAAGGCTATTTTTAAATATCGATTTAAACGATATATTTCCAAAATTGAACAAATCACCTTTAAATTAAATTCCAATCATTCTATTATCTCCAGTATTATCCTTATAAATTTTATAAGCCTTCGAATTATTTAAACAGGTTTAGAAATTTCAGATTCAACAATTTACCCCATTTTCAATTATTAAATTCAATATTTAAACTATATAATCCAATGATTTAATTATCAAGTAAATATTGATATCTAGAATTCAAGTTAAAATTAACTTTTAAATATTTAAAATCGATTAATTATTCCAATTTAATTCGTTAAAATTTCTGGGTTGTCACATTGAAGTTATTCAAGTTAGAATCGAGTCAATTAAATGGAAGTGGAAAAATTTAAGTTGAATTGTTGGGGAAGTGAACAGTTGGCTCTTGAATATTTTCAATATAAATTGTTTTGATATAAACTTATTTTTCTAAGCTATTAAATATATACAACCTTTCTTTCTTTAAGCCAAATTATTTTATACTTGGTTTACAATTATTTTTGGAGCTATTTAACCATTTTTTCAACTGTTTCTAAACTAATTACTATTTTTCAACTATTTCACAAACTAATTTCTATTTTACAACTATTCTGCAATTATTTAAAATTCCTGAAACTATTCAACTAGTTTCCGACTATTTTACAATTAGTTAACTATTTTATAGCTGATTTGCAAACTAATAATTATTTTTCAACTACTTATCTATTTTTAAAAAATTTCAAGCTATTTTCTAAATATAAACTGGTTGGAGTTCAAACTGTTATTGATTTAAATACCCAACTGAGATAAGAATTGAAGTGATAATTCAATGAGAATTAAGGCAATTGTAAATAAGTGAAAGGGAATTAAAGGAAATGTGAATAGAAAGGGAATTGATTTGGCTGATAATCAATGAAAATAAATACGTGGGATGCGTATATTATTCTATTCGCATAGTGATTTGATCCAGATTCGAGCACAGAATTTCGAGATAGTTTATCGATCCGAGTTGGGATTTTTCACTTGATTTTCGACGGCGTACCTGGATATGGATTATTGATTGGTTCTGGATATTCTCTATCATAGTTATGGCAATGCAAGGAGAATGACAGTTTCTGATCAAGAAACCAGATCTGAGTCCGCACTAGGAAGTCGAGTGGACGATACTAGTTCGGAAGTGAAATTGTGTGATCGAGTGGGCGATCAGATTGGTATAGCGTACGGATGATATGTGTACATCATAGGGATTTGAATGAAATTGATATTGGAAAGAGTAATCAAATTGGAATATTTGATTTTGAATAAACAAAGTTATGTATCTTTGTTATATAAGATAAATCTCCCCTTATTGAATTTATTGCTGGAAGAAAAAGGATTTTTGAAAGTGTTTGAAGTATAAACGGAATTTTATACAAGATTGAAATGATCTAAAGTTAAAAAAAAATTATATATATTTATATATAAAAAGGATCTTATGAGGATTTTGAAAAAAAAGGTTTTGGGAACCTTTAGGTTTGGAAAGGCTTTTGATTTTTGGGTAAAATCAATATTAAAAAAATTTAAAAAGCCTAGTTTGAGAATTATCGATTTTGGGATAATCGATTTTGTGTAAAGGTGCTTTGTATGAGATCATACTAGGTGTATGATTTGAAAGATACTATATTTGTGTAGTATAAAGGGTTTTGATAAATGGCTCTGGGGAAAAAGGCGTCCCTTGAAATGAACTTCTCAGGAGTGCCACTGGGTGGTGCTACCTTGAGCCCCAAGGGGAGGTTCTAAAGTTGATCCTGTGAGGAGTCCGGACAAACAAGTTCCTGAGGATTATTGGGTAGCGAAAGTCGAGGGCGCTGATGCCTACAGGGGAATTTGGGTTATGCTGTGACAACGGTGTAACTCGATGTCACTGCAATCTACTGTGGGGACCATAGCGAAAATCATGTGGAGGATGAGTGCCAACAGTCTACATTTGATTTTGCCGGGAAAGCAACGCAACATCGGTAGACTGCGATCTATGGTCGAGTGGGGTTGAGAAGTTGCATTCTTTTGGCAGCGAAATTCGAGGGCGCTGATGCCTACAGTTATATGGGTTTTTGCTATGACAGCTACGTAACCCCAGTTGTAACTGCGATCTGTAGTGGGTTCCATGGTGTAATCGAGGGGCGCGGAGGCCTACAGTTATCTATGGATTTTGTCGGGATGGCAACGTAACCATCGGGTTAACTGCGACCATGGATGGGGTTGATGATTCTCAGAGCATTTTCACCAAAGGTATTTCCTCTATTTTCAAAAACTGTTTTCTATATTTTCTATAAAATTATTTTTTTCAAGTATTTTCACTAGGTGTTGAAAACGGGTTTACCAAGTACTTATAGATTTTCAGTCCTACGCCTGATCAACGTATGACTGAATTTCTGTGAGAACAAGGATGGACTGGTTGAGACATCGAGTTATAAGAAATATTTTTATTAAAAGCTATTTTAATAGTATTATCTGAATTTAAAAGCATTCCTAAAATTTTTAAATAAAGGTGTTGGAATTTTGAAAGATGAAAGAAAATCAAAACTGGAATTATAAATAAAATTTAACTCGGTTAAATATATGTATTGTAAGTAATAAAGGAATTTGGAGATGGATTTGAATTGTAAATGGAATTCAACTTGGATTTAATAATGAATTAAATAAGAAGAGATGTGTTGTCGTATGAGATGAAAATGAATTATAATAGAAAGGATTTGAATTATAAACAAAACCCAGGTAGGGTAGAATAAATTGAAATGGCCTTGTGATTAGTTAAATTAGTCGTGAATGAATTGAATTTGGGAATTTAATTTATAATAAGTAATCAAATAAATTTGTAGATTGAAATGAGATTTGAATGAAATAAAATCAAGTTAAGGTGAAAAGAAAATTTGTTTGCAAATGATGTGAGCTTAAGTTATGAAGTTGAAATAATTTAAAGAAAGTAAATTAACTTAAGTTTAAAATTAATAGAAGTTGGCTTCGAGAAAAAGTGAAAGATTATAAAAGTCTGGGTTAAATTAAATTGGAAATGGTTATTAATTTATGTAAGTTGAATTTGCCAAGCTTAATAAATTATTTTGAATGAATCCAATGCGGAGATGAAATGAAATGCAATGTATGGTTGGTAAATAAATTAGAAATGAAGTGGAATTAAATTCAGAGTGAGCTGAAATTAATTTGAAGTGGTTATAAACTAAAATAGATACTTTATTAAGCGAATATCGTCGAAATTGCATAACAATAATTGTCGTTTGGCCTAAACAAAAGTAATTAAATTTCTGTGAGTTGATAGAGATTAAATAAATTGGTTTTAGAATTAATTGAAGTGAATATGAGCTTGTTTGGATTAGAAATCAATTGCATGTAAGAAATTGAGGTGCAAACCATTAAAATTGAATAAAATGGCTTATGAATTGGTTGAAAGCAATTGAATTAGTTTTGAAGACACATAAATTGCTCATGGAAGTTATTTTGATTGCATTTCTTTTAGAATTGAAGTGTTATAGTTGTTTAAGTAAGAGAAATGTTGTAAACTTCATATATATAGTGCTTACATGTTTAAATTGAGTAAGTACAGGTATTTGAAGAGCTGTTTGGCTGGATTTGGTTGCGCTAATTGCTTAAATTAATAAGTTGCTTGCTAAAAATGCTAAATAAAGGTACGCCTACGCAATAAAAATAGGAAATATGAACTGTTTTTGCTTTTTCCGACCGGGTGGTCGATGTATATATATTTATATCTCTTGTCAAATTGCAAAACTCCTCCGTACAAAAGAGACTCTGCCAAAATTTTCCGAAAATTTTGGGAGTCAGAAAATTTTGAGAAAAATTTGGTTAACGACAAAACGATTTTAAATTGAAAACTAAAGTAAATTAGTAGATGAAACTAATATGAATCAGTTATAAATGGAAGATAAATTCAATATTCAGAATTTAAGACAAACTGAAATCATATGGAAATGGGAAAAAATAAATTGAAATAGATATGAAACCTATGTAAGAAAATGTATAAAATGATTGGAAATGTTACGATTGGATATAAAACGAGGGAAAAGAAAATTGGATTTGATTTCAGGAGATAATGCGAATTGCCCGACAAAAGGTATGTATTTAAATTTCTGTATGAAATTGGATTGGGTTTTGATCTAGCCACTTGGCTTTTGTTTTCTTTTGGAATTTGGGAGCCCGTAGAGGCATTTTGTAGTTGTACCGAGCTAGCCGCGCAAGGGAGACGCTGGCAAAAAAATTCGGAAATTTAGAGAGTTAGAAAAATTTTGAGAAAATTTTGATAATTCAAAATTTTGTTTTAAATTGAAATTTGAATGATGAGGCAGAAGAATATTATTTGAAAACGGTGGGAGAATTTGGGAAGTTGGTAAGGTTGATAAGAGGTCTTTTATAAAAGATAATTAGTAGGATGTTGAAATGTTGGTTTTGGGAAAAAGTAAACGGGTATTGGACCATTCTTCCTAACTAGTAATTTCGAGGACGAAATTCTTTTAAGGGGGGAGGAATGTGACGACCCGGAATTTCTAACAACTTAAATTGGAATTGTTAATTGATTTTAAATATTTAAAAGTTAATTTTAGCTTGAATTTCAAAATATCAATATTTACTTAATAATTAAATTATTGAATTATATAGTTTAAATATTGAATCATATAATTCGAAATTGGGTAAAACGCTAAATCTGGAGTTTTAAGCCTGTTAAAAATAATTTGAAGGCTTATAAAATTTATATTGATGGCACTGAAGGTAGTGAAAGTGTTGAAATTGAGTTTGGAAGTGTTTTGTTCCGTTTTAAATATATATCATTCAAATTAAATTTAAAAATAGCCTTCCGAGGCACAGTCTCGGAATTTGACGAAACCAATTCCATTGGATTCGTAATAGTTAGTTAATATCGGGTTTCGATTTTCGTAGCAATCAAAGTTGTCTTTTGACCATGGCAGCTCAAAACGCTTAGATTTATTTTAATCGATTTTATTGAAATTTGATCGTTTCCTATTGTAACTCGCACATACGATCAAATTAGCCTCCGAAACACGTTCCATTGTGTTCAGAATGTGGGTAAAACCTTATAATCGCCTCGCGAAATTCCTTAAAAGGAGTTCGAAAATTTAAGTAGCAATCGAAGAAGCATTTTGAAGTTGTATATAAGATAATGAAACAAAAATTAATTAAAATAAATTAGCAAAGATATTTTTATCCACAATCGTTCTCAGGAAGCTATCCTCGAATATATATCATCCTCGTTCCCCTCTTGGTACTGGAATGCACATAGAACACAAACAAAAATAAAATAAAACAGAGAATAGCCGATCGAAAACCCCTCTTCCTCCTTCAAATTTGAAACCCCAATTAAAATCGCTTACCCTTCCCCTCCTCTTATTCGTTCAAGCATGAATCGAAAACGTATAGTTTTCTCTACTCTTCTTCAAAATAGTTCTCAGAGGGGAATCCATGGCCACCGAAAAAAGGGAAATACGAATCGAAGCTAAATGCGCGACAGTCTCATGGTTCTGCTCGAATCGAGCACGGCGAAGGAAGGGGTGATGCGAGGGGGTGGTTCGCGACCTAGGGTTGGGTCGTGATCGATTGTGGAAAGCATCGTGGCTCGCGCGCGCCGCGAAGAGGGAAGAGGGGAAACGCTAGGCAGTGGTGGCGGCAGTTCGTGGAGGAGCGAGCGTGGCAATCGATGGAAGGGAGGAGTTTCGCGAGGGTTAGGGGTGGCGCAAGGCTACGACGACGTGATTTCTGGGGGAGCTTATGCTCGAAGGCGATGCTCGCAATGGGAAGTGAAGGCAGAGTTGTCGGCATGACGTTGAGTTTGAGAAGTTGGAGTCGTTTTGACAACTTGGTTCTCTGGCAGATGAGATCCCTTCGAGGTTGCAGGTATTGTTTGTGGTTAATTCAAATAAATTAAATATTTGAATTTGTGCTGCTAAAAATAATAACAATAATAATAATAATAATTGTTGAATTAGATCAAATTATTAATAAAATTATAAAATGTTTATAAAGGTCATAAACTGAAAAGAAGCAAGCAGGTTTGGAAGTGGGTTGCAAAACGGGAATCAAAGGTGAGTAATATCACGCTTTGGATTTTATTTAAATTTAAGTGGTTAAATTTAAATAATTGGATGAATGATTGAATTGTTTGGATGTGTACTGATGATCTAGTGATTTTAGATTTGGTTGTTTTTCGAGTTAATTGTGGTTTGACTCGAGGTATTTGGATTTTAAATGGTTTTGAACTTAAATCATAAATAAGAAAATGGTCTGGTTAAAATCAAATAGGGTTTAATGATCGGTGATTCATTAAATAGTAGGATAATTTAAATGGAAAATTAATTAATTAAATTAATTAATGGTTTGGGTTAACTAATTAAGTTTATGTTAAATTGGAATGATCACTGGGTGGTTTAATAAGTAATTACCAAATGTGATTAATAAAATATAATTAATTTGTGAAATTAATCAAGAGATTAATTAAAATAGTTAAATAAAGGAGTAATTAATTTATTTAATGAAGTAAATAAAAAGATAGTAAATTATTGGTTGAGATAAATCAAGAGTGATAAATATCTATCATTTAATTAGTGATTAATTATTTAATGTAATTAATTTAGATTAGGATAAGTTAAAATATAATTGGAAATCCTTAATCTATATAATTAATGATGTAATCAAAGATTGATTAACCCATAAATAATGACTTATGAAAAATTAACTAATATAATTAATTAAGGATTAATGTAATTAAAATAGTTAATTAATTTAGGAAGTAATTAAGATTACTTATTGAATTTGGTTAAGAATAATTAATATCATGAAATTAAAT
Source organism: Allium cepa (assembly GCA_030765085.1). Lineage (NCBI taxonomy): Eukaryota > Viridiplantae > Streptophyta > Magnoliopsida > Asparagales > Amaryllidaceae > Allium > Allium cepa. The sequence goes on along the minus strand of CM060934.1, from coordinate 662,313,399 downwards.
AAAGATAATTACTTGAATGTAATTGAAAATAATTAATCTAGGGTGATTAATTAAGATGAATAATGAAGGGTTGACTAATTAATTGATTTGGAATTAATTAATGTTAAATGAAGGAGTCTAAGTGATTGAGGTTAGAAATTCAATTAGAATCAACTGAATTAATTTGGAAGTGATAAAATTTGCTTATGAATGATTAATTGATATTGAATGCTTTGAATGAGTTGATATCTCTGGTATGAAATATTGTGTATTTCATTTGGATAAATTGGGTTAGAATGACATGAAACTCGAAGAGGCCGGTGTCGGGTATTAGAAAATACCCGAAACCACTTCAAATGTTTATAGATTGATATGTAAAATCTATTGGCTGGAATGAAATGATTTTAGTGGATTGGACTATTTAATCTAAATTCGGAAATTAGAAATTGATGGGTGAAATCGGTGATATTTATAGAAAATTGTGGCTTGTGAATTGCTTCGAGTTACCTCGGGTTCTGTATAAGTTATATGCTTGTATTCCATGTTGGATGGGTTTACTCACGCTGGTTTCCAGCCTGACCCGGGTGTTACTTTGGTTTAAATACATTGACTGAAGCCTAGAAGATTTACCAGAGTATTTCCATTGACTGAAGGATCAAACCAAAGGCTAGTGTCTTTTCCATTCTTCAATTTTCTTTCTAATAATTTAGTACCAATTTCCCAGCTTTCCATTGTGTTTTTCCGAGTGTGAGAATTGTGATTTTCAATTGGAATTTTCCAAAAGCTTTTATTTTTAGTATACTTTTCTTTCATCCATTTGGACTATAATGAATCACATTCTATAAATTTCCAGAATAGCTTTAATTTATAGGATTCAATTAGATCTTTGATGTTTCGTAAACCTAAGCCTCATGTGCCTTTTGTTTTGCAGACTGTGTCCAAAGAATCTTTATGCATTTCCCTCTCCAAAAGAAGTTTGCACACATCTTTTTAATTTTTTGAATTTCTTTATTTGGTATATTGTGAGTCTGAATCCAAAACATTATAATAACTGTGATGATAGTATGTGTAAGCTCTAGACTACCAGCCATAGATGGCAGTTTGTTTGACAAACTTTCCAATTTGCCTTGAATGATATCAAATAGCCTAGTGCAATCTTTATCTGTAATCTGATTCATCCTAAGAGGTAATCCCAACTACTTTACAAGAAAATTTCCCTCTTGAAATTTTAAATTTTGAAGAAATTCACCTTTCTATTACAGTCTCTACAAAAGTAGACCTTACTTTTACTTTCATTAATTTGCAATCCTGCATGATAACTCAAATTTTTAAATATTTTTGCAACGGAATTTGCACATATAGATTCTGCCTTCATAAATAATAGCAGGTCATCTGCATATAATAAGTAGGAAATTTTAGGCTTAACTCTATTTACTAACTTTAAATTACCCTTAATATGTTCTAGTTCTATTTGCATAGAAAATTTTTCCATTGCAATGGTGAATAGATAAGAAAATAGGGGATCTCCTTGTCTAACGTAAGGACCCAAAATTTTCGACCTCGAAAATTCGACATTAATACATTCACCGTAGAAATGCCGAGAAATCGATCGTCGGAATTTCAGATTGTTAAAGAAAAGAAGAAAGAAGGAAGAAGAAGAAGAAAACAACAGCATCTCACATTCGCAGCGGATTAAATATAATAAAAAATAATAGCATTTATACAAAGAAAAGATGTAATTGTTAGAGTACACACATTTCATCAGAGTTACAACCATTACAAATAGACTGGGAAGTTATATCAACCAGTCCCAGACTACTATCAATACAACTCTAATACACAATGGTGAACTCCATACATTCTTGCCATCCAGCTCGCCTCCTGAGCTCCAGACGCCCTAACCTGAAAATCTGTAATACTTGGTCTGACCCGAGCATTACATCAAAGTAACACCTGGGCCAGGCTGGAAACCAGCGTGAGTAAACCTATAAAATTTGAAATACTAAGTTTAAAAACATAACTGAAAAACCCGGGATAACTCATACTTCACAACGAGTTCTTAGCTTGTTAAAAACCAACACTTATTTCATAAATCAATTCCTAAGTGCCACTAAAGCTTCAATGGTTGGTTTCTTTAAATTATTCCATTCCAGCTTATTTATTTCACATATCAAATCTATAAAGAATTATTGTAGATGACAAATCGAAGTGGTTTCGGGTATTTACTGATACCTGACCCTGGTCTCTTCGAATCTAATGTCATCTTAACACAAGTTATTCAAGTGAATACAATTCAAATTCAAATACAGGATGTCACTTTTACACAGCAATTCATCACCGATAGATAACCATATTATCACTGTTCAACCCAAACATGTCATACCATAAAACATTTTATATCACTTATCAGAGATATCAAATAATCTTAGGCATTCGATATCATCCGATCATTCATAAGCAAGATTAATTAGTCACACCATTCTTAATTAATTTAAAAAAATTAAATTAATTACTTCAATCACTTTTAAAATCCTACTTACCCAATCATTAATTAATTATAAACCATTAATTAATCATCCTTTAATTACCCATTAATTATTCATAATTACTTCCATTAAGTAATTATCCATTGCTTAATCATCCTCCATTTATTTAATCTTTTAATTATTAATTAATTATCCACTAATAACCCTTAATAAATTAATCCTTTAATTACTTACCTTAAGTAATTATCATTTAATAAATCACTTTTAGAAATTATCCATAAATTTCCCTCGTTAATTAATGACATTAAGTAATTATTCTTTTCATTCAGTAATTATCATTAATAATTCGCCCTCAACCATTAATTAAATAACCTTTAATTAATCAGTTAATTAACCTCTAATTACATACATTAAGTTAACCTTAATCTTAATCTCTTATTAATAAATTTAATAATCTTAACCACTCAATATCTTTATCAATTAAAAGACTAACCATTATCTTATTTTAATTTCTTAATTAACATTAAAAAGTTATTTAATAACTTTGGAAATAATTTATCCTTAACCTATAACTTAACTAACTCCTTAAGTTTAATTAATGATTAAACACCTTTAATCTTCTTAATTAAATTACATCTTTAATTAAGTGAACTTTAAGAATTTACTTACTAAGTTAAAATAAAGTGTACTGCTTAATTAATCAACATTTAAATAAACACTTTTATTTAAAAGAATGATTAAGGGAATTATTAAACTTAATTATGTTAATTTAAAACCACATTCTAACCTTACCTGAGTCACACCAGGATTTACTTGAATTAAGACCCGAGCCTCCCATCCCTTCTTCTTTTCTTCTATTATTTTTTTAAATTTTGATTAAATTTTAAAACTGTTAATATACTCGTGAACTACCCGAAGGCAAACCCGAGCATCCATCTTACTTTCCCAAGCTAATTCTCGCGGCCATCATTCTTCCTTCCAACTAAAAATTCAGACGAACCCAGACATATACACACACGTGCACGTGCATGGCGAACTACGCGACTCCGACCATCTCTCCGGCCCTCACCAAGCAGTCAACGAACCTTGACAACCAACATGACCACCCAGAACAACGAAATCGACAGCCAATCAAAATCGAGCTCAACGATCCAAAATCTGGAACACATCCCATCGGAAAACCTCCTCTGGCCATCACCTCCGACCTCCGAGACTAATGCCGTCTAACCAAAAACCATGCCACGACATAACAAACCTTTTCCCTCTCATGCGATCGAGTCCGATCCACCATCCACGTCGAACGAGCCTCAACAACATCTTCATTCCCATCTGACCATTGAACTCTAGTTCGCCTTAGCCTAGCAATTCCGACCATCAGAAAAATCCCAAACTAATTTTCCCATGACCCACGACACTCCGGCCATCCTCAGACCAAACCTCAACGAAAATCTCCTCGCCGTTTGTCAGCAATCGACGAAAATGCCGAATCTGATTAACCCCGAAAATCTCAACATATACAATCCTAAATATCTTGAATTAACTATCAAAATTCATAATTTTCTATCACGAATCCATTCATGAAATCCAAACATGAAATTGAAATCACTGATTTTTGACCTATATATTACCTTTACTGTAAATTTCCTAATTTGAAATAATTGTTAAATTTAAATTCTTGATTCTATTTTAAAATTTGATGATACATTATGATAATCATTTTTCATTTATAAATCTTGGCCTAAAATCTGTTTCATGGGAAGATACGAATTTTAGAAATTTGTTCTTGAGGATTTATAAACAACGGAGCATACATACATACATATATATATGCATTCACAGAGCTTGCACAAGTATATACATAAAAACTTCTCTATATTTAAACAAGATATATCTACACAAACCATATATACATTATCAATTCACAGATATATTGCATGCACCAAGCAACTAAAGATTTTTAGCGTTAAAAAAAATGATAAGTTTACTCACCTGCTCAAGGAAACAGAGAGCAAGTTCTTTTCATTTCTTTTGATCTATAATTTGTTGTCGATTGTTTTGAGTTAAAATCTGAGGTGATCCATAGCTTACTGTTTGATTTGAATTGCTCAAGTAGTTGTTTGTTGAGATGAATTTACATGCTTGATATTGGAACTTGATCTTTGCTTTAATACTCTCTAGTTTTCTTATTTCTTACAGGCTTTTGATTTCTTAAATTTTGGTTTGAGTAAAAGTTTATGAAAATGAAAGATAGAAGATGTAGGGATGTATTTATAATCATGATTTAATCTTATTTATTATTAAAAAAATAAAAGAAACAAAGACACTTGTATTTATATGAAATGGATTAAGTTACAATTATTCAATTACATGCAAATTTACTTAACACTTGTTCACAAATGTCTTTTACATGTATTTTTTTTTTACACATGTCTTTGTATAAAATCTTTATATTATAATATTTACACATGTAATTTACATGTAGTTTAAGTGTCTTTAATATCATTTTATATTATATTTTTAGTTTATATATACATATATATCTTATTGTTTTTCTTAATATTTTCAAATTAACATATGTTTTAATATTATATCTATATATTTCCTTTAATACATTTTCTCTTTACTTATTTTTATGCAACCTTAAAGAAAATGATAGAACTTTAATTATTAACAAATTAATAACCAAATATCTATACATGCTTGTTTTAAATTTATTTATAAGATATTACCTTGAATTTCAACTCCAGGTTTTATTCACAAACCATAAATGTATGCATAGTAGTAGAATAGCTATCATATATAATTTTGCTTAGAAATGATAAGTTTTGAAAATTTAAATAATTATATTAGAAGATTATCAAATTAATATTTATTCAGATTTAAATATTTATCATCAAATTTATTTATTCAACTTATAAATCAGTGTTTTCAATAGTAAAAATCTGTTAATTACAAATTATCAGATGCCCAAAAATCTGGATTATCACATTCCTTCCCCCTTTAAGTCTTTTTGTCCCCGAAAAGGAAGGAAACCAGAATTTTAAAATTATCCTTTAAACACTTTTGATTATAAACTCCTTTTTATTCAAAAACTTAAAAAATACTTTAAAATCTATATAATACTATCAAAATAGCTTTATAAAAATTCTTTTTATAACTCGATGTCTCAACCAGTCCAACCTTGTTCTCACAGAAATTCGGTCATAGGCGTAGGACTGAAAATCTATAAGTACTTAGCAGACCCGTTTTCAACACCCAGTGAGAATACTTGGGTAAACATTTTGTTGAAAATATAGAAAACATTTTTGAAATATAGAAAACATCTTTGGTAAGAATGCTCTGGAAATCATCACCCCCTCCATGGTCGCAGTTAACCCGATGGTTACGTTTCCATCCCAGCAAAATCTATAGATAACTGTAGTCACTCCGCACCCCTCGATTACGCCATGGAACCCGCCATAAATCTCAGTTACATCCAGGGTTACGTCGCCATCACGGAAAAAATCCATCTAACTGTAGGCTTCAACGCCCTTGATTTTCGCTGCCAAATGAAACTTCACCACTCCTACATAGGTCGCAGACTACATTAGTCAAGTTCCAATGTAGCCTTAGGCTATCACGGCATCTCGACTTTTGCTAAGTCTCCATAGATCACAGTTTACCGATGTTACGTTGCCATCATGGCAAAATCAAACTTAGGCCATTGGCTCTCACGGCACGCACGACTTCCGCTATGGTCCGTGATCGATCGCAGTGACATTGAGTTACACTGTCGTCACAGCATTACCCAAATGTCTCTATAGGCATCAGCGCCCTCGACTTTCGCTACCCACAACAAAAAATCCTCAGGAACTTTAATTTGTCCGGACTTCCTCACACGATTCAATTTAGAGCCTCCCCCTAGGGCTCAAGGCAGAACCACCCCGTGGATCTCCTATGAAGTTCATTTCAATGGGAGCGCCTTTTTCTCCAGAGCCAATCTCAAAACACTTTATACTATACACTTATAGTATCTTTCAAATCATACTCTATATGATTCAGATAAATCTCCTTTACACAAAATCGATATCTTAAATCGGTAGTTCCAAACTTGGCTTTCCAAACTCCCAAAATTGATTTTTCCCAAATATCAAAATCCTTTTCCAAATCCATAGGTTCCAAAGCCTTTTTTCCAAAACCATTCTCATAAAACCATTTATACATATATATATATATATACACACACACAACTTATCCTTTCCAACTTGAAAATAATCTTTAGATCACTTATATAGTTTTCCCTTTTATACTTCAAATATTTTCAAAAACCCTTTCTTCTAGTTCTAGATTCAACATAAGGGGAGATTATCATATATAACAAATGTATATGACTTTACTATGCCAATCAACATCAAATTTTGATTTTCTTTTATAAAGTTACTTAACATATCACTCACTTTTCATAAAGTGAATTTCAAAAGATATCCAACTTCCACCTTTATTCATATATAGTTGTCAAAATATATTTCAAAAATCATTTCCATTTCTTTCAAAATTTCAATATCTATTTCATTTAAGCACGTACGATGTACATATACCATTCGTACGCAATATCAAATCTGATCGCTCACTCGATCACACAATTTCACTTCTGAACTAGTATCGTCCACCCGACTTCCTAGTGCGGACTCAGATTTGGTTTCTTAATCAGAAACCATCATTCTCCTTGCATAGCCCTACTATGATAGAGATTCCAGAATCAATTAAAAGTCCATATCCAGGGTTCGCCGTCGAAAATCGAGTGAAAAATCCTAACTCTGATCGATATACTATCTCGAAACTCTATGCTCGAATCTGGATCAAATCATTATACGAATAGAATAATATACGTACATCCTACGTATTTATCTTCATTGTTCATTGGCTAAATTAATTCCCTTTTCTATTCACCTTCATTTTGATTCTATTCACTCATCCACAATTGCTTCCAATTTCCATTTGGGTTAACACTTCAATTCTTATCTCAATTGGTATTCAATTATAGACAGTTTGCACTCTGACCAACTTGTATTAAGAAAATAGCTTGAAAATTTTTAAAAATGGATAAGTAGTTGTAAAATAGTTACTAGTCGCAAAATAGCAGTAGAATAGTTAAGTAATTATAAAATAATTGTAAAATAGTCAGATAATTGCAAAATAGTTGTAAAATAGTAATTAGTTTATAAAATAGTTGTAAAATAGTTAAATAGTTCCAAAAGTAGTTGTAAAATATATATAAGATAGTTTTGGGTTTTTAAAAAGAAAAGTTGTGTAGTGAATAGCTAGGAAAAATAGATTTATAAATAGTTATATTAAAATAATTTATCTGGAGAAATGGTTCAGAGCAAAATTGTTCAATTCCCAATCCCCATTTCCAATCAATTTTCAATTACCACTTCCATTTAAATTGATTAAATTCTAATTCAATTTGAATTAACTTCAATTCCCTTCCCAAATTCAAATCAGTTCCAATTTAAATTTAAACTTATTCAACTTTAATCACAGTTCCCACTTAATTCAAATCAAATTAAATTTGAACTAATTCAATTCAAAACTCAACTTAAAACAAATTCGAGTTAAATTTTTAAACGTTGATTTAATCCTTTAAATCAAATCAACCTTTATTTTTAAATTAACAACTTAAAATTTTTAAACAATTTAATTCTGAGTCCAAATTTCAAAATTGCGTCTTAAATTACCTTTAGTTAACTTATTTCAAAGTTCAAATAAAGTTCAAAACTTTTGAAATGATTTAATCTTCAGAATCCTAGTTATTACCCAATTTTAGCTTCTAAACCAATCCTTAACAAATTTTCAGTAAGCTCATTTCTAACATTTAAATCTTTATATTCAAAGCAGCTTCCCTTTCATAACTTCAATCTTATTTCTATTGTATTTCAGTAATGGATGTATATTACCTCAATCCATTTCTTATTTAAAATAATACAATTCTCAGTTTCATAGGTTATTAATAACAATAGGATGATATTTAGATAAGTCAAAATAAATAAATATCCAAATTATTTAAAACATTCATCAATAGCATCTAATTCCAATTTCCAGATCTCGAACTCATTTTGAGATCACACATACTTCCCTTCAATTCAACCCATTTAACTTCCTAAGTTAAATCTCAATTTCAATTAATCCATTCAACTTTACCCAATTTGAATTCCTATTTCAAATTTTAAACTTCTTATTAATAATCTTCCCACTTAAGTTTAAAAACTTATTTCACTTTGGGTTTTCACATCACATTCCAAGGAAAATTTCAAAACTCAACACTTAGAGTTTATTTCAAATCATTTTTATATTATGTATATCCCACATATATACATATTTATTTCCTTTGCACTCCAAGTTATACTTTAAATTTAAAACCACCTTTGATTCAAAATAAATTTCTTTCAAATTTTCAAATAACTCTTGTTTGAAACAGGACCCTTTCATTCAAATACATTATAAATAATACTATTTATTATTTCTTTAACACTTTGAAACAAATTCCAAATTTTGTAGGCCTAGATTTAAAACTTCACAATTTAAATTATCTTCAATTCCAATTTATAAGTATACTCACCTAAATGTTTACTTCCCTAAAACATTTCATTTTACTTAATCATTAACAAATATTTCATTATTAAACACAACAACCATTTATGGTAATAACCAAGATTATCATATCTGGATACCAACTCATTATTATCTTATTCTGGAAACACTTCTACGAATTTAGGATTTTAATTTCAATTTGGATCCATTTCAAACTTATCTTTATTCAATTTCAATTTGGTTGTATTTTTATTACCACTAAATTATCATTATTTTATTTAATTCCAATGATTCAACAACCAATTACCGTAATATTTATAATAATTAGAAAGAAATATTGCTTTATATATCAAAATATAATCTTATATAAAAATCAAATATTTTGAAAAACGAATTTAAAATCTTATTATAAGAAAATAACAAGTACGCTCTCATACACTCAATTCATTCTAGGGTACTATTGACCCTATCCTTAATGAGTAAACCCACAAGAGCCAAGGTTCTCGCTTAACCTTCATCTTTGATACCAAAATGTAACCCATAAAATTTTCAATCTCGAAAATTCGACATTAATACATTCATTGTAGAAATGCTGAGAAATCGATCGTCGGAAATTTCAGATTGTTAGAGAAAAGAAGAAAGAAGGAAGAAGAAGAAGAAAACAACAGCATCTCACATTCGCAGCGGATTAAATATAATAACAAATAATAGCATTTATACAAAGAAAAGCCGTAATTGTTAGAATACATACATTTCATCAGAGTTACAACCATTACAAATAGACTAGGCAGTTATATCAACCTATCCCAGACTACTATCAATAAAACTCTAATACACAGCAGTGAACTTCATATGCTCCTGCCATCTAGCTCGCCCCTTGAGCTCCAGAATGCCCTAATCTGAAAATCTGTAATACTCGGTCTGACCCAAGCATTACATTAAAGTAACACCTGGGTCAGGCTGGAAACCGACGTGAGTAAACCCATAAAATTTGAAATACTATGTTTACAAACATAACTGAAAAACCTAGGATAACTCGTACTTCACAACGAGTTCTTAACTTGTTAAAAACCAACACTTACTTCATAAATCAATTCCTAAGTACCACTACATAGCTTCAATGGTCAGTTTCTTTAAATTATTCAATTCTAGCTTATTTATTTCACATATCAAATCTATAAAGAATTATTGTAGATTACAAATCGAAGTGGTTTCGGGTATTTACTAATACCCGACCCCGGTCTCTTTGAATCCAATGTTATCTTAACCCAAGATATTCAAGTGAATACAATTCAATTTTAAATACAGGATGTCACATTTACACAGCAATTCATCACTGATAGATAACCACATTATCACTGTTCAACCCAAACATATCATATCACAAAACATCTCACACCACTTATCAGAGATATCAAATAATCTGAGGCATTCAATGTCATCCAATCATTCATGAGCAAGATCAATTAGTCACACCATTCTTAATTAATTCAAAAAAATAAATTAATTACTTCAATCACTTTTAAAATCCTGCTTACTTAGTAATTAATTAATTGCAAACCATTATTTAATCATTCTTTAATTACCTATTAATTATCCGTAATTACTTCCATTAAGTAATTATCCATTGGTTAATTATCCTCAATTTATTTAACCCTTTAATTATTAATTAATTGTCCACTAATAACCCTTAATAAATTAATCCTTTAATTACTTACCTTTAGTGACTATCATTTAATAAATCACTTTTAGTAATTATCCATAAATTTCCCTTCTTAATTAATGACATTACGTAATTATTCTTTTCATTCGGTAATTATCATTAATTTATTCACCCTTAATCATTAATTAAATAACCTTTAATTAATTAATTAACCTCTAATTACTACATTATGTTAACCTTAATCTTAATCTCTTATTAATTAATTCATTAATCTTAATCACTCAAGACTTTTATTAATTAAAAGACTAACCATTATCTTAATTTAATTTCTTAATTAACATTAAAAACTTATTTAATAACTTTGGAAATAATTTATCCTTAACCTATAACTTAACTAAACCCTTAAGTTTAGTTAATGATTAAACACCTTTAACCTTCTTAATTAAATTACACCTTTAATTAAATGAACTTTAAGAATTTACTTACTAAGTTAAAATAAAGTGTACAACTTAATTAATCAACGTTTAAATAAACACTTTTATGTAAAAGAATGATTAAGGGAATTATTAAACTTAGTTAAGTTAACTTAAAACCACATTCTAACCTTACCTGAGTCACATTTGGATTTACCCAAACTAAGACCCGAGCCTCCCATCCTTTCTTCTTTTCTACTATTTTTTTTAAATTTTGATTAAATTTTAAAACTATTAATATACTCGTGAACTACCCAAAGGCAAACCTGAGCATCCGCCTTACTTTCCCGAGATAATTCCCGTGGCCATCATTCTTCCTTCCAGCTAAAAATTCAGACGAACTAGACATATACACAAGTGCACGTGCACGGCGAACTCGACAACTAACACGACCACTCAGAAAAATGAAATCGACAGCCAATCAAAATCGAGCTCAACGATCCAAAATCTCGAACCTATCCCATCGGAAAACCTCCTCTGGCCATCACCTCCGACCTCCAGGCTCACGCCGTCCAAGCCAAAACCATGCCACGACACGACGATCCTTTCCCCCCTCATGCGATCGAGTTCGGTCCACCATCCACCTTGAACGAGCCTTGACAACATCGTCGTTCCCATTTGACCATCAAACCCTAATTTTCCTTAGCACAGCAACTCCAGCCATCAGAAAAATCCCAAACCAATTTTCCCACGACATTTCGGCCATCCCAGACCAAACCTGACGAAAATCTCGTCGTCGTTCGTCGGCAATCAACGAAAATGTCGAATCTAATCAATCTCGAAAATCTCAACATATACAATCCTAAAAATCTTGAATTAACTATCAAAATTCATAATTTTCCATCATGAATCCATTCATGAAATCCAAACATGAAATTGAAATCACTGATTTTTGACTTATATATTACTTCTACTGTAAATTTCCAAATTTTAAGTAATTACTAAATTTAAATTCTTGCTATTTTAAAAACTGATAATGCATTATGATAATCATTTTTCATTTATAAATCTTGGCCTAAAATCTTTTTAATGGTAAGATTTGAATTTTAGAAAGTTGTTATTGAGGCAGAATAAACAATAGAGCATATATATATGTGTTAGTGTGTGTGTGTGTGTGTGTGTGTGTTCATAGGCTTGCACAAGTATATACATATAAACTTCTATATATTTAAACAAGATATATCTACACAAACCATATATACATTATCACTTCACAGATCTATTGCATGCATCAAGTAACTAAAGATTTTTATCTTTAAAAAAATGATAAGTTTACTCACCTGCTAAAGGAAACAAAGAGCATGTTCTTTTCTTTTCTTTTGATCTAGAATTTGTTGTTGAATGGTTTGAGTTGAAATCTGAGGTGATCCATAGCTTACTATTTGATTCGAATTGCTTTAGGTAATTGTTTATTGAGATGAATTTACATGCTTGATATTGGAACTTAACCTTTGCTTTAATACTCTCTAGTTTTCTTATTTCTTACAGGCTTTTGATTTCTTAAATTTTGGTTTGAGTAAAAGTTTTTGGAAATGTAAGATAGAAGATGTAGGGATGTATTTATAACCTTGATTCGATCTTATTTATTATTAAAAAAAAATATAAAAGAAACAAAGACACTTGTATTTATATAAAATGGATTAAGTTACACTTGTTCAATCACATGCAAATTTACTTAACACTTGTTCACAAATGTCTTTTACATGTATTAATGTTTTTTTACACATGTCTTTGTATAAAATCTTTATATTATAATAATTACACATGTAACTTACATGTAGTTTAAGTGTTTTTAATATCATTTTATATTATATTTTCAATTTATCTATATATATATATATATCTTATTATTTTTCTTAATATTTTCAAATTAACATATGTTTTAATATTATATCTATATATTTCCTTTAATACATTTTCTCTTTACTTATTTTTATGTAACCTTAAAGAAAATGATATAAAACTTTAATTATAAACAAATTAATAACCAAATATCTATACATACTAGTTTAAATTATTTATAAGATATTACCTTGAATTTTAACTCCAGGTTTTATTCACAAACCATAAATGTATGCATAGTTGTAGAATAGCTATCATATATAATTTTGCTTAGAAATGATAAGTTTTGCAAATTTAAATAATTATATTAGAAGATTATCGAATTAATATTTATGCAGGTATAAATATTTAACATCAGATTTATTTATTCAACTTATAAATCAGTGTTTTCAATGGTAAAAATCTGTTAATTACAAATTATCAGATGCCCACAAATCCGGGTTATCACATCTAATTTCCCTATTTCTTTTTATATAACCAAATGGAGTACCATTAATGAGAATAGTGTATGAGGCGGTATCAATACATTCTTTAACTAAATCACAAAATTTCTCATGAAAATCCATTTGTCTCGTCATGTGAATTATAAAGTTCCTATTTATTTTATCAAATACTTTGTGTAGGTCTATTTTTATGCAAACTTTATTTTTACTCCCTTTATTAAAATTTCTGATTATTCCATAGGCCAGTATGGTGTTTTTGTACTATATATCTTCTTGGAATAAATGCACTCTTGTTTTCAACAATCAAATATTTTATAAATTTTCTAATTCCATTACACGATATAGTAGCTATAATTTTGTAAACAAAATTACAGCAGGCTATTGACCTGTAACCTCCCAAATCATTGAGGATATTTACTTTGGTGTGCCAGTTTTATATAAATGTGATTAAAAAAATTTAGAATTCTATCTAAAATAAAAAATTCAGCGGCTGCCTCATGTAAAATTTTAATCTTTTCCTATAAAACTTAGCCCCAAATCCATCTAGACCAGGGCTTTCACCAATGTTAGAGTGAAAAATTATGATTTTAATTTCTTCTATATTAATAGGAGCAAGGAAAATTTCTTCACTATTATTATTAACCACGCATGTTGTATCTATTCTTAGGAAATCACTCGTGTATGAATCAGCATTATATAACTCAGTGAAATATTTAATAGCTCTACTCTCTATTTGGGATGCATCATTTATAATGACACCCTTGTCATCTAGCAATTTCCTATGTTATTATTGGATTTTCTAATTGACATTTTGGCATAAAGAATTTGCTAGCTTCATCGCCACTAGTAAGCCAATTAATTTTGGCTTATTGTTTCATATTGATAGCTTGCACATGCAATTCTTTACTTAATTGGTCTTGCATTTGGAAAATTTTATTGACCAATATTTTGGCTGAGCTATCAAAATCTATTTTGTTTCACAAAGACTCACATTCCTCCCTTATTAATTTAATGTTATTTTTTTTTCATTTTATTCCAAATTTTCCTTTATATTTTTGAGAATTTTATTGAATTTATAGTGTAATGTCCCATGATTTACTGTAGCTAAGCTATCCCTAACTATTTCATTGTAATTTCCTCTAGAATCTGTCCATTTACAAATCTAGAAGGGGTATTAATTTTTTTCATTATTTTTCTTTGAAAGTAAAATTTACAAAGGGGTATGATCACTAGAGGCCTGTGGTAAAGTTAAACATTGATAATCCTTAAAAACTTTTACCCACTTTTGATTTACTAAAACCCTATCCAACTTAAAGTGAATATCCCTATATTCACTTGAATTCCATGTATATTTATTAGCTTTAATTAAAGGCTCCACTAAACCTATTTTCAAAAAAAACTATATAGAGATTCTAATTTTTTAAAGATATTGGAACCCTCCCCCTTGAAGGAATGAAAAATAGTACTGAATCTCCAATTATTATCCAAATTTGAGAAATGGTTTTGTTTATATTCTCTAAATTATTCCAAGGTATATTTCTTTCCTTTCCACTATTGGAAGCATATACACAAATAATTTCTATTTGAGGTCCTCCTTTATTTGTAAATTTGCATTGTATAAATAGAGAATTTGTGAAACGTTGATGTAAACTTCAAATGTTTGGGTTCCACATGACCATAATCCTCCCATTACCCCCTATATCATTGTTATTTACTACACCTTAGTCTCTTAAACACCTAATCTGATATTCCTTAATTTTTTATTGTCTGGTTTGTATTAAAGTATACCTATAATGTTTGGTTTATAACAAGACATTAAATTAGCCAAATCTAATTTTCTTTCTAGGGAGTTTAGACTCCTAGCATTCCATGCAATAATTGGCATTATAATAAATGTTGAATATAAGGATACAGAAAGGATATCACAACTGCTACGCTGAGAGACTACAATTACTATATTCCAATTCTCTACGTCTTTCCTCACTTCCATGTATTATGAGCTTTTAATTCCTTTTCTTCTGAGAGATTTTCTGGACTATACTTTAAATTGTTCTTCCCATCTTAAATTTTGGATGATATACTTTTTCTGGAATTTATTTTGCTCATTGCTTTTTTCTGTGTTATTATGCAGCGTTTCCTACAAATTTTTAAGTCTGCTCTTTTTCCTCATGCTTTTGGCAGGAGAGGATGAACTTGGCAGTAACTTTATTTCTTTTTGAACCAAATCTTCTGATAAGATTTGTAAAGAGGAAGTTGTATTCACCCTATTTCTGTATGAATTCGATAATGCATTATTCGTGAGCTTTGAGGTTGTACATATTTTCATTGTATACTCTGAATTATTCTATGTTGTCTTCTCGAGTGGGGAGTGTTCAGAAATCTTAATACAGTAATCCTTTGTAGGCTGCTGCTGTTGATTGATTTCTTGTTTATTGCAAGTTTTTTATCCTACAATTTTTACAATAGATTCTTTTATCTTGCACTGTTGCAAATCGAGAAGATTATCAATGTTGACTTCTTGTACATTAATCTCTAATTTTTCTTGAATTTGGGTTATATCCATATTCTTGACATCCTGCCTTTGCACATTTCCATCCATGCTTTCAAAAATTGCTTCATTACTCACATTCACCTCCATGATTTAAGGAATTGCTTTACTACCCATATATTTTAACAAAGTGAATTTTTCCACCAATTGCATTAGAACCAGAGTCGTTCAAATTGCTATTATTTCGATTTGAACCCATTTCGTATTGTTTTGAACCCCTGAACTTGTTTCTTGAAAGAAATTGTCTTTTTATTTATTAACCAAATTTTCTTTTTCCCTCCATATTTTTTTTTGTCGAGCAAGTTTCAGTGGTATGTCGAACAAGCACAGATCATACGTCTAATCATTACCCATTCATATTTAATTTTCTGCACTATATTTTCACCATCGTGCATAGTGATATATGCTTCTTCTAGAAGTTCTGCATTAGCCTTTATTTCTACAAATATTCTTGCAAAACTTAACCGTGTTTCCATAGCTGTTGGTTTATCCAAGTTTAATGGAATCCCTACAAAACTTACAATAGAACCAAAGACCTTCTTGTCCTACAACTTTAGACTTAATTTAGGAAGTCTTATCCAGGTAGGGATTGTGGATAATAAGTCACTGTCGAATGATAGTTTATTATTCCATTTATTCAATATGATAAGTTTGCCATTGATAAAGTAAGGCCCTCCATTAATGGTTTTCTCATAATCACTTGAAGTTGTAAATTTGATAATAAAACAAACCAATTTTAGTAAATATTTCAAAATTACTCGTAGGATTCCAAATTTTTGCATAAAGTCTTTGAAATGATGATAGTAGGGCCGACTTTCGAATACATAAGCAATTATTGAACTGCTCCATTAGCGTCAGTTCTTTTGCTCATAGCCTCCTTCACTATAAACCTTTTCTTGTTGTTGATTGTTATACGGGTAGCATACTCAAGATTAAAACTATTACACAGGCCACCATTTTGACCAGATCTACCCAAGAAGAAGAAATATTCATAGAGGAGCCCTTGCTTCTTTAATTCTTGAATTTCAATGATTCAACTCCAATTGAATTTTGTGAAGCATGATTAATGTTGGAATTATATGATCTGCTTCTCATGGTTCTTGAATCTATTTGATTGAAATTTCTGTATTATGGATGAGGCTTGATAGTTTCTTAGGTAGAAAATCCTTGCTGACGATAAAGAGCCTTATTGTGGTAGTTCCTTATTGTTTGGATCCCCTCACTATCGATATCAGGCGGCCTCCTCTTTAAATAAAAAGGAGAAATTGGGTCAAAGGGAGGTGGAGAGGACTGAGATAGGGAAATATCTGATCATTGACTTCCATTATTGACTTTTTCGGTCACTGCTAGAAAGGCTTCGTATAGCGACGGAGCCTAGCGACGGCTGGCGACGGCTAAAAAAAGCGGCCGTCCCTACCCGTCGCTATACGCAATATACAAATCCAAGCCGAGAGCAGCAAATTCATTAGCTTCCTCCCCCAAAATCAACCTCCTTCCCCCAATCCGCCGCCCCCCGTCACCGCAGCCGCCGCTCCACCTTTCAACGCCTCCAAATCACCCAAATTCGTGTAGGTATGCTCCTAATCTCTCGCTTGAATGTAAATTTGATGTTTTTAGGTTTAGTTTAAACCCTAATTCAATTAGGATTTTTTGTTAAATTGGGATTTGTTGTAAGTTAGGTATTAGTAGTGTTGTTAAATTAGGTATTAGTGTTTTATGTTGATTTGGTAGATTAATTAGTTTATTATCATGAACTTGAATTAGGTATTACATTAATTAGTTTATCATGAAGTTGAATAAATGGTTGATGTAGATAATTAGTGTTGGCGATTAACATGGTTAGTTGTGTTAGGTGAAAAAAATAGTGTATATTAATGATTAACTTGGTTATTGATAAATTTACATGAAAGTATTTCATAGTTTATGAAATTGATAAATTACAAATTTAAGTTGTTAAGTGAATTTAAATTGACAAATTTTTATTTAATAATTAGATTTTTATTGTTTTCTAATTATCTATTTGATAATTAGAATTTTTTGTTTTCTAATTATATTCATTGATAATTCTTCTATTTATCATGTTGATTGAGCGACGGCTAGCGACGGCCATTTTAATAATTTTAGCGATGACTAGCGATGGCTAGCGATGGCCAAAATGCAAAAGGTTGTATATATTGTAAAAAATAAAGTTTGTACAAAAAATTAAAAAATGAATATGAGAACATTAAAAATTCTGCAAATATCTAAGTTTTTTTAAAAAAATTAGGAAATGACTTTAAAAACAACTGATATTGTACTAAATTCGATTTTGTAATGAAATTAAGAAATGAATATAACAACAACTAATAGTCACATTATAAAATCTATGTCGTAAAAAAATAAAGAAATGAATATTGAACTAAAATTATTAATTGAATGTTGAACTAAAATTTAAATACACAAATTTTTGAAATAAAATATAAATAGTTGAAACATTGTCAAAATTTGAAAAGAACAACAATATTTGATAAAATTTAAAGAAATTTTTTATCCCTTAGACTGGCTTTCGCCCCGTCTGGAAAGTGTTGTATATGATCGTTATATGGATGTTCGTTTTGTAACGGAACAGACATTTATATTCATCTGATACAATATTTGTCGGATTTGTCCCTGTATTGGACAAGTTACAAACACAATAAAGTAATTACATATTATAAATAATTTCATTTTAAACGTTTACAAAATTTCGACAGCACTTCCTTTACGTTCCCTGTGTACACGCATTTGTGTACGATACAGGGAACATAAGGGAAGTGCTGCCGAAATTTTGTTGAACCGTTTAATCTGAAATGATTTATAAAATGTAATTACATTATTGTGTTTGTGATGGGAAGTAGGATGACTGACCACCGAAGTGAAAACCAAAATACCAAAAAATAAAAAAATAAACTGAAGTTTATATTTTGAATTTTCTGCAACGTTGAACTGTTTACAATGGAGAATGGTTGAAAATTAATGATTTAAATTGTCTAACATACATTTTCAAATCAGGAAAAATGTTCAATTATTTTCTCAACCGTACTTGGATGTATGAAGTCAGAACTGGAAAGAAGGGATCAATAAAGCAACATTTCTACAACAGTGTACACGAATTTAATAGATTTGCTAAATCTAATAACCGAAATAATACAGAAATTCATTGCCCGTGTAGTAATGCCAACATTTGAAGCATTGGAAACCGGATATAGTTGAAGTACATTTGTATCAATATGGTTTCGTGCCTGATTATTATTTTTTAGATCGTCATGGAGAACTTGTTGAACCTACACCTAATATTGAAGTGTTAGAGGACAGTAATATGATGACGAATCCGATAGAAAATATAGTAGATGATGCAGCACGATCAATGTTTCCTACAATTGAAGTTGTCGATGAAGACGAAAATGTCGAAGAAGAACCGACTGCGGGAGCTAAAAAAATATACGATTTGTTGGATTCTGCTAAGAGGCCATTGTGGGACGGATGTAAAAGCGGAACCGAACTTTCAGTAACCGCCGAACACATAACTATGAAATCAAAATTCAACCTTACGAAAGCTGCATTTACAGCAGTTGTACAAGCTGTAAAACGATACATGCCACCCAATAATCTGATGTGCGATGTCATTATAAAGTAAAAAAATTGATGTCTGCTTTCGGTCTACCTTACGAGAAGATATATGCATGTGTGAAAGGTTGCATGTTGTATTGGAAAGACGACGTTGACCTCAGAAAATGCAAAATATGTAACGAAGAAAGATACAAACCAAGAAAGAAGAAAGGGAAAGAAGTCCCGTACAAGAGAATGCATTATTTACCCATCACTCCCAGACTTCAAAGATTATATGCATCTTCTGCTACGGCCTGTCATATGCAATGGCATAGTGTGAGAACAGTGGAAGAAGGAACTTTGATACATCCATCCGACGGTGAAGCATGGAAATATTTCGATAAGACTTATCCCGCATTTGCTGCGGAAAGCCGTAATGTCAGACTTGGTTTATGTAGGGATGGATTTTCACCATTTTCACAGTTTGGTAGTAAATATTCATCCTGGCCAGTTATCGTTACTCCGTATAATTTACCTCCATGGATGTGTATGAAGACACCATATATGTTTCTCACCACTGTCGTTCTCGGCCCTCATGATCCAACCCAAGGAATTGATGTTTATTTACAACCATTGATCGAAGAGTTGAAGAAACTGTGGAATGAAGGAGTCGAAACTTACGATGTATCAACGGAAAAAAAATTTGGTTATTCGCTTCTTTGTTATGGACGATTAATGATTTTCCTGCAACGGGATGCTTTCTGGTTGGAGTATGGCCGGTCGTCTAGCATGCCCTTATTGTATGGAAGAAATACGAGCATTTTCGTTACGATATGGGAAGAAAGTTTCGTGGTTTGATTGTCATGGGTGTTTTCTTCATCCCAATCATACTTTTAGAAGAGATAAGAAAATTTTCATAGCTAACAGAGAAGAGAATCTGAAACCACCCAAGGCTTGGTCAGGCGAGGTAATATACGAAATTGTAAGAGACTATCCAAAGATACATGAAACTGGAGTCCAAACTGAAATCCCAGGAAAGTCAAACATTCATAATTGGTGCAAACAAAGTATATTTTGGGAGTTACCATATTGGAAAGATCTCTTACTCCGACATAATATTGACCTGATGCACAACGAAAAGAACGTGTTTGATAATCTGTTTAATACAATTTTGAATGTAAAGGGCAAAACCAAGGACGATTTGAATTCTAGGCTTGATATAGCAAACTATTGTAAGCGCCCGGAACTTCATATGAAGCCTAATGACAATAAAAAACCGAAAGCATGCTATGAGCTAGACAATAAGCAAGTAAAACTCGTGCTAAAGTGGGTGGAAGAATTAAGATTTCCCGATGGGATTTCTTCCAATCTTCGTAGATGTGTTGAATTCAAAAATAGTAAACTGAGTGGGATGAAAAGTCACGATTGTCATATCATGATGGAATATTTACTCCCCGTGGCTTTCAAAGAACTGTTGCCCGTAAAAGTATGGAACGTCATAACAGAGTAATGTTTTTTTTATAAACAGCTTTGTTCGACAACATTAAATGTGGATGGTATACGTAAATTTGAAGTAGAAATACCCATATTACTATGCAAACTGGAGAAAATACTTCTGCCTGGTTTCTTTAACGTAATGGAGCATTTACCTATTCATCTTCCATCCGAAGCACTTCTTCGAGGTCCTGTGCAATATGGATGGATTTATCCATTTGAGAGGCAAATTAACATGTGCAGTGTTCATGTCAATTTCAAATTCAAATTTGTATATCTAAATATGTAATAAATATCTTAATAGGTACTTGAATCATCTGAAGAAGAAGATTCGACAAAAAGCCCGAGTTGAGGGTTCGATATGCAAATCGTATCTTGAAGAAGAAGCCTCATTTTTTTTCTCTCACTACTTTAAGGACGATGTGAACTTGTCGTTTGTAACTGTTCCTCGAAATGAGGAAGTCGTTGAACAAAATTCTTCTCAAACAATGTTATCTGTTTTTAGACAACATGGTAGACCTGGTGGAAAATGTGTGGAAATATGGTTGGACGATAGAGACCACCATGTAGCGCACACGTATGTTCTTTTAAATTGTGTCGAAGTCGCACCATTTGTCAGGTAATAATTAATTCACTTGTAATTTACTTGTACGTACATAATAATAATAACACATATTACATATATGCAGTATCTACGAATCACAGTATCCATCTGGAGATCTCAGTAAAGAATTTGCCAAATGGTTTTTGAACTATGTTTATGAGCCGAGAAACTGTGTCGTTGATGAAGGCTTAAGACATCTTGCGATTGGACAGAAAAGAAATATAAAGACTTATTCAATATTCTTCGTCAACGGGTTTAAGTTCAACACAAAAGATTACGCTGCTGAAAAATTAACATATAACAGCGGGGTATTTGTCAAGGCAGTGATGATCCAGATGAGCATTTAAAATTTTTTTACAACATCTTAACACAGATTCTAGAATTGACATATTATGTTGAACCTTTAGAAAAGGTTTTTTATTTAAGTGCAATTGGTTTAGTAACGTTCCTGGCTCCGGAATCAACGTGCATAAAGAGTACAAACTTATTGAAATATGGCATACATCACACTACTATAAGTACGATCCTTTTGTATCAGCCAAGCAAGTGTTACAAGTTTATTTTGCTCCGTATCCACCATCTTTGAAAAGAGATAAAGCGGATTGGTCCGCTGTTTTCAAAACGAAACCAAGGTTTACGTTTCATGGAAATAATATTCCAGATGAAGCAGCATATCAAGCCGATCTTGAATCAAATACAGAAATAATAATAACTGATGATATTGATGTAGGGACTTTGAATGATGAATCGAACATCCTATTTGATGCATTCGAAAGTACCGAAGAAAATGAGATAGAATATGAGACTGAATCTGAATCAGAAAATGATGAAGACTGATCGTTATTGATATAATTGTTATGTGATAGTGATTGAAACATGCGATGTAATAGTAAATTTCTGTAATTGTTATGTGATGATCATTTAGTTAATTTTTATCCATGTTTTGTACTAGTAAATTTTTATAATTATTCTGTGAAAGTGATTGAAACATGCTATGTAGTAGTGAATTTCTATTATGGTTCTGTGATGATTATTAATATAATTTTTATCCATGTTTTGTACTAGTAAATTTTTATAATTGTTCTGTGAAAGTGATTGGAACATGCTATGTAGTAGTGAATTTCTATTATGGTTCTGTGATGATTATTTATATAATTTTTATCCATGTTTTGTACTAGTAAATTTTTATAATTGTTTCTGTGAAAGTGATTGAAACATGCTATGTAGTAGTGAATTTCTATAATTGTTCTCTGATGATATTGTTTTTCTATAGCAGATATGTCTAGCAGGAGACGGAGTGTAGGTGGTGGTGGCACACCATCTCCATCTCCCGGTGCAGGTGGTAGTGGCACTGCACCGGACTTACGTCCGATTGCAGAAGTTGTTCCTAGAAGTGCTGGGTAAGTATCAATTTTATTTAAAGTATAAGTTTTAAAATCCACTAAACATGTATATCATAAATTTTGCAGTGGCTTTGAGGTGGAACCATCAGATTATATTTTACAGGTTTCGAGAAAGGCATTTCAGAGCCGGATGGATGGTGGTTGGCCTCGCTGGGACGACATCCCCCCTCATGTCAAGAACGCTATACAGGCGGATTTACTTGTAAGTAGTAGTTTGAATTTCAGTTGTAAATTAATATAATCTATATAACTTAAAATAATTTTAATTTACAGGCTGCAGTCCGTGTTGACCCTGATGACTTGGACATTTTTTTAAATCACTGGAACAAACGAATGAGGAAAAATTACATGGATACATTATCCAAGGCTAAGAATGCAGGGAAAAAGCCGAACTGGATGGGTGAGGGTGTATGGAATGAATTTCTTCAGCTTTGGAACAGTGCGGTGGTAAAAGTAAGTAAAATATGTTTTCTTTGTTATTTAAGTCTAATATAAATCTCGCAAGATATATACGTGATAATTTATCTTAATTTGTAGGAGTTATCTGCGTGGAACCGGGCAAACAGGAATAAAAATCCTGCATTGCACCGTGGTGGCTCCAAATCCTTTCAAGAGCACAAGAGAGAGCTGGTAATTAAATTTATAAACTGTGTTTACATTTTATTACAATATTTTATAATCAGATTAGCAATAATATTTATATATTTTCAGGCCGCGAGATACAACCACGAGCCCACTATGGCCGAGCTATTCAAGGCCACGCATGCCGTGAGAGGACTGACGAAGAGGGCAATGTTTCGTACGAGTGGATGGATGACAAATCACAATCCGTAATGGTAAATTAATTTACTGTTAATAACAATATTTTATCTTATTTTATTTCCAAAATTTTGAAATTCGATTTTTATCGTGTAAAACAATTGTTTGTAATCGCAGGAGAGGTACGAAGCAGAGCGGGCTCGTGTAGCACAGTCCACTGGTCGGGAAGAACTTATGTTAGAGGAGGAGAACCATATTTGGGATGCTATTATTGACTCGCCTTCTCGGACCAGTCGACGGTATAGCTATGGAAATGTGGAGGTAAATTTTGACATGTACTAATATATAAATTTACTTATGCATATGAATAGTTAAATAATTTTAATAATATTATATATATATATACTAATATATAAATAATTATGAATTATTTTACAGACGATGAGAATGCAGAGTGCATACAGGAGGTCGCAGCAAGAGGCGGAGATTGCTCAGTTGAGGGCGACAGTGGAAGAAATAAATGATTGAAGGAAGAGTTTCTTTGAGCAACAGCTGGATGAGCGGATTGCGGCTTATTTGCAACAGCATGGGAGGATGCCTGGAGAGGACGGCAGCGATGGCGAGGAGTAGGTATGTTTGTTTGCTTATAGTTTGGTATATACACATTTTGGTTGGTTTGGTGTATATATATTTCAGGATATTATGTATATATTTTGATGACTTCTAGTTGATGGATTTGGTTGGATATTATGTATATATATGTCGGGATATTATGTAGAAATTTCGATTTACTATGTACATATTCTAGTTAATGGATTTGGTTAGATTTGAAAATGAGATTTGGTTGGATTTGAAAATGAGATTTGGTTGGATTTTATATTGTTTGAATGTATGGTGATGTTATATGATGGATATATGATGGTTATAGTCGATGAATATAGTGTATAGCGGTTGTTTGGTTCAGATTGGTTGAAGTGTATATGGGCTGTGCAGGTGCACAGAAATTTACCCAGGTTAGCGACGGCTAGTGATGGCTATCTGGTTCAGTTTAGCGACGACTTGCGACGGCTAGCGACGGCCAATTGGTTCAGTTTAGAGACGGCTAGCTACGGCTAGCTACGGCTAGCGACATCATTTAGACATTGAAAAAATTTCCACGTGGCACATTTGCAGTCGCGAGCCGTCGCTATTTATATGACGGAGCCGTCGCTAAAGCCATCGCTATACTATTGGGCGACGACCAATATAGCGACGGCTTTTAGCATCGGCTAGCGACGGCCGGCAACGGCTAAAAGCCATCGCTATCTGGTGCCGTTCTTGTAGTGGGTATAGCTCTCCAACACCGCTCGCATAGCTCGCAGCGAGGTGACCACTCCAAATCTATTCATTGAGATGATCATTGCCAGTTTTATCATTTGGCTACTAAAATGGTAAATAATCATACTTTATTACTTAATGCATATAACTTTATTTTCAGTATTATAGCAGCAGCTTTAAAAATAAGGTTAATTGGTTAGTATTTTTCTTTACATGCTACATATAATTAATCTCTTTAAGATGCAATTGTTTTGTTTAGTAATGGAGTTATTTTGGCAAATATTTGAACTTACTAAATTCCCCTTAAGGACGAGTAAGATAATTTGGTAAAGGAGATATAATAGTGTATTGTTTGATAGAAATCGGATTTGATATTCTAGCCTCAAGACGAACAAATCTATGATATCTTGCAGCAACCAATAATCATTTACTGTACTAATAAAGGTTAACAACTATTATTATCTTACCATCTTTTTCTTCTTTATATAAACTTCTTCATACCATGACGTTAGTTTGATGAGCATTGGCATTTGTGCAGGTGATGTATTTAATGAGCTTGTTGGCAATGCATATTACGTTGCATTTGAAGTGCTTAAAAAATAATATGGACCTATGGCTGGTATTTGGAGCTCTAGGGTGATTCTGTGCATTCTTCAAACTTGTGTACCCCCATTTTTGTAACATTCTAGAATTTATCATTTGATTTTGAATATTTAATTAATTTCAAATATTGAAATAATTGGTTTTAAAAATCTAAATAACTTATATTCAAATATATGGATTATTTAAATATTTAAATTGTGAATTAAATATTAATTAAATGGATTTAATAACTCTATTTAACTCCTTTTAATTAATAAATAATAATGGTGAATTTAGTTTTTTAATTTAATTTTAATAACAAATGCTTCGAATAAATAATAATGGAAATTTTTTGTTAATAAAATGACTTTATTTTTAATAATGTATTTTTAATGTAATTTGTTGGATTTTTCCATAAATTTTAATACGAAAAATACTTAAATTGTCATTTGATGATTTTTTGACAAACGATGGTATTTTTTATATTTCACAAAATGAAATAACTAGTGTATTTTATCATTGCTTTGAGATTGTGTCGCATTTGTGACGGCCCGGACTCAGCGTTCGAAAATCGGCACCCGTACTTCACTCATACTCGAATGCCGCAGATTAAAACGTCGAGTCTGGTTCGCCGGAGCTTATAACACATTAAGTATAACAACACAGCGGAAGAAAAGAATGAATATCAATACAACTCCAATGAATACAATATCCATTGATATACAACAATGATATCAATATGATACAAGAATATCGGAGACAATAAACAACAGCGGAAAACAAATAGCAAAAGAGATAACTCTAAAGAATAGAAAGAAGATAGAATCCAAAGCTGCATTCCAATTCAATGCTCCAAAGATTTTCAAGCCATAAGCTCAAACCCAAAAGCTAGCTCGAACCCCATAGAGTTGAAGTGAAGCAAGTCGATCCAAATGTGATCGCCAAATCCTAAGGCTGAAAGCTATCGACTCTACACCTACTATTGGATTATCTGAAAAACCCAACTCCATACTGCATGTGTGGAAAATTCTGGGCATCCAGAGTTTAGCATGAGAACAATAAACTCCAGGTCAGTCATGGGACTGGTATGAGCAAACAAAAACAGTTTATCTTTAAAACAACAACAAAGATTTTAAAATATTGAAATCCGCAATGCTTTTTTTGAAAAATGAAACTGCCATAAGGCCTCCCGCCATACACACAATGCAAGCGCACACTTGGAGGAGATTTCTCCTTATGACAGTCAAAAATGCTTGATACGCGAAAATCATTTGATATTATTATTAGTGCATAGTGCAGAAAACCTTTCGAAAATATAATATTAATCTTAGCCAGCATACATTTCGTCGTATGTCTACTATAGCTACCACGTTAAATGGAAAGTTATACAACTAAAACCGTACAAGGCGCATATTGGTTGATTGGATTTCTAACAAATGGTCAGGCTAAGGAACTTCCTTACCGGAATGGGAACGCCTCTGGAAGGACGCCCTTAAGAACCTAACTGGATCTCTGCTAACAAGGCCGACGCTACCTCACATTTTAACCAAGCTGTAACTAGGTATCTAACACACAAGTAAGCCACCCCCGGTCGTTACCGACCTTTATCCGAGGCCTCGATACCAACAACCACAAAGTATTAAATTTGCAGTAACCACATAGGTTAAATATCTGGGCTTCATACCATGATATCACCTTTTATCCAGAAGAAAATGGACATACACTAGGGGCGCGACCCCTAAAAAACCTTGCCGTAACATTCTTGTTTCGACCATTTTCGGGTTGTGAGGCTCAACGAAGTCTCGTCCACAAAGCTACTGTAACGACCCGTAAATTTTGATAAATAAAATTGGTTAAATTTATGAGATTTTTAGTTAAATTTAGAAAGAAATAAAAATATTATAATTTATATTGGAGCGAATGGTAGAAATTAGATGTAGCAATTGAAATTAAAATTAACAATTTAAAATATATATTGCAATTAATTGAAATAATGTAAATTGGCATTCTGGGTTATAAGTTTAATATAAGAAACAAATAGGAATGTTGAATTTGTGAATTATAAATAAGAATATTAACTAGAATGGAATTCAAATTAATATAATAATGGAAAGTGAAATGTTGCACTTAAGTAAGATAAGAAAAAATGATTAAAGGTTACTCAAATGATAATTAATATAATTAACGAATAGGTGAATGTAAATTGAATGGAAACGGGAGTTTATTTATAAGGAAGTAATTGATGTAATAAAAAGTTTGAAACCAAGTAATAAATTCATTAACATTAAATAGTAATTAATGTATATATTTGGCAATTGACAATTTATAAATTTGTTAAGATTGTAAAATTTTAATCTAATACTACGTTAAGGTTAACTATGTTAATTATTAAAATATTGAATGAAATTCAAATCAATGGAAATAATGTAGATGTATACTTAGCTACAAATTGAATATATGAAAACAAAATGTAAGCTAATAAATAATTAATTCAATGCAATACCTATTGATTGAAACAATTGCAGGGTTATTATTGATCGTAAATAGGAATATTTGTAATAAATTAATATAAGGAAATATGTAAGCATTGAATTAATTAATGGGTTTAAATGGTAATAAATGGTAATTGAATAAAATCAATACCACATGAGTCATTGCAACATTGTTTGTAAACTATAAACCTATAAATGTGAGTTAGGGCAAATAGTGACCGTTATTAATTGTTACCAGTTTACATAGGCTATTAAAAGTTTGATTGGAAATCAATTAGATTTAAAATGAAACTTGGTATTACTCTATGAGTTTAAATGTTAGTTTATTTTGTAAAGTAATAAATGATTAAAATAGGAGTGAGAATCAAGATTTATTTACTTAAATTCAATAACTGGATTTATTTGCAATTAAAGGAAATTTAATACTTAAATTTTACGTTAATTGAATTTAAGATGGAATTTGAGGATATTAATTGTAATTAATGAATCAAAGAAATAGTAACGGTCGTAAGTTACTATTTAATTGTCCTATTAATTTATGTAACTGTTATATTGGGAATGAGATTTTATATTAAGCAATTAAAGGTAAGTATTATATGAATATATGAATTAATTGAGGTTCTAATTATAAGAAATGAATATATTTGACAACTTCAATATATTTAGAAATAATAGTTAATACAAAGGGAAGTTGGTAATTTGAATATATTGATGGAATGAAATGTGAGGCAGATGTTAACTGCATTACTAAGTAATAATAAACTCAATTAAAAGGTTGGAATTGAATCTAATCAGTTTAATTGGAATATATAAAAATTAATTGGATTCAATTTATAATAAAGGGATTATTTTAAGTGAAGGAAATAAATATTATAATTGGTGAATTTATTTACTTTAAATTGAGATGGGAATTGGTTTTAAAGAATTATAAATTAATAAATAAGACAAGATGATAAAATTTATGATTATAGAATTTGAATTTAAATAGTGATTTAATTTATTTAATTTATAATAATTGGATTAATTGCTAATGAATGGAATGAATTATTTAATTATGTCGTTAATTGAAAATAAGTTTAAATTTGGAGATTTTTAATGTTATAGATATTGAGCCAATGATAACTTCATCCAATTGACATCAATAAATTGAATAATAGGATGGAAGCAAATTTAATAGATTTATTGGAAATTTATTCATAATTTGTGAAGTTAATGAAATTGAGGTTAATATTGGAATTTATAAATTTATCATCTCTAATTTGACATTTAGATTTGCTAAAACCATTGTAAATGATTGGAAAATTTAAAAATGATAAGAATTGTCAATTATCGAATTGGAAGTGAAAATTTGTTTAAATTAACTAAATTTTTATTTTATTTAATTAATGGAAAAATAGCCATTGTGGCCACTGACTCGGATTTCGACGAAACTAGTTTCATCGGATCCGTTACAGTGAATTATTATAGGATTTCAAGTTTCGTAACGATGACTTATCGTTTGATCATACGGACTCGAAATACCTGAAATCGATAGATTGAAATCAATTGAAATCAATATGAAAATTTCGAATTGAGCATAACTTCTTCATACGATGCAATTTGAACCTGAAACCTTTTCCATTACGTTTAAAATATTTCAAAATATCTATTTTGATATATGGGTTGACCCAATTTTGTTCCGGAGTCGAAACGGGCTTTTTTTGGCCACTTTGGCGTTAGTGCGTATATCCAACCTTATCCATCCATTCTAATTTCTGGTCTACCTATATAAACCCTAGCAGCCTCTATTCCTCAATTCTATACGTATAGAAACTTCTGTGCTCATTTTCCTCAATGGCTGTAAACCCTAATTTATCCAATTCAAATTTCAATTCAAAAATCAACTTCAAAATTCAAACTCCTCGGAAAAATTTGAAAAATATATATATCGAAGCTCTTGATGCACGCATCTCAGATCTGCAGTTCATTTTTCGATTTGAGTTTGCGTTTGACCGGGATTGCTCGAAACAGTTTCGACCGTTCATCTCTCGACGATGAACTTGATCTGATCGGCGAATCGAGGATATGATTGTGTGGAGAGTCGAACGTGTATTGCATCTGCGTAGTTGGTTTGGTAATTTGATGGGTAGATCGTGTGAAAAAATTCGATTTGGGCTCGATTTCATGTGGCGGCGGATAGGGCTTTTTGGGCCGATGGTGGTCGTGGACTTGGCGCGCGGGTCGAGGAAGATGAGGGGGGTTTGTTCGCGGCTCTAGCGATGGCCGAAGTGCGCCGACGATACGTATTTATGGTGGTGGCTGCTTTTGCGTGAACGAAGATCGGTGTTAGGGTTCTGTGAGGAAGGTAGTTGACGTGGTCGCTTCTTAGTGGGTGACTTTTTTATTTTATTTTTATTTAATTTCAATTTTGATTCGTTCTAATATCAATAACTATTGCATACGAGGTCAGTTTCATGCTCGGTTTTCTCCGCTAGGATCGTTTTTAAATTACGGATGTTTTGGCGCTTGCTTGGATGGATTCTGAGACTGTTGGAATTTTGGGTTTAAACTGAATTTAAAATTCAATTTAAATTCAAAAGGTGAGTGTTTTAAGCCACTCGCAACTTCTAAAATTTCTTATGTTTGTTAAATTGATATATGATGTGATTTGAAATTTATTTATGGTTGTTTGGCATATTTAATCATCATCCCAGTAAAATTAAATTATTTAGTTTAATTGTTATTTAATTATTCATTGCATATTAACTGCCAGATAAATTGTTATTTATTTATTAATTTGCATATTAACTGCCAGTTAAATTGTTATTTATTTTTATTGCATATAAACTACCAGTTAAACAGTTATAATTTATTTTTGAATATAAACTGATTGTTGATACCTGTTAATTATCACCTATTATATATGGATGTATTGTTTGAATTTGGATGATGATTGTGATAAATGGATGTATGATTTTTTAATGGATGAATGGATGT
Organism: Allium cepa; assembly: GCA_030765085.1. Classification (NCBI taxonomy): domain Eukaryota; kingdom Viridiplantae; phylum Streptophyta; class Magnoliopsida; order Asparagales; family Amaryllidaceae; genus Allium; species Allium cepa. The sequence goes on along the minus strand of CM060934.1, from coordinate 662,282,201 downwards.
TTATTTATATCAGCATAAACTGCAAGTTGTTATGCATTTTATTGCATTCGGAATTACGGTTTGAAATGATATATAACCATAATTTTATTTTAAATTACGGATTGAAATGATAAATATCTGTATCACTTGACCATAGGATGGAAAATTATATACAGGCACCGCGGTCTATATATAAAAAAATATATTTGGAAATGATTTTTATGGTTTTGGAAAGGAATAAACGGTTTAATAAATATTAATTTTTGATGTTATATAAATATTATTTTAAATATATATAGTTAAATTCTTGAATTTTAGCTATGTATAAAATTATTAATAAAAATGAGTTTAATAATAAAGTTTGGTTTCTTTTATATAAAATGGTTAAGTATCTATTTAAATTCTATTATATATGGAGGTTATAATGACTCAAATAAAATTAAGGTTGGAAGATAAATGTGAATTTGATTTGAATTAAAGTATTTAAGAATTATCCTCGAAAACTTGGTTTGAAATGTAAATAAATTGAGACTTAAAGGGTATGATTTTATAACTTGATTTTTTTTAGAGGATTTAAAAGAATATTAAATTGATTTAATTGAATATTGTCAAGTTAATTTAATTGAAAGAGTACCCAGTTATTTGAAGTCTAAAGGTCTTACTAAAATGATATTGATTTATTTAGTAAACATTTAAAATCTAAATAATAGTAGTTGAATTTGATGTATATAAATTTTTCAAAGAAAAAGTTTTGAAATGATTGAATATTTAAAACTTTGAAATATGGAAATTTGAAATGGTTTATTTGGAAGTTTAAATCGGTATTTGGAATCGATTTGTGAAATTAAAGAAGCTATTTTATTATATAAAGTAATTAATATTTAACCATTTAAGAAGTGGAAGTTTGTTTCAAAGTTATGATTTTCAAGGTATTATAATTTGGAAGTATTATATTCAAGAGTTTTGATTTCTAAATGTTATACTTTGAAAGTTCTATGATTTTGGAAAAAGGATATATTTGAAATTAAAATGATATTATATTGATTCGGGTCTATAACTGATGCCAAATTGATTTGGTTTTTAAACGAAAATGATATCGTATTTATATGGTTTGAAATGGGAATTATATTCTGGTATTTAAAATATAAACTATTTTGAAAAGACCGCGGTGTTATAATAATGTTTGGTTGTTGAAGAGACCGGGATCGAAAGTTGTCATACTCTCTGCCAACTCCGAAAACCACTTTAACAACCATGTATGCGGTGGAGATTCTAGAATGAAGTAGGAAGGTGGCGGCGTTTCCTTTGAGGTAAATACGTGGACCCGACTCCCGTGAGTTGGCATAAGGTGGCTACAACAGGAGCGATTCTCGGGCCAATAAGGTAGCACCTTTGATCGGACACATCCCTTCGATTTTATACTTTGACTTTTGGATTGATTCGGTGGCCACTTTTGATTTTCTTTTTTGGGGGTGTGGCTCGAGGCAGGCAGTAGCTGCGCGCTACGCGTTACCACCAGCCCGGATGCGTAATTGGTATATCTAACCTGGCATTGCCTAGTTGTGCCGTGTCACCTACCCTATCGCGCCTTGTACGAGTTTGGTTTTCTCCCGAAGCCCGTGTGGTATCCTCTGGTGACTTCACGATCAGTAGGGACTATGATATTGGATGGACTACTGGGACTATTACGTGTTAAGGTGGAAAATGTAAAGCCTTAATGCTATTTAAAAGTAAGTTTATTTTGCAATAGACATTATTATAATAGCGAAATATTACTACATAGTAAATAGTTTAACTTACATAGTAAATGTAATCTCGAGCATCTCTTAAGTTACTGCACCCATATTTATTCCTGTTGATTTAACTTACATAAGATCTTTTAGTTCTGACTCGAGTGTTTTGTTTTTTCAATTCGCTCGGGTCAGTCCGAGCATTTCAGGAATCGAGGACTTTATTTCTAGAGGACGAAGACAAATATTTCATTATTATTATTATTATTATTATTATTATTATTATTATTATTATTATATTATATTATATTGTTCCACTACACTGTATTCTGCTGCATTGATTATTATTCATTGGTATGTGCAACTCTGATATGTATTGTATAAATATAATCAAATGTTTATAAAACAACTTCATGAACTGTATATTTGATTATTATATTTTATTGTTCCGCTGCAAGATTCTATTTCGTTTTTTCTTTCCCTGTTTTTTTCTTATTTATCCCATAACAATCCGCCCTTTTGTATGGTTTACGTCTGACGTATGTGGTTTATCGTAGATTTAAAGCGTGCAGAAAGGCGGGATGTTACAGCTACGCTTTTTCACAAAGCCATGCATCGATCAACAAATGATCAGCAGCACTTTATATGCCACATTACCAAATCGAGAATGTATCACTAGTAACCATCAACTACATAACCTCTGAGCTCGTACGTCTCAGAGAAGGGTGTTAAGCTAAGAGAATAAATCTCAGCCACCAAACAGAAATGTATTTGATAGGAACCAGCTTTACATCTCAAAGTGTAACGTCAGACACACATCCATACAAGTCTGTTCCGGGTTTGAAGAGAGCCGAAGGCACTTCACAAAGAAGCCCTTACACATCCGGATAATTCCTAATCACGTCCGGACTTCCCATCACAAAGGGTTCTCAAATCTCTATACCGGGGATCAGCCGATGCAGAGACATTCGACAAGAAATCCTTTCGTTTTCGAAAATATCCGGTCTTCGCCACCCGTCTTCAAATGCTATCCATATACGTCGTATCATTATTCGGAATGGGTTATCTGACACAAGGTCCTCTCCCGGCTAAACCGAATAATGAGCGCAATATTTAAAAACCATATGGATATGGGATCTCAATTAAGTCACAACTTATTACCCAAAACATTTCATTCAAATGGTTAAACAAATTACCATTTACGAATCTTTTTGAACAAAAGATTCACTTCACAAAGTTCACAAAGTTCACCAATCTTTCACAAAGATTCATTAATACCTTTCCAATTCAAATCTTTTATACAAAAGATACGCTTTCAGATCCCTTTTCAATTTGAAAACAAACTTCACCAATCTTTAACAAAGATTCATTCATAGCCCTTTTCAAAACAAATTTCCTTTCAAATTTGATTGACTCGTCTAATCTTTAAATCAAAGATTCAATTCACAGCTTTCAAAACCATTTTCACAAAAAAATTCCATTCCAAAACTTTTATAGAAAAGATACACCATTTAGAATCTTCTTTGATTCCAAAACAATGCTTAACAATCTTTCACAAAGATTCATTCATAGTTTTCAAAACTATTTCATTTCAAAGACTTGAAATTCTTTCAACACAAATTGAAAAAAAAATCTTTATATGAAAGCTATTATTTGAAAACAAATAGTGTTCGTTGTGGGAAAAACTGATTACATTTACATAAGTTAAAACCATTCAAGTATAAACTTGGGTTTAAATTTAAATTCCCAAAACAATACCTTTTTAAATGGTTTAAAACCCCTATAAACACCTTTATAACTTGTATAACCTTTTTAAACCATAGTTTCTAAATCATAGAATTCAATTTCAAATATTGAATTCAAATTTAAATCAAATTATTTAAATTTCAGAACTCAATCAGGTTATTCAAAATAACTTTTATTTTTGAAATTCATTTTCAAAAGCTTTCAATTCTAATTCCAAAACTATTTTGGATTCAAAAATTCAATCTTTAAAATCATTAAAAATCTGTGACTTAACCGATTTCCTAGTGCAATCCATATTTGTGTGTGTATAGTGTAGTCCAGGGGTTTTACACAATAGTGCAACAACATCAATCATCACGGATTCAATCACATCAATATCGATAAGCGGTATAATTTATAACGCTTATCTTCATTCACAGATAAAGTAAATTTATCAATTACAAAGATTCACCATTACGATTCGATATGGGTTTCGGATAACCAACTAGAATCCGACTCCCTATCGCATTGAAATTCAAAGCCGTTTTACGGGCCAAGAGGTTTTCATATTCACGCAGCAGTATATTCATCACAGATATCACAGGTCAGCACAAAGCAATTCATATCACATAGTATCACAATTACATATCAGAGATATCAATCCAATACACAACATTCAATAACAATCAAGCATCTTCAATTAAGATGAATAAATCGTGTGGTTTAAGTTAATTAACCACATAATTACTTTCATTAGTTATCTTTAATCAACGATTAATTGTCATTAATTACAATTAATTAAATCTTAATCACCTTCATTAATTAATCATCCCTTAATTACTTTTCTTAATTAATTACCTTTTAATTAAGTAATTATTCTCAAATTAATCACCTTAATTAATAAATCTCATAAATTAATTAATTAACCTTTAAATTACATGATTAATCAATCATTAATTATCCATTCTTAATTACCTTCATTAATTAATTAGCCTTTAATAAATTAATCATTCCTTAATCATTAATATCAAAATCTTTAAATGAAAACTCAATTCATACTTACTCTTAAAACTAAGTTAGTTCATTTTTTTATGGAACTTGTAAATCTTCATTTAGCTTTGAAATTTAAAACATTTATTTTTGAAAACTTGTTTAAATAATTTCACTTGAAAATTTGGTTAAAATTTTACTTTAAAACTTACATTTCATCTTCTGGTTGTTTCTAAAATCATAGTACAAAGTTACTTACCAGATTTCAAAACCTGTATACAAATTTAATCAAAACAATTCCTGAGCCTGCTTCACTTCTCCCCCGAGACCAACTTCATTTTTCCCGAGAAACAACCCGAGTCTCCCTCTCTCATTTCTTTTCTGTTTTGATTTAAATTTTTGAAACTGTTAAAACTTATAACCTTCATGCGAATAACCCGAGAATATACACGAGAAAACTTCGAGGAAACCCACTATTATATTCGAGACCAACCGATGCATCCCTCATCTTCCCCAAACATCTCAATTCCCAGGCACGAAAGTGTTCGTGTGCACATGCACAAGCACTTCGATCATCTACGATCACTGCCACGGTCTCTGACGTGTCATCGACATCACCTCGACCACCCCCAAACACCTAGTTTGACGAATCAAGCTGGAAATCAAAAACGAGCCTATCCATCACCAGAAACTCAAAAACTCGATCGATACAAACGCCCTGATGCCGGCGATTGAGCCACCTGGAACCCTGCCACTCTGCCCAATGCAACGCCGTGATTCAACGCAACGATCGTTTGGGTCCGATCGACCCTGGTGCTTTATTCACGTTGCACGAACTCGAAAACACAGCGTTGATCAAAACAAAAGTTAAACCCTAAATTGACTTCACATCACCGCCACAGCCTCGAAAAAAATCAGCGACTATTTTTTTGATGATCAGCATCCTCCAAACTATCTTCTCCACCATCACTGATGATTCCAGATACATCAATCGCCAGAATTAGGCCATAAATCAATTTTCGTTTGTCTCATCTTTTCTCATGAATTAACGAAGTAAAAATATTGAAATTTGCATCAAAATTCATCATTTTCGACTATAAAACAGATTCTATAGTTGAAACAATAAATCATTTAAGTTGAATATTTTCATCTTTAAAGTTTTACTGTGTTTTTCTTTCTCCCAATAAATCCATCTGTATTTTAAACTTAACAGTATTTTTAAAATTTAAATCTTGATGTTTTGGGCCTACTTTATTCAAACATAAAATTCTAATAGGGATTGAGGGGTGAGATTCTTGAGTTTTTGAAATTTAGTTCTATCTACAACTCTAAACAGAGGCAGAGGCATGTATGGACATGCACACATACAAACTACATATCTACACGATATACAGGCATCTTCACAAAATCACACAAGCATATATACATCGTAAATTCAATCACTTAGAAATATAACAGGGTTGAGGGGATTTGCTCACCTGCGTGCACAGAGCAGAGAAGTGGGTTTGATTTGTTTTACTTTGATCATTTCTGGTTTGTTTTAATTTAGCTTGGCTGTTTACTGGAAGGAATTTTGAACAGAGAATAGCCTGAAAACAAAATCTGGAACCAGATTTATCTTGAAGCTTGAAACCTGATGTTGATCTGATTTCGATCTGTTCTTTACTTTGATTAAACTTGAAGTTGCAGTCTTTGCTTTTATCTTTGATTTGTATTTGGTTGCTTTTGATTTTTATACTCAGGTTTTAGTGCTGAAAAGAAATGAAAACCTGGTTTTAGGTGGAGAGTAAGAGAATTGAAATAAACAGATTTTCTTTTGCTTTAGATTGGTTTCTCCAATTATTGTTTTTTATTAACATTTGAAAGAAACATATTTTGGCCACTTGTAATGCTAGGTTATATTTATCTTACATTTGTTTGTAAATATGAACACTTGTAAAAAAATTATTAAATTTATTTTTAAGTCCCTAATGTAAATTATTTTTGTTAATGTTTGTTTTTAAACCTTCTTGTTAATATATTTACAAGCTTATACTTTTGCATATATTAAGAATCATTTTTTTATATATTTATATTCACACATTGTTTCTATATTTACAAACTATATTTTAAAACAAAATGTTCTAATCTTTATAACCAATACTAATTTAAACTTAATTTATTGTACTTTTAAATATGTGTATGTATATATATATATATATACATACATACATAAAATTTATATTGATATAACCTTTAAATAAAATGATTCAAAATCAAATTATACACTAATAACCATATTAGTTTCTTAAAGTATACCCTTTTAGTAGCAATTCAAAAATTATTGCATTAATTTCAAAATATAACTTTCATATATATCATATATTCAAATAAAATTCGAATTATCTTAAAAAAATCCATTTATATAAATGTATAAACATACATCTTACTAGATTTAGAAATTTCAAATAAATTCACCAAAAATTCATAATTTAATTCAAAAATAAAATAAAATTACCAATTTAAATTCATCTCAAAATCAGGATCGTTACAGCATTTGTGAGCACAATAGTATTTTTATTTCTATCATTTGCGGTTCATATGCTAACGGGATATTGGATAGTAGAGTATCGTAAAACTCTATTTTCAAAACCTTTAAATAATCAAATCAAATTCAAAAATAAAAAATTACCAGTGATGGGACATGTTGCTTCTAAAATTTGGTTAACTTGAAAATTTAATCTAACTTGAATTTGAAGCAAAGTAAAATTGCTATATTAAAAACTTAGTCAACTCGATACCTTTATTTATTTTCCTTTGCCCTTGATCTATTTCACTATCCCTTCTTCCTTCGTTCTTCATTTCCCAAAAAGAGAAGAAAAAAAAACTTTCACATTCCAAATTTAAAAGAAAATCCAATACTCCACTAAAAATCTCAAACAACCTTCTTTGAGTTAGTTTTGCTTAGATCTACAACCCCTTATGCACAGACTTGGTCGCGGCAGTGATTTTGGATGTTCGACTATGAATAGTGTGAGCTAGGTTTGACGATGATCGTAGTTGGAGCAGAGATGGGTGGCATCGTCTACACCATTGAGTTCGCTTCAACAAACACACTTTCTCACCATTTTTGAGCTCATCCAATCAAGATTTGTGGTTTGCGTCTTTAGGGTATCGCGATGGAAGCTTACTAGGTCATGACTCGAAGGTGATGACTGAGCTCGTAGTGTTTGGGTGGGGTAAGGAGCATTCCTAAAGTGGGGAGATACTGAGTTGTCGGTTTTCGAATCCATAGAGAGATGGTGGAGTTAGGAGGAGAGACAAGGTTTGAATGGATGGTTTGTGCACGACATTGACGTGCATAGCGGAAGCATTTATTTGATTTGGGAAGAAGAGTTTTGAAGGGGTAATTATATTTAATTAAAGTAGTTAGTGTTTTAATGTGACGCCCCACCTCAATACCCACGCTAGCCAAGAACACTACGGAGTAATGTTGTCAACTAGCGCGGAGAATAAGGCTGTTGAGGAGCGACCATCCATGTAACTTCTTTGTGCGAGCACCGATATGTCAGATAGTATAGCATGCATTTCATTTAAGGAGGAAGTCCAACATACCGATACAAACTCAAAGCTATCACACGGTGGCTATAAATAAATCTTCGGAAACAAATATAGAAATAAACATAACACAATCAGTCACAGACATCCATATCACAAAGGTGGAAAAAGATATGAATATATAACTAACACATAAAAGTGTACATCAGAGTAGTGGTCATGAAAGGACCACATACACAAAAGAATAGCAACACGTGCTATACAAAAGAATACATCTATGAGTCTATATCTCAAGTGTAAACAACAAAAACTGCTAATCTAAATGGTCAGCCAAAAGTCAGAGTAGTAAATTCCTAGGGGAGAAGTCAAGCAGAAGCACCTGTAACATCTCGGTCTGACCCGAGTATTATTTATAAGAAAATAATAAACGGATCAGTCTAGCTATAAATATCAGATAACATGATATAAAACAATAGATATGGCAAGAACATATAGTAACCATAAAGACATACTATGATAAGCATGTAAATGAAGATCATCAAGAGATCAAACAATATCAAAAGAATCTTCTAAAAGATCCAAATTCACCTAAAAAAAGGTGATGACACACAAATTCACCAAAACATAAAAGCTGGAAAATCATAACAATGAAAGTCATGAAAATAGGTGAAGCACAAATTCCAGTAGACTACACAAGAAATCTAGAAATCACAATATAGGAGCATGAAAACTCACAAAATGGGAGCATGAAAACTCACCTACACGTGTAACACAAAGCGAGACGCTATCTCATGGTTGCAAGCCATTAATTTTGACACACGAATGGCCCGAAGACCGTGCGGCGCTACCCCACATATGTGATGGCAAAACATCACACAAATGCGATGGCGAAACATCACAAGAGCGGGGGCTAGTCTCCCTCGCAGACAAAGAGACATCGCACAATTGCTAGTCTAAATCACAAAAATGATCGTCATGATCATCAAGAAGTGTCAATCACATTAAGCTAGTAAATATATGAGTTTAGCTTCAAGTCCCATAACCACTTGCTTAACTTAAATATTTACGAACAAACTATAGATCTCCACTAGAAAATTGTCACAAAAGGTTCAATCGAACAAGTCCAAGAATTAACCGACGAAGCAAACGCAAGCATTTCATACCACTTGTTTTACTAAGTCGTTTGATTAGATTTCTCATCCGAGTGAGGTAAAGGTTTGTATATACTAATAGATTGGAAAACGGTTTGGGAAAAGAGCTTTGTATTAAAATAGTGTTGAAATCGTTTTGATGAAAGAGTTTTGATATTTACTACTAGTATTGAAACCTTCATATTTCTAAAGTTGTTATCCCGCCTTTTTAGCAAGGCCGTGATACCATAAAATCGACCGAGAAGCCCAAGATAGTTTGTCTCGAAGAATGGTCAACTCGACATCTCGACAAAGCAAGTTCTGTTGAATGTTTTTCAGATAAGATCCCCTACGGAGGGGGGTCCAGGGGGTGGCAACCCCCCAAGGTGGGGGTGCGGGGGCAACGCCCCCGCTACGGGGATCGACCTGCCCGGTCAGGTCGCGGCGGTCCAGGGGGCAGCGCCCCCCGGCGGGGTGCGGGGCAGCGCCCCGTCCAAAACGGTACAACCTAGTGAAGACCTAAGGGAGGATAGGATCGAGCGACCTAATGGTTGCGACCTAGAGCTCTAAGGGGTCAAGCGACCTAGTGGTTGCGACCTAGAGGTGTTAGCGAGTTAACAGAGGTAAGCGAGCTAAAGTCTCAAACAAGGCCTAACGACCTAACTGCTCGCGACCTAAGTGAGGATACAGGTCAAACGACCTAGTGGTTACGACTTAGGGGGTGTTCACGACCTAAGTACGCGACCTAATGTGGTCAACGACCTAACTCGGTCGCGACCTAACGGAGCAAAAGGGGCGAACGACCTAACTGGAGTCATGGTCCAGCGACCTAAAGAGGGTCAACGACCTAACCACATGGAGGCCGAGCGACCTAAAGGAGTAAGGGGGAAACGACCTAGGGACTTACGACCTAAAAAGGAACGAAGGCCAAGGACCTAAAGCCCAAACGAGTTAACATATGTCGCGACCTACATGGTAACGACCTATCGGAGAAAGGCAGAGCGACCTAGTGGCCAAAGCGACTTAATGTTAAACGAGCCATGCGACCTAAGGCGTTAGCTCGCGAGCGACCTAAGGCGTTAGCTCACGAGCGACCTAACTCCGAACACGCACAAATGGCCAGAACGACCTAAATGCAGAAAATTCACCAAAACGCTAAAAATTGGAGTTTTTCGCCAATCCAATCCAAACCAAATGCAAATGTACATGCTAAAGTGATAGGAAATCATTCCCAAACATCCGTGATAGTTATAGACAAGAATGTGAGATAAAAATCTCACCTTTTCACCAAATTATGAAGGTAAAGCTTGAAGGTGAATGGAGAAGCAACTACAAGCTTGAATACGATGCCTTTCCTTGAATTTGGAGTTGAATGATGGAGTTGGAGTTGAAACCTAGGCTTGGAGTTTCTAATTTCCCTTTCCACTCACCATTGATGTTAAATTTTGTGTTTGGTAGGAATTTATGAAGAGTGAGGAGAAGGAGAGAAGTGGGTTTGAGTTATAATGGCTAATCTAACCCAAAGTCCAAAGCGGGAAAAGTAAGTGAAATTCCACTAACTCCAAACCTATCAATGTTTATACTTAAAAAAGTTGTAAACGGCATTTCGAACTCAATGGAAGTGGTATCGAGTCCTAATTTGACCGTTTGCAAAACGTAGCTTTTTGGACCAATATCCGATTAACTACAAAATATTTAAATATAAAATCGATAAATATGCGGGTTGTTACAGACTCCCCTCCTTAAAGAAATTGCGTCCTCGCAATATATAAGATGGAAATAAGAAGTAACAACCATAAAAGCATGTTAACACAAAAGAAATTTGAAATAGGAAGTTCACCTCAAAGAGCAGGAGTAAGCAAGTCCGGATGTGTTCGCTCGATGAATTCTCTGGATTCCCAAGAGCAATCCTTAGGATTTGAGGACCATTGAACCTTTACAAGCGGAACATCTTTATTTTGAAATCGATTGACCTCCGATGCAATAATTCGAATAGGATGCTGCTCGTAAGTTAAATTCGGCGAAACTTCAATTTCTTCCACAACACCAGACTCAAGAATAGAATCGGAATCTCGTAGGCATTTCCGTAATTGGGAAACATGAAACACGTCATGCATAGCAGAAAACTGAAACGGTAATGTAAGGCGATAAGCCATAGAACCAATACGTTCAGTGATAGGAAATGGCCCAATATATCGGGGTGCTAACTTTCCCGATCGACTGAAACGTACAACACCTTTCATAGGTGAAACACGAATAAAAACAGAATCTCCCACAGAAAATTCTAACTTTCTTCTTCGATTATCGGCATAGGATTTTTGTCTACTCTGGGCTTCTTTCATCCTATGTCGAATAATTTCAATCTTCTCTGTGGAATCACGAATAAAGTCTGGACCTAAAACCAGCTTCTCACCGGCCTCAAGCCAACAAGAAGGAGATCGACATGGCCTTCGATAGAGTGCCTCGAAAGGTGCCATACCAATACTAGATTGGAAGCTGTTATTATAGGAAAATTCAACAAGTGAAATATGATCTTCCCAACTTCCACCAAAATCGAGCACACAAGCACGAAGAAGATCTTCAAGAGTTTGATTCACACGATCGGTTTGTCCATCGGACTGGGGGTGATAAGCAGTGCTAAAATTAAGCTTCGTTCCTAAAGTTTTTCGAAGACTCTTCCAAAATCCACTAGTAAAAAATGGATCTCGATCGCTAACAATAGAAGTAGGAACTCCATGCAATTTAACAATTTCTTTGATAAAGAGTTTGGCCAAAAAAGGAACGGTTCGGTTAGACCGAACGAGAATAAAATGGGGGGATTTAGTAAGTCTATCAACGATCACCAATAAGCTATCATGACCCGAACGAGAACGGGGAAGGCCATCTATAAAATCCATGGAAATTTGGTCCCACTTCCAAATTGGAATTTCTAAAGGTTGCAATAACCCACCAGGCCTTTGATGTTCGGCCTTGACAAGTTGGCAAGTCATGCAACACTTAACAAAGTTAGCAATATCAGATTTCATTCCCTCCCAATAATAAAGTCGCTTCATATCAGCGTACATTTTACTACTACCGGGATGAATGGTGAATTTAGAACGATGTGAATCTTCTAAAATATCTTTACGAAGACCACCAATATTTGGTACGATAAGTCTACCAAAATTTCGAATGCCGCCACGAGAATCAATATCAAAGTCTTTCAAACCTTCAATATCAATTTTATCCTTAACATTTTGGCCAAGAAGAGCCAATTCAGGATCTAGCCCTTGAGCTTCAAGAATGCGGTCTAAAAGAGAAGGATGAGCCTCAAGGCTACATAAAACAAGTGATCAGCATAAATCGGATACGCGCTCTCGAATCTCACAAGTGGATAAAATCTCAGGATTGTTCCATTCGGATATCATCATAGAAACAACCGCTTATTGTTTACGGCTAAGAGCATCGGCGACATGATTACCCTTACCGGGGGTATAAAGAATATCAAGATCATAAGGTGCAAGGAATTCGAGCCAACACTGTTGACGCAAATTAAGTTCCTTTTGAGAAAATAAATATTTCAAAGACTTATGATCCGTGTAAAGAATAAATTTCACTCCCAATAGATAATGACGCCAAATTCGAAGGGCGAAAACAATAGCCGCGAGTTCTAAATCATGTGTGGCATATCTAGTCTCAGCCGGGTTTAATTGCCTAGAAGCATAAGCAATAACACGTTCTTTTTGCATAAGAACGGCACCCAAACCAACATGACTAGCATCAGTATAAACAACAAAATCTTAATTCCCTTCGGGAATAACAAGAATAGGAGCATCGGAAAGGAGTTCTTTCAATTTCTGAAAAGAGGCTTCACATTTGTCCGACCAAATGTATTTAACTCCCTTCTTAGTCATGCCAGTAAGAGGCATGGCAATCTTAGAAAAGTCTTTAATGAAACGACGGTAATAACCCGCCAATCCGAGAAAACTACGAATCTCTGTCACACTCTCCGGTCTCTTCCAATCTTGAATTGCTTCAATCTTTGAAGGATCCACGAAAATTCTGGATTTGGAAATAATATGACCGAGAAACTTCACACGAGATTGCCAAAAGTGGCATTTAGAAAATTTCGCCTTTAATTTACTACTCCTAAGAGTTTCCAATACAATCCGAAGATGCTTTTCATGCTCTTCCTTGGTTTTAGAATACACAAGGATATCATCAATGAAGATGAGAACAAACTGATCGAGGAAAGCCTTGAAAACTCGATTCATGAGGTCAACGAAGTAAGTCGGAGCATTCGTTAAACCAAATGGCATAACAAGCCATTCATAAGATCCATAACCAGTACGGAACGATGTCAAAGGAATACTATCCACAGCAATACGAAGCTGATGAAAATCGGTAGCCAAGTCCAACTGTGAAAAGACCCTAGCTCCGCTAAGCTGATCAAACAGATCGTCAATCCGAGGTAAAGGATATTTATTTTTAATAGTCAGATCGTTAAGCTTGCGATAGTCAACGCAAAGCCTAAGCGTACCGTCGGATTTCTTCACGAAAATAGCCGAAGCTCCCCAAGGCGAGGAGCTAGAGCGAATAAATTGCTTCGTTTCCAATTCAGATAATTGTTTGCGCATCTCCTCATTTTCCTTATTAGACATGCGATAAGGAGGACGAGTAATAGGTTGAGCTTTAGGGGTAAGATTAATTCTGAACTCAATTGCTCGTTTAGGTGGTAAACCTAAAACGGGATCAAATATGTTGGAAAATTCACGAACGACGTGAATTCGAGAAATGACATCTTCCTCATCATCATCATCATCATCATCATCATGAGGATTTAAGGAATATAAAGATGCAGTCAACGCAGAATCCGAATCTTTAAGAATAATAGAAATCTGATTTACAGATTGCGGATGTCGGAGATAAATAGTCCGCTCAGGACATAGGATATGAGCTTCATAACGATTAAGCCAATCCATTCCCAAAATCATTCAAAGCCTAGGTAACGCATAACATGAAAATCGGCTAGGAATGGAAAATCACATAAAATAATCTCCACATTTTTTACAAAGCAAACTAAGAGTTGCGGATCCACCAACAGGATTCGCAATTCTCAAGGAAGTCATTAAAGCATCAACATTTAAAGAGAAAGTGTCGACAAGTTCCTTTGATATAAAAGAATGGGATGCACCCGTATCAAAGAGAACTCTAATAGGTTGATCATGAAATAAAATAATACCATCAAGAATGGAATGAGAAATACCTTGGCCACGAGATGTGTTGCCAGGGGCTTGAGCCACGTTTAACTTTCCCCCTTTCCTGCCTTGCAGTATGGGGCACATATGTATATAATGTTCCGAGCTCTTGCAATAGCGACAACTTTTGGGCTTCGAACACTTGTTCGCAAAATGGTCCTTAGAACCACAATTATAGCATTGCCCGCTACTAGAGGAAGGTGTCTTTGCAGCCGAAGTTGCTTGCTTACCCTTTTTGTTGGGATAAGAACCTTTAAATTTGTTAGGCCTCTTTTTGTTGTTGAAGTTTGGTTTAGCGCCAACCACTTCAACATCACTCTCTCTATCGGCCTCTTCAAGACGAAGAGCGATATCGACGAGTTGATCAAATGTAACTTCTAGTTTCAGGAGTAGTGGCTTCTTAAGATTCTTATTTAAGCCATAAACGAACCTCTGGTTCTTCTTCAATGGAGTATTTATATATTCGACCCCATATTTGGAAAGGGATTCGAATGATGCAACGTAGTTCGCCACAGAAGACTGACCTTGAACAAGGTCAATAAATCTCCGAGCCAAAGTTACTTTTCAGCCTCGGGCATGAATTTCGATTTGAAGTGTTCCCGGAAGTGCTCCCATGAGAGATCCGCTTCATCAATTTCTGAGATTAACAGCTCATACCAATCCAATGCTCTTTCTTGGAGCATACTCGAAGCCACCTGGACTCGATGGAGGTCAGTGAGGTTCATGCGAGAGAAGATTCTATCGCACGTTCTGAGCCAAGCTTGGACCTCGATGATAGTTTCGGTGCCTTTAAATTGCTTCGCACCCAAGTTGGTGTAATCACTGCACCAACGTGCAAACCCAGATTTAGGGTGAGTAGGTTCCGGATTAGAACCAGCTGCTTGAGCATTCGTGACAAGGTCAAGAAGTTGCTGGGCAATCATAAAAACTCCATCTTGGGGAGTTGCAGTAGATTGACCGGCACGGGGACGTCCAGGTCTAACCATTTTTCTTCCTTAAGAAAGAAGGAGAAGAAAAAGGTTATGCACTAAAAGATATATCAAGCAATCTTGATAAGTGAAACAAGGAATCATAATAAAAATAGGATGAATCGGTACGAAGACTCGAATTAATCCTAAGGTACGTCTCCTAAGCAGGACTTAGGACGATGATACTTGTTAAGTTATTCTACATTGTTTCGAAGTTTGGCTCTGATACCAAGCCGTGACACCCCACCTCAATACCCACGCTAGACAAGAACACTACGGAGTAATGCTGTCAACTAGCGCGGAGAATATGGATGTTAAGGAGAGACCATCCATGTAACTTCTTTGTGCGAGCACCGATATGTCAGATAGTATAGCATGCATTTCATTTAAGGAGGAAGTCCGACATACCGATACAAACTCAAAGCTATCACACGGTAGCTATAAATAAATCTTCGGAAACAAATATAGAAATAAACATAACACAATCAGTCACAGACATCCATATCACAAAGGCGGAAAAAGATATGAATATATAACTAACACATGAAAGTGTACATCAGAGTAGTGGTCATGAAAGGACCACATACACAAAAGAATAGCAACACGTGCTATACAAAAGAATACATCATTGAGTCTATATCTCAAGTGTAAACAACAAAAACTGCTAATCTAAATGGTCAGCCAAAAGTCAGAGTAGTAAATCCCTGGGGGAGAAGTCAAGCAGAAGCACCTGTAACATCTCGGCCTGACCCGAGTATTATTTATAAGAAAATAATAAACGGATCAGTCTAGTTATAAATATCAGATAACATGATATAGAACAATAGATATGGCAAGAACATATAGTAACCATAAAGACATACTATGATAAGCATGTAAATGAAGATCATCAAGAGATCAAACAATATCAAAAGAATCTTCTAAAAGATCCAAATTCACCTAAAAAAAGGTGATGACACACAAATTCACCAAAACATAAAAGCTGGAAAATCATAACAATGAAAGTCATGAAAATAGGTGAAGCACAAATTCCAGTAGACTACACAAGAAATCTAGAAATCACAATATAGGAGCATGAAAACTCACAAAATGGGAGCATGAAAACTCACCTACACGTGTAACACAAAGCGAGACGCTATCTCATGGTTGCAAGCCATTAATTTTGACACACGAATGGCCCGAAGACCGTGGGGCGCTACCCCACATATGTGATGGCAAAACATCACACAAATGCGATGGCGAAACATCACAAGAGCGGGGGCTAGTCTCCCTCGCAGACAAAGAGACATCGCACAATTGCTAGTCTAAATCACAAAAATGATCGTCATGATCATCAAGAAGTGTCAATCACATTAAGCTAGTAAATATATGAGTTTAGCTTCATGTCCCATAACCACTTGCTTAACTTAAATATTTACGAACAAACTATAGATCTCCACTAGAAAATTGTCACAAAAGGTTCAATCGAACAAGTCCAAGAATTAACCGACGAAGCAAACGCAAGCATTTCATACCACTTGTTTTACTAAGTCGTTTGATTAGATTTCTCATCCGAGTGAGGTAAAGGTTTGTATATACTAATAGATTGGAAAACGGTTTGGGAAAAGAGCTTTGTATTAAAATAGTGTTGAAATCGTTTTGATGAAAGAGTTTTGATATTTACTACTAGTATTAAAACCTTCATATTTCTAAAGTTGTTATCCCGCCTTTTTAGCAAGGCCGTGATACCATAAAATCGACCGAGAAGCCCAAGATAGTTTGTCTCGAAGAATGGTCAACTCGGCATCTCAACAAAGCAAGTTCTGTTGAATGTTTTTCAGATAAGATCCCCTACGGAGGGGGGTCCAGGGGGTGGCAACCCCCCAAGGTGGGGGTGCGGGGGCAATGCCCCCGCTATGGGGATCGACCTGCCCGGTCAGGTCGCGGCGGTCCAGGGGGCAGCGCCCCCGGCGGGGTGCGGGGCAGCGCCCCGTCCAAAACGGTACGACCTAGTGAAGACCTAAGGGAGGATAGGATCGAGCGACCTAATGGTTGCGACCTAGGGCTCTAAGGGGTCAAGCGACCTAGTGGTTGCGACCTAGAGGTGTTAGCGAGTTAACAGAGGTAAGCGAGCTAAAGTCTCAAACAAGCCTAAGGACCTAACTGCTCGCGACCTAAGTGAGGATACAGGTCAAACGACCTAGAGGTTACGACTTAGGGGGTGTTCGCGACCTAAGTACGCGACCTAATGTGGTCAACGACCTAACTCGGTCGCGACCTAACGGAGCAAAAGGGGCGAACGACCTAACTGGAGTCATGGTCCAGCGACCTAAAGAGGGTCAACGACCTAACCACATGGAGGCCGAGCGACTTAAAGGAGTAAGGGGGAAACGACCTAGGGACTTACAACCTAAAAAGGAACGAAGGCCAAGGACCTAAAGCCCAAACGAGTTAACATATGTCGCGACCTACATGGTAACGACCTACCGGAGAATGGTAGAGCGACCTAGTGGCCAAAGCGACTTAATGTTAAACGAGCCATGCGACCTAAGGCGTTAGCTCGCGAGCGACCTAACTCCGAACACGCACAAATGGCAAGAACGACCTAAATGCAGAAAATTCACCAAAACGCTAAAAATTTGAGTTTTTTGCCAATCCAATCCAAACCAAATGCAAATGTACATGCTAAAGTGATAGAATATCATTCCCAAACATCCGTGATAGTTATAGACAAGAATGCGAGATAAAAATCTCACATTTTCACCAAATTATGAAGGTAAAGCTTGAAGGTGAATGGAGAAGCAACTACAAGCTTGAATCCAATGCTTTTCCTTGAATTTGGAGTTGAATGATGGAGTTGGAGTTGAAACCTAGGCTTGGAGTTTCTAATTTCCCTTTCCACTCACCATTAATGTTAAATTTTGTGTTTGGTAGGAATTTATGAAGAGTGAGGAGAAGGAGAGAAGTGGGTTTGAGTTATAATGGCTAATCTAACCAACAGTCAAAAGCGGGAAAAGTAAGTGAAATTCCACTAACTCCAAACCTATCAATGTTTATACTTAAAAAAGTTGTAAACGGCATTTCGAACTCAATGGAAGTGGTATCGAGTCCTAATTTGACCGTTTGCAAAAAGTAGCTTTTCGGACCAATACCCGATTAACTACAAAATATTTAAATAAAATATTTAAATATAAAATCGATAAATATGCGGATTGTTACATTTAATTATTTTAATTAAATTAATAACTTATCAAATGTATATCTTGCTTGTACAAGGTCGTATTCAAACGCGATCAGTTGGTTGGACTCGTAGGAACATTAGCTTCAAAATGGAACTGGTTTCGTTGAATTTAAAGCTAGTTGAATTTTTTTTACAGGGAACTTTTGTAAAGAGGCCCTAAGGGGTTTTTTGCCAATATTTATTTATTTACTTATATTCTTTTGTTGCTTATATTGTTGTTTGTTTGAAATAATTATGATATGTTGTTTGGTTTGAATAAGCGTCGTTGTAGCGATTTTCGCTATACCATCACTTAGAAATATCATCCCCTTAAACCTTTTATGTGTGGAACGTGAGCTTATATTTTCACAAAATAAATATTTGGTCGTGTGTTGCACTTTGAAACTTGTTTGAACTATATTTTTGAATATTTTGAAAATTCTGAAAATAAAGAAGAAGTGTTGATTAAAATTTATAAAAAAAAGTTATAAATTTAATTAATTATCATTTTGGGATAATTAACTCTGTCTAAAATTTATAAAGAGATTAGGAGTTTGATTTATTATCTTCAGAAACAATTAACGTGGTTTAGATTTATAAAAAAATAAATTGGATTTAATTATTTTTCGAGATAATTAAAGTTGTTTTAAGTTTATAAAGGCTATTCACCTTAAAAAATTTGTAAATTCTTTTCAAATGGGTGTGTAAGGATTGTATAAGTTTATAAAGGAAGTTAACGGTTTTAATATATTATTAATTATTATTCAATTATAGTAAAGTTAATAAATAAAGTTATCAATGATGTTTAAAAGTTAATTAACTAATTTAATGAAAGTAACTAAAGTTAATTAACTGATTTAATAAAGGAGTTTGAAGTTAATTTATCGTTGTAATAATTATGTTTAAGATTAATTAATCATTTAATAAATGATGCTTAAAGTTAATTAATTAGTTTAAATAAAGGTATTTAAAGTTAATTATCTGATCTAATAAAAGTGTTTAAAGATAATTGATTTATTTAGTAAAGGAGTAATAAAGTTTATTAATTATCTTTCCGGGATAATTAATGTGGTTTTTAATTTATAAAAGTATTTTAGTTGATTTATTATCTTCTGCGATAACAAATGTTGTTCGAAATTTATAAACGATAGTTTATAAATGAGAAAATCTTTAAAAAGAAATATTTTCAAAGTGTTTTACAAATATTTGTGATGTGAAAACCATTGGGTTTAAATGTTTGATCCAGTTAAAGGAAGGACAAGAAATTTAACTTTCATAAATGATATCGCTTCTATGGAAAGGATTTAGTCATACTCCTATTACTAAACATCGAGGTATGGAAACGCATTTCTTTCTCAAAAATTAAAATTATTGTCAGAGAAATGACTAGAGGTAACACCACCTTAACTCGTCCTGCTTCATTTTCAACCGAGGAATAATGCAAGTTTGAAATCGATGAGTAGTGGTAAGGGTATGAGATTTAATTTCCATATGGGATCATTTTGATTATTCTCAATAGTTGATTTATTGACTGTCAGTTCAGCTTTTTTCTTTGCGTATCGTCAATTTAAGATGATTTGTTACTCATTTGAGCATTGATATCCTTTGTCAGAAATAACTAAAACTATAGCGTGAGTGGGGGCTAAGCATGTGGTGTTGCTTCCATTAGGGTATTTTCACATCCACTCTAGATTGGTTTCGGTAATATGTGCACGGAGTGTAAGTACTTGGATTCTCGGTAAGGTTGGCAAGTTCGGCTTGGAGTTCCCAAGAGATATCACAGAGAATACGACTCTCTCAATTATATTCTCTAGAGGTATACTCTCGGTAAAGGGGGTGCACCCTCCTAGTCGTTGTTGGAAAATTCATTTTCCTTGTTTTTGATTCAAATCTTTGAATTTTTTTTCTTGATCGAGAAGTGATAGAGCTCTTCTCAATGTTTAAATATTTGTGTCCATTCTTTAAGTTCGGATTTTTACCTTATTTATACTCATCCTTTCAATTTTGGTTTTGTTTTAATTTGCTTCCATTCATTCATGTGTGTAAGCTGTTCTTGTGAGGTGAAAACAGTTCCATGTTTAGCATCCCGGTCTCATAGAATTATTATATGTTCACCATGTAAGTTTAAACATCTAAGTTGTGTAAACTATTTGGTGATACGGGCCAACATGTAAACATCATTCCTTAGAACACTCTAGAATAAAAGGTTAAAAGGGTTGACTACATTTTAAAGACCCTTATTTTTTTAGGCCTCTATTTGAATTATGAAAAATTAAAATGAAAAATTAAAATTAAAATAAATAAATCAAATTTAAATTGATATTTTTTATACACTCTTAGGATCTAAAAGAGTATTGTACAAGTAAATAAAAGTGGAGTAAGCTTTTAGTTTAATGTTTTGTAAAGTTGTGCCTTTATAAAATGTTTATAAACTTTAGTGAAAATTTGTGAAATCATTCATAAATAATTTTAGTATTAAATGAAATACGAGAAATAAAAATGAAAGTGATTTAGAAAAGACTGGTGTAATTAAGAAACCTATCGGATTAAGCACGTAAGATGTACGTAGATTATTTTATTCGCATGGTTATCGATCAAGGGTTCGAGTACATAACTTCAAGGTGGTTCACATCAGTCCAAAAAATGATTTCTCATTTGATTCTTGTCAACAAACATTTGATTGGGATTCTTGATATGATACTGAGGTTTTCGATCATAGTATGTGGCTATGCAAGGAGAACAGATATTTCTAATCAAGGAACCAGATCAGAGTCTGCACTAGGAAGGTGGAGTGAGCGATACTAGTTTGGAAGTAAAGTCTATGTATTCGAGTAAGTAATTGGATCAAATAATATGGTTACTGATGATTTATGTACATCATACGGGATTAAGTATATATGTATACTTGTTGTGTGACTTTAGAAAGTTGCGAACCTAAGAAAAATTCTAAATCTTGTTTGATGGTCATTTAACAATTTAAATAGTGTTAAGTGTTACTTTATTCCTTTACTGAATTTGATTTGATTTATAGACCATGGTTTATAAAAAAAATTGTTTGTTCGGACCTAAATCCTGGTGTTTTGAAAAAATGATTTCGAAAGAATTTGTGAAAGAAATAATAGTAAATTTATTTTGAAAACTTTGGTAAGTATTATTATTATTTTAGAATATTTGAAAGGGGTTTTTGTGAATTGGTTTTTCAAATATCTTGTTATGACTAAAGTTGAGCGATAGGGAGCTTTCCAATTTGAAAGATTCGTTGGGTATATTTGTTTACTCTAGTTGTTGTTTTAGGAGGAACCGGAATACCATTGGATGTTCTGTGTTGTTTTGATTATAGAGTTTTACCATATTTCGACATAAGGACCCTCTTGTCATAATTGATTTTAGTTTTGATATATATATATATATATATATATATATATATCTTTAGAGGAAATGAATATATTTTGAATATAAAATCCAAGGTATTTAGTTCTAAAATTTATCTTTTGGAAAATAATTGGATGCTTAGGACCCTGTTTTATAATATATTGTTTATGTTGCTATTACTTATGGTAGAAATAGCTTGTTTATTGCTTTTTTGTCAGCAAGATCCTCTTGAAATTATGTAAGTAAAAGGATCAAGAGATTGCTATTTGATTTCTTGTGCACCTGCATTTGCATCGAGATAGTGAGTTGCTTGCTAAATAAAAATCAAACATAAGAGGTATCTAGTAGATTTAGAAATTGGTATTTCGATTTGATGATTTTATGCCCCGGTTATGGAAGGCCACTTGGCTTTTGTTTTCTTTGGTTGATTTGGGGCCAGTTGTGGTGGGTTCAAGTATTTTAGATCTACCCGCACAAAGGAGGTGCTATCGAAATTCCGTAATATAAGGAACTTTAAAAGTTTAAGAAGTCATTTTAATTAATAGTTTATAAAGCTTAAAGGTTTGGGTACAATTTCACCTTTGGAAATTTCGGGGAGGAAATTCATTTAAATGGGAGAGAATATAACATCCAAGAATTTTATCGTTTTGATTTTGAATGTTTAATTAATTTAAAATATTGAAATAATTGATTTTAAGAATCTAAATAACTTATATTCAAATATATGGATTATTTAAATATTTGAATTGTGAATTAAATTATTTAAATGGATTTAGTAACCCTATTTAACTCCTTTTAATTATAAATAATAATGGTGAATTCATTTTTTAAATTTAATTTCAATAATAAATGGTTCGAATAAATAATAATGAGAAAATTTATTTGTTAATAAAATGACTTGATTTTTAATAACGTATTTTTAATTTATTTTGCTCGATTTTTCCGTACATTTTAATTTGAAAAATATTTAAATTATCAATTGATGAATTTTCGGCAACCCTTGTATTTTTGATATTTAATAAAATGAAATAGCTGGTGTATTTTATTATTGTTTTGAGATCGTGTCACATTTCTAAGCGTGGTTGTATTTTTATTTCCGTCATTCACGGTTCGTAAGCGAACGGGAAATTGGATAGTAGAGTACCGCAAAACTCTATTTTCAAAACCTTTCCAGTGATCAAATCAAATTTTAAAATAAATAAAAATTAACGTAATGGGAACGCGTTGCTTCTAAAATTTGGTTAACTTGAAAAATTAGCCTAACTTGGACTTGAAGTAAAGGACAATTTCCATGTTTTAAACTTGTCAACTCAAAAGTTCTATACATTTTCCTTCACCTTCGATCTTTTCAATGATCTCCCCTTTCTTCATTCTTTATTTCCTAAGACAAGAAAAAAAATCAAACTTCCACGTTCCAAATGTAAAATAAAATCCAACACTTCACTAAAAATCTCAAAATAACCTTCTTTGAGTTAGTTTTGTTTAGATCTACAACTCCTTGTGCATAGACTTGGTTGCGGCAGTGATTTTGAATGTTTGACCATGAGCAGCATGAGCTAGATTTGACGATAGTTGGCAGTTGGAGCAGAGATGGTTGGCGTCATCTACACCGCTGAGTTACCCTTCGAGAAACGTACCTTCTCACCGTTTTTGAGGTCGTCTGGTCGAGACTTTTGGTTCGCGTCTTCAGGGTTTCACGACGGAAGCTCATTAGGTCGCGACTCGAAGGTGATGACCGAGCTCATTGTGTTTGGGTGGGTTGAGGAGCATTCGCGTAGCGGAGTGCAACGGAGTTGTTGGTGATCAAATCCGTGGAGAGATGGTTGAGTTAGGAGGAGTGAGGAGATTCGAATGGATATTTTATGCACGACATTCATGTGCACAGACAGGAACGTTTATTTGATTTGGGAAGAAGAGTTTAGGAGGGGTAATTATATTTAATTAAAGTAATTACTGTTTTAGTTCTTTTAATTAAATCGGTAACTTATAAAATGTATATCTTGCTTGTTCGAGGTCAGATTCGGACGTGGTGAATTGGATTGGACTGGCAGGAACGTTAGCTTCGCGATGGAACTGGTTTCGTTGAAATTGGATATAGTTAAATTTGGACTAAAATCGGACGTCGTTCGATTTTAGACCAAACCAAAATACAAAAGCGTCCGTTGGAATTTCGATAAGTTTACTCACCTCTAATAAATTATATAATATTCATGTTGCGACAAAATATTATTGAATGCTTGGATGATAGTTTATATCATTGTTCGTTTGGATTTAAGGTCTCATTTAGAAAGCGGATGACATAAATAACCATTGTGTTGCAGGGAACAAAAATAAGAGATAAACGAAGTGTACGTAGTGAATAGGTCACTACGGAACACCTTGAAATACACATTCATATGTGCAATTCATAGGAAACTTTTATGGAGAGGCCCTAAGGTTTGCCAATATTTACTTATTTACTTATATTCTTATGCTGCTTATATTGTTGTTTGGTTGAAATAATTATGACATACTGTTTGGTTTGAATCGGCGTAGCTATAGCGATTTTCGCTATACCGTACTTATGAAATATTATCCCCTTAAACTTTTTTGTGCGTGGAACGTGAGCATGTACTTTCACAAAATAAATGTTTAGTCATGTGTTGCACTTTGAAAGTTGTTTAAACTATATTTTCAAATGTTATGATAATTCTGAAAATAAAAAAGAGGTGTTGATTAAAATTTATAAAAGGAGTTATAAATTTAATTAATTATCCTTTTGAGACAATTAGTGTTGTTTAAAATTTATAAAGAGTTATAAATTTAATTTATTATCTTTTGAAAATAATTAATGTGTTTAAATTTAGAAAAGAATATAAATTGGATTTAATTATCTTTTGGGATGATTAAAGTTGTTTTAAATTTATAAAGGTTATTCACCTTAAATATTTTTTAAATTCTTTTCAAATGAGTGTGCAAGGATTGTATAAGTTTAGAAAGGAATTTGAGGATCTAAATATATTTTTAATTATTATTCAATTATAATAAAGTTAATTAATAAAATTGTTAATGATGTTTAAAAGTTAATTAACTAATTAAATAAAAGTGATTAAAGTTAATTAACCGATGTAACAAGGAGTTTAAAGTTAATTAGTCATTTTAATAGTGATGTTTAAGATTAATTAATCATTTTAATAGATGAAGTTTAAAGTTAATTAATTAGTTTAATAAAGATGTTAAAATTAATTATCTGATTTAAAAAATGTGTTTAAAGATAATTGATTTATTTATTAAAGGAGTTATAATGTAGATTAATTTTCTTTTCGGGATAATTAATGTGGTTTTTAATTTATAAAAGTAGTTTAATTGGTTTATTATCTTCTGGGATAACAAATGTTGTTCGAAATTTATAAACGATAGTTTATAAATGAGAAAATCTTTAAAAAGAAATATTTTTAAAGGAGTATTTTTAAAGTGTTTTACAAATATTTGTGATGTGAAAACCACTGGGTTTTAAATGTTTGATCCGGTTACAGAAAGGACAAAATTTTAACTTTCGTAAACGATATCGCTTCTATAGAAAGGATTTTGTTGTACTCCTGGCACTAAACGTCGAGGTATGTAAACACGTTTCTATCTCGAAGGTTAAAATTATTGTCAAGGCAATGCCTAAAGGTAACACTACCTTAACTAGCCCGGCTTCATTTTCAATCGAGAGATAGTACAAGTTTGAAATCAACGAGTAGTGGTTAGGGTATGAGATTTAATTCGATATACGATCATTTTGAATATCCCCGATAGTTGATTTATTGACTATCGATTCAGCTTTCTTTTTTGTATATCGTTAATTTAAAGACGATTTGTTGCTCATTTGAATGTTGATATCCTTTGTCGGAAATTACTAAAACCAAAGCGTGACTGAGGGCCAAGCTATATGGGGTTGCTCCCATTATGTTATTTTCACATTTACCTTAGAATGATTTCAGTTGTATGTGGACGAAGATGTGAAATACTTGGATTTTTGGTAAGGTTGGCGGAGTCCGGCTTAAAGTTCCCGAAATGTGTCACAGAGTATATGACTCTCTTAAGTATATTGTTTAAACTTATACTTTCAGTTAGGGGGCTCATCCTCCTGGTCATTGTTGGAAAATTCATTTTCCTTGTTTTTGATTCAAAACTTTGAATTGTTTTCTTAATTGCATTGAGAAGTGACTGGAGCTCTTCTCGATGTTTAATTATTTGTGTTCATTTTTTAAGTTTAAATTTTGACATTGTTTATACCCGTCCTTTCAAGTGTGGTTTTGTTTTAACTTGCTTCGATTCATTCATGTGTGGAAGTTGTTCTTGTGAGGTAAAAACTCATTATGTGTTTAAAGGTGTGGTCTCACATAATTATTATATGTTCACCACAATACTTGGGTTTTCTCACTTTGTTATTTCTAGATTGATCCGTATGTTAGTTTATTATAATGTTCGGATCAGATCGAGTATTTTTTCAAGTTGTCGTTGAAGGAACATGAAGCTCATGGAGTGGAGCTAGATGTTCAACTGTCGTAATATTTTGGTTTTCCGCTGTATTTTATAGTATACCCATCAGCAATTGTAAGGTCGGAAAGTTATAACTGTCTAGATTGATGAGATTTGTTTTTAACTCTGATATAGTATGATTTTTGAGGGACGGCTTTTACTGTCATGGGCGTTCCGCTGTGAGATTTTGTTTCGCTTATTCTTTTTCTTTTTACCCAAACAATCAGCCTTTTCGGCGATTGGATGTTTGGCATTGGAATACTGTGGATGTATTTGATGCTGACTTTCGATGGTCGAAAAGGCGAGTCCTTGAAATTTTCAACAGGTTCTGCAATTATAAACTTTCATGTCATAGAAGGAACGTATGCCAGCATTTGCAAAATAAATAAATTATTTAAGTGGTTAAATGTTTGCAGGTATTGAGATTGGAATATTTGATGCTATATTGCAAGGGTGTATTGATTACTCATCCGAACCTTGACCTTCAATATCAAGTAGCGCAAATGATTTGGTCAGGAAAATGTCATTGACAGATCCCCAGCAGCATCCTTTTACTAATGAAATCTTGAGTAAGATTAAGGTATAATGCTGTATTACATGTCTGATTTTCGCCTGCTTCTGTAATTTTCTGTATTTTATTATCAATAATAGATGCATCTGTCTATGTCCCTTACAAATTTGCACGTCTTTACTGTGAATTTGGTAAGTGGTTACATGTAGGAAGCCCCTTCTTCTTCCATGATTTGTTATACAAACTCATTTTCAGCTAGTATGCAGTCTTATCTTCACTAATCTTTTGAAAGCAGCACCATTAAACAACTTAGCTGACATTATCAGTATTCATGTTCATGCTTCATTCTTTTCATTTGGATTTTGATAATTTCAGAACATCCGTGGCTAATAGTTGGTGATGGTGCATCCGATAAACCAATGAATATCACATTTTTATCAAGAATGGGACGATTCACAGCAACGAAAAAAGTGGCACTGAAGATGAACAAATATATATTACCTTCAATCGAGCTCTTCTGTCTGAATTCATAAAGTTAAACATACTTCAACAACTATTATGCAGTATTGTGTGAAGTTCTATAGTTCTTATGTTGTCGTGATACCTCGACATGTGGTTTTTGTTATATTGAACATTACTACTATGCCAACTTTGGAAGCAAATGAGAAATGGATGGGTCCATCTACCAGTATGCCCCTTCCTAGCTTTAGGTGAGTATTTACGTTATACGATTATCAAATCATTCCAAATTTGCGATATTTGATGAGGTAAAATTTACATTTGAATGTGTGGTTGATGTTTTGTTCATACTGTCTAGTAGTCAAAACTCTATACATGCCTTGCCTTCCAAAGTACAGTTGTCACATGGAGTGCATGTAATCTTGGCATCCAATTTGTTTATTTGCTTTTGTTAGTTGCTATTCCTTTTGTTTGTGGATTTCTTTTTTCTCACTTTATACTTTGCAAAACTAATTATACATACTAGTATGGACCCGTGCTTCGCACACGGGCTATTTGTGTACGGACTGTTTGTATTATCGTATACGCTGATATTTTGTTTGAGCCTAAATATGTAAACGAAAAGCAATTACATTTTTGAAATTTCAAAAAGACACCGAGTAAATTAGTTCAACGAATTTTTATTATTAGTAGTAGAGATGGACTGGTGAACTAGATATAACTTGACATAGCCAGCTGCTTAGATTAGGATTTTTCTCATTTTCAATAAAAAAAAATCTTAGGTTAATAAATTAAGAATTAAGTGTTGTGTAATCACAAAGGCTCAACATTATGGTTTGAACATAATTTTATGGACTGTGAGCGAGCAAGGGCTCAAAGAAGAGCAAGCAAGGCTTGTAGAACATCAGAAGACAAATAGAGAGAATTTTCAAGCATAAATATCAAAGGTGATGGCGATGCAACAGAGGCACAATGAATCTAATTATGAAGACACTTCGCTGTCATCATATTCGTAAGCACTTTGAAAATGGCTGCTAGACACATTTTGTTGCAATTGGGATTTTATGTGGTTTTTTGTATGAGATATTAGTCATGGATGTGGATGGTATTATTTTTTTGTATGGAATGTTTGAACTTGTTGAATAGTTTTATTGTTTAGAATTCGATTTAGTGCGTATATGGATTAATGGTTTATAATTGCATTTTTATTTTTATTTATGCAATTCACTTTATGTAAAATGTGCATGCAGATATATCTATAGATGATTTTATTATTAACTATTGAAATATTTTTGTAGCCACTGTATTGGGAAATCTATTGAAAAAAATTACACACCTTTGTAAATCAACGTGTGATTAGCAAAAGAAGCTTGCTACATCTGCCACTAAACTCATACTATGTATCTAGGTTTTACCGATGATTATCTATTAGTAATATTTTAATACAAAATATTACTTTTATACAGACGTCGGAGAAGCGTCGGTGTTTCACGTTAAATTCCGTGGCTAAACTAACATTGGTTTACTGACTATGAATTTACTGACCTAGATCAACCGTCACAAATCCGTCGATAAATGCAATTTAGCGACGATTTAATGACGGGTTTTGCCGCTGCAAAATCAAGGTTTTCTTGAAGTTCAAATGTCGTGCACATCCTTCCTATGATAAAGAGCTTCGGACCTCCGTTTGACGAACTATCTTTGTCGTTGCTCCTCTCTCCCCGATCTTCATACGCATATGCCCAAAAATCCTCACTCGACCCACTCAAGTAAATCACGACCTGGACGAGTTGCTCCAATAAAAAAAATGACGCATTCTACCCTAGTGGACCGACCTCTATTAAATCAACACTGTCGATGCTCCTCCTCGCAACAAACGCAACTGAACTCCTCCCCATGCTTATCGTTGCTCCTAGCTTGGATAGTGTTGAAACCTAGCTTCACCGTCAAATTTTAAGCATCGCCAAAGTCCACCGCAACCACAATATATACCGTGGATTTGTAGATCTCACTAAAACATACTCATTGAATCAAATTTCATGATTTTTAGTTGACTATTTTATTTGATTTGGAATTTTTAGTAGGGAAGCCATTTTCGTTCCTTACCCGTAATGAAAATCAAAGAAGAGGAGTGAAAAGTTAAAAGAAATGGGGAATATATAAAAAATGAGAATTATTGTCAAGCGTTGATATTTGCATATATAAAAACACAACCAATTTACTTTACTTCAAATACAAGTAAAACCACATTTGCAAGCAACACATTCAATCAAAATGCGCATATCAATCATGCCCAAAATTTTGAATTTTGATTTGTTTTTTAAAAGGTTTTGAAAAGAAAGATTTGTGATATGCTGCTACATGATATTCCATTCGCGCATGAACCACGAATGACAAAAAAAATACGATGACCCATAAAAATGCGACACGATTCCATAACCACAATAAGATACACTAGTTATATTATTCTGTGAAATTTCTAAAATATCATCGTTTATCGTAAAATACTACAAACGAAAATTTAAAATTTTCAAATTAAAAATTACGGAAATATCCAATAAATTCGTTTAAAAATACGTTACCAAAAATCAGGTCGTTTTATTGACAATTGATTTCCTTGTTATTTATTCGAACTATTAATTATTGTAAAAAAAATTATAAAAATGAGTTCACCTTATTATTTATTAATTAAAAGGAGTTAAATAAGGCTATTAATCCATTTAGTTAATATTTAATTCAAAATTCAAATATCTAAATAATCAATATATTTGAATATAAGTTATTAAACTTTAAAAACCAATTATTTAAATATTTAAAACTAATTATATATTCAAAATCACAACAATAAAATTTCGGGTGTTACAATCATGCTGGTTGTACTATGAAGGTGTTTCCTCAAGTGCGAAATGTGAACAACATCATGGACTTCTGCAAATTTATCCGGTAGCTCCACACAACAAGCAAGTCTTTCTATTCTTCTCAAAATTGGAAAAGGCCCAACAAATCTTGGTGGCAACTTTCCCGACATTCCAAATCTCACGATCTTCTTAGATAGGGAAACTTTAACAAACACCATGTCCCATACCTCAAATTCTAACTCTTTCCTTCGCTTGTCCGCGTAGCATTTCTGACGATCTTGCACGGTCTTTGTACACTACCTAATCAACCCTACCTTTCTCGAAGACTTGTAAATTAAATCTGGTCCGAGTATGATCTTTTCAGTGGTTCCTCATCAATAAGTTGGTGATTTGCATGGCCTTTTATAAAGTGCTTCATAGGTGTCATATCAATCGTCGCTTGGTGACTATTATTATACGTGAATTCTACTAAAGGTAAGTAATGCTTCCAATATCCTTCAAAGTTCCTATGTAACGGCGCGATTTTTCGACGCACGAAAATCGACATTATTACGCCCACTGTATCAACTGCCGAGAAATCGAAGGCTAGAAAACCGAATTGTTAGGGTTAAAGAAGAAGAGGTAGAAGAAGAAAGAAAGAAAAAGCAACAGAAACAATATCAGAATCTCACAATCGCAGCGGAACAACATATAATAGATAAATGAATAATCTTTAAATCAAAAGAACTATATCAGTTATTACATTACATTATCAGAGTTTACAACAACAAATAGCGGAAAAGAAATACTATATACTAGTTGATACGCCATGCCATCCAACTTGCCTCCAGATCTTTACAGCAACTCCTGAATTCCAGAATGACCTGATAACCTGACTCTAGACTGCCCGTGTGGAAATTGGTGGGCACCCAGAGTTTAGGAAGGAAACAATAAACTTCAGGTCAGTCATGGGACTGGTGTGAGAACTTAAAACAGTTTGCCTTTAAAAACAAATAAAGAAATATTTTAAAATAGATCTGCAATGCTTTTAGAAAATGTAACTACCATAAGGCCTCCTGCCAACACACAATGCAAACGCAGAATTGGAGGAGATTTCTCCTTATGATAGTCAAACATGCTTGATACGTAAATTTCTTTGATATTATTACTATAAATGCAAAGTGCAGAAAAACATTTCGAAATTACAATATTAATTTTAGCCAGCATAGGTACCATTATAGTATGCCTACTATAGCTACCATTTTAAATGACAGGTTTTACAACTAAAACCGTACAAAGCTCGTATTATTTCTTTGGATTTTCAACAAATGGTCAGGCCAAGGAACTTCCCATTGCCACATGGGTACGCCTTTGAAAAGACGTCCCGAGAACCTAATCGGGTCTCTACCAACACAAGGCCGGGTTACCTCTAGCTAGATAACTACTGACACGAGTATGCCATCCCCCGGTTGTAACCAACCTTTATCCCGGGATTCACCAACAACCACAAAGAAATAAATTTGCAACAACCACATAGGTTAAGTATCAGGACTCCATACCATAATACCACCTCTATCTAAAAGGAAATGTACATACCCTATGGGGGCGCGATCCCCAAATAGCCTTGCTGCATTCTTCATGTTTTGACCATTTCCGGGGTGTGAGGTTCGACGAAGTCTCATCCATAAAGCTACACTTTTCATAAATGTCACGCTTTGATCAACAAATAACCAGCAGCTCTCGGCTGGGAATATATCACTAGTAACCATCAGCTACATAACCTCTGAGCTCGTACGTCTTAGAAAAGGGTATTAAACTAAGAGAATAAATTCTCCGCCACCAACAGAAATGTATTTGATAGAAACCAGCTTTACATCTCAAATTGTAACGTCAGACACACATCCATACAAGTCCGTTCCGAGATCGAACAGAACCGAAGGCACTTCCAAAGAAGCCCTTGCAAATCCGGATATTCACTAATCATGTCCGGAATTTCCATCACAAAGGGTGATAAAATCTCTATATCGGAGATCAGCCGATGCAGAGTCATTCGACGGTAATCCTTCCGGTCTTCAACACCGGTCTTCAAATGCTATCCATTACGACGTATCACTATTCGGAATGGGATTTATGACCCAAAGGTCCTCTCCCGGCTAAACCGAATAACGAGCGTTTATTTTAAAATAAGTGTAGCATTCAAATTCAAGCAAATCACAACAAATACCCATTTAAAGGTAAATATCGATAGTCGGTTATTTAACTATCAATAGATATGCACAACATCACCAGATTCCAAATAATTTCCTCAAATTATTTATTTTCCAAAAATATCTTTACAAGATATATTTTTCCACACTTCAACCATTTGAAAACAAATTTCAAATCACTTTTCGCCTTTACAACTTTTGAAAACAAATTTCAAACCATTTTCCTTACGCGGAAACACTTCCAAATATTTTATTCATTTTCACTGGAAATCATTTCCAAATACTTATTTTACAATAAGTAATTGACAAATCTATTTATTTTCAATACTTAGAAAATATTCAATATACTTAAATCACAGTTAAGTATATATTTTATTCTTTAAGGAAAACATTCTCTTAAACACATTTATTTAAGTCAAAACGAATGTTGCGTAAAACATCGTTACGACAACCCAAAATCACTAGTGTAGGGATTCGAATTTTAGATAGATATATAAATCCCAATACTATACAAAAACATTTCCTTTCGAAAATCATTTACTATAACAACAGTGTTATAGTCCATCTTTTCCTTATTTCTCGAAAACGTCTATTTCAATAATGAATGTTGAAATCTATGGTTTCGATCCTTAACGCATTTTAAAACAACTTCAAATTGTTTTAATTCTATTTAAAAGATCACTTCCTAAAACATTTCTTTAATATATTATTCACTTTCCAAAATCGTGAATATACTTCGTTAACCAAATTCAACATTTCTACACATTTTATTTAAAGGATTATCCGCTTTCCAAAATCATGGATATATCTCCTTTAATAAGCTATAATAATCAACTTATCAAAATAAGTCGATTTCGGATTTACAAAACAATGTTTATAAATTCCATTTATATTTTATAACAACTTCAACTTAAAAAATCGCTTTATTAACAAATTCTATTCATATCTCATTTACACCCAAAATCCAAATTATAAGCAAATTACTTATAATTCTCTATTTACAAATTCATTCATTTTATAACTTCGCAAATCGTAGATTCTTTTCTTTTATAAAAATCCATTTATAACATCATTTTAAAACGACTTTAAAACTCCTTTATAATTTTATCACTTTGATTAAAAAAAATCAAATTTTATAAATCTTATATATAAAGCTTTTATAATAAATTTAAAAATCTCTATTTAAAACATTTCACAAATTAATCAACTACTTATTTCAAAAAATCACATTTCGGTTATATTTCACAAAAATCATAATTTTTACAGCATAAAAATTATAACGTTTATTTATTTCAAATGAATCAATTCCAAAATTCAATAAAATGTATACTTTCAAAAATTACTTGAAAAATCCTTTTTAATTCGAAATCGTTGCTTTAACATTTTTTAAAACTCCAAAAATAGGCCCAATGCTGCAACAGCACCAATACGTCAACCACGGCATCCAAACATCATATATCAATATGATAACAGAATATATCGCAAACATCTGTAAATAAATCAATACTGTTGAGGAATCCAGTTGGATCCCTCCAACCTGTTTCCCTGCATCCACAGATGTTAGCACAATACCAATCCCGTTTCAAGACGGAATATCGTGTTACATGGTTTTATATAAAATA
Source organism: Allium cepa (assembly GCA_030765085.1). NCBI lineage: Eukaryota > Viridiplantae > Streptophyta > Magnoliopsida > Asparagales > Amaryllidaceae > Allium > Allium cepa. The sequence continues at coordinate 662,248,192 of CM060934.1, read as the reverse complement.
TTATCTGCTATTTTGCGGTGCAATAGGGTCTCGTCCACTATAAAATGCGGGAAAATCTACTCCAAGTACATATATAATACCAATTCCACTTCAAGATGGAATATCGCGGTATATGTGTTTAGTAAATAACATCCGCTTAACATAGGGCGTATATGGTATATTTCAAAACAATAGATAATAATTTATCATTCAATCACACAATCAAACAATTTTAAATTTAACTATTTAAAATTTAAATCAAAACAAATTCGATTGAGTGAGAAGTTCTCACCTTGTTTCAAATATAGTTGCAGTGCTTCGTTCCGAATAAAATTAAATGCGCGTTTAATTTTATCCAAAATTTACACTAGCTCCAATCGATCACAATCCAGCTCCATCGCGTAGTGCTCGTCAATACGAAGCCAACGCAATTCATTTCATCGAATTCCGACCTCGTATGAACAAGTTATGATGTTTCAAAGTTTATACGAATTTTAATATAATAATTAAATCAATTTCTTTTTAAATTTTAAACCCTCACATATCCTGGTCGTTCATTTCCATCTGCTTGCATCAGGGCCGAACATCTTTTCTTCTTTCTTCCTCAGGTAATCACGCAAATATGAACCCATAGAAGCCGCCGTTAACCCTAGTAGCCGCGCCCTCTCCAATCGACTATCCGACGATCAAGCACTACGGTTTTAAAGCCCATCGCGAGTGCTACCATCGGCCAGAGGCCAGCCATGCTCGGTGCCCCCCAAGCCTTGGAATTCGTATTCAAACGCAGCGCCTTCATGCGCGATTTGCCGATGATCCGTGACGAAATTTGCGATCATAGCCGTTGATCTAGAAGATCTTGACGTGCTCTTCAACTTCGTAGTTGAACGTTTTGCGTAATTGTTGATGGATTTGAAGAAAATTAGGGAGGAAGGAGATGTAATTTTGGCCATTAACATATAACTGGCGGCTAGGGCTTGAATGAATTAGGGTTTGATGCAAAAAACAAAGAATGAGGTCCTTTTATAGAAAATTCTCAAACACTATTCATCCGAAAATTTTTCGAACTCCAAACGAAGCGTGCCGCCTGGCATTTATAATGTTTTACCCCTATTCCGAACGCAATGGAATATATCTCGAGAGCCAATTCGATCATATTTGGAAGATAAGTTTTCAAATCGACTAATTTAAATTTAAAATTCACTTAAACCGATTTCAGTGCGTTTTAGCTTGCCCCGGACAAACCGTAAATCCGATTGACACGAAATTTGAAATCTTACAATAATACAACATTATGGATCCGATGAAACTAGTTTCGATGAAATCCGAGACTGTTTGAAAAATGACCATTTTTACTCGTCAATTAAATATTAAAATATTCAATTTCCAAAATTTAACTTTTAATACGATTTTAAAAGTTCTATAACATCATTCTAACTCTAATATGATTTAATACAGCTTTACAAATCAATTTTAATCGCATTAAACCCAATTCCCAATTATTTCTGTAATTTCAAATATTAAATTATCGATTTAATTATCCAATTAAATCTAGATATTTGAAATAAAATTTATTCGACTTACAAATTTTACTTGTTAATATTTAAAATCAATTAAATATACGAATTTCAAATGAAAGAAATTCTGGGTCTTTACACCTGATGTAAGCTCTTAACCAGCCCTTCAAAATCCTATTCGCCCTTTTAGTTTGTTTGTCCGTCTATGAATGGTAAGTAGTGCTAAGGTTCAGCGAAATTCCTAAAGCTGCCAGCAAGCTCCTCCAAAATTTACTAGTACATAAGGGGTTCCTATAACTAATAATGCTAACTGGAATTTCATGAAGTTGAACCTTCTCCTTGATATAAATTTGTGTTAAAGATGGTATGGTCCTATTACTTTTAACGGGAATAAAATGAGTGCTTTAAATGAGCATATCTACTATGATCCAATTTGCTTCATTGCCACTTTGGCTCCTAGACAATTCATCTATAAAGTCCACTGACATATACTCCCATTTCCAAACCCCTAATGGTAATAACAATACTCTATGCTCCCCTTACTCAGCCTTTATCGTTTGGCATGCCAAACATTTAGAAACAAATTCAATGACCCTCTTCTTCAAGCCTAAGCAATAAAAAGTTCTCTTCATATTCCTATACATCTTATCTCCTTCGGCGTGAATGATCATCCATGAATGGTGTCACTTCGCAAATTATAATTTGTTTTCCCAAAAATCCTAATTTTTTTGGGATTGAAGCATTCTTTACTTCTAGTTGCTAACCTTATTTCCTTATTAACTTCCAGCCTTACATATAGTGTATCGCTAGTTAAGTGTCCCTACGAGATTTCCTTATTTACACTGTTTCTCGGTATGTATATATTTATCTAGCGGTCTAATCCCACCTATAAAATCAATAAAATGGCCAAAAATGAATATATCTTATACCATCTTGTACGCTTTTCCAATAATCTTAAGAAGACAACTAGCGATTACAACCTAAAAACTCAAAAAGAAAATTTTGCTGCAAGCTGCCATTCATCATCAACCGGTGTTAATGATGGTGTGCTCCTAATATCCCTTAATAAATTATGATGAACATTCATAGTATATCTTTACAATTAATTCTCTATCTTGGCCTCCAATAAATGCGGTTCATCCATTACGTTAGTTAATATACCCGATTATGGGATAAATTGTGCATCCCTAGAAGTGTTGTGTTAACTTTCTAAATCAGCCCTCGTTTAATTCCTTTTAACTCTCTATTAATCTTAAATTTATTACTCATAAATCTATAATTAATGTCTGTAAATCCTAGCCCTATAATTACTATGTTGTTAATAACTAATACGAATATTATCGTAGATTATGCTATATATATATTTCTATTTTTTTACATTAAGCGTAGTTATATATGTGTATATAAATTTCTTATTTCTAATCATTAATTTATGAACTTGAATATTCTTTTCGACATTTTAATTTATCAAAGCTATCATTTTAAAAAGGATTATCTTTAAAATTTTCCATAAATTAACCAAAGTGAGATCTCTGCTTCGTTTGAAACTGCAAGGAATTATTTCTTTTCTTTTATTGAAGTGGACGGTGTAAACTACAGAAAAGAATATTCATATCTTCCACGTCTCTTTTCCTTTTAGGTATATCCCTTGCTAATTCAAACGTGCTTTTATACGTATTTTGGAGTTGGATAATTTATAGAGTTTTCACATAACCCGCTCCAAATAAGTCAAAACATAGAAATTCACATTTCAAGTCAACTATGACAACCTAACTTACAACCCAATCTAAAATCTGGAATATCTTTGCAACTTTACCAACATTCTACAATTAAATATTTGAGACTAATTTCAAATTTCAAGTTCAGGTTTACGTACTACTCCTATTTATTCATATTCTAAAACCTTTAACCTGTCTTACTTAGATAGTGATTTCTATCTACTCCATAAAGTTTTGTTTGGTTTTCACTATTCTTTATGAAACTAAAACATCACTTTACGATACAGATTTTCCACCTATGAATTCTAAATTGCCACATACATACTCTAATTCCATACATGGCTCTACAATTAATGCATAGGGGAGGGATTTCAATTCTATCAAACCACAATCAAGGACCTGGAAGGCAATGATAGTCGAAGAGGAGATATGGGTGTCCATCCTTCTTAAATTTTAGAACCCTATTGATTTCAGCCAAGGTATGTGCTTTAAAATGACGAACTGACTCAGCAAAAGGTACTGGGATAATTCGATTGTTATCTATGTAGTTGGGTCTTGTCCGTATTATCACTTTTTTAAAGTTACATTGAGAGAGTTTGGAATCCTTTAGGTGAACTTTACATTCACACACACAAAAAAAAAGTTTTATTTTATAAAATTTGATAAAAATAGAGGATTTGAAAAAAATCCTGAAAGGAGGTCCTTATGATAGGCGACTCATGATGATGAAGAGATCACTATCGGATTTGAAACCAAGAAATTGTTACAAACCATCCTAGTTGGGTGCGTTTCCCGAGTTTAAAGTTGGATTTCTGGTCAAAACAAGGTATCAGTAGAATAGCGTCTGTTATGGAAAACTCTATCAAGATGGATCAATTCACAAAGGGTATGAGTAAAATCTCGTGCCCCCATGTTCTAGTAGAAATCAATAGCGGATTTAGATTTCCAACTGAAGTCACCGCAACAGAGAGTAACAAACTATTTTTGTAGCCAGTTGAGCATGAATGGAGACCCAACGTGTGTCAAAACTGCAATTGTTTTGGACAATCCACGAAATACGACATATTTGAAAAGTGTAGGTCACCAAATCGAACACAAATCAAAACAAATAAGCTGATTTAATGGAAATGGAAAACCCAGAAAAACGATATAATGAAGGAAAATCAATGAACAGACCTAGAACTACAACAGAACATAGTGAATAGGGAATAAGCATATGCTCGAAATATCAAAGCCAATCACAATCCAATATGAATGAGAGTGATTCACAACAGGTGATAAGCAACTCAAGTAACCAAACAGTGATACACAGTCCCTTGCTTTCGCATGGAAGTATGACCAGCTAGAATAATTTTTTATCTAGTTTGAGCAACACATCAAAATCCAGTACTTAGTATCCAACAACAACAAGACAGCAGATTCATCTCACTTACATGTTATGCCATAATCTGAACAGACAAACTCACAACATAAGGCAAGTGCAATATTAAGCAACTGTAACACATGTGCAAATCTAAGTTGCTCAGAATATCTGTCGATAGATGATGAGACCAACACGATGGTATCAGATGGCGAACAATCACAAGATCAAGTACAAATAAATTACACATAGGCACCAAAATGTTCTGATTCAGCATGCATGATTCAAAGAGTGGTGAACTAAGAATCACAGCTCGGGACAGTTCCAGAAAATGCAGGTCAACTTTCTGTTCAAACTAATGCATGCTCATCTACTATTGAAATCATTAATGGTACCATGGGACCGACAAGCACAAAGGGTGATACAAAGCATATTATGGAGACAGAAGCATCTTAATCACCTAAACATGACAATCCTCATGATCTTCAACATGAACTTCAAGACTCAAATACAGGCCCGTGTACGAGATCCAAGCAGCGAAGAAAATAGCAACATGAGGAGAGTCCTTTTGAATGTACCACAAGGAAGTCAGCAGAGGTGATTGACAGCCCTACATGGAAAAATAGGGTTTCACATTTGAAATCCAAATGTGAGGAAGAAAAAAAAAATATGAACAACGACATGCATGAGTGCTTCCTCTTATTTTAATCAAGGGAGCAATTTAACCCATTTTTCCCAATGAATATGATGGTGTGGAACCTAAGAGGCTTTAGTTCCCCTTCAAAAAAAAAAACTAAATGTAGCCTACAATTTAAAACAAAAACAAACATCAATTGCTGGCTTATTAGAACACAAACTTTCAGAGGGAAAAATTAAAGAAGCAGCTAACTTTGTTAATGGGGAATGGGATTATACATAAAATATTGAACATGAAGATAAGAGCAGAATATTAATGTTATGGGATAAACGTATTTGGGATATTGATGTGGTACACAAAAGCAAGCAATAAATTTCCTGTATTTTTCGCAACAATTTAGGTATGATTTTGTCTGTACATTTGTATATGGACACAATCAAACCCAAATACGCACACATCTTTGGAAATATACTATGGAGCGGTCAAATTGCATCAATTTTCCATGGCTGATTATAGGGGATTTTAATGTTATTCTATACTGCCATGATAGAATTAATAATGGTTGCAATAACTTCCAACCAGACGCAAATTTTACAGACTAGTAGGAGACGCAAAAATCCTCGAACCTCCATGCATAGGAAACTACTATACATGGAGAGGAGGATTTAACTTCTAAATGCATAGTAAAATAAACAGATTGTTCATTAATAAGAGATGCAATGAGATATTTCCTTAGCTCTCTGTTTTCTTTGTTAACTATTCTACAAGCAAGCGGCCACACCCCAATTATATTCAACTTTGCACCCAATGGACAGCCCACCAAGAATTATCCTTTCAGATATAATAACTCTTGGCAATTTAATCAACTATACTATGAACTAGTAGAGGAGGAATTGGTCTAGCACTCCGTAAAATTTAATAAGAAATTAAGTAATTAAAATTAAGGTTATAAATGGAAATTTTGTGAATATTAGAATTTGGTCATGGAAGTTGCATCACTACTCCATGGTGATTTTCTAATCAATTTTCATATACAATATGTCGAAATCGGAATTCAACTGGAGTAGTTATGAACGTTTGAAGTTTTCGAATTTGAAATAATCTAAATGAGTTTAAATTTGAAAATGGAAATATTTGAAATAAATGTTTGAATTTAAATAATAGTTAACGTTAAGGGAGACTTAACGTTTAAGTAAATGTTAATTACAAATTTAGTTAACGTATAAATTAAATAAGGTATTTAATAAATAGTTAATATAAAATAAAAAAGGCAGAAATCAACGATCTCAGAAGGGGGACCGGTCGACCGCTCTTGGGCAGCGGTCGATCTGTGGGTCATCAGACGGCTAGGGTTTTGCCAATTTAACGATCCAAATTTTATTATCTTTGATCCGTCGCTTCTGGTTCCTTCTTACCTCTATAATTAAACTTCTAGACCAAGGTTCGAGAACTCGGTTTCGGTCTCGGTTTCGGTCTTTTGAAATTTTGTTAGTTTCGGATGATTTCGGAAATTTCGGTTTTGTTTCGGTTTCGGTCCAAATTTCGGTTTTCAGTAGTTTGTTAATAAACCACGCTGAAGTAAATAAAACATGCTGAAACATGCTTCTCTGCAAGTAAAAAACATGCAAGGAAATAAAACACGGTGAAGTAAATAGAACATGCTGAAGTAAATAAACATGCTGAAGTAAATAAAACACTTGCTGAAGTACACCAGCAGCCCAAATACCCTAAATAAAACAAGCAGCCCAAATACCCTAAGCAGCCCAATAGCTCAATACCCCAAATTAAATTATACACTAAACCTAACAGATGTTTCATTCCCCCCTTTCCACTTCCGTATCCATTATCGAACGAAAAAAAAGGCGAAGCTGCAGAAAAGATGAAGGTAAAAAAAATGAAAACAAGATCAATCGTTTATGTCGACGGCAAAAACAAGAAGAAAAAGAATCAATCGATTACCGTAAAGCCGAGGATGACGGTGTCCGAAGAGGAGAATTCCAATTGAGCTGCTGTTTGAGTTTTTCTTGATGCAGTAAGTGTTTTCTATCTAGTGCAATTTATAAGCTTTTGAAATGTTTTGATAACTCGATTGTCTAGCTTCACGTTTGAATTATTAAAGCTATTGATTTGATGTATTATTCAAAAAATTTTGGTTTCCAATTGCTTTCTGCCTTTAATTTTGCTTTTCTTCACATGTTTGCTGCAAGATTCGTTTTTTTTCATGCTTGAATCAAGAGTTTAATTTTTTCTGCCCTAAATCTGTTTGTCGTTCCTTCAAAACTGCAAAATCATGTTTTTTTTTGAAAAGAATGGTGCGGTTGTTTTTTTTTTGCCCTAGTCCGAAACCGATTTTTAACGTCGGTTTCGGACCGTTCCACAACGACACCGGTCCGGTACCTCCGAAATTTCGGGGGTACCGGCCGAAACCTCATTCCTTGCTCTAGACCCCCTACTTTTTCTTCATAAAATTCTACAACAACGGCGAAGCTTTGTCAAATTTTTTCCTCTTAGGGTTTTAGAAACAGTAACATACTGGCAAGTAATTCTAATTTATAATTTAAATTAATCCTTCTTCTCCATATCTTCTGATTTTTGAAATCTAATATATATATATATATATATATATATATATATGTATGTATGTATGTATGTATGTATATATATGCTATCTATTTGTTGTATATTCAAAGGAGGGAAAAATCAAACAGAGAATTAGGAGCGGTATAAATCAGATCACATCATCTTCTTCTTCTTTAGACTTCAAAATCAGTTAGGATTTTCTAGTAAGAGGTTCAGATGTTTAATTCTTTTAATTTTTGATTCTATTCCTCTCTAGTTTCTGATTCTAGATCTAGTTTAAATATACAATTCACTTTGTTAAATATTCCAAAAGAGGGAGATCTGAAAGAGTATTAGGTGTGATGGAATCAAATCCAGTTAGGAGGCAAACAATTCTCTATCAGTGGAAATATCAAGTTTTTCTCATTTTTTTAATTGAATAGTATTTATTTCGATTTGATGTATACCTCATGAAATTTTGGTAAACGAAAACATAATATTTAAAACCCCTAAAATTTCCCTAAATAAATGTAAATTTGTGAATATATTGGGATTTCAATTGTCTGTATTATCATAGTAGGATCGAGTCTGTAATTGAGATTTAGATATATAATTCATAATCTATTCCACTTTATTTCATCTGATTTCGCTTGAATATAAAAAGGGTTCTAAAAGAAAATAAATTAGAAATAGTGTGCAAAGTATGAATTTTATTGTAGTTTGCATTGCCTATTTCTGTAAATTAAACATATATAGACCCTTTTTCGCTTCCAAGTGCTTTGTGTAAAAGTTAAATAGAATATGAAAGGTCAAAATTATAAGATTTTTTTTTTGACAAAGCCAGCCGGTATTATAGTGGACCATCCACTTTCTATTACCAAAGTAATAAAAATCAGTTTAAGTACAGGAGTAAGGCAGAAGAACCATAACTACTAGAAACATGAAAATACAACACAAGAGAGTGGCAGGAATGCCAGACTACTATAAATGAAAAAAACTAGTCCTCCTCAAAATAGGAGGATCAACTGCTATCTTTTGAAGACTCTAAAGCTATCGCCTTGTTGGGGACAGCCCCAACAATACAAGTAAAATTCGAAACTACACGGCAAGAGTAGGGACAAAATCCACTGACTCGGTAGAGAAAATGAATGACCTATTCCAAGTGACATCAGCTAAATTATCTCCATTCCTTATTGCAAGTTGACCCTTTGTAGAAAGTACCAACGAATCATCTAATAAGCTATAATAAAGATATCTAAGGTCCAAGTGGTCATCTGACACAAATTGGAAAAAGCATCCAAAAGGATGTATCTCATAGCATTCATCATATGAATCTAAGTTCTTTCCTGTGCATCCCAATAAATTGGCATGGCAGGAGGAGGCTCAGTAGGAGTAACCAACTCGACTGAAGCCATTGGAATAGACACTAGGGCAACATAATCAACTAGAGAAGGGGAGACATGAGGAAACATCATCACAAGAGATTGGATAAGAGTTGCATCCATAGCTAGAGACTTTCCAAAAGAAATAGCAGTAGCAGAACCAATCACATCAACAATTGGAGCAGAATGCAGAACCATCTGAGATGTACAGACCTTCGGAACCCACTTCAAAACACGGCTTAGGAAGTGTGATCTGATCAGATAGGGGGGAGGAGCATTTGTTTCAGAATGAATACAAGCTTCCAGGACGTGCCCAAAGGACCGACAAGCTGTGAAAGTATCTGGTTTCTAACTATAATAAACAACAATATCAATTATACAACCATCAACTAATCTAACTGTAAGATTATCTGAGAGCGGATTATTCGGAGTAATTCAATCAACGCCTTAGCATAAACTAGTTTCTTCCTTGTAACAGTATTTATATCAAAACATATCAATTTTCCAATAGAATTAGCTAGCCAGTTCAAAACAATCAACGGTTGCAAAATAAAGGGAATGTAGGAAAAATATGTCCAACCGGAATAGATAATACATGTTCCCGAGTACTGTCAACTGAAGGACTCCAAGAAGTAACAATAAATGTCTTCCCTTCAATAAAAGTAGGATCTGAACTAAGAATGTGCAGACGCTCCTCAGGTCATGAGAATTTGAAGAAATACAAAGATCTGTCCATATGGACCTGAAGTCCACCTCTAATCTGCCAAACTTTGCCACATTGCTCTTTAACTACAGAATATGGAGGGATCGAATCCAAGAAGAATCCAATCAGATAAACCTTCCAATAGTCTTCCCCAGTCTAAACTACTTCATTCGAAGGAACCAAAATTCCATTAGTCTCAACCATATAAAGAGAGCGAGATAGGTATACACCTGCATTTCTTAGTAATTTGTTGAGCAACGAGGACAACTTAGAAGCTTGAGGCATAGCTTCATCAACCACAGACACATTGGCAGCACAAACAGGCGACTACCCTCTACAACATTAGAATTATGACTATCAACACCCATATTTGTATTTTCAACCTGCCTAGGGATAACTCCACAATTCCTAACTACTAAACCAGGCTTATTCACATCATCACTACCAATTCTCACAGCCATAGAAACTGGAGACAAGGCAGCAGGGATATGCACCTCATTTACTGCCTTATGTGAATCAGCATGTACATGCAATACAGTTACTGGAAAAGTCAAAATATCGCAGCCATTTTCACAAGCACCTAAAGTGAGTTCAGAAGCATTATATCCATTCAATTCAATTTCACTTCCAACATCATTAACAGCTCCCACATTACCCAAACCAACAAATAATCAGCCCAGCACCATGTCGATTGTACAGAGGCTAAAAAGGGAGAGAGAGAGAGAGGGTGCCCACCAACAGGCAAAATAGAGCAAGGGCTAGATGGGAATGCATTAATATCAGAAAGTAAGGAAGAGAGAATACGACATAGGAGCAGCCAAAGTACCAATACCAAATTTCTTGAGATGGGAAGCGTTATCGCAATCAGCAGTAGCGAGCAAGGGAACAGATGCACCGATGTTAGCAGGAACTAAAACACTGAAGCATCGGCTAGATCTTGTCGAAGAACCAGTCTCAACTACCAGACTAGGACAAAAAATCGAGCCAATAAGGCAAAATTTCTTTTTCTCGGCATAGAAATAGACGAGGCAGATGTGGAGGGACGGGGAGTGATGAGGCGAATAGCGGAGGAGGAGAGAGAAAGCAAGGTCATACGATTAAAGAGGAAAGAGGAAAATCAACAGCGATGAGGCCATCAATGTTTGAGAATTTTTGAATTATAAGACTTGTTTTACTTGAAATAGAAGAGGTAAATTCTACTACATTAATATGAGATGAGTTTGGCATTATTCCTTTTTGTATACAAGTCGCTTGTTAGCTATGGATATTAGCTATATATTTTGTTGGAATTTAGGACTTGTATAAGTTTGAAATTTAAATTAATAAGTGTTTTCTTTACTTGTAACTTGAAATATTTTATTCGAATCTCTTGTATGTGTGTGTAGTATTAATGTATTGATTATTAAAGTAATAATAGCATAATAATTACAGCGTATTAAACATACATATTGATTAAAATTAATAGGGCAGTAAATAGCATTAATTTCTTCGGAAGGTACTTAATGATGTATATGGGAGTTAATCCTTAATTAAAGGCATAATAAGGGGGGTGCCTTATATGACCTTAATTATTAATTTTATAGGATGGTATATGTATACAATGGTTAAACATATGAAGTATGACTAAGTTATAGGAATGCGAGGTTAGTCCAAGGTTACGTAGAAGTCTACCTAGTTAAATCCAGCTACCAGCGTTATGGCTTTGCTGACTGATGTGAAACATCGCCTATAATAAATAACCCCAATGGACGTGGGGTTGGTGCCAATTCTATAGGGTGGATCTGCCCAATCAATATGGCTACCAGTATCTTTGAATTGTCAGTTTAATTTGAGATGTCATGGTTGGGTTATGGGTTATAAGTTACACTATTGATATGGTAGGTGAAATGTTTAGAAGGCATCCACTTCAGGTTAGAGGTATTAAGTGCCTATGGTAGGGTCCGTCTCTTTTTAGAAGATGTATTAAGTGACCTGATAGGATTTCTTACTATGTCAGTTAGTGAGAACTATGTAGGGATCCACCTTGGGTTTCTTAAATGATGAGGACCTGCCTATTTTACGGGTCTTAAATGGTCAGAGTTTGCATAAGTCCTAAAAAAGAGGTTTTAAGTGGTTTGGAGGTTCTCTCTAGCATCGTTAACGAAAGTTGCATTATAATTTGGAAGTGGGTTAGGTACTAAAGGACCGGGGCCTGCCTATTTTATAGGTATTGAATAGTTAGCGTCTGCCTAATCACCAGTAAAGGGTAGTTATTGGTTTGGATGATTTCTTTTGCATCATTGATGTTAGTTGCGATAGAATTTTGGAACTAGAATGGAAAGGTCGTTGGGATTATAGTTATTAGTATTTTTAGCATCACCATTTAGGGTGATTGTTACATTTGGTATAGTCTTGAATACATAAGACATATTTCTTATTTAAATAATACTACCCAAGTACAATTATGGTAAAGCTTGAGATTTTCATTTCACTAGACATTTGTTATTCTGATCGACTCCTCATTACAACATTGGTTAGAGATAGTAATGTTGATTTAGAAGAAGAAGGTAGAGATGAAGACTTATGGCGGTTATATATCTATTTATGCTTTTTAAGTATTTTGATTGTACACAGTTCAGACAGTTATGTTTATTTGAGATATTGTACTATGGAGGCTTTATGTAAACATGCTGTAATATTTAACATGTTATGTTTCTGAAATGGTTTTCTTTATGAGATCGGTACTTGTTTCTGATATTATATTTTATCCATTTTATTGTGAGATTTTAAAAGTATAGCTAGATAGCTATGGTATTTTCATTAACTTAACAGCTCGCCTTGAGATTAGCCTAAGGTTCGATGGGCTATTATTTGGTCGAAAGTATATCCGTTATAGGGTGGGTTGTTACACATGGTATCAGAGCTTAGGTTACCAGATCAATAGGGTTAAGTATACGTATGAGTGGTGTAATTGTTATTTTGAAAGTAATTTTTCAAAAACTATTATATATAAATATGTATATATAATTAATTTGAATTTACTTTATAATTTTCGACTATAAAAGTAGTTGCGACCATATTCCGAAAGGATGGGTGAGGCGATTATGGAAAAATAAATAGAGTAAGGAATGCGTGCCAAAGGTCATATCGCGAGGAATGTTTTTGGAAGAGATTGTAACTCTAAAATTGATTAGGCAATAAGTGTGCAATAAATAGGGAGTTACAAGAATTTAATAAGGATATGAATGGACTAATTAAAGAGAATTTTAGGGTAATTATGGAGAGGTAAAGGAGTTTCAATAGGAAAAGTTGGATTAATAGATAAATGTCTTTAGAAATTGTCCATTTAGAATAACAATCATTATTACGGACAATTGAAATTTATAGAAATAGCTAATAGGCAAGTTAGGTAGTAACTAAATGCTACAAGACAGTATATTTATAAACATCCGGAGTAAGGGATAAAAGGATAAAATTCAATAAAAAATATAATTATAGTCAATTTTTAAAAATCCAATTCCATATGAAAGAATTAATAAAAATGATTTCCATGTACTTCCTTGATATGTTTGAATAAGATTTTTTAAAAGATTTATTAAGAAATTGTTGTTCTGAAAAAGGAATAAATTTTTGAATATCATAACTTAAAAAGAAGTTGTGGAGCCAAAAGTTCTAATTAAAAGGTTTTTGGTAAAATGGGGTTTTTTAATTTGAAACTCATTATTTAAAATTTTGGTTGGGTTAAAAAAAATTCGGCTTAAAGATTTTCTTCAAGTGGTTTATCTTTTGAAATAAATGTAAAATAGAGCATAGGTTGGACTTGATGATTTTTCCTATTTCATAAATTTGGAAATTCTTTAAATTCTTCGTTTTAAAATAGAAATGGAACTTGATTAAAATGAGGTAGAAACCATTTAAATAGGAAAATTATAAACAGAGGTAATATTAGAAGATTTGGATAGGAATAGCCTTAGGAATTGATAAAATAAGATCAATAATCTAGTCAGAGATAGAATAGAAGAGCAGTGATGAGAATGGTATAGGAAAATAAGGGGATAAGAGTTTACCTCATCTACTCCATTTTTCATTATTTAACATTACAGAATATGTTTTTGAATGTTTTGAATTAGAAACACCAACTTTTAAAGGAATAAATCTTTGATTTGGAAATTTATTTTTTGAAGAAGGAAAATTATTTTGCTTCTTTTAGGGTTAAGCAATCCTTTATGAAATTTTGACAGTTTGGTATAATAATTGGGTTTTTGAATGTTGTGGGTTAAGACCATACTTTTAAAGAAGTAAGTCTTTGAGGTAAAAGTATTTGAGAAGGGAAATTATTACTAAGTAATTTGGGAATCTTTTGAATTTGGGGTTAAGAATAAAGTGGTAAATGTTTTGAGAATTATGAAAAGTTTTTGGAATGTTTTGTCTAGTTGTTTAATAAAAATGGAATAGATAATGGAATAAAATAAAATAAGGTGTTTAGATGTTTTTAAGAATTCAATTCCCCAAACTGTTTTTGGAAGTTGGAAATTCTTTTGAAAAGTGTGCTCGAAAGTTTTTTTTCGAGTCGTGGAAATTCATTTGCAAGTTTGAATTTCGAATATCGCATACTAATATAATGTGGGTTTTTAAGTTTATGTTTTATGGAGTATATAGGTATCGCTATCTAGAAACGAAAGGTTAACAGTTAGAGGATATTAATAAAATAAGAATAGTATGTACAACCTAATCTAGAAATTTGAAATCAGTCCTAAATATTTATTTGTAGAATGTTGATAATGTTGTAAATGTATTCCAGATTTATAATTGGGTTGTATGTTAGGTTTCCTTGGAATATGAATTTCTATATTTAGATATGTTGGGAGTGGCATCATGATATTTCTATAGATTATATAATTCCTTAAATGAATAAAAGTACGGATATGAGAATGGCTATGTTAATGGTATCCATGATATGAGAAGTATCTGAATGTGAAAAAAAATCACAGATTTCAAATAAACACCTTTCACATTTCATTTCCGAAACACATGTTTTACACTCAAATTACGTAATCCCATAATCATTTCCTAGATTCAGATAAGATATAATTATTACATAAATACGCCAAGAGCAACATATGACGATGCTCTCTTGGTTGACTAGAGCACTATACAGACATAACTTAAATAAATACAACATAGTGGAAATAAAAACAAAAACAACAACTCCTAAATAGCTATCCGACGACCACATGCTCGTCTCCGGATGCTTTATTCGTCAACCTACTAAAACCTATAAAATCTCATGCCTCAGCCTACTCAAATTAATTTTGAGCACCTGAGAGTTTAAAAGAAATACATAAACTTTGAGTCAAACATAAAGCCTGATGTGAATAATAATATACATCTCAGATATAAGATATTAAGTGAGACCAAGCTGCTTAGTAGAATGGGTTTCCCCTCACTAATATCTTTTTAAAATGTATCTTTTGCAAATCGTAACCCAACAACCAAAACTGGTTAAAACTGTAAAGCATTATATGTATACTTACATCTCGGGTAATAAATAGACTATCTATATGAACACTATAGTTTTGTTTGGCTAACTACTAATTTTTGGCTGACTCGGGCCTACCAAACAATTCAACAATTTAATTTAACATCTATTAGACACACCTCTTCTGGACGGTCCGTCCTTAACTATCTGTTAAATTCTTCTCTTTTGGATGGTTTGTCCCTAACTTAACATCCCCAGTGTCACCTCATCCTAATGGTTTTGCGGCTCACCAATAACCTATCCGTATACCAACATATATTCCCTTCTGTGTGTAATCGTAATTTTAGTCTTACCTATGCTAAGCCCTATATGTTGTAATTTTGGACTAAATTAGATAGGGCTAATAGCTAATATATAGGACGTGACTCTATACCAGTCCCATTTGGTATTCTAATACCTGAGTCAATTTACTTAGGGATACCTTCCCAAATCCTTGAAAATCTTTTCATCTAAAATTGATTTAAAACCTTTTAAACCAAACTTAAACAAGGAAAACACTTATACTCTATGCGTTACTCAAAATCACCTTGCCATGTTGTGTGTTTGTGTATATTTACACACACTTTACTCAAACCTTTGTTGATGAAAATATTTAACTTTTGAAAGTATCCATTTTGAATCCATTGAAAACACCTCTTTTGGAACCAAATAAAACACTTTATTCAACCTAGGCCGAAAGGCCGAAACCTTCCTTTCAAAACAATTCATAGAAACCTTTCGAAACCATTAAAAATCATCCATTTAAAAGCTTTAAAACCTTAGACATATTTCTTTTAAAAAAAATTAAAATTTCCTTACGAAAACATTGGAGAAACCTTACCTCTTGGACCTTTCGAAACCACTGGAAATCCTTCATTCAAAACCTTTAGAAATCATTGAGGAACCATCCCTTCAAAACCTTCATTTAAAACCATTTCAAAAGAAATAAAATATTAATCCTTTCGAAAGCCTTTGGGTTCAATTAAAACATGTGGTAACCTTTCGAAACCATTCAAAATTTACCCCTTCGAAACCTTTGAAAACCGTTTCAATCGAAACCATTTGGATTATACCTTCAAATAGAGAAAAAGGATCTGAAACCCATTAGAGTCGAAAGCATTCCTTTTGAAAGCTATTCCTAAGTAAAGAAGTGATGGTGTCAAAACCACCCTTCTGAAAGCTTTGGAGAAGTGGCCAAGTTTTAAAACAAGTGTACCTTTGAAACCATTAACTTCAAAAGGTAAGAAAAGCAGAAGCTAAAGAGCTTCGACCTAGTCGAAAGAATATATTTAAAAATAAAGGCACATCCTCTTTAAAACTACTTCTTTAAACCATTTGACCTGGTCGGAAGCCAACCAAGTCGAAAGCAAAGCAGACGCATTTTTAACTTTAAAACAAAGCATCGCTTCGATCCCTTCGGAGCCCCTGGGTTTCGACCTCATACCTTCCACCTTCTTTCCAATTCAATGCACATCAAGTCTTGATGCCATGTGCATTGGTTTCGATAGTGATTAAGGTGAAGACAAAGTCGAAATCCATATGAGTCGAAAGTAGGGTGCCGAAATGGCGAAACAGGCTAAGAACATATAAATTTCTTATTTAACTAAAAGGTGAAATACTTTTTGAGTAACCTGCTATGTTTGTCAAAATCTTGTTGGTTGCTAATTTTTCTTTTATAAATGCACTGCCATAATTTCAAAAATAACTATTAAATTTATTTTATAAAATACCCATTCTCCTTTTATAAATATGTATAACATTTAAATCCCATAATTAAATGATTTTATATATTCATTAAAACACTTTAGAATATTCTATAAAAATTCCATAAAATCATTTTCAATTTGTTTTCTAACATATATAGATTTCTGACCCAAATAAAATTATCTAGCTGTAAATAATTTATTACCCAAATAATCGTTTTCTACACTAGAAAATTTATATAAAATCCACAATAATTCAAAAAATAATGAAAATTGAAACCCATCTCTAAAATATTATTTTTGATCTAAATCTAAATTCAAAATGCATTTGGATGTCATTAAATAGGGTTTTAACATCAAAACATATCATAAATCTATGTGAATAAGCATAAATCATCTACAAGTACATATTTAATCATTCAAAAACATGGCATAAACTTGCGAAACACTTCGATTTAACTCAAAACAATTTTTTTTTTAAAAGAATGAGATGTGGTCATTATTCACCTTAGCTTGGGATTAAGGATTTGATATTTGAATAGCCTTTGGTTTGATTAACCTTCTTCCTTATCTTTTTCTTCTTCTGGTTCTCTAAAATGGTGGTCGGCCTTTAGGTTTTTAATTTGCAAATGAGAATGAATTAAGAGAATACACAGCTAAGGCGTTTAAGCTTTAGGGTATAAGGATTTTCCTTGTTCTTAGTTTTTCCCTGCCTACTCCCTAATCCTTTATCTATTTTATTTCATGTTATCTCATTTTGAATTACTCATTAACATGGCACGGCTACCCCTATTAATCACAAATCTCAGTCCATCAATCGCCTTACATTATTTTATTTTATTTAACTAATTAAATATCCTAAATAATGTAATTAAAATATAGGGTGTTAAAATCTCCTCTCCTTAAAGAATTTCGTCCTCAAAATTACGATAAGGTACACACCAAAACAATCAAAGGTAAAACATACCATCAAACAAATCAGGATAAGTATCTCTAATCTTACTCTCAGTCTCCCAAGTACAGTCTCTATCATCGTCACTCCACTGGACCTTCACTAATCTGACTGTCTTGTTCCTCAACTTCTTCTCATCTCGTGCGGCTATCCGGATAGGCTTCCTAACTATAGTCATGTCTGGTTCCACTGCTAAATCCTTTAACACGGTCGGTGCTATAATAGTGTCTGGATCCTTAATACACTTCCTCAGATAAGATATATGAAAAACATCATGGATTCCTGCCAAACTACTTGGCAACTCTACTATAAACGCGAGTTTCCCAATCCTTTCTATGATAGGAAACAGTCCTATGAATCTCGGTGCTAACTTCCCTGTCATCCTGAACCTGATAACACCTTTCATCGGCGATATTTTGACGAAAACATGGTCTCCAATAGAGAACTCTAAATCTTTCCGCCTTTTATCTACATAGCTCTTCTGCCTAGACTAGGCTTCCTCATTC
This sequence comes from Allium cepa, assembly GCA_030765085.1. NCBI lineage: Eukaryota > Viridiplantae > Streptophyta > Magnoliopsida > Asparagales > Amaryllidaceae > Allium > Allium cepa. Next base: position 662,229,682 of record CM060934.1, on the reverse strand, counting down.
TCACCCTTATCAGCTCAATCTTTTTGCTGCTTCTTTTACCAAATTGGGATGAAGAATAAATCTATCTCCGGCCTCTAACCAACATATGCGAGATTTGCATAGTCTTCCATACAAAGACTCAAATGGTGACATCCCTATTCCAGTCTGATAGCTATTGTTATACGAAAGCTTAATTAGGTGTAGGTGGTTTTCCCATAATCCCCTGAAGTCTAATACACAAGCTCTTAACAAGATTTTCAAGATCTTGTTAACTTTTTCTGTTTGCCTATCTGTCTACGGATGGTTAGCGGTACTCATCTTGAGCTTGGTTCCTATACTTTCCTATAGGCTCTTCTAGAATTCGCTAGTAAATAAAGAATCTCTATCGCTAACAATATTACTAGGAATTCTGTGAAGTCTAACTACATTCTTCATAAATAACTTAGCCAATACATGTGTCGTCCTATTTGACTTAACTAGAATGAAATGGGCACTCTTGGTCAACCTGTCTACTATGACTCGTGTACTTTCATTTCCTCTATTAGATCTCAGCAACCCATCAATGAAATCCATAGAAATAGAATGCAACTTCCATACCGGAATATCCAGTGGCTGAAGCAATCCACTTGGCTTTTGATGCTCGGATTTCACATGTTGACAGTTCAAACAATGTTTTTCCCATAAGCCGACTTCCCTCCTTATTCCTTCCCAGAAGAAACTTCTCTTTATATCCAGATGCATCTTTGTTCCTCCTGGATGAATAGTGAACTTCGAACGATGGCATTCCTCCAAAATTCTTTCCTTATGTCTCCCGCATCTGGAACACAGAATTTACCCTTCTTTTAACCATCCATTTTGTTCAAGACTGAAATCCTTCAAGTTATCGTTCTCTGTTGCATCCTTTAGTTTCCTGATCTTTTCATCTAACGTTGGATCCTTTTCCTTTTTATAAGAAATCTTCTCAATCAATATCGGTCGGACTTCTAAACAAGATAACATAGCAGATTCTCCACTAGACTCAGCCTCGGACCTCCACTGCACTTTGCAAGTCGACATTGCTTCCAAGTCTTTCCATTCTAGTATTATAGCCAACACTGCATTCTGATGCTTCCTACTAAGTGCGTCTGCAACCTTGTTGCCTTTTCTTAGTGTGTACTGTATTCCAAAATCATAAGCGGCTAAGAAATCTAATCACCTTTATTGTCTCATGTTCAGCTCGTTCGGAGAGAACAAGTACTTTAACGACTTATGATCCGTATAAAGCTCGAACCTTTCTCCCAAAAGGTAGTGCCTCCACACCTTCAATGCAAATATCACTGCAACTAACTCCAATTCATGCGTTGGATATCTAACATAATACGGTCTAAGCTGTCTAGAAGCATAGGCAATCATTTTACCTCTCTGCATCAACATAGCCCCTAGTCCAGTACCTGTAACACCCCACACCCCTTAGTATACCCAAAACGGACACACAAAAAATGTGGTGCGTTGTAGGTATAGCTAAAACTTTACAGAGACTAAGATTCACAAGATAATTAAATAAAAACAGTGGAAACATTTTAATAATAATTCATTTAAAAGTTAAACTTCATAAAATAAGTCATGACCAAAATATGTCTCAAAATACCAAATACATATGCCTTATGAAAAATACCATCTCTGTCACAATATCAGAGTACAAAATCATCCCTCTCGAATAGTACCAGTACACAAAAATCCAAGTGAAAATTGAAGAGAAGAAGAATACATCTAAAAGAACTCCATGGTTGAATCTCCAAGAAAGTCCGAAATCTACTATATGTGCCTTTGCCGGTCCATGGGGAAATAAAGTGGTAAATAGAGGAGTGGGTCAGACCGAAAGTATGGTGAGCAGAAGTAATTACCAGTATTTTTAAGCAAGATAAAGATGACAGACTTATCAACATTCTAGTATAAAGGGAAATAAAGAAAAAGATAAAGCTGGAATAAAATATGGTTTAACTGTTTGTTTTGCTTAGATAGTTCGATTGGATCATTTGCACTTTTCTTAAACTACTTTGATTAGGCTGAAATCCCAATCCTAGTTTAATTAAGCTAAAATCCTAATTCTACCCTTTGATTGGCTTTCTATCTCTGTTGTGCCACTATGAGCTAGTCCCATCATGTGGGTCCCACAACGAAAGATACCCGTTTAGCGCTTTAAAACTCGATAACGACTTATCTCCCTGCGCCGAGGTCACACCTCGGCTACTGTTAGGCTCGTGCTATCTGTTGCTCCCTCTTTTGACCTCTTACCTATCCTAAACAGCATAAACGTGCCCAGCCTCACCTGATCTGTTGTGAATCCATCAGTCCTAGTCTAAAAGGGTCCTGCCCAGCCTCACCTAAGTGCATTGTGAGACCATCAGTCATAGTTTGAAAGGGGGCTGCCGATACGAGTCCTAACAAACAAAATCTAGTTGTGCTCCTAGCCCAAATCCCTTGATTTGAGCTTTCTAGGTCTTTAAAATAAGCCTCTTCTCTTATCTCTGCTATATTTGCGAATTAACTTGGTGTGAGTCTTTAAAATAAGCCTCTTCTATTATTTCTACTATGCTTGCTTATTAACTTAATATAAGTTCTAAAATAAGCCTTTTCTGTTGTCTCCAATTATAACCGTGTGTTATAATTCTTCTTATTAACTTAACCCATGGTCTTAGTTTAAAAAAAGCTTCTTCTACTATTTCTTTTGTTTTCTTTATTTAGTTATAATTATATGTTACGACTATGCTTGCTAATGTCCTGAATTTGCCTATTTCAGTGTATGTCCAATTTATTACAATTCTTCTTACTTTACGTCCAATTTTCTATAAATTCAGTGTTCTTGTATTTTAGTCCACATTAGCGAATTATCCTTTTCTATTTATTCTATTCGCGTAAAAAGGAGATTAAAAAGAAACTAACATTTATAGAATAAATCCCAATGTAGAATAGATGTAAATAAAATGTAAATAGTAGTAAATGACTATAAATATTGTAAATATCTGTAAATAATTGGGAAAGTTATAATTAATAGTAAATAACTGCAAATAACTGAAATAGAATAGCAAAAAAAATAGACTGGAAAGCAAGTCTAAAATTTAATTAAAATTAAATTGTAAATAAACTTGCATAAAGGTTACCCCAAAGTTATAGAAAAACTACAACTATTGAAAACCCTATTATTTTAAATTATTTAAAAATCTAAAATAATTACTTAAACACTCACTTGTGGTCCTTAGCTCTTTTCCTTGGCCTTTCCATATCCACCTCTAGGGTATAAAATATTTTAACTAAAAAGATCTTTTCCTTTGAAAAATATTCCTTTTAGGGTCCAGCCTCAAGCAATGAACCCAGATGGAGAAAATCCGAATAAGAAAAATAGCTAGGTCTAGGGTCTTATTTATAATGTCACTCGTGGATCTTAGACCATTGGATTTGAAGGTTAAATTTAGCGCAACCACGTCATAGGTTCGATGGGAACCGTGAAGGAAGCACAGACGCACAAGATCAAATTAAAACAGAAAAACACGTCATTTTGCATCTGGACGAATTAACGTCTAAAATATAAAGGCCTGTCAACCTAGGTGTCGATCCTTGTAGGAATTAGGTCGACCTAGCTGATGGGAGGGTCGACCTAGCCCTATATTTTTTTTTCTCTTTTTTTCTAGTTTTTTATTTCTTCTTTCTTTTGTAACTTCTTCATTCTAGCTTGGATTGTGATAATCTATATATGAAAATTGACCAGAAATTACCATGGACACAATGGTGCAACTCCTGTAGCTTAATTCTAATAATTCCACAAAGTTATTTTATTATTTAATTAATTTGTTAATTAATTATTATAGCTTAAATTTTGGGTTGTTACAGTACCACACGTAACTGTATAAAATACCAAATCATGATTCCCCTTTAGAACCACTAACACAGGTGCAAGGGTCAACAAGAGTTTTAAGCTTTGGAACGCTTCTTCACATTTATCGGTCTACACAAACTTCACATCCTTTCACATTAGCTTAGTCATCAGTACTGCTATCCACGATTAATCCTTGATAAACCTCCGATAATACCCAGCCAATCCAAGGGAATTTCTTATTTCAGATATCATTTCTGGCCTTTTCCAATTATTAACAGCTTCAATCTTATCTGGATCGACTAACAATCCTTTCTCCAGGACTACATTACCTAGAAATTTCACTTCCTTCTTCCAAAAATGACACTTCGAAAATTTTGCTTTTAGCTGATGTTGCCTTGGCGTCTCAAGCACCACTTTAAGATGAACTTCATCTCCTTTTCATCCTTAGAGTATATCAAAATATCATCTATGAAAACTAACACGAACCTATCTAATTGCTCTAAGAAAATCTGGTTCATCAAATCTATAAAAAAATGTCGACGCATTAGTGAGTCCGAATGGCATAACTAACCATTCGTATGACCCATATCTTATTCTAAACGCCATTAAAGGTATATTATCTTTTGCTATTCTATGATGATGAAAACCTGTAGCCAAATCCAGTTGAGAAATCATCGTGGCTTCACTCAACTGATCGAAAAAATCGTCAATCCTAGGTAATGAATATCGATTCTTTATCGTCTTATCATTCAACTTACGATAATCGATACATAGCTTTAACGATCCGTCCTTCTTCTTAGCAAATACTACGGCTGCTCCCCAAGGTGAACTACTCGGTTTGATAAAACTCTTGCCTTCCAAATCTACCAACCGAGCCTTCAACTCCATCATTTCTGTTGGTGTCATCCTGCTTGGTGGTCTACTCTTCTCTAGGCAATAAATCATTTCGAAACTCAATGGCTCATTTCGGTGGCAATCCTACACCGGCTCAAAGACATCCGCAAATTTATTAACCACGAAAACGTGATTCAAATCATCTTCTAACTCCATAACACCCAATAAAACATTCACCTCACAACTAGGGTTTTCTATGGTATAAGCTATTTGATCAGTACAATCTAGGTATCTAAGTGATATTTTCCTATCCTGACAAAGTATCCTAGCATCGTATTAACTTAACCAATCCATGCCCAATATAATTCCAAACAGCACAAAGTCAAATATATGCAAACTTCAAATAAAGGTGTAACCTAGCAAGTCAAACTCTAGGCGGTTACACTTCATCCCAAGTGCCGCATACCCTCCTAGCGGATCGGCAACTCTTAAGGAAGTAATTAAATATGTGGTTTCTAGTTTAAGCTTATCTACCAAACATCGAGACATGAAAGAATGCGATGCACCGATGTCAAACAAAACGCAAAGAGACATATCATGAGTCTGAAGCATACCTCCTAATACTGCCTTTTCATTCTCATGCACTATTGGCTCTGAAATAGCAGGTTCCAATGCAAATACTTGCCTTTATCTTCTTAGTAGGCTCTTTGCACTGGTTCTTGTAGTGCCCAACTTGATCACAGTTAAAACATCTAACTTCTTTCTTCTCGACAATCTTCCTTCCTTTGCATGTCCGGCACTCATGAGCATAATGGCCTTTCTTATCACATTTGTAACAGACCTCTTCAGACTTCCCCTTGTTTGCTGCTCCACCCTTCTGAGCACCTTTCTTGTGAAAGAACTTCCTTTTCTGACCTTATCCAACCTGGACCTCCTTCTTTTATTCCAAACAAGCAAGCATCTCCTCATTTCTTAACGCCATCTCCACTACCAAATCACAGGGATCTCTGATTTGTGGTTAGGTAGCCCTAGCCAACTCAGCTTCAATCCCCTGATGAACTTTTCATTCCTCTTTATCACTGTATCAACAGTGGCATACCCATACCTAGCTAACTCTTCAAACCTGCTAGCATAGTCCAAAACAGTCATCTCTCCTTGTTCTAACTCAGCAAACTTCCTGATCAAAACATATTGTGCCATATCGACATGTACCTCTCCTAGAACCTTCTCCTAAACTCAGCCCATGTCATCTCCTCTTCATTTACTCCAGCCATTACACTATTCCACCAAAATAAAGCTTCTCCCTGAAGTTTCTCGAAGCAAGCCTCCTCTTCTGCTCGTCACTGAGCCCTAAGTCAGCAAATATCCATTCACAGTGTAACAACCAGTTCTCCACTTATATAGCATCTTCCATTTCAATAAACAACTTCCCTCCAAGCCTAGCATAGTCTCTACTCAAGTTAGCATAATGGTTGACAACTGGAGCTTCCTGAACTCCTCCAACAACTCTAGCGGTAGTTCTAGCATGCATAATATTTATGAAAAACTGATACATGGTCCCCATATCCATTTATAGGACTCTAACACCAACATTCTCAGCTTGACCTGACCTTGAGTCCCCCTTGTAATGTGTCGAGCATTTCCATTAGTGGTGGTGTTGTCCCATCCTAGGTTAACTCTGCCTCTTCTAGCGTCCATATACGTATTCAAGCTTTGTGAGATAGAGAAGAATAGCCTAAAAGAGATAGAAGAATGAGATATAGCATATATTTATATATAGCAAATACAAGTACGTTACTGTAGGGTTATCCCATACCCCGATCTCACTCTAATTCCTAAGGATTATGTTTTTCAAAAATCATTTTTAGTTAAAGTATTTCATAAACCTATGCTCTGATACCAAGTTGTAACATCCCCTATCTAAGGGCCCAAAACTAAGCGCTACAGATGCTGCAGTCATCCATAGTATTAACTTTCGGTGACTAAATGCTATGTTAATGAATTCATAATATTAGAAACATTTGAATATGAAACAAAATCATAGATATCAAAAAAGCATCTTTTCACATTACATTTCCAAAACACATGTTTCGCATTCATATTACATAATCCCATAATCGTTTACCTGGTTCAGATAAAATATACTTATTATACAAATACGCCAAAAGTGACATATGATGATGCCCCTTTGGTTAATCAGAGTACTATCTAGACATAACTGTCATAAATACAACACCATGGAAATAAAAACAAAAACAGCAACTCCTAAATAGCTATCCGACAGCAACTTGCTCGTCTTCGGATGCTTTATTCGTCAACCTACTAAAATCTTAACCCTCAGCCTACTCAAATTAATTTTGAGCAGCCAAGAGTTTAAGGGAAAAACATAAACTTCGAGTCAGACATAAAAACTGGTTCGAATAATACTATATATCTCGGATATAAGATATTAAGTGAGACCACACCGCTTAGTGGAATGGGTTTCCCCTTACTAATATCATTTTAAAACGTATCTTTTGCAAATCATAATCCTGCAACCAAAATTGGTTAAAACTGTAAAGCATTATATGTAAACTTACATATCAGATAACAAAAAGACCATCTGTCCGAGCGCTATAGTTTTGTTTGGCTAACTACTAACCTTTGGATGACTCAGACCTACCAAACAATTTAACAAAATAATCTAACATCTGTTAGACACACATCTTATGGACGGTCTATCCTTAATTATCTATTAAATACTTCTCTTCTGGATGGTCCGTCCCTAACATCTCTTAAGGTCACAAGATCCTAATGGTTTTACGGGCTCACCAATAACCAATCTTTATACCAGCATATATTCCCTTCTATGTGTAATAATAATTTTAGTCTTACATGTGCCAAAGCCCTACACGCTGGAATTTTAGACTAAATTAGCTAGGGCTAATAGCTAATGTGTAGGGCGCGACCCTATACTAGTCCCATCTGGTATTTTAATATCCGAGTCATTTAACTTAGGGATACCTTCCTAAAATTTTCTTTTAAAACCTTTTCATCTCAAATTGATTTAAAACCTTTTAAACCAAATTTAAACAAAGAAAACACTTATACTCTATGCTTTGCTTAAAATCACCTTTCCATGTTACACACACAGACACACACTCTTTACTCAAACCTTTATTGATGAAAATATTCAACTTTTGAAAGTACCTTTTTCGAATCCACTTAAAGCACCAAATAAAACCCTTTATTTAACCTAGGCTGAAATCTTCCTTTCGAAATCATTTATAGAAACCTTTTGAAACCATTAAAAATTATCTGTTTGAAAGCTTTAAAACCTTAGACGTCTTTCTTTTAAAACACTTTAAAACTGCCTTATGAAAACATTGGAAAAACTTTTCCTCTTGGACCTTTCAAAACAACTGGAAAACATTCCTTCAAAACCTTTCGAAATCATTAAGGAACCACCCCTTCGAAACCTTTATTTAAAACCCTTTAGAAAGCAATAAAACTTAAACCTTTCGAAAGCCTTTGGGTTCAATTAAAACATGTGGAAACCTTTCAAAATCATTCAAAATTTACCACTTCAAAACCTTTGAAAATCGTTTCGGTCGAAACCACTTGGATTATGCCTTCAAGTAGAGCAAAAGCATCTGAAACCCACTAGAGTCTAAAGCATTCCTTTCAAAAGCTGTTCCTGAGTAAAGAAGTGATTGTGTCGAAACCACCCTTCCGAAAGCTTTGGAGAAGCGACCAAGTTTTTAAAACATGTATACCTTTCGAAACCATTGACTTCGAAAGGTAAGAAAAGCGACAGCTAAAGGATTTCGACCTAGTCGAAAGTAATTATTTAAAAAAAAAGACACAACCTCTTTAAAACCACTTCTTTAAACCATTTGACCTGGCCGGAAGCCAACCAAGTCGAAAGCAAAGCATTTGGATGTTATTAAACAATTTTGTATATTCATTAAAACACTTAGGGAAATTCTACAAAAATTCAAAAAAGTCATTTTCAATATGTTTTCTAACATGTATAAATTTCAAACTCAAATAAATAATTATTTAGCCGTATATAATTTATAATCCAAATAATCATTTTCTATACTAGAAAATTTATATAAAGTCCACAATAATTCAAAAAAGTATGAAAATTGAAACCCATCTCTAAAATATCATATCTGATCTAAATCTAATTTGCATGGCATTTGAATGTCACTAAATAGGGTTTTTGCACCAAAACATATCATAAAATCTATAAGAATAAACATAAATCATCAAGAAGCATATATACTTATTTAATCGTTCAAAAACATTGCGTAAACTTGCGAAACACTTTGGATTTAACTCAAAACCAAAAACAATTAGAACAATGAGATGTCGTCATTATTCACCTTAGCTTGAGACTGAGGATTTGAGATTTGAATAGCTTTTGATTTAACCAACCTTTTTCCTTAGCTTTTTCTTCTTCTTGCTCTCTAAAATGGTGGCCGGTTTTTAGGTTGTTAATTTGCAAATGAGAATAAATTAAGAGAATACACGGCTAAGGGGTTTAAGGTTTAGGGTATAAGGATTTTCCTTGTTCCCATTTTGCCCATGCCTACTCCCTAACCCTTTATCTATTTTATTTCATGTTATCTCATTTTGATTTACTCATTAGCATGGCACGGCTACCACTATTAATCACGGGTATCAATCCATTAAACATCTTACATTATTTTATTTTATTTAACTAATAAAATATCCTAAATAATGTTACTAAATATGGGGTGTTACGGATGTGCAGGATATGGATATTCTTTTCCATAGTTTACATTATCTCGATGAAAGAAACAAAAATAATCCCTTGTAATTTCAAACAAAGAAAAAAAAATTGTGGTTAATTTATGGAAATTTTTAATGGTAATCTTATTTGGAAGGATGACTCTGACAAGTTAAAATACAGGAAGGAATGTCCTAGTTTAATGAGTAATAATTAGAAATAAGAAATATATAAATAGTGTTGTACGAAATTTAACCAGAAGAATCCAAAAGAAGTCAGAATAACTTGGTCGAGTCATAATAGCTCAAAAGCTAACCAAAAGGACTAGAACAAGAAGCCAAAGGAAGTCAGGGGAAAAAGAAAGAAAAATAATCCATGGCATATGGATCGCTAGCGATCCATTGTATTAACTCGTGAGTTCATCGACTTTCTCGCATCATGATTCGATCTATATTCTAGGAGCAATGACTAAGTTAGATGAGATTCTAAAGTAGTAAAATCAATATACAAGCATTCATCTAGTCCAATTAGCGGCCAAATACAACTAGTAAGCAAACCGTCATCAAAACAAGGTAATGTGCTACGAGACTACATGAACAACATCGACACAAAATGACAAAGGCTATCCTAATGACAAGGCTAAAAAATAGGCTAAGTATATGGATCGCCATCGATCCATATACAATGGATCGCTAGCGATCCATACATCATCATAGGATCGCCAGTGACTCTTATGGAATAGAGAAAAGTGAGGTACTAAGGTATTGGGTTGCCTTTAGGCTTAATCTATTGATCGCTAGCGATCCATAGATTAAGCCCAAAGGCAACCCAATGCCTTAGTAGCTCATATCGCGGTTTAGCGCGCCTTCCTATGAGTATCAACAATTATTTGGCAAACAAGCTTGGCTCAGTAGATCTCCAATCTTTGAAAATACACTAATATCTACAACGTGAAGAGGATCATCCGGATTGGTTGCTAAAACTCTGTAGAAATCTATCTTCACTCTTCTCCTTCCTCACAACAGTCATCCAAAGGGTTCATTGTGATTCTCCAGTGAAATCTAACATTGGGGATTTAATCTAACTAAGGATATTCAAGAACTTTGTAATAAAATTAACTTTGTAACAGCAATCAGTCAATAATAAAAGCTATAAAGTGGACGTAGGCTTCAATAATAGCCAAACCACTATAAAAATCTTCTTGTCGTCATTCTATTTCTGTTCTTTTTACATTTATTCTCTATATTATTTCTCTATAAGAAGAACAGGGCTGGTGCTTTCACACTCAATTCAGGGTGTTGATCCTTTTTTTGGGTTAGCATTTTGGTGCTTTCACTGAGACCAACTTAGAATTCAGATCTAGCTATCTACTTTGGATTGTATAGGTCTAGAAGTTAGATCCTTAATCTTTTCTTGAAAATTCTACTACTTGCAATCAATGGCTCCTTGGAGGAAGAGAACAGCCTCTAGAAGGTCCAAAGGGGCAGCAATAGCTAGAGAAGAATGAATCATCAGCAAACTGAAGTAAATGGTGCCAACATAGGAGATCTAGTGACAGCATCCTCCAATCAACGTGAAATCATTACAAGTGACGAGTTGAACAAAATGGTTGACGGAATCAACGAAAAATGGAAAGCAGGCAGAGAGCTTTGATTGATAATCTCAATGATCTCTTAACCTTACAATCAAATCCCGCTCCAAGTACTATGGTTGAACCCGCATCGATCATAAAATAAGAAAAGTCTTCCTTTTTGGGTCTAAATGAGAGAAACGGAAAGTAGTCATAAAGAAGGGTGATAGCATGAACTATGGGAATCAACACGGAAGGAAATACAAGTACTCCGCTCAACGCAAGGCAACCAACTTTGAACTTTAATCAAGGGGTGAAGACCTCGTAAGAGGATATAGCCATGGACCTCTCTGAATCTTAAGATGGAGAGCAAGTTAACGACGGTAAGTTGGAGGAGAATGTCAATGCGTTTGATAATTTTAGGATGTCCAAACTACCCCAGTCAGGCCAACCGCAAGCCAACGGGATCCCGTGGGAGTGGCTCTCCTAAAGACAGGAGAGCCTAGGCTTCAATCTACTCACCAAGACCATTTGCAAAGCCAAACGCTTGGTGTAGTGACTGACTGCCTCCCCTAGGACTATCGAACATCAGTGGTAGTGGATATGGCTAAGCGATTAATGGACGAGAATAAAAATAGGAGAGATGATGAATGGGCATCCACATTAAGTAGGACTCCCATAACTGATGAGATCTTGAATGAGAGATATCCGAAAAAGTTCACAATGCCAACTATTCCATCCTATGATGGGACAAAAGACCCAAAACCATATTTATATAAGTATAGTTGGTACATGGACGGAGCAAATGCTTCGAAGGCTATTCTGTGTAGATGTTTTCCCATCTTTCTGAAAGGAATTGCTTCCATGTGGTTCACTAGCTTCCACCGAGATCGATCTCCACTTTTGACCAACTAGCAACAAGATTCTTCGATCGGTTTAGGCTCTATACCATGCAACCTAAAGATGTCATGTCCCTGTCTGGACTATACCAAGGACAAAATGAATTGCAGAAAGGAAGTCTACTAGTGTGCAATCGACTACAAGGAAGGACTTTAATCATAAAGCAAGTCAATACTTGAGAATAGAAGCACATAGCTAGAAAAGATGTCTACTGGTGTGCAACTAATGAATGTCGGGCAAAGTGACATGGCAATGAACCAAAACACAAATGCTTCCGGGAATGCTGAAGGAATCACAAGGAAAGATGGAAATCGAAAAGGAAAAACCAAAATTCCGATAAAATAAATGGTAACAATAAATGGCTTAAAGAATTTAGGCCCGAAGATTGCGCCCTTCTCAACAATACTCCAAAAAACATCTATCTCATGACATAAGGGACTGAGGAATATAAAAAACCACCTAAGAAGGAAGCAACTAAACAACAAAAATGCTTAAGGAAGCTCTGTCACTTCCATGAAATGCATGGTCACAACACAAACTAATGTCGCCATCAAAAGAACTTGATCGAAGAATTGATCCAGGAAAACAAGCTTCAGCAATACGTGAGAAAGTCGTAAAATCTGGATCAGCCTGTGGCTCCTCAATCTCCTAGAGATTGAAGAAACCAAGCCAGAACCAATGAAGAGGGATCAAAGAAAACAGACCAGAAGCTTATTATTGGAACGATATTTGGAGGACCACATCCCGCACAGAGAAGTTGGGAAGAGATGGAGCGGTATGTGAGTTCGTTGAAGCACGCTCCGAAGGAATCATGTCTCATGATCGAAGATGGAGCTCCAGCCAAGCAACAGAATTTTTTTAATGATGATATAGTATTCCAAAATTGGGATACCAAAGGGATCGAAGCTCCAACTCTCGATCCAATGGTGGTGACGGTAGTAATCGGGCCCGCTATGGTTCGGCGAGTGTTGTTTGATAGTGACAGTTCTGTTAATATCCTTTTTAAACGTACCTTTGGCCGGAAGAAAATTGACATGAAGAGCGTGTCCGCATGCTAAACAAAAATCCATGGATTCATTGGTGAATCCAAGCAACCTGTGGGGATGATTGACTTGCCGGTGGAACTTGGAGAGGGTGATCGACGAGTCACCCTCATTTAAACTTTCATAATTATGGATGAAACTTCCACGTATAACGCCTTCTTGGGACGACCTGTGCAAGCAGATTCCTGAATTGCTCTAGCCGAATGGTGCATTACTATGAAGTTCCCAGTGGTAAATGAAATCGAGGTGGTCAAAGGAGATCAATGCACTACCAGAGAATGCTGCGTTGCAGAGTTACGCGAGTCTAAAAGAAGGGAAAAGGGGAAGGATGTGGGGGAGAAATATTTGCATTCGTGAAACTGCTCAATAGCAACTATAGAGCCGCCCCTGGCTCGGGGACCATAGCCGATTTGATAAGGCTTTGGACCCTAGAAAGAAGGGTTTAGGTGAGGATCGGACAGCACCGGCAGAGTTAATGGTGTCTGTTCCAGTCGACATGGATGACCCAACGAGGGTCTTAATAATTGGATCGCACCTTGGAAACAAGTTGCAATTAGAACTTACTAAATTTCTTTACGCCAAATTGGATGTGTTGTCTTGGACGCATTCCGATATGTGTGGGGTATAACCAGAAATCGCATGCCACATGCTCAATATTGATCCCAAGTTCACACCAGTAAAGCAAAAGAGGCGCAGCCTGGGCCTTGAATGGTCCAAGGCATTAAGAGAAGAGGTGGATAAGTTAATGGCCAACGGTTTTATCCATGATGCGACTTATCCTGAGTGGGTATCTAACCCGGCCTTAGTTAAAAAATCCAATGGGAAGTGGAGAACCTGTATCGACTACTAGGACTTAAACAAAACTTGCCCGAAAGGCAGCTTCCCTCTGCCTAGAATTGACCAGCTCGTGGATGGGACGGCGGGACACGAACTGCTATCATTCATGAACGCATACTCAGGACCCAGATCCTAATGCACGAACCTGATCAAGAAAACATCAGATTCATCACCGATCTAGGACTATACTGCTATAGGGTAATGCCATTCGGTTTAAAGAACGATGAGGCAACCTACCAAAGGTTGGTGAATACATTGTTCAAGTGTCAAATCGGGAAAACCATGAAGGATTACGTGGACGACATGTTGGTCAAATCGTGAGTAGCTGCCAACCACTTGGATAATCTTGCTGAAATGTTTGAAATACTCCGGAAGTATGGAATGAAACTCAATCCACTCAAATGTCACTTTGTAGTAGCCTTTGGAAAGTTCTTAGGATTCACAGCAAGTGTCAGGGCACTGAAGCAAATCCAGAGCAAATAACTGTCCTACGAGAAGTCCATGCCTCGTAGAACAAAAAGGAATTGCAAAGCCTCAATGGAAAAGTCACAACAATAAGCTGATTTATCTCGAAAGCCAGAGATAAGTGCATATCGTTCTTTGATGCAATAAAGAAAGGAAAGAAAAACTTCGAATATAGTGAGGCATGTCAAACTGAATTTGAAGAATTGTTGCGACACGTGGTAGCCTCGTCGACCATATCAAAGCCAGTGGACGGAGAGGACCTATTCAATTACTTAGCAATCTTACCTCATGCGTTGAGCACTGCCCTTGTGCGTGAAGAAGACAAAATCCAGCGACCCATATACTACATTAGCAAGCGGTTTACTAGAGCCGAGAAAAATTACTCAAAGCTGGAAAAGCTGACATATTGCCTCCAGATTGCGTCTAGGAGTTTACGACCGTATTTCCAAGCTCATCCAATCAAAGTATTGACTAATCATCCTATAAAGAAAGTATTATACCGATCGAAAACTTTCGGATGACTTCTCAAGTCAAACTGAGCCAATATGATTTTACTTACCATCCGAGAAAGGTTATTAATGGGAAAACATTGGTAGATTTCATCGTCGAGTTTACCATTTGGGATGACGAAGAAGAAACACCACTGGAGTTGAGATGCAATGAAACTCTTTGTTGATGGCACATCTAATAATCTCTATTCGATGGTGAGGGTAGTGCTTGAAACTCCCGAAGGACGAGCCATTTGCTACGGCTTACACTTGGAATTCCCTGCAACAAATACGAAGCGAAATACAAAGCATTGATAGCAGGGCTAAAAGTTATGAAAGAACTCGGAATAAAGTACTTTCACATCTATAGCGACTCCCAGCTAGTCGTATGCTAGGTAAAAGGGGAGTACCAGGCTCGATGGGAGAACCTTGCCCTGTATCTATCAAAAGTACAAGAGTTGCTGAGCGACATTGAACATTGTACCATTACTCACATTCTGCGGTCGTAAAACACCAAGGCTAACTACTTAGCTAAACTGGGAAGCTCCGGGGAAGCTCTATCATTAGGACTAGTCCTAGTTGAGACTCTGACTACCCCAAGTATAAACGAAATGGATGCCGATTGGATTCTCGAGACTACCATTGAACTAGAAACATAGATGACGCCACTCAAGGACTACTTACTTACAAGGACCATTCCAACTTACCGGAATCAACGGAAAAAGCTTCACCGGAAGGCACCGCGATTCATAATATAGGTTGGAATACTCTAACGAAGTGGACCCTCTACCCCTTTTATTAGGCGTGTGACTGATGATGAAGCTCGATGGATCCTGAAGGAAGTGCATGAAGGTGAATGGAGAGACTATACTAAGGGGCAAACCCTTGCAAAGTAAGTTCTCCAATACGGGTACTTCTGGCAAATAATAAACCACAATGTAGCAGATTACGCCAAAAGGCGTGCTCGTAGCCAAAGATTCGACAAAATTAAAAAAAATCCCTCAATAGAGTTAATGCAGATATCAGTCCGTGGTCGTTTGCAATATAGGGAATTGACTTGATTGGCGTATTGCCAATAGCTAAAAGAAGGGCCAAATACGCTATAGATGTTGTTGACTATTTCACGAAATGGGCCGAAGCGGAATCACTGGCCACCATTACCATAAAGAAAGTTATTAAGTTTATTACTAAAAACATTATTTGTAGGTTTGGTGTGCCATAGAAAATCATCACTGATAATGAGACCCAATTTGAAAGCGCCAAGTTTAAAGACTTCTGCAAATGCTTCCAAATTGAGAAGAGCTTTTCCGCAGTCGTTCATCCACAAGAAAATGGGCAGGTGTAAGCAATAAACAAGATCATCAAGTCCACTATCAAAAAGAAACTTTGGTACTAACTAAAGAAAAAGGGAACTAGATTGATGAACTTCCACACGCATGGGCCTATAGAACAACCCACAAAGCGACAACCAATTGCACTCCGTTCGCCTTGGCGTATGTCTAAGAAGCAATGATGTCCGTTGAAACAGACGTCCCCTCTCATCGAAGGCAAAAATTTAATTGGAAGCAAAATGAGTAGCTCTTACTCGAACCACTGGATATGATTGATATAAGGAGAGAAGAAGCCGAGTTGAGGACCGTTGCCCACCAAAAAAGGGTCGTGCGATACTTCAACTCCAAAGTTCACAACCAAATTTTTGAAGTGAGAGGCCTCACCCTCAAATGAGTCTATCTCGTGCCGAGAGTCTTCGGACCAAACTGAGAACGGCCGTAGGTGATCAATCAAAAGCTAAGAGACTGGACTTTCAAGATGACAACCATCGATGGGTCCAAATTCTCAAAGCATCGAACAGCGAATCGCTACATCGTTACTTCACCTGAAAACTACCTTATTTACTTTCTATTGTTCAGAAAAAAAGCCGTCCAGGGATGATGGGGCATTGTAAATAGGCCAAAACTTGCCCAACTTTTCTTAATAAAATTAATTTTCTTTTTGAACCAACAAAACTGTATTCATAATAGTAACCTGCTAAGTCGACGTGGTCAAATCTGCTCAAAACCATTCTATTTCTACTTGAGAAAGTGGAATCACGCTCAAGTACGCTTCACTTACCCGTCGGGATGATAGAAGCAAATCGACTCAAACCTTAGACCGTGGAACCCGATCCCTGCCTTCTAAGAACCAGTGTTGCCTCGGCAACATCGGGAAGGCTCAATTAAAAAGCTGCGTATACTCCTAAAAAGTTGTGCTTCCCACAAGCCATGCACTAACTTTTCAAGCCATGAAATCATGCTCTTAAAACTTAAACTCCTCACATCGCCCGAAGATAGGCAACATTGAGAAGTATCAAAAGCCACACATCTTATAAAACGCGCACATTTTCAAGTATCAGAATTGCTCTGGCAATACGAGAAACTTATCCATCGCAGGAAAAACAAGGATCAACCCACTCTATTACCAGGAGTTATGGGCATGGATCCAAAAAAAGTGAAATGCCGCGAACCGACAAAAAACTCTAATTGTTGACACCCAATGATTAACTATAACATTTAACGTGGATAACATTTAACTGCCTATAGTTAACTCATACAACGTGCATGCTCTAAGCAATGAAGCGCGTGTTTGAAGATCGCAAAAATCTTAAGAAATAATGTTCATAAGTATTTACTCACGTACCTGAGAAGTGATAAGTGGTTTAAATTCCGAAAATTATCAAAGATTATTCATTTTACACGAAGAGTGTTTCCGAATTCTTTAAGAGTTGATTTTATAACTATATATTATACGCTTAATTTATATTTTTATGCACATTTCTAACATGCATATGTTACACAGTTTCTCGAATTGCATAAAAATGTAAACTATATAGTAAAGTTATAAAACTTACAAAAAATCAATCGTAACTTAGTTTTATTCCAATTTCTGGTATGCAGACTATTCAAACCATAAGTTACCAGTCGTTTGTCAGGTGTTCGAAGTAAACATCCCTAAGAACTAGGGGGCATACACAGGTACTCAAATAGAAATGCTCAAAAACAAAAACAAAAAACTCTTTACAAGTCTGTTACTTCGAACAAAGAATTTTTCCAGTTATCACAGGACTGGATAAAATAAAATAGAAGCAATTAAAGTAGACATAAGTGCATAGAACACAGATAAGTGAAGTTACGGTCAAAATGTCAGCAACGTATTACTTATAACTTTTTTCTGTACAAGTTCAAAATGTGGGGGCCGTACTCACACAATACCGGCCAATAAATGAAAAAAGTACAAACAACACATAAAAAACAGCAAGTGCAGACTCTTCACTTGAACAAAACAATACAAAATGACTCAAAATCATATTAACTACCATCCAAACTTCTCAATGCCTTTTTCTGCCACTCCTCTTCCCGCCTTTCACCTGAAGTTTTTTGCTTCGCCTCAGGAGCAGTGTCACCTCCGGTGATGTCAACTATTTCCTCGGTGTTAATGCTTTCTTCCTTCTCTTTAACTTCCTCGGAAGTTTCCCCTTTCATCTTGCGCTTCTGAGATCTACGAGAGCTCTTAGAGGACTTTAACGCTTTAACTTTCTCCTTCTTGATGGCAACTAGTCATTGTTGATATTTGCGCGGCTGCTCTCTCTGAATCTCCTACTCTTGAACTTCAGCCACTGCGAAGTCACCCTCCAAAGATACAAAAAGATCATCCAAGCCATGTAATGCGGCGATTTTCTTAGACTTCGGCTCTAGCTACGAGCCGGACACAACAACCGAAGCAGCTACAGAGATGAATATAGGCGTGGTTGAAATAGCGACAGGTCCAGGCACTGAGGAAACCGACAGATCAATGGATAATGAAGACGGACCTATAGGATCAAAAACGAAAGCATTAAGTTCATCCTGCTCTTATGGTGTATGTTGAAAGTTCTCGAACTCGGAGGAAACAAGAAGATTACTAGCACCATAGGAGTGACCGAGAATGTCAACCTCATTTCACTTCCCTCTCCCTCCTCAGACGGTTCCACAACCCACAGAGAAGCTTCAAGCCTATTACTTATCGATGGATCATGGGGTTGCCTTGATGATTCGTTGGGGCCAGAAATGAAAGGCTCCGACAATGCTTCGGCAGTCGCTATCGTGGTAGCATCAGCAGCTTCCTTCTCCCTTTCAATTAGAAAAATATCGCAGCCTTCTAACAATGCTTTATTTGATTCTTTACTGAGATAAGATTCTCTAGCTCTCGCTCAGTCTAAACATCCCCGCCATCACAAAAACGGGTCAGCATTTTTTCCCAAACCACGACGAGAGTGCACGGGAATTTAGGGCCCAAGTAACTGATACCCCCCTGGTGCAGCAGGGAGTTAAAAAAATAGTTTAAGATGGTCTCATCCATCTTTCTGTCGAAGGTTCTCTGAAGCACCAAATAATCCGCTGTAACGATGGCCTTTTCAACTTCAACACAAGTTTTATCGGCGCTAAGCTGTAGTACTCGATCCTCGAGCATGGCGATCGTCACAACCTGGTCGGAGATTATTTTATCTCACGGCTTCACGACTTCTTCATATTCCACGATCATTTTATTATGCCCCTCTACGATCTTGTCGTAGTCATAAAAGGTATTCCTCTTGGCTTCGATGTTCGTATTGCGAGCTTCAAGTTTCGCTTGGAACTTAACTTCTTCGGCGTGTGCTTTCTCAATTTTGTCCCTCGAGACGATCTCGAACTTCACATGCGCCTCTTTTAGCTCTTTCAGCAAGCTGGCGTTATTCTTTCTTTCTCGAAGCGCCGCGTCCCTTTCTTCTTCCAGCAATTTGACTCTGGCATCGCGTTCCGCCAATGCTTTTTTGAAGTCATCCTTCTCTGATTCAAAGGATAGGATTTCTTGATAGTTATTATGACTCATGTCCATCAGTTGTTTGCATAATTTTTCCCACCCCTCGGCTTGCTTTATATCATTCTGGATTGCCTTAAGGTAGGCCATGTATGTATCTTTGTGAACTGGATGAAGATCGCAATCAAATCTAATTCCCCTAAAAAACCACCCGAGGAGCGCTCCTTGAAGCCTGGGAGGACCAAACGGAAGTACATAGGCAGATCTCTGGGCGGGCGTGAAGAACTAGGCAGACTCCATATGAGATGAAGGAACTTGAGATAAAGATGGAATGAAGATAGAAGAAACTGGAATTTCAGGTCCGATTGAAGCGGGTGCCGAAGCGAAGGCTTGTTGTTCCGAAGAATGAGAACCACGATTGACTTTTGATTTTTTAAACTGCTTCTCTTGCTCGTTGAAAGTCTTTCTTTTCTCGTATCCGCCTTTGTACACTCGACCCCATTCCCTCTTGTCTTGAAGACGAGCTTTAGCCTCTAAATCTTTTCTTCTTCTCCATTCCTCCTCTGTTTCATGAGGATGGTGACGACCGGAGGATCCTTTCGATCAGTGTTGAGACTCGATGAATTCTTAAGATCGTTGTAGAGACCACGTCCTCTCATGGTACTTGATATGAAGAATAGATAAAAAGCCTTAGTAATGGGGGATAAGCATAAAAATTTCGTGTATAAGTGAGTGCAACCCTAGTGAAACGTGTAATGTGTTTTAGGAAGGGCCTGAAAACGATGTCACAAACCAGATTGGTCAACCATCGTACAAGGAAATGGACTGATTTTGGGCGCAACATGGCCCAGACATGGAGACATCTCTTTAATTTGAAGTCTTCCCCCATGAGTGCATCAAAATCGACATATACATTGCTAAAATCTCCTAAGTCTGCACTAGCATCTTTAACCGGAGAATCCTAAGGTCGTCTGACTTCTGGAGTATCATCTTTATATCCCATCTCTAGGGGAGGAAAGCTCGGGACAACGAGACTCATCCCCGGGGTCTCGTCGCATGATTCAGAATCTCCATCATCAGAATCTGCACGGCAATCATAATCATCACTGGAGGAGGACTCATCGCTACTGCTCTCAAATTAACCCTCCTCCTTATCTATTGCTATCGCATCCTTGTCGTCTCTCTTCTTAAACTCCTCTTTCCTTTTTTCTGGAATCGGAGGCATTCACGTCAGGCAGCTGGCTTTGGTCGTGGCATCTTTTCCTTCGTGAGTTTCTTCAGCCGACTCACCGGACAACCCATCCCTTTCTTGAAAAGCACACTCTTCAAAATTGTGATATGAGGAAGCAAATAGCGTATGCATCCTAGAGCGAGAAGGCGATGAGACCTCAATTGGGACCGCAAATCTCCTTGGATGCAACAGTTCGTATCGAAGCAATTTTCGTCTATCTACAAGAACTTAACTAATATTTCCCCAGCATCAACAGCCTTTAGGGTTCGAAAAGATTCATCAAGAGGCATGTCCTTGTTTGTCTCGAAATAACTGTAGGAAGTATTCGACTTGTTGGAAATCCCATAGTAACATATCGAAACTCAATAAGTAAGGAAGAGAACTTACCCTCCATTGTCCAAAGACGAATGAACCCCTCAGGACATCTAATAAAGAAATGTTGAGTCTTGAATTGGGATAAGTTGCTCTGTAGTTGCAACATAATTTTACGGTTTCTCTAAGCCTCAATCACAACCAAAGATGGACACTTGCCTCTTTATTTGAACGAGAGAAAATATCTCAACTCGTCGAAGCTCGAGGCACGGTTGAATGTTCACATGAAAAGGACGTGCAGGCAAGTTAAGATGGCGTATCTGTTGGGGTGAATCTAGAATGGAGCGATTCCCAAGTTTGAGAGATTTTCTCTTTAGAAGACATTGAAAGGGAGAACCGCACCGTTTAGGCACATATATCGATGATAAGAAGTATATCTTGGAGGTGGCATATAAGTGAATTCCAAGAGGCGCATGTCTTCCTCCAGGATGTTGTGCTGCAAGTAGATGTTGTGCAAAACTTTAGCGGAAATCACGGTGGAGGATCCCTCTGACAGAGTGAGAAGAACTCTAAAGTTAGAAGGAGTTCGATCCTAGATGGGATCGACTGGAACTAGCAGGCTATATTCAGCATGTGAAGCAGAAGGAGAAGGGGCAACAGACGACGACTTAGCCTCCGAAAGTGCAGGACTTCCTCTGCTAGGCTTACGACGAGAAGACGGGTACTTCATTCTAAAAAACAGGACTTGAGTCAGAAACGGTCAGATAATTCTACACTAAACTATACTACACTGAATTCCGAAGAAAAATTGATTCATGCTGATATGTCGGATTTCAAATACGTATCGTGGTAAGTGCGGTGTACTGTCCATAGGGGGAGAGCTCGGTGTCCTAGACACTACAAATGCTCTATCCCGTGTAGATAGTACGCTCGTAGCAGAAAAGGAAGAGAACTTTCCATGTCATTCTCTTTCTGGAATTACTTCTTCTGCACTTACCTGTTATCGATCAACGATCGATAGCAGATCCGCTATCCAAAGAGATGCGGAAAGCTCTTCGCAGTACAGGTACACCGAGCA
Source organism: Allium cepa (assembly GCA_030765085.1). Taxonomy (NCBI): domain Eukaryota; kingdom Viridiplantae; phylum Streptophyta; class Magnoliopsida; order Asparagales; family Amaryllidaceae; genus Allium; species Allium cepa. The sequence continues at coordinate 662,207,542 of CM060934.1, read as the reverse complement.
TGTAAAAGAAAACAAGATTAATCCAAATCTTCCAGAAGGACTATGGCCAATTCGCGATGCATCATACTATGTCGGCTATGTAACTCTATTTTGATTCTATGGACGAAGACAACAAAACATGTCGAGCATCAAGGCAAGGCTCGAATGTTGTTCCATGAAAAACTCAAGACTCGATTTACTATCTTTGTCCAAAAAATCGCAATCAATTTGGACAATCCACGACTATCATCACAAATACAACTCCATCGCTAGAACAATAAATGAATGTCACAATCAGAAAACACACCTTGAATTAATGTTCAAAACATGGAGATGGTCGGAGTTCTAAATCGACGATCCAAACACAAAGACGGTCAAAGCTTTCAAATCAGTGAGCTAAGCATGATGTATCGGTGGTGACCTAAGGAAGCAAGCAAAGGAACTAGGGTTTTGGCACGGTGGAAATCACGGTGGCGGAAAAGTTCTAGAGTTAGCGGAAAAGTGAAATCGGCGGGGTTGATGGAGGCACGATGGAAACATAGATTAAATTGTTGAAGGTAGATCGAATTGTTGGAGAACTTGGATCGAATCGTTGGAGAACTTGGTTCGAATCGCTGAAGAAGGCTCGCGTCGCAAGGTAAAAATGAAATGGGTCAGCTCAAACGGTTTAAATAGGAACGAAAAAGATGCAAAAAAAATCCTATGTCATTGGATCGTGAGTGGTCCATTGAACTGCCTGCATTTGGCCTCAAGTTTTCCTAGCGAAATCTACAAACTACTTCAAGGCATTCCAGAAGGCTATAGATTAAAATTTGGTCTTTTATGAAAAGCAATGGTAGTCCAGGGCAAAATTCTGGAAGCGAAAGTATAGTCTAATGTAACATCCCCCTACCTGAAAGCCCAAAACTAATGGCTATGAATGTTGCAGTCATCCATAGTTATTAATCCTCGACGACCAAATACGGCAGTGTTAGATCCATTGATACATAGAAACACACGAATATGGAAAAAAAATTAAAACAGCAAACAAAGTCCACACTCCATTTTAAAATGTTTTAAATTTATTACATAATCCAAGTACGCAGACCACGTTCAGATAACATATAATTAACACAAAATACGTCAAGAGCGACATATGAAGATGCCACATTAGATGAATATAGTATATAATATGGCAGTAAAACAATTTGCCTTTACAATCAAACGCATAGCGAAATAAAAGAACTCTAATAAGCTTGCCTCCAATATGTCCTTCGAAGCTTTGTTCATCTAAAAGAACACCTGGAAACCTTAACTCTCAACTTACTCAAAATCAACCGAGTGCCCGAGAGTTTAAGGGAAAAACAAAAACTTTGAATCGGACATAAAGCATGGTATGAATAATAATTTACCATCTCAAACCATTTAGATATCTCGTGAGACCACGCTGCTTAGCGGAACAGGTTTTTCCCTCACTAGTATCCTAAAACATTTATAAACTATATGCTATGCTCCTGCATCAATAATAGTTAAAGCATAATATTTCAAAACATTATGATGATATGTAAAACAAGTAAATCAAATCTGGATTACCCATCCCTATTTATTCTGACTGTCTGTCTCCATTATAGTTTTAAGGGTCACTATTAACCTATCGATTGGTGATGGACTATTTGTCCGATTTCATAGTTTTCATGGGATCATTAAGAACCTATTGGTAACTCTAGTATCTATTCTCTAATCCTAGTTTTCATGAGTTGACTAGGAACCTATTGACTATCTATCATATCTTAATTCGGCTATAGTTTTTGTGGGCTGACTATAAACCTGTTAGCCCCAGCCAATATCAATCATAGTTTTCGTGGGTTGACTATGAACTTATTGGCCCCTGCCAATATCTTTAATTAAGGTTTTAACCTTTCTTAAGTTATATTCACTACTAGATCAATTTAACTAGTTACTCCACCTTTCTTAAAATACCATTTTGGGTAAATAACAATGTGAATAATTATATAAAGAAGTATACAACATACAATACCAACACCTGTGGTACATTATCTTATATATACACAACCCGATTAAACCCTTTAACCTTTATAATCAATGAAAACTTCTTCATTTTAAAACCCTTTGTTTATTTATGTCATGGTTATTTGTTTAAATTTGAGACTGGGCTCATGTTTGAAATCTTATTAGCATCTCTTTCACAACCTCTGGATGACTTCCCTCGAAAGCAAAAATTTCCTTTTCAAAACATAATAAACATACCATTCGAAGCCCTTGTTAATTATTCTCTTTTCAAACCAATTATACCTTCTGCGGATATCCAAACTCCTTTAAATATAGCTTCAAAACAAATGAAAGTATCCCTTTCGGAAGTACTGGGTTTATTCTTTTTAAAAACATTCTTTGGGTCAAAATTGTTATATACGAAAGTATCTCTTTTGAAACCCTTATAAAGTTGCTTTAGGGAGAAAGTTGAGGGTATCAGAACCATCTGTTCGAAAGCATAAACCTTTAAATTAAAATTTTGAAGGATTGAGTCGAAACCCCTTTGGACTCCATTGCCTTCGAAACCCTGAATCCCTTTTTGAAAGCATTGTGGTAGTGGCATAGCTTAGGTTAAAACAGAAATAATCTTTCAAAGGCACCGATGGCTTTAATACGCTTGGAAGGAAAATAGCGGTTGGGTTTCGACTAGATCGGAACCAGTCCTTTCGAAAGCTCTTATTTAAAGAATAAGATACCCCTTTAAAAACTAATACTTTAACATAATAAAGCAATCTACCCTAAAATCTATTTATATAAACTTTTTCGAAAGCATATGTTTCGACTTTGTCGAAAGCTTAAATCATAGACTCTCGGTTTTACATTAAAACCATGCAAATTCATATATGAATGATTTAAAATAAATCAAACATAATATAATTCAAGCATATCATCATCCATATCATCGTTAAAAACGAATTTAATCATAAATCTAAAAACATATAATATCATAGAATAAAATAGAGATGGTATGAAATTATTATTCATCTTAGGTATGATAAGGAATTTGAGATTTGTTGTTGATTAATCCTTCCTAGCTTTGATCCTTGGCTTAAGATTAAATTCTTCCTCTTTTCCTCCTTGTCAATGGCAGGCTCTAATTTAGGTTTATGGTTTTTCATTTGTGAAAGTGAGAAAATGAAATATGAATGGGCAATTACAAAGAAGTGTAGCGGTGTATAATAAAGTGGCTATTTACTAATATGTCCATGTGTAAATTTGATTAGCCTATAGAACAATTTTAAAGCACGGCCCTATATATATATATATATATATAATTTATTCAAATCTCAATCCCTTTATCATTATTATTCTATTTAATTTATCTAATTAAATTTCCTGAATAATGTAATCAAAAATTAAGGATGTTACAGGCTCCCCTCTTAAAGAATTTTGTCCTCAAAACTCGGTAAGGACTAAGTACTAAACATAATATATCATCTGTAACAACTCCTAACAGCCATAATAATTGTAACGACCCAAAATTTTAGTGATTTTTTTATTTAATTTAATTGAAATTTTGTGAAATTTTAAACAACAAAATTTGAAAATAAAAATTTATTATTTGGAATACGTCTATTTAAATATAGCAACTGGTAAATTTTCATCTAATAATATTGAAGTTTATTTTTTGTATAATTCTATTTCAATTTAAATCAGTTAATAATTGATGATAATAAAGTAATTTTCAAACCTGAAATATTTTTCTATAGAAAAATTCTAAATCAACTTCTAAGTGAGTCATCAAATTTCATTTCATCAAATTCGGATATTTTTAGCTCCGTCGATCTTATTTTTTCTGCGTTTTTTTGCATTTTCCGCTAGCGGAAATTCGAATTTTTATAATCCAATCGTACCACTGATATCTGTATACCGTTTTGATTGTCTCGCCGCGCTGATCCCTGCAGTATATTCATTTGTGCATTTTGACACAACAAGAATTTTGATTTTTAGTAGCGCTCAGAAAACGCTACTAAAAATTTTAGCAGCATTTTGATGAACCCTGTTATAAAGCCCGCGACTAAAAATACCTGATTTTTTGTTGCACTTATTTCAACGCTACCATAAACCGCTTTACTGCAGCGTTTATGAAACGCCACTAAACTCTTTTTTTGCAGCATGTATAAAATGCCACCAAAAGGTTTTTTGAAGCTACCAATAGAATTTCCAACTTTACTCCTACTTTACGGTTGTGTTTACTCAACGCCACTATATGTATTTTCGTAGCCTTTTGAAACGCTACTAAAAGTTGATGATCATTTTGCACTATTTTTTCATGCTATTATTTCTTATTGATTGATCTATTTTGTTTCTACTATATCAATCAACAATCGCTCACATAATCATCATATTCGAACAATTAAAAAACATATTAATCATATAATCAAATAGGATATCCATATCCATTCTAATACAATATTTTTTTGATAAAATAACCAAACTCACATACAATAACCATTCGTATACAAATTTACACACCAAGTACTAATAAAATGTTATACCAAACTGGTGCTAATACTCAACAAACCCAGATAAAGCATCTTATAAGAACATAAACATGACTTACATTAGAGGGATTCATTGTCAGGGATCTGGCAGTGGCTGTGTTGTTATTGTGAAAAACATCAGCAGGTGGAGGCAGAACATCCCCAGCGCGTAATTGCAAACAATTAGGAGGAATTTGAGGAACCCTGCTCCTGCATAAACATATCCAGACTATATTTTCATCTACTTTATAGAGTAGAGGTACACATCATACAACAACCACATTACAAAACAAGGAATTATTGAAACAGCAAGCTGAATGTAGTAACAAAAGATAACAAAAGGAATTTTGGCCATAAATAAGATGAAAACACGATTCAATTACGCAGGATGTTATAACAAATTTATGACTACAATGTGGAGCATAGTGAAGTTATGTGGTATCTTAATTTTTAGGGAAAAAATTACCGTGTATAAGCTGATATGATCTCGTCTTCAGTAAAGCTGTCCTCTTGACTTCCTATGTCATGTAAATATACACAATCTGGATTATTGCACACATGTATGGAAATAATGTTATGAAATTTGAAGTGGAATATTCAACAAAAGGTAAACTTAACTATTTCATCTTACCATATTTCTCAATCAAATGTAACAATACTTTGTAGTGCCAAAACATGCTCTACAACGAATAATACAATGTTATTGATATGATGAAGGTAAGAAAAGTTGGTGCAAAATATTTTACTGTCAGTTGAAAGCCTTGCCTCAAAGGTCTATCCTCTAATACAAAATTGTGGACATACTGTATACATCTAATAGCCTCTTCTCTCTTGCATAAGTAATGTACCTGTAAGCACAGTAATCACATAGTAAAATTCAAAGCATTATAAACTATTTAAATTCCATTCCTACCAATAACCAAAAAAGTAATGGCATATATGTTTCATTTGCAAGTAAAATGCTCTTGTTTATGCATTGATGAAATTTCAACCTAAGTTATCAAAAGCTGATCCCAATCATCTAATTGGATACCGGCCTTCTATAAATGAAAATATGCTTTTTAAAATTTCCAGGAAAATAGAGTTGTATGCAATAGGGTGAAAATATGAGTGTCCCATATGCTACAAGGGATTATCCAACATAAGAATACAATGGATGAAAGAAAATGCAAGCAATCATTTATTTGAAACATTTAATTTACAAGGTACAGGATAAAATGGCAATGGAAAATTAATATTCGAATCTTCTCCATGCACTATTCAAATTACTTAATTGCCTCTGGCACCAGATGATAAGATCATGTTTTATGTCCAGTATTATTATAAATAGATCAACCAAAAGGGGCTGATATATAAACTTGTCATTACATTTACATGTAATTGTGTGATATTAAGATTAACAAGAAAATGCCTTCGATGTATTTATATGCATAGTCTGTTATATTAGATCAACATTGCATTGATATGAATTAAACATGTTTCAAGCAAACGTTTCTGCAGTATCATGTTAATGTACCAAAAACTGCAGAATAAGAAAGGTCGATCCATAATATCTTCAGAAAACAGTAGTAGAAAAATCACAAAACAAAAATCATAAATCTAGTTGAACCAATGATGCATGTGTCCGATTATAATTTGCAAACTGTTGGATACAACTAGAAATCAGTATTCACATTTTACAGTATGCAATATGTACTCATTATCTTGCAGTCAATGTAAGTTGAGATAAACTGTCAATAAATTGTATAGCATAACGCTATAGAATTTCTCTTATTTGTCATAATTAAACCAGAATCATTCATAACTAACTCAAGCACAAACAAAATCAAAAACCAGAATCATTCATAACTCTCTTATTTGTCATAATTATGTGTAGATTTCAAAAAAAGAAAATTGCGTATGATATAAATAAAATAAATATGAATATACCTGCTTACAAGTTGAAAGAAATACAAGGATTTTTGAATGGAGATGCGTTCTGATAAAGCTCCACAACATATTTAGTTTTTGATCAAGTGGAACTTCCATAGCTATTTGTTTCAAGCATTCAGGAGTAGCTGTGCACTGTGTACATTTCCTCTCTGTTTTATAAAAGTGCTTCAACGCATTTTATAGTGCCACTTCAATTTCCAGTGCACTTCCTTTCTGCTATCCCCAAACCTGAAACTTCACAATACAGTCTACAAACTACAACAACCAAACACCCGTCCACCTTAACACTGCAGAAACAACAGTCTCACTATGCCATTGATACACAGCCTATAACTACATACCACTCTATCCACTTCATACTACTTCCTAAATTCATCATCATCAACCACTTCAATTTCCACCAAACAACACATTTACTACCCCACGGTGCCTTGTTTCATCACTTGCTACGTGTCACTGCCTTGCCTCCACCTTGTATCCACAAACACCCTCTGCTCTTCTTCACTTAAGTTACAATCCCCTCCCCATATCAAACTGACTTAATACCTTGCCATATCACTGCTCAACTATCACAACACTACTGTTACAGTGTATACAACACCTCTGTCCATACAAAAAAACACTAAACTGCCTTCAATTCAACTACTGACTTGCCAATTTCTCCGTGCACTCTAGCATTCCAAACCATCTTTTAAATACAACTTCCACGGTACAAACCATTGTCACACCACAAACACAGACCTGTCTGCTAACACATACTCCAACATCTGCCACCTAACTACAAATGTAACAACCAGATATTTTCAACCATTCACATCCACACATGCCGGACTTGAATTGCTCAAAATACCGCGTTGTAAATCAATTTGGAGCAAATGAAATACAATCATAGAATCACAGACACAGAAATAGCTGAATAACTCGCAGCGGAAATTAAAATACATAGTAGTTCACGAAGCTACTACGGCAGAGTCTCAAACCAAATACATAATACAGTCTGAAAACAACATAATAGAAATCCCAAATACATAGAAGTTCATTAATACATGAGATAAACTAGAACAGCTGAAATAGAAAGTCAATATAAATGTAGATAAGCATAAACTCCAGCAAAGACCAGCTCCAGAAAGAGAATCCAAAGCTGTGAATACTCAGGCTGACCCGAGCATAAAGTAAAACACAAAACAATCGAGTCAGGACAATATATACTTATATAATGTAAACCAACTCAAGTGAACTGTAGTAGAAATGCACAATAACTTAAAAGATGCTTGGGATCTCCCATCCTTTAAGAATCAGTTAAACTATAAATTAAATACATCCCGTGGTTAAAATTTAAAAATGGTATTTTATACTTCGAAATCAAATACCATTTCAAAATTCAGTATCATTCAAAATCCATTTCAAAATATCAAAATATCATATCTTCCAAACCACATTCATTTTTATTTAATTTAAATACCATTTCAAAACACATTTCAAAATAGTTTATATTTCGAAACAAATTACTTCATTTTAAATCGTTAGAATGAAGTTATTAAATTTAATAATTAAATTGTTAAATTTCCAAAATTTCAATCTTTCAAAATTCATTTATTCACTTAAATTTATTAAAACAATGAAAATTCATCTTTCGCAACATTTAGAAAATGCTACAGAAAGTCACATTCAAAACAGTTCAATTTAACAAAAGATAGCATTTAAAAATGCTGTAATAGGGTTACATTAGTTTCAAATAAAACTTAATTAAATTCAACAATTATAACATTTACAAAAATGCTATAATAGCCTTTAATTTAACTTAGCCATTTGGTTCATTATTATCAACTACAGCATTTACAAATGCTGTATTATCATTTACATTAGAATTAATAGCATTTCAGAAATGCAGTTAATTAACTTCAAATATTCAGTATAATTTCATAAACAATTATATTTTTATTTAAATCATTTTTAATTTATAAAATCATATAATTTCACTTTTAAAACAATCATTCAAATACCCTTATATTCATGACTTTATAAAGTAAATCTCCATTCAAAAATAAAAATTTAATAATAATTCACTTATTAAATTCCAACATTTAATTTTAAATTCATTAAATTTAAATTTAACTTAACCCTTAAGTTCAAATTTTCAAATATAACTTAATTCTATTTTTATTTACTTAACTTAAAATTCACTTTTAAGCCAAATTCACAAATTTCCAATTTTAGTTATATTTCAAAATTTCAACTTAAAAATTCATTCATTTCACATTTTAACTTTATTCAAAAATCATTAATATATTAAAAAAATAATTTTAAATTCATTTAATTCAAAATATCATAAATTTATCATATTTTCATATTTAATTTAAATTCCATTTATCACCAAATTATAATTTCCAAAGTAACTTACATTTCAGATTTTCTAACTTTACCATTTATTTATTTCACTTATAAATTTTCAAAAAAATCAATAATGCTTTACAAAAATCATTTTTAATCAACTTTAAATCAAAATATTGTAATATTTACATTTCTAAAAATATTTTAAAATTTTTAGAAAAACATATTTTAACTACGGGTCTGTATTTCATTTTCTAGCCTAGGTAAAGTGAATACGGGTAATATATCATTTCAACCCGTAATTTACAAAGAAAACCCGGGTTTGATCATTTCAAACCCACAATCACAAGTAAATGAAAATAATTGAAAATCATTCAGGCCTATCATTTCATCCCATAACGATTTTCTCCTATTCTAAAGTCCATTCGGGTATGTATCATTTCAACCCATAGTGATTCTAATCTAAAGGGAACTTGCAATGTGATATACTGATAAAAATAACAGTACAACATAATATAATAATAACATTTGATATAATAGGTGTTTAAGCATGGGTGAACATCATATAATCATAACATAGCAGATATAATATGGTTATGCATTTTACAGATTCAAAAGTGGTCAATTTACTAGTTATATAGGTATACACTGTCTGGTGAGAATAACTCACTTGTATATGCTGGAGACGACAACCAAAACACAAAACAAAGGATCTTCAAAGGCACGAAGGCACGAATATGATTTGAGAGTGGATATCCAAAGGTTAATTGCCTTGAATATATTCAAACAAAATAAGTATAAACAACATAAGTTACAACACAAATTTATCTTCAAATAACATAAGAAATCTAAACCCAAAACAACAACAAATGACTTGCACTTTCTCTCTACCTCATGTACTTCAGTTATGCAGTTTTTTAGCTCGTCGTAGGGTGCTATAGGTCTGGTTTGGATGTGCAAGTGGTCGGCCAACATTTTTTTGCAAGGTGGTGAAGTCTAGGTGCATAAACTAGGTGTTCAAAGCTAAACAATGCAACATAACATCACATCTTTGGCACAAATATTTTTGGCCAGAGGTCATGGGTCATGGCCAGTGGCTCTTGGAGGTGGTGGGTGGTGCGGCAGAGGGTGGAGGTCAGGCCATAGGTGGTGGTGGTGGAGGTGGTGGCGGCTAGAGGCTGTGGAAGGAGGTGTTAACAAATCTAGGCTAGGCTTGTAGGTAGTGATGGGTTTTTGGTGTATTTTTGTGTAGATCATGGCCTTGAGTTGGTTCGGCCTGAAGTGGAGGGGTAGTAGGATGGGTGATGGTCAGAGGAAGGGGGTGATGGCGGTCGGAAAAAGCCTAGTTGAGGAAGAGTGGAGCTATATAGGAGAAGAAGCAAGCGCACAAAATGTAAACAAGAAGAAAATAACAGGAAAAAGAAATGAATTTTTACAAAAAAAATTCTCAGATGTGGAGGCCGAACTTTTTTTGTGATGAGAAGTATTTTCATACGTGAAAAATGAGGAGAGAAGTGGCTGAAGCAATGGGAAAAGAATCGGCCAAAACAATTGAATACAAGAGGTTGGAAAATGAAGAGACCAGAAAACAAAGGGTCTTAAGCTACTAAAGTGGCATAAACTTTTCAAATTTCCTTTTATTTATTTATATAAGCTTAAATTTATGAGAATAATAATAATTTCGGTAAAAATTTCTAAAATTCAACAAATATAAAAATATAAATAAATAATAATTATTATATAAGGTAAAATAAGAAAATAGCTCAGAAAATGCAAACTAGTCTAGAAAATTTGAAAATAAACAGAATAAATTTTGAAAAATTTATATGGACTTGGAAAAATATTTATAACAAAGATAATAACATAAAATAAAAATGCATTCACAAAAAAATATATAAATTTTAATTAAATATAATTTAAATGAAGAAAATAGCAGAAAAAATAGAAAACAACCTTTAAAAATAGGAAATAAATACAGTAAATTTTGGAAAAGTTTTATTATCACTTCAAAAATATTAAAAGACAAAAATATACATAAAATAACATAATGACACATTTTAAAATAAAATATGACAAAGAAAATATAATTTATATAATTTAAAATAGACAAAATTGCTAAATAAAACAGATTGCATTCAATATTGAAATATACATAACTTTCACAATTTAAATCTGTTTTCAATGAAACGAAAATCAGTATTCAAGTTATTAAATCTAATTTCATAATAAAAGATAAAATTTTAAATTTTAAATATTTAATTTTGAAATTTAAAAAAAGTCAAAGTTTGACAAGTTTGACCAGAAATCCACTTTTCAGTAAAATATTCAATTTATACCATTTGGAATTATAATTCACATAATAATCAAAGTTTATATTTAAAAATGAAATGTTTGAAATGAAACAAGTTTAGAATAATTTAAAAATGAAATAAAATCAAAATTAAAATCTACATAAAAATCTAGGGTTGTTACACTCTCCCCCACTCAAATCTTTTCGTCCTCGAAAAGGAAGAAAGCGGAGAAACAACTAGAAAGAACAATAGGTTGGAAGACATTCTGAAAGAAGGTAGGGAGAAAGTAGCTAGGAGGGAAAGTAGGTTGAAAGACAAGGATGGACCATTATTTAAACCGTTATACATTTCAATTTAAAAAAATTTATAGTATGATGAATAGTCATTTGATTCAAATCTGATGGTTCAAAGCAAACAATATTTTAAATATTTTAAATTCTATAGAGGAGAAAATAACTGATCAAATTATCCTTTATATAGTACTTTATCAAGATACTTTTATAAAAATACTTTTATAACTCGATGTCTTAACAAGTTTACTTTCGTTCCTGCAGACTATGGTCATGTGTTGATCAGGCGCAAAGCTAGAATTCTCCAGGTACTTAGTAGACTTGTTTCAACACCCAGTGAAAATACTTGAAAAAACCTTTAAAATAGATATGGAAAGTACAATCCAAACAAATCAACCAAACCAAAACAGTTGTCTAACCATGGATCGCAGATACACAATGGTTACGCCTGGATCCCCCAGGAAACAATTCGTATCTGTAAGCTTTCTTAGCCCTGCGAGTTACACCATGATGACTAGTAGAGTGCAGGATACACAATGATTACGCCTGTATCCCCCAGGAAATAATCCGTACCCCTAGGCTGTCTCAGCCAGGCAGTTTCGCTACTAATGCGACCTACATAGAGTGCAGGATACACAATGGTTACGCCTGGATCCTCCAGGAAACAATCCATACCCCCAAGCCAGCTCAGCTAGGCAGTTGCGCTATGCAGTCGCGATCATAAGACCATGGAGATCGCCATGGAATTCGATGGACACTCGAGTATCATATCCGGAAAACCCAAATCAAGGAGAGAATAATATCGATAGAATGAATCCATAGTGTGGCCACAAAGCGGATATCAAGCAGAAGGCACTTTCCATATCTTTACTTCGAAAATATGTATCATATAGTACCTTTCAAAATCACTTTCAAATATCATACATATATAAAGTCCATTATATATAAGATTTCATTTCAAATCGAATACTTTCCAAAATCAGTAGTATATCAAATCATACTTATATAGACTTCGATTATATAAGATTTCAATTTATAAATTGAGTACCTTTTCAATTCAACATTTTCAATTCAACTTCATACTTATACAAATCAATTTATATACGTTCGATAACTCCCAAATCAAGTATTTAGTAAATCAAGGTTCTCAATTTCAAACTATTCAATATCAATTTAGTTTCAAAATCATATATATGATTTCACCAAATCATTTCTTCCAAATTATATATATTCAGTTTCAAAGTTTCTTAAAACAATAGATTTAGAAGATAATCCAAACTTTCGAATCAACAACATTTATGTCAAACAAATCCATTTCTATTTCAAACATATATTCACTATCAAAAATCATAATACTTTCAAAGTTATAAATCTTTCGAAACCAAAATACTTGAAATCATTACACTTTGAAAAATCATAACATTTCGAAATCATACATTTGAAATCATAAAACATTCCTTTAGTTCTTTACATTTCACAAATTTATTCAATTAAACCAAATCTAAAATTTCCAATTTAAATTCAATTCAAACAATCATTTTCAATTCAATTTAGTTTTCCAACAAAACCCTTTCAAATATTATCAAATTTCAAATATATATTTGATTTACAAAATAAACTATTCAACCTTAAATATGTTTCAAGACTTAAATATACCATATTTCAAAACTAAATTTTATAATTTCATACATCTCAAATTTTACTTCATTAAACATATGTCATCATTTCGCAGCTTTACATTCGATCGCTCGCTTGGTCACACAAGTTCGCTTTCGAACTAGTATTGTCCATTCGACTTCCCTAATGCGGACTTCGATATGGTTTCTCGACCAGAAGCCATCAGTCTCCTTGCATAGCCAAATACTATGATAGAGAATTCTAGAATCAAGCCCAAAATCCATATCAAATATTCGCCATCAAGAATCAAATGAAAAATCCTAACACGAAATGGTGTAATTCGCCTCGAACTTGTGTACTCAAACTTGGATCAAATTAATTATGCGAATAAAACAGCATACATACAACTTATGTATCTATTCCAACTTGTTAAATAAATAGTTTCATAAAGATGTTACTAAGTTAAAACATTTAAAACCAAATTTTTCTCAAACATTTGAAGACTAATTTTTATCCAAAACATTTCAAAACTAAATTTCATATTAGTATAATTCAAAATAGTCTTATTTATTTACTTAACAAAACAGTTTCGACTTATACAAGTCATATTGTTTCATACTTGAAACATACAAACTACTCTTATATTCTTTATCAAATACCTTATACCTTTCAAAATTTCTTAGCTTTGAAAAGTTAACCTTGATTTGGAAGTGCTTGAACCTTCAAAATAGTCAAAGAAATCATATTTTCAATCCAAGAGTTGGAAATCAACAACAAATCAGTAAATAAAATTACAAAAGATAGGTTTCAAATCCGAAAATCGAGGACTGAACACTGGCTTACTTTAAATCATTTCAAATATACATACATATATCTTTCGAAAATCAAATCATACCTCGAAATCTAAAATCAAAACTGGTTTCACAAAATCACTCGCATAGCAAAGCTACTAGAGTGGCCTCTCCCCCACTCAGAAACTCGAAAATCAATGTCGATGATGCATGCATTCATCATCGAAATTATTTTCCAGCAACATAAGTAGGTTCTGGACTTTTATTTTCTTGAAACATATTTGAAATCTCTTCGAAATCATTGGAATTCATTCGAATACATTTGAAATATTTCTTATTCGAAAAATATCTTTTAATCATATTATTATTATATATTTTCCAAAATCTTAAAACTGATTTCAAAACACCGGAGTTCGATTCCTCAAAATTCAAATTCAAAACCCTTCAGTTATAAATCATTTTAGTATAAATTAAGTTTCTTATAAATTTCAAAATTTCAAATCCTTTCAAAGCTTCAAATTTTCATTTTCAAAAGGTATTTAATCTTTATCGAAAACATTCACTTTTATATACAAAATAGGATCATCCTTATCAAAATAATAATTTCGATGTATGCACAATTCCAAAATACAACCAAACACAAATTTTCAAGGGATTCAAGGATAAATTTCCAACAAATAGATATTCAATTTAGAGGAACTCTAATCAAACAGAATTCTGATTCGAAGATAAGCCCGAACGAAGATAAGATAATTTTATTACCGAATAGAAGATGATAAGGCTATATAAATCGCGGACGACCTTAACTGGGTCAACCGTGACTTTAGGAATATAACCAATGCGGAAATCTAAGGCAAATCGACATTCTATTACCAGAGATAGAATCTGGGTAGAGCAGGAGATAGATAGCATCGTAAACCGAGGATATAGAAATCTCCGGTGAATCAATGCCAAATATAAGGGAGTTTCACCCCTTTACAAATCATTCAAAGGTTGGCGGAATCACCGATCTTTATAGAGGTCATTCCAAAGTGGAATTATGAAATGCCCCAAAATCAAAAGGGTAAAATAGGGAAGATAGGACTGAATTTCAGAACAAGTGGGAGCGTTCCAAAGTTCAAGGAATCCTAGTCGATAAGAATCCTAACCAAGAGATTTCTAACAAGGTGGATTCAAAAGGGGTGAAGTTTTGAAAATGTTGGTTTCAAAATAAGAAAAAATTTATACCCAAAAATAATCTTTTAAAATATTTTAAAAATCATTTGGAAATCATTTTATACTTCGAAAATACGTTCTCTCACAAAGAAAGGATTCTGAGATTGATTTCACTTATTCTAGGGTATTTCTACCCTATCTCTAATGAGTTTTTGCTCCGCAGTCTATGGTTTGCCTAAAACCAAAGCTCTGATACCAACTGTAACATCAAGATATTTTCAGCCATTCGCATCCACACATGTCAGACTTGAATTGCTCAAAATACCGCGTTGTAAATAAATTTGGAGCAAACGAAATACAATCACAGAATCACGGACTTAGAAATATCTGAATAACTCGCAGCGGAAATTAAAATACATAGTAGTTCATGAAGCTACTACGACAGAGTCTCAAACCAAATACATAATACAGTCTCAAAATAACATAATAGAAATCACAAATACATAAAAGTTCACTAATACATGAGATAAACTAGAACAGCTGAAACAGAAAGTAGATATAAATGTAGATAAGCAGAAACTCCAACAAAGACCAGCTTCAGAAAGAGAATCCAAAGCTGTGGATACTCAGGCTGACCCGAGCGTAAAGTAAAACACAAAACACTCGAGTCAGGACAATATATACTTATATAATGTAAACCAACTCAAGTGAACTGTAGTAGAAATGCACAATAACTTAAAAGATGCTTGGGATCGCCCATCCTTTAAGAATCAGTTAAACTATGAATTAAATACATCCCGTGGTTAAAATTTAAAAATGGTATTTTATACTTCGAAATCAAATATCATTTCAAAATTCAGTATCATTCAAAATCCATTTCAAAATATCAAAATATCATATCTTCCAAACCACGTTCATTTTTATTTAATTTAAATACCATTTCAAAACACATTTCAAAATAGTTTATATTTCGAAACAAATTACTTCATTTTAAAATGTTAGAATGAAGTTATTTAATTTAATAGTTAAATTATTAAATTTCCAAAATTTTAATCTTTCAAAATTCATTTATTCACTTAAATTTATTAAAACAATGAAAATTCAACTTTCGCAACATTTAGAAAATGCTACAGAAAGTCACATTCAAAACAGTTCAATTTAACAAAAGATAGCATTTAAAAATGCTGTAATAGGGTTACATTAGTTTCAAATAAAACTTAATTAAATTCAACAATTATAACATTTACAAAAATGCTATAATAGCATTTAATTAAACTTAGCCATTTGGTTCATTATTATCAACTACAGCATTTACAAATGTTGTATTATCATTTACATTAGAATTAATAGCATTTCAGAAATGCAGTAAATTAACTTCAAATATTCAGTATAATTTCACAAACAATTATATTTTTATTTAAATCATTTTTAACTTATAAAATCATATAATTTCACTTTTAAAAAAATCATTCAAATACCCTTATATTTATGATTTTATAAAGTTAAATCTCCATTCAAAAATAAAAATTTAATAATAATTCACTTATTAAATTCCAACATTTAATTTTAAATTCATTAAATTTAAATTTAACTTAACACTTAAGTTTAAATTTTCAAATATAACTTAATTCCATTTTTATTTACTTAACTTAAAATTCACTTTTAAGCCAAATTCACAAATTTCCAATTTTAGTTATATTTCAAAATTTCAAATTAAATATTCATTCATTTCACATTTTAACTTTATTCAAAAATCATTAATATATTAAAAAATCATTTTAAATTCATTTAATTCAAAATGTCATAAATTTATCATATTTTCATATTTAATTTAAATTCCATTTATCACCAAATTATAATTTCCAAAGTAACTTACATTTCAGATTTTCTAACTTTACCATTTATTTATTTCACTTATAAATTTTCTGAAAATCAATAATGCTTTACAAAAATCATTTTTAATCAACTTTAAATCAAAATATTGTAATATTTACATTTCTAAAAATATTTTAAAATTTTTAGAAAAACATATTTTAACTACGGGTCTGTATTTCATTTTCTAGCCTAGGTAAAGTGAATACGGGTAATATATCATTTCAACTCGTAATTTACAAAGAAAATCCGGGTTTGATCATTTCAAACCCTCAATCCCAAGTAAATGAAAATAATTGAAAATCATTCAGGCCTATCATTTCAGCCCATAACGATTTTCTCCTATTCTAAAGTCCGTTCGGGTATGTATCATTTCAACCCATAGTGATTCTAATCTAAAGGGAACTTGCATTGTGATAAACTAACAAAAATAACAGAACAACATAATATAACAGTAACATATAATATAACAGGTGTTTAAGCATGGGTGAACATCATATAATCATAGCATAGCAGATATAATATATTGATGCATTTTACAGATTCAAAAGTGGTCAATTTACTAGTTATATAGGTATACACTGTCTGGTGAGAATAACTCACTTGCATATGCTGGAGACGACAACCAAAACACAAAACAAAGGATCTTCAAAGGTACGAAGGCACGAATATGATTTGAGAGTGGAGAGCCAAAGATTAATTGCCTTGAATATATTCAAACAAAACAAGTATAAACAACATAAGTTACAACACAAATTTATCGTCAAATAACATAAGAAATCTATACCCAAAACAACAACAAATGACTTGCACTTGCTCTCCACCTCATGTACTTCAGTTATGCAGGTGTTTAGATCGGCCTAGGGTGCTATAGGTCTGGTTTAGGTGTGCAAGTGGTCGGCCAACATTTTTTTGCAAGGTGGTGAAGTCTAGGTGCATAACTAGGTGTTCAAGGCTAAACAATGCAACATAACATCACATCTTTAGCACAAATAGTTTTGGCCAGAGGTCATGGGTCATGTCCAGTGGCTTCTGGAGGTGGTGGGTGGCGTGTAAGAGGGTGGAGGTCAGGCCAAAGGTGGTGGCGGTGGAGGTGGTGGCGGATAGAGGTTGTGGAAGGAGGTGTTAACAAATCTAGGCTAGGCTTGTAGGCAGTGATGGGTTTTTGGTGGATTTTTGTATAGATCATGGCCTTGGGTTGGTTCGGCCTGAAGTGAAGGGGTAGAAGGATGGATGATGGTCAGAGGAAGGGGTTGGTGGTGGTTAGCCAAAGCCTGGTTGAGGAAGAGTGGAGCTATATAGGAGAAGAAGCAAGTGCACAAAAATGCAAACAAGAAGAAAATAACATGAAAAAGAAATGAATTTTTACCAAACTTTTTCTCAGATGTGGAGGCCAAACTTTTTTTGTGATGAGAAGTATTTTCATACATGAAAAATGAGGAGAGAAGTGGCTGAAGCAATGGATGGCCAAAACAATTGAATACAAGAGGTTGGAAAATGAAGAGACGGGAAAACAAAGGGTCTTAAGCGACTAAAGAGACATAAATTTTTCAAATTTCCTTTTATTTATTTATATAAGTTTAAATTTCTGAGAATAATAATAATTTCAGTAAAAATTTCGAAAATTCAACAAAATATAAAAATATAAATAAATAATAATAATTATATAAGGTAAAATAAGAAAATAGCTCAGAAAATGCAAACTAGTCTAGAAAATTTGAAAATAAACAGAATAAATTTTATAAAATTTATATGGACTTGGAAAAATATTTATAGCAAAGATAATAACATAAAATAAAAATGCATTCACAAAAAAAAAATTAATTAAATATAATTTAAATGAAGTAAATAGAAGAAAAAAAATAGAAAACAGCCTTTAAAAATAGGAAATAAATACAGTAAATTTTGGAAAAGTTTTATTATCACTTCAAAAATATTAAAAGACAAAAATATACATAAAATAACATAATGACACATTTTAAAATAAAATATGACAAGTAAAATATAATTTATATAATTTAAAATAGACAAAATTGCTAAATAAAACAGATTGCGTTCAATATTGAAATATACATTAACTTTCACAATTTAAATCCATTTTCAACGAACGAAAAGCAGTATTCAAGTTATTAAATCTAATTTCATAATAAAATATAAAATTTAAGAATTTAAATATTTAAATTTGAAATTTAAAAAAGTCAAAGTTTGACCAGTTTGACCAGAAATCCACTTTTCAGTAAAATATTCAATTTATACCATTTGGAATTATAATTCACATAATAATCGAAGTTTATATTTAAAAATGAAATGTTTGAAATGAAACAAGTTTAGAATAATTTAAAAATGAAATAAAGATAAAATTGAAATATACATAAAAATCTAGGGTTGTTACAACAAATCGCTGGAACATTAACAAAGCCGTCTGCACAGTGACAAACTGACAACATTCATTGCTTCAACCACTGCCACACATTGCCATTCCTCCTACCATAACATCTGGCCACATACCATCAAACTGTCACCATCATCTTACGGCTAAATGGTATTTTCATCGCCTAAGCCTGACTCAATATCCATTGGGTCGGGTCAAGTACGGTTCTTCTCGGGTTGTTTCAATTCGATTTTATGGCTCTTAGCTCCAATTTTCGGTCCTAAATGATACAATCATTGGAATGTTAAGCCTTTCTAAAAAATATTAAAATAAACATAAGAGGTTTTATATCATAAATTCATATACTGAATCCAAAGAAATATATTATAATAAACTAGAACCACTTACAATGTCCTTTCGAAAAGGAAAAAATTATGGATCAACATGTCAACACTTAAACTATTTAACAGTTGGGTTATTTTGGTAGTATCGTCATGTATTTCTCTAATTTCGATT
Organism: Allium cepa; assembly: GCA_030765085.1. Lineage (NCBI taxonomy): Eukaryota > Viridiplantae > Streptophyta > Magnoliopsida > Asparagales > Amaryllidaceae > Allium > Allium cepa. The sequence continues at coordinate 662,187,883 of CM060934.1, read as the reverse complement.
CACTTGTATTTTTATCAAACATACAACTACAAAGTTAAATGATTCCACCTTTTGTATCATCACAGTAAATTCTGAAGCACAAAATGTAATTTTGACCATTCATGAAAATGGGTCATCATCTTCTGTTTAAGTTTATGAATTTATTGTATGAGTGTGTGTATGGAAAAGGATCACCATGCCCCCAACATCGGCTCTTTAATTTCAACTACTCGTTTGTGTTTAAATACTAATTGTTGCTCTTTTTTTATACACCATTATTTAAATACAAACTAATGGCTGAAATAAAAGGGCCATTGTGCTAAATAGAGAAAGCTATTGATCCTAGCTCATACAAAGACATGCAAGGATCGGCTATACAATCTGCGACACAACATGTCTAAGCCATTAGATTTCAACCTCTTATGTAAACTGTATTAGGTTTTGCCTCATAACTGATCTCTAAGTGTGTCTGTGTATATTAAAAGAAAAAAGTAAATAGGAAACATACATGGTCATTCCAAGCATGATTTTGTTGTAGATGATGGCAGCACCAAGACTCCTAGCTGGGTTAATGCATGTGCCGGTGATTGGAATGGTCGCTAAATGGACAAGAAACACTGCAAATCCAATAGGCAGTGGTGCAAGAATCTGTATCCCATCATAGCCAAATTCAGATTCTATGTTTATACATATTTCAAATGGTAAAAATAAAGTTACAAACAGTGGGACAAACAGGATATCTGTAATATGTTTTGAGACGGATCAAAACTTGATATCAGCTTTGTAAAGTGGACTAAATTGATTTGAAAAATCCTAAAATGAAGATGATAACTTACGGGAACATGGGAGTCCCTTGCACTTCTCTTGGCATCGGTAGCGGAGAAGACGGTGTAAACAAGAACAAAAGTGCCTATGATTTCGGCACCCAAACCAGAGCCTTTGGTGTAGCCAAGTGCAACAACGTTAGCACCTCCACCTTGAATCATGTAGAGGCCCTTTTGGTAGCCTTTTACAACTCCAGCTCCGCAAATTGCACCTAAGCATTGCATGATCATGTAGAAGACTGTCCTTGTAAGGGATAGCTTCCTTGCTAAGAACAGATCGAAGGTCACTGCTGGGTTTATGTGCCCTCCTGTTAAAATTTAAAAATAGCAAATTAAACATCAGCGTTGAAAATTTTGCTGCAATTTATCCATTGGTTTATCTATTATTGATCCACAATAGATTGTCAAGTGTAGTCTTCATTTTGTGTTGGTAATGCACTGCGGAGTAGGAAATTAAAGACAGTGCAGTATGTTTTTCTATGCATAGAAAAAAAAATGTTGCTACACACACCTCAGTATTAACTCTGAACAACATAAAATCCGCGACCCGTATCCACGACCTGAAATCCCTTATCGCGGCTTTCCTAATTCGAACATAACCAACCCTTCATTGAAATTATCACCAGCAACTGCTTGCATCCTCTATAGTCAACTGCATTCACCACAGTCGAAGACCATGCCCCTTCTGACCAACGGCCAATTCAGCTTCGTGAAACCCAAAAGAAATTCAGAGTTTACACTCTTGCCTCGCCTGAATAACTCCTCCTCAATAGCAATTGACCACCACACTCTAGTTGCGTCGAATCGATCCTAAAATCTACATCGACCAAAACATATCCCCAAACCAAATCGAACTTCACCAAAACACACAAAAAAATCACAAAATTTTCTAATTTGCCTTGAAAATTGAGGTATGTTAAAAAGACATTCCAACTAATAGTCATTCAAGTCTGTAGTATTTAGTCGACTCTAAATGAGATGAAGGTTGAAAATTGAAATATTACCTCTCCTCCTCTACTTTGTATTGAGTCATGAATGAATTGGAACGGCCAATGAATTTGGATTTGAGAATGTTAAGTTATTTAGGGTTGCTTATTTTAGGGAGAAAGAAAAATAAGTTTTAAGCGGTGAATGAAAATAAACTAGGAAGGAAGTTCTTTTTTGTGGCCATGAAAAATTAAGTCCCGCCTTAAATTTTTGTTCCCTCCATTAGTTATGTTTAGATAAACACTATTCCGTAAAATATTAGTTGCACTTAAATAAGTTTTGGATAGCACTTGATAATAAACGCTGCTAATAGATGCAGCTAAAAATGCTTTTTCTTGTAGTGTGATGTCTGGTACGCGGCGAAATCGATAAAACGATTTGCCGTATCAGTTCCGTATTTGGGCCTTTGGGGTTTCAATGACCTTTCACTTATCTACCGGTGGAAATCTACAGTCATTTTCTTTTGATAACTACTGAATTCAATACGTGGCTTTACATTTTTCCCACTTGTTTTGGTCATAGAGTTGTCTGTCCTTTCATCCTTCCTCTTCTCCGTTCATTTTGAAAAATAAAAAAGAAACGAAAAGGTAAGCTTCATTTTTTTTGTTCCTGGAGCATGCTCGTGCTTCTCTTACTTCTGCTCGAAGCAAACCCATTACCCGCTCGTGCTTGCCATAGGGCCTCCCTATCAAAAACCCGAAGCAACGCGTCCAACCGACCCATGTACAGCCCGAGCCACCCCACCATCCGCGTGTCGTTCCTACTTCCACCACCTTGCCAGACCCGCACCGATTCATCACCCCTCCCTCTGACTGAAGCCATAACACCATAGATCCGAGCCACCACTGTGGTGACCCACCACCAAGCAGCCTATCACCATCACTCTCCCTGCCTTAGCCGAGTCTCCCAAAACCGCACCTCCACGTGAATACGACCCAACTTCATTCACCCTCGGCATTCCTCCGGACCCGCTCGTGCAATCCATGCGTGTGACAACCCACATTTAGAGCCCATCTCTCCACCTTACACCTCATGCCACTTAGAGCGTACCCACCATCTCGGCCTCATTTTCGAATTCATCTTCCTGCGTGAGCATAGTAGTTCATAAGGTATATATATTCGACTTACAAGTTAGTTACAAATCTATTTATTTGTGTTTTCATTTTGAAAATAAATATTGTTGTTTCTAAGAAAAGAGTACATATTTGTTTGATATAACTGTATATATAATTATATGTGTTAGTTTTTCAAGCATACATCAGTTTGTTCTTTGGCTTGTCTTATAATATATATATTTTCTAGAACTTTATATATATTTTACAATGGTATGTATTGGTATATGTCATATAGTATTTCTGTCCGTGTACATGTCTATATAGAAATATGTAGTGGGAGGCTGTTGTTTTACATTTTATATTAGATTTTTATGATGTATATACATTTATTTTCTTTATTTATGTATATGTTTTAAAAATAAGTGATCGTTTTGTAGTATCTTATATATGCAGATTCGTTATATATTGTAAACAAGTTGTTGTGACATAAGCTTTACAGTTTGCAGCAATTTATATATAATAATGTTAGTTATATTATATATAGTTATGTGTTGCAAATATAGTAGATTTTTATATATATTATATTGTTATATAAATTATATATAAATATATATTGTTTTATAAGTTGTTGCACGTCGGTAATGTTGTATAAAATTTTAATGAGTTTTACATATGTATATTTACATAATATGCCTTGTATAAAGATAATACACTATTTATATAATAGTGATGTTTGAAAAAAAATTACATATATTATATAAAGTTCTAACCAGTTCAATCATATAATATAATATGCCAGTTATGTATGTTATTTTTGAAAGTTCTATAAGGATGTCAATTCACATATATAAGGTAAGTAAGGTATATTATATGTTATGTTTGTATCTCTAAAACCAAGTTATGGTATGCATTTAAATTTTGTTAGTATATAAATTGGTTTTGTAACAGTTTTAGCAAGTATATATGGATATTTTACATTTAAAAGTATTGATATTCATTATAGGTTATAGATATCTGATCAGGGAAGAAGATTCATGTATAGTAATATATGGAGATATATATATATATATATATATATATATAGATTTTTAATATTTCATTTCTGTTAAGTTAATATATATATTATAATAAATTGGTTATTTTGATTTTTTGTAATAAATGTTGATATTTGGATTTTCTGTAGGAATATATGTATATGTTATTTTAAAATTGAGTTTGAAATTTTATATTAATTATTAGAGAAGATATATATGGATATTTATTTCTGTTTCAATTGTATCAAGATGGTTCTGATTTGAATTCGTCTCTTCCTAGTTTTAAGCATGTTCGTCAAACCCGTGTCCATCGTGCTTTGCTTCGTAATTTGTGCTTGGATTTCGTAACTCAGTCCACTGTCTATTCTCTCTAGCCTCGAAAGGTGAGAAATCACTCACGGTTAACATTCTTATATTTATTAAATTTGATTTCAATTGAAACGACAATTGAAATATGCTGCAAATAATTATTTAATTATGGTTAGATATGTTATTATCTGTAACTATTCACCTGTGGGATATGACACCATATCCTATTGTTTATATTATACTATTATTGATGATATATGCTTGTTATATTATTATATAATTTGTTATCACTTTGCAAGTTCCATGTAGTTTAGAAATCACTATGGGTTGAAATGATACATACCCGAACGGACTTTAGAATAGGAGAAAGTCGTTATGAGTTGAAATGATAAACCCAAGCGATTTTCATTGAAATTGAATTCGGGATTGCGGGTCAAAATGATATCTACCCGTATATATATTCGTGGATTGAAATTATAAATATCCGTATCACTTGACCATAGGATAGAAATTATATACCGACACCGTTGGTCTATATATAAATGTTCAGAAAATAATTTCTATGATTTTGAAAAGAAATACATGGTTTTAAATAAATATTGGTTCTTAAAATATTATATACATATATGGAAATTTTATATAAAGATTTAATAATAAGCTTATTGGGATTGATTTAATACATATAATATGTTTAAGTATTCATTTAAATTTATATATCGAAATAGATTGTTGTAATAATTTGAATAAGTTAAGGTTGAGAAGATAAAGTTGAATTAATTGAAATTGTATTCAATTAAGAATTCTACTAAATTTAAATCGATTTGAACTATTGAATTTGAAGTTTAAGATTTGATCTTGTAACTTGATTTCTGATTTAAAGTGATTAAATGGGTATTTCAAGTTTAAATAAATCGAAAGGAAATTTTAGTTTAAGGGTAAATAAAGGCTATTTAAATAATACTAAATTTATTAAGTGAATATTTCAAGACTAAATAATAATGAGGTTAAACCGAGATCTATATGAAGCTGTTAAATTGAACATTGAAATATTGAATATTAAAGCTTTTAAATGTAGTGGAATTTGAATGGTTTATTTGTGATTCAGAATCTGTATTTGAAATCAATATGATTAATTTGTTATTAGAAACTGAATCGAATGAAAATTGATAAGGTGAGTTTGAATTTGATTTGAATGGGAAAGTTGAGTGATTTGAAGCAATTTGTTAAATTGAGGAAGTATATATATATATATATATATATATATATATATATATATTTAAAATGATATTTTGGGTTTTGAAGTATAAATTAATTTGAATGACCAAGGTGTTATAGTGTATATTTCTATATTGTAGATAGTCCCTCGGATTCTTAGAGGATGGTTATCCCAAACATCCCCTAAGTTACTTGTATTTCAGTTGATATTTCACTTGAGTTGGATTTATTGATATAAGAATGTTAATCTGGCTCGAGTATTTTGTGTTTTGCTTTACGCTCGGGTCAGACTGAATAATTCAGCATTTGAGACTCATTTTTGTAATTTGGAGCTTCGCTTGGTGATCCAACTATTGATTCAGCTTCCAGTTCCAGTTGATTCATTCACAGAAGTCATCTATTTGGATGGGAGACTTCACTATATTTGAGATATACAGTTGTAATTTATTTCAAATTTTGTTATTTATATAACAGCTTCATGAACTACTATTTATCTATTCCACTGCGTTATTATTGTATTACTCTGTGTCTGTGATTCTATGATTTATTTATTTACTGTATATACTGAGCTTTGCCAAATTTAGTTTAAAAATCTGGTATTTTGTGTAATTCAAATCTGACGTGTGTGGATGCGAATGGCTGAAAATATCAAGTCGTTACAGTTGGTATCAGAGCTTTGGCTCTAGGCAAACTTAGCATATATTGTAAATTTATTTGCAAAATCACTTTCGTTCGAGCTTGAATTTCTTCCTCTTCAGTTTGGTTTTCCTTTGGACTTCGGAATGTTCCCTACAGTTCCAAAATCCATCATCTTCTCTTCCTATTCGTGTTTCTTGATTCTGGAGCATCCCATAACTCAACTGTATGATTTGTAAAGGGGTGAAACTCATTTACCATTGGCATTGATTCACCGGAAATTTATATATCCCATGGTTTAGATGCTACTATCTCTTGCTATGCCGATTCTATCTCTGGCGATCGAATGTCGATTTGCCTTAGAATTCCGAGATTTTGTTCTTAAAGTCACGGTTGGCTGGTTAAGGTCGCCCGCGATTTATATAAGCAAATCCATCTTCTATTTTGAAATTTATTTATCTCATCGATGAACGAGACTACCTTTGGATCAGAATTCTAATTGAGTAGAGTTCCTTTAATTAAATCTCTATCTTTGTTTTGAAATCCATTCGTGAATCATCCTTTGAAGATCGGGTTTGTTTGTATTTTAGAAATTGTTATATACATCGAAATTATTGTTTTTGATAAGGATGACCGCATTTATGTATAAGAGTGAAATGTTTTCGATAAGGATTATATACCTTTTAAAAGTGAAAATTTGAAGTTTCGAAAGGATTTGAAATTTTGAAAATTATATAAAAATGATTTATAATTGAAGGGTTTTGAATTTGAAATTGAGGAATTGAACTCTGGTAATCTTAAATATTGGTTTTAAGATTTTGAAAATATATAATAATAGATTTAAAGTATTTTTCGAATATGAAATGTTTCAAATGACTTCAAATGAATTCCAATGATTTCAAATAAATTTCAAAGAAGTTTTCAAGAAAATCGAAGTCTAGAACTCACTTGTGTCGCTGGAAAATAATTTCAGTGATGAGTGCACGATCATCGACATTGATTTTCGAGTTTCAGAGTGGGGAGATGCCACTCTAATAGTTTTGCTATGTGAGAGATTGTGTGAAACAAATTTTGATTTCAAATTCTAAAGTATTATTTGATATTTGAAAGATATATGTATATATATTTGAAATGATTTGAAGTGAGCCTAGTGTTCAGTCCTCGAGTTTCGGATTTGATATTACCATATCTATTGAAATTGATTTACTGATTTGTTGCTGATTTCCAACTCTTGGATTTGAAATTTGATTTCTCCAATTACTTTGAATGTTCGAACTCTTCCAAATCAAGGTTTAATTTTTAACGCTAAGTAATTTCTAAAATTATAAATTATTTTAAAAGGGATGGTTATAAACTTGGTAATCATTTTGGGTATAGTTGATTTTGAGAAAATATTTAGGTTCGAAAATAGATTGGAATTAAAACCTAGTATTTATATGATGATTTTGGAAATGAATCTGTTTGATGTAAATTATGCGATTTGGAAGCTAGGATTATTTTCTAAGCCTATATTTTGGAAATTGTAAAACTGAAGATATTTAATTTGGAAAAATATTTGGTGAAATCGTATATGATTTTGAAACTAAACTGATATTTAAAGAATTGAAATTGAGAACCTTATTTTACTAAATACTTGATTTGGGAGTTATCGAACTTATATAAAATTGATTTGTATAAGTATGAAGTTGATTTGAAAACTAGTGATTTGGGAAGGTACTCAATTTGAAAAGTGAAATCTTTTATAAATCGGAGTCTATATAGGTATGATTTGATATACTATTGATTTTGGAAAGTATTTGATTTAAAAATGGAATCTTATATATAATGGGCTTTATATAAGTATGATATTTGAAAGTGATTTGAAAAGGTACTATATGATACATATTTTCAAAGTAAAGAGATGGAAAGTGCCTTCTGCTTGATATCAGCTATGTGGCCACATTGTGGATTCATTCTATCGATATTATTCTCTCTGATTTGGGTTTTCTGGATATGATACTCGAGTGTCCAACGAATTCCATGGCGATCTCCATGGTCTTATGAGCGCGACTGCATAGCGTAATTCGCCTGGCTAAGATGGCCTAGGGGTAAGGATGTTTCTTGGGGGATCCAGGCGTAACCATTGTGTATCCTGCGATGTATGTAGGTCGTACTAGTAGCGAAATCCGCTGGCTGAGATAGCTTAAGGGTATGGATGTTTTCTGGGGGATCCAGGCATAACCATTGTGTATCTGCGATCTACTAGTCATCATGGCGTAATTCGCAGGGCTGAGATAGCTTACGGATATGGATGTTTCTTAGGGGTCCTGGCGTAACCATTGTGTATCTGTGATCCATGGTTAGACAATGCTTTGGTTGATTTGTTTGGATTGTACTTTCCATATCTGTTTTTAAAAGTTTTCCAGTATTTTCCCTGGGTGTTGAAACAAGTCTACTAAGTACTTGAAGAATTCTAGCATTGCGCCTGATCAACGCATGGCCAGAGTCTGCAAGAACGTGGATAAACTTGTCGAAACATTGAGTTATAAAAGTATTTTCGAAAAGAAATTCGTTCAATATAAAAGTATTTATTATAAAGGTATTTATTATAAAACTATGCCCAATAAAGAAATTTTGTATTAATATTTGGAAATGAAATTTTATGGTTTGAATTTATTATTCGTGCCCGAAGCTATCCTTCTGAATCTACCTTATCTGCTTAGCTTTATTTATTCACCTATATTCTGTTTCCGAATCTACCTTCTTTTCCTTTTGAATATAATGTTTAAATATTGTTTATTTATATACTACATGGTTTAATAGAGAGAAAATTTATTAAGTATTAATTAAATAAAAACATATTTAAAGTAAATAATTATTGATTTATTAATAATATCTGAAAGGTATTTTAGATAAAGTTAATAAATTATGGATTATGGATTTAATGTTTCAATAACATATAAATGGAAATATTTCGATTTGCAAAGTTTATAAATGACTAATTATGGACATAATAAACGGGTTAACCAAATTATTGAATATTAATTAACTTAAAGTGAAATTTATATAGTTTTAAAAAAAATTATTGTCTATTCTTATCTTTCAATCTATTTTTCTTTCTGGTTGTTCTATTCTTCTATCTCCTTCCTTTTCGGGGACGAAAAGTTTTGAGTGGGGGAGAGTGTAACGACCCAAAATTTTAGTGATTTTTTTATTTAATTTAATTAAAAAATTTTGAAATTATAAACAAAAAAATTTGAAAATAAAAATTTATTATTTGGAATACGTTTATTCAAATATAGCAACTAGTAAATTTTCATCTAATAATATTGAAGTTTATTTTTTGTATTATTCTATTTCAATTTAAATCAGTTAATAATTGATGATAATAAAGTAATTTCCAAACCTGAAATATTTTTCTATAGAAAAATTCTAAATCAACTTCTGAGTGAGTCGTCAAATTTCGTCTCATCAAATTCGAACATTTTTAGCTCGTTCGGTCTTATTTTTTCTGCATTTTCCGCTAGCGGAAATGTGAATTTTTATAATCCAATCGTACCATTGATATCAGTATACCATTTTGATCATCTAGTCACGCTGATCCCTGTGGTATATTCATTTGTGCATTTTGATTCCGGTACATGGCGAAATCGACAAAACGATTTGCCGTATCAGTTCCGTATTTGGGCCTTTGGGGTTTCTGTGACCTTTCACTTATCTATGGCTTTTGATAACTACTGAATTCAATTCGTGGCTTTACATTTTCCCACTTGTTTGGTCATAGAGTTGTCTGTCCTTTCATCCTACCTCTTCTCCGCTCATTTTGAAAAATGAAAAAAATAAAAAAATAAAAGGTAAGCTTCGTTTTTTTTGTTCCTGAAGCATGCTCGTGCTCCTCTTACTTCTGCCCGAAGCAAACCCATCACCCACTCATGCTTGCCACAGGGCCTTCCCATCAAAAACATGAAGCAACGCGTCCAACCGACCCATGCACAGCCCGAGCCACCCCGCCATCCGGCTGTCGTTCCTACTTCCACCACCTTGCCAAACCCGCACGGATTCATCATCCCTCCCTCTGACCGAAGCCAGTACACCATAGTTCCGAGCCACCACCGTGGTGACCCATCAGCAAGCAGCCTATCGCCATCACCCTCCCTGCCTTAGCCGAGTCTCCCAAAACCGCACCTCCACGTGAATACGACTCAACTTCATTCACCCTCGGCCTTCCTTCGGACCCGCTCGTGCAATCCATGCGTGTGACAACCCACAGCTAGAGCCCATCTCTCCACCTTACACCTCACGCCACTTAGAGCGTACCCACCATTTCGGCCTCATTTTCGAATTCATCTTCCTGCGTGAGCACAACAGTTCATAAGGTGTATATATATTCGACTTACAAGTTAGTTATAAATCTATTTGATCGTGTTTTCTTTTTGAAAATAAATATTGTCGTTTCTAAGAAAAGAGTATATATTTGTTTGATATAACTGTATATATAATAATATGTGTTAGTTTTTCAAGCATACATCAGTTTGTTCTTTGGCATGTCTTATAATATATATTTTTTCTAGAACTTTATATATATTTTACAATGGTATGTATTAGTATATGTGTCATATAGGATTTCTGTCCGTGTACACGTCTATAAAGAAATATATAGTGAGAGGCTGTTGTTTTACATTATATATTAGATTTTTATGATGTGTATGCGTTTATTTTCTTTATTTATGTATATGTTTTAAAGATAAGTGATATTTTTGTAGTATCTTATATATACAGATTCGTTATATATCTTAGACAAGTTGTAATGATATAAGCTTTACAGTTTGCAGCAATTTATATATAATAATGTTAGTTATATTATATATAGTTATGTGTTGCAAATATAGTCGATTTTTATATATATTATGTTGTTATATAAATTATATTTTTTTTTTATAAGTTGTTGCACGTCGGTAATGTTGTATAAATTTTTAATGAGTTTTACATATGTTTATTTATATAATATGCCTTGTATAAAGATAATACACTGTTTATATAATAGTGATGTTTGATAAGGAAAAATATATATAAAGTTCTAACCAATTCAACCATATAATATAATATGCCAGTTATGTATGATATTTCTAAAAGTTTTATAAGGATGTCGGTGCACATATATAAGATAAGTAAGGTATATTATATGTTGTGTTTGTATCTTTAAAATCAAGTTATGGTATGCATTTAAATTTTGTTAGTATATAAATTGGTTTTGTAACAGTTTTAGCAAGTATATATGGATATTTTACATTTAAAAGTATTGATATTCATTATAGGTTATAGATATCTGATCAGGGAAGAAGATTCATGTATAGTAATATATGGAGATATATATATATATATAGATTTTAATATTTCATTTCTATTTAAGTTAATATATATTATAATAAATTGGTTATGATGATTTTTTGTAATAAATGTTGATATTTGGATTTTCTGTACGAATATATGTATATGTTGTTTTAAAATTGAGTTTAAAATTTTATATTAATTATTAGAGAAGATATATATGGATATTTATTTTTGTTTCAATTATATCAAGATGGTTCTGATTTGAATTCGTCTCTTCCTAGTTTTCAGCCTGTTTGTAAAACCCGTGTCCATCGTGCTTTGCTTCGTAATTTGTGCCTGGATTTCGTAACTCAGTCCACTGTCTATTCTCTCTAGCCTTGAAAGGTGAGAAATCACTCACGGTTAACGTTCTTATATTTATTAAATTTGATTTCAATTAAAACGACAATTGAAATATGCTGGTGATAATTATTTAATTATGGTTAGATATGTTTGTTATCCCGCTTTTGGCAAAGCCGTGATACCAAAAGATCGATCGAAAACAAAGGACAGTTCGTCTTAGAAATTAGTCATACTTTGCTTCACTATGGATATCGCTGAATTTTTTCCGGGTCCATATTGAGCTACAATTGATAGGACATGACGAGGATGAACATAGAAGCCAGCGTCTCAAATTTCAAGTTAATCCGAGTTCATACGTTCAAGTTATGATCGATTCAAATTGAAGGGAAAAGCCCAGATTTCGTATCCATCACTATGGATGATTTCGTATCCATCGCCAAACTCTGGTTCAAATCGATCACTTTCGTATCGATCAGTTCGAATCCATCGAAGTACCTCGGTTTGACTCGGTCTCATTCGAATCCATCGGCAGATCACCTACTTCGTATCGGTCAACCCCCATGCGTTCGTATCGATCAGGATTGGCCGTGTTCGAATCCATCGAGTTCGTATCGATGGACTTCGTACCCATCAGCAGATGAAGTGCTTCGTATCCATCAGCCAGTATCTGCTTCGCATCCATCAGATCAACATCCTTCGTATCCATCGAAGGGTTCATGTTTGCTTCAATTGACTTCGTATCCATGGAGAAGCTACAAGGCTCGTATGCATCAGAGAAAGGCTTGATCGTATCCATCAACCATCGGTTGCTCGACTCCATCAGTGAAGCCTTGTTCGAATCCATCAGTGAGGCGTCATTCGAATCCATCGAGCCAGCAAGCCTAAATGACGTGTTATCCATCGATGCGAACACGCCGAGATATATGGAGTCGACGCGGTCAACTCGAAGTGAAGACCGGATCGAGTCGAAGTTTGCGCTCCACGTCATCACAAAGGCTCGTGCCACCATCGATTCGAAGCCATCGGTTCGAAAAGATGGATTCGAACCAAACAGCCACTCAAAGAACCTTATTTCGTATCCATGATAACTCGAGATCTACTGATCCAAATGCCATGAAATTTTCACAGGAGCTTGCATGCGTGGTGAAGAATGTCTCCACCAAATTTCAGCCCAATTGGACATCATCTTGATCGATACGAAATGACTTCGTATCGATCACAGATCGACTTGAAACATTCTGAGATTGGTCGCATGGGCCCACTCACGTGCCAGAAAAAGTCTCCTGAGATTTGAGCGCGATCTCAGCCTCCTACGCCTATAAATAGAGCCCCAGAGCCAACAGAAAAAGGATCTTTCGACTCTCAAGCGTCCATACTTTGCCAGATTGAGATCTCCATCATCCTGCATCATATTCTTGCTGTAGTATCCGAATTTCCAGTTGTAACTTGCTGTTGATTGCTGTAACAACTTGTAATCATTGAAAGAGAATTAATAAAACTGCAAAAAACTTCACAGTGGACGTAGGCAACACGTCGAACGACTATAAATTGCTTGTCTACGCATTTACATTACTGTTGATTAGAGTTCTTGTTAGATAATACTCGTTTTCAATTTACATTCTTCATTATTATCTCTTCAACGACTTTCGAAGAGTGTTGTGACCAATTTTGGCGCAAACACTTTGGTGCTTCCACTGAGAAAACCCAGATTTTCTCCTGCTCTTTGGATTTGTCATCGATACCGGGTTGAATAAATCTAAGAGAAAGATCCAGATCACAACTCCAAGTTCCTTCCCTTCTATTCAGATTTGCATAAAGTCTAGGAAAGGAATTCAACCTTCAAGATGGTTAGCACAAGGACCACCTCTAACGCTATCAATCAAGAAGAACATGATAGACAGAATCCTGCGCCACTACCTCCATATAATCAAGATTCTACTGGACACTCCGAACCATCAGATCCGGTTACCCGACAAGAGTTGCAGTTTCTACTCTAAGAGCTGACCCGGAGTCGGCAACAACTAGCGGAACAGCTATGCGCTAACGCTGAGCTGATCAACCAGCTGGATCGCCAGAAGCGAAAGAGATCCAAGAGAGACCATGCTTCTCGCTCCTCCAGCGAAAGTTCTTCATCTTCTGATTATCATAATCGGTCTCCACGACCCTGGCTAGATGGGGGCCACATGCCAACCGCTGGAGATCAACCGGCAATGACCGTTGGACAACTGAGAGTTGGTCCATCAGCCAGTTTCCAAGCTGGACCCTCCTCCCGAGGAGGTGTCGTTCCTCACCACACCGCAGAATACCGCGCCACGAATGCCGCAGATGAACCAATGGTTGATGCCCCAAGTCAGTCAAATCCGGATAGTTGCCAGCCTGGGCGTACCCCTGAACCGTACGTCCTAGAGGACTACGAGCCAAGAAGGCAAGATTTGGACCGCCAACAGCATCCGGTCCAACTCCAGGATGTGGGATTCAATCACATTCCGGCACAAGCCGCACATAACATACAAATGCCGGATCTTCCGACCATGATACGTCAGATGATCTGTGAGAGCCAGGGTCTCACCAATGACGATTGGGGAATTTCCCGAAGTCACACTCCTTTTACGGACGATATTCTTACTGCTGAACCCCCACGGCGATTCAGGATGCCAACTCTACCCATGTACGGGGAAACTCCGACCCCAACCAACATATTCTGAAATATGAGTGGTCGATGACCGCTGCCAGAGCTGACGATGCAGTAAATTGTCGTAGTTTTCCCATGTCCTTGGGGGGCATCGCTGCCATGTGGTTCACTCGACTGCCACCTCGATCCATCTCTTCATTCGACCAGTTGGCCACAAAATTTGTTGAACAATTCCGCATGCACGTCGCAAGGCCAAAGGATGTCAACACTCTGTCTAGCGTCACTCAAGCTCCTGGAGAGACGCTCAGACACTACTTAGAGAGATTCCATACTGCATGTGCGAAGATTAGCAATCGAATGATAAATCCATCCTTATGGCATTGACTAAGGGGATTGACTCCGATTTTGAGTTTGGCAACTGGTTGGTTGGAAAACCACCTGCATCATTGGACCGTTTCCACGCCAAGATGGCTCAATTCCTGAGAAGAGAAGATGCAAAACAGTCTAGGAAGCAAACTGATGCAGGACCAAGCACGGAAGGAATCCAAAGCAATGTCGCAATCAAACAGTCCGGTGAGAGCTCCGGAAAAGTTCAGTTGAACGTTAAAAACAAACAAGCTCGGCGGAGAGAGAGCGTGAATCAAACTAGAAAACGAGATCAAAATCGTGGTCCACAGCGCAAGAATCCTATGTTTGACAGTTATACTCCTTTGAATACATCACTGGAGAATCTGTATTTACAAACCTGTAATACAATTCAGTATCAAAAACCTGCACCAAAACCGTTGTCAGAGAGGCAAATCCAGACGGGAAAATTTTGCAGGTTCCATTAAAGCTACAGGAACAATACGAACGAGTGTCGCCACGTATAAGATCTCGTTGAAAAATTGATCAGAGAAAGGAAGCTGGAACAGTTTGGGTGGGCACCATAACCTGGAGAAGCGGGCCCATCAAATCAAAACAATGATCCCGATCGACCGAGACAGGAGGACTCCACTTGTCCCCACGGAAGATTGGTGATAAACACCATCACTGGCGGACCAACTTTTTCAGGAGCCTGGAACGACGAAGATCTTCGTCACTGTTACACATGACAGGGTCATTCAATCTATGAATACTTTGCAATTTCCTTTACATTCTGAAATTTGAATTTGTAATAAGGCACTGACTTTGCCATGTTTTTCCATTCTAATAATAAATTGCTATCTCTTCAAGCTAGAGCTGTGATTCACTGAATGCAACATTCAACAATCACGACACACGAAGAGCTAAGTTCCATCGAACAGTGGAATTTATTCAAATAGCGAGTGACTGTGATACGACCGGCCACTCACTAAGTGAAACTTCAGCCCGGGGGCAAGCCATCACATCAAAGGCTGAACTGGACCGACACACGACAGTCCTACAACTAACTCCAAATTCTCAGAGTGCGAATTGGAGTATAAACATCAAATAAATCGTTCCCAGAGTGTGAACGGACTCCACATTCCCAGAGTGCGAATTGGAGTATAAACATCAAATAAATCGTTCCCAAAGTGCGAACGGACTCCAAATTCCCAGAGTGCGAATTGGAGTATAAACATGAAATAAATCGTTCCCAGAGTGTGAACGGACTCCAAATTCCTAGAGTGTGAATTGGAGTATAAACATCAATTCCAGGTGTCCGGAGTGCGAACCGACACATCAATGCCAACTCCAACTTCTCAGAGCGTGAAGTGGGGTATAAACATCAATTCCAGGTTCCCGGAGTGCAAACCGTATCACAAACATCGATAACTCTCAAATTCCCAAAGTGCGAACCAGATTATTGATCACAAATTATCCTAAGTCCCCAGAGCGTGGACATATGCTTAAGATTTGCAATAAGTGCGATCGACTACTGAAATAAAAATGTTGTTCCCCGAGACTGAGGGGCAAAAAGCTAAGTGTTAAATCATTAACCAAAGTAAAACAATGTCCGAAGTTCAACTCATTCATCAATCACAACATGTGACCAAGATTTTCAGACTTGGCAAATAAAACGAACTCTACTTGACGGTAAAAACACTACAAGTACACCGGACTGAAAGCCAAACACTGCAAATACTTAAGCACAAAAGAAATGAGAATTAAAACAAAGAAATTGAATTTTATTTCAACTGACTGTATGTGAAGATTCACGTACAAGTTCTTCCAAAAAATTCCTACTACCAGGGGGCCAAGCCTGCATCTATACATAGCCTATGAAAGGAAAATAAAAGTGACTTCCTAGCTTCCAAAAACGCACTGGAGGGGATCGTCTACTTCTTCTTCTTCGGTTTCCTTTTCAACGCGGAACCACTGGAACCACTAGCAGTCTTCCGCTTCGACCCCGTACCCTTTGGCGGATCTTGTTCTGGCGAAGGCATGATATCGATATACTCCTCTGAACTTGAACTTAAAGGAATATTCTCTTCTGGAGGAGTCGGAGGAGTCAGGTCTACCACCGGGGGCGGAACGGGCGTGCTGGTTCCGACAAGCGTGTCCCCAGAAGATATCACCGTAGGAGGAGTGGGCCCGACCGCCGTCGTAATACTTTCAGAATTACCACCGTGTGTTGCCGCTTCCATCTCTGCATCGATTTAAGCAAGTATCTTAGCCTCACGAGCAGCACGAGATTCACGATAGGTAGCGGTGGACTGTGACGATGCAATAGAAACAGGTGGGAATGCACCGAGAACAAATTGCATGTCAGCAAAAGGGTCACTGTGTTAGCCCAAGAGTTCATTCATCATCTGTTCGTCGAAAGTAAACGAACCCCCCTGTGCCGTCTCTGTCGGCGCGGCCGTAGTCATGATAAACGCCTCAGTGGGGATGACCTTTTGCACTTGATGCAACTCTTGACTTGCAGGAGGCACTGTCGGCGCAACTTTGTTCACTGGATAAGAAAGAAAAGAAGTTGTCAGAACACGCTTCAATACAAATACGTCAGTTCAGACACGCAGTAGATTTGTGCAGAGTACCTTCGTCAATTTGACTCGTGGATGACTGAACAGCTTCAGAAGAATGCTCCCTTATGGGAGATAAGCGTGGCTGCTCAGGGTCATAGCCTGGGACAAGTTGCGGCTCAGTCGCTGGTGTCGACTCCGATCCAGATGAAGTAATCATCTCTGAACTTGTAGATGGATGCGTAACGCCAGACCCCTCGCCAACTTCCAAGTGTTGGGTACCCAGCCTCTCTTTAGCATGAGAGATCGTGAAATCGTGGAGAACCTTCTTCTCATCATTAGTCAGTATACGGTTCTCCAACTCGAACTCATCAAAAACTTCGCCTGGATGTGATGCTTTCTCTTCTTCGACTAATAAATTCCAGGCGTTGAACAAATATGTCGGATAATCGTCGAGCCATGTCAAATTTATGTGCCTCGGCACATTAGCATTACAAGGAATGAGAAGTTCTTCTATCTCTGTCTCTAGCTTAGTCTCTGCTTGACGAACTTTCTCATCGACTTCGGCTTCTGTCTCGCGGACCTTCTCCAAGGCCGCATCTCTTTCTCTCCGAAATTCCACCGCCTGATCACACGCTTCCTGTGCAAAAACGTTAGCGATGTCCCTCTCCCTCATAATCTCTGCAACTTTGGCCTTGAGCTCGTTTAGCTCTTTCAAGGCCGCATCCCACTCGGCAGTTACGATGGTGTTTCGGTGGCCCATGTCCTCCACCTTAGCGTAATGCTCACTCTTCATCCTATCCATCGTTGCCTGAGCTTCATCCGCTTTTCTGAGAGCTTCAATCTCTGACTTTCGAGAGGACTCGGCCTCACTACCGAGCGCCTGAATAATGCGGTCCTTTTAACCAAGTTCTTTCTCCAACTTCTCAATCGTAGCCGCTCGATCAAAGGCTACCTTTGACGCTTTCTTAGCGGTCTTCGACCATTCTTGAAACTGAAAGAATACGTCTCAGAGATAGTCGTGCATCATAGGTGCAACTGTCGACGGTATCCTTTTTAGATGCGGGGGAAAAACAAACCGTCAAAGCAAATTTCAAGAAATTCTTTCCTAAGTTGAGCAAGCCTAACCGCTCCTTCCCCCGAAGGCTCCGTCAATGTCTGCTCTGATGACGGGGAGGCCGCGATCTCCTTTCTGCGGTGAGTATCAGACCTCGATGGTTGGGAAGACGGCTTGGGCCGTGAAGTTTCTGGAGGCCTCGAAACATGAACCGGAGGCGGTGCAGGAGCTCTAGGAGGTGGCGTGCTAGATCGAGACCGACGCCTATAATCTTTGTCTCTGTCAGAGCGCTCATGACTCGAGCGCCCATAGTCATAGTCTCTATCTCCTTCCCTCCTGTGTGATTCATAATATGAAGAAAACTGGCGTTTCTTACGAAGGCTACCAAGCATCGAACCTTTACCAGACATAGTATCTGCGAAGCAAAAACATAAAACAAAATTAGTAAACTCTCACAGTGAACGTATTACACTTAGAAATCATGTAGTGCCATGAAGTGTGAATGTGGGTGCAACCCCTCGACCAACCAGATGTGTCAACCGCACTATTGGGCAGAGACTCGCTCAGAACTAAGGCTTCTGAAAGTTCGTCCAATCCGACGTCATGCTGCAAGGACACATCGTCCGGAATTGGAATATCGGCGAGCCCTTCATAAAGATTCTCAGTTCTTGGGGGAGACATCTCTGGAATTCCAATTCTGGAGGCGGGTCGAGCCGTGACAACCGATTTCCATCTCCCCTCTTTATATGGCTTAACAACGGCCGCCTTTCCTTTTCTTTGCTCTTCGATATCTTGGGCTACATCCGCAGTTCTCCCAATGTTTCTTCATCGGTATGAGTTCTCTCGGAGCCAGCCTCCTCAATTATGACAACTTTAGGCTTTCTTCGTTTAACTCATTCTTTCGAGGCAGTTTTCAAGACACCGTCAAGCACTATGCTTTGTCTTTGTTCAATCAACCCAAGGATTCTGAGATTCCTGTCTGTCAATAGCAACTCAATATTCCTCTCCTCACTTGGGATTTCTTGAAAAACCTGAACTATCTCCTTGAAACGCTCACCTTCGGGTCGCTGAATTACGGCTGAAAAGGAAAAGAGATGTGAGTTCGACTTCAAATACATCGGTTTTATCAACTACTCGAAAAAATAGCAATACTCACATCTAAATAGCCATCGCCGAGCAAACCCTGGGGGGCATCTGACATAAAACCACTCCGTCCTGAAGTAGCTCAATCTAGTCCAAGCCCCCGCGATCACTTGGCAATTTCTTACCGCCTTTAGGAATGTGAAAGATGGACCATTGGCCCGACTCTTGAAGTTAAACAAGTATCTGATCTCAATCGGGAGTGACGGTCGATAGAGATACTCCATAAATGCAATGAACAAGCTATTGAGTGACGCATATCCGTTCGGATGCAGCTGAGATGGGGCGATCGTCAAAAACGAAAATACTTCTCTTATGTACTGGTTAAACGGAGGGAGTGTCCCAGCTGCGCACGCGTGGCGATTGAATGCGGTATATCCCTCCGGTGGATTGTGTGGTCTATCATTTGGCCCCGGCAGTAGCACGTCATCCATCGACAAACCATGCCTTAAACATATTCTTCGTAGAATGTCTTCCAAAATATTGGATGGAACAGAGTCTGATGGGTTATTAATGAAGGATGCGTCAGGTAACTCATCCGGAGCTAGACTGATAACTTCAATCTCAATCTCTGGTACTTCAAGCACGGGAGGGACTGAACTCTGAGTTTCTTGCGGTTGCGAACTTGAAGTTTCCATAACTAGCTAACTCAAGAGAAATCATCATTAGATGCTAAAAAGACTGTGCATTCCCCGGTGTAAAGTGCATGAATGTGTCGTGCAGTGTTGTAGATTACTTGAGCAAATTCTATAGAATAAACTGGAATGTATGAACGACAAAACTCTGAAGATCAAACCGGAAATGACCGTCATCGCCGACCGTCACAACCGTGCCATCCAGACGTAAGCGATCGATCCAAGTTGAAGTTCATTATATTTTTGTTAAGTTATAGTTCCATCGGCGAGCTTCGGTAGGTAGTCCATTATGCACTTCTACGGTCAAGTTCAGTCATGCAAGGCAGAAGCTCGTCGGAGTCAAGTATTCTAATGTGCAAAAGTTCTCTAAATTCGTCTACTTTCAACTTGGAATCGGTCGCTGCAGTTCAAATTCGTATCGAGTCAAAGACATATCATCAACCATGATCGAATCGATACGTTTCGTATCGATCATATTCGAATCGATGCATTTCGTATCGATCAACTTCGACTCGATACGTTTCGTATCGATCAGGTTCGACTCGATATGTTTCGTGTCGATCCATTTCGAAACGATGCGTTTCGTATCGACCAAGGGCACACCATTTCGCATCGATCTGAGAACATTGGCTTTGCATCAATCGCCGCTCTCATATTCTTATCGATACGAAATCGCATAATCTCCTTCGATTCGAAAACTCCACAACTCCTTCTTCTCCAAAGAGGCCTTAACTCCATGGCTGTGCTCCATCCCCAATCATGCTCTCACGCCCGGATCTTAAATTCACCGAAATCGATCATAAAAGCAAGAAGGATGGATTGAGATTTCAAGTTTCATCGTTCTAATCATGATTCTGTCCATAAATTACCTGAGTTTAATGTTTAAGTTTGAAGAATTGAAGGACTGAATCGATTTGAAGGCTAAACGGTTCTTTCTCTTGACCTCTCTATCGATACGAAGTAAAAGGCAACGGTAAAAGTAAAAAGTGAAAAAATGGCCAAGTGCAAAGTATTTATATAAGGCCATAGAAGCACCGAGTCGATTCGCCTCCCAGTCAAAACAAGAATCGGTTCGAAAGCTCCGTTCGAATCCATATGCCTGAGGCCTTATCGATGCGAAATTACCCTCATACTTCATCGATACGAAGTACACAACTAAGGCAGTGCTGAAGACATTGAATCCCATCGATGCGAAACGGACAGTGAGCACATCGACTCGAAGCCCTCGTTCACATCAATAAGTTCGCAACTCCATCCACTGCATATCGATACGAACAACGATTTCATATCCATCAAAACCTATCGATACGAACAGATATTTCATATCCATCATTTCTCTTCGATACGAACAGATGTTTCGTATCCATCCAAACTCATCGATATGAACGGATGTTTCGTATCCGTCCTAGCTCACTGATACGAACTATCATTTCGTATCCATCATTTCCTATCGATACGAACAGATGTTTCGTATCCATCCAGGCTCATCGATACGAACTATCATTTCGTATCCCTCATTTCGACTCGCATCGATATGAAAAACTACTTTTCAACCTTTTACATCGATTCAAGAGAAGATCGATATAAGATGATAGTAAAAAACAACCATCAAGCGTTGTTTCAATTCAAATTTCCAAATCGGTTCAGGAGAGAATCGATACGAAATTCAATAACAAACAAAACTTACAACGACTCGTGAACACACAACGTTAACGAGAGTCAAACTAACATGTGTGCATATATGTCGGACTAATATTCGATTTTAAACATTCACAGGGATCGAATACTCATCTTGTTACGATTACAACAACCAACAGCTAAGCACTATTATACAGCAATCAATCATATCAACGCAAGGTTACAGCAATACAGAGTACAACTTTCAATGAAAGAGAGCAATGATTGTTCAGAGAGAATTTGCAGCTTTTCAAAGCACATTATGTTTCCACAAGACGTACTTTGGGGGGGGCAAATGTTATCCCGCTTTTTGGCAAAGCCGTGATACCAAAAGATCGACCGAAAACAAAGGACAGTTCGTCTCAGAGATTGGTCATACTTTGCTTCACTATGGATATCGCTGAATTTTGTCCGAGTCCAGATTGAGCTACAATTGATAGGACATGACTAGAGTGATCATAGAACCAGCATCTCAAATTTCAAGTCAATCCGAGTTCATACGTTCAAGTTATGATTGATTCAAATTGAAGGGAAAAGCCCAGATTTCGTATCCATCACTATGGATGATTTCGTATCCATCACTGAACTATGGTTCGAATCGATCACTTACGTATCGATCGGTTCGAATCCAACGAAGTACCTCGGTTCGACTCGGTCTCATTCAAATCCATCGGCAGATCACCTATTTCGTATCGGTCAACCCCCATGCGTTCGTATCGATCAGGATTGGCTGTGTTCGAATCCATCGAGTTCGTATCGATGGACTTCGTACCCATCAGCAGATGAAGTGCTTCGTATCCATCAGCCAGTATCTGCTTCATATCCATCAGATCACTATCCTTCGTATCCATCGAAGGGTTCAAGTTCGCTTCAATTGACTTCGTATCCATGGAGAAGCTACAAGGCTAGTATCCATCAGAGAAAGGCTTGATCGTATCCATCAACCATCGGTTGTTCGACTCCATCGGTGAAGCCTTGTTCGAATCCATCGGTGAGGCATAATTTGAATCCATCGAGCCAGCAAGTCTAAATGACGTGTCATCCATCGATGCGAACGCGCCGAGATATATGGAGTCGACGCGGTCAACTCGGAGTGAAGACCGAATCGAGTCGAAGTTTGCACTCCACGTCATCACAAAGGCGCGTGCCACCATCGATTCGAAGCCATCGGTTCGAAAAGATGGATTCGAACCAAATAGCCACTCGAAGAACCTCATTTCGTATCCACGATAACTCGAGATCTACTGATCCAAATGCCATGAAATTTTCACAGGACCTTGCATGCATGATGAAGAATGTCTCCACCAAATTTCAGCCCAATTGGACATCATCTTGATCGATACGAAATGACTTCGTATCGATCATAGATCGACTTGAAACTTTCTGAGATTGGTCGCGTGGGCCTACTCATGTGCCAGAAAAACTCTCCCGAGATTTGAGCGCGATCTCAGCCTCCTACGCCTATAAATAGTGCCCCAGAGCCAATAGAAAAAGGATCTTTCGACTCTCAAGCGTCCAGACTCTGCCGGATTGAGATCTTCATCATCCTACATTATATTCTTGTTGTAGTATTCGAATTTCCAGTTGTAACTTGCTGTTGATTGCTGTAACAACTTGTAATCATTGAAAGAGAATCAATAAAACTGCAAAAAACTTCACAGTGGACGTAGGCAACACGCTGAACCACTATAAATTGCTTGTCTACGCATTTACATTACTGTTGATTGAAGTTCTTGTTAGATAATACTCGTTTTCAATTTACATTCTTCATTATTATCTCTTCAACGACTTCCGAAGAGTGTTGTGATCAATTTTGGCGTAAACAATATTTTTATCTGTAACTGTTCACCTATGGGATATGACACCATATCATATTATTTATATTATACTATTATTGATGATATATGCCTGTTATATTATTGTATTATCTGTTATCACTTTGCAAGTTCCATGTAGTTTAGAAATCATTATGGGTTGAAATGATACATACCGGAACGGACTTTAGAATAGGAGAAAGTCGTTATGGTTTGAAATGATAAACCCAAGCGATTTTCATTGAAATTGAATTTGGGATTGCGGGTCGAAATGATATCTACCCGTATATATATTCGCGGATTGAAATGATAAATATCCGTATCACTTGACCATAGGATAGAAATTATATACCGACACCGTTGGTCTATGTATAAATGTTTTGAAAATAATTTCTATGATTTTGAAAAGAAATACATGGTTTTAAATAAATATTGGTTCTTAAAATATTATATATATATATGGAAATTTTATATAAAGATTTAATAATAAGATTATTGGGATTGATTTAATACATAAAATATGTTTAAGTATTCATTTAAATTTATATATCGAAATAGACTGTTGTAATAATTTGAATAAGTTAAGGTTGAGAAGATAAAGTTGAATTAATTGAAATTGTATTCAATTAGGAATTCTACTAAATTTAAATCGATTTGAACTATTGAATTTGTAGTTTAAAATTTGGTCTTATTACTTGATTTCTGATTTAAAGTGATTAAATGGATATTTCAAGTTTAAATAAATCGAAAGGAATTTTTAGTTTAAGGGTAAATCAAGGTTATTTAAATAATACTAAATTTATTAAGTGAATATTTCAAGACTAAATAATAATGAGGTTAAATCGGGATCTATATGAAAATGTTAAATTGAACATTGAAATATCGATTATTAAAGATTTGAAATGTATTGGAATTTAAATGGTTTATTTGTGATTCAGAATCTGTATTTGAAATCAATATGATCGAATTTGTTACTAGAAACTGAATCGAATAAAAATTGATAAGGTGAGTATGAATTTGATTTGAATGGGAAGGTTGAGTGATTTGAAGCAATTTGTGAAATTGTGGAAGTGTGTGTGTGTGTGTGTGTGTGTGTGTGTGTGTGTGTGTGTATTTAAAATGATATTTGGGGTTTTGAAGTATAAATTAATTTAAATGACCATGGTGTTATAGTGTATATTTCTATATTGTAGATAGTCCCTCGGATCCTTAGAGGATGGTTATCCCAAACATCCCCTAAGTAACTTGTATTTCAGTTGATATTTCACTTGAGTTGGATTTATTGACATAAGAATGTTAATCCTGAATCGAGTGTTTTGTGTTTTGCTTTACGCTCGGGTCAGACTTAGTAATTCAGCATTTGAGAGTCACTTTTGGAATTTGGAGCTTCGCATGGAGATCTAACTATTGATTCAGCTTCCAGTTCCAGTTGATTCGTTCACAGAAGTCATCAATTTGGATGGGAGACTTCACTGTATTTGAGATATAATGTTGTAATTTATTTCAAACTTTGTTGTTTATATAGTAGCTTCATGAACTATTATTTATCTATTTCGCTGTGTTATTATTATATTACTCTGTGTCTGTGATTCTGTGATTTATTTATTTACTGTATATACTGAGCTTTGCCAAATTTAATTTAAAAATATGGTATTTTGAGTAATTCAAATCCGACTTGTGTGGATGAGAATGGCTGAAAATATCAGGTCGTTACAATAATCATACTAGCATATCTAACAAGCAACTATCTATATAAATCTAATATAGACATACCCTCAAAGTAGATCGGGATAAGTATCTCTAATCCCATCCTCTGTCTCCCAAGTATGTCCTTCTCGTCGTCGCTCCACTGAACTTTCACTAACCTGACTGTCTTGTGCCTTAGTCTTTTCTCATCTCTAGCTACAACCTGAAATGGTTGTCTAACAAAAGTCAAATTAGGCTGTACTATTAGTCTTCCAACTCTCTTGGAGGAATAGTAGTCTCTGGATCATGCACATACTTGCGAACATGAGAGACATGAAATACGTTATGGACACCTGCCATACTGCTTGACAACTCTACTCTATATGCGAGCATTCCAATCCTCTCTATAATCTAGAATGGACCAATATATCTCGAGGCTAATTTCCTTGACCTTCCAAATCACACCACACCCTTCAAAGGTAATACCTTAATGAAAATTTTATCTCCAACTGAGAGTTCTAGGTCTTTACGCCTCTTATGTATGTAACTCTTCTCTCCAGACCGAGCTTCTTTCATCCTTTCTCGGATTAACTTAATCTTTTCATACGCCTCTCTAACCAAGTCTAGACTTAAGAATAATCTGTCTCCAGTCTCCAACCAACATGCTGGTGATTTGCATGGTCTTTAATACAAAGCTTCGAGCGGCGTCATTCCTATACTAGTCTGATAACTATTATTGTAAGAAAACTCAATCAAATATAGGTGATCTTCCCAAGATCCACCAAAGTCCAACACACAAGCTCTCAATAGATCCTCGGGTATCTTCTTGATTCTCTCCGTCTACACATCTGTCTGAGGATGATATGCAGTACTCATATTAAGCTTGGTACCCATCACTTCTTGTAGACTCTTCCAAAATTCAATAAGAACAATGCGTCTCTGTCATTGACTCTACCACTAGGAACCCATGTAGTCTAACTATGTTCTTTAAGAACAACTCAGCTAAAATGGGTGTCGTCCTGGTTGACTTAACTGGAATAAAATGGGCACTCTTGGTCAATCAGTCCATTATAACCCATATACTTTCATTACCCATATTTGTCCTCGGCAACCCGTCTATAAAATCCATGTATATCGAATCCCATTTCCAAACTGGAATCTCTAAAGGCTGAAGCAATCCACTCGATTTCTGATATTCAGCTTTCACTGGTTGATAGTTTGCAAACTACCTAATCCACAAGCTAATATCCCACTACATGCCTCCTAATAGAAGCTCCTCTTCATATCCTAATACATCTTGGTTTCTCCGGGATGAATCGTAAACTTGGATCGATGACACACTCAAAGAACATCCTTCCTTAAGCCCTCCACATTCAAAACACACAACCATTCTTTTTTTCTCAACCATCCACTTTGGTCGAGACTAAAGTCGTTTAGATCATCGATCTAATTTCCAATCTCAAAGCTTCTGATCCTCTCAGCCAACACTGGATCCTCCTTCTGCTTAGAAGCCATTCTCAATCAATACTGGTCAAATTTCTAAACGAGACAACCTGGCGGAACTCTAACTAAATCTAGTAGTCGGTCTTCACTGCACATCATAACTGACTAAAGCTTCTAAATATTTCCACTCTGCCAACTTGGTTAACACCACATTCTAGTGTTTTCTACTAATAGCATCTGCTACCTTATTACCTTTTCCTGGTGTGTACTCTATTCCAAAGTCATAAGCAACCAAAAACTACAGCCATCTCTGCTACCTCATATTCAACTTCTTCTGGGAGTATAAACACCGTAAAGACTTATGATCGGTATAAAGC
This sequence comes from Allium cepa, assembly GCA_030765085.1. Classification (NCBI taxonomy): domain Eukaryota; kingdom Viridiplantae; phylum Streptophyta; class Magnoliopsida; order Asparagales; family Amaryllidaceae; genus Allium; species Allium cepa. Next base: position 662,160,825 of record CM060934.1, on the reverse strand, counting down.
TCAAACCTCTCCTTTAAGAGATAATGTCTCCAAATTTTCAGTGCAAAGATCGCAACGCCAGCTCCAAATCATGAGTAGATATCTAACTTCATGTGGTCTAAACTGCTAGAAGCATAGGCAATAACTTTACCATTCTGCATCAATACTGCTCCCAATCCAGTTCTACGTGCATTCGTATATACCATAAACCCTTGGTTTCTGTCTGGAACTACTAACACGAGTGAATTGGTCAACAAATGCTTTAATTTAAGGAATGCTACCTCACATTTATCGGACCAAACAAATTTCACCTCCTTTCTGGTTAGCTAAGTTAACGGTGCTGTCATCCACGAAAAATCCTTAATGAATCTCTAGTAGTAGCTAGCAAGTCCAAGAAAACTCCTGATCTCAGTCACCGTCTCTGGCCTCTTCCAATCACTCATGGCTTCGATCTTATCTGGATAGACTGACAATCCTTTCTTTGATACCATGTGACCAAGAAATTTACCTCTTTCTTCCAGAAATGACACTTGGTAAACTTCACATTTAGTGGATTTTGCCTTAGCGTCTCAAGTATCAATCTAAGATGCACTGCATGCTCTCTCTCATCCTTAGAGTAGACTAGTATGTCATCTATAAACACCAGTACAAACCTATTTAAACACTCTTGGAAAACTTGGTTCATCAAATCCATGAAGAAAGCAAGTGCATTCATCAATCCAAATGGCATCACCAACCATTCATATGAATTATACCTGGTTCGAAATGCTGTCAAAGGAATACTATGCTCCACCACTCTTAATTGATGGAAACATGTCGCCAAATCTAACTGGAAAAAAACTCTAGTTGCAATCAACTGATCGAATAGTTCATCTATTCTTTGCAAAGGATATTTGTTCTTAATCGTCCTTTCGTTCAACTTACGATAGTCGATACATATCCTCAATGACCCATTTGGTTTCTTCACGAACACTATGGTCGCTCCCCAAGGCGAACTGCTTGGTCTAATAAAATTCCTTCCCTCAAAATCCACTAGATGCACCTTCAATTCCTTCATCTCAGTGGGTTTCATTATGCTAGGTGGACTACTACAGGTTCATCTCCTGGCACAAGATGTATTCTAAACTCAACAGCTCTTTTCGGTTGTAGTCCAGTGACTAGCTCAAAGACATTTGCAAAGTCTCTTGCTACCCGAACCTGACTTAACTCATTTCTTACCTCCATAGCATTAAGTAAAACAATAACACTCCGGTCAGTATTCTCTACTGAGAATATCATTCGTTTATGACTATCAAGGTATTTCAGTGATATTTCCCTATCATGGAAAAATTTTCTAGCCTTATACCAACCCAACCAATCCATACCCAAAGTGATTCCGAAATCTACGAAATCAATAACATGTAAGCTGCATGCAAACTTATGACCTAATAAGTCAAGCTCTAACTGGTCACATCTCAAACCTAGAGTTGCATACCCTCCTATTCAATTAGCAACCCTTAAGAAAGTAACAAGGTAGGTGGGTTCTAAGCATAACTTATCAATTAAACAAGAGATATAAATGAACGTGATCACCGGTATCAAGAAGTACTCTAACTGGAATACACTGAATCAAACTTCTGCTCAAATCTCATTTTAAAATTAGCCCAAGTTAGCTACTGTTCCAGAACTCTGACAGTGACACTATTCTACCAATGTAGTACTAACCCCTACAACTGTCTAGAGGTCGGCATTCTCCTTTGCCCATCATTCAGGCCCAAATCAGTAAATATACGCTCATATTGCAATAGCCAATTTTGAACCTCTATGGCACACTCTATTCCCATGAATTTCTACCCATCCAAACTAATGTAATCTCTACTCAGCAAGGAATAATTATTCCCAACTGGAGCGATAGGATTAGCTCCTCCTACATTTCCAGTAACACCAGCAGCAGCTCCAGCTTGCATCAAACCAACAAAGAACTGATACATCGCCCGTCATATCTACTGGTGGATTTCCAGCACCCTCATTGACATTAGCAATGTGATTACTAGCATTAGTCGGTCGATTTTCGGGTTTCTCCTTGTAGTGGGTTAAGCATTTCCATTAGTTATGTTGCTTCCTCCACCAAGATTTCCTCTTCCGTTTCCTGCTTCCATATCTCCTTTCTCGTAAATATGCACATGAGCCTTAGTAAGATACGGAAGAACGATCTAAGAGAGCTGGGAATACTCGCTTATCTATGTAACTATATATATCAAATACAAGTACGTTACAATAGCGTTAACCCAGTCCCCCATCTTATTATCTAATTTATTGGATTATGTTTGGAAAATCTTTTAGGTTTTAAGTTTCTTTTAAAGTTTTATAAACCTATGCTCGGATACCAACTTGTAACATCCCCCTACTTGGAGGCCCAAAACTAACAGCTATGGATGCTGCAGTCATCCATAGTTATTAATCCTCGACGACCAAATACGGAGGTGTTAGATTCATTGATACACAGAAACATATGAATATGGAAAAAATTAAAAATAACAAACAAAGTCCACATTCCATTTCAAAATATTTCAAATTCATTACATAATCCCAGTACGTAGACCACGTTCAGATAACATATAATTGGCACAAAATATGCCAAGTGTGACATATGAAGACGCCCCCTTGGATGAACAGAGTGTATAATAAGGCACTAAAACAATATTCCTTTACAATTAAACACACAGTGGAAATAAAAGAACTCTAATAGCAAGCTTGCCTCCTGCATGTCCTCAGAAGCTTTATTCGTTTAAAGAACATCTGGAAACCTTAACTCTCAACCTACTCAAAATCAATTGAGTACCCGAGTGTTTAAGGGGAAAACAAAAACTTCGAGTCAGACATAAAGCCTGGTATGAATAATAATTTACCATCTCAAACTATTTAGATGTCTAGTGAGACTATGTCGCTTAGAGAACGGTTTTTCCCCTCATTAGTATCATAAAACATTTATAAACCAAATATTATGATCCTGCATCCATAATTGTTAAAGCATAATATTTCAAAACATTATGATGATTTGTAAAAAAAATAAATCAAATCTGGATTACCCACACTATGTATTCTGACTATCTGTCTCCATTATAGTTTTAATTGTCACTACTAACCTGTCAATTGTTTATGGACTATCTATCTGATTTCATAGTTTTCAGGGGATCACTAAGAACCTATTGGTAACTTCAATATCTTTTCCCTCATCCTATTTTTCATGGGCTGACTAGGAACATATTAACTATTTGTCAGTATCTTAATCCGGGTATACTTTTCATGGGCTAACCTATTAACCCCTACCAATATCAAACATAGTGGGCTGACTATGAACCTATTGGCCCCTTCCAATACCTTAAATTAATATTTTAACCATTCTTAAGTTATACTCATTACTGTATCAACCTAACTAGTTACTCTTCCCTTCCCTAAAATCTAATTTCAGGTTAATAACAATGTGAATAAGTATGTGAAGAAGTATACAGCATACAATACCAACACATATGTTTATTATCTTATATATACGCATCCTAGTTAAACCCTTTGACTTTTATAATCAATGAAAATTTTCATTTTAAAACCCTTTGTTTATTTATACCATGGTTATTCCTTTAAATTTGAGATTGGGCTCATGTTTTGAAATATTAAAAGCATTTGTTTCGAAACCTCTGGATGACTTCCGTCGAAAGCAAAAACTTCTTTTTCAAAACATAATAAACGTACCTTTCGAATCCCTTCTTAAGTATTCTCTTTTAAAACTAATTATACCTATTGCGGTTATCAAAACGTCCTTTAAAACATAGCTTCGAAACAAATGAAATTATCCCTTTCGAAAGTATTGGGTTTATTCTTTTTAAAAACATCCTTTGGGTCAAATTGGTTATATACAAAACTATATCTTTCGAAACCCTTATAAAGTTGTTTTAGGGAAAAAGTTGAGAGTGTCGGAACCATCTATTTGAAAGCGTAAATCTTTAAATTAAAACTTTGAAGGATAGAGTGAAAACCCCTTTTGACTCCATGGCCTTCGAAACCCTTAACCTCATTTTGAAATCATTTAGGAAGTGGCTTAGCTTAGGTTAAAACAGTGATAACCTTTCAAAGGCTTTGATGGCTTCAATACACTCGGAAGGAAAATAGCGACTGGGTTTCGACTAGGTCGGAAGCAGTCCTTTCGAAAGCTCTTATTTAAAGAAAAAGGTACCCCTTCTAAAGCTAATACTTTAACATAATAAAGCAACCTGCCCCAAAATCTATTTATATAAACCATTTCGAAAGCATATGTTTTGACTGTGCCTAAAGCTTAAAGTAAAACAAACCAAGAATTTAACTTTTGAAAACAGGATATAGTTTCGATCTAAAAGAAAGCATTACTTTTGACACCCTACCTTCTGCTACGCACCAATTCACTTCGTACCGGTACCATTGATACAATGTGCATTGGTTCCAACTATGTGGGTTTCGACTGGGATGGTTTCGAATGAGATGGAGCGGGGGTAAAGGAATCAAAAGGTACTTCTGAAATAGGCGGAATTACCTTTTTCTGAAAACACTGATTTATGGCTAAATATGGCAATTCCTCTATAACCAACTGGCCTGTTGTAATTCCTTGTTAGTAACTTTAAAACTTTTCAAATGCTTTACTCTTAAACTGCTGCATTTATTAGATATAAATCTAAATAAATTTAAATGTTTAAGCCCTTCCATTTACAAAACCTGTATTTTTAGACAAGTCCTTCTCTTGAAATAATTTATTTTCCTTAGTAAATCAATTAGGAAAAATCCCTAAAAATCATAGAAATTCAATTTTATCATGTAATCAAACATATTAAAATTTTAGACCCAATTATTGCTGAAATACTCGAAATAAATTATAAACCCAATTATATCGTATTTTCCTTTAGAAATTCATAATAATTTTATTTATCTTTGGAATATTCTAAAAACATAAAACCCATCTCCAAATTCATGTTTTACTTAACATAAAAAATTTCCATTTCATTCTAAAACCATAGACTCTCAGTTTTGATGTAAATAGTGCAAATTCATATGTGAATGAATTAAAATAAATCAAACATAATATAGTTCAGGCATATCATCATCTATATCATCATAAAAACAAATTTAATCGTAAATCTGAAAACATATAATATCATAGAATAAAATGGAGATGGTATGAAATTATTGTTCACCTTAGGTATGATAAGGAATTTTAGATTTGTTGTTGATCGATTCTTCCTAGCGTTGATCCTTAGCTTAAGATTGAATTCTTCCCTTTTCATCCTTGTCAATGGCCTGCTCTAATTTAGTTTACGGTTTTTCGTTTGTGAAAGTGAGAAAATGAAACGTGAATGGGAAATTACAAAGAAGTATAGCCGTGTATAATAAATTGACTATTTACTAATATGTCCATGTGTAAATTTGATTAACCTATAAGCCAATATAAGCCCATTTAGTTCATTATTAAGTACGGCCCAATATAAATAATTTATTCAAATCTTAATCCCCTTATCATCATTATTTTATTTTATTTATCTAATTAAATTTCCTGGATAATGTTATCAAAAATTAAGGATGTTACATCTAATTCGAATTCGTGTGGCCCTAACACGAGCACTTGAAATTCAACAAGAAGAAACTGAAAAACAATTACTTCCACAGCACGCCTTGTTTTCCACGAAGACATACTCTAGGTGGGAAATGTTTTCAGGGTTTTTAACCCAAGAAGAATCCAAAAGAAGTTGAAACAACTTGGCCGAGTCAGAATAGCACAAAAGCTAACCAAAGGGACTAGAACAAGAAGCCAAAGGAAGTCAGGGGAAAAAGAAAGAAAAATAGTCTAAGGACATGGATTGTTAGCATTCCATGGCTTATGGATCACTTGCGATCCATTGTATTAACTTATGAGTTCATCGACTTTTTTTCATCATGAATCTATATTCTAGGAGCAATGGTTAAGCTTGATGAGGTTCCAAGTTGGTAAAATCAATAGACAAGCATTCATCTGGTCCAATCAGCAGCCAAATACAACTAGTAAGCAAATCGTCATCAAAATAAGGCAACGTGCTATGAGACTACATGAATAACATCACCACAAGACGACAATGGCTATCCCGAAGTCAAGGCCCAAAACTAGGCTAAGTATATGGATCGCCAACGATCCATACATCATCATCGGATCACTATGACTCTTATGGAACAGAGAAACAGGAGGCACTAAGGCATTGTGTCGCCTTCGGGCTTGATCTATGGATCGCTCGCAATCCATTATTCAGCTCGAATCGCGATGCTATCTTCAATGTGCCTTCCTATGAGTATCAACTAGCAACTAGCAAACAGGCTTGTCCTAGTAGCTCTCCAACCTTTATAACTACTCTCTTATCTGCAACATAAAGGGGATCCTTCGGACTGGTTGCTGAAACTTTGCAAAACGCTTTTTTCACTCTTTTCCTTCCTCACAACGGTCATTCAAAGGTTTCACTGTGATTCTCTAGTGAACTCTAACATTGGGGACTTAATCTAACTAAGAATATTCAAGAACTATGTAATCCAATTAACTTTGTAACGGTAATCAGTCAATAGTAAAAACTATAAAGTGGATGTAGGCTTCATTAACAGGTGAACCACTATAAAAATCATCTATCTTCTTTCTATTTCTGCTCTTTTACATTTATTCTTTATATTATTGCTCAGTAAGAATAGGGCTGGTGCTTTCATGCTCAATCCAGGGTTTTGATCCATTTTTTGGGTTAACGAGTAGTGTAATTTACAACAGTATTTGTATTAATTATAAAGCGCATAGTGATTGTAGGACTAGGATTTACGGACATTAATTACAAATTTAATGGGAAATAAATTTATAATTAATAAAGGATAAAAAGGATTGAATAGCGACTAGTTAACGAATCTAATGTGGTATTTACGGAGGAAACGAATACTAATAATAAGTAAATTTTGAAACTGGTAATTGATTGAAATGGATTTAATAAGGATTAATTAGAGATTTTCAACGTTGACATTAATGACCAGTTATTATGGGTAATGGGTATTTATTAGAACTAAGAAGGAAAATTAACAAAGGTGGCTAATGGTGAAATGACATTTTAGGAATGTACATCTTAAATTGGTAAGAGCATTAGGACCCCAATATTATTAACACCAGTTAATGATTAAGGGTAGCTTTCTAGTAATTTTTTTTTAGAGTTTTTGGATTGAAATCGCTAGTTTTTTCCTTCAAGAAAAGTTTTGATATGTTATATGGCATGTTCCTGCTATATTATTGTGTTTATTTTAGGGATTGGTTAGACCGCTAAATAAATATATATTGAGGAGCATCGTAAGTAAGAAAATCTTATAAGGACACTTAACTAGAGATAAATTGAGGGTAAGACTGGAAGTCAGTAAAGAAATTAGGTTAGAATGCTTCAAACCAGAAGCTTACGAAGGGTCATTGTTCATCTCGAATGAGTTAAGATGTAAGGGGATATGAAAAAATTTATAATTGGTCAAGTATGAAGGGAGAGTCACGGAACTTGTCTAAGATAGTTGATAAGCCAAAGTATTGTCATTACCATTAGAGATTTCGACTTGGAAACGTGAGCTTTTGTCTATGGACTTTAAAGATATCTTTCCTAAGGGTAATGATGCTATTAAGATTACTGTAAATTGGCTCAATTTATTTCCATTGGAAGTAATAAGACTGCAACATCTTTAGCGCGGTTTATGCCAAGCAAATGGTGCAACAACATAGCATTGTTAGTGATAGAGATCCTTTGTTCACTAGGGAATTTAGAAGGAGTTTGCTATCTACTTTGGAAATGACTTTTGAATTTAGAAGATTTTCTAAGAGCTTGCTTCATGGATTTTTAAGGACCTTAGAATAGGAAGAGGTGTATAGGCGGTAAATAAAGACCGCACAGGACCATTATGGGTCCTATGCTGATAGTAAAGGAAGGGTTTGGATTTTTTAGCAAGGGACATAATATTTGTTAAGGTTTCCCCCCTTAGAAAGGCTAAGATATTTAGTGCTCTGGAAGTTGGCACCAAAGTTCGTTGGTCCTTTTTCGATTTTTGAGAGAGTGGGGGAAACTTGCTTATTAGGTGGATCCCCCGAACTAGTTAGCAGGAACCCACGATGTCCTTCATATTCCACACTTGAGGAATTGTCTATACAACATTGCCTTTATAATAGAACCTGATCAGTTAATTGATATTGAAATGGAGCCCATCGCCTCCACGTGTCATCGTACGAATTGTGTAGCGTGGCATTAAGAGGATTCGTAACGAAGAAAATTGGGTTGGTTTAGGTAGATGAGGAGATAACCTGATGGAAAGCACACGGGAAACCGATGAAAAGATAAATGTTTCCCATCCCAAGCTTTCCTTCGGTAAATTTTGCTATCCATAAATATTGGTATTTGGTTGCATCATGGTTGCTGGATTGGATGGTTGAATATGGTTGCCACACTTTTTACTGTTATTTTTTAACTCATATAGAATTTTAAGTATGTTTAAGATGCTTTCATACATTCCCATATGTCAGACCTTGTATCACGCTAGGATTGAGCTCACCTATAGTATGTCGTATACATAATCACATTGCACTTTTTGGTTAAGTAGATGGCTTTGTAAATAGTTATAACAAATTGGTTGTCCCTTGGTGATTTTGGGGGCGAAATAATTTTTTAGTATAACACCCTGTAAAAGTTAATAAGAAATCAAGTGATTAAAATTAAGGTTATAAATCGAAATTTGTAAATATTAAAATTTGTCGGAAAGTTGCACCAGCGTTCACGATGATTTTCTATCAATTTTCACATATAATATGTTGAAATCAGAGTTCAAACGGAGAAATTATGGACATTTGAAGTTTTTGAATTTGAGACAATCCAAATGAGTTTAAATTTGAAAATTTTAATATTGAATTTGAAATTAAAAATTTGAATTTAAATAATAGTTAGCGTTGAGGGAGACCTAATGTTTAAGTAAATGTTAATGACAAATCTGGTTAACGTATAAATTAAATAAGGTATTTAATAAATAATTAACATAAATTAAACAAAAGGTCTCAGAAGGGGGACCGATCGAGCTCCCTTGGGTAGAGGTGGACCATTAGCGGTCGACCACCCAAGGTCAACAGTCGACCTATGGGTTGTCAGGTGGTTGGGGTTTTGCTTATTTAACAACCCGCATTTTATTATTTTGATCTGACGGTTCTAATTTCTTCTTATCTTTATAAATAGACCTCTAGACCCCTCACTTTTCCTTTATAAAATCTTATAGCAATGACGAATCTCTACCAAATTCTTTTTCCCGTAGGGTTTTAGAAACAATAAACTTTCTGGTAAGCAATTCTAATTTTTAATCTCTAATTTAAATTAGAACTTCTTCTCCCCGTCTTCTGATTACTGAAATCAAACACACACATAAAGATATATAAGCAAGCATACGATACACATAAATACAAAATCTATTGTTGTATATTCAAAAAAGAGGAAAAATCAAACAAAGAATTGGAAGTGGTATAAATCAGATCTCATCTTCTTCTTTAGATTCAGAATCGGTTAGGATTTTCAGGTAAGAATTTTAAATGTTCGATTCTTTTAATTTTTCGTTATATTCCTATCTAATTTTTATTCTAGATCTAATTTCTATATATAATTCACTTTGTTGAATGTTCTAGAAGAGTGAGTTCTAAAAGGGTATTAGGCATGGCGGAATCAAATCTAGTTAGGATGCAAACAATTCTTTGTCAGTGGAAATATTAAGTTTTTTAACTTTTTGTATTTGAATAGTATTTATTTGGATTTGATGTACGCCTTGGGAACATAACATCTAAAATCCCTAAAATTTCCCTAAACAAATGTAAATCTGTAAAGATTTTAGGATTTCAATTGTCTGTATTAACGTAGTAGGGTCAGATCTGTACTTGAGATTTAGATAACTCATAACCTATTCCATTTTATTTCATTTGATTTCATTTGATGCATGACAAGGGTCCTGAAAGAAAATAAATTAGAAATACTATAACGATCCGGAATTTTAGTCCTTTAATTTTAATTAATTTAAATATTAATAATATTGGTTGAAAAAGGTTTAATAACTTGATTTCAAATATAGGTAATATTTAAAAATTTTGAATTATGAATTTAGTATTTGAATTATGATTTTAACTTGAATACTGATTCAATTGATCGAATAACTTTGTTTAAACTCCTTTTAATTAATAAATTTTTATTTTTGCGAATCGATTTCCATTGATTTTTTTTTGGTTTAATCTATTTGATTTTTGCATAATTTTTAATTTGGAAATTCTTTAAACATTCGTTGACGATTTTTCGGGAAATGGCGGTGTTTTAGTGATTTTGCAGAATACAATAACCAATGTATATTAGTATTGTTTTGATATCGCATCGCTGTTTGGAGCGTGAACATATTTTTGTTTTGTCATTTGAAGTTAATGCGCGAATGAAAATCTGTGCAACAAGATTTGAAAATTTCAATTTGAACTAAAAACAACACTTAGGCAAAAATCTCTCCATATGTTTTTCCTCTCTTTGCACGGCATCATTCATGTTTGCTAAAACAAAGAATAACATAGATCCATTTCATTCAAAAAACTTAAACAATTCAAATAAAAATAAAAAAGGGAAAGTTGGGATCTTTGAACTTTTGAGGTAGAGATCTACATTTCTATACTTATATGGTAGGGCATGGTCGTGTTTTGGTTAGACCGACTATGTTGGCCATGCTAGGGTGGGTGACATAGTGGAGCTAGAGTCCACGGAAAAGAAATCGAAAGCCTCCGTTGCTAATTTGGTTCGAAGACAGGAATTTTTGCATTAGTCATAGCTTGTATGGGTGAAGGATGCAAAACGCGTCACTAGGGCAGTGAGTGGAGAGCTTTAGGTCTCATGGAGGAAGAGGAGGCCGAGCTCAACAAAGGGGTGATGGTCATGTTGTTCTCGCATAGTAGAGTTCATCAAAATCGACGGTTTTAGATTTCATCAACTTTGGAGGGAGATAAGGAGGAGAGAAGGGGTTCCATTTGTAGGTTGAAGCATGTATAGGCTGATTAATGTCTGGAGGGAAAGGGTTATATGGGGTAATTATGTTTTAAAAATGTAATTAGTGTTTAATTATATTATTTTAAAATTGAGAATGCATAAAAAGCATAATTTTCTCGTACGAGGTCCAATTGAGATGAGACTTTTTGTGTTACGCTCGTAATGGCAAGGCTACGCATGGAATTGGTATGGTAGAATTTTGAGAAAGTTGAAATTTGAATTAAATTTGGACATCATTCGATTTTAATCCTAAACCGAAACTCTTCAGTGCCAAATGGAATTTTGGTGAGTTTAACTCACCTTTTTGGTTTATTGGTAAAATATATAATAGATAAATTATACTGGCAATGTTTGTAACAGTCTGCAAACCCATACCCCTTAAGTCGACACTATTCTCCAACATATCAACTCAAAGTGAAGGGAAATAAGAACCATTAGGGTTAAGAAAGAAAGAGATCGAGGAAGAAGAAACAAAATAACAACGGAATTTTACCATCGCAGCGGAATAAAATATAATAGATGATAACGGATCTTTTCACAAAAGAAAATCTGTTTATACATTAAATCATCAGAGTACACATAACACCGAACTGGACAATAATCATAACATGTCCTCACAAAACTGAATACACAGCTAGTCAACACAGCGGAATATTTTAAACAAGTACGGAAGTACGCATCGCCATCCAGCTCGTCTCCTGAGCTCCATAGGATTTTTTTCCTGTATTCTATAATACTCGGTCTGACCCGAGCATTATAGTTAAATAACACTCGAGTTGGTCTGGAAAACCAGCGTGAGAAAACCACACTCAATTGGATTATTAAAGTTTCAAAACCCTTTGAAAACAAAAGCATCTCGTAAGACCACGCCACAAATAAACATGTCGGGTTTTTACCTAACGATAGCCAAAACACTTTTTATTAAAATCCTCTGATATTATAATAGGGTCTATTTGCAAATACTTATTAAAATAGCCGAAATTGTTACATTAATTAAATTCCAGTATACTAGCCACAATCGTGGGTTCTACAAACAAAAATCGTAAAAGGCTCATAGGGAGAATGGATTTCCAACTAATGACTAGGTGTTGGGGTACCACCTGTCATAGTACGTGGCCTAGATCACCGTACCGAGGATCCACCCTAAATCCCCTGCAACACAAGACCGAAACTAACCCTTACTGGATAATCCCGGGTAAGATCACCCCACGGTTGGGATCAGCAACCGCCCACTAAGCCGAATAAAAAGGGACATCTAGACAAGGATGAACTCACCCTAATAGGTGCTACCCACTTAGCCTTGGTGCATATCTCCTGATTTTCGATCATTCTCGGTTGATGAGGCTCGAGGCTATGCATTACCTTTTTAGAACACATCTTTTAGAATTCTCACCGTCCACCTGACGATGTTCTGAAAGCATTCATCCATACATGTCCGTTCCGGGTTCGAACGGAACCGAAGGCACTACTCCTGCTACATCCATTTTGGAATCACCTCAAGATTAGTAGCGACTAGCCCTTACACTTCACTGCTCTACCTTCGAATCCAAACTCTTGTTTTCCACCCGAAAACGTTCAAACAGGATCGAAGTGGTTTTCGAGAAATTAATCCTGATCTCGGTCTCTTCGAAACGATCAACGCATTGGCAGATATTGATAGTCGGTTATTTAACTATCAATTAACATTCACAAAATCCATCAAACATAAATAATTTCCCCAAATTACTCATTAACCTCAAGATATCTTCGCAAGATATATTCCCACTTCCAAACCTTTTTGAAAACAGTTTTCAAATCACACTCTTCTCATGGAATAAATTCCCAAATATTTATCTCCACTGGAAACAACCAAGTCCAAACATTTTAGATTTTTAAAATAATTTAAAAACACTTTATTATAAAATATACTTTAAATCATTTAAATTAAAAACTACTTTAATAGTTTATTTAAAAATATATGCTTTAAGACTATTTAAAATAAAACTACTTTATTAAACTAAATTTTTCTCTTTTAGAAACATAGTACCAAGTAACCTTTAAGTAATTACTACTAAGATAAATTTGAAAAATACTTACTTTAAAATTTAAACATTAAAAAAAATTCTAAAACATGCTTTTAAAACAACTTCAAAACTTTTAACTTACACTTGAAAATTTGCTTCGAAAACGTACTGGCTATCCAGGAAATGCACTTCTCTTTCGCATCCTTTAAATAAAATCACTGTTTATTTTTAAATAAAATTACCCATTCCATTAATAAATTCCCACCATGAATTTATCCTTCCAAATATCCACTGGTATATTACTTCACTTTACAAACCCAGTTTATAAATTTCTTAGTCCCATCCTACTTAAAATTCTAATTTCAAACACTTAAATCAATTTTCAAATTGATTTTCAAATTACTCTATTTTTTAATAAATTCCTTTACTTACTCAATTATTTCAAACCCATTAACTTCAGAATTTTAATTCTTACTTATGATCTAAAATCTTTTAAATGAAAATACCAATTTCATATTTCTCAAATTCCTTCTTTATCCTTTCAAGTAAATTTAAACCTTGAATTTTAAAGTAAATTCTTTATTCCTTTAAATAATAACACTTGAGTTTTTAAGAAAAATCACTTATTCTCATTTATTCAAAATCTCATTTTCCATCCTTGGAATTTTATTTATCAGAATTCAAAAATCAACTTTTATCCTTTCCTAATTCATTCTTTAATTTATTCAAATTTCTATAATCGTTTACTTAAAATTCTCTCTTTTATTTTCTTCCAAAAATCCAAATCTATACAATTTGATAACTCAATATATCCAAATATATACAATCAAACCATAGCATCCAAAATTTGAATTTCCAACATAATCTATCACAGATTATCACATAAACCTTATCACGGAATATTAAACAATCTAGATAAATTTGAGAAATCCAGTTGGATCCCTCCAACTTGTTTCCCTGCATCCACAGATGTTAGCACAATTTAAAATACCGATTCCACTTCGAGGTGGAATATCATGGTATATGAAATTAATATAATATCATCCGCTATTATGCGTCGCGTAGGTCTCGTCCGCTTAATAATGCTGGAAATCAATCACTCCAATATATACTATATACTACTATATAATATATCACATTCAATCACTTACATCATTCAACCAAATATTTAAATTTAACCATTTAAATTTAAATTTAATCCGGATGAGTGAGATTAATTCACCTTTGTTTTTAATTTGTAGTCCAAACCAACCAGCTTGTTTTCTTCACGTTTCAGACCTTGTATAATCATTATATAATTTATTATTATTTGAATTAATTTAATAATCAATTCCCATGTAATAATTTAAATTGAATAATGATTTGATTAAACTATTAATTTCTCTCTTAAAACTACATATAAAAATAAATTATAGATTTAAAAATCTACTTTTTATAAATTCGTCAAACATTTTAAAATCCTTATATATTTCAAAATCTTTTCTATATATATATATAATTAACTAAGATAGGCATGTATATATTTTTTACTTTACTGTAAATTTTCTCTTCTAACCTATATATAAAAATATAGAAATCTGATTTTATTTAAACTACTGAAAATCACTTTCTTTTTCAAAGTTTTATACTTGTATTAAACAGTAATTCCTTTATAAACCTTACTGTTAAAATATATCCCTCTATATGCATTTCTTCTACGTGTATAAATACACAAATATAAATTTTAAATTAAATTATATTTAACTAAAAACAAATACCTAACTACCGAAACCACCAGATCGTGGCCCTAACCACCGAGATCCATCACCCCTAGGTTGCGGTTCCACTTCATTCCACGGTCGACCCATCACATGCAACCACATCCAGTATCGCACACGGCTAGAAACTTCGTCGAACCCCAATATTTTCGATCGTAGCTCGAGCTTTAGACCGCCGCTCCTCCCTCCTCGGTGTCCACGCCCCTTCCTCGAGATTCAGCCCTAAATTCCCTCGATGCTTCAACCCCCAACTTCCATGCGCTTGCGATATCCATACGGCACTACGAAGTTCACGGGCTCGACGAACGAGTCGCGCTCGATTTCCTTTCGAAATCGAGTCAACTTCGATTCGAAATCGAAGTCGATTTCAAACCCCTTTTTTTCGAGAGGATTCCATTATTATTTTTGAATTCGAAAGGATTCAAATTCGCCATTTTCATTCTCTCGGTTCATTTGATAATGGTTCTGGAGGAATGTAAAAGAATTGCATGTGATTTTATAAGTGAAGAAGGTGGTCTTGAGTATTTTTATATTCTTACTTTAGAAGAAAGGAATTAAGAAGATTTGAAATTGATAGGGGACAAGGAGTCGCTATTTAAGGGTGACGGTAGTATATGGGAGAAATAAGGCTATTGTGTCGTGATGGAAAGGGAAAGTAGCTGATGGGAAAAAAAGTTGACGAGAAAGGGTCTGACTGGTCAACAAAGTGTAAATTATCTTTAATTTTAAATTTAAATCAACTTGAATTTGTTGCCTGAAATTTTGACATCCTATCGAGGCATACCACTAGGTGTTCGTAATGTTATACCCTTATTCCGAACACGACGCATGGAGAAGATAGCTTTTTGGATCAGTTATTATATTGAATTTCTATATAAATTTCAGCGCGTTTATATGTCGTACGCTCCCACAACAACTCCAAACACTAGGAAAATTGAAACTCGATAATAATAATACAATATTACGGATTCAATGGAACTGTTTTCGTCGAAACCCGAGACTGTGCCTCGGAAGGCTATTTAAATATCAATTTAAACAACATATTTTTCTTAAAACTGAACAAAACACTTTCAAACTCAAATTTAAAACTGCTATTATCTCCAGTATTATAAACATAAGTTTTCCAAGCCCTTGAAACATTTTTATCGGCTTAAAACTCAAGATAAAATATTTTAACCAATCTCTAATTATTATATTCGATAAATTTAATCGCCAAGTTCAAACTGATATTTGAAATCCAAGTTTGCAAATATTTAGAGTTAGTTAAATATTCCAATTTCAAATGCCTAAAATTTCCGGGTCGTCACATTCCTTCCCCCTTAAAAGAATTTCAGCCCCAAATTTACTTGTTAAGAAGAATGATCCAATACCCATTGCTATTTTTCAAAACCAAACAGTTTTATCAACTTGCCAT
Organism: Allium cepa; assembly: GCA_030765085.1. NCBI lineage: Eukaryota > Viridiplantae > Streptophyta > Magnoliopsida > Asparagales > Amaryllidaceae > Allium > Allium cepa. Next base: position 662,144,600 of record CM060934.1, on the reverse strand, counting down.
AACATATCTTTTATAAAGACCCACTATTACTTCAACCAACTTTCCAAAACCTTCCATAGTTTCCAACAACATTATTTACTCCACTTATTCAAATTTAAATTTAAATCCAAATTTAAATTATCAAAACTTTCTCAAAAAAATTCTAACTCTCTAAATTTTCAAAAAATTTCGCCAGTGTCTCCTTTGCGCGGTTAGCTCGGTACAACTACAAAATGCCTCTATGGCCCCCAGATTTCAAAAGAAAACAAAAGCCAAGTGGCTAGACTAGAAAATCATCAAATTTCATACAGAAATTTAAATACATACCTTTGCCAAGCAAATTCCAATTTATCTTCTGAAATCAAAAATCTCAGTTTTCCCACTTGCTTTTTAATACCTGCATATCCAATTTAACCATATCCAACTACAGATTCCAAAATCATTTTATACACTTCCTTACAAAATTTTCAATATTCACTTCATTTAAGCCTGTATGATGTACCTATATCATTCGTACACAATACCGAATCTGATCGCTTACTCGATCACACAATTTCATTTTCGATCTAGTATCGTCCACCCGACTTCCTAGTGCGGACTTAGATCTAGTTTCTTGATCAGAAACCATCATTCTCCTAGATTTTCATAACTATGGTAGAGAATTTCCAGAATCAATCAAAATCCATATCCAGGGTTCGCTGTCGAAAATCGAGTGAAAAATCATAACTCGAATCGATATAACTATCTCGAAATTCTGTGCTCGAACCTGGATCAAATCACTATGCGAATAAAATAATATACGTACATCTAACGTATTTATATCCATTGATTATTAACTATATCAATTCTCTTTTATTCATATTCATTTGATTTCTATCTACTTATTCACAATTCCCTTTTCACAACTTCCAGTTTTAATCTTTATTCCAAAATTACTTAGTATATTTCCAATATCAAACTTACTTAAGAACTTCACCATTCACTTCTTAAGTTTAATATAAGCATTATATACCCTTATATTATTACTCTACCACTTTAGCCTTTATATCCACTTATTTTTAAACTGGATCTCCAATTCCATATGAATTCAATTTACTTCAATTTATTAATTATTTTCAAATCTAAATACCTTTTTCCCAATTTCATTCAGATTTTTCATTTTCAATTCTACTTGAATTCAATTTATCTTCAACCTTGAATACTGAATTTTTTTCATCTTATCTCAACCCATATTTAATTAATCATTTCTTTAATTAGTTTCACTTACTAATTTACTTAAAATCTAAAATAAAAGTTTATATGCAAACTTTTACTTCCTTTGGTTCCTTCGAACAAATTTTTCAATTTCACTTTACTTTACATACATAATTTAAATTAGATTTCAATATTCAATTTCAATTCTATTTGCTTACCAATTGAAATTTAATTTCAATATTAAATTTCACTTCCAAGTTTTATAAGTCGCAACTTATTTATATCCATACTTTCATCCATTACAATCAATCTCGTTCACATTTTACTTTTTAACTCGGGATTCTATATTTTATTTAGCCAAGAATATATTTTTATTCAATGGGTTTTCAAATCTTTTATAAGCTATCGAAATCTATTTATTCCCATTCAATCTTATTTAACTAAACTTCAGCTAAATCTAACCCCATACTATTCTTTGACTTCACACAAATCATTTATATTTTATTAAGTAAGAGCTTAATTTCATTTAGTGTATCCACCACGTGATACATTTCCATTTCAATTATATTCCAGCTTTAATTGAAATCCAGTCACGATCTATTATTAAACTTAGCTTAAGTTCATTAAATTTGACTTACTATTCTAACCTATTTCATTTCCATACTCATTTCAAATTAGCTCCATTTACTAATTTATTTCAAATTCAAATAAATTTTAATTCTTAGAACTTTGTTCCTTTAATCCACTCAAACTATATTTTTCAATTCCACTTTACTAACCTTCTTATGTTTACTTTATTTAATTGTATTACCTCTTCTAACTTTATTAAATTTTTACGAGTTCATTCCAGGAAATTTTCAAACTTTATAAATTTCCAAACCTTTTTACAATCCATAAACATTTTTAGTTAAACCTCCAGAGTTTAAATTATTACTTAAGACACTCAAAAAAACATTTTAAACCAATTCCAGAGTCTTCAATAATCACTTAAGTTTTTCAAAAATCATTTGAAATCAATTATATCCAAAATTATTTGGTAAATTCAATTATCTCTTTGAATTTCAAAATCAAACCCATTTTTGCAAAAAATTCTGATTTAAAACAATTTGGTAGCAATTTCTCTCTTGGAAACTCGAAAATGAACATCGATGATGCTGCAGTCATCACCGAAGTTATTTTCCAGCGATCGAAGAGAGTTAAATACTTTTATCTCTTTAAAAACATTTCAAATATTTTTAAATTCCAAATCTTCCAGATTTCGAATTTTATTAAAGTATTTCCCAAATAATATCACTATTATTTCTCCAAACCTTTGAAAACCATTTCCAAACCCAAAAGAATTTAAACCTTTCTCCAAAATTCGGAATTTTAAATTCTTTCAATCTATATCCAACATTACTCTGGAATTTACCTCATTTCAATTATAAATCACATTTATAATTCATATTCATAAATCCCATTTTGTTATATAAATTTATTCCTTAATCTTGGCTAAAATTTTCAATTCCTTATTCAATTTCTACACAACAATAATGATAATAATTTAATATTATCATTCTCTAACAACCAAGCAACCCAATATAACTATAATAATTTACGGAAAATTATTTCATTTATATACAAAAAAACTTGGGTAAAATTATTTCATTTACCCTATTTTAAAACAATACTGTGTCGAATTATTCTATTCAAGTGTTTAGATATCCCTATCAATAACGTTAATTACTCGTATTGACCAGAATCCATAAACAACTCGATAAACCAATCAACACAATATAAAATCATTTTATATTCACTAACAAATACGTGCTCATATCTATTAATACACTCAAACTCATTCTAGTGTACTATGGACTCTAATTCAATGAGTGATCCCCACCAGAGCCAAGGTTATCGCCTAACCTTCAGCTCTGATACCACTGTAATAGTCCACAAACCCGTACCCCTTAAGTCGATATTATTATCCAACATATCAACTCAAAGTGAACGGAAATACGAACCATGAGGGTTAAGAAAGAAAGAGATCGAAGAAGAAGAAACAAACTAACAACAGAATCTTACCATCGCAGCGGAATAAAATATAATAGATGATAACGGATCTTTACACAAAAGCAAATCTGTTTATACATTACATCATTAGAGTACACATAACACACAACTGGAAAGTAATAATAACATGTCCTCAAAAAACTGAATACACAGCTAGTCAACACAGCAGAATATTTTAAACAAGTACGGAAGTACGCATCGCCATCCAGCTCGTCTCCTGAGGTCCACAACATCTTTTCATGTATTCTATAATACTCGGTCTGACCCGAGCATTATAGTTAAATAACACCCGAGTCAGTCTAGAAAACCAGCGTGAGAAAACCACACTCAATTGGATTATTAAAGTTTCAAAATCCTTTGAAAACAAAAGCATCTCGTAAGACCACGCCACAAATAAACATGTCGGGTTTTTACCTTACGATAGCCAAAACACTTTTTATTAAAATCCTTTGATATTATAATAGAGTCTATTTACAAATACTTATTAAAATAGCTGAAATTTTTACATTAATTAAATTCCAGCATACTAACCACAATCGTGGGTTCTACGAACAAAAATCGTAAAAGGCTCGTAGGGAGAATGGATTTCCAACTAATGACTAGGCACTGGGGTACCACCTGTCACAGTACGTGGTCTAGATCACTGTACCGAGGATCCACCCTAAATCCCCTGCAACACAAGACCGGAACTATCCCTTACTGGATAATCCCGAGTAAGATCACCTCGCGGTTGGGATCAGCAACCGCCCACTAAGCCTAATAAAAAGGGACATCTAGACAAGGATGACCTCACCCTAATGGGTGCTACCCACTTAGCCTTGCTGCATATCACCTGATTTTTAGTCATTCCCAGTTGATGAGGCTCGAGGCTAAGAGTTACCTTTCTAGAACACATCTCTTAGAATGCTCACCGTCCACCTGACGATGTTCTGAAAGCATTCATCCATACAAGTCTGTTCCGGGTTCGAACGGAACCGAAGGCACTAATCCTACTACATCCATTTTGGAATCACCTTAGGATTAGTAGCGACTAGCCCTTGCACTTCACTGCTCCACCTACGAATCCAAACTCTTGTTTTCCACACGAAAACGTTCAAACCAGATAGAAGTGGTTTTCGAGAAATTAATCCCGATCCCGGTCTTTTCGAAATGATCAGCGCATTGGCCGATATTGATAGTCGATTATTTAACTATCAGTTAACATTCACAACATCCATCAAACATAAATAATTTCCCCAAATTATTTATTTACCTCAAGATATCTTCGCAAGATATATTTCCATTTTCAAACCTTTTTGAAAACAGTTTTCAAACCACACTCTTCTCATGGAATAAATTCCCAAATATTTTTTTCCACTGAAAACAACCAAGTCCAAACATTTTCGATTTTTAAAATAATTTAAAAACACTTTATTATAAAATATACTTTAAATCATTTAAGTTAAAAACTACTTTAATACTTTATTTAAAAATATATACTTTAAGACTATTTAAAATAAAGCTACTTTATAAAACTAAATTTTTCTCTTTTATAAACATAGCACCAAGCCACCTTTAAGTAATTACTACTAAGATAAATTTGATAAATACTTAATTTAAAATTTAAACATTAAAAAAAAATTCTAAAACATGCTTTTAAAACAACTTTAAAACTTTTAACTTACACTTGAAAATTTGCTTCGAAAACGTAATTGGCTATCCAAGAAATACACTTCTCTTTCACATCCTTTAAAAAAAATCACTATTGATTTTTAAAAAAAATTATCCATTCCTTTAATAAATTCCCACCGTGAATTTATCCTTCCAAATATCCACTGATATATTACTTCACTTTATAAACCCAGTTTATAAATTTCTTAGTCCCATCCTTCTTAAAATTCCAATTTCAAACACTTAAATCAATTTTCAAGTTGATTTCCAAATTACTCTATTTTGGAATAAATTCCATTACTTGCTCATTTACTTCAACTTCAGATCTTCAATTATTACTTATGATTTAAAATCTTTTAACTTCAAATACCAATTTCGTATTTCCCAAATTCCTTCTTTATCCTTTCAAATAAATTTGAACCTTGAATTTTAAAGTAAATTCTTTATTCCTTTAAATAATAACACTTGAGTTTTTAAGAAAAATCACCTTTTCCCATTTATTCAAAATCTCATTTTCCATACTTGGAAATTTATTTATCAGAATTCAAAAATCAACTTTTATCCTTTCCTAATTCATTCTTTAATTTATTCAAATTTCTATAATCGTTTGCTTAAAATTCTCTCTTTTATTTTCATCCAAAAGTCAAAATCTATACAATTTGATAACTCAATATATCCAAATATATCCAATCAAACCATAGCATCCAACATTTGAATTTCAACATAATCTATCACAGATTATCCATAAACCGTATCACAGAATATTAAACAATCTAGATAAATTTAAGGAATCCAGTTGGATCCCTCCAACCTGTTTCCCTGCATCCACAGATGTTAGCACAATTTAAAATACCAATTCCACTTCGAGGTGGAATATCGTGGTATATGGGATTGATATAATATCATCCGCTATTATGCGTCGCGTCGGTCTCATCCGCTTAATAATGCGGGAAATCAATCACTCCAATATATACTATATACTACTATATAATATATCACATTCAATCAATTAAATCACTCAACCTAATATTTAAATTTAAATTTAACCCAGATGAGTTAGATTAATTCACCTTTGTTTTTAATTTGTAGTCCAAACCAACCAGCTTGTTTTCTTCACGATTCAGACCTTATATAATCATTATATAATTTATTATTATTTGAATTAATTAATAATCAATTCCCATGTAGTAATTTAAATTGACTAATGATTTGATTAAACTATTAATTTCTCTCTTAAAACTACATATAAAAATAAATTATAGATTTAAAAATCTACTTTTTATAAATTCCTCAAACATTTTAAAATCCTTATATATTTCAAAATCTTTTCTATATATATATAATTAACTAAGATAGGCATGTATATATTTTTTTCTTTACTGCAAATTTTCTCTTCTAACCTATATATAAAAATATAGAAATCTGATTTTCTTTAAACTGCTCAAAATCACTTTCTTTTTCAAAATTTTATACTTTTATTAAACAGTAAGTCCTTTATAAACCTTACTTTTAAAATATATCCCTCTATCTGCATTTCTTCTGCATGTATAAATACACAAATATAAATTTTAAATTAAATCAAATTAAATTTAACCAAAAACAAATACCTAACTGCCGAAACCACCAGATCTGCCCTAACCATCGAGATCCATCACACCAGGTCGCGGTTCCACTTCATTCCACGGCCGACCCACCATATGCAGCCACATCCAGTATCGCACATGGCTAGATACTTCGTCGAACCCCAATATTTTCGATCGTAGCTCGAGCTTTAGACCGCTGCCTCCCTCCTCGGTGTCCACGCGCCTTCCTCGAGATTCAGCCCCGAATTCCCTAGATGCTTCGACCCCTAACTTCCATGCGCTTGCGATATCCAGACGACACTGCGAAATTCACGGGCTCGACGAACGAGTTGCGCTTGATTTCCTTTCAAAATCGAGTCAACTTCGATTCGAAATCGAGGTCGATTTCAAAACCCTTTTTTCGAGAGGATTCCATTATTATTTTCGAATGCGAAAGGATTCGAATTCATTATTTCATTCTCTTAGTTCATTTAATAATGGATCTGGAGGAATGTGAAAGAATTGCATGTGATTTTATAAGTGAAGAAGGTGGTCTCGAGTATTTTTATATTCTTACTTTAGAAGAAAGGAATTCAGATGATTTGAAACTGAAAGGGGACAAGGAGCCGTGATTTAAGGGCGATGGTAGTATATGGGAGAAATAAGGCTACTGTGTCGTAATGGAAAGGGAAAGTAGCTGATGGGAAAAAAAGTTGACGTGAAAGGGTCTGACTAGTCAACAAAGTGTAAACTATCTATAAATTTAAATTTAAATCAACTTGAATTCGTTGCCTAAAATTTTGACATCCTATCTAGGTATGCCGCTAGGTGTTCATAATGTTATATCCTTATTCCGAACGCGATGGAAATGGTTTCGAGTCCAAATTCAATCGTATGGAGAAGATAGCTTTTTGGATCAGTTATTGTATTGAATTTCGATATACAACGCGTTTATATATTGTACGCTCCCACAACAACTCCAAACACTATGAAAATTGAAACCCTATAATAACACAATATTACAGATCCAATGGAACTGTTTTCGTCGAAATCCGAGACTGTGCCTTGGAAGGCTATTTAAATATCAGTTTAAACAACATTTTTTTAAAAAAAACTGAACAAAACACTTTCAAACTCAAATTTAAAACAGCTATTATCTCCAACATTATAAACATAAGTTTTCCAAGCCCTTGAAACATTTTTATCAGCTTAAAACTCAAGATTAAATATTTTACCTAATCTCTAATTATTATATTCAATAAATTTAATCGCCAAGTTCAAATTGATATTTGAAATCCAAGTTAAACTAATTTGCAAATATTTAATATTAATTAAATATTCCAATTTCAAATGCCTAAAATTTCCGGGTCGCCACAATGTTGGTTTAAAATATTGGTCATATGCTTGGATGTTTTATTTGGTTAATTGTTTGGTTTTGATAAATTGTCATTTTTGAAAAACGGTAAATATATGAAATTATTTGGAAGGAATCTATCGGACGTACAAGAAATTTGTAGAGGGATCCAACGGGATTCCTAGACATTGTTGATTTGTTTTCAATACTACTCTTGTTATATGAATTATTGAATATCAAACTTGATTGTTTGGCCCTGTTGGATATGACATTGTTATCTGTTGAAAACTTGATCCCAGTAGTGATATAAATCAATAACAATATTAGCTAAATGTTTTAGGGGCTATTGACCTCAATTTAGTATTTTGAAAATGCTATTAATTATCTTTTGGCTTGAAATTGGTTTATGATTGGGAGAATGATTTCAAATTCCGACCTTTGGGTTTTTTTGGAATATTTTTATTCAAACAGTTTTTGAACTTCTCTATTTTACCTCTAACGTTTTTATTTTCTATTTTTAAACCATTTAGAAATGTTTAAAGTTGTTTACCTATCATGTAATAAAGATGTAAAATTGTTCAACTATTATTTAATAATGCTTAAAGGTTGGTTATTTCTATTTAGTATTGTTTAGAAGTTAATAATTATTATTTTACAATAATGTTTTGAAATTAATAATTAATATTTATTAATAATGTTTTAAAGAAAATAAACATTATTTATTAAAAATGTTATAATTATTGTTATATGATAATGTTTTGAAGTTAATAATTTCTTTTATCAATAATGTTTTATTATTAATAATTATTATTTACTAATAATGTTTTGAAATTAATGATATTTATTTATTAATAATGTTTTGGAAGTTAATTATTGTATATTATAATAATATTTTGAGATTAATTATTATTATATAATAATAGTTTGGAGTTAATAAATTATTTTGTTATGATGTTGGAAAGTTAATTTATTATTTATTTAGGATTTTAAAGTAGATAAATTTATCTGGTTAATGGTTTTGATTAATAACAAATTGATTTATAAAATGAATCTCGTTTACTGAAGAAATTTGTTAAAGAGTTTATAATGAAAATGGGGTTTGAGTTTATAAGTTTTTTCTTTAAAACGACTTTACAAAGGATTTTTATAAAAGATTTTATAAAGGGGTTTTATGAGGAACTTTATAACGGATCTTTATAAAGGAATTTTATAAAAGAATAGAGTTTTATAAATTGCTTTTAGAGATTCATAAAAGAGTTTTATAAACGGTTTAGAGATTTATAAAATGAGTTTATAAAAATGATTTTTTAGTTGTATAAAAGGGAAATATAAAAGGAGATGAGATTTGATTTTTGTAAGTGATCTTTTAATAATTATGGTGGTGTGGAACATCTTTCCATACTTAACACCACTAGAAATTATTTCTCATTATTTTGTGAATATACTTATACCGTTGTGATAGTAAATAAATACATTTTCTCAGTAGTGAAAGTGTAATATTTTTATGAATAAACTTGTAAGGTCAGGATAAGCATATGAACATTCTTCCAAGTATTAAAAGGAGTGAAAGGGATTTGCGAATATATCTTTGTAAAAGTATTTTGATACAAGAATTTACAAAGTGATTTAATTAATGGAAGGAATAATTAAAGGGTTTAGTTGTTGCTTATGTGCTTAACCAATGTTAGTTTCCCTATAGAAATAAATCCCTAATTGGATTGTTGTTCTATTTGATAGTTAAATATCTGACTATCAAACTTGGTCAGTTTTAAGTTAACATTGTCGATTCGAGGAGATTAGGATCAGATATTATCTGAAAACCACTTCGAACCAGCATAGGCGTTCGAATTGGAACATCTTGAAAATGATTGAAGATGGAGCTTTTAAAGTGCAAGGGCTACTTGCTACAAATCCTGAGGGTGATTCCAAAATAGATGTACTGGAGGTAGTGCCTTCGGTTTCATTCAGACCTAGAACGAACTTGTATGGATGAATGCTGGCATTGCATTTCTATCAGGAGCGCAGTATTAGCATTCCAGTGGAATTGCTATGTAATAGGTAATCGTAGCCTCAAGCCTTATAATCTGTGAAATGGCTAAAATAGGGTATGCTTTAGGCCTATATAAGTCATGCCCATTAGGGTATTGTCATCACCTTTTCTAGATATATACATTAACGGATTTGGTTGTGCATGACATCTCTCAAAAAAGCTTGCAGAAGCAACCAGGATGATGAAATATTTGGAACTATCCAGTAAGGGGTTGAGCCGGTCCTGATTTGTAGAGGTTCCATGTGAAGCCCTCGGTATATTATCCATAAATCTACGGTATGGAAGGTAGTCACCTTGTCATTATATGGAATCCATTCACCAATACGTGCCTTTCGCACTTATTTATATAGCTATTATGCTGGAATTGAATTAATATAACTGTTAACCGACCTTTTGGTAAGGCAACACATAGGCAGATTTAACCCAATCAACTGCACAAGACATAGCATAGTCAACGAACAAACAGTACAAGATGTTTAAAATATGGTTTCGACAAAAATCGAGTCGCTTCAAGTTGCTTGACGTTTTCTTTGAGTCACCACCGTGTTTACTTCAGACCAGCGAAGGGTTTGCTCCGGGTCTTTGATGGATTGCATACTTATGAGCTACTTTGAGTCATCGAACACCACACTTCGAGTCAGAAACAGGTTCACTTCGAGTCAAGCAGGAAGCTACTTTGAGTGGATTGATAAAAACCTAGGATTCACATCATTTCGTATCCATTGCTTTACCCCTTCTTCGTTTCGATACGGCTTCATACCTATCAAGTTTACACCCTCTTCCTTCGTATCCATCGAGTGTTGGCATCGATCTGGGTACGCCTGATCAATTACCACCCACTTTGTATCGATCCCCCTTCCACACATTTCGTATCGATCAGCAAATGATCGATACGAAACCAATCACTAAACAATCATTACGAAGAATACGTGCCAACATCGATCGATACGAAGTGGCATATAAGCATGGATACGAAGACGCCCCCAAATATCGATACAAAAAGCAATCTATAGGATTGATATAAAAAGCATGGTCTAATGACAGAAGCGGTCCATTGGCATAAAATATGGATCTCACCTGAACTATCGCTCCACGTCATCACCGCTCACTTGATCGATATGCATATGATCGATACAAAGATACGAACGTGACAGCCAACTTGCAAATTCAACTTTGGATCGATCATAACTCAAAATCTAGTCCAAACATCTTCAAATTTTCACTATAGCTTGCATACCACTAGAAGAACGTTCGTGATTGATCCCATCACCATTGGACTATTTTTGGATCGATACAATATGCATAGAGATCGATCATGAACCTGCCCGAATCGATCATGTGGGCCCATCCACATGTGAGAAGAAGTATTCCATGTTCAAAGCTAAATATTTTCAAACTATACCTATAAATAGCACTTCAATGCCTACAGAAAAGGGACTTTTGGCTCTTCTACGCTATTATTCCATCGGAACTCCATTATAACTTGAGTACTACCAATTGTGCTGTTGTAAACCAATTGAGAATCATCAATAAACAGCAAACTCTTCAAAATGGACCTAGGATACAATGCCGAACCACTATAAACACTGTCTTTTTACTCTTTTCCTCTTGAATTTTGAGTGTTCGTCATATTTATATCCTCTACGTTTTGTCTATCTGTGATCTGAGACTGAATTGGTGCTTTCACCTACAATTAGGTGTTTATGGCCAATTTTAGCGCAAACGAAAACAATTTTGGTTATGACTCAATATTTATTTTAAACCATGTACATTATTATAATATCAGAAGATTTCCTATGAATTTTTTGGTTATCATAAGCTAAAAATCCATCTGTGTTTATGTACGGTGTGGTCTTATGAGATGCCTTTATTTTGAAGGGTTTTTATAACAATAAAATCCAACTGTGGTATGTTTCTCATGCTATTTTACCAGACTAATCTGGATGTTATTTTGTTATAACGCTTGGGTTAGACCGAGCTTCAGGTCTAGGTTGGATGCCTTAGAGCTTCAAAAGACAAGCTGCATATCCAAGACGTATCTCTCGTATATTTCCTTATTTCCACTGCACTGTTTGGTTTTTGTATTTATCAAAACTTGTAAGAACATACTGTTATAACCGTTCAGACTAATGACATATTAGTATACTGATGATATATATATATGTATACTACAGTCTTGTTTTGTATAGTTATGTTGTTTATTATATGTTACTCGTCACGATGTGAGATTCCATTCTATCTTTTCTTTCTTTCACCCACAACCATCTGTCTTTTTTCTTTGATGTTCATTATGTGAATACCGTGGATGTATTATTTTCAACTTTGAGGGTCGAAAGGTGGGTCGTTACAATGTGGTATCAGAGATTAGGTTGAACACACACTTAGGCTTTGGTGGGGTTAACTCATTTGGGATAGGGTAGGAGAGACCCTAAGATGAGATTAAGGGTGTATATATAAGCGCGTATTTGTTAGTGACATTAAAATGTTTTATACTGTGTTGATTCATCGGTTGAGTCGTTATGAATTATGGTCGATACACAAGGAACAACTATATCGATAAGGGATTCTAAACACTTGAGCAAGACAAGTGGACATAATATTGTTTTGAAATTGGGTAAATAAAATAATTTATAAAATTAAATTTTATACATAAAAGGAACAATTTTCAGAAATTAATACGGTTATATATGGTTTTTTTTGTTTGTTAAAGAATGATGATATTTGGTTATTAACATTTATTGTTGATTAGTTATGCTCAGATAGTTTATGGGCATTTTGATTGGTTAAATTGAATACAAATACCTTGTGAATTCAGTTTTATAATTTGATTATAAGGCATTCGATGAATTACTTGAGTTAGAAGTTAAAATTTAATTTTAGTTGAGACGTTTATTATAATCTTAACAAGGTAAACATTTGTGAAATGAGTTTATATAAGAATGTGAATTTATAAAATGTGAATTATAAAATATTGTTTGTAATTAAATTGATTTAAACTAGAAATTTTAAATCCTGGTATTTTGGAAATTGTTTTTTAAAGTTTGGAGAAAACAATAATGGTATTATAAAGTATTTTTGATTAGAGATATTTTAAAATGGAATTTAAAAGGGATAGGAAACATTGAACTCACTTCGGGCGCTGAAAAATAATTCGGGTGATGATTGCAACATCATCGGCATTCATTTTCAAGTTTCTAAAGTGAGGAATTGCTATCCTAATAGTAATTAGTTATCGAGGTGTTTGGTATATTTTTTGTTGATTTCCAAAAGTAAGATATAATATACAAAGGAGATATGTATATTATCATTTCAAAATGATTTCAAAATAAAACCTAGTGTTTAGTCTTACGTTTTCAGTTAAGTGATACTATAGGCTTCTATATCCTATCCATTAGGATAGATTGGTTTATACATCTTATTTCGAGATGTTGTTAGTAATTCTAATTTATTAAATAAAACGGATATTTTGACGATTTTGGACAGTCCAAAACTTTTGAGTTAATTGGAAACTGAAGCTAAGTGTTGTGAGAAATTTAAGAAATAAGCTTTGTAACTTATGTATTTGAGATGATAATAATTTAAAAACAAGTGTTTTAAGTTACTAAACATTCATGTTAAGTAAAAGAACCTGCTATTGTATATGTACTCTTAGAAAATAGAAGAGTTTTTTGCAAATATAAACTTGAGTTGTAGAATGTTGATAGACTAAAGTAATATTTATTAAACAATAAAAATCTCGGAAAAGGCTTTATTAATGAAGATAAGTCCGTATAAAGTGTTTGTAGGCTTAAAGTAATATATTATGAAATGACTTAGAAAATGAATTCTGGTATTAATTAAGAATATGAACTTAACTTTTAAAGTGCTGATAAAACCTACATTGTGTTTTAAAATGTTTATAAACTTCAGTAAGTTTTTATCAAATAGTTTATAAATAATTTTAGCCTAAAAGGGAATTTGCTAAGTAATAATAAATGTGAATTAAAATTAATTGGTATAGTTAAGAAAAGTAAATTTGGAGTTGAGCTATGAGATGAAATTTAACTTAACAAAAGTTAAATAAAATGATTTATGATATGGTTTGCAAATGAATTTTGTATTAAAGGAAATACTATTGGAAAATTAAGTGTGATTTAAAATTGAAAGTGAATGAAAAGAATCTGATACAATTTAGGAACCAGTAGGATAAATATGTAGGATGAACTTGGAGCATTCTATCCATAACTGATTAGATTCAGATTCGAGTGCATGATTTTGAGGCGAGGTACACCAGTCTGGGTCAGAATTTTTCATTCAATCTAGATGGCGAACTCTTGATACAGATTTTTGATTTAATTCTTAACTTCTTTATCATAAATATGTCTATGTAAGAAGAACGGCAATTACTAATCAAAAAGCCTGATCAAAATCCGCACTAGAGAATTCAAGTGGACGATACTGGTCCGTAAGTGAAATTTGTGTGATCGAGCAAGCGATCGGATTTGATATTGTGTATAAGTGGTATAAGCACATCGTACGGACTTTATTAAATTATATGCTATTGATATTAGTAATGCAAATTATATGGTTAGATATTATTTGTAAGGAAGATGCGGGTTCATGGAAGCAAATGCCAGTTAATGCTTTTGGTTTCATGAGTAGAATAGTTTTCTTGACAAATAGGTACCTGTTTATATTTTGTTTGATTTGATAGTTTTTTGCCACGGATATAGAAGGCTGCTTGGCTTTTGTTTTCTTTTGATTGGTTTGGGCCTATGGTGGCGATTTTTAGTCTTTTCGATCAAGTGATGCAAAGGAGACATGACCGAAATTTTCCACAACTTTAGGACTCAAAAAATTTAATAACCAATGTCAACTAATTGGTTTTGAGATCTGGAGATATTTTCTTGCCTTTAGGCATTTCAGGGACGAAATTCTTTTAAGAGGGGAGAATGTAATGACCCAGAATTTTGGTCATTTGATTTTTAATATTTAAACAGAAGTTTAAGATTTAGAGACATTTTCTTGCCTTTAGTCGTTTCGAGGATGAAATTCTTTTAAGGGGAGAGAATGTAACGACCCAGAATTTTGGTCATTTGATTTTAAATATTTAATCAATTTTAAATATTAAAAATATTGGTTTAGAAAGGTTTAATAACTTGATTTCAAATATAGGTATTATTTAAAAATTTGAATTGTGAATTTAGTATTTGAATTATGATTTTAAATATTGGGATTTTAATTTGTATATTGATTTAATGGATTGAACAGCTTTGTTTAAACTCATTTAAATTAATAAATTTTGGCTTTTACGACTTGATTTCTATTGACATGTTTTTAATTTAATTTTTGATTTTTCCATAATTTTTAGTTTGGTAATTCTTTAAACTTTCGTTAATGATTTTCCAACAAACGATAGTGTTTTTTGATTTTACAGAATTCAATAACCAGTGTATATTGTTATTGTTTTGAGCTCGCATCACTATTTGAAGTGCCACCGCATTTTGTTTTTGTCATTCGGAGTTCATGCACGAACGAAAATCTTGGAGGCAAGATGCCAAAAAATTCAATATAAACTAAAAACAACAAGCAAAAATCACTCCACATGTTTTCTCCTCTTTTTGCACGGTTCCATTCATGTTTGCTAAAATAAATAAAAAACATAGATCCACTTCATTCAAACAACTCAAATAAAAATAAAAAAATGGAAAGCTTAGATCTTTGAAGAGGTTGAGATCTACATTTCTACACTAAAATGGTAAGGTGCAGTCGTGTTTTGGTTAGACTAAGTTGGTCATACTGAGGTAGGTGACATGGTGGAGCTAGAGGCCACAGAAGGGAAATCGATAGCCATCATCGCTAATTTGGTTTGAAGAGAGTAATTTTGGCATTGGTCGGAGCTTGTATAAGTGATGGATGCAAACGCGTCATTGTGGCAGCGAGTGGAAAGCTCCAAGTCGCATGGAGGAGGAGGAGGCCGAGTTCAACAAGGGGGTGATGGTTGCGGCCACGTGTAATGGAGTTCATTGAAATCGACGGTTTTTGATTTCATCAATTATGGAGGGAGATAAAAAGGAGAGAAGGGGTTCCATTTGTAGGTTGAAGCATGCACATGCATAGAAGGGAAAGGATTATATTGGGCAATTATGTTTTGAAAATGTAAATACTGTTTAATTATATTATTTTAAAATCGAGAACTTACAAATTGCATAACTTTTGTTGAATATGCAAGTATATGATTTTTATTTGATGATAATAAACATATATATATATATATTAATTTAAATGTATTTGTTAATGTACTATTTTATTTTCACAGAATTAAATAAATATTTGCTAAATAAAATTAATGACACAGAATTTAAATTTAAATGAATATTTTATTCAAATAAATATTTTATCGCAATATTGAATAATACAAATTTGAGCTCTCACTATATATATATATATATAATTTCATTTACAATACAAATTTGATTACATCATAATTTTTCACCTCACTACAAATCAACCATTCACTTATATTTATTTTCAACTTCATTCCAGATTGAATCCAGCATCTAAGTTAACTGCAAAAATATACACCAACGTAATACAATTGAAAAGAAAATATTTTTGCAGTGTAAAATAAAATTTAATTTTTAAAAATATTACTTTCCTATGTTATTTGGGTTATTCGTCATCATTTAAATTTGAATTCATCATAAACGAACAACTTGTGACATGCATAGTGTATCACTGTACATGCCACAAGGCCATGCACACCGACATACACTTGATAAATCTACAGGGACATGTGAGTACAAGGTCAAACCCAAATCAAAAGACGGGTTCAACACAAGTGAAATAAATATTAATTCATGATATCAACATAAGGTCAAACCCGAGCTATAAGCTGGATTCAACACAGGTGCAATACAAAGCACAAGTTAAGTATAAGTGAAAACACTCGATCAAAGCAATCAAGCAACACAGCCTCAAAAATGCAACGACCATAACTAGAACTGGAAACAAAAGCCCTAAACAAAATGTCAAAATTGCACCAGTACAATTTCAATGCTACAAGACCAAGTCAAACACAGTGCAACAAAATAAAAGTGCCGACCAGACTGCACATTCAAGTGCAAGCCTTAAGTAAACATGAATATACATATATAGTGATACAACAAGTATTATGTAGATATGCAAGCAGTGTAACTCAATGTCAAAGTAAGCAAAGCATGGCATGAACCAAGTTTAATCAGAGACTTCAAAACCAAGTTTAAAGCAGACTCCATGAACACAACAAGTAAATCCACAAAGCCACTGACATATACGGTATGGATAAAAATAGTTCATATGTACTAGCTCGAAGTAACATGCATACAACACAATGTAAACCAGAAATTTGTCAAAGCAATACATATGACAGAGTGCACATCAGTTCTATACAACTTTAATCATGAATACAGCCGTGTAACAAGCAAAAACAACTAAAGCATAGAACCTATGGTTAGGAACCAGTCAAGGTAGCATATACAAATGGTCAAACTACAGGAACTATCTTGAAGACCAGTCAACAACAAGTTCACATATTTGACAGCAATGCATATAAACCAGATAAGATCATAGAGATGACACTGATGTACACATATAAAACTGTGGGCAACGCAAACTATATATATATATATATATATGCAAGGTCGAACATTTCTTTGCGATTAACAGTTTCAAAATAATCAAGTCAGTTTCATATCAAAGTTAAAGTCGCAGAGAAAAAATCAAAAACGTCGAAGTCATTGTTTTCTCACAGTAGATAACATGAGAAACACAAATTAACAAAATCAATATCAAGTTTAAAAATCAAGGCCGATGTCAATAGGGCAATAAATGCACAAAGTCAACTGCAGTTCAAATCAAAGTTGTCGAAGTCCAGATTTAAGAAGTGGCCGAAGTTTATTTACAGTATCAAGTCGAAACCGTGGTGGCCAAGGAATCAATCACAAGCAATTCAAAGCAGTGAAAATCAAGTAAACAAAATATATAAATTTGAACAAGTCATTGATCAATCACAGCATTCGATCAAAATCAAACGGCCGAGCAAATTATCAGACGAACGAAAATCAAGTGGTTTGAACCCTATATAAACGATTAACATCATCGACTAAAAAGGTATTCGAGTTCAAGCAACAAATAATAATCATTCAACTCGAATCAAAGTCGATAATAATTAATTATCAGTAAAATAAAATCACGTACCAACTTACTACATCAATCTCGACTTAGATTGAAGCAGCCATGAGCAACAAAGAAACGATCGATCAACAAAGCAACACGCGTATATTCATTTGATCGATCAACGAAGTTGGCGGCTTCAAAGATTATTAAAGCCATGATTTTTAAAGAGGAAACGAATGAGCAATGGAAGAGCAGCCATTATCACAATCGAGAAGAGAGAAGGAATCGGGCCGAAAGAAATACAGTAAAAAAGGGGAGCCGGCAAATTTTCTGTGTGATAATTCTTTGGGCCGGCATTCTTATATATTATATTGGGCCTTAGATTTTTAAATTAGGTTTGGTATTTAAATTGTTTTTAAATTTGCTTTTTCTCTTTTAAACTTTTGTAATTCCTAGTCGTGTGACTATGGGACGAACTACGGTGGTGTAGTTCGAGAATCCGTAACTCAGTGGCTGAGTTGTAGCAGGGTTTTGAGCGTAGAGTTAGGTTAGTCGATAGTGGGTGTCGTGAGTTTACGTGTATAAGCATCTGACTACTTAATTTCCAGTAGATACCTTGGGGGCAGCACGTAGGCAGGATTTTGCCGAAGCTGGGTACATCTGTTTGTTCTATTTTCTGCTTTTTATATTCTGCTATTATCTGTGCTGCTATTATTCTGGTATTATCTGTGTTAAGATTATTTTAAATACTTCCACAATAAATTTTCATAATTAATAGTATCACCCTATTCACCCCCCTCTAGGGTGAAATCGATCTTACAAGTGGCATCAGAGCTAGGAACAAAAGTCGTTTCTGTTTTAAAATTTTGATTTTTCAGAAACCAGTTATTATTTAAAAGTTTGAATTTTTAAAATGGCTAATTTTAATACTGCTTTTGTTGTGGGTCGGTCAATAGTTAGACCACCAATGTTCAATGTTGAATATGCTTACTGGAAAAATAGAATGAAATTTTTTCTAAAAACAATTGATGCTTGGAATATAGTTGAGACGGATTATAGAGCACCAAATATAGTGGTAAACAATTAGGAAATAGATAAACCAATAGATCAATGGACAAATCTAGAACATAATTTACAGAATGCTAATGCTAAAGCTATGAATTTTATTATTTGTTCATTAGATCATATTAAAAATTTAATCGTTTCTCACATTGTCCAACTACACAGGAAATATGGCACACTTGAAGTGACGCATGAAAGAACGGCTCAAGTCAAAGAATCTTGCCTTGCAATGCTTAGTAGCGAATACAAGAATTTTACAATGGCCAAAGAAGAAAATATCAAATAGATGTATGGACGACTTTCCAATCTAGTATACAAATCAAAAGCTCTCGAAAAATCATACATAGAGTTGGAAATAGTTCAAAAAACCCGTAGAGTCCTTCTATAAAGTTTTGAAGCAAAAGTGACTGCCATTCAAGAATCAAAGGATCTAAAACAAATTAAAGTTGAAGAACTCATCGCAAATCTCACCACTTATGAGCTGGAGATGAAATTCAAGGAAGAGCATGAAGGAAGTGATACTCGAAAGAAATCAATAGCTCTCAAAGGAACAACTGAAAGTAGTGATGATGATGATGATGGAGCAGTTGAGCTGGCACTATTAGTGGAAGAAATTCAAAAAGTGGAATCACAGATATGGAAATCCAGCTCTAAATCAACAACTGAAAAGCAAAATAATCAAAGCACTAGACAACCCAGAAGAGCGGGAGATCTGTTAGGAACTGAGTTGATGATGTTTTGATGATAACAACCTTATATAGTTATTATACTTTACTTTATAAAATATATACTAACATTTCCATATAGATATATATATATGTATGTATATATGTATATAGGAAGTATATGCAGGTATCATCGAAGACTGATCAGTATAAAGATTCAAGCATCAAGATGAAGATTAGAGATTCAAGATTCAAGACTCTAGAGAATCAAGATTTCAAGATCTCAAGATAAGTGTCTAGTATTTTGTTAAAACTTCATAATAGCACTCTCATCTTTCTTCCAATTTTCTTTTGGAATGGAACCCAATTTCTATCGAAACCAGTGGCTTACAAACCCACGACAAGTAGCTTACAAACCTACGACAAGTGGCTTACAAAGCCACGAAAATCAAAATCATTTAAACTACTTTGTACAAGTTCTCGAGTCCTATGGAGGAGCTCTGTAGGAAGGTTCTTGCAATTTCAGTTTGAATAGATTTTTCAAAATGTTTTTAAATTTGTTTTCAAAATGTTTTAGCTTTCAAAATCATGTTTTCAAAAATATTTTCAAACTTTGTTTTAGCCTTGAAATATTCCTCTATTCTGATTTTAAAAACTTCTATTTTTAAAACATCAAAATTTATTCTAATTTTAAATATTACTTATATAATTGACGGTCTATATCAATTATATATACATATTTAAAATAATGTTTTATATTCATTCTCTATCTCAAAATATTGTTTAAACACTTTACTTTGCTTCAGAGAAGTTTCAACTTGTTTTAAATTCAATTGTCTTTACAAAACAACATCTCTATAATTTTGAACTAAGGGATGTCGACATAAGGGGATACCCCATATCGACATGGTGACAGTTGGGTTCAAAATTCAATTTTCAAAAGAAGTGTCCATTCGTTCGAAAATCTTTCGCCAATGGTTATGACTGTTGTGCATCTATATAAAGGCTTCCAAAACGAATTTTTTTAACAACTACTTTCTTATTTTCTTCACTCTTTCTTCTCCACCATTCCATATCCATAATACTTCATATTTTCAAGATCGTGCCATCATGCTGCCAAATTCTCAATAGGAAATCATTTAGATACTATCTCTATTTGATTCTCCATCATTCTACTAAAGATCAAAGTGCTATTCAGAGTTATAGGATTAATTTGTATTCAAAAAGTCCATAGAGTCTATCCATTCAAAAGGATTGTGATTAAGAAGTATTAGGGTGATCTTATGTCCCAAAAATCAAGAGAGTTTACCCCAGACTCGGAGATAGGAGGGTTCCTCAAGGCCTTAGAAATTGAGGGCTGTAATTTGGATATTGGCTTATAAAAATCTGTATAATGATATTGCCTTGGTGCAGGACTGGATGTAGGAGGATTCCGAACCAGTATAAAATCCGGTGTGTTCTTTCCTTTTACTTGCTTTACTTTACTATTTGCATTTGTTATATGTTCTGTGATCATTCTGTGTTAGAATTCTGTTTAGATTTGTGTTGAAAGTTTTAATTTAGTCATATAGTTCATATATTCTTTAAAACACTATTCAACCCCCCCCCCCTCTAGTGTTATTTCTGCCTTAAGATCCTTAATCTGCATCCCTAACAATTGGTATCAGAGCATTGGTTTTCATTGTTTTCATAATCTGAAACTTGAAAAATATAAAAAATGGCATTTTTGGAAAATTGTGTTAAAACTGTTTTGAATCTATGCATTTCATCAAAGTATCATAAGTCTGCATATAGTTATTTTGAAAAATCAAGTTATCTACCGAATTGGTGTGTTATGCAGGGACATACATGTTATATGGCTTTTGACGAATCAACACCCAATGGACAAACTGTGCGAAATGAGAAAGATAAATGGATACTTGATAGTGGTTGTTCGAGGCACATGACTGGAAATCCCAAGATACTCAAGGACATTACTTATCAAGATGGTGGATTAGTCAATTTTGGTGACAACTCTAAAGGATATGTGGTTGGCGTCGGCAATGTCGGTAACTCTAAAACTTTACTTATTTCTGATGTTTTATTAGTTAGGAACTTAAAACATAATCTGCTTAGTATAAGTCAACTTTGCGATAAAGGTTTTAAAATTAAATTTGGAAAAGATAAATGTCACATTGAAGATGATAAGTCTAATATAATTTTTGAAGGTATTAGGAAGAAAAATATTTATATCCTTAGTATGAAAATTTCAAATGATAATCTATGTCTTTTGGCTAACACAAGTGACCCTTGATTTGGCATAAAAGATTTGGCCATTTGAATTTCAAATTATTGTCTAAGATATCAAAACTTGACTTAGTTAGAGGTCTACCCAAGTTAAACTTTAAAGTAGATAGTATTTGTGATGCTTGTCAATTAGGAAAACTTAAGAAAAGTTTATTTAAATTAAAAGATGCTATTTCTACCTCTAGTCCTCTAGAATTACTTCATTAGATTTATTTGGTCCATCTCAAGTTCAATCAATTAACCATAGTAAATATGTTTTTGTTATAGTAGATGATTATTCAAGATATACTTGGACAGTCTTTTTAAAACATAAAACTGATGCTTTTGAAATATTTAAAAACTTTTCTAAAAGAATTCAAACACAACATTCTTTCAAAATTAAAACTATTCGAAGTGATCACGGTGGTGAATTTGAAAATGAAAATTTTGAGAATTTCTGTACTCAAAAGGGAATTACTCACAACTTTTCATTTCCAAGAACTCCACAACAAAATGGAGTAGTACAACGTAAGAATAAAACGATTCAAGAGTGTGCTCGTACAATGCTTTCTGATAGTAATTTACCTAAATATTTTTGGCTGAAGCAGTTGCTACAGCATGTTATATATTAAATAGAATTTTAATTAGACCATTAAAAATAAAACTCCATATGAATTACTTTATAATAAGAAACCTATAGTTGATTATTTTAAAGTCTTTGGGAGTAAATGTTTTATACTTAATACAAAAGATAATTTAAATAAATTTGAACCAAAAGCTGATAAAGGATTCTTTATTGGTTATTCTAATAGAAGCAAAGAATTTAGAGTTTTTAATTTAAAAACTAATACTATTGAAGAGATTATGCATGTATCTTTTGATGAAAATCTTAAAGATATTGTACAAATAGATGATGAAGAAGATTTTCAAATCAATCTAATGAAACTATTAGTAAAATAAATCAACCTAATAAGAGATTTAAAATATCAAAAGATCATCCTACAGAAAATGTTTTAGGAAATATTGAATCTGCAGTAAGAACTAGAAATCAATTAAGTAGTATGAGTAATGTAGCCTTTATATCAACAATTGAACCTAAAAATCCAAAGGAAGCATCGTCTGATGATTCATGGATTCTTGCTATGCAAGAAGAATTGAATCAATTTACCAGAAATGATGTATGGGAACTTGTTCCTAAACCTGAGGATAAAAGTATAATTGGAACTAAATGGGTTTATAAAAATAAAATGAATGAACTCGGTGAGGTCGTAAGAAATAAAGCTCGTTTAGTCGCGCAAGGTTATTGTCAAGAAGAAGGAATTGACTATGATGAAACCTTTGCCCCCGTAGCAAGAATAGAAGCTATAAGAATTCTACTTGCTTTCGCTAATTATAATAATTTCAAATTATATCAAATGGATGTTAAAAGTGCTTTTCTAAATGGTTTTGTAAAAGAAGATGTTTATGTTGAATAATCTCCACTTTTTGAAGATAATAAATTTCCAAACCATGTATACAAGTTAAAGAAAGCTCTATATGGTCTAAAGCAAGCTCCTAGAGCCTGGTATGAAAGACTAAGATCTTATTTACTTCAATCTGGTTTTGAAATTGGTAAAGTAGATACAACACTCTTTATTAAAAGAAATAATCAAGATATTCAATTGGTTCAAATATATGTAGATGATACAATCTTTGGATAAACTAATAACATAATGAATAAAGAATTTTCAGATATAATGACTAAAGAATTTGAAATGAGTCACATGGGAGAATTAAGTTTCTTCTTAGGGCTTCAAATTAAACAGCTAGAAAATGGAATCTTCATAAGTCAAGAAAAATATGCTAAAGACTTAATCAATAAATTTGGTTTAAGCACCTCTAGTAGGAAACCAACTCCAATGTCAACAAATGTAGGTTTACGTAAAGAAGATAAATCAAAAGATATTGATCAAACTTTATATAGGGGAATGATTGGTTCGCTACTCTATATAACAGCGAGTCGTCCTGATATTATGCATAGTGTTTGTCTCTGTGCAAGATACCAATCACAACCTAAAGAAACTCACTTAAAAGTTGTTAAAAGAATTTTAAGATATGTAAAATACACTTTAGATTATGGTTTATTTTATTCTAAAAATAATATTTTTGATTTAATATCATATTGTGATGTTGGTTATGCTGGTTGTAAATCAAACCGAAAGAGTACAAGTGGAACTTGTCACTTTCTAGGACATTCACTGGTTTCCTGGTTCAGCAAGAAACAAAATACTGTTTCCTTGTCAACAACTGAAGCAGAGTATATATCTGCTACTCTGGCCTGTTCACAAGTCATGTATATGCAACAAACTTTAAAAGATTTTGGAATTAACATAAGTAAATCACCAATATATTGTGATAATACTAGTGCAATAAATCTATCTAAAAATCCAACTCATCATGCTAGAACTAAACATATTGATATAAGACATCATTTTCTTAGAGATAATATAACTAAAGAAATAATAACTCTAGATTATATAAATATTGAAAAACAAATTGCTGATATATTAACTAAACCATTAACCGAACAGAATTTTACTAAATTTAGAAGAGAATTAGGTATTTGTTCAAAATCTGAAATATAAAATAATATAATATAATAATCAATAAAAATTCAAAATAAAAATTACATTTTTTTTTGATGAACATGTCGACATGCCCCATCTCATGATGTCGACATACCCAACAAAAATTTGAAAATTGAATTTCCCTCCAAAGTTAGTTATTTGGTTATTTATCTGTTCATTTCGTTTTCTCTCCTCTTTCTTCACTATATTCTCTGTAAATAACTTCTGAAACAATAAAATAATGTTCTCCTCTTCTACTAATGAACCCACTTCACCCACATCTCCTCATTCTGGTCCATTTCAACGAACAACGCACGCTCGAGTGATCAAATTGCAAGAGAAGATGAAAGATATCCTTCAATTGATGACTGAAATTCAAGTAAGTCAACTTAGGATGGCTAGAGAACAACAAAGGCAAGGGAATATTATTAGGAATGTACAAAAATTCCTTATGGATAACCGTACAAATCCTATTAATATTGAAGACTCTTCACAAGCCATGGAATCCGAGGAAGAAGAACCTATGGAAGAACCACAAGAAGACCAAGAGGAAGATCAACCTTTACCTCAACCCGAAGTCCCTAAGAATACGGATGAGAGCGTTATTTGCGTTGGTGAAATCCTTGTTGATACTAATTCTCCTATAGTTAAGGATCGCCATTAAAGCGTACTTTCTTTTTTACTCTTTGTTTTAAATTGTTTTTTTTTCGTGTTTATGTATGTTCTTATATATGTTGTAATAACTAAAATGTGTTCACTTATACTCATTGTTTCATGCTTGTTCTATACATATTATTTGTTCATACTAATCATTCTTGAATTCTTAAGTAGTTAATAGTTTTTGTTGATGACAAAGGGGGAGAATGTTATAAAAATATATGTGCTTGGTGTAAGGGGGAGTCATGGAATAAAGGAGAGTTGTAGTTTTAAGAAGAAGTCACAGAGTAAGGGGGAGTTATGGAGAGTTATGGTATGGTAAGAATATTTTATAAATAAAGGTTGTCATCATCAAAAAGGGGGAGATTGTTAGGAACTGAGTTGATGATGTTTTGATGACAACAACCTTATATAGTTATTATACTTTACTTTATAAAATATATACTAACATTTCCATATAGATATATATATATATATATATATATGTATATAGGAAGTATATGCAGGTATCATCGAAGACTGATCAATATAAAGACTCAAGCATCAAGATGAAGATTAGAGATTCAAGATTCAAGACTCTAGAGAATCAAGATTCCAAGATCTCAAGATAAGTGTCTAGTATTTTGTTAAAACTTCATAATAGCACTCTCATCTTTCTTCCAATTTTCTTTTGGGATGGAACCCAATTTCTATCGAAACCAGTGGCTTACAAACCCACGACAAGTAGCTTACAAACCTACGACAAGTGGCTTACAAACCCACGAAAATCAAAATCATTTAAACTACTTTGTACAAGTTCTCGAGTCCTATGGAGGAGCTCTGTAGGAAGGTTCTTGCAATTTCAGTTTGAATAGATTTTTCAAAATGTTTTTAAATTTGTTCTCAAAATGTTTTAGCTTTCAAAATCATGTTTTCAAAAATATTTTCAAACTTTGTTTTAGCCTTGAAATATTCCTCTATTCTGATTTTAAAAACTTCTATTTTTAAAACATCAAAACTTATTCTAATTTTAAATATTACTTATATAATTGACGGTCTATATCAATTATATATACATATTTAAAATAATGTTTTATATTCATTCTCTATCTCAAAATATTGTTTAAACACTTTACTTTGCTTCAGAGAAGTTTCAACTTGTTTTAAATTCAATTGTCTTTACAAAACAACATCTCTATAATTTTGAACTAAGGGATGTCGACATAAGGGGATACCTCATGTCGACATGGTGACAGTTGGATTCAAAATTCAATTTTCAAAAGAAGTGTTCATTCGTTCGAAAACCTTTCGCCAATGGTTATGACTGTTGTGCATCTATATAAAGGCTTCCAAAACGAATTTTTTAACAACTACTTTCTTATTTTCTTCACTCTTTCTTCTCCACCATTCCATATCCATAAAACTTCATATTTTCAAGATCGTGCCATCATGCTGCCAAATTCTCAATAGGAAATCATTTAGATACTCTCTCTATTTGATTCTCCATCATTCTACTAAAGATCAAAGTGCTATTCAGAGTTATAGGATTAATTTGTATTCAAAAAGTCCATAGAGTCTATCCATTCAAAAGGATTGTGATTAAGAAGTATTAGGGTGATCTTGTGTCCCAAAAATCAAGAGAGTTTACCCCAGACTCGGAGATAGGAGGGCTCCTCAAGGCCTTAGAAATTGAGGGTTGTAATTTGGATATTGGCTTATAAAAATCTGTACAAGGATATTGCCTTGGTGCAGGACTGCATGTAGGAGGATTCCAAACCAGTATAAAATCCGGTGTGTTCTTTCATTTTACTTGCTTTACTTTACTATTTGCATTTGTTATATGTTCTGTGATCATTCTGTGTTAGAATTCTGTTTAGATTTGTGTTGAAAGTTTTAATTTAGTCATATAGTTCATATATTCTTTAAAACACTATTCACCCCACCCCCCCTCTAGTGTTATTTCTGCCTTAAGATCCTTAATCCGCATCCCTAATAAGATCATCTGTCACAAGTGCAACAAATCTAGCCACATGAAGCCCAACTGTCCCCGAAATCGACTCGGCCAAGAAAAGAAATCGAAAAGGAGAAGTTTTGCAGCCACGTGAAATAAAAGTGATGATGATTATAAAAGTACTAGCAGTGAGAGTGAGAAAGGAAAGCTGTGCCTTCGAAGTGATATAACTGATAGCGATGATGATGAGCCAAGCGAGGTATCAGAACTTACTCGCTTAGAATTGCTTATATATTTCCACGAAGTAAATGGCTGTGTTGAGAGACTTAGGGAAAAATATGCCAAAATTGAATCACAAAGAGATGGTTTGATAGAATCAAATAAACAGCTTAATCAATTGGTTAAAAACTATCAAATTAAGAGCCCTAAGTGTGATAAGTGTCCAACATTCGAAGAAAAGGCTAAAAAATCAGAAATTAAAATTAAATCACTTGAAAACAAAATTATGATTTTGAAAGAAAGTGAAAATACAAGGAAGAAAATTCTATTAAAAAGTGCACACAATTATTAAATGAAAATGAATCTCTCAAAACACAAGTCCAACAACTGTCAACGACTTTAGAAAAATTTCCAAAAGAGAAAGATCATCGAATACGCTATTAGGGAAACAAACTGTTAATACAGATAGACAAGGACTTGAATATAATCAATATAAACTTTAGAAGCAAAATTAATCAAGTCAATTCCATGTGCACAATTTGTAGAAATTTTAGGCACAATCAAAATAATTGTTGGTATAGACTCAAACACGTGAAATCCATTCCAATTTGGGTTTCAAAAGGCATGAATATAAAATCACTTAAAGTCAAACAAACCTAGTGCCGAAAAGAACATATATAAATAGTTTTGGGTCTCCACAAACTTATTTTTCAAAATCAATTGCCACTAACAACCATTGACCTATAAAAACAAATAGGTCATAAAAATATTCTCACATGTAGGTGTGGCGGCGGCTAAGGAACAACAACAGTGTTATCTGGATTCTGGCTGTTCCGGATACACAACAGGTGATTAATCAAAGTTCCTTAGCCTAGTATAAAGGTGGTAGAATCACAATGGACAAAAACAAAATACTATCGGTAAAGTTAAAACGGGTAAAGGTATATTCATCTTGAATGATATATTAATTGTGATAATCTGCACCATAATATGATTTAATTCAGCCAGTTATTGATAAAGAAATGAATGTTGATAATAATTCTGACTTTTTCAAAATTGTTGGCCAATTATATTACGCTAAGAACACTATAAGTACCTAAAATTCATATAGATTTGTTTTGGACTAATGATGGTGTTTTGTTGACTGATGATTGCTCATGATACATTTGGATTTGACACAATGTTTACTATTTGTTTATTTCATGGCTTCAATTCAATCTCATTTGAAAGCTGTTAAAAAGATTTTGAGGAATTTGTTTCAACCTCACAGTCTGGTCTATCATGTCCAACAAATGATAATTTTGAGTCAAAGGAAATTCAGATGTAGATCACACTGGTAATCTAGTTGATAGAAAAATTATTAATGGAACGTGATTTATGTTGAGACATTCATTAGTTGCATCATAGTTTTTCAAAGAAAATATCTGCATATTTTTCATCTCATATAATTTTCAATTAGCAGACATTTTTCTTTTATAAAAACCCTTCCAAAAAATCATTTTTGTTGACCTTATTTCAGAATGGTCATTTTTGAAAAATTTGA
Organism: Allium cepa; assembly: GCA_030765085.1. Lineage (NCBI taxonomy): Eukaryota > Viridiplantae > Streptophyta > Magnoliopsida > Asparagales > Amaryllidaceae > Allium > Allium cepa. The sequence continues at coordinate 662,115,679 of CM060934.1, read as the reverse complement.
TTTTATAATTATCTTTGGATTTGATCTTAAATGACTACATTGACAAATCTGACTCCCTATTGATTATCAAAAAGATAAATAGTGATTGAAAAAGTGATGAGTGTTGATATTAATAATATATTATAACTTGAGACAGTATAATTAGTAAAAAAATTAGAAATTTAAACAAGAGTTATAAAAACTTTTTGTTGGTAAATATTCCATGACCATTTCTATTTCTATCATATTTCTAACAATCATCACTCATCAATATCCAATATAGTATGTCAATATGTGGTATTTTAAACAGGAAATCATTCGTTTTTCATTTTATTATATTTTTTAAGAAACAAAGGCATCCAGAGTATTCAATCCCATTTAAAAGTCTTCAGGTTATGCGTGGTTAGAAGATACATGAATTCATTTTTTTTAATTTTTTTGGAATACTACTAATTTCATTTAAAAGTCCTAACGGTTATGCATAGTTAGTAGATATTCAAATTCCTCATATGAATATACCACAAATAGACACAACTATATGGTTTTTTCATCATCCCTATCATATTAAAAGTGGAATACCTAACAGAGTATTTGTGATTTTTGTTTGATTTTTTATTGAAATTTAATATTTATACTCGATTGAGTATTAATGTTGTATTAATGTATATCACTTTATCTCTATTATTTTAGCACTATTACTCTTTTGCTGATAATAAAAGGGGGAGAGAAAGGTTAATATTTTGGCAAATAAAGATCAAATGTTTTATTTTCTATATGCATCTAGGTTCATTTATTCATTTACATGCATATATGAAGGGGGAGCTTTGTGTAGAGAGGGCGCATTCAAATAGGGGGTGCAAATTGAATGACCAAATACATTTAATAAATTCAAAATCTTAAATATATGTTTGTTATCATCAAACGGGGGAGATTGTTGAATATGCAAGTATATGATTTTTGTTTGATGATAATTAACATATATATATATATATATATTCGTTTAAATGTTGTTAATGTACTATTTTATTTTCTCAGAATTAAATAAATATTTGCTGAATAAGATAAATGACACAAAATTTAAATTCAAATGAATATTTTATTCAAATAAATATTTTATTACAATTTTTAATAATAAAAATTTGAGCTCTCACTATATATATATACAATTTCAATTGCAATACAAATTTGATTACATCACAGTTTTTCATTTACAAATGCACCTCACTACGATTTGCTCATTCACTTGTATTTATCTTCAACTTCATTCCAGATTGAATCCAGCATCTGAGTTAACTGCAAAAATATACACTGACGCGGTACAATTGAAAAGGAAATATTTTTGTAGTGTAAAATAAAATTTAATTTTTAAAAATATTATTTGCCTCAGTTATTTGGGTTGTTCATCATCATTTAAATTTGAATTCATCATACACGAACAGCTAGTGACATGCACAGTATATCAATGTACATTCCACAAGGCCATGCACACTGATATACACCTGATATATCTATAGGGAAAGGTGAGCACAAGGTCAAACCCAAATCAAAAGCCAGGTTAAACATAAGTGAAATAAATATTAAGTCATGATATCAACACAAGATCAAACTCGAGCTACAAGCTGGATTCAACTAGGTGCAATACATAGCACAAGTCAGATATAAGTGAAAATTCTCGATCAAAGCAATTAAGCAACACAACCTCAAAAATGCAATGGCCATAACCAGAACTGGAAATAAAAGTCCTAAAAAATTGAACAAATTGTCAAAATTACACCAGTACAGTTTTAATGCTACAAGACCAAGTCAAACACGGTGCGACAAAATACAAGTGTCGACAAGACTGCACATTCAAGTGCAAGCCTCAGGTAAACATGAATTTACATATATGGTGATACAGCAAGTAGTATGTGGATATGCAAGCAGTGTAACTCGATATCAAAGTAACCAAAGCATGGCATGAACCAAGTTTAGTCAGAGACTTCAAAACCAAGTTTAAAGCAGACTCCATGAACACAACCAGTAAATCCACAAAGACCACTAACATATACGGTATGGATAAAAAGAGTTCATATGTATTAGCTCGAAATAACATACATACAACACAATGCAAACTAGAAATGAGTCAAAACAATACATATAACAGAGTGCACATTAGTTCTACACAACTTCAATCATGAATATGGTAATGTAACAAGCATATTCGAAAAACAACCAACGGATAGCACCTATGGTCAGGAACCAGTCAAAGCAGCATATATAAACGGTCAAACTATAGGAACTGTCTCGAAGACCAATGAACAACAAGTTCACATATTTGACAGCAATATATATAGACTAGACAAGATCATTGAGATGACACTGATGTATACATATAAAACTGTGGACAATGCAAACAATATATATATATATATATGCAATGTCGAACATTTCTTCGCAGGTAACAGTTTCAAAATAACCAAGTCAGTTTCATATCAAAGTTAAAGTCGTAGAGAAAAATCCAAAAATGCCGAAGTCATTGTTCTCTCAGAATAGATAATGTGACAAACACAAATTAACAAAATCAATATAAAGTATAAAAGTCAAGGCCAATGTCAACTGAGAAATAAATGCACAAAGTCAACTACAGTTCAAATCAAATTGCCGAAGTCCAGATTTAAGAAGTGGTCAAAGTTTATTTACAGTATCAAGTCGAAACCGTGGTGGCCAAGGAATCAATCACAAGCAATTCAAAACTGTGAAAATCAAGTAAACAAAATATATAAATTTGAACAGGTCAGCGATCAATCACAACATTCAATCATAATCAAACGGCCTAGCAAATTATCAAACGAACGAAAATCAAGGGGTACGAACCCTATATAAAGGATTAACAGCATCAGCTACAAAGGTATTCGAGTTCAAGCAACAAAGAATAATCATTCAATTCAAAGTCAAGAATAATCAATTATCAGTAAAAGAAAATCACGTACCAAATTACTACATCAATCTCGGCTTAGATTGAAGCAGCCGTGAGCAACGAAGAAATGATCGATCAACAAAGCTACACATAAATATCCACTTGATCGATCAACAAAGTTGACGGCTTTAAAGATTATCAAATCCCTAATTTTTAAAGAGGAAACGAACGAGCAACGGGCGAGCAGCCATTATCGCAATCGAGAAGAGCAAAGGAATCGGGCCGAAAGAAATACAGTAAAAAAGGGGAGCCGGCAATTTTTTAGTGTGATAATTCTTTAGGCCGACATTCTTTTATATTATATTGGATCTTAGATTTTTAAATTAGTTTTTGTATTTAAATTGTTTTTAAATTTGCATTTCCCTTTTAAACTTTTGTAATTTCTAGTCGTGTGACTAGGGGACGAACTACGGTGGTGCAGTTCGAGAATTCGCAACTCAGTGGCTGAGTTGTGGCAGGGTTTTGAGCATAGAGTTAGGTTAGTCGATAGCGGATGTCGTGAGTTTACGTGTGTAAGCGTCTGACTACTTAATTTCTAGTAGAAACTTTGGGGGCAGCACGTAGGCAGGGTTTTGCCAAAGCTGGGTAAATCTGTGTGTTCTATTTTTTGCTTTTTATATTCTGCTATTATCTGTGCTACTATTATTCTGGTATTATCTATGTTGAGATTACTTTATATACTTCCGCAATAAATTTTCATAATTAATAGTATCACCCTATTCACTCCCCTCTAGGGTGAAATCGATCCTACAACTTTCTCACACAAGGTTCAATCGAGATGAGACTTTTTGCAATGCGACTCGTAATGGCACGATGGAATTGATTTGGTTGAATTTGGAGAAAGTTGGAATTTGGATTATAATCGGGCATCATTCGATTTTAGTCCAAAATCTGAAAACTTTAGTGCCAACTGGAATTTTGGTGAGTTTAACTCACATTTTTGGTTTATCGATAAGATATATAATAAATAAATTTTACTGGTTGTGTTGGTTTAAAATATTGGCCATATGCTTGGATGTTTTATTTGGTCGATTGTTTGGTTTTGATGAATTGTCGTTTTTGAAAAACTGTAAATATATGAAATCATTCGCAGGGAATTCATGTGACGTATAGTAAATTTGTAGAGGCATCCAATGCGATTCCTCGCTATTGTTGATTTATTTCAATAATATTCTTGTTATATAAATTATTGAATATCAAACTCGATTATTTGGCCCTATTAGATTTGACATTACTATATGTTGGAAACTTAATCCTGTAGTGATAAAAATCAATTAAAATGTTGGTTAAGTGTTTTGGTGGCTACTGGCCTATTAATTGCCATTGGCATGAAATTGGTTTTTGATTGGGAGATTCAAATTCTGATATTTGGGTTTTTATGAAATATTTTCTTTAAACAGTTTTTGAACTTCTCTATTCTACCATAACCATTTATTTGCTTTTTTTAAACCATTTAGAAATGTTTTAAAGTTATTTAACTATCATTTAATAATGATTTAAAATTGTTTAACTATTTTTTAATAATGTTTAAAGGTTGGTTTTTTCTATTTAATATCATTTAGAAGTTAATAATTATTGTTAATAATTATTATTATATGTTAATGTTTTGAGTTAATAATTATTATTTATAATAATGTTTTGAAATTAATAATTATTTCCATAGATAATGTTTTGAAATTAATAATATTCATTTACTAATATTGTTTTGGAAGTTAATTATTGTTTATTATAATAATGTTTGGAGATTAATTATTATTATATAATATATAATGGTTTGGAGTTAATAAATTATTTTATTAATGATGTTGGAAAGTTAATTTATTATTTATTTAGGATGTTTAAAGTAAACTAATTTATCTGGATAATGGTTTTTATAAATAATAACTTGATTTATAAAAGGAATCTCATTTAATAAAAGAGATTTATTAAAGAGTTTATAAATGAAATGGGGTTTGAGTTTGTAAGATTTAAAAAAGACCTTTTAAAGGATTTTTATGAAGGATTTTATAAAGGGGTTTCAAAAGGGATTTTATAAACGATATTTATAAAGGAGTTTTATAAAAGAATAAAATTTATAAATTATTTTAGAGATTTTGAAAGAATTTATAAATGGTTTAGAGATTTATAAACTGAGTTTATAAAAATGATTTTTGAGTTATATAAAGAGGAATTATAAAAGGAGATGAGATTTGATTTCTATAAGTGATCTTTTAATAATTATGGTGGTTTCGAACATCTTTCCATACTTAACACCAATAGAAAATCTTTCTCGGTGTTTTGTGAATATACTTATACTATTGAGATAAGTATATGAATACATTTTCTAAGTAGTGAAAGTGTAATTTTTTTGTGAATATACATATACCGTCGAGGTAAATATAAGGATATTCTTCCAAGTATTGAAAGGGGTAAAAAGATTTGTGAATATATCTTTGTAAAAGTAGTTTTGATACAAGAATTTATAAAGTGATTTTAACTAATCAAAGAATTAATTAAAGAGGTTATTGGTTGCTTATGTGCTTAACCAGTGTTAGTTTCCCAATGGAAATAAATCCATGATTGGATTGTTTTTTTCTTTGATAGTTAAATAACCGACTATCAAACCCTACCGGTTTTAAATTATCGTTGTCGGTTTGAAGAGACCGGGATTAGATATTATCTAAAAACCACTTCGAACCGGCATAAGCGTTCGAATTGGAACATCTTGAAGATGAATGAAGATGGAGCTTTTGAAATGAAGGGTTACTTGCTACTAATCATGAGGGTGATTCTAAAATGGATGTAGCAGAGGTACTGCCTTCGGTTTCGTTCAGACCCAAAACAAACTGTATGGATGAATACTAACATTGCATTTCTACCTATAGGGCGGTATTAGCATTTATATGGAATTGCTAAGTAAAAGGTAATCATAGCCTTAAACCTTACAACCTGGGAATGGCTAAACCAGGGAATCTGTTAGGGCTATGTGGGTCGCACCCATTAGGATATTGTCATCACCTTTTTTAGATATATACATTCATGGATTTGGTTGTGTATGAGAGCTCTTGGTAAAGGATGAAAAAGCAACCGAGGTGATGAAATATTCGAAACTTCGAGTCAAAAAAAAAGCCTGCTATGAATAATAATCTATCATCTCGAACCATATAGATGTCTCATGAGACCACACCGCTTAGCGGAACGGGTTTTCCCCTCACTAGTATCATAACTCTATTCATAATAACCATATACTATACACCTACATCCACAATGGTTATAACATAATAAAATATATCATGATGATACGCATACATGCAATATATTCTGGATTTCCCATCCACATTCATCTGAATATATGTCTCAAGTTATAGTTTATAGGGTCACTGTTAACCTAATAATCTTTATGGGATAACTAATAACTCGTTCGAAGCCTACAGACTATCTACTCGGTTTTATAGTTTTCATGGGTTCACTAAGAACCTATTGGTATCTACCAATAACTTCATCCAATTATAGTTTTTATGGGCTCACCATGAACCTATTAGGATCTCAATAACTTTCTTATATCATAGTTTCCATTGGTTGACTATGAACCTATTGATCTTTGTTAGTAACTTAATCCGGATATAGTTTACATGATATCACTAGGCCCCTACCAATAACAATTTCCATACATAGTTTTCATGGACTTACTATGAACCTGCCTAAACTAACAACTCTTTGATCAGTCTTCGGGCATCCTACATTTTGGTCTATCTGACTTCCTGGATGAAATTCTACTCACACAGGAGTTAACTCAATATATATTCACTACTGGGTCAACCTACCTGGTTATTCTGCCCTTAACACCTCCAAAATGCAGTTATGGGTTAACTATAAAGTGAATATGTTTACAGAAGAAGCACACATGACAACTGATCATAACATAATAATATAAACATCTATGGTTTAATTTCCTCATAATCGTTTTTCAAATTGAACATGGTTAATACCTTTAACATATTATCTTTAGCAAGGAAAGCTTCTTCAAAAACATCAAAGTCAAATGCCATTTCAAAGCTCTTTCACGTTGCCATGGGTTTTCCTTTAAAACGAGATTGGGTTTCTTGTTTGAAAACTAAGGCTTTCGAAACCTTAGGCCTTTTCTTTCAAAACCATTAAAACATACCTTTATTCTAACCTTCCTTTCAAAACTCTTAAAGATATATCTTTTGAAACACTCAACACATTCCTTTAGAAAGCATTGAAACCTTCCTTTCGAAGCACTTAAGGATATTCTTTTGAAACCATTAAAGCTTATCTTTCGAAATACTTAAAGCTTACCTTTAGAAATCCTTACAATATACCCTTTCGAAAGGATTAAGGTATACCCTTTTGAAAACATCATAGAAACTATTCAAAAATGTTCCTTTCGAAACCATTGGGCTTATCATTAATCCATAACTTTTGGGTCAAAGAAACAAAAGCGAAAGTAAACCTTTCAAAAGCATTGATCTTCAAACAAAATAATTTGGAGAAATCATAGCGTCGAAACCACCCTTACGAAAGCATTGATAAAAGAGGCTATAAGAACCCTTTTGAAAGCATTGGTTTCAAATTATAAAGAAGGTGACTTTTAAATAATTCGAAAGGCTTGAACGCAGTAGCTAGGTTTCGAATAGGTTCAAAATGCTGCTACCCTTTCGAAAGCTCATTTTTAAATAAACAAGCGGCAACTCATTCGAAAGCTTTTCTTAAAACAAAAATGCGGTAACCCTTTCAAAGGATCTTTTATAAAACAAAGGTAAGTCGATTGATTCGAAAGCTAATAAGTGGGTGTGTGCACGCGCACGTCTGTGGGGCTTCAACCCCTTCGAAAGCATTGTTTATAAATAGAAGTAAGTAACTTCTACCCTTCGAAAGAATCTTTCCAAAACAAAGGTAGATAAGGTATACTAAAGTTTATAAGAAGGACTTGAACCCCCTTCATAAGCTTGCCTTCAACACAGTCCCCTCCGCCTTTCTCCAATCCACTACGTATCAATGGCATGATACTATGTGTATTGGTTTCGAATGGGTTTATTAGCAGAAGTATGGGGTCGAAAGCTAAAGGATGGAAGTGGTGAAGTAGTAAATCCAAGCAAAACTGATTTTTAGCCTTTAAAAGAAATTTCTTTTCACCTACTTGCCTTATTTGTCACCATGTAATTGGTTACCATTTCTTTATCAAAATCTCTTTTCAAAAAGGCTGCCGAATTCAATAATTAATAATTGAAATTATTTTAACAAATAAGTCATTCCCTTCAATAAAACATTTAAACATTTAACTCCTTCAACTTAAATAATTTAATAACCTTATAAAAAACTTTGGAAAAATCCCTAAAAATCATCATAACTCGTTTTTATTATGTTTTCTAACATACGAAAATTTCAGACCCAAAGTCCTTTATATAATTGCCGTAATTAATTTTAAACTCAAATTATGTATTTCTTCCATTTATAATTCATACTAAATTATCCATAACTGGAAATATTATGAAAATTTAGACTCATCTCCAAAATAATGTTTCACTTCACATAACATAATTCAATCCCCATAGCATTTGAAACCCACTTTATATGATTTTAACCTTAAAATAGAATTAAGCATTTACATAAAACACTTGTTTAAATCAGGCATGGCATATAATCAAACCATAGCATCATTCAATCCATCCAAATGGTTTTAAGTCTTAAACCCAAAATTAAAATTTGTTCAATAAATAATATATGAGATGGCATAGATTATTATTCACCTTGTTTGGATAAGGAACTTGATATTGGTTCTTGCTTAAATCTTTCAAGCTTGAATCTTAGCTTCAACTTGATTTCAAACTCCTTTTCTCCTAGGGTTGTGGCCGGCCTTTATCTCCTTTTGTTTAAGTTTTTGTTTTATGAAAATGTAAATGAGAATGAGGTAAGGGTTTAGGGGTTATGGGGTTACGATATATAGTTATTTCCCATATCACCCTTGCTTTATTTGCCTTTAGTATTTAAATTATAAAACCATTTTATAAACCCATTTAGTTAAGGCATGACCCTATTTAATTTTCAAATCTCAATTCCATTATCATTCTAGTCTTACATTATTCTATTTAATTTATGTAATTAAATCACCTGAATGATGTTATTTAAAATTAGGGGTGTTACAGGCTCTCCTCCTTAAACAATTTCATCCTCGAAATTCAGTAAGGACTAAACATTAATCATAGCAATCATCTGTAACATCTCCTAACTACCATACTAGCCTACTTAACTAGAAAACAGTCTTTATAGAACGTACCTGTACAACTGATCAGGATAAGTATCTCTAATTTTGTCTTCTATCTCCTAAGTACAGTCCTTCTTACTGTCGCTCTACGAACTTTCACCAACTTGACTGTCTAGTTTCTTAACTTCTTCTCATCGCTAGTTACAACCTGAACTGGTTGCCGAACAAAAGTTAGATCCGTTTCTATTATTAAATCTTCCAATGAAGTCGAAGAATAATAGTCTCTAGATCATGTACATACTTACGAACATAAGACACATGAAACACATTATGGACACTTGCCAAACTGCTGGAAAACTCTACTCTATATGCGAGCTTTCCGATCCTCTCTATAACTGGGAACGGTCCAATATATCCCAGTGCCAGTTTCCCCGACTTTCTGAATCACACCCCACCCTTTATTAGTGATACTTTAATGAAAACACTATCTCCAACTGAGAACTCGAAATTCTTATGCCTTTTATCTGCATAATACTTCTATTTAGACAGAGCTTCCCTCATTCTTCCTCGGATCAACTCAATCTTCTTTGTCGCCTCTCTTACCAGATTTGGACCTAAGACTAACATATCTTCAGTTTCCAATCAACATGCTTGTGGCTTGCATGTCCTCCCTTACAAAGCTTTGAAAGGCACCATTTCTATGCTAGTTTGATAACTGTTATTGTAGGAAAACTCAACTAAGTGTAGGTGATCTTCCCAAGACCCACCAAAGTCTAGCACACAAGCTCTTAACAAATCCTTGAGTACCTTGTTGACTCTCTCTGTCTGCCCATCTATCTGAGGGTAATAAGTAGTACTCATCTTGAGCTTGGTACTTAACACATCCTGTACACTCTTCCTGAACTCACTAGTAAACAACATATCTCTATCACATACTATACTACTAGGAATTTGATGCAGTCTAACTATGTTCGTCATAAAACATTTAGCTAAAACAGGTGTCGTCCTGGTTGACTTGATCGAAATGAAATGGGCACTCTTAGTCAACTTGTCCACTATGACCCTGTATACTTTCATTTCCTCGATTCAACCTTGGCAACCTGTCTATAAAATCCATGGATATTGAATCTCATTTACAAACAAGTATTTCCAATGGTTGAAGCAACCCAGTCGGCTTTCGATGTTCGGCCTTTACTTGTTGACAGTTCACACATTGCCTTATCCACAAGCCAACATCCTTCTTTATACCTTTCCAGTAGAAACTCCTCTTCATGTCTTGATACATCTGGGTTCCCCCAGAATGAATTGTAAATTTGGATCGATGACATTCCCTAAGGACTTCTCTCCTTAAGTCCTCAATATTCAGAACACACAACCGTCCCTTCTTTCTTAACCATCCCCTCTAGTCAAGATTAAAACCTTTTAGATCATCAATCTTCGATCCAACCTCAAGCCTTCTTATCTTCACCGCTAATAAGGGATCATCTTTCTACTAAGAAGCAACTCGTTTAATTAGAACTGTCTGCATTTCCAAGTAGGAAAACATGGTGGTGCTCTGACTAGAATTAGCAGTCGATCTTAATGCACATTACAAGTAGTCAAATCCTCTAGATCCTTCCATTCCGTTCACAGAGCTAACATCACATTCTGATGTTTTCTGCTAAGAGCGTCCATTACCTTATTTTCATTTCCAGGTGTATACTCTATACAAAATCATAAGCCGCTAAAAACTCTAATCACCTTTGTTGTCTCATATTCAACTCCTTCTAAGAGAATAAATACCTTAAGGACTTATGGTCTGTGTATAACTCAAATCTCTTTTCTAAGAGATAATGTCTTCATACTTTGAATGTGAAGACCACTGCTGCCAACTCTAAATAATGAGTAGGATAAGTCACTTCATGCGGTCTAAGCTGTCGTGAAGCATAGGCAATAACTTTACCTTTCTGCGTCAACGTAGCTTCTAATCCGGTTCCATATGCATCCGTATACACTCCTAATCCTTTGTTTCCATCTGGAACTACTAAAAATGCGCATTGTTCATCAAATGCTTTAACTTAAGGAATACTTCCTTACATTTGTCGGACCAAATAAACTTTGTATCCTTCTTGGTTAGCTTAGTCTAAGGCGCTGTTATCCGTGAGATATCCTTAATGGATCTCCGATAATTGCCAGTGAGTCCAAGAAAATGCCTAATCTCAGTCACCGTCTTGGGTCTCTTCCAATTGTTAACAGCTTTGATCTTATTTGGATCAAATGAAAAACCCTTCTCTGAAAACCACATGACTAAGAAACTTAACTTCTTTCTTCCAGAAATGACACTTCAAAAACTTCGCTTTCAGTTAATGCTGCCCTAGCTTCTCAAGCATTACTATAAGATGAACTTCATGCTCTTTTTCATCCTTAGAGTATAATAAAATGTCATCTATAAATACCAATATGAAGCTATCCAAGTGCTGTCGGGAAATTCGATTCATCAAGTCCACGAAGAAAGCTGGCACTTTCGTTAGCTCGAACGACATTACTAACTACTCATACGAACGATACCTAGTCCAAAATGTCGTCAACGGAATACCGTCCTCTGCCACTCTTAGCTGATGGAAACCTATCACCAAATCCAATTGGGAAAACTCTAGCTCCACTCAACTGATCAAATAAATCATCAATTCTCCACAAGGATACTTATTCTTGATCTTCTTCTTATTCAACTTACGATAGTCGATGCACATCCTTAACGACCCATTCGATTTCTTCATGAACACCGCAGCCGCTCCCCAAGGCAAATTACTTGGTCTAATGAAATTATTCCCTTCTAAATCTACTAGCTAAAACTTTAGTTCCTTCACCTCAATCGGTGTCATCCTACTAGGTGGTCTACTTATAGGTTCCACTCCTGGCACAAGATCTATCTGAAATTCAATGGCTTGTTTCAATGGTGGTCCTATGCTTAGCTCAAAAACATTTGCAAACTCTCTTGCTACTAGAACCTGATTCAAATCTTCTTCTAATTCCATTGCATTCAGCGAAGCACGAGCACTAGAGTCCAATTTCTCCACCGAGTATATAATTCGATTATGATTATTAGGGTATCTTAGCAATATTTCTCTATCTTGATAAAATATCCTAGCATCAGATTTATCCAACCAATCCATACCCAAAATGATTCTGAAGCCTACGAAATCAAGAACATATAGACTGCATGCGAACTTATGACCTAACAAATCAAGTTCTAACTGGTTACATCTCATCCCCAGAGTTGCATACCCTCTCATCGAATTCGCAACCCTCAAGGAAGTAACAAGGTATGAGGGTTATAAACATAACCTATCTACCAAACACTAAGATATAAATAATGCGATGCATCTGTATCAAATAGTACCCTAACTGGTATATTTTGAATCAAAAGCGTACCTTATACCATAGTCTTTCCCTTCTTAACAGCGGCTGGTCTAGCAGATGATGGTCCTAAAGCAAAGATCTTTCGCTTGTCCGCTTTGACCGGCTCTGGACACTGATTTTTGTATTGCCTAATTTAAACACAGTTGAAGCACTTCACTCCCTTCTTATCTACAATATTCTTATGTTTTCCATTTTAACATTAATGAGCATAATGTCCCTTCTTATCACACTTAAAGCAAACTAGATTAGCTTTCACCTTCTTGGCAGCTCCTCCCTTTTAGGTTCCTTTCTTCTAAGGTAATTTCTTCTTCTTGCCCTTAAAACCTTGGGTTTCAACCTGCTTCTCCTTTCCGTAAGTGGAAAGCATCTCTATATTCCGAATAGCCATCTCCATTACAACTGTACTTGGATCATGAAGATGCGGCGTAGTTTCTACAGCAATCTCGGGTCTTAACCCTCGAATAAACTTCTTGTTGCTTTAATAACAGTGTTAATAGTAGCATATCTGTATTTGGACAAATCATCAAACTTTGTAGCATACTCAATCACTAACATCTCACCCTGCACTAAGTCCATGAACTTTCTCTGCAATACTGACTTGGCAACTTTAGACAAAAACCTCTCTTCGAATCTCCTTCGAAACTCTGTCCAAGTCAACTCTTCCTCGGGAACTCCCGCGGTAACACTATTCCACCAATGAAGTGCTACTCCCTACAACTGTCTAGAGGTAAGTCTCCTCTTCTGCTCATCGTTTAATCCCAAGTCAGCAAAAATCTTTTCGTAGTGTAATAACCAGTTTTCTACTTCGACAACATTGTTTGTCCCTAAAAACGACTTTCCGCTAGGACTGGTATAATCCTTGCTCAGCTTAGCATAGTTGTTGCCAACTGGAACCACGAGATTAACTCCTCAAACATTCATAGCATTACCCCTAGCTACTCCTATAGCTGCTCCAGCTTGCTTCAGATTGACATCCAGTAGATTGACAAAGAAATGATACATCATCCCTAAATCTACAAGCAGGATTCTAGCATCTACGTTGTCATTTGCGTTTGGATTAACATTTGTCCTCCGATCTAGGTTTCTCCTAGTGTTGGGTTGAACTTTTCCACTAGTTGTGGTGCTACCTCACCTAGATTTCCTCTTTTGTTTCCTGCCTCCATATCTTCCTTTCTCGTAAATCTACATACAAATCTTAGAAAGATACAAAAGAATGGTCTAATAGAGAGGGAGGTACATACTTATAGATATATACATAACAAGTACAAGTACGTTACCATAGCATTAACCCAAACCCCGATCTTATTTTCTGATTTATTGAATTATGTTTTGAAAATCTTTTAGGTTTTTTTTTAAAAAATTTATATAAACATAGGCTCTGATACAAATTGTAACATCCCCCATCTGGAGGTCCAAAACTAATCACTACATATGCTGCGGTCATCTATAGTTATTAATTTTCGGTGACCAAATGCAGTAATGTTAGATACATTGATATACCAGAAACACATGGATATGCAAAATTTTAAACTCAAATTTCTCGTTCCATTTCAAATTGCATATTGGATTCATTACATGATCCCATATCGTAAACCACGTTTAGAGAAATATAATCATCACAAAATACGCCAAGAGAGACATATAAAGATGCCCATTGGTTTACCAGGGTCTAAATATGGGCAATTAAACAACTTTGCCATTACATCTAAAACACAGTGGAATAAAATAGAAAGAACTCCTGCTAACTAGCTTGCCTCTTGCACATCTGTGGAAGCTTATTCGTCTAAAGGAGAACTTAAAAACTCTAACTCTCAAACTACTCAAAATTTATTGAGCACCCGAGAGTTTAAGGGGAAAGCAAAAACTTCAAGTCAGACAAAAAGTCTGGTATGGATAATAACCTACCATCTCGAACCATGCAGATATCTAGTGAGACCACGCCGCCTAGTGAAATGGGTTTTCCCCACACTAGCATCCTAACTCAATTTATAATAACTATATACTATAAACCTACATCCACAATTGTTAAGACATAACATAATAAATATATCACAATGATATGCATACATGGAATATATTTTGAATTTCCCATCATCATTCATCCGACTATATGTCTCAAGTTATAATTTCCAGGGTCACTATTAACCTATTAGTTTTCATGTGCTGACTAATAACCTATTCGAAGCTTATGGACTATCCTCCTGGTTTATAGTTTTCATGGATTCACTAAGAACCTATTGGCATCTACCAATAAATTCATCCAATTATAGTTTTCATGGGTTCACTATGAACCTATTGGGTTCTCCAATAACTTCTCTCATATCACAGTTTTCATGGGTTAACTATTAACCTATTGATCTTTGTTAATAACTTAATTCAGATATATTTTTCGTGGGATCACTAAGAACCTATCAGGCCTTGCAAGTAACAATTTCCATACATAGTTTTTATGGGATTAATATGAACCTGCCTAATCTAACAACTCTGTGATCAGTCTTTGGGCATCCTTCATTCTGGTTTATCTAACCTCCTGGATGTAATTCTACTCACACGGGATTTAATTCAATATATATATATATATATATATATATATATATTCACTATTGGGTCAACCTAGTTGGTTATTCTCCCCTTAACACCTCCAAAATGCAGTCATTAGTTAACCATAAAGTGAATATGTTTACAGAAGAAGCACACATGATAATTGATCATAACATAATAATATAAACATCTATAGTTTAATTTCCTTATAATCATTTTTCAAATAAAATATGGTTTATACATTTAACCTATTATCTTTAGCATGGAAAGCATCTACAAAAACATCAAAGTTAAATGCCATTTCAAAGCCCTTTCACATTGCCATGGATTTTCCTTTAAAAATGAGATTGGGTTTCTTGTTTCAAAACTAAGGCTTTTAAAACTTTAGGCCTTTACTTTGGAAACCATTAAAACATACCTTTCGAAAGTATTCAAATCTTCCTTTCAAAACACTTAAAGATGTGTCTTTCGAAACACTCAACACATTCCTTTTGAAAGCATTGAAACCTTCCTTTCGAAGCACTTAAGGATATCCTTTCAAAACCATTAAAGCTTATATTTTGAAGTACTTAAAGTTAACTTCGAAATACTTACAATATGCCTCTGCGAAAGGCTTAAGGCGTACTCTTTTGAAAACATCATAGAAACCATTTAAAGTGTTCCTTTCGAAACTGTTGGGCTTAACATTAATTATAACTTCTAGGTCAAAGAAGAAAAAGCGAAAATAACCCTTTTGAAAGCATTGATCCTCGAATAAAAGAGTTTGGGGAAAGGATAGCTTCGAAACCAACCTTTCAAAAGCATTGATAAAAGTGGCTACAAGAGCCTTCGAAAGCATTGGTAAGGCGGCTTTAAATTTTACAAGAGCGAAAGCTCCCCTTTCCAAAGCATTGATTTAAAATTATAAAGGAAGAGGCTTTTAACTAATTTGTAAGGCTTGAATGTAGCAGCTAGATTTTTGAATAAGTTCAAAATGCAGCTATCCTTTCAAAAGCTCCTTTTTAAATAAACAAGCAACAACTCATTCGAAAGCTTTTCTTAAAACAAAAAAGGCGGCAAACCTTTCGAAGGTTCTTTTCTAAAACAAAGGTAAGCTTATTGATTCGAAAGCTATTATATATATATATATATATATATATATATATGGCTTCAACCCCTTCGAAAGCATCATTTGTAAACAGAAGTAAACAACTTCTACCCCTTCGAAAGCATCTTTCCAAAACAAAAGATAGGTAAGATGTACTAAAGCTTATAAGAAGGACTTCAACCCCCTTCGAAAGCTTACCTTTGACACAGTCCCCTCCGCCTTTCTCCAATCCACTACGTATCAATGGCCTGATGCCATGTGTATTGGTTTCGAATGGGTTTATTAGCAGAAATATGAGGTCGAATGCGAATAGATGGAAGTGGTGAAATAGTAAATCCAAGAAAAACTGATTTTTAGGCTTTAAAGAAATTTCTTTTTACCTACTCGCCTTATTTGTCACAATGTAATTGGTTGCCATTTCTTTATCAAAATCTCTTTCCAAAAAGGCTGCCGAATTCAATAATTTCTAATTGAAATTATTTTAACAAATAAGCCATTACCTTCCAAAAAAACAGTTAAACATTTACGTCCTTCAACTTAAATAATTTAATAACCATATAAAACACTTAGGAAAAATCCTCAAAAATCATCATAAATCGCTTTTATTACGTTTTCTAACATATGAAAATTTCAGACCCAAAGTCCTTTATATAATTGCCGTAATTAATTTTAAGCCCAAATTATATAATTCTTCCATCAAAATTCATAATAAATTATCCATAACTTAGAATATTATAAAAATTTAAACCCGTCTTCAAAATAATGTTTTGCACAACATATTCAATCCTCATAGCATTCGAAACCCATTTTACATGATTTTAACCGTAAAATAGAATTAAACCTTTACACAAAACACTTATTTAAATCAAATATGGCATATAATCAAAGCATATCATCATTCAATCTATCCAAGCAGCTTTAAGTCTTAAATCCGAAATCAAAATTTGTTCAATAAAACATATATGACATGGTATAGATTATTATTCACCTTGTTTGGATAAGGAGCTTAAGATATGTTCTTGCTTAAATCTTCCTAGCTTGAATCTTAGCTTCAACTTGATTTCAAACTCATTTTCTCCTAGGTTTATGGCTGACCTTGATCTCCTTTGGTTTATGTTTTTGTTTTATGAAAATGTAAATGAGAATGAAGTAAGGGTTTAGGGGTTATGGGGTTATGATATACGGCTATTTCCATATTAACCTTGCCTTATCCCCTTCAGTATTTAACTTATAAAATCATTTTATAAACCAATTTAGTTAAGGCACGGTCCTATTTAGTTTTCAAATCTCAATTTCCTTATCACTCTAGTCTCTACATTATTTTATCTAATTTATCTAATTAAATATCCTAATAATGTTATTTAAAATTAGATGTGTTACAACTTAGTTGCATACCTATTGTGCTGGAGTTTGATTAATGTAACAATTTAGGCTATGATTCAATATTTATTTTAAACCCTATGCGTTATTATAATATCAGAAGATTTCCTACAAAATGTTTTGGTTATCATAAGGTGAAAAGCTGTAAATCTTTATGTATGGCGTGTTCTTACCAAATACCTTTATTTTGAAGGTTTTTATAACATTAAAATCCAATTGAGGTGTGTTTCTCACGCTGGTTTACCATGCTGATCCGAGTGTTATTTTATTATAGTGCTTGGGTCAGACTTAGCATATTTTCAGTTCTAGTTTGGATGCCTCGGAGCTCTAGGAGATGAGCTGGATGTCCAAGATGTATCTTTTGTATATTTTCTTATTTCTACTATATTGTTTGATTTTTATATTTATCTGAAATTGTAAGGACGATTTATTATAACTTTCCGGGCCGATGATACATTAGTACCCAATTGATGTATATGTATATTAAAGTCTTCTTTTTGTATAGTTCTATTCTATATTATATATTACTCGTCATAATGTGAGGTTCTGTTTTGTCTATTCGGCATTTAGATGTTCGACACATAAATACCGTGGATGTATTAGTGTTAACTTTTGAGGGTCGAAAAGGTAGGTTGGTACAAATAGTGTATGAAATATGAATATTATTGTAGTTTGCATTACCTATTCTGTAAATTAAACATGTATGGACCCTTTTTTGCTTTAAATTTCTTTATGTAATTTAGTTAGAATATGAAAGGTCTAAATTATAAGATCTATTTTAGTTGAAATAAAAGAGGTAAATTTTACTATGTATATGAGATAGGTAATTTTACTATGTATATGAGATAGGTTTGGTATTATTCATTTCCGTATACAAGTCAATTGTTGGCTAAGGATATTAGCTACATATTTTGTTAGAATTTTTGACTTGTTTAAGTTTGACATTTAAGTTAATAAGCATTTTCTTTGCGTATGACTGAAAACATTTTATTCGAATCTCATGCGTATATATATAATATTAACGTAATGATTATTAAAGTAATAATAGCATAATAATTATAGAATATCGAATGTATGATTAGAGTTAAAGGGTAGTAAATAGTATTTATTTCTTAGGAAGGTACCTAATGATAATTATAGGAATTAATCCACAATTAAAGGCGTAAAAATGGGATACCTTATATGGCCTTAATTATTAATTTTGTAGGATGGTATATGTATACAATGGTTATACGTATGGAGTATAACTAAGTTATAGGGATACAAGGTCAATTCAAGGTTACATAGTAGTCTTTCTAGTTAAATCTGGCTACCAACGTTGTGCCTTTGTGGACTGATGTGAGACATCGCCTATAATAAATAACCCAATGGATGCGAGGTTAGTCCCAATTCTATAGGGTAAATCTGCCAAGTCAATCAGGCTATCAGTACCAATGAATAATCGGATTAATATGAGATGTCATTGTTTGGTTATGGGTCATAAGTTATGCTATTGGTACGGTACGTGAAATCTCTAGAAAGGGTCTGCTTCAGGTTGGAGGTGTTAAGTGGTTATGGTAGGGTTCGCCACTTTTTAGGACAAGTATTAAATGACTTGATGAGATTTCTTACGATGTCAGTTAGTGAGAACCATGCAGGGACCCACCTTGGTTTGGGTCTTAAATGACGCGGACCTGTCTATTTTATAGGTCTTAAATGGTCAAAGTCTGCCTAATTCCCAGAAGGTATTAAGTGGTTTCGTGGTTCTCTCTTGCATCGTTAATGATGGTTGCATTAGAATTTTGAAATGGGTTCGGTATTAAAGGAGGGGACATGCCTGTTTTTTAGGTATTAAATAGTTAGTGTCTGCCAAATCACCAATAAAGGGTATTTATTTGTTTGGATGCTTTCTCTTGCATCATTGATGTTAGTCGCGTTAGAATTTTGGAACTAGATTGGAAATGCCTTTGAGCTTACGATTAAAGTTATTAGTATTTGTAGCATCACCATTTACGTCAACTGTTACATTTGGTATATACATAAGACATATATGACGACTTCCCTACACAGCCGGCATCCAATATACATAAGATAGTGCATTGTTGTCATCCCGATCGATATAGAGCGACCTTCAAGGCATAAAATGAAAATAAAGCATGATAAAACCCATATTATATCTCATAGCGCATGGGATAAAATATAATATCACATATATAAAACAGGAGAGATAAAAATGACTAAGTGATCCAAATATCAAAATACAGATACACAAAGTTATATATCATGAAATAGAGTTTATACAACAAAAGTAAACTCATACGGCTGTATCATAGTAATACTATTAAGCAGCACTATAAAGGCTCCACAGTGTTGCACAATGGAATAAGCATAGAAATCCATACATAATACGAGATGACTCCTTCCAGCTCGTCCTTTGCACATCTACTGCGTTATACCAAAACCTGCTATCCAGTCTACTCATTTAAGAGCACCTCGAAAATAAGAAGCAAATCATAAAACCTTGAGTCAGACAACAGTCTAATGTGAGCGGTAAATGAATCTCAAAATACTATACAAGTTGTTACAGTAAGGAGCAATGATATAAATCATATTGACTTGTCCCTGCAACCAAAGAGTTAGCACATAATATGCTACTTTGAATATAATAAAAACATGACACAACCAAGTGTGAGAAAGGGTGTCTAGATATCCCTTTCTCCACTACTATCTCCCATGACAACCCTAGAGTGATAGGCGGCTAGTGAAGCAGCCATAATAGACATAGCATCCATCAAACAATACTAACTGTCACTCAGTGTACTCTGGATATATGATAACTCATATGACCATTTTTCTACCAGGGAGTAATGGAAATCCCAGTTTTCAATTGTACTCTCTTTAGCCTAAATTGATACTATATCCATTCTTCCGGTCCAGGGTACACGGATCCATTTTTCCGATTCAGGGTAGCCATTCTTCACTACCTATGAGCATCCTCACGATAACCCTTCTTTGAGCACAAAAGAAAACACTTTGGGTATCACACTCCCTTAGTACGCGTATCTGAGCCCTTCCTTTGCTGCATTTCACTTCTATTATCTTGGAGGAACCATTCTTCATTCCTCTACTTAACGAATCCTTTCTTCAATGAGATGTTATTCTTGGTGAACCATTCGGCATTCCCCACTTTATGACTCTTTACTTTAATGAACCGTCATCTTCAAAGCCTAACTCCACTCATCATCGAGTTACTATCTGAAGACTCTAACTTTCATCATACTGTTGTACTGCTATCTGTCATCCAGTGTAGTTAATGCCTCGCTATTACCCCGCTACAACCCCGCTATATCTCATAGCGGATTTCTGCCGTTACGATTTTTCCATATAGCCCCAAAATATAGCCTTTCCGCTTTAATCCCCGCTATTTCCGTTATATCCCGTTATTTGCACTATATTCCGCTATTCCCGCAATATCCTTTTCAATAAAATGAATTGAAAAATTGCATTTATACATTATAAAATTATGAAACTAATTTATTCGATTTAATTTTTAATATATTTTCAGAAATGAAAATACTCTAATACTCTACCAAATTCAATTATGTTATATAACAGTTTTTCGTTTATTTAAAGTATATTCGCACATGTTTTTATTTAAAATTATTTATGTATTATTTATAATTCAATTGAATGATAATTTTTCATTTAATTACCATTTATATATTTGTAAAAACATTAAGTACGAGTTTTATATGCTATTTTAGAGCCATCCGTCATATCCCGCTATATCCTCGCTGTATACCCGCTATGACTTTTTGCACCTCCACCGCTTTGAATCTACCTAGCATATTAACTGCACTGTTGTCATCATATGAACAAGCCAACACCTCCAGCACGACCTCTAGAACTCCAAAACCATACTCTAGAAATTCAATCCCTATAGGACCAAGACGAGAACTCGGTACCGACTTCATGAACTTGGTGCTTGAACCCCAACTTCTTTGCTCTTAATCAAGTCTTCATGTCCTCCTAACACCTAACTTCGTATCCTAGAGACAAGATGGTGATGCACTCTCTACTTAGCTAATCTTTAGTCTAACACCATAAGCAACCTCTGCAGGCCATGCTCTTCCCCTCCTTCAAGTCTCTACCGACATGGAGCTACGTGGAGAAGTCGGCACAGACCTTTGAAGTCGGCATAGACTTCTGTGCTTAGTGAATTGGAGATTGCATTATGGATCGCAGTTCTTCCCAGTCTCCATAGTTTGTCTCTCCAATTTCGTCCAATTCCAACCACTTATGCCTCCGTTTTTTCCAATTTCCCAACCTATCTATCTAACATCCAAAACACTAGCAAACAACATCAAATCACAACATACAATCATATGATAGCATTCATATACATCCATTCATACAATTAATACATGAGAATGTGATAAAAGTCTAAGTTTTACATGAACATATGCATATGGATAATAGAAATTACACTAGCATTTGGATATGAGTTATTGGATTTCAAAACCCATTTCTAAAACCATTTAAAAATCCCATATTTCTAATCATAAACATATATGAACAAGTGGTTAAGATTATAAAACCATTTTTATGTCCAAAAATAAGTCTAAAACAATCATTTTAACTATATAAACAAGTATAGATGAGTGAGATTTCAAAAACACTCAACAAATAACTAAATACCAATTTTTCTCTTCAAATCTAAAGTAGACAGGAAAAAATGAAACAAAATGAGTAGAAATGATAATCTCTAGCTTCTATATGTTCATCTCCTCTCTAATCAATGATTTGGCTAGACTAATAAGCAAAAGATGTGATTTTTGATGAAATTTGGGTTAGTGGATGTTTAGATCTATTTTGGGAAAGAAGGAAATGACTTGCATCTATTTCTACAACATCCTATTAGTACAAAATTCGAAGAGGGTTTGTGGACCTAAGCATGGGCTCGGTTAATCATCCACTGAAACTGGCCAACAACAGCTAAAACTTGAAACTGCCATAACTTTCAAATGACATCTCAAATTTTCTACTATGACCATTTTATGGAATGGAAAACCATTATCCTGAAGCAATGAAAGTAGTTTAAGACCTTAACTCAATTCCTATCAAAAGTTATAGTCTAAACAATATTTTTTTCAGGGTCAAAATGGTCACAAAAATTCGAAAAAGAATTATAGATGTGAAAAATGTCCTTTAGAGTCACTTTCCAAAATCATAGAGTTATATGGCCTCGTATGAATAAAATAAAAATATTTTATGATCCTTCGATATGTAAAACACAGGTCGTTACACTCTCCTCCTTTAGGGATTTCGAGGGCGAAGTTAGTCCTCGAAATCACCAAACAAATACTGAAAATCAATCATAGTTACCCTGCACGTCTAATTATGATGTACATCGTCAAACATGCAACCATGTAATCATTAATATAGGTAAACCTATCCTAGTATGTGGGATACTAAACTATATTATATTATATCAAAAGCGAATGTAAAATACGATAACCAATAGGCATTACCATGTGAAGAGTTTCGGATGTATGGCTCTCATACTCTCATCGGTTTTCCATGTGCAATGGCCTTCACTTTCGTCCCATTGAACTTTCACTAACTCCTTCGTCTTCCTCCTAAGCTGTTTCGTATAATGTCCAATAATACGAATCGACCTACGAGGTATTGAAGCTTCTGTTTCAATCTCGATATCATCAAGTTGATCCGGTGTGATAGTTACACATGAGTCGTGCATAAAATTTTGCAAATGGGAGACGTGGAAAACATTGTGAACTCCTGCCATTCTTTGAGGTAAGTCAACTCTATATGCAATATTCTCATTCCTCTCTAATATCGAAAAAGGACCAACAAACCTCGGTTCCAACTTTCCTCTACCACCGAACCGAATAACGTTCTTTAAAGGAGAAATCTTCACGAATACCATATCTCCCATGGATAATTCTAAATCTCTATGCCTTTTATCTATGTAATTCTTTTGCCCATCCTGTGCAGCTTTCATTCGTTGCCGAATGATCTCTATCTTTTATGAGGTCTCCCTGACCATATCTGACCTAAGTATTAGTTTCTCGCCCGCTTCCCACCAACATAAAGGGGCATTACACGAACATCCATACAAATCTTTATATGGTGCCATAGCAATACTAAACTGATAAGTGGTATTATATGCAAACTCTACTAAATGCAAGTGATCGTCCCATGAGCCTCCAAAATCAAGAATGCAAGCTCGCAAGGGATCTTCTAAAATACAATTCACTCTCTCGGTTTGGCCATCGGTTTAAAGGTGATAAGCTATACTAAGACATAGCTCGATACCCAAAGCCTCCTGTAACCACTTGCAAAATCCATTAGGGAAAAACAGGTCTCGTCCACTCACAATGCGCTTCGGCAAACCACGAAATCATACAATCCATTTCACATACAACTCGACTAGTTTGGCTGTCGTTCTACGTGACTTGATGGGTATAAATCTAGCGCTCTTAGTCAACCGATCTACTAAGACCCAGATGTTGTTGTGTCCTGCTCGAGTCCTTGGCAATCCATCTATGAAATCCATCGATATATGTTCCCACTTCCATTCGGGAACTTTAAGTGGTTGCAAAAGACCACCCGGTTTCTTTTGTTCTGCCTTTACCAACTGGCAATTCATACACTTTCATATGAATGTCCCAACGTCCTTCTTCATCCCTTCCTAATAATAAGTTTATCTCATATCATGGTACATCTTATTACCGTAAGATGTTTGATAAACTTGGAATGGTGGCACACTCTGAGCACCTCATCTCTCAATCCATCAACATCGAGAATAACCAATCTCCCATTCTTATGAAGCCAGCCATCTCGGTCAAGTTCATACTGTCTCATGTCCTCAGATTCTACCCCCGTTTTTATCTTGAAAATGATCTTTGCTAATCTGGCATCACGCCTTTGACTAGCACAAATCCACTATATAAGAGTAGGACTGATGGCCAAGCTTGCCAACATCTCAGGCTCTAACTCGCAGAAGTCTAAAGTCATAATTAACAATATACTCCAACTGTTTCCACTCTAGGAAAATCACTCCCAAACTGGCATGTATTCTGCCTAGTGCATCAGCGGCATCATTCCCTTTACCAAGTGTGTAGGAAATGCCAAAATCTTAAGAGGCTAAGAATTCCAACCATCGCTGCTGTTGAAGGTTGAGATCCTTCTGAGAGAAAAGGTACCTTTGTGGTCCACGAAAAACTCAAACCTCTCCCCTAATAAGTAATACCTCCAAATTTTCAAAGCAAATAATACTATTGCTACCAACTCTAAATCATGAGTTAGATACTTCTTCTCATGCGGCTTCAGACTAGCATAGACGGTAACTTTTCCCTTCTACATCAATTCTGCACCCAATTCGATACCATAGGCATCTACATAATATCATCTCCTCATTCCCACTCGGAATGAGTAACATCGATGCACTCGTCAACCTCTCGGTCAGACTCACTAACGCATGGATGCACCTCGCATCTCAAATAAAAGTTCGATACTCTCTCATTAAATAGGTCAACGATGTTGTAATCTTAGGTCCATTCAAATTTTGGATTGTCGTAACTACAAGATTTATAGTGATGTCCTACTCTGAAACAACGTGACCCAAGCATCTCACTTCTCTCCTCTAAAAGTGATAGTACTAAATTCTCATCAACCGTATCCTGTGCTCCTTTTTCTTCCATGGGTAGACGAAAGTATCATCAACAAGCGCTAGCACGAACCAACTCAGGTGATCTCTCAAAACACGGTCCATGAGATCTATAAGGTATGTCGATACATTGGTTAGCCCGAACGGCATAACCAACTAGCCAAAATCAAGGTAGTGTATGTAACATTATAATCAGCACACTCTTCTAAGATACTCTCAGTTGGTAAAGCCTCACCATAAGGTCCAACTAAGAGAACATCTCATGCTATAGAGATGATCGAACAAGCCATCGACAAACGGAAGTGGAAACTTGTTTGTCCTCTCACTTAGCTCATAGCAACCAACAAGCATCTCCAAAGAGCCATCCATCCCTATGATAAACATTGCAGCTAAACCCTATTAGAATATGCTCCTATGGATGAACACTAGCATCAATAGGTCGTCAGCTCACACCTTTAGTCTCCTCTTCTCCTTGGACATCATATGCTTTAAAGCCATAGCTACTAGTCAAGTACATATAAGTAGATCAATACGAAACTCGATCTATATGTGGTGGAACTTCGGTCACCGCGTCAAATGTGTTCGAACACTCTCTAGCTATAGGCACAGATGACAATCCATCCCGTGGAGTCTCAAGTGAATATAGAAAGCTAATCCTGACCGCATCCTTCGGTAGGTAGCCAATCGCTACCGTCCGCTGCCCCACAGCCTCGCTCGTCACCAACAGCCTCTCATAATCCACCACTACTTTATACCGCTTCGGCTAGTCGATCGTTAGACTATAATATCAAACCCAGTTTGACCAAAAACGATCAATAACAAACAAATGTCCATGACCCGGTAAGGCTAGGTCTAAACAAACCATGTATAGGCCAAGCGTAAACAACCCATGTTGTAACATACCTCATTTTTTAGGCCCAAAACTAAATGTTATGGATGCTGCAATCATCCATAGTATTAATTTGTAGTGACAAAATATAAAATGTTACAAATGTATAGTCTGGCCGAGTCCCCAACAAGTTTCGTCATAATCTAAAGGCCGGTCAAAAATTTTAGGTCTCAATTCCAATCTATCCACAAATCGCAAGATATGAAGGAATATGAAATCCTAACATTGAATAAAAACACATATGGAAATGCTTTGAATGGAAAGCATACTCTTGGTGGTGATGTCCTTTCCCTCTCTTTTATTGATGTAGCAATCGACGAAATCAAAACGCCATTAAATGCATATGTTTCCATAGTTTGTCCCTATTCAACTAATTCAGGGCAATCCTTCACACTGGGTCCAGGCTCTCACATCATAAAGCCTTTTCGATCAACTTGTCGAAGCTCTCATCACTCCCCATGTTGATCGCTCAACCCAATGATAAATTCTCCATCCTTTTCGTATGGTGTATCAATAAGAGATAGACAATACTTCAAAAACTCATCGAATTTGGCTACATACTCCAACACAGACATATCGTATTATTTCAAGTCAGCAGACTCCCAAAACAACATCTACTTCTGAAGAGTCGAGATAAATTTCCTTCGAAGCGAACTACGAACTAATCCCAAGTAAAATGATCCTTGGGAATCAAAGCTATAAGGGAACTCCATAAGTTCATTGTTCCTTCCTGGAGTCATCTAGAGGCAACTACTACCTTATGGTGTCATTTAACTCCAAGTCATCGAAGATCTTTTCACAAATATCAACCCGTCTTGCACCTTAACAACCGACTCCATTTCAAGGAGCGATCTGCCTCCTAAACTCACATGGTCTTTATACGTCTCGCCAAAGTTAGCTTTAGGTGTTCACACTTGAGCACCATGATCATTTGGAGCAACTTGGGAGTCCCAGAATAATGTTTCACACTATCACCGTGAACATGTTCTGCAAATCGAGGTTAATAGTCCTCGATCCTACCCACTTCTCAACTCCAGAGATAGAATCAATAGTCGCTTTTCTTATATGACAGATCATTTTTAATCTATGATGAGAACGATTGGTCTCTCATAGAAAGAACGGTCTCAATAGTGCTCATGCGTAGAATATACTTATATACTATATATACTACTATATAGTTTGGAAAATCAAAATATATAACAAATACATGCTCTCTCTCATATATATATATATATATATATATATATATATATATATATATATATGTGTGTGTGTATGTATGTATGTATGTATGTATATATGTATGTATGTATGTACACTCTCGATTCAGCCTAGCATGTGAACTCCTACCCTATCTTTACTGACTTATGGTATCAAATTAGGTTAATAGCGTAATTTAAGCTCCGATACAAATGTGACGACTTCCTAACACCACCGGCACCCAATATACATAAGATAGTGCGTTGTTGTCATGCTGATCGATCTAGAGCGACCAGGTTTAAAATGAAAATAAAGCATCACAGAACCTATATTATATCTCACAGTGCATGAGATAAAATATAATATCACAGATAAAACGAGGGAGACAATAATAACTACGTGATCCAAATATCAGAGTGCAGATACACAAAGATATCGTCATGAAATAAAGTTTATACAACAAAAATAAACTCATATGATTGTCTCATAATAATACTATTAAGCAGCACCGCAAAGGATCCATAGTATTGCACAACGGAATAAGCAAAGAAATCCATATATAATATGAGATAGCTCCCTCCAGCTCATCCTCTGTAAAGCAATCGGTTACACCTAGACCTACTATCCAATCTACTCATTTAAGAGCACTCGAGGTAATAAGAAGCAAAGCATAAAATCTTGAGTCAGACAACAGTCAGATATGAGTGGTAAATGAATCTCAAAATACTATGTAGGTCGATGAGCAAGGTATATAAACCATACCTGACATGCCCCTGCAACCAAAGAGTTAGTGCATAATAACATAATATGCTGCTCTACCTCTCATAAAGGTGTAACACAACTAAGTGTGACAAAGGGTGTCTAAGTATCCTTATCTCCACTACCTATCTCCGATAAAAACACTAGAGTGACAAGTGGCTAGTGAAGCAACCATAATAGACATAACATCCATCAAAAATTACTAATTGTCACTCAGTGTACTCTAGATATACGATAACTCTTATGACCATTCTTCTGCCAAGGAGTAATGGAAATCCCAACTTTCAATTGTACTCTCTTTAGTCTAAAGTTATTATTATACCATTCTTCCGGTCTAGGGTACACCGATCCATTCTTCCGTTTCGGGTAGCCATTATTTGCTATCCATAAGCGTCCTCACGATACCCCTACTTTGAGTACAAAAGAAAACACTCTGAGTATCAACGGTCCCTTAGTACGCGTATTCGAGCCCTTCCTTTGCTCCACTTAATTTCCATTATCTTGGAGGAACCATTCTTCATTCCTCCAATTGATGACTCTTTTCTTCATCGAGACATTATTCTTGAGGAACCATTATACATTCCCCACTCTAAGACTCATTTCTTCATCGAGACGTTATCTTCGAAATCTAACTTCGTTCGTCATCGAATTACTATCCGAAGACTTTAACTTTCATCATGCTATTGTACTGCTGTCAATCATCCTATAAACAAGTCAACATCTCCACCATGACCTTTAGAACTCAAGAATTGATGTCTATAAGACCAAGGATGAGAACTCGGTATCGACTTCATGAACCCAGTACCGACCTCTGTACTTGGCCAATTGATGGCCATGTCTCTTCCCATCCTACTTCTTTCCTCTAGTACTTCATGTCTTGGTGTTTAAACCCTACTTCTCTGCTCTTAATCAAGTCGTCATGTCTTCTAACACCTAACTTCATATCCTAGAAACAAGTCGGTACTGCCCTCTCTACTTAGCCAATCTCTAATCCAACACCATATGCAACCTCTACAAGCCATGCTCTTCCCCTCCTCCATGTCGCTACCGACATGGAGCTAAATGGAGAACTCGGTGCCGACAACTGAACGGCACCATCTTCTGCCCTTAGAGAATTGGAGATTGCCATTTGGACCACGAGTTCTTCCCATACTCCAGAGTCCGCCTCTCCAATTTTGACTAATTCCTAACAGTTATGCCTCTATTTTTTCCAATTTCCCAAACTATCTACCTAACATCTAACACACTAGCAAACAACATCAAATCACAATAAACAATCATAGGATAGTATGCATATACATCCATTCGTATAATCAGTACATGAGAATGTGATAAAAGTCTAAGTTTTATATAAACATATGCATATAGATGACAGAAATTACACCAGCATGTGGATATGAGTTAGTAGATTTCAAAACCCATTTCTAAAACCATTTAAAAATCTTGTATTTCTGATCATAAACATATATGAACAAGTGGTTAAAGTTAGAAAACCATTTTTAGATCCAAAAACATGTTTAAAACAATCATTTTAACTATATAAACAAGTATAGGTTATAGTACTAATGAATAGAAGCCTAAGACCCGGTGTTTGATCTTCGGTTCGTATTACTATTAGTACCATTATTACTATTACTATTACCAGCAGTACGTATGGCACGTCCGTTGGACGTGTGCAAAGAAAAACTTGCATTAACTCATTTTTAGTGCAAAGAAATATGCGATATAAGTTTTTTCATTTGGACATATTATAACACAAAAATGGAAATTAATTTATGTTTTGATGCATCAACCAATAACATAACAAAAAACTTAAGAAACTCATGATTATTTAGTTGGTATATAAGTATATAAGTACAATTATCATACTCACTACAAAAATGACCAGCTTTATTGTAGAAAAAGATATTCTTCATAGTTAGAGTACGTTCAAGAATTTCATATCCTTGGTTTAGCAAAAACATTTGATGGTCTAGTTTTGTAATTTCAAAAGCATCAAAACTGTAAATGAATCATGGTAGAAACAAACCCCAATCCTTTCGTTTAATAACATTACATGAAAACTATAAATATCATCAACAATGACTATATAAGTCAATCAATAACTACTTAAAATTGTAGAAGCCATTTGAAACACTAAGAATAAATGTGTGTATACAAAATCAAGCATATTATAACAAAAAACAATCAACAAAGTATTCAACTTACAACTTTGTTTACGCTAACTATAATTAAAGTCAACAATCATGAAGCAAAGTTTCAGATTCTTTATCTTCTTCTTAACATATTTTAAAGTGAAGGCATCATCCAACACTTTTTTTGAGACGGAAGCCATTCTCAAACCGATTAGTAAATTAAGAAATGAAAGCAACATATTAGTGGATTGCAATTTCTTGATCATAACTTGCCAAAGTCACGAAAAACATGTATAAAATTTGAAGTATGTGTAAAATTAGAATGTTGTTGTGCCTATAATTAATTTTTTTTGGAAACCCAGAAGAACCCGACGGTCCGGTAAACTCCTGAGGAGGGTATAGTAAAGTCGTCCACTGATCCGAGCCCCCATACCTCTTGGTAAATTTATATAGACAGAGAAGCGCATGATAGGAATTGAACCTAAATCTTTTTACCAAAATCCAAACTTCCTTTCCACTACGCCGCACCATTGACATTGTGTCCAGAATCATGTTACGTGTGTTACGCACACTATGAGGAATATAAAGCAACTAAAAAGAACGAAGTATGGAAAATGTGTTTAAATGCAAAAATATATGTACGCTTATTAAAATAAGAAACCGCTAATATATATATATAAAACATGTAGCTGTTAGCCTTAGCAAAATGTCGAAGAATGATACATTAGCCTATAAACAACAACATTCCTACTTTGACCTATGCAATGGCATCTATCTTTAGTAAGATTTTAAATCCATATCATGAACTATTACTACCATTGATAAATATAGAATGTAACAGTTATATAATTAGTCTTACCATATATGTCAAATTAATGATCGTAAGTTTAGGTTAGTAATGAACAGAAGTGCTCCGGAAGCTTGTCCATAATCCATGGTTTAACGTAAAATAAATCGAACACTCAAATTCGAACATTTAATGAAACAAATGATGAATTGGAACATGAAATATAATAGCTATTTTACTATGGCAAGAGTTTTTTGAATTAACAGGAGAGAGAATTTTAAGCAGCAATTAATTACAGTGTTAAGTCATGGTGTTAATGTAAAAACAGATGAGGCCTATAAAGAAAAGAATAATTATTACTGAAATTGTGCACTTAGTAATTTCAAGAGCTTTATTTTTTTAATAAAAATGTCATTTAGAAGCTTTGCATTATAAAGTAGATTAGTCGATATAAGTTGAAAACTTTTGATGATATTATGTACATAATGTGAAATTCTAAGTTAATATATGTAGTTTACATACTTAAAAAGTTTCAAAACTGATTGAGACCACCTTATTATATACCCTGATATGTAAACTAATAAAAACCATTTTATTAACTATACATATTAATTTTTATACATGTAGACAAAATATAGTAAAAAGGTTATAAATGCAAATACTACCATTGCTATATTGCATTTTAATATAATACTAATTCCATTAATTAGACAACAATCGTCACAAAAAGAAAGATTCTACTTCAACCTTGAATCGCTAACAACGTCTCATTTTTTCATCATTTATTTCATTTGACCACTAAATCTATGTTTTCAAAATACAAAAGGAGAATCAACTTTCTAATTGGACACAAAATAATCTTCCACTTTAGCATACCTTTATGAAGGCAATACCAATTTTTCTTTCATTTATTGCATAAAACCATATATTAAAATCATGAGAAAATATATAACATTTAACTAAATCCTCACATGTAATGAAGTGATAGATCTAAAAGTGCCCTACGTCTCATATCAAGGTCTCCTAATCCTGCTATTCTTCTAATAAAATTTATGCTCCGGCAATTTACATTAAATTCATTTCAAACCTATTTTAGAACTCTAAAATTATTATCAAAAAGGAATACGCATAATTTTTGGAAATGAAAATTTAGTTTTACCTTTTACGCCAAAGAAATGATTGTAAGTTTAGGTTAGTAATAACTTTGAAAAAAAAGTTAGTTAGTAATGAATTAAAGTGCTCTGAAAGCTTGTCCATAATCCACGGATTTCATGTAAAATAAATGTAATACTCAAATCTGAACATTTGATGAAACCAATGATGATTTGGAAGATGAAAAATAATATGATTTTTTTCATGCATTGAATCCTTAGCTAGTTTCCTAAAGTAGGCTAATCTTAATCCATATCTCTCAGCATTCTTTTCAAAATGTGTTTTTAAGCTTCAAATATAATGTTTTGCTACATTAAAACTGTGTAGCACTTACACTACTTAACTACATCAACATTCTATAAACTCACACTTCTTGCTATGGCAACATTTCAGTTCTATAAAGTTCAATCCGCATGACAAAGATAATTTTTCATGCTACTTACGGAATGACTCAAACGTGCTTCAATATTAGCTTCATATTCTTCATTCTAATCAAACCGACCGTAGGGAGGTTTGCCTACTTCTACTAGCCAAAATCAATTTTCCTGAAGCCAAAAAAACGTGGATCTTGTCTCATCGCGGTTTCTCTAAAAACGTGAATCTTGTCTCATCACGGTTTCCAAACTTTCTCCTTTTATTTTACGCATCAAAGATTTCAAATTCAAATCTATTATGATTTTAAAATTTTCAATTTCAAATCGACAATTTTGAATGTTTTGATTAATATTTAAATTTGAAATTCATATTTTCAGATTCAAATCTCAATTTATTATTTTCCAACATATTATCACTTAATATTTAAGTAATATTAACAAATTTTTTAAATGTATATTTCTTATCAAAGTTATACAATCGAACGGTCGGTTTCTCCACCGTTGTGCGGTTATACTAGTATATTTGTGAAATTATGCAGATGGGAACCACAATAGCGCTCTTTAACATTCTCAAAGGCAATATTTGTTGGCAACAATCTTATTGCTATTATAGCTGGGTTGTTTGCCAACATGTTAGCTGATAATTTGGGATTTGGTCCAGTTGTTCCTTTTGATGTGGCCACTTGCTTCCTTGCAGTTGGTATGGCTGTTATACTGTCATCCTGGTCTGAAAATTATGGGGATCCTTCGAACAAAAAAATTTTAATAACCCAATTCAAAGGTGGTGCTACAGCTATAGCTTCAGTTGAGAAAATTGCTTTATTTGGGGAAATATAATCTTTATTCGAAGTCTCCATGTACCCTTTTGTAATCCTAAATCTCGACTCCTACTTTGAGCCCAAATGATGCAGACATTCCACATGGTTTTATTTTTGCAACTTTTATGTGATCTTCCATGCTTGGAAGCTCTGTTGCATCTAGCCTCTTGGCCCATGCTTTACTTAAAGTTGAAAGTTGTATATAAGTTATTTTTTGTTGTGTCATCACTTACTCTTCTCCTCCCGATCCTTACCACTGCAAGTCCTTTTTACATCTACTGCAGACCCAATTAGCTTGGATTTTTGCAAGTACTGTTTATAATAATAGACTGATCTTCTTTTGTTGTGTGGTTCTTGGTGACACCTCCTCCATATGCTAAGGGTAGGAGCATATCGTTTATTGGATGTATACAGCTTTTTGATTTCTGCACACTTGAAGCATGTTGTGGAATATTTTAGCCATCTATTATGAAAATGAGGTCACAATATATTCCCAAGGAGGCTAAGAGCACAATCTTGAATTTTTTTATTATTCCCTTTAACATTTTCGTTTGTGTTGTTCTTTTTAATGTAAGCCATATTAGAGTAAAATTAGTTTTTTCATAATTAGACTAAAAAATTATGGCTAACTGAATGCACTTTTTTTTTAAATGCTTCAGGTTAATGCATTCCCTATCACCATCATGTTTGGCATGTGTTCATTTTCCTTTTCATGGCTTCCATATTGGTCTTTATGTTTCTTAGATAACGGCAATCTATATCATACTCATTGTCAAATAGTTGGGTCATAACTGAAGAAATATGATAAATTTTGTATTTAAGCCAATTTTGTAAACAAATTACAAGAATAGCCCCCTTTGCAAACTAATGACAAAAATAGACCAGTTTTCGCCACTAAGGACGCCACATGTGCTGGCGGCATCTCAAATGCCGCTAGTACACGTCTATGTTGCATAATAACACTGGTGGCATTTGAGATGCCGCAAGTTTGCGGCATCCCAAAATGCTGCTATTTCTGCTGCTCTCTGTAAATTGTGCAGCCCTTCCTCAATATCACCCCACTCTCCCTTCTCTCAACTCATCTTCAAAAAAGAACCGAACCCACCCCTCCAAATCACCAAAAATCAAAATTTCAAGCTTCCAACTACCAAAATCTAGTTAGAATTTGAACTATGGCTTCATCGTTGTCCCAAGCTCATCCTATAGGTATGAAATCTATCGATTTTCTTTCTAATTGTCATTTTTTTCAATTTATGATTTAGGGCTAAAATTGTTCTACGATTGCAAATCTATGATTGTATAGTACAATGAAGTTGAGTACTCACCTAGAGCACATGTTTAATTGTTTTTCCATCGTATACAATAAAGTTGTATAGTTGCAAATCTATGGTTCTATACCCATTGAAATTAAATATGATTATGCAATGTTATTGTCGTAGAATATGATGAAATGGCACCCGGACTGTTCGATCCTAGTGTGCTTTACCTCCAACCTCAACACCGCACAAACAACATCGATATGATGGAGGAACAAGGTCAAATAATTTGTTATTACTTCTGCAAATTGGTGGTAATTACCATAATTGCTTTGCTCTGTTACTATGTATCGATAGGGGGTTGAGCCGGACGGCTTCATTGACCATTCATCCACTCTAAAGCTCGTCACGTCAGCGCATCCAGTCGTGTTGGAACTGTTAGACAGAGCTGAATTTGGTGTTGTCAATAAGTT
The DNA here is from genome assembly GCA_030765085.1 of Allium cepa. Classification (NCBI taxonomy): domain Eukaryota; kingdom Viridiplantae; phylum Streptophyta; class Magnoliopsida; order Asparagales; family Amaryllidaceae; genus Allium; species Allium cepa. The sequence continues at coordinate 662,080,620 of CM060934.1, read as the reverse complement.
GGGATATACACAGCTCGACCGGAATCTTTTGATGGCTTTGATCGATAGATGGCGACCGGAGACGTCTACATTTCATCTTAGAGTAGGTGAGATGACAATCACTTTGAAAGACGTAGCTGTATTGCTTGAATTGCCGATTAACGGGGATCCCATCTTGAAACCGGATTTTTCAAGAAATTATATGGAATTGTGCGAGCCCTTGCTTGGATTGGCTCCCCCAGAGTACGTGAGGTGGGGAAATGAATCGATAGTGGCCACGTGGTTTAGAGAGCAGTTGGCCGGTGATATTCCCCGTTGTGCCTCTCCTTTGCAAACTGCCGAGCGTGCCCGCACTGTTATGTTGCACATCATCATGCAACGTCTTTTTTGTGATCGATCGAAGACAAGAGTGGCCCTTCAATGGCTTCCATTGTTAGAAGACTTCGATTCATGTCGGCAATACTCTTGGGGTAGTGCGGTGCTTGCTTTCACTTATACGGAGAGTACGAGAGTTGCTTTGGTCCAACAACGGCCCGCCGGAGGTTATATGACTCTACTTCAGGTACGGACATAGTCATTCGTTGTTGCATGGTTGAGTATTTCGTAAAACCGTAACTAAAATTAAGTTTCACACTTGCAGCTTTGGTCATGGACCTACCTTCCGGTTGGTTGTATTTCTATGAAGAGGCAAATAATTGACAATTCAAAACCTTATGGAGCGAGGTAAAACAATGTTGTTAGTGTTGTTGTATCGACACAGTAAATTTGAATTTCGTATAACATGTTGCTATTACAGGTGGGTTGGCCTAAAGAATACAAAATGACCCCCAGACGCAATTTAACCTTCTATCGGAACGAGTTTGACGTCTTAGATTACAATGCAGTAACATGGAATCCATATTCCGAAGCAGATCTTCATGCACTTCAGACTATTTGTACAATGGACAGTACGTTATAGCGGGAAAGACTTATGATTTTTTGTTTCGAAGATTTAGCATACATCTACCAGACAGAGTCATGAGACAGTTTGGTCTTCGACGGCACATACCGTATCCTGCTCCATATTACATGCTTCCATACGGCGAAGATGAGTTCGAAACGATGATTGAGTTATGGAGCAACCGTTTCATAGCTGCGGAAGACGAGCACGATGTCACTCTGACCAATGAGGAGTATCTTAGCTGGTACTGGAATATCACTCGTCGTTATGTGCTTCGAAGACGAGTGGAGGAACCCGAGCAAGAGGTGGCACCTTACACTCCACGAGCTCCGCTAGAACGGAATGTGGTACGTATTAATATTGACAACTTATGTAGTACTTATGAAACTCATATGGGTTTATGTTATGCAGGCGGATGATATGTATCATGTGTTGGACATTGTGGACGAGCTTGCGGAGGAGGTTCCTGAAAAGAGCAAGGAAAAATGCTTCTCTATCAAATAAATTCTGCTATCCTGTTTGTCGAAGAACAAGATGTCAAGGCCCATCCCACCTCCGTCTCGTCCTCCTCCTGCAGTGCCACCACTTATCGAGGATATTGCCCCTCCCGCGTCGTATGAGGACATAGCTGCAGTCCCACCGGCCCCTCACCAAAGAGAGAGTATGGAAGAAGGAAGAAAAAAAAGGCGAGAGTTCTGAAGCGATATCTTCGCAACCCCGAACGGAAGGAACGCAAGAGGAGGGTAGTGAAGAGCTGTCACTGGAAGAGGAGGAATTCATGCTCAAACCTAGAAGACCGAAGATGAAAACTCCTAGGGAATTAAAAATTTTGAGATGAAATTTTAGACTAACCGTAGTGGACAATGGTTTATATTTGTTGACTGTAGTGTTTAATGGTCGTTTGTGTGGTATGTTGACTGTAGTATTGACTGCTCATGGTCTGTATTTGTTCGTTTAGGTTGTTTGGTTGTTAACTAATGTAGACTAGTGTTTGTCGTTGTGATTGTAGAAGTGACTCTAGTATTCCGCTGTTGGTGTGAATGTTACTGGTTTTGGACTTGTATTTGATGTTGGTAAATGTAGTCATGAGCTTAGAAAGTTGCAAAGGTCAAGGTTCAGAAACGACTATTACGTTGGTGTCGAATTATGGTCACTTTATTTTCCATTTGCAGTTTGTTTGAGCAAGCAACAGAGCGGTATTTCAAATGCCGCATGGGGCGTCATTTGAAATGCCGCTTGGTGCGACATTTCAAATGACGCCTCATGCGGCATTTGAAATGCCGCTCTGTTACTTTAGATTTTACATTCCATACTTTGAACGATGCATAACATACTTCAAACAATTCACAACATACTTCAATTATCGATGCATAACATACTTCAAACGATGCATAACATAACATACTTCAATTACATTTCAATTATCCTTCAACGATGCATAACATACTTCAAACGATGCATACACACTTCGAACGATCGTTTCAGATATTTGTTCATCACATAACAAGTTTCTAATATCATTACGTTACATTTCAATTGTCCTTCACGATCTACGTAGCCACAACGCCGAATACTTGTACCCATGAACCAACAATTTGTTTCGGTATTTCAGGTTCAACTTTTCCAAACGACTAACTTCCGCTCGCATTTCTAAAGCATATTCCACCCCTCTAGGACATAGTGGTGGATCTAGCCACTTAAAAAAATTGCAGCATTCAACCTGATTCGGTCGAATCTTGTGATCGTTGTATCCAGCGCAGCGGTAGAAACGACGTCTAGCGTTCCTATTATTTCTACAAACGACTACTTCGCATTCCTCTCCACAGCCGCAAACTGCACACGTAGCATAGGAGCTAGAGCTTCCACGGTTTTGCCCTAAAAGACGTGCATGGAGCGATTGTTGGACTGGTCTATCAACCGCGGCTTCTCCACGCGATGTTGCACTATACTCATTCAGGGGTTCTTCTTCGAATTGTGTCTCTGGTACAAAATCAACTTCAAGGTCGGCGCCGCTTGAAATCCCCTTTCCTCTATTTTGTTCGAATTCGTCGTACATTTTCGTCATTGCTACGTCATCAATTTCCCAATTGTCCATTATACACCTATGAATACAACCAAAAATACATCAACAAAACAATCGATGAAATTGAACGAGAAAAGTATAATACTTACCTTCGGTGCGACAATGTTGAATTGAAATATGGGGAGGGGTTGTTGCAAATTGTTGAAATCGGACGAGAATAGTATACCAATATGAAACCTAGAGCTTTTGCTAAAATAAATTTGGTAAAGTTAGGGTGTGGGTGGGGTAGTTGAAAAACGTAGGAAAATATATAGGCAGCAGATGGGCGGCATCCGAAATGACGCTAACAGGGTCTTTTGAAATGCCGCATTACGCGGCATTTTAAATGTCGCAGCACGCGGCATTTTAAATGACGCGACAGGAGACTTTTTGAAATGCCGCAAAAAGAGACATTTCGAATGATGCATGCTGCGGAATTTCGATTGCCCCATCCAAGCGGCATTTCAATACACTTTGAATACAGTTTGCGTTAGAAGGCTAACAGCAAAATAATAAAATTGGAAATAACATTTTCATCCAACGTTAGATTACATAAACATTTGTTCTCAGACAAAGTAGAACGCGTTCGAATTAGGATTACAGACAAAATAAAACAAAAACATTAAGTTGTTGTATTGCAACGACTTTTTTTATGACCATGAACACCACATTTGCTGCACCTATTTTCTTTAGGGGTCTGCATCTCGTCCATTGTACCTTTAATTCTAGTTGAACGTGGGCGTCCTGTTTGTCTTTTAGCGACCGGAGGTAGGACCAATTGACTGTCACTTGAACTCCAATAACGTTTATCTCGTACCGGGTGAAACTCAGGGGTGTAAGCTTCCAGGTAATTCATTGTGGAATACCATGTTGAGGCAAAGTCGTGACGGGCTCTATTTGCTCCGTTGGAAACCGTTGAGCAAGCGGCCATAACATGCATACACGGTAGGTGCTTTAAAAGAGGGATGTTGCACGTACAAGAGCAACTATTACTGTTGATTAGTACTTTAAACTCGTCACCGAAATAGTGTACAACTTGCCACTCAGATTGACTAAATCGAATATTTTTGTATGCCTAGCTTCGTTAACTCTTTCAGCGATCTTGGCTTCCCACTTTGGAGTTAGACGGGAAGTCAGTTTTGCTGCCGCTTCTCTTCGTTGACAAAAATAATCAACCGACCTGAAAAAGGTGCGTGCAACTAAAGTTTTGACAGATAAAGACCTAGCTCCTTTAAGAAAACCGTTGAAACTTTCTACACAATTGGTGGTCATGACATGAAATCGACCGCCATCATCTTTACACAATGCCCAGTTCTCCTCGTGCGCTCCCAAACTCCTTTCTATCCAATTGTGAGCCCTGATGCTTATAGTTTTTATTTCATCACGTATTCTGATGTACTCGTCTTCATTCGCAGCACAAGCTGCAGCATAAAATAGTCCGGTTAATCGTTTTTCTCTAAACCCTGCAGCTTGAAAATTAGCTTTAAGATGTCTAGCACAAAATCTATGTTTATATGGAAAACACCATTTCGATTCCAAGGCCGATGGTATTCCTTTCATTCGATCTGAAATGAAGATAATTCGTCGATTGTTAAGACTGTGAATGAACCGCCGCATGCAGGCAAAAAACCACTCCCATCTATCCCCGGATTTGGACTCTACAATTGGGTACGCTAAAGGGTATAGATGGTCATCCGCATCAACAGCAGTGGAAACAAGTAGCGTCCCTTTATATTTCCCGTACAAATGTGTCCCGTCAATACATAACAACGGACGACAATGAACAAATCCTTCAATACAAGGTCCAAAGGCCCAAAAAGCTCGATCGAAGACTCCATAATCATCGGTCGTAACGTGTCCAACACTTCTCGGGTTTGACCTAGTTATTTCAGCAAAATATTGCCTTTGACTACTATATGACTCAGCCCAATCACCAAAAATTCTTTCCACCGCCTTACCCAAAGCTCTCCAAGCCTTCATATAACTAATTTTCACAAACAACTACTCTTCCATCAAAATTTGTACCGTTCCGGCTGTAATGTTTTGATCGGCTTTCACAAAAGGTAATATTTTTGCCACTACAAAGTTAGATGTCGCCTGCTTGTGGGTGGAGTTCACCGTTGGAATAGCACAATTGTGTTCGCTAGGATATTTCCTTACAATCCACCAATTCTGCTCTGATTTTTTTGAGACAGTAGCATGAATTCTCCATGGACAATTTCCATCTATATTACAAACGGCGGTGTATTTGGTTTTATTTGATTTTATTGCTTTAAAAGATACGGCATGCAAAATCGACCATTCGTTCAACTGTTGTAACAACTTGGCTTTCGTCTCGAAAATCAAACCAATTTTAAATCCATTCTGAACGCTTACGATTGAAAACATCTCATTGTTGAACCCAAGATTTGCAACGATTGACCTTGCCATAATTTATGCATTGCACAAATCATCATCCAAAGGAACTTTCATTTCCACCTCATCGCTGTCTTCGGAAATATTGTTTTCAACCAGAAAATCATAGTTCAAAGGTTCATAGTTCACTTGCATACTACCTATCCACGACATGTCGTTCTCCACCATGTTCACTAAATCCATACTATTTACGGGGGTTCATTATTGACATCTTCACCTTCTTCCCCATCCATCTCAGTATCAACATCTTCATTGTTTATGTTTACGTTTACGTTCTCCAAATCAGCATTAGATTGTAGAGCAGTATCGTTCGCGAGGAATCTGCTATTCATACATACGTATTACTTTAAAACCATTACCGTAATTACTACCTACACAAATTTGATTTTTCGTGAGACATGCCTCTGACTAAGATCATATAATTCGGATGGAGTTGGATACATAAATTGAGACATATGGCATTGTGATGGTCCAGCGGGACTAGGCGGTGTTGTTCGACAAGGAAGATAACTGCATATAAGGCGAAAAAATGTTAAGTGCCGCAAAACAATCAAATTAATAGGACCTAAATTTCATAAATAAATGTTTCACTTTCCAAGCAAATGTGTAAAGCCGCCTTGACTTGGATAGGGGTACGTATACTGAATGCCCTGTGGATAAGTCATACACGGAGGATATCCATATAGACCTTGTTGTTGACCGTACATCGCTGTCATAATCGGATTAATGAAACTCGAGGACGCGTTTCCATGGCTGATACTTACTGCCTCAACCGTTCTTCGGTACTCCTTAATAACATTGTTAACTTCTTGTTCTCGTACAGGTTCTTCTACTTGCAAGCGCCTAATTTTTCTAACAAACAGCTCAATTGATTTCGATGTCGCTGAAAACATTAGCTCGACATCGTCATCATCGGCTATTTTAATGGCTTTCGATCCTGTGTCCGTCAGCCAATTACACACTACCTCTATGTCAAATTCTTCAGATTTTATCTTGGTCGCTTTATAGATCGATTCTTTCAGCCGCATCAAATTACAACCTCTCAATACTTTAGCTGGCTTACACGACCTCCCGACATATTTTCCACAATTAAGTTCATCAACAACCAATTCGCCATCGAAATAACATATGGTCGGTACACACTTGGGAGTCATTGTATAATTTATTCAATCAATTAGTAAACTATTACCAGTTGATACCAAACAGAAAATGAAATTAAAAAAAATTGAACTAGGGTTTTCAAAAAAAAACATACCTGCTATAGCTAATTACTTGTCGAAGAGGAAGAATTAGATGTTGTTCCTCCTGTGGATCTGAATCCAACCAAGATTAAACTACACAAATAATTTAACAGTTTGAAGTTTAGAATTTTAGCAGATCTAAGCAAAGTTTGGGATAAGACAAACATTAAAAGGTGGCTGTCCAATAAAGCAGCAGAACCAGCGACATTTGGGATGCCGCAAACTGGCGGCATCTCAAATGCCACCAGTGTTATTATGCAACATAGACGTGTAATGGCGGCATTTGAGATGCCGCCAGCACACGTGGCGTCCTACGTGACGAAAACTGGTCTATTTTTGTTATTAGTTTGCAAAGTGAGCTATTCTTGTAATTTGTTTACAAAATTGGCCTAAATACAAAATTTATCCATATGATAATGACGCTTACACATAGACACCGGTTGTTTAGTTGTACTTGTATTTAAGAAGTATTTAAATAAATGAATTTCTAAAGGGACTCCAAATATTGTTAAGAGAGAAAAATTGCTGGGGATTCCATGTAAAATAGAATTGTTAAGGGGTGACATAATGCGGGGGACTCCAATCTAAACTTAATATTTTATCATACTCAAACATTAAATTGATAACACCACACTGAAATTTAAAAAGAAGACGACAATGGAGTATTGAAAAACAAACATAAAATTGGTATTGCATCGCGATACAATAATATACGGAAGAATTCCACCAAAATTTGCATAAAAAGGGGCAATTGTCCACCATATTAATCTGGGAACACCGATAGAAAGAGGGTAGTTTCATAAGTGTGTTTGGCATCCTTTTGACAATATTTATAAAAGTGTGCATATGCTATAATTTGGTATTAGCTGGTTTTGTAAAAAGAAAATGTTGTTGTGTAATGTGAAACTTCTTGATATATTTGCCTACTTGATATCTTCTATTGACCGTTGTAGAGTCCTATATATCAATGAAGGAGAGGCACCGAGGCAGAATCACTGAATATATGAGGAGCAATTGACTAAAACTTTACAAAAGATATACCAGGCATAATGTGATTATTTCTGTGCCAATTCCGGTTATATGTCAAAAGTATCACACTATATCAATTGAAGACCAACAACCAGTACAAAGTGAACCTCGTTATTTAAACTGTAAAATATATCACAATATTGTTTAAATTGTTAAATGTATCACACAATCGGATGAAAACGTGCACATTCTGCAAAAAAAAAAATTCCTTGTAATTTAAAATTTTAAGATTCATTGTAACTAATTTACTTGAAAAAACTTATATGTACGTCAGAACAGTACAAAATGATACATGGCATACCTTAGGTAATTGGACTATAATGTCTCGTGACTATAAGCTATTTTATTTGTTGTGTGGGGCCACCTCGAGAGAACTCTCTGCATAAGTTAAGGTATATCAATAATAAAACATTGTTAAAAGATGGTTACTACTACAAAAACCGAGCCAACTTTTACCTCAACGGGTATTTAAGCTTTTTTCGCAGGCATTGTTACAGTACATGATTAAGAAATTAGCTAGGCTGGTTTTGTTTTTTAAACTGTATACGTAAACTCTATCCTCAATGCTGCTTTCGCCATGAATTCTACTTATTGTTTCACTATCTCAATCATAGGTACAAATTATTTGAGCAGAGCATGTTCAATAGCTGCTAAAGCAATATTGAACATGTATAAAATGTTTGCATGATATATGCTTAATGTTGCAACATCTAAGGTAAAATATGCATGTGTTTTATATGAGACAAATTATACAACCAAATTCCTAGATCAGTGCAAACTAATTAATTTCCATTCAAATTTATGATAAGTACTACCACTGTAATTATTATTCCTTCTTACCTCACTCTTCTTCTACCACCTCGCAGTAAACATAGAGAAAACCTCAACCTTCTAATGCTCCCTTGCAATACAAATGTCCCTCTTATTATTATTCAAAATTACCTTGTTATCCACTCTTTTCTTCCTCGTTCTACCACTGCATAATAATATTTTCAAACTCAAACATGGGCCAATTATCTAATTAACACCCCTCCAATATGATCTCATTACAATTGCAATTACCAATACCATCCAATGAATTAATCCCCAGCCATACTCCTAGTCTATTTCTAATATTTCTTCCTAGGATTATTGTGATTTAGTTCTTTTAAATAAAATGACTCAACACTCTTAGAAAAATCATTCAAAGAATTGAAGCTCCGTTCCTGACAACCTCCACTTTGAATAAACTACAGCATGCACTCAATTCTATACATAATTTGCTAATCGAGCTATCAAGGTATATCCTCGTGCGTACAGTATTTATCTAAGTGGATGTATAATTTGATTGGAATTTATCAATCAAATTTATCCACAATACACGCTATTGTGTCCACACAACATGAAGCATGGGCTATTGCCCTGGCATCGCATATGCCCTGAATAAATAGCCATTTGTGAACCGTTGGGTTCATCAAAAAGGAGTATGGAGGATCCTTGAAGGAAAACATACCAAATACAGAGAATGCCTTGGTCCAACATGGGCTGAACTTTTATTAAACGCATCAATTTCTGTCTATGTGTCAAGGAACCTTCTTAATGATTTTGTAATCTTTCGCTTCCTCCGTCACTCCCATTTTTGCTGAAAACCAAAGCAGTAATTAACCCTTGATTGAGAAATTCCATGAATCAAGTTAGGTGGTCAATAATCGAGAAATCTACAACAATCTAAGGTTTCGAACTATGTCGAAAATTAATAATGACTTTGCCGAGAAAAGGGTTAGTCATGCATTGGAAGAAGGGGGAGGACATGTCTTCATTGCCGTGTGAACGAAGGAAACGAAAATGGCTAAAACACCCTTATACCCTATAATAAAAAGTAAAAAGGTTGTTTTTGACATTTCAAAAGCTTCATTTGAAGGTATTCCTATTATATATAGATTATTATTATCATACTTTTTTTTAACTTCTTCAAAGATTAATTTTATATTATTATTATTATTATTATCATTATTTTTTGTTTAAATTTTTTGTTGAATTTTGAGTTTTGATTCTTGACAAGGAGCATTAACAAAGACTATATGGCGATAGCAACAAAAAGAGAGTAACATATACATGATATAAACTACAAAGAGAACAGACTTCAAAACTAGTTTTCGTATGATTATTTATTATGTTTTTGAGTCTTGGATGTGTTTAGATATTGTTAAAATCATTCCTCGAGTAGTTACACTTGCACACAAAACAAATTATTTTCGTTTGTATATGCATTGAAATTCACTGTGCAAAATTGCACAGTTCAATCGACTGGTTACAGTCGACCAGTCAACTGAACTGGTGCAAAATGCACAGTGAACAGAGAATATATATACGAATTTGAATTTCAGTCAACTAAGCTTCTAAAATCAGTCGACTGACCTGCGTATAACGACTATATTTTCTGAACGGATGCTTCCTCTCGCGAAAAGTTTCAATCCAATTCGAAGAGTAATGGCTGCATCTATTGATTGTATCTCTTAACAAAAGGTTGTACCTATCTATGCACTATATAAACACAACAAAATCATTTTCTAAATTATCGATTCTTGAATAATTTACTGACATTACTTACTCTCTATATTCTCTGCATTCAAAAGAAATCAAACCATCTTCATTGCTTGAATCTTTGAATTCATATTCATACTCTTTGATTCATAGCGATAATCTTCCTTTCATATCTTCACACACACTCATATACTTGAGGATTTGATTATAAGAAGGGTGTACACACATTGACATATCCATGTTATTAAGAACACATTAGTCAGACAATTTTATATATTAGTAGAAGTCATGTTTTGCTGCTCAGGCATTGTGAAGTCTTCTTCAGTTGCTGAGGCATCCTGTTCTGCTGCTCAGGAATTATTAGATACCTGTTCCTCCGGATTAAGTGAGGGTTATCGACTGGTTAAATTCCAGAAGGAGTCTGTGACTGGACGTAGAACAGAAAGTTCGAACTAGTATAAAAATCTAGGTGTGCTCACTTTTATTATTATTTTTCTTTACTCTACTATCTACTATCTTTGTTTTAATCTCATACATATTTAATATATTTGCATATTGCACGATCCACACTATCTTTCATTTGGTATCAGAGTCAGGCATCTTATAACCGTTACATGGTTATTTGATATTTTGCTAATATGGAAAACAACACCAGCACAAGCACTGTCACCAACACTAGTTTTATTGAAGGCCAATCTACTGCACGACCTCCACTATTCAATGACATGAATTACAACCATTGGGAAAACATGAATGAGTATTTATATGCAAGCCAATGGTCTTGATGCATGGAATGTTACACAAGCAGAATATACTGCACCTACTACTGAATATTCTACATGGACGACTGCACAAAAACAAGATGCTACTGCTAATGCTAAAGCAATGAATTTGTTGTTTTATGCATTAGATAAAATGAATTTAACCAAGTTAGCATATGTAACACTATATATCAAATATGAAAAACACTTAAAGTTACTCATGAAGGAACTAGCAAAGTTAAACAAAGCAAAATATCTATGCTCAAGAGTCAATTTCAAAATTTCAGAATAAAGCAATATGAGTCCATAAATGATATGTACTCCTGATTTTAAGATTATCATTCTTTAATAGGACTAGGAGAAAAGTATTCTGACTTTGTTATCGTGTCCAAAAACCTAAACTCTTTAACCGATAAATGGGAAAGAAAAGTCTTAACTATTGAAGAAGCAAACGACCTTTCTACCATGAAACCGGAATAATTAATAGGAAATCTAATGTCCTATGAAGTAAATTTACAAGCAAAAAGAGTTCAAGCATAAGAAAAGAAAAATATGGCATTTCATGTAGATCAAGAGGAATCAGATTCATAGGACGAAGAATTAGCTTTCATAGCTAAAAATTTAGGAAATTTTTGAAGTACACAAAAGGAAATCGAAATAATGGTAAAAGAAACTTCAATAATAAGCCATCATCCTCGGTACTAGAATGCTTCAACTGCGATAAGATGGGTCATATACATAAAGATTATCCATGACAAAGGAAGGGAAAACAAAATAAATATAGAAAGGACAAATTCAAAAAGAAGGCATTTTCGGTGACATGGGATGACTCAGATTCTTCTCTTCTGAAAGTAGCAGTGATAGTGAAAATGAACAAGCAAATATCTGCTTCACGGCCACTGATAATGAGGTAGATGATCTTACTTTTGATGATATGATTGAAATAAATTCTGGATTATTAGATACTTTGAAAAATCTCAAAAGAAAATATAAAGAAGCTCTCGAAAATCAAAATAGAGCAGAATTCGAAAGAGATATGCTTAAAGATGAGAAGAAAATATTGGAAGAAGAACTTGAGAAAATTCAAGATACATTTTCTAATGTTAATTCTCAACCTACCTTATTGAGTCAAGAATTGAGACTTAAAAAGAAAAGAACGATGCTCTTTGTTTTTGAAAATCATGAGCTAAAATCAAAAGTTAAAATGATCGAATTAGATAACACTGGTCTCAAAACTAAGTTAGACAATTTTACTAGAAATGTGTCTAACTTTAATAAAGGCAGAGAAAACTTATCTAAAATTATTGAAACTTCTCAATCTGTCTCAAATAAGAAAGGATTAGGTTATACAAAGAAATCAGTAGCTCCACCAAAAATTAAGCAAAATAAGAGAAATGTTTCTAAACCCAAGTCTACCATAGTTTAACCAAAAAGGGATCAAAACTCAAAAACCATAAAAATATGGGTTCCTAAAACAAACAACAGTTTGATTAGGAATAAACATATTGAGTTCTTTTTTGAAAAATGTTCATAAAAATAAAAATATATATATAAAGGGAATACCGAACCTTCTTGGGTTTGACTTCCTAAGACCTAACTCTTAGGTACCTATTAAAAAGTGGGTACCAATTTTATTCTTTTATTTTTTGCAGGTCCTACTTAAGAAAAGAGGAAAATGGATACTCAATAGTGGCTGCTCAAAACACATGACAGGAGACAAAAATATGCTAACAAATATCACATATTCAGATGGAGGCTCTGTCACATTTGGAGACAATTCCAAAGGTTATATCATCGACAAAGGCGATGTGAGCAATTGTGGTATATCTAATTTACCTCTTCTTTCCAATGTTTTACTTGTCAAAAACTTGAATCATAATTTGTTAAGTATTAGCCAATTGTGTGACAAAGGATTCAAAATCTCATTTTCCGAGGATGAGTGTATCATTTATGATCACAATGAAAATCTTATCTTTGAAGGTAATAGAGATAGAAACATATACGTTCTGAATATGAAAATTAATCATAATTCAGATATGTACTTAATAGCCAAAGAGAATGATCCTTGGTTATGGCATAAGAGATTCTATCATATTAACTTCAAAGCTATAAATAAACTTTCTAAAAATGACTTAGTCAAAGGATTACCAAAAATGAACTTTAAAGTTGATCATATTTGTGATGCATGTCAATTAGGAAAGTTAACTAAATCATCTTTTAAATCTAAGAGAGTTATTTCTACATTGCAACCACTTGAATTACTACACATGGATTTATTTGGACACACTCAAGTACAATCCATAAATCACAATAAATATGTGTTTGTAATAGTAGATGACTTTTCTAGATATGCTTGGATATTTTTTATGAAAAAAAAAAAGCGATACTTTTGATCATTTTAAATTTTTTGTTAAAAGGATTGAAAATTAAGAATATTAGAAGTGATCATGGAGGAGAGTTCGAAAACGAAGTTTTTGATCATTTTTGTAAGAAGAAAGGAATCTTTCACAACTTTTCATTTCCTGAAACTCCACAACAAAACGGAGTTGTAGAACAGAAGAATAGAACTCTACAATAATGTGCAAGAACTTTGTTAAATGAAAGCACACTTCCAAAACAATTTTGGGCAGAAGCCGTAGCAACTGTTTGTTAAGTTTTGAATCGGGTTTCTATTTGACCTCTTACCAAAAATACTGCATATGAACTTTTCACTGGAAGAAAACCAAATATTTCATATTGTTTTTGGATCAAAATGTTTTATATTGAATACCAAAGATCAGCTTGACAAATTCGATGCAAAATCCAACGAAGGAATCTTTCTAGGATATTCAGATCTATGCAAAGCTTATCGGATATTTAATAAAAGAACAAATACTGTTGAGGAAACTCTTCATGTAACTTTTGATGAAAACTTTCTACAAAAACCAAGTATAAGAGATGATGAAGAACTTCCACATAATGTCACAAATACGGATAATATAAATTTAGAAGATGAGAATGTTGTTCATCGCAACAGTGAGTTAAGATCTCCATCAAGAATATTACGGGATCATCCCGTTCAAAACGTCATTGGAGAAATTAATTCAAATGTCCGAACTAGAAGTCAATTAAATCAAATGTGCCATGTAGCGTTCCTTTCTAATTTTAAACCTAAAAACCCTAAGGAAGCTTCTACAAATGACTACTGGATCATTGCAATGTAAGAAGAACTAAATCAGTTTGAACGCAATGTAGTTTGGGAGTTAGTTCCTATACCAAGTGATCAACTGTTATTGGAACAAAATAGGTCTATAAAAATAAGACGGACGAACAAGGAAACATCACCAGAAATAAAGCAAGGTTAGTCGCTCAAGGTTATAATCAAGAGGAAGGAATTGACTACGAAGAAACGTTTGCTCCTGTCGCTAGATTAGAAGCAATATGTATTTTATTGGCCTATACATGTTTTCATAATTTCAAACTTTATCAAACGGACGTTAAAAGTGCCATTCTGAATGGTTATATAAAAGAAAACATATATGTTGAAAAACCTCCTTTATTTATCCAAGAGAAATATCCAGACCACGTCTATAAATTTAAGAAAGCTCTTTACGGTTTGAAACATGCACCATGTGCTTGGTACGAACGGCTTAAGAGTTATTTACTAACTTCTGGATTTCAAATTTGAAAAGTTGATCAAACACTTTTCATTAAACATTCAAAAAGGGATATTTTAATCATTCAAATTTATGTAAATGATATCATTTTTGATTCTACCAATGAAACATTATGCCAGGACTTCTCCGAAATTATGACCAAAGAATTTGAAATGTCCCACATGGGAGAATTATCATATTTTTTGGTTTACAAATCAAACAATTACAAAATGACATTTTTATTAATCAAGAAAAATATTGTAATAATTTAATCAAACGCTTCGGAATGGAAAATACTTCTGCCAAACCAACTTCTATGAGTACAACCACACATCTCGATAGAGATGAAAATGGTAGAAGTGTTAATAAAAAATTATAGCGAAGTATGATTGGATCATTACTACATTTAACAGTCATTCGTCCTGACATAATGATGAGTGTTTGTTTGTATGTAAGATTTCAAGCTAATCCAAAGGATTCACATTTAAGGGTAGTAAAATGTATATTGCGTTATCTTAGTAATACCAAGGATTTTGGACTTTTCTACCCAAAAGAGTATCCTTTCGAATTAGTATCATATGGTGATGCTGATTTCGGAGGATCTCATATAGATCGAAAAAGTACAAGCGGTATGTGCCATTTTATTGGAAAATCGTTAGTTTCTTGGTTTAGTAAGAAACAAAATTGTGTTTCGCTCTCTACATGCGAGGCACAATATTTTTGTGCTATCTTAGCTTGTGCTCAAGTAATCTACATGCAATAGAAACTTAGAGATTTCGATATAAATTTAACAAATTCTATCATATATTGTGATAACACGAGTGCTATCAACTTGTCCAAAAATCCAGTCAATCATTCACGAACGAAACATATTGACATTCGTCATCATTTTTTTCGTGATAACATTGAAAAAGAAACGATCAATTTCGATTTTGTTTCCTCAGAAAATCAATTGGCTGATATATTTACAAAGCCGCTTCTCAAAAATATTTTTGTAAAACTTCGACGAGAACTCGGAATCATCTCTTTTGAGGATTTGTAAAATTTTCTGTCCGAGTAAAATTCTGAAAAATCTTTGCATTCTTTTCCTTCTCTAGTTTTTGAACTTAGCTCTCCTAACATAAAGATGTCTATTTTACCAGATAAGCTATGTTTGTTTCTTGTTTAGCTACAATACCCATATGAATAAGAAAACCAAAAATTTTTCAAGTTCAAAAATATATGTAACTGCCCAGATTTGAACTCTGGATCTTAGATTGGAAGTTGTATGTCTTTACCATATGAGCTATTAATGTTATATGTTAGACTTAAAATGTAACATTATACTCATATTCAGTTTTAGTTTACACCTTCCATCTAAACAAACATTTCATTCTGTTCATCTCTCTTTACTATTTTTAGTCTATGATTATGTTCTCTCAAGCTTTCTCAGCCTCAAATTAATTCTCTTTTTAGCATGCTCTTCACTATTTAAACTTCCTACTACCTCTTTTTTAATCACACTTTTCTTTTTAATATCATCTTATCATTCCTATCAATTTCTGCAATTCACCATGATGTTCGACCTATTTATCCTTCTCATTTCAATGGCCTCCAATGGCCATGATGATTCCGACCAATCAACGACCAACCATTCAACACCATCCTCCGCTTATACTTCTTCCTCTCAATCATTACCTACACTAACTCCTTGCTACGAACCCGCTAGGTTTGTATTTCCACAAAATCATACCGAACATACTCCAGAAAAGAAGAAAGCTCGTCGTTTCTTATTCTTCGGTTCTCCGTCAACTAAATAAAAGATTGATGATATGCATCATTATCAATGGGAACAACTAGAACTCCAACGAGAAATGTACTATGAGCAAAAAGTTAATTCCAAATGTCTTAACTTTTTGGAGCGACTCGGTTGAAAATTTTGTGGTTGTTCTACATATAATGTTCATCAACCAACATCATCTTCCAATCACAATCCATGGGAACCCAGTCCTCGATCACCTCCAGTCTCACCACATACAATGACTCGTAATAATATATAGTCTCCATTACGACCGCATATTAAAGATACAAAAGTAGAGCCAGATGAACAAACAATACCACATAAAACATCTCAAAAGACACCACGAAAATCACCATCCTCTAAATAATTTTTGTGTGTCTTTATCTATGTCATTTTATATATTTTATGGTGTATTCATCCACTTTTTGTATAATCTTTGGTATATATTGGTTTTTAATTGCTTAATACGCTCACTGTGCATTTTAATTCCAGTTCAGTCGACTAACCTGCTGTATTCAATCGACTGAACTACGTTTCTGAGCCTTTTTACCCCCTTTCTATCTCCTTTTTTTATCCTATCTCTTCATATTTTCACTTTTACTTTCCTCCTTTTTACCCAAATTCTATTTTTTTTCAAACCCTAAAATTCCCATTTTTCATCCTTCTACCATAAAATTTACCACAAATCATGCCTCCCAAATGTTCAAAAACCGTTGGATCATCCTCAACTACAGCCGTAGACTCTCTCGTCGCTCAGCGGCTCTATGATCGGACGACGGTGGAAAGATGGAACACAATGAAATCGGCAAAGATATTTGAAGGTTCTTTTATGGCATTCCCTGATTTTGAATCTTATAGGCTTCGAAAATTGGCTGATAAAAGTGGCTTACAATCTTTAATAGACTTAAAATTTAATAGCCATAAGATTAATCACATTATGATTAAGCTTTTCTATGCTAATCTTAACTTAGCACATCGACATCCTAGACATACCAACAATTGTGTATGGAGTCTTGTTTGTAGCAAACCTGTTTGGTTCTCTCTCGATCGCATTGCCCATATTTTACAATCACCAAATCATGGTGTCACCCTTAATGAAGTAGAATGCAACATGACAACTCGGGATAAATTAAGTCATCAATTTTTGGACGATGATGCAACCGATGTAAAATCAATGTCTCTACGTCCTAAAGCTAGGATTATGCATATGACCCTAATGAAAACTATTCTACCAAGGACCGGGTCATATGAGCTTGTCTATCAAAATAATTTTAAAGCTCTATACGCAATTTGGAGTAACATGCGAGTCAACTGGATGCAATAAATTTTAGATGAATTCCTCTCGTTTATCAAGGAAAAATGAACGTGATCTATTTTGGGGAATACATTATGCGTCTTCTTATCAACTTGGAAGTGTCATTTTCCGATTCTGAAGTGTCAAATGTTGGTGCTATAAACATGAGAACTCTTAGTCTCATGAAATTACCTGTTACTCCTCCTCCTATTATGGATTATGATGCACGGAAAGCACGCCAACGTGCATGACGTTAACAACAACAAGATCAAGGTCCTTCCTTTCAACCACGTCGCTCACCTACTCCTCCATCACATTCCAGAAATGACGAGATTCAACTTGCAATCTCTAGTCATTCAACCCAACAATCTATTGAGATTTTATCCCGGAACCAACTTGTTCTTGACACACGTTTGAAAAGGGTTGATAAAAAGCTTGACAAAATCAAAGGTTTTTTCTCCATCTTATGGGATGCTATTTCTTGTTCTGCCTCTACTTCGACCATGCCATCTACAGAAAAACACCCCGCACCACAGTTTACCTGGAGCACATCCGAGCATCACACTGGCGTGGACACTAGCGAAACTAGCGGAGGTGGACATGGTGGTGAAGCATCATCTCGAGGCCTCTCCCGCCATTCAAGTACAAGAATATGACTGGGATGCCGATGAATAGTTGGGCGCTATCGTATTTGGATATGGTATTTTTTTTTGCTCTTTTACTCAACTTTCTTTTCTATCAAGGCTTGTACTTAAATAGCCTTGTGTTATTTTGGTTTATGGAACTTTATTTTCTTTTTTCCAAGATACATTATGTAGCTACATCTTGATTTTTTATGTTAGTTATACTTATTCTATGCTTTATGTCTACTCCTTTTTGTCGATGACAAAGGGGGAGAAAAGTATCTACTAACAATTTTTATGCAGATTACATTATCGCTACACATTCAAGGGGAGAAACATATATAACTTTTGTTATATGATTTCTACTATGTATCAATTCGTCAGTTACAGGTATTCATCGATCAAAAAGGGGGAGAATGTTGAATCACGAGTTTTGATTCATGACAAGGAGCATTAACAAAGACTATACAACGATAGTAACAAAAAGAGAGTAATATATACATGGTATAAACCACAGAGAAAAGAGACTTCAAAACTAGTTTTCTTATGATTTATTATGTTTTTGAGTCTTAGATATGTTTAGATACTGTTAAAATCATTCCTCAGGTAGTTACGCTTGCACACAAAACAAATTATTTTCGTTTGTATATGCATTGAAATTCACTGTGCAAAATTGCACAGGTTAGTCGCCTGATTACAGTCGACCAGTCGACTGAACTGGTGCAAAATGCACAGTGAACAGAGAATATATATACAAATTTGAATTTCAGTCAACTGAGCTTCTGAACTCAGTCGACTGACCTACGTATAACGGCTATATTTTCTAAACGGATGCTTCCTCTCACGAAGAGTTTCAATCCAGTTCGAAGAGTAATGGCTGCATCTATTGGTTGAATCTCTTAACAAAAAGGTGTATCTATCTATGCACTATATAAATGCATCAAAATCATTTTCTAAATTACCGATTCTTGAATAATTTACTGATCTTACTTACTATCTATATTCTCTGCATTCAAAAGCAATCAAACCATCTTCATTGCTTGAATCTTTGAATTCATATTCACACTATTTGATTCATAGCGATAATCTTCCTTTCATATCTTCACACACACTCGTATACTTGAGGATTTGATTATAGGAAGGGTGTGCACATATTGGCATATCTGTGTTATCAAGAACACATTAGTCAGACAATTTTATGTACTAGTAGAAGTTCTGTTCTATTGCTCAGGCATTGTGAAGTCATCTTCAACTACTGAGACACATATTCTGCTGCTCAGGAGTTTGCTAGATACCTATTCCTCTGTGTTAAGTGAGGGTTATTGATTAGTTAAATTGCAGAAGGAGTCTGAGACTGGACGTATAACGAAAAGTTCGAACCAGTATAAAAAACTTGGTGTGCTCACTTTAATTTTTTTCTTTACTCTGCTATCTACTATCTTTGTTTTAATCTCATACATATTTAGTATGGAATTGCACGATCCACACTATCTTTTGTTTTTTACTTTATTTTATTTTTATTTTTATTTATATTTTCACCCTTTTTTTATAAAAAATATATTATTGTTATTATTACTTTTAAATTGACTTTGTTATTTAGTTTTGCGTTACATCTCTAAACGATCTCAGCTTGTTTGGAGACAATGACTTAGCTGTTGTTATAAACAAGTATAGATGAGTGAGAGGCCAAGAACCACTCACCAGATACCTAAAACCATTTTGTCTCCTTAAATCCGAAGTAGATAGCAAAGGAGATGAACCCAAATCAATAGAAATGATAATCTCTAGCTTCTATATGTTAATCTCTTCTCTAATCAATGATTTAGCTAAAATCAGTAAGGAAAAGATGCGATTTTAAATGAAATTATGATTTATGGAGGTTTAGATCTATTTTAGGTAGGAAAGAAGTGACTTAGGTTATTTCCTACAACCTTCTATTAGCACAGAATTCAAAGTGGTTAGTGGAGCTAAGCATGGGCTTAGTTAATTATCTAGTAAAACTAACCAGCAGCAAGCCATAACATGAGACTGCACCAACTTTCAAACAAAACATCCATTAACCGACCATTCTAAAGCCATGGAAGTGATTTAAGACAGTAATAAGGGAAGCCGGTGAATTTGCATCTGGTTGAATTAGAATTTTCGTGTTTTGATTTTACCGATTGAACACTACTTCTCTGATTTAATTTTCCTAATCGACCGTCCCAACCCTGCTTCTCTTCTTTTGCTACTTCAGCAAAATACATTCACGCTCTCGTTTCCATTTCTCTTTCCCAATTTCTCAATCAGGTTAATCCACTTAAGTTTTATTCACAATTTGAGGTCTCATTCTACTTTCTAAGCTTTCATATTCTGATTCTGTTATATTTACGTCAAAAGCAATGTAACTCAACCTAATTTAATTAGTGCTTGATGAATTTTTATTTTTTGTTAAGAATTTCGATTTAGTGTATCGTTATGCATGCTTTTAATCTAAATTCTTTTGATGATAGTATCCATTAAGTTACCATCAATTGAAGTATTGATTGGGAGGAGCATACACGTTGAATTCTCTGCGTTTGAACCTCAACCTGTTACAAAACGTTAAAAATTTCATATTCCCTGATTTAGGAACTGATAAAATGCAAATTTTATCACGTATTTTCTACAAAATTTGATCTCATATTTTTGATGTAATTAAACTCCAAGTTACCTCAACTTGCCCCTGGTTTTTTCGAATTTTTTTAATGCATTGATACAGTAGTGAAATATGTGAATTGATAATTATCTTTCACTTCTCATTTTCAAAAGGACTGTCTAAGAGCGAAATATCGTTCAAAATCCTTAGTTGACCTTTTCTAATTTCTGAGATCCATAACAAATACAAATATTTTGATTGTTTGGTGCATTTGTTGAAGGATGTTCTTCTCGGGGGACCATTCAACACGGAAAAGAGTAGATTTGGGAGGCAGAAGCTCAAAAGAAAGAGATAGGAAGGTTCTATTGGAACAAACTAGGCTTGAAAGGAAACGGAGGTTGGAGTTAAAGCAACAAACTAATGCTGCAATCACTATTCAGGTTAAGACATTTTACTTTGTAGAATTGTTACAATTGTAGAACAAGGTAAACTTAGAGTAATTATGCTTGGATTGGGTAAGCATGATTCTAAGGATGGAATGTTAATTGTAATACTTATTGGTCGTGGAGTGGATCATGGTAGTATTTGAAATAAGGATGGTCTAACTGTAAAATGTATGATTTTTGGATTAGGTGAATACACTTTTCTTTGCATGTGTGCAGAGAATTGGGTCTAAGAGTTGGAGGTCCAGGGAGTTGGGTTTGAGAAGGGGGAGGGGTATCAAGTCAAGTAGTTTTCCAAGTTCTAATTGAATGACGTAGTAAAGTAGCAGAGACACTAACCAGAATGTGATCATAACTCATAACTTGCTTTTCCTGTACAATTTTTTTCCGTATATGTTAACTAAGTATAGAGTATTATTTTTTATGATACAAATTTTGTTAACAGATTCACACTGTTTTAATGCTACCATATATGAAAAAAAATCATCTAAAACGTTACAATACCATTGCGACATCTACCCTTGTTTTTGTGTTAATGAAATAAGTTTGCAAAAAATGATCTACAAATGTGCGGTTATACAATTAACATATTCTTGCATATATTGATTTAGAAGATTAGTTTGTTGAGTCCATGGTAGAATGGATTTGGAAACAATGTAAGCAAAGGGTCTGTTCATAACCTTTTACTATTTGTGTGTCTGATGCATGCTTTGTTGGAAAAATCATGCTACATTTTATCTCATATGTTAACATATTCTGTAAATTACATAAATTCAGATTATTATAGAGGGCACATGTGATACAAATACGTGAGTTATAAAAAGTCATGATTATGATTAAGGACATTTTTCTACCATCTTTACATGTTACTCTTCCAATTTCTAATATGTATACTATTCTTCCAATTTCTAATATATATATATATATATATACAGTAGATGAATTTTATTTTGAAAATGAAATTTTTGTTTCTTAATCCTGTCAAAATTTGAAACTCGCTTTACCTACTAAATATGTGCACCATGACCTTCTCCAATGATATGTATTTTGCATATATGAAATAATGAGTAGAATCAAAAATCACATGGTACACACTTGAATAAGTACTTGTTAAAACAAAACTGAATTACTTTTCTGTTAAGTATTCATTTTCACATAATTGTATTAATGTTTCCAACAATAGTTTGGAACTCATTTTGTCGATGTTTTTGATTATAATAGTATTCATTTCCTACATGCACGCTACACATTTATGGATTTTTTACGGGACATTGGTTTATATATGATTAAGGTATATGGTTTTTGACTTAATTATGTTTCTTAAATCCCGTTATTATATATAAAATAATAATAAAACATACATTTAGTAAAGAGCACTTTAAGATTTAATATTAAAAAAAGCACAAGTTCACAATACGGGTTTCAGGGCACATCAAGATTTTAAAATGCGAAAGCGTACGCGAGACTTTTTCGGGTCCGTAAGGCAAGGCGTAAGTCTCGAAACGTTGATGCATAAGCTTTTCGGGTAAAAGAAAGCGCAAAAGATATAATGAAATTTGAACAGTAAATGTCAAAAATCAAGCAAGAAACATAAAGCATTCAGTTGTATACACTATGCACTATGCACGCAATATCTTTCTTGCTCATCTCCTCTTCAGTAGTTTACACCATGCACTGCAATTGCTACACACAGAAATCACCAGTAAACATATATTTTTTTTTTCAGAAAAAAAAAGAAAAAGCAAAAAAGGAAAAAATTGCTCCATGGTCATTAAATTGGAATGGACTCCGATTCCAGATGTTGGAATCGAGTCGATTCCAATAAATGGAATCGAGTTCGCATCTAGAGTCGATATGATTCCAGTTAGGGAAATCGATTATTAAAATTTTTTTTACCTTTTTTTTGTTGGAAGAAGACAAGTGAACATCGACAGAAAAAATAATAGAAGAGAATACTACGGGGTTTGAATTAGAGTAGCACAGAATTTTTGCTTCGGAGGCTTTAGCCTCGGTGCATTTTTTACGTTTTTTGCACCTCAACCACCTAAGGCGCACGCCTTTGGAGCAAAACGTTTTTTGAACTGCGCCTCGGCGCGTCATTGCCTACGCCTCCCGTGCCTTTTTTGAAACATTGGGGCACATTTACTTGGAAATTGCAATTATTTAGTAACACGCAGATGATGGTCTATATATGGCATTACTTGAAAATTGCAATTAGCATTTTATTATCGATTTTTTTTATTACCATATAACTGTTACAAGCTTTAATCAAATTGTTGAGTTGGTGTAATTTGGCTATCCACTAACGATTTTAAGAATATGGTAGAACATAGTAAGATATATTTGTGACAATAACAGACATATCTAATGACATGGGGAAAATATCCTTATACTTTGCTTGAAATTCATGTTTTTTATAACATAATCTCAAACCTTTTTTCCGATCTTCATGTTCAACGCTTCTGTGCAATATATAAAGTTTCATTTAATTTGGCTCACACACCGTAGTTGAAAATGTTTCAAAATCAACAATTATTTGATACAAAAAAATTTCATGCCGTAAGAGGAATTTGTGTTCTGTAACATTTCTGTTCCTTTATGTTAATGCACATAAATAAAATCAAGTGATACCTGCGCAATTTTGAACTGTTTTATCATATTTGCTTATTTTGTGCTGATTGTAATTTACAGAAATGCTTTAGAGGAAGGAAAGCTGCTAAACATGCAAGATCACAGATTAGGATACAATTTTGTCAAACTTTTGGAGATGGCTGCGAAAATGTAAATAAGTAAGTTTGACCTTCTTTTCATGCCTTATCATTTCTATTCCATTTTTTATTTTCCCATGTCAACGTTTTATGTTAATAATATTTAATAATTAATATAATAAATATAGAACATTATCATAACTTCGCTGTAAGGACCTTTCTTATTTTATTTCGCTTATTCTTCAATCATAAATTTTACCATTTCATACTTCTATTCTTCATTTTGTAAGTAAATTTTTTGCATTCTCATACAAGGATTTAAATTACATTTATCAGCCAAAATAAATTCTAAGTAGAATAAATGATATTGTATTTTCGTAACAGAAAAATAAATTGATTTAAATAGTCCAACCGAGACTATCAACGAGATGTATTTTCTGCAGTTTTGTATAAAATTTAAATTCAGCAGCCTAATTTAAATCCGTAATAAAATGATAAATTTTGTATATATTTACCTGATCTACTTAAATTGCATATAGAGTAAAATTTGTATCTACATTGATGTGACATTCTAGTTTTCTTTTATTTTAATTTTTCTGCGCTTCTTTTAGTTTTATAAATATTTTTCCGTAGAGCTGCTCAATATTCTCATTTCTCTGTAATTATGTTTTCTAATACATTTTTTCTTCTTTCCTTCCCAACGAAATGATTTTTTGTTACTTTCTTTCTATCTTTCTTTATATCTATATATTTTGCATAAGTGTTTTTGAAAAATGAATTGAAATTGAAAAATATCATAATAACATGACTGAGCCATCGATATGGTCCATTTTTTTAGTACATCTTAAAAGTTGAATTGAATTTGAAAATATTTTGACAAAAATATTTCTGTCATCTTATCATCATAATATGAAATTCTATATGATCCCACCCTTTTTTTCATAATTTTTGAGCCTTTGCTCTTTAGGCCTTCTTATTTCTTGCAATTCCCATTTTCTTCAATTTCTTCATTTTGAAAAAGTAAATATATTACACACAAATTTATGCAATTTCATCCTACTTCCATCGGGGAAAAATAGCGAATGAGGCTTCCGTGAACCGTGGTTTACTGAATTTGCATTCTTGGACAGTTCAAATGGTATATTTCGTTTTTGATATAAAGTTACATTTTTTAATTAGTTATTAATATTTAAATAATTTGTTAAAATATTCTTGGAACTGAATTACAATAACTACGATTTTGAAATATAACCACTATGAATTTGTAATACAACAATTTGTGAATTCAAAATACAGAAATTGCAAAACTGAAATACAACAAAAATTCAATCTGAATAGAACAACATTGTATTGCAGCAACCAAAGGGTTCTAATCTCATCACCTGTTGCAATTATCTATGGCAGGTGATGCCTTTTGATGCCTTTTGATTACAACATTGTATTTGTACTACACATTATTTGTACTACACATTTGATGCCTTTTGATTCAAATTCCCACATAATTTGAAGGAATCTCTATGTTAGTAATTTCTTCATACTTGAGATTTGCATTGATCAACTTTCTTATGAAGTTATGAATAACATATGTCACCATTACAAAGTTTCTGTTTTTCAAAACTAATTGTTGCCATATCAAGTAAATGTTGAATTTATTTTTGAATTCTAAATCTCTTTTTGAGAACCATGCACAAACATGAGTAGTAAAAATTGAATATTCCGTTATCATTTTCTTCTTTATGCGGATTTTGATGGAAACACGGAATATGATACCTTTCATTGCACTACGGTAGCAGATATCATTTCTAAGTTTGTAACTAAATCTACCAGATAATAATTGCTGGGTGGAGGATGAAGGAATGTTAGGTCTTCTTCAATAGCATGATTTATCAATATGCTATTATGAAAAATTCCAGACATTATGAAAGTAATGGTTAAATCAAATATAACTATAGTTAGAACATTGTGTGGGAATAATTTTTGATTTATAAAAGCCGCATTTCCATCTTTTTTAACCTTACATGAAATGTATTCTGATACAATTTTTATGATATCCCCATAGAAAGACCAATAATGAGGATCATACATAATTTCAACAGGTACACTGGTTTGATAATATCTTTGGCCATAAGGAATACACTTTGTAACAACTTATTCATACAAACATTTTCTCGGCTATGCTCTATTGAAATTTTTTTTCCTACCGTTCTATGTAACATGCAATGACCAACCTTGTACAAAAATATTTTAACTAATTCTGAGATTTGGATAAGTGAAGTGAAAGATTAGCTATACCTACTAGATAATACATCACAGAGACAAATAAAACAATGATTCTTCAATCAAAAAAGATTTCGACATATGTTTTCATGACCGCTTAAGACACCGTCCACCCATGTTCATTCCATATAAGAAGTATAGTGTGGAGTATGAGTTCTTTGATATTCAATCATTATTGCTTAAGCAACAGACTCGACGTCATCAACAATTTCATCAAAATCATAATTGGATCCATCTTCATTTTCACTACATTTAGAATCAGGATTACTACCGCTTCTACAATCAATTTCGTAATTAATTTCGTATTTCGACATTTTGCAGAGGGGAAAGATGTTAGTAAACAATGATAACTCAATTTATAGAGGGGAAAAAAAAACTTAAGGCTTACATCCGGCTTGCATTTTCTTATGTCGGACGTAAGCCTTCCGTTAAGCATAAGCCTTACATCCTAACGAACCCTACTTTTTCTGATGTTTGAACAGTCCTCAAGTGACCACAGACTTATTCCTTACGTCCGACTCGTAAGTCCTTATGTCGGACGTAAGGATCTATGGTCACAATGAATGGACCGCTATACCGTCCAAGAATGGGGGTAAGTTACTAATGCACCTCCAATGTAATTTTGAACAAGATACACTGTTTTTAGAGCACAAATTTGTTGTCTTATTAGATTTAAACCATGTGCCAAGTACGGGACATGCCCTGATTTTTTGCCAATTTAAGCCCTGACACATTATTTGCAATCTTTTATCAACAGGCACTGTTTCAATTCTAATTCAGACTTTCTTCGACGGTTCCTCTTTTTCTTTACTGCAAGCAACAATAAGGATTTACATTTGCTGGTGAAGATTTGTCAATTGCTTCTTCAGTTTAGTGAGCTGAATGGTAAATTCGTTCTGTACAACCAACTCAGTTATATATGTTATTTGTACTAAAACTAATTCAATAATTTGTACATTCTTTAATAACGTAAATCACTGCACTTGCTTATCGTTTCATAATTCAGAAAATGTCTATGTTAAATTCAGGTGTCTTAATAATTTTGTTTGTTCAAAAGATAATTACTTTAATTACACAACACCAGTTACTCCAGTTTGGTTAACACTACCCTAAATCGTTAACTAGTGAAAAAGATGCTTGTTTCCTCTTAATTCACTATTGGTTTAGGGCAGAGCGTTGAGCGTATCAACGATTGTGTTCTGTTTGTAATCACACATTGTAAATTCTCAACAACTATCCTTTCATAACTAAATGAATGAACATAATTGATCCATTATCCTTATAACTTAAATGCTGCTGATTTCACTCTTAATCTGAAGATATAAGTTTATGCTTATTAGGACTTGTTATAAGCTAGGGAAAAAAAAATGCATTTGACCTTGACATATGAATATTTGGTTTGTGTTCTACAAACCACTTGTGGTGCAACCTTTTTCTGCTGTCTGATGCTTGCATCAAATGTTTATGCTGATCAACGTCTTTATATTTTTTTAGTGGTTTTATTCTTTACAATCTGACAGCCAGTAAAGCGTAAATATTTACAGGAGGTGTTGTCAGCCTCTTTGCAGACAAAGATTACATATCAAAACATTCCATTTTGGAGATTAGAGTTAAGAAGCTTGTTTATTTCTGTCTTGAAGCTGTTCATCACAACAGGTCAGTGTCATCCATCTTTTATTACACTCATGCTTCTTGGACTAAGGAGAAAAAAAACATTTTAATATATCATATGAGACGTTAACACAATTTTAGACATACTTATACTGCATTTTGTATTTTTAAGTCTAGTTATTGTTCAGATTTCTATCAGTTGCAATCTGCATCAGGTGCGAAGTCCAGTTGATTGTTTGAACTTTAAACTTGAAATAGTGATCGACTATCTATATAATAAGGGTTTGTTGCTAGTGCAATATGTAGATAGCGAGAAATTAAAAGAAGAAATAATTTTCTTTGCTCTCAGAAGACTGGATTAGTACTAGTATGATTGATTTTATTGCTACCACTACTACATATTCTTTTTAAATGAATTTTCATTGGAAGCTCCATCTCATCATCCCTTTTGTTTTCTTTAATATATTCCGTACCTAAACTATGCAATAAATCTGATACAGGGATAATCTGAAGAATCAAATATTGATGCCACATGAATATAATAGTTTAACAGCTATAATATTGTTCCAAACAGTGGTCCAATTAGTTAACCATGATCTTCCATGGGCTTGCAAAGTTGTGGATCATCTGTTCCATAATAAAGTGTATCTTATGTTGCGGGGAATCCTTCTCACTGGGCTGGTACTTCTCACAAGTACACATGATCACACATCTGTAATTATATTCCTTTCACTTATTTTCCTTCCGATGCATGTTTTAATGCAGCAAATTACAAATAAACCAGAGCCTTGTGCAAGCACATCATCAATTGAGCATGTGCTTACTCTCATCTCCTCTCACACTGGTCATAATTTATGTACTTGCTCAAACATAGATCTACAATGGAGCTTCTCCTTTCAATTGCTTTCTATTCCTTATTTTTGGCGGCATTTTCCACATGTAAAAGAGGTATGGTTGATCTCTTAAAATGGTAGCGCAGCTTCTATTTGTTGATTACAACTTTGTTCTGACCTCATAAACTTTTTGTAATATTGCTTTAAAGTTTCATTCGGTGTTATTTCTAGTAGTTTTTCTTCAATTTATTTAATTATTACTACACTAGAAAAGAGCGCTTGTCAATATTAAACAATATAGCAAATAAATAAAATAAAAAATTGAAACACACCATCTTATATATAAGATAGCTATTTTATTTGTTCAAGGGGACAAGCTTTACATGGACATTTCAGATTCAATTGATCCAAATAAAAATAAAAATTACAAGGTAATTGAAGGGGAAGCAATGATTTTATTTTTTGGAAATTTTCCTTGCTTAAGGTTTACATAGATTGTTTGTGCCAATAGCTGGATTGAGTGAAAAATTAAACTACTAGAAGGGCAAGTAAAAAAGATTAGGAAAGTTCTTTGCCTAAGGTTTGCATGGATGATTTACATGATTGCAATGCTTAGGTCCCTAACTACTAGGCCTTGGCCAGTTTCAAGAGTATTAACAATAGAAAAATATGATATATGTAGCTAGCCATTTGTGTTGAAGTCATGAGGTTATGTTGGTACATGCTTTAGAAGAATGCCGATGGCATGAACATAAAGCACAGTCACATTACAAACTCAACTTAACCTTATTTTGACCACATTATACTTCAAATCAGTCATTACCATTTTGTTTATAAGCAACAGATATGTAAAGGCACTATTCTAGGACTAGGATTTAATAAATACTTAGTATGCTCTAAAATGTTTGTCAATGAGATGGCATATACATAACATAATTTGAATCACATTATACTTCAAATCAATTGTTACCATTATGCTTCAAATCAATGAGATGACATATACAAGTACATAACATTACAAACTCAACTTAACCTTATTTTGACCACATTATACTTCAAATCAATCGTTACCATTTTGTTTATAAACAACAGATATGTAAAGGCACTATTCTAGTACTAGAATTTAATATATACTTATTATGCTCTAATATGTTCATCAATGAGATGATATATACATAACATGATTTGAAATTCCGTATGACAAACCAGAATTTCAGTGACTCCATCTCGGTTATGGGGAGGACTGGAAAAAAAAAAATCTAGTTTCAGTATCAACAATAAAATAAATGATAAAAATTATGTTTCCATCAAAAAAAAAATCAGCAAAAATGTTGACGACTTTGAATCTTATGCAATAATTAAATATCTTATCATACAAATATAGTGATCAAGTGTAAAATTGGATCTTATCCAATTTAGTCAGCTTTAATTTAACTTTATTCAAAACACATGCGCAACATTAAAGAAGAGAGAATCACAAAGAAATAAAAGCAACAAAATAAAAAACATACCACAAATATAATATATTCCAACCCATGCTCAGTTTATTCTTAAGAAATATACATCGAAAAACATATATAAAATTATATCAACAAAAGATGCATAAAAAACCACAAAATAAAACGCACTGCAAATTTATCCTTGTTTGTAACATTCATTTAATGTACTTATATAGAAAAAAAACCGAAAATTCTCAAAATTTAAAATCGGAATTGGAACGAAAATGGATCTGGACTTTCAAAATTCTTACCTGATCGAAAATGAATCAAAAACTAGAATTTTAAACCTTGATGCATATACATGTGCATAGTTATGAAAGGCACACACAAGACGCGGCGCGAGACAGCTCAACGTTTGCTTCTTTCTTTCTTATGGCACAGCGCACATGAAAAAGCGCAGTTAATGACACAAATGACGCTTAAGGCGCAAATGGCACGCGATGCGAAAATGATGCATCTTTTTGTTATTTTTTACTTATTAATTTTTGATATATTTCTCTTTGCTTGAAGACAGTGATTGATATTGAAAATATAATTCTTTTTGTGATATATTCTCAATCAAGTTATAATGTCCATTGCATATGTAGAAAAAAGGATAATGGTTGAATTTATTATATGTTTTTAAATGATGATATGATTACACAGAACTAATATCCAACAAACTTTGAACTATTTATTCATATTATTGCCGCATCGAACTATGATGGACAATTAAAACCGAGATCGACAAAGCCAAACCGAACCGAATCCGACCTGAACTCGATAGGTTCTAGATCGGATCTAAATGATGAAAAATAACCGAAGACCCGTTCTGTCCTAGAAGATTAGAAACAAAAGCAAGAAAATATATGTTTTTAGTGTCGTTACCTGATTGGACCGACTCGAATTGAACCCCAGGTCGGGTTAATGTTTTAAAATATACAATTTAGAATTGATAAAATATAACCCGACTAGAATCACAACCCATCGGGTTGGGTCCAGATCCTACCTGATGGGCCTAATTGTCTTGCATCGAATAAATAATCTCAAAAGGTCGCATTCCTCAAATTAAGTTGGAACAAAATTCACCACCACCCGCTTCAGCTTCTTTACATCTTCACAAAGAAGAAGCGAATGGAAATGAGACGAATAAAGAAGATGCTGAAGCTTATGAATCCGATGACGCAGATATTGATTTGAAAATATAATTTTTGAATTAAACTCAGATTTCTAGTTTATCAGTGATATGAACCATTATCTTGAATTTTGGTCTTTGAAGACTATTAGGCTTAAAATTCAATGCTTATGATGTTACATTTGATGCTGTATTTTGCAAAATATCTAAAATATCTTTGTTACTTGCGTTTTAAAAATATATAAATTATATTGAGCTTATTAAATTTATAAAAAAATTCTAAAGATGTGTAGTAAATTAAAAGGGCGCGCTCCATTTGCTGCGCCGTGCGTCAAGTCTCCTATACACATGTGTGTGCCATCAATAACTATACACGTGAGCGTGCGCTCAAGAGCTCGCATAAAATTACTTGCTAATTTATTTTTTCCTTCCAGGTTTTTACTTCCAGGAAACTGATAATCCATTATGTTCATCAAATAGCATCATGTTTACCTATTGACGTTAATATCTTACCAAGTGTTTCTCCTGAATTTCCTGGTTATGCATGCCTTATCGGGAATTTGTTAGACGCTGCTGGGATTACTTTGTCTGGGCCCGATTGCAATTTTTTGATGGTATGTTAGCAATTCAGTGTACTTCTTTTTGAGCTTTGAATATTTTTTTTTAACCATACAAATTTTCAAAACTTCGTAAAAAGTTGTCTTACCTGTTATTGTGAATAGTTTTACTCTTATATTATGGTTACTGTGAATGGTTTTACTCTTATGCTATTGTTATTGTGAATGGTTTTACTCTTAGAACATTACACTCCATATTAACTGTATACATCTCCGCCGTTGGGTTTTATTCCTTATAATTCAACCATCTTTTTTTGAAATGATAAAATTACTCTTTGTAGCTTAAATTACTCCATCTCTATATAAGTTAGTGACAACTAATATTCACTGTTTCAACTCCCTGATGAGTTATTTACACTTTACTCATTATCAATTGTTTTTTATTGTAATGATTTAATCTTTTGTATTCTTTTTATACATACTACATGATTTGCACACATACTCATGATTTAAAGAAGATAGAAGATGAAAAGTCGAAAGGTATGTATGTTACTTTGACTGCAGTTGAAACAACGAACACAGATGAATCTTATACAATTAATTCTCCTCAGTAAAGATTCAGCGAGACTGCGAAATATGGTAATCTCGTCGATGGTGGAGGCATTGATTTCAATATTTTGTTAATGCGCGATGGATATTTTGTTGATGACTCAGTAATGTATTTTGATTAGGGGTTTTTAATAATTGAGAATGGAAGATATTATATAGGGTATTTGCTATTTACAGAATTCAAAAAGACATTTTGGAAGCGCATCCATCCAATTCTTTTACAAATAGTAATATGTTGTAAATAGTTATTTTCTATCTGCCAAACCTGTTACCATTTTTTCAAAAATAAGTCTATAATATTGAATAAAATTACGCGTGGACCAAAGTACATATTTCAACTACAATTGAAATTATATTAATTATTCTTTGTATTTTTTAATATCTTTTGGAATATTATAGTTTATATTTTGATATGAAATCGAGAACATTTAAATGGGTTATTGGTGCACATAGATGGAATTGTGCATATTGGTTTACCAGGTGTGCACACTCTTTGAATTCCATGGTTATTTGTGGTTCACAGGCTATATATGCTTTTTCAGAGCATCAATATGTTTTTTCTGACATATTATGCTGTGCTTGAATATCACCTACTCATAACTTTTCTTCCTTGAAATTAAGTTATCTTTTTATTTATTTTTTGCTTTTTGTTTGCTCTCTCTGACACTGAATGAAGGTGTTGGCATCATATGCATATAGTTAGGAACATTGAGACACCTACAAACTAACATGATTTTTTCGTATACCACCTTTTTTGTGTGGTCTAAATATGTCTTTTTGCTATGACTCATAGCTAAGACTGTCTCCATTACCGCGTACTATTCAAGGTAGCTTACATGGGTGGGAAATGTATTTTCGTATGCTTTTGTGCGACTGAGCTTTGTTGTGTTGCGATGATCTTATGATTCTTATCCATTTCAAGATGAGTATTATAGTCTTTCAAACCTTAATTATCTTGTTATCAATGTAGGCTATGGATTTTGTTACAGTCTCGACTTTTTTGTTGGAGTCCATGCCTAAATTACCATCAGCTGGAGAAAGTAAGATCTATTGTTTTCCACTATATAATGCTTTATGTATCTATAGAAAACCTTTTATTGCTCCGTTTAGGGATGTATTGGTTTTGACATTGAGAATTATTCTTTATATAGTCTAGATCAGATGGTTCTCAGACATGTAAAGTTATTTTTTTATGATATTACTTGTGGGTGCATTTCTCAGGGACATTCTGCATACTTTTCTTTTGCATCATAATATCTTGCCTTGGACTAACTTGTGGCTGAGCATGAATATAAGTTATACCGGCCAGTATTGTGCATTTTCTACATTGATCTTTTGCTATTTAATGCTGATAAACTGAACTCTGAAATCTGAATGCAGCAAAACTCAAAGTTTGTAGTCAACACACCTTTTTACAGCACCTCAAACCTGATATCGAGTATATTTTTTCTTGAGGATGATTACTACAGTGCTAATATTTATAAGATAATAGTTAATTATTTTTCAATTGATTAGATTTCTTTATATGAACGTTATGGAGAGCTTGTGATAAGTAAAGTTTAGCTATGCCATGTTCTATTACTGACTTGGGTGTTACCACCATTATCTGTTGAGAAGTTCATTGTTTAGAAATTTTTCACCCTGTTCTTGAAATCTAATTAGCATTTAGTAAACAAGAAAAAAGCCTCGAGCGAAGAGTACAGACTACAGAGGGATAATGGGATCTGTACATATTTGGTATAGTCATATAAGTGTTATACTGTGTAAAATATGTCATTAGTAAAACATGGACAGACCAAAGATCTTACACTATCGATCCAATTCAAGCATTTATGTGGAATGCTGGTAATTTATCGAACTCAAATATCACTTGATGGATCTAAACATGCATATTTCGTGTTGACATCTATAGCTATATCTACAACCGGGTATACATGTATGTGTATGTATGTATGGTTGAAATCCGCAGCCCCCTTCCGTTTTTTTGCATCGAAAAATTTCGAAACAATTTTTTTTTGTAGATATAATGTTACTAGCTATGAAGGTCAACTACACAAATTTCGGACATTTTCGAAACTTCTTACTCATTTAAAATCACAATTCAGTATGAGCCACCAAATACATAACCATCCATTTAAAATATAATTTTGATGGAGTTTGAAGTTCCAAAACAATTTTTTTTCCTTTTCTTTTTGTACGTAAATGATCTTGATAGCGTAAGGCGTGCACGCATGCGTGCGTGCTTCTGTATGTTATTGTTTGTGCAAACTTGTATCATAATAAATCAGAAGTAAACAGTACCCCCATCATACATGCCTTT
The DNA here is from genome assembly GCA_030765085.1 of Allium cepa. NCBI lineage: Eukaryota > Viridiplantae > Streptophyta > Magnoliopsida > Asparagales > Amaryllidaceae > Allium > Allium cepa. The sequence goes on along the minus strand of CM060934.1, from coordinate 662,045,750 downwards.
TTAGATAGCTATTTACTTTATTGCATTATTTATATTTCCATTTTTTCTGCAGTGAGTATCAGAAGTGAAGATGATATGGATGAAGACCCCAAAGAGACCCTAGACATGAATTTGTTGAGGCAGATATCAAATTCAATTGATTCACGCCTACTTCAGAATTTGGTATTCCTTTGTTTAACTAGTCTTCTGTTCTAAGTCCTAGCCAATGATTTGTCCAAATCACTTCCTCGACTTATTGTGGAGTTTAAATAACTTCTCTACCAGGTGAATGCATTGTTCAAAAACACATTGCTAATATCTGGTTCAGATGTAAGGGTGCAATCAAGTGAAGAGGTTGAAGCTATCTATGCCATTTGTGCTTTCTTGCATGTCACTTTCAATACATTGCGCGTTGAGCGCATCATGACCGGATTAGCTTATAGAACAGATCTTGTTCCAGCGCTTTGGAATTATATAAAGAGGTGCCATGAAAATCAAAGATGGCCCACCTGTAAACTAGCTGTTTATGCACCTGGAGATTCATTTGGCTGGTTACTACCACTAACTGTATTTTGTCCAGTGTACAAGTAAAGTCTTGTTCATTTTTTGATGACTAGTATTTGTTTTAGTTCTATGTTCTGTTCGTTGGTTACATTTCTTATGATTTTATATATATATATATATATATATATATATATATATATATATATACATACATACATACATATGCTAATTAAAGAATAAACTTGTGGTGGTTAGGCATATGCTGATGATAATTGATAACGAGGAGTTTTATGAGCAGGAAAAACCTCTATCAATAAGAGATATTAAATTGTTAGTTATCATTCTGAAGCAGGTAATCATGTTATTCTACTCAGATTAAAGTTGGAACTACTATTCCTACATATAATTGTGGCAATACATTTTATTTTGGCTTAATTATGCAACTCTTACTGATCAGGCTCTATGGGACCTCTTATGGACAATACCTGGAGCTGGAAGTGTTCCTCTGTCTCAAAAACCCATTTTGAAAGACACTGATCATAAGAAGTTGACGGTGGACTTCATTAAAGATAAAGCAAGGATTGGCGTGTCTGGGTTGTTGAGCCAGGTAACTAGTATAGCAATTAACAGCAATAAATCACACCTTTCATCAAATTCCTGGGTCTTTTACATAAAAACATTTATTTATTTAGCTCTTTTTAGAGCCATATCCTGTAGTCAAGTAGCTTTCACCTCCGTGATCTTGCATTATATAATGTTTATATTACGCTATCTCATAATTATGAAAGACACGCCAAGGAGCAAAGCATGGAAATTGTGCCATTGGTCCCGTGGCGTGGTGCACTTGCAAGTTGCATTGATGTACTGAAGTATGTACATAGCACACATGTTGCACTGCACAACAAAACACACCTTTTTATTATATCACTATTTTTTTAAAATTACTTTTTACTCAATTTTCATCACTCAAAAATGCATAACAAATGATGTTCATCATTTGATTGTGCTTAATTTTTTACATGTTCTAAAAGATGATTTTTTTTCCATTCGATTTTCAATGTCATATTCTCAAAGCTAGTTGTATTATAATATTGATCATATATGCACAAACTAGCATTGATATTTGAATATATTATATATTTATCCATACAATGATTGGTAGTACTTTTACATATCCATGTGATGATATGATAGCAATTCCTAATTTACGTATATTTACATATAAAAAAAGTTGACAAAAGATTTAAGTTATAGACTTTTGCAGTTGGATATAATAATCAAAATATACTAAGTAACCATCGGAAAAAAGGCGAAAAATGCAATACAAAATTAACGTATCAAAAGAGCATTAAAAAAAACAAATATACCACACAAAGCAAAATATAATGATATATTATATCTCTTCATGTTTTCTCACTTAAAAATATACAAAATTAATCGCAAGTTTATACCTGAAATTTAATTGCCAAACAATAACTACGAGTTTAACTTTAAGCAGATCATTAAACATTGAACGTTGTAATATTATTCAACGATTGTAAAAGCTTGCCACATTATTTTAATAATTTATGAATATTATCAGTGGAAACCGGTGGACCGTTAAACTTCTGAGGAAAATTAAGTTACGCATATTCGTTTCAACTCATGGCATCTATAATCCTCGGGTACTATTTTTTGGGAGAAGTGTGTGCAAGGCATGACTCAAATCTAGGTCGATTACCAGGCCGAGGCGCCCCTTGTAAAAGAAATATGAATTATATTAGTGACGTTTACTTAGTTATTATATGTAATAAATACATAATTTTTTCAATACATGTTTAGTAATTGAAAAAGGCATATGTCGTTTGCCACGCTGTGAATGTAGGTTTGTGACCATCTGCGCCGTGCATCGTAGATAACTGTGGGCCACCTCTTGTAATCTCTGGTTTTGCCATTTTGTTCATTGTTTCAACTGCATTTATATGCCTTCGCACAAGTTTACTCATATTTCTTAGTCATTTTAGGATATTTCTAGTTACCTACATTCTTGCCTTGTTAAAATGATTAAGAAACGATCATTGTTATGTTAGCAGAAGTGTAAATAAGAGGTATATTGGAGACATAGTATTTCTATTTGTGCTGGTTGTGAGTTAAATTATCTGTTATGTGAATGTACGTATTATTGATAACAAGTGTGCTTTATGTTACGGTAAAAGACAATTAAGACTGGATATAATATATTATCATGTTATTTTTTGTTTGTACACTCATGTTTAACTTATGAAGATGTCAATTGTCAATAACCTCAAATTTTGCTAGTCCCTCTGTTAAGGTTTTCAAAATGTGATTCAACTCGTAAATCGTTACATTCAAAGTTTAAATCGAAACGAGATTCAAATGGGAAATCATAGATTCAAAAGGTTCATACTTTAAGGTTTGTACACACTTTGAAATTGATCCTAATGTTTGAATTTCTACATCTAAATATAAAATTCAATTTCTCTCTTGGTCCATTTCTATTTTGTTTAAAAAACATTAGAATAAGAATTCTTGATTCAAGTAAGTATATTGAATATAGCAATATAAAATGGTTTTCTCAGTTGCGGTTTTAATTGTGAGTTTGAATCAAGGTTCCAAATTCCGTCCGGCACATCGGAACTCTGGCCGTTCCAGTTTGGTTTCAATAGTGACAGGAACAAAACCTGTTAAAAACCCCATTCCATTTTTGAGTTTAAAAAAATTACACCAAACACAAATCCAAAAAAAACAAAACTGAAATCGATTCAAAAGGCAAGAATATCAGAACTCTATTGCTTCAATCAATTTCAAACTTAACATTTTTCAAAAACTAAATCTTACAAATTCAAAGCTGTTCGATCAAATTTAGTCGTTCACTCATCGTGCAATCGCGGCTTACTCCATCTCAACTCTTGATTTGAAGTGCGCAAGCAATTGCGAGCTTGGAGCATGTACTTTGATTTTTTTTTTTTCCTTTTACTTTGTATCCACAAACAGAGGAGTGGTAACGAAAAAGAGCTGAAATGGGAAAATGTTTCGAGCGGTATGAAGAAGCTAGGGCAAATGTTTCCGATAGGCACTATTAGCTGAAATGGGCTGGGCTAATTATTAATACTGTACTGTTGGTAATTAGATTATTAAATAGCCTTGTTTACGACGAACTTGAATACGAAAATGTAGATTATTTTTTATGACTTAGATATTATTTGAAAACTTGGATGGTATATTACACTTTATAACTTGGACAACTCAGATCCAACAATCTATCAAAACATATATGGAACTTTGTAACTTAGTCAAACAAAAGTTGATATTAATTAATTTATGTTATATAATTTGCATAAATTTAGTTTATTATTTATTTATAATTTTATATGCTAGAAATGGCAAATCGTGATATCGTTTGGAATTACTGTATAACAGTCGGTGTCAATACAAAAAATGCTAGCGGTGTCTGATGAAGATGTAACACCAGTGGAGTCGAAGTAAAACTATTTTCTCAAATTGTCAATCAATAACATGGTTCATATACAATCATGAAATGTTAAGTAGCCAAGATGAATTTTCAATATCTGATAATATGATGATGACATTTTTAGATTTAAATCAAATACATCAATACGCTTTTTCAATATATTTTAATCCGACACAAGGTAAGGACAATGAGGACCAAAGTTTGTATGATGCCGAAAGGAACAAATTTTGATATTAAATTTTTTCTGTATGTGTTTTATATTTTCTATGTAGTTTGAATGATTAACTATAATTTAGTATTACTACTGCATATTTATTGTTATATTATATAAAAATAAAGTACTGGAATTCGCAAACCGGAATTAAAGCGGAATTACTGAAATTTTCGAAACAAAACCGAAAATTTAAAATTTTCCAATGACCGGAATGGAAACAGAAAGTGGAATTTTGAACCTTGGTTCGAACGGGGTATGAATCGAATCGTATAGGGATTTAAATCGTAAGATTTTAAGAATTTTGAAAGTCCATAATATTGAAAAATTCATAAATGAACCTGGTTATGATACCAATCAGTTTAATTTGATTTTAGAAGTACTTTGTTCTAGAAATAAACATTTACATATGCATGTCTGTCTTATTTTGGAGTTTATGTATTTTTCAATTTTAATATGGGAAGTATGTTTTAAAAAACGATCTAAAAAACAATATTTAACTAGAGATATGACTCAAGATAGTAAATAATGGAAAATGAGAATTCATATGGCCAACCCCGACAATCATTTGAAAAATAACAAGAATGATGATGATTTATTATTGTATTTCATGATTTCATCAATTTTCTTGAATGTTCACATACCGAGATAATAAATTTATAAGTGCACTTTTAAATATGTAGAAGAATTGTGAATTTTATGTTTCAAAAAATGAAGTGAACATTAATCATTATTTTAATTTTTTTTTTTGTGGGGGGGGGGGGGGGTGATATTTTTTGGACTTCATCTTATCGTGAACCATGTGATGAAGCTTATTGCAAATTTCCCTCCCTAATTTGGTGATCAGGATCCCAATTAGATGAACGAGTGGTGGGCGCACATACTTTCAGGCCTTTACATGGTTTAGGAGTGCCATTCGGATTTGTTCACTCTGAATCTAATTTAATGCATGAGCGGTTATGGTAACGGTTACCGTGAACGAAAAGGAAAAACTATTACCATACCGATGCTAAGGGTAAAATAAAATTTAAAACCGTTACCAATACTCCGGTGCACTGATGATAAGTATACCAGTTACAGTTGACCTTTAATGGTAAATTTACTTAAGTATGAGTGAATAAAAATTTAGTTGTATATTTACAATTTAGCAAATAGATCACTCATATTTATCTTACTCAATATTAGATCTACTAATACTGTTTCATTATATTGACATTATGTTTCAAATGCTATGAGATTTTGAATATACTAAGACGTCGAAACTGAATATACTGAAACGTCAACATTCATATCTTATAAACACTTTAAAATTTCATAAAAAGGTAAAGTTTGGAAAAATTGAAAGATGAAAATTATTCTAAAACCATAAAATGGATCAACTAATATACTAAGATACGTGTTACTTGTAAAATATAAACCGTTTATAGGGTTAATAAAATAAAAATGTGGAACAATTGGTAAATGTATCGTTATCACTGATTTTGACATTGTGCTACCTTTAATTTACTGACGTTGTCGGTAAGTTACTATTACCATACCAATTGTACTGGTGTATAGATTTTGTTTATCTTTGTTTAACGATGGTTTGTAATGGTATGGTGATGATAAAATTATAAACCGCAACATTCCTACATGCAGTATAGCAATTTTTAGTACTATATTCTAGAACCGGTAGCAATTAGGTCAATACTGAGACCGTACAGTATGATATATCCCATTTCATTATGTTGATGATGTGATGGTTTTGCAACCGTAGAGTAATTTTGAGGAAATAAATCAATCAGAAACTTTCCACAGGTTGAGTTTTGCATTTACTTTAACTAAGATGTAGTTTGTTATAGTCAACATCTGAAGGAAGATCATTGAACTGTCTTGATCCGTGGTGTTACCCATTTTAAAATATAAGTTTTAGAATTATTACAGCTTTTAATCTCTTTCTACTCGGAACCTTCACATAATCTTTTTTGCTAACAATTTTACATTTTTACTTTGTTAACACTAATTTTATCTATATATATAGTTTGATAGGCTGATATTAAGTTTTGAAAGGCTACACAAACTACATGGTTCATGGATAAAAATAAAAGTGGATGGTGGAGAATGAGGTTAAGGATATGAAAGTAGGAGGACGATACAAAGACAATATTTGATGTGAATTGAAAACATGTAAGCAAGCAAAATAAAATATATGTTTTTATATAGGATCACAATGAAGACACTATACAAAAATAGTTAGATGGTCCTAAGCATAAAAAAGGGTGTGGTGCTAAAGGCACCGCCTTCGGTGCTTAGGGCACTGCCAATTTTTTTTTACACTATGGTCGGCGGACTACCACCGGGGCTAGCGAGGTGCACCTGGCGGTAGTCCATTGACCGTGGTGCCTGAAGCAAAAAGCTACGGTCGGCGGACTACCACTGGGGCCAGCAAGGCGCACCCGGCAGTAGTCTGTTAACAGTGGTGCCTAAGCAAAAAGTGCGGTGCCTTTAGAACTGCACTAAAAAAAGCTATTGTCTTCCATGATAATTAACAACTATATCTGTTAAAGCTTTTAATTTTATATCAAAATAAAAGAAACATGGTTGTAAACAGTAGTCAAAATTGAATGTGTAAGGTGTTTGTTCCAATATCAATCAAGTTGCAATTATTTTCATTTCCAATAATTTTTCAGTAACTTTATAAAACGTCAGAATAATATTGACCATTCATTTTTCACTAAGTTGCCAACCGATCTCAGAAAATGCAGTAAATAACTACTCAACTTTATACTTAAAAAGGGAAAAAAAAAGGAGAGTAAATTAATATGTAAAAAGGTACTAGGTTCTGTTTTTAGTTAAATAATTTATGTTAAGTTATGAAGACCACCTCTTCATGCTTTTAACTTGCTGTATTGTCAGTTTTTCCCCGCATACAATTGATTATTATTACCGTCCCCTGCCGCAAGTGTACTGTAAAATATATCTATAAATATTAAATAGTAATACTATTAGTTTAAATGATGTGTTGTACATCGAAAAGAACTTTGATATTTTAGTTGCAGTTGGTAGTAAAAATCTGTTGTTTGTCCTCCATGTGTTGAGTGAAAGGGGGAAACTTTTTTGTACTACTTTGATATTATGTAAGCATCCATATGTGCACCAACAAATTAGGGCTCCTTAAACCCCATCAAACCTGCTGGTTGTTGAGCCAGGCAGTTTATTTTAGCTTCAGAGTGTATGATTTGTTGACATTGAGTGCAAGATTAAGGCAGTTAAGTTGGATAAAAATTTAGCCTTGAATGTGCGTGTCTGCATTTCCAGACATAGAAATGTGTCATCAGGCTCATTTAAGTACATCGGTGGACATATATTGCATGCATCAAAACATAATAATATGAACGTCACCCAGCGTAGTGGACGTCTTTGTATTCTGCTTGACTTTATCCAAATTCGGTGAAGTTGTCACTCTAAGTAAATGAACTCACTAGTCTCTTGCTTTTCGTTCTATTTCTCTTGTAGTTGCAAGACTGGAACAACAGAAGGTTATTTACAAATCCCAGCGATTTTCATGCTCCTGAAGCAACTAACGAAATGTTTATTACTCAGGTAAGTACCAATATTATCTTTATGAATCTAGTTATTTTTATCATGTCAAATGATTTTGAGTTATATGGTTAGTATATCTCCTGTTCTGTCATTGTTTTTTGCTATATGCCTTAACCCTTGTCATACTTCCTAGGATGTAATATCAAGAAATGCCCTCTTACATAAACAGAAAACAAAAATGGGTAATCCTTGTAATTCTTATGAAGTACTGCTTTCTATGCAGGCTTTGTTCGACAATTCTAGAGCATCTGAAATATTAAAGCAAGCTCCCTTTTTGGTTCCGTTTACAAGCAGGGTTAAAATTTTTAACGTGAGTGTTCATTTTTTGTTTGTTCCTTTGTAAGTTACTTGCACAACGCAGTATGGTATCTATACCAGTATTGAAAAAATATAAATGGTGTAAATTTTTCACTAGTTTTCGATGTCTACTCGAGTCCAAGGCCCAAAAATGCTAGTTTGCATCTGTCCAATTTTCAGTTAGGACATCAGTTAGATATGAAAAAAATGTACGAAATCATGTTACTTTGAATTGTTTGGTGATTTTCTATTATTCGCACGTTGTTTGGTTCAGTCGAAAAGTATCCAACCTTAAATCTCATCCAGTCCGTGTTTGAATTTTTTGTGGGATAGCACCTGAACACACTTACGTTTGGTCGGACCCCGACCGGTTTACTTCTCTCTAAAAGCATTCGGTTGAAAAATGATGACCACCTTTGGTATTAATTATAACTTTGTCCTATTCTGATATATGAAATTTATGCAGTCTCAATTAGCAGCTTCGAGGCAAGATGAAGCACATGTGGCTTTCGCAAGAAATCGGTTCAAAATTAGAAGGGATCAAATTTTTGAAGATGCTTTTAATCACTTAAGCAAACTATCAGAAGAGTCTCTACGTGGATCGGTATAGTTTAAACTCCATCATTTGATACTATTTTATTATTTTCTTTTCTATCTTTGATTAAACTATATACAGTTTGGACACGAGATTGTATTCGCCTCATTTTTCTCCTTTAATACAGTACTCGGAAACTTTTGGTTTAAATTTAAATGAAATTATAGTAATATGTCTTGCTTCATGATGTTAGATTCGAGTATCTTTCATCAATGAATTTGGTGCAGAGGAGGCTGGAATTGATGGAGGAGGTATTTTTAAAGATTTCATGGAGAATATTACCCGAGCAGCTTTTGATGTACAATATGGGCTATTTAAGGTTGATAATCTTGTGCCAGTTCAATCTTCATTGTCATGTCTTATGCAATACGGGCTTTTTCCACATTTATTTACTAGATTACCTTATTATGGCGTTTAGCAGTTGTGTATGATTATATGGCACTTTACAGTGACATTTGTTAGCGGTAGAGAATCATATCTAATGTAGGATATGCTTCACTCAGAGCTGTAGGCCTCACGTGTTTTGTTTGCTGTATACTTGTAATTTGGTCATATTTAAACTAACTGGTTCAGACCGTTAATGGGAATTTTAAGATCATGCCCACTCATTTGCAACACCAAAAGCTCCACCAATTATTAACACTCCGTATCCAGAATCTCATACACACACACACATTTTGGACTAAAAATGACACAAACACCCAGTCAGGCAAAAAATGAAAATTGTAAAAGAAAAGAGGTTAAAAGAGAGGAAAAATCACAATTATTTTTATAGCGGTTCAGCAAAAACTCCGACCTATGTTCACTTAATCGTTTTCTATTAATTGCCCTTTGCTCCTACGAAGTATATTTTATAACTCGGTTGCTTACAACTCAGGTATGAAATGTACCACCTTCAATTCAGAAGTGGTCTCAACTCGTTGTAATTCAGGGAGTTAAGAAAAGATCCCCTTTAAAGTGCATCTTCTTCCCTATTTATAGACGAATGCCGGCATTGAACTCACTTGAAAATTCTCAACCACGTTCTTTACATCATGCGTGAAGTCTTTGCAAAAGATTGTGGCTCAATTCATCATTTGGGTGTCAACTCGGGTTCGACTTGAGCTTCTACGGGACCGAGTTGACCATCATTGCCTTGTTTCACTTTGGTCTCATCTTTGCTTTGTTCTTAATCTTTTAGCCCAGTGTTTTTGAGGCCGAGTCATGGGCTACAACTCGGGCCCGAGTCGAGAAGGGTCGAGTAGTGATTTCAATTCCAACTTTGGCTATCTTTCTGCACTTCCCAACTTTGTGTCTTGTGATTGTTTTTCCAACTATTTGTGTCCAGTCCAATCGTTCGAGTCTGTTCGAAGACACTGAAAAATTTGTCAATTGCATACATATACATACATATATGCGACATGTTTTTTGAATATACATACATACATATATATATATATGTATATATGTATATGTACGTGACATGTTTTTTTTGAAGACTAAGAAAACTAAACTTTGTTTTAAATTCAGATGAAGTATGCACCGAACCCACAACACATACTTCAGATATCACATGGATATGTAGTTGGTGAGGATTGAACATTCGTTCTTCAAAGTGAACATCGCTTGTCTTAATCAACCGCATTACCCTAGAGGCTGTAACACCCTTTCTTTTATTAACTTGAAAATGCCCCATCAACTTTATTAAATAAATAACCATTTGATTTATCTAAATTTTTGTACACTTCTTATTTTTTACCATGAAGATAATCTATATAAATTTTTGGATCTTTTCAAAACTTCTAACCTTTAAAAAATTGTCTTCCAAATCAATGGTTAAAATAAACATTTTTGATCATTCATGATTTTAAGGGAGCTAGAAGTTTTGAAATGCTACAAAATTTATGAAGATCATATTCACCAAAAATTACCTAAATCTAGAAACTCTTCTATACGAAAAGTTAATGGGGGATATTCGGGGGATTAAAGTGATGTGGGATGTGGAGATTCACACACACATCTTGTGTCTATCAACGTTTTAAAGGGCATGCCTCCAAGCATGCCTCAAGGCATGAGGAGATAAAATGTCTTCCTTGCTAAAAAAGCTTTTTTGCCTTTTAAGATTTACAACTCAACAACCTGAGACGTGTGAAGGGTACAAAACGTATGGCTTTGCAAGTCTCAGATTGTTGAGACATATTGCCATACCCAATTTTTGCATCGAGAAAAATCAAAGAAGAAACTATCAGAAACCAGTTTAAAGACTAATACAAGGATCAAAGATGATGTTTATACAATTCAGTTCAAGACGACACTTTGAAACACTAAAAAACGACTCTTAAAACAATCATTACTCGACTCGGGAGCTAACTTGATATAAGCCCCGAGTCACTACCGAGGTATGAGGTTTTGATCGGAACACTGAGATTTCGGCCATTCTGGTTTGATTTCGATCGGAGGTGAGACAACATTAGGACAAAAACTCGTCCCACTTAAACTTAGTAAAAAAATTTGAATATTTACATGCTCAAAACAACAAAAACAATAAAAAAATTAAAAAAATCAATTACCTCCAACCAAAATCGAGCACGCATCAATGAGTAATTAACATCCAATTGCAATAAAATTGGGAACCCTAATTGAGTTGAAGTTGATTCAAGAGGTAGCCTATTTTAATATTCTTTTTTTGGACGATATCGTTATGTGAAAAAATGAAGACAGGAGGCTGAATGCTGAAGACGAGGGTGTTTTAGGGAAGGGATTTATGGTTTTAGGGTTAGATAAATTGGGCCTGCTGCTATTTTAAATATAATATAATTGGGCTCGCGATGTAATATTATAAATATAATGTTAATTCTATTTAATTGGGTCTGCTTTGTTTAGATAGTTTAATTATAATGTTGAATTTTAATTCAGGTTAACCAATAAATTATAATATTTAGTTTAATTTTAATGTTTTATATTTATTTTTTGTTCAATTTTGAAGTACATTATAGCAAACAAACTAACATTATGACAATTGAGAGCGAAACCGAAACTAAAAACGAAACTTCCGAATTTTTGAAATCGATCGAAACCATGAAAATATTAAATGATCGAATCCGAGTTCTCAAACCTTGGTATACATATCAGATTCGAAGTCAACTTTGGAGCAAAACCTTAAAACACGAAGCTGCCTGCCCTAATTCTACCGAAGCAAGCTTCGAAGCTTGGATGCTCGAAGCAACTTTCGATTGCTCAAACTCAACCCGAATCGACCATTCAAAGCTACAAGGAAGAGGCGTGACATTCGACCATGTCCATAGCGCTCAAGCTCGACTTTCAGTCACTCTACATATGGCCCAAGCATGCTTTGAAGCTTGATCTGAAGCTCATGAAAGCACAACCCGGAGATGACTTGAAGTCTCCCCCGAAGCAAAGCGCTCGAAACTCAACTATGCTAAAGCCACTCGAAGTCGAGCTCCTTCTCACCAACCCCTTCAAATTTCAATCTCCTAACTCCGTTAAATTCAATCCACTTTTCAGAAAATTAAACCGGTTAAAATCTCCATATTTGCCTCTGATATTTGAAATTCGGACATAATGATATTCAATTTTGTCACCAACCCAAGATGCCTATAAATAGCCAAACATTAGAAGAAAGAAAGAACACCAAATCAACTCCATTATCCTAAAGCTCCATTATTTCTGTTTCCTCAAATATTGTAACAACTCTATGGAGATTAATTGTAAATGAAGAAGAATAATAATTGTAATCGGTAAAGAAATAAAAGGAAAAGGCATCTGGCTTCATTAACAATCGAATCACTATAAAATCTTTCTTTTTCTCTTTTCTATTTTTTAACTAGGCGCTTGAGATTTGTTTGTCTTATGCATTAATTCATCTCTGTGATTACATCAATACAAATATATTAATCACATTAAAACAATATTTTTGGTTGACATCCTGTGAGCGAAGTCAACATATTCATGTGACGTTTGTGTCCATTTTTGACGCAAACGCGTAAGCCTTAAAAGAAAAGGTTGCCTTCAATTGTAATTAAAGTTGGTCTGGCAAAAGCTACAAAATTATAATCATTTAATAGCAAGCAAAAAATAAAAACAACATTAAAAAAGCATAATGTAAATTTTGTTTTCAAACTCAATTTTGAAATGACCTGAAGCAATCAAGTTTTAAGTTGGAACCGATTTTTACTTTTGATTAAACATTTTCTAAAAAAAAAAGAGAATAAGAAAGGAAAAAGAAGACAACAAAAGAATAAGTAATAACTTACATGTTTTTCTAGTTGCATGATACAATGTGTTTAAGCTTTATTTTGTGGATTATATTTAAATTGGATGTTGTTTGTAGTAGTCGTGTTTCAATTTGAAATCAAGTGTCGCTTTTGCTGTTGTTTGTAATAGTTCGCTTTTAAGTGTAACTTTGTCCAGTATTTATTTATTTATTATTTATTTTATGTTGGAGTAAAATGATGTGTTTATGTATATGCTAATAAATGATGTGCAAGTTACATCTTTTCTAAAGTAATTATTGTATATGTAATGTTTGTTTTTTGTTTGAATCATTTTGAATCCTTGATTTTTTTTATTTTAACGTTTGATGTTCATTATTATGTATTTGATTCTTTAGCCTGTTAGTGTATAACTTTTACTTGAAAAACGTATGGCTTAATGTTTTGAGGTTTACCTCTTGTCTTGAAAGCGCAAAAAATACATTGTATACACTTTCGTCTTTTAAAATTTTGATGTATATATGAAGATGATCTACATATTTTTTAAATACCCCTCGAATCCCTTTAAAATGTGCCATTTAGGGATTTTAAATGGAGGTTGGGGTTTAATAAGAGGGGGATTTATGGCACCAAAATATGATCTACGTCCTTTTTCTCAAATCCCCTTGAATCTCCTTATAATTTAATGTAGCTAGAAGTATTAAATGCAATAATTTTTTTTTTTGGGATATGCTCTACTAGTTGCTACTAACAAGATCATACACATAAAATTTTACATTATTCCAGAGCTAACAACTCACTCAAAATTCAAATTAGTACTAGCCATCCAGAATATTTGTAATAGCCGTCCATTTCGAATGTAGTTTCGATTGAGCTATAAGTTTCGAAATGATTTTATAATTTACGGAGATCTTTATACCGTATGAATCAAATCTACAAAATTTCTTTTATTTCGATAATTTGGGCATAAAAGGAAAATATGAAATTGCAAGAGGATAAAAAATAAGAGGGGGATGCAGATGCTTTCTATATTTATAGATATGTATGCGTGTATGTAAGGTAGGAATTTAGTTTGTTTATTTGTTTATATTTTTATGTATCCTCATTTGTCTTCTCTGGTAATTCTGGATTGAAGTGAATTTCAGTAGATATGTTATATTAATTAGCAAAATCATCTATGTGGATTTTGGAATTGTTTTAGAATATCTCCCAAATTGCAAGTTAGTATGAACATCAAAAAAGTTGTTTTAATAGTCGATTTGAAATGTAATTTTGAAGGGGTTAGAAGGTGCAGAACGATTTCAATTTTTTCATTGATGATCTTGCCAATAAACATCTATAGAAATTCACTTTGATTTTGGAATTTTTTTCACAAAATAACGGGGATAGGGGGGTGGTTTGGTTTTCAAGGAGATAAATAATAGGGTGTATAGCTAGGTAAGAGGTTTCGGTTGGAACCCTGAGATTCTGGCCATCTTGGTTCGGTTCCGGCCGAAGGCGGGACGAGATTGTCCCAAAAATCTGTTTCGTTGAAGACAGTTCAAAAGAATAAAAAAATCGTCCTTGAATCTGAGAAATACAGTCGTCAAATAAAAACAAAATAAAAAAAGAAATAAAATCATACATTTGTGCTCAAAATCAACGAAAATAGAATAAAAACCAACCTCAAGCTTTTATATTTCAAATCCGAGCTTCTATCTTGTATTCCTCAACAAGTCGACCAACACAAACACCACAATTTAGTTATTTTTATATTCATGCCCTATTTTTTTTTGCAAAGTATAGAGGCCATGAAATAAGAGGGGTAAGAATTGGGTCGGGTTTGGAATAATTAGGGTTAGATTGTTTTTTGGCGGCTGTTCACATACTGATAAAAGGGCTGCTATTGGTTGGACTTGGTTAAAGCTAAAAAGGCCAATTTTATTGATAAATGGGTTTTATTTTGGCTGTTTTTAAACTGGTTAGTTAAGATTAGGGCTTCGGAATTAGTTCAATTTCAGAATAATGATGATTTTATATTTATTATGTATATTTCACTTATCATTTTTTTTTTTTTTTGGATTAATTACCGAAACCCAAAATATTGAAACTAGCGAAATTGACGAAACGAGCCGAGACTTTCAAATAATTAAAAGACCGAAACCGAAATGAAACTGAGTTCTTGAACCTTGGTGTACACATACATACATACGAGCATCCAATGACCACGAACAATTGTGTTTGGGGGTTTTGTCATGACTAACATATATTCACACCCAACTTTTTGTTTCTTTTCAGGAAACCGTTGATCACCTTCTTTATCCTAATCCTGGATCAGGATTGATTCACGATCAACATCTACAGTATTTCCATTTTCTTGGAACTATTCTTGGGAAGGTATTCTTGTGTACTTATGACTTAGCTTAACGCAACTGCCGTCCATAAATTGGATGTTTAGGATTTATTACGTGCATCATTGCTTCATTAATGATTCTGTTGATTGTGATTCTTGTAGGCAATGTATGAAGGCGTACTCGTAGACATCCCATTTGCAACATTCTTTCTAAGCAAATTGAAAGAAAAGTGAGTTTTACATATTTAAATGGCTATTTTCTTCTCTGTTGAATATCCATTTTCCTCTTTCTTCTCCAAGTAGTCTCTTATATAGTGTATACAATGCATGGAGAAGGATTCTGCAATCAATTTCCAAGCGTTCCCAATGTTTTGCTTTTAAGTGGATAAAAGTTATCACCAACTTCTTTGAGTTCAAGGTGGTCTAATGAGCAATGTTATCCGCTTGAGTTTATTAAACAGAGAACAAACATACTATACACAATCATCTTCTACTTAACCGTACTAAGATTATGTTGTTCTTGCACAGTTCTTTCGAGTTCATGTTCAACCTTATGTAATACATTTTTCTTATGTTGCGGTGTATTGGATAACTTTGCAAAGTTGTGAAGTAGACCACAAATGAGTGAAAACTAGACTGTATAATTAGTAAACAATTATGGGAGGGAGATATGTTTGTTCATTAATTATAGTACCAGTGAAATCCCATCTTCAATAAACTACCCATCATGGTAAAAAGCAAAACAATTGATAGATATACTAACCATGCAAATTGAATACCTTTGTCGTGTAATCTACGCCTACGCGTGGCCTGCTGCATACTATATATGTATGATAATAAAGAGAATGTACAAAGAATAGAAGCTAGTTAAATGAGGACCAGCACAAAGATCCCGTGTTTTCACGTTTGCACCCTTGTTGATGTCATCAAGTGTTTTACTTGCGACCTTCACTTTGTATTGGTACTTTACTTATGATCTTCACTTTGTTTTGGCACTTTGGATATCTTCGTTGCACATGTGCTAATACCATGGAATGCCTAGCCAGGCTTTACTTCTGGTTTCATTTTAGCTTATAGAATCATCTCTTTTCTCTTCCTCATTAATATGTTATGCTTTTATATTCCATCACATTAATGTTTGATACAGTAAAGACTTTTCATCCTTGTCTTCAAATTCATCACGTTTTCTTCGCTATGTATAGAAGCTTCACATACATACATTGTCTAGGTTTTATTTTAGTATTATACTTATGTAGCAGTGCCTGCTCATTAGATATAAACATACTTCATGCGTAGTAGTAGCTACCAAACACAGGTTTACACAACCCTTCACAGATATACCATTCATACTACTTGAATCGATATGTGTGTGTGTGTTTGTGTGTGTGTCTCCTCTCTCTCTCTACATACATACATACATACATGCATATATATATATATATATATATATATATATATATATGTATGTATGTATGTATATGTACATAAGCGCACGTCAACTTGAATGAATAAAGTCGTATGGATCACAGAAACAGTATGTCTTGAAATACATCACAATATAGTTGTGACGACAGAGGACACAAACATAATTAAATGACAATAAAATTATAACTAAGTGTTCTCTCTGGCTTCTATCTTAGTTGCCAATTTTTGGTTGCTAAATCTTAGTTTTAAATGAACTTCTGTTGCTTATAATCTACTCATAAATAGTGCTCGAGATTTATCATAAGTGGACAAATGAGTCGGGACCTACGTTCTTGTGTGAAGTCTTCTTCAGACATAACCAATGTTTGTATAAACGAGAAAAGATACCATACATGAATCTATCCCTGTAGAGTAAGTCAAATTGTGCCTATCACAATGGCTCACCCATCCTCCTATCAGCCACAGTGTTAACACGATAATAAATAAGCTGTGCATGCAAGTCATCGACCTTCTAATTTCTTATAGAGACGCTTCAACCCATATTAGTCTTTTACATCTAATAAAGATAAAAACTTGTCTCTACTGCGCACATCTACCATGTGCATATACATTTGATGCGGCACCTTTGGTATCTTACCCGAATATGAAATATATTACAATTTACTGTATCCATACACATCAGATAGTGCATCACAAACATACTAAAAGCAAAAAATCCACGTCAATGGCTAATTGCCAACTAGTGAAGATAACTTCCTCAAAAGTAGAGGATGCAGTCCAAGACTAATGGATCAACTCCCTAAAGGTGATGTGGCAAGCTATAACAACCATAGAAGGCACCTCGATAGGTGATGCAACAAGTTATAGTAACCACTTAGAGCATTTCCATGTGGCTAAAGCCACAACCATTGAGGTAACTCCTTAAAGATGAAGTTTCCATAGTGGCATTCGGCTATGACCAAAGGTGAATTCAAAGATCATGCAATGATGACAAATCATGACTAGTTCCAAAGATGAAATTCACATGTTAAAAAAAAACTATCAATGGGGTATATCCACTACCAGTGAATGCGTCTTCTTTATAGATGAAAGGTATATGTTGTGATTGAGGTCATGACCAATGGGACAACCTTCGGAGGTGAAGTTCGCATGGTGATGTCTGACCACACCAGTGAAACAACTCCCTAGAGGTGAATATGATAATGTGGCGACCTAAGATCACGATCAGTAACTGTTACAAAAATCTTAAAGGCTAATCCTATTTATACACTAATAATTACGTAATCTGCATCATAAAATATATTAAATTAACATACAACATTTTTTTTTACCAAACCTACACTAGAGCAAAGACAAATTTCTTCTTTTATAAAAACTTACATAAGTGCCACTAGTTTAGATTTCATTTACCCCAAATTGTTAAACCATAAATTTTGAAATCAAATAATAAATTCTAATATTTTTATTGATTTTAATGTTAAATGGCTCACACACATAAATATATTTGGATTTTATCGATATATTTGGAGTTTGAAATGTTTAAATCAAGCAAGAAGGGGAGAGAATGAACTCAAGGAAGAAAAGGGAGGGGATAATGATAGGTTAGTTAAATATGATAAATTTTGATGATAAAGTTAGTTTGATTTTGTTTTATTAATTTAGGAATTTAATAGAGTTGTTTAAGAGAAAAATGCATGTTCTCATTACATTGAAGAAGGTTAATTTGGTCTTTACAATAATTTAAATATCTACAATGTAGGATTTTTGGTATACTAATGGAATTTGCCAATTTTGAAATCTTTCGATTTTGATCCATTTTCAAATTGAATCTCTTCATTTACGATTTGATTTACATTTCGATTCAAGTTCATTTAGTACCGCAAGTGAGTAAAATCATTTAATCCATACTGATACATTCAATATATTTGAATCCAAACTTTTAAATCTCATATTTAAAGACAAAATCTCAAACGACATCTTGTTCCATATCTCAGGTTGATATTCATCTTGTTCCATATCTCAGGTTGATATTTTAACTTCTCGGTGAGATCAGTATCAAACATGTTAAAATTATGTTTAATATCTCATCTCATCAAAGTGAAAAAAAAAAAAACGATCTCGAGATAGATCTTGGATGAGATGTAGGAATCGGAGACTTAAAATTCTGCTTGGATCAACAATTCCAAGTCTAAAGTTATCAAACAAATAATAATGGGACAAATTGAGTTTTCAGTATAAATGTTAAGTTCAAAAATCAAAATCAATTTCAAAGCATGTACAAACATTAAAATGTGGATCTTTGCATCTGTGATTTACAATTTAAACCCGGTTTTGACTTAAGTTCTTAATTTTATGATTTGAATCCCATTTTGAAGAACTCAAATGAAGAAAAAAATAAGGGTTATGTGAATAAGTTGTTAAGTTTACGATTGATCAGGGAGATGGGCTTTAAGATTTGATTATATGCTTAAAGAACTCAAATGAAGAATAAGGGGTATATGAATGTTTGTGTGCAGGTTTTGGCTTCTGGACTGACCAATTAAGTTGTGTCTACTTAATAACTTATTAACTCACTAATTCATATAATTACGAATTTTTAATACACCAAAATGCAACTGTCCCAAATTACAAGCCACACATTGCCTCTGCCTATGTTTGATTTTATATATTGGTGATATGACATCTTTACATCCTCAAAGTGATTTTAAGATAAAAAGCAAAATGCCAATGCTTAGTGTGTAAGTCAAAAAATCTACCGTTATTTTCATTTTGGGAAACAAACCATCACACCTCTAAAATTATAAACGTGAAATACATGAAAAAATATTGATAAAAGTGTATATGTGTGACATAGAGATTATAAGACGATAATATTTAAAATCTCATGAATAAATCATCATCATCATCATCATTTTCCCAAATGAACGGATCGGTCACTTAAATTCCTGTTCTTCACGAATTCCTTATGAATCATATTTTCAATTAAGTTCAATTTTTAAAAATTATTTTAAATATTTTTCTATGTTGCTAATCTGGGTTTCCATGTTCACTTTGGCTTTCTAATGTATATGTTAACAAATTATTATCGAACTAAACATGATGACTACGACATCCTACGTAGTCTACATTGTATTAAGATAGATATTTTAAAACCCTACTCCTGAGAGTAGAGCTAGGGAATACAGCTGTCCGCCACACTGACCCCCCTTTTAGCTAGCCCAACACAGAGATTTGATGCCCCCAACCATTTTGTTTGGGTTAACGGGGACCCACCTCCGTGCCTTGAAATTGGGAGCAGGGCAGACGGGAATCGAACCTGCGACCTGCTTACCAGGAAGCAAGTATCTTACCACTACGCCACTGCTTGCGGACTATTATGATAGATAATACTTGCATAAAAATAGTAACGGTTACATTTTGAATGGCAATAACCAATACATCAAGTAGCTTTGAATGGCAATAACCAATACATCATAGTAGCTATTGTAACTGCTAGTAACAAAAACTAGCTATAGTTAACCTCATCAAAATTCATTCTGTCATACCTTTTTGGAGATCCGTCCATTGTCCAAAACGATTCTTCTCTCACTCCTAATCTTCACTTTATAACCTATGAAGATGCACGATCTACATTCATTCCAATATAGCCAATGCATTGGTTGTAATCAAGGGTCCACGAGTAAACTATTTGAATTAGGATATAAATCCTAGTATTAGAAATCCTCTACTTCCAACTTGATATAAAACAAAGCGATAAGGATAATTCATGATCTTGTTAAAATGAGTCAAAATGTAATGATATGTTGGTTCTCCCATTTTCCTGATTGGACAAAAAGTTGGTGTGCTATGAGAAAACAAAATAAATACATTCTAAAGCTTTTTAAAAGTTAATACTATAATTTATTTGGATTCACTTTACTTCAAAAGTCAAATTAAACTTTCTAATAAAATACATCCATTATTTTCCATACATGTTAATTGATTTAATCTTACGTGATTTAGATTTGAATCCTTACTTTACATACAGTTCTATCATGCCTATAACACATTAGAAAGTTTCACATTACGTTAAATAAAGTTTAGGGTATTGAATACGTCACTCACAAATGACGATGTTATGCACAAAGTCTTCGGCTGTACTAATTTATTGCAAAAAGTGATCATAAGAAGAATGAAGAGGAAGAAGACGAGCAATTTGAAGAAAAATTTCATTCAGTCATACTGTTTCATTTGCATATGACAGTATTTAAAGTAATTCCTACACATCCCTCTCTAACTAACAGGACAACTGTCATATATCTATAGGCTAATAAATTTCAGCCAATCGTTTATAACAAACTAATAATGCATTATGGAATCTGCAAGCTTTAGTGAGCTGTCAAGAATGTGCAGAATTAATCCTTATAACGGCTTGGAACTCTTAAGCTTCTCTACGGTTTTGTTGAGGCAATATTGGAGCTGGTTGATGCATGTGCAGCTAGACGTGGAGCAGGGTCAGCATATGTTGTCATATCAATATCCCCTCCAAGAAGAACGACCTTGTCCTCAAGGTCATTACGAGCATTGTTAGCGGTAACTTTCAAAGGCAGAGGAGCTTGAGCAGCGAGTTGCGGATTGGGGCAAAACTTGAGCAGTGAAACATGAAAAACAGGGTGCAGTCGGGCGTCTGGGGAAGAAGCAATTTGTATGCGACTGGTCCAATATGTTCGATGATTTGAAATGGTCCAAAATACTTTAGACAGTTCGTTGTGGCTGTGGCGGATCGAGAGCCGACGATACGGTTGAAGCTTGACATAAACCCATGAGCCGACGGAAAACTCTTTGTCAAGGCGATGTCGATCCACTTGAGTCTTCATTCTTGCTTGAGCATGCTGAAGGTTAAGTTTAAGGGTTCGAAGTAGTTCATCCCTTCCCGCAACCTAATCTTCGAAATAACCAGAGGATGCACTGGAACTAATATAATCAGAGATAGTTGGTGGGGGTCGGCCGTACACAGCCTGAAATGGCGGCATGCCTGTCGAGGAGTGGACGCATGTGTTATACCAATATTCAGCCCATAGAAGACATTGTGCCCATTTAGAAGGTAAGTCGCTGCAAACGGTCCACAAAACGTCTCCAAGCATCGGTTGACGACCTCCGTTTGGCCGTCGCTTTGAGGGTGATATGCACTACTCATTTTGAGCGACGTGCCATGAAGGCGGAATATCTCCTTCCAAAATTGACTCATGAATATTCGATCCCGATCAGAAACTATTGACTTCGGGAAGCCATGGAGACAGACTTACTCTTGGATAAAATGTGAAGCCAATTGAGTGGCATTAAAGAATGCCGGAAGAGTACAAAAATGAGCATACTTAGAGGGGCGATCAACGATAACTCATATACAAGTTTTGCCAAACGAAGGGGGAAGATGTGTGATGAAATCCATTGATATATTATCCCAAATTCGATTTGGTATAGGTAGGGGTTGGAGTAGTCCTTTCATCGACGTATTTTCTGGTTTGGCTTGAAGGCACACATTGCAGTTTTGAACGAATTCCTTGACAGTGCGCGGAAGATTTGGCCAGTAGAAGTTGCTAGAAACTCTTGCGGTGGTAGCTTTAATGCCTGAATGTCTAACGATTTTGGATGAATGGAATGCAGCAATAATGTCATGCTGGAGTGTGGGATATGGGGGAATGACAAGGCGAGTGCCATGAAACAGAAGACCATCAAAAATCTGAAACTGAGATGATGCGGCCTCGGAAGATTGAGCTGCAGCAAATAAGCGTTGCGCTTCAGGGTCATTTCGTAGAGCAGTTCTTATGCGGGAAGTAAAATCCGTTGTCGGACAAGACAGAGCATTCATAATTGCTTCCGACGTCCATCTAGATAATCCATCGGCCACACTATTATCCCTACCCGGTTTGAAACGAATCACAAAGTCAAATCCAAGGAGTTTGGATAACCATTTATGTTGGTCCGGTGTCTGAATGGTTTGAGTGAGGAGTTGGCGTAAGCTCTGGTGGTCTGTCGTAATTGTGAACTGGCGACCCAGAAGGTAGTGGCGCCATTTTTGAACAGCGGACGTGATAGCAAACATTTCTTGAGCATAAGCCGAAGCGGTGAGCATGCGAGCAGAGAGGCGTTGGCTGTGGAAAGCTATGTGATGGTCGGATTGGGAAAGAACCGCGCCGCAAGCGGTGGCAGATGCGTCTGTGTGGATGTCGAATGGTTTGGTAAAATCAGGAAGAGAAAGTATTGGAGTGGAAGCGACAAGAGCTTTGAGGGAAAGAAATGCGGAATGGGCTTGTAGTGGCCAGTGGAATGCTACAACCTTTTTTAGTAAATCAGTGATTGGGCTGACTAGTTGAGCATATCCTTTAATAAAGCGGCGATAATAGCCCGTGAGACCGAGAGATCCTCTGACTGCAGTTAGACTTGATGGAATAGGCCAATGCACTATTGCTTCAATTTTTGAGGGATCGACGCGAACACCATTGTGGGAAATTATGTGGCCCAAGTAAATAATTCTTTGTGTCCGAATACACATTTTGAAGCATTAGCATAGAATTGATGCAATGTCAAGATATCCAAAGTAATTTTGAGATGAGGTAGATGCGCTTCCCACGTTTTGCTATAAATGAGAATATCATCAAAGAAAACAAGGATGAATTTTCGAAGGTGAGGTCGGAAGATGGTGTTCAGTGTGGCTTGAAAAGTAGATGGTGCATTAGTGAGGCCGAACGACATTACAAGGAATTCATAATGCCATTCGTTGGTTCGGAATGCGGTTTTGGGTATATCAGGTGGGTTGACACGGATTTGAAAATAGCCACTACGCAAGTCTAATTTGGAGAAAAACATCGAACCATGTAATTCATCAAGTAATTCGTCGACGGTTGGTATAGGGAATCGATCCTTGATCGTAATTGCATTTAAAGCCATATAATCGACGCAAAAGCGCCATGAACCGTCTTTCGTTTTGACAAGTAGAACGGGAGAGGAGAATGGACTTGTAGATGGTTGTATTATTTTGGAAAAGAGCATGTCACGGATTTGCGATTAAATTTCATTTTTTTGAAAATAGGGGTAACGATACGGTTTAACATTAACGGGTTGAGAATTTGAGTGGAGGTTGATATGATGGTCGTGATCGCGATGTGGTAGAAGGGTGGTTGGTTTGAGAAAAAGGTTTGGGTATTGTTGTAATAATGTAGCAATGTCCAGATGTATGGATGACGTGTTAGCAATAGTGGAAATGTCTGTAGGTGTGAGTGAATCCAAATGAAAATAGCAGTTTATAGAAGTAGTAGAGTGCAGTCGTTTAAGTTGCTGTACCGTGATCTCTGATGGGCTGCATCCTGAGTCTTGGCCACTAATAAAATGTGTTTGGTCTGGTAAACAAATTCCATTGTCAATTTCTTATGGTCGATAGTAATAGGCCCATGATTCTGCAACCATTCAATTCCAAGGACAACATCGGCTCTAGAACTTGGTAGCAAGAGAAAATCAGGGCGGAATTCATAATCACCGATCTGCACTAGAACGTGGCGGCATGCTCCAACGCAACAGAGCTTCTCCCCGTTGCCCACTGCTTCCTGAAATGCGTCCGTCTTCTCAATTTTGAGGTTCAAAAATCGCGCTACCTTCGGATGTATGTAATTGTGAGAGCTTCCGAAGTCCACCAAAATAGAGATAAGTTTATTGTTAATAAGTGCTTTTAATCGGATGGATCTTGGGTGTGAGGATTCGATTAGGGCATTGAAAGAAATGGCGGGTTCGGTGGGTTGGGCTTCGGTTGGCGGTTCGAGGTTGTGGTCAGCTAGCTAGGTCGTCGTCGGGAAGGAGTAGCAGAGCTTGTTTCATTGGACATTTATGGCCGGCTGAAAATTTCTCGTCGCAGTAAAAGCAAAGACCTTGTGCCTTGTGATTTTGAAGCTCGGTTTGGGTTAATCGACGAATTAGATAGTTAGCAATGGAGTTTTGGGTGGGATTTGGGATTGGTGGAAGGGAAAGGAGAGGTGGTTGATTACGGTTATTGGCGTTTTTGAAATATTGTTTAGTATCATTAAGTTTGGATTCGATGAGTTTGGTGAGCGCGATGGCGTTGGTGAGAGTGGTGGGTTGATGGGGCTGAACTTCATTTCAGATTTGTGGTTTTAAGCCAAAAAGGAAACAATGCAATATGGCATCCGGTGGAAGGGTGTTTATTCGATTGGATAGCGTTTCAAAGGTTGATTGATAGTCTTCGACGAATGTTGTTCGGCGGAGTTTGAAAAGCGAAGCTTGTGGATTAACGAAGGGGGATGGACCGAAGTGGTTTTCGACGGCTTCGGTAAGAGATGACCAAGAAGATAATTGGTTGCTGTTATATATCCATTGAAACCAAGTTAAAGCTTGACCCGACATATAAAAACTTGCTAATTCGATTCGATATTCATCGGGGGTAGAATGATATTTGAAAAACCTTTCGGCTTGGAAAATCCAATCGAATGGATTGGATTCATCGAATTTGGTTAGTTCGCATTTAGGGGAGTGGATATAGATTGGGGTAGAGGGATGATGTGCGTTAATCGGAGTTGTTAGTAATGGAGGAGGAGGTGGTGGTTGTCGGATGTATTAAGGAGGAGGTGAGGGTATTGCTGAAGATGAGATAACCGTTGGAGAAGGTGGTGGTATTGCAGTCGGAGGTGGTGAAATTGTAGAGCTAGAGCCGAGTTTGGAAGATAAATCGGCAATGGTTTGAATAAGTTGTCGAATAGAAAGTTGCTGTGTGGTGAGAGAGTTTTTGATATCGGGTATGTCGACAATGGCAGCTTTTTGCTTTGAGAGGGAAGTTTGTTGGGATGTGAGGATGGTGTGGATGGAATCGATGGCGGCTTGTTGGTTGTTGAGTTGAGAGGTTAATTCTTCGAGGCGCGTCATGGTGGTGGATTGGGAGAGGAGAATGTGGGAGTGAAAGCACGGAAGGGGCCTCTTCCAAAAGTTGATGCTACCTAGTGACGTATAGCATCATAAAATGAGTTGATGGGATATAAGAACACATATTTTTTTTGAGGAATGGACCCAAAATTGAAAAAAGCCCGACTTTTGAGATTGTTGTTTGACCATTTAAAGTTTGCTAGCTTACCAACAAATAGTCAAGGTTTTAAATCTCGATCAAGTCCTCCTCGAGATCTTGTTATGTGGGCTAAGCGATTCGAAACAACCGATCTCATATACATGCCTATTTACACGGTTTTCGGTCGGGATTTGCAAATCTCGAACGAGATTTTGATGGAGATCTATTTTTGAGATCTCGACCGATTTTATGTTCTTTTATCATTTTTGATTAATGGGTCCCATAACTTTTGTTTGTTGTGCTATATTAGCTGGAAGGCATGTAATCTTTTATATGTATAAACATACAAATATTCTTGATTATACGAGGATATGCACAAATCAAAATGAGTTGATGGGGTACAAACTCACAAATTTGCTACACTTTTACTTCATTTGCAAAGTCTATTAAAAAAGTGTGCTACCGTTGGCATCCAGGAAAGTGCTTCTGACTGCCAATTAAATTTTATTATCTATCAATTTTTTTCATATGCTTATGGCCACTAAAATCTATTTTCTCATTCAGCCATAAACAACCGCAGCCTTTTTCGTATCCTTTAGGAAAACTCACGTACACTATCAAAAACCTCATCAGAAGAAAAAATATTCACTCTAAGGAAAAAAGAATCTTTTTGTTTAATATATGAAGCCAAGTGAATATCCAGGGGATAACCATAGTTTTGATGAATACAAAGATCAAATGTTTCAAAAGACATGTAAGTTGATTTGACAAATTATTTTTTAACCGATCAAGTAAGTATTTATTTAAAAATTCATCTTCTAAAATACGGTCGAAAAACTATATTTTTATTTTTATTTTTGGTATGTTATATGATTTTTGTTGTGCTTTGGAAACAATTGAATTTGGTTTACGAAGTAGAAAGGAATACTGTAGTGTTTTGATTTATATGGGTGCCTAATCAGTTAAGAAGCAGGGAAGCAAACTTTTTATGGCGGCCTTAATTTTGGGAAGCAAAAGTATTTTTCTGGATGCCAGTGGTAGCACACGTAAAAAAAAAAGATCTAGGAAAAATGATTATATCGGAAGAGTGGAGTTTATATCCTCCATGCGAATTAATGGAGCTTTAAAAGGTTTTTTTGTTTTTGTTTTGTTTTTTAAACGACGCACAACTGACTGTTATCAAAATATTTCTTATGATGGCTAAATATCTTATTTTCTCAAATGGTTTCCTCATAAGGCCATGCATAAATAGATTTCAAAGGTTATATTAGATTATAACCAACCTGAATAATTTTTTTGACCTTTTATTGTTCTAAACGGTAAACCATAAAGAATCTATATTTTTTATGAGCTAGCTGATAGTTATTCTATAACATTACATACATGTATGTATGTATGTCTGTATATATGTATACATACATATACACATATATATATGTACATACATACATACATACATACATACATATATATTCTCATGTTATTATTTAGCTATTGTTTATGGAAGGGTTCTGTGGTTTCTATTGACTCATCATGATTGTTGAGTAGCATTAATTTTGGATATTTTTCACATTTTACATGTTCGGATGTGAGAGAGCGGAGCACATTGAAATGGTAAATAAAGTTATCATATCATGGTTATAGGAGCATATGTCATTGACGTGTCCACTTTAATACTCAGTGTTGTATCGTTCATTGTTTTTTTTTTTTTTTTTTACTAATTAGCATTTATAATTTGACCATGTGCAAATAAATATTAGACAACATATTAATTAAACTTTAGGATCCGAGATGTAAATCTGAAATGGACATCAAGATACATTTATCTTGTCCGGAATCTCATCCAATATGAGATTGGTCTTTAAATCTTCAAGATGAGACATTGAGACGTGATCGAAATCTTAGATTAAAACCTTGGAAGCAGCTAGAAAAATCTGAAGCTTAGCTCTTGATCAACCCTTGCTTGAACATTGGCTGATTATCATTGTCCTAGATTCTTATTTGGTTGAATAACACCCAATTTGGTCGACCACCACTTGAATGTTGGTTGACCAACAACTTATATTCCTTGATCAACCAACAAACCAGCTTGTTTTACCATCTTTTGTCGTAACTTTATCGAACTTTCTATTTCAGATTGTTTTACCAAATCAAAACAATAATGTTCTCTTTGCCGTGGCACCAAATTTATGATCAAACCATACACCAATAATAAGAGACACACTAATAATACATATATGAAAGAAAAGATACATCATACTTCTGAACCAAAAAAAAAGAAAAAAAAAGAAACTCAATTTGGTCGAGTACCAGTTGGGTGTTAGTCAATCAGCAAGGCTCAATTTTTTTTTTCTTTTTTCTGGTAGTTACCGATCAACAACTTCTACCCCTTACTTGATTAACAAGCATTGCTTGTTTCACCAGCTTTTCCTGCAACATTTTATAACCATAATTCTTGTTTCAAATTGCTTTATCAAATCGAAAGTTCGATGTTTCTTTGTGGTGGCACCAAAGTTGCCATCAAATTGTACATTAATAACAACGATATATAGAAGAACAGGCACACCATATTTATGCACAAATCAGAAAGCTGAATGCTTCACAACTTTTGTGTTATCAGTTGTGAGTTAGGTGATTCGAGTTGGTTAACAATCATAGAAACGAAAACATTCTACTGTCACTATGGTTCGCTATAACCGTCCAAAACCACGTTCTATGAAGGGGAAATGTTATAGTTTAGTAATCTAATTTATTTTTTCTCCAATGTTTACATTTCCACACAATTTACAAAGTAATCAATTTGTCAGTCTAGCCTCATATTCCTACGTCTAAGGTCAATGTATTGTAAGAACCCGATGTCAAAACATCTAAAATTTGATTTTAGCAAAATCTAAATCAATAAGAGAAGAAACCCTTCTATAGTGGGTTTTAAATATGAAAATCCACAAAACTAATATTTCAAATATCCTGAAAATAAAAATGCCAACTTCGAAAACCAAACTTATCCCAAAAACAAGCAATGATAGGTTTTCATCTTCTTGTGAAGTTTAATATGTTGAATCGCAAAAAATTATAAAACTTGCTCTTTTAGGCTTCTTACTTTCTATAACAATCTTTATCGACCTTGGCACATAGTTTAAGCATTCCATGTCTCTGACGCGACTGATTCCGCTATCACAGTCAATTTGTGCATGTATTTTCAAAATTGCAAAACATGGGAAACGTTTTGTGACATAGCTAGAATATTGCACAAAGTTACTTTGTAAGTTGTTTTTTTAGTTCATTTTGAAGTCCCAAATTGATCAATGTGGTGCCGATTTCATGGATTCACTATGCCTCATCAAATGTCGCATTAGAGACAATTCCAAGTACACAAAATTGCTAGATTCAGATCTTCCTTCTTCGATCCACAATTTTTTAATACTTTTGGACTGTTTTCAATTGGATTTAAATAAGACCGCTCTTCTCCGAAGCATCACGAATCAAAGCAAACCTTTCATCAATTGTGTCTTCTTCGAATCAAAACAGCTCTGTCATCAATTGTTTTTAATCATACGAGAATTCACATAGCCATTCCTAAAATGTTTTAAATGAAGCCATTCTTATGCTTGTTTAAAAATTGTTTATGGACTTGATTTTCCCTAACGAAGTATGTCTTTACGCAAGTCAAAAATTTAATCACACAAGCTTGTAACAAGTCCTTGATTATCTGATTCATTTATTGGTTTTCTCGTCTATTTGTAGATGATATCTGCACTCGATTATTTTTCATCACCACTGAATCATGCACGCCCCATCAAAGCTGCAAAATAACTAGCACATTTCAATCAGATATAATTGACATAAGTATACCGTGTGTCGTACTATCTCACAATTGTCCAATTGTGTTAAGCTTGTGATCGTATGATGCACTTTGACAAGGATAAAATTCTCACACCTTATAAAATGATCGGCTATGACCTATATTGTTTCTTTTTTTTTTCTTGACCTCCTCAACAGTTTGTCAATAAAATCAATAAAAATGGATGCATAGTTCAATGTCAGAATCTCTAGAGGTTGCAAAAGTCCGAAGGGTTTTCAATGTTCGGTTTTATTTGTTAACAATTCAAGCAACAACTAACACTAATGTTGATATTATATTTTGTACTTTCTAGTCAACACATGCATTTTAAACCATGATACATTTTTCCCCACTAGGGTGAATTGTGAAACGAGTGTGATGCCATTCATCCTTGTTTTTCTTTTACAAAACATCGTCATTCAGAACATGTAACTCTTGTTGGTCAAAATTAACCATAAACTTCTCCTTTTTAGTTTCAGTCCAGTATTACTTATATTGCGGCTAAGGATGAATCCCTATTTTGCTTGCCCCGCCCAATCAATTATTGCGTGTGGCATACTAAAATTTATTAACATTAATTTTGAGTCAATATTCAATTGAATATTGTTTGAAATATGACTTGAAAATTCTTTTATCATGCACCATGATTACAATATTTGTATTCAACGTGTTAACCACGACATTTCTTTTGCTTGGAGTTAAAAAAACCTTTTAAATCAAAAGATGATTAGAATTCAAACGTTTTTGTTTTTACAGATTTAACCCCTTTTGCGAGAAAACTTACTTCAATGCAAGGACGTAACTGCACAGGGCCTAGTGGGGACCGTTGATCCCAGTATATATATATATATATATATATATATATATATATATATATTACTTTCAACTTGAAATCAAATATGTACTTAGCTGCTGTTCTCTACCTTCTTCTCTTCTTATCTAACCCTTCTTCATAATGGCAAACCTTAAACCAATTATTCTTCTTTCTTAAAATCTTATATACCAAAAATCAGTCTTCCAAGTAAATAATTATTGCTTTGGATTGCTCTCTTCTCATCTTCTCACTATTCTCTCACAAACAGGGTATGGTTACATTTTAATATTTTTATGTTTTGCCGACAATGAATTGAATGTTTAACATAAATGTAATTATTTGTTTAGAAGAATCTTATGTTCAACATAAATGTTAAATGAGTTAATTGAACACATAAACTTTAACTAAATTGATTTGGAGAATTGATTTTTTTAATTTGATAATTTGTTAAATAAAGTTCGCTAGATTGTTAAAATATAATATTTATTATGTTGTAAGTTGAATTGAAGCAAGCTTAAGATGTTTGATTTTATTTATAGGCTTAAAGCATTTTTTTACTAGGAAGAATGAGTAATAACTTATTGAGTTATTTTGCAAAATTGAAAGAAAAGAATTCAGGTTTCTAATAGTGCTTATCCGCCACCAGTTTATCTGTTTTAAAAGATATTCTACTTGTACACAACAAATCCTGGTTTAATAAAAAACATGTACCTTTACCATGTTCACAAAAGAGAAGATTTGTTCATTTTATTTGCAAAAAGGTCCATGCCAACCAAAAAATCACACATTTCCTTGGCATTTGATCGGTCAAGGCAAGAAATGGAGGTTTATTGCTGTTTCAATGATCATCCTACGTGGTTAGAGTATGGAATTACAAAAGATGCGACATTTTGCTTGTATTGTTATTATTTTAAACCTGAACATGAGGTTTAAAGTGGAGGTGACTCTTTTGTTGGTGGTGGTTTTAAAAATTGAAAAAGGAAAGATTTAATTTCCATAAAAATTGTGTGAGAGTAGATGACGATTTAATGAAGCAAAAGCAACATATTGAAGTATCCTTGTTCGATCACTCTAGTAAAATGAAAATTGATTATCGTGCTCGCTTGACTGCTTCAATTGATTGCGTCAAATTTCGCTTGCATCAAGTTTTATCCGGTGGTCGCGTTGAATTCGAAATGTCATCAAGCAAAGGGAACTTTCTTGACTTGTTACAGTTTCTACCAAACCAATGAAGATGTTAATAGAGTTTCGTTGATGAATGTTCCTAAAATCTAAAATCAACACCACCTAGAGCTCAATATGATGTTATTAGTTCTATTGCAAGTTTAAATACAAACTCTATTGTTGGAGAGCTGGGGGATGAATTATTTTCTATCTTAGTTAATGAAGCTCGGACATATTTGTGAAAGAAAAATGCCTAGATTTTTACGTTATGTTTATTGTTTTGCTTGTCAACTTCAGCTAACACTTGTAGTGTTCGCTTAAAATTATTGATTTAGCTCAACTTTCTTTGATATTATTTCTCAATTATCAAACAGCGTAGTGGCATTCTTCGTGATAAACAATTTAAGAAGGTTGTTTCATGAGTTTCTTGTGGTGATATTTTAACCAAACAAGGTATGATTCAAGAAATGACATTGAAACGTGCACGAGCCACATGATGGGGTTCCTCCTATTATGGTACAATTATGAGTATACTTAATTTGTTTTCTTATGCGGTTGAAGTTGTTATGGTTGTTGAAGAAGATGCAAAGAATCAAAAGCATAAGGGTCAAGCTGATAACCTATTCCAAACCATACAATGTTTTGAATTTGTTTTTCCAGATGCATTTGATGAAGAATGTTTTAGGAATAACTAATGACTTGTTTAAGCTTTACAAAATAGCTTACGATATGGCGGATGTCATACCACTTATGAGAATAACCACGCTACAACTACAAAATATGAGAGATTATATTGGAGCAATTGTTTGAAGAAGATTCTGTATTTTGCCTGAAAATGAGATAATCATTCTTGAAAATGAAACGTGGATAGATTGTTTGAAGAAAATTCCTTATTCAAGGAAGATCACAATGTAGGGTTGAAGGAAAGACACATCGTCATTATTACCGTGTTGAACAATTTAACTCCAAGGGTTAAATAATTGTTGTAATGTGGTGAATACAAAGCTATTGTTGTGCTAAGTTTTATGCGTTAGTATTTTTTTTAAAATGATTTAAAGCAACTTGACCATCGACTTGATAATTATGTTATGGGTGTGCAATCAAACAATCAATTTTCTAGATTTGAAGGAATTAGTTCTTTTGCTAGAAGGATGGTTCAAAGAAAGAAACATTGTCCATACTTGAGTATTTTTGCTTTTGAAGTTAGCATTAGTACCACCCATTGCAACTACTACATTTAAAAGAGTTTTCTGTACTGAAAATTGTCAAAACTTTCCAAGTTATCGAACAGAAGATGGTGTTGTGAAAGGTTGCTTGGTGCCTCATATAGAAAGGGACAAAACAAATACCTACCGGACTAACAAAATCATTTAACGCTCCCAAAAAACGAAGTCTTGAAGGGTTTGCTTGTGAAAGAGTCACATTGTAGTGGTAATACTTAAAGGAAAAAAATGGTAAGTTGTGACATTTGAAAATTTATGTTATGTGCTGATATTTTGTAGGATACATAAAATGCTAAGACAGATGTTTTTGAGCTATAAATGCATATCAATATGAAATATGATGTGCTTGAATTCAAGAAGAAATCCCACCCAATGGAACGAAATCTCTAAATACGTCCTTGCTTCATTGTCTCATGATCAGTGTGCATTTCCAGACTTTCCAAACGAATAATACCTACAGAGTCTACTCGTAGACATGACAACACTAATTCAAAATCAAGAGTTAGATACCGAACCTTGTGTCATTTCAATTTGTTTTAAAAATCACACAGTCAGGGATGACGTTAAGGCGGGTTTACGGTTTAACCTGGTCACTCACCCCTATTTTGGCCTGCCAAGACCCATCACATTTCGTCATTGGGTAGGTAGATACATGACCTCTTGAGTGCATCGGGCTATTGGGTTAGGTTGTGGTTTGGCGAACCCTTCCCTACTTGACCCGTATTTTTGAGATCTCATAATATCACTTAATTACGATCGAAGTTTTAAATCTCGGATTTTGATTACATCTTGTCTTGGGAATCCTACACATAATATCCCGTATCCGACGTGATCTTGAGCAAGATGAGTGTATCTTTGGTGTATATCGGATTGACATCTCGGATTTCAAAGTCCATTTCGGAACTATTGGAATAACTTGAGCATCTAAAACTGATAGTTCAAAAATTATTATAATAATTGCTATCCAAATATAATTTTTTTACATATATAATTTATATAAACTGATAACATAATTTTCTTTGAAGAACAGAGTGGTAACATGATTGATTAGGTATATTGATTGAATGGATTTTACTTATATGTATATTATAAATAAATAAATAAAATATAAGAAGTCTTTTACTTTTGCTCACTCGTCAAAAAATAAAAAAAATTAAATTAATGGACTAGTATAATGTCATTAGAGTGCGATTTCTTTTGGATCCTCGTAAGAAGTAAAAGAAATACGTAAATGAAAAAAAATGTAATTTCATATGAGATCTTATATTAAGATTTTAACTCAAATTTCGCTTGAGATCTTAATATCTTGAACGAGATACGTGTCAAATAAGATATAAATATAATTTAATGTCTCATCGAGCTCTAGTTTGAAAACGAGATCTCGGACGAGATCTCAGGTGAGATAAGCAAGATTTGAAACAGTGATTACCATAATGATAATTTGTTGATCTATTTGAAGACAAGTGACTAATATATACATTATAATGTTAATAATTTATATTATTCTGATGTTATTAAGCTGCATTGTTGCTAGTTCTAAAAAAAATATGCATATATTTTTGAACAACTGAGCACTTAAATTTTCTTATTTTCCCCTGTCAGTATATACTCGTAGCTATATTTATATTGAATGTATTTACTTAGACTATCATTTTTATGCATGAAAAATTGGTTTATCTCAATTTATTAGGCAAAAAGAAAATATGCAAAGCCACATTGGATCTCGGGGGAATGATGGGTTTTACCATGATCCGTATTGGTTCCGAGTTAGGGCAAAAAGTCCAGACCTGCACATAGGGGATTGGTCTGGTGGTGTAGAGTTTAACAAACCCGAGACGGGTTTGGGTACTAAAACCCCATGCTACTGTCATTCCTACATACAATATCACTTTGCCATATTGGATAAGTACCATGATTGGAAATTTCGTCTGATACATTGGAATTATGGTGATTCAGTGCCACACTCAATTCAGGTGCCAACAGTTTAGGAAAAAGATGAATGTCGAATTTTAATTGAAAAAAAAAACTGCCAATGCCTAATTTATTGAATCTCAAATTATAATTGAATATGTTTTATTTTTGATATGGAACTCAAGTGCAGAATTAATTTCTTTTTCCAGATCAATCAACTCAAGTGTAACTTTATTTAAAAATATGTGCTCAAACAAATGGAACAAATGATTGAATCTATTTTGTAATGCCTATGAAAGAAGAGATATTCACAACAAAGTGAACTTAAGAAACCAACAGCCATAAGTTATATTATATTTGCCCCACTCTTAAATTTTATCGAAAACATGTCTCTAATTATACCAACTATATAATAGACTTTGAAAATGTACTTCAAAATAACAGCACTCAGTTTGCTGTCTAATTATTTCATTATAATTACTGGATAAACACTTTTTTTTTTCAATTTTTATTATATAAAATAGTACCTAATGGTATCGAAATTTAAATCGAAATTGAATGAAATGTTCCAAATGACAGAACCAAAATTTAAAACATTTCATCCGTAAACCAGAATTTTAAACCTTGATAAGTTCGAGTCTATATTCCATGTTATATGCATTTGTGTACGCTACTAAATTGCCACTCCGGTTCCTAATGGTTAAACTGAATCATGAGTAATTTCTTCAGTTTATTTATTTTAAAAATAAAACATTGAAGAAATCTGTCTGATGTGATTTCCTTCTTAACAGCTTGGCATTTTTTTTCTTTATTCATTTTCTCTTTTTTTTAATGGTTAACTTTGTTATTAGGATGGTAATAATGGAGAAATCCTTTATTAAATACCAATAATATATGGGAAAACCATTTTCTCTTATATTATATAGGTTGTCCATTGTTTTGCTCAGAATAATTTATGAACCTTCGGATATTCTTGATTTTAGCTTCTATTAATTCATTTAGTACAAAATATTTGTTATTTTAACTCTTAACTCATCAACTACGAGTTGCTTTTTCTTCCTCCTTATCCTCCCCCCCCCCCCCCCCCCCACACCCCAAACCCTCCCCCATAAACCCCCTCTCTGTGTGTGCGTGTGTGTGTATCTCCTTGTATTTTTCAGTTTCCCTATTAACTTGTATTTCTTTTGTTGTACTAGGCATAACTATCTGAATGATTTACCTTCATTGGATCCAGAATTGTATCGCCATCTTCTCTTCTTAAAGGTAATTTACTTTGGCATAGTCTCACTTTCCTTGGTGAAAAGTTCACCATAGTGCAAATATAGAATGTGACAGTTCTTGTATTCAGTGAATAGATTTAAGAACTTAAGTTCCCTTAAATCTCTCTATTGTTTTTGCTCTAGTCTTGCTCCAACACAAGTGATTTTTGTGTGATTTTAGCACATATGAAGTTCAATATACACATGCTATAAGTTTATTTTTACATCATAAAACCAACAAGAGCTTAAGCAGCTCATCTAGTTCTCCAGCACAACTATTAAGAGTACATAAAAAAGCTATCAATGTGTCATTGTCATCGACTCTCTTTTCTCTCTACACACCCCTTCTTCCATGTTTCTTCTGTTCTTCACTTTAATTCATGTATTCATATTTTGCATACTAATTGAGATATTAGACCGAACACCATTCATTCTGTTAAAGTTGCCCCCCTTTATATTCTTTTTTAAGATCAAACTTTAATTAAATATTTGTTTTTTTTTTTAAATTTTAACTTTCTGTTTTTTAAGCTATCTCATATAATGATATGAAAGAGAAGGTGGGTGGGGTGTTAGTTACGACCCATATTTTATCCAGTGCTGTGATTTAGTCATTTTACTAATTGATTTGTTTACTTTAATATTCATTTTCTTCGTAGACCATGTAAAATGCTTTGATTACCTTTTTAAATCCAAAGCTAAAACATTTGTAGCTTGGACAAGGGACACAACTGGATACGTTCAAAACCAAACTTTCAGCATATTTTATCT
Source organism: Allium cepa (assembly GCA_030765085.1). NCBI lineage: Eukaryota > Viridiplantae > Streptophyta > Magnoliopsida > Asparagales > Amaryllidaceae > Allium > Allium cepa. The sequence continues at coordinate 662,009,119 of CM060934.1, read as the reverse complement.
GTTTTTTCTAACATTGTATTGTACACAAGATAGTATTTTATTTTCTAATAATAATAATAATAAAGATATTTGTGCTTCTATCGATGGGTCAAAATGGTAAAGCTGAAGAAGCAATCGTCCGAGTCAAAGAAAATGCTATCATATTCTATTATGGGAACCATCTTATTATCAGAATTGTTAAGCTGAACTAGTTTCAAGTTACTATGTATGAATGATGTTTTCAAATCATTATATAATCAAATGTGCAAGGAACATGAGACCACTTATTAACAATCTTTGCTTGATAATTGCAACTTATGAAAGCCCTTTAAGTAATTTCTTATGTTTCTTGTTTTTGTATATTGTTGTTATATTATTCCATAATTGATGCATAATAATTAATTTTATCCAGCATTATAAAGGTGATATATCCGAGTTAGAGATCTATTTTGTTACTGTAAGCAATGAATATGGAGAGAATGTTGAAGAGGAGCTACGACCTGGTGGAAAAAGTATGCGTGTTACTAATGACAATGTTATTCAATTTATTCATCTTATTGCCAATCATCGATTAAATTACCAGGTATGGCCATATCTTACTGTTCTAGCTTTCTTTATTTGTATTTTTAATGATGCGAGTTCTCCTTGAGAGAATGTTCTTATGTTTATTTATTCTCGGTTTATAGATACGGCACCAAAGCACACATTTTTTGCGAGGATTTCAGCAACTTATTAAAAAAGAATGGATAGAGATGTTCAGTGAGCATGAAATTCAGGTGGGCTACTTGTAGTCCTAATTGATGTAGTATATGTTCATGATTGCATTCAGTATGAATTCAAGATTAAGGATCCTTTGAATATATGCTTTCGAAGTTGCTGTAATAAAAAAAGGTCAAGAAGTCAATTCTGATGCGAACAAGTAAATGACTTTTATAAGTTATTTTTATGTGTGTGTGTGTGTGTTTGGTTTTTTTTTTTTTGGGTTGGGGGGGGGGGGGTGTGGTGGGGGAGGGGGTTGGGAATTCTGTTTGGACACAAAATGGGACACACGAAATCATGAGTTTTATTGCCAATTTGCTTCTTTTTTCATCTTTTTATTGCCAATTTGCTTCTTTTTTCATCTTGACTTTGTAGAGAAAATCAGTTTTTATGGAAACAACAACTACTTGCTATTTTTTATTGCCAAAGAGGCTAATTTAAGAACCCCACAGAAAATGACAATTAACTGTTATAAGAGGAAATTCTCATGACTAGAACACCTGATTGGCAAGAATAAACTTGCCCTGCGGTGGTGCCACCCTTGATTGTATAACGAGTCCTTCCAAAACTTGCAAAGTATGCATTCAGATTTTGTTACTAAGCACTAACACTCTAATTTTTGGATTTTGCAACAAACATTGGCCTATCAATGGGTTTTGCTTAAATCTAAAAGATTTGGTCTGCACAGCACTGCAAACCTATCCATCAAGGTCCTATTTATATATATTTGAAATTTATATGGTTAGGTTAGGTATGAGTAGGGATGAGCAAATGGTTGGTTCGGTTTTACGGAATTTTCAAAATCAATTAAAACCGATGTATACTAAAAACTGATCCGAACCAACCCAACTTTTTTAAGAATCGAACAAGAACCAAACCGAATAATTCGGTTGGTTAACCATCAAACCAAATTGCTAGCTTGAAAATAAATTGTTAATATGGAAGGAAAAAAAAGGAAGCTGTTAAAAATCGAGTATTATTGTCCTTATATGTTCTCTTGTCATTAGAACTTCACGAACATGCCATAATAAATGCAATATGTGTCATGCAAACTGAGAAACAGAACATGAAAATTTTAAATATTTGATTTGTTATTTGATATTTAATACTAAATTGGTTAATTCGGTTAATCCGATTTAGAAGTTTCAAAACCGAAAACCAAATCGAACCGATTTTTTTCTAATTTCTCAACCGAACCGATGCTTTCCGTAGCCGAACCATTTCACGAATTTTGGTTTGGTTTTGTTTGTTAAATCGGTTTAAACCAAATTTTGCCCACCCATAGGTATGTGCATTTAATGTTTGGATATATCCAGATCCATTTCATCTATATGTTCAAATATGTTTAGTACATATTAATTCTATTTATTTACTTTCTCTCTTGCTTGCATGATTGAAATTTAAATAATAAATTTTCTTATTCAAATTTGAAATATTATTTACAAGTATAAGTTCAAAATTATACTATGTGCGCACGAGTGCACGTGCATGCACGCTCACGTGCATTCGTGCGTGTTTATGTTTATTATTTTCATGCATGATTTTGATTGCCTTAAACGGGTATGACTAAATGGTGTCTGAATACAAGTATGGATCTAGGCCTGGTCGCTGCAGATCCATTAGGTAAACGGACCTGTCTGGGCTCACTGAAAGTTAAGAAGTTAGGTCTGAAAGTTGCTTGGTCAGGCACAACCTTTAATTTATGGGGCTGAAAAACCTTTATATATGGTAACCTCCTCTGTATCATGGAAGGACAAGTATCCAAAGACAAACTAATATTTTTAGAAAAAGCAAATAAATCAAATCGGGTGATACTGTTGCTGTAATGGGTATTTTCATGGAGCAGTTGATATTATTTTCTTCATGTTTGCTGTTTATATGCATCTAGTGCTGCATTTTATTTTGGGACTCGAGTCATATGTCATTGTATTTCAAATAACGTTTGACTAACAAGTATGTGTTTGAACAGCTCCTTATATCAGGATCACTCGATAGCTTGAATGTTGATGACCTTCGGCTCCATGCTCAGTACTCGGGTGGTTATCATGCCGTAAGTTTGCATTTTAATGTTTCTGCATTATTTGTTATATGTTTCAGTCCTCTTAATACGTATGTAGATACACACATACACATGTGTGTGCACGCGCGTGGGCGTGTGAGAGAGAGAGAGATCTTTGATGAACAGTAGATTTGGTACCTTCTGGTGTTCTTAACGAAGAGAAGACAGAAAATGCAAGTCGTACCAAATTAGTCAGCATGATTGTTAGAAGCTAGATCAAAATTAGCCAGTGTATATGTTAATATCATTAGTCGTTACGACAAATTAATTTTTCATCATGATGGGAACATATGCTATATCGTTAAAATTTTCATGATGGGAACTGTGTATCAAGATTGTTGCAAATTGATCGCATATACCTTGATAAGTGTCTCCCTGATGCTGGACACCAGTGAGTCGGTGATTATTTGAAAGGGCACTGCATCTAGTTTCTAAAGCTCGCCACTAGGTGCGGTACTAATGAGTGATTTTGGAATATTTTTTTTAGGATGTTTCTTTTTTTCTTGTTTGTTAAACATTCATAATATTTTATACATTTTATTTCATTTTTTATCATGTTTGTATTTTTTTGGTTACATTAACTATTCAGCTATTAACTAATGTTTATATCATACAACTTTGTTTGTGATGTATTGATTCAATGATTGGATTGGTTTTCCTAGTTTTTATGTTTAGTTCATTTTAATTGGTCCCAACAGTTACTGGTTGTGGAACACTTGTGTCTTATATAGGCTTACTGTTTATATGATCACACTTTTTATGGCAGGACCACCCTGTAATTGAGATGTTCTGGGAAGTTCTCAAAAGCTTTTCTGTAGACCAACAGATGAAATTTCTAAAGTATGTATACAACTTCCTATGTTGTTATTGATTTCTTTCTGTGGTGAAAAATGAACTGTATTGAAAGTGCATGGACATCATTTTTTGTTTGCTTGGGGAAGTTAGAAACTTAGAATCCATTTCAGTTTTGTTTTCTTAAAAGGTCTATGGAGCCATTTTCAAGAGGTATATATGAAATTTAGTTCTTCTGGTTGTTATGGAAAAATATTTGTAACGTTGAACATAGATACTGCAGGTTTGATGGCCAATCAAAAGATATTTGTGTAATAATCTGTGATATTACCTGTGAATCAGTTTATATCTTTACACCAGCAAAATCAAATAGGAAAATTTAACTTACAGAACGAACAACTAAAAATAAATATCTATCACTATAAATAAGCCATGCAGAACTGATTGTCTCTGAACTTACCAAATTTATACGAAGCATTATTGTGCCACTTAATGTAAATTCCAGATCAAGGCAGTCACAAGTAGTGAATTCTCTAAGCAGTGTGTTTTGTGTGAAATTTCTATAACATCTCCTTCATGTCAATACATATTATATGAGCGATTCTTTGGGTGTCTTATCGCAGGTTCGTGACTGGATGCTCTCGAGGACCGCTGCTTGGATTCAGCTATCTTGATCCAAAATTTTGTATACAAAGGTCTGGTGTATTGTGTTTCTATATATTGTCATCTATTTATATGTTAGTATAATACTATGTTATACTGAATTTTCTTGGTTGTCCAACCATAGGACCGCTTCTTTACATCTTGTTGATGCGGATCTTGATAGATTACCTACTTCTGCTACTTGCATGAATCTGCTAAAGCTACCGCCGTACCAAAGGTGAGCGGATTTTGCGATCCAGATTCGTTTATGTTCGATATAGGAAGCTAAGTGATATTGACTATTTATTTTCCGGCGGGGGGGGGGGGGGGGTTGTGCTTGTTTGTTTTGCTTTACGAGTGGCCAGACTGAAATATCTTTACCAGTTTATTTATCAAATTTCCGATCCTTTTCCCTTCTCGTCAAATGTGGTTCAAAGGCCGCTGCACTCCTTCCACACACGAAATCTCTGTTGCTTGTTCTCCCCATTGCCAATCCTTTTTTCTTCCATTACATCTTGTATAAATTCTACTTTCCTGAAATAGGTTATTCTTATATATAAACCTTAATTTTAAAGTGCCCGACTTCAATTTATGTTTGATATAGGAAGCTAAGTGATATTGACTATTTATTTTCCTGAGGGGTTTTGTGAGGGGGGGTGGGGGTGGTGTGGGGTGGAGTGTGGAGTGTGTTTGTTTTGCTTTAGGGGTGGCCAGACTGAAATATCCTCACCAGTTTATTTATCAAATTTCTGATCCTTTTCCCTTCTCATCAAATGTGGTTCAAAGGCCACTGCACTCCTTCCACACACGAAGTCTCTGTTGCTTGCTCTCCCTCTTGCCAATCCTTTCTTCTTCCATTACATCTTGTATAAATTCTACTTTCCTGAAATCGGTTATTCTTATATGTAAACCTTAATTTTAAAGTGCTCAACTTCAATTTTAAAGTGAAAAATGTTAAGGAATCTTGAACTGAAGCAAAATTATCAACATCCATGTCATGTAGAGATTGATGCGAAGATCGAGATAGAATTTCAATGAATTTTCATTTGTTTTCTTTAACTTCTAAGATTTTTTTGTTAGACATTAAAATTGAAAATGTTAGAAATTAGGATTTTGGAAGTGAAGTATTATGGAGGGATGATGAAGAGAATAATATTTGGAAGAAAATGGATGCAAATAAGGCAAGAGCAAATTAGTAAAATGTGCACTAATTTTTTAAAGGGAATAATCAACATTTAATTCACCTTTAATAATAGTAATAGTAATTGTAACTTTTTGTCTTGCCCACAGTCAATTTTGGTTCTTCCTTCAATAATCCTCTAATAGTATGTATCCTGTAGTAATTTTTTATATTCTTTGGGTTATTTGCTTTATGAAATATTGATCGATGACATTTACAGACTTTGGATCGTATACGTTTGTGCTACATAAATGATTTTAACTATGGGCCCCTGATCCTTCAAACCCTTATTTATACTCTTAATATCTGACGCATACACATCATAAACACATATGGACACAAATGTTAACAGGAATATACTGTAAGGTGGGTACCACATGACTCATTGGTTCTGAATAATGTTCAATACAACTCTACTTTTATTATGTGAATGTTACCATATTTTAAAAATACTATATTTCAGTACACTAAATACCATTATGAGAAAAAGAAAAATTTGAGGTCATTATTTACTGTTAAAATGCGTAAAATATCATTGCAACCACAAAATAAAATGCCAGACCATACTTTTGAATTCACTATACCAAACCATGTTATATACACACCTTACCATTCTTTTCATCACTTGTTATATCATATTATTCAAATACATAATAATATCTTTTCTTAGAAATTTGCGAGTTGACATTCCATTCTCACCGTTAAATTATGAATTTTATGTTTTTTCCACCAATATTTGTTTATGATATGAATTTGTCAATTTTTACATCAACGATCATTTGTGCATATATTTGTACTCGCACTTTTGAAAAAAAAAAATGTAAATTTGTGATTAAATAAAGTACCGAAGTACCGAAATAAGATTTTGGATTTCAAATTGATTAAATATCAAATTGAGGTTGTGAATAATTTGTAAATTTCGATTCACATAAATATAAAATAGAAATGAGAAAATAGAGTGGAATATTTTCTCACAATTAGATATATTGTTGTCCATGTATCCAAAGCATATGTTGTTGGTCAAATGTTTTAGTTGCTTTTACATTGATGCAACAGTTTTGCATCTTCACGTGAAAGGTAACTATTTGCACTTATGATCTAATCTATTATGATGATTGAAAAATGGATAGATTACACTAAATGAATATAATTTATGTTACAGTACAAAGTATAAATATTTGCACTGAATAATTAGAAAAGAGAGTGAAAGGAAATTGACGAAATAAAGGAAAAAAAGTAGAAAATAGAAGAACCCAAATGAAAAATTACGTGTATTTTGCCCAATTTAAGGTGAAAAGGGGGTTTGGCTAGTCGGAAAAAACTACGATGAATTGTACTGGGTTATGCAATATTTTCTTCACAGTCTCTCTTTTCAGTTGCTGATAAATGTAATTTTTTTGCATCGAATAACTGAAATTTGTGGCGTTTGTTTCTAAAGTACAGTTAAGTGCAAATATTTGCATTGAATAACTAAAATCTTGCAATGTCTATTTAGAAGTTAGGTGCAAACATTTGCGATGTTGATTTCAAATTGTCCCTTTATTGCACCAACAAATATTGTACTTCGATTTTAACGATTTTCTATGTATGACATGTATATATTTTGTTATAAAGAACATGCAATATGCGATTTGATGCTGAAACGAGATTTCAATCATTGGTATATGGAAATAATATAAGTACTACTTTTGCATTTAATTGATATAAGCATGGAAGGTGCAAGTACATATATAAAGTGATCATATCAAGATAAAGACTGAATTATATATTGTAGAGAGAAGGATATGTTTTTATTTTAATTTTTGTGATGTCAATCAAATTTCCTCTATTACACACGCGCACATATGTGTGTGCGTGTGCGTTTGTTATTTGTATGATTAAATGCAAGTGTGTCAAAATGCGTATCTTTAAATTCTTGTTTATTGCATTATAATTCAAATTTGATATGCACGTATCTTGCATATACTATTAGTGTATAGGACATGGCTGGTTCTTCAATAACACAAGCAAAGCAGATGCTTTAGGTCACAAATGTTTTGAAATATTTAGGCGTTACTTTATTCAAAATTCATTCTACAAAAGGATATGTTGGCCAAATAAAAAACATATAGTAGCCAGAATCCATATCATTTTCACGCAAGCTTACATACAACCAGATTTGATTCAAGGTTTTCTTTTTCTATTAGCCATCCTTTACTCCATACCTAGATATTTATGTTTGCCACTCTGGTTTTTGATTCTATATATGCAAAAATCTGATACGATACAATAAATTTTTGACATATTTAACCAGACATGATGCTTCTTTTTTTGGCATAACAATTTTTGTTTGGCAAGTTAAATTCCAACAAAAAGAGAGGTTTTGTTATTAGAATAAAAATTGGATTCCTTATGTAACCTCTTTTTTCGACCCTGCCACAGCAAAATAATTCGAGCCGTTTGGTTTCATTTTGTGTTTTGCATTTTCAACATTCACAACAAAATATGAGAATAACGGTAGAGAAATAAAAAAATTATGCACGACGATGGTGGGGCAGCAGAGGGGGCGGAGGGACGGCCGAGAGGATTATTTGTTTTTCATTCTTTTGTTATTTCTCAAAACACGAAAAACAAAATAAATTTGTTTTTTTGTTTTATTGCTAGCTTCATTTTCCAAATTGGATGTTTTCCAAAAATACATGCATCGTGTGCACATTTTTGGACGAAAAAACACAACTAAAAATGACAAACTAAACGGGACCTTCTTTTTTCTAGAAAGGAAAAAGAAGAAACTTAAGAAACATTTGATCAAAACAGTTGGACACGTATTTTGATGAAGACTGCAATTATATATATGCGCGTGCGCATGCACGTGCGTGCGAGTGAGAGAGCTCGTGCATGTGTCTGAGAGCGCGAACGCATATATGAAATTTCTTTACTTAAAGTAGTTACAAATCTTGATTTTGCTGGAGGCATATAAACTTACACTTAGTTTTATTTTACGTTTTCTGACCGACAGCAAAGAGCAGATGCAAGCGAAACTTATGTATGCGATAAATGCAGACGCCGGCTTTGATTTGAGCTAAAAGTATAATACAATCAAAGCGTTCAGCACCACTCTTGTGCCCCTGTAGACCCAAGTATATACGCAGATGCTGAAACTTATTCATGACATCAGTTAGCTTTAAATCTTCGAAGTACATAAACAGCGGTTGCACTCAATATTGGATTTGAATCAATTGCATGGGTGGAGAGCAGAAAGAGCAACATTCAAATAGTGTTCTAATATTGCTCTTGTAATTTATTGCTTGTACATACATATATCTTAGTCTACTATGTGAATGAGCTGCTTTAAGCTGAATATAACCTTTGATAGGTAGGTTCGGAGAATGATTATTTTTTGTTTACTTGTTGGTCTAATGATAGATTGGACTCTTACATGTATTATGTTATATTTTTAATATCTTGTTCAACATTAAATTTAAAGGCGACCTACCTAGTTCGCCTTCCTGCTATAATATAGGCTAAGAACTTAAATGCCACCATTTTCTGTTGTGTTTCCACGGTTTTTTAATCTTAATCTTAGTGCAAGGGTAGTACCTAAATGGTTAATATCTGATAATATCTATACTGCTCCTATGTATCATATATAGAGCTTTAAGAGATTTCCTTTAAATATCAGTCGGGATATGCGATAGTGGTGTTTTTGTGGTATATCACAGTATTTGCCTATGTATTAGTAGTATTAAATCGACATGCAGATGTCAATGGAAGTAGACAAATATTTATATTTAACATAAAAAAAACGTAGGTATTTCGTATTACAATTATATTTTAAAGTATATATATGTTTTTTTTTTTGACAGTGTATTAGACAATCTAATTTTTGTTTGTTTGTTTGTTTGGTTATTATTATTTTTTGTTCGTATGGTCATTGATCGTCCAGGGGATAGATTTCAAGTCTTCCTTATGTCCTAAGAACCCAAGATCTAGCATAGAGACATTACCACTTAAGCTAGTGGTATTTGTGTGATGATCTATAAATTCAACACGTAGTAATTAAATAATTGATTACACTAATTAAGATAAAAGAACTTAAAATGTGAGTTTTAAGGATAAATCGATTTGACTTTGAAACACCTTCCATTATCTTCGAATGCTTTTTTAAAATGAAGATTTCATTGGTTGGTTGGAGGTACAAAGGAGGAGATAAAATGGAAGCAAAAATTGCATATTTTCAAGGAATTTTGCACAAGTCCAAGCTACGAGATCACACTTAGGGTTAAGCAGTAGCCCCTCTTCATTTATTTTTTAGTTCTCATGTTTTTTCCCGTCATCCTCCTTATTCCAATCCCTAATCTGTACACAACTTCCTTAATGAAATCCTAAATTTAGAAAAAAAAATCGATCATAATTCAAGCTGGAGAAAGAGAAGTAAACCCGCACGAATATGGTTGTTTTGATGAATTTTGGATTCAATCATAATTCGAATTAAGTTACTAGAGAGTGGATTTTGAGTTTGATGGAGTTCTAAAGCTAACTTAGGTGAGTGAGAATGATGCTCTTTAGGAAAGCTACTCTAAGTAAACCGACTAGCCTATGCTAAAGAACCTCTTTGCTTTGCTTTGTTCGAGTCACTTTGTCCCTCTAAATAAGGGAATTTGAAAGTGTGAAGAGTAAAGGTCAAGCTAGAAAGCCATGTTTATATTGACATTTAAGCAGTTAAAGCCACGCTGAAGCCCTGTAAAATTTCTGTTATAGCGCATAACGCTCTTTGAAGGCTACGCCTTTTCAATATAGTACTATCAAACAGTGTGTGACGCCCTGTGTCGAGATCCACACCGACAAAGGATATTACGGAGTAATATTGTCTGTTAGTGCAGATAATATGGTTAGTTAGAAGCGACCATCCATTTTTTCTTTAGACGAGTATTGATATGTCGAATTGGACGAATGTTTTTTTTCTTCAAAAGAGATTCAACGTATCCGATGCAGACGCAAAACAACAATACATGAGCTTAATACAATTTATAATAATATAGAATATTACATATCACAGAATCATAAAATACACGGAGAAATATACATATCTCCCAAGTGAATGGATACACACACACACAATCTATAGAGTGGACAACAAAATGGTGGTCATAAATGAACCTTGATATACATAAGTGATACAAAGACAACCCAAAAGAATATATACAACAAAACGAGTCTCTTTCTCAAACGCTTAATAGACTACACACTACTAGACTACTGTAGTAAGCAAAATGTCACCAAGCTAGTCCAACCCTAAAGTCATCATGTTGAAGTATCTGAAACATTTCGGTCCGACTCGAATATTATATAAAATTAATAAACGTGTCTGTCTAATTATAATTCAAGTAAATATGAGATAAGAGTGATAAAGTATACGAATTCCATAAGAACACAAATCCACATAGAATTAAACACTGAAGAATTCTATCATTCTTAAATCTTATTCACAAAATCCCAAAACCAATATTAGCTTATAAAAGCAATTCCTAAGAAATATTCGGTGAAACACAAATCTCATAAAAATTCAGAAATCAAATTGAAATACAGAAAACACAAAGAGGGAGGCGCCTATCATAGATTGACGAAGCACAAATGAGCATAAGGCTCCACAGATGATGAGCATAAAGCTCCACGGATAAGCATAAAGCTAATAGTTTCACGTGTTGTGCAAAATTTGCACAAATGCGAAAAAACAATAAACATGATCTAGATTCTAATTTGAACATCACTTAATGTAGCAGCAATTATTCTATTACTTCAAATAAATAACAATAATTATAAAAAAAGACGCACAATATTAATGCCGGTTCCACTATCATCAAGACAATGTACGTTCAATCCAAAGGAAAGAGATTTATTACACATAAGATAGTTACAAGAGATTACAAGATAAGAGTTTATATACCAAAGTTCTAAATTAGGGCTAAAAAGAAGAGACACTCTATTTGGAGATCGCTAGCTGAATGCCAGAATGGGTTTACAATGAAGTCTACCTCAATATATAACCAGTGTAAATCCTTGAGAGTCGTTGATTAAATTACCAAGATATGGTAAGAAGATAATGGAGGCAACTTACAATGGTAACAAATGATGCAAACATAGCAAGTAATTCACTCATTCCTTTAATTAGCAAAGATGGAAGAAAATAATCCCAAAGCAATGCGGTTATTGAGAAAGAAATAATATGCATATCCTTTTGCATATATTTTATTTCATAACGTGAGCATGCATTTATTTTCTTGCCATCTAATGGAAATGCAATCCAATAATTAATGCATTTCCATAATAAACATACGTGATTTTTTTTGCATATTTGTTTTCTTCTATTTGTGATTTTGTATCATCAAAATTTAACATCACGAATGAGCGTAAAGCTCCATGGATCCGCTTTTATACGGATAAACACAGAAGACAAGTCTTTAAACTCATTTTAGTAAGTGTTATCTACTTCCAAACAGTAACTAGTCAAATAACGCTTGCATATCCCGTATCGCACTTGTTTATTCGAATATTACTGTAAGTTAGTAGACACCACTTACGAGAAAAATAGGGTTTCAATTGAATAAGTCCGGGAATTAACCAACAAAATTAAACGCAAGCGTTCAATACTGCTTATTTACTAAATCGTTTAATTGAATTTATCATCCGAATGAAATAATAATTTATACAGTAATACTAGTTTAGGAAATTATTTTCTAAAATATTTGTTTTGGAAAATAGAGTTGAAAATCCATAAAATGAGATTTCTATTATATATATGCAGTATATAATATTTTATTTGAAATACGATTTAGAAATCGAGTTGAAATATAATTGAATTTCTTTCAAAAATCCTTTTTGAAAACTCTTGAAATCTTATATGTATGTATGTGTCTGTGTGTAAATGTGTGTGTGTGTATAATGATATTCATTAAAAACCAATTCATCCCAAAATTCATACCATAAAATACGAATTAAATCACTGAAAATCAAAAGCAATTGAAATCATTAAAACTCTCAAAACAAGAAGGCTTCCAGGCTCAGATTTAGCCGACTGAACCGAGTGGTTCATCGACTGCCTAGAGCTGTATGCTCCAGGCTTGCTAGTTCCACTATTAGAATTTTGTTTATGGACATCGGGCTAGGACCAATGTCTATGAAAAAAATATACCGATGTGTTAGTGGGTGATGTTAAAAATAGCCAAAGTTTAGACATTGGTTTATAGCCGATGTCTATACATACATCCGAAATCAGTTTTAAACTTGGCGATGTAAATCGGCTTAGCTACACATATATTATTCTATCAGACACGATATTATTGAATATCATATGCATCAGTTTGATATAGTTGTGTTCAATTTTTTAATTGTAATTTGTGATATTAGTTTGTTTTAAACACATTATATATTACTAAATAATGTCAAGGACGATTATATATACAATAAACAATAGCATAAACACATAATATTTCATAGTAAAAATTTAATACATAATACTAATGTTAAACGTTTATACTCATCGACTACACCTCATATTCATAAACATCAAACGCACACACTTCTTCCACTTTCTGATCATCAAACGGAGGTTAGATCTTTACATTAATGTGAAGTTTCCACCGAAGGCGGTTTATGTCCCCATAGCAGCTCATGCACTCTTGTTTCGTGTTTGTTGCTTGTGTCATAACAACATTTTCTTTGTTTCAGGCAGAACCGCCATCAAGAAGTATCAGCTTGATGTTGTTGTAAAGAATGTGAGCAGACTGTGCCATGCCAAACCAATTGTGACTATGAATGGACAATTTTCCGGGCCAACTGTTTGTGCCCGAGAAGGAGATCGAGTTATCATCAATGTCTCCAACCATGCACAATACAATATGTCTATCCATTGGTATTCATATCTTCATTTATACACTTGTCTATTTTAAATATCAAACAAGTATGAGTCAATGGCACATGGGTTAATGTGACGGTCCACATTCCGGAAGGTTTAAATCAACAACAATCCATACATGTCAAACTTAAACAATCCGGAACGTAGATAATCAATGAGGTTAATTAAGAAAAATAAGAAAAAAAGAAGAAAACAAACACAAAATCTCACAGCGGAACGATAAAATATAATAATCAAATAAACAGTTCATGAAAGTGTTTACTATACATTTGATTAGAATCTATACACATTTATCAGAGTTATATATATACACAACAAAGATAAATAATCAATACAACAGAATATCATGAATAAGGGGATAATAATAATGATAATATACCAAATTTTCGTCTTCTTCCTTCGGAGAATAATCTTCAATAGGCTGAAAAAGCTCAGGTCTGACCCGAGCGTAATGAAAAGACAAAACACTCGAGTCAGGACTAAAATACTCTTATATAAATCAAATCAATATCATGCAAAATGAGTGCAATAACTTAAGAGATGTTATAGGATTTTTCATCTTCTAAGGATTCGTTAAACTATTTATATATAATAGTATACGCTATATTAGATAATCTCTATCAGTAAAGTATATATCAAAATAGCGTTAAGGCTTTACATTATCTCCCTTAACGCATTTTTATAACATGTAGTCTACGCATGTCCGATAACACAACCAGTAATGCTGGTAGCCAGTGAGTCCCCTGTAGGTACAGTACTAAACCAAAGTCGTAATGGACTCATATATGGATAAATATGACAACGTAGGATTCTACCAGTTTACCCTTTCTAGCTAGTCGTAATCCATCCGTGGACAACCCGACAATCAATCCAAATGAAAAAGGTGTACCCATCGAATACGAAATCACAGTAGTAATACGAGGGATCAACGTCGCTAGAGGTAGCTAACCTCAACGGTCAGAACAGACTTCTGTTTTAGTCATTTTAATTATGACACGAGTGGCAAAGCTATCCATCATTGTTCTCTTCCTTCATTCCAGCAAACATCACCATTCAACCACTACATTCTAGATATCATCCACCGCGTACACAGCTGTAAAAGTGGTCCAATATTGACAGAGAGCATGCCAATAAGAGGCCCCGGTCTCTTTAACAATCAATCGTCATTTTTCACAACGGTTGGTACTTTAATGTTTCAAAAACAATTCATACTTGATATCAAAATATGATATTCACTTCAAAATAAAATCCATTTCGAAATCATCATATTCGCTTCAAAATCATATCCATTTCGAAATCATCATATTCGCTTCAAAAATCATATTTTTTACTTCAACATGTTAATTCAATTCGATATATCGGTTTCAGTTCAAAACTTGATTAGAATTACAATTTTGGTTATAATTTCACTTTAACCCAATTCGCATTTATAATCAAGATTTAAATATTGACATTCCACTTTTTTCTCGATTTGAATTAGAAAATAAATTAAATAGTTTTAAAATAGTTAAAATAGTTAATAGAAAATAGTTCGATATATCGGTTTCAGTTCAAAACTTGATTAGAATTACAATTTTGGTTATAATTTCACTTTAACCCAATTCGCTTTTATAATCAAGATTCAAATATTAACATTCCACTTTTTTCTCGTTTTGAATTAGAAAATAAATTAAATAGTTTTAAAATAGTTAAAATAGTTAATAGAAAATACTTTGTGTAACATCCCGGAATTTTTAACAATATCAATTTAATAATCTGTAGTTAAAATTAAATTGATATTGATAATCTGTTAATAATTATTCAGATAAATTTAATAATCTTCTTCAATAAATATTTAAATTGGTTATTTTATCTTTTAAATGATATAAATATATTTCTATTTACAATATAAATATATGGTTCATATTTTAAATAAATTGGTATTGTTTTAAAATTTAGAATAAATTCAACAAATTGGTTTTATGGCTTAATAAAATGAATATTTTGTAAAATGATTTTTAATTTAATAAAAGAGATTTATAAAAATAATATTAATATTGTATTGACTTTATAAATAAGTTTTGAATAAGATTTGTAATGTTTATTTCAAATTGAATTTATATGTATAACTTGATTTGAAAAATATTTGATTTTGAATTTAGTTGAATTTAAATTTAAAAGTATAAAATTTTATATTGTTTGATTGTCTTAATTTTTGATATGTATAAGTTCATTTATTAACATGATTTGTTTTTATTTCCATTTGTAAATTTATACATATGTTAAATATAAACTAACAAATTTAATTTAAGCTAATACACACTTTAGTTGTAAATCAAATACTAATTATCTTTAAAAGATAACATGTGTTAAATTAATATGCATTCAATTTGACAAGTGTTGTTAAATTGACAAGTGTTAAATTTTGTTTTAAAATTTTCTTTTCTTTTATTAAAATCTGAAAATGCATTTAGTTAAGTTTACATATTCATTCATATTACATTTTCTTTCCTTAATCAAATGAAGACCAAAATTCATTTTCATATTAACAATCCACAAATTCATCAAATTTCAAATCTGCATTCCTTCAGATCCAAACAACTGCATATTCAAGCCAACCTGCATATTAAAAGATCAAAACTCCTCATCAAATTCAAATAAACCTGCACAATCAAAATCTGCATCCACAAATTATCAAGAATCAGATCTGCATGTTCCTCTTTATTAAAAATCAATCTGCAAATTCACCAATGATCTGCATGCCACCTGAAAACAGAGGGGCCTACACACTTTTATTTTCTGCATATAAAAGAATCCACCAATCTGCATATACAAGTTCATCTAAACACCTGCATGCAAGCATCTTGGTCATGGAAAAACATATGTAAAGGAATGGAAGTATAACAGAGAAAGCACCTGCATTTTTATAAAGCCTGCATCTTTGGTGTTTCTGCAAAGTTCATAAAGGACAACATGGGAAGCAAGCTTGCATTTTTATGTCTTCTGCATAAAGGAAAAACAGTGGTCTGCATTCATAAAAAAGGTGAGTAACAATTAAACCTTAAACTATATTAGGTTGCTTGATTAGGTGTTTGAGATAAATTATGTTTGTAGGACTGTTGAAATTATGATTTTTATATGCATGTTGAGTTGCTATGCAGTGTTTCCAGTTTCACATCCTACTTAAAGATATTCTACAACTGATCTATTTGAGATAGTAACTAGGTTTTAGGATAATGAAAAAGAGTTTGTTAGTTTCCAAACTTATAAGTAATATGTATATTTCTTAAGTTAAGGTTTAAAGGTTTTTAGGTGAATCTAAATCAGGATGTAACTCTGTAAAACATAGGCAATGTCATTATATGTTAACTTTGATCAAAAATCAAACACATTAATATTTAAATCCAGATTTATAAACTCAATACATTGACAAAAACTTGAATTTTGAATCAAGTATTAATATTTTTAAGTGTATATTTCATTTACTGTTTGGTCTGGAACAAAAATATGAACTAGTGAAAATTATTGCAATCTGTAGATTAAGGAAACTTAATACTTTTCTGAGTTATAAAGTAAGGAGTTTAGATCCTTAGAAAAATCTGAAAAGAGAATTTTATTGAGTAGAACAGATGCAGTTTTGATTTTCAGAATATAACCCTAGTTTTGAATGGGGTTATGCTTTGAGTCAGTTTGAAGAGTAGGATTGACCGAGTGTCTTGATATCTGGGAAATGGGAAGTTGGTGTGTAGATAGGTTCGAAGCCGGAGAGGGTGGACCTCAGGTGGTCGGAGTGGTGCGAGGCTGCCATTGACAGGTTTGGAGTAAAAACCTGTATAAGATTTTCTAGGTTTGAATGTGGGGGGGGAGGGGGGGGGGTTGAATTTTGAATTCTTGTTTATCTGTTCTATTTGGTGATTATGTTGGGGGATGGATGAGTTGCTGGTTGTTTTTGGATCGTCTAAGATGATGGGCAGAGGAGGAGATCGCCGTGCATACGCACGGCGACAAGTTTTCTGATGATCTATTTTTGGGTGTGGGATGTTGCAGGGAATCTGTGAAGATGGCTCGAAGCAGGTAGATGTTTGACTCGGAGTGGAGAGGCTTTAGACCCGAAGTAGGAATTTAGTTTCTCGGGTTACTCTGTAACTTGCAAGTTTCAGGTTGCAGACCTGTTTTCTTTTAAATCTGGATTTTAAATATTTAAAATCTAAAGTTTATGTTTAAAGAAAAGTTTAAGTTTAAAATCAAATTCAAGTTTGAATTTTTGAATTGGATTCAAATTCCAGGTTTTGAAACCTGATTTACTGTTTTTTTTTAAAAATCTGAGTTTTCTTTTTAAACTTTTTAAATCTGCAGTTTTCTGTTTTGAGAAAATTTAAGTTCAAATTTAAATGCAAGTTTAATTTCTCATTTGAATTTAAAATTCCAGTTTTTAAAACAGAAACTTAAGTTTAAAAATTTAACTTTATTTACTATATCATGTTGATAAGATAGTTTAAACTTTTTAATAATAAGATTTTAAAAATATGAATAGAGTTGAAGTTAATTTAAAATCTGGGAATTCAATGGTTTAAATTTGAATTTCAGTATTAAATTTTAAAGAAGATTTAAATTGAAGTTTTAAATTAAAATGAAATTTAAGTTATTAAAAGTTTTTAAATGAATTTAACTTTAGAAATTTTCATAGCATTTGTTGGATTTGTAATTTAAATAAGTTTAAATTTATTTAAAACTTTGATAAGTTTTAAACTTGAAATTGAAATTGAAATTTAAAGGTAATTTCATAAGTACTTAGTTTGAATAATATTGTTTTAAACATAATTAAGTTATGTTTTATTTTGAAAATTTGATTAAGATTTATGTTTAGAATTAATTAACAAGGTAGTTAAGATTAATTAATTAATTTAATTCATAAATTAAATTTGGAATTAATAATTGATTAATGATTAATCAATTTAGAATGAAGATCATTAATTAAATTTTTAATTAATGATAAATGAATATTAATTATGTAATTAAGTTTTAAATTAAGGTTAATTAATTTAATAATTAACTATAATTAATAAATGATTAAAGATAATTTAGTTGGTAATTAATTTAAAGTTAATTACTTTATAAAATAATTTGAGGATGGTTAATGAAGGTTATTAACCAGGATTATTTAAAAATTAATTAATATGGTTAATTTTTATAATTAATTAGATTAATTAATTTAATAGCTGTTAATGGTTTGAGTATAATTACTTGATAAGGTAATTAGGAAATTAATTACTTAATGTAATTAATTTAATTTAATGAGATTTTTTAATTTAATTAATTAAGTTTAATTAATTTTAAACACTTGGGTTTTATAAATAATTACTTTATGTAATTAATGATTTGGAAATTACTTAGTTAGGTAATTGTTTAATAATTACATGATTGTAATTAAATGAAGATGTTTAAGTATGAGGTGGTTTGGTTTAATAATTTAGTAATTAATCAAGGGATTAATTAAGAAATTAATTTAAGGATAATTAATTTGGTTTATTATAGTAATTAAGTTTAGTTAATTACTTAAGGTAATTAATAATTAAGGATCATTAATTATTTTAATTAATGATGTAATTAAAGATGATTAATTATGACTAATTGATCAATGTTAAGTAATTAAAGGTAATTAATTAATGTAATTAATTAAGGATTAATGTAATTAATTATGATTAATTAATTAATTGAGTAATTAAAGGTTAATTACTGTTTAGTCGAGAATAATTAATTTGAGAAATTAATTAAGGATAATTACATGAATGTAATTAAGGATAATTAATCAAGAGTGATTAATTAAAGTAATTTATGATTGATTAATTGATTGTAATCAATTAAATAGTTGGGTAAGCAAGTTATTATTGGTGAAGTAATTAATTTAATTTATTTTAATTAATTAAAGATGAAGTAATTAATTTAATTTATTTTAAATTAATTAAAGATGAAGTAATTAATTTAATTCATTTTAAATTAATTAAAGTTAGAGATAGTTAATTTAATTCATTTTAAATTAATTATAGGATGATGAGTAAATCATTGCTTATGGATGAATGGTTGAACTTGGTTGTCTTGGATGCTTTGTGATCTCAGTAATGAGATAAAGGATATTGTGTGGTATGGATGTTTGATTGTATTGTGATGATAACATAGGTTATCTATTGTGATGATGATATATGGTATATCTATATGATATTGATGATGTGAATTACCTGTTATGTGATAAAGTTGATTATCAGTTATGATTTATGAGTTATCTATCTGTGTGTATATAGATACTGTATTAAATTGTTTTAAAACTTTAAAACAACTTGGACCTTAAAAGACACGCTTTGGATTTCGATGAGACCGGGATCGGGTTTCCATATTTGGACATCTGAAAACCACATCGATTCCAATTAAACGTTAGGTCGTTAATCCAAGTGGAGCGAGTGAAGACTCGAGGTTTAAGGGCTATACGTCAGTATAACTCTGTGGCTGATTCCGTAATGAGTTTGACGGAATAGTACTTATAGATTCGAGATGATAATTTAGAGTGCAAGGGTTATTGTCGTTAACTCTGAGGGTGATTCCAATATGAGTGTAACGAGATAATGCCTTCGGTTTCGTTCGAACCCGGAACGAACTTGTATGGATTGAATGCTTTCAGAACATCGTCAGGAGGACGATGAGCATTCTAAGTGATATGTCCTATAAAGGTAATCGTAGCCTCAAGCCTCATCAACCGGGAATGGATAAAATAGGGGAGGTGCAACAAAGCTTCGTGGGTCGCACCCACTGGAGAGCAAGATTGATCCCTGTCTAGAAGTCCCTTTATATTCGGCTGTGTGGGTGGTTGCTAGCTACAACCACTGGGTTGTCTTGTTCGGAACTATTCAGTAAGGAATGGGTCCGGCTTTGTGTTGCAGGGGGTCGGGAGTGATCCTCGGTACGTTGATCTAGGCCACGTACTGTGACGGGCGGTACCCCAGTAGACCTGCCATTGTATGTAATCCAAAATCCAATAAGTGCCAACGGTTTTGATTGTATACCTATGTAGCTGGAATTTAATAAATGTAACAATTTCGGCTATTTCTTATTTATTTGAAAACCCTAGACACTATTATAATATCATCGGATTTCCTATCAAATGTTTTGGTTAGCGTAAGGTAAAAACTTTTCCATGTTTAGGTGTGGGAAGTCTTACGTGATACCTTTCTTTTCAAAAGGTTTTTAAAAGTTAAGCAACTTTAACCTGTTACTCACACCAGACCCATGTCTGACCCGGAGTTTATTTTTGTTTTTCATAAACTCTTGGGTACTCAAATTTTTACGAGTAGTCAAGGGTGATTCAGGTTAGGATTCTGGTTAGCTTTGACGAATTGTGGAGGAGCAAATGGAGCAGGAGGCTTCTGCGTGTAGATATATCTAGTATTCCGCTGTGTGTTCTCTGAGTTGTTGTATTGAGTTTATAACTAGACAGGTGTTTATAACTGTCTAGTATGTGTTGTATATCTGTGTACTCTGATAATGGTTGTAAACTATGTAAAGTATTATGTTATTAATATAATTTATTTGTTCCGCTGTGTAGATTCTGATGTTGTTTCTTTCTTCTCTTCTTTCTATTCTATTTTCTATCCCTTTCTTTCTTCAAGATGATGCGATTTTCCGGGAGTGGAAAGTCGGGTCGTCGCACTTTGAGTAATAAAAATGGTTTATATATTAAATAGTTTGGAAAACCAAAATAATTTGAATATTTAAAGAATATAGATTTTAAACCATTTATACTAAAATAATTCATTCGAAAATAGTTTTAAAATCAAACCGATCAAATTTCAAATTTTCTAGTTCAAATCAATTCCAATTTCCATTTCTATTTAATCGATTCAATTCCGATTTCAAGCCGAATTCAATTTCAATTCTAAATTAATTTCAATTCTAATTCCAAATTAATTTCAATGGCAATTCCAAACAAATTTAAATTCTAATTCCAGATAAATTTCAAATTCCAATTCCAAATTAATATAAATTTCAAATTCCCAAATTTTAAACCATTTCGATTTACATAAATTCCGAGTTCGATTTCCAAAATATCGATTCAAAACACTTAAATCAAATTTTCCTTCAATATCTAATTTTAAAGCCAAATCTTCAAATATAATTCAAATCCAAGCTCAATTTTGAAATATCATTTTATATCACTTTTTCTTAGCAATATTCAAAGTTCGAATAAAAGTCCAATCTTTTTAACAAATCAACTTCTGAAATTCAAATCATATTTCGATTATAACTTCAAAATCTCAACTTCAATCATTTAAAACAATTCCTGCTATAAAATTTAAATTTCAACATTTTGAGTTCAAGTTCGAAAATAATTCCATTTCCCTAAATGCGATCTTTGTTTCTTAAAAAATAAAATCATTTAAATAATTTCAAATCAATATTTCAAAATCATTTAACTTAACCAATCCGGTGTCCATACATAATTTTCTATCCTATGGCCAAGTGAAACAATTATTTCAATTTAATTCCAAGGATGGATATATATCATTTCAATCAAAAATAAATGTCATAGGTATATAATATTTCTACCTATTTCTTAGTTCATTCAAAATAATTCAATTTACAGTTTATATACTGTAAATAATATACAAAATGATAACATGATATATTAAACATAAATAAACATCCAAACGTCCAAAATGTCAATCAATAGCCTCAATCAATCATCCGAACAGTCAATATTCACAACAGTCAACCATTTATCGATAAATTGGGGAATTCAATTTAACTGTCAACTCGAATTCTATCAAATTAAATTCAGATGTCTATTTAAATGTCAATTAATTTATCAAACAACAATCAATAAATTCAATTCGCTTCACGATATAAATTTTACTAACATAAAAATATATTAGTCAAAACGTGAGCGTATAAAACACTCACCTTTGATTTTCATCAATTTAAAATCCAAATAAATCATGATGATCTTACAGTCTTAGAATCCAATCAAACCAGTTCCATTACATAGCCCTCATCGATATGATTCCAACGCCTCTTGTTTCGTCCGAATTGGACCTCATATGAAGGAGTTACGCTTTAATTAATATTCGATAAAATAAAACATAATTAACAAAATAATTAACTTAATTATATAATTAATTTATAATCTCACCCTCATCTACGTTCCCGCTCCAGGAACCCATCAACACCGATCATTTCTAACACTCGCACGCCGCCTCGGCGCCCCAGAACTCCATCAGACACCACCGTTTGAAGCGCCCCTCCATGCTCCACCATCGTTGGCAACGTCGTCGCCTCCGCTACACCCATTGACGCGAAAGAACCCCTAAAACGTGCCACTTTTTCATCCAAATCTGGCGATACCAGGCGTCGACGGCGCAACTCAACCGTATAGATGCAAATAGGACGGTGAGCTCTACGATTTCTATTTTGGGGTCATTGAAAATCGATGAGTAGATCGAGAGGAATTAAGGGGTAAAAGCGAACGAATTCTGTCCATTGAAAATAGCATAGGCGGTGGCCATGAATTTAAAACTAGGGTTTAGAATAATATAAAACTGTCTCAATATGCGTGCCCTATTTATATAGTTAGTTCTGAAATCGTCCGAACTCCAATTGAAGTATGCCGCCTAACATTTATAATGTTTTACCTACATTCCGAACGTAATGGAACAAGATTCGAGGCCTAATTCGATCGTATGTGGAAGATAGATTTTCAAAGTCAATTTATTTATCAAATTCCTTAAATTGATTACCCGTTTCAAGCTCGTACGGTCAAACGACAACTCCGTTTGCTTCGAAACTTGAAATCTTACAATAACTCACTATTACAGATTCAATGAAACTAGTTTTGTCGAAATCCGAGACAGTTGCCAAAATTGCTATTTTTACTTGTTAATTGAAATATAAATTTCCAATTTTTAATTATTCATTTTTAAATCCAATTTTAAATGTTAACCATCTTCATTCATATTTGAATAAAATTTAAATAATTTTTCGATGCCATTTTCATTCACATAAAATCGAGAATTCTATATTTAAATAATTTTCAATATTAAATTTAAACAATTTAATTATCCAATAAATCAATATTAATAATCATTAACTTTTTATTTCTGCCTGTATTTATTCGATAATTACATTAAATTTAATAACTTACAATAGTCAAAAGTACAGGTCGTAACATACTCCCCGACTCAAAACTTTTCGTCATCGAAAAGGCGTTAAGTAGATTATTTAACATTTGATATATTTTCTCAAAATAATTAACTTATAAAACATCACAAGCTTAGTTGCAAAATTATTAATACGCTTCTGCTACACCACTCCAATATCAGTTTTACGGAAAATATAACTTATATATAAAAACAAACTATAAAATTTTTAAAATTACAAAATTTTTCTAACTTCCAGATTTACGGAAAATTTCAGCGGAGTCTCCTTTGTGCGGCTCGATCGAATTTTTTTACAATATAATATTTAACACAAATATACTCAATATGTATCAAATATACATCTCATCTCACTGATGAGGCGTCCTGTAGGGTAAAACATAAAATCAAGGTATGTAATCCGAGATATGTACCGTATTATTGGCATTATAAGCATATTAGCTTATATTAAAGCGAGCGAAAGCAATCTACGCACAAACGAGCTCCAAAGGCTAGCATACATCATCCATACCTACTCCGAGTCGAGCCGAAAGTTGAGTCGGGAAATATGTCCGCTATCTTCCATAACCGTGCACTCGGTCGTGCGTTCGACAAATCGACACGCTTTTGGGAACCGCTCGAGTTGGCAATCACCCAACGCTCGCCCTGTTCTGGCCCGATGTTTATGCAAAGCGCGCATCGAGATCAGAGCGCAACTTCACACCCGACGGCGTCCTTGCTTCGAGTCGGGCATGGGGAAACTCGGCGCAAGCTTTGGGTCACTCTGGTAAATACCCGAAGTAGGCACTTATATGCAGCTGCTTCAGATCGCACAGTGGAAAACTCGGAGAGAGCTTCGGGTCATTCAACAACTTTCCCGAAGCAAGTCCGAGGAAGTCCCTTCTTCGAGTCGAGCTCGTGAAAACTGCTAGCGTGCTTCAGATCATGCGGATGCATAACCGAAGCTCGCCCTGGATGTATTGTTCCGAGAGAACTCGGAACTTGCTTTGGCTCGAGCATTCGAAAATTTGAAGTTGGTCAGGAACGAACAAACGAATCGAGCGTATGAACATTTGAAGCGTGCTCCGAGTCGAGCCGAAAGTCGAGTCGAGAAATATGTCTGCTATTCTCCATAACCGTGCACTTGGTCAGGCACTCGGCAAATTGACACGCTCTTAGAAACAGCTCGAGTTGGCAATCACCCGACACTCGCCCCCGTCCCGCCCGAAGTTTAGGTGAAAGGCGCATGGGAATTGGAGCGCAACTTCACGCTCGATCCTATCAATATTAAATTGATTTACTTTTTATTCTTTGACATCAATTTCATCTATATATAATTTGTTTGCTTTCAATTTATTCACATGGATTTCTTTCAAATTTATTTAGTTCATCTTAAATTTATTCACGTTCAATTGATTAACATTCATTTCCTTAATCATTCAATGGAGTTATATTCAATTCATTCGCTTTTAATCTTACATTGAACTAATTTGGTTTCAATCCGTTTTTTTATCAATCAATCAATATTCATTGCATTCACTTATTTACACTCATTGAAATCAGTTTCTCTTATATTTCAACGATTAAAGTTATTACATTCAATTTATTTATTTTAATTTATTAACATTCATTACAAATTTATTATATTCAATTTATTCAATCCAATTTGTGAAATTCCAATTATTTTACTTTTTGTTTATCATATTTCATATAAATTCATTTATGAACCATTTATATATTATTCCACTTAATCTTGCTTAAGTTAAATTTGTTTTATTTTCACTTATTATATCCTCCTTTTTATTATACTAACATCACTTATAAATCAACTAAGTTTATTCCAATTATTTTATACAACACAACTTACGTCTATTATTATTACATCATATCTTAAGTTATTATTAATTCATCGATTTCCTTCATTTATTCAAATTCATATTATTAGCTTACTAAAGTAAACTTTATTTTATCCTCAATTCATATAATTTTTTTTATCACAATCACTTCATTCAACTTCTCTTAAGTTAATTTCATCTTATAATTCATTTTGTTAACTCATTCCATATTAAATTTAGTTAAAATTCAATTTCTTTCACAACTCAAATTACATTTCATTTTATAATTCAAGTTGTATTCATTCTATTAATTCATTTTATAGCTTAAAAGAAATTAGTTCACTCTTTTAATTTATCTAGTTTCACTTAATATCTGATTCAATTTTTATTTAATATAAGTTAAACTTCATTTCATTTTAATCCATTACTCATTTTATTTCACTCTCTTTTAAATATTTTGTTCTTATCATTCACATTCGACCAAACTTAAAATTTGTTTTTAGCTTAATATTCTCAAATCTATAAATTATACAATTTATTCATTTAAAATTTCATTTTATTAGTCTGTCTAATTCATTCCAATTACATTTCATTTTTATTTAAGCTTCGTGAGTTAAATTTCATTTTGTTTACTTCATTTAATTAACTCAGTTTAATTAACCTTTCTTGGGTTATTTTTTCTTTCATATCTTAAATTCAAATCTTCTTTTGTATACTTAACCAAAATATTCAGCAGCTTTAAATTTTTAATTTTTCTTTCCTGTTTGAAATTTATAGGTTATAAACTTATTTAATCTATATTATTTCCAATTATAAGTTCAAAAATATTTTCATATATTTATCAAATCATATTTAGAACATTTTTCATAACAAAACTTGTTTTAATCAAAAGTAAATTTCTTTTGATAGAAATTCTCACTCAGAAACCCGAAAATGAATACCGACGATGCTGTAGTCATCCCTAGAATCACTTTCCAGTGACAAAAGCTAGTTAATGCTTTTATCTCTTCCAAAAATCCTTTCAAAATATTTTTCTAGTCAACACTCTTTCATATAATACTATTATTAAATTTTAAGGCTTTGAAAACAATTTTGAAAACCAAAGGATTTTAAATTCTAAAATTCTCAATTTTTAAAATTAGTTATATTTATTTTCTATATTTAAATATACTCACACAATTTCCTTACTTCATTATGAAATTATTCCGTTAATTTACAAATTTGTTATTCCAAACAATTTTTATTTTTATTTGATTTCAATTCAATTTTAATTATCAAATGCTTCATAAAGTAAAATTCGTTAAGTATTCGTTTTATCTTTAATTCAACCAATAATCAGTAATAATTAAATATTATCATTTCCTAACTACTATCATTCTTAAAAAATTATCATTTTATATATAATATAATTTAGATAAAATTATTTCATTTGCCCTATTTTAAAATAATATTATGTCGATTTGCCTCATTTAAGTGTTTAGAAACCCCTATCGATAACACGACGTCCCGCGCATCGACCGGAATTCATAAACAACTCAATGGATAAGTAAACGCAATTTTTTTTATAACACTAACAAGTACGCTCTATCATATATATACACTCAACAGACTCATTCTAGGGTACTACTTCCCTATCTCTAACGAGTAGAACTCCACAAAGCCAAGGTTATCCTTAAACCAAAGCTCTGATACTAACTATGACGGTCCACATTTCGAAAGGTTTAAATCAACAATAATCCATACATGTCAAACTTAAACTATCCGGAATGTAGATAATCAATGAGGTTAATTTAGAAAAATAAGAAAAGAAGAAGAAAAAAAACATAGAATCTTACAACGGAACGATAAAATATAATAATCAAATAAACAGTTCATGAAAGTGTTTACTATATATTTGATTATAATCTATGCACATTTATCTGAGTTATATATATATACATACACATCAGAGATAAATAATCAACATAATAGAATAACATAAATAAGAGCATAATAAAAATGGTAATATACCAAATCTCCGTCTTCATCCTCCAGAGAATAATCTTCAATAGGCTGAAAAAGCTCAGGACTGACCCAAGCACAATGAAAAGACAAAACACTCAAGTCAGGACTAAAATACTCTTACGTAAGTCAAATCAATATCACGAAAAATGAGTGCAATAACTTAAGAGATGCTACAGGATTTTTTTATCTCCTAAGGATCCGCTAAACTATTATATATAATAGTATACGCTATAATAGATAATGTCTATCAGTAAAATATATATCAAAATAGCGTTAAGGCTTTACGTTATCTCCCTTAACACATTTTTATAGCATGTATTCTATGCAGATCTTGTAACACAACCAGTAACGTCGGTAGCGAGTGAGTTCCATATAGGTACAGTACTAAACCAAAGTCGTAATGGGCTCACATAAGGATAAATATGATAAGGCACGTGAGGCAATGCCCAAGGTAGGATTCTACCAGTTTACCCTTTGTAGATGGTCGTAACCCATCCTTGGCCGACCGCGACAGTCAATCCAAACGAAAAGGATGCACCCATCGAATATGAAATCACAGTAATACTACGAGGGATCAACGTCGCTAGAGGTAGCTAACCTCAGTGGACAGACATAGGCTCCTGTTTTAGTCATTTCAATTATGACATAAGTGTCAAAGCTATCCATTATCGTTCTTTTGCTTCATTCCAGTAAACGTTGCCAATTCAACTACTACATTCTAGATATCAACCACCGCGTACACAGTTGTTAAAGTGGTTTCAATATTGACAAAGAGTATGCCAATAAGAGATCCCGGTCTCTTTAACAATCAATCGTCATTTTTCACACCTTTTGGTACTTCTATATTTCAAAAACAATTCATACTTGATATCAAAAATTTAATTTGCTTCGAAATCAAATCCATTTTGAAATCATCATATTCACGTCAAATTGATATCCATTTCAAAATCATCATGTTTGCTTCAAAAATCATATTTTTACTTCAACATGTTAATTCAATTCGATATATCGATTTCACTTCAAAACTTGATTCGAATTACAATTTTGGTTATAGTTCACTTTAATCCAATTTGCATTTAAACCCAATATTTAAATATAAACATTCCACTTTTTTCTCGATTTAAATTTTAGAAAAAAAATGTTAAATAGTTAAAATAGTTTGAGTAATAAAAAGGGTTTATATATTAAATAGTTTGGAAAAAAAATAATAATTTGAATACTTAAAGAATATAAATTTAAACCATTTATACTAAAATAATTCTTTCAAAAATAGTTTCAAAGTCACACCGATCAAATTTCAAATTTCCCAATTCAAATCAATTTGAATTTCCATTACAATTTAATTGATTAAATTCTGACTTCAAGTCGAATTTAATTTTAATTCAAAATTAATTTCAATTCTAATTCCAAATTAATTTCAATGCCAATTCCAAACAAATTTCAATTCCAATTCGAAACAAATTTCAAAATCCAATTCCAAATTAATTTAAATTTCAAATTCCCAAATTTTAAACCATTTCGATTTATATAAATTTCGAGTTCGATTTCCTAAATATCAATTCATATACTTAGATCAAATTTTCCTTTAAAATCTAATTTTAAATCCCAATCTTCAAATATAATTCAAATCCGAGATCAATTTCGAAATATCATTTTATATCACTTTTTCTTAGCAATATTCAATTTTCGAATAAAAGTCCAATCTTTTAAACAAATCAATTTTTGAAATTCAAATCATATTTCGATTATAACTTCAAAATCTCAACTTCAGTTATTTAAAACATTTCCTGTTATCAAATTTAAATTTCAACATTTCGATTTCAAGTTCGAAAATAATTCGAATTCCACAAATTCGATCTTTATCTATTAAAAACAAATCATTTAAATAATTTCCCATCAAAATTTCAAAATCATTTAATTTAACCAATCCGGTGTCCGTGTATAATTCTCTATCCTATGACCAAGTGAAACAATTATTTCAATTTAATTCTAAGAATGGATATATATCATTTCAATCCAAAAAAAAATGTCATAGGTATATATCATTTCAACCTATTTCCCAATTCATTTGAAATAATTCAATTTACAGTTTTATATACTGTAATAATACATAGGATGATAACAGGATATATTAAATATAAATAAACATCCAAACATCCAAATTATCAATAATAGCCTCAATCAATCATCCAAACAGTCAATATTCACAACAATCAACCAATTATCGATAAATCAGAGATTTTACTGACAGTTTAAATCCTAATTCAATTTAACTGTCAATTCAAATTCTATCGAATTAAATTCAGGTGTCCATTTAAATGTCAATTAAATTTATCAAACCACAATCAACAAATTCAATTCATTTCATGATATAAATTTTACTAACATAAAAATATATTAGTCAAAATGTGAGCGTATAAAATACTCACCTTTGATTTTCGTCGATTTAAAATCTTATTAAAGCCAGAAAATCTAACAGTCTCAGAATCCAACCAAACCAGTTCCATGACAGATCCCTCATCGATATGATTCCAACGCCTCTTGTTTCGTCCGAAACGGACCTCGTATGAAAGAGTAACGATTTAATTAATATTCGATAAAATCAAAAACATAATTAACAGAATACTTAACTTAATTATATAATTAATTTATAATCTCACCCTCATCTACATTCCCGCTCCAGGATTCTATCAACGCCGATCATTTCTGACACGCGCACGCTGCTTCGGCGCCCTAGTACTCCATCAAACACCACCGTTTGAAGCCCTCCTCCATGCTTCACCATCGCTGACGACGGCGCCGCCTCCACTGCTCCACTTAACGCGCGAGAACCCCTAAAACATACCACTATTTCCGTCAGATTCTGGATATACCAGGCATCGACGATGCAACTCAACAGTATAGACGTAAAGAGGACGGTGAGCTCTACGATTTCTCTTATGGGGTCGATGAAAATCGATGAGTAGATCAAGAGGAATTTAGAGGTAAAAGCAAACAAATTCTGCAACAACCTTGGTTTGTAGATTGCTTGTCAAATATAATGGTAATTATAATTTAATATTATGAACTAAATAAAAATTTGAGATTTTAAATTATTTATTTGAAATAAACGATGAATTTTAGAATTTAAAAATGAGAAAATAAAGTTAAAAACTTTATTTTATTTGGTTAGTGTGATAATAAATGGAAAATGATTTTATTTGAGAGAAAATACAATAATTATATTAACTATTGCCCATTTGCTTCTTTTAATAATTTTTAAAAGAAGAATTAATTTTTAAAGATGGTTTATTTAAGTAAAAAAGATAGAAATTGGTTTAAAAATACGTTTTGACTATAAATTAAGTTTGAAAAGGTTTAAAATATTTTTCTAAGTAAGATAATGATTTTTGTTGAATTTTGGAACTTAAAAATATAGGCTTTTACATTTATTTGGTGAAAATTGTGTATTATTGTGAAATAAAGGATTTTAATAATAAAAATGTTTTAAAAATAAAACTAATCTTTTTACATAGTGCAAAATAATTTATTTCAAGTGTGTATAAGTTTACAATTTTATTTGTGTGAGAATTTGAAAGAAAATGGCCTTTGTTAGTTACATATGGGTAAATATATGTAATTTTAGTTTTAAGTATGAATTAAAACTTAGGCTTATTTGATTTCTTTTATTTCTTGGGTTGAAAGCCTATTAGTCTTAACCAGATAAGTGAGGAAAGAAGAAAAATTACTTACTCTACATTCATTTTTCTTCTCTTCTTCTTCCTCTCCTAAAAATAAATAATACATTAAACCCACCTCCATCAAATTAAAATCCAATCGTTTTCAATCTGGAGAATAAATCTCTAGCAATCTAACTCCAAACATCACAATTTCATCAAAATTTCTGATTTGTGAAAATGATTTTTTAATTACAGTAAAACTTTCCTTTGCATGCACTGTTCTCTTATTCTACAGGTTCTACAAACTTATAATCATGCAAAAAGCTTCCAACTTGCAACCAAAATCTGGGTGTTTGCCTCCATACAGCAAGGTGAGTTATAAAACTCACAAAAGCTGGCCGAGCCAAGCTCAAAATCGCCTAAACAGTGAATAAATTAGCTTCTATATTCTTGTAGTTGTTCTATTCAAAATCTAATTTATATTGCTACTTCGAAAGCTTATAACTTTTGATCCCGATAACGAAATATTGCCGGATTTTTTTTCATTTGTAGACCATGTTTTGTAGATTAAGCATACCAAATTTCAAGTCATTTCGACCTATGTACCTTATATATATATATGCTGCCGAACTTTGATTCGAAGCATATTTTTGCCCAGATTTTCACAGTGAAAACACTGCATGGGTACAACTTTGAGACATCATAACTTTCTCAAACTTTGTCCAAATTGCGTGATTCTTTTTTTTTTGAACCATAAAGTTTTCTACTATAAGAACACCAAATTTCAAGTCATTTAGATCAATGTAGCTTATAGAAATATGCTGCGAAACTTTGATTCGAAGCATGTTTTGCCCAGATTTTTACAGTGAAAACACTGCCTGGGTTCAACTTTGAGACATCATAACATTCTCATACTTTTTCCAAATTACGTGATTCTTTTTTTGTTTGATGATAAACTTTTATGATATAATAACACAAAATTTCAAATCATTTAGACCTATATAGTTTAGAGAATATGCTGCCAAACTTTGATCCGGAGCATGTTTTTGCCTAGACTTTACAGTGAAAACACTGCCTGAGTTCAACTTTGAGACATGTATCTTTCTCATACTTTGTCCAAATTGCATGTTTCTTTATTTGTTTGAAAGATAAAGTTTTCTACTATATGTGTACTAATTTTCAGCCCAATCCGAGGTAATTAGGTCCTCTGTTTCTTGCTTGGAAGTTGGACCCAATATGGTTTTCAGGCCTGGGCATATTTTTGTTTTTTGAACTGTTGCAAACATGGCCTAATTCCATGTTTGAGACAGTGTAACTTTTCATTTCCAGTCGGAATTCATTGATTTTTTGTTTTGTTTGAAAGATGAAGTTTTCTAGTATGTGCACATCAATTTTTAACTCAAACTGATATTGTTCAGTTCTCTGTTTCAGGCCTGTAAGTTGCACCCAAGATGATTTTCAGGCCTGCGCATATTTTTGATTTTGAATTGCTGCAAACATGGCCTGAGTCCATGTTTTGAGACGGCGTAATCTTTTCATTTCCACTCGGAATTCATCAATTTTTTTTGAATTCAAAGTTTTCTTCTATGTGCACACCAATTTTTAGTTCAATCAAAGGTTGTTTGGCAACCTGTTTCACGTCCGAAAGTTGAACCCAGAGAAGATTTCAGATCTGTGTATTGTGTTGCCTATGCATTTTTATGTACTTTTTCCATCCGACTTTTGACTTTTAATTCATGTTTTTGTGACATTTCTGAAACGTTTGAAGCCATAACGTCTATCGGTAGACTAGCCAAATTTTGGAGATTTTGAAATTCAGATTTTAGATTAAATTTGAATTGGATTCGAGTATCGATTTGAGTCATTTCTTGGGTTTCTATTCGTTTCCGAGCACGGATTTTTCCAAACCATTTTGAAATAAGTTTTAAAATAAATGGTTATTTTAAATTATTATTATATGCTATTTTAAAATATAAAATCTATTTATTCTTGACAATAAGGGAATTTTCAAAAATGGCTTTCAAAATTGGTATTAAAAGCTTGTTTTCTTAAGTAAATTATTTTATATATCAAATACACGTTTTTGTATTATTTGAGCGAATGAGAAGGAGAAATAAGCGTTTGGTTAAACATGTGGTAGAGGACACGTGTTTTTATCTTATCGGTTAATTCCTGACTTATCCGTTTGATCGTTTTGACCTGCGGGTCGAGCTTATCGATGAGATAAGATAAATTTTTTACTGCTTTGAGTGTGAAATTTACTAGCGGTTAGTAAACCGTTTAGTGTGAACGTGTGGTATGTGACACACGTGAACACTATTCAGGTTCCTATCCGAAAGTTTGTGACACATTTGTCTAAGAGAAGTATTTGCCAATACTGGACCTTCGAGTCATTTGTCCTTCGGGACGTTTATCTAAGAGACGTATTTGTCCATTGCGATGTATTTGTCCTTCGGACTGTTGTCCTTCGGGGTGTTTGTCTAAGAGACGTGACGCCTTATTTTGAGAGAGCAGTACTTGGCGGGCTTAGGCCATAAGCACGTGCTATATCTTTGAGATGATTTCATTAATGTTTGTAATTTCCCTAGTGTACGCCCTTTTTTGGCATGGGTCCTTTGAATCATTCGTTATATACATTTGTTGCGATTAGCTTTTGGGAATTTGAACTCTTGAGGGTTCTATTTTTGAGATTTGAATTGCCTACACTGGCATTATAGAAGATTTTCCTTTTGGCGTTTACTTAAGATTTTATTCTCCTCTTTGGAGATATATTTCCTTATGGCGTGTTTGAGATGGGATCTCTTTATGCATGTTTTGGATTTGCCAAGATGGCGGGTTTAGGTTTTCCCCTAAACCATATTTGATGTTTATAAATGCCGATGATACGAGGATCACTAATTTTAGCATTTTATGGGTTATTTATCTCTTTTGAGATTATATGTTTGTGTAGTGATACCATGTTAACACTTTATGTAATCATACACTTTAGATTGTTCCTTCCCATTTAGGGTATATTATCACATTATCCTTATGCTCATATTATCACTTATCCTTATAAACTGATATGTTTAGTTAGACTGACCCGTGTATTTTATACTCGGTCAGACCAAGGTGTTTTGGGTTAGGTACATTTGGACTTAGCATATTATGCTTCCGCATGGACTATTCTGCTAGCTCTTTTTGTTATAGATTTTTGTGTAGTCTTTTTTGGTTGCTACTCTGATATGTATATTCTTTTGACTCGCTTGTATATTGTGGTTGCTATACCACCTGGCATGTATCATTTTGTGTACTCTATGATGTATCTATATATGTATATATATGTGATGATCTACTGTTCTGTGATATGTTTTGCATTCGAGTTATTGCATTTTGTTCTGGTAGGTCGTATAGCCATCTATGGCTTTGTATTAAGTATTTATTGGATATGTCGATCCACTTGAGAGAAAAAATATGGCATTTGTCGACGTATTCAATAGATATTTAAGACAAGGCTATAGATGGTCGCTCCAATCCAGCCCTATTCTCTACATTAGCAGATATTATTACCTAGTAATACTCTTTGTTAATGCGGGTCTCGGATGGGGCGTCACAGCTTGGTATTAGAGCTGAGTTTAGAAAAAAATATGATAAGAACAGAACAGAAACACATATTATGGTACATCTAAGTGTTATACAAGTGTTACGAATCCTTTATCATCGCGTCCTATACCTTATCGTGTCCTTTGAGATAGAAGTTTGAGATATGTCTAGGAATATATTTTATTCCATAGTATTCCATAATAGAATTTATAATATCTTATCTTAGGAGTAATCCTAATTGTGATTGTTCTATTCGATTCCTCTTCGATATGGGCGCTTGACACTCATCTGTATCGGAGGAATTTGCTGATGCTTTTGGACTTTCTTGTCTTGTTTTTTTGTGAGGATTGCGAATCTTAGTGGGAGGATCTGAAATATTTGGCATGATGTTTGAGGATTTGGGAAATTTTTCCCGGTAGCTTATCTTTTCGTGCGAATTAGCATGCTATCTTCTATCTAGAATTTAGAATGAGTTGAGATGGAGTGGCTTGCGTATTATCAAGCCGCATTCCGTGATTCGAAGGATGCTATATTTATCTATCCTAATTTTGTCCGATTTGTTGTTTCTTGATCTTCAGAATGTTAACGATGATTTTAAAGTATTTGTATTCACTCTTGAGTTTCGAGATGTTGATAATATATCTTGAATTCTAGTCATTATGAGTTTGTTGGTTTCTGTGAGTCCGTTCGGATTTGTCACCCCATCGGTAAATCGAGAATTGTATTGACCTCATTACTTGTTCTTAGCCTTTTGGTCATCCTTCCATGAGATGTCCGCTAAGGAAATAAGGCGATTCATTAAATTCAACTGATGTTGTCGTTCTTGCTTCCTTTTGAGATATCCTCTTGGATACTCAATTATCAATATACTTTGTGAAATTACTTCACTTGAAGTAATGATATGTTGTTACTGTTCTTGTTCTCATTCGAGAGGATGTCTTAACCTTACTCTTATATCTCATTTCTCTCTTTTTAATATATTGTGTGGTGCTAGGTTCATTCCTCAACTTGACCTTACACCGATTTTTCATGAGATATAAGTCGTGGAGGATAGCATTACTCTTACCGCATTCAACACTCTTTATGAGTCTTGTGAGTGGTTCGTTATATGGCTCGGAATAATGAACACTCCAGTATATTCCATCAATTTTGAGGTTCGAGTATTCTAGGAATATCTCGATGAGCTATATTTGTGCTCCTTGATTTTGAGAATAAGTAATAAAATGCGTTTTCAAATTTTTCAAAAATTAAAGGTATGTTTCTAAGAGAAAATGGATTTTGATTTTTGGAAAAATAAAGAATAATTTGAGTATTATATATAAGGTATTTCTTTTTAAATAAAATGAATTTTTGTGCTGGGTTGTCTGTCTAGTGCTTTAAGAATTCTGATCGATGCATTTGGCCAACATTATCGATATGAATTTCCTAAACGTTGTGATGAGATAGCCAGACACGGTAAATTGAGTTTTAATAAGTAAAGTTTGAAAATAATTAATATGGTGCAGTATTATTTTTTATTTTAAATGTTTAATGAAGTCATTGAACCATAGTGAGTGTTGGAGGAGTGGCGAGGTAGTTTTGATCCTTTGATCAACTCTACAGCCAGTCAATGGGGTCATTCACTATAAATCAATGGCGAGGCAATCCCTTATATTATTTGAAATTTGAGAAATTTAATGTGGTAATTTGGTTACGAAAAAGTGAATAATTCTAATTAAGGAGATGTCTTAATTAGAAGAAAATGTCATTTGACGCTTTGATTAATAAAATGCTGTAATTAAAGTAAAAGAATATTTTGGTTTGAATAAAATATTAATTAAATATTTTAGTACGAGTTATTAATGATAACTGTAAACTTTGTTTAGACACCTATTTGTTTGAGTAATAGTAGAGGATAGATATAAAAATCTATCTTAAGAGATAATGAAAAAGTGTTAGTTTAGAGTATTTATTTTAAACTTGAGTGATATTGTCAACCCGCCTTTTTACCAGGCCATGGACATGCGGGATTAACATAATCGGTTGCACGTTCGCCAAGGCTGGTGTACGATGGATTCAGTCGACTGGATGGATAGATGACGCAACGTGCTTAGGAGATGGAAATATGATTGGATAAAGATGAATCAACTATGGTTTGGGTCTAGGAAATATGGTTCGGCATTGGCAATCATTCGGCATTTGTACTCGGCATTGAAGTACGTCCGGCATTCCTTCACTCGGCATCCTCCACTCGGCATTTGTACTCGGCATTGAAGTACGTCCGGCATTCCTTCACTCGGCATCCTCCACTCGGCATTTGTACTCGGCATTGAAGTACGTCCGGCATTCCTTCACTTGGCATCCTCCACTCGGCATTTGTACTCGGCATTGAAGTACGCCCGACATTCCTTCACTCGGCATCCTCCACTCGGCATTTGTACTCGGCATTGAAGTACGTCCGGCATTCCTTCACTCGGCATCTTCCACTCGGCATTTGAACTCAACATTAAAGTGCGCTCGGCACACCTCACCCCAGCATCAATCGGCATGCATCACTCAAATGCCTCGTCCGACATTATTCTATCAGACTTTGTTCGGCATGCATCACTCAAATGCCTCGACCGACATTATTCTATCAGACTTCGTTCGGCATTCTTCCTCCAGACGCTTCGTTCGGCATGGAACGGTTCGGCATTGATGGCTCGGCATTACATGGCTCGGCATATGTGGACCGGCCATAAACTCGGTGGGCCTGAATCACGCAAAGGCCCAACAACTCAGGATTTGCCTATAAATACAGCATGTGGGGGTTCAGAAAAGGGATCCTGATTCTCTCTCCTGCTCTCTAACTTTCTATCCCCTAAGGCTAAGGCTAGCCTATCACTTTGTAACTGTAATCAATTGTTACAGCAATAAAAAAGAAATTACTGGAGTGGACGTAAGCCAGAGTTAGCCGAACCACTATAAATTCCGTGTCTTTACCGCTTTCATTTTAATTTCTGTTATTCTTCATATTAAATATCCTCTACATACATCCTACCCATGAACTGTGATTGTTGTTTGGTACTTTCACTTGGATTTGGGTGTTAGTGACCAATTTTGGCGCTAACAGATATTAAAACTTGTGGGTTTGAAACTGCAAAATTCTTGTGAAAACAAGTTTGAATTAATATCAACTTTAATTAGTTTTATGTTGATAATTAGATGGAAATTTAATTTTTTGAAAAATGAAAATGTTAATTTGGATTGTTTTTCTAAATGAATAATTCATGTAGTCTAATCAATTTAAATTGTGAGAATAATTTTAAACTTTATATATATCCTAAAAATTTATTTGGTGGATAATCAATAATCAGCTCATGGTAATGAAAGAGATTAGTTATCTCTTCCAGAATTAGTTTTCATAGTTAATTGTTTTAAAGCAAGATTTTGGAAAGTAATGAAAATATTTCCACCTAATTAATTGTTTTTTGGATGATTACATATAGTTGATCATAATTTTGTATGTATTTGCTTTCCAGGGAAAAAGAAGATCATTTAATATATGATATAGCAAAAAGCTTGTTTGGAAATGTAGTTTGAGGTTAAAATGGTTTGGGAAAATTTCAAATTTTAAATTGATTTAAAAACTGAAATTTTGTTTGGAAAAGTGTTGTACTAAAACAACGATAACTTGATATTTATTACTCCAAACGAGTTCAATCTTTTTGTAAATGAAAGAGCTTTTAGTATGCTATAAAGTTTCTTTTTACCACTTTAAATGATTTTTCATTTTACTAAGTATAAAATGGGTTTGAAAGTAGATGGCCATTTTTGTCCTATAAGAGATTTTCTAAGATTTAAGCTAAAAATAAATTTAGCGTAACTTTCAAACCGTGAATCCGATTTTTATGATCTTTATATTGCTGGAAATAGTAGATGTACTAGATCAACTTTCACTTTATAAGTATTTTCAGATTTTGAGTTTTGATGGGTCAAAATTTAAGATCTTTATAGCAGGTTTTTAATTGAAACAACTTGTTTTCTTATTAGTTAAGTGCATTCTACCTATTTTGTGAATTTAATTTGGTTGATGTTTTGTATGAAAGTATATATTTCAGACTAAAATATATTATGGTAGAATATACGAGTAAAACATTTTTATTCACTTTAAATAAAGAGTTTAGAGAATAAATTGGATTTTTGTAAGAAGTCTTGAAAATTTTCGAAATATTGAAGTTTGAGAATTTGAGTACAAAAAAGTTAGGTTTTTGAAATCTTAAAAAATTTTGTTTTATAAAATAAGAGTATGGAAATCCATTCCTCGAGTTAGTTTTTGTCTTTGGGCCATTATCTAGCATCATGCATTATGTGGTCATTTGAGTCTGGCGGCCTTTGAAGAAACCATCTCTCATCGGATTCTCTTACCTCTCTTATTGTTTATGTTGGTGTGGTTCTTTCCGTAATGACACATGGAAAGTCATGTCAATAATCATCTTATTGATTGGAGTCTGGGATAAACGTTGAGCTAAATCCCGACTATATTCGAGAAATTTCCAAGAAATCAATCTCACTTGGTTGATCCTTTGGGTAGTATTCTATTGTGTTCTTGTTTCGAAGGTGAGAAGCCTTCGAAATCATGAGGTATTGCTCATACAAATTCTATAGTCCGCTAATCCCGACGAATATGTTTGGAAAATTATAGAATTTATTGAGCAATTTTATCTTGGTCTTCTATCAATTGGAGTTGAGAGGAATTTTTTTTAAATTCGAGCTTATTTACCTTTATTTTGATTGATGAAATTAATGTGTTAAATACAAACCTTCTCTAGAAATTGCGAGGACGTAACTTTTTTAAGGGCGGAAGTCTGTAACAACCCTGTTTTGTAGATTACTTATCAATATTAAATTATAATGGTAACTATAAATTAATATTGTGAAATACATAAAAATTTGAGATTTTAAATTGTTTATTTGAAATAAACAATGAATTTTGGAATTTAAAAATCAAAAAATAAAGTTAAGAGATTTATTTTATTTGGTTAATGTGATAATAAATGGAAAATGATTTTATTTTTGAGAAAATGCAATAATTATATCAATTATTGCCCATTTGCTTCTTTCGATAATTTTTAAAAGAAGAATGTAATTTTTAAAGATGGTTTATTTAAATAAAAATAGGGGAAATTGGTTTAAAAATATTTTTTTCGCTGTAAATTAAGTTTGGAAATGGTTTAAAATATTTTTCTAAGTAAGAAAATGATTTTTTTTTGAATTTTAAAAGTTAAAAACACAGACTTTTACATTTATGTGGTGAAAATTGTGTATTATTGTGAAATAAAGCATTTTAATAATAATAATGTTTTAAAAATAAAAATTAATCTTTTTATATAGTGCAATATAATTTATTTCATGTGTGTGTAAGTTTACAACTTTATTTGTGTGAAAATTTGAAAGAAAATGGCATTTGTTAGTTACATATGGGTAAATATATGTAATTTTAGTTTAAGTATGAATTAAAACTTAGGCTTATTTGATTTCTCTTATTTCTTGGGTCCAAAGCCCATTAGTCTTAACCAAATAAGTGAGAAATGAAGAAAATTACTTACCGTACGTTCATTTTTCTTACCTCTCTTCTTCTTCCTCTTCTAAAAAAATAATATACAGTAAACCCACCTCCATCAAATTAAAATCCAAGCAAATTTCTTAAAGTAAATTTGTCAAATTGCTATCGTTTTCAATCTAGAGAATAAATCTTAGGTAACCTAACTCCGAACATCATAACTTCATCGAAATTTCTGATTTGTGAAAGTGATTTTCTAATTACAGTAATACTCTCCTTTGCATGCACTGTTCTCTTGTTCTACATGCTCTACAGGCTTATAATCAAGCAAAAAGCTTCAAACTTGCAACCAAAATCCAGGTATTTTCCTCCATACAGCAAGGTGAGTTATAAAACTCACAAAAGTCAACTATGCCAAGTTCAAAGTCGTCTAAACAGTGAATAAATTAGCTTCTATTTGTATATTCTTGTAGTTGTTCTGTTCAAAAATCTAATTTATATTGCTACTTTAAAAGCTTATGGCTTTTGATTTGTAACGAAATGCTAGCGGATTTTTTTGCCTTTAGTAGACCATGTTTTGTAGATTAAGCATACCAAATCTCAGGTCATTTAAACCGATGTATCTTATAGAAATATGACGCTGAACTTTGATTCGAAGCATGTTTTTGCCCATATTTTTACAGTGAAAACACTGCATGGGTTCAACTTTGAGACATCATTACTTTATCATACTTTGTCCAAATTGCGTGATTCTTTTTTTGTTTGAACAAATTTTTTTTTCTAATATAAGCACATCAAATTTCAAGTCATTTAGACCTATATAGCTTATAAAAATATGCTGTTAAACTTTGATTCGAAGTATGTTTTTGTCCAGATTTTTACCGTAAATACATTGCTTAGGTTCAACTTTGGGACGTAACTTTCTCATACTTTGTCCAAATTGCATGATTCTTTTTTTTTGAACGATAAAGTTTTCTAATATAAGCAAGTTTTCTAATATAAGCGCACCAAATTTCAAGTCATTTAGGCCTATATAGCTTATAGAAATATGATGCCAAACTTTGATTCGGAGCATGTTTTTTCCCCGACTTCTACAGTGAAAACACTGCCTGG
The DNA here is from genome assembly GCA_030765085.1 of Allium cepa. Lineage (NCBI taxonomy): Eukaryota > Viridiplantae > Streptophyta > Magnoliopsida > Asparagales > Amaryllidaceae > Allium > Allium cepa. The sequence goes on along the minus strand of CM060934.1, from coordinate 661,967,943 downwards.
GTTCAACTTTGATACATTATAACTTTCTCATACTTTGTCCAAATTGCATGTTTCTTTATTTGTTTGAAAGATAAAGTTTTATACTATATGTGTACTAATTTTTAGCTCAACCTGAGGTAGTTTGGTCCTTGTTTCATGCTTGAAAGTTGGACCCAATATGGTTTTCAGACCTGGGATTTTTTTTGAACTGTTGCAAACATAGCCTGAGTCCATGTTTGAAACAGTGTAACCTTTTCATTTTTGGTTGGAATTCACTGATTTTTTTTGTTTGAAAGATGAAGTTTTCTAGCATGTGCACACCAATTTTTAGTTCAAACTGAGGTTGTTCGATTCTTTATTTCAAGCCTGTATGTTAGACCTAAGATGGTTTTCAGGCCTACGCATATTTTTGTTTTTGAACTGTTGCAAATATGGCCTGAGTCCATGTTTGAGATAGCGTAACTTTTTCATTTCCATTCGGAATTCATCGATTTGTTTTTCTTCGAAAGTTAAAGTTTTCTTCCATGTGCACAACAATTTTTTAATTCAATCAAAGGTTGTTTGTCCACCTGTTTCATGTCCGAAAGTTGAACCCAGAGAAGATTTCAGACCTGGGTATTGTGTTGCCTATGCATTTTTATATGCTTTTCCCGTCCGACTTTGACTTTTACTTCATGTTTTTGTTATTTCTTAATTTTTTTGAGGCCAAGACGTCTGTCAGTAGACTAGCCAAATTTTGAAGATTTTGAAATTCATATTTTGGATTTAATTTGAATCGAATTCGAAACGATTTGAGTGATTTCTATGGTTTTTATTCGTTTTCGTGCACGAATTTTTCCAAACCATTTTGAAATAATTTTTAAATTATTATTATATGATATTTTTTAAATATTTTCAAATATAGAATCTATTTGTTCTCGATAATAAGGGAATTTTCAAATATGGCTTTCAAAATTGGTATTAAAAGCTTGTTTTTTAAGTAAATTTCTATATATATAAAATACAAGTTTTTGCACTATTCGAGCGAATGAGAAAGAGAATTAAATGGTTTGGTAAAACACGTGGTACGAGACACGTGGGTTTATCTTATCGGTTAATTCCCGACCTGTCCGTTTGATCATTTTGACCTACGGGTCATGTTTATCGATGATACGAGGTAATTTTTTTTACTAATTTGAGTGTGAAATTTACTAATTGTTAGTAAACTTTTTAGTACGAACGTGTGGTATGAGACACACGTTAACACTGTTCGAGTTCCTAGCCGAAAGTTTATAACACATTCGTCTAAGAGACGTATCTGCCAGTACTGGACTTTTGGGTCATTTGTCCTTTGCGACATTGTCTAAGAGATGTATTTGTCCATTGCGAAATATGTATCCTTCGTGATGTTGTCCTTCGGGATGTTTGTCTCAGAGATGTGACGCCTTATTTTGAGAGAGCAATACTTGGCAGGCTTTGGCAATAAGCATATGCTATATCTTTGAGATAATTTCATTGATGTTTGTGATTTTCCTAGTGTATCACCATTTTTCGGAATTGGTCTTTTGAACCATTCGATATATATTTTTGGCGATTACCTTTCGGGAATTTGAACTCTTGGGAGTTCTATTTTGAGATTTGAATTGCCTAGACTAGCATTTTATGAGATTTTCCTTTTGGTGTTTATTTGAGATTTTATTCTCCTCTTTGGAGATATATTGCCTTATGATGTGCTTGAGATGGGATCTCTTTATGCATGTTTGAGTTTGCCAAGATGGCGGGTTTAGGGTTTCCCCTAAGCGGTATTGATGTTTTATGAATGCCGATGATACGAGGATCACTACTTTTAGCGTTTTATGAGTTATTTTATCACTTTTGAGGTTACATGTTTGTGTAGTGGTACCATATTATCACTTGATGTAATCATACACTTTAGATTGTTCCTTCCCATTCGGGAATATTATCACATTATCCTTGTGCTCATATTATCGCTTATCCTTGTAAACTGATTTGTTTAGTTAGACTGACCCGTATATTTTATACTCGGGTCAAACCAAGGTATTTCAGGTTAGGTATATTTGGACTTAGCCTATTCTGCTTCTGCATGGACTATTCTACTAGCTCATCTTGTTATAGCTTTTTGTGCAGTCCTTTTTGGTTGCTACTTTGATATGTATATTCTTTTGACTCGCTTGTATATTGTGGTTGCTATACCACTTGACATGTATCGTTTTATGTACTCTGTGATGTATCTGTGTGTGTGTATATATATATATATATATATATATATATATATGATGATCTACTGTTCTGTGATGTGTTTTGCACTCGATTTATTGTATTTTGTTCTGATAGGTTGTATAGCCACCTATGGCTCTGTATTAAATATTTATTAGATATGTCAATCCACTTAAGAAAAAAATATGGCATTTGTCGACGTATTCAATAGATATTTAAGATAAGGCTATAGATGGTCGCTCCTATCTAGTCCTATTCTCTGCATTAGCAGATAGTAATACCCAGTAATACTCTTTGTTAATGTGGGTCTTGAGGTTGGGCGTCAGAAATTCTAGCCGTAGAAAATAGCATAGGCGGTGGCTATGAATCTAAAACTAGGGTTTAGAATATTTTAATATAAAACTGTCTCGATATGCGTGTTCTATTAATATAGTTAGGTCTGAAATCGTCCGAACTCCAATCGAAGCATGCCGTCCGGCATTCGTAATGTTTTACCCCCATTCCAAATGCAATGGAACTGGATTCGAGGCCTAACTGTATGTGGAAGATAGATTTTCAAAGTCAATTTATTTTATCGAATTCCTTAAATTGATTTATACGTGTTTCAAGCTTGTACGGTCAAACGACAACTCCGAATGCTACGAAACTTGAAATCCTACAATAACTCACTATTATAGATCCAATGAAACTGGTTTCTTCAAAATTCGATATAGTTGCCAAAATGGCTATTTTTACTCGTTAATTAAAATATGAAATTTTCAATTTCTAGTTATTCATATTTAAAACAAATTTTAAATGTTAACCACTTTCATTCATATTTAAACAAAGTTTAAATAAATTTTCGATGCCATTTTCATTCACATTAAATCCAGAATTCCATTATTTAAATAATTTCCAATATTAAATTTAAACAATTTAATTATCTAATAAATTAATATTAATAATCATTAGATTTTTATTTCTATCCATATTTATTCAATAATTGCATTAAATTTAATAACTTACAATAGTCAAAAGTACGGGTCGTTATAGTTAAAGACACAAACCAAATTTTAGGAACTTTGGATAGATTGAGCTCTCTCATTCAAGTATTTACGAAAGAGCTTTATTTGAATAAGCATAACTTAACTTAGCATTTCCAAATTATATACAAGAAAAACTCGCAATGTGTGACCCAAATCTTCTAGAGTACAACGTCTAAGGCATTTCAAAAAACACCATATTTGCACAGTCCATCATCGACCAAAGGCAAATGTAACGACCCGGTATTTAATCACTTTAAATTTGGATATATAAATATATTTTTAAATAATTGATTTATGGATTTGATGACATAAAATGAAAATATTTTAGATAATAATTAATAATGGTGAAATAGTTTTTCAAATTTGTTTACAAAAATATTCAGTTCGAAGAAAGATCGAAAATGTGACTAAAATTCATTTTCTGAATTTTTGACTTTTCGTCGGCTGAAAGTTAACGAAAATGTTGTGAACTCTTTAGCATAAGTAGACACATTTATAATAAATTATTATATGTATATTTTGTGTATTAGTGTAAGTATATATGTATTCATACCTAAGTATATAAAGTTTAAAAAAAGGATAAATGTTACATCATTAGAAACATTAAGTACAAAGAGTACATAAACATGTTTGCATCGAAATGAGAAGAGGGAACATGTGTGTGAGTGTGAGTACATAAGGTGGAATAGGCAAGGTGAGGTGGAAAGAGGTTAGTGGAGGGTAAAGGACAATGTCATTTAGGTAATTTACCTTTTCTCTTGCTAATAGTCCTTCACTTCTTTAAAATCTTCCTCCTCTTTATTTCATCATATCTTCCTCATCTGTTATCCAAATGGAGATTTTTTTTTTTGAAACCGTAGAAAATTCCAGTGCTTAAAAGTTTCATTTGTACCACTTCTTCAAATTTTAAGGTTAACCATGTCAAAATATCATTTCATTGCAGAGTGTTTTCAAACCCATATTTTCAAGATCGAAAATACTTCTTCTTCTTCTGACCATATCTCCCTCAAAACCAGCCCAAATTGAGTAATTCTTTTTTTTAAATAGCGTAGAAGAGAATTTACAAGAACTTTATCTTTAACAACTTCTCCAAATTCCAAGAGTAACATAGCCAAAAATTCAAGAGAAGATAACTAAATTTTGGGTCCAGTTTTGTTAATTCAACGTTATCCGAAGTCCCTCCACCTCTCGAAAACAAGTCCTTACCTCACCTATACATGTCATGGCCGAGGCATAATCTACCATAGCCTTGCCTATTTTTAATTTTTAAGTCCAAAGTTCAAGTTCTGCATAGTTATAAAGTTATTCAAGTTTTCGAAAGGTTTTGCAAATTTTCGGTGAGTAAACTTCTATCTTTTGGAAAGATGTTGCATTTGCGTATATGATGGTTATGGGTAATTTAATATGATGTTAATGTTTGGATTATGATATGGTTTGGATGTGTCTGTATATGGTAGCTTGTGCTTTAACATTTGACTTGACTCGATGGATTAAAATGATGTGTTTGGATTTGAAGTTGTGATCTTTTTGATGCATGGTGATGATATGATTTAGTATTCAAATCTTGGATGTGTGATTAAATGGTTTGAAAGTTAGAATTTGAAATGTTGAAAAGGACCTGAGATCCATTTGGAAAATAATTTTTTTACTGGTTTTGATTAAGTAAATATTTTATTTTATTTTATTTTAGTTTCTAACTTTAGTTAATGTTTCTAAAACTCTTTTAAATTATGTTTTAAAAGTAAGCAAAAGTGAGAAGTTAAGTTTTGGATGGTAACTTAGAAAAATAATTCTAAGTTATTACATTTATAACGATAGTCGCTATGGATGCAGTTCGGGGAATTTGACGATTTTCAAGTTTCAAAAGTGTTTCTTTTAAATGTTTTTGAAAAACCATTTTCAAACTAAATTAGTAAGCATATAAGTTAATTATTACTTAATTAAGTATGTTTTGATAATTGATTAATTAATTAATTAATAATAATTATTACTAATTAGTAATTTAGTTAAGTATTTAGTAATTAATTAATATTAACTAAGTTTATTGTTAATTAATTAAGGAAGTTATAATTAATGATCAATAAGGTTAAGAGATAATTAAATATTAATTTTTATATTAATAAATTTTAATTATTTTAATCATTTATTATTTAATTAGAATATAATTATTAAATTAATTATTATTTGATTAATTATTAATTAATTATTAATTAATTAGGGTATAATCAATAATTAATTCGGACTCAACTAAGATTAATTAAGATTTAGTTATGATTTATTAAGATTTAATTCAGCTTTAATTTATAATTTAGATTAATATTTAATTATTAAAAGTTATTTCAAACTTTATTGGTTATGCTTTATGTTAGTTTTCTTTTATAAGTAAATTGAATTTAAATCAAGGGATCTCTTGTCCGTGACATTTAAAACCAAATGAATGTGAATGAGTTATACTAAGTTGAATTGAATTGTGTGGACATCCATTTAGCAGAATAAACACCGTTTTGCTAAATTGTGAATTGTTTGATTGTATGGACATTCATTAACAAAATAAATCCCCGTATGTTATTTTGGTAACTTGGACAATGACTTATATGATTGATTGTTATTGGCTGGTTCTATTATGCATATCTGCTAGTTATGTAAATATCTACGGTATAACTTGAAAAGCAAACTCAGTTAAATGAGAACCATTATGGTCACTAAGCTTCTTTCGGATTTTTAAGGTCAATCATTTTTAATAATGGTTTCAAGTTAAGTAATGAATTTAGTAACGGTGTTTTAAATTTTGTTTATCAAAGGAACCTAATTGATTAAGTGTATTAAAGAAGTTTTATTTTAAATAAGGATAATTTATAGAAGAGTTTTTATAATTGATTCGGATATTTATAAAAGAAGTTTGATAAAGGGTTTTGAATATTTATAAAGAATTCTATAAAGGATTTTGGAGATTTATAGCGAGTTTTATAAGTAGTTTTGATATTTATAAAAGAGTTTTGTAAGTCAACTTGGTGGTTTATAAAGAGTTTTGTAAGCGGGTTTGGAATTTAAGTGAATGAGATTTCATAAACAAAAGAGATTTTCTAAAAGGATTTATTGAAGGAAATTTATAAAAGAATTTAATATTTGATTTTCTTTAACCGACTTTCTTAATTCTGGTGGTATGGACATTCATTCCACACTTAACACCAAAGGAATATTGTTTGAGGTTATCTTTATCTCCAATTTAAATAACATTTTGTTTTTATCCTTTAATATTATTTTGAAATAAGAAATCGTTCACAAATGTTTTGTGAATATGCTTATGTTAGTGAGATAAGTATAAGAATGTGTTGATAAACATTTTGGAAAGAGATTTAAAATAAATTAAAGATTTATTTTAAGGCTTAGTGATTGGTATAGATAATTAAATCCCTTGTTGTTCGTTTATTTGATAGTTAAATAACTGACTATGAAATCTATGTTTTGAATCAGGAAGTATGGTTTTATATTTGAGTTCCCCAGTGAGGACTTGAATACTTGTTGTACTCTTCCAAAAGAGCCAGGAATAAGTCAACCAGAAATTATCGTTGTTGGTTTGGAAAGATTAGGATCAGACTTGTTATCCGAAAACCACTCCGAACCAACATATGCGTTCGAGTGGAAGACATCTTAAGATGATTGAAGACGATGCTCCTTGAAGTGCCTTTGGTTTCGTTCAGACCTAGAACGAACTTGTATGGATGAATGCTAGTATTGCATTTCCACCTGAAGGGCAGTGTTAGCATTCCAAAATGGATTGCTAAATGTTAAGAACGTAGCCTCTCAAACTCACATCCCGGTAATGGTTAAAACATGGTAAATGCAGCCGAGCTATGTGGATCGCACCCATTTGGGTATGATCATCCCAAGATCTAGTGTCGATATCTCTATGTATGCTTCATGTCAATTTTAGTTGTTAAATGCAACTAAGGGATGATCATATTCGGTACTACCTAATACAGTAGTAGGTCAGTCCTATGTTGGCAGGGATTGAAAGGTTTTCAATCCCACTGTACATTTTACCTAGATGTGTACAGATTTTCAGAAGGTAGCCCTTTACCTTGCCATTTGTTGAAAATCCATTCTCTAATACGAGCCTACAATTTTTGATTGTATATTTATAATTGCAATCATGCACACACATCATAGCTACTTAGTCATTAAATACTTTAAGCCCTAGACATTATTATAATATCATTGGATTTTTGTAATAAAAGATTTTTGGTTATCGTAAGTTAAAAACCCATCCGTGTTTATATGTGACATGGTCTGTGACGACCCGAAATTTTCGATCCCGAAAATTCCAGATGATTAGGAAAAGAAGAAAAGAGATAGGAGAAGAAACAGAAATGAAACACAGAATCTCACATTCGCAGCGGATCAAAATATAATACCAAATAAAATAACAGTTATACAAAGGAATATTGTATAAGTTAATATACATTAATACATCAGAGTTACAACATTTCACAATCACTGGGCACTTAAAATAACGTGTCCCAGATAAACAACAATATATCACATCGAAATACACTCCATAAGTTCCTGCCATCCAGCTCGCCTCCTGAGCTGCAGAACATCCTTACCTGAAAAATTTGCAATACTTGGTCTGACCCGAGCATTACTTCAAAGTAACACCCGGCTCAGGCTGGAAACCAGCGTGAGTAAACCCATCCAACATGGAATACAAAAGCATAAAGCTATATAAACTCCGGAGTAACTCTTACTTTACTACGAGCTCTCAGTTTATTATAGTCAACATTTTCTATACATCAATATTTATGTACCTCTACATAGTTTAAAGGGTCCAATTACTTAAATCATTCCATTCCAAGTTATTGATTTCGCATATCAAACTCATAAGGAATTTATAAAAGATTACAAACCGAAGTGGTTTCGGGTATTTAATGATACCCGACTCTGGTCTCTTCGAATCCAATGTCATCTGAACCCAAGTTATTTCAAGTGAAATACAATTCAAACTTTAAATATAAGGTGTCGCTTTTACACAACAATTCATAATTTGATAGATACCCACATTATCACAGTTTAAACCAAACATATCATCTTACATAGCATTGCAAATCACATATCCGAGATATCAAATACTCTAAGGCACATAATATCATTCAATCATTCATATGCAAGATTAATTTGTCAGACCATCTCTAATTAATTTAAAATAAATTAAATCAATTACCTCAATTACTATTAATCCTGCTTACTTAACATTAATTAATTACAACCATTTATTTATAATCCCTTAATTATCCTCTTTAATTACATTCAGTAATCAGCCTTTATTAATAACACATTTTAATCAATCTTCACCCATTCACATTAATCACATTTATCCATAATTAATTACTCACATTAATTATCCTATGATCACTTACATTGATTAATTATCCTTTAATTAATTATACTCATCGATTTACTAACCCTTCATTAATTTCTTCAATTAATCAATCCTTTAATTAATTTCACTAAGTAATTAATTCTGAATTACTTCTCTAAAAAATTAACCTTTAATTACTTTCATCAAGTAATCATACCATTGATTAATTAATTATATTGATTAATTACATTGATTAATTAACCCTAATCAATAATTAGTCACAATAATTAATTCCTTTGCTAATAACAATCACTCTTTGATTTCTAATTTATTAGCCAATAATTAATTATTAATTATTTATTAATAAATTCTTAATTATCAATAAATTTAAATGATAAATCATTTATCTTAATTCAATTCATTAATTATTGTTCTAATCTTACCTAATAGCCTTGGAATCAAAATAACTTAAAAGCTTTAAGTTTAAGTAAAATTTAAAACATTTATCTTTTGATTTAAACCATTCAATTATCTGATTAGTTTAGCTTTTAAAATAACTTAAATACTTCCTCAACTTAAATTAATAAAACATTAAATAATCAATTTATCACTTATAATAGTTTAAGATAATTAACTTATTTTGACTCTATAAACATATAATTAATAACCCAGAACAACCGGAGTATTACTTCACAAAATAAAACTCGAGTTAAACCCCATGCTTCCCTGCATCTCTGACTTCGAGCCTACCCTAACGTTTCACGAGCACGAACTCGAGCGAAATCGATTCTTATCCAAATCTGACACGTTCGTGCACGTGTGCACATGCACGACCACGCTGATCGCCACTGGTCGCCGCCAAGAGCATTCGCAAGTCACCGGTGACCTTCCCCGAGCATTCCATCACCCAGACCCTATGATTCATTCTGAAATCAAATTCAAGCGAGCCCGAACCCATCAGACTTCAACCTCGGACACACACCAACCATCAAAAAATCGCCATGTGTCGCCGAAACAAGCCACCGTTGACCATGATCCTTCGACCAAAGAAGCGTAATTAACCAACACTACTTTTCCCCCGGATTGGTCATCCCTAATGCCCTATCGATGATGAACTTTCCTCAGAAACCACGTCGATCAAAACTAGGTTTAAAACCCTAGATTACCTCCGCGCCATCACCACAGTGGCCTATTAGTCCAGTCAACATTTTTGCCAAGGCTGTCTACCCCTTCGCCACCTCCGGCATTGGTCCCGACCCCAAAGCTACCCCGATCATCTGAAAACGTTCAAAACCCATTTTATGAACAACATGCAATCCCCCTCTAATTTAAAGCCTAAAAATCTTGATTCCTTTTCTAAAAATCACAATTTGTGAAAATAAATCAGATTATAATCATAGATCCTCAAATTATTCAGGTCGAAATTTTGATATTTTTGAGTACTGTCATATTTACATCCTAGTAAAACTGCTTTCATATTTAACAAAATATTATTAGAATTTAGATCTTGAACAAACAAACTTTCTTTATATATTAATAACTTGAAGGGATTCAGAGAGGAAGATCTTGAATTGTTTCAAGTTTTAAAACTTGAACAACCAGAACAGAGTGAATCAGGTTTGTATATAGACATGCACATCCATATGATCATATATATATATATATATATAAAATTCATATCATGCAAATACTTATTACACCTGACATCAAAGATCTATTTCATGCATCCAGATTTAAAGCAGATTTAAAGTGTGGTTTACTCACAATAAAAAGAACAGAGAACTTCTTCTAGAAATTGTTTGTTTAAGACACTGTAGCTTGATCCTGCTTAAATTTTGAACCAGAGATGCTTCATTTCTATACTTGATGAATTGGCTTTGAGTTGAATTTGAATTGTTGAGCTAATCTGGTCCAGGTTTGAATTTCCTTTGATTTTGATCTTTGGTTTGAGATTGAATAGAGGTTGTTTGATTTGTTTTGAGGCTGGTTTACATTTACAGTTTTTTTAGATTTTCTTCTTCTTTTGATAATGAAGATAAAAGAGAAAAAAAAGAGAAAGGGTAGAGATGTACATATCTTATATATTTAAAAAAAAACAACACTTGTAATTAGCATTTCAAGTTGCTTACACTTGTTAAAATGCAAGGTGAATTTGTATACATTTGTAATTATAATGTACCCAATATGTTTATGTATTTTATATAATAATTTTTTTTTCATTTCCATATTATATTTACATTCTTATGCCAAATACTTTTACACACATACAACTTGTACATGTATTTAAAGAAGGTATTAATCTTTGTTAAATCATATTTAAACTTAAGCTATTAACTAAATTTTATCATTAGTGTTTTATGTTTTTATATATATATATATATATATGTGTGTGTTATAAATTTATATTTATACTTCTCCCTTATTTGTACTTATATAACCTTTAAGAAAATAATTTTGATACTAATTTATACATCAACAAATTATCACGTTCTCAAGATATTATTTTGAATTTTTAAATCCAAGTTTCATATGTAACCATAAATGTATGTATGAAAATAGAATAGCTATCATATGATTGCATATATCTATTTACAAAAGATGAATTCTGCTAAAATGAATGATTATAAAAGAAGATCATTAAACAAATATCATCAGATTTCAATAATTATATCAAGAGATTATCAAATGAATATTTATCCAGATATTTATAATTCAGCATTTATTATGGTTCTAATTCATATATACACACATCTAGATATATATTTATTATCAGCTTTATTTTTTCAATTAATAAATCAGTGTTTTAATAAATTAAATCCTGTTAATTACAAATTAACAGCCATCCAAAAATTCGGGTTATCATATTCCTTGCCCTTTAGAATCTTTTTGTCCTCGAAAAGGAATGAAGCCAGAATTATTAAAATGCTTATTATCAGAAAAATTATTCTTTTGGTCACTTTAAAACACCTTTAAAATTTACACAATATTATAAAATAGTTTTCATAAAAATACTTTTTATAACTCGATGTCTCAACTAGTCCATCCTTGTTCTCATTGAACGTGACGACCCGGAATTTTTAAACAAATGAAATCGGGATATTTAATTGATTTTAAATATTTAATGGTTAAATATTAACTTGAACTCAAATATCACAATTTATTTGATAATTAAATTATTGAATTAGATAAGTTGAAATTGGGTAAAATGTTGAATCTGGAATTCTAAGCCTGTTAAAAATAATTTGGAGACTTATAAAATATATATTGATAATACTGACGATGATAGGAGTTGTAAAATTGAATTTAACAAGGATTTGTTCAGTTTGGAAACTTTATCGTTTAATTTGAATTTAAAAATAGCCTTCCGAGACACAGTATCGGAATTCAATGAAAACTGTTCCATTAGGTCCGTAATATTGAATTATTATCAGATTTCAAATTTCGTATTTATCGGAATTGTTGTGTGAGCGTACAATATATAAATGCGCTGAAATTCTATATCGAAAATTAAAATCGATTTCGTTCTTTTTAAACGGAAAAAAATAATAATAAAAAAAATAAAATAATAATCGCACGCTAATCCTCGTTCGCCCTTAACAAACCCTAACCTCGTTCATTTTCTAGAACGTGAGTTTTCCCCCTTTATCTTCTTTCGAACTACAGCAGGCAACATTAAAAAAAAGAAACAAATCCATTTCTTCCTTCTATTGGAAAAAAAACCATTCAATTGAATTTGTGAAATCATGGCCGTCTTCTTCCTCTCTCAATCAATTCGTATAAAACAAATCAAAGCAGCAGATTCAAAAAAAAAGAAAAAAAAGAAAAAGAAGAATACGTATATTTATCAAATCACGCATCTTCAAATCACGATTACCATCGCGAGCGGCGCGAGCAGTGGCTTGGTTCATCGAAATTGCATGGGGCCACGACTAGGTTTGGCAGGCTTTCGACTTCGGGTCAAGAAGCGGGTTCGCATGCGGGGTCGAAGGGAAGCGGGTCGCGAATCATAGGAGGCGGCGGCCTGACCTGGAGTAGGTGACGCGATTGGGTGGGATTTTTTGCTCAAGCGCACGAGTGGTTCACGGCAAAGCAGTGATACTCGCGAGTTAGAAGGAGGCATACAGAGAGGATGACGCGATGACGAATTGTTGAGGTCCGTTTCGCCTCCTGGCAGCTCGATGCGGGAAGTGTTGGCATGTTCGATCTCGCGTGCGATGATGAGAGGCTCGACCGTCAAGGCTGAGGTGGAGGAAGAGGCTAGATTTGGACAGTGAGGTGAGGTACCATCTATTTTAATGTGTCTTAATAAATATTGTACACCTTCAGAGTTGAAGATGTTTAAGAAGAAATATAGTTAGGATAGGTTCAGATTTATATATCTTTTGCTTACTGTTTAACTTGAATGTATGCAAAGGATTAACATTCAGATTTACTAGTAAAAAAGAAATCCAATGTTAAGCTAGTTTAACCTTAATTTATTTGGTTGGTCAGTGAGTAAGGCTAACTAGATTATCTTAAAATAGGAGATTGAGGTGATTCACTTGTTAAAAAAAAGAAAAGAAATAGTGATTAATTTGTCTAATAAACTTGTTTAATTATATGTCACTAAAAATAATTTTATTTAAAAGGAAATAGTTTAAATTAAATTATTGATTAATTAAATCTATTCAGTGGTAATTAATCATTCAATTATTCCAAATGTTAATAAAACTATAAATTGTTATTCAAGGTCAAAAATCTGAATGGAAACAAGCTGGTTTGGTTGGATTGCAAATAAGAAATCAAAGGGGAGTTAATCTCACTCAGTTAAATTTAAATTTAAATGATTAAATTTAAATAATTGTTTGAATGATTGAATTGATTGATGTGCTATAGTTTGGTATATTATGAGATTGGTATTATATATTGCGCTAACGTCTGTGGATGCAAGGAAACAGGTTGGAGGGATCCAACAGGATTCCTCAAAATTATTTAGAATAGTTTGATATTCTGTATTATGGATATTGGATATTCTGTGGTGAATATTATTGTTAATTGGAAATATTGATTTCTATGGTTTGCTTGAATATATTTCGGTACGCTGAATTATCGAAATATATATAGAATTGGATTTTTGAAAAGAAAATAAAAGAGTGAATTTTTAAGTAAAATAATCATAGAAGATTTGAATAAATTAAAGAATGAATTGGATAAGAATAAAAGTGATTTAAAAAAGAAAATTAATAAATAACTCCGAGCAGGAAAAAGGAAATTTTGAATAAACAGAAAGTTAATGAATTTTAAACTTCAATGTTATTATTTAAAAGAACAAAACATTTATTTTAAATTTAAGATTTAAATTATTGAAAAGAATAAAGAAGAAATTGAGAAAATCTGAAATTTATATATTTCAGTTAAAAGATTTAAAATCAAAAGGGAGATAATAACAACAATAATAAAGTCCATGATTAATGAATTTTGAAATGAACTGATAAGTAAAGAAATTTATTTCAAATGGAATAAATTGGGAATCAATTTGGAAAATTGATTTAAGCGATTGAGATTGGAAATTCTCTCTGAATAACCAAGTACGTTTTCAAAGTAAATTTTTTAAATATAAATTAAAGGTTTTAAAGGTGTTTAAAAAAAGGTATGTTTTGAAAAATTTATTATTTCTAAATATTTAAATTCTAAAGTAAGTATTTTCTTTTAATCTATTATAGCAGTAATTATTTAAAAGTAACTTAGTATTTTGTTTTAAATGGTGAAAACCTAGTTTTATATTTTATAAAGTAACCTTATTTTCATATATTCATATAATATGTATTTTTAACAAATTATTGAAGTAGTTTTAACCTAAATGTTTTAAAGTATATTTCAAAGTAAAGCGTTTAAATTATTTTAAAAATATAAAGTTTTGTGCATGGTGATTTCAGTGGAGATAGAAACTATTTGGAAAGTTTATTCTGAAAAGAAAGATGGTTTGATACTGTTTTCAAAGGTTTGAAAATAGAATATATCTTGTGAAGATATTTTGTAACGTTTGAGATTTTTCGTTGCCGAAAAACCGAAATGTTAGGGTTTAAGAAAAAGAAAGACATAGAAAAAGAGAGGAGAAGGACAGAAAATAGAGAGGAAGAAATAACAGAAAGAAAATAGAAAAATATCACGGAACAGAAAATAACAGAACAATATCAGAATCTCACAATTCGCAGCGGAAAAACATATAATAGATAAATGAATAATCTTTAAACAAAGAACTATATCAGTTATTACATTACATTGCATTTCATTACATCATATCATCAGAGTGTACAACAACAACAACAACAACAACAAGCAGTGCAGCGGAAAAAGAAATACTATATAGTAGTAACACGCCATGCCATCCAGCTTGCCTCCAGCAACTCCTCAATATCCAGAATATCCTGATAAACCTTACTCTTGACTTCCCGTGTGGAAATTGGTGGGCACCCAGAGTTTAGGAAGGAAAACAATAAACTCCGAGTCAGTGATGTGACTGGTGTGAGAACTCAAAACAGTTTATTTATCTTTAAAATCAAAATAGAGGAATATTTTTAAAGTCAATTCGCAATGCTTTTAAAATTGAGACTACCATAAGGCCTCCCGCACACACACACATGCAAACGCAGAATCGGAGGAGATTTCTCCTTATGATAGTCAAAGATGCTTGATACGCATTAAAAGAACATTTGATATTATTATTAGTGTGTAGTGTAGGAAAAATTCATTTCGAAAGTAGAATATAAATCTTAGCCAGCATAGACATTCCGAACTATGCCTACTATAGCTAACTATGTTCAATAGCAGGTTACCGCCACATTCCATAGCAGGTTATACAACTAAAACCGTACAAGTCTCGTATTGTTTCTTTGGATTTCCTACGAATGATCAGGCCAAGGAACTTCCCATTGCCACATGAGAATGCCTCTGGATGGACATCCCCGAGAACCAAACCGGATCTCTACCAACACAAGGCCGGGTTACCCCTAACTGAGTAACAACTGACCGAATATGCCATCCCTCGGTCCTTTGGGACCTTTCAACCGAGCGCTCGCAATCAATTCACACAATCATAAAGTGTTTTCAATATGAGTAAGCATCTGGGCTCCATACCATGATACCACCCTTTTCCAGAAGGAAATGCACATATCCTAAAGGGCGCTACCCCTCATAACCTTGCCGCATCTTTCCTGTTTTGACCATTCACGGGGTGTGAGGCTCGAAGAAGTCACGTCCACAAAAACATACTTTATACAAAAGCCATGCTTTGGGTCAACAAATGATCATAGAAATGATCACCAGGATAGACGATCAAATAAATGATCCTATCACAAATAATCAACACAATGATCATTTACAGCAACACTCAGCATGTCACATTACCAAATTGGGAATATATCGCTGATAACCTTCAACTACATAACCTCTGAGCTCGTACGTCTCAGAGAAGGGTGTTAAGCTAAAAGAATAAATTCTCCGCCACCAACAGAAATATATTTGAAAGAAATCGGCTTTATATCTAAATTTGTAATGTCAGACATACAATCCATACAAGTCTGTTCCGGGCTCGAACAAAACCGAAGGCACTTACAAAGAAGTCCTTGCAATCCGGATATTCACAATCCTGATCGGATTCACCATCACATATGGAGAACTCTATACCGGAGCAACTCGGTGCAGAGTCAATCGACAGGTCATCCTATCGCTCTCGCAAATACCGGGTCTTCAACACCGATCTTCAATGCAATTCATAACGACGTATCACATATTCGGAATGGGTTATACGACCCCATGGTCCTTTCCCGGTTAACCCGAATAGTGAGCGCTTATTCAAAAATAAGTGTGGCATTCAAATTCAAACAAATCACATCAATTACCCATTCAAAGGGAAATATTGATAGTCGGTTATTGAACTATCAATGGATATGCACAACATCACCAGATTCCAAATAATTTATTTTCCAAAATATCTTTACTAGATATATAATTTTCACACTTCAAAAATAAATCAATATTTATTTTTAAACAAATTCCACTTTCTTTATAAATTCCATAGTGAATTTATAATTCCCAAAATATCTATGAATATACGTTTTCAATTATTCATTTCAATTTATCTTCAAAAAGATAAATTCTCATAATATTCACTTTATATTGGAAAACATTTCCATACTTATTTATTCATAAGTAATTCACAAATTTTATTTATTTTCAACACTTGGAAAATATTCAATATACTTCAATCGAAATTAAGTATATATTTCATTCTTTAAGGAAATCATTCTCTTAAACATATTTATTTGGGCCAAAACGAATGTTGAGTAAAACATCGTTACGACAACCCAAAATCATTAGTATAGGGATTCGAAATTAAAATAGATATATAAATCCCAATACTATACAAAACATTTCCTTTCGGAAATCATTTACTATAACAACAGTGTTTGTAACGACCCGCCTTTTTGGACAGTTTAAACCGACGATCAAATACACATGTCGATTCCAAACCATTAAAAGGGCAGATAGTTATTGGGTAAATAAGAAAAGAAAAGGAAGGGAAATAAAGGAAATGAACAACACAGAATCTCACAGCGGAAGGCTAAAGTATAATAATAAAATAACAGTTCATGAAGCTGTTAATTAAATGAATACATTTGAAATGAATACATTTGATTATTATTATACAACATTTATCAGAGTTACATACACAACAAATATCATACAACAATGCAGCGGAATGGAATGAATATAATAATAGTAGATAATATACCAAATCTTCGTCTCCGTCCTCCAAGGAAATGATCTTCAACCTAAACTGAAAACTCAGGACTGACCCGAGCGTAATGAAAAGACAAAACACTCGAGTCAGGACTAAAATATCCTTATGAAAGTTAAATCAATCGTAAATAAATATGAGTGTAACGGCGTCAGAGATGTTTACGGGGTTTGACATCTCATATCCAGTGTCAACGTGCGTGCAATAACTCAAGAGATGTTACGGGATTTTCCATCTCTCAAGGATCCGTGAAACTATCTACTATGTAGTAATATACGCTAAGTAGATAATGTCTATCAGTAATATAAAGTATCAAAATAGCATTAAGGCGTTACCATAATCCCCCTTAACACATTTTATATTCCCAAAAGCATATACAAGACCGTAGTTTCCCCAAAACCGGAAGTCACCAGAGGGCAATCCATATACTCAAGGTACAAATCAAAACGTAGTGGTCGCGAATAGGATAATCAGTATGACAAGGTACATGAGGCAATACCAACTAGGATACTAGTAGTTGCGTGATCCGGACTGATGTTGGGCATAGCCAGCAGCTACCCCAACACTGCGAAACAACACTCCCAAATCAAGGGGTGCACCCAAATCGCATCACAAATGTAATAGAAATGGTATCGAAGAAGTGTGTCCGCTAGAGGTGGCGAACCTCAATGGCCCGGCGTGGCTCCTGTTTTAGTCATGTCAGGGGTCATCCAATAATCGTTCTCTTTCTTCAGTCAACGCGTTCACCAAACCATCCACTTCATTCTGGATCATCACTCCGCGTATAATAGTTATTAAAGTGGTTTTCGGTATCGACAGAGAGTATGTCCATATCCGATCCCGGTCTCTTTAATAACTACGTATTATTACACCGTTGGCTCTTTTACATTTCAAATCGATTCATAATTGATATCAAAATATCATATTCGCTTCAAAAATCAAATCCATTCAAATATCATCGTATCTTTCAAAATATCAGATTTCATATTTAAATTCAAGATTTAAATATAAACATTTCACCTTATTGACCAGCTTAGGATTTTAGAAAAATAGTTTTAAGTAGTTTAAAAGTAGTTTTAAATAATTAAAATAGTTAAAAACACTTAAAATCTTTAAAATGGATTTAAAATAGATAAATTCGTTTAAAATAATTTAAATTGGGTTAAGTAGATTTAAAATAGATTAAAATAGTTTAAGTATTCAAAATGGTTTATATAACAGAGTAATTTGGAAAACAAATTAAAACAGCTTCAAAATCAATCCATTTCAATTATAACTTCCCAATTCAAATCAATTTCAATTTCCATTCTACCGATTCAATTTCGATTTCAATTCAAAACAATGTCAACTTTTACTTCAAATCAATTCAATTCTACATTCACCTTTAATTAATTCAATTTCAATTTATATCGATTTGGAGCTTGATTTCTCAAAATATCAATTTATAACACTTAACAAAATTTCCAACAATATTCAAGTTTAAATCCAAATTCCAAATATGATTCAATTCCAAACTCGATTTCAAAATATCATTTTCATATCACTTTTACTTAGTAATATTCAAAGCTCGAAATAATGTTCAATCTTTAAAATAAATAGATTTTTGAAATTCAATCATATCCAATTTTTTTTTTTTTTAAAATCACAACTTAAATTATTTACCAATTTCTTTTAACCAAACTTTATTTCAACATTCCAACTCAATTTTTCGACAAATTCGATTTCTATAAATTGATTTCTATTTATAACTTTTAAATCAAAACATTTAAATAAATTTTAAATCGACGATTTCAAAAATTATTTATTTAGCCAATTCGGTGTCCGTATATAATTTTCTATCCTATGGCCAAGTAATTTTTTTTTCAATTAAATGTCAGGAATGAGTATACATTACTTAAATTAATCTCAGTATCATATGTATGCATAACAGGGTCTATATAAGCAAATAAATATCCAAACATTCAATTATCAACCAATAGCATCCATCAAAATACATCATCCAATAAACAATACAATTCATGGCAGTTTTATAGTTATCAATGTCAGGTAATTTAATCGCAATTCAATTTTAATTTAAATTTAACTGTCAATTTAATTTTTCAACGGTTAATGCAAATGACAAGCTATATGACAATTAAATTTTTACCAAACAACGACAAATAAAATCATAACACTTCATAATATCAAATTTAACTAGCATAAAAATATTTAGTACGGTGTGAGCGTTATAAAACACTCACCTTGATTTTTACGATTTTAAATAAAATCGAACGACGTTCAATTTAACTCAAAATTTTCTCTAGCTCCAAATGATTCCAATCTAGTTGCAATGCGTAGTGCTCGACAAAACGATTGCAACGCAATTCGTTTCGTTGAATTCCGACCTCGTATGCAAAAGTTAGAGCATTTTAAAGATAAGTGAATCTTAAATATAAACAATTTACAAATCTTTTTTTTTTTTTTTTTTTTTTTTTACCAAACAGATCTGGACCGCTGATTTCCACTTGCACACGTCAGGCCGCACGTCTTTGCTTCTCCATCTTCCTCCTTTACGTGAAAATCACGTTCCTAGAACCCATAGCCGCCACATTAGGGTTAAAATTTACGACCACCACGCTCGACGAGAACACGATCAGGTTACACCACTTCGAAGCCACCGCCTAACTCCACCTTCACCATCAATAGCCTGAAGCTCGGCCATCCCCTCTGCCTCGACTTGCGTGAAAAACGCAGCCCCTTCCTACATGATTTCCCGTTGATCCGTGGCTCCGTTTCCGATCATCTCCGTATGGATTTGAAGCTTTCATCGTGCTCTACAACTTTGCTTTTGGAATTTTTTGATTTCGTTGAACGGATTGAGAGATATTAACGAAAGAAGTTCGAGCAATTCTGACCTTCGAAAATAGGTGGCGGCCATGATTTAGAATTAGGGTTTCTGGATTATAATAATAATAAAACTGTCTCGGTTTGCGTGCGTATTTATATAGGTAGGTCCAAAATCATCCGAACTCCAATCGAGACGTGCCGCCAGGCGTTTATAAGGTTTTACCCCCATTCCGGACGCAATGAAATAGGTTTCGGAGGCTAATTCGATCGTATGTGAGAGTTACGGAAATAAACGATCAATTTTAAATTAAACCGATTAAACGATTTTCTATGCGTTTTGGCTTGCCCCGGACAAACGGTAAATCCGTTTGACTTGAAATTTGAAAACTTACAATAATATCATATTACGGATCCAATGAAACTAGTTTCATCGAAATCCGAGACCGTTTGAAAAATGACTATTTTAACTCGCCAAATTAATATTAAAACAATTTCAACGCGTTTCGAGCTGCCACGGTCAAACGACAACTCCGATTGCTACGAAAATTGAAATCCGATAATAACTAACTATTACGGATCCAATGGAACTAGTTTTGTCCAATTCTGAGACTGTTCAAAAATTGGCTATTTTCCAGTCGATAATTAAATACTAAATATTCAATTTTCACAAATTTACTTTTAATTCGATTTTAAAAGTTCTACAACATCATTCTAACTTAAGTATGATAAAATAAAATTTTACAAATCCCTTTTATATCATATTAAACCCGTTATTCAATAAGTTCCAAATATTAAATTTTAACAATTTAATTGTTTAATATTTGACGGATTTCAATATTGGAATTTTAAATAAAATTTCATTATCAGTCGGTTTACTATATTACTTCGAATCAATTACCTTTGACTACATATTATTTCAATTGATTTGAGATTTCATTCAATTCATAAATAATTAACTAGATAAATTTGTTGCATTTCATTCTAGTTATTATTATTCCAAACGACTTACAAATTTTTTTTCTAACACCAAATCCCGAAATCTTATTAAGTTAGCTAATTTAATTATCGAAAATTTACGGGTCGTTACACTCTCCCCCACTCAAAACTTTTCGTCCTCGAAAAGGAAAAGAAGGGAAAAGAAACTAAGTATAGAATTCAACATTAGATATATTTTATTCAAAGTTACCAACTTATAAAACAATGAAATTCCATTTATAAAGTCATAACTACGCTTCCACTAAGTTACTCCAAACGGCTTTCTAAACTTAAAAGTTAATTATCAAAACATGTTATAAAAAAAATTTAAACTTGAAAAAATTTTCTAACACCCGGATTTACGGAAAAATTCGGCAGAGTCTCCTTTGCGCGGCTCGATCGGAAAAAATATAATAGCATATATATCACAAATATACATCTCATCTCAATGATGAGGCATCCCATATGTGGGGAAACAACATATAAATATCACCAATATCATATAAAACCGTAAGCGTACCTTTTATTTAGCATTTATTAGCAATTTACTTACATTATGCGTTTAGCGTAGAAGCGAGCTCCACAACGAAGCGCAACCCCTTTGCCACCTACTAAAATGCTCAACAACTAAGTTAGAACCATGCATATAAAGATAGATAGATATACTTAGCCTACACAACATATACATAACATATTTAGCTTCAAAACTGAGATTTCAATTTCAGGACAGCAAACAAATCTTAGTTTTAGGTCATCTAAACGATAAAATTTGACAACATAATCTAAACAAAATTTGTTTTATTCATTTCAGGCTTTCCGGAATGTCCAAAATCATCGAATTCGGACCATCCGTTCAAAAGTTATGGCCGTTTTACTTAGAGGATACGCCTCAGCCTGGGCAATGAATTGCGCAGGTCAGCGACGTTCACCCACGTTTTCGACCTTCTAAACAATATCAAAACACAAAACACTTAAAACAAAAGTTTTAGCTTAAGTTCTTATATTTTCAGAAAGTATAAGATCACCAAAATCCGATAAACCAGTCAAAAGATATGGCAAAAATACTAAGGGTGTATACTACAGATTTTACTTATTTTTACACAGGACAGCGAGTAACATTCAAGTTTTTACCAAGCAGACGAAGGAATTTTCTCAAGTTATCTAAACAAAAGTTGTGCTATAGTTTCTAAGCTTTCCGAAAAGTCCAAAATCGTCGAATTCCGTTCAGCCATTTAAAAGTTATGATTGTTTTCGTTTCAGCATATATTGGACAATGTTGGATTTTTTTTTTTTTTTTTCCAAAAATTTGCTTTTATTATTTCAAAGTACAAAACATCAAAACTTCAAAATTTTTAAAGAACAATCATAAACACAAAGTCATTTATTTCCTTATTCATCCATGCAATAGGTCTACGTTTAACCTTTTTTCTGATTTATTCAAGTTTGTTTCATTCACATTTTTAATTCAAGTCAATTTGCTTCAATTTAAATTGAATTCAATTATATTTAATTTCACTTTGCTTCAAATTTGAATTTAATTATTTTACAATTTTACTCCGTTTATTCAATTCCATTAACACTAATGAATTCTACTTAATCAATTATCATCCATCTAACAGCCAATGCATATCAAACATTAACATCCATCCAAAATCTACACTAAATCAATTATACATTTTCAAGTCAACTTTAATTTCATACACTTCCAAGTTTATTGACATTTAGCTATATTCAAATTTAATTAGTTTCCATTTACCAATTCTATATTTCATTAAGTTTTAAATTTTATTCATTCACTTATATATATCATTCATTTTACCGCTTAAATTTCTTTTATATTTACAACTATCAATTAGATCTTCACATTTTATTTTTCACTCTCTCACTGGTATATTATTTCTCTACTTATCCTTATTAGCATTTTAAACCTTTTAAGTATTTGGTAAGTTATAGCTATGCAAATAAAATGTAGTTAAACAACATACAACTTCTTTCCATTTAAAGTTGAATTTTCAATTTATTAATTCTTAAGTCATTACTTAAATTTCACTATAATTTAATTTCACATTTACATTCACATATAGTATTTCTATTTTATATTAACATAATTGTGAATCACCTTTAAAGGTTAATTTAAATTCCAATTATTTACTAACAATTTTATTTATATTTGCAAACCATTGATTAAATGCATATTCCATTATTCAAACCTATACTTGTATATTATCCAATTAACAATTCATATAACATTTTTGAACTTCTTAAATATTTTGGTAAGTTATATCTATGCTATAGAATGAATTTTAATACTACGCGAGTTTTACAGTTTCACTTTTATTTTAAGTTCATAATTTCCTAATTCTAAGGATTTCTACCTCACTTGATATTTTCACTTAGCTCTTAGGTTCATTTCTCATTTCACAATTCAGAAGTTCCTTAATGGTTCAAGTCTAAATTCATTTCAATCCTTTAAAAAAAAAATCATTAATTATTAAAGGACTTAAGAATTCCAATCCCGGTTTCATTTCAAATCAAGTTTTGAAATAATATATACTTATATAATTTATATAACAAATCATACTATAGAGAGTACAAAATAAAATAAAATTTGAATCAAAACAAAGTTTAGACAAGCTATTAAGTGGTCTCCCCCACTCGGACTCTCGAAAATAAACGCCTATGATGCGTGCACTCATCACCGAAATCATTTTCCAGCGTCAAGAGAAGGGAATATAACACTTATCATAAAAAAAAAATCCTTCGAAAACAATTTCAACTCAATTATACTATCATATAATACTCATATTATGTTTTTCAAATTCTTGTAAGTCAATTTCAAACACCGAAATTTAAATTCCCAAATCCAAGTTAAAATTCATTTATATTCATTATCAATTGTGTCTACAAGATTTCATTTTCCTAAATCCATTGTTATTTAATCAATTGTTGTAAATATTGACTGATCAAACAATAACGATAATAATCTAATATTATCATCTCCTAACAATCAATTCAATCAAAATGAATAAATATTCAAATAATTCTTTATATAAAATATATTACAAAACGATATTGTGTTGGTTTGTCCTATTCGAGTGTTTAGAAATTCCTATCGACGCCTTGGCGTCCCAAGTATCAACCAGAATTCATAAATACTCAACGGCACAAATTAACACAATATAAAACCATTTTATATCAAATAACAAGTACGCTCTCTCATATACACTCAACTCATTCATATAGTTTACCTCTATTTCAATGAGTTATTCCCCACTAGAGCCAGGGTTTATCGCTAAACCAAAGTTCTGATACCAACTGTAACGACCCGCCTTTTTGGACAGTTTAAACCGACGATCAAATACACATGTCGATTCCAAACCATTAAAAGGGCAGATAGTTATTGGGTAAATAAGAAAAGAAAAGGAAGGGAAATAAAGGAAATGAACAACACAGAATCTCACAGCGGAAGGCTAAAGTATAATAATAAAATAACAGTTCATGAAGCTGTTAATTAAATGAATACATTTGAAATGAATACATTTGATTATTATTATACAACATTTATCAGAGTTACATACACAACAAATATCATACAACAATGCAGCGGAATGGAATGAATATAATAATAGTAGATAATATACCAAATCTTCGTCTTCGTCCTCCAAGGAAATGATCTTCAACCTAAACTGAAAACTCAGGACTGACCCGAGCGTAATGAAAAGACAAAACACTCGAGTCAGGACTAAAATATCCTTATGAAAGTTAAATCAATCGTAAATAAATATGAGTGTAACGGCGTCAGAGATGTTTACGGGGTTTGACATCTCATATCCAGTGTCAACGTGCGTGCAATAACTCAAGAGATGTTACGGGATTTTCCATCTCTCAAGGATCCGTGAAACTATCTACTATGTAGTAATATACGCTAAGTAGATAATGTCTATCAGTAATATAAAGTATCAAAATAGCGTTAAGGCGTTACCATAATCCCCCTTAACACATTTTATATTCCCAAAAGCATATACAAGACCGTAGTTTCCCCAAAACCGGAAGTCACCAGAGGGCAATCCATATACTCAAGGTACAAATCAAAACGTAGTGGTCGCGAATAGGATAATCAGTATGACAAGGTACATGAGGCAATACCAACTAGGATACTAGTAGTTGCGTGATCCGGACTGATGTTGGGCATAGCCAGCAGCTACCCCAACACTGCGAAACAACACTCCCAAATCAAGGGGTGCACCCAAATCGCATCACAAATGTAATAGAAATGGTATCGAAGAAGTGTGTCCGCTAGAGGTGGCGAACCTCAATGGCCCGGCGCGGCTCCTGTTTTAGTCATGTCAGGGGTCATCCAATAATCGTTCTCTTTCTTCAGTCAACGCGTTCACCAAACCATCCACTTCATTCTGGATCATCACTCCGCGTATAATAGTTATTAAAGTGGTTTTCGGTATCGACAGAGAGTATGTCCATATCCGATCCCGGTCTCTTTAATAACTACGTATTATTACACCGTTGGCTCTTTTACATTTCAAATCGATTCATAATTGATATCAAAATATCATATTCGCTTCAAAAATCAAATCCATTCAAATATCATCGTATCTTTCAAAATATCAGATTTCATATTTAAATTCAAGATTTAAATATAAACATTTCACCTTATTGACCAGCTTAGGATTTTAGAAAAATAATTTTAAGTAGTTTAAAAGTAGTTTTAAATAATTAAAATAGTTAAAAACACTTAAAATCTTTAAAATGGATTTAAAATAGATAAATTCGTTTAAAATAATTTAAATTGGGTTAAGTAGATTTAAAATAGATTAAAATAGTTTAAGTATTCAAAATGGTTTATATAACAGAGTAATTTGGAAAACAAATTAAAACAGCTTCAAAATCAATCCATTTCAATTATAACTTCCCAATTCAAATCAATTTCAATTTCCATTCTACCGATTCAATTTCGATTTCAATTCAAAACAATGTCAACTTTTACTTCAAATCAATTCAATTCTACATTCACCTTTAATTAATTCAATTTCAATTTATATCGATTTGGAGCTTGATTTCTCAAAATATCAATTTATAACACTTAACAAAATTTCCAACAAT
Source organism: Allium cepa (assembly GCA_030765085.1). Lineage (NCBI taxonomy): Eukaryota > Viridiplantae > Streptophyta > Magnoliopsida > Asparagales > Amaryllidaceae > Allium > Allium cepa. The sequence continues at coordinate 661,941,665 of CM060934.1, read as the reverse complement.
ATTCAAGTTTAAATCCAAATTCCAAATATGATTCAATTCCAAACTCGATTTCAAAATATCATTTTCATATCACTTTTACTTAGTAATATTCAAAGCTCGAAATAATGTTCAATCTTTAAAATAAATAGATTTTTGAAATTCAATCATATCCAATTTTTTTTTTTTTAAATCACAACTTAAATTATTTACCAATTTCTTTTAACCAAAATTTATTTCAACATTCCAACTCAATTTTTCGACAAATTCGATTTCTATAAATTGATTTCTATTTATAACTTTTAAATCAAAACATTTAAATAAATTTTAAATCGACGATTTCAAAAATTATTTATTTAGCCAATTCGGTGTCCGTATATAATTTTCTATCCTATGGCCAAGTAATTTTTTTTCAATTAAATGTCAGGAATGAGTATACATTACTTAAATTAATCTCAGTATCATATGTATGCATAACAGGGTCTATATAAGCAAATAAACATCCAAACATTCAATTATCAACCAATAGCATCCATCAAAATACATCATCCAATAAACAATACAATTCATGGCAGTTTCATAGTTATCAATGTCAGGTAATTTAATCGCAATTCAATTTTAATTTAAATTTAACTGTCAATTTAATTTTTCAACGGTTAATGCAAATGACAAGCTATATGACAATTAAATTTTTACCAAACAACGACAAATAAAATCATAACACTTCATAATATCAAATTTAACTAGCATAAAAATATTTAGTACGGTGTGAGCGTTATAAAACACTCACCTTGATTTTTACGATTTTAAATAAAATCGAACGACGTTCAATTTAACTCAAAATTTTCTCTAGCTCCAAATGATTCCAATCTAGTTGCAATGCGTAGTGCTCGACAAAACGATTGCAACGCAATTCGTTTCGTTGAATTCCGACCTCGTATGCAAAAGTTAGAGCATTTTAAAGATAAGTGAATCTTAAATATAAACAATTTACAAATCTTTTTTTTTTTTTTTTTTTTTACCAAACAGATCTGGACCGCTGATTTCCACTTGCACACGTCAGGCCGCACGTCTTTGCTTCTCCATCTTCCTCCTTTACGTGAAAATCACGTTCCTAGAACCCATAGCCGCCACATTAGGGTTAAAATTTACGACCACCACGCTCGACGAGAACATGATCAGGTTACACCACTTCGAAGCCACCGCCTAACTCCACCTTCACCATCAATAGCCTGAAGCTCGGCCATCCCCTCTGCCTCGAATTGCGTGAAAAACGCAGCCCCTTCCTACACGATTTCCCGTTGATCCGTGGCTCCGTTTCCGATCATCTCCGTATGGATTTGAAGCTTTCATCGTGCTCTACAACTTTGCTTTTGGAATTTTTTGATTTCGTTGAACGGATTGAGAGATATTAACGAAAGAAGTTCGAGCAATTCTGACCTTCGAAAATAGGTGGCGGCCATGATTTAGAATTAGGGTTTCTGGATTATAATAATAATAAAACTGTCTCGGTTTGCGTGCGTATTTATATAGGTAGGTCCAAAATCATCCGAACTCCAATCGAGACGTGCCGCCAGGCGTTTATAAGGTTTTACCCCCATTCCGGACGCAATGAAATAGATTTCGGAGGCTAATTCGATCGTATGTGAGAGTTACGGAAATAAACGATCAATTTTAAATTAAACCGATTAAACGATTTTCTATGCGTTTTGGCTTGCCCCGGACAAACGGTAAATCCTTTTGACTTGAAATTTGAAAACTTACAATAATATCATATTACGGATCCAATGAAACTAGTTTCATCGAAATCCGAGACCGTTTGAAAAATGACTATTTTAACTCGCCAAATTAATATTAAAACAATTTCAACGCGTTTCGAGCTGCCACGGTCAAACGACAACTCCGATTGCTACGAAAATTGAAATCCGATAATAACTAACTATTACGGATCCAATGGAACTAGTTTTGTCCAATTCTGAGACTGTTCAAAAATTGGCTATTTTCCAGTCGATAATTAAATACTAAATATTCAATTTTCACAAATTTACTTTTAATTCGATTTTAAAAGTTCTACAACATCATTCTAACTTAAGTATGATAAAATAAAATTTTACAAATCCCTTTTATATCATATTAAACCCGTTATTCAATAAGTTCCAAATATTAAATTTTAACAATTTAATTGTTTAATATTTGACGGATTTCAATATTGGAATTTTAAATAAAATTTCATTATCAGTCGGTTTACTATATTACTTCGAATCAATTACCTTTGACTATATATTATTTCAATTGATTTGAGATTTCATTCAATTCATAAATAATTAACTAGATAAATTTGTTGCATTTCATTCTAGTTATTATTATTCCAAACGACTTACAAATTTTTTTTCTAACACCAAATCCCGAAATCTTATTAAGTTAGCTAATTTAATTATCGAAAATTTACGGGTCGTTACAGTGTTATAGTCTACCATTTCCTTCTATTTCTCGAAAACGTCTATTTCAACAATGAATGTTGAAATCTATGGTTTCGAATCTTAACATATTTTAAAACATCGTTAGATCGTTTTAATTCTATTTAAAACATCAAATCTAAATATTTTCTTTAACATATTATTCACTATTCAAAAACGTGAATATACTTGTTAACAAATTTCATCATTTCTATACATTTCATTTTAAAGGATTATTCACTGTCTAAAACGTGAATATAACTCCATAAATAGGTTTCAACAATTTTGCTTATCAAAATAAGTCGTTTGCGAATTTATAAAACAACGTCTATAGATTCCTTTATTAACCTATTCAATTTATAACTCAATTATAAAACAAAATTCATATTATAAGTTAAACACCTATAATTTATTTGTTTGCACAATCGTTCCTTTAAACTTCATAATTATAAATCTTATAACTTATAAGATTTGTTTATTTATCAAAACTCCATTCTTTCAATAACTTTATAAATTTTATAAACCTACTGTTTATAAAATTTCATTTATAACTTCACTGTTTATAATCCTGTAAATTTCATTCATTTACTAAATTCATCTTCACTTCATTCAAACACTTATAAAAAAAACTCGTTTTATAATGTCAATATTTCAATTTATAAATATTCATTTATAAATCTCTTAATATAAATCAATTTATATTTTTCTTTAAAACGTCTTTAAATTCCTTTATAATTTCACCATTTTTATTCATAAAATAAATAAATTTTATAAACCCTATATTTTCAACTTTTATAATAAATTCAAAAATCCTGATTTAATCATTTTATAAAATCATTAGCATCATATTCTCAAAAATCAGTTTTTAACTATATTTTCTCAAAATCATAATTTTATATAACTTTTAAAAGTATAACGTTTATTTATTTATAATGGATCAATTCCAAAAATATTTTATATATTCGAAAATCACTTAAAAAATCATTTTAAAATTTCAAAATTGGTCCAATGATGCTACACACCAAATAGTCAATCACGACAACAACGATATCATATATCGATATGATAATCCATCAAATATCAAAATATCTGAAATCAAATAAAAACTGTTGAGGAATCCAGTTGGATCCCTCCAACCTGTTTCCTGCATCCACAAACATTAGCACAATACCAATTTCGCTCCAGTACAAAATTATCGCGGTATCTGGGATTTAAAATATTATCCGCTTAATAGACGGCGCAATAGGGTCTCATCTGCTAAACAAATGCGGGAAATCAATAACTGCAATATATACATATGCCAATATATATATATATATCGATATTATATATAATACCAATTTCACTGTTTATGAAATATTCGCGGTATATGTTTTTAATAAATAACATCCGCTTTCTAACGTCGCATAATGTCTATTTTAACAATCAATAGATAACAATCATCATTCAAACATGCATTCAACAATTTTAAATCTAACTATTAAAAATAAAATTGAAACCGATTCGATTGAGTGAGAAGTTCTCACCTTGATTTCAATTTCGTTTTAGCGATTTATTTCGAATAAAATTAAACGGACGTTTAATTTTACCCGAAATTCTCACTAACTCCAATCGTCTCCAATCCAGCTCCATCGCGTAGTGCTCGTCCATACGATTCCAACGCAACTGGTTTCGCGCGTTTTCGACCTCGTATGAAAAAGATATTGATTTTACAAGTTTTACACGATTTTATAATATAAACTTTACAATTTTTCTTTTATTTCAAACCTAAACCCTACAGGCCGTTGGATCCTCCCTGCTTGCATCTCCACCGTGCTTTGCTTCTTCATCTTTCTCACGCGTGCCTCCAGTATGATGCCGAACCCATCATCAACAATTAGGGTTAGAAATTCGAGCCTCATCGACGAACTTGAACGCGATCAGGGAACACCATCTCGAAGCTCCTAGCCTCCTCTACTCTCGGCCCCAACCTTGCTCAACTCGGTCCCCCCCTGCATAGAAATGCGTGCACGAACGCAAGGGGAACGCGGCTAAAAATCTCACAAAATACAACTCCAATCTCGATCTCCACCGTTGAATATAAGGATCTCGCTGCCCTCTATAACTTTGTAGTTGAACACGAAGCTCGAAAGTGAATGGATCGAGAGATAATCAAGGAAGAAAGCATGAAGTTTCTGGCCGTTCGTTTGAGGGGTGGCGGCTGTGTTAGGGTTAGGTTTAGATATTTTTTTTTATATTTTATTTTATGAAGGGTAGGGGCTATTTATAAGGAAATGAACGAACACTATTCATTCCGGAAATTCCGAACTCCGATTTACGCGCCGTAACCAGCGTTTCTAGGGTTTATCCCGCGTTCTGGACACAATGGAACAGGTTTCGAAAGCTAATTCGGACATCTGTGCGAGTTATGGCAATAAACGATCGATTTAAATTAAACCGATTTAAACGATTTCCTAGGCGTTTTAATTTGTACCGGACAAACGGTAAATCCAATTGACGCGAAATTTGAAACCTTACAATAATATCACATTATGGATCTGATGAACTGGTTTCGTCAAAATCCGTGACTTTTTGAAAAATGGCTATTTTAACTCGCCAAATTAATATAAAAACAATTCGATGCGTTTCGAGCTGCCACGATCAAACGGTAACTCCGATTGACACGAAAATTGAAATCCGATAATAACTAACTATTACGGATCCAATGGAACTGGTCTCGTCCAATTCTGAGACTGTTCAAAAATTGACTATTTTCACTAGTCGATTTAAATATTAAAATATTCAATTTTCACAAATTAACTTTTAATTCGATTTTAAAAGTTCTAAAATATCGTTCTAACTCCAATATGATAAAATAAAATTTTAAAAATCATTTTCAATCATATTTAACTCTATTTTAAATTATTTCCATAATTTAACATATTAAATTATCGATTTAATTATTCAATTAAATCCAATAATTCAAAATAAAATTTATTCGACTTATAAATTTCACTTATTAATATGTAAAATCAATTAAATATTCAAATTTTAATTATCAAAAATTCTGGGTCGTTACAATCTTCCCCCCTTAAAAGAATTTCGTCCTCGAAATTAACAAGTAAGAAAAGTTATAGAATCTATTAATTTTCCAAAATCCATAGTTAAACTTCTCATAATACTTTACTAATTTTTCAAATCATACTTAGTTATCTTTTCAAAAACAACTACTATTGTTTAACTTTCAATTCCAAAATCAAAGTTAAAATTTTCAAAAATTTTCCAATTTTCTCAAATTTTTTTCTAACGCCTTAAATTTCCGGAAAAAATTCGCCATAGTCTCCTTTGCGCGGCTCGATCCAAAAAAAAAAATGACAGTATATATATCACAAATATACATCTCACCAAGTAATGAGGCATCCTGAAGGGAAAAAGTATAAAAGTACGTTATGTAATCCGAGATATGTACCTTATATTTTATTAGCAAGCATATACGGCTAATATAGCGCGAAAGCGAGCTCCAAATGCGAAGCAAACGCGATCCGCACCTACTAAACACTCAACAAACAACATGAGAACATGCATATATGAAAATAATCTCAATATACAACATATATCTCCATAACAACTATATATGCCAACATAGCAAATGTATGAAAAGCAATATATTCAACCATCAACCAATTATCATTCATAACCAATAAATGTTCATTCATATTCTCGTTGATATTCAATGAAATGAGTTTTCAATTTAAATCACATTTGATTCATTAACAGTGGATGTTTACTAACATTCATTTTTCAATTAGTTTATATTCACTAATTCATATTCAAGTTGGTTCACTTCCAAATCAAATTCAATTCTATTTAAGATTCACTTAACTTCCAATTGAATTTCAATTACTTTAGCTTTCAATTTCATTAACTTAATTTCATTAACACTTAATGAATTATATACAATCAATCAACTAACAATCATATAACAACCAAATTCCTTTGCTTATCAATTGGTTTAATTAAATTGATTTTTTATTCAATCTTTCAACTTTCAATAACATTAGATTTTAATGAATTAACACTTACATTCATTATTTCATATCAACTTAATTTAATTGATTAACATTTTATCCATTAATTCAATTCAATTACAAAAGTTGAATTTCATTTACATAATCTAAGTTCACATCTATTACTTAACTTTATTATTTATTTTGATATCAATATCAACTTCCTTCAACATCTCTTAAGTTATACTTCCATTTTACAAACATCACTTTTTTTTACTTAACTTAAATTCCAACTTATAAATCAATTCAGCTTCCAATTTTAAGTAAATTTCCATTTAACTTTAGATTCATTTTTATTTACAACTCATATTCATAAATATTTTCATATAGTTTCACTTCTCATATATATAAGTTTATTTCACAATTGTAATTCACTTTAATTATAATTCAATTCTTATAATTCTTTTGCTTATACAATTATTTTTTTATTTAGATTATTCAAACAACTAAACAATCCACTTATATACACTTTAATAATTCTGAAAAATTATTTCTTTATATATAAAATATACTCTAGGTAAAATTATTTTATTTACCCAATTTTAAAACAATATTATGTCGAATTGTCCTATTCAAGTGTTTAGAAACCCCTTCGGCATAGTTTGACAGACCGTGCTGACGAAGGTTCATATGCCACTCAATAAACCAATCATCATAATATAAAACAATTTATATTCACTAACAAATACGCTCTCATAGCTATTATTACACTCAAACTCATTCTAGAGTACTACTGACTCTATCTCTAATGAGTAATACCCAACAGAACCATGGTTGTCGCTTAACCATATGCTCTGATACCAAATGTAACGTTTGCGATTTTTCATTGTCGAAAAACCGAAATGTTAGGGTTTAAGAAAAAGAAAGACAGAGAAAAAGAGAGGAGAAGGACAGAAAATAGAGAGGAAGAAATAATAGAAAGAAAATAGAAAAATATCACGGAACAGAAAATAACAGAACAATATCAGAATCTCACAATTCGCAGCGGAACAACATATAATAGATAAATGAATAATCTTTAAACAAAGAACTATATCAGTTATTACATTACATTGCATTTCATTGCATCATATCATCAGAGTGTACAACAACAACAACAACAACAAGCAGTGCAGCGGAAAAAGAAATACTATATAGTAGTAATACGCCATGCCATCCAGCTTGCCTCCAGCAACTCCTTAGTATCCAGAATATCCTGATAAACCTTACTCTTGACTGCCCGTGTGGAAATTGATGGGCACCCAGAGTTTAGGAAGGAAAACAATAAACTCCGAGTCAGTCATGTGACTGGTGTGAGAACCCAAAACAGTTTATTTATCTTTAAAATCAAAATAGAGGAATATTTTTAAAGTCAATTCGCAATGCTTTTAAAAATGAGACTACCATAAGGCCTCCCGCACACACACACATGCAAACGCAGAATCGGAGGAGATTTCTCCTTATGATAGTCAAAGATACTTGATACGCATTAAAAGAACATTTGATATTATTATTAGTGTATAGTGTAGGAAAAATTCATTTCGAAAGTAGAATATAAATCTTAGCCAGCATAGACATTCCGAACTATGCCTACTATAGCTAACTATGTTCAATAGCAGGTTACCGCCACATTCCATAGCAGGTTATACAACTAAAACCGTACAAGTCTCATATTGTTTCTTTGGATTTCCTACGAATGATCAGGCCAAGGAACTTCCCATTGCCACATGAGAATGCCTCTGGATGGACATCCCCGAGAACCAAACCGGATCTCTACCAACACAAGGCCGGGTTACCCCTAACTGAGTAACAACTGACCGAATATGCCATCCCCCGGTCCTTTGGGACCTTTCAACCGAGCGCTCGCAATCAATTCACACAATCATAAAGTGTTTTCAACATGAGTAAGCATCTGGGCTCCATACCATGATACCACCCTTTTCCAGAAGGAAATGCACATATCCTAAAGGGCGCTACCCCTCATAACCTTGCCGCATCTTTCCTGTTTTGACCATTCACGGGGTGTGAGGCTCGACGAAGTCACGTCCACAAAAACATACTTTATACAAAAGCCATGCTTTGGGTCAACAAATGATCATAGAAATGATCACCAGGATAGACGATCAAATAAATGATCCTATCACAAATAATCAACACAATGATCATTTACAGCAACACTCAGCATGTCACATTACCAAATTGGGAATATATCGCTGATAACCTTCAACTACATAACCTCTGAGCTCGTACGTCTCAGAGAAGGGTGTTAAGCTAAAAGAATAAATTCTCCGCCACCAACAGAAATATATTTGAAAGAAATCGGCTTTATATCTAAATTTGTAATGTCAGACATACAATCCATACAAGTCTGTTCCGGGCTCGAACAAAACCGAAGGCACTTACAAAGAAGTCCTTGCAATCCGGATATTCACAATCCTGATCGGATTCACCATCACATATGGAGAACTCTATACCGGAGCAACTCGGTGCAGAGTCAATCGACAGGTCATCCTATCGCTCTCGCAAATACCGGGTCTTCAACACCGATCTTCAATGCAATTCATAACGACGTATCACATATTCGGAATGGGTTATACGACCCCATGGTCCTTTCCCGGTTAACCCGAATAGTGAGCGCTTATTCAAAAATAAGTGTGGTATTCAAATTCAAACAAATCACATCAATTACCCATTCAAAGGGAAATATTGATAGTCGGTTATTGAACTATCAATGGATATGCACAACATCACCAGATTCCAAATAATTTATTTTCCAAAATATCTTTACTAGATATATAATTTTCACACTTCAAAAATAAATCAATATTTATTTTTAAACAAATTCCACTTTCTTTATAAATTCCATAGTGAATTTATAATTCCCAAAATATCTATGAATATACGTTTTCAATTATTCATTTCAATTTATCTTCAAAAAGATAAATTCTCATAATATTCACTTTATATTGGAAAACATTTCCATACTTATTTATTCATAAGTAATTCACAAATTTTATTTATTTTCAACACTTGGAAAATATTCAATATACTTCAATCGAAATTAAGTATATATTTCATTCTTTAAGGAAATCATTCTCTTAAACATATTTATTTGGGCCAAAACGAATGTTGCGTAAAACATCGTTACGACAACCCAAAATCACTAGTATAGGGATTCGAAATTAAAATAGATATATAAATCCCAATACTATACAAAACATTTCCTTTCGGAAATCATTTACTATAACAACAGTGTTATAGTCTACCATTTCCTTCTATTTCTCGAAAACGTCTATTTCAACAATGAATGTTGAAATCTATGGTTTCGAATCTTAACATATTTTAAAACATCGTTAGATCGTTTTAATTCTATTTAAAACATCAAATTTAAATATTTTCTTTAACATATTATTCACTATTCAAAAACGTGAATATACTTGTTAACAAATTTCATCATTTCTATACATTTCATTTTAAAGGATTATTCACTGTCTAAAACGTGAATATAACTCCATAAATAGGTTTCAACAATTTTGCTTATCAAAATAAGTCGTTTGCGAATTTATAAAACAACGTCTATAGATTCCTTTATTAACCTATTCAATTTATAACTCAATTATAAAACAAAATTCATATTATAAGTTAAACACCTATAATTTATTTGTTTGCACAATCGTTCCTTTAAACTTCATAATTATAAATCTTATAACTTATAAGATTTGTTTATTTATCAAAACTCCATTCTTTCAATGACTTTATAAATTTTATAAACCTACTGTTTATAAAATTTCATTTATAACTTCACTGTTTATAATCCTGTAAACTTGATTCATTTACTAAATTCATCTTCACTTCATTCAAACACTTATAAAAAAAACTCGTTTTATAATGTCAATATTTCAATTTATAAATATTCATTTATAAATCTCTTAATATAAATCAATTTATATTTTTCTTTAAAACGTCTTTAAATTCCTTTATAATTTCACCATTTTTATTCATAAAATAATTAAATTTTATAAACCCTATATTTTCAACTTTTATAATAAATTCAAAAATCCTGATTTAATCATTTTATAAAATCATTAGCATCATATTCTCAAAAATCAGTTTTTAACTATATTTTCTCAAAATCATAATTTTATATAACTTTTAAAAGTGTAACGTTTATTTATTTATAATGGATCAATTCCAAAAATATTTTATATTTTCGAAAATCACTTAAAAAATCATTTTAAAATTTCAAAATTGGTCCAATGATGCTACACACCAAATAGTCAATCACGACAACAACGATATCATATATCGATATGATAATCCATCAAATATCAAAATATCTGAAATCAAATAAAAACTGTTGAGGAATCCAGTTGGATCCCTCCAACCTGTTTCCTGCATCCACAAACATTAGCACAATACCAATTTCGCTCCAGTACAAAATTATCGCGGTATATGGGATTTAAAATATTATCCGCTTAATAGATGGCGTAATAGGGTCTCATCCGCTAAACAAATGCGGGAAATCAATAACTGCAATATATACATATGCCAATATATATATATTGATATTATATATAATACCAATTTCACTGTTTATGAAATATTCGCGGTATATGTTTTTAATAAATAACTTCGGCTTACTAACGGCGCATAATGTCTATTTTAACAATCAATAGATAACAATCATCATTCAAACATGCATTCAACAATTTTAAATCTAACTATTAAAAATAAAATCGAAACCGATTCGATTGAGTGAGAAGTTCTCACCTTGATTTCAATTTCGTTTTAGCGATTTATTTCGAATAAAATTAAACGGACGTTTAATTTTACCCGAAATTCTCACTAACTCCAATCGTCTCCAATCCAGCTCCATCGCGTAGTGCTCGTCCATACGATTCCAACGCAACTGGTTTCGCGCGTTTTCGACCTCGTATGAAAAAGATATTGATTTTACAAGTTTTACACGATTTTATAATATAAACTACAACCTTTTCTTTTATTTCAAACCTAAACCCTACAGGCCGTTGGATCCCCCCTGCTTGCATCTCCACCGTGCTTTGCTTCTTCATCTTTCTCACGCGTGCCTCCAGTATGATGCCGAACCCATCATCAACAATTAAGGTTAGAAATTCGAGCCTCATCGACGAACTTGAACGCGATCAGGGAACACCACCTCGAAGCTCCTAGCCTCCTCTACTCTCGGCCCCAACCTTGCTCAACTCGGTCCCCCCTGCATAGAAATGCGTGCACGAACGCAAGGGGAACGCGGCTAAAAATCTCACAAAATACAACTCCAATCTCGATCTCCACCGTTGAATATAAGGATCTCGCTGCCCTCTATAACTTTGTAGTTGAACACGAAGCTCGAAAGTGAATGGATCGAGAGATAATCGAGGAAGAAAGCATGAAGTTTCTGGCCGTTCGTTTGAGGGGTGGCGGCTGCGTTAGGGTTAGGTTTAGATATTTTTATTTTTTTATTTTTTTTATGAAGGGTAGGGGCTATTTATAAGGAAATGAACGAACACTATTCATTCCGGAAATTCCGAACTCCGATTTACGCGCCGTAACCAGCGTTTCTAGGGTTTATCCCGCATTCCGGACACAATGGAATAGGTTTCGAAAGCTAATTCGGATATCTGTGCGAGTTATGGCAATAAACGATCGATTTAAATTAAACCGATTTAAACGATTTCCTAGGCGTTTTAATTTGTACCGGACAAACGGTAAATCCAATTGACACGAAATTTGAAACCTTGCAATAATATCATATTACGGATCCGATGAAACTGGTTTCGTCGAAATCCGAGACTTTTTGAAAAATGGCTATTTTAACTCGCCAAATTAATATTAAAAACAATTCGATGCGTTTCGAGCTGCCACGATCAAACGGTAACTCCAATTGACACAAAAATTGAAATCCGATAATAACTAACTATTACGGATCCAATGGAACTGGTCTCGTCCAATTCTGAGACTGTTCAAAAATTGACTATTTTCACTAGTCGATTTAAGTATTAAAATATTCAATTTTCACAAATTAACTTTTAATTCGATTTTAAAAGTTCTAAAATATCTTTCTAACTCCAATATGATAAAATAAAATTTTATAAATAATTTTCAATCATATTTAACTCTATTTTAAATTATTTCCATAATTTAACATATTAAATTATCGATTTAATTATTCAATTAAATCCAATAATTCAAAATAAAATTTATTCGACTTATAAATTTCACTTATTAATATTTAAAATCAATTAAATATTCAAATTTTAATTATCAAAAATTCTGGGTCGTTACATATTTTGAGGTTAATAACTAAATTGGAAAATTATTTATTGTTTGATGAATGTTTGTGAATGTTAATTGATAGTTAAATAACCGACTATCAATATTGGACAATTGCGTTGATCCTTTCGAAGACACCGGGATCGAGATTTATTTCTCGAAAACCACTTCGATCCGGTTTGTACATTTCGTGGAAACGAGTTTGGATTCGAAGATGGAGCAGTGAAGTGCAAGGGCTAGTCGCTACTAATCCTGAGGATATTTCCCAAATGGATGTAGTAGGAATAGTGCCTTCGGTTCCATTCGAACCCGGGACAGACTTGTATGGATGAATGCTTTCGTAAACATCGTCAGGTGGACGATGGGCATTCTAAGGGATATGCACCCATCAAGTCTCATCAATCGGGAATGACTGAAAATCAGGGGTTATGCAGCAAGGCTAGGTGGGTAGCACCCAAGCAAGGTGAGGTCATCCCTGTCTAGATGTCCCTTTATATTTCGGCTTAGTGGGTGGTTGCTGATCCCAACCGCGGGGTGATCTCACTCAGGATTATCAAGTAAGGGGTAGTCCCGGTCTTGTGTTGCAGGGGAGCGGGCGTACTCCTCGGTACTGTGATCTAGGCCACGTACTGTGACAGGTGGTACCCCAGTGCCTAGTCATTAGTTGGAAATCCATTCTCCCTACGAGCCTTGTATGAGTTTTGTTTGCATTACCCATTCTGTGGCTAGTAGCTGGAATTTAATAGATGTAACAATTTCGGCTATTTTATAAGTATTCGTATATTGACCCTATTATAATATTAGAGGATTTCTATAAAAATTGTTTTAGCTATCGTAAGGTAAAAACCCAACAGTTTATTTGTGGCGTGGTCTTACGAGAGTTGCTTTTGTTTTCAAAGGATTTTTGAAACTTTAGTAATCAATTAAGTGTAATTTTCTCACGCTGGTATTGCAGACTGACTCGGGTGTTATTTAACTGTAATGCTCGGGTTAGACCAAGTATTATAGGATACAGGATGTGATGCCGTGGAGTTCTGGAGACGAGCTGGATGACGATACGTACTACCATACTTGTTTATATATATATATATATATATATATATATATATATTCCCCTGTGTTGTTTAGTAGTGTATCCAGTTGTATGTTATTGATTTTGAGTTGTGACTGATGTACTCTGATGATGTAATATATGAACAAATATATTTGTTTTGGTGTAAAGATATGTTAATATCTATTATATTTTATTCCGTTGCGATGGTTAGATTCTGATATTGTTTTTCTGTTTTCTTCTTCTACCTCTTCTTCTTTAACCCAAATGGTTCGTATTTCTGTACAACTTGAGTTGATTTAGGTAGAATAGCGTTGACTCAAGGGGTACGGATTTGCGGGTCGTTACACTTGGTATCAGAGCTTAGGTTGGTGATAACCTTGGCTCTGGGGGATGAATACTCATTTAATAGAGTTCATAGTACTCTAGAATGAGTTAGAGTGTATTAATATATATGAGCGCGTATTTGTTAGTGAATATATAATTGTTTTATATTGCGTGGATTTATCGGTTGAGTGTTTATGGATTTTGGTCGATATATGGGACGCCATGTCATCGATAGGGATTTCTAAACTCTTGAACAAGATAAACCGATACGGTATTGTTTTAAATAAGGTAAATGAAATAATTTTACCCAAAATTATTTGTGCATATAAAAAAGAAATGATTTTTCGTAAATTGTTATAATTATATATGGATATTTGGTTGTTAAAAAGTGATAATATTTAATTATTAACATCGTTGTATGATAATTGAATAAGGAATTGAAATAATAACTAAAGATTAAGGAAAAGTTAATAAGTTAATGGAATTTGTAGATGTGATTCATAATTGATTAAGGAATTGAAACTATGATAAAAAAACTAATAAACCAATTCATATACAAATGAAACGTGTAAATGTAAACTATAATGTAAATTATAGTGTGATTAATAATTAAAATAAAATAAGATTCCAAAGTAATGTTTGAATATAAATTTAAAGAGTTTGGAATTTGAAAATTTGGGAATTTAGGTTCCTTTGAATTTGGGAATGATTCCCAAAGGTTGGGAAAAATAATATATCTAAGAGAAATATTTTTGAATCGGATTTGAAATCTAGAGAAATTTGGAATTTAAAAATATGTGAAGGGTTTTTAAAGAGATAAAAGCATTGAACTCTTTCGGTCGCTGGAAAATAATTTCGGTGATGACTGCAGCATCATCGATGTTTATTTTCTAGTTTCTGAGAGAGAAATTGCTATCAAATTGTTTTGAATTGGAATTGTTTGCAAAACCGGGTTGGTTCTGAAATTCAAAGAGATAAATTTGATGTTATAAATGCAAGGAATTTTGGATATAGGTGATTTCAAAGGGAATTTTGAAATGTTAGAAGACTGTTTAAAACTTTGGAAACTTAACTAAGAATGTTGATGGCATATAAGGAGCTTGATAACTTGTAAATTTGGAATTTGTTGAAATAAAATTCAACTCGTAAGTAAGTAAAGTGAAAACTGAATACTGGAATTAAAAATTTGAATTGTGTTAATTCATGTGTAATGCAAACAAAAAGAAGTCAAGTTGGACTAAATAAAACAAAGTTTTGAGATTTAAAATTAGTAAGTAACTGATTAATTAATATGGTATGCAAATGAAATGAAATTGAATATTGGATGATGTTTGTTTAAAATTGTATAAAAATAAGTCCAGAATTAGTTCAAATGGACTAAAAATAATTAATGTTTGGAAATTTTAATCTGGGAATTAAAATTTGACTTAAGTTAATGAAAGTGAAGAAAATATATTTGAATTTAACTTGAGATAAGTTAAATAAAAATTGAAATTGAATTAAATTGGATATAAAGCTGAAAGGTAAAATGATTATAATTGTGAAATGAAAATTTATACCTTAAGCTAGTAAGTGTTATATATAATTTGAAATTGTGGTTATAAGATGAAATGACCCAAATGAGCAATATAAGCTTTTAAATAAATAAATAAGTTTTGAACTCATATATTGAGAAATAAAATTTAGTTAGATTTGGATTGAATTGAATCAAAAGTCAGTTGTGTCATGAATGATATTAAATGGAATTAAGTCCTTGCTTAATAAAACTTAAAAGAATGGTATGCGACTAAATTTAACTTAAGTTGAGTTGGAATAAAACTGAATTTAAATGAATTCAGTCAAATTTTAGATAATATTGACTGGAATAAAATTCTTACTTAAATAAATAAATGTAAACTAAGTAAATATTGAATTAGAATAAATAAACTTCGGAAGCTTATAAAAGAATTGAAAGGCATTGAAAATATATATATATAACCCCTAGTTAAAAGTAAAATGTGAATATAATTGATTGTAAATAGATGGGGAAGAGTGAATATTAATAAGTGAGTAGTTTATAAAATTTAAAAAGGGAATAAATAAGCCGGAATAAAAATATTGTATTCTGAGATAAAAAAAATCCAAACTTGGATATAAACTAAGATTGAACTCAAGGAAATTAAATAAAATGAGTTTCAAGATAAATAAAAAGAAAATCAAGTATGGAATTATAATTGGAAGTGTAGTTGAATGAAAATTTGAATTGGATTAAAATGGATATGGTGTGAAATATAAACAAATCCAATTCAAGCATAAATTGAATGGCCTTATTATTAATAAATTCAACAATGAATTGTTAATGTAAATTAAAATTTAAAATGGATAAAAGGATAAACTAATCGAATAAATGAGTGAAATGGTTGGATTTGATCAAAGGAAAATCAAATCAAAGATTGTGAATAGATAATTGAGTTTGGAAATGAAGCTTGAGTTAAATAGAAATTCAACTTAAAATTTTAAGTGAATTAAATATGAATTGAATTGTATGGAATTGGATTGAAATAAAAATGATTTAAGATGGAAATAAATCCAATTCGAGTATGAATAAATTAAAATGGGGTTAAACTTAAGTTATGAAAGGGTAGTGAATTGAAGTAAATTAACTTAAGTTTAAAGTTAATAGAAGCATGGGATGATGTCGTGTTTAATAAAATAGTTTGGAATCAAACTTTTTGGATATGAAAGAAATGCAATGAAAGTTTTTGAATAAATTAAAATGGAATGGTTTGAGAAATTGATTATAAGCAATTGTAATAAGTGTCGGAACCTTATATATGGTTATGGAAATTATATAACATGCATTATATGTGAAATTTATGTGTTTATGCCAGTATATCACATGCAATGTTACAGGATTGATGTTTTAGCTATTTAAATTTAAGTGAAATGCAATAAACTTCCTATATATAGTACTTATATGTTTAAATTGAGTAAGTACAAGTACAGGGAAGCCGTTTGGCTAGATTTTGGTCACACTGGTTGCTAAAAATATAAGCCACTTGCGTATAAATGCTAAATAAGGTACGCCTACGCAATAAAAATAGGAAATATGAACTGTTTTTGGTTTTTCCGACCGTGTGGGTCAATGTATATATATTTATATCTTTTGCCAAATTGCAAAAGCTCCTCCGTACAAAGGAGACTCTGCCCAAATTTTTCAGAAATTTTGGGAGTTAGAAAAATTTTTGGAAAATTTTTTAGTTAACGACAAAATGATTTCAAAATTGGAAATTAAAATAAAGTAGTGAATGAAACTAATTTAAAATAACGATATGAATTAGTTATAAATGGAAAATAAAATTCAAATATTCAGAGTTAAAGATAAAGTGAATTCATATGGATATGAAAGAATCGATTTGAATAGAAATAGATAAACTAGAATGGTGAAGTGAAAATAAGTAAAGGAGCATACATAATGCTTATACTAAGCTTAAGTAAGGAATGGTGCATTCTAAATTGGAAACTGATTTACAAATATAATCTAAGTCAATATTTGAATGAATAAATATTGACACTTTGAAAGGTAGTCGATAAATAAATTTTGGAATGCTGTGATTGGATATTGGTGCTAAGTAGGATATGCAGGTAATATAAAGGAAAAGAAAAAATGGGTTTTTATTTCAGAAGATAAATTTGAATTGCTCGACAAAAAAGTTTGTGTTTAAATTTCTGTGAAATTTGATTGGGTTTTTGATCGAGCCACTTGGCTTTTTGTTTTCTTTGGAATTTGGGAGCCCGTAGAGGCCTTTTGTAGTTGTACGGAGCTAGCCGCACAAAGGAGACGCTGGCGAAATTTTTCGGAAATTTAGGGAGTTAGAAAATTTTTGAGAAAATTTCGGTAATTCAAATTTTGGTTTTAAATTGAAACTTGAATGGTTAAACAAATAGTAAAGTTTGAAACTATGGGAGGGTTTGGAAAGTTAGTAAGAGTGATAAGGGGTCTTCTATAAAAAGATAGTTGGTAGAATGTTAAATTGTTGGTTTTGAGAAAAGTAAACGGGTATTGGACCATTCTTCCTAATTAGTAATTTCGGGGACGAAATTCTTTTAAGGGCGAAGGAATGTGACGACCCAAAATTTTTAAACAAATGAAATCGGGATATTTAATTGATTTTAAATATTTAATGGTTAAATATTAACTTGAATTCAAATATCACAATTTATTTGATAATTAAATTATTGAATTAGATTAGTTGAAATTGGGTAAAATGTTGAATCTGGAATTCTAAGCCTGTTAAAAATAATTTGGAGACTTATAAAATTTATACTGATAATACTGAGGATGATAGGAGTTGTAAAATTGAATTTAACAATGATTTGTTCGGTTTTGAAATTTTATCGTTTAATTTGAATTCAAAAATAGCCTTCGGAGACACAATATCAGAGTTCAACGAAACTTGTTCCATTAGGTCCGTAATATTGAATTATTATCGGATTTCAAATTTCGTATTTATCGGAGTTGTGTGAGCGTACGATATATAAACGCGCTGAAATTCTATATCGAAAATTCAAATCGATTTCGTTCTTTTTAAACGGAAAAATAATAATAAAATAAAATAAAATAAAATAAAATAAGAATCGCACGCTAACCCTCGTTCGCCCTTAACAAACCCTAACCTCGTTCATTTTCTAGAACGTGAGTTTCCCTCCTTTATCTTCCATCGAACGACAGCAAGCAACATTAAAAAAAAACAAAAGAAAAAAGAAAACAAATCCCTTTCTTCCTTTTATTGGAAAAAAACCCTTCAATCGAATTTGTGAAATCATGGCCGTCTTCTTCCTCTCTCAATCAATTCGCATAAAACAAATCGAAGCAGCCGATTCAAAAAAGAAAAGAAAAGAAGAATACGTATATTTATCAAATCGCGCGTCTTCAAATCGCGATCACCATCGCGAGCGGCGCAAGCAGTGGCTTGGGTTCATCGAAATCGCGTGGAGCCGCGACTAGGTTTGGTGGGCTCTCGACTTCGGGTTAAGAAGCGCATTCGAATGCAGGGTCGAAGGGAAGTGGGTCGCGAATCATAGGAGGCGGTGGCCTGACCTGGAGTAGGTGACGCGATTGGGTGGGATTTTTGGCTCAAGCGCGCGAGTGGTTCACGGCAAAGCAGTGATACTCGCGAGTTAGAGGGAGGCATACAGAGAGGATGATGCGATGACGAAGTGTTGATGTCCGGTTCGCCTCCTGGCAGCTCGATGCGGGAAGTGTTGGCATGTTCGATCTCGCGTGCGATGATGAGAGGCTCGACCGTCAAGGCTGAGGTGGAGGAAGAGGCCAGATTTGGACAGTGAGGTGAGGTACCATCTATTTTAATGTGTCTTAATAAATATTGTACACCTTCAGAGTTGAAGATGTTTAAGAAGAAATATAGTTAGGATAGGTTCAGATTTATTTATCTTTTGCTTACTGTTTAACTTGAATGTAAGAAAAGGATTAACATTCAGATTTACTAGTAAAGAAGAAATCCAATGTTAAGCTAGTTTAACCTTAATTTATTTGGTTGGTCAGTGAGTAAGGCTAACTAGATTATCCTAAAATAGGAGATTGAGGTGATTCACTTGTTAAAAAAAAGAAAAGAAATAGTGATTAATTTGTCTAATAAACTTGTTTAATTATATGTCACTAAAAATAATTTTATTTAAAAGGAAATAGTTTAAATAAAATTATTGATTAATTAAATCTATTCAGTGGTAATTAATCATTCAATTATTCCAAATGTTAATAAAACTATAAATTGTTATTCAAGGTCAAAAATCTGAAAGGAAACAAGCTGGTTTGGTTGGATTGCAAATAAGAAATCAAAGGTGATTTAATCTCACTTAGTTAAATTTAAATTTAAATGATTAAATTTGAATAATTGTTTGAATGATTGAATTGATTGATGTGCTATAGTTTGGTATATTATGAGATTGGTATTATATATTGCGCTAACGTCTGTGGATGCAAGGAAACAGGTTGGAGGGATCCAACAGGATTCCTCAAAATTATTTAGAATAGTTTGATATCCTGTATTATGGATATTGGATATTCTGTGGTGAATATTATTGTTAATTGGAAATATTGATTTCTATGGTTTGCTTGAATATATTTCGGTACGCTGAGTTATCGAAATATATATAGAATTGGATTTTTGAAAAGAAAATAAAAGAGTGAATTTTTAAGTAAAATAATCATAGAAGATTTGAATAAATTAAAGAATGAATTGTATAAGAATAAAAGTGATTCAAAAAAAATTAATAAATAACTCCGAGCAGGAAAAAGGAAATTTTGAATAAACAGAAAGTTAATGAATTTTAAACTTCAATGTTATTATTTAAAAGAACAAAACATTTATTTTAAATTTAAGATTTAAATTATTGAAAAGAATAAAGAAGAAATTGAGAAAATCTGAAATTTATATATTTCAGTTAAAAGATTTAAAATCAAAAGGGAGATAATAACAATAATAATAAAGTCCATGATTAATGAATTTTGAAATGAACTGGTAAGTAAAGAAATTTATTTCAAATGGAATAAATTGGGAATCAATTTGGAAAATTGATTTAAGTGATTGAGATTGGAAATTCTCCCTGAATAACCAAGTACGTTTTCAAAGTAAATTTTTTAAATATAAATTAAAGGTTTTAAAGGTGTTTAAAAAAAAGTATGTTTTGAAAAATTTATTATTTCTAAATATTTAAATTCTAAAGTAAGTACTTTCTTATAATCTATTATAGCAGTAATTATTTAAAAGTAACTTAGTATTTTGTTTTAAATGGTGAAAACCTAGTTTTATATTTTATAAAGTAACCTTATTTTCATATATTCATATAGTATGTATTTTTAACAAATTATTGAAGTAGTTTTAACCTAAATGTTTTAAAGTATATTTCAAAGTAAAGCGTTTAAATTATTTTAAAAATATAAAGTTTTGTGCTTGGTGATTTCAGTGGAGATAGAAAATATTTGGAAAGTTTATTCTGAAAAGAAAGATGGTTTGATATTGTTTTCAAAGGTTTGAAAATAGAATATATCTTGTGAAGATATTTTGAGGTTAATAACTAAATTGGAAAATTATTTATTGTTTGATGGATGTTTGTGAATGTTAATTGATAGTTAAATAACCGACTATCAATATTGGACAATTGCGTTGATCTTTTCGAAGAGACCGGGATCGAGATTTATTTCTCGAAAACCACTTCGATCCGGTTTGTACATTTCGTGGAAACAAGTTTGGATTCGAAGATGGAGCAGTGAAGTGCAAGGGCTAGTCGCTACTAATCCTGAGGATATTTCCGAAATGGATGTAGTAGGAATAGTGCCTTCGGTTCCGTTCGAACCCGGGACGGACTTGTATGGATGAATGCTTTCGTAAACATCGTCAGGTGGACGATGGGCATTCTAAGGGATATGTTCTAAAAAGGCAACGCTTAGCCTCAAGCCTCATCAACCGGGAATGACTGAAAATCAGGGGTTATGCAGCAAGGCTAGGTGGGTAGCACCCAAGCAGGGTGAGGTCATCCCTGTCTAGATGTCCCTTTATATTTCAGCTTAGTGGGCGGTTTCTGATCACAACCGCGGGGTGATCTCACTCAGGATTATCCAGTAAGGGGTAGTCCCGGTCTTGTGTTGCAGGGGAGCGGGCGTACTCCTCGATACTGTGATCTAGGCCACGTACTGTGACAGGTGGTACCCCAGTGCCTAGTCATTAGTTGGAAATCCATTCTCCCTACGAGCCTTGTATGAGTTTTGTTTGCATTACCCACTCTGTGGCTAGTAGCTGGAATTTAATAGATGTAACAATTTCGGCTATTTTATAAGTATTCGTATATTGACCCTATTATAATATTAGAGGATTTCTATAAAAATTGTTTTAGCTATCGTAAGGTAAAAACCCAACATGTTTATTTGTGGCGTGGTCTTACGAGAGTTGCTTTTGTTTTCAAAGGATTTTTGAAACTTTAGTAATCAATTAAGTGTGATTTTCTCACGCTGGTATTCCAGACTGACTCGGGTGTTATTTAACTGTAATGCTCAGGTCAGACCGAGTATTATAGGATACAGGATGTGATGCCGTGGAGCTCTGGAGATGAGCTGGATGACGATACGTACTGCCGTACTTATATATATATATATATATATATATATATATATATATATTCCCCTGTGTTGTTTAGTTGTGTATCCAGTTGTATGTTATTGATTTTGAGTTGTGACTGATGTACTCTGATGATGTAATATATGAACAAATATATTTGTTTTGGTGTGAAGATATATTAATATCTATTATATTTTATTCCGTTGCGATGGTTAGATTCTGATATTGTTTTTCTGTTTTCTTCTTCTACCTCTTCTTCTTTAACCCAATTGGTTCGTATTTCTGTACAACTTGAGTTGATTTAGGTAGAATAGCGTTGACTCAAGGGGTACGGATTTGCGGGTCGTTACACTTGGTATCAGAGCTTAGGTTGGTGATAACCTTGGCACTGGGGGTTGAATACTCATTTAATAGAGTTCATAGTACTCTAGAATGAGTTAGAGTGTATTAATATATATGAGCGCGTATTTGTTAGTGAATATATAATTGTTTTATATTGCGTGGATTTATCGGTTGAGTGTTTATGGATTTTGGTCGATATATGGGATGCCATGTCATCGATAGGGATTTCTAAACTCTTGAACAAGATAAACCGATACAGTATTGTTTTAAATAAGGTAAATGAAATAATTTTACCCAAAATTATTTGTGTATATAAAAAAGAAATGATTTTTCATAAATTGTTATAATTATATATGGATATTTGGTTGTTAAAAAGTGATAATATTTAATTATTAACATCGTTGTATGATAATTGAATAAGGAATTGAAATAATAACTAAAGATTAAGGAAAAGTTAATAAGTTAATGGAATTTGTAGATGTGATTCATAATTGATTAAGGAATTGAAACTATGATAAAAAAAACTAATAAACCAATTCATATACAAATGAAACGTGTAAATGTAAACTATAATATAAATTATAGTGTGATTAATAATTAAAATAAAATAAGATTCCAAAGTAATGTTTGAATATAAATTTAAAGAGTTTGGAATTTGAAAATTTGGGAATTTAAGTTCCTTTGAATTTGGGAATGATTCCCAAAGGTTGGGAAAAATAATATATCTAAGAGAAATATTTTTGAATCGGATTTGAAATCTAGAGAAATTTGGAATTTAAAAATATGTGAAGGGTTTTTAAAGAGATAAAAGCATTGAACTCTTTCGGTCGCTGGAAAATAATTTCGGTGATGACTGCAGCATCATCGATGTTTATTTTCTAGTTTCCGAGAGAGAAATTGCTATCAAATTGTTTTGAATTGGAATTGTTTGCAAAACCGGGTTGGTTCTGAAATTCAAAGAGATAAATTTGATTTTATAAATGCAAGGAATTTTGGATATAGGTGATTTCAAAGGGAATTTTGAAATGTTAGAAGACTGTTTAAAACTTTGGAAACTTAACTAAGAATGTTGATGGCATATAAGGAGCTTGATAACTTGTAAATTTGGAATTTGTTGAAATAAAATTCAACTCGTAGGTAAGTAAAGTGAAAACTGAATACTGGAATTAAAAATTTGAATTGTGTTAAATCATGTGTAATGCAAAAAAAATATAGTCAAGTTGGACTAAATAAAACAAAGTTTTGAGATTTAAAATTAGTAAGTAACTGATTAATTAATATGGTATGCAAATGAAATGAAATTGAATATTGGATGATGTTTGTTTAAAATTGTATAAAAATAAGTCCAGAATTAGTTCAAATGGACTAAAAATAATTAATGTTTGGAAATTTTAATCCGGGAATTAAAATTTGACTTAAGTTAATGAAAGTGAAGAAAATATATTTGAATTTAACTTGAGATAAGTTAAATAAAAATTGAAATTGAATTAAATTGGATATAAAGCTGAAAGGTAAAATGATTATAATTGTGAAATGAAAATTTATACCTTAAGCTAGTAAGTGTTATATATAATTTGAAATTGTGGTTATAAGATGAAATGACCCAAATGAGCAATATAAGCTTTTAAATAAATAAATAAGTTTTGAACTCATATATTAGGAAATAAAATTTAGTTAGATTTGGATTGAATTGAATCAAAAGTCAGTTGTGTCATGAATGATATTAAATGGAATTAAGTCCTTGCTTAATAAAACTTAAAAGAATGGTATGCAACTAAATTTAACTTAAGTTGAGTTGGAATAAAACTGAATTTAAATGAATTCAATCAAATTTTAGATAATATTGACTGGAATAAAATTCTTACTTAAATAAATAAATGTAAACTAAGTAAATATTGAATTAGAATAAATAAACTTCGGAAGCTTATAAAAGAATTGAAAGGCATTGAATATATATATATATATATATATATATATATATATATATATAGCCCCTAGTTAAAAGTAAAATGTGAATATAATTGATTTTAAATAGATGGGGAAGAGTGAATATTAATAAGTGAGTAGTTTATAAAATTTAAAAAGGGAATAAATAAGCCGGAATAAAAATATTGTATTCTGAGATAAAAAAATCCAAACTTGGATATAAACTAAGATTGAACTCAAGGAAATTAAATAAAATGAGTTTCAAGATAAATAAAAAGAAAATCAAGTATGGAATTATAATTGGAAGTGTAGTTGAATGAAAATTTGAATTGGATTAAAATGGATATGGTGTGAAATATAAACAAATCCAATTCAAGCATAAATTGAATGGCCTTATTATTAATAAATTCAACAATGAATTGTTGATGTAAATTAAAATTTAAAATGGATAAAAGGATAAACTAATCGAATAAATGAGTGAAATGGTTGGATTTGATCAAAGGAAAATCAAATCAAAGATTGTGAATAGATAATTGAGTTTGGAAATGAAGCTTGAGTTAAATAGAAATTCAACTTAAAATTTTAAGTGAATTAAATATGAATTGAATTGTATGGAATTGGATTGAAATAAAAATGATTTAGGATGGAAATAAATCCAATTCGAGTATGAATAAATTAAAACGGGGATAAACTTAAGTTATGAAAGGGTAGTGAATTGAAGTAAATTAACTTAAGTTTAAAGTTAATAGAAGCATGGGATGATGTCGTGTTTAATAAAATAGTTTGGAATCAAACTTTTTGGATATGAAAGAAATGCAATGAAAGTTTTTGAATAAATTAAAATGGAATGGTTTGAGAAATTGATTATAAGCAATTGTAATAAGTGTCGGAACCTTATATATGCTTATGGAAATTATATAACATGCATTATATGTGAAATTTATGTTTTTATGCCAGTATATCACATGCAATGTTACAGGATTGATGTTTTAGCTATTTAAATTTAAGTGAAATGCAATAAACTTCCTATATATAGTACTTATATGTTTAAATTGAGTAATTACAAGTACAGGGAAGCCGTTTGGCTGGATTTTGATCACACCGGTTGCTAAAAATATAAGCCACTTGCGTATAAGTGCTAAATAAGGTACGCCTACGCAATAAAAATAGGAAATATGAACTGTTTTTGGTTTTTCCGACCGTGTGGGTCGATGTATATATATTTATATCTTTTGCCAAATTGCAAAAGCTTCTCCGTACAAAGGAGACTCTGCCCAAATTTTTTAGAAATTTTGGGAGTTAGAAAAATTTTTGGAAAATTTTTTAGTTAACGACAAAACGATTTCAAAATTGGAAATTAAAATAAAGTAGTGAATGAAACTAATTTAAAATAACGATATGAATTAGTTATAAATGGAAAATAAAATTCAAATATTCAGAGTTAAAGATAAAGTGAATTCATATGGAAATGAAAGAATCGATTTGAATAGAAATAGATAAACTAGAATGGTGAAGTGAAAATAAGTAAAGGAGCATACATAATGCTTATACTAAACTTAAGTAAGGAATGGTGCATTCTAAATTGGAAACTGATTTACAAATATAATCTAAGTCAATATTTGAATGAATAAATATTGACACTTTGAAAGGTAGTCGATAAATAAATTTTGGAATGCTGTGATTGGATATTGGTGCTAAGTAGGATATGCAGGTAATATAAAGGAAAAGAAAAAATGGGTTTTTATTTCAGAAGATAAATTTGAATTGCTTGACAAAAAAGTTTGTGTTTAAATTTCTATGAAATTTGATTGGGTTTTTGATCGAGCCACTTGGCCTTTTGTTTTCTTTGGAATTTGGGAGCCCGTAGAGGCCTTTTGTAGTTGTACGGAGCTAGCTGCACAAAGGAGCGCTGGCGAAATTTTTCGGAAATTTAGGGAGTTAGAAAATTTTTGAGAAAATTTTGATAATTCAAATTTTGGTTTTAAATTGAAACTTGAATGGTTAAACAAATAGTGAAGTTTGAAACTATGGGAGGGTTTGGAAAGTTAGTAAGTGATAAGGGGTCTTCTATAAAAAGATAGTTGGTAGAATGTTAAATTGTTGGTTTTGAGAAAAGTAAATGGGTATTGGACCATTCTTCCAAATTAGTAATTTCGGGGACGAAATTCTTTTAAGGGGGGAGGAATGTGACGACCTGAAATTTTTAAACAAATGAAATCGGGATATTTAATTGATTTTAAATATTTAATGGTTAAATATTAACTTGAATTCAAATATAACAATTTATTTGATAATTAAATTATTGAATTAGATAAGTTGAAATTGGGTAAAATGTTGAATCTGGAATTCTAAGCCTGTTAAAAATAATTTGGAGACTTATAAAATTTATACTGATAATACTGAGGATGATAGGAGTTGTAAATTTGAATTTAACAATGATTTGTTCGGTTTTGAAATTTTATCGTTTAATTTGAATTCAAAAATAGCCTTCCGAGACACGGTATCAGAGTTCAACGAAACTTGTTCCATTAGGTCCGTAATATTGAATTATTATCGGATTTCAAATTTCGTATTTATCGGAGTTGTGTGAGCGTACGATATATAAACGCGCTGAAATTCTATATCGAAAATTCAAATCGATTTCGTTCTTTTTAAACGGAAAAAATAATAATAAAATAAAATAAAATAAAATAAGAATCGCACGGTAACCCTCGTTCGCCCTTAACAAACCCTAACCTCGTTCATTTTCTAGAACGTGAGTTTTCCTCCTTTATCTTCCATTGAACGACAGCAG
The DNA here is from genome assembly GCA_030765085.1 of Allium cepa. Lineage (NCBI taxonomy): Eukaryota > Viridiplantae > Streptophyta > Magnoliopsida > Asparagales > Amaryllidaceae > Allium > Allium cepa. The sequence continues at coordinate 661,914,363 of CM060934.1, read as the reverse complement.
GCAACATTAAAAAAAACAAAAGAAAAAAGAAAACAAATCCCTTTCTTCATTTTATTGGAAAAAAAACCCTTCAATCGAATTTGTGAAATCATGGCCGTCTTCTTCCTCTCTCAATCAATTCGCATAAAACAAATCGAAGCAGCCGATTCAAAAAGAAAAGAAAAGAAGAATACATATATTTATCAAATCGCGCGTCTTCAAATCGCGATCACCATCGCGAGCGGCGCGAGCAGTGGCTTGGGTTCATCGAAATCGCGTGGAGCCACGACTAGGTTTGTTGGGCTTTCGACTTCGGGTTAAGAAGCGCATTCGAATGCAGGGTCGAAGGGAAGTGGATCGCGAATCATAGGAGGCGGCGACCTGACCTGGAGTAGGTGACGCGATTGGGTGGGATTTTTGGCTCGAGCGCGCGAGTGGTTCACGGCAAAGCAGTGATACTCGCGAGTTAGAGGGAGGCATACAGAGAGGATGATGCGATGACGAAGTGTTGATGTCCGGTTCGCCTCCTGGCAGCTTGATGCGGGAAGTGTTGGCATGTTCGATCTCGCGTGCGATGATGAGAGGCTCGACCGTCAAGGCTGAGGTGGAGGAAGAGGCCAGATTTGGACAGTGAGGTGAGGTACCATCTATTTTAATGTGTCTTAATAAATATTGTACACCTTCAGAGTTGAAGATGTTTAAGAAGAAATATAGTTAGGATAGGTTCAGATTTATATATCTTTTGCTTACTGTTTAACTTGAATGTAAGCAAAGGATTAACATTCAGATTTACTAGTAAAGAAGAAATCCAATGTTAAGCTAGTTTAACCTTAATTTATTTGGTTGGTCAGTGAGTAAGGCTAACTAGATTATCTTAAAATAGGAGATTGAGGTGATTCACTTGTTAAAAAAAGAAAAGAAATAGTGATTAATTTGTCTAATAAACCTGTTTAATTATATGTCACTAAAAATAATTTTATTTAAAAGGAAATAGTTTAAATTAAATTATTGATTAATTGAATCTATTCAGTGGTAATTAATCATTCAATTATTCCAAATGTTAATAAAACTATAAATTGTTATTCAAGGTCAAAAATCTGAAAGGAAACAAGCTGGTTTGGTTTGGAGGGATCCAATAGGATTCCTCAAAATTATTTAGAATAGTTTGATATTCTGTAATATGGATATTCTGTGGTGAATATTATTGTTAATTGGAAATATTGATTTCTATGGTTTGCTTGAATATATTTCGGTACGCTGAGTTATCGAAATATATATATATATATATATGTATATATAATTGGATTTTTGAAAAGAAAATAAAAGAGTGAATTTTTAGGTAAAATAATTATAGAAGATTGAATAAATTAAAGAATGAATTGGATAATAATAAAAGTGATTTTAATTTTTTTTTTTAATAAATAACTCCGAGTAGGAAAAAGGAAATTTTGAATAAACAGAAAGTTAATGAATTTTAAACTTCAATGTTATTATTTAAAAGAACAAAACATTTATTTTAAATTTAAGATTTAAATTATTGAAAAGAATAAAGAAGAAATTGAGAAAATCTGAAATTTATATATTTCAGTTAAAAGATTTAAAATCAAAAGGGAGATAATAACAATAATAATAAAGTCCATAATTAATGAATTTTGAAATGAACTGATAAGTAAAGAAATTTATTTCAAATGGAATAAATTGGGAATCAATTTGGAAAATTGATTTAAGTGATTGAGATTAGAAATTCTCCCTGAATAACGTACGTTTTCAAAGTAAAATTTTAAATATAAATTAAAGGTTTTAAAGGTGTTTGAAAAAAGTATGTTTTGAAAAATTTATTATTTCTAAATATTTAAATTCTAAAGTAAGTATTTTCTTTTAATCTATTATAGCAGTAATTATTTAAAAGTAACTTAGTATTTTGTTTTAAATGGTGAAAACCTAGTTTTATATTTTATAAAGTTACCTTATTTTCATATATTCATATAGTATGTATTTTTAACAAATTATTGAACTAGTTTTAACCTAAATGTTTTAAAGTATATTTCAAAGTAAAGCGTTTTAGATTATTTTAAAAACATAAAGTTTTGTGCTTGGTGATTTCAGTGGAGATAGAAAATATTTGGAAAGTTTATTCTGAAAAGAAAGATGGTTTGATACTGTTTTCAAAGGTTTGAAAATAGAATATGTCTTGTGAAGATATTTTGAGGTTAATAACTAAATTGGAAAATTATTTATTGTTTGATGAATGTTTGTGAATGTTAATTGACAGTTAAATAACCGACTATCAATATTGGACAATTGCGTTGATCCTTTCGAAGAGACCGGGATCGAGATTTATTTCTCGAAAACCACTTCGATCCGGTTTGTACATTTCGTGGAAACGAGTTTGGATTCGAAGATGAAGCAATGAAGTGCAAGGGCTAGTCGCTATTAATCCTGAGGATATTTCCGAAATGGATGTAGTAGGAATAGTGCCTTCGGTTCCGTTCGAACCCGGGACGGACTTGTATGGATGAATGATTTCGTAAACATCGTCAGGTGGACGATGGGCATTCTAAGGGATATGTTCTAAAAAGGGAACGCTTAGCCTCAAGCCCCATCAACTGAAAATGACTGAAAATCAGGAGTTATGCAGCAAGGCTAGGTGGGTAGCACCCAAGCAGGGTGAGGTCATCCCTGTCTAGATGTTCCTTTATATTTCAGCTTAGTGGGCGGTTGCTGATCCCAACCGCGGGGTGATCTCACTCAGGATTATCGAGTAAGGGGTAGTCCCGATCTTGTGTTGCAGGGGAGCGGGCATACTCCTCGGTACTATGATCTAGGCCACGTACTGTGACAGGTGGTACCCCAATGCCTAGTCATTAGTTGAAAATCCATTCTCCCTACGAGCCTTGTACGAGTTTTGTTTGTATTACCCACTCTGTGGCTAGTAGCTGGAATTTAATAGATGTAACAATTTCGGCTATTTTATAAGTATTCGTATATAGAGCCTATTATAATATCAAAGGATTTCTATAAAAATTGTTTTAGCTATCGTAAGGTAAAAACCCGACATGTTTATTTGTGGCGTGGTCTTACAAGATGCTTTTGTTTTCAAAGGATTTTTGAAACTTTAGTAATCAATTAAGTGTGATTTTCTCACGTTGGTATTGCAGACTGACTCGGGTGTAATTTAACTGTAATGCTCGGGTCAGACCAAGTATTATAGGATACAGGATGTGATGCGATGGAGCTTTGGAGACGAGCTGGATGGCGATACGTACTCCCGTACTTGTTTATATATATATATATATATATATATATATTCCCCTGTGTTGTTTAGTTGTGTATCCAGTTGTATGTTATTGATGTTGAGTTGTGATTGATGTACTCTGATGATGTAATATATGAACAGATATCTTTGTTTTGGTGTAAAGATATGTTAATATCTATTATATTTTGTTCCGCTGCGATGGTTATTTTCTGATATTGTTTTTCTATTTTCTTCTTCTACCTCTTCTTCTTTAACCCAAATGGTTCGTATTTCTTTACAACTTGAGTTGATTTAGGTAGAATAGTGTTGACTCAAGGGGTACGGATTTACGGGTCATTACATAGAAATTCGGTCATACGTTGATCAGGCATACGACTGATAATCCATAAGTACTTAGCAGATCCATTTTCAACACCCAGTAAAAATACTTCGAAAACATTTTGTTGAAAATATAGAAAACATTTTGGAAAATAGAGGAAACATCCTTGGTGAGAATGCTCTGGAAATCATCACCCGCATCCATGGTCGCAGCTAACCCGATGGTTACGTTGCTATCTCGGCAAAATCCATAGGTAACTGTAGGCACTCCACGCCCCTTGATTAGGCCATGGAACCGGCTATAGATCGCAGCTTCATCTGGGTTTATATTGCTATCACAGCCAAAATCCATATAACTGTAGGCATCAGTGCCCTCGAATTCCGTAACCAAAAGAATGAAACTTCTCCACTCCACTCGACCATATGTCGCAATCTACCGATGTTACGTTGCCTTTTCGGCAAAATCAAGCGTAGACCGTTGACATTCACCTCCACACGATTTCCACTATGGTCCACAGTAGATCGCAGCAACATCGAGTTACACTGTCGTCACAGCATAACCCAAATGCCTCTGTAGGCATCAACGCCCTCGACTTTTGCTACCCAATTATCCTCAGGAACTTCAGTTTGTCCGGACTTCCTAACAGGATCCACTTTAGAGCCTTCCCCTTTTGAGGATCAAGGCAGTACCAACCTATGGTATTCCTGAGAAGTTCATTTCAAGGGAGCGCCTTTTTCTCCAGAGCCATTTTCAAAACACTTTATTCTATACACATACAGCATCTTCCAAATCGTACACCTAGTATGAATCTCATATAAATCTCCTTTTCACAAAATCGATAATTCTCATCTAGGCTTTCCAAATTTCCAAAATTGATTTTACCCAAAAATCAAAGGCCTTTCCAAATCCAAAGGTTCCAAAAACCTTTTCTCAAAATCATTCTCATAAGATCCTTTATATATATATTGATATATATATAACCTTGAAAAATCTTTGAATCATTTCATACTTGTATAAAGTCCTTTTTTATACAATAAATAATTTCAAAAACCTTTTCTTCTAGCTATAGATTTAATAAGAGGAGTTTTATCTTATATATCAAAAATATATAACTTTGTTTATTTGTCACGCCTCACCTCTATACCTACGCTAGCCAAGAACACTACGGTGTAATGTTGTCAACTAGCACGGAGAATGAGGCTGTTGAGGAGCGACCATCCGTGTAATTGCTTTGCGCGAGCACCGGTATGTCAGATAGTATAACATGCATTTAATTTCAAGAGGAAATCCGACATACCGATACAAACACAAAGCTACTACACAGTGGCTATAATAATCTTCGGAAACAAATATAGAAATAAATATAACACAAATCAGTCGCAGATAATTCATATCACAAAGGCGGAAGAAGATATGAATATATAACTAACACGTGAAAGTGTATATCAGAGTAGTGGTCAAAAAGATCCACAATAATACAAAAGAATAGCAACACGTGCTATACAAAAGAATACATCTATGAGTCTATATCTCAAGTGTATACAACAAAAACTGCTAATCTAAATAGTTAGCCAAAAGTCAGAGTAATGAATCCCTGGGGAGAAGTCAAGCAGAAGCACCTGTAACATCTCGGTCTGACCCGAGTAGTATTTAATAAGAAAATAATAAACGGATCAGTCTAGCTATAAATATCAGATGACATGATATAGAATAAGAGATATGGCATAAACATATAATAACCATAGTGGCATACTACAATAAGTATGTAATTGAAAATCAACATGAGATTAATCAATAACACAAGAATCTTCTCAAAGATCCAAAAAGGGTTTCATACCCAAAACTTGTATTCACAACAAGTCAATGACACACGAATTCACCAATGCACAAAAATTGACAAATCATATCAATGAAAATCACTAAAATTGGTGAAGCATAAATTCCAGAATTCAACACACGAAATCCAGAAATCACAAAAAGGGGGGAGGCCTATCACACGAACGGGAGCATAAAAACTCACCAACATATGTATCACACGAACGAGACGCTATCTCATGGTAGCTAGCCATTAATTTTTGACACGCGAATGGCCCAAAGACCATGGGGAGCTACCCCACAAAGAAATGAGACGAAGCTCAATAGAATGAGTTACAGTCCTCCACGTGGACAAAGAGACATCGCACAATTGCTAGTCTAAATCACAAAAATGATCGTCATGATCATCAAGAAGTGTCAATTACAGTAAGCTAGTAAATATATGAGCTTAGCTTCATGTCCCATAACCACTAGCTTAACTAAAATATTTATGAACAAATTGTAGATCTCCACTAGAAAATTGTCACAAGAGTTTCAATCGAACAAGTCCAAGAATTAACCGACGAAGTAAACGCAAGTGTTTCATACCACTCGTTTTACTAAGCGGTTTAATTAGATTTCTCATACGAGTGAGGTAAAGGTTTGTATATACTAACAGATTAGAAATCGGTTTGAGAAAACGAGCTTTGTAATAAAATAGTGTTGAAATCATTTGAAGAAAGAGTTTTGATATTTACTACTAGTATAGAAAACCTTTATATTTTTAAAGTGACAAATCACAAAGAAGATTGTAAGAACAATCAATCACTAAAATTCACATTCGAAGACGTGAATAAAATCCAAAAAATTCGATACCGAATCCATCAAAATGGATATTCCCAAAAATCATCAAGAAAATGTCATCAAAGTTGATAATAAGTGATAATAACAAAAGGGAATCAACACGAATCGATTAACGTTGGAATTCTCAAGCAAATAGGCAAACAGGCAAAAAGAGTGCAAATTCAGATGTCTGAAATCAAGGATTCATACGTCTGAATTTGGAAAATAAATTATTTTCCAAAACAGAATTCAGACGTCTAAATCTTTGATTTCAGACGTCTGAAATAGGCACATTTTAGCCTATTTCCTTTCTGGTTCCAAATGAACCAATTCAGACGTCTGGAATCATATATTCAGACGTCTGAATCTGGAATAGAAATCTTCCCAGAACAATATTCAGACGTCTGAATATTACGTTTCAGACGTCTGAATCTGGGGTTCAGGGCATTCCCTGAACCTAGGCCAAAAAAATTTGCTAAACGGATACCAGAAGCGATCGATCGAGCGACAACGACTAAGGATTTACGCCGAGCGACAACCCAGCCTTAACGGCTCTACGATACGCCTCAAATATCAATGTCCAAATATCCATAAAAGGATTTTTATAGATTTTGATTTCAAAACACCAAAAATTGGAATATACACCAAATCAATCCAAACCAAAATCAATTGCACAAGAATAAACGTTAGGAATTCATACCTAACAATCGAAGATAATTATAGACAAAGATGTGAGATAGAAATCTCACCTTTGAACCCAATCAATTAAAGAAGAAGCTCGAAAGCAAAAGGAGAACCAACCTCTCTTCAACACAACCCAAACGAGCTTGAATCTATGCTAAAAAAGAAGAACATTCCCAAATTTAGGTTTAGGAATTTCTGAAATTCAAGAGAGAAGGAGTTGGAGAAGATGAAGAGAAGGCTTACTAATGGGTTCTTCTATTAGTTTGGAGCTAGAGTTTGATTTGCAAAAGAAAACTAGGGCTTGGATTTTTAATTTTCTCTTCCACTCTCCATTGTTATAAAAGCTTGAGTATTAGGAAATGAGGAATGAAGTAATGAAGAGGAGAAGGGGTTGGGACTGAATACATAAGTGGGGTTATTGGGCTCAGCCCAAACCAAAGCCCTAAGTAAAAAGTAGCAAAATTCCACTAACTCCAAACATATCAAAGCTTATACTCAAAAAGATTGAAAACGGCATTTTGAACTCAATGGAAGTGGTCTCGAGTCCTAATTCGACCGTATGCAAAATGTAGCTTTTCAGACTAAATTCCGAGTATCGATAAAATATTTAAATATAAAATCGATAAATATGCGGGCTGTTACAGACTCCCCTCCTTAAAGAAATTGCATCCTCGCAATATTTAAGAAGAAGATATATAGTAACAACCATAAAAGCATATTAACACAAAAGAATTTTGAAGTAAGAAGTTCACCTTAAAGAGCATGAGAAAGTAAGTCAGGATGCGTTCGCTCAATGAATTCTCTAGATTCCCAAGAGCAATCCTTAGGATTTGAAGACCATTGAACTTTAACAAGCGGAACATCTTTATTTCGAAGTCGTTTGACTTCCGAAGCTATGATACGAATAGGATGTTGCTCATAAGTTTAATTAGGCGAAACTTCAATCTCTTCCACAACATTGGGCTCAAGAATAGAATCGGAATCTCGAAGGCACTTCCGTAATTGAGAAACACGAAACACGTCATGCATAGCAGAAAATTGAGCCGGTAATGATAGGCGATAAGCCATAGAACCAATACGTTCAGTGATAGGAAATGGCCCAATATATCGGGGTGCTAACTTTCCCGACCGACTGAAACGTACAACACCTTTCATAGGTGACACACGAATAAAAACAAGATCTCCAACAGAAAATTCTAATCTCCTTCTTCGATTATCGGCATAGGATTTTTGTCTACTCTGGGAATCTTTCATCCTATGTCGAATAAGTTCAATCTTTTCTATGGAATCCCGAACAAAATCTGGACCTAAAACCCGCTTCTCGCCGGCCTCAAGCCAACAAGAAGGAGATCGGCATGGCCTTCCATAGAGTGCCTCAAAAGGTGCCATACCAATACTAGATTGGAAGCTATTATTATAGGAAAATTCAACAAGAGGAATATGATCTTCCAGCCTCCACCGAAATCAAGCACACAAGCACGAAGAAGATCTTCAAGAGTTTGATTCACACGCTCGGTTTGTCCATCGGACTGAGGATGATAAGCGGTGCTAAAATTAAGCTTCGTTCCTAAAGATTTTTGAAGACTCTTCCAAAATCCACTAGTAAACAATGGATCACGATCACTAACAATAGAAGTAGGAACTCCATGTAATTTAACAATCTCTTTAACAAAGAGCTTGGCTAAAAGAGGAACGGTTCGGTTAGACCGAACGGGAATAAAATGGGCTGATTTAGTAAGTCTATCAACGATCACCCATAAGCTATCATGACCAGAACGAGAACGGGGAAGGCCGTCAATAAAATCCATGGAAATTTGATCCCACTTCCAAATTGGAATTTCTAAAGGTTGCAATAACCCACCGGGCCTTTGATGTTCGGCCTTAATGAGTTGGCAAGTCATGCAACACTTAACAAAGTTAGTAATATCAGATTTCATTCCCTCCCAATAATAAAGCCGCTTCATATCCGTGTACATTTTACTACTACCGGGATGAATGGTGAATTTAGAACGATGGGAATCTTCTAAAATATATTAACGAAGATCACCAATATTTGGTATGATAAGTCTACCAAATTTTCGAATCCCGCCACGAGAATCAATATCAAAGTCATTCAAACCTTCAATATCAATTTTATCCTCAACATTTTGGCCAAGACTAGCCCTTGAACTTCAAGAGTGCGGTCCAAAAGAGAAGGATGAGCCTCAAGGCTACATAAAACAAGTGATGAGAATAAATCGGATACGTGTTGTCTAATCTCACAAGTGGATAAAATCTCGAGATCGTTCCATTCGGATATCAACATAGAAACAACAGCTTGTTGTTTACGGCTAAGAGCATCGGCGACACGATTACCCTTACCGGGTGTATAAAGAATATCAAGATCATAAGGAGCAAGGAACTCGAGCCAACGTTGTTGATGCAAATTAAGTTCCTTTTGGGAGAATAAATACTTCAAGGACTTATGATCGGTATAAAGAACAAATTTCTCTCCTAAAAGATAATGACGCCAAATCCGAAGAGCGAAGACAATAGCCACGAGTTCTAAATCATGAGTAGCATATCTAGTCTCGGCCGGCTTCAATTGCCTAGAAGCATAAGCAATTACACGTTCTCTTTGCATAAGAACGACACCCAAACCAACGCGACTAGCATCGGTATAAACAACGAAATCTTGATTTCCCTCGGGAATAACAAGAATAGGAGTATCAGAAAGGAGTTCTTTCAATTTATGAAAAGAAGCTTCACATTTGTCCGACCATATTCTCCCTTCTTAGTCAAGCCAGTAAGGGGCACGACAATCTTAGAAAAGTCTTTAATGAAACGACGGTAATAACCCACCAATCCGAGAAAACTACGAATCTCTGTCACACTCTCCGATCTTTTCCAATCTTGAATCGCTTCAATCTTTGAAGGATCTACGAAATTTTCGGATCTGGAAATAATATGACCGAGAAACTTCACACTAGATTGCCAAAAATGGCATTTAGAAAATTTTGCTTTTAATTGATTACTCCTAAGAGTTTCCAACACAATCCGAAGATGCTTTTCATGCTCCTCCTCGGTTTTTGAATACACAAGAATATCATCAATGAAGATGAGAACAAATCGATCGAGGAAATCTTTGAAAACTCGATTCATAAGGTCAATGAAATAAGCCGGAGCATTCGTTAAACCAAATGGCATAACAAGCCATTCATAAGATCCATATCGAGTATGGAACGATGTCAAAGGAATGCTATCCTCTGCAATACGAATCTGATGAAAACCGGTTGCCAAGTCCAATTGTGAAAAGACTCTAGCACCACTAAGTTGGTCAAATAGATCATCAATCCGAGGTAAAGGATATTTATTTTTGATAGTAAGATCATTAAGCTTGCGGTAGTCAACGCAAAGTCTAAGTGTACCATCGGATTTCTTCACGAAAATAGCCGAAGCTCCCCAAGGCGAGGAACTAGAGCGAATAAATTGCTTCGTTTCCAAATCGGATAATTGTATGCGCATCTCCTCATTTTCTTTATTGGACAAACGATAAGGAGGACGATTAATTGGTTAAGCTCCAGGGGTAAGATTAATTCTGAACTCAATTGCTCGCTTAGGTGGTAATCCTAAAACGGGCTCAAATGTGTCGGAATATTCACGAACAATGTGAATAAGAGAAATAATATCTTACTCATCATCATTATCATCATCACAAGGATTTAAAGAATATAATGATGCAGTCAAAGAAGAATCCGAATCTTTAAGAATAATAGAAATCTGCTTTACAGATTGCGGGTGTCGGAGATAAATAGTCCGCTCCGGACATAGGATGTGAGCTTCATAACGGTTAAGCCAATCCATTCCCAAATCATTCCAAAGCCTAAATAATGCATGACATGCAAATCGGCTAGGAAAGGAAAATCACACAAAATAATCTCCATATCTTTACAAAGAAAACTAAGATTTGTGGATCCACCAACCGGATTTGCAATTCTCAAAGAAGTCGTTAAAGCAACAACACTTAAAGAAAGAGTATCAACAAGCTCTTTTGATATAAAAGAATGGGATGCTCCCGTATCAAAAAAACTTGAATAGGCTGATCACGAAATATAATAATACCATCAAGGATAGAATGAGAAATACCTTGACCACGAGATGTGTTGCCAGGGGCTTGAGCAACATTAAGCTTTCCCTCCTTCCTATTTTGAAGTTTGGGACAAGAAGATAAATAATGATCCGGGCTTTTGCAATAACGAAAAGTAGGAGGCTTTGAACACTTGTTCGCAAAATGGTCTCTGGAACCACAGTTAAAGCATTTCCCTTCAGTAGAGGAAAAGGTCTTTGCAGCAGGAGTTGCTTGCTTCCCTTTCTTATTGGGATAAGGACCTTTGAATTTGTTTGGCCTCTTCTTGTTGTTGATGTTTGGTTTGGAACCCACCACTTCAACATCACTTTCCCTATCCGCCTCTTCAAGACGAAGAGCGATATCAATGAGTTGGTCGAAGGGAACTTCTAATTTTAGAAGTAATGGCTTCTTGAGATTTTTTTTAAGCCATAAATGAACATCTGGTTCTTCTTCAATGGGGTGTTGATATATTCAACCCCATATTTGGAAAGTGACTCGAAAGATGCAACATAATCAGCCACGGAGGCTTCACCCTGAACAAGGTCTATGAAACGTCGAGCCAATGTCACTTTCTCTGCTTCTGGCACGAATTTTAATTCGAAGCGTTCCCAGAATTGCTCCCAGGTGAGATCCGCTTCATTAATCTCAGAAATAAGAAGTTCGTACCAGTCCAATGCTCTCTCTTGGAGCATACTGGAAGCCACCTGAACACGGTGAAGATCGATGAGGTTCATGCGAGAAAAGATTCGATCGCTTGTCCTTAACCAAGCCTGGACTTCAATAATAGTTTCAGAACCTTTAAATGGCTTTCCACCCAGGTTGGTGAAATCATTGCACAAACGTGCAAACCCAGATTTAGGGTGAGTAGGTTCCGGATTAGAACCAGCTGCCTGAGCATTCGTGACAAGGTCAAGAAGTTGCTGGGTTGTCATAAAAACTCCATCATGGGGTGGAGCACTAGATGGTCCAGCTCTGGGACGACCAGGTCTAACCATTTCTCTTCTTTAAGAAAGAAAGAAGAGGAAAAAGTTATTCTCAAGATAAATATCAAGCAATCTTGATAGATAAAACAAGGAATCATAAAAGACAATAGGATAGAACGGTACGAAGACACGAGTTAAATCCTATGGCACGACTCCTAAGAGAGACTTAGGACGATGATATAATATTCCATATTGTTCCGAAGTTTGGCTCCGATACCAAGCTGTCACGCCCCACCTCTATACCCACGCTAGCCAAGAACACTACGGTGTAATGCTGTCAAGTAGCACGGAGAATAAGGCTGTTGAGGAGCGACCATCCGTGTAATTGCTTTGCGCGAGCACCGGTATGTCAGATAGTATAACATGTATTTAATTTCAAGAGGAAATCAGACATACCGATACAAACACAAAGCTACTACACAGTGGCTATAATAATCTTCGAAAACAAATATAGAAATAAACATAACACAAATCAGTCGCAGATAATTCATATCACAAAGGCGGAAGAAGATATGAATATATATCTAACACGTGAAAGTGTATATCAGAGTAGTGGTCAAAAAGATCCACAATAATACAAACGAATAGCAACACGTGCTATACAAAAGAATACATCTATGAGTCTATATCTCAAGTGTATACAACAAAAACTGCTAATCTAAATAGTTAGCCAAAAGTCAGAGTAATGAATCCCTGGGGAGAAGTCAAGCAGAAGCACCTGTAACATCTCGGTCTGACGAGTATTATTTAATAAGAAAATAATAAACGGATCAGTCTAGCTATAAATATCATATGACATGATATAGAATAAGAGATATGGCATAAACATATAATAACCATAATGGCATACTACAATAAGTATGTAATTGAAAATCAACATGAGATTAATCAATATCACAAGAATCTTCCCAAAGATCCAAAAAGGGTTTCATACCCAAAACTTGTATTCACAACAAGTCAATGACACACGAATTCACCAATGCACAAAAATTGACAAACCATATCAATGAAAATCACTAAAATTGGTGAAGCATAAATTCCAGAATTCAACACACGAAATCCAGAAATCACAAAAAGGGGCGAGGCCTATCACACGAACGGGAGCATAAAAACTCACCAACATATGTATCACACGAACGAGACGCTATCTCATGGTAGCTAGCCATTAATTTTTGACACACGAATGGCCCGAAGACCATGGGGAACTACCCCATAAAGAAATGAGACGAAGCTCAATAGAATGAGTTACAGTCCTCCACGTGGACAAAGAGACATCGCACAATTGCTAGTCTAAATCACAAAAATGATCATCATGATCATCAAGAAGTGTCAATTACAGTAAGCTAGTAAATATATGAGCTTAGCTTCATGTCCCATAACCACTAGCTTAACTTAAATATTTACGAACAAATTGTAGATCTCCACTAGAAAATTGTCACAAGAGTTTCAATCGAACAAGTCCAAGAATTAACCGACGAAGTAAACGCAAGCGTTTCATACCACTCGTTTTACTAAGCGGTTTAATTAGATTTCTCATACGAGTGAGGTAAAGGTTTGTATATACTAATAGATTAGAAATCGGTTTGAGAAAACGAGCTTTGTAATAAAATAGTGTTGAAATCATTTGAAGAAAGAGTTTTGATATTTACTACTAGTACAAAAAGCCTTTATATTTTTAAAGTGACAAATCACAAAGAAGATTGTAAGAACAATCAATCACTAAAATTCACATTCGAAGACGTGAATAAAATCCAAAGAAATCGATACCGAATCCATCAAAATGGATATTCCCAAAAATCACAAAGAAAATGTCATCAAAGTCGATAATAAGTGATAATAACAAAAGGGAATCAACACGAACCGATTAACGTTGGAATTCTCAAGCAAATAGGCAAACAGGCAAAAAGAGTGCAAATTCAGACGTATGAAATCAAAGATTCAGACGTCTGAATTTGGAAAATAAATTATTTTCCAAAACAGAATTCAGACGTCTGAATCTTTGATTTCAGACGTCTGAAATAGGCACATTTTAGCCTATTTCCTTTCTGGTTTCAAATGAACCAATTCAGACGTCTGGAATCATATATTCAGACGTCTGAATCTGGGAATAGAAATCTTCCCAGAACAATATTCAGACGTCTGAATATTACGTTTCAGACGTCTGAATCTGGGGTTCAGGGCATTCCCTGAACCTAGGCCAAAAAAATTGGCCAAACGGATACCGGAAGCGATCGATCGAGCGACAACGACTAAGGATTTACGCCAAGCGACAACCCAGCCTTAACGGCTCTTCGATACGCCTCAAATATCAATGTCCAAATATCCATAAAAGGATTTTCGTAGATTTTGATTTTAAAACACCAAAAATTGGAATGTACACCAAATCAATCCAACCAAAATCAATTGCACAAGAATAAACGTTAGGAATTCATACCTAACAATCGAAGATAATTATAGACAAAGATGTGAGATAGAAATCTCACTTTTGAACCCAATCAATTAAAGAAGAAGCTCGAAAGCAAAGGGAGAACCAACCTCTCTTCAACACAACCCAAACGAGCTTGAATCTATGCTTAAAAAGAAGAACATTCCCAAAGTTAGGTTCAGGAATTTCTGAAATTCAAGAGAGAAGGAATTGGAGAAGATGAAGAGAAGGCCTACCAATGGGTTCTTCTATTAGTTTGGAGCTAGAGTTTGATTTGCAAAAAAAAAACTAGGGCTTGGAGTTTTAATTTCCTCTTCCACTCTCCATTGTTATAAAAGCTTGAGTATTAGGAAATGAGGAATGAAGTAATGAAGAGGAGAAGGGGTTGGGACTGAATACATAAGTGGGGTTATTGGGCTCAGCCCAAACCAAAGCCCTAAGTAAAAAGTAGCAAAATTCCACTAACTCCAAACATATCAAAGCTTATACTCAAAAAGATTGCAAATAGCGTTTTGAACTCAATGGAAGTGGTCTCGAGTCCTAATTCGACATATGCAAAAAGTAGCTTTTCGGACTAAATTCCGAGTATCGATAAAATATTTAAATAAAATATTTAAATATAAAATCGATAAATATGCGGGTTGTTACATTATTCCAAATCAAATATTCAAATTTGATTACTCTGTAAAGTCACTTACCAAATTACTTACCTTCATAAAGTAAATTTCTACCATAGAAATATCAAATTTCCACTTTATTTCATCATATATCTCACAAAATATACTTTTCATTTCAAAAATCATTTACAGTTCTTATCCACAAATTTTCAATATCAGTTTCATTCAAACCCGTACGATGTACACTTATCATCCGTACGCATATCAATATGACCGCTCACTCGATCACACGATTTCTCTTCCGAACTAGTATCATCCACCCGACTTCCAAGTGCGGACTCAGATCTGGTTCCTTGATCAGAAACCGTCATTCTCCTTGCATAGCCTATCTGTGATAGAGAATTTTCAAAACCAATCAACAATCCATATCCAGGTTCGCCGTGGAAAATCAAGTGAAAAATCCTAACTCGGATCGATGTACTATCTCAAAATTCTATGTTTGAATCTGGATCAAATCACTATGCGAATAGAATAATATACATACATCCTACATATTTATCTTCATTGATTATTAGCTAAATCAATTTATCCTTTCTATTCAAATTCCCTTAGATCTTTATTTTTTTATTCACAATTGCCTCAATCCCCATTTGGATTATCACCTCAATTCTTATCCCAAATGGATATTTAATCATAAACAGTTTGATCCCTGTCCAGCTTAAATTTAGAAAATAGCTTGAAAAGTTAATAATAGATAAGTAGTTGAAAAATAATTATTAGGTGTAAAATAGCTGTAAAATAGTTAAGTAGTTATAAAATAGTTATAAAATAATTAGATAATTGCAAAATAGTTGTAAAATATTAATTAGTTACAAAGTAGTTGAAAAATAGTAATTAGTTTATAAAACAGTAGTAAAATAGTTAAATAGTTCCAAAAATAATTGTAAAATAAACATAATTTGGCTTTAAAGAGAAAGGTTGTATATAGTAAATAGCTTGGAAAAATAGATTTATATTAAAACAATTCATTTTGAAAATAGTCCAGAGCCAAACTGCTCAATCCCAATCTCCATTCCTGTCAATTAAATTTAAATTTCCCACTTCCATTTAAATTTACTCAGTTCCAATTTAAATAAGTTCAATTGCCATTGAAATTGATTTAATCCCAATTCAAGTTGACTTGACCTAAATTTCTTTCCAAATTCAAATCAAATTCCAGTTTAATTTTAAACCCATTCAACTTTAATCACAATTCCAAGTTATTGAAATCAATTTGGACTAATTTCAAATTGAACCCACTTCAATTTCAAATTATTTCAATTCCTATTTGAATTAATCCCAATTCCAATCTCCACTTTTTAAATCATCTCGAATTATATAAATTCGAGTTAAATTTTCAAATGTTGATTTAATCCCTAAAATCAAATTAACCTTTATTTTAAAAGTATTTAAACACTTACTTCTGAGTCCAAATTTCAGAATTTCATTTTTTAATTATCTTTACTTAAACTTATTTCAAAGTTCAAATAAGAATTCAAAAACAATTTAGTCTTCAAATTCTAATTTGTTACCCAATTTCAACTTTTGAAATCAAACCTCAGAAATTTCAGTTTTGAATTAATTTCAAATTCCATTTTCAAATAAAAGAAAGTGATTTTATATTAGATCGTACTGCCACAAAATATTTCATACATTGATAGACTGCACACTAGCAGTTCCAACATCACATCCATTATCACAACAAAATCTTTACCAAGTCATAAATCTAGATGTCTACATTATCACCTAGGTTTTAGAGTCCTAGCATTTTCTATCAGAATCCTTCTTATGGACTTCCTTCCAATGGGCAAAGCCCAAACATGCACTTTTCAACAGGATGTCCCAACTTATAGCATTTTCCACAAAAGGTTTCTACCCTTTCAGCAATCTGGATAACCTCCACGCCTCCTATAGGACGTTCCACAACCTTAGTCTTCTTCTTCTGTCTCTTGGGACAACTCCTAGCGATGTGTCCCAACCCTTTACAATGAGAGAAAATGGCTGACTCGTTGACCGGTTCCATTGGTTTACGCTTCACCTTCCTCACTTCAAGACAATGGTTAAGGAAATGTCCCTTCTTATGGCACTTAACGCATAATATCTCTGAGCGAAATCGTTGGAATGTACCCTTTATAGCTAGTTATTATCTTATTTCCGCTGTAATATATGTATATTGTATTTGTTAGGTAGGTACATGATGTTATAACCATCCTAGGGTAGAATCGATTAGTATAACTCTGATGTTTCACTTTGGGAATGACTTTGTAAAGAATTATGTTGATAAGTATATGTTATTCCGTTGCGTTGTGAGATTCTATGATTGTTTAATTTCTCTTTTCTTCTTTATTCTATTTTATTCTTTCCTTGAACAATCTGTCTTTCCGACACTTGGTTGTTCGGTACGTGAATACCGTGGATGTATTAGTGTCCTTTTGGTGTTCGAAAAGGCGGATCGTTGCAAAAAACTTCGTCAATGACTCAATCATCAACAGGAAACGAGACCATCTCTTGATGAACTCGTGAACACTGAACTCGAGCAAGCGGATCTAGAAATAGAACCCTAACTCACCTATCAAACTCAAGTAGTCATTAACATCCCGTAGATCCATCACGAACTCGAGCAGTGATTTTTTGGAGTAGGCGGCTAATTCGCTTTGCAACTCCCGGCATACATTGAAGACGAGTTTCAGATCTCGTATACAAGAGCATGGAGGCGCAACATCAATTGATAATTTCGATCATCAAGAGTAAGCTGCGACGAGTTCCCAGGATGCAACGTGAGTTGACAATAAGACGAAATTTTGTTTTTTATGTGACGATTTCATTTTTTGGAAGAGAATTAAAGTGAGGTTTCTAGAGGAGTTAAAATTGGCATGAATGAGGACAACCTACTGAATTTTGGAGCGCAAATGGGAATGAATTTTGGAAGGGAAGGTGGGAAATGAAAATTAGTTTATCGCACTTAGTCAAATTTTAGGATTTTTGGATAATGAGAAAGAAAGGATTTGGGTGACGTGGCAGAAGATGGTTGATGGGTTGCTATGCATGTGGATCGTGAGAAGTGGATGGCTAGATGGAGATGCATGGAAGCTTGTGGACTGGATGGAAGCAAATTATGAGATGCGAATACATAAAAAATCTTGCCCTAATTTTTTTTTTTTGTACGCCTTTGTAAAAAAAATGTTGTCCAAGTCGTAGTGCATTGCCCTCCTGTATACGAGATGTGTGACCCGGTTTACATATAATTATTGATAAATGACATTTTGTTTATCTTTCGCAGCGCATTGCACCTTGCATATGAGGTGTGAGACTTAATTTACATATAATTATTGATAAATGACATTTTGTCTATTTTAATTATTGATAGGGGATTGTTGCTCAAATTTCAATGTTTTTTAATTAAAATTTTAAGAAAATAACAATTATACTCAAATAGTATTATTTGCGATGGTTGTGCTCGAAGATGATGGAATTTGAGTGTAATTTTGCATTTTCTATCAAAATATTTACACATAGTTTTTCTGTGCTTTGTTACAAATTTGGAATTTATATTTTAACATCGCCTTGAAAATCAATGTAAAAGAAGGATATTATAAAGATAATAAAAAGATTTTTAACATCGTCCTGAAAATCAATATGATGTGTGTGTTTTATACAATATCGATAAAAAAATAACCACATTATAAAGATTTTTAACATCATGTGTTTTTCTACCTGATGTAAAAGATGCAATGTTCATGAAAAAAATTCTAGTAGTGTTAACTATAGTTCAGTCGATTACCTAGAGCTATATGCTCCAGGTTTGCCGGTTCAGTTGATTGAACTAAAAGTTTGGTCAACTGAATGCGAATTCCTGGAGCTGCAAGGCACCAGGTCATGCTTCCGGGTGCATCATTTCGATGAGATTTCTCGATCTCAGCAACACAATATGATTGAAAGCAATTTCATACTTGCATGCAATACTAACACAATCATATACAAGCAAACTATAGCAATTGAAAAGGGGAAACACTTATAAGAACAGTAGACAGCGAAGCTACTGTCGAATAGAGAATCAAACCACTGAATTAAACACAGACTGAGATCAAAATCAAACTATTTTTCTCAATCCATTCAATCATTAACCACATGTAGTGAATTAGAACTAGAATTGTGAGATTACTCCACCTTAATATCCAAAAAGATCCAAAGTTACATGCATCGCCCTTAGGTCAATTAACTAAAACAATACTTACTTTCGTCCCCAGTGCTATGCGAATTTGATGTAGCAAACCTAAATGTTTTTTCCCAAAATTTTAAGTGAAGGTGCATACATGATTTAAGAACAACATACCCAAATTTAGGATTTTTGTTATTTTTCTACAATTAATTATGATTATTGTACTAACCAGCATTTTCTGTCCAAATTTCACTTTCCCTCTTAGTTATACAACCAACTTTGATCTCCAACCATGGCCAAAGCCCTAGCTTTTTGGGTCTAAGGGATAAAGAAGGTTGTAGAGAAGTTTAGATTTAAGTTTGGGAATTTTTAGGATTTTTTTATTTCGATTTCTAGGGTTTGAGATGATAAGATGGAGAATGGTTTTCTGTCTGTTTTGTTTAGTGTAAATGAAAAGTGAGAAGGGAAAACAAACGTACATGTTATTATTTCTTCTCAGTAACCTTGCTTATTTAGCCAATTTGGGCCTGGTCCCTTTTCACTCAACAAAAAAAATTAAGTTATATTTGTTCTTTATTTTTATTTCCAATTTACTAAACAACCATTCAAATGAAAATAAGGTTTTAAAACATGAATTGATTTTACCATTCAACCTCATTTTTAACAAAACAACACACAAGCTATAATTCTCATTTAGTTGTTTTGGAATGGATTAAATATTTAATTCGAATTTTAAAATAAAAGTTATTCACATTATTTTAATTAATTTAGTATGAATGGCTTTTTAGATCATAAAACCCAATTTTAAAAAAAATTTCCAGCATCGTTATTTTTTTTGATAAATTTATCTCAAATTCACTATAAAAAATTTAATGGAAAAATAATTGGTTACAAATATTATCGATAAATAAGAGAATGAACATAAAGCTCACTCTTCCTATTTTTATTAGTCAAAATAATTTCTTTATATTCAGTCAATCCTTATTTCTTCCAAGACTACACTTATATTTAAATAATTGATTATTTCAACTTGATTCCTTATTTTAAATCCCTATGGATTTATTTTCTATCAAATTACTTCCCAAATTCCTTTTATTATTTAAATAAAAGAATCAAACCACATGAAAATAATATTTTCCTTGAATGTACCAAATATTAAATTTTCCACTTGAGAAAGCCCATTTATAAATTCTCCTTCCATTCTGTATCCAAATTCACTTTCATTTGGAAAAAGAAATAGAATAAGAATCTCTAAATCTCCAAAATATTTAATTGTTACTATTTTAAATTATATTCTGGGTTTAATTTCAGGTATGATAGGTTGTTACATAGTGGATCCACTTTAAGCTCCTCTATTTTCCGCTATACCCGTTACATGAAGACATTTTAGCATCCTCTTTGGCAACATTAATATTAAAAAGTTCATTTGACTAGTTCTCTTTTGAACTAAGTCAACAAAGTTAGGATAAAGACTTAATTTTAAAGTATAAGTGTCCGATGTGGCTCACATTTTATTAGAGTGGATGCGTAGATTGAATTATGATTAGTCCACATCGCAAAATATTCTAAAAAAGATGAGCATATATATGTAACTGGTAGCATGTAATAAAAGGTGATTCCTTTTGTTATAGTAAATATTGCCATGAAAATAGATGTGCTGTAGGGGGATGTAGGGATATTCGATTATGACGATGACACCAAAAGAGCTTCATTCAGTGGTCTTACACTTTCTACACTAAACGAAGTGCATGCATTAAAAAAGATGCGAGGATGTGCCAAAAATTTCAACATGGTATTAGAGCCGATGATTCGTGGGGACCAATATGATGTAGCATTGACCTATGTATGCTCTAATATGTGCTTGGAGCTCAGGATTCTCATTAAGATGGAGTTATGAGTTAGAACACGGCCTGCTTCAACTATGAAAAAGAGGATTCTTTATTAAAAAAACAGCTTGGCCAAACTGCTGGGAGGTGGTAGTGACCTAATCTGAACTATTGGAGGTGTTTGAGAACTCTATATAACTTCAAGATGAATCGACAAAATGCTTGCCAAGATGGAGATCTGTTTGGTCTGGCTCGTGTTGTATTAGAGTAGTTGTGTAGATTGAATTATGATTAGGCCCACATACAGATATTCTAAAGAAGATGAGGATATATATGTGAGTGGTAGCATGTAAAAAAAAGGATTCCTTTTTTTACAGTAAATGTCGCCATGAAAATATATGTGCTCTAGGGTGAAGTAGGGATATTCAATCATGACAATTGCACCGAAAGAGCTTCATTCTATGGTCTTGCCCTTTCTACACTAAATGAAGTATGCGCATAACGGAGATGCGAGGGGGTGTCGAAAATTTCAATAACAAGTGCTTAATATAAGTTAAAATATATTATGGTCACCAAATAAGGACTGCATAAATTATGATAGTCTTTGATTTTGTTATAAGATTAAACAATATTTTTTTATCCTACGCAAATGATGTGAGAATGAGAATAATTTAACTTTAAATATTTGGTTTTATATCTACTGAAACTTTTTGCACCTCAGCTATTTTCCGCTATATCCCGGCTATAACTTTTTACATCTCCACTGCTATGAAACTGTTAAGCGCTTTAAATACTTAGATTGACATATATTGAAATTGTGTAACCGAGCAAACATTTTAAGAAGTTTATTTTGGTAGAGTTAGAGCTATATTTGTTATATGAGCACTATATTGTGAATTTTGATCCTAAAACATGACATATGGATTAGTTAGTAAACTATTACATTGATTCGGATGACTTTATCCATGTTTGAATCATGACTTTGACCATGTTTAAATTGTTGGTGGTGACATGAAGATTGTATATATGCTTATTTAACGTTGTTTGAATGTAAATATATAATTCCATTGTTACTAATGAACCTTTATCACAACATAAGAATGCATAATGGCTATAGGATGGGTTCTATTGAAACATTAGTTGAATTATTGATAATTAAGCTAAGTATGATGTTGTGTGGTTAAAGCGCTCAGTTGTTTCAAAGTTGTAGAGGTGCAAAAAACTATAGTGAGAATAAAGTAGAGGTACATTGACAAAATAAAATTAACAGTGATGTGAAAATATTATTGATTAAATCAAATCACTGAAGTTGATTTATTCTCATTCCCATGTCATTTGTATAGAAAAAGAAATGTTGTACACTCATGTATAACAAATTTGAAGAATATCATGATTTATGTAGTTCAGACTCGGTAAATAGATTAAAATTCTAATTTATATCGAGCGCTTAGGACTTAAGCTTAGACTATACCCTAAATTTATTGATTTGGTTTATAATAAAATAGGTCAATTTAACATTTTTATACTAAAATTGCTAAAACGGGTGCTAAATCCCCGATTTAGCGGACGTAGCAGAAAATAGTAGGTCTTTAAGAGGATCTACTATTTAATAACACTAAATTGAAAAAATGTATTGATCGAAGTGCACTATATGCTTTAGCGGGGGTATTGGCGAAGTTTTAACTGCATATGCGTGATGTCATGTGTGTGTATATCGATTTTAGTATGATTGTTTGGTGTATTTGAACATATATGAGTTGCAACAGATTCAAGAACTTATTGATCGCTTAGAATGTTTTCACCGTCAAGATGTTTGTTTTAATACCATAGAGAAGCGAACATTCAAAGTAGAAGAAATAGTTTCAAGTAGTAGGATGAATAGTGATGAACAGTCTTGGCAAATAGAACAACTCTTCCATTGGTTTCCATAGTCAAGAGTCAAAGAGAAGTGACCATTCAAGAAGAAGGCGTCAGAAATATTGGAATTTTGGAGCGTAAAATTCGTGCTCCTTCAAACAGAGAGCTAACATGCCAAAATTGGCCTAGTCGATTTCTATTATAAAGCCAGCTGATTGACCCTTTTAGATTTGGCTAATAGATTTGGTCATAATAGGTGTGTAATGACCTCAATTCGTAGTTGTTACACTAGCGTAATTATATGAGATAATTAGCAAAAATTGATTTCAGAATAGTTTTACATACATAATTAAGGAAGATATAGCTGATAATATGGTCATAAAACACATTATTAATAGTCAAGCTTATGTAAATGTTTATGTTAGTTGTAAACATAGATTTGTGTTACTTGTGTAACACTTAAGTGCACAATTGAAGTGGATAAGTATGAAAATTTTATGTAAACGCATGTAAGCTTTTGGTGAAAATAAGAGAGAAGACTACTAAGGCATGATTTGATGGTGAGGGATGAAAAGTATGAAGGTGGATGGATGAAGACGCCTTTTGCTTCACTCTGTTTACATTTCCTATATACACACCTTCATACATTATCTTTTTAATTCATTCCTAACCACTTAAAAACAAGGCAGCCTATTTCTAATCTCCGCTAACTATCTCTTAATCAAATGAGCTAATTAACCTTAAAACACCTCCAAATCAAGCCAAACTAGATGTGGTCAATATACTTCATTCCTAAGCAGTAAATTATGTTTTATTAGTGGAAAACGAAGTAAAAAGTTAGGAAAACATCCCATGTCCATGAGCATATCAAGAGCTAGGCAAAGAGGTAGTTTCTTTGAGCCATGATGCAAGGAGAAGTAGCAAGGAGCTTGTGCTAGTAACATGTGTTGGTGTTGGCTTTGTTTACAAGTAATTTTACTCACATATATAAAGTATATGCTTCATGTGTATAATATGTGATATACACAATTTATTGTAATATGGTTGATCGTAGTGAACTTGTATGTTCGAATGACCATTTCATTGTTTTACAAAATAAGATGATATTTTAAAAGCGAAAGATACACCGATAAATTTTTATTAAACATGTTAAATATAACTATATGTTCACATATACGGAAGTATGTTATACTTGAATATGGTCATTTGGTTTAGTATATGATGTTAATGTTCGAATTTGGCCAGTCCGTAGTGGAAATTATGAGTGAGTTTAATTTTTTCCCCTTATTGGATCTTTATTGATTCCATGAAATCTTATTTATTTATAACATTCCTAAATTTTATTTAAATGAAATCTTTTATTTTATTTAAATTTATAAAATGATATCGTATTATTTAATTTTATGTTATATTAAATATGTATATGTATCACATACACATATATAAGTGTTTGCATGTGCAACAAATCAATCCATGCAATGTATAATATATCCGCATATAAATGATGTGATATACATCGCAACAGACATGTTAGCTCATCCAATATGAAAATGTATTGCCCAGATGTATGTATGTATATATATACACGTTTGCTTTTGTAATAAAATATTTCAATACACACACACATATATAAATTAAAATTTTATTTATATATAATTTTGTATAAACATATAAATATTTATATATGAATATATATGTAATATTTACAAAATATATATACATTAATTACTATATAAATATGTTTATAACATTTAAAATATAACGAATAAATATTTTTTTGCTGTAATGTCGAAAATGGTACTTATACAAATACATAATTTTTTAATATATATATATATATATATGAATATGTTAAAGCTTATATATATAATAAAGTATATATACATATATATACTAATATAAATAAAATTAGAAAAACAACCTTTTTATTTAAATATATATATATATATATATATTGAACTAGTCTTATGCATATCTTAGGATATTTTATTTTATTATAAATGTTAAATAAATAAATAAATATATGAATAAAACAATATAAAATTATTTAAAATAAAAAAATATTATTTTTCAAAACAAATTTAAGTTTACAATTTTTAGCAAATTTTTATATGAAATTTTATAGTTTGAAAATTTGATATATAACTTTACAATTTAAATTATCGATTTTTAATATAAATATTTAAAATAACAAAAGATGGTTCTTTTAACTTTCTGCCATAAGCTTAATATGCATCAATAAATTTTTATAAAATATAAAATATAGTTTATTATTAATATATATGAATTTATATTATATTTTTATTTAAATATTATTTAAAAATAATATATATATGTATATAATATTCCTTCCACCGAAAATATTATACTTATTAAACATCATATATGAAATTTTATTTTCATGTTTTACACATGTATAATATAATATTTAAATTATAAACTATATAAATATATTATATATTTATATATTAAATTAATTAAAATAAAAATTGCTTTTATTAAATATTGAACCGTGCTATACATAGATGAACTATCATAATTTTTTTGCAATCATATATACAAAAACATACAGCCAACTAGACCTGTAACAATATATCTATGTATTTGAATCGTCACCTAACTAACAATATTATATACATATGAATGAACATCATAATTATAAATTATTGTTTGTAAATAAATTAGAAATGTACCTTGCAGCCAAAGCCCTTAAGCATACCTTAAATGATGTTATATTCTATTAGAAATGATTCCCGATCCAATAGAGTGCTATTCCTTGAACTATCGACCACCGACAATCGAGCAAGTATTGAATTGACTTAATTTGGACCTGATAAGATGTAGAGACTAGAGGGAATTTCTAGCCAGAAATGACTGGAAGCGGAGGATCCAAGAGTTCTTAATCAAATGGAGAAGGAGATGCTTAAATAGCAGATGGAAAGGGTAGAAATTCAGATCTCATCTTTTGCCCTATCTCCATTGATCTTAGTCATCCATTTACAAGCCCTTTAACCTCTATTTTGAGCCACCTATGCCGTTATAGCCGATCCTATTCGGCCCACATGACGGGCCTTAAAGCCATTTAAGCCCAAATGATTAATTTTGCATTTTAAATCTAATTTAAAACGTCTATCAATATCGTATATCGATTAGTGTGTTCATAACTTTTATGAATACAATTAATATTCATTTATCAACCAAATCAATTTATAATAATATTAAAAATATTATTTAATTTACTAATTTATAACTATTATAAATTAATTAAATCATTTGGTTAAAGGAGAATTCATAGTTTTCGGATGTATGACTCGTTAGATGTTAATTTGGTCAACAGTTAATATCGAATTATTCGAATATTGATGTTTACACGTCACTTAGCAAGTGGTGTGACATTTTGGCTAAATTTGTCACACAACAGTTGGACCTATGAAATCCGAATATTGACGTTTACGGTCAATGTAACGACCCCAGATTTTCGATAATTAAAAATGTTAATTTAATTAAATTGTGAATAAATATTGGAAGATTTAATTTTTTTATAATTTATTTGATGAAATAATAACTAGAGTGAAATGCAACAGTGTTATTTATAGTTAATTATTATGAACTTGAATGAAATCCTAATTAGTTGAAAAAGGGAACATGTGTACTTGGTAATAAATTTAATACAAGAAAACAAACGTAGATATTGAATTAATCAATGAATTTATAACAATAAATAGTAATTATGATATTATTTGGAAATAATGTTAATGTTATTTATAATAGGCCAATTTATGGAATTTAAAAGAATGGAAATAAAGACTTATCAATTTATTGGGATTTGAACTATAATAATTGGAGTAATTGCAATTAAATGAAATTAAAATATCTAAATATTAAGTTAATTGAAATTAAGACGAAATTTGGGAATATTATTGTAATGGATCATGAATCCAATTTTAATTTCATCCATTTGACAACAATGAATTGAATACTAGAATGAAAAGTAAATTAAATGGAACTATTGGAAATTTAATTTATAATTTCTGAAATTAATAAAATTGAGGTTAACACTGAAATCGGTAAATAAATCAACTCAAAATTGACATTTAAATTTCTTTCAATTAGTATAAGTGATTAAGAAATTTAAAAACGATGAAATTTGTCAATTATAGGATCGAAATTGAAAACTTGATTTAATTAATCAATTAATAATTTATTAGAAAGTAGCCATTTTGGCCACTGACTCGAATTTTGACGAAACCAGTTTCATGGATCCGTAACAGTGAATTATTGTAGGATTTCAAGTTTTGTAGCGATCGGACGTGTCGTTTGATCATACGGACTCGAAATGTCAAGAAATCAAGTAAAACGAAATCAATTGAAATCAATTTGAAATAACTTGATTTTAGCATAACTTCTACATACTGTGGAATTTGGACCTGAAACCTTTTCCATTGATTTTAAAATATTTTAAAATGTCTATTTTGATATATGGGTTGACCCAATTACGTTCCGGAGTCGGGTCATTTTATCGTTCAACGCGTATATCAATCGGGTTCATCTATTCTATTTCAACTTTGCCTATATATACCTTGTTATAAGCCGTAGCCTATTCCTTATGTTCATTGTTCTGTACATACAATTCTGCCGTCTCTCCTCCTCAATGCAGACAATCAAATTCTAGATCCAATTGCAATTCAAAATCAAATCAAAATTTCAAACTACAAAAACTATATCATATTTTATATCGTCGAAAAGCTCTCGAAGAGCGCATCTCAATTCTGTGATTTGTTTTTCAGCTCGATGCATTGTTTTTCCAGAAATTGACGAACTATCTATAGCCGTTCATCACGCCGCGACCAAAATCGTCCGATCTTCGAATATATTTCTGGGTGTTGTAGACTGGACCGAAGAGAATTCATCTATGAAGTTTATTTGGCGAATCGATGGTTCGATTTGTCGTAATAATATGGATTAGGGTTTAAATATAGGTGGCGGCCGGTCCCTGTTTTGGTTCGATCGACGACAAATCATGGCGTTCTGGGGCGGAGGAGGTGGTCGACGAGGTGAGAGGCATCTAGCGGCGCCTTGGTGGGACCAAGCGCTGGCCGAGGCTAGGGGGAAAGAGGCGTGCGGCGGCGCCTTGCTGGGTTCACGAACGCGATGAGAATTAGGGTCCAGAGTGGAAGATGGTGACGTGGCCAGTGAGTCACCCTCTTTTGTTTTTTAATTTGATTTTAAACTTGTTTTAATCTTAATAACTTTCACATACAAGGTTGTTTCACGCGCGGTTTCTTGCGTTGGGATCGTATCAGAATTCCTGACATTTTGACACTGGTTTGGACGAATTCAGAGACTATTCAAATTTTGGATTTAAATTGGATTTAAATTCAATTTAAATTTAAAAGGTGAGTGTTTTAACCCACTCACAACTTCTAAAATTTCTTATGTTTGTTAAATTGATTTATTATGTGATTAGAAATTTATTTATGACTGTTTGGCATATTTTTAATTATCATCTCAGTTAAATTGAATTTATTTGAATTGAATTGTTATTAAATTTATTATTGCGGATAAACTGCCAGCTAAATAGTTATTTAATTTATTATTGCAAATAAACTGCCAATTAAATAGTTATTTAATTTATTATTGAATATAAACTGCCAGTAAATGCCTATTATTTATTATCTGTTCTATATTGATGTTGTTGTTTGAATTGGATGATGATCGTAATAAATGGTTGATGGTTGATATTGGATGAGTGGGTGTTGTATTTTATATTGTTATAAACTGCAAGTTGTTATGTATTTTTATTTCATCCGGGATTGCAGTTTGAAATGATATATAACCGTATTTTATTTTAAATTACGGATTGAAATGATAAATATCCGTATCACTTGACCATAGGATAGAAAATTATATACAGACACCACGGTCTATATATAAAAATAATTTGAAATGATTTCTATGTTTTATAAAGAAATATATGGTTATGTAATTATTGATTTTTGAAGTTATAAAAATGTTATTTTATTATTGATTTAGCTATGAATAAATTACTTTTGAAATATAAATAAGTTAAATTTGTTTATATAATATGATTGAGTATATGTTTAAAATTATGCTGTATATAGGGTTTATATCGACTTAAATAAGTTTTAGGTTGGAAGATAAATACGAAATTGATTTGAAATAAGTTATTTAAGAATTATACGCGAATAAATTTGGTTTGAAATTTAGATAAAAATTGAGATTTTAAAGGATGTGATTTTTATAACTTGATTTGGTTTATAGTGATTGAAATGAATATTTCATGTATAATTAAATTTAAGGAAATATTCAGTTATCTAAAATTCTAGTTATATTTAAATTTTAATGGATTTATTATGTAAATTATTTCAAAACCAAATAATAGAAATTGAATTGTCAGATTGAAATTTCCAAACTTAGTTTTGAAAGTGTTTAATACTCAAAGTTTGAAATATATTGAATTGAAATGGTTTGTTGAAACTGAAAGTGAGTTGAAAGTTATGAATCAAGATTTAATTTAAAGTGAATAAAATTGTGAAGTCGAGGAAATTATTTTAATTTATAAAGAAATTTTAAATTCAAAATATTTTATTTTGTATACTGTTTGAATATCCAAACCATTCAAGTTTTGGGAAGTTATGGTTTAGAAGCTATGAAATTCGAAGTAATATGTTTTGAAAGGTTATATTTCAAGCGTTTGGTTTCAGAATATTATAGTTTTGAAAGTGCTAGATTTTGGAAAGGATATATTCGAAATAAAATGATATTATATTGATTTGGGTTTTAATAAAACAATATCATATTGATTGGTTTTTGAAACGAAAATGATATTGCATTTATATGGTTTTGAAATGGATATTATATTCTGGTTTTGAAGTATAATTATTTTAAATGACCGCGCTGTTATAATACCGTTTGGTTGTTAAAGAGACCGGGATCGAAAGTTGTCTTAATCTCTGCCAACTCCGAAAACCACTTTAATAACCGTGTACGCGGTCGAGATTCCAGAATGAAGTAGGATGGCAGCGGCATTCCTTTGAGGTATGAACGTGGACCCGACTCCCGCGATTGGAATAAGGTGGCTAAAACAGGTGAAATTGACGGGCTGATGAGGTCATTCCTCTGATCGGACACACTCCTTCGATATTATATTCTGACTTTGAGATGATTTGGTGGCCACTTTGATTCTTTTGATTTGGGGGTGTGGCTCGAGGTGGGCGGTAGTAGCTGCTACGCGTTACCACCGGCCCGAAAGTGTAATTGGTATATCTACCCTGGCATTGCCTAGTTGTGTCGGGTCACCTACCCTAGCGCCCCTTCTACGTGTTTGGTTTTCTCTCGTAGCCCGTGGAGTATATAGGGTAGTCTCCCGATCTGGAGATGCGCTGATACTGGATGGACTACTGGGACTATTATGTGTTAAGGGGAACATTGGGTCACTCCTTAATGCTATTTAAAAGTAAGTTTATTTTACTATAGACATTATTATAATAGCGAAATATTACTACATAGTAAATAGTTTAATGGATCCTTAAGAGATGTGAATCCCGAGCATCTTTTAAGTTACTGCACTCACGTTTGATACGGGATAGGAGCTGTCAAATCCCGTAAACATCTCTGACGCCGTTCCACTCATATTTATTTCAGTTGATTTAACTTCCATAAGATCTTTTAGTTCTGACTCGAGTATTTTGTCTTTTCAATTCACTCGGTTCAGCCTGAGCATTTCAGGATTTGAAGGCCTTAATTCTGGAGGACGAAGATGAAGAATTATTACTATTATTTATTATTATTCCACTTCATTCATACTATTCCGCTGCATTATTTAACATTCTCTGGAATGTGTAACTCTGATATGTGTTGTATGAGTATAATTAAATGTTTTGTAAAATAGCTTCGTGAACTGTTTATTTGATTATTATATTTTGTTGTTCCGCTGCAAGATTTTAGTTTGTTTTATTTCTTTCTCTGCTTTTACACCAATAACAATCCACCTTTCTGTATGGTTTGAGTCTGACGTGTTTGGATTATCGTCAATTTAAAGCGTGCAAAAAGGCGGGATGTTACATCTGGTGTCAAAGCTTTTGTTTAGCGATAAACCTTAGCTTTGTGGGGTGTGACTCTTTATCAATAGGGTGTAACACCCTATGATGAGTTGTTGAGCGCGTGTGTGTGTATATATATATATGAGAGCGTATTTGTTAGTGTTATAAAAAGGTTTTAATATTGTGTTAATTTGTTCCATTTTGTATTTATAAATTCTGGTTGGTGCATAGGACGCTATGACATTAATAGGGATTTCTAAACACTTAATAGGACAGACCGACACAATATTTGTTTTGAAATATAGGTGAATGAAATAATTTTCCTATTATATTTTCTATATATAATTTTTTTTTTATAAAAGCTATATTTGGTTGTAATATATTGGTTGTTTGATAGTGAAATTTATAAATATCGATTGGAAATAAGATTTGAAGAAAATAAAATTGGAAATTTTAGAACTTAGTTCCGGGATTTTGAAAAAAAAAATCTTTCAAAGGATTTTTGGAATATAATAATATTGTTTATAAGTATTTTCTGATATAATATTTCAATAAGATTTGAGAGAATTGTTTTAAAGAAATGAAAAGAAATAAGTTCTACTCTCCCTTCTCTATCGCTGGAAAATAATTTCGGTGATGAGTGCACGCATCATCGACATTCATTTTCGAGTTTTGAAGTGGGAAGGCCACTGTGGTAGTTTTACTGCAGATTTATTTTGATAATCAAAAATTAAAATTTAAATTGTTTTAAATATAATTGAATACATAAATTGTAAGTATATACATTTATCTATTATTTTAAAATGATTTGAAATTAAACCCGATATTTAGTTCTTAAGTTTCTGATAATCAATAGTTTCAATTATTGTAGTGAAATGGATTGTAACTAATTAATAGTTGGAACCTTTAACTAAAATAAGAGATTAAATGCTAGGTTATAAATGAAGTTTCTAGAAAGTTGAAATTGTAATCTATAAAAAAATGATATGATTATTGAACTATAAATTAATTAAAAGAAATGAGAAAACTTGTATAACTTTCAATTACATTCTTAAAAAGCATATATTTAACTTACGAAAAGATTTAAAAGTTGAAATGTCTGATAAGAAAATGCAATGGAAAAATTTACAAGTAAAACTTATGTAATAGAAAGGTTCAATGAATACTTTTATAAATAGGAATTTGATGTTATAATGGTTATAAACTTAAGTTAGGATTGAAATGTTGCTAATTTAATATAAACGTAAGTATTATAATTAAATGATAATAAACTTAAGTAAATGGTTGAAGCTATTTATAAATAAAATAAGTTGAAAAGATGAATGCAACAAATATATGATTGTAGACTAAAGTTAATGCATTGAGATGCTAAGTAAACGAAATTGAGAAATGAATGAATGTAATGCAATAAAAAGAAAACTATTTAATACGAATAAATAAAAATGAAAATTTCAGGAAATAAATGTGAATTAAAAGATAAGTATTATATGAAAGAAAAGGAAATCAAACAATAAAAGTATGAAATGAAATTTAAATAATGAACTTGATTTATTGTTTGGAATTGTTGTTTGTTTGGTTTATGGTTGTTTGGACAAGGATACTTTAAAATTGTTTGGATGAATAAATAATCTATTTAGTTTCACCTAAGACTGTTGAGTAAATGGTGCACTAAGTAGTTTATTTTCCATTCTATGCAATTTAAAGTTTGAACCCAAACAACTATTTGTTTTGTTTGATATGAATGAATGAATGTTGATTTTATGTGATGGTTGTATGCCTTGTTGCAAGTGATTGTTGTTTGTATTGATTTTTATGTTTATGATTGAAACTACTTAAGGTATTTCATTTTATATAATTATTAACTTTTTTAGATTATATAAGTGAAATACAGGTTATGGAAGCAATTGCTACTGCTTTTGATTTCATAAAATAAGCTTAAATTGCCCGACAAATAGGTACGTTCTCGGATTACGGTTTTATAGCGTTATTATATTATTTTGGAGGTTATATGTTATATATTATTATATTTGATATTATATTTTCTCCCGAGCCTCTCCGTACAAAGGAGACTCCGTCGAAATTTTCCATAAATTTTGGACTTAGAATTTTTTTTGAAAAATGTTTTCCAAGCTTTATTAATTTGAGTATAAAAAGATTTAATAATTATAAAGTGATATAATTTATTTAAATTATTAAATTTTGTAAAGTTATTTGTTATAAAGTTTGTATTTTGAATAAGATGTATTGATTTCTTAATTCTTCTTTTCTCTTCTTTTTCCTTTTCAGGGATGAAAAGTTTTGAGTGGGGGAGAGTGTAACGACCCAAGATTTTCGATAATTTAAAATGTTAATTTAATTAAAATGTGAATAAATATTGGAAGATATAAATTTTTTATAATTTATTTGATGAAATAATAACTAAAGTGAAATGCAATAGTGTTATTTATAGTTAATTATTATGAACTTGAATGAAATCCTAATTTGTTGAAAAAGGGTAAATGTATACTTGGTAATAATTTAATACAAGAAAATGAATGTAGATATTGAATTAATCAATGAATTAATAATAATAAATAGTAATTATGATGTTATTTGGAAATAATGTTAATGTTATTTATAATAGGACAATTTATGGAATTTAAAAGAATGGAAATAAAGACTTATCAATTTATTGGGATTTGAACTATAATAATTGGATTAATTGCAATTAAATGAAATTAAAATATCTAAGTATTACGTTAATTTAAATTAAGATGGAATTTGAGAATATTAATTTAATGGATCATGAACCCAATGTTAATTTCACCCATTTGACAACAATGAATTGAATAATAGAATAAAAAGTAAATTAAATGGAACTACTGGAAATTTAATTTATAATTTTTGAATTTAATAAAATTGAGGTTAAAACTGAAATTGATAAATTAATCAACTCAAAATTGACATTTAAATTTGTTTCAATTAGTGTAAATGATTAAGAAATTTAAAAAAATAAAATTTGTCAATTATAGGATCGAAATTGAAAACTTGATTTAATTAATACATTAATAATTTATTTAATTAACTAGAAAATAGCCATTTTGGCCACTGACTTGGATTTCGATGAAACCAGTTTCATCGGATCCGTAACAGTGAATTATTGTAGGATTTCAAGTTTCGCAGCGATCGAACTTGTCGTTTGATCGTACGGACTCGAAACGCCTAGAAATCAATTAAAATGAAATCAATTAAAATCAATTTGAAATAACTTAATTTTGGCATAACTTCTTCGTACTGTGGAATTTGGACTTGAAACCCATTCCATTGATTTTAAAATATTTTAAAACATCTATTTTGATATATGGGTTGACCCAATTTCGTTCCAGAGTCAGAACGGGCTTTTCGGGCAATTTTATCGTTCAACGCATATATCAATTGGGTCCATCTATTCCATTTCAACTTTGCCGATATATACTTGTTATAAATCCTAGCCTATTCCTTATGTTCATTGTTCTGTACGTACAATTCAGCTGTCTCTCCTCCTCAATGATAGACAACCAAATTCTAGATCCAATTGCAATTCAAAATCAAATCAAAATTTCAAACTACGCAAACTATATCATATTTTATATCGTCGGAAAGCTCTCGAAGAGCGAATCTTAATTCTGTGAATAGTTTTTCAGTTCGATGCACTGTTTGTCCAGAAATTAATGAACTATCTATGGCCATTCATCACGCCGCGACCAAAATCGTCGGATCTTCGAATATATTTCTGGATATTGTAGAGTGGACCGACGGGACTTCATCTATGCAGTTTATTTGGTGAATCGATGGTTGGGTTTGTCGCAATAGTTTGTATTAGGGTTTAAATATTGGTGGCGGCCGGTCTCTGTGTTGGTTCAATTGACGGCAAATCATGGCGTTCTAGGGCGGAGTAGGTGATCGACGAGGTGAGAGGCGTCTTGGGGCGCCTTCGTAGGACCACGCGCATGCCGAGGCTAGGGGGAAAGGGGCGTGTGGCGGTGCCTTGCTAGGTTCACGAACGCGATGCGAATTAGGGTCCAGAGTGGAAGATGGTGATGTGACCAGTGAGTCACCCTCTTTTCTTTTTTTATATTTAATTTTGAACTCGTTTTAATCTTAATAATTTTCACATACGAGGTTGTTTTCACGCGTGGTTTCTTGCGTTGGGATCGTATTAGAATTCCTGACATTTTGGCACTAGTTTGGATGAATTCTGAGACTGTTCAAATTTCGAATTTAAATTGGATTTAAATTCAATTTAGATTCAAAAGGTGAGTGTTTTAACCCACTCACAACTTCTAAAATTTCTTATGTTTGTTAAATTGATTTATGATGTGATTAGAAATTCATTTACGACTGTTTGGCATATTTTTAATCATCCTCTCAGTTAAATTGAACTTATTTGAATTGAATTGTTATTAAATTTATTATTACATATAAACTGCCAGCTAAATAGTTATTTAATTTATTATTGCATATAAACCGCGAGTTAAATAGTTGTTTAATTTATTATTGAATATAAACTGCCAGTAAATGCCTGTTATTTATTATCTGTTCTATATTGATGTTATTGTTTGAATTGGATGATGATTGCAATAAATGGTTGATGGTTGATTTGGATGAATGGATGTTGTATTTTATATTGTTATAAACTGCAAGTTGTTATGTACTTTTATTTCATCCGGGATTGTGGTTTGAAATGATATATAACAGCATTTTATTTTAAATTACGGATTGAAATTATAAATATCTGTATCACTTGACCATAGGATAGAAAATTATATACAGACACCGCGGTCTATATATAAAAATAATTTGAAATGATTTCTATGTTTTATAAAGAAATATATGGGTTATATTATTATTGATTTTTGAAGTTATATAAATGTTATTTTATTATTGATTTTACCAATGTATAAATTTGTTTTGAAATATAAATAAGTTAAATAATAAAGTTTGATTGTTCATATAATATGACTGAGTATATGTTTAAAATTATGTTGTACATAGGGTTTATATTGACTTAAATAAGTTTGAGATTGGAAGATAAATACGGAATTTATTTGAAATATGCTATTTAAGAATTATACTCGAATAAATTTGAATTGAAATTTAGATAAAAATTGAGATTTTAAAGGATGTGATTTTTATAACTTGATTTGGTTTAGAGTGATTGAAATGAATATTTCAAGTATAATTAAATTTAAGGAAATATTCAGTTATCTGAAATTCGGGTTATATTTAAATTTTAATAGATTTATTATGTAGATTATTTCAAAACCAAATAATAGAAATTGAATTGTCAGATTGAAATTTAGTTTTGAAATTGTTTAATACTCAAAGTTTGAAATATATTGAATTGGAATGGCTTATTGAAACTGAAAGTGAGTTGAAAGTTATGTATCGAGATTTAACTTAAAGTGAATAAAATTGTGAAGTTGGGGAAATTATTTTAATTTATAAAGAAATTTTAAATTCAAAATATTTTATTTTATATACTGTTTGAATATCCAAACCATTCAAGTTTTGGGAAGTTATGGTTTAGAAGCTATGAAATTCGAACTAATATGTTTT
Source organism: Allium cepa (assembly GCA_030765085.1). NCBI lineage: Eukaryota > Viridiplantae > Streptophyta > Magnoliopsida > Asparagales > Amaryllidaceae > Allium > Allium cepa. The sequence goes on along the minus strand of CM060934.1, from coordinate 661,877,834 downwards.
GAAAGGTTATATTTCAAGCGTTTGGTTTTGAAATATTATAATTTTGAAAGTGCTATGGTTTTGGAAATGATATATTCAAAATAAAATGTATTATATTGATTTGGGTTTCACTAAAATGATATCATATTGATTGGTTTTTGAAACGGAAATGATATTGTATTTATATGGTTTTGAAATAGATATTATATTCTGGTTTTGAAGTATAATTATTTTAAATGACCGCGGTGTTATAATAACGTGTGGTTATTAAAGAGACCGGGATCGGAAGTTTTCATACTCTCTGCCAACTTCGAAAACCACTTTAACAACCGTGTACGCGGCGGAGATTCTGGAATGAAGTAGGATGGCGGCGGCGTTCCTTTTGAGGTATGAACGTGGACCCGACTCCCATGAGTTGGCATAAGGTGGCTAAATTAGGAGCAATTGACGGGCTAATGAGGTCATTCCTCTGATCGGACACACCCCTTCGATATTATATTCTGACTTTGAGATTGATTTGGTGGCCACTTTGATTCTTTTGATTTGGGGGTGTGGCTTGAGGTGGGCGGTAGTAGTTGCTACGCGTTACCACCGGCCCGGAAGTGTAATTGTTATATCTACCCTAGCATTGCCTAGTTGTGCCATATCACCTACCCAAGCACGTCTTGTACGAGTTTGGTTTTCTCCCTTAGCCTATGCAGTATTTAGGGTAGTCTCCTGATCAGGAGATGCGCTGATAATGGATGGACTACTGGGACTATTACGTGTTAAGGGGAATATTGGGTCACTCCTTAACGCTATTTAAAAGTAAGTTTATTTTACTAAAGACATTATTATAATAGCAAAATATTACTACATAGTAAATAGTTTAACGGATCCTTAGGAGATGTGAATCCCGAGCATCTTTTAAGTTACCGCACTCACGTTTGACACCGGATAGGAGATGTCAAATCCCGTAAATATCTCTGACACCATTCCACTCATATTTATTTCAGTTGATTTAACTTACATAAGATCTTTTAGTTCTGACTCGAGTGTTTTGTCTTTTCAATTCACTCAGGTCAGCCTGAAGGCCTTAATTCTGGAGGACGAGGATGAAGAATTTTTACTATTATTTATTATATTATTCCACTGCATTCATATTGTTCCGCTGCATTATTTAATATTCTCTGGTATGTGTAACTCTGATATGTGTTGTATAAGTATAATCAAAAGTTTTGTAAAACAGCTTCACGAACACTTTATTTGATTATTATATTTTGTCGTTCCGCTGCAAGATTCTAGTTTGTTTTATTTCTTTCTTTGATTTTCTTATTTACCCTAATAACAATCCGCGCTTCTGTATGGTTTAATTCTGACGTATGTGGATTATCGTCGATTTAAAGTGTGCAAAAAGGCAGGATGTTATAGTCAATTCTCTTCGTCAAAACTATATCACTTTGGACTTATGAAATTTGGTAATGTTCAAAATTCCAACATCGTCCACATTCAAATTTATAGTCCAAATACAAAATCCTTATCAATAATAATAATGATTATTGACCGAAATACTCTGGTCGGAGATTTTGACATTGAGTTGACTTCATTTCATCGTGATACTAAACTCATATAATTGAGAAGACAAATCCTCTCTTGAGTAGTGCTTCTCTTGCAATTCTTCCACTCGACACAACTATCTACTCGATGGACATTGTGCCATGATATGAATATAATAAAATCGGAGCTTTCATATAGAAGATCGATGGTATTCTCAAGTTGAGAGAACTATGAAAATCAGCCGCGTTGATATTTTCTGTTTAAACTTAGTTATATTAACCAACAGAAAATTATCGAGTGAGCTATTCCATAGTTATTCAATAGCTGTTAGTGCGTAACCCTTAGTGCCCCCAGTAGCCATGAGTAATACACTATCCAACATTTGGAGAGCGTTATATATTCTATTCTCAACGGATATATCGATATCCAGTTTCGATAAACCTTGACTAGGAATATTTAAAATGGTATATTTATTTTCATTGTGATAAATTACTCACGGTCACAACACATTATAACAACCATCATAAAACATACAATTTATGGATTTTCTATTAAATATACTTTTAGTCAAATTAATTAATTAATATAACATTTTATATCAAGTATATAATAGAAGGAAAACACATTAATTTCGAACAAATTTGGTTTTCAAGCTAGATGTATATAACAAATTGTATAATGCCCCTAGGGCATACCCCTAACTCTATCAATCTTCCACTTGCATTTGGTATCAATTATTGAATTTCATTCCATCTTTACTAATCGGTTTTCTCAAAACCAATTGGGTCGTTCCCTTAGTGAATGGCTATGCTATTTTGTTATAATTATCTACTTTGTCGATCAACTCTCTCCGATGCTAATAAACTACCTTTATCGTGTGGACCAATTTGGGGTATGTCTCTCGACTTCTAGTGAGCTCTATGTTCTGTTATGAATTATATCGTGACATTGTTATCATATAACAATGTTATGAGATTCTCAGCAATTGGGACCACCTTCGGCTAAGTTATAAATTTGTGCATTTATTATATATATATATTACTTTTACTGTGGCGGCAAGCCAATATATTTAGCCTTTTCATTGAATGACCCACAATCTTTTCCAATTGGAACATTTCCAACTAAAGGTTTCTTAACTTGAATATATTATTGACATATTATACATAAATATTACTTATGAAGTTTGAGTCCAAACACTACTTCATAAGAAGTCCAATTTTCCTTTAAACGGTTCTCTAGTTATTCATAAATACACAAGAACACCTCAAATAACCATTTAGCGATATCTGTTTGGATTTGATATTTGCTACATGTATCAAATGCATAAAAAAATCACAATATCGTAGACAACATAACATGTACGATAATTCCTATTTCTAATGCATATGGAATCGGTTATCCACAAAATCTTCTCAAGAGTGAAAATGCGAAAGATGGAGCAATGGCATTATTGAGGTTCCGAAGGCATTAGGATGGTTTCTGTAAGCATTAAACAAGGCTTTCAGCAAGGTTAGGAAGGGGCCTCATAAGCATTAAGAAGATACCTTCATCATGGTCAATATTATCATCAAAAACCTCCCTGACTTAATCAAAGTCTTAAAGAATACAAAGGAAGGATTTATAAAAAGAAACAACAATCACCATCCAAAAAAGTTGAAAGGATGCTTCAGCAGAATGTTAGATAGGTAATGAGCTATCGAAGAGGTCGAAAGGTGATAGAGCTGTCCTTTTGCTTCAATGTACCCCTTTCGAAATAATAGCTTTCACATGCATATAGGAGTTACAAATATGTTAAAGGTAACTTTTGAAGGCAACAGATAATAGGTTTTCTTTATATGTGCCAAGCCATTCGAAACGATTGGTTTAGTCTTTATTTACCTTCACCAAAAGAACGTCTAGCTTAAGCAACCCTTTCGAAATCATATATTAGCCTTTTGAATTGATTGAAACCATCTATACCCATAAAGAAAAATTACACGAGTTCAATATAACTTCCTTAAGCACTAAAAGATAGGGTTCCACACTAATCAAAGAAGACGCTTTCGAATGATATCATCTGCAGAAAAGCTTTCTACAGTGCTTCAACTCATTCGAAGCCCATAAAGTACACGTTTCGACCGTGTCGAAACCCAATGCCCTTGCCAACTTATATAGCACATTAACGGCTAGGTTAAGAGCGCTTATGTACCTTTTGTGGAGTCGAAAGCACCCCGCTTTCGCTCAAAGGTGGAATTGGAATGGCATCCTGAATCCAACGGCGATGAAAGGTCTCCACTCCTCCTATTTTGTCTAAGTAGAAAGGACTGACGCGAAAAGGGATCAACCATCGCCTATAAATAAGACCATAGGGGTCTTGTTTTGTGGGGTCGGTTTCATTTACCCCTTAATTGTACTTTTTAAAAATTTGTAAACCCTAATTTTCAAATTAGATTAGGATACGACTACTTTGTACACTTGAGCTTTGAGTAGTAAAGGAATATATTTTTGAAGCAAGTTTATAGCATTCTTGGATATAGAAGTTGATTAAATGATTCTGTTTGACTTCGATTAAGGTTTATTTGAATCAACATGCTCGAAAGGCTAACTTTCATGGAAGTCGAAACCATTTAATTCAACTAATTTCCTTAGATCATTAAGTCCCAAGCTTAAGCCAGTTTGACTATTCATAAGGAGATTCTGACAGAATCCTAAACCAATTGAATAAGCTAGAAAGGTATTTTTAAAGAGGATTCGGGTGTTTCGACCGACTCAAGAGGTCAAATAAAAAGGAATTCCAATTAAACTACATGTTCGAAGGGTGAGTTTAAGGGAGTCGCAAGGTTCCATCTATCACTATCTGTTCAAGGGTTGGTTTTGAAAGAGACATCTACCCATTAAAGTAGGCCTTGGGGTGTTAATAAGTTTTCTTGTTAACATTTTTGGCTCTAGAAGGAAGGCTTGAACCTCCGATTCCAAATAACTTTCACCAAAGGTTAATTGCATAGAGTTCTTCATTCAAAAGGAGAAAATGGTAAGAGTAAGTAATAATAACAACGTCCCTAATGAAGAAGCTGCTTTGGAAAATAATACAGTTCCAAACATTAACTTAGAGAATATGGAAATTAGAAAATCTTCAACCCTGATAAGATTGGAAAACAATAAGATTAAAGTCCAGAATCTGCAACAACAAATGATAGTTATGCAAAAACCTTTTGAAGGGGTTTTATCCCAAGAACCATTAAAGGTTGTGGAAGGAGAAGATGAAACGCAATCTCCAAATAAAGACCAATATGAAAACCAAGAAAATCAAGCCTAGAGAATCCCGAGCAATCAAATAGTTTAACCTCAAAAAACAATAAAAATCGCTGCAACAACATTCTCAACCAAATCACAAAAGACACGGTAATACCCATATAAGTGGAGAAATATGTTATCCTGCAATAGACTCCTTTTTCAAAAGAAATAATGGCAGTTAGCATCTTTCCTCATATTCAAATCCCCCCACTAAAGTATGATGGAAATACTAATCCAAATGATCACCTTTTAGATTTCGAAAGGTGGATGGACTTATATAATGCTCCTGGGCCAGTTTGTTGTAAACTCTTCATCGTCTCTTTCCAGGGAACAACTGTCAAATGGTATAGGCACTATCAGAGAGGGACATCCATCCTTGGGAAAAATTCCCCTGTGAATTCATAGCATAATTTTGACATGTGTAAAGACCCAATAATGGACCCTTACATGTTAGTTGACATCAAACAAAGGCCCGAGGAATTGCTTGGTGAATAAATCAAAATATTCAACATGGAAGCATTGAAAGCCGAAAACGCGACCAATAATGAAAAATTGATGGCAGTTTGTTCAGGGCTATCAACCAAGTTCCTTTTTGGAAGGACCTTCATATCCATGGGTGTAAAGTTCTGCGACACTTCTATTTCCAAGCCGGGAAGTTTACCCAAATGGATGAAACGCTTCATGCCATGAAGAAATGTTAGCAAAAACAGAAGGAAGAAAAGTTTGACTTCAACCATCCTAGTAAAAAGTCTAGTTGTGTAACATCCCGCCTTTTTGTACGCTTTAAATCGACGATAAACCACACACGTCAGACTCAAACCATACAGAAGGGCGGATTATTATTGGGGTGAAAATAAAAAGAAGAGAAAGAAAAAACAAAACAAAATCTTTCAGTGGAACAATAAAATATAATAATCAAATAACAGTTCATGAAGCTGTTTTACAAAAATTTGATTATACTTGTACAACACATACCAGAGTTACACATACTAAAGAATAATAAATAATGCAGCAACAGTATGAGTGTAGTGGAATGATATAATAAATAATAGTAATACAATCTTCGTCCTCCAGAAATAAGGTCTTCGAATCCTGAAATGCTCAGACTGACCCGAGCGAATTGAAAAGACAAAACACTCGAGTCAGAACTAAAAAATCTTATGTAAGTTAAATCAACGGCAAATAAATATGAATGTAAATGGTGTCGGAGATGTTTACGGGATTTGACATCTCCTATCCAGTGTCTAACGTGAGTGCGGTAACTTAAGAAATGCTTGGGATTCACATCTCTTAAGGATCCGTTAAACTATTTACTATGTAGTAATATTTCGCTATTATAATAATGTCTAATAGTAAAATAAACTTACTTTTAAATAGCGTTAAGGCTTTACATTTTCCACCTTAACATGTAATAGTCCAGTAGTCCATCCAGTATCAGCACATCTCCAGATCGGGAGACTACCCTAAATACTCCACGGGCTATGGGAGAAAACCAAACTCGTACAAGGCGCGCTAGGGTAGGTGACACGGCACATAAGACAATGCCAGGGTAGATATGCATATTACTATCCGGATTGGTGGTGACGCATAGCGCGCAGCTACTGCCCACCTCGAGCCACACCCCCAAAATCAAAAATCAAAAGTGGCCGCCGAATCAATCTCAAATTATGAATATAATGGAACGGTATCGAAGGTGTGTGTCCGATAAGAGGAGCTACCTCACTAGCTCGGAATCGCTCCTGTTTTAGCCACCTTATGCCAACTCATGGGAGTTGGGTCCACGTATATACGTTGAAGGAACGCCACCACCATCCTACTTCATTCTGGAATCTCCACCGCATACCCGGTGTCAAAGTGGTTTTCGGTATCGATAGAGAGTACGCCTATATCCGATCCCGGTCTCTTTGCCAACCAATCTTATTATAACACCGTTGTCATTTAAAATAGTTTATACTTCAAAACCAAAATATCATTGCGATTTCAAAACCAAATACGATGTCATTTCCATTTCAAACTAATAAAATATGATATTGTTTCCATTTCAAAACCTCATCAATAATATATTATTTCCCTTAAAAAAAACCCAAATCAATAATATGTCATTTCATTTCAAACCATAACAATAATATATCATTTTCATTTCAAAAACCCCATTAATAATTTATCATTTAAATAAATCCAAACTTCCAAATTAATGAATGTTTCCTTCAACTCCATTAAACTTGAGATATTCCCTCTTTACATCATCTTAAACCAAAACCTTATTATAAAGTCAGATTCTTACATGTTTAATTTCAATAAGTTCCAAATCAATACATGTTTAAAGACAAATCTTAATTAAATGCAATTTCAAATCAATTCGTTCCAAAAATCATGTTATTTCAAAGTTGTAACACCACGAAACAAAACACTTTGAAACCATAATACTTTGGAATTCATAACTTCGAAACACTTCAATTTCGATAAAACATTTCGATTTAGATATATTCAAAGGCTTTAAATATTCCATAATTTCAAACTAAATCCGATAATTTCATATATATATCTTAATTCAATTTACTATTATTTAGTTTTGAAATATTTATTTAATAAATTCAATATTATTTAAATAAAACTCAAACTTGAAATATTCGTTAATAACCTTTAACCATCATCAATAAAATCATGCCCTTTAAAATCTCAAATTCAATAAGTTCCAGATTGCTTTAATTAAATAACATTCCTAATTAAAACAATTTTAAACCGATTTCAAATCCATCTTCTCAACCTTAATTTATCAATATCATTCTAAACTATATATATATATATATATATTAAAATATAAGTTAAATAATAATATATTTCATTAAAATCAAACTTTATTATTACTCTCACTATATAATGAACAAAATTATACATAGCTTAGATTTAAGAATTTAACTATACAAAAATGTTATTTTTTTAATATAATATCAAAAATCAATATTTATATAAACTATATATTTCTTTCCAAAACCATAGAAATGCCTTCAAAATATTTTTATATATAGACCACGGTGTCTGTATATAATTTTCTACCCTATGGTCAAGTGATACAGATATTTATCATTTCAATCCGTAATTTAAAATATAAATACGGTTATATATCATTTCAAATTGCAATTTAAAATAAAAATATGGTTGTATATAATTTCAAACCGCAATCCCGAATGAAATGAAATCCATAACAACTTGCAGTTTATAACAATATAAAATACAATATTCATTCATCCAATATCAATCATCAACTATTTATCACAATAATCATCTAATTCAAACAATAACATCAATATAGAATAGATAACAAGTAACCGGTAACTACTGGCAGTTATATTCAATAATAAATTAAATAGCAATTTAACTAATAGTATATATGCAATAATAAATTAAATAACAATTTAATTAAAATAAATTCAATTTAACTAAGATGATGATTTAAAAGATGCCAACAGTCATAAATAATTTTCTAATCACATCATGAATCAATTTAACAAACATAAGAAATTTTAGAAGCTGTGAGTGGGTTAAAACACTCACCTTTTGAATTTAAATTCAATTTAAACTCAAAATTTGAAAAGTCTCAGAATTTGTACTAACTAACGCCAAAATGTCTAAAATTCCGATACGATCCCAACATAAGAAACCGCGCGTGAATCGGACCTCGTATGCAAAAGTTATAGCGGTTAGAACAATTGAAATACAAATTATAAATTAATTAAGAAATTTATTATTATAAGCCACGTGACCTTTGCTTGCCTCATGCGGATACAATATCGATCGATCAAATACATGAAGCACCACCACCTCTCATTCAAAAACGTCGTGCCTATGGTCGCTCATCTCCAAATCCGTCACCACCTTCAGCCTCGCCTCGGCCATACGCCACCCCCATCACCACGTCGCGACGCGCGACCTGCCCAATTCGCCAGAAGACGAACGCCACCGCCCCCCCTTTAACCTCTAATTATCGCAAATCCAAACACTAATAAGAGAAGATAGCCGTATGGATGTAGTCGTCTGGATGACCTCTACCCATCGACACAACTCGATCAAGCTATCGTCGCCAACCGATAATCCCATATGAACAGCCGCGGATAAACGGCGAATTTTTGGTCAACCAGTGATTCAAATGCAAAAACTAATCACATATCTAAGCTACATTCATTGAGAGCTTCGAATCCATATAAAATTTGATATTATTTGAGGATTTTGAATTTTTGGCTTTGAATTTGATTTGAAATTGCATTTTGGGATTTAGCGTTCTGTCTGCCATTGAGAAAGAGGTGCAATTGGAATTGTACGTACAAAAAAATAAACACAAGAAATAGGCTAGGGTTTATAACGAGGTGTATATATATATGCAAAGCTAAAATTAGAACGGACCGGATTGATTTGGATCGAAAATTGAACAATAAATGGCCCGAAAAGCCCGTTCTGACTCCGGAACGAAAATGAGTCAACCCATATATCGAAATAGATGTTTTAAAATAGTTTAAAATCAATGGAACAGATTTCAGGTCCAAATTCCATCGTATAAAGAATTTATGCTAAAATCAAATTATTTCAAATTGATTTCAATTGATTCTTAGGCGTTTCGAGCCCGTAGGATCAAATGACAAGCCCGATCGTTACGAAACTTGAAATCCTATTATAATTCACCATTACGGATCCGATGAAAATAGTTTCATCGAAATTCGAGTTAGTGGCCAAAATGTCTATTTTTCAGTTAATTTATTAAATTAATATTAAATTAAATTAAATCGCTTTTTAATTTAACTTTAAAAATTCACAAATTTCATCATTTTTGATTTCTCAAACGATTACAATAATTTAAACAAACTTAGATATCAATTCAATGCTAATTGATTTACCCATTACCGTAATTAAATTTCATTTTTTTTTATAGATTTATTAATTATCAATTGAAATTCCAATAAATCATTCATTTGATTTTAAATTCTGTAATCAATAAATTATTATCAAATGGATGAAATTTACAATTGGTTCGTGATCCATTACATTAATATTCTCAGATTTCATCTAAATTCCTTTTAACGTAATAATTAAATATTAAATTTTCATTTAATTAAAATTTATCCATTAATTCAGTTTTAATTAATAAATCTTTATTTCCATTCCTTTAATTCAACAAATTGTCCTATTATGAATAACATTGACATTATTTCCAAATAGTACCCTATATAACATTAACGTAATATTTTATTAAGATTTACTGCAATTGATTCCAATTCAATTTCTAGTTCTTTTAATATTTAATTACTAAAACCCTTTTAAGCTACCAAATTTAATTATCAAAATTTACGGGTCGTTACAAGTTGTAAGGAAAGCAAAAAAGACAGCCGAACGTGATATATATATATGCTGACCAGTGGAATTAAACAAACCACTCTCCTATATCTCTGCCACAACGAAAGATCATGAGACTTTCTCTATTTCCTATATGACAAGGACCCCCGCTGAACCCAAAGAAGGAAGGAATTACCGCGCTTATCATAAAGTGAATGGACATGAAACTGACAATTGCAATGTTTTAGAAAAAATAGTTCAGAACCTGATCAAGTCTGGATTCTTAAAGGAATTTGTCAAAAAGGATTACAAGATTTTCTACCTCGAAAGGAACACTCAATCATTTATGTTTCTGATAGAGAATCAATTTATAACTTCAGACTCCCATTAAACCATGAAGTCTTGCACCATTAGTTCAACTATGGATTTTCTTCTTTCATAACTTGATTCATTCTTTGATATGTGCTAAAATTGGTCATGTATTAATACAAATTTCGAGTGTCATTATAGGTAAAAACAAAGCCAGTCCATGCATTCAATGAACCCTCGAAGAACAAAAAATTTCTAAAACGAATGACTCATCCTAGAATCAATGTGGTGTGAAGAACAACTCCTATAGAACTTTGGATTATCGTCGAAGCATCAATTTTAAACTCATGAAAGGTAAATATCTAAAATTCACCCAAAAGAAATGATTCTTGGGAAAAGCATTCCCTTATTCGTGAAAGTCGATTAGACCATGCATCATGGCTTTTTAGACTCACGAACAAGATATCTCTTTTTGATAAGTAAAACCTAAGAAAGCACAACATATATGTAACGACCCGTAAATTTTTAATAATTAAATCTGTTAACTTAATAAGATTTTGCTAATGTAATATTGAAGAAAATACAAATTAGTGAATTATTAATGAAAATAATAACTAGAATGAATTGCAACAGTATAAATGTAAGCTAATTATTAATAACTTGAATATAATTCCAATAAATGAAATAATGTAAATGTCATACTTGGTTATAAATTGAAATGTAAGAAAACAAATGTAAATATTTAATCAGCTAATGAAATAATAATATAGTTAATGATAATTGAACAAAATTAGTATTATATAAGAATTGTAACATTTATGTGTAAATAATGAATTTATAAGTGTGAATGTAATAAAATAAATAGAAATGTAAATGTATTCATAAGGTAATAATTATGTAATAAAAGAATGAAGATGAAATAATTAATTAGGACTTCAAATTTTAATTAATGTGTACATTTGACAAAATTTCAATATAGGTGGAAATATAGTAGTTAATACAATTAAAGATGGAAATTAGAGCATACTAATGTAATGGAAGACAAACAACTATTAACTAGGTTAATTAAGTAATAATGGATTTATTATAAAGGTTGAAAATCAATTTAAAGCAATTAATTAAAATTTAATTTTTATAAATTGGATTTGATTACAGGGAAATTGAACACTGTAATTAGTGTTGTAACCAATATTGAATTATCATATAAACTTGTATTAAGTCATGGTAAAAGTGCAAGTGATTAAAAAAGATGAATTGGTTAGTTCATAAATATTGAATAAAAAGATGACTAATTAATTTAATACTAATATATTTAATCAGTAGAAAAATAACCATTTTGGCCACTGACTCGGATTTCGATGAAACTAGTTTCGTAATGATCGGACTTTTCGTTTGATCGTACGGGCTCGAAACGCCTAGAAATCAATTAAATCAAAATCAATTTGAAATAAGACGATTTTAACATAACTTTTTCATACGATGGAATTAGGACTTGAAATTTTTTCCATTGAGTTTAAAATATTTGAAAACATCTATTTTGATATATAGGATGAACCATTTTCGTTCCGGAGGCAGAATGGGTTTTTCGGGTTGTTTATCATTCCAATCCAAATCGATCTAGTCCATTCCTTCTATTGTTAGCCCTACCTATAAATAGCTCGTTATTACCCTTGCCACTCCTTATTTTCATTTTTTTGTACATACACTTCTTCTCAACTCCTCATTCCAATGGTAGATAAACAAATTCCAGTTCAATTTCAAATAAAATCTCAAATCAAAAATTCAAACTCCTCAAACTATATCGAGCGATATATGAGCACAAGTCAAATCTACAATCTATTTTCCGATTTGGATTTCTGGTTGGCCAGAATTGCCTAAAACAGTCTCGGTCGATCATTTGTGATGGAGTGGTTTAACGATGATTTGTGTCGAGGAGGCGATCAGGCAGCGCTAGCATGTAGAGGAGGTCGAAGGCTTTCAATCCATACGGCTACTTCATGTCATTGGTGTCGTGTTTTGTCGAATCGGGCAGTCAAAAGCCACGAAGGCGGTCACGTTTGGGGGAGTCGGTGACGGTCGCTCGGCTAGGGTCAGGTTGACCTGCGACGAGCTTCGCTGCGGCGCACTCCGATTTGGTCGTAGATCATCCAATTTGAGGCAAAATTGACGATGTGGTGGCAGCTTCATGCAAACTACTCAAACGAACTCGATGGTGACTAGGGTTTGCACGTGGAAGGAGCATTCGACATGGCGCTTCGGTATTGGCTCGTTTTTTTAACTTGAAGTTTAATATGTTCTAACTCACATAATTTTCGCATACGAGGTCCGATTCATGCATGGTTTTCTCCGTTAGGATCGTATTGAAATTTCGGACATTTTGACGCTGATTTGGACAAATTCTAAGGCCGTTTTAATTTTGGGCTTAAATTGGATTTAAATCCAATTTAAATTCAAAGGTGAGTGTTTTAAACCACTCACAACTTTTAAAATTTCTTATGTTTGTTAAATTAAATTTATGATATGCTGAGGAATTTATTTATGATTGTTTGGTATGTTTTAAATCATCATCTCAGTTAAATTGAATTTATTTGAATGAAATCGTTATTTAATATATTGTTGGATATAAATTGGCAGTTAAATACCTGTCTTTGATTTTCAGTTCTATATTGATATTTATTGATTGATTTGGATGATGATTGCGATGTATGTTTGACTGTTGAAATTGGATAAATGGATATTATGTTTATATCGTTATAAACTGCAAGTTCACTATGGGTTGAAATGATACATACCCGAATGATCTATAGATTAAGGATGTTATGGGTTGAAATGATAGAATCGAGTGATTTTGTTGATGTTATTTATTTTGGGATTGCGGTTTGAAATGATATATAACCGTAAATTATTAAACTGCAGATTGAAATGATGAATATCCATAACGCTTGACCTTAGGGTAGAGAATTATATACAGACACCGGATTGGTTAAATTAAATGATTTTTAAATCCTTAATTTTTGAGTGGAATTAAATGATATTTTAAAGTAAAATTTGATTTGTACAATTTGAAATATTTTTGGAAAATCAAGTTTTGTGTTGAAATGTGAATTGGCTTAAAAGGAATTGTTTTAAGAAATTAAATTGAAATGGTCTGATTTTGTTGAAATGAAATAAATAATTTAAATTGATATAAATTCCAAATTCATGTTTTCAAATATAAACTGTTTTAAATTATATTATTTTTAAGATTCTAAATTTTAAGGTATTCAGATTTATGAACTATTTTAACCTATATTAACTATATTAAATCAATTTAACCTATTTTAAACCATTTAATTTATTTGAAAACTATTAAACTATTTTAACTTATATTAAATCTAATTAATCTATTTTAAGGCAATTTAATATATTTGAATTTTATTTAATCTATTTTAAATCTATTTAACATTTTTAAATCTATATTTACTATTCTAGAGTATTTTGACTATTGAAATTTTTTGAAAATTTATTCAAACTATTTACAACTATTTTAACTATTTATAACGATTTAAACTATTTTATAAATTTGCAGGCTAATAAAAAGGGAAGTGTTTATATTCAAAATTCATTGGTTTAAAAGCAAATATGATGAAATGATGCAATAACCTATGTTGGGATTTAAAAGTTATAAATAATTGATTATGATGATTTTGGAGTAAGGATTTTCCTATTTTGGAAGTATGATTTTTGAAAGAAATCATGATTTTGGAAACGATAATGATCTGAAAGTGATATAGTTTTTGAGAATACGATATTTTGATATAAATTGTGAATTTGACTTTGAAAGGAAATACAATTATCGAACTATGATTTCAAAGGGGAATATGATTTCGAAAGTAAGTAATGATTTCGAAAGTGATATGGTTTGAATTGAATATGATATTTTGATATCAATTATGAAATGATTTTGGAGATGTAAAAGAACCATCCGGTGTGTAATAAGCGAATGGTTGTCAAAGAGACCGGGATCAGATGTTGTCATACTCTCTGCCAATACCAAAAACCACTTTGACAATTGTGTATGCAATGGAGATTCTAGAATGAAGTAGAATGGTGTGACGATCCTAAAGGTATATTTATGTGGACCTAACTCCCATAAGTTAGCATAAGGTGGCTAAAACAGGAGCAACCGAAAGGCCAAGTAAGGTCATTCCTCTGATCGGACACACTGCATCGATACTATATTTTGACTTTCGATTTATTTGGTGGCCATCCTTCGATTTTTGCTCGGGAGTGTGTTCCGATTTGGGCAGTAGTAGATGCTATGCATTACCACCAATCCGGAAGTGTAATTGGTATATCTACCCTGGCATTGCTGTCACCTGCCATAGCGCACCTTCTACAAGTTTGTTTTGTACCATTTTGTACCATAGCTATGGAGTGCCCTTTGACGGCGTCTAGTACGGGTGGGATTACAATACTGTATAGACTATGAGAATATATAAAATGTGTTAAGGGGGAAAATGTAACGCATTAACGCTATTTTAATACTTTTACTTTACTATAGACATATTATAATAGCATATTGTATTACATAGTAGATAGTTTAACGGATCCTTAGGAGATGTGAATCTCGAACATCTCTTAAGTTACTACACTCATGTTAGACACTGGATAGGAGATGTCAAACCCCATAAACATCTCTAACGCCGTTCCACTCATATTTATTTGCCGTTGATTTAACTTACATAAGATCTTTTAGTTATGACTGGAGTGTTTTGTCTTTTCAATTCGCTCGGGTCAGCCTGAGCATTTCAGGATTTGAAGACCTTATTTCTAGAGGACGAAGATGAAGATTGTATTTTTATTATTTACTATATTATTCCACTGCATCACACTGTTCCGCTGCATTGTTATTTATTTATTCTCTGGTATGTGTAACTCTGATCGGTGTTTATAAGTATAATCAAATTTTTTGTAAAACAGCTTCATGAACTGTTTATTTGATTATTTTATTTTGTCATTACACTTCAAGATTCTTTTTTGTTTTTTTCCTCTCTGCTTTTTCTTATTTACCCCACTAACAATCCACCATCCTCTATGGTTTGAGTTGGCATGTGTGTCTGCTTAAACTGTCCAAATATGCGGGATGTTACAATATATACCATATATGTTGGTTCTGTTTTCAATTTGTTATTCTACCATCTAGGGAGAATTTTACTAAATTTGTTTTCAATAAAGCTGATTTCAAAGGTCAAAAAGGATTATCTCTAATTACCCTATAAATAAGGGGATTAAGTATTTGTTTATTTTAAAAAATAAACCTACACAATCTTTAAAGGATATTATTTGCCACTAGTAAATGTGCACCAAAGATTTCTTTCTAAGCAATTTCAGTATTTCAATATTTTCTAAAACCATTGGCGAGGTGAAGCCTATTCATACTTTTCCAGGAAAAGTTTTAAAGTATCAAAAGTTCATTGACAAAAACTCAGATTAAAGAATCCAATTCTCGACTAAAAGACTATTGGTTCATGAATCATGACCTTCTAGTCTCCTATTTGAGGTATGTGTCTCTACTATGAGAATGATTTAAAAACCCTTATGGAGGCGGCACTATGAAAAGATTTTTAGACAACAAAACTCTTTTTTGGAAAGTAATCCCTCGATATATTAGATGGGTTCATTTACAAGAGTTCTTTCTCTAAAGAAGAAACTGATATTCAAAGGATTTTCATAAACATTTCAACTGGCCAAAAATTATTTTCATATCAAGTTTTTGCCGGCGTCCAATCCGTAGCACCTCTTAGAGGGAGGGGGTGTGTACCCACCACCAGCCTACGACCAATCCGTAGAACCTCCCAGAGAGGGAAAGGGGGTCCTATACCCATCAAAAGCCTATGGCCAATCCGTAGCACATCCTAAGAGGGTCAAAACCTCTAACGTCAGTTCACCTCTTAGAGGGAGGGTCCGATCTAGCACCCACTAGCAAACTTTTGGAGGAAGGTCAATCTAACATACACTATATCCCATAGAATAAAGAGATGTGCAAAGGGGCCACCAAACAGACGAAGAAGGGCAAAGATGTCTGCAAATCGAAACAAAAGTCAAGGCCCAAAGGAACAAACGGTCAAAGGAATAAAGTTAACTACCATCCAAAACAAGGATGAAGGCTAAGAAAGGAATATAAACAAGAGAAAAAGGATGAAGATGTCCAACTCTATAGATAGGAACAAACAAGACATCCAAGACCATAATAAAAAAGGACAAAGTATCAGCTAGCAACCTTTAAAACATATGATTTTTAAAAAGTTTCTCCCATAGCAAAGAGTTAAGGAACCTACATCCTAAAAAGGAAAGACGGGACTGGAAAATGGATAAAGAGAATCATAGTTTGAAATGGACAATAAAGATATGTATAAAGGCTGAAGGAATGGAACAGATATAAATTTTGACTATAGGGATACAAGTGATTCGAAGAATAGATTAAGCAAACCGCTTTTAAATCCTTAGAAACAAAGCGACCCTTTAGGATAGGAGAGTCTATATATTATATATAATAATAAGTTATTTGGTCCATTGCACTGCTGAATGTCCAAGTAGTAGGACAGAACTTGCACAACTGAATGATCGACTAGACAAACGAAGCTTGCATTGCTGAACGGCCAGCCAACAGAATGGAATTACTTGCTTAACGGTTGAATGGCTGAAAAGCCAAACAACCGAATGGAAATATCTGCTGAACGGTTGACCAGTCTTATAGAACTACTACTTCGAATGGCTGACTGGTTTTACAAAACTACTATTCCAAATGATTACATGGCTTTACGGAACTACTCGGCTCCAATATAATAATAATCTACTAACTTATAGGCACTTTAGAGAGTCCACATCTATTAATAGGATATTCTCCATGGAATAACGAGAATCCCCGTCGCTATTCAAGGCAGGAGTTTTAAATAAATCTCTAGCATAGTATTTTGGGTAGAACTTTAGAATTAAAACAAGGTAGGCTTAAGGATCTTTTGTTTAGGACTACTTAGATTACCATCACTAGACAGCTTTCCGATCTTGTACTTATAGTTAATAAAATTTCTAAGTAATCTCTTTGCTGGATGAGATCCTAATAAATTTTTGAATAAATTCTTAACTTTGTGAAATTTCAATTGTTGTGTTTCTTTCTATATTGAATTCTTGAATTCCAAATTTCCTTATTGATTTTTATGATGATTTGCGGATTTCATATTTTTGGATTTCTTATTGAGCTTTGTGGTGACTTTCTATTGAACCTCTGATTTTACGAATTTTAGATTGAATTTTCATAATGAAATGT
This sequence comes from Allium cepa, assembly GCA_030765085.1. Classification (NCBI taxonomy): domain Eukaryota; kingdom Viridiplantae; phylum Streptophyta; class Magnoliopsida; order Asparagales; family Amaryllidaceae; genus Allium; species Allium cepa. The sequence continues at coordinate 661,860,103 of CM060934.1, read as the reverse complement.
GAATTTCCTATTGAATTTCTGGATTTGTGCTTTAAACAAGATTTTCCAGATATCAAACAGGTTTCCATTAGAGGATGAGGGAGATAATAAAATTATAGAAAAGAGAAAAGGTAATGCTACCTAAAACAAGAAATTGATACCTACTAGATGAAGAAAACTTAACCCAAGGAAAGAGGATTTGGAGTGTATGATTGTTTTCTTGAAAGGTTATTTACTAAATCCAACATCAGCTGACCAGGTGATATTGTTCCATGTTTCTGTTATTAATAGTAAAAAAGGCTTAGACATGTATTTTTCTGAATGCTCTGCCTAATAATATTGCCAGATAGTATCTTGGATATCTATTTTAAAATTTATAGTTACCCATCAAGGACTCATAACAAGGTTATGATCCTTATAGAAGTTAAAATCTGTTTTATAGAAAAACAAAGAAAGAAATTCCATTAAAGTTTGAGCATTTTGAAAGAAATTCTTGGAATTTTGTCCTAAAGAAAAAAGCTTCTTTCGTACCAGGGGACTAAATGTTATCAACAAAATCTTCTCAAGAGTGAAAGTATGGAAGAAGGAGCAATAGCATTAGTGAGGTTACGAAGGCATTATAATGGTTTCTGTAAGCATTAAACAAGGCTTTCGACAAGGTTAGAAAGGGGCCTCCTAAGCATTAAGAAGACACCTTCGTCATGGTCAATATTGTCATAAAAAAACACTCCGACTTGATCGAAGACTTAACGAATACAAAGGAAGGATTTATAAAAAGAAATAACAATCACAAAGCCTTCCGAAAAAGTCGAGGGGATGCTTCAGCAGAATGTTAGATAGGCAATAAGCTTTCGAAGAGGTTGAAAGGTGACAGAACTACCCTTTCGCTTCAATGAACCATTTTCGAAACAATAGCTTTCGCATGCAGAAAGAAGTTACAGATATGTTTAAGGTACCTTTCGAAGGCAATGGATAACAGGTTTTTTGCATATGTGTCAAGCCATTCGAAACGATTGGTTTCATCTTTATTTACCTTCACCAAAAGAACATCTGGCCAAAGCAACCCTTTCGAAAGCATATATCAGCCTTTCGAATTGGTTGAAACCATCTATATCATAAAGGAAAAATACATGAGTTCAATAAAGCTAATTAACCCGCCTTTTGATGAGGCAACATACAAGCAGATTTAATCCACTCGAATGCATAATGATTGAAGTTGGATTTTCACAGATAATAAACATGATAATGAAGCCAAAGTATAGCATGGTTGGCAAACAAATGCTTCAAGATGTTTAAAATGTGGTTTCAAAAAAGATCAGGTTGTTTCTAGTTGCACGGAGTCTGCTCCGAATCACCTTCGTGTTTGCTTCGAGTTAGAGACAGGTTCACTTCGGGTCAGAGAAGGGCCTGCTCTGAGTCTTTGGTGGATTAGCACATATGCGAATTACTTCGAGTCACCACAGCACTTGCTTCAAGTCACTGGAAGGTCTACTTCGGGCCAGGGAGATAGTACTTCAAATCGAAGTCATGGACCGATCAATAATCAGAATCACCACCAGTTTGATATCCATACAATTCGTACCCATCAAGTTGCACTCGTTCCTTTCGTATCCCTTAGAAATTATTCGCTTTGTATCGATACATGTTTCGTATCGATCCATGTTAAGTGTATGTTTCGTAACCCAACTCTTTCCATCGATACGAAGTAGGTTATTCACTTCATATCGATCACACTTATGCACACTTTGTATCGATCAACTAGATGACCGATACGAAACTATCACTTTCCATCAACAAGAAGCCAACACCAAATGATCGATACAAAGAGTATGTGCTAGCATCGATATGAGAGAAATGATACTTGACCGATACAAATGGCAAGCTACATGATGGATAGAAATGCGTGTTCAAACAAAAGAAGCGGTCAACAAACCTGACAAGTGGAATCTCCCCTGGATTCTCAAGCCGTGTCATCGGTACAAATTGTGTAACGACCCTAACCCGACCTTCGAAAATCGGCACCCAATACATCACCTATATTTGAATGCCGTAGATTCAAACGTTGAATCCGGTTCACCGGAGCTTATAACACATTAGGTGAAAACAACACAGCGGAAACAAAGAATAATTTTATTGATACAAAACAATTGATTACAACAATGATACAATATGAAGTGATCAACATTATCAGAAATATATACAACAGCGGAAAAACTTAGCAGCGGAAAACAACAACAACAACAGCAGAAAGATAACATCTTCAAGCTCCAAAGCTCCAAACCAAAAAGCTCAAAACCATAATCATGCTGCAATATAGCGAATGCGATCCCCAAATCCACGGACTTCAAAGATTGCCAAAAGCTACACCTATTAGTTGACTATCTGATAACCTGACTCTAGGCTGTCCGTGTGGAAAATTATGGGCACCTAGAGTTTTGAAAGGGAAAAATAAACTCTAGGTTAGTCATGGGACTGGTGTGAGAAAACAAAAACAGTTGTTTGAACAAAAACAAACAACAAGAAGAAATAAAAGAAATTCTTTATGATTTTTGGAAAATGAAACTACCATAAGGCCTCCCGGCACACACAATGCGATCGCACACTTGGGGGAGATTTCTCCTTATGATAGTCAAACATGCTTGATACGTGAAAATCCTTTTGATATTATTATTAGTGCATAGTGTGGAAAACATTTCGAAAGTATAATATTAATATTGGCCAGCATACGTACAATTATAGTATGCCTACTATAGCTACCTTGTTAGATGGAAGGTTCTACAACTAAAACCGTACAGGGAATGTATTGGGTGATTGGATTTCCATCAAATGATCAAGGCTAAGGAACTTCCTTTTCGAATGGGTGCACCTCTGGAGGAACGCCTCGAGAACCTAACCGGATCTCTGCCAATATAAGGTCGGGTTACCTCTGTAATTAGGTAACTAATAGTCACGAGAATGCCATTCCCCAGTCATAACCGACCTTTATCCCGGGATTCCAACAAATTTAACAACCACATAAGTTAAATATCTGGGCTCCATACCAGAATACCACTTTTTATCCAGAAGGAAATGCACATACCCTACGGGGTGCGACCCCCCTAACCTTGCTGCATCCTTCCTATTTCGACCATTTTTGGGGTGTGACGTTCGATGAAGTCTCATCCCACAAAGCTTCGCTTTGCACAAAATCCATGCTTCGATCAACCAATGATCAGCACTTAGCATGCTACATTACTAAATTGGGAATATATCACTAGTAACCATCAACTACATAACCTTTGAGCTCGTACGTCTCAGAGAAGGGTGTTAAGCTAAGAGAATAAATTCTTCTCCACAAAACATAAATGTATTTGATGGAAACCAGCTTTACATCTCAAAGTGTAACGTCAGACATACATCCATACAAGTCCATCCTGGGTCTGAATGGAACCAAAGGCACTTCATCTAATTAAGGAAAAAGTCCTTACAAATCCGGATATTCCCAATCACGTTCGGACTCCCCATCACATAGGGTAACATAAATCTCTATACCAAGGCTACTCGGTGTAGAGACATTCGATAGGTAATCCTTTCGTTTTTGAAAATACCCGGTCTTCAAACACCGTCTTCAAATGCTATTCCATTTCATCGTATCATTATTCGAAATGGGTTTTATGACTTATTGTCCTCTCTCGGCTAAACTGAATAATGAGCGCTTATTTAAAAACATATGGATACATTTGGATCTTAGTTAAGTCATAACTTTTTAACCTCCTAAATTTTTTCCTTTTGAATGGTTTTAAACAAATTTCCACTTTAAAACAAAAGATCCATCTTTAAGATCCACTTCATTTTGAAACATGGTTTACCCAAATCTTTGACAAAGATTCATTCATACCTTTCAAAACTATTTCCATTACAAATTTGATTTACCCATAACTCGAAATCCATTCAACTGGAAATTCTTTCTTTATATGAAAGCTATTATTATTTGAAAACAAAGGTTTTTGTTTTTAGGAAAATCTAATTAAATTTGCTCAAGTCATAGCCTTTTAAAGTATAAATCGAAAAATCAGCGAACTGCCATACTCTCGGCAAGTTCTATTTGGGTTAAATTTAAATTCCCAAAATAATTCATTTAGAATACTTCAAATATGGTTTAAAATTCATATATACATTACGTAACCTGTATAACCCTTTTTAAACCATATTATTATTTTAATTTCAAAACTTTAACAAACTATATTATATTCAAAATAATTTTAATTCCAAAATTCCCTTTTCAAAAGTTCAACCCAAATCATCTCCAAACCATTTTGGATTCAAAATTTAACTTTTAAATAAAATAATATTAAATTCAAAATACGCATGACTTAGCCAGTTTCCTGTGAAATCCATATTTGTGTGTGTGTTGTATGTAGTGGTTTTGTATACAACAATAAACAACCATCATATATCCAAGCACAATAATATCAATAAGCTTAATCCTATAACGCTTATCTTTCATTCACAAATAAACAAGTAAATTCGTCATAGATAAATATATCAGAGTCCACGGTTCAATCCAAAATAATTCGTATCACAGAACATCACACATACAAGATATCAAACAATTCAAGGCATTCAATATAATCCAATCGCCATACGCAAGATTAATTAGTCCTTCAATTCCTAATTAACTTAATTTAATCTCCAAATGAATTAAATTAATTACTTTAATCACTCTTAAAATCTTGCTTAATTATCCTTAATTAGTCTTAAACAATTATTATGAAATTAATCAATCAATCCTTAATTACTTACCTTAATTAATTATCCCTTAATTAATTATCCTTTAATTAATTACATTGATTAAATAACCTTTAATTATCCAATTAGTTATCCTTTAATTAATTATATTAAGTAATTAATCCTTAATTAAGTAATTAACTACCCTTTAATTAATTATCCTTTAATTAATAACATTAAGCGATTATCCATTTATTAATCACCTTAATTAATTACATTAAGTAATTAACTCTTTAATTAGTCCCATCGAGTAATTATCCTTTTAATTACTTTCATTAAGTAATTATCCTTAATCACTTTTTATTAAGTAATTATCCTTTAATTACTCACAATCATTACAATAAGTAATTAACCTTTAACTAATTACATTAATTAATTATTATTATTTTTAATTAATTACCTTAATTAATTAATCACATTAATAAATTAATCCTTTAAGTTGATTACACAAATTAATTAACCTTTAATAAATTACCTTAATTAATGAATTAATTAATTATTCCTTTAATTGATTAATTAATTATACCTCCTTTAATAAAACCTTAATTAATCTAAGGTAAACCATTTATCTTAATTAATTTCTTAATTACATCATTTAAATCTCATTGAATTAAATGCTTGAAATTAAAAATCACTTAAAAACTCTTTGATTAATTAAAGTTAAATATTCTTACTTCAAACACTTCTTAATTATATGATTAAATTTTATTTGAAAAACATTTAGGAATTTATAATTAACCCAATATACAATTACTTTTAAACAAAACAATTTTAAACATTTAATTTTAACATTTTAAATCTTTGAATACCTTGCTTTTGAAACTTTGTTTAAGAATTGTTTTGAAAAACTTGTCACAATTTCACTTTTGCTTTCATTTTCTATTTCTTTAAAACTTGTTATTTTCTTTATTTGAAAACTAATTATCATTACCAAAATACCCGGCCAACTTCCAGAGTTCCCGAGCCAAAACAAACAAAAACCCGAGCCAACTACAAAACTTCCCCGAGTCACTCGCGATCTCACCACTGCTTCGAGACAAAACACAAACGACCACGAGCCCGACCCGAGCGAATATCTTCTTCCCCAATCTCAGACGAAACCAGACATACACACACACGCGCATGCACGTGCACCAGTGAACGACGACGGTTCGACCTTCACTGCGATCTTCTACAAGTCGTCGACGACCTCACGGATCAACCTGTGCTCCCAATTCGATGAATACGCCAGAGAATCAGAATCGAGCATCTCGATTACAACCTAGAACCCAAACTCAAATAACGAATCTCCTTCGCGCCATCACCTCCGACCACCTGGGACCATGCCAATCAACCCAGAGCTGCATCACACCCTCACGCATCGATTCCCCTTGGTCCGATCGATCCCGGTCCACCATTGACGTCGCATGAGCTCGAGAATCATTATCGATAAAACCTGGGCCTTAAACCCTGCTTCGTCGTCAACCCACCACCTTTACCACTTGTAAATGCTCCGATCATTTTTCCCATGATCGATGACCTCCCAGCTACCTCCAGCAACAACCCAGAGACGCATTACTTCGTCGATCATCGAGAATCGATGAAAAATCGAACTTTGATCAACTCACCAAATCTCCTCATCCCCAAACATAAAAATCAAGATTCGATTATTAAAATTCATCAATTTGCAATACGAATCAGATTGTAAGTTCAAATCATGAATTTTAGACCTTTGATTTTTGACTTATATTTGATTATTACTGTAATTCCCTATTTTTATAATAAATACTTAACATGAATGCCTGAAATTATTTTTAAAAATGATGTTACACTATTACAATCATCTTTCGTTTAGAGATCAAAACCTAACATTGATTATATGAAGAGATATTGAATTTAGTTTAGGGGATTTAAACATGTAATTCAACAGAGTAATGTATATTTGCATATACACGGACATGCACAGTTATCCCATATATATACACATACATGAAATCACGTCCATTCATTCATGCAAACCACATTTAAAACATAACTACATAGTTTTATCACATGCATTAAGTATAAACATAGATTAAAAACTGTATTAATGAAAAGTTTACTCATAAATTTGAAAACAGAGAAGCCTGTAATTGATCTTTGAAAACTTGGAAAATGATCTTGTTATTTTTCTTTGTTGAGTTGAATCTTTGCTTCAGGTTTGTAGTTTTATAGGAGATTGTTTGCTTTAATTCTTTTATTTTTGGTTTTGCTTCATATTTCGATTTTGCTTGCTGATCTTTAGCTCAGTTGAAAAGAAGCTTGTTTGATTTGCTACTTGATCTTGCTGATTGCTTCATGTTTGAATTGATTAAAAGATTGTTGTTTTATTTTCTTTCCCATTTAAAGTTATCCGTGTTTGAGGTTTTTAAATTTTATTTCTTTTAGTTTTTTGAATGCATGAAAGAAAAGATGAGAAGAGAGGGATATAGATGTATTTATTGCCTGGATCTTCCTTTATTGTTTATTTTAAAAAATGAGAATTCAAGTGACATTTGTTATTTTGCATGTTAAAAATGATTACAATTGTTAATTTACATGTTAAAATGGTTTACGCTTGTCTTTGCATGTTATTTAATGTTACACATGTTAATGCATGTTACTTTAAAGCTTACAAATGTTGACATACTCTATTATTAACTTACAAATGTCTTTACATATTTTTATATTACTTTATCATAGTTTTATATATTTTTATATAATTTTATATTTTAATTAAAGCTATTATACCTTTAAATATATAAATATTTATTTATATAAATTTTCTCTTATTTATATATTTATGTCATCTTAAGAAAAATGATTTTAAAACTAATTATACATTAATAAATAAACATACATACATATTAGAATTTGACCCTTTTGAAAATTATTGAATTCAAAACATAACTTTCAAGTCATAATGTATATATATACATACATATTATAATTACAATTTTTTTTTATTAATTTTAAAATATGGAGTTTTAAATCCAATTTATTTTCAAGATATTTTATTTTATTTTTTTGAATTTCAAATGCAAATTCTATTTAGAATATATCTATAAAACAAACACATATCTATTTGTTTTGGAAAATTGCAAATTATTCCGCAATTTAATCCTGAAAATTATATTAATTACCAATTTAAATTTGACTTAAAATCGGGATTGTTATACATTTCCCCCTTAAGAAAATTTGATCCCTAAAATTTGCTAGACATGGGGACAAACAAAGAATATATGAACACATTCAAAGATAGAGAAATGACTTACCTGATCAAACTGAATATCAATTCTATATTTGGCTTACCAAATCAGATTATCGTCAATAAATATAAGAATAAACTTATTCAATATTACATAAAATACTCGGGTCATCAGGTCTATGAAATATGCAGGGTATTGGTTAGTCCGAAGGGATAACTAACCATTCGTAGAATGTTTCTGGACCCCAAAGAATAGTCAAATGGATACAATCTCCCGAAATTCTTAATTGATGGAATCCTTGGGATAGATCCATCTTGGTAAAGAATCGAATACTATATAATTGAAAAAGTTGTCGATTAAGGGCAAAAGAAATTCTTGAACAATATGGATTCCAAACTCAGGCCGGAATACCCAAAAGTATACACTAGCTTGTCCCTCTTCGAACTTGGATCCTCACAAGAAATCACAACAAAATTTCCCAAGTTTGATTTTTGACCGAGATCGTTTTACTGACACAATTTAATTTAGCTTCATATTTTGTTAACCAATTTATTTCGAATAAAATTTCAAATTCATTAAAGTTAAAATGAAAAGAAAACTGATAGGAAACTGATGAAAAGAATACGAAATAGGAACCTTTCTATAACGTAAACAAAGATTCGCAGGGACACCACCACATCAAAGCTTCTTCTTGTAGCTGCCATTAAGCCATCAAAGAATTGAAATTGGATGATGATCAAATGAAAGTTGATGGGAAAAGTTGTTCCTTGTAGTTACAGGGTATCGACCATTTGTAGTGGTATTCCCCTATCCCCTATCTCATCCTCTTCTTGCACTCGTTCTCACTATCAATGAATAGCAAGAGAATTAACTGAGGCATACAGACAAGATATCCTAGGGATATACTCATTCTAGGGTATTCATATCCCTATCTCTAACGAGTCATCTAATGAGTTATACTCCAAAACTAAAGTTCTTACTCCACCTTTAGCTCTGATACCAACTGTAATGACCCTGACTCGACCTTCGAAAATCGACACCCAATACATCACCCATATTCGAATGCCGTAGATTTAAACATTGAGTCCGGTTCGCTGGAGCTTACAACACATTAGATGAAAACAACACAGGGGAAACAAAGAAGAATTTTATTGATACACAACAATTAATTACAACAATGATACAATATGAAGTGATCAACATTACCAGAGATATATACAACAGTGGAAAAACATAGCAGTGGAAAACAACAGCAACAGCAGCGGAAAGATAACATCTTCATTGCCAAGCTCTAAAGCTCCAAATCAAAAAGATCGAAACCACAATCATGCTGCAATATAGTGAATGTGATCCTTAAATCCACAGACTTCAAAGATTGCCAAAAGCTACACCTACTAGCTGACTATCAGATAACCTGACTCTAGACTGTCCGTCTGGAAATTATGGGAACCTAGAGTTTAGAAAGGGAACAATAAACTCTAGGTCAGTCATGGGACTGGTGTGAGCAAACAAAAACATTTGTTTGAACAAAATCAAACAACAAAAAGAAACTAAAGAAATTCGCTATGCTTTTTGGAAAATGAAACTACCATAAGGCCTTTCGGCACACACACAATGCAATCGTACACTTGGGGGGGATTCCTCCTTATGATAGTCAAACATGCTTGATACACGAAAATCCTTTTGATATTATTATTAGTGCATAGCGTGGAAAACATTTCGAAAGTATAATATTAATCTTAGTCAACATATGTACCATTATAGTATGCCTACGATAGCTACCTTGTTAGGTGGAAGGTTCTACAACTAAAACCATGCAGGGCGCGTATTGGGTGATTGGATTTCCAACAAATGGTTAAGGCTAAGGAACTTCCTTTTCGAATGGGTACGCCTCTAAAGGGACCGCCCGAGAACCTAAATGGATCTCTACCAACACAAGGCCCGGTTACCTCTGTAACTAGGTAACTAACTGTCACGAGTATTCCATTCCCCGGTCGTAACCGACCTGTATCCCAGGGTTCCAACAAATTCCAAGAACCACATAAGTTAAATATCTGGGCTTCATACTAGAATACCACTTTTTATCCAGAAGGAAATGCACATACCATAAAATGCGCGACCCCCATAACCTTGTTGCATCCTTCCTGTTTCGACCATTTTTTGGTGTGAGGTTCGATGAAGTCTCGTCCCAGAAAGCTACACTTTTCACAAAATCCATGCTTCGATCAACCAATGATTAGCACTTAGCATGCCACATTACCAAATTAGGAATATATCACTAGTAACCGTCAACTACATAACCTCTGAGCTCGTATGTCTCAGAGAAGGGTGTTAGGCTAAGAGAATAAATTCTCCGCCACCAAACAGAAATGTATTTGATAGAACCCAGCTTTACATATCAAAGTGTAACGTCAGACATACATCCATACAAGTCCATCCTAGATCTGAATGGAACCTAAGGCACTTCATCCAACTAAGGAAAAAGTCCTTGCAAATTCGGATATCCCCAATCATGTTCGGACTCCCCATCACATAGGGTAATATAAATCTCTATACCAGGGCCACTCGGTGTAGAGACGTTCAACAGGTAATCCTTTCGTTTTCGAAAATACCCGATCTTCAACCACCGTCTTCAAATGCTATTCCACTTCGTCATATCATTATTCGAAATGGGTTTTACGACTTAATGTCCTCTCCCGACTAAACCGAATAATGAGCGCTTGTTTAAAAACATACGGATACATTCGGATCTTAGTTAAGTTACAAATTTTTAGGCCCCCAAAACCTTTCCTTTTGAATGGTTTTAAACAAATTTCCATTTTAAAACAAAAGATCCATCTTTAAGATCCACTTCAATTTGAAACAAGGTTTATCCAAATCTTTAACAAAGATTCTTTCGTATCTTTCAAAACTATTTCCATTGCAAATTTGATTTACCCATAACTCGAAATCCTTTCAACTGGAAATTCTTTCTTTATATGAAAGCTATTATTATTTGAAAACAAAGATTTTTGTTTTTGGGAAAATCCGATTAAATTTGCTCATGCTATAGCCTTTTAAAGTATAAATCGAAAAATCAGCGAACTGCCGTACTCTCGGCAAGTTCTATTTGGGTTTTATTTAAATTCACAAAATAATTTATTTAAAGTACTTCAAAAATGGTTTAAAATCCATATATACATTATATAACCTGTATAACCCTTTTTAAACCATATTATTATTTTAATTTCAAAACTTTAACAAACCATATTATATTCAAAATAATTTTAATTCCAAAATTCCCTTTTCAAAAGTTTAACCCAAATCACCTCCAAACCATTTTGGAATCAAATTTTTACTTTTAAATAAAATAATATTAAATTCAAAATACCCATGACTTAACCAATTTACTATGAAATCCATATTTGTGTGTGTTGCATGTTGGGGGTTTTGTATACAACAATAAACAACCATTATAAATCCAAGCACAATAATATCAATAAGCGGTATAATCCTATAACACTTATCTTTCATTCACAGATAAACAAGTGAATTCATCACAGATAAATAAATCGCAGTCCACAGCTCAGTCCAAAATAATTCATATCACAGAACAACACACATCAGAGATATCAAATAATTCAAGTCATTCAATATAATCCAATCATCCATAAGCAAGATTAATTAGTTGTTCAGTTCCTAATTAGTTTAATTTAATCTCCAAATGAATTAAATTAATTATTTTAATCACTCTTAAAATCTTGCTTGATTATCCTTAATTAATCATACACCAATTATTATGAAATTAATTAAGCAATCCTTAATTACTTACCTTAATTAATTATCCCTTAATTAATTATACTTTAATTAATTACATTGATTAATTAACCTTAAATTATCTAATTAATTATCCTTTAATTAATTATATCAAGTAACTAATCCTTAATTAAGTAATTAACTACCCTTTAATTACTTATCCTTTAATTAATCACATTAAGTAATTATCCATTTATTAATCACCTTAATTAATTACATTAAATAATTAACTCTTTAATTAATCCCATTGAATAATTATCCTTTTAATTACTTTCATTAAGTAATTATCCTTAATCACTTTTTATTATACTCACAATCATTACAATAAGTAATTAACCTTTAACTAATTACATAAATTAACTACTTTTTAATTTATTACCTTAATTAATTAATCACATTAATAAATTAATCCTTTAAATTGATTACACAAATTAATTAACCTTTAATTAATTACCTTAATTAATAAATTAATTAACTATTCCTTTAATTGATTAATTAATTATCCCTCCTTTAATAAGACCTTAATTAATCTAAGATAAACCATTTATCTTAATTAATTTCTTAATTACATCATTTAAATCTTATTTGATTAAATGCTTGAAATTAAAAATCACTTAAAAGCTCTTTGATTAATTAAAGTTAAATATTCTTACCTTAAACACTTCTTAATTATATCATTAAATTTTATTTGAAAAACATTTAGGAGTTTATAATTTACCCAATATACAATTACTTTTAAACAAAACAATTTTAAAATTTTAATTTTTATATTTTAAATCTTTGAATACCTTGCTTGTGAAACTTTGTTTAATAATTTTTTTGAAAAACTTGTCACAATTTCACTTTTGCTTTCATTTTCTTTAAAACTTGTTATTTTCTTTATTTGAAAACTAATTTTAATTACAAAAATACCCGAGCCGACTTCCAGATTTCTCGAGCCAAAACAATCAAAAACCCGAGCCAACTACAAAACTTCCCGTGTCACTCGCGATCTCACCACTGCTTCGAGACAAAACACAAACGACCACGAGCCCTACCCTAGCCAATATCTTCTTCCCCAATCTCAGACGAACCCAGACATGCACACATGCGCACACATGCACCAACGAATAATGACGTTCCAACCTTCACTACGACCTTCTACAAGTCATCGACGACCTCGCCGATCAACCCGAGCTCCCAATTCAATGAATTTGCCAGAGAATTAGAATCGAGCATCTGAATTACGACCTGGAACCCAAATTTAAACAATGAATCTCCACTGCGCCATCGCCTCCGACCACCTGGAACCACGCTAGTCAACCCAGAGCTACATCACACCCTCACGCATCAATTCCTCCTGGTCCGATCGATCCTAATCCACCATTTACGTCGCATGAGCTCGAGAATCATCATCGACCAAACCCAGTCCTTAAATCCTACTTCGTCGTCAACCCACTATTTCGACCACTTGTAAATGCTCCGATCATTTTTCCCATGATCGACAACCTCCCAGCTACCTCCAACTACATCCCAGAGACACATCACTTCGCCGATCATCGAGAATTAATGAAAAATTGATCTCTGATCAACTCGCCAAATCTCCTCATCCCCAAACTTAAAAATCAAGATTCGATTATTAAAATTAATCAATTTGCAATACAAATTAGATTTTAAGTTCAAATCATGAATTCCAGACCTTTGATTTTGACTTATATTTGAATATTACTGTAATTCCCTATTTTTATAATAAATACTTAATATAAATGCCTGAAATTATTTTTAAAAATGATGTTACACTATTACAATCATCTTTCGTTTAGAGATCAAAACCTAACATTGATTATATGAAGAGATATTGAATTTAGTTTAGGGGATTTAAACCTATAATTCAACAGAGTTGTATATTTGCATATACACAGACATGCACAGTTATCCTATATATACACATGAAATTACATCCATTCATTCATGCAAACCACATTTACAACATAACTACACATGTTTATCACATGCATTAAGTATAAACATAGATTAAAACCGTTTTTAAAGAAAAGTTTACTCATAAATTTGAAAACAGAGAAGCCTGTAGTTGATCTTAGAAAACTTAGAAAATGATCTTGCTATTTTTCTTTGCTGAGTTGAATCTTTACTTTAGGTTTGAATTTTTGTAGGAAATGGTTTGTTTAAATTCTTTTTTTTTGGTTTTGTTTCAGATTTTGATTTTGCTTGCTGATCTTTAGCACAGTTGAAAAGAAGCTTGTTTGATCTGCTACTTGATCTTGCTTATTGCTTCAGGTTTGAATTGATAAAAAGATTGTTGTTTTATTTACTTTCCTGGTTAAAGTTCTCCATGTTTGAGGTTTTTAAATTTTATTTCTTTTAGTTTTTTGAATGCACGAAAAAAAGATGAGAAGAGAGGGATATAGATGTATTTATAGCCTTGATTTTCCTTTATTGTTTATTTTTAAAAATGAGAATTCAAATGACATTTGTTATTTTGCATGTTAAAAATGATTACACGTGTTAATTTACATATTAAAATGGTTTACACTTGTCTTTGCATGTTATTTAATGTTATACATGTTAATGCATGTTAATTTAAAGCTTACAAATGTTGATATACTCTATTATTAACTTACAAATGTCTTTACATATTTTTATATTACTTTATCTTAGTTTTATATATTTTTATGTAATTTTCTATTATAATTAAAGTTATTATACCTTTAAATAAATAAATATTAATTTATACAAATCTCTTATTTATATATTTATGTCATCTTAAGAAAAATGATTTTAAAACTAATTATACATTAATAAATAAACACACACATATACTAGAATTTAACCCTTTCGAAAATTATTGAATTCAAAATATAACTCTCAAATCACAATGTGTATATATATATACACACATATTATACTTACAAAACATTTTTTTAATTTTAAAATATAGAGTTTTAAATCCAATTAATTTTCAATATGTTTTTTTGAATTTCAATTTCAAATTCTATTTACAATCTATTTATAAAACAAACACATATCTATTTGTTTTGCAAAATTTCAAATTAATACACAATTTAATCCTAAAAATTATATTAATTACCAATTTAAATTTGACTTAAAAACGGGATCGTTACAAATTGCATGGGTACGAAGGATGGTGAATGTAGAGTCATGGGTCAATACGAACGTGATAGTCAACCTACAAATCCAAACTTGCATCGGTCATATCTCATAATCTACAAGTCCAAATGCCACCAAATTTTCACTGGAGCTTGCATAAAACCTCAAGTATGTCCATGATCGATCCCAACCGAAAAAAGCAATTTTGGATCGATACGAATTTGGTGCACATCGATCATGGATCGAGTCGAAATATCAAGGGATCGATCATGTGGGCCCACCCATGTGAAAGAAGGAGCCTTTCGAGATCTGGGCAAGATATTTGCAGCCTACACTTTTAAATAGCAGTCCAAGAGCTTCAGGAAAGGGATCTTTTAGCTCTTCTAGCTGATATTCTGTCAGATTCATTGTTGTAACTCGGTTGTATTGTTGTAAAACTTTGTAACCCGCGAGTTATAATTAATAAAACAACGACTTTTTAAAGTGGACATAGGCTACAATGCTAAACCACTATGATTCTTGTGTTTCTACAGCTTTCCTTTTAAATTTTGAGTGTTCTTCATATTTATATTCTCTACATACTTGCTATCTATGATCTAGGACTGAGAATGGGTGCTTTCATCGGCAATTGAGTGTTTGTGACCATTTTTGGCGCAAACATTTTGGTTCTTTCACTGAGAGGCCTAGTACTCAGGGATTCTACAGCTTGGATTTTGGATCTAAAGGATTGAAGACTTGGATCTGGAAAGCTACGACGAAGCAATAGAAAAGAAGACAAAGAGCGTAAAGAAGTCAGCATGAAGGAAGCCAGGAGGCATCCTTAGAAGCTAATTAGACTTTAGCCTTCATCACCAGAGATGAAATGGAGATGATGATGGGAGCTATGCCTGAAGAATTGTTGAAAAGGTAGGAGGAAATGGTGCAGAACATTCACAGACAGTTTGGACAGGCAGGAACAGCAGGAGCAGCTGGAGTTCAGATCCATGAAGCTGGACTAGAAGGACCCAACAAGCAATCAGATAGAGCAGGACCATTAGGAGCAGCCCCTAAGCTGGGGGCACTCCCCGGGAACATGTTGATTCAATCTCAAGTAGGATACCAGCCAAAACTATGCAACATGGCATTGATAGAGGAATGGATCCTCATCCAGGAGAGCAGATTCTAGGATTCCCCCGTGAACTCAAAAAGGTAGGTCGGAGGCAATGGACAAGGACAACTGCTTAGTGATAGTGATAGATTGGCGGAGATGGTCAGACTAGCGATGATAGGTGGATTAGTGAATAGAGATCTAGAAGATGTGAACAAGAGCCCTTTCACTCCCATAATTAGGCAAGCTAGGAATCCAACAGAATTTAAGTTACCGACATTAGAGACGTACGGTAGGAGGATGGATCCTACAGTTCATCTGACGAGGTATATGAGGCACATAGAGGTACTGAGGGCATCAGAGGAGGTCATGGCCTGGTGCTTCCTATTGTATTTGACAAACATAGCAACACTGTGGCTCAGGCAACTGGAGAGCGGCTCCATTGGAACATGGACCGAGTTGATTGCGATGTTTATAAGGCAGTTCAGAGTTTACGTTTCGATACCCAAGAATATGATGAGTTTGACAGCACTAAAGCACAGAACTGGGGGATCTTTGAGGAGTTTTCTAACATGATATAATGCAGCACCAGCATCAGTGGATCGACCAGATCCATCCATGGTTCTGATGGTGGCTTTATCTGGCATAACTAATGGAACAGTGTTCAAGAATACATTGACAAGGGACCCACCTATGGATTTAGGAGAGTTTTACAACGAGGAAAAAAGGTTTCTGTGACAAGAGGATGCAAATGCTGAGACAGAGGAAGGAGCGGGAGTGATGTGTATAGAGTCAAAGCAAAGATCCAACCGAAAAGGATTCAAGCAAGGAAAAGGGAAACGGAAAGCAGAGGATAGTTAAGATGAGCCAAAGTGATAGTGAAAGGAACCAAGATTCACCTCTTATGCAGAGTTGAACGAGACTTTGGAACTAATCTACCAAGACACTACGGGGCAGGTTCCCTACCGGAGGCCAATGAGGAGGGATCCAACCAAAAATGAGAGGAAATCAGACAATTACTGCTTATTTCACGGGCTAAATGGCCATAATACGAATGATTACAGACACTTAAAGGATGATATAGAAGGGCATATCCGAAATGGCATGCTATTATAGTACATGAGGCGGCGAGCAATGACGGTGGAGCAAGAGCGACCACCTTCTGCATCGAATGAGGATGGCTCCAGATCGAGGCGTCAACTTGTCATCAATTGATTAGAATAATGGTGAATAAGTGGCAAACTCCATACTAACATGGTTAATCGCTTATGCATGTATAGGATCATGAATAGTCCTCAGGCATGCTTTGAGACGACTATCAACCACATCAGTGTAGGTGTTTGCACTTTGACATCTCTGTTTTGCTTTTGTTCTCTATTTTATGCATCTAAACTAGATTTAGTTAGACATTTTTGTTATAAGACTCATTTTGAATGTAAATATGGTATTTATAATTATAATTCCATAATGGCCAAGTCACATACACATGCACGAGATCACGAACGATCCTCAGGCTTGCTCTAGATGGCGCAAACCGCCAAACAAATAATTCAGAACTCACTCGAACGTGAAATATGACATTAATACTACTAAGCCCCCCTGGGCATACACAACTCGCCTCGAACGGCACCTGACCTCGAACGGCCATAATTCACCTCGAACGGCATCCAACCTCAAATGGTAACCATTCGCCTCGAATGGCACCCGACCTCGAACGGTCATAATTTTCCTCGAACGGCACTCGACCTCGAACGGTCACAATACGCCTCGAACGATACCCGACCATGAACGGTCACAACTCACCTCGAATGGTCGCATATCACCTTAAATGGGAATACGATCTTGAATGATTACAACCCCCAATTAAATAAGATTATCAATCTCTTTACAGGTCATCAACATGATACAAACATCCAACTTATGGCATTACAAAACACACCTTCCTATCACAAGGTATGTTTTAGGGGGCAAAGTATTAACCCTCTTTTTGACAAGGCAACATATAGGCGGATTTAACCCACTCGACTGCATAATGATTGAAGTTGGATTTTCATAGATAATAAATATGATAATGAAGCCAGAATATAGCACGGTCGACAAATAAACTGTTTAAGATGTTTAAAATGTGGTTTCGACAAAGATCAGGTTGTTTCAAGTTGCTTAGTGTCTGCTCCAAGTCACCTTCATGTTTTCTTCAAGTCAGAGACATGTTCATTTTGGGTCAAAGAAGGACTTTCTTTGAATCTTTGATAGATTAGCACATATGTGAATTACTTCGAGTTGCCACAGCACTTGCTTCGAGTCACTGGAAGGTCTACTAGGCCAAAGAGATAGCTACTTCAGGTCGAACTCATGGACTGATCAATAACCAAAATCCCCACCTATTTCGTATCCATGCAATTCGTACCCATCAAGTTGCACTTCTTCCTTTCATATCCCTCAGAGAATATTCACTTCGTATTAGTACATGTTTCATGTCGATCCGTGTTAAGTGTGTATTTCGTATCGATTATCTACATGATCGATACAAAACGCTCTTCCCATCTATACGAAGTAGGTTATTCACTTCATATCGATCACAATAATGCACACTTCATATCGATCAGCTAGATGATACGAAACTATCACTTTCCATCAACACAAAGCCAACACCAAATGACCGATACGAAGAGTACGTGCTAGCATCGATACGAGGGAATGATACATGATCGATACGAAAGGCAAGCTGCATGATGGATACGAAATGCATGGTCAAACAAAAGAAGCGGTCAACGAAAATGACATGTGGATCTCCCTTGGATTCTCGAGTCGCGTCATCAGTATGAATTTTATGGGTATGAAGGGCGGTGAATGTGGAGTCATGGGTTGTTACGAACGTGACAATCAACCTACAAATCAAAACTTGCATCGGTCATATCTCACAATCTACAAGTTCAAATGCCATCAAATTTTCATAGGAGCTTGCGTACAACCTTAAGAATGTCCATGATCAATCCCAACCGTAAAAAGCAATTTTGGACCGATACGAATTTGGTATGTATCGATCACGAATCGAGTCGAAATGTCAGGGGATCGATCATGTGGGCCCATCCACATGAAAAAAGGAGTCTTATGAGATTTGAGCAAGATATTTGCAGCCTACACCTATAAATAGCAGTCCAAGAGCTTCCCAAAAGGGATATTTTGGCTCTTCCATGCCGATACTCTGCTGGAATCATTGTTGTAACTCGGTTGTACTATTGTAAACCTTCGTAACTAGCAAGTTATAATCTATAAAACAACGATTCTTTAAAGTGGACGTAGGCTACAATATCGAACCACTATAAATCTTGTGTTTCGACCGCTTTCATTTTAAGTTTTGAGTGTTCTTCATATTTATATTCTCTACATACTTGCTACCTGTGATCTGTGACTGCGAACGGGTGCTTTCATCGGTAATTAGGTGTTTGTGACTAATTTTGGCACAAACAATAACTTCCTCAAACACTAAAAGGCGGAGTTCCGCTATAATCAAAGAAGACGCTTTCGAATGATATCTTCTGCAATAAAGCATTCTACAGCGCTTCAACTTATTCGAAGCCCACAAAGTACATGTTTCGACCACGTCGAAAACCAGTGCCCTTGCCAACTTATATGGCACATTAATGGTTAGATGAAGTGCGCTTCTATACCTTTCGATGGAGTCGAAAGCACCCCGGTTTCACTCAAAGGCAGAATTGGAAAGGCATCCTAAATCCAGTTGAACAAGCTCGAAAGTTACTTTTGACAGAATCCTAAACCAATTGAAGAAGCATAAAAGTCATTTTTATAGAGGACTCATGTGTTTCGACCGAGTAAAAGGTCAAATAAAAACGATTTCCAATTTCAACGTGTTCGAAGGGTGAATTTAAGGGAGTCAAAAGGTTCCATCTTTTACTATCTGTTCAAGAGTTGGTTTCGAAAGAGATATCTACCCATTAAACAGGCCTTGGGGTGTTAACTAGTTTTCTTGTTAACAGAATCATCTTATATATTCCGTATTAAATTTTTTAGTAAGGTATCCTTGCATATCGTTTGGAACATTCCCAGTGTCTTTTATACTTACTATAAAGACATTATTTACAAATCCAACGTCAAGTATCAAAACAACTAAAACTGATTTTAACACAAGTGCATTGTTAATAATCGGTAGCGTATTGTTTACTTATGATTTAGAAATATCTATATTCCTTTTATCATTCTTTCTTATGAGCACGCGCTTCCTCTGCATTTTGACTGACAAATCAAAGTATTTGATATTTCTATCAAAATATTTGTTCAATTTCGATGCTCGTTGAACGATACTTTTGTATCTGTTCTTGGATCATATCTAAAAACTCACAAACTCAATATCGCTTCCACTTACGTCGAGATACATTGGCTATTATGTGTAAATAGTTTATTCTAAATCGTTATATGGAATTTTCCATTCCAACACATGCGTACCAAAACATAAAGTTATATTATACGATAATTTTGTGAGTAAAATCCAAACAACTTGAGGACATCAAATAGTGAATCTGTTACGTTAATTTTAACAAATAAAATTCATGGTATTATTCTTATCAATGTGACTCACTATTGTCCAACCACATTTTTCTTTCTCTTAGAGACATATTTGTAGTAATGGATCATATCCCTTAGGATACAACTAGCAAAATCATATTTTGATAATGTACTTGAATCTGTTTTGGATTTGTGCGTTATACCATATTATAGAGTTAATACTCTTAATGGTCTAATTATACAATTGAGGATTATTTATTCTTGACGTTGACAAGAAACTCAATATTTCTCTTTGATGTACAAGAATATTTATTAGACATTCTAATATGTTGCGTTCATTTAGGTTTGGTTAATTTCATTTCATCCCTTACAATCAATTTTACCCTTAAATTATATCCAAATCCATTTTATACCAATGATTTCTTAGAGAAATTCCTTTGCTACGAATTTGGTATTTCTTGAAACAACAGTTATTTTTCAGTAAATGGAACGGGCGTTCATAAACATTTTATGAATTGCCTTATATAAAACTATTTTTGCATTATTTCACAAAATATTTTTGTTCACAACATAAATTAGTCATTTAATGACTATCGCACTTAAAACTCTATTGGGACGATTAATACAAGATCCCTCATGTACAATTATTATATGCATTCTTTCGACTTGCATAAGCTACCAACTCCTTGGTCTAGGATATATAGGGGTTTCTATAAACCCTTATCTCATATGGTTTTGTAAATTATTCTTTGGATGGCATTAATTTTGAATTTGTGTACTACTCTTAAGTACACACCTTATTAAAAGAGTTTAACTCAACTTCACTCTCATTAATTATGCTTTGTGCAACAAAGTTCAATTACTCCTTATCAATACATTATTATATATTGTATGAATGAGTGACCTTTGAGACTGAATCTTTATTCATATTTGGTACATATAAAAATCTTTCCAATATACTCACCCACTCAATCAAATCAAATCATTTATGTCGCATGTTATATTATTTACTTCTGTTTTATATTCTATGAGCTTATCCTATACTTATGCATGCGTATCAAATACACATGTTCATGTCTGTGAGACTCATAGGTGAATATGATGAAGTATGTTGAACCATTTTGGTTTTAATAGACTTATGATTGCATACAACTATATGTATCAATCTGAAGAGTTTATCAACTGCTATGATTCTCCCACCAAATGAGTGCGTTGCCCTTAATTATTTGAGATATAATTAACCAATAAAATATGATTCATAATCATACAATAAAAATTATTTCTCAAAACTACGGCTTAGTTTGTTTTTCCAAAATAATTGTAAATAATATTATACACTTTTATATTTTCCAAAGCATTACTTTTATTGTGAAAATAAATATCACATTATAGTTTTATTTCATAAGGAATATTCATAAAATTCACACTGAAATATAACCATGTCTATTTTTCAATTGACACCAAAAAATAGTCATTAATTCATAATAATGTGTGGTATGTTTTACAAAAATAATTTCCGTTACTTAATGCAATCAATAAGTTCTATATAGCTTGCTTCTACTATTTCCGCTATTACTATAATAGCATACTAAATTCGGAGGTCTATCATTTGCTTAATATAGATTATTTATTACATATACTGCAACTAGTTTACAACAGAGAGCTCTTTGATCAAATATCTTGAACTTAAGAAATAAGTCTCATATAAATAATTTTCTATATGAAAATACAATTCAGAATAGAAATCATATTTCTTATTCCTATGTTGAAGTACCAATTATTATTATTACAACAATTCTTATTTTAGATTTTTGTTTATGAAGCAGAAGTGACTATTCACTCTCTTCATTCCAATTGTACCTTAATTCACATCTAGTCTTGTACGCTCGTTTTTCTTTTAAATGGTCGAACTATTCAAAAGAACACCCTTACTACAAAATCATAACGGACTCTTAACAATATAACACTCGATAATCCTTAACATTTAAGGGCATCAAATATATTGCACTTTATGTAAACTAATCAAACCAACGTTTCAGTGATCCAGTTCTTAGGTATATATTGTAGTTATGGTCTTATGTTACATTAACACAATGTGATCCTTTTGTCTACAATCCAATTGAATACTCGATCTCACAATACTATTTATTGGTTTATTTCGAATGTACTAAATCCATCGTAGTATCGTACATTACAAACTATGATCGTTCCTCATGTAACACCTATATGCGATAGTATATGGATCAAATATCCATAGTCTTGCATTATTTTTAGAGTTTGAAACTTATAGAATACAATACATGGTCTAGACCAAATAAACACATAAGTAACCATATTACGAACATATTAAGAAGTTGTAAGATTAGGCACTTGCATGAGTATGAAAAACATTAACATGCAAGAAGAATTTAATGGTAAGTATATATTATATTTCTATTTGTTAATCTTTAGTTCATTTATATATCTTAATTGGTAAACGTTTTATCAATTATTTTAAATGCACAAATTTATCAATATAGATTATTATAACATTATATAACATATGTTCTTTCAATATTAGAAAGGTTAGATGCTATCATTTCATTTTTCTGATAAGACTCCCATTAATCTTTTATATTTCTCCAAACCTTAAGTCGAAATGTAGACATCTTTCGACTTCACCAGTGGGTGTTAAGACTCACTCGCCTTTGAATTTTGATCTTGAGTTTTCTCAACAAGTCATTGCTCCACAGACGATGGATAACTCCTTATCGATTGTATCGTATACAACTCTTAACCCTTGGTACCTTGTCCTAATTTCACTTCGACCTTGAGTTTTCTCAACAAACCGAAAAGAAATTATTCACTCATACCTACCATATCCCGATGGCCTAAGTACAGTATGTGTACCTTGGGTTTTCTTAACAAATACATTTAAGTTATCTTACCTCATCTATTCAATATATTAATAATACTACACATAACATCTCTAGCTTGAGTTTACTCTACAACTAAGGAGCATGCAAGTAATTTACTAATATATATACATATAATATATGGCAGAGGACAATATTATATTAAATATTTATTATCTTCAATATGTTATATTGAGTGATATCTACTTATGGAATAATGTATTTCTTATGAAATCCCTCTTGATTTAAGTGCCGGATGCATCTAAAATCACGGTATATGTATAATACATATGTATTTATCCTTTAATTCTATTTGGATTTCTTTGAAGTTCCATTTTTAATTTGTACATTCATGTTATGTAAGTTTTATTATTATATAACTTTATATTTTAATTACTTTATACAGTACTCTTACGTATAATTATATATTAATTAAATTATATCTAATTAATTTTAATTAATTAACATTTTAATTAACTTTATACTATTTTAATATAAAATGTATATTAAATATTCTTGTATGCTATAACCCTTTATAGTACAACACATATATCATATATATGTATATTATTTAATTAATTAACCTTTTAATTAATTTATTAAATAATTTTATTTAAATTATATTAGTTTCAATATAACATATTATATACATACATATATACTTATAATATCTTAAACATTGTAAAATATCATAATATATATATATCAAAATATATGGTACATGTATATATTCTTCACTAATTAATTAATTGATTTATTTTTTAATTTCATTAATAAATTAAAAAATTTTGAAACTAATTTTATAAGCATTTTGGATGTTTTGAAAATTTATTATATAACTTTTATAATACTTATTTTCTTTTAATTTAACTTTTAATTTTAATTTTAATTTTCAAGACAATTTGAAAATCTTTATTGTAATATCCATAATATTTCTCGTATTTTAAATTTAACTTTTTAATTTAAAAATTTTATTTTTAATTTCAAAAAAAATTTCAATCAGCCGAAGGCTTAATTCAAATTGGTTCTTTTTCTATTAGGATAACTTTTTATGCTTACCTCATCATTACGGGGCATCCTAGTGACCAAGTAGGGTAGAGTATTTGATTATCCCAACCCACCTGAGACACTAATTTTCTAGAAATCTTACTATATGGATAGGATTTAGTAATTTAGCCCTAATATTATTAATTTAGACCACATATGCTATTGGTTTTTGATACCATTGTTTGAACTGGGCTAGCCCACAGCGGAAGTTATGAGTGAATTTTAAAAAATTTCCCTCACTGGATCTTTATTGGGCTTATGCAGTCTAATTTATTTAGAACATTTTTTAATTTTATTTAAGTAAAATCTTTCATTTTATTTAGATTTATAAAATGATGTGTATTATTTAATTTTATGCTATGTCAAAGATATATGTATCACATACACGTATATAAGTGTGTGTATGTGCAACATAGTAATCCATCCAAGACTCCAAGGTATAACATGTCTGTATATAGATGTTGGAATCTATATTGTAGTAGACATATTATCTCATCCAATATGTAAATATATTTTCCAAATGTTTGTATATATGTACTTTTGCTTTTGTAATAAAATATTTCAATATATATATATATGTATGTATGTATGTATATAAATTAAAATTATATATATATATAATTTTGTATGAAAATATAAATATTTATATATAAATATATATAATATTAAGAAAATGTATATATATTAGTTACTATATAAATATATTTATACCATTTAAAATATAATAAATAAATATATTTTTTATGGTAAATTCAAAAATGTTACTTATACAAATACAAAAATTTGGATGTATTTATTTATATATAAAAATGAATTTGGTAAAAGCTCATATATATATATATAATAAAGTGTGTGTGTGTGTATTAATATAAATAAAACCACAAAAATATTTTTTATTTAAATATATATTGAACTTTCTTGTGCATGATAAGGATATTTTATTTTATTATTTCCATTATATATATATATATATATATAAATAAAACCATATAAAATTATTTAAATTAAAAAAATGTAACGACCCACCTTTTGGACGGTTTAAATTGACAATAAACCGCACATTTCGAATCCAAACCATTTAAAAGGGAGGATTGTTATGGGGTAAATAAGAAAATGAAGAGAAAAGAGAGAAAAACAAAACATGGAATCTCATAATGGAATGAAGAATTATAATAATCAATAAAGAGTTCATGAAGCTATTTTACAAATAACATTTGATTACACTTTTATAATATATCAGAGTTATACATACAGTAGGAATAAACAAATAATGCAGCGGAACAACATGATACAGTGGCCTAAATATAATAAATAGTAATAGCATACTAAATCTTCATCTTCATTCTCCAGAAATAAGGTCTTCAACACTAAAATGCTTAGGTTGACCCGAGCGTAATGGAAAGACAAAACACTCAAGTCAGAACTAAAGATCTTATGCAAGTTAAACCAATATAAATAAATATGAGTGTACCGGCTTTAGAGATGTTTACGGGATTTTACATCTTCTATCCAGTGTTTAACGTGCATGCAATAACTTAAGATGTAACGACCTGCATTTTTGGACGCTTTAAGCAGACACACATGTTAGACTCAACCCATTCAAAAGGGCAGATTGTTATGGGGTAAATAAGAAAAAGAGAAGAAATAAAATAAATACAGAACCTCGCAGCGGAATGACAAAATATAACAATCAAGTAACAGTTCATGAAGCTGTTTTATAAATGCATTTGATTATTCTTTTACAACACAAAAATCAAAGTTACATAAACATGAATAAATAAATAAATAAATGCAGCGGAACAACATGATGTACTAGAATAAATATAATAAATAATGATAGTACTAATCTTCGTCTTCGTCCTCCAAAAATAAGGTATTCATCCTTGAAATGCTCAGGCTGACCCGAGCGAATTGAAAGGACAAAACACTCGAGTCAGAACTAAAAGATCTTATGTAAGTTAAATCAACGGTAAATATGAGCGTGATGGATTTAGAGATGTTTACGGGGTTTTACATCTCCTATCGAGTGTCTAACGTGAGTGCAATAACTTAAGAGATGTTCGGGATTCACATCTTCTAAAGATCCGTTAAACTATCTACTATGTAGTACAAATTATAATATGTTTACAGTAAAGTAAAAGTATTAAAATAGCGTTAAGGCATTACACATATCCCCCTTAACACATTTTATATATTCACATAGTCTATACAGTACCGTACACTCCTCCGTAAACTGGAGGTTTACCCAGAGGGTACTCCGTAGGTATGGTACAAAACAAACTCGTAGAAGGCTCTCTAGGGCATGTGAACACGACACTCGAGGCAATGCTAGGGTAGATTTACCAATTGTAGAACCGGGCTCGTGGTAACGCATAACAGCTACTATCTCTAACCTCAGAACACACTCCCATATCAAAATCAAAGGGGTGGCCACCAAATCATCACAAAGTCATAATATGGTATTGAAGAAGCATGTCCGATCGGAGGAATGACCTCACTTGGCCCAGGTATAGCTCCTATTTTAGTCACATCTAAGATGACTCATGGAAGTCAGGGTCATGTCATACCTTATATAGAAAATCATTCGCCAAACCATCCTACTTCATTTGTGGAATCTTTACCACGTGCACAGTTGTTAAAGTGGTTTTCGGTATTGGCAGAGAGTATGACAATATCCAATTCCGGTCTCTTTAACAATCAAATGCTTATTTCACACCAAAAGATTCTTTTATATTTCAAAAAGTTAATTCACAGTTTATATCAAAATACCATATTCAATTTCAAATCATATCTTATTAGAAATCATGTTCGTTTCAAACTATTTTCACTTTCAAAGTCATGTTCACTTCCAAATCATACTCATTTTCAAATCATACACCCTTTTGAAAATTATCGATAAGTAATGTTACTAAATTCTTCATTTCAAAATCATCTTATTTACACAAATATGTCATTTCACAAAAAGGTACAATTTCAAATTCCAACTTAGGTTGTATCATCATCAAGGATTTAGATATAAATACTTCAACTTTACACAGTCTAAATTTTTGAAAATATTTTAGGTAATTATAAATAGTTTATATAGTTTTAAGATACTTTAATTAGTAAAAATAGTTTAAATATTTTTAAATTTAATTTAAATAGATTTAAATAGATTTGAAATTATTTAAATAGATTTGAAATTATTTAAATAGATTTGAAATTATTTAAATAGATTAAATATAATTAAATGGTTTTAAATTATATTAAATATATTTTACATAGATTAATTAAAATGAAAATTGATTAAATAAATTTAAATTATATTAAATAGATTTGAAATAGATTAAATAAATTTAAGTAGTTTAAAATAGGTTATAATAGATTGAAATAAATTAAAATAGTTTAAATTGATAAAAAAATAGTTTAAGTTAGTTTAAAATAGATTTCAAAGTTATATCCATATAATTTCAATAACTCAATTCCGATAAATTCATTTATATTCGACACTTCAATCTTGAAATTCCAATTTAAATCCTTTGAGCAATTCATTAAACCAACTTCAATTTCAACATTTAGCACTTGGATTATCGAAAATAATTCAGTTTATATAATCAATTTCTATTTCAAAATACCAGTTAACAGAACTCAAATTTGAAATATTCAAAAACCATTTAATTTAATTAATCCGGTGTCCATATATAACTTTCTACCCTAGGGTCAAGAGATACGGATATTTACATTTCAGTTCGCAATTTAAAATTTTACGGTTATATATCTTTCAAGCCACAATATCAAATTAAATAAAAATACATAAATCTCTCGAGTCTATCATTTCAACCCATAACGATTTTTCCCCAATCTATAGATCGTTCGGGTATGTATCATTTCAACTCATAGTGATTTTTCCTAAACAATAACTAAAGGAACTTGTAGAGTGATAGCCGTATATAAATCGAACATATAACCCAATCATCCAATATTAAAAATCAAACATCCATCACCATCATCATCCAATTCAACCAAATAAATTAGAACAAATAACAAATATCATTAATAGAAAATTAACTGGCAATTTTTAGTTCAACAATACATTAAATGGCAATTTAACTCAAAAATAAATTCATTTAACTGGAGTGACGATTTAAATACACCAAACAACCATAAATAAATTTCTAATCATACTTTAAATTTAATTTATCTAACATAAGATAATTTGGAAGTTATGAGTGTGTTAAACACTCACCTTCGAATTTGAAACCCAAAATAGGGCCCAATTTCGAACATCTCAGAATTCGTCCAAACCAGCCTTAAAATGTCCGAAATTTTGATACAATCGCAATGGAACAAACCACATGTAAATCTGACGTAGTATGCAAAAGTTGTGAACATTAGAATTTATACAATTTAAATTATAGGTAAATAAAAATAAAATAACTGCTTACCCATCATCGCCATTTGAACCGTTCATCCCAAACCCTAGCTCATGCACTTGCTCCAGCCACCACCTAAACCTTGCCATTACCATCACGGCGAGCAACCTATGGCCAGGTCTGACTCGTCATTCAAACCCTTTCCTCTGGCTGACCCCACGAACTGAAACCCATCGCCTCTGGTCCCCTATGGACGTCACGCCGCTGCCATCATTTGGACGCATTCTTAGGTTGACTCGTTCGACTATGAGACAACTGGCCACATGGATGACAGCTACTCGCCAACCTCGACCCACTGGTGCTCGCTGATCTCCTCCTTGATGAATATTTGATGTTCAAATCGAAACCCAAATTTCGACGGCCGATAATGTTTTGGCTAATTCTGGTTAGACCATGATCCAAATAAAAAAACTGTTGTTTTCACTTGCACTCGTCGAGAGCGTCAAATCAATGTATAATTCAATATATTTTGAGGAGTTTAAATTTTTTATTTGATTTTGATTTGCAATTGAATTTGGAATTGGTTTTGGTTTGTCTACCATTGAAACGAGATAAGCTGATAGAATTGTACGTACATACAAATGGAATAAGAAGTAGCTAGGGTTTATAACGGGCAATTTATAGGCAGATCAGAAATAGAAATGAATGGGCTAGATCAATTTAAAAGTTGAACGATGAATGACCCGAAAAGCCCGTTTGTTTCCGAAACGAGAACGAGTCATCCATAAATCAAAATAGATGTTTTTGATAATTTTAAACTCAATGGAACATGTTTCATGTCCTAATTCCATCGTATGAAGAAGTTAGCTAAAAAATCAGCTTATTTCAAATTGATTTCAGTTAAATTGTAGGCGTTTTGAGTTTGTATGATCAAGCGATAAGTTCGATCACTACGAAACTTGAAACCTTACAGTAATTCACCGTTATGGATCCGATGAAACTTGTTTTGTCAAAATCCGAGACAATGACCAAAATGATTATTTTCACGTTAGTTAAATATATTATTATTAAATTAATTAATTCGCTTTTTCAGTTCAAATTAATTAACTAACCATTTTTATCATTTTTGATTTCATAGACATTTACAATAACTTAAATGAAGTTTACCTAAAATTTCAATGTTAATTATTTTCCAAAATACAATGTTCAGTTTCAACTGCAATTAATCCAATTAATAAAAATTTACGTCCAATAAATTAAATTTTATTTCAATTTTTTTTATTCAATCAATTATTACTCTAATAACATAGTTAGCATTTGTTTATATTTTATTTCACTAATATGCTACAATTTCCATCTTTTATTTGTATTAACTATCATATTTCAATTAAACTGAATTTTTGTCAATTCTACACATTAATTATAATTTAAAATCTCAGTTAATTTATTTATACTAATTTCATTCTTTTATTAAATCAATTATTACCTTGTGAATATAATTAACATTTTCATTCATTTTATTACCTTCATAATTTGCAGTTATTGTCTTAACTCACTTTACTGTAACATTTATTTTACATTTAATTGCAATTGATTAATTAAATTGGTAACAAATAACAATTGTCACCATTCCTACATTTAATAACATTTGTAAGTTTGTTATTTTCAAACAAATATTATAATTACTTTCATAATACTGATTTATTCAATTACCATTTAGTATACACTATTTCATTAATTAATTCAACATTTACATTTGTTTTCTTATATTCAATTTGTAACTAAGTAAAACCTTTAAATCATTTCAATTGATTGAAATTTCATTCAAATTGTTAATAATTAACTTAAATTAACATTATTACATTGCATTTTAGTTATTATTTCATTAGTACATCACAAATTTTTATATCTTCGATTATTAAATCACAAAAATCTTATTAAATTTACTATTTAATTGCCGAAAATTATGGGTTGTTACACAAAAGATATTCGGGATTCCATCTCCTAAGGATCCGTTAAACTATCTACATGCATAGTACAATACGCTATTATAATATGTCTAAAGATAAGTATTAAAATAGCGTTAAGGCATTACCCATATCCCCATTAACACATTTTTATATAAATACCGTAGTGTATACAGGTACAATAAGCCCCATTAAACCGTGGAATACTCAAGGAGCACTCCATAGGTATGATACAAACCAAACTCGTAACGGGCTCGATAAGGCATAGACTAGGCATGTGAGGCAATGCCAGGGTAGGATTCTACCGTTTGCACTCCCGGACTGGTGGTAACGCTTAGCAGCTACTAACGCCCACCATGGAACACACTCCCATAATCAAATTGAGGGGTAGCCACCAAATCAATCAATATAGTATCGAAGAAGCATGTCTGATCGAAAGTGCGACCTCACTTGGCCAGGGGTGGCACATGCTTTAGTCACACAAAGCTGACTCGAGGGTGTCAGGGCTCATTAATACCTCATACAGAATCGCTCGCCAAACCATCCTACTTCATTCTGGAATCTCCACCATGTACGTGGTTGTTAAAAGGTTTTTGGTATTGGCAGAGAGTTTGACATTATACGATCCCAATCTCTTTAAAAACCTGTAACAACCCGCATATTTATCGGTTTTTATATTTAAATATCTTATTTAAATATTGCATCGTTAGTCGGATTTTAGTCCGAAAAGCTACTTTTTACATACGGTCGAATTAGGACCCGTTACCCGCATATTTATCGGTTTTTATATTTAAATATTTTATTTAAATATTTCATCGTTAGTCGGATTTTAGTCCGAAAAGCTACTTTTTACATACGGTCGAATTAGGACTCGGGACCACTCCCATTGAGTTTAAAATGCCGTTTGCGACCTTTTTGAGTATAAGCTTCGATATGTTTGGAGAAAGTTTATTTTTGCTACTTTTCACTTTGGGTTTGGTTTGGGCTCAGCCCTAAGTTAACTTATGCTCAAATCTGAGCCACTCTTCCCCACTCACCCTCATTCTCTTCTCTTTTCAATTTTTAGAGTATTAATGGTGGGAGAGATTGGAAATTAAAACTCCAAAACCCTAGTTTCTCTTGCAAATCAAATTCCTTGCTCCAAACTCAAGAAGAACCCATTGGTAAGCTTCTCTTCTTCTTCTCCAACTTATTCTCTTACCAATTTTAGAAATTCCTAAACCTAATTTTGGGAATGTTCTTGTTTTTGAGCATAGATTCAAGCTCATTTGGGTTGTGTTGAAGAGAGGTTGATTCTCCATTTGCTTTCAAGCTTCTTCTTGTTTGATTTTGAGAAAAGGTGAGATTTATATCTCACATCTATGACTATAATTATCTTTGGTTGTTGGGTATGAATTCCGAACACTTATTCATGTGCATTTGCTCTTGATTTGGATTGGTTTCGTGAATATTCCAATTTTTGGGTTTTTAAGTCAAATTGTGTGGAAATCCTTTTATGGATGTTTGATCATGCTTTTGGTGATGCATCGAGGAGCATATAGGGCCGGGTTGCCGATTGGCATAAACCCTTAGAGCCAATGTTCGTCCAGTTGCATTTTGGAAGAGTTTGCTCTTCATTTGAATAAGGCTGAAAAACAGCCCAGGCATGATTCAGTCGACTGAAAACTCTGTTCAGTCGACTGAACCTGAAACCCGAGAGTTTCCAGGCATGATTCAGTCGACTGAAAACTCTGCACAGTCGACTAAACCTGGAAACAGAAAGTTTCCTGAACCTGGAAAATTTCGAGGTACAGGGTCAGTCGACTGAAAACTCTGTTCAGTCGACTGAACCTGCTGTTTGAGTCCAATTTGCCTTTTTGGATTGAATTTCCAATTTAAATCGATTCGTGATGATCCTATTTATTGTCATCATTTATTATCATCTTTAATGACTTATTTTCTTTGGGAATTTTAGATATATCCACTTCGATGGATCCTTTATCGATTTCGTTGGATTTTTATTCACATCTTCGAATGTGATCTTTGTGATTGATTGTTTCTACAATCCCCCTTGTGCTTTGTCACTTTAAAAATATAAAGGTTTTCTATACTAGTAGTAAATATCAAAACTCTTTCCTCAAACGATTTCAATACTATTTTAATACCAAATTCGTTTATAAAACCGTTTTCCAATCTATTAGTATATATAAACCTTTACCTCACTCGTATGAGAAATCTAATTAAACGACTTAGTAAAACAAGTGGTATGAAACGCTTGCGTTCACTTTGTTGGTTAATTCTTGGACTTGTTCGATTGAAACTCTTGTGACAATTTTCTAGTGGAGATCTACAATTTGTTCGTAAATATTTAAGTTAAGCAAGTGGTTATGGGACATGAAGCTAAACTCATATATTTACTAGATTAGTGTAATTGACACTTCTCGATGATCATGACGATCATTTTTGTGATTTAGACTAGCAGTTGTGCGATGTCTCTTTGTCTGCTTTGTGGAGTTTCGACTCAAATTTGGTGGGGTAGCAATCCACGGTCTTCGGACCGTTCGTGTGTCAGGTCTTCGGACCATTCGTGTGTCAAATTAATGGCTAGCTACCATGAGATAGCTTCTCGTTCATGTGTTACAGCTGTTGGTGAGTTTTCATGCTTTCGTTCATGTGATAGGCCTCCCCCCCCTTTATTTTGTGAAATTTCTGGATTTCGTGTGTCGAATTCTGGAGTTTATACTTCACCTATTTTTGTGATTTCTATTGATATGATTTATCAATTCTTGTGCATAGGTGAATTCGTGTGTCATTGACTGGATTTCTTGTGTTGATTTTTGGAATTTATGTTTCGCCAACTTTGTGATTTCTATTGATATGATTTATCAATTCTTGTGCATAGGTGAATTCGTGTGTCATTAACTTGTTGTGAATACAAGTTTTGGGTATGATACCCTTTTTGGATCTTTGAGAAGATTCTTTGATATTGATTAATCTTTTGTTGATTTTCAATTACTTATATATATCACAGCTTGGCATTGTGATTATTATGTGTTTAGTCATATCTCCTATTCTATACCATGTTATCTGATATTTATAGTTAGACTGATCCGTTTATTATTTTCTTATAAATAATACTCGGGTGAGACCGAGATGTTGCAGGTGCTTCGACTTGACTTCTCTCCGGGGATCCATTACTCTGACCTTTTGCTTACTACTTAGATTAGTAGTTTTTGTTGTATACATTTGAGATATAGACTCCATAATGTATACTTATTATTTTGTGTAGTTCATGTAACTATTCTTTTGTGATATTGTGGATCTTTTTAGACCACTACTCTGATGTACACTTCCTAGTGTAATATTCATATCTATTTCCGCCTTTGTGATATGAATTGTCTGTGACTGATTTGTGTTATGTTTATTTCTATATTTGTTTCCGAAGACCTTTATAGCCACTGTGTAGTAGCCTTGAGTTTGTGTCGATATGTCGGATTTCCTATTGATATGAAAAGTTATATTTTTATCCGGTATATCGGTACTCGCACAAAGCAATTATACAGATGGTCGCTCCTCAACAGCCTTATTCTCCGTGCTAGTTGACAGCATTCACCGTAATGTTCTTGGCTAGCGTGGGTATAGAGGTGGGGCATCACAGCTTGGTATCAGAGCCAAACTTCGGAACAATATGGAATATTATAACAAGGATCATCGTCCTAAGTCCATCTTAGGAGTCGTGCTTTAGGATTTAATTCGAGTCTTCGTACCGATTCATCCTATTTTCCTTATGATTCCTTGTTTATCTATCAAGATTGCTTGATATTCAATTTGGTGAATAACCTTTTTTCTTCTTCTTCTTCCTTTTTAAAGGGAGAAAAATGTCTAGACCAGGCCGCCCCAGAGCCGTACCTTCTAGCACTCCACCCCAAGATGGAGTTTTTATGACTGCTCAACAGCTTCTTGATTTAGTGACAAATGCTCAAGCAGCTGGAGCTAACCCGGAACCTACTCACCCAAAGTCGGGATTTGCACGCTTGTGCAACGATTACACCAATTTGGGTGGGGAGCCATTCAGAGGTTCCGAAACTGTTATTGAAGTACAGGCCTGGCTAAGGTCATGCGATCGAATCTTTTCTCGCATGAATCTTATTGACCTTCACCGAGTTCAGGTGGCCTCTAGTATGTCCGAGAAAGAGCATTGGACTGGTACGAACTTCTTATTTCTGAGATTAATGAAGCGGATCTCACCTAGGAGAAATTACGAGAGCGCTTCGAGTTAAAATTCGTACCAGAGGCAGAAAAAGTGACATTGGCTCGACAATTTATAGACCTTGTTCAAGGTGAGTCATCCGTGACTGATTACGTCGCCTCCTTCGAGTCGCTTTCCAAATATGGGGTTGAATACATCAACACCCCTCTGAAGAAGAATCAGAGATTCGTCTATGGCTTAAACAAAAATCTCAAGAAGCCATTACTTCTAAAATTAGAAGTTTCATTCGACCAGCTCGTTGATATCGCTCTTCGTCTTGAAGAGGTGGATAGGGAGAATGATGTTGAAGTGGTGGGTTCCAAACCAAACTTCAACAACAAGAAGAGGCCAAGCAAATTGAAAGGCCCTTATCCCAACAAGAAAGGGAGGCAAGCAACTCCTACTGAAAAGACCTTTTCCTCTACTCAAGGGAAATGCTATAATTGTGGTTCGAAAGAGCAAAAGCCCGGACCATTTTATGCATGTATGTCCCAAACTTCAAAATAGGAGGGAGGGAAAGCTTAATGTTGCTCAAGCCCCTGGCAACACATCTCGTGGCCAAGGTATTTCTCATTCTATTCTAGATGGAATTATTTTATTTCGTGATCATCCTATTCGAGTTCTTTTTGATACGGGTGCGTCCCATTCTTTTATATCAAAAGAACTTGTTGATACTTTTTCTTTGGATGTTTTGTGTTTAATGACTTCTTTGAGAATTGCGAATCCAGTTGGTGGATCCGCAACAATCAGTTTATTGTGTAAAGATGTCGAGATTATTTTGTGTGATTTTTCTTTCCGAGCCGATTTGCATGTCATGCGTTATTTAGGCTTTGGAATGATTTTGGGAATGGATTGGCTTAACCGTTATGAAGCTCATATCCTATGTCCTGAGCGGACTATTCATCTTCGACATCCTCAATCTGTTAATCAGGTTTCTGTTATTCTTAAAGATTACGATTCTGCTTTGGTTGCATCTTTATATTATTTAAATACTCGTGATGACGACGATGATGATGAGGGTGATATTATTTCTCTTATTCACGTCGTTTGTGAATTTTCTGACATATTCGAGCCCGTTTTAGGATTACTACCTAAGCGAGCAATTGAGTTCAGAATTAATCTTATTCCTGGAGCTCAACCTATCACTCATCCTCCTTATCGTATGTCCAATAAAGAAAACGAGGAGATGCGTAAACAATTATCTGAATTGGAAACGAAGCAATTTATTCGCTCTAGTTCCTCGCCTTGGGGAGCTTCGGCTATTTTTGTGAAGAAATTCGATGGTACACTTAGGCTTTGCGTCGACTACCGCAAGCTTAATGATCTTACTATCAAAAATAAATATCCTTTACCTCGGATTGATGATTTATTTGACCAACTTAGTGGTGCTAGAGTCTTTTCACAATTGGACTTGGCTACCGGTTTTCATCAGCTTCGTATTGCAGAGGATAGCATTCCTTTGACATCGTTCCATACTCGTTATGGATCTTATGAATGGCTTGTGATGCCATTTGGGTTAACGAATGCCCCGGCTTATTTCGTTGACTTAATGAATCGAGTTTTTAAAGACTTTCTCGACTGGTTTGTTCTCATCTTTATCGATGATATTCTTGTGTATTCTAAAACTGAGGAGGAGCATGAAAAACATCTTCGGATTGTGTTGGAAACTCTTAGGAGTAATCAATTAAAGGCAAAATTTTCTAAATGCCATTTTTGGCAATCTCGTGTGAAGTTTCTCGGTCACATTATTTCCGAATCCGGAATTTCCCTGGATCCTTCAAAGATTGAAGCGATTCAAGATTGGAATAGACCGGAGAGTGTGACAGAGATTCGTAGTTTTCTTGGATTGGCGGGCTATTACCGTCGTTTTATTAAAGACTTTTCTAAGATTGCCGTGCCTCTCACTAGCTTGACGAAGAAAGGTGTTAAATACATTTGGTCGGACAAATGTGAAGCTTCTTTTCAGAAATTAAAAGAACTTCTTTCTGATGCTCCTATTCTTGTTATTCCCGATGGGAATCAAGATTTCGTTGTTTATACCGATGCTAGTCGCATTGGTTTGGGTGCCGTTCTTATGCAAAAGGAACGTGTTATTGCTTATGCTTCTAGGCAATTAAAGCCTGCCGAGACTAGATATGCCACTCATGATTTAGAACTCGCAGCTATTGTTTTTGCTCTTCGGATTTGGCGTCATTATCTCTTGGGAAAGAAATTTGTTCTTTACACGGATCATAAGTCTTTGAAATATTTATTCTCCCGAAAGGAACTTAATTTGCATCAACAGCGTTGGCTCGAGTTCCTTGCTCCTTATGATCTTGATATTCTTTATACCCTCGGTAAGGGTAATCGTGTCGCCGATGCTCTTAGCCGTAAACAACAAGCTGTTGTTTCTATGATGATATCCGAATGGAACGATCTCGAGATCTTATCCACTTGCGAAATTCGAGACCGTGATTCCGATTTATGCTCATCATTTGTTTTATGTAGCCTTGAGGCTCATCCTTCTCTTTTGGACCGCATTCTTGAAGCTCAAAGGCTAGATCCCGAATTGGCTCTTCTTGGCCAAAATATTAAGGATAAAATTGATATTGAAGGTTTGAAAGACTTTGATATCGATTCTCGTGGCGGCATTCGGAAAATTGGTAAACATGTCGTGCCAAATATTGGTGATCTTCGTAAAGATATTTCAGAGGATTCTCATCACTCTAAATTTACCATTCATCCCGGTAGTAGTAAAATGTACGCGGATATGAAGCGACTTTATTATTGGGAGGGAATGAAACTTGACATCGCTAACTTCGTTAAACGTTGCATGACTTGCCAACTCGTTAAGGCCGAACATCAAAGGCCCGGTGGGTTATTGCAACCTTTAGAAATTCCGGTTTGGAAGTGGGACCAAATTTCCATGGATTTTATAGATGGCCTTCCCCGTTCTCGTTCGGGTCATGATAGCTTATGGGTGATTGTTGATAGGCTTACTAAATCTGCCCATTTTATTCCCGTTCGGTCTAATCGAACCGTTCCTCTTTTGGCCAAAATATTTATCAAAGAAATTGTTAAATTGCATGGTGTTCCTACTTCTATTGTTAGTGGTCGTGATCCATTGTTTACTAGTGGATTTTGGAAGAGTCTTCAAAAAGCTTTTGGAACGAGGCTTAATTTTAGCACCGCTTATCACCCCCAGTCTGATGGACAAACTGAGCGTGTGAATCAAACTCTTGAAGATCTTCTTCGTGCTTGTGTTCTTGATTTTGGTGGAAGTTGGGAAGATCATAGTTCACTTGTTGAATTTTCCTATAACAATAGCTTCCAATCTAGTATTGGTATGGCACCTTTCGAGGCACTCTACGGAAGGCCATGCCGATCCCCTTCTTGTTGGCTTGAGGCCGGTGAGAAGCTGGTTTTAGGTCCAGATTTTATTCATGATTCCACAGAGAAAATTGAACTTATTCGTCATAGGATGAAAGAAGCCCAGAGTAGACAAAAATCCTATGCCGATAACCGGAGAAGGAAGTTAGAATTTTCTGTGGGAGATCTTGTGTTCATTCGTGTTTTACCTATGAAGGGTGTTTTACGTTTCAGTCGATCGGGAAAACTAGCGCCTCGATATATTGGGCCATTTCCTATCACCGAACGTATTGGTTTCATGGCTTATCCCCTTTTATTACCGGCTCAGTTTTCTGCTATGCATGACGTGTTTCACGTTTCTCAACTTCGGAAATGTCTTCGAGATTCTGATTCTATTCTTGAGCCCGGTGTTGTGGAAGAGATTGAAGTTTCGCCTAATTTAACTTATGAGCAACATCCTATTCGTATCATTGCTTCGGAAGTCAAACGACTTCGAAATAAAGATGTTCCGCTTGTTAAAGTTCAATGGTCTTCAAATCCTAAGGATTGTTCTTGGGAATCTAGAGAGTACATCGAGCGAACACACCCGGACTTACTTTCTCGTGCTCTTTGAGGTGAACTTCTTATTTCAAACTTCTTTTGTGTTGAATATGCTTTTATGGTTGTTACTATATATCTTCTTCTTGTAATATTGTGAGGACGCAATTTCTTTAAGGAGGGGAGTCTGTAACAACCCGCATATTTATCGGTTTTTATATTTAAATATTTTATTTAAATATTTCATCGTTAGTCGGATTTTAGTCCGAAAAGCTACTTTTTACATACGGTCGAATTAGGACTCGGGACCACTCCCATTGAGTTTAAAATGCCGTTTGTGACCTTTTTGAGTATAAGCTTTGATATGTTTGGAGAAATTTGATTTTTGCTACTTTTCACTTTGGGTTTGGTTTGGGCTCAGCCCTATGTTAACTTATGCTCAAATCTGAGCCACTCTTCCCCACTCACCCTCATTCTCTTCTCTTTTCAGTTTTTAGAGTATTAATGGTGGGAGAGATTGGAAATTAAAACTCCAAAACCCTAGTTTCTCTTGCAAATCAAATTCCTTGCTCCAAACTCAAGAAGAACCCATTGGTAAGCTTCTCTTCTTCTTCTCCAACTTATTCTCTTACCAATTTTAGAAATTCCTAAACCTAATTTTGGGAATGTTCTTGTTTTTGAGCATAGATTCAAGCTCATTTGGGTTGTGTTGAAGAGAGGTTGATTCTCCATTTGCTTTCAAGCTTCTTCTTGTTTGATTTTGAGAAAAGGTGAGATTTTTATCTCACATCTATGACTATAATTATCTTTGGTTGTTGGGTATGAATTCCTAACACTTATTCATGTGCATTTGCTCTTGATTTGGATTGGTTTTGTGAATATTCCAATTTTTGGGTTTTTAAGTCAAATTGTGTGAAAATCCTTTTATGGATGTTTGATCATGCTTTTGGTGATGCATCGAGGAGCATATAGGGCCGGGTTGCCGATTGGCATAAACCCTTAGAGCCAATGTTCGTCCGGTTGCATTTTGGAAGAGTTTGCTCTTCATTTGAATAAGGCTGAAAAACAGCCCAGGCATGATTCAGTCGACTGAAAACTCTGTTCAGTCGACTGAACCTGAAACCCGAGAGTTTCCAGGCATGATTCAGTCGACTGAAAACTCTGCACAGTCGACTGAACCTGGAAACAGAAATTTTTCTGAACCTGGAAAATTTCGAGGTACAGGGTCAGTCGACTGAAAACTCTTCAGTCGACTGAACCTGCTATTTGAGTCCAATTTGCCTTTTTGGATTGAATTTCCAATTTAAATCGATTCGTGATGATCCTATTTATTGTCATCATTTATTATCATCTTTGATGACTTATTTTCTTTGGGAATTTTAGATATATCCACTTCGATGGATCCTTTATCGATTTCGTTGGATTTTTATTCACATCTTTGAATGTGATCTTTGTGATTGATTGTTTCTACAATCCCCCTTGTGCTTTGTCACTTTAAAAATATAAAGGTTTTCTATACTAGTAGTAAATATCAAAACTCTTTCCTCAAACGATTTTAATACTATTTTAATACCAAATTCGTTTATAAAACCGTCTTCCAATCTATTAGTATATATAAACCTTTACCTCACTCGTATGAGAAATCTAATTAAACGACTTAGTAAAACAAGTGGTATGAAACGCTTGCGTTCACTTTGTTGGTTAATTCTTGGACTTGTTCGATTGAAACTCTTGTGACAATTTTCTAGTGGAGATCTACAATTTGTTCGTAAATATTTAAGTTAAGCAAGTGGTTATGGGACATGAAGCTAAACTCATATATTTACTAGCTTAGTGTAATTGACACTTCTCGATGATCATGACGATCATTTCTGTGATTTAGACTAGCAGTTGTGCGATGTCTCTTTGTCTGCTTTGTGGAGTTTCGACTCAAATTTGGTGGGGTAGCAACCCATGGTCTTCGGACCATTCGTGTGTCAGGTCTTCGGACCATTCATGTGTCAAATTAATGGCTAGCTACCATGAGATAGCTTCTCGTTCATGTGTTACAGCTGTTGGTGAGTTTTCATGCTCCCGTTCATGTGATAGGCCTCCCCCCTTTATTTTGTGAAATTTCTGGATTTCGTGTGTCGAATTCTAGAGTTTATACTTCACTTATTTTTTTGATTTCTATTGATATGATTTATCAATTCTTGTGCATAGGTGAATTCGTGTGTCATTGACTGGATTTCTTGTGTTGATTTCTGGAATTTATGTTTCGCCAACTTTGTGATTTCTATTGATATGATTTATCAATTCTTGTGCATAGGTGAATTCGTGTGTCATTAACTTGTTGTGAATACAAGTTTTGGGTATGATACCCTTTTGGATCTTTGAGAAGATTCTTTGATATTGATTAATCTCTTGTTGATTTTCAATTACTTATATATATCACAGCTTGGCATTGTGATTATTATGTGTTTAGTCATATCTCCTATTCTATACCATGTTATCTGATATTTATAGTTAGACTGATCCGTTTATTATTTTCTTATAAATAATACTCGGGTCAGACCGAGATGTTGCAGGTGCTTCGACTTGACTTCTCTCCGGGGATCCATTGCTCTGACCTTTTGCTTACTACTTAGATTAGTAGTTTTTGTTGTATACATTTGAGATATAGACTCCATAATGTATACTTATTCTTTTGTGTAGTTCATGTAACTATTCTTTTGTGATATTGTGGATCTTTTTAGACCACTACTCTGATGTACACTTC
The DNA here is from genome assembly GCA_030765085.1 of Allium cepa. Lineage (NCBI taxonomy): Eukaryota > Viridiplantae > Streptophyta > Magnoliopsida > Asparagales > Amaryllidaceae > Allium > Allium cepa. Next base: position 661,818,506 of record CM060934.1, on the reverse strand, counting down.
CTAGTGTAATATTCATATCTATTTCCGCCTTTGTGATATGAATTGTCTGTGACTGATTTGTGTTATGTTTATTTCTATATTTGTTTCTGAAGACCTTTATAGCCACTGTGTAGTAGCCTTGAGTTTGTGTCGATATGTCGGATTTCCTCTTGATATGAAAAGTTATATTTTTATCCGGTATATCGGTACTCGCACAAAGCAATTATACAGATGGTCGCTCCTCAACAGCCTTATTCTCCGTGCTAGTTGACAGCATTCACCGTAATGTTCTTGGCTAGCGTGGGTATAGAGGTGGGGCGTCACAAAACCGAATTCTTATTTCACATCGGATGGTTCTTTACATTTCCAAAACCGATTCATAATTGATATTAAAATATCGTATTCTCAAAAATCATATCACTTTCGAAATCGTATTCACTTTTGAAATCATTATCCACCTTAAATCATATCCATTTTCAAAATCATAACCACAAAATAGATTAAACCATCGTATTAAAATATTCACATTTAAATCATTAAATCCAAATCATAACAGTTCTAACTTTAAACAGTTTGGACATTGTTTATATATTGGAATAGTTATACATTAAAAATAGTTTATATTTTAAAAGATAGATTATAGATTAAAATAGTTTATATGCTAGAAATAGTTTATATATTAAATAGGTTATATATTAATATATATATTAAAAATTATTTATAAATTAAAAATAATATATATTAAAACAGTTTATAATTTAAAATTAGCTTATATGTTAAAATGTTTTATACATTAGAAATAGTTTATATATTAAAACAGGTTATATTTTAAAATGGTTTATATGAGAAAAAATAATTTATATTTTAAAAGAGTTTGCATATTAAAAGAGTTTATATTGAAAATTGTTTCAAATTAGAATTGTTTCTTAAAATTTAACAAATCAATTCAAATCAACTTTAGTTCCAAAAATTCGATCTAAATCAGTCTCAGTTCAATGATTTTAATTCAAAAGACTAAAGAGTTCAATTCAAATTCTTATTAAAAACTATTTCAATTTTATATCGATTTCAAATCCAGGTTTGAACTACGAATTTAAACCACTTCAAATTCAATAGGTTTCAAAGTTTAAATATTCAAACATTTACAATAGCTCAATTTTGATAAATTTCATTTATATTTCAAAATTCAACTTTAAGATTCCAATTTAAATTCTTTTAAACAATTCATTTAAATTAATATCAATTTCAACATTTCAAAGCTTGGATTTGAAATAACTCAGTTCATATAAATCAAATATTTTATTTTATAATATCATTTAACTGGATTCAAAAATTAAGGATTTAAAAATCATTTAATTTGGCCAATCCGGTGTCCGTATATAATTTTCTACCCTGTGGTCAAGTGATATGGATGTATATCATTTCAACCCACACTAATTTTAAATTTACGAGTATATATTATTTCAACCTGCAATCCCGAATTAGAATTCAAAATCCATAAATCGCTCGAGTATATCATTTCAACCAATAATAATTTTTCCCTAACCTACAAGATCGTTCGAATGTGTATCATTTTAACCCATAGTGATTTTATAACAATCACTAAGGGAACTTGCATTATGATGACAACATATAAATAAACATATATCCAATCATCCAAAATATAAACACTTAAACATCCATCACAATCATCATTCAAATCAACTGATAAATCACAACGCATAAACTGGTTATCTTTATCAGGTATTTAACTGGAAATTTAAATTAAGTATTAATTAAATGATAATTTAATTCAATATAAATTCAAATTAAATTTAAATAACAATTTAAATATATAAAACAACAATCAATAAATTCTAATCACACCATAAATTTAATTTTAACTGACATAAGATGACTTATTAGTTGTGAGTGGGTTAAATCACTCACTTTTGATTTGTCGTCGATTTAAAATCCAAATTAAGCCCAAAAATCTAATAGTCTTAGAATGATTCCAAACTAGTTCCATAATGTCTGGAATTTCGATATGATCATAACGGAGAAAATCGCGCATAAACTTGAGCTCGTATGAAAAAATTATGTCAGTTAGAAGATTGAAATATTAAAATTAAAATTAAAATAAATAATAATAAATTATACCATGTGACCAACCCTCTTCATCGTGAAACCCTATGCAACCTCGTTCTAGAAACCAATTGCCTCTGTTCAACTATGCATAAATGCCACCCAGCACCTTGCCACCTCGATCAGACATGCGAGCATCTGGCCCACGCCGAGCCGCCTCCAACTGATCCTACGCGCGCCTCCGCCGCCCCACGAACGGTCAGTGCCGCCTCTGCTATTTGGTTGAATTTCCAAGCCAATTCGAGACCCCTTGACATGAGCTAACATCTTAGATCGCCTCCCCTAGTCGCCCTCTACACAATGGCGCCTCCCGATCATCGATCGGACGACGATCCGCCGTTGAAACCGAAAACCCTAGGAATGGACGACTGAGGACCAATTTCTGGCCAAACAATGCACCAAATCGAAAAATGAATTGTTACAGTACATTGTGCTCCTCGAGAGCTTTCCAACGACATATAATTTGATATGGTTTGAGGAGATTGAATTTCGATTTGAATTTGAATTTGAAATTAGGGTTTTGGATTTGCAGCCATTGGAAAGGAGGAAGAAGCATATAGATTAAAGATAACAGTACGTACAGAAATCCGAAAATAGAGGCTGCTAGGGTTAGAAACAAAATCTATTTATATGGAACAAGATAGATAAGAAATGAATGGACAAATCGAATTGGTCAAAATGATTAAAACGACCCGAAAAGCCCGTTCCGTTTCTGAGACGAAAATGGGTCATCCAATATATTAAAATATTGGTTTTCGATATTTTTAAACTTAATGGAGCTAGTTTCAAACCCAAATTTCATTGTATATAGAAGTTAGCTTTTAAAATTGGCTTATTTAAATTGGATTCATTAAATTGATTTCTACGCATTTTGAGTCTGCACGATCAAACAACAAGTCCGATCGCTATGAAACTTGAAATCCTATAATAATTAACTGTTACGGATCTTATGAAACTGGTTTCATCGAAATCCGAGACAGTGGCCAAAATGGTTATTTTCACGTTAATTGAATAAATTATTATTAAATTGATTTAATCACTTCTAAATTCAAACTTAATAGTTAACAAATTTATTATTCTTAATTAGATATAAATTAATACCCTATTAAAATAAAATTTCCATGTTAAATCCACTATTTTAATATTACATAAATTTCAAAGTTCAATTGCAATTGAAATAAAACCCTAGTAATTATATTTTTAATTTCAAACAAATTCTTATAATTTAGTTGTCACTTTTATTTTTAAATCATAAAATATAATGTGGAGATAATTAACATTAGTTTACATTTTATTACATTCATATTTTACCGTTATCGACTTTTTTCATATTAACTATAATATTTAATTACATCAATTTTTATTGATTTCCAAATTATTTCAACATATTAAATAATGAGATGATCAATAAACAATTATTACTTTTAAGTAATTTAATCATATTCCTAATTCATTATTTAAAAACAAAGATTATAACTAATGATCATATCATTGATTTCATATTCTATAGTAACCAATTTCAAATAATTACATATAATTTCAACATTAAATCTAACATTTAATTTATTCCATATTTAAAATTTATAACCAAATTAACTTTATTTTATTTCAATTGACTGAAATTATATTAAAATATGTATCAATTAAATTAAATCAATGTTATTAAATTACAATCTAGTTATTTTCTCATTAATAAATCGCAAATTTTAGTTTCTTTCAATAATAAATTCCAAAATCTTATTTAATTTAATATTTCTAACTATCAAAAATTACTGGTCATTAGAAAATATTACTTTTCGAAACTAAATTTAAGTTTAATTTCTGACAAATTTTTACATGAAATTTTACAATTTGGAATTTTATATATAATTTTATAATTTAAAACAACTTTAAAATTCAATTTTAAATTATCGTTTTTTAGTTTAAACAATTATAAATAAAAAAATATTTTTATTCCTTTTTCTGTATGCTTAATAATATTCGTCAATTAAATTCCATAAAATATTAAATATATTTTATAATAAACATATAACTTTAAATAATTATTCATATGATATATTAATTTAAATAACATTTAAAAATAATATATAAATAATATATATATTCTTTCTGTCGATAATGTTATATTCATTAAACATTCTATATGGAATTTTAAATTCATTTTTACACATGTGTAATATAATATTTAAATTATAAACTATATAAATATATGTATATGTGTGTACTATGTATATTACATATTTGAAAAAAAAATAGTTTTCTTTAATTCTGAGCCATGCTATACATAAATGAATTACCAAATATTTTTTTTATGATCATATATACGTACAACCAACCAAATTTGTGATAATATGTTTACATATTCGAATCGTTACCTAGCTAACAACATTATGTACATATAAATGAATATTATAAATTAATGTTTGTAATTAAATTAGAAAGTACCTTACAACCAAAGCCCTTAAGGAAACCTTGAAACGATGTTATATGCTTTAAGAAATGATTTTCGATCTAATAGAGTGCTAGTCCTTAAATCGTCATCCACCGGCAATCGAATAACAATTTAATTGATTTAATTTGGGCTTGATACGATATAGAGACTAGAGGGAATTTTAGACCAATAATGACTAGAAGTGGAGGCCCAAAAAGTCCATAAATGAGTGGAGAAAGAGATGCTTAAATAGAGGATGGAAAGTTGAGAATTTAGGATCTCATCTTTTACTCTCTCCCCTTTAATCTTGGCCATCCATTTCCAAGCCCTTTAATGCATATTTGAGCCATCTATACCCCATGTTGCAGTCGATCTTATTAGCCCACATGATGGGCCTTAAACCTATTTGAGCATGAATGAATAATTTTGCATTTTAAATCTAATTAAAACGCTTATCGATATCGTGCATCGATTAACGTGTTGATAACTTTTGTAAATATAATTAATATTCATTTATCAAATCAAAACCAAATTTATAACTAATATTTCATAAATATTGTTAATTAATTTCATTTATAACAATTACAAATTAATTAAATTATTTGGTCAAAGGAGAATACATCGTTTTTTGTTGTGTGACTCATCGGGTGTAAAGTTGGTTAGCGATTAATATCGAACAATTGGAATATTAACGTTCACATGTCACTTAGTAGGTGGTGTGACATTTTGGCCAATTTTATCTCATACTTGATTTCGGTAAAATTCAATTTTATTTTGTTAAGCACTACCAGGTTGTGACTATTATTTTGGACCAATTTTCTTTGTCAACAACTATATCACTATAGAATTATGAAATTTGGTAATGGTCAAAATTTCAACATCTTTCGCATTTAACTTTATAGTTCAAACACAAATTCCTTTGTTCAATAATAATAATTATTATTAAGAAAAATACTCTAGCTAGAGATTTTGACTTTGAGTTGACTTAAGTTGATCTTGTACTAACCTCATATAATTAAGAGGACGAATTCTCTCTTGAACAGTACTTAACTTCCAATACTTCCACTCGACCCAAATATTGTTACTCGATGAACGTCGTGCCGTGATTTGACTATAATCAAAGCAGAGCTTTTATATTGAATATCGACAGTATTCTCAGGTCGAGTGAACTATGTGAATCACTCACATCGATATTTCTGTTTGACCTTGGTTATATTAAACAACAGAAAAGTATCGAGTGAGTCAATCCATAGTTTTCCGATAACTATCAATACATAACCCCTTGGTACCCCCAATAGTCATGAGTAAATACGCGGCCCAACATTTGGAGAGCATTATGTACTGTAGTCTCAACAGATGTATCAATATCTAGTCTTGATAAACCTTGACTAGGAATATTTAAAATGGTATATTTATTTTCATTATGATAACTTACTCATGGTTACAGCACGTTATAACTACCATCACAAAACATACTATTTATGTATTTTATATCAAAATATACTTTTATTAATTTAATTAATTAATGCAATGCATTATATCAAGTATAAAATAGAAAGAAAATAACTTTTATTTCGAACATGATTGGTTACCGAGTTAGATATATGTAACAAGTTGCATAGTTGCCCTTAGAGCATACCTTTACTCTATCAGTTAAAAGGATATTTTAACAAGATTAATGAGTTTGAAATTTTTATGTGTTTAAAAGAGAAGTTATTAACAAAAGTATATAATCCAAAAGTGATTTAAATAAAATAAATTTAACATGATGTTTTGTATACATATATAATCTTAGGTTAGAATATAGTACGTTACTCTTAGGGAAGAAGACTGCTTCGGTTCAGAAAGAAGGGTTGGCGTTCAGACGCGACTAGTTCATCTTAAAAGAGAATTTCATCTCTTTGTTTTATTGGACTATGCTACTATGAAAAGACTCTACATCTTGCGTTAGAAAGCAATCTTAGGAGGTGCATGCACAATATGTATAGGAGTTGCTATGGAGAAGTGCTCCGTCCATTGAATCAATCTCCCTACTTTTCTCTCTAGAAAAGTAAGTTATTTGAATGAAGTTAACTTTACTTGAAATGTAATGTATATACCTTAGGTTAAGTTCAAGTATACCACATATGAAAATGAGTTGTATATGCAAATGGTTTGAAGAGTTACACAGAGTTAAAGAAGAGTTATCCCATTTATATTAGTTTTTTTTCACTTTAAATAGTTTCAAAGAAGATTACTTTGGCCTTAAAGATATTATACAAATTCTTGTTAATTATAATGATTTGACTATCGTAAATCATAAGTTGAGATACATGTGATCTGGTAAATATGTCTCTAACATTGTATTGTATTGGTTAGTAGATCAGTCGACTGGGACTGGACCAGAAGATAAATTTGTAATGATCTAGATTCAGTCAATTGAATCAGGCCTTCAGTTGACTGAACCAGAAGTTTGAAGATTTTGAAATTCAAATTCAGTCGACTGAATTACTGATTCAGTCGACTGATTCATAGATGTGAGCCAATTTACAGCTCCTTCCCACTCATTCTCACCTTTTAACCTTCAATTTTCCCTTTACTCTTCACTCTCATTTCAAAATTTTCAACTCTTCTAAAACCCTAGATCCACAAAAACCTAATTTTTACCTCCAAACGCTCAAATTCAATGGCTCCAAAAAGAAAAGGACAAGCATCTTCATCTTCCCAACCCCCTTCCAATGACTAAATCCAAAAATGACCTTTCGATGATATCGCAGTTAGAAGATGGAGGAGAATGCAAGATTCTCGTATTTTTGAAGGTTCATTTGTAAAATTTGCCAATTTCTCTCCTTATCATATAAAAGAATTGGCTCGTCGAAGCAATTTGGAGTCTCTGTTCAATATTGATGAAAACAAGCATAAAATAAACCAAATTATGGTCAAGCTACTCTATGCTAATCTTAATTTAGGTCACAAAAACATTCAAAACCAAGATAATTGTGTATGGAGTTTGGTTTGTGGAAAACCGGTATTTTTCTCGTTAGATCGAATGGCTCGCATTTTAAAATTTGAAAATGATGGTATTGAATTAAGTAATGTTGATTGTGATATGATCATTCATAATCGTATAAGTCATTTATTTTTGGAAGATGATATGCGCCAACTCAAATCTATGTCCCTAAGGCCTAAAACTAGAATTATACATCGTGCATTAATGGAAACCGTAATTCCGAGAATCGAAAGTTACGAACTTGTTTATGAACACAACTTCAAAGCCTTATATGCCATCTTTGAAAATATCAAAGTTAATTGGCTTCGGTTAATTCTAGATGAGTCCTTAAGCTTCAACAATGGTCGAATGAATGTCATATACTATGGTGAGTATATTATGCGCTTACTAAAAGAATGTGAGATTTCGGATCCTAACTTACCGGTTTCTACCGACGGCTACTTAAAACTCTCGTACTCTAGCATTAATGAAATTATCGGTTGCTCGACCTCCTCCTATCATTACTTTTGAAGAATGGACTCAATGCCAATTACCTCAAGATCAACCACCACAACAAGAAGGCGAAGCATCTCACCGTCCAACTCGCCAAAGATCAACTACTCGTCAACAAGATGAAATTATGATTCCGAATCCAGGCCTTCCACCATATGAATCTATTTCCATGATATGCCGTAACCAACATATTCTTTAATCCCATATCACTAAGGTTGACAAAAAGCTTGATAAAGTTAAACGATTTTTTACAAAGTTATGGCAAGCTATCTCGTGTTCATCCGGCACTTCCACGGCTACATTCGGTGATTCGGGTAAGCAATCTGTCTTCACTTTGTCTTCCTCTTTCGATGATCAAGCAAGTAGTAGCGACAATGGTGGAAATGGAGGCGATAATTGGGGTCAAATTTCTCATGGTGGTGGGGGTAAGCATATAATAGAGTAAGTTGTTACTTTTCTTATACTATAAAAACATTAGTCTTTTATTTCACAAGATCATGGCTTGTACTAAATAGCCAATCTTTTCACACTATTTCGAAACTCTTGTTTGTGATATTGTAATGTATGAATGTTCAGTTCTTTCTTAATATCTATCCATACACCATACTTTTATTTATGTTCTTTATTCCGTTTTGTCGATGACAAAGGGGGAGAAATATTATCACTAACATTAAGAATGCAGGATATAGATTGCCAAAGATTCACGGGAGTAAGTATTTATATTATCTATACAGTCAAAATCTATATCTATTTACAGGTTGTCATCAATCAAAAAGAGGGAGAATGTTGAGACTTGGTTTTGATTCATGACTCAAAGCTATCACTACAATATATAGATTTGATGACTGTTACGACAAAAAAAGAATATATACTACATGGAGACAAGACATCAAAATCAGTGCATCAATTTTTATATTATCTTGTTTTGAGTCTTAAGTCAATTTTGTTAAGATCTCTCCTCGTTTAACGTATATATTAACTTATATGTATAATCTTCTTATTTTCAAATGATTTATACATATATATATAAACCTGTGAAAACCGTGCAAATTGCACAGACTGACCTGACAATTTATGTGCTCCATGCACAGGTGCACAAATATATATATATATATATATATATATATATATATATATTAAAAATTAGTTTGAGTATCCAGTCGACTGACCCAGAGGTTCAGTTGACTGAATTTCTATAACATCTATATTTTCTGAAAAGACATGACTATTTATGAAGAGTTACGAATCTCTACAAAAAGATTTGGACACAACACTTAAACCGGAACTCTTCGTCACTAGACGCTGCTTTTTAACATCTATAAATATTCCAAACCATCGAATTTTCTTATCTTTCTTATCTAATTCTCTTGAACATACCTGCAACTATACTCTCAAATATTCTACATTGACATATTCTAAGCAATACTATAACTTTCTATTCTTCATAAACTTCAAATATATATATTTATACTTGAGGAGAAGATCATAGGAAGGGTGTACTATAAACAGACTTATCCATGTTATTAGAACACAAAAAGTCAAACAAACTTTTGTATTTGTTGAAGTCCTGTTCTGTTGCTTAGGCATGTGAAGTCCTCTTCGGCTGCTGAGGAGAAATCCTGTTCCGTTGCTCAGATCCCTGTTCGGCTGCTCAGGGGTTGTATAGATCCGTTTCCTCGGGTTAATTGAGGTTTGTTGTTTTAGTGAAATTCCAGAAGGAGTATGGGACTAGACATAGGACGAAGCTCCAAACCAGTATAAAAATCTTTGGTGTCATTTTTATTATACTGCTTTTATATTCCGCACTATTTACTATATAGCTATCATCACTACACTCTGTATTATCATATATCCATATTACACGATCCATAGCACACTTTCTTTTGGTATTAAAGCAGGCCATCATATAACCATAACACAGTTATCTAATAATCTAATAATATGGAAACTAACGCTAACACTAGCACTAGCTTCATTTAAGGACAATTCACTGTACGTCCACCACTATTTAATGGCATGAACTATAACTATTGGGCCACACGAATGAGAATATATATGCAAACAAATGGTTTTGGTTCATGGAATATAACTCAGATAGAATATATTATTCCTACTGAAGAGTATTCTACTTGGACAAATACATAGAAACTAGATGCCACGGCAAATGCAAAAGCCATGAATATGTTGTTTTGTGCCTTAGACAAAAATGAGTTTAACCGTGTTAGCATGTGCAACACTGCATATGAAATATGGCGTACACTCAAAGTTACACACAAAGGAACTAACAAAGTCAAAAAAAGCAAATATCCATGCTCAAAAGTCAGTTTCTAAACTTTAGGATGAAAGACAATGAATTTATAAATGATATGTATTCAAGATTTTAGGATATCTACCATTCATTAGTAGGACTAGGAGAAAAATATTCAGATTTTGATATTGTATCCAAAATCCTTAACTCTTTAATGGAAGAATTGAAAAGAAAAGTACTCGCTATTGAAGAGGCGAACAATATTTCCAAAATAACTCCGGAAGATTAATAGGAAATCTAATGTCCTATGAAGTAAATTTGCAGGCTAAACTAGTTCAAGCTCAAGAGAAAAAGAATATAGCTTTCCATGCAGAACTAGAAGAATCAGATTCAAACAAAGATAATCTAGCCTTTATTGCAAAAACTTCAAGAAATTCTTGAAGTATAGAAAAGGAAACTGTGACGACCCGCCTTTCATTCCATAGAAAGACGCATCATCGATAAGAAAGAAATAGGTAGAAAAAGAATAGGTAGAAAAAAAGAACTAAACAATATCAGAATCTCACAGCGGAAACAGAATAAAATATAATATCACATAACTATTACATCGTCATTACATCAGAGTTACACAGATACACAACATCATCACATTAGATAGTCGTAAGGAGCTGTCTATCCATTACATCCCGAAATACAACAGACAAAAGACACAACACAGCGGAAAGATATAAATATAGCTATTCCAAGACTCCAGCTCCAAGCTTTCCCAAAAATTTGTCAAGCCAACCTGATCACTTGGCTACTCATAAAAATTTGAGTACCCAAGAGTTTAAGAAAAAACAGAATAAACTCCGTGTCAGACATGGGTCTGGTGTGATAAACGGTTAAGTTGTTTAACTTGAAAAACCTTTGAAATAAAAGGTATCTCGTAAGACTCTTCGCAAATAAACACGGATAAGTTTTTCCCTTACGATAACCAAAACATTTGATAGAAATTCAGTTATATTATAAAAGTGTCTAGGGTTTTCAAATAAATATTCACATAGCCGAAATTGTTACATTCATTAAATTCCAGCATACTAGCCACAAAGTGGGTTCTACAATCAAAACCGTAAAGGGCACGTAGGATAAATGGATTCCATACAGTGGCAGGGCTACCGGGGTACCGTTTGTCACAATACGTGGCCTAGATTACCGTACCGAGGATCCACCTTGATCCCCTGCATCACAAAGCTGAAGCCACCCCTTACTGGATAGTCCGAATAAGACAACCCCACGGTTGTGGCCTACAACCGCCCACACAACCGAATAAAAGGGACTTCTAGGCAGGGGAAAATATTATCCTACCTGGGTGCTACCCACTTAGACTTGCGTGCACCTCACCTGTTTTATCCATTCCCGGTTGATGAGGCTTGAGGCTACGATTACCTTTTAAGAACACATCTTGGAATGTTCATCGTCCTCCATTGACGATGGTCTGATAGCATTCATCCTACAAGTTCGTTCCGGGTTCGAACGAAACCGAAGGCATTATCTCATTACACTCATTTTGGAATCTCCCTCAGAGTTAACGACAATAACCCTTGCACTCTGAACTTCATCTCGATCTTCATTTGAGATTTCACGACCTATCGTTTAACTTGGATCGATGTGGTTTTCGGATAATCAAATCTGATATCTGAACCCAGTCTCATCGAAATCTAAACGTTTATTAAAGACCAAGTTGTTTAAGGTTCAAACAATTTAATTCAATTCAATACTTTGAATTCACACAGCATTCATCAAAGATAAATATTACACATTTACCACAGCGATATCACATCACAGAATGTCATAGATTATCAAATTATAGATATCAATAAATCAAAACATTCTACACAATCAATCATCCATAAGCAAGACTTATTAATCCATACTATAAGTAATTTAATTAACTCAAATTAAATTAATTACTCAAGAATCAATTACCTAATCTTACTTAATTATTAATTGATTACAACTATTTGCATTAATTAATCATTCTTTAATTACCTTATAAATCAATTAATTAATCTTTAATTACCGATTAATTATACTTAATTATTAATTAATAAACCTTAATTATTAATTAATAACCCTTAATTATAAATTTATTAATCCTTAATTACAGCTAATCAATCCTTAATTACCAATTGATTAATCTCTAATTACTTAATTATTTAATGCTTAATTACAACTTAATTAATAATTACTTAGTTAATTAATCTTTAATTACTTAATTAATTAATCTTTAATTACTTAATTAATTAATCTTTAATTATAGATTAATTAATCTTAATTGCTTAATTAATTAGTTCTTAATTATCAATTAATTAATCTCTAATTGCAAATTAGTTAATCTCTAATTAATTAACTTATCCCTTAATTATTAATTAATTAATCCTTAATTAATTTATATTAATTAATTACTCTTTAATTACTTTATTAATTTAATTAATCTTAAATCATCCAAAATCTTAATTAACTTTAAGATAGACTATTTATCTTTATTAGTTACTTAATTATGATTAATATAAATCTAAGACATTTATTCTTTTAATTAACACTTAACTACATTTCTAATTTAAGTTTAAAATAACTTAAAAACTTAACAAATTCAAGTTAAACAATTTATACAACTTCTAAAAACGTTTATTATAAAAAGAATAGATTTAAGAAAAAGCACAAAACTAAATTCATTTTAAATTCTTAAACTTGCTTATATTTAAAAAAAATTAAAAACTGTTACATTCTTGCTTCGGGTTCAACCAAATAACTCTCGAGCCCAAACCCGAGATAATAACTTTCTTCTTCTCTTTTTTTCTAAAACTTGGATTAACTTTTAAAACTTAAACCTACTACACGTAACTCTCATGCTTACCCAAAGATAAACCCGAGCAAACCTCACCTTTCCCCGGTTTGCCTTCAAGCCATCTTACTTCCCGAAACACAGACACCAAAACCCACTGTGCACGTGCATCGATCAACGGCGAAAATCTGGTCTCCAAGACCACCGTCGACAAGTCCCCTTCGACCACCTTTAGACATCTGACCATCCAGAAACTCGAATACAAACCCAAAATCAAATTCGAGCAATTTGATCAAGCCTGGAACCAACCATCGCCTGAAAACTTCCTCGAACTACCGATGCCGACCACCAGAATTCCTAAAACTCCTGTCACACCCTCTCTAGCCTTCCACTCTACCTTTGCCCCAGGTCCGATGATCCTCGATGCCCCAGATACGCCGCAGCGACTCAAATCCAGACCTCGACCAAATTTAGGGTTTAAACCTTACTCCGACCAAATGTCGCCGCCGTGGTGGGTAATAAAACCACCAGAAATTTTTGTCGAGATCATCTGGCTTCCTCCTACCTCCGGCAAAGACCCCGACCATCCCGAATTCCTCGATCGCCAGAAATTGCTCAAAGTCCATTTTTTGGTCAATTCGACTAACACACTCGATCCTAAACTAAAAATCCTGATTTTCCTTTTAAAAATCATAGTTTTCAAAGTCGATTTAGGTTATGTACTTGAATCAGCAAATCAAAATGTTTGATTTAAACATGTTTAAAAATTCTTACTATCTTTTCCATTTTCCAGATAATATTTCAACTTAAAATAATTAAACATATTTTTAAAACCCAGTTTATGTTGAAACAAACATAATTTGTTTGGAACCAAAACCTATCAGAGAATGGATGAAGAGATTTGGAATTTCTTATCAAATTTAAACTCTGTAACATGAAACAGAGATGAACCAGACATGCACACTTGTACACCACCTACGTATATACATACAATCTTATTTATACAACCATGCAAAGCATATTCATGTCATACATTTAAGAATCATCACATGCATCAAGTTTAAAATAAATTTAAAGTTTGTTTACTCACCAAAAATGATGAACATAGAAGGTATAAACTAAGGATGCCTTTTTGATTTAAGAACCTGTAATTGGAATCCTTGGTAGCTTGAAAACTGGAAAAATACTTGAATGTTATGATGATCCTTTGAAAACTAAAAATCTTTGTTGTTGAGATGATTTAGCTTGAAATTGGAAATCTTGCTTGCTGATGATTTTGCTACAGGTTGTAGATTTGAAAAAGATTGATTTCTTGTTTTGAATTTTCTGTTTTGCTTATTCTTTAACCGGTTTTGATTTTCTTCTGATTTGAAAATGTATACAGGCTTTGTTCTTTCTCTTAGTTTTTTAAAATTGAAGATAGAAAAAGAAATGAAGAGAAGAGATAGATGTATATATGGACTTAACTATGATTTATTAAAAAAATAAAATAAAATAAATATGTAACGACCCAGAATTTTGGGCAATAAGAATTTAATAATATGTGTTAATAATTTAACTGATTTGATAATTTTCTTTATAATTTTAATTTAAATTGGCTAATTTAATCTTTTAAAGGTTGATAAATTTTTAATCTGGAAATATTGATAAGATTGGTTGTCAAAGCTAGTCACATTTTTATTCTATTTATAATATATATACATTTGATGTATATTGTGAATAGAAGAGTTTTGTTTTAAATTAAAGATTAATTTTCAAATTGAAACATAGATGTATGTATATGTTATAGTTTGATATTGTTTTAAAATTTAACCCATTAATAATTTGTATGTGAATGAATTGTAATCTGAAGCTTTGTTTTAAAATTTAATACTTTACAAAAGTTAATTTAAAAATTAATTCATTTGTTTTCAAAAATATAAGAATTGTTATTTATTTTACATATGATAGTTTAGAAAGGATATAAATCAAGTCTTATTTATGTTTTCTTTAAAGTGTTTAAATTTTAAATGGTTATAAATGCATATGTATAATGGTTTTAGATTTTTAGAATACAAAGAAATTATTTATGTTAGTTTTGAAACATTTTCTTGTAAAGATAAACTTATATATACATATGTAAGTATTAATTAATAAAGTAAATTAAGTATGTTAGTTTATGTTAACATTTAAATTAAATTAAAATTTATTCAAAACATTTAAAAAAAAAACATGTGTAAACATGTTAACTCCCTTAATAAACACATGTAAGTTAATTAGGTAATAAAGTGACAAGTGTTTTTTTTAAGAAAATTCACTTTCTCTAATTCTAATAATAAACATAACACTTTGTCTTCATTTCATTTCTTAGTTTACTTCTCTTAACCAAAAATAATGGCAACCAGAATTTTATCAAACCTGAGAATTAAAATCTGCAAACTAAAAATCCATAAGCAAATCAATCTGTAATTCCAATCTGTAATCAACCTACAACTTCAAATCTGCATCTTCATCTCATCTTCGACCTGCATACTGGAAATCTTCAACCCGCACTTTCTTTTGAGAGCACCTGCAACCAAAATGAGTTCAACCTGCAAGTTAAAAACCAATTGTAAGCATGCAAAGAAATTCAACAGCAAAGTAAAAGCAGTTTTCAAATTTAAAAGAATCCAAGTCTGGAATTAAAAATCTGTTCTCTGCCCCTGCAAATTATAAGGTGAGTAAACCTTTTAAAAACAGCTTTTGTCATAGTATACTTGAATCTGTGGTTGCATGTGATAAATTTGGCTTGGTAAATGGAAAATTGTTTAAATGAGTACTGTCATATATGCATGCTAGTGATAGAGATTGCCTGAAAGTTAAAAACCTGCTCTGACTATACAAACAAGTGAGTAAATGTGTTTTAAAAACAAATATGAATTCTAATTGCATGTGTTAATTTGAGATTTGATACTGGAGTTGCATGAAAATCATTCAGAATTTATAACATTGAATTTACAGACATGTTTTTATATATGTGAAAGGATCTATGTTTTTATCAACTCTCTTTTCTTTGTTGTTCAAACTAGAATCAATCTTCAAAATCCCAAATCTCCCAAATAAACCTGATCATTTGACATTGATGTTTAGATGGAAAATGTTATTAATGTTTGAAGGCAATTTTTAAAATAGTTTGTGGAATTTTTAAGTTACAAATAATTTTTAAATAGGAAACCCAGTAAATATAATATATTTATGTCAAAATAAATCATCACAATTCAGTAATTTGAATTCAGGAACATGTTATTAATTGAAGATGATGATTTTAGGAAGTAAAATCAGGATTTTTGGTAAAGTGATTGTTGGGTTTTGCAGTAAGGAGCAATATTGGGCATTTTGTAGATTTCTAATGATTTGTTCATTAATTCGATTTGGTATTTGAATCAAAGCTTGCTTGCAAGCTATTGATCATGGGAAAATTACAGGATAATTTTTAAAAATGTTGGATTGATGAGAATTACTAAAACTAGGGTTTTAGGTGAGTTACTGTTCGAGTTTACTGTAATGGCTTTTGCGACATTTTTATCGAATCGAGTTCGATCGTGTTCGGGTAGAATGAAGCTTGAGATCTTGGCGTTCGGTGGTGAAGTTGCCGGAGTTTATGGCAGCGAGTTCGTCGCTGACGGTGTGGTTTTTGGGTCGTGACTGTGCTGTTGTTCGAGACCTTTGGGTTCGAAGTTTTGAATTTCGATTCGAATGTCAATTTTTGGTTCTGGGTGCATTATCGTGCTCGTAGGTGATGAAGCGACCAACGTGGGTGGTCGCGATGAACGTGGGTGGCCGGAAATTTTTGGGCACGTGCACCGTGCATTCGTGTACGCTGGAATTTGTGAGATGGGGAAGATGAGATTTTGTCACGGGTTGATGCTCGTGTTTTCATCGAGTCGTCTCGAAGCTGGGGGTTGTTTGTTTTCTTCGGGGTTAGCGCGTGGGGTGGGAGTGATTTTACTCGGGTGTTAGGTTGTTGGGTTTTTGTTAAGTACTGTATAATTTTGGTTGCATTGGAAACTTTTTTTTTGTGAGATTAAGCATTTAACTATAAACAAATTTTATAAAGGAACCCAATTGCAAAGTTAAAACTTGTTATTTAAAAGAAATTGATAATCAAACTTTAAAAAGTATAAATTGAATTTATTTTAGAATTTAAATTTGTTGTAGAAGATTTCTTTTTGTAGTATTTAATTTAATTTAATTTTGAATGTTAAGTTTAAAGAAGAATGTTTTGAATTCAAGTATTGAATCAAATTTAAAGAAAATTTTAAAATAATGTTTTGAAAACTAAAGTTTTAAAAATTATTGGAAGTGAATAAGTTTGAATTTGATAATTTAAGTGTTTTAAATTTTAGAATTTGATTTCTAAATTCCTTATTTCCAAATAAGGTTATTGTTGTAAATTTTGAAATCAAAATTGAATAATTTATTTTTAAGTTGTTAAACTTTGATTAAATTCAAATAATCATTTATGGAAATAAATAAGGTTATATTATTTAGGTAATTAACTTAAGAATACTTATTTAATGTGAATCATTAATTAGTAGAAGGATTAATTGAGATTAATGTTATCTTAATAAAGGAAGTTATATTAGAAGTTACTTAATTAATTGTTTAATTAATTTTAAATAATTAGTTAATTATTTATTTAATTTTTTTTAATAATCACTTAATTAGAATTAATTAAGTGTAATTACTTAATAAGTAATTAATGGTTAATAATTGAATGTAATTAAGAAGGTAATTACTTATGGAAGTAATTAAAGTGGAGGTGATTAATGGATAATCACATAAGGTTATAAATTAAGGATTAATTAATATAATTGTTTTGAAATTAATTAATTATGGAGTAATTAATTAATTTAAGGATTAAGAATTACTTAATGATGGAATTAATTATTAAGAAAATGATTAAGATTTATTAATAAAAGTAATTAGAAATAATTACTTGTTAAGTAATAAAGAATTAATTACTTAGTTAATTTTAGTTAATTAATTAATGTGATTAATTAATGAATGAGATTAATTTAAGATTAATTACTAAAGGTAATTAATTAAAAATGTAATTAATTGATAAGGTAATTAATTAAGGATTTATTTATTAATTAATAAGGATCATTAGTTAGTATAATTAATGATATTAATCAAGGTTGATTAATAAAAGTAATTAATTTAAGCATGATTAATTAATGGTAACTAATTAGGAATTAATGTAATTAATTATAGTTAATTAATTAATGAATGATCATTAATTATTGTAATTAATGATAGTAAATTGAAGGATAATTACTGAATATGGATAGGATAATTACTTGAATGTAATTAAATATAATTAATCAAGGAAGATTAATTAAAGAGATCGTTAGAAATGATTAATTTATTTTTCAGAATAAATAAATGGAAAGGATTTAGGTAATCCAGGTGATTAAGAGTTAATCAATTCTGTTTTGATATGAATGATGGATATTAGATGATTGATTGATATTGGATGTTGAATGATATTGGGTGATTGGTTGATATTGGATGTTTGATATTGGGTCTTTGATACTGGATGATTTGGACATATTTTTTATGTGATATTCTGCTTTGTGAAGATGAATATTGTTATGAATTATCTATTGTGATAATATGATGCATCTATTTGTTTATATCATCCCGAATATATGTTTAAACTGTTTAAACCCTTAAGTATAACTTGGACATTAAAATGGCGTTTGGTTTCGGTGAGACCGGGATCGGATTTCCATATTTGGAATCCGAAAACCACATCGATTCCAATTAAACGTTAAGTCGTTAATCCAAGTGGAGCAAGTGAAGACTCGAGGTGTAAGGGCTATACGTCAGTATAACTCTGTGGGTGATTTCGTAATGAGTTGACGGAATAGTGCTTATAGATTCGAGATGATGAATCAGAGTGCAAGAGCTATGGTCATTGACTCTGAGGGTGATTCCAATAACGAGTGCAACGAGATAGTGCATTCGGTTTCGTTCGAACCCGGAACGAACTTGTATGGATTGAATGCTTTCAGCACATCGTCAGGTGGACGACGAGCATTCTAAGATAGATGTGTTCTATAAAGGTAATCGTAACCTCAAGCCTCATTAACCGGGAATGGCTAAAACAGGGGAGGTGCAGCAAGGCTTCGTGGGTAGCACCCACTGGAGAGCAAGATTGATCCCTGTCTAGAGGTCCCTTTTTATTCGGCTTAGTGGGCAGTTGGAATCGTGCGCCAATTGCGGGGTTGTCTTGTTCGGGACTGTCCAGTAAGGGATGGTTCCGGCCTTGTGTTGCAGGGGAGTTAGGGTGGCTCCTCGGTACGTTGATCTAGGCCACGTACTGTGACGGGCGGTACCCCAGTAGCCCTGCCATTGATGGAAACCCATTTTCCCTACGAGACCCTACGGTTTTGTTTGTATTACCCACTTTTGTGGCTAGTAGCTGGAATTTAATAGATGTAACAATTTCGGCTATTTCTTATTTACTTGAAAACCCTAGACACTATTATAATATCACTGGATTTCCTATCAAATGTTTTGGTTAGCGTAAGGTAAAAACTTTTCCATGTTTATGTGTGGGAAGTCTTACGTGATACCTTTTCTTTTCAAAGGTTTTCTAAAGTTAAGCAATTTTAACCCGTTTACTCACACCAGACCACTGTCTGACCTGAGTGTTTATTTTCCATTTTATCAAACTCTTGGGTACTCATATTATGTATGAGTAGTCAAGTGGATCAGGTTAGCTTGACGAATTCTGAAGGAGATATGGAGAAGGAGGCTTCGACGTGTAGATATATGTTGTTTCCGCTATGTTTGTTTGGTATCTGTTTCTCTTGTATCTTGAGTTGTATGGTTAGATAGAAGTTTATAACTGTCTAATCTCTGTTGTTTAAGTTGTGTACTCTGATGTCATGAGATACTATGTAATATTTTATGAGATATATTATATTTCATTCGTTCCGCTGTGAGTTCTCTGATGTTGTTTGTGTTCTTCTTTCTCTTTCTTTTCTTCTTCTATCCCTTTCTTTCTTTCAGATGATGCGATTTTCTGGGAGTAGAAAGTCGGGTCGTCACATTTGGTATCAGAGCATTAGGCTCTGAAGTGTGTTTTTCTTTAAGGAGCATTAGGTTGAGTGAATACCTAGGCTCTGTAGTGGTGTCTTTCTTGAGAGGGCGTACTTGTAATTTTTATATTTAACTATATATATATATATATATATATATATATATATATCTACCTAATGGGTTGGGTTATCTGTACGGATTTTCCAACATAAGATTTAGAGGTAGATAGATGGAGTAGGGGTTTGTGTGTGTAACACGACTACCACTGATGGAAGAGGTCCATATGTTTGAGGTTGGAAGTATTTGTCGAGACTGTAGACCTAATACCGTCTCGAGTAAGTTTTGTAGTTTGGAGTAAGGATTTCTCTGATATCCGAAGGAAATCTTTTGAAGATTCGGAGATTATCTTTGGAGTGTAAATTTGGATTTCGCTCGGGTAAGCGAATTTTTCTTGAGTTTGGATTTGTTGGAAGTGGAGAAGTAAATGATGATATCTCGGTAACTGCATGATGAGATGCAGTATCCTTGGAATTTCTAAAGATGTTTTCTTTTGAAGCAGTTTTTACCTGTTGAAGAGATGATTTATCTGTGTATGAGTTGTTTGGATCTTTAGCAAGGAGTTTGGCTGTTTTGGGATATGAGACTAAGGTCTATGAGTTGTTTCTCTTCAGGCATGGTCTCATTGTTATTCCCTAAGGAAAGCGAGTTGTTGATGCTTGGTTTGGAGTCTGTGTTTCTTGAGAGATTGTCTGCCATCTCGGAGGTCCGTTGAGTGGTTTGTTGGAGGTTTTAGGTTTTGAGAAGCCTTGGATTAGAGTCTTTGGTTAGCTGTGGTAGCAGTGCAACTCGAAGTGTTCGATGTGCTGACGAGGAGATCTTTTAGCTTCGCAGTATCATAGAAGTTGAGTTTAGAAGCAGCAGTGTGGCTTGTTTCTCCGATGGTTCAGGAATCTTTGTGGTTCTCTTTCAGCAGTCCGGGCTGAAGGTGGTGATGTTTTCTTGAAGGGTTAACCTGGTTTGGAAAAGTTTAAAGCTGTTCTAATTGGTAAAGTGAGGACAATTTGTTTGGAATCCGAACTAGGTTGAATCGCAAAAGTGACTTGCGGTTGATTTGGAATTTTCTTGAGCATTCTTTTGTTTGAGGTTGAGAATTCTCATGTGGAAGTAGAAGCTACTGAGGTGATCAGAAGTTCGTCTGCATCTGGAGTTGAGTTCCATATTGTTTTGGTTCCGGAAGCAATTCTGGTAGTTAGCCTGATAGTTGGATGGTTCTTGAAGGATAGTTGGTGTAGCAGCTCAGAATTTTTGGAATTGAAATTGGACTGATCTAGCCTTTGGAATATGATTCTGTTTTGAGGATGTGTGACTGAGTATGATGTGTCACTCAGAATTTTTATGGATTTGATGTACAAGGTTTCCCAGAGATAGTGTATATGTTTGTATTTGTGTTCATCAACAATACTCTCATCTATTTCAGAATCAGAGTTGTGCAACGGAAGCGAGGTAGCTACTGGGCAAGGAAGGAAACGAGTTCTGTTGCTATTGCTTGAGTAGTAGAGCTTGAGTTCTGGATTTCGACGGATTTTGGAAGACTTTTCTATTGAATAGGATCCAGAAGCTATTTGCTTTAGTCTAGTTGTTTCTGGAATTATCCGTATAGGTTGAGCTGATCAGGAAGAAGTTTGGCAATCCAAGATTGTCTATTGAGTTATACGGATATGAGATAAGGAGTTTGGTATTTGAAGTTGGAGACTTCAGTGTTGTGAGAATTCTCTGGTTAAGAGAGCTGAAATTGGATAAGATTAGTTGGTTAGTGCTGTAGCATTTGAAGATTTCTCATCTGTGTTTTTGATAGGATAAGATTGAATTGCCAGTTTGGATATCTGGAATTCATTTTGTAACACGTGTCTCTGAGGGAGTACGTGTATGATTCATCATTGGTTGTTGAATCTGTAGTTCAGTTGGAGTTGGAAGTTGAGCTGGATTTGAGAGTAATCTGATGTTCTGTTCAGATTTAAGATCTAGAGATGAGTGGAACTCTGGATTTTGGTAGTATAGTTAATTTGTTGTCTTTGGTAGAGCGAGTCTTTCGGTGATTTATACTTGGGAAACTCGAGATAGTATTAGAAATTTATTCTGAATTGTGTCAGAATAATTAGTTAGGTTTGTTTGTTTATTTGATTTCTATGATTGTTAGTAACTGGTTGTTAGGAATGCTTTGCTGATTAAAATTAAAACCTGTACTGGATTATTAAATTACCTTTGCTTTTAAATTTCAGGGACGAAATTCTTTTAAGGGGGAAGGATTGTAACGACCCGGAATTTTGGGCAATAAGAATTTAATAATCTGTGTTAATAATTTAACTGATTTGATAATTTTCTTTATAATTTTAATTTAAATTGGCTAATTTAATCTTTTAAAGGTTGATAAATTTTTAATCTGGAAATATTGATAAGATTGGTTGTCAAAGCTAGTCAAATTTTTATTCTATTTATAATATATATACATTTGATGTATATTGTGAATAGAAGAGTTTTGTTTTAAATTAAAGATTAATTTTCAAATTGAAACATAGATGTATGTATATGTTATAGTTTGATATTGTTTTAAAATTTAACCCATTAATAATTTGTATGTGAATGAATTGTAATCTGAAGCTTTGTATTAAAATTTAATACTTTTCAAAAGTTAATTTAAAAATTAATTCATTTGTTTTCAAAAATATAAGAATTGTTATTTATTTTACATATGATAGTTTGGAAAGGATATAAATCAAGTCTTATTTATGTTTTCTTTAAAGTGTTTTGTAACAACCCTGTATTTTCTAATTATTGTAATTGTATATTTTAATTATTTTAATTTAAATTCCTAATTTAAAAACTTTATTTTATTTTATTTATTAAAATTAATATATTTTGTTAATTGAAATATAAATGTTGATTTTGATGTGGATTAGAATTTCAAACATGCATAAATTGAATATTTCCAGAAAATGTTGATTTTGGTCAAAATAGTCAAACTTTGACTTTTAACTTAAAACTGTAACGACCCGATATTTTCAACCATTCGCATCCGCACATGTCGGACTTGAATTGCTCAAAATACCGCGTTGTAAATAAAATTTGGCAAATCTCAGAATATACAGTAAATACATAGTCACAGATCACAGACACAGAGTAAATAATAATGCAGCGGAAATAAAAGAGATAGTAGTTCATGAAGCTACTATATAAAAATAAGATACATCAGAGTTAAACAAGATACAACAGAAGAGTAACAAGATACATCAGGTATAAATCAGAATACATCACTGAAATCACTGGATACAAAAAGCAAAATAGATGGCTAGATCTTCAAGGAAAGCTCCAGCTCCAAAGGTGAATCTTGAATGCTAACTCACTCAATCTGACTCGAGCGTAAAGCAAAATGCAAAACACTCGAGTCAGGACATAAATACTTATGAACTGTAAATCAACTCAAGTGAACAGTAACAAAAATGCATCAGTAACTTAAAGGATGCTTGGGATCGCCCATCCTTTAAGGATCCGTTAAACTATTTACTATGTAGTAATATTGCGCTATTATAATAGTGTCTACAGTAAAATAAACATACTTTTAAATAGCGTTCCGGGCTACCCATATCACCCTTCACACATAATAGTCCCAGTAGTCCATCCAATATCATGCCATCTCCACTCCGGGTGACTGTCAGAGGATACCACACGGGCTACGGGAGAAAAACAAACTCGTAGTAAAGGCTCGGTATGGTAGGTGACACGGCACATAGGGCAATGCCAGGGTAGATATACCAATTACGCACACGGGCTGGTGGTAACGCAGCAGCCACATACGCCCACCTCGGAACACACTCCCATATCAAAATCAGAGGATGGCCATCTAATCAATCACCAGTAAGAGTATAGTATCGAAGGAATGTGTCCGATAGGAGGAATGACCTCACTTGGCCCGAGATCGCTCCTGTTTTAGCCACCTTATGCCAACTCATGGGAGTTGGGTCCACGTAATATAACTCAAGAACGTCGCCACCATCCTACTTCATTCTGGAATCTCCACCGCGTACACGATTGTTAAAGTGGTTTTCGGAGTTGGCAGAGAGTATGACAACTTTCGATCCCGGTCTCTTTAACAACCAAACGTTATTATAACGCCGTGGTCATTTCAAAATAGTTTATACTTTAAAAAATCAAATCATTTCATTTCAAACTATATTTCTTTCAAAATAGTTTATACTTCGAAACCAAAACCATTTTTATTTCAAAACTATTTATTCAATCAAAATAGTTTATACTTCAAAACCAAAAACATTTCAAACATATATTCATTTCAAAATCATAATATTTTCAAAGTATAACTCTTTCGAAACCAAAAATACTTGAAACAATTACACTTTGAAAATCATAATATTTCAAAATCATACATTTGAAATCATCGGATATTCATTTAATTCTTTACATTTTACAATTCATTCAATTAATCCCAAATTTTCAATTTCCAACTTAATTCAATTCAAACCATCAGTTTCAATTAAATTTCCCAATAACCATTTCAAATCATATCATTTTCAAATATAGATTTGATCCACAAATTAAACTATTCAATTTTTAATAAATTTCAAAGCTTTAATATCCCGCATTTCAAAACTAAATTTTATAATTTCATATATCTCAAATCTAGTTTCATTATTACTTAGTTTTGAAATATTCATTTCATAAATCCAATACTATTTAAATAAACTCAATTTACAATTAAACTAAACATCCTTTCATACCAATATAAACTTCAAATATTCATTTATTAAAAGTACATATCATTCTAATTCATATTCTTTATCAAAATAAAGATCAAATCATTTCCAAACCTTATTATCAAATCATTATTTGAATTAAAATTCAAATACTCAAATTTAAATATCATTTTTAAATCAAATAAGTCATTCATTTGTTATTTCAAGTATCATTACAAAATACATTAAAAATTCCATTCAAAATTCATTTATCTCATTACATTTCATTCCATTTAACACATAACCAAGTAAACCTTACTTAAATTCAAATTCAAATTTAAATTCCTTAAAAATTCAAATTTAAATATTAAAATATATTCAAAATTTCTTAAATTTCACAATCAATCAATTTCCAAAATTTAAATCATTTAACACTTTAAAATATAACTCAAACAGTGTTAAAACTATAACATTTCAAACATTGTCAAATTATAGCAACGACAACATTTATAAAGTGCTATCGTAGCTTATAGCTTCCAAAAATGGTTTATTTCAAGAATAACGGCATTTATAAAATGTCGTAATAGATATTTAGTTATTTCAAACATTGTAAGATTCAAAACAATAGCATTTAAAAATCCCGTCAAAAGACTACAACATTTTGAAAATGCTATGAATTCCAGATTTCATTTTTTTGCTTTTCAAAAAAATAATAAAACTCCAAATTTTATTATAACTCAAAAATCATATTTCTAGACTTCAAAATTTCACATTTAAAATCATTTTAACATATGATTTAACACAACAAAATTTTTAGATCAAATATTCAATTTAAAAACTCCATTCATTTATTAAGTCAAAATTCACTGTTTATTAACATATAAATTAAATAAAACTTAAAATTTTACTTCAAATATAATTTTAAAACTTTAAATTTAATTTCCATTATTTATTTACATTTTAAAATAAAATTTAAAGTCTAAAATCTTAATTATTTCACATTTACGTACTCAAATTCACAATTTCAAGACTTAATATTTAATTTTCTTAAAACCATAAAATATATATTTTTAAATCAAAATTTCATACTTTTAAAAATACATATTTTAATAAATATCATTTAAAAATATACCACGGGGTCTGTATATAATTTTCTAACCTAGGTCAAGTGATACGGATATATATCATTTCAATCCGCAGTTTACAAAGAAAACCCGGGTTCTATCATTTCAAACCCGCAATCCCAAGTCAAATAAAATACAATAAAAATCGCTCAGGCCTATCATTTCAGCACATAACGATTTTTCCCTAATCTAAAGTCCGTTTGGGTATGTATCATTTCAACCCATAGTGATTCTATTCTAACAGGGAACTTGCAGTGTGAATATATGCATAAACAATATAAACAATGCCAGTGTCACAATATAATGTCATATATCACATGCCGGGTGATAATTAACAGTTTTAACATGGTAATAACATGGCATAGCATATCATATGATCATCATTAACTTGCATAACATTTTATATTACTAAACACTTGTCATCAATTCACTATTTCATAAGTATAAATGTCAGAGTGAGAAAGACTCACCTTTTATGAAGCTAGAGACAAACAACACACACAAGAGCGATTCCAATGGCACGACAAGCACGATTTGATTTGAATTGATGGAGACCCTGTTAAACAACACAAAATATAACATACATAAGCACAAACATAGATATCGCCATACAAATATAATCAACAACTTTAGTTTGCAGAACAGTTGCAAAACAAGAGAGATGACCAAACCTTAGAAGCAAAAGACTTGCACACGACAACGTAAGCTTGTCACATGATCAAATGGGCTTGCTCTCATCATACTAGGCTCAGCCTAGATGCCAACATGGCTCAGGTTTGGGTCAATATGGGTTCATATGGCTCGGCCTAACTTGGATATGAAGGAGTGGAAGTTGTGACATGAGAAATACAAAAGTCAAGGCAATTAAGTGGATTTTTGGTGCAACTATAGGTTCGGCCTACCATGGCTTGGGCTTGGTCATGCAAGGGGATGGTCAGGTGGTGGATGGAGTGGCGGCCAGAGGTGGTGGAGGGACTGGTGGCGGCGGCCATGGAGGTGGTTTAGGTTAAAAATGAAGGCTATGGCCTTAAGGGTTTGGCTAGGCTAGTTTGGTGGAACTTTTGTGCAAATTTTGTGGTGCAACATCAACGGATGGTCATGGCTACTGTCTTGGTCAGAGGAGAGTCTTATGAGCTGCTGGAGATGATGGTGGAGAGGATGGTAGTGGTGGTGGTAGAGGCTAGGCCTAGCAAAACACAATAAGGATCAATGCAAAAATCAATAGGAAAATCATAAAAACAAGAAGAAAGATGATAGAATTTACCAAATTTTTGTAAAACAAATGGCCATGAGTTTTTTTCTCAAGAAAGATGATAAAATTTTCGTGAGAAAGGGTGAGGAATGTGGCTGAAAGATGGAGTAGGGTACGGCCAAAGCATTGATGAATGGAGTTTGGAAAGTGAAAGGTCGGAATGCAAAAGGACTAAGCATACAAAAGATCTGAAACTCTTCATATATTCATTATTTCTTTTTAAATTTTTATATAACTGAAAAACATATATAAATTCAGTTAAAATACGAAAATATATTAAATAAACAAAAATTAATTAATTAATTATTAATTATATATAGTTTAATTAAATAAAACAGCAAAATTTGCAACTAGTCCTGAAAATATGAAAAATAAGTGCAATGAACTTGGGAAAATTTTTTATGTACTTAAAAATATTTATAAATAAAGATAAGAACACAAAATAAAAAGGAAATCACAAAAATAAATAAATAAACTTTAATTTAAATATAGTTTAGATGAAGAAAATAGCAGAAAAAGGAAAACAGTCTTTTAAAAATAGGAAATCATCATAGTAAATTTTAGAAAAATTCTATTATCACTTCAAAAATATTTAAAAGTCAAAATATACATAATATAACATATTAAAACATATTAAAATAAAATATGACAAATAAAAATAAAATTTATACAATTTAAAATAACAAAATTGCAAAATAAACAATTTATACTCAAAATTGAAATGTACATATCTTTTGCAGTTTAACTCCGTTTTCCACGAAACAAAAAGCAATGTTCAAGTTATTAAATCTATTTTCATAATAAAAGATAAAATTTAAAATTTCAAATTTTTAAATTTTTAAGTTAAAAGTCAAAGTTTGACTATTTTGACCAAAATCAACATTTTCTGGAAATATTCAATTTATGCATGTTTGAAATTCTAATCCACATCAAAATCAACATTTATATTTCAATTAACAAAATATATTAATTTTAATAAATAAAATAAAGTTTTTAAATTAGGAATTTAAATTAAAATAATTAAAATATACAATTACAATAATCAGAAAATACAGGGTTGTTACATGTTTAAATTTTAAATGGTTATAAATGCATATGTATAATGTTTTTAGATTTTTAGAATACAAAGAAATTATTTATGTTAGTTTTGAAACATTTTCTTTTAAAGATAAACTTATATATATACATATGTAAGTATTAATTAATAAAGTAAATTAAGTATGTTAGTTTATGTTAACATTTAAATTAAATTAAAATTTATTCAAAACATTTAAAAAAAACATGTGTAAACATGTTAACTCGCTTAATAAACACATGTAAGTTAATTAGGTAATAAAGTGACAAGTGTTTTTTTTAAAGAAAACTCACTTTCTCTAATTCTAATAATAAACATAACACTTTGTCTTCATTTCATTTCTTAGTTTACTTCTCTTAACCAAAAATAACGGCAACCAGAATTTTATCAAACCTGAGAACTAAAATCTGCAAACTAAAAATCCATAAGCAAATCAATCTGTAATTCCAATCTGTAATCAACCTACAACTTCAAATCTGCATCTTCATCTCATCTTCGACCTGCATACTGGAAATCTTCAACCTGCACTTTCTTTTGAGAGCATCTGCAACCAAAATGAGTTCAACCTGCAAGTTAAACAACAATTATAAGCATGCAAAGTAATTCAACAGCAAAGTAAAAGTAGTTTTCAAATTTAAAAGAATCCAAGCCTGGAATTAATAATCTGTTCTCTGCCCCTGCAAATTATAAGGTGAGTAAACCTTTTAAAAATAGCTTTTGTCATAGTATACTTGAATTTGTGGTTGCATGTGATAAATTTGGCTTGGTAAATGGATAATTGTTTAAATGAGTACTGTCATATATGCGTGCTAGTGATAGAGATTGCCTGAAAGTTAAAAACCTGCTCTAACTATATAAACAAGTGAGTAAATGTGTTTTAAAAGCAGATATGAATTCTAATTGCATGTGTTAATTTGAGATTTGATACTGGAGTTGCATGAAAATCATTCAGAATTTATAACATCGAATTTACAGACATGATTTTATATATGTGAAAGGATCTATGTTTTTATCAACTCTCTGTTCTTTGTTGTTCAAACCAGAATCAATCTTCAAAATCCCAAATCTCCCAAATAAACCTGATCATTTGACATTGATGTTTAGATGGAAAATGTTATTAATGTTTGAAGGCAATTTTTAAAATAGTTTGTGGAATTTTTAAGTTACAAATAATTTTTAAATAGGAAACCCAGTAAATATAATATATTTATGTCAAAATAAATCATCACAATTCAGTAATTTGAATTCAGGAACATGTTATTAATTGAAGATGATGATTTTAGGAAGTAAAATCAGGATTTTTGGTAAAGTGATTGTTGGGTTTTGCAGTAAGGAGCAATATTGGGCATTTTGTAGATTTCTAATGATTTGTTCATTAATTCGACTTGGTATTTGAATCAAAGCTTGCTTGCAAGCTATTGATCATGGGAAAATTACAGGATAATTTTTAAAAATGTTGGATTGATTAGAATTGCTAAAACTAGGGTTTTAGGTGAGTTACTGTTCGAGTTTACTGTAATGGCTTTTGCGACATTTTTATCGAATCGAGTTCGATTGCGTTTGGGTAGAATGAAGCTTGAGATCTTGGCGTTCGGTGGTGAAGTTGCCGGAGTTTATGGCGGCGAGTTCGTCGTTGACGGTGTGGTTTTTGGGTCGTGACTGTGCTGTTGTTCGAGACCTTTGGGTTCGAAGTTTCGAATTTCGATTCGAATATCAATTTTTGGTTCTGGGTGCATTATCGTGCTCGTAGGTGATGAAGCGACCAACGTGGGTGGTCGCGATGAACGTGGGTGGCCGGAAATTTTTGGGCACGTGCACCGTGCATTCGTGTACGCTGGAATTTGTGAGATGGGGAAGATGAGATTTTGTCACGGGTTAATGCTCGTGTTTTGATCGAGTCGTCTCGAAGCTGGGGGTTGTTTGTTTTCTTCGGGGTTAACGCATGGGGTGGGAGTGATTTTACTCGGGTGTTAGGTTGTTGGGTTTTTGTTAAGTACTGTATAATTTTGGTTGCATTGGAAACTTTTTTTTTTGTGAGATTAAGCATTTAACTATAAACAAATTTTATAAAGGAACCCAATTGCAAAGTTAAAACTTGTTTTTTAAAAGAAATTGATAATCAAACTTTAAAAAGTATAAATTGAATTTATTTTAGAATTTAAATTTGTTGTAAAATATTTCTTTTTGTAGTATTTAATTTAATTAAATTTTGAATGTTAAGTTTAAAGTAGAATGTTTTGAATTCAAGTATTGAATCAAATTTAAAGAAAATTTTAAAATAATGTTTTGAAAACTTAAGTTTTAAAAATTATTGGAAGTGAATAAGTTTGAATTTGATAATTTAAGTGTTTTAAATTTTAGAATTTGATTTCTAAATTCCTTATTTCCAAATAAGGTTATTGTTGTAAATTTTGAAATCAAAATTGAATAATTTATTTTTAAGTTGTTAAAATTTGATTAAATTCAAATAATCATTTATGGAAATAAATAAGGTTAGATTATTTAGGTAATTAGCTTAAGAATACTTATTTAATGTGAATCATTAATTAGTAGAAGGATTAATTGAGATTAATGTTATCTTAATAAAGGAAGTTATATTAGAAGTTACTTAATTAATTGTTTAATTAATTTTAAATAATTAGTTAATTATTTATTTAATTTTTTTAATAATCACTTAATTAGAATTAATTAAGTGTAATTACTTAATAAGTAATTAATGGTTAATAATTGAATGTAATTAAGAAGGTAATTACTTATGGAAGTAATTAAAGTGGAGGTGATTAATGGATAATCACATAAGGTTATAAATTAAGGATTAATTAATATAATTGTTTTGAAATTAATTAATTATGGAGTAATTAATTAATTTAAGGATTAAGAATTACTTAATGATGGAATTAATTATTAAGAAAATGATTAAGATTTATTAATAAAAGTAATTAGAAATAATTACTTGTTAAGTAATAAAGAATTAATTACTTAGTTAATTTTAGTTAATTAATTAATGTGATTAATTAATGAATGAGATTAATTTAAGATTAATTACTAAAGGTAATTAATTAAAAATGTAATTAATTGATAAGGTAATTAATTAAGGATTTATTTATTAATTAATAAGGATCATTAATTAATATAATTAATGATATTAATCAAGGTTGATTAATAAAAGTAATTAATTTAAGCACGATTAATTAATGGTAACTAATTAGGAATTAATGTAATTAATTATAGTTAATTAATTAATGAATGATCATTAATTATTGTAATTGATGATAGTAAATTGAAGGATAATTACTGAATATGGATAGGATAATTACTTGAATGTAATTAAATATAATTAATCAAGGAAGATTAATTAAAGAGATCGTTAGAAATGATTAATTTATTTTTCAGAATAAATAAATGGAAAGGATTTAGGTAATCCAGGTGATTAAGAGTTAATCAATTCTGTTTTGATATGAATGATGGATATTAGATGATTGATTGATATTGGATGTTGAATGATATTGGGTGATTGGTTGATATTGGATGTTTGATATTGGGTCTTTGATACTGGATGATTTGGACATATTTGTTATGTGATATTCGGCTTTGTGAAGATGAATATTGTTATGAATTGTCTATTGTGATAATATGATGCATCTATTTGTTTATATCATCCCGAATATATGTTTAAACTGTTTAAACCCTTAAGTATAACTTGGACATTAAAATGGCGTTTGGTTTCGGTGAGACCGGGATCGTATTTCCATATTTGGAATCCGAAAACCACATCGATTCCAATTAAACGTTAAGTCGTTAATCCAAGTGGAGCAAGTGAAGACTCGAGGTGTAAGGGCTATACGTCAGTATAACTCTGTGGGTGATTCCGTAATGAGTTGACGAAATAGTGCTTATAGATTCGAGATGATGAATCAGAGTGCAAGGGCTATGGTCGTTGACTTTGAGGGTGATTCCAATAACGAGTGCAACGAGATAGTGCCTTCGGTTTCGTTCGACCCCGGAACGAACTTGTATGGATTGAATGCTTTCAGCACATCGTCAGGTGGACGACGAGCATTCTAAGATAGATGTGTTCTATAAAGGTAATCATAACCTCAAGTCTCATCAACCGAGAATGGCTAAAACAGGGGAGGTGCAGCAAGGCTTCGTGGGTAGCACCCACTGGAGAGCAAGATTGATCCCTGTCTATAGGTCCCTTTTTATTCGGCTTAGTGGGCAGTTGGAATCGCGCGCCAACTGCGGGGTTGTCCTGTTCGGGACTGTCCAGTAAGGGATGGTTCCGGCCTTGTGTTGCAGGGGAGTTAGGGTGGCTCCTCGGTACGTTGATCTAGGCCACGTACTGTGACGGGCGGTACCCCAGTAGCCCTGCCATTGATGGAAACCCATTTTACCTACGAGACCCTACGGTTTTGTTTGTATTACCCACTTTTGTGGCTAGTAGCTGGAATTTAATAGATGTAACAATTTCGGCTATTTCTTATTTACTTGAAAACCTTAGACACTATTATAATATCACTGGATTTCCTATCAAATGTTTTGGTTAGCGTAAGGTAAAAACTTTTCCATGTTTATGTGTGGGAAGTCTTACGTGATACCTTTTCTTTTCAAAGGTTTTCTAAAGTTAAGCAATTTTAACCCGTTTACTCACACCAGACCCCTGTCTGACCTGAGTGTTTATTTTCTGTTTTATTAAACTCTTGGGTACTCATATTATGTATGAGTAGTCAAGTGGATCAGGTTAGCTTGACGAATTCTGAAGGAGATATGGAGCAGGAGGCTTCGACGTGTAGATATATGTTGTTTCCGCTGTGTTTGTTTGGTATCTGTTTCTCTTGTATCTTGAGTTGTATGGTTAGACAGAAGTTTATAACTGTCTAATCTCTGTTGTTTAAGTTGTGTACTCTGATGTAATGAGATACTGTGTAATATTTTATGAGATATATTATATTTCATTCGTTCCGCTGTGAGTTCTCTGATGTTGTTTGTGTTCTTATTTCTCTTTCTTTTCTTCTTCTATCCCTTTCTTTCTTTCAAATGATGCGATTTTCTGGGAGTAGAAAGTCGGGTCATCACAAAATAAATTTGTGACACTTGTTAAATTTTCTAACATTTGTCATTAGCTTGTTAATTATCTTACACTTGTTATTAACAAGATTTTATAAATTAACACTTGTAATTATGCATGTTTTAATAAATTTTAAAATGGTTTATAAAACTTTTATATTAAATTTACTATTCAATAAATACTTTTCTTAATTTATATAAATAAAATCCTTTAAAGAAAATAATATAAAATCAATTATATTCTAAATAAAATCAAATATAATAAATTTTAAATCTAATATTAATTTTAAGAGATCTATCTTTTGAAATTTCAAATTTAAATTCAAATTCAATTTAAAATCCAATTTAAAATCAACTCACACACATATATACACATTTAAACAAACACAAATTCAATTTGTAAATAATAATTCTATTTAAAGCCTCATATGTATACATATAAACAATCCATATTATTTGTTTTAAAAGAACAATTTTGCCAATTTTTAAATAATTTATAAAGGAGATCATCATATTTTAAATTACTTGAAATTCCAGGATATCACATTCCTTCCCCCTTAAAAGAATTTCATCCTCGAAATTTTAAAGCAAAAGATAATCCAAAATTTGTATTTCAAACAATCCAAGCATACATATCAGTCATACACTAACGTCCAAATAAACAATTCATTCAACAAATATTACTAGCTATCCGAACACAATTCCAGGTAGGCTTTCCTAAAACTATCCAGAGTTTCCCAGGTACAATCTCTGGGATCCTCGCTCCACTACACCTTGACCAGCTTCACCACCTTGTTTCTAAGCTGCTTCTCATCTTGATGAATGATCTGGACAGGATGCCTGACTACAGATAAGTCCGGTTCGATCTCTAAATATTCTTGCACTGCTGGCTCCACAACAAGAGTGGGTCATGCACGTATTTCCTCAGATGAGATACGTGAAAAACATTGTTAATTCCTGCCGTCCGGATTGGCAATTCAATCCTGTAGGCCACGGCACCAATTTTTGCAAGCACTCGGACCCAATCCTTCTTTCTCACTTCCCCATCGTTTCTTTTTCCAGTTCTCAATTCTCCTTCATTCATCTGAAACATGCAAATGTGCACACATATGCACGTTCACTTGCACACAACGTCGATCACCCGAATTCCGTCACCGTCCCTTCCCTCACATCTCTTATGACGAGAGAGACCCGCTGCCATGAGAAAGCACTACAAAACCCTCTTATCAAGATTCCGAGCATTTCACCGAAAACTGGAAACAGGCCTCACCACCGAAATGCCTCGCCTTGCCACCTACGACGACCATCCATTATCAACAGTTACCTAGAGCTTCGCCGTCGAACCCTCTGCCAAATCCACCCCATGCGCACGTCCCTACGCCCCTCTCTCCCTTACCATTCTCCTTCGACCAGAGACATCCCAAAACCGCAGCTAACCCTACATCGACCTCACCTGGTCGCTACGCCCCACCAGAATTCGCCATACCATTTTCCCGCGTTTCCTCTCCTTCGAACTTCCTCATGGCCAAGCTTCGCTTCCCTCCATCGCCGGCCTCGCCACAATTTCCCCAAAACCTAACCCATGTTCAACACTCGATTCCTCTTTATTTAAAAGATTAAAAATCAAGATTTTATTTTCAAAAATCATGGCTTTCGAAGATAAATCAGAAGATATACATGAAACAATAAATTGTTGAAGTTGAATTTTTGATATAGTTTGAATTCTACTATAACTCTCCCTTTTTGTTATAACTACATCAGATTCTTTCTTGAAAATATTTTTAAAACAAACATCTTGACATTTCTAACATACGTTGTTCATACATCATAACTTATATAAGATTAGAGGAAGAGCAGTTAATTATTGAACCTATTTAGAACCTGTGGAACTAAGAGCAGAGCAATCCTATTTGTTCCAGACATGCACACAAACATCCACATACAAATATACATGCATTCATATTTAAAGCATCATGCAAACACTAATCGCATATAACTTTAAGTAATTTATGCATGTATATTTTACTCACCTGTTTAACTGTTGAACGAAGAAGATTGAAACAGGAACTTGAAAATGCTTTTGATCTTTTGATCTGGAAAGTTGATACTGGAAAACTTGTTTTTGACTAGGATGGTTAAGGCTTTGATTTAGTTGGAAGCTTGCTTAGTTGATTCAGGTTGAATATAGTTGACTTCGCTTGATATTTCAGGTTTGAAATATTTACAGGCTTTGATTTTGCTACAGATTTGTTGAAAAGGGTTGTTGCTTTTGAAAAGATTACTGTTTTGAATTAACTTCTAGTTTGAGAAATTTGATTACAGGGTTTTCTTTGAGTTTTGAAATGAAGATAGGAAAAAGAAATGGAAGAGAAGAGATAGATGCATATATGGACTTAATTATGATTTAAAAAAAATAAAATTGCGACACTTGTTTATTCATCTAACATTTGTCATTAGCTTGTTAATTATCTTACACTTGTAATTAACATGATTTAATTTATTTATACTTGTAATTATGCGTGTGTTAAATAATTTTAATTTTTTTTATAAAGATTTTATATTTAATTTCCTATTTAATAAGTACATTTCTTAATTTATATAAATAAAATCCTTTAAAGAAAATATTATATAACAAATCATATACTAATAAAAATCATATATAATTCATTTTTAAAACCAACTTTATTTTAAAATAGTTATCTTTTGGATTTCAATCTCAAATTCAAATTTAATTTAAATAGACTCATATATATTTAAACAACACACATTAAATTTGTTTTAAAATAAAAATTTTGCCGATTTTAAATAATTATACTAGAAGGATTATCGATCCAATAATTATCCAGATATTTTTTATTGTTACCGGAATAATTTATTTAACTTATAAATCAGTATTTCTACTAATTAAATCCAGTTAATTTATCAATTACAGATGTCCAAAAATCCAGGTTATCACATTATATAAGGCTTTAAATAGAATTATTATTTACAAACTGAATTTGTGTTTATTAAGTGTGTGTATATATATGTGTGTGAGTTGATTTTAAATTGGATTTTAAATTTAATTTGAATTTAAAATTGAAATTTCAAAAGATAGATCTCTTAAAATAATATTAGATTTAAAAGAACAATTTTGCCAATATTTAAATAATTTATAAAGGAGATAATCATATTTTAAATTGCTTAAAATTCCAGGATATCACTGAAACAGAAATAATAGACAGAGAAACTCAAACAGTAATAAACCACCGTCTTTATTAGTTCTGGAGTGCTTTAACTATCACAAAAAGAGGCATATACAGAAGGACTGTCCAGATCAAAAGAAAGAATATCGCAATAAAAGGAAGGACAAATTCAAAAGAAAAGCTTTCTCAGTTAAATGGGATGATTCAGACTCCTCTTCCTCTTTAACAAGTGAGAGTGACAACAATAATGAACAAGCCGACGTATGCTTTATGGCCAAAGATAATGAGGTTAGTGATTTAACTTTTGACAATATGATAGAGATAAACTCAGAATTGTTAGATACTTTAAAAAGTCTCAAAAGAAAATAAAAGGAGGTTGTTGAAAATCAAAACAAGGCAGAATTCGAAAGAGATATGCTTAAAGACGAGAAGAAAATATCGGAAGAAGAACTTGAGAAAACTCAAGAATCGCTTTCAAATGTCAATTCTCAACTGATATTATTGAGTCAAGAAATTGAGACTCAAAAAGAAAGGAATGACGTTCTTGTTTCTGAAAATCATGATTTGAAAACTAATATTAAAATGATAGAACTAGCCAATTGAAGTCTAAAGACCAAACTAAAAGGAATCACTAAAAATGTTTCAAATTTAAGTAAAGGCAGAGAAAATTTATCTAGAATTATTGAAAATTCACAACCTGCTAACAATAAAAATGGATTAGGTTATAAGAAGAAAGTCAAGAATTCGCAATCTAGTAAGTTAAAAATGGTAAGTCTAATAAAACACCCATATCATCAAAAAGATTAATTTCTAAAACTATCAATATATGGGTTCCTAAAACAAATAACAAGTTAATAAGAAATAAGTATATTAGATCATTCAAAGAAAACGTTCATAATAATAAGAATTATATCTATAAAAGGGATACTAAACCCACTTGGGTTTGGCTTCCTAAGATCTAACTCTTAGGACCCTATTAAAAAGGTGGGTACCAACATCATCTCATATTTTTTGCAGGTCCCATTCAAGAAGAGAGGAAAATGGATACTTGATAGTGGTTGCTCAAAACACATGACAGAAGACAAAGATATGCTGACAAACATTACATACTCAGATGGAGATTTTGTCATTTTGGAGATAATTCCAAAGTATATATCATCGGCAAAGGCGATGTAAGCAATAAAGGTTTTAAGTATAAGTCAATTATGCAATAAAGGTTTTAAAATATCTTTCACCGAAAATAAATTGTGACGCCCCACCTCTATACCCACGCTAGCCAAGAACATTACGGTGAATGCTGTCAACTAGCACGGAGAATAAGGCTGTTGAGGAGCGACCATCTGTATAATTGCTTTGTGCGAGTACCGATATACCGGATAAAAATATAACTTTTCATATCAAGAGGAAATCCGACATATCGACACAAACTCAAGGCTACTACACAGTGGCTATAAAGGTCTTCGGAAACAAATATAGAAATAAACATAACGCAAATCAGTCACAGACAATTCATATCACAATGGCGGAAATAGATATGAATATTACACTAGGAAGTGTACATCAGAGTAGTGGTCTAAAAAGATCCACAATATCACAAAAGAATAGTTACATGAACTACACAAAAGAATAAGTATACATTATGGAGTCTATATCTCAAATGTATACAACAAAAACTACTAATCTAAGTAGTAAGCAAAAGGTCAGAGTAATGGATCCCTGGAGAGAAGTCAAGTCGAAGCACCTGCAACATCTCGGTCTGACCCGAGTATTATTTATAAGAAAATAATAAACGGATCAGTCTAACTATAAATATCAGATAACATGGTATAGAATAGGAGATATGACTAAACACATAATAATCACAATGCCAAGCTGTGATATATATAAGTAATTGAAAATCAACAAGAGATTAATCAATATCACGATAATCTACTCAAGATAAAAAGGAATGTCATACTCCTAATTTCATTCACCAAGCCACAATAAATGACATATAAGATATGGCATAGACGTATAATATCCATAATGGCATACTACTATAAGTATGTAAATGATAATCAACAAACGATTAATCAATATCAAAGAATCTTCTCAAAGATCCAAAAAGGGTATCATACCCAAAACTTGTATTCACAACAAGTTAATGACACACGAATTCACCTATGCACAAGAATTGATAAATCATATCAATAGAAATCACAAAGTTGGCGAAACATAAATTTCAGAAATCAACACAAGAAATCCAGTCAATGACACACGAATTCACCTATGCACAAGAATTGATAAATCATATCAATAGAAATCACAAAAATAGGTGAAGTATAAACTCCAGAATTCGACACACGAAATCCAGAAATTTCACAAAATAAAGGGGGGGGAGGCCTATCACATGAACGGGAGTATGAAAACTCACCAACAGCTGTAACACATGAACGAGAAGCTATCTCATGGTAGCTAGCCATTAATTTGACACACGAATGGTCCGAAGACCTGACACACGAATGGTCCGAAGACCGTGGGTTGCTACCCCACCAAATTTGAGTCTAAACTCCACAAAGCAGACAAAGAGACATCGCACAACTGCTAGTCTAAATCACAAAAATGATCGTCATGATCATCGAGAAGTGTCAATTACACTAAGCTAGTAAATATATGAGTTTAGCTTCATGTCCCATAACCACTTGCTTAACTTAAATATTTACGAACAAATCGTAGATCTCCACTAGAAAATTGTCACAAGAGTTTCAATCGAACAAGTCCAAGAATTAACCAACAAAGTGAACGCAAGCGTTTCATACCACTTGTTTTACTAAGTCGTTTAATTAGATTTCTTATACGAGTGAGGTAAAGGTTTATATATACTAATAGATTGGAAAACGGTTTTATAAACGAATTTGGTATTAAAATAGTATTGAAATCGTTTGAGGAAAGAGTTTTGATGTTTACTACTAGTATAGAAAACCTTTATATTTTTAAAGTGACAAAGCACAAGGGGGATTGTAGAAACAATCAATCACAAAGATCACATTCGAAGATGTGAATAAAAATCCAACGAAATCGATAAAGGATCCATCGAAGTGGATATATCTAAAATTCCCAAAGAAAATAAGTCATCAAAGATGATAATAAATGATGACAATAAATAGGATCATCACGAATCGATTTAAATTGGAAATTCAATCCAAAAAGGCAAATTGGACTCAAACAGCAGGTTCAGTCGACTGAACAGAATTTTCAGTCGACTGACCCTGTACCTGGAAATTTTCCAGGTTCAGGAAACTTTCTGTTTCCAGGTTCAGTCGACTGTGCAGAGTTTTCAGTCGACTGAATCATGCCTGGAAACTCTTGGGTTTCAGGTTCAGTCGACTGAACAGAGTTTTCAGTCGACTGAATCATGCCTGGGCTGTTTTTCAGCCTTATTCAAATGAAGAGCAAACTCTTTCAAAATGCAACCGGACGAACATTGGCTCTAAGGGTTTATGCCAATCGGCAACCCGGCCCTATATGCTCCTCGATGCATCACCAAAAGCATGATGAAATATCCATAAAAGGATTTTCACACAATTTGACTTAAAAACCCAAAAATTGGAATATTCACAAAACCAATCCAAATCAAGAGCAAATGCACATGAATAAGTGTTAGGAATTCATACCCAACAACCAAAGATA
The DNA here is from genome assembly GCA_030765085.1 of Allium cepa. NCBI lineage: Eukaryota > Viridiplantae > Streptophyta > Magnoliopsida > Asparagales > Amaryllidaceae > Allium > Allium cepa. The sequence goes on along the minus strand of CM060934.1, from coordinate 661,778,228 downwards.
ATTATAGTCATAAATGTGAGATAAAAATCTCACCTTTTCTCAAAATCAAACAAGAAAAAGCTTGAAAGCAAATGGAGAATCAACCTCTCTTCAACACAACCCAAATGAGCTTGAATCTATGCTCAAAAACAAGAACATTCCCAAAATTAGGTTTAGGAATTTCTGAAATTGGTAAGAGAATAAGTTGGAGAAGAAGAAGAGAAGCTTACCAATGGGTTCTTCTTGAGTTTGGAGCAAGGAATTTGATTTGCAAGAGAAACTAGGGTTTTGGAGTTTTAGTTTCCAATCTCTCCCACCATTAATACTCTAAAAACTGAAAAGAGAAGAGAATGAGGGTGAGTGGGGAAGAGTGGCTCAGATTTGAGCATAAGTTAACATAGGGCTGAGCCCAAACCAAACCCAAAGTGAAAAGTAGCAAAAATCAACTTTCTCCAAACATATCGAAGCTTATACTCAAAAAGGTCGCAAACGGCATTTTAAACTCAATGGGAGTGGTCCCGAGTCCTAATTCGACCGTATGTAAAAAGTAGCTTTTTCAGACTAAAATCCGACTAACGATGAAATATTTAAATAAAATATTTAAATATAAAAACCGATAAATATGCGGGTTGTTACATAAATGTAGTATCTTTGATCAAAATCAAAATTTTATTTTCGAAGGAGATAGGGATAAAAACGTTTACGTTTTGAATATGAAAGTTAATCATAACTCAGACATTTGTTTAATAGTTAAAGAAATGATCCCTGGATATGGCACAAACGATTCTGTCATATAAATTTCAAAACAATAAATAAAATCTCTACAAATAATCTCGTCAAAGGATTAGCAAAGATGAGTTTTAAAGTTAATAATATGTGTGACGCACGTCAATTTGGTAAATTAACTATATATTCGTTTAAATCCAAGAAAGTCATTTCGACATTACAACCACTTGAATTACTTCATACGGATTTATTTGGACCAACCCAAGTTCAATCCATAAATCAAAATAAATACGTATTTGTCATAGTTGATGATTTTTCTAGATATATATGGACTATCTTTATGAAAAATAAAAGTGATACTTTTGAAAATTTCAAAACATTTGTTAAACAAATTCAAAATTTAAAAGGCACTAAAATTAAAAATATCAGAAGTGATCACGTAGGTGAATTTGAAAACAAACTGTTTGATAACTATTGTAATAAGAAAGGAATATTTCATAACTTTTCGTTTCTTAGAACTCGACAACAAAATGGAGTTGTAGAATGAAAAAATCGGACTCTATAAGAATATGCAAGAACCTTACTAAACGAAAGAACATTACCAAAACATTTCTCGGCAGAAGCCATTGCAACCGCCTGTTATGTATTGAATCATGTTTCTATTAGACCACTCACTAAGAATACGACTTACGAACTTTTAACGGTAGAAAACCTAACATATCTTGTTTTAAAATATTTGGATCAAAATGTTTTGTATTAAATACCAAAGATCAACCTGGAAAATTCGATTCAAAATGTGATGAAGGTATATTTCTTAGATATTCAAATCGAAGCAAAACTTATCAAATTTTCAATAAACGAAATAATGCTATTGTAACGACCCGCTATTTTCCACCATTCAAATCGACAATAATCCACACATGTTAGACTTTGTTAGTCCGTGAGATGATGGTTTTGATGGAAATAACCTTAGAATAGATTATAAAACATAAATACTAACAGTATAAGTTTAGATATATATGTATATGCAGGATTTGACCATGCAGGTACCAAGAATGAAGACTGTACAATATAGAGATTCAAAATATCAAGATTGAAGACTCAGGAGTATCAAGATTATCAAGAGTTCAAAAGTTCAAGTAATTTATTTTTTAATTATAAATTTTGTTAAAACTCCTAGGAAAGCACTGGCATCTTAAAATCCAATTTATTCGTGGAATAGAATCCACTTCGAGCCTGTCAAAGGGATGGAACCCTAAGTAGGATGGAACCTATGAAAAATCTAGTGGAACATTGTTTTGTATCCACTAACTTTTTATTCAAAATGATTTCTCAATATTGTATCTTGTTTTCAAAATGATTTCAAAACCTTCCTTTTAAAAGAATCAAAAACATTTATTCTGATTTTAAATACTTTTAGCCTCAAAATAATCTTTAATTTCAAAGTCAAATTATCCTTCATTTTAAACTATCATTTAAATATAATGTATTTAACTTTTAAATATTTATACTTAGATTTAAATATAAAATTATAGTAAAATTCTGTATATATTATTCTCTATATTTAATTATGTATTTTAATTATAGTCGAGTATATTTATAAAGTTTAAAATAGTTTTAACATAAGATAAAGGTTATTTTCAAAAAAAATCAAAACATCAAAAATCCCTTTGGGATGTCGACATGCTCAAGTATCCCATGTCGACATGGTGTCAGTTGGTTTCAAAATTCAAAATTCAAAGAAATGTCTATTCGTCATTACTCTTCACGAACGGACATGGCTATTTTTCTTCTATAAATAGGGGTTTGTTTCAACGAATTTTAATTTAGATTTTCTGGTTTTTCACTCCTCTTCTTCTTTCACATTTCTATATACATATTCTTATCACTACTCTGCCGAAATCAACATTGAATCTAACTAGATCATTTCTGGTTTGATTCTTTATCACTATCTCAACAAGATCCTCAGTGCTATTCAGAGTTATAGGCTTTTTGTAATCAACTTAGCGAGAAAAGGTGTGATTGTAGCCTTGGAAATCAATCAAGTGAGATAAGGTGTGATTGTTGCCTTAGGAAATAAATTGAGTGAACTTGTTGCCCGTGAAATCAAGAATCTCTACCCAGAGGATTGTGATTCTAGAGGGTGTGCCTCGTTGCCTTGAAATCGAGGGTATAATTGTACAATTGCTTTTGGAAGGAAATCTGTACTTGTGTGCGGGACTGGATGTAGGGTAACTCCGAACCAGTATAAAATCCGGTGTGTTCTTTCCTTTATTTCTTTTACTTTATATTCGCATTTGTGTTTGATTATGTGATCATATCTGTGCCTAAATATTGCATACATTTGTGTTCAAATTAACAAAAACTCAAAAAGATTTAACAATTCTCTAAAACACTATTCACCCCCTCTCTAGTGTTTATTCTAGCTTTAAGATCCTTAATCCGCGTTTCTCACATTTGGTATCAGAGAAATGTTTTCAAAGTTAATAATCTGATTTTTGAAAAAGTTTCAAAATGGCTACCAACATTGGTACTGTTGCAAATACTAGTATTCCTGTCACTAGTTCATTTATAGAATGTCAGTCTACTGTCAGACCACCACTTTTTAATGGTAGTAACGATGAATATTGGGCATGTAGGATGAAAATATATTTACAATCTATAGGATTAGACACTTGGAATATCACACAAACAGAATATTCTGAAACCACAACTGATTTTGCACAGTGGACCGCTGAGTAAAAAACTGTTGCATAAAATAATTCTAAAGCAATAAATATTCTGTTTTCTTTACTAGATAGAAATGAATTTAATAGAGTGTCAGTTTGTAAGTCTGCATATGAAATCTGGAAAACTTTGCAAGTGACTCACGAAGGAACAAGCAAAGTTAAACAGATCAAAATTTCCATGCTCATAAATCAGTTTCAATTATTTAAAATGAATCCTAATGAGTCTATTTCAGATATGTATAGCAGATTTCAGGATATTGTGCATTCTTTAATATCCTTAGGAAAGGAATTTTTTGAAGAAGATCAAGTCAGAATTTTTTTAAATTCTCTTACTCTAGAATGGGATCAAAAGGCACTTGCGATCGAAGAGGCAAATGACATCAGTACCTTAAAGATAGAAGAATTATTTGGAAGTCTAATGTCATTTGAAGTCCAAATGATCGAGAGAAGAGAAAGCAAAGCATTTGAAAAGAAATCAATGACATTCAGTGCATTGACCGATGGATCAGACTCAAACAGTGATAATGATGAAGAGATAGCCCTTATGACCAGAAATTTTAGGAAATTCCTGAAATACAGAAAGATGAATAATCTCAAGAGAAGCAACTATAAGAACTCTGGAAATCAAAATGTGATGCCAAATAATGTCAAATGTTTCAACTGTGATGAACCAGGGCATATCAAAAGAGACCGTCCTTATCCAGATAAGCAAAATCCTCCTATGAACAATGACCTAGCAAAGAAACGGATGCGTGCATTTAATGCTACTCTAGATGACTCAGACTCGTCCTCAAGTGATGATGATCAGAGGACAGATAATTCAAACTTGTGTTTCACGGCAGTTCACGACTTTGAGGAATTTAGAGAAATGGACTCAGAAAAAGGTACAGATTTACAATATAATTGGTTGAAATTGCATGCTTAGAGTTAGATGCTTGATTGCTTGATTGATTGATTTTGAATTGTTGTGTTATTTGAATTTTAAAATTTTACTATTATTTTATTATTTTTATTATTTTATTATTATTTTTATTATTTTATTATTATTTTTATTATTATTTTATTATTATTTTCATAGTATAATAATATATTGAAAATACTATAATTCTAATAATATTCCAGATATATATATACATTAAATATCATAAGTGTGTATATATATATATATATACACACTAGAGCGCGTAGGAAAAATAAATCATAGAAATTCATAGGCACATGTCGACATGGTCCCTACCATGATGTCGACATAGGTACCAGAATTTGAAATTCAAAATTTGAATTCAAATGGTTGAATTTTCCTCCATCTTTTCACTTCATTCAATTCTCTGAAAAGACATCTTTTGACCAGAGGACATGTCCTTTGAGAATCTATTTGTTTACTATCTTTTATCATATCTTTTCACTCTCATTTTCAAATTCAAACTCTCTCTTCAAAACTTCAAGCTCTCTACTCTCTACTTTAATGGCTTCTTCAAGCAACCCCTCCATCATGAGAATTTCCAAGAAAATAAAAGAGAAACTCTTCAATGATCCGGAGGCAATAAAAGCATACATCAATTATGCTAATTATGCCAAAGTCCATCCTGGAAAGTTTGTTATCTTTCAAGATTTTTCTTCTTATGAAATTGATTCTCTTTTTGCAAATAATCAAATTCTTAGTCCTGTTGATGCTTCTCAAAATGATTTGTTTGCTATCCAAACCTTGTCAAAATTTTCTATGCAAATTTAAACCGTGGATTTTATAATGGAAATGAGGATGAAATTTGGAGTGGTGTCAAAGACACTAGAATTGTTTTGAATTTTGATCTTTTGGGTACCATTCTCAATAGCAAGAGTACGGGAATGGATCTTTCTAATTTTAAAATCGATGAAAATGATCGTGAGATATTTCGTCACATTTTCGAAGGGAATGATAATTTTGAATTCAAAAATCGAAATTTTCGACCAAAAGTAAGAATCGTCAATCTTCTTTTGCAACATACTTTGACCCCAAAATCGGGAATTTTAACAATCCTATTTCAAAAGTTTGCAAAGCACTTTTTGCTATTTTTGGAAATTATGACATTAATTGGGCGCAAGTTATTTTGGATGAACTTCATCCTAAAAGTCTTGTAATCGGTGAGAACACTTTGTATCATGGAATTTATCTCACTCGGATTTTTAACTATTTTGAAATGGATTTCAAAGGCAAAGAATTTGTTTCTAGAAGAGTTTTCAATCATTCCAACATTTCGCTTATGAAAATTCCATTTATTTTTCAACCTTATGAGACTCTTGCCGAAAAGGAAGAGCGTTTGGCTCATGAGGAAATGGAAGAAGAGGAAGAGAAGAATAAGAAGAAGGGGATGAAATGGAAATTGAAGAATAAGAAGGCGAAACCTCTTTGGAAAGCATCGACTATCCTCCTAATCCATCCAACAAAACCCTTCTCAAAAACCAAAAGACGATTGTTGAGAATCAACAGATTCTTAAACGATCGTTAGTCAGAAGTTGGACAAAATTTCATCCAAGATGAACAAGTTCATTTCCTAAGTCAGCAAGAAACTTGGACTTTCTTCATCATCGTCATCCTCTAACTAGTTCTACCTTTTCGTATCTTGTTGTATTTGTTTTAGTTTATTTTGATTTAAAGTGTAGTTCTTTATGATTAATCGTTTTATCGTCTTAGTATGAAATGAAATGGAATTTCTTCCTGTTATCTAGCTTGTCTTATCTCCAGAATAAATGTTATATATTATACACACACACATATAATTATTCGCAAAATCAAAATAGATCATCAAATTTCACTACACCATGTCGACATACCCCCTATGACCATGCCGACATGTACTGGTCAAAAATGACAATTCATTTTGAATTTGAAATTTGAATAACAACCATATGTCTATTCGTTTCAAACGAATTTCTACACCTATAAATACCTATTTCTTCTACAATTCATCACTGAATATTATTTCTTATCATCTCTATCTCTCATTCTTCTCACAATTTAAAATATGGCTAATCCAATTCATAACATATCCGAAAATCTTGAAGGAACTCTTAATTCATTCAAGAATATTCTCTCGTTCATTCTTCATAACCAGCAACACTTAGAATTGAGTCAAATACAAATGATCAAGGAGCAAGAAAGGCATTTCGATGCGATACGATGGATGATTTCCTCCCTGCAAAAGGATGATAACAATGCACTTCCTCCAGTCACTCTCACCATTGACAATGAAAATTGGGATGCCATTAAAGCAGACCCTATCTTTGGAGAAGAAGGATGGGTGGAAGTTCCTCGTAATGTTTGATTTTATTTGGTTGCTTTGTTTGAATCATTTGCTTTAATTGATTTGATTTCATTTGCTTTGACTTGGTTTGATATTGATTGATATTTAGTGTGGATTGATGTTTGTTGCACAAAGCATGTATAATTATACATTGATATGTATACAATCTTTAATTCATTATCGTGTCTATCAATATAATTATCTCTTAATTCTATATTCCATTGCATAAGTTTATTAATGTAGGTATTTTAATCCAATAATGAGGGGGAGTTGTATAGTTTGGAGATGGTTTTTGTTGATGACAAAGGGAGAGAAGTATAAAATAGAATTGTTAGGCATCGATTAAGGGAGAGTTATTAGGATAGAAGTAATATTTTATAAACAAAGGTTGTCATCATCAAAAAGAGGGAGATTGTTAGTCCGTGAGATGATAGTTTTGATTACAACGACGTTAGAATAGATTATAAAATATAAATACTAACAGTATAAGTTTAAATATATATATATATATATATGCAGGATTTAACCATGCAGGTACCAAGAATGAAGACTGTACAACATAGAGATTCAAAGATATCAAGATTGAAGACTCATGAGTATCAAGATCATCAAGAGTTCAAGTAATTTATTTTTCCAATTAGAAATTTTGTTAAAATTCCTAGAAATGCACTAGCATCCTAAAATCCAATTTATTCGTGGAATGGAATCCACTTCAAGCCTGTTAAAGGGATGGAACCTTAGGTAGGATGGAACCTACGAAAAATCTAGTGGAACATTGTTTTGTATCCGCTAACTTTTTATTCAAAATGATTTCTCAATTTTGTATCTTGTTTTCAAAATGATTTCAAAACCTTCCTTTTAAAAGAATCAAAAACATCTATTATGATTTTAAATACTTTTAGCCTCAAAATAATCTTTAATTTCAAAGTCAAGTTATCCTTGATTTTAAACTATCTTTTAAATATAATATATTTAACTTTTAAATATTTATACTTAGATTTAAATATAAAATTATAGTAAAATTATATATATATTGTTCTCTATATTTAATTATGTATTTTACTTATAGTCGAGTATATTTATAAAGTTTAAAATAGTTTTAATATATGATAAAGGTTATTTTCAAAAAAAATCAAAACACCAAAAATCCCTTTGGGATGTCGACATGCTCAAGTACCCCATATCGACATGGTTGTCAGTTGGTTTCAAATTTCAAAAGAAGTGTCTATTCGCCATAACTCCTCATGAATGGACATGGCTGTTGTTCTTCTAAATAGGGGTTTGTTTCAATGAATTTTAATTCAGATTTTCTGGTTTTCAGTCCTCTTCTTCTTCCACATTTCTGTATACATATTCTTACCACTACTCTGCCGAAATCAACATTGAATCTAACTAGATCATTTCTGGCTTGATTCTCTATCACTATCTCAACAAGATCCCCAGTGCTATTCAGAGTTATAGGCTTTTTGTAATCAACTTAGCGAGAAAAGGTGTGATTGTGGCCTTGGAAATCAATCAAGCGAGATAAGGTGTGATTGTAGCCTTAGGAAATCAATTGGGTGAACTTGTTGCCCGTGAAATCAAGTATCTCTACCTAGAGGATTGTGATTCTGGAGGGTGCACCTCGTGGCCTTGAAATCGAGGGTGTAATTGTACAATTGCTTTTGAAAGGAAATCCGTACTTGTGTGCGGGACTGGATGTAGGGTAACTCTGAACTAATATAAAATCCGATGTGTTCTTTCCTTTACAGCTTCTAATTTATGTTTGCATCTGCGTTTGATTATGTGATCATATCTGTGTCTGAATATTGCATACATTTGTGTTCAAATTAACAAAAACTCAAAAAGATTTAACAAATCTCTAAAACACCATTCACCCCCCTCTACTGTTTATTCTAGCCTTAAGATCCTTAATCCGCATTTCTCATAGACTTGAATAGTACAAAATAACAGATTGTAATAAAAATCCGAAGCAAAAAAAGATCAAATCACAGAATCACAAACACAGAACATCAGAATATCTCGCAGTGGAAAATAAAATACCATAGTAGTTCATGAAGCTACTATCACAAAGTCCCAAAACCAAATACATAATATCAATCTGAAAACAGATACAACATAAAATCCCAAATACAAAGAAGTCCACAAATACAAAGCTGACAGCAGAACTGAAATATAGATAACTAGATAAGCTGATAATCTCCAGCGATTCCAGACCTCCAAAGAGTGGAAATCCAAATCTGTGAATAAGTCAGGCTGACCCGAGCGTAAATAAAATACAAACTCTCGAGTCAGGACATACATACTTATCCAATGTAAACCAACTCAAGTGAACTGTGGTAAAGGTACAAGTAAATTAGAAGATGCTTGGGACCGCCCATTGTTAGCACCGAAATTGGTCACTAACACCCAAATCTAGATGAAAGCACCGAATCACAATCACAGATGGGATGTATGTAAAGAGTAATAATATGAAGAACAATCAAAATTAAAATGAAAGCAGTAAAGAACAACAGATTTTATAGTGGTTCGGCTAACTCCGGCCTACGTCTACTCTAGAAGTTTACTTTTATTGATGTAACAAGCGATTACAGTTATAAAGTGGTAGACAAGCCTTAGTCTTAGAAAGTAGAAAGTCAGAAAGCAGAAGACAAGATCTCTTTCTTGAAGCCCTACATGCTCTATTTATAGACATGTCCAGGTAGTTGTTGGGCTCTCCGAATAATCCGAGCCCATCAAGACCGAACGACCCATGCCGAATCACAATGCTAAGTAACAACGGCCTCTCCCCAATTCCGAGCCGCACCTGATGCCGAACAACCCATCAAGCCGAACAACCCATCAAGCCGAACGACCCATCAAGCCGAACGACCCATCAAGCCGAATGACCCACTATGCCGAACGACTCACTATGCTGAACGTCCCACCATGCCGAACGACCCACCATGCCAAACGTCCCACTATGCCGAACCATCCATCATGCCGAACCATCCATTATGCCGAACCATCCATTATGCCGAACGACCCCTCATGCCGAACAACCCCTCATCCCGAACGATCCATCATGCCGAACGATCCACCATGTCGAACGATCCACCATGCCGAACGATCCACCATGCCGAACGATGTCCAGGGCCGAGCGAGGTCCAATGCCGGACAATCCACCGATGTCGATCCATGCCTTATGACGAGCGACAATCAATGCCGAGCCATGCCTTATGCCGAGCGGCAATCAATGCCGATTCATGCCTTATGCCGAGCGGCAATCAACGCCGACCCTGCCTTATGCCGAACGGCAATCAATGCCAACCCAACCTACTCTCCTCAGTGCCAAACTATGCACATCGAACCCGTTCCTGACCAACCGTCTATCCATCCAACTGGTTCCAGTCAACTGCATTTCATTTTCGACTAATAAATAGTCGATTTGATTAAATCCGCCTGTCCGTGGCCTTGTAAAAAGGCGGGTTAACACTTGCCTCCCAAAACATGCCTTGCTGTTGGAAGGTGTGTTTTGGAATAGTCTCAAATTCAATACCCAAAGTCCATGTTTCATTCATATTCAATAACCGAATCCAAGACCTCTCCGGGTCAATATCCAAATCCTTCACTGTTCATAGCCGATGTTCATATCCATAACCTCTCCGGGTTCTTGCCAAATGCAATCCACATCTGACGACCGTGGTCCAGTGTCCCTGGATGTTAAGTAATGTCATGGCTTAAGTCCTAAGCCGAATCCTGGTCACTCCGGACCCTTGTCGAGTATAGTCTGTACCTGACGACCTGAAATAATAATTAACAACACAGGGCCTATGTCCTAGGCTGAATCCTGGTCTCTCCGGACCCTTTCCGAGCGTAGTCCATACTCGACGACCTGAAATAGTAACCGAAAATATAGGGCCTAAGTACTATGCTGAATCCTGGTCTCTCCGAACCCTTGCCGAGCATAGTCTATACTCGACGACCTGAATAAGTCGATTTGTCGTGCTTGGACAAAGCGACTTACCCCTTGCCAGGTATAATCCATACCTCATGACCGTTTACCAAAAACCAGAAAAAAATCCAATCAAAAGCTAATCCAAAATCCAGATCAAATCAGAAAACGAAAAATCCATATCGAAAATCCAAACCAATATCCAAACCAGAAAACAATCATCCAAATAAAAGTCCAAACCAAGAAACAAACAAAACCAGAAGTTCGAACCAAATCAGAAAAAAGCAAGTGTCCAAGCTAAAAAAGAGAAAGCAGATTTCACAAAATAGAGCGTCGTGGTTTATCATCATCTCAGAGCATGCCTAAGGTTTATCTCCGTCCCCGTACATGAGTAAGTGACTTGGCCGTTTGCCCGTAGTTTGCTACTTATTTCATAATATCCCAGTCAATTGATGATCAATCGACCATCATTCCTGTGCCTCACGCCATCATTGTGTGAGGTAGACGGTGGTTGCTCCTGCCCCACCGCTGCATTCCGAGCTTCGACGTATTGTCGCAACTGTCCATTCCTTACATGCTCCTCAATTATGCACTTTAAGTGTCTGCAGTTGTTGGTATCATGCCCATCCAAATCGTGGAAGAGGCAGTGTTTTCCTGATGCCCTCTCACGTTCGGAGGGTTCTCTCCTAGCAGGCCTTCGGCAAGGAAGGCGATTCCGAGTCTCCAAATAAATCCGTTCCAGCGTCTCGTTCAATCCTGTGTAGGTGAAGAATTCTTGTTCTCTCCACCGCTTCCTAGCCTTTTCTAATTTGTCATCTAGCTTCTTTTTTCCTTTATCTTTATCTTTTTCCAAGCTTCCGCTGGATGGCCCTCCATCCTCGGCCGCGTTCACCTCCTTTGACTTCATATCTGAGCATGCAACTTCCTGTCGAAGGAATCTCTCAGCTTCGTGAAAGAATTCCTCGAGATCCATTGGAGGGTCCCGTATCAGTGACACTTTGAAATCTGAATTTTCTCTAACTCCTGACACTACCGCCATTAAAACCATCGATGGATTCATTCGATCCATCGAAGCAACCTCTGCATTGAACCGAGTTAAGAAAGCTCTGAGTGATTCGTCTGTTCTTTGTTTTACCGATGTCAGCGTCATTACATTCTATGGCCTTTTGATATATACCCGAAACTGCTTCAGAAACCTGTCCACCAACTCTATCCATGTCCTGATAGATCCTTCTTCCAGCTACCTGAACTACATAACGGCTATATCCGTCAAGAATAAAGGGAAACATCGAGCCATAACTTCTTCCGATGCCCCCAGCACCTCTATGTGTCTTATATATCTCATCAAATGATCTGTTGGATCGGCTTTGCCATTGTACATTTCCACATTAGGTAGCTTGAAATCTGGCGGATTCCAAGCTATCCTGATTTCACGAGTGAACGGACTCTTGTTTACTCCTTCCAGATCTCTATTGGTCAAACCTCCGCGCATTGTTCGCCTGATGATCTCGCCTAATCCAGCATTGTCCGTCAAGGGTTGCCCCCGACTCCCCGAGGGAATTCTGGTACATGCTCTTCATCCCGCACTCCTACATTCCTGCCAGCATCTTGTTGTGTAGTGCTAACTGGAATCCCTCCATGAATTGGTCCAGCATTTCCTGGTGGTGTGGCCCCGCCCAGGTCCTTCCAGATTGATAGTTGTTTGCCGATTGGGGGCTGCCCCTTGTTGAGTCACTCCATCAACCTGCTGATTGAGTTCCTCTGGTCCAGCCCCAAGACCTTGAGTACCTGCAGTTCTTGATTGTCCAAATTACCTAAGAAGAGCCTGAATTGTAACAGCCTGCAAATCCGTACCCCTTGAGTTCACTCTATTCTACAACGATCAACTCAAGTTGTACAGAAATACGAACCATTTGGGTTAAAGAAGACGAGGTAGAAAGAGAGAAAACAGAAACAACATCAGAATCTAACCATCGCAGCAGAATAAAATATAATAGATAATAAATTCTTTACACAAAACAAATCAGATATACATGTTTATATATTACGTCATCAGAGTACATCACTCAGCTCAACAACAACATACAAATGGATACACGGTAACTCAATTCACAGCGGAATATATATAGATATACAAATATGGGAGTTCATATTGTCATCCTGCTCGTCTCCTGAGCTCCACAGCAACGTATCCTGTATCCTATAATACTCGGTCTGACCCGAGCATTACAGCTGAATAACACCCGAGTCAGTCTTGAATACCAGCGTGAGAAAATCACACCTAATTGATTTATTAAAGTTTCAAAAATCCTTTGAAAACAAAAGCATCTCGTAAGACCACGCCACAAATAAACATGTCGGGTTTTTACCTTAGGATAGCTAAAACAATTTTTATAGAAATCCTCTGATATTATAATAGGGTCTATATACAAATACTTATAAAATAGCCGAAATTGTTACATTCATTAAATTCCAGCTACTAGCTACGGAGTGGGTAATACAAACAAAACTCGTACAAGGCTCGTAGGGAGAATGGATTTCCAACCAATGACTAGGCACTGGGGTACCACCTGTCACAGTACGGGGCCTAGATTACCGTACCGAGGAGTACGCCCGCTCCCCTGCAACACAAGGCCGGAACCATCCCTTACTGGACAGTCCCGAGTGAGATCACCTTGCGGTTGGGATCAACAACCGCACCACTAAGCCGAAATAAAAAGGGACATCTAGACTGGAATGACCTCACCCTGCTTGGGTGCTACCCACCTAGCCTTGCTGCATAACCCCTGATTTTCAGTCATTCCCATTTGATGAGGCTTTAGGCTAAGCGTTACCTTTTTAGAACAATATCCCTTAGAATGCCCATCGTCCACCTGACGATGTTTCGCAAGCATTCATCCATACAAGTCCGTCCCGGGTTCGAACGGAACCGAAGGCACTATTCCTACTACATCCATTTTGGAAATATCCTCAGGATTAGCAGCGACTAGCCTTTGCACTTCACTGCTCCATCTTCGAATCCAAACTCGTTTTTACGAAACGTACAAACCGGATCGAAGTGGTTTTCGAGAAATTAATCTCGATCCCGGTCTCTTCGAAACGATCAACGTATTTGTCCAATATTGATAGTCGGTTATTTAACTATCAATTAATATACAAACAACCATCCAACAATAAATCATTTTCCAATTATTTATTACCTTCAAATATCTTTACAAGATATATTTCTATTTTCAACCTTTTGAAAACAGTTTTCAAACCATTCTTTCTTTCCAGAATAAACTTTCCCAAATATTTTCCATCTCCTCTGAAATTGCCAAGCACAAACTAGATTTTTAAAATAATTTAAATAATTTTAATTTAAAATATACTTTTAAGACATTTAAGTTAAACTACTTCAAAAATTTGTTAAAAATACATACTATATAAATATTTGAAAATAAGGTTACTTTATAAAATATAATTAAATATTTAATCTTAAAACAAACTACTAAGTCACTCTTTAAATAATTAATACTATAATAGATTGAAAAGGAAAGACTTACTTTATAATTTAAATATTAGAAATAATCAATCTTCCAAACTTTCTTTTTAAATCAACTTAAAAAAAAACTTTTAACTTATATTTAAAAACTTGCTTTGAAAACGTACTTGGTTATCCAGGGAGAAGATCCAACTTCAATCACTTACATCAATTTTTCCCAAATTGATTTCAAATTTATCCCATTTGAAATAATTTTCTTTAATTACTTAATTCATTTCAAAATTCATGAAGTATGGACTTAATTATTGTTGTTATTATTATTTCTCATTTGCTTCTAAAACTTTTAACTGAAATATACAAATTCCATATTTTTCCCAATTTCTTCTTTATTCTTTCAATACTTTAAATCTTAACTTTTAAATAAATGTTTTGTTCTTTTTAAATAATAACCCTGAATTTTAAAATTCATTAACTTCCTGTTTATTCAAATTTTCCTTTCTATACTCACAATTTATTTATTAGAAATTTAAAGTCACTTTATTTCTTCTCCAATTCATTCTTAAATTTATTCAAATTTTCCTATAATTATTTTATTTACAATTTCATTTCTTTTATTTTCTTTTCCAAAATCCAATTTATATATTTTTGGTAATTCATTATACCCAATTATATCCAATCGAACCATAACATTCAATATGCCAATTATCAATAATGTCAATAATATTCATCACAGCATATTAAATTATCACAACAGAGGGTATTAAACAATTTAAATAAATGTTGAGGGATCCAGTTGGATCCCTCCAACCTGTTTTCCCTGCATCCACAGATATTAGCACAATATAAAATATCTTCACTATAAAATGAGGGAAATAAATCATTCCAAGGTGTAGTATATATTACTATATAACACGACAATCAATTCAACCATTCAAACATTTATTTAAATCTAACCAGTGAGATTAACTCACCTTTGCTTTGTTTGCAATCCATCTAACCCAGCTTGATTTCTTCACGTTTTCAAACCTTTAGTAAACATTAGATTATTTTATTAATATTTGAATTGATCAAACAATTAATCTTCCCTTTTTATAATTTAATTAATTCATAATTTAATTAACTAAGAATTTTGTTCAAACTAATTTTCCTTTAAATAATTTATTTCTAATGACAAAAGTAACAGAATAGGCTAATTAAATAAATTGACCCTCTTAATAGTTATTATATTCTCTTTTCAAATTAAAAAAACTGCAGTTCATTGATTTTTTTTTTTACTGACTAGATATATACATAATTAAAACTAACATAAGTTTCTAAATTTACTGTAAACATTTTTCCTGCCTATATATATAAATCTGGTTTCCAAATAATTTTCTCTCTGAAAAACAATAATAAACTTTACTTACTGTATATAAAAACATCCTCTGTAAACATGTTTAATCATATATATAAATTATTTCAAATCGAATCAAAGAATTTAACCTTGCTATAATTATATTAAACAAGAATAAGAAATCGATACCTTCCTGGCAGTGAAACTCGCGAACACAAACCCTAGCTTATCATCGAAGAAATCACCTTCTCCTCGATCTCGCAACCTCTTCTCCATCGCCTCGCCGCTCGAAAACCTATTCACGTCTGCAGCCGTCACATGAACGCGACCTCCCCTGTCTGAAGATGAGTCACCACCTGTCACAAATCGCGAGCCCTAGCCGCAATCCCAGTGGCGACATCGCCACCGACTCCACGAGCTCGCCTCCTGCCCTAGGTGTCACCGCAACTTGACGAGTTCGCCATGCCATCAGAAACCCTAATTCGCCTTGCGACCATCGCCTGCAGTGGTCGCGACACCTCACCTGGTTGCACGCGCTTCTGAGTCGAGCGAGATCTAATCGCGTGAACCCCATCTCTTCGTGCGCCTCGCGATCCGCTACCATTCACGCGGCCTCAAACTCGAGCCCTCCAATTCACGCGCACTCGATTCCCAACTGCCATTTTTTTTTATCTGAGTTCGAATTCATTATCGATTTTGATTAAGGGAAAGTTTGCTTTGAAGGGGTGGACTTCGGCCTAATAATTTTAATTGAATTTGTTTGTTTCTCTTTTTTTTTTCTTTCTTTCTGAACGAATTGAAGGGGAAATGTCGGTTCGGCCATAATTGATTCTTCGCCTCTCTTTTTCTTTTTATTGGGAAATGAATTAGGGTTAGCTGATAAGAAGGGAAGGAGGTGATGTGACGAGTAAAGGGGATGGCGTATAAAAGAAGCTTGACCAATTAAATTAGATTTCATTAGATTATTATCAATTGAATTTTTGGCGCGTTTATATATCGTACACTCACATACTAGCTCCGATCAATACGAAATTTGAAATCCGATAATAATCCAATATTACGGACCCAATGGAACTGGTTTCGTCGAATTCTGAAACTGCGCCTCGGAAGGCAATTTTTAAATTCAATTTAAATGACCAAATTTCAAAACTGAATAAATCAGTGTTAGATTCAATTTTAAAAATTCTATTATTCTCAGTATTATCAGTGTAAGTTTTTATAAACCTTTAAATAATCTTTAACTGGTTTAAAAGTTCAGAATCAATAATTCACCCAATTCCGATATTTAAATGCAACAATTAATTATCCAATAAATACTGATATTTGAAATTAAAATTAATAATTAACCAATTGAATATTTAAAATTAATTAAATATTCCAATTTCAAACGCTCAAAAATTCCGGGTCGTCACATTCCTCCCCTCTTAAAAGAATTTCGTCCCCGAAATTACTAGTTAGGAAGAATGATCCATAACCCATTAACTATCTTCTCAACTCCAAATAGTTTTTATCAATTTACCAATAAATCTTTTTATCAATGATACACTAATCCTTTACTTAACTGTTCAACTTAACCATAAGTCCCAAACCATATTACTCACTTAACAATTCAAATTAAAATTTAAAATCGAATTTGAATTATCAAAATTTTCTCAAATTTTTTCTAACTCCCCAAATTTCCGAAATTTTTTGCCAGCGTCTCCTTTGCGCGGCTAGCTCGGTACAACTACAAAATGGCTCTACGGCCTCCCAAATCCAAAAAGAAAACAAAAGGCCAAGTGGCTCGATCCAAATCCCAATCAAATTTCACAAAATTTTTAAATACATACCTTTTTGTCGAGCAACTCAATTTTTATCCTTATGAAGTCAAAACCAATTCACTTTTCCTTTATATTACCTGCATATCCTGCTTAGCACTAATATCCAAACACAATATTCCAAAACATTTTATCGACTTTCTCACAAAACGCCAATGTCTATTCATTCTAATATTATCTTAGAATATATTTGTAGTATCAATTTCCAATTAAGAATTCACTATTCTTTCTTAAGTTTGGTATAAGTATTTAATATGCTTTTTTTATATTCATTTTCACCTTACCACTTCAGTTTATATCATTTCTATTCAAATTGATACTTCCATTTCCATATGAATTCAATTTATCTTAAACTCTAATTATTTAAATTTTATTTTTCATTTATACTGATTCATGTCCTTATTTTAATTAGTTTCATTTACTAACTTATTTCAATTTCCAATTTGAAATTCTTTTGTCGTTAACAAAATTTTCTAAAATGTCCAAAAATTTTCTAACTCCCAAAATTTCTGAAATTTTTTGGCAGAGTCCCCTTTGTACGGAGGAGCTTTTGCAATTTGACAAA
Source organism: Allium cepa (assembly GCA_030765085.1). NCBI lineage: Eukaryota > Viridiplantae > Streptophyta > Magnoliopsida > Asparagales > Amaryllidaceae > Allium > Allium cepa. The sequence continues at coordinate 661,760,380 of CM060934.1, read as the reverse complement.
AGAGATAAATATATACGTCGACCCACATGGTCGGAAAAACCAAAAACAGTTCATATTTCCTATTTTAATTGTGTAGGCGTACCTTATTTAGCATTTTTAAGCATGTAGCTTATTTATTTAGTCGTTAGCGCAACCAAATCCAGCCACACGGCTTCCAGGTACCTGTACTTACTCAATTTAAACATATAAGTGGCCAAATATATGAAGTTTAACAACATATCACTTATTTGCAATAGTTAAAACATATGAATTTTAAAAGAAATTCACACCAAACATTTTTCCGTAAGCAATTTATATAGTTCCCATGCTAATCCAACCGTAACAACTTATTCATATCCATTTTCATTCAATTTGGATGGTTTTCAACCCATTCATATACAACTTCATCAATTTTAATGGTTCAAAACCCAATCACTTACATTTAATTTATTTTTAATCGAACTGAACTCATATTTAATTCAATTGCTTTCAAAATCAAATTATTTTACTGCTATCAACTCATAGAATTTTTAATTACTCCCATTTACATCAAATGACTAATTCTATGCAATTTGACGAGATTTATGTGAATAAATAAGTATTTATGTTTTATAACCAATTTTAATTGATTACAACTCAATTTATACTTAACTCTATTCCACTTTCCAATTTATTCACAATCCATATATTCTCATTTTCCTTGCATTTTAAATTTGAATACCATTTACTTTGCATCTCATTTTACTAACCAACTAGTTCATTCAAAACCATTTACAACCTAGGTTCATCTTGATTGCCACTTAAATTTCCCTTTTATTTTAATCCATTCACAATCATTTATTTAGCTCGACACATTCCATTTAAATTTTCATTTACAATCCATTCATTCACATTTCATTCCATATTTGTTTGTTCCAAACTGTTTTATTTAGCTCGAAAACAATCCAGGCTATTTCATTCAATAACCATTTCTCAACTCATTTAAACCAACACTTCATTTGATACTTATTTATTCCATCATTTATTTATTCAATATAATTAGTTTATCCACATTCACTTAAACCATTCAAATAAACTCGAAACATTCTATTTTCCTTATTGTCTCAAGTAATTTCAATCCCTTAATAATTTAAATGGTTTACAATTATTTATTTAAGCATTTTCATTCCATTAAATATTATCGGCAACACACCGAATTTTATTTCAATTAAAATTTATTTTTACTTGATTTAAATCCAATCCAATATTATTGAACTTAGTTTAAGTTGAATTCAAGTCATCTTTCTTCCATTTATTTAGCTTAAGTTAATTCACTTCAATTTATTCAAATTCCATACTTAAGCTCATTTTCATTTTACAAATAAATTTCTCTTTTCAATTTATCTTGATTCTATTTTAATCCAATCCCATTTCCAACTACAAATTATTTGATCAATTATTATACATTTTAGCTTTCTAGATTCATCTCATTCAATTTATTACCTGGCTATTTCCAAGTTATCTTCACTTATGGATTTTATTTGAACATTCAAATCATTGCTATTTTAATCCATTCACAATCATTTATTTAGCTCGACACATTCCATTTAAATTTTCATTTACAATCCATTCATTTACATTTCATGGATTTCTAATTCTTTTGCAAGTTATTCTGATTTATTTAACTCAATCTAATTCTTATCCAACTTATTTCCCAGTTATCCAGGTAAAAATTCAATTTCATTCAATAATTCAGCTGAATTTTTATTCCAATTCAATTTTATTTTAACTCGGATTCATTTAACTCAATTCGGTTCCAACCTGATTCGAATACAACTAGATATTATTTCAGCTTATTCAATTAATTTCAATCCAGTCAACTTTTTATTTCCAAATCCAAGTTAATTTCATTTTCAACTTTTCTCTTTAAATTTAAATTCCAACCTTCAAAGCTTATATTCCATTCCTGATTTAAAAATCATCTCAATTTTATAAGCTTACAACCCATCCTATCAGGATTTTTAAACTCCCGGCTTTGGTTTCAAATCATTTTGAAATCTCCAACATCTCAAATCATATTTCTCAAAAGTCAAACCAATCCTGGTTTTTATTTCCCAACAAATTTCCTTTGAAATTTCAAAAACAAACAGGTTTTTCTGAACAAATTCATTTGGCAGCAATCTGTCACTTAGAAACTCGAAAATGAACATCGATGATGCTACAGTCATCACCGAAGTTATTTTCCAGTGACTGAAGTGAATTCAATGCTATCTCCCTTCCAAAATCCATTTTTAAACAAATTTCCTTTCAGAAATAACCCAAAAACAACAATAATACTATTTACCTCCAAACAATTCCAACATCTCTGGGGTTTTAAAGTTTTCAAATTTTATTTTAATTTAAATTTTAATTAAAATGCATTTGCATAGTTTCCCATTTTATTATAATTCAATTTAGAATTTACATTTATAATTCATATTTATAAATTTCATTTCATAATTGAATTTATCTTCTCAATCTTTGATTATATTTACAATTTCTAGTTAAATTTTCCACTTAACAATGATAATACTTTAATATCATCATTTCTAACATCCAAGTAACCATGTATTAGCTAAATAGTTTTCAAAAGCTTTTCTTCATATCAAAATATATTTTGGGTAAACTTATTTCATTTACCCGCATTTAAAACAATACCGTGTCAATTGTTCTATTCAAGTGTTTAGAAACCCCTTCGATACAGCTGCGTAGACTGTGTCGACGAAGGTTCATATGCCACGTAATAAATCAATCAACGCAATATTAAAACAATTTATATTCACTAACAAATACACACTCATATCTATTAATTCGCTCAGACTCATTTTAGAGTACTATAGACTCTAATTAAGTGAGTAATTCCCACCAGAGCCAAGGTTATTGCCAACCTAAGCTCTGATACCAACTGTAACAACCCGCAAATCCGTACCCCTTGAGTTCACTCTATTCTACAACGATCAACTCAAGTTGTACAGAAATAGGGACCATTTGGGTTAAAGAAGAAGAGGTAGAAAGAGAGAAAACAGAAACAACATCAGAATCTAACCATCGCAGCGGAATAAAATATAATAGATAATAAATTATCTTTACACTAAACAAATCAGATATACATGTTTATATATTACGTCATCAGAGTACATCACTCAGCTCAACAACAACATACAAATGGATACACAGTAACTCAATTCACAGCGGAATATATATAGATATACAAATACGGGAGTTCGTATTGTCATCCTGCTCGTCTCCTGAGCTCCACAGCAACGTATCCTGTATCCTATAATACTCGGTCTGACCCGAGCATTACAGTTGAATAACACCCGAGTCAGTCTGGAATACCAGCGTGAGAAAATCACACCCAATTGATTTATTAAAGTTTCAAAAATCCTTTGAAAACAAAAGCATCTCGTAAGACCACGCCACAAATAAACATGTCGGGTTTTTACCTTACGATAGCTAAAACAATTTTTATAGAAATCCTCTGATATTATAATAGGGTCTATATACAAATACTTATAAAATAGCCGAAATTGTTACATTCATTAAATTCCAGCTACTAGCCACAGAGTGGGTAATACAAACAAAACTCGAACAAGGCTCGTAGGGAGAATGGATTTCCAACCAATGACTAGGCACTGGGGTACCACCTGTCACAGTACGGGGCTTAGATCACCGTACCGAGGAGTACGCCCGCTCCCTTGCAACATAAGGCCGGAACCATCCCTTACTGGACAGTCTCGAGTGAGATCACCCCGCGGTTGGGATCAACAACCGCACCACTAAGCCGAAATAAAAAGGGACATCTAGACTGGAATGACCTCACCCTGCTTGGGTGCTACCCACCTAGCCTTGCTGCATAACCCCTGATTTTCAGTCATTCCCATTTGATGAGGCTTGAGGCTAAGCGTTACCTTTTTAGAACAATATCCCTTAGAATGCCCATCGTCCACCTGACGATGTTTCGCAAGCATTCATCCATACAAGTCCGTCCCGGGTTCGAACGGAACCGAAGGCACTATTCCTACTACATCCATTTTGGAAATATCCTCAGGATTAGCAGCGACTAGCCCTTGCACTTAACTGCTCCATCTTCGAATCCAAACTCGTTTTTACGAAACGTACAAACCGGATCGAAGTGTTTTTCGAGAAATTAATCTCGATCCCGGTATCTTCGAAACGATCAATGTATTTGTCCAATATTGATAGTCGGTTATTTAAATATCAATTAATATTCACAAACAACCATCCAACAATAAATCATTTTCCATTTATTTATTACCTTCAAATATCTTCACAAGATATATTTCTATTTTCAACCTTTTGAAAACAATTTTCAAACCATTCTTTCTTTCCAGAATAAACTTTCCCAAATATTTTCCATCTCCTCTGAAATTGCCAAGCACAAACTAGATTTTTAAAATAATTTAAATCACTTTACTTTAAAATATACTTTTAAGACATTTAAGTTAAACTACTTCAAAAATTTGTTAAAAATACATACTATATAAATATTTGAAAATAAGGTTACTTTACAAAATATAATTAAATATTTAATCTTAAAACAAACTACAAAGTCACTATTTAAATAATTAATACTGTAATAGATTGAAAAGGAATGACTTACTTTATAATTTAAATATTAGAAATAATCAATCTTCCAAACTATCTTTTTAAATCAACTTAAAAAAAACTTTTAACTTATATTTAAAAACTTACTTTGAAAACGTACTTGGTTATCCAGGGAGAAGATCCAACTTCAATCACTTACATCAATTTTTCCCAAATTGATTTCAAATTTATCCCATTTGAAATAATTTTCTTTAATTACTTAATTCATTTCAAAATTCATGAAGTATGGACTTAATTATTGTTGTTATTATTATTTCTCATTTGCTTCTAAAACTTTTAACTGAAATATACAAATTCCATATTTTTCCCAATTTCTTCTTTATTCTTTCAATAATTTAAATCTTAACTTTTAAATAAATGTTTTGTTCTTTTTAAATAATAACCCTGAATTTTAAAATTCATTAACTTCCTGTTTATTCAAATTTTCCTTTCTATACTCACAATTTATTTATTAGAAATTTAAAGTCACTTTATTTCTTCTCCAATTCATTCTTAAATTTATTCAAATTTTCCTATAATTATTTTACTTACAATTTCATTTCTTTTATTTTCTTTTCTAAAATCCAATTTATATATTTTCGGTAATTCATTATACCCAATTATATCCAATCGAACCATAACATTCAATATACCAATTATCAATTATATCAATAATATTCATCACAGCATATAAAATTATCACAACAGAGGGTATTAAACAATTTAAATAAATGTTGAGGGATCCAGTTGGATCCCTCCAACCTGTTTTCCCTGCATCCACAGATATTAGCACAATATAAAATATCTTCACTATAAAATGAGGGAAATAAATCATTTCAAGGTGTAGTATATATTACTATATAACACGACAATCAATTCAACCATTCAAACAATTATTTAAATCTAGCTGAGTGAGATTAACTCACCTTTGCTTTGTTTGCAATCCATCTAACCCAGCTTGATTTCTTCACGTTTTCAAACCTTGAGTAAACATTAGATTATTTTATTAATATTTGAATCGATCAAACAATTAATCTTCCTTTTTTATAATTTAATTAATTCATAATTTAATTAAATAAGAATTTTATTCAAACTAATTTTCCTTTAAATAATTTATTTCTAATGACAAAAGTAACAGAATAGGCTAATTAAATAAATTGACCCTCTTAATAGTTATTATATTCTCTTTTCAAATTAACAAAACTGCAGTTCATTGATTTTTTTTTACTGACTAGATATATACATAATTAAAACTAACATAAGTTTTTAAATTTACTGTAAACATTTTTCCTGCATATATATATATATATATATATATATATATATATAAATCTGGTTTCCAAATAATTTTCTCTCTGAAAAACAATAATAAACTTTACTTACTGTATATAAAAACATCCTCTGTAAACATGTTTAATCATATATATAAATTATTTCAAATCGAATCAAAGAATTTAACCTTGCTATAATTATATTAAACAAGAAGAAGAAATCGATACCTTCCCGGCAGTGAAACTCGCGAACACAAACCCTAGCTTATCGTCGAAGAAATCACCTCCTCCTCGATCTCGCAACCTCTTCTCCATCGCCTCGCCGCTCGAAACCCTATTCACGTCTGCAGCCGTCACATGAACGCGACCTCCCCTGTCTGAAGACGAGTCACCACCTGTCACAAATCGCGAGCCCTAGCCGCAATCCCAGTGGCGACATCGCCACCGACACCACGAGCTTGCCTCCTGCCCTAGGTGTCACCGCAACTTGACGAGTTCGCCATGCCATCAGAAACCCTAATTTGCCTCGCGACCATCGCCTGCAGTGGTCGCGACACCTCACCTGGTTGCACGTGCTTCTGAGTCGAGCGAGATCTAATCGCGTGAACCCCATCTCTTCGTGCGCCTCGCGATCCGCTACCATTCACGCGGCCTCAAACTCGAGCCCTCCAATTCACGTGCACTCGATTCCCAACTGCCATTTTTTTTATCTGAGGTCAAATTCATTATCGATTTTGATTAAGGGAAGGTTTGCTTTGAAGGGGTGGGCTTCGGCCTAATAATTTTAATTGAATTTGTTTGTTTCTCTTTTTTCTTTCTTTCTTTCTGAATGAATTGAAGGGGAAATGTCGGTTCGTCCATAATTGATTCTTCTCCACTCTTTTTCTTTTTATTGGGAAATGAATTAGGGTTAGCTGATAAGAAGGAAAGGAGGTGACGTGACGAGTAAAGGAGATGGCGTATAAAAGAAGCTTGACCAATTAAATTAGATTTCATTAGATTATTATCAATTCAATTTTCGGCGCGTTTATATATCGTACACTCACATACTAGCTCCGATCAATACGAAATTTGAAATCCGATAATAATCCAATATTACGGACCCAATGGAACTGGTTTCGTCGGATTCCGAAACTGCGCCTCGGAAGGCTATCTTTAAATTCAATTTAAATGACCAAATTTCAAAACTGAATAAATCAGTGTTAGATTCAATTTTAAAAATTCTATTATTCTCAGTATTATCAGTGTAAGTTTTTATAAACCTTTAAATAATCTTTAACTGGTTTAAAACTTCAGAATAAATAATTCACCCAATTCCGATATTTAAATTCAACAATTAATTATCCAATAAATACTGATATTTGAAATTAAAATTAATAATTAACCAATTGAATATTTAAAATTAATTAAATATTCCAATTTCAAACGCTCAAAAATTCTGGGTCATCACATGCATCATTTTCTCTTGTCGTTTCATCATCGCTTCCATCTCCTCTCTGGTGATGTAGATGGATGTTTGACCTGCTCCATTTCTAGAGGAAGCCTTCTGACTTCCCTCTTGATTGCTTCTTCCTGTCAATTGCTTCCTTGTTGATGTCCTAGCCATTGCTCCTTAGAATCTAAGTTCCCAACTCCAAAACTCCCGGGTGCTTGCGCTCTCAGTGAAAGCACCAAAATGTTAGTGCCAAAATTGGTCACTAACACCTAAATCCAGATGAAAGCACCGAATCACAATCACAACTCACAGATGGGATGTACGTAAAGAGTAATAATATGAAGAACAATCAAAATTAAAATGAAAGCAGTAAAGAACAACAAATTTTATAGTGGTTCGGCTAACTTCGGCCTACGTCCACTCCAGAAGTTTACTTTTATTGATGTAACAAGCGATTACAGTCATAAAGTGGTGGACTAGCCTTAGTCTTAGAAAGTAGAAAGCCAGAAAGCAGAAGAGAATATCCCTTTCTTGAAGCCCTACATGCTCTATTTATAGACATGTCCAGGTAGTTGTTGGGCTCTTTGAATAATCCGAGCCCATCAAGACCGAACGGCCTGTGCCGAATCACAATGCCGAGTCACAACGGCCTCTCCCCAATGCCGAGCCACACCTGATGCCGAACAACCCATCAAGCCGAACAACCCATCCAGCCGAACAACCCACTATGCCGAACACCATGCCGAACGACCCACCATGCCGACCATCCACCCTGCCGGACCATCCACCATGCCGAACCATCCATCATGCCGAACGACCCTTCATGCCGAACGATCCACCATGCCGAACGATGTCTAGGGCCGAGCGAGGTCCAATGCCAAACAATCCATCGATGTCGATCCATGCCTTATGCCGAGCGGCAATCAATGCCAACCCATGTCTTATGCCGTGCAACAATCAGTGCTGACCCATGCCTTATGCCCAGCGGCAATCAATGCCGATCCAACCTACTCTCCTTAGTGCCGAACTATGCCATCGAACCAGTTCCTGACCGACTGTCTATCCATCCAACTGGTTCCAGTCAATTGTATTTCAGTTTCGACAAATGAATAGTCGATTTGATTAAATCCCCCGGTCCGTGGCCTTGCAAAATGGCGGTTAATACCCATCCTCTAAGAATCCGTTAAACTATTTACTATGTAGTATATTGCGCTCTTATAATAATGTCTACAGTAAAATAAACTTACTTTAAAATAGCGTTAAGGAGTGACCCAATATTCCCCTTAACACAAGTAATGCCAATAGTCTATACAGTATCTGCATATCTCTTGATCGAGAGACTATGAGAAGATACTGCATAAGTACGACACAAATAGAAACTCGTAGTAAAGGCTCGATATGGCAGGTGACACGGCACACGAGGCAATGCCAGGGTAGATATACCATTTACACACAGGCTGGCGGTAACGCAGTAGCCACATACGCCCACCTCGGAATACATTCCCAAATCGAAGGGTAGCCACCAAACAATCACAAAGTAATAGAATGGTATCGAAGAAATGTGTTCGACCAGAGGAGCTACCCCTTTTGGCCCGAGATCGCTCCTGTTTTAGCCACCTTATGCCAACTCCCAGGAGTTGGGTCCACGTAACATACCACAAGAATGTCGCCACCATCCTACTTCACTCTGGCATCTCCACCAAGTACACGGTTGTCAAAGTAGTTTTCGGTATCGACAGAGAGTATGTCCATATCCGATCCCGATCTCTTTGCCAACGAATCGTTATTATAACTCGTGGTTATAGCTTTTAAAACTAAAATTTATACTAAAAAATATAATACCCTTTCAAATCCAAATCTTTATCAAATAAAGATCAAATCATTTCCAAATCATTTCAATATATCAAAATATCATATCTTTCAAAACATCCTTTTCAAATCATTATTTGAATTCAAATCCAAATATCCAATTTAAATACCCTTTTTAAATTCCAAGATATCATTCATTTATTTCATTCAAATCACCTTTAAAAATGATTTATTTTCCTATTAAATCTATTCATTTAAATCATTTAAAAGTGAATTTATTATTCTTCCAAGTTTAGTATTCAATTTCCAAAGTTTCAAACCATTCTGACTCGTTTACTAAGTCAAAACCCATAAACATTGAAAATTTCAGCCTTTCGCAGCATTTAGAAAAAGCTGTTATAAGTTATACTTGAAAACATTTTAATTCACAAAAGACAACACTTCAAAATTGATGTTAAAACTCTGTTCTAAGTTGAAATTTAGTTTAAAACAGCAATGACAACATTTTCAGAAATGCTGTAATGCTCAGGTTTCCAAATTAAGGTTTAAATGAATTTCAGCAAAGACAGCAGACCAGTACAGCATTTACAGAACTGCTATAATAGGCCTTTATTAAGTTTAGCCTTTTAAATTTACTACAGCGGTTACAGCATTTCAGAACCGCTGTAATAGCCTCTTTTATTCAGTTTTAGTTCATTTACAGAAACCATAGCATTTCTGAATGCTGTAAAAAGTATATTTCCAGATTTTAGTGTATTTCCAGCAAATAATAAACTTCAATTTAAACCCTTTAAATATCATAAAAATCATATTTTAACATTTAAAAATGTTCATTTAACTTACTTTTACCTTATGGTTTTTATAAATATATTTCTTATAATTAAATCAAAATTTTCAATAATTTCACTTAACAAATTCAAGTGTAACATTTTCTTTTCTTCACTTTTTAACAAATAAACTTAACACTTATATTTTTCTTCCATTTTCCCATATAATTAAATTTCTATTTTTATTTATATAACTTAATTTTCATTTTAAACCAAAATTCTAAATTTTCCAACTTAAGTTTTCTTTCCAAAAACTCACTTTTACCATTTATTTAAATTACACTTTAACTTACAAAAAAATCAAAATTTCTTTATTAAAACATTTAAAACCCAACTTAAATCAAATTTTCATAAATTTACACTTTTTAAAAAAATATTAAAAATACTTTATAAAATTAACCACGGTCCTATATACAGTTTTCTAACCTAGGTCAAGTGATACAGATATATATCATTTCAATCCGCGGTTTACAAAGAAAATCCAGGTTCTATCATTTCAAACCCGCGGTCCCAAGTAAAATAAAATAAATAAAACCGTTTAGGCCTATCATTTCAGCCCAGAATGATTTTTCCCTATTCTAAAGTCCTTTCGGGTATGTATCATTTCAACCCATAGTGATTTCTAATATAACAGGGAACTTGCAGTGTGAGAAACAGATAAAATAAACAATTTAACAATATATATCAGTAAAGATGAGATGACATGTAATTTAACAGGTTTAATATCATATATAAATAATCACAGGAAGTTATAACATCATATATAATCTACACATTCAATTGTTATCGCTTCACATTTGCATAAGTATATAATGTCGTGTGAGATTTACTCACCTCTATGGCTGGAGATTGCAATACAAATGACACAACAGAATCAAAGCACAATGACAAGACTATGGATTTGAGTGGAGAGCGAGATCCAATGCTATAAATCTTGTGTTACAACCCAAAACAAAATCAAAACAAATTATAAATTCAATACACCATGAAATGAAATAATTTTGAAATGAAAAGTGATTTGAACACAAAGTCTTTTGCCCTGCTTTCTAAATTCTTTGGCATGGCCTAGTGATGGTTAGCTTAGGTTTGATCAAGATGTGGCTCGGGTTTGGGCTAGCATGGCTCGGTACAAGCATGAACACGGTGAGGAGTTACAACATGCGAACATGAAGGGTTTTAGGCAATGTAATCTGGGTCTTTGTCAACAAAGAGGCATGGCCATGGGGTTGTAGGCTCGGCCTGAGGGGTATGGGGTCTAGTCAGGGGCAGGAAGGGTGTGTGATGGTCTGGTCAGTGGGGTGGTGGCGGCTATGGGTGGCTATGGTGGTGGATGAAGTGATGAATCAAGGGGTGGTCAAACTAGCATGGTTTCAAGGCTTATGTTGGGTTTTTAGGAGTTCTTGCACCATAAGAGCCTCAACCATGGTCAAGACTTGAGGGGTAGGTAGTGATGATGACAAGGAAGAGGTATTGGAGGTGGTGGCCATGTCAATGAAGTGGTGGCCGAGCAATATACATGAGAAAACAAGGCAAAATATATAAAAAATAAGAAGAAAAAGAAGAGAAATAAGGAGCCATTACCAATATTTTTTCCTAGCCGTGAATGAGGAATGAAGATGCAATTTTTTTGTACATGAGAAGTAAATGAAACTCGCATTGAGTCATAAAAAAATACACGGCCAAATTAAAGTAAATGAAGAGTTATGGAAAAATGAAAAGTCTAGCATTTGAAAAGTCATAGGAAAAAGAAGATTTTTTGTCTCTTCAATTTACCATTTCTTTTAAATCAACTATAACAAAATAAATTCAGTAAATAAATTTAAAAACTGAAAAAAAGTAAAATAAAATGAAAATAAATAATTAAATTTAAATAAAGTAGAAAAATAATTAAAGAAATTGCTTAAAAATTCAAAACAGGGTTCAAAAATTACAAATAAATCATCACCAGCCTTGGAAAAATATCCACTTTATTTTAAAAATATTATAAAGCAAAAATTTGAAATAAAATAATTCATTTATCATTTTTAAAACAAAATAAATAATTAAATTAAATAAAAATAGAAAAAGAACAAAAAAAATTGTTTAAAAACTGAAAACAGGGCATGAAAATTACAAAAAAATTCCATTAACTCTAGAAAATTCCTACTTCACTTTTAAAAATATTTTAAAACAAAATTTTAAGTAAAATAATTTCTAAAACACTTTCAAAGTGAAATAAATCCAAAAATAATTAATTTCAAAAATATTGGGTTGTTACACTCTCCCCCACTCAAACCTTTTCGTCCTCGAAAAGAACGGAAACAAGGAAATAAGGAAAACAAGATAGAAAAACAAAATAGTACATGGAATAAACAATTCCGAATTTGAAGCATGAATGCTCTCCTCCGTCTCCCAAGTACAATCACGATCATCCGTACTCCACTGTACTTTGACCAGACTAACAAATTTCCTTCTTAGCTGCTTCGTACCTTGGTCGACAATACGAAGTAGCTTCCTCTCGACAGTCAGATTAGGCTCAATATTCAAGCTATCAAGAGCAAAAGGCTGAACAAATAGAGATGGGTCATGGAGATACCGGCGAAGATGTGATACGTGGAATACATCATGCACTCCAGAAAGCTTCTTGGGTAACTCCGGACGATAATCCAAGGAACCAACTCCTTCCACAATGCGAAAAGGGCTAATGAACCTAGGAGAAAGCTTCCCTCTACGACCAAAGCAAAGAACATTCCTTAAGGGAGAGACCTTAAGGAAAACCATATCACCAACATCAAACTCAAGCTTCCGCCTTCGCCTATCAGCATACTTCTTTTGCTTATCTTGAGCAACCCTCAACCTTCTCTTAATCTCCTCAACTCTCTTAGAAGCTTCCAAAATCATATCAGGACCAAGAACCAGACGATTGCCGTATTCAATCCAGCAAGATGGAGATCGACAAGGTCATCCATATAAAGCAGCAAATGGAGACGTCTTGATACTGGCCTAAATTTAACGATAGAAAGAGATAGATAAAATATTAAGATAAGCTTAAAACAAAAGATAAGATTATACCTGATAACAATTATTGTAGGTGAACTCAACAAGATGAAGATGATTTTCCCAAGATCCACCATAATCAAGCACACAAGCACGAAGAAGATCTTCGAGTATTTGATTCACTCTTTCCGTTTGGCTGTCGGTCTGCGGATGGTAAGCAGTGCTCAGATTCAGACGGGTACCCAAATATTCATGAAAATCTTTCCAGAACTGGCTGGTAAAGATAGGATCACAATCACAAACAATATTCAGAGGAACACCATGGAGACGAACAATCTCCCTCATGTATATCTAAGACAAGCTAGAAGCAGAACGGGTAGACTTGACCAGAATGAAATGAGCAGACTTGGTCAGTCTATCCACAATAACGCAGATAATCTCATTGCCTTTCCTAGACGTCGGCAATCCATCAATGAAATCCATGGAAACCTGTTCCCACTTCCGGCTGGGAGTCTCAAGAGGCTGCAACAAACCAGGGGTCTTTTGATGATCGGCCTTGATTTGCTGACAAGTCGCACACCGACTAACAAAGATAGAGACATCCCGCTTCATCCCCTTCCACCAATAAAAGCTCTTCATATCCCGATACATCTTCGACACACCAGGTTGAATAGAAAGCCTGGATCGATGATTCTCCCGAAGTAGCTCTTGTCTTAAACCATCAACATTCGAGACACAAATCCTACCATTAATCCTCAAAATACTACTATCATCAATCTGAGCTCCACCACTACCACCACTACCACTACTACTACCAACCCTACTACGAACACTCTCCTTAATCAATCTAAGCATCTTATCCTCACCTTGCTTAGCCTTGATATTATCCAGAAGAGGAGAAGAAACAACAAAGCCTTCTTCCGACTTAGAGCATCGGCCACAACATTAGCTTTACTAGGAGTATAGCTCATATCAAGGTCGTAAGATGCCAGAAACTCAAGCCAACGAACTTGCCTCTGATTCAAATCCTTCTCGGTGAAGATATATCTTAGAGACTGATGATCAGCGAAAAGCTCAAACTTGGCTCCTAGCAGAAGATGCCTCCAGAGCTTCAAAGAAAAGACAACAGCAAGCAACTCTAAATCATAGGCAGCATAATTAACTTCATAGGTTTTCAACCGATGGCTGGCATAGAAAAATGACCTTACCATCCTGCATGAGAACAGCACCCAATCCCTCAAGACTAGCATTAGTATATACCGTCAATCCCTCATTTCCATTCGGAACGATAAGAACTAGTGCGAAAGTTAGCTTGCTCTTTAACTTGTTGAATGCTGCTCCACACTTCTTATCACAGATAAGCTTAACATTCTTGCGAATCAAAATAGTGAGCGGTGCAGCAATCCGAGCAAAATTCTCAATAAATCTCTGGTAGTAACCGGCAAGGCCCAGAAAACTATGAATCTCAAAAGGAGTCTTAGGAGTTTCCCAATCCCGTAACAGAAATAGAGAAAATAAGAACCACGGAAGAGATAGAATAATTAAATGACGAAGGAAAAGAGAAAGAAAGAAAGACTTACATTGATCACAGCGATCTTGGCTGGATCAACAAAAACTCCATTACTAGAAACAATATGTCCAAGGAATCAGACTTCATCTTTTCAGAAATGGCATTTAGAAAATTTAGCCTTTAATTGATGACTTCTATGAATCTCCAGAACAGATTTCAAGTGCGACTCATGCTCTGCCTTGGTCTTAGAAAAGACATGGATATCATCAACAAAGGCTAGAACAAATTTATTAAGCACATCACAAAAAACACAATTCATCAAATCAACAAAGAAAGCAGAAGCATTAGTCAAACCAAAAGGCATGAATAACCATTTATAAAATCCATTCTCAGTACGGAAAGCAGTTTTAGAAATGCTTTCCTCAGCAACTCTGAGCTGGTGGAAAGCTGTGGCAAGATCAAGCTGAGAGAAACAAGTGGCACCATAAAGCTGATCAAACATACCATTCATGTGAGGCATTGGACATCTGTTTTTCATAGTGAGCTTGTTCAGCTCCCTATAATCAACACACATCCTCAAAGAACCATCCGACTTAGTGATAAAGACCATTGTTGCTCCCCATTCGGAATAGCTAGGTCTGATCAGACCTTTGGAGAACAAGTCCTCAATTTGCTTTGTAACTCAACCTTCTCATGGGGTGCCATTCTTCTAGGAGGAAGAACAACAGGTCGAGCTCTAGGAATAAGATCAATGCGGAAATCAATTTCCCGCTTGGGAGGTAAAGAAGTGACTTCACCAAATATATCGGGAAAGAGTTTGACCACACGGGTCGAATGAAGATCACCAGGAGAAGAATCCAGAGAATATATAAAACTTCCAACAAAATCCTGAGGCATGCGGCACTTAATAACAAAGGAATTACCCAGATCATCCTCAAGATAAACTGACCAGGCTTTACAAGAGATATGAGCATCATGCCTACCAAGCCAATCACTTCCAAGCAACAAATCAAAAGCATCAAAGCCCAAAACATAAAAATCACCACTAAAGTAATGATCAGAATAAAGAAGATTCACTTGTTTACAAATCCAATTAAGGTTTGCAGGTCCCCCAATTGGATTTGAAACACATAAGGATTCAAAAACATACTCAGGAGAAAGGAGATGCTCAAATATATCACACAAATCAACAGATATAAAACTATGGGATGCGCCAGTATCAAATAGAACACGAACATGATGCTGAAATAAAGAAAAAGAACCCTAGAGAGTACCTTGGTCATCTCTAGGAGCCGGAGAAGAGGTGGAGGTGACTGCAAATATAACAGAAGGCTTACCCTTCTGCTGGGTAGGGCAATCCTTCCTGAAATGGCTAGGATGGAGATAGATGTGGCAAAGATCACGCCTAGCTGACTGAGCAGGGGGAGGAATGGTAGCACCAACAATAGTAGGACAACTATTCGCATAGTGTCCCTTCTGGTCACACTTAAAGCAGTTGATGGAAGAAAGGTCAACTGGCTGCCTCAGAGGTGGAGCAGATGATGAAGATCCCAAACCAGGATTCTTGAGCCAATTCTACTTCTACGGCTGGAAACTGAGCTTCCTATTCTTAGAATTAGCAGAGGAAGTCTGAGATGAAGGAGCACCAATAGAAGCAGGACCCTTAGAAGTAGGGTTCTCATAACGAAGAGCCATATCCATAAGCTGGGTAAAAGTGCCATGAACATGAGAAATGAGACGACTATAGTACTCGGGACGAGCATCAGCAATTAACTTCTCATTCTTCTTCAGAGGAGTGTCTATCAGACCAGGTCCGAACTTAGAAAGTTCGTTAAACTTCCTTTCGTACTCTGAAAAAGACATGCTTCCCTGCTTGAGGCATGTGAACTCCCTATAAAGCTGGGATTTCCCGGCTTCGGGCATCCACTTAGCAACAAAAGCCTCCCCGAGAAGAATGATAGATAAGCTTAGAAAAGGCACGAAGAGATAGGAAAAAAACAGAAAGAAACACAAGAAGATACCTGAACTGCTCCCAAGTAAGATCAGCCTCAACGGTGTTAGCCGTAACAGACTCCCACCAATCTTGGGCAGCCTCCTGCAACTGCCATGCGGCTAACTGACGCTTCTGTGCATCAATAATCTCAAGACCAGTAAATATCCTCTCAATACTCCTCAGCCATTGCTGAGCCTCAATGATAGACTCAGAACCAGTGAACTTGGTTCCACCAAGATGAGTAAATTCTTCGCAAAGAACAGTGAAACGAAAAGGAACTGGGGCTGGAACTGGGGCAGCACCACGACCCTGACCTCTGGCATTTCTACGATTCATCCTGAAAATTCAAGAATGAATATTAGGACAAAGGCGAAGATAATATAAAGATAAGATGAGACAAAACAAGTTCACTTGGATGAACATCCTAATTACAGAAATTTCTAACAAGGTAGATACGAAAGGAAAGAAGTTTAGAAAAATTTGCTTTTAAGACAAGAAAATTTTTATATCAAAATAATCTTTGAAAAATCCTTTGAAAATCATTTTATACTTTTAAAATACGCTCTCTCACACAGAAATGATTCTGAAGTTGATTTCACTCATTCTAGGGTATTTCTTCCCTATCTCTAATGAGTTTTTATTCCGCAGGCTAAGGTTTCCCTATCTCCAGTGATTCCAGACTTCCAGAGAGTGGAAATCCAAATCTCTGAATAACTCAGGCTGACCCGAGCGTAAATAAAACAAAAACACACAAGTTAGGACAGACATACTTATCCAATGTAAACCAACTCAAGTGAACTGTAGTAAAGGTACAAGTAACTTAGAAGATGCTTGGGACTGCCCATCTTCTAAGGATCCATTAAACTATTTACTATGTAGTATATTGCGCTATTATAATAATGTCTACAGTAAAATAAACTTACTTTAAAATAGCATTAAGGAGTGACCCAATATTCCCCTTAACACAAATAATGCCAATAGTCTATACAGTATCTGCATATCTCCTGATCGGGAGACTATGAGAAGATACTGCATAGGTACGACACAAATAGAAACTCGTAGTAAAGGCTCGATATGGTAGGTGACACGGCACACGAGGCAATGCCAGGATAGATATACCAATTACGCACACGGGCTGGTGGTAACGCAGCAGCCACATACGCTCACCTCGGAGATAAATGGCCAACAATTCATATGCTTCCCCTTCAATTATCTCCAAATCCGTTAAGAATTATCAAAAACGTTTAACTACAATATTGTAGAGGGCAGCGAGATCTTCGAATTCAACAGGTATGATCGTAATTGGAGTAGGGATTCAACGGCAATTTGCGACCAAAGGGGTTCCGTTCGCCCTCGTTTTGCACGCCATAGGGGAGGCCGAGTCGCAAGCCCTTCCAGCCGAAGGTGGCTCTGGTGATGGCCGTTCGAATGGTGGTGGAGTGATGGGGTTTCGGTCAACGTGGAGGGAGCGGCCTTAAACCCTAGTTCGGCATGTAATGGGTTATGTTCTCGTGCGCTTACTGGGTAGGGGAGAAGAAGAGGGGAGTGGCCGAGATTTGCTAGGGCTTGAGATCTACGGTCCAGATGATGGAAGGTAGAAATAATAATAAATATAAATTGTGAAATTAGTTATATTAAAATTTGTACAAATTTTAAACGTGTATAACTTTTTGATACGAGGTCCGATTTGGACGAAACGAATTGCGCCGGGTTCATTTTGTCGAGCACTACGCAATGGAGCCAGTTTGGAGTCGTTTGGAGCTAGTGAGAATTTCAGGCAAAATTAAACGCGTGTTTAATTTTATTCGAAATAAAAGCTGAAAACGAAATGAAAGCAAGGTGAGAACTTCTCACTCAATCAAATCGTTTCGATTTATATTTTAAATAGTTAAATTTAAAATTGCTTGATTATATGTTTGAATGATGATTATTATCTATTGGTTATTAAAATATACATTATACGCCGTTATTAAGCGGAGGTTATTTATTAAAAACATATACCGCGAATATTTCACTACAAAGTGAAATTGGTATTATTTATGTACTTGGAGTTGATTCCCCGCAGTATATAGCGGATGAGACCCTATTGCGCCGCCTATTAAGCGGATAATATTTTTATAAATCCTATATACCGCAATAATTCCGTACTGGAACGGAATTGGTATTGTGCTAATGTCTATGGATGCAGGGAAACAGGTTGGAGGGATCCAACTGGATTCTTCACCAGTATTTATTTGATGACAGATATTTTGATATGTGTTGGTTATCATATACTGATATATGATGTTTGGATGACGTGATTGACTATTTGGTGCTGTTGCATCATCGGATCCATTTTTGAAGTTTAAAAATAACGATTTTGATTTTAAAGGGATTTTTAAAGTGATTTTTCAAAGTATACGTTTTATTAAAAATTTTAATTGATTCATTTTAAATAAATAAACGTTAAAATTTTAAAGTTATAAAAATTATGATTTTTGGTGAAATATAACCAAAGTGTGATTTTTGAAATAAATAGTTAAGTAATTTATAAAATGGTTTAAACTGAGATTTTTGAATTATTAAAAACGATGTATATAAAAGATTTATAAAATTGAAATTTTATAAATTAAAAATATTGGAATATTAAAACGAGTTTTTATAAGTGTTAAAAAAATAAAATAAAAATTGGATTTCATAAGTGAACGAAATTTATAGATTTATAAATTGTGAAGTTATAAAATGAATAGATTTCGTAAAATAAAAGATTTATAAGTAATTATCTTATAAATCGGACTTTGGCATTTAAATAGGATATAAATAGAAACTGTTAATAAAGGGATTTTTATAAGTTGAAGTTGTTATAAAATATAAAAGAATCTTAAAAGTAATAAGATTATAATGTGTGAATTTTTTTTTAAAGAACGATTTTGTAAATAAATGGATTATAAGTATTTAACTTATGTGGACTTTTGGTATATAATTGAGTTATACATAAAGGAGATTTATAAATCGAAGCTTATTAATAGAAATGGAATTTACAGACATTGTTTATAAATTCAAAATCAATGGAATTTGATAAATTGAATGTTGAAATTGGTTAAGGAAGTATATTCACGATTTTGGACAGTGAATATATTATTAAATAAAATGGATATGCTTGGGAAAATGAATATTATAAAATGAAGTTAATCGTTTTAACGATGTTTTAAAATGTATTAAACATCGAAAACATAAATTTCAACATTCATTGTTGAAATAAACGTTTTCGAGAAATAGAAGGAAATGGTGGACTATAACACTGTTGTTATAGTAAATGATTTCCGAAAGGAAATGATTTTGTATAGTATTGGGATTTATATATCTATCTAAATTTCGAATCTCTATACTAGTGATTTTGGATTGTCGTAACGATGTTTTACACAACATTCGTTTTGGCTCAAACTAATGTGTTTAAAAGAATGTTTTTCTTAAAGAATGAAATATATACTTAATTTTGATTTAAGTATATCAAATATTTTCCAAGTGATGAAAATAAATAGATTTGTAAAATACTTATTAGTAAATAAGTATGGAAATGTTTTCCAATATGAAATGAAAGGTTTGAAATTTTATCTTTTAAAGATAAATTGAAACGTGAATATTTGAAATTTGTTTCAAATGGTTAAGTGTGGAAAATTATATATCTTGTAAAGATATTTTAGGGAAAATAAATAATTTGGAAAATTATTTGGAATCCGATGATGTTGCGCATCTCTATTGATAGTTAAATAACCGACTATCAATATTTATCTTCAAATAGATATTTGTTGTGATTTGCTTGAATTTGAATGCCACACTTATTTTTAAAAAAGCGCTCACTATTCGGGTTAGCCGAGAAAGGACCCTGGGGTCGTATAACCCATTCCGAATATGTGATACGTCGTCATGAATTGCATTTGAAGACCGGTGTTGAAGACCGGATATTTGTGAAAACGGAAGGATTACCGTCGAATGTTTCTGCATCGGCTGATCTCCGATATAGAAATTTATTACCCTTTGTGACGGAAAGTCCAATCGTGATTAGTGAATATCCGGATTGCACGGGCTTCTTTGGAAGTGCCTTCGGTTTTGTTCGATCCCAGAACAGACTTGTATGGATTGTATGTCTAACATTACAAATTGAGATATAAAGCTGATTTCTTTCAAATACATATCTGTTGGTGGCGGAGAATTTATTCTCTTAGCTTAACACCCTTCTTTGAGAAGTACGAGCTCAGAGGTTACGTAGTTGAAGGTTATTAGTGATATACTCCCAATTTGGTAGTGTGATATGCTAAGTGTTGTTGAGCATTTGTTGAACAAGGCACAGCTTTTATATAAAGCGTAGCTTTGTGGACGAGACTTCGTCGGACCTCACACTCCGGAAATGGTCAAAACAGGAAGAATGCGGCAAGGTTCTAGGGAGTAGTGCCCTTTAGTGTATGTCATTCCTTCTGGATAGAGGTGGTATCATGGTATGGAGCCCAGATACTTAACCTATGTTGTTGCTGCAAATTTATTGCTTTGTGGTTGTTAGAAATCGAGGATCTTCGGATATAGATCGGTTATGATCGGGGAATGACATATTCGTCAGCAGTTACCTAGTTTGAAAGGTAACCTGACCTTGTGTTGGCAGAGATCCGGTTAGGTTCTCGGGTCGTCTTTCCAAAGGCGTACCCATGTGGCAATGGGAAGTTCCTTGGCCTGGCCATTTGTTGGAAATCCAAAGAAACAATACGACCCTTTACGATTGCAAATTGTACAACCTGCTTCCTCAGGAGGTAGCTATAGCAGGCATAATATAATGGTAGCTATGCTGGCTAAGATTTATATTCTACTTTCGAAATGTTTTCTACACTATGCACTAATAATAATATCAAAAATGATTTGATTTTGCGTAGTAAGCATCTTTGACTAACATAAGAAGAAATCTCCTCCAAGTCTGCGTTTGCATTGTGTGTGTGGTGGGAGGTCTTATGGTAGTTTCATTTTTAAAAGCATTTCGAATTGACTTTAAAAATATTCCTCTGTTTTGTTTTTAAAAGATAAACTGTTTAAGTTCTCACACCAGTCCCATGACTGACCTGGAGTTTATTGTTTTCCTTCCTAAACTCTGGGTGCCCATAAATTTCCACACGGGCAGTCTAGAGTTAGGTTATCAGGATATTCTGGAATTCAGGAGTTGCTGGAGGCAAGCTGGATGGCATGGCGTATTCACTAGTATTTCTTTTCCGCTGTTTGTTGTTGTTTGTTGTTGTACACTCTGATGATGTAATGTAATGTAATATGATGTAATGTAATAACTGATATTGTTCTGTTGTTTTCTTTCTCTCTTCTTCTACCTTTTCTTCTTCTTTAACCATAACGGTACGGTTTTCCGGCATTCGATTGCTCGACAGTTGATACAGTGGACGTATTGATGTCGGTTTTCGAGCGTCGAAAAGTCGCATCCGTTACACTACTTCATTCTGGAATCTCCACCGCGTACAGGATTATCAAAGTAGTTTTTGGTATTGGCAGAGAGTATGTCCATATACGATCCCGATCTTTTTGCAAACAATCGTTATTATAAACCGTGGTTATAACTTTTAAAACTAAATTTATACTACAAAATATAGTACCCTTTCAAATCCAAATCTTTATCAAATAAAGATTAAATCATTTCCAAATCATTTCAACATATCAAAATATAATATCTTTCAAAACTTCCTTTTCAAATCATTATTTGAATTCAAATCCAAATATCCAATTTAAATACCCTTTTTAAATTCCAAGTTATCATTCATTCATTTCAATTCAAATCACCTTTCAAAATGATTTATTTTCCAATTAAATTTATTCATTTAAATCATTTAAAAGTGAATTTATTATTCTTTCAAGTTAAGTATTCAATTTCCAAAGTTTCAAACCATTTTGAGCTCGTTTACTAAGTCAAAACCCATAAACATTGAAAATTTCAGCCTTTCGCAGCATTTAGAAAAAGCTGTTATAAGTTATACTTGAAAACATTTTAATTCAGAAAAGAAAGCACTTAAAAACCGCGTTAAAACTCAGTTTTAAGTTGAAATTTAGTTTAAAACGGAAAAGACAGCATTTCCAGAAATGCTGTAATAGCTCAGGTTTTCAAATTAAGGTTTAAATGAATTTCAGCAAAGAGAGCAAAACACTACAGCATTTACATAACTGCTGTAATACGCCTTTATTAAGTTTAGTCTTTTAAATTTACTACAGCAAGTACAACATTTTAGAACTGCTGTAATAGCCTCTTTTATTCAGTTTTAGTTCATTTACAGAAACCATAACATTTCTGAATGCTATAAAAAGTATATTTCCAGATTTTAGCGTATTTCCAGCAAATAATAAACTTCAATTTAAACCCTTTAAACATCATAAAAATCATATTTTAACATTTAAAAATGTTCATTTAACTTACTTTTACCTTATGATTTTTATAAATATATTTCTCATAATTAAATCAATTTTTCAATAATTTCACTTAATAAATTCAAGTGTAACATTTTCTTTTCTTCACTTTTTAACAAATAAACCTAACACTTATATTTTTCTTCCATTTTCCCATATAATTAAATTTCTATTTTTATTTATATAACTTAATTTTCATTTTAAACCAAAATTCCAAATTTTTCAGCTTAAGTTTTCTTTCCAAAAATTCACTTTTACCATTTATTTAAATTACACCAGAAAAAATCAAAATTTCTTTATTAAAACATTTAAAACCCAATTTAAATCAAATTTTCATAATTTTACATTTTTTTTAAAATATTCAAAATATTAAAAATACATTATAAAATTAACCACGGGCATGTATACAGTTTTCTAACCTAGGTCACGTGATACGGATATATATATCATTTCAATCCGCAGTTTACAAAGAAAATCCGGGTTCTATCATTTCAAACCCGCAGTCCCAAGTAAAATAAAATAAATAAAACCATTCAGGCATATTATTTCAGCCCATAATGATTTTTTCCTATTCTAAAGTACGTTCGGGTATGTATCATTTCAACCCATAGTGATTTCTAATCTAACAGGGAACTTGTAGTATGAGAAACAGATAAAATAAACAGTTTAACAGTATATATCAGTAAAAGATGAGATGACATGTAATTTAACAGGTTTAACATCATATATAAATAATCACAGGCAGTTATAATATCATATATAATTCTACACATTCAATTTTTATCGCTTCACATTTGCATAAGTATATAATGTCGTGTGAGATTTACTCACCTCTATAGCTGGAGATTGCAATACAAATGACATAACGGAATCAAAGCACAATGACAAGACTACGGATTTGAGTGGAGAGCGAGATCCAATGCTACAAATCTTGTGTTACAACTTTAAAACAAAATCAAAACAAATTATAAATTCAATACACTATGAAATGAAATAACTTTGAAATGAAAAGTGATTTGAACACAAAGTCTTTTGCCTTGCTTTCTAAATTATTTTGCATGGCCTACGGATGGTTTAGCTCGGGTTTGATCAAGACATGGCTCGGGTTTAGGCTAGCATGGCTCGGTTACAAGCATGAACAAGGTGAGGAGTTACAACATGAGAACATGAAGGGTTTTAGGCAATGTAGTGTGGGTCTTTGTCAACAAAGAGGCACGGCCATGGGGTTGTAGGCTCGGCTTGAGGAGTGTGGGGTCTGGTCAAGGGCTGAAGGGGTATGTGGTGGTCTGGTCAGTGAGGTGGCCGCGGCTATGGCGGCGGCTATGGTGGTGGATGAAGTGATGAAGCAAGGGGTGGTCAAACTAGCATGGTTTCAAGGCTTATGTTGGATTTTTAGGATTTTTTGCACCATAGGAGTCCCGACCATGGTCATGACCTGAGGGGTAGGTGATGATGATGACAAGGAAGAGGTGTTGGAGGTGGTGGCCATGTCAATCAAGTGGTGGCCGAGCAATACACCTGAGAAAACAAGGCAAAATATATGAAAAATTAGAAGAAAAAGAAGAGAAATAAGGAGCCATTACCAATATTTTTTCCTAGCAGTGAATGAGGAATGAAGATGCAATTTTTTATGCATGAGAAATAAATGACACTCATGGCTAGTCATAAAAAAATACGCGGCCAAATTAAAGTAAATGAAGAGTTATGGAAAAATGAAAAGTCTAGCATTTGAAAAGTCATAGGAAAAGGAAGAGTTTTTGTCCCTTCAATTTACCGTTTCTTTTAAATCAAATATAACAAAATAAAATCAGTAAATAAATTTAAAAACCAAAACAAAGTAAAATAAAATGAAAATAAATAATTAAATTTAATGAAAATATAAAAAGAATTAAAGAAATTGCTTAAAAATTCAAAAAAGGGTTCAAAAATTACAAATAAATCATCACTAGCCTTGGAAAAATATCCACTTCATTTTAAAAATATTATAAAGCAAAAATTTGAAATAAAATAATTCATTTATCATTTTTAAAATGAAATAAATAATTAAATTGGAGAAAAATAGAAAAAGAACAAAAGAAATTGTTTAAAATTTGAAAAAAGGGCATGAAAATTACAAAAAATACCATTAACTCTATAAAATTCCTACTTCACTTTTAAAAATATTTTAAAACAAAATTTTAGGTAAAAAAATTTCAAAGTGAAATAAATCTAAAAATAATTCATTTCAAAAATATTGGGTTGTTACAGCTATTGAAGAGACACTCCATATATTTTTGATGAAAACTCTAAACTTATTTCAAAAACAAATGATAATGATGATTTACTTGATAATAACACGAATATAGAAATAAATAATTTAAGAGAAGATGAAAATATTGTTTTATAATTCTAGAGAAGATGAAAACACTGTTAATAATTCAGAAAATAGAAATAGTTCCAATACAATGAGATCTCCTCGAAGAATCTTACGAAATCATCCTACAGAAAATGTAATTGGAGAAATAAATTCAAATGTTCGAACTAGAAATCAATTAAATTTAATGGGTCATGTAGCTTCTCTTTCTACTATAGAACCTAAAAATACTAAGGAAGCATCATTCGATGAAAATTGGATTATTTGCATGCAAGAAGAACTAAATAAGTTTGAACAAAATGAAGTTTGGAAACTAGTACCCAGACCGACCGATCAGATTGTTATAGGAACTAAATGGATTTATAAAAATAAAGCAGATGAATTAGGAAATTAGAAACAAAGCGAGATTAGTAAAACAAGGGTATAACCAAGAAGGAGTAGACTATGAAGAAACGTTTGCTCCAATCGCTAGACTAGAAGCAATACGAATCTTACTGGCACACGCATGTTTTAATAACTTTAAACTCTATGAAATGGATGTTAAAAGTGCATTTTTAAATGGTTATATTAAAGAAAATGTTTATGTTGAACAACCCCCTTTATTTGTTCATGAAAAATATCCAAATAATGTCTATAAACTTAAGAAAGCTTTATATGGTTTAAAACAAGCACCATGTGCTTGGTATGAACTCCTTAAATGTGCTTGGTATGAACTCCTTAAAAGCTATTCAATTGAATCAGGATTCGAAATAGGAAAATTAGATCAGACTTTATTTATAAAACACTCTAAAATTGATACTTTAATAGTTCAAATATGTGTAGGTGACATTATATATGGTTCAACTAATGATAAATTATGTAAAGAATTTTCTGAAATAATGACTAGAGAATTCGAAATGTCCCATATGGGAGAATTATCGTACTTTCTAGGTCTTCAAATAAAACAAGTTTCAAATGGAATATTTATAAATAAAGAAAAATACTATAATAATCTTATTAAGCGATTTGGAATGGTAAACACTTTTGCCAAACCAACACCTATGAGCACAATAGCACAGCTTAATAAAGATGAAAACGACAAGAGTGTAGACTAAAAACTATATCGTAGTATGATAGGATCATTACCATGCCTAATAGCGAGTCAACTAGATATAATGATTGGTGTATGTCTATGTGAAAGATTTCAAACTGACCCAAAAGAATGACACTTACGAGCCATAAAACGAATACTACGTTATCTTATCAATTCTAAAGATTTTGGGCTTTTCTATCCAAAAGATTGCTTATTCGATTTAGTGTCATATAGCGATGCTGATTTCGAAGGATCATAAACGAATAGAAAAAGTACAAGCAGTACATGTCACTTCATTGGTAAATCATTAATATCGTGGTTTATCTAGAAACAAAATTGGGTCTCACTATCAACTTGTGAAGTAGCATATATTTATGTAGCATTAGCTTGTGCACAAGTAATCTATATGCAACAGACACTTAAAGATTTCAGAGTTAATTTATCAAAATCAACAATTTACTGTGATAATTCCAGTGCAATAAATCAAACCAAAAATCTAGTAAATCATTCTAGAACTAAACACATAGATATTAGACATCACTTTCTATGTGACAATATAGAAAAAATGTGATAAATTTAAGTTACGTTCCATTTGAAAATCAATTAGCTGAAATTTTTATTAAACCAATGTTAGAGAACACTTTTTAAAACTACGTCGAGAACTCGGTATAATGTCAATTAAAGATATATAAATGATAAAATATGAAATTTTGGACTAAAAACTTGAAAATAAAATTTTTGACAAAAATTCATTTTTCTGACCATGTTGAGACTCCAACCTATGACATGTTGTGAATAGCCCAAATGTCTTAACGACCTGAGCTATTGATTATTTTCATTACAGTCCAGGTCGAGGCTTTTCTTATATGGTGACAACTATACTCTAAATTGTGTATAACACTTACCTTTATAAATATATGTTTTCTGCATATTTCATTTACATAGATAAATCACAATAACAGAAAATCACCAAAATAGAAACTAACATTCCTAACTAACAACTTTGTTGTCGCTAAAATCAATACAATCCATTCATTTCATCCGTTTTATTCTCAGCATTAGTCTATAATAGGTATACTTATTCTCTATTATTCATACAAACTAACAAAAATACAAACTAACTATCATTATGTCAAACTCTTCACAATCAACTCACTCCATTGAAATTCTAACCTCTTCCGAATCACCAAAAACATCCGTCCATCATTCTACACCACCTTCTACTTCTCACGATCATACTGGATACACTCCGGAGATAAAGAATGGGAAGAAAAAGATGTTTGACGTCTCTCCAACCACTAAACAAAAATATTTTGCATCGCTATCAGCAGGAGTCGTTGATGCTTCAGCGCAAAATATATTACGAGCAGAAAATCAATTCGAGACGTCTAGGTATTATAGAACACATTGCTATGAAATTTTGAGGTGTTTCATCCCATCCAATAGACGAACATGTCGTTTCGCCTATTCGTCAACCTTCTACTTTATCTCCGCCACGACCACCAGTATCACCAAACTTTTGGAATAGAAATGAAGCATCCAATATTCGACGCAAACAGTTACAGGGCTACAAAACTCCTAGTCCATCAAAACAAGAGTAGTTGTTATTATATATTATTTTTCGAATACTTTAACAAATTATGTACAATTTTTTTTATTAATAGAATAAATCATTTCTTTTCCTTTATATTTTTTATCAACACATATGCTAGTTCTATTATTCAAATAAATAAATTTACAGCTTCATAAATATGAATATATAAAACATTACACAACACCAGGCTGATTGGAGAAATTTACACAGGTCAGTCGACTGATATGGGTATAATTTTTTTTATTAAACTAGATTCAGTCGACTAGACCAGTAGATAAATTTTTAATGATCCAGATTCAGTCAACAGAATCAGGCCTTCAGTTGACTGAACCAGAAGTTCGACAATTTTGAAATTCAGGTTCAGTCGACTGAACAACTGAATCAGTCGACTGATTCGTAGATGTGAGCTAATTTACTACTCCTACACACCCATTCTCACCTTTTAACCTTCAATTTTCCCTTTACTCTTCACTCTCATTTCAGTTTTTTCAACTCTTCTAAAACCGTAGATCATTAAAAACCTAATTTTTACCTCCAAACGCTCAAATTCAATGGCTCCAAAAAGAAAAGGACAAGCATCTTCATCTTCCCAACCTCCTTCCAATTACCAAATCCAACAATGGCTTTTCGATGATATCGCAGTTAGAAGATGGAGGAGAATGCAAGATTCTCGTATTTTTGAAGGTTCATTTGTAAAATTTGCCAATTTCTCTCTTATCATATACAAGAATTGGCTCATCGAAGCAATTCAGAGCCTTTGTTCAATATGGATGAAAATAAGCATAAAATAAACCAAATTATGGTCAAGCTATTCTATGCTAATCTTAATTTGGTCCAAAACATTCAAAACCAAGATGATTGTGTATGCAGTTTGGTTTGTGGAAAACTGATATTTTTCTCATTAGATCGAATGACTCACATTTTAAAATCTGAAAATGATGGTATTGAATTAAGTAATGTTGATTGTGATATGGTCGTTCGTGATCGTATAAGTCATTTATTTTTGGAAGATGATATGCGCCAACTCAAATCTATGTCCTTAAGGCCTAAAGCTAGAATAATACATCTTTATTAACGAAAACCATAACTCCGAGAACCGGTAGTTACGAACTTGTTTATGAACACAACTTCAAAGCCTTATATGCCATCTTCGAAAATATCAATGTTAATTGGCTTCGGTTAATTCTTGATGAGTTCTTTAGCTTCAACAATGGTCGAATAAATGTCATATACTACGGTGAGTATATTATGCGCTTACTAAAAGAATATGAGATTTCGGATCCTGACTCACCGGTTTCTACTGTCGGCTACTTAAACTCTCGTACTCTAGCATTAATGAAATTATCGGTTGCTCGACCTCCTTCTATCATTACTTTTGAAGAATGGACTCAACGCCAATTACCTCAAGATCAACCACCGCAACAACAAGGCAAAGTATCTCACCGTCCAACTCGCCAAAGATCAACTACTCGTCAACAAGACGAAATTATGATTCCTAATCCAGGCCTTCCACCAATGAGTCTATTTCCATGATATGTCATAACCAATAAATTCTTCAATCTCATATCACTAAGGTTGACAAAAAGCTTGACAAAGTTAAAGGATTTCTTACAAAGTTATGGAAAGCTATCTCATGTTCATCCGGCACTTCCACAGCTACACTAGGTGATCCGGGTAAGCAACACGTCTTCACTTGGTCTTCCTCTTTCGACGATCAAGCAAGTAGTTGCGACAACGGTGGAAATGGAGGCGATAGTGGAGGTCAAAGTTCTCATGGTGATAGGGGGAAGCGTATAATATAGTAATTTGTTACTTTTCTTATATTATAATAACAATAGTCTTTTATTTCACAACATTATGGCTTGTACTAAATAGCTTATCTTTTCGTATTATTTCAAAACTCATGTTTGTGATATTGTAATGTATGAATGTTCAGTTCTTTCTTAATATCTATCAATATGCTATACTTTTATTTATGTTCTTTATTCCGTTTTATTGATGACAAAGGGGGAGAAATATTATCACTAACATTAAGAATGCAGGATATAGATCGTCAAAGATTCAGGGGGAGTAAGTATTTATATTATATATATAGTCAAAATCTATATCTATTTACAGGTTGTCATCAATCAAAAAGGGGGAGAATGTTGAGACTTAGTTTTGATTCATGATACAAAGCTATCACTACAACATATAGATTTAACGACTGTTACGACAAAAAGAAAATATATACTACATGGAGACAAGACATCAAAATCGGTGCATTAATTTTTATATTATCTTGTTTTGAGTCTTAAGTCAATTTTGTTAAGATCCCTCCCCGTTTAACATACATATTAGCTTATATGTATAATATTCTTAATTTCAAATGATTTATACATATAAGCATATATATATATGTATATATATATATTACTAAAGTTTTTCTTTAAAATCATATATAACATATATATAAACCTGTGAAAATTGTGCAAATTAAACAGACTGACCTGACAATTTCTGTGCAATATCCACAGGTGCAAAAATAAACAAATATATATTAAATATTCGTTTGAATATCCAATCAACTGACCCAGAGGCTCAGTTGACTGAATTTCTATAACAGCTATATTTTTTGAAAAGACACGACTATTTGTGAAGAGTTACGAATCTCTACAAAAAGATTTGGACGCAACACTTCAACCGGAACTCTTCGTCAATAGTCGTGCTTTTTAACATCTATAAATACATATCTAACTTAATTCCAAACCACGAATTTTCTTATCTTTCTTATCTAGCTCTCTTGAAAATACTTGCAACTATACTCTCAAATATTCTGCATTAACATATTCTAAGCAATATTATACCTTTCTATTCTTCACAAACTTCAAATATATATATTTATACTCGAGGAGAAGATCATAGGAATGGTGTACTATAAACAGACTTATCTGTGTTATCAGAACACAAAAAGTCAAACAATCTTTTGTATTTATTGAAGTCCTGTTCTACTGCTCAGGCATGTGAAGTCCTCTTCGGCTGCTAAGGCGAAATCTTGTTCCGCTGCTCAAGTCCTTATTCGGCTGCTTAGGGGTTGTATAGACCTATTCCTCTAGATTAAGTGAGGGTTGTTTTTTAGTGAAATTTCACAAGGAGTCTGGGACTGGATGTAGGACGAAGCTCCGAACTAGTATAAAAATCTCTGATGTCATTTTTATTATATTGCCTTTATATTCCACACTATTTACTATATAGTTATCATCACTACACTATGTATTATCATATATCCATATTACACGATCCATAGTACACTTTCATAAATGAGTTGGACAAAATCTGTAACAGCCTATATGTTAGCATATAGCAAATTTAAATAATTGATTCTGCGATTAAAGTGGATCGCTGCAAAGGGTTAAAAAATTGCATACTGACAAATTTGATCATTAGACCTATTCCATTGTCTGTAACATCTAAGAAACATAAAATAAGTTATAATAATTTTAATTTGAAGTTACTGATTTTTAGTTATGAATTAAACGTGTTTGTAACACGTGCGAGGAGACCTATTGACCCAAAAGCCCATATAATCATGTTGTATGCACTGCCCCTCCCTCCCTCTCATACATTTTCTCATGTTATTTTTTACCTTTCCTCTTCTCTTATTCCTCTTTCTCCATGATGCCTTGCAAACTCCTTCAAATAAATTCCCTAAAATCAAATAAAAGTCATCATAATTCCAACTAGGAGGTTGTCTACAAACCCAATTCATTTGGGACATTTGGTGGAGATTTAGATTTCAAGATAGAGGCGGGTTATTGGAACTAAGCCATTGTGAACTTAATATGCATCAATAAAATTTTATAAAATATAAGATATATTTTGTAATAGACACATGAATTTATATGATATATTAATTCAAATATTATTTAAAAATAATATATAAGGTAAAAAAACTCTTTTCATCAAAAATGTTATATTTTTTAAGCATCATATATGAAATTTTGTTTTCATATTTTACACTTGTAGAATATAGTATCTAATTATAAGCTATATAAATACACGTATATATTATATATTAAATTAATTAAAAAAAGTTTTTATTTTTTATTTTGAGCCACGCGATACATAGATGAATTATCATAATTTTATTAATCATATACATACATACATACAACCAACTGACTTTGTGGCAATATATTAACATATTCAAATCAGTACCTAATTAACAATATTATATGCATATGAACGAACATTATAATTATTAGTTAATATTAATAAAAATTAGAAATGTACCTTGAAACCAAAGCCCTTAGGAAAACCTTGAAACGATGTTATATGCTCCAAGAAATGATTTTCGATCCAATAGAGTGCTGGTCCTTAAATCATTAACCACCAGCAATCGAATAATAATTGAATTAACTTGATTTGGGCTTGATAAGATGAAGATACTAGAGGGGATTTTCGGCTAGCAATGACTAGAAGTGGAGTCTCCAAAAGTCCTTAATCAAATGGAGAAAGAGATGCTTAAATAGAGGATGGAAAGGAGAGAATTTAGGATCTCATCTTTTACTTTATCTCTTTTGATCTTGGACATCCATTTTCAGGCCCTCTAACCCATATTTTGACCCTCCTATATCCCATGTCGCAGTCGATAGTATCAACCCACAAGATGGGCCTTAAGCCCATTTTAGCCCGAATCAAATTTTTTGCATTTTAAATCTAATTTAAAATGCTTATCGATATTGTATATCGATTAATGTGTTTATAACTTTAATAAATACAACAAATATTCATTTATCAAATCAAAATAAAATTTATAAATAATGTTTAATTTTAAATCACTTGGTCAAAGGAGAATTCATCGTTTTCACTTGCATGACCTGTCAGGTGTTAATTTGATCAACGTTTAATATCGAACTATTCAAATATAAATGTTCACACATCACTATGTTGGTGGTGTAATATTTTGGCCAAATTTATCACTTACTTAGTTTCGATAAAATCCAATTTTACTTTATTAAGCGCTACTTGATTGTGACAATTATTTCCATCAATTCACATCATCAAAACTATATCACTTTGGACTTGTGGAACTTGGTAATGTTCAGAATTCCAAAATCATCCATATTCAACTTTATAGTTTAAACACAAAGTCTTTATTTTAATAGGTAAAAATTATTATTAACTAGAATACTCTGGTCGGAGATTTTGACTTCGAGTTGATTTCAATTGAATGTGATACTAACCTCATATAACCAAGGAGACGAATCCTCTCTTGAATAGTTCAACACTTCTAATACTTCCACTCGATCCAACAATAGTCACTCGATGGACATCGTGCCATGATTTGACTATAATCAAAGTGGAGCTTTCATATTGAAGATTGATAAGTATTCTCAAGTCGAGAGAACTGTGTAAATCAATCGCAACGATATTTTCTGTTTGACCTTAGTTATACTAATCAACAAAAGGCTATATTGTGGGTCATTCCATAGTATTCTAATAATTGCTAGTACGTAATCCTTAGTGCCCTAGCAGCTATAAGTAATACGCTGCTCAATATTTTAAGAGCGTTACGTAGTCTAGCCTCAACGGTGTATCGATATTCGATCTCGATAAATCTTGACTAGGAATATTTAAAATGGTATATTTATTTTCATTGTGATAAATTACTCACAGTTATAACACTTTGTAACTACTATCACAAAATATATAATTTA
The DNA here is from genome assembly GCA_030765085.1 of Allium cepa. Lineage (NCBI taxonomy): Eukaryota > Viridiplantae > Streptophyta > Magnoliopsida > Asparagales > Amaryllidaceae > Allium > Allium cepa. The sequence continues at coordinate 661,726,813 of CM060934.1, read as the reverse complement.
TGGATTGTCTATTAAATATATTTTAATTAAATGAATTAATTAATATAACACATTATGTCAAGTACATAATAGAAAGAAAACATCTTTTATTTTGAACAATTTTGGTTATCAAGTCAAATATATGTAACAAATTGCATAATTCCCCATATGCCATACCTCTAACTCTATCAACCTCTCACTTGCACTTGGGGTCAATTATGAAATCTTATTCAACCTTCACTAATCGATTTTCTCAAATCAATTGGGCCAATCTCTTAGTGAATGGGTATGCTATTATGTTATAATTATCTACTTTATCAATCAACTCTTTCTAATGCTGATAAATTACCTTTTTCTTGTGAAATAATTCGAAGTATGTCTCTCGACTTCCAGTGAGATCCATTTTCTGTTACATACTATCTGATGATGTTGTTATGATATAACAATGTTATGGGATTCTCCGTATTTACAACCGCCTTTGGCTCATCTATAAATCTGTGCACTTGTTATATATACATTACTTTTGTTGTGACGCTATTCAAGTCAATATACTTAGCCTTTTTATTGAATCGCTCACAGTCTCTTCTAACTGGAACATTTCCAACTTAAGGATTCTTAACTTGAATTTAATATTGACATATTGTACTCAATATTACTTATGAAGTTTGAGTCCGAACACTGTTGTTTCTGTAAACAGTTCTATAGTTATTCATTAACACACGAGAACACCTAAACAACCATTTAGTGGTATCTTTTTGGGTTTGATATTTACTTCATGTATCAGATACATAAACAAATCATGATAACATAAAAAATATAACATGTATGATAATTCCTATTATTAATGCATAAGGAATCCATCTTACATATTTTATATTAAACATTTTAATAAGATATCCTCTAATATCGTTTGAGACATTCCCAATATCTTTATACTAACAATAAAAGACATTATTTACAAATCCAACATCGAGTATTAATACACCTAAAACTGATTTTAACACAAGTAAATTGTTAATAATCAATAGTGTGTTGTTTACTTATGATTTAGAAATACCTTATACCTTTTAATGTTCTTTCTTATAAACACATGATTCCTCTGCATTTAGACTGACAAATCAAAGTATTTGGTATTTATATCAAAACATTTTTTTAATTTTGAGCCTTATCGAATGATTCTTTCGTATCTGTTCTTGGATCATATCTAAAAACTCACAAAATAAATATTGCTCTCACTTATATCGAGATACTTTGGTTATTATGTATAAGCAGTTTACTCTAAATAATTATTTAGAATTTTTCATTTCGACATGTATGCCAAAATGTAAAGTCATGAATAAAGTTTGAACCAGTTTGAGCACATCGAATGGCAAAACTATTATGTCAATTTCAACAATCGAAATTTATGATTTTATTCTTATTAATGTTGCTCATTATATTCCAACTACATTAGTCTTTCTCTTGAAGACACGTTTGTGACCAATGGATCATATCCCTTTGGGTACTAATATCAAATTATTATTTTAATAATGTACCAGGAATCGATTTCGGATTTGCGCATCATACCATATCATAGAGTCATTACTCTTAATAGTTCAATTAAACAACGAAGGATTCTTTATTCTTGATATTGACAAGAAAATCATGGTTTTTTTAATGTATAAGAATAATTATTAGACCACAACAAGTCGAAAATTTTAACAATTTAAATAACGTAATTGACTAATTTTTTCTTGAAAATTTAATAATAAAATTTAACAATGGAAATTTGATATTTGGAGTACATCTATTAACATAGCAAATGGTAAATTTTCATTGGAAAATATGGAAGTTGGTTCTGTTGTGTAATTTTCAATTTTAATTTAGAATCAGTTAATTTGATGAAAATGAATTGTTTTCGAAATCTGAATATTTATACACAATATAAGTGAAAATCATTTTCTAAGAGAGACGTCGTAATTCATTTCACCAAATTGGGCTACTCTGGCTCCGTTTATCTTATTTTCATCGAATTAATAGCAGTTTGGAAACGAATACTGACTTTTGATAGGATGATTATATTGTTGATATCTGTGTACCATTCTATACGTCTTGTCATGCTGATCTACGCAGTATATTCAATGGTTTATATCGGTGTCCCGTATGCGACGAAAACCACGAAACCGTTAACCATATCGGTACTCTATTTTGGACCTTTTGCTTCTCTGTGTCCTTCTAATTGTCCAACCATAAGAAATTGAATGGCTATTTACCATCAATATCCTTGAATTCAACTAGTGGCTATTGCTACACCTATTGTTTTAATTTATCATTTCCGATCCATTTACGTATCTCTTCTCCTCCTCTTTCTTGTGTTCTCTGGCACGTCTAAAAAATTATAAATCAAAGTCTATATATTTTGAAACCTCACCTGCTACTCGTATGGTTGCCGAACCCACACAATTCACCTCTCTCCCCTCCCATATGCCGAACGCTGGCAACACCAAATGTCGCCCACTATCTATATCCGAACTTCCCTTCCCATGCACATCACTCCACTTGCCTCATCCAACTGCTGCCTGCATCTCTCCACCCATGCCTCCTCTGTACGCCTCCTCCTCCACATATACACACACACATATATAGGAGAGGACAAAGCTTGTATATAATAGCTTGAACCTGTTATTCGATCATCCATGGCTGCATGTCTCAAGCCACCCTCCTCACATCCCTTTGCTTCTCTTCCAGCCACATCTCCATAAACCCGACCACACCTTGACTTTCCCATAGCACTGACCCAGTCCTCCCTGAACCACCACCAACGGTGCACCCATGACCATCCAGTCTCCCTCTACCCATCCAGACCCCATCTTCTCTTTGAACCCATCTCCTTGAACAGCATGCCGCTTCATAATCGCGAGCCGCCTCCTTGCTTGAGCTCAATCAGTAGCCTTCTCCTCTCAAAGAATATAAGTAGATATATAAGTTGATATATATATATATATATATATATGTTGATATACATATGGGATCTTTCGTTCATCTCCAAGCATACTCTTCCCTATTTGCTTGAGAGAAATGCCCATATCCTTTATATATATACATATACATACATACACATACACATACACATACATATACATATACATATACATACACATACATACATACATACATACATACATACATACATACATACATACATACATACATACATACATACATACATACATACATACATACATGCTGCCTCCACTTGACAGAGCGGCAAGCTTTGTTTTATCCTCTTCCTATTTATGTATATATATATGTGTGTGTGTGTGTGTGTGTGTGTGTGTGTGTGTGTGTGTAAGTTAATATATATTCATATATATGCATATATATTGGTTGCTAGGAAGTTGTATTTGTTCATTAAATCCGAGCTTAAGTGTTGTTGCATATATGTAACACACACACACACACATAAGTGTGGGCAGAAAAGTTATATACGTCATATTTTTTCCTTTGATCTAAGCTTATATATAAGTTTACTTATATATATTTCAAATTTTGAATCATGTCACTTAAATTTGCCTTGTGCTTGTCGTAGCTCCTTGAGGTGTCATGTTTGTATCCGTGTGCATATCTGTGTCCATTGCTTCACATTCCCGTTGTCTTCTCTAGCCAATCACTCATGATTAACATTCTTATATTTATTAAATTTGATTCACATGAAATGACGATTGAAATATGTTGTTAAATTTAAATTGTTAGTTATTTAAATCTTTTAAATGTAATATGACATTATTTGCATTTGCCCACCTATTATAATTGACTTTATTGATACTAATAACCTGTTAGTATGTGGATATCATATTTAATTTGACACTTTTGACCATATTTGCCATTAATATGCGACGCTATTTTATGAGTCAATTTATTTGTTCTCCTTATGGGTTGATACATACCCGAACGGTATTGTAGATTGGGGGAAAATCGTTATGTGTTGAAATAATAAACCCAAGCAATTTTCAATGATTTTGAAATTTTGGGATTGCCTATTGAAATGATATATAATTGTAAATATTAAATTATTATGAATTGAAATGATAAATATCCATATCACTTGACCATAGGATAGAAACTTATAAACTGACACCGTTGGTCTATTTTGAAAAATTATTTCCAAAGGTTTGAAAGGAAATATATGTAGGTTTTAATAAATATTGATTTTAGAATATAATATAAAGATATTTTAAATTTTAATATACGTGAAAATTTATATTTTTAAAATTATACACTTGGAAATTTGAAATTTATAGGTTAAACTTTGAAAAATGTAAATTTTAAGATTTCACTTATAATTTTATTATTTTAAATATATATAAAAGAAGGTTAATTTAATAATAACAAATATAATAAAATTTATTAAAAATTTAATTTAACTAATAATACACACACACACACACACACATATATATATATATATATATTATGTTAAGATATTTTATATTAATTTTTTAAAAGAGAATTTTTTGTTAACTTAATAAATAAAAGTGGGAATGATAAATTAAAATTGATTTGTAACTTAATTTATTTAAGAATCGGATTTAAATAAAATTGACTTGAGACTTATTGATTTGAGATTTTAAAGATATGATTTTATGATTTGATAACTTGATATAAAGGTGATTTAATGAATAATTTCAAATTAAAAATAATTGAAGTTGAATATTTAAAGTTGATTTAAAAATTGCATTTTTGGAGATTTTATTTGAATGTTATAAAATGATTAAGTGAATATTTCAAATTTAAATAAAATTATTGTTGAAATTTTGAAATATAAATGGAATTTATCAAATTGAGTTATTGTAAATTATTTGAATATTGAAACGTATTGAATTGGAAATGGTTTAAATTTGTAGTTCAAATCTGTATTTGAAATAGATATAAATTAAAAATGGTTTTATTGAGAATTTGAATTGAATTGATAAACTGAGATTAATTTAAATTGAATTTTTAAACTAAAATTGATTTAAATCAATTCATGGAATTGGAATAAACAAATTCTAACTTGAACCTATATTCGATATAAACTCTTTTAATATATAAAGTATTTTAGTACACAAGCTATTTTAATCTATAACCTATTTTATATACAATCTATTTTTAATTTATAACTATTTCAATGCATAAACTATTTTTTCTATTTAAACTGTTTAAATGACTTTGTAGTTATGATTTTGTAAATGAATATGATTTCAAAGTGATATGATTTTGGAAGTGATATGATTTCGAAAGTCATATGATTTCGAAAGTAATATGATCTCGAATATGACATGATTTTGAAATGAATATGATATTTCGATATGACGCATAAACTGTTTGAAATAAAAATGACCACGATGTGAAATAAGAGTTTGGTAGTTAAAGAGACTGGGATCGGATATTGTCATATGCTCTGCCAATGCCGAAAAACACTTTAACAACTGTCCACATGGTGGAGATTCCAGAACGAAGAAGGATGATTTGGCAAACGATTATATATGGGCTATTAAAGCTACCCTGACTCCCTTGAGTCATCTTGATGTATCTAAAACAGGAGCTATATCGGGCCAAGTGGGTTGCTTTCCCTATCGGGCACATTTCTTCGATACCATTTCTATTACTTTATGATATGATTGGGTGCACTTTTGATTTTGGGAGTGTGTCTCGAGGTGGGCGGTAGTAGCTGCTATGCGTTACCACCAGTCTGGGAGTGCAAATGGTAGAATCCTATTCTCTCATTGTCTCGTGTACCTTGTCACATGCCCTATCGCGCCTTCTACGAGTTTGGTTTGTACCGCATTTATGGAGTGCCCTCTGATAGCTCTCCAGTTTACGGAGGAATTACGGAACCGTGTAGACCACGGGAATATTAAAATGTGTTAAGGGGGATATAGGTAACGTCTAACGCTATTTTAATAGTTTTCTTTACTCTAGACATTATACATGTAGTGTATTGTACTATGTATGTAGATAGTTCAATGGATCTTTAGAGGATGAGAATCACAAACATCCTTTAAGTTATTTTGTATTTCAATTGACATTTCATTGGAGTTGAATTTATTGGTATAAGAATGTTAATCTTGGCTCGAGTGTTTTGTGTTTTGCTTTATGCTCTGGTCAGACTGAGTGTCACAACATTTGAGACTCACATTTGGAGCATGGAGCTTTGCTTGGAGATCCACCTCTGTCTGATCAACTTTCAGTTATTTCTAATATTCCAATTGTTTATATTCAGACTCGTCATTTGCTTTGTATTAGTGACTTCTTTATATTTGAGATATCTGTTGTATTTTTGTTTAAGACCTTGTTGTTTCATAGTAGCTTCATGAACTACTATTCCTCTATTCCGCTATTTATTGCTTTGGTACTCTGTGTCTGTGATTCTATGATTGATTTATTTTCTGCATATGCTAAGTTTTGCCAAAAATAAATTAACATTCTGTTGTTCTAAGCGATTCAAGTATGACATGAGTGGATGATTGTCGATTTGAATGGTTCGTAATAGCAGGTCATTACATAGACATTTTAATTGTTGTGTTCATTTAACTTTGGTTAATTTCATTTCATCCTTTGTAATCAATATTATCCTTAGATCATATTCAAATCCATTTTGTACCAATAACTTCTTAAAGAAAAACCTTTGGCTTGAAATTGTTATTTCTTAAAACAACAATTGTTTCTAAGTGAAACGGAACTGGCATTCATAAACAATTTATAAATTGCCTTAAATAAAATTGATTTTTTTGCTTTAGTCCACAATATTAATGTTTACAACATAAGTTAGTCATCTAATGACAATTGTTCCAAAATTCTCTTGGGACGAATCATATAAGATCCCTTACATATATTATTATATATACTCTTTTGACTCACACAACCTGCTTACTCTATCATCTAAGATATATATTGGTTTCTTATAAATCCGTATCTTGTATGGTTTTGTAAATTATTCTTTAGATGATATTAATTTAAACCTTGTGTATTACTCATTAGTACACACCTTCAAGAAATAATTTAACTCAAGTTCGCTCATCATTAATCATGCTTTACTCAATAAAATTTTATTACTTTTGTCAATACATCATTATGTATTATAGGGAGAAGTAACCATTGAGACAGAATCTTTATTCATATTAAGTACATTCAAAAACTATTTCTAATATACTCGCCCATTCTATTAAATAAAATCATTTCTATCACATGTTATATTATTTATTTCTTTTTATATTCCATGAGCTTATCATAACTTATACCTGCATATCAAATACATATATCCATGTCTATGATAATTCATGGGTAAATATGACGAAGTGCGTAGAACCATTTTGGTAATAAGAGACTTATAATTGCATACATCTATATGTATTATCCAAAGAGTTCATCAAATCCTATGACGCTCCCACAAATGGATGCATACCCTGAATTGTTTAAGATATAATTAACCCGTAACATATAATTCATAATTATGTAATAAAATTATTTGTCAAAACTAGGGCTGTAACAACCCTATATTTTGTAATTATTTTAAATTGAAATTCCTGATTTAAAAACTTTGTTTTATATATTAAAATGGATAAATTTTGTTATTTTAAGTATAAATTTTGATTTTGATGTACATTATAATTTCAAACATGAATAAATAGAATATTTTCCAGAAATGTGAATTTTGGTCAATATGGTCAAACTTTGACTTTTAAATTTAAAAATTTAAAAATTTGAAATTTGAAATTTTATCTTTTATTACGAAAATAAATAAAATTTCAAGTATACTGTTTATCATTTCGTTTAAATCCGATTAATATTGTGAAAGTTAAGCTTTTTTAAACTATTGTATGTAAATTGTTTTATATAACAAAATTGTTTATTTTAATTTGTATAAATAATATTTTTATTTGTCATGTCATGTTCTAATTTATGTTTATATGTGTAACATGACATGCTATGTATATAATTTTATTTTTAAAACATTTTTAAAGTATAGTGGTAATTTTTTAATGTTTATTGTATTTTGTTTACAATTTTTAATTCTAGTTTCAATATAATAAATTATTTTCTTTATTTACTTTTTATTTTTTCTAAGAATAGTTGTTTATTTTCTTTTTCAATTTATTTTTGCTTGTCTTTTATTTTTATTTACTGATTTTATTTCGTTTATTTTGATTTTAAAGAAAATGGAAATTCAAAAAACAAAGCTATTTCATTTCTTTGCCTTTTCATTTACTTTGTCTTTTCATTTTCTTTTTCCTTTTCATTTAATTCTTTGGCCGCACATCTCTCTACCCTATAGCCGTGTTTCTCATCTTCCATTCATGTGAAAAAATATCTTTCTCACGGCTACCTATCTTGAGAGAAAAATTGTAAGTTTATGGCTTCTTCTTTTTCACTTTTTCTTCTTATTTTCTATTGATTTTGCCTTTGCTTTTCTCTAGCTTTGCTCGGCCCTGCCACCCATCATCACCACCATCCTCTCCACTATCACCATCCACAGCAATCATGACCTCCTCCTCTGACCAATGGTGGTCGTGACTTCCATATGAGCCATCACCTTAAACTTTGCATAAAACTCCACCAAAACCATGCTAGCCGAACTATACTTCACCCTACCCTTCATAGTTCACCTTGGCCGCCAACCCTAGCTCCACCACCTGCCATCACCATCTTTGGACATCACTTCAGATCTGGCCAGACCTGAACTATGCATGGTGGATCTAATGTTTGACCTAGGCCGAGCCCATAGGTCCATGCTTTCATCCAAAACCCCTTGCCTCCTTTACCTTCCTCTTATTTTGCTTTTGCCTTCTTTTTGCTGACCATTGGCCGAGCATTTCAGGTCTAGACATGATCATGGCTAAGCCTAAGCACCATCATAGCCGAGCATATGAACACCTAGGCCGAGCACATGAGTGGTTAAGGCAAGGTCAAGTCTTCTTGTTCCTTGTTGCTTTTTATTTCAATTTATTTCAATGTTGTATGGTGTTGAAAATATATGTTTATATGGTCTTGTTTTGTTGTTGTTTACAAGATCAATATCAAGACTCTCCATTTATTCAAATCAAAAGTCGTGTTGTATCATGCTTGTCGTGCCTTTGGAATCGTTCTTGTGTGTCGTAGTGGTCTCTAGCTTTGTAAAAGGTGAGTCCTTCTCACTCTGACATTTTTACTTATGAAATGGTAAATTGATGACAAGTGATTAGTAATTAAAATGTTTGTGCAAGTTAATGATGATTATATGATATGTTATTCCATGTTAGTACTATGTTAACTTTGTTAATTATCACCTGACATATGATATATGACAGTATGTTGTGACATTGGCATATTAGTATAATTGTTTATATTTTTTATGCATATGTTCACACTTCGAGTTCCATGTTAGAATAGAATCACTATGGATTGAAATGATACATACCCGAACAGACATTAGAATAGGGAAAATCATTATGAGCTGAAATGATAGGCTCAAGTGATTTTTATTGTATTTTATTTGACTTGGGATTGTGGGTTTGAAATGATAGAACCCGGGTTTTCTTTTTAAATTGCGGATTGAAATGATTCATATCTGTATCACTTGACCTAGGTTAGAAAATTATATACAAACTCCATGGTATATTTTTAATGAGTTTTATATAGATATGTATTTTTAAAGTGAAATTTTGATTTAAAAATATATATTTTATGGTTTTAAGAAGACTAAATATTAAGTTTTGAATTTGTGAATTTAAGTATGTAAATTTAAAGTAAATGTGATTTTTGACTTTAAATTTTATTTTTAAAATGTAAGTAAATAATGGAAATTAAATTTAAAGTTTTGAAATGATATTTGAAGTAAAATATTAATTTTTATTCAATTTATAAGTTAAGAAAACAGTGAATTTTTAACTTAACAAACGAATTGAGCTTTAAATTGGATATTTAATTATAAAATTTTGTTGTGATAAATCATATGTTAAAAAAATTATGTGAAATCTTGAAGTCTAGAAATATGATTTACAAGTTTAAAATAACAAAAATTTGGAGTGTTAATGTTTCTGAAGTTATAATAAAATCTGGAATTTTATTAATAGCATTTCAAAAATGCCGTGATCTTATGACAGCATTTTCAAGTGCTGTTGTTTTGAATTTAACTATGTTTGAAATAACTAAATATCTATTACAGCATTTTTATAAATGTCGTTATTCCTGAACTAAACTATTTTGGAAACTATAAGCTACGATAGCACTTTATAAATGCTGACGTTGCAATAATTTGACAATTTTGAAATATTTTAGATTTTACACTATTTGAGTTATATTTTTAAAGTGTTAAATGATCTAACCTTTGGAATTGATTATTTGTGAAATTTAAGGAGTTTTGAAAATATTTAAATATTTAAGTATGAATTTTTAAGGAATTTAAATCGAATTTGAATTTAAATAAGGTTCATTTGGTTATGTGTTAAATGGAATGAGATGTAATGAGATAAATGAATTTTGAACGAAATTTTGAAATGTGTTTTGTAATGATATTTGAAATAATAAATGAATGACATATTTGATTTAAAATGATATTTAAATTGAATATTTGAATTAAAGAATGATAATGAATTTATAATGGATTTGAAAAGGAAATTATTTTGAAATGGTTTTGAATGACATAATCTTTATTTCGATAAAGAATGTGAATTTGGAATGATATTTGATCTATTTGATAAATGAATATTTGATGTTTATATTAGTATGAAAGGATATTTGGTTTACTTGTAATTTAAGTATTTAAAGAATATTGGATTTACGAAAGGAATATTTCAAAACTAAGTTATAAAGAAGTTAAATTTGAGATATATGAAATTAGAAAATTTGGTTTTAAAACGAGGGATATTAAATCTTGGAAATATACTAAAAATTTAATAGTTTATTTTGTGGACCAAATCTGTATTTGAAATTTATAAGATTTGAAATGGTTTGTTGGAAAACTAAATTGAATTGAAACTGATGGTTTGAATTGAATTAAATTGGAAATTTGAAAATTTAGGTTAACTGAATAAATTTGTAAAATGTAAAGAATTAAAGGAATGTTTCATGATTTCAAATATATGATCCGAAATACTATGATTTTCAAAGTGTAACGATTTCAAGTATTTTGGTTTCGAAAGAGTTATAACTTTGAAAATATAATGATTTTTGAAAGGTGAATATATGTTTGAAATGGAAATGATATCGTATTGATTTGAATATAGTTTTGAAATAAAAATGGTTTTAGTTTCGAAGTATAAACTATTTTGAAAGGGATATAGTTTTTAAATGAAATGATTTGATTTTTGAAGTATAAACAATTTTGAAATGACTACGGTGTTATAATAACGATTGGTTGTTAAAGAAACGGGGATCGGAAGTTGTCATACTCTCTGCCAACTCCGAAAACCACTTTAACAACGGTATATGCGGTGGAGATTTCAGAATGAAGTAGGATGGTGGCGAAGATCCTATTGAGGTATGAATGTGGACCCGACTCCCGTGAGTTTGCTTAAGGTGGCTAAAACAGGAGCTATCTCGGGACAATAGGGGTAGCTCCTCTGGTCGGACGCACTTCTTCGATACTATACTCTTAATAGATTTTGATTTGATGGACATCCTTCGATTTTGATTGGGAGTGTGTTCCGAGGTGGGCTTTGTGGCTGCTACGTTCCCGCCAGCCCGTGTGCGTAATTGATATATCTACCCTGGCATTGCCTTGTGTGTCGTGTCACCTACCATAGCGAGCCTTACCACGAGTTTCTATTTGTGTCGTACCTATGGAGTATTTTCTCATAGTCTCCCGATCAGGAGATATGTAGGTACTGTATAGACTATTGGCACTATTACGTATAAGGGCTATATGGGTAACCCCTTAACGCTATTTTAAAGTAAGTTTATTTTACTATAGACATTATAATAGCGCAATATTACTACGTAGTAAATAGTTTAACGGATCCTTAAAGAATGGGCGATCCCAAGCATCCTTTAAGTTACTGATACATCTTGTTACTATTCACTTGAGTTGATTTACAATTCATAAGTATTTATGTCTTGACACGAGTGTTTTGTGTTTTTCTTTACGCTCGAGTCAGACTGAGTGATTCAACATTCAAGACTCACCTTCGGAGTTGGAGCTTTGCTTGAAGATCCAGCCATCTAATTTTCTTTCAGTATCCAGTGATTCTAATGATGTATTCTGATTTGTACTTGATGTATCTTGTTACTCTTCTATTGTATCTTGTTTAATTCTGATGTATCTTGTATATATGTAGTAGTTTTATGAACTACTATCCCTTTTACTTCCACTGCATTATTATATACTCTGTGTCTGTGATTAATTATTTACTGTATATTCTAAGATTTTTCAAATTTTATTTATAACGTGGTACTTTGAGAAATTCAACTCCAACACGTGCGGATGCGAATGGTTGAAAATATCGGGTCGTTACATGTGGTATCAGAGCTTTGGTGGCTCTAGGCAAAACTTAGCATATATGGTAAATGTATTTACAGAATCACTTTTATTTCAGTTTGACTCGATTCCTTTGAATTTTGAAATGTTCCCTGCTGTTCCAAAATCCATTCTCGTCCCTCACTATTCGTCCTCTTTTGATACTGGAGTATCCCATAACTCCACTTCGAATGACCTTTATAATGAGTCGGCGGTCCCACCAATCTCAAATTGATTTGTAATAGGGTGAAACTCTTTACAACAACATCGATTCACCAAAGATTTTATATCCTCGGTTTAGATTCTAGTATCTCTTATAATTCTGAACTCTATCTCTTGAGACCGAATGTAGATTTACCCCAGAAATCCACATCGATCTTATTCTTTAGTCACGGTTGACCTGGTTAAGGTTTCCCACGACTTATATAAGCTTATCCATCTCCCTTTTTGTTATTTAATTACCTTGTCTTTTGCTTCCAATCTATCTTCAAAACATTTTGAATTGTACTTGTAAATATATATTTGATGTTTTACATATTGTGTTGTTTGAGTTGTTGATGTTGATTTGGGTTTCCGATCGATTCGTCTGATCAACGTTATCGATAAGATTTCCAAAACACTTGAACAGAGCAAACTGACACAATATGTTTTTTTAAAATTTAGTAATGGAATAAATTTTGTAACTATATTATAAATCTTTATTTGGATTTTATTAAATTGATTGTTAAGAAACAATATTTGATTTTATATATCTTTATCTCTTATTTCATATATAAATAATTGAACTATAAACATGGTTATAAATTTATTTAGAAATTCAAAATGAATTTAAAACAAGAATTTGAGAATTTAATTTCCGATGGATTTCAAACCTTTTATTTAAAGTTTTAAAAGGATATATTATTTAAAGTATTTTCTAATAGAAATTTGTTTCCAAAGAATTTTGAAGTTTAAAATTAGCGCTCTTCTCTTTGTCACTGGTAAATAACTTCCGTGATGACTGCGGCATCATCAACATTCATTTTTGAGTTTCGAAGTGAAGAGACCGTTCGGTAGTCTTGCTATAGTTTTGTTTTGGGGAATTTAATTGATTTGAATTTCTAAAATAAGACTGGATTTATAACATATGCTGATATATGATTTAAATTTGAATGGATATATATAGTATATGTGCATTTATCTATCTCTAAATAGTTTGGAATTTATTGGAAATTAATTCCTAAATTTTTTTCTTGAAGGATATTTTCAAGTATAATTTCAAGATTTGGATAAAATATTCAAGCGTGATTAAATTAGAAAGTTTTATTTGTATAATACACAATTTCATACCAATATAACTTACCTAAATTATACAGAAGTTGAATATGTAATTGGATAATATACAATATAAAAGGATTTTATATATAAAATTTGAGTGGTTATAATAAATGTTATACACTTAAATTTTGGTTATAAAAAGATTAACATAGGTAAATAGAGCAAAAGGGGTAATGGAATAATTTACAATATAAAATGATGTTAAAGGAACTTAGAATAAATTAAAGCAGTTATAATAAGTGTAAATATATTTAACATAGGTGACAAAATATATTGAGAGGAATAAATTTAATTTTAATTAGGAATAAAGAAGAATTAAATTTGTCGAGTACATTTTGAGTATAATAAATAATTTTTCAAATCCATGATTTTAGAGATTGTTAATCTAAGATAATTGGATGATAATATAATGAAATTAGAGACAGTTAAGATTTATTTAACTTTGTAAAATTAATTTTCAATTTAAGTTGAAATTTTCATGGCTTCAAATTTATTATCTAATTTTGTTTTCAAACTATCTTTTGGTTATCCTTATTTTCCTTATCTTGCTATATAATGGGGAGGCTATTGCTTATACCAGTCTGTTTGGAAACCTTCCTATAATCTTTGGTACTCATTTTTGAATCTGAGCACTGCTTGCCATCCACAGACCGTCAGTCAAACGGAAAGGGTGAATCAAATTCTAGAAGATCATTTTCATGCTTGTGTTCTTGGTTCTGGAGGATCTTGGGAAGATCATCTCCACCTTGTTAAACTTACCTATAACAACAATTATCAGGTATAATTTTAATCTTCTTGTCATCTTGTCTTAATCTGATTTCATTCTATTTTTTCTGTGTTTTCCCGTACCTCATTCCTTTTCAGGGACGAAAAGTTTTGAGTGGAGGAGAGTGTAACAACCCTATATTTTGTAATTATTTTAAAATGAAATTCCTGAATTAAAAACTTTGTTTTATTTATTAAAATGGGTAAATTTTGTTATTTTAAATATAAATTTTGATTTTGATGTAAATTGTAATTTCAAACATGAATAAATAGAATATTTTCCAGAAATATGAATTTTCGTCAATATGGTCAAACTTTGACTTTTAAATTTTAAATTTTTGGAATTTTGAATTTTATCTTTTATTATGAAGATAAATAAAATTTCAAGTATACTGCTTTTCATTTCGTTGAAATCCGATAAATATTGTGAAAGTTATGCTTTTTTTAAACTATTGTGTGTAAATTGTTTTATGTAACAAAATTGTTTATTTTAATTTATATAAATATCATTTTTAGTTGTCATGTCATGTTCTAATTTATGTTTATATGTGTAACATGACATTCTATGTACATAATTTTATTTTTAAAACATTTTAAAGTATAGTGGTAATTTTCCAATGTTTATTGTATTTTGTTTACAATTTTTAATTCTAGTTTCAATATAATAAACTATTTTCTTTATTTACTTTTTGTTTTCCTAAGAATAATTTTTTATTTTCTTTTTCACTTTATTTTTGCTTGTCTTTTATTTTTATTTACTGATTTTATTTTTTTATTTTGATTTAAAAGAAAATGGAAATTCAAAAGACAAAGCCTTTTCATTTCTTTGCCTTTTCATTTACTTTGTCTTTTCATTGTCTTTTGCCTTTCCATTTAATTCTTTGGCTATACATCTCTCTACCCTATAGCCGTGTTTCTCAACTTCCGTTCACGTGAAAAAATATCTTTCTTACTTCATTTCTCATGGCTACCTATCTTGATAAAAAACTGTAAGTTTATGTCTTCTTCTTTTTCACCTTTTCTTCTTATTTTCTATTGATTTTGCCTTTGCTTTTCTCTGGCTTTGCTCGGCCCTACCACCCATCATCACCACCATCCTCTCCACCATCACTAGCCACAACAACCACCATCTCCTCCTCTGGCCAATGGTGGCCGTGACTTCCATATGAGCCATCACCTTAAACTTTGCATAAAACTCCACCAAAACCATGCCAGCCGACCTATACTTCACCCTACCCTTCATATTTCACCTTGGCCGCCACCCCTAGCTCCACCACCACCTGCCAACACCACCTCTGGACATCACTTCAGACCTGGCCAGACCTGAACTATGCATGACCGAGCTCAAGTTTGACCATAGGCCAAGCCCATAGGTCCATGCTTTCATCCAAAACCCCTTGCCTCCTTACCTTCCTCTTATTTTGCTTTTGCCTTCTTTTTGTTGACCATTGGCCGAGCATTTCAGGTCTAGACCTGATCATGGCTGAGCCCAAGCACCATCATAGTCAAGCATATGAAAACCTAGGCCGAGCACATGAGTGGTTAAGGCAAGGTCAAGTCGTCTTGTTCCTTGTTGTTTTTTATTTCAATTTATTTCAATGTTGTTTGGTGTTGAAAATATGTGTTTATATGTTCTTGTTTTGTTGTTGTTTACAACATCAGTATCAAGCTCTCCATTCATTCAAATCAAAAGTCATGCTGTATCGTGCTTGTCGTGCCTTTGGAATCATTCTTGTGTGTCGTAGCGGTCTCTAGTTTTGTAAAAGGTGAGTCCTTCTCACTCTGACATTTTTACTTATGAAATGGTAAATTGATGACAAGGATTAGTAATTAAAATGTTTATGCAAGTTAATGATGATTATATGATATGTTATTACATGTTATTACCATGTTAAATTTGTTAATTATCACCTGACATATGATATATGATAGTATATTGTGACATTGACATGTTAGTATAATTGTTTATATTGTTTATGCATATGTTCACACTGCAAATTCCCTGTTAGAATAGAATCGCTATGGGTCAAAATGATACATACACGAATGAACATTAGAATAGGAAAAAATCATTATGAGCTAAAATGATAGGCTCAAGTGATTTTTATTGTATTTTATTTGACTTAGGATTGCGGGTTCGAAATGATAGAACTTGGGTTTTGTTTTTAAGTTGCGGATTGAAATGATACATATCCGTCTTGACCTAGGTTAGAAAATTATATACAGACCCCGTGGTATATTTTTAAATTATTTTTATATAGATATGCATGTTTAAAGTATGAAATTTTGACTTAAATATATATATTTTATGGTTTTAAGAAGGCTAAATATTAAGTTTTGAATTTGTGAATTTAAGTATGTAAATTTGAAGTAAATGTGATTTTTGACTTTAAATTTCATTTTTAAAATGTGTGTAAATAATGGAAATTAAATTTAATGTTTTGAAATGATATTTGAAGTAAAATGTTAAGTTTTATTTAATTTATAAGTTAAGGAAACAATGAATTTTTAACTTAACAAATGAATTGAGTTTTAAATTGGATATTTAATTATAAAATTTTGTTGTGATAAATCATATGTTCAATTTTTTTATGTTAAATTTTGAAGTCTAGAAATATGATTTACAAGTTTAAAATAACAAAAATTTGAACTGTTAATGTTTCTGAAGTTATAATAAAAATCTGGAATTTTATGAATAGCATTTCAAAAATGCTGTGATCTTATGACAGCATTTTTAAGTACCGTTGTTTTGAATTTAACTATGTTTGAAATAACTAAATATCTATTACGGCATTTTTATTAATGCCGTTATTCTTGAACTAAACTATTTTCAAAATTATAAGCTACGATAGCACTTTATAAATGCTGTCGTTGCTATAATTTGACAATGTTTTGAAATATTTTGGATTTTACACTATTTGAGTTATATTATTAAAGTGTTAAATGGTTTAACCTTTGGAATTGACTATTTGTGAAATTTAAGGAGTTTTGAAAATATTATAATTATGAATTTTTTAAGTAAATTAAATTGAATTTGAATTTAAATAAGGTTTACTTGGTTATGTGTTAAATAGAATGAGATGTAATGAGATAAATGAATTTTGAATGAAATTTTGAGATGTTTTTTGTAATGGTATTTGAAATAATAAATGAATGACATATTTGATTTTAAATGATATTTAAATTGAATATTTGAATTAAAGAATGATAATGAATTTATAATGGATTTGAAAAGGAAATGATTTTGAAATGGTTTTGAATGACGTAATCTTTATTTTGATAAAGAATGTGAATTTGGAATGATATTTGATCTATTTGATAAATGAATATTTGAAGTTTATAATAGTATGAAAGGATATTTGGTTTACTTGTTATTTGAGTTATTTAAATAATATTGGATTTATGAAAGGAATATTACAAAACTAAGTAATAAAGAAGTTAAATTCGAGATATATGAAATTAGAAGATTTAGTTTTGAAATGAGGGATATTAAAGCTTTGAAATATACTAAAATTTAATAATTTGTTTTGTGGACCAAATCTGTATTTGAAATTTATAAGATTTTAAATGGTTTGTTGGAAAACTAAATTGAACTGAAACTGATTGTTTGAACTGAATTAAATTGGAAATTTGAAAATTTGGGTTAAATGAATAAAATTTTAAAATGTAAAGAATTAAAGGAACGTTTCATGATTTTAAATGTATGATTTCGAAATGTTATGATTTTCAAAGTGTAATGATTTCTAGTATTTTGGTTTCGAAATAGTTATAACTTAGAAAATATTATGATTTTTGAAAGATGAATATATGTTTGAAAGATGAATATATGTTTGAAATGGAAATGATATCGTATTGATCGAAATATAGTTTTGAAATAAAAATGATTTAGGTTTCGAAGTATAAACTATTTTGAAAGGGATATAGTTTTGAAATGAAATGATTCGATTTTTGAAGTATAAACTATTTTGAAATGACCATAGCGTTATAATAACAATAGGTTGTTAAAGAGATCGGGATCGGAAGTTGTCAAACCCTTTGCCAACTCCGAAAATCACTTTAACAACTGTGTACGCGGTGGAGATTCTAAAATGAAGTAGGATGGTGGAGATGATCCTATTGAGGTATGAACGTGGACCTGACTCCCGTGAGTTGGCTTAAGGTGGCTAAAACAGGAGCGATCTCGGGCCAAAAGGGGTAGCTCCTCTGGTTGGACGCACTTCTTCGATACTATACTTTTACTTGTGGTTGATTTTATGGCCATCCTCCGATTTTGATTGGGAGTGTGTTCCAAGGTGGGCGTAGTGGCTGCTACGTTACCGCCAGCCCGTGTGCGTAATTGGTATATCTACCCTAGCATTGCCTTATATGCCGTGTCACCTACCATAGCGAGCCTTACTACGAGTTTCTATTTGTGTCGTACCTATGAAGTATCTTCTCATAGTCTCTCAATCAGGAGATAAGCAGGTACTGTATAGACTATTGGCACTATTACGTGTTAATGGCTATATAGGTAACCCCTTAATGCTATTTTAAAGTAAGTTTATTTTACTGTAGACATTATTATTATAGCGCAATATTACTACATAGTAAATAGTTTAACGGATCCTTAGAGGATGGGCGATCCCAAGCATCCTTTAAGTTACTGATGCATTTTGTTACTTTTCACTTGAGTTGACAGTTCATAAGTATTTATGTCCTAACTCGAGTGTTTTGTGTTTTGCTTTACGCTCGAGTCAGGCTGAGTGATTCAACATTCAAGACTCACCTTCGGAGTTGGAGCTTTGCTTGAAGATCCATCCATCTAATTTGCTTTCAGTATCCAGTGATTCCAGTGATGTATTTTGATTTATACTTGATGTATCTTGTTACTCTTCTGTTGTATCTTGTTTAACTCTGATGTATCTTATATATGTAGTAGTTTCATGAACTACTATCTCTTTTACTTCCGCTGCATTATTATTTACTCTGTGATCTGTGATTAATTATTTACTGTATATTCTGAGATTTGCAAAATTTTATTTACAACGCGGTATTTTGAGCAATTCAAGTCCGACACGTGCGGATGCGAATGGTTGAAAATATCGGGTCGTTATAAGGACTTAATCCATAATTCCAAAATAATTGTAAATAGTTTTGGATACTTCAGTAATTTCCAATGCATCACTTTTTTTTGTGAAAAAAAATACCACATTATAGTTTCATTTCATAATGGATGTGATAGAAAAATAGTTATTATTTCGTAAACAACGTACCGTACGTTTCACGAAAACATTTTTCGTAACTTGTTGCAATTAATAAGTGTTGCATTGCACTCTCCTATTATTTCTGCTATTACTACAATAGCGTATTGAATTCGAAAGTCCATCATTCACTTAATATACATTATTTATTTCATATACTACAACTTGTTTATAGTGGTGAGTTCTTTGATTAAATATCTTGAACCTAGAGAAGTAATTCTTGCTTCTAATGTTTCTTTATGAAGTAAAAATGACAATTCGCTCTCTTCATCCCAACTATACCTTAAATCAAATACTCTTGTTCATTCGTTATTCTTTCTAAATGGTCAAACCATTGAAAAAGAATCTCTTACACAATATCATAACAAACTCTTTACAAAAATACATCTAGCCATCCTTAACATTTAAGGACATCAAATATGACGCACCTTATGTAAACTGATCAAACTAACATTTCAATGATCGAGTCCTTAGATCTATCTTGTAGTTTTGGTCTAGTGATACATTTAGCGCAATATAATTTTTAATGTATTAAATCAAATTGAATACTCGATCTCATGGTATGGTTTATTTGCTTATTTTAGATGAACTAATTTCGTTAAAATATCGTACATTGTGAACTGTGACCATTTATATGCTATTTTATATGGATCAAAGATCCATGGTATTGTACTGAGTTTACATTTGAAACTCATAGAATGTAATACACGGTCTTGCCTAAATAAACACATAAGCTGTAACGACCCGATATTTTCAACCATTCGCATCCACATATGCCGGATTTGAATCGCTCAAAATACCAGATTGTTCATTTATATTTGGCAAAACTCAGCGTATATAGCAAATAAATAAATCACAGAATCATAGACACGGAGTATTATAACAATATGCAGTGGAAATAAATGAATAGTAGTCCATGAAGCAACTATATATATATCAGAGTTGAATAAGATACAACAAAGGTCTCGAATTCAATAGTCAAATACAAGATCAGAATACATCACTAGAATCAACTAAATATCTAGAAGATGGACAGATAGCTGGATCTCCAAGCGAAGCTCCAACTCCAAAGGTGAGTCTCAAATGCTATATCACTCAGTCTGACCCGAGCGTGAAGCAAAACAAAAAACACTCGAGTCGGGATTAACATTCTTATATCAATAAATCCAACTAAAGTGAAATAACAACTGAAATACAAGTAAATCAAAGGATTTTTAGGATAACTATCCTCTAAGGATCCGTTAAATTATCTACTATGTAGTAATATACGCTATTATAATAATGTCTGAAGTAAAATAAACTTACTTAAAAATAGCGTTAAGACTTTACATTTTCCACCTTAACACATATATAGTGCCAATAGTCTATACAGTACCATAATACCTCCTAATCGGGAGGCTACCAAAGAATACTCCATAGGTACGACACAAATCAAACTCTTAGAAGGCATGCTAAGGTATGTTACACGGCACAACTAGGCAATGTCAGGTTAGATATACCAATTACACTTCCAGACCAGTGGTAACGCGTAGCAGCCACTACCTCCCACCTCGAGGCACACTTCCGAAATCAAAGGTGCACCTAATTAATCACAAAGTAATAGAATGGTATCAAAGGAGTGTGTCCGATTAGAGGAGCTACCTCATTAGCCCATCAATCGCTCCTGTTTTAGCCACCTAATGCCAAATCATGGGAGTCGGGTCCATGTATATACCTCAATAGGACGTCGCCACCATTCTACTTCATTCTGGAATCTCCACCGCGTACACGGTTGTTAAAGTGTTTTTCGTAGTTGGCAGAGAGTGTGACAACTTTCGATCCCGGTCTCTTTAACAACCAAACGTTGTTATAACAACACGATCATTTCAAAATAGTTTATGCTTCAAAACCAAAATATCATTGCCATTTCAAAACCATATCAATATGATATCATTTCTATTTTAAAACCAAATAAGATATCATTTCCAAAATCATAGCATTTTCAAGGTTATAACACTTTCGAAACCAAACACTTGAAAATATAACATTTTCAAACATAATACTTTAAAATTCATAGCTTCGAAATCATAATTTTCATCACTTAAATGGTTTAGATATTAAAATGGTATATGTAATAAGATAGTTTATAAAGTAAAACAGTTTCCTCAAATTCCACAGATCAATTTCAAATCAACTCAAATTCCAAAATACAAATCAAATCTCAAATCATCCATTTCAATTCAATTCGGTTTTTAAATAAATTATTTCAAACTAAATCAGTTTTAAAATAGGTTTGAAATTTAGTTAAACCATTTCAATATCAATATTTTTCAAACCTTCAAATATTTCATAATTTCAAACTAAATTTGATAACTTCATATTTATATCAAATTCAATTTATTATTATTTAATTTTGAATATTTACTTAATAAATCCAATATCTTTATATAAAACTTTTAAACTCCAAATAACTGAATATTCCTTCAATTTATTTAAACTTGATATATTCATTTAAATCACCTTAAAACAAAATCAAGTTATAAAAATCATATCCCTTAAAATATCAAATTTAAATAAATTTCAAATCGAACTTATTTATGTTTAATTCTTAAATAAATTCAATTTCAATCAATTTCAAATTTATCTTCCAACCTTAATTTATTTAAATCATTATAAACTCTAAACTAAAAATATAATTTAAATACTTGACCATATTATATTTAATAAAATCAAACTTATTATTAAACTTATTCTATATTAAAACAACTTTATACATAGCTTAAAATAAAGAATTTAACTATATATAAAATAACATTTCAAAAATCAATATTATATAAAACCATATATTTCTTTCCAAAACCATAGAAATCATTTTAAAAAATATTTATATATAGACCAACGGTGTCTATATATGATTTTCTATCCTACGGTCAAGTGATACGGATATTTATCATTTCAATCCATAATTTAAATTTACATACGGGTATATATCATTTCAACCTGCAATCCCAAATTCAATTAAATGAAAATCGCTTGGTTCTATCGTTTCAATCCATAACGATTTTCTCTAATTCTAAAGTCCGTTCGAGTATGTATCATTTCAAACCATAGTGAATTCTATACTAACAAGGAACTTGCAGAGTGATAACAGATATGATAATAATATAATAGGCATATATCATCAATATAAATAACTGATAATGGTATCAGATGTCACAGGTGAACAGATAGTATATAATGGCATATATATAATAATGTGAATAACTAATAACAGCATATTTCAATTGTCGTTTCAATTGAAATCAAATTTAATAAATATAAGAACGTTAATCGTGAGTGATTGTTCACCTTTGAGGCTAGAGAGTTTGATAACAGATCATGCTACGAATTCCAAAGCAAAGTGAGATGGGCACGAACCGATGATCAAGGCTGATAACAAGGGATCGATGAGAAGATAAATAAGTTTGATATAGACTGAAAATATATACATTATTATTAAAACATATATTTTTTCAATAATTTAATAAAATAAATTTTCAAAATCATATTTAATTTACATTTAGATAAAATGTATAACTTATGAACTTTTGCAATTTAAAAAAAAACCAATATGGTATACACATATAAGCTGTAAATATATAAAGATCTTGAATATCGCGTTGTATGCATTCTGACAACAAGTATAGATACTTTAAAACATATTATACAAAATCAAAACTTTAATATATCATAAATTAAAGTCAGACCTTTGTTTAAGAAATGTATATAAAATCAACTATTTATAGGCTAATAAATTATAAACAACAACACTTGCATATATAGAGTACTAAAATATTACAAACCAGACCAATTATAAACAAGTATATACTATATTTCCAAATATAAGTAGGCTAATATCATGCATATATAATTCATACTGGGCATGTATAAAATCATGTAAACCGCAACAATTAGATATAATACTGTTACTTAATATAAAACACGCCAGCCCCAAGCAATCTTTGGAAAAGCATATAACTTAAGCATATAACTTACTTATTTCAATTACACATATACATATACCTACATATATCTATATATACATTGACACATATGAGATTTCTAGACATTTACATATATACCGACCAAAACTGCTATATGTATATATACTCAAAAATATGAGCAAACTGTTATCTATAAACTTAACAGGTCATATAAAAATTTATTTCATACAAATATAAAGATACTTATACTATAAGCAAACATATGCTAATCACCAAACGGACTGATGCAAAAAAAATGACTATATATATATATATAATTTTTTTTCAAAACAAACTATATATACATACCGCGGATTGAATACAATACAAAAATCTTAGTATATAAACAACATATACAATTAAAATAAACATACTTACATAACCAGTTATATACACAAACGCGTTTAAAACACAAATATTACTAACATATATATTTACATATATATATCGCAACTATCTATAATATATTGTAAACATATTTTCACTTAAAGTTTATATATATACGAACATCAATTTCAGCTATGCAAATAAACTTATACATATAAATCTATACTTCTTTTATCACATAGTATTTTGAGAACAATTATATACAGCACATGTATATCTTAATATAAATAACTGTGTACTTTATAAACTTTGTAAACATTATAAACTGTCTATATCAGACCATATACATACCATATATAACTGTGTATACAACATTACTCTCTTGAATATAATAAAATATTATATAACGATATATACTTACATACAAAGATGAGGAGCGAATCTCGTCCTCGGCAAGTTGAATGCAGCGTGGCCGAGCCGAAGAGGCAACTGCTCATTGGTGGAGGGTTGAAGCAAGGCAGAGGTGGAGAGCAGTTTGCTGGAAATGTGATGGAGGAACAGAGGCCGCGTGGGGTTCGAGAGAAGGTTCGGAGGGACAGTCGATGGCAGTTCACGGATGAGGCCGACGTATGCATGAAGACGAGCGTTTGGAGATGGGAGGATGCGCGTGGGAAGGATCGAATGAGAGAGAGGGGTTGAGAGAAGAAGATGGGAAAGAAAACTGCAGATTCGAACTAAAGTGTATATATATTCATTTTTCTTCTGATTGAAATAAAAAGAGAGAGTAAAAGTGGAACCAACAGAAATATAAAGTGAACTGATAAAAGAGAATGGGAAAGGAAAGGTCATGCATAAATTAAGGAATAATTAAAAGCAAATGACTGTTGAGTATGTACGGTTGAAAATAAAATGGCATAGAGAAACCAAAAGTTTCAAGAAACATATCGATACGGTTATCCGTTTCATGTATATCGCCGGCTACCAAAGATCTGAAACACACAATTGAATATACCACAGCGATAAACATGACGAGATGATCAAAACGATATACAGATGTCAGTGGTACGATCACCCGATCAAAAGTCGATAATCGGTACCGAAAATGCTGCAAATTTGCCAGAAATAAGGTAAATAGAGCAAAAGCAGTCAAAAATTGAAGAAATGAAATATGACGTCTTACTCAGAAGATGATTTACAAATTTTCTATATAAAAATATTCAGGTTTGGAATACATTTTATTATTATCAATTTTTAACTGATTGAAATTGAAATAAATTTACACAAGAAAATTAACTTCCATATTATCAAATGAAAATTTACCAGTTGCTATGTTTAAATAAACGTATTCCAAATATCAAATTTATATTTCAAAATCTTATTATTTTAAAATTTCACAAAATTTCAATTAAATATATATTAATAAAACAAATTAAAATTATTAAAAATTTGCGGGTTGTTACATAAGCGACCAAATTACGAACATATTTAGTAGTTATGAAATCAGGCGCTTGCATGGATGTTGAAGCTTTTATGTGCAATAAGGATTTATTAGTAAGTATATGTTATATTTTTTGTGTTAATCTTCAATTAAGTTCATTTATGTATCTTAATGGATAAACATTTTGTTAATCATATACATGTGTAAATTTATCAATGTAGATTATTATAACATTATATAGCTTATGTTCTTACAATATTAGAAAGGTTAAATGCTATCATTCAATTTTTTAATAAGGCTCCCACTTGTCTTTTAGGTTTCATCCAACCCTAAGTTTAAACATATAAGTCTTTTTACTTCACTTGTGGGTGTTAGGACTCGTTCATCTTGGAGTTCTAACCTTAAGTTTGCTCAATAAGGCATAGCTCCACGGATAATGGATAGCTTCTTATCGGTTGTATCATATATAACTCCCAATCCTCAGTACCTTGTCCAAATTTCACTTCAACTTGAGTTTGCTCAATGAATGGAAATGAAACACTCGTACTTACCATATCACGATGGTCTAAGTATAGCTTGAATTTGCTCAACAAATACATATAGTTTTCTCACATCATCTATTCAATATATTAATAATACTACACATAACATCCTTAACATGAATTTGCTTGACAACTAAGGAGTATGCAAGTAATTTATATATGTATATATATGGTAAACGACAACATTATATTAAAGATTCATAATGTTCAATATATTATATTAAGTGACATCGACTTGTGGAATAATGTATTTCTAAAGAAATACTGTCGTGATTCGTGTGTCAGACACATAGGAAAACACGGTATACGTACATTTACATATGTATTTATTCTTTAATTCTATTTAATGTTTCTTAATGTTCCATTTTTAAATTGTACATTCATATTGTATTTGATTTATTATTATACAACTTTTATATTTCATATTACTTATATGATTGTCTTATATATAACATCATACTAATTAAATCTTTAATTAATTGTAATTAATTAACATTTTAATTAATTTTATATTATCTTAATTTAATACTTATATTAACTATTTATTATATACTATAACATTTATGGTATAACACATATATCATATATATTATTTAATTAATTAACCTTTTAATTAATTTATTTATTTAATTAATTTTAATTCATTTTATATTAATTTCCAAATTCATTTTATATATATACATGTATACTTATGGTATCTTACACATTTTAAAATATCATAGCATATATCAGACCATGTAATACATGTATTTATTTTATAATTAATTAACTTATTTAATTAATTTATGTATTTTATTAATCTTATCAATAAATATGATCTTTTTGAGGAAACGGTTTTGCAGTGTGAGACTACACAGCCAAGTGCATAACTAGAAATTAAAATAGATTTCCAATAAACATGCTTGATCCATGGCACTGAAAAGAGTTAAGTCAAGAGTTTGGGTGGTAAAGGTCACTCATATAGTTAAGTACAAATAGCATAATATAGATAAGCATGAAAATATAGTAGCAAAGAGAAATAACTGAGTATTAGAAAGAAGATATAGGACATCTACAACAAACCTAAAACCACAACTGTAATAAGCTAATCAATATTTAAAGGGTCTACATCGCCAAGAACAATAGGCTAAATCGCATCGCAACCGTTGATCATTATCAAGCACAGGGCTGCCTAGTCTTGGTTGGAGAGGGAAGAAACTGCAACATGTCCAATTATAAAATGAATGTAAAACTTTATGGCATAATGTAATAGTGAACTTGTATTGTTATTGAAGCTTCTAACTTTCCTTTCAGCCTAGTTAACCAAGTTGAAAGTGAAGAGGAGGGTATCAACATGTAGGGAGTTTGAGTTATAATGCCAATTGTCATAAAAGGATGCAAGAGAAGGGATTGTGGGGAGATGGTGAACAGTGTAGTTGACCTAGACAAAGAAGGCAAGATCGCTGTCGAAGAATAGGTGGTTGATGCTTTCAGGATGGAGTGGCACATTATATTGTATTATAACTTTTATAATATTTGTTTTATTTTAAATTTAACTTTTAAATTTAAATATTTTAATTTTTAAAACAATTTAAAAATTTATATTAAAACATTTATAGTATTTTTCCTATTTCAATTTTAAAACTTTTATTTTTAATTTCAAAATAATTTTGAAATTAGCCCAAGGCCCAATTCAAATTGGCCCTTTCTACTAGAAATAACCTTTTAGGCTAACCTCATCATTTCGGGCCAGCTATTTGCTAGATAGGGCAGAGTACTTGATTACCCAAACCCAATCTTATGCGCTACTTTTCTACACATCCTACTATGGGGGTAGGCTTTATAATTTAGCTGTAATATGACAAATTTAGACTGCATATGCTGTTTAGGCTCTGATATAATTATTGAAATTGGACTAGTCCGCCATGGAAGTTATGGGTGAATTTCAATTTTTTTACCATATCGGATCTTTATTGGGCCTATGTAGTCTAGTTTATTTTGAATATTTCTAAATTTTATTTAAATGTTTATTTTATTTAAATTTATAAAATGATATAATATTATTTAATTTATGTTATGTTATATATACGTGTATCATATACACATATATATGTGTATGCATGTGTAACATATCAATCCATGCAAGGTATAACATGCTCATATATAGATGTTGGGATTTACATCGCAATAGACACTTTAGGTCATCCAATATGTAAATGTATAGTCCAAATGTATGTATATATACACTCCTCTTATAATAAAATATTTTAATATTTATATATATAAATTAAATTTTTATTTATATATAATTTTGTATAAACATATATATATATATATATATATATATATATATGTATATTATTAAAAAATGTATGTATATTAATTACTATATAAATGTGTTTATATCATTTGAAATATAATAAATATATTTATTTTTTGTAATGTCAAAAATGGTACTCATACAAATACACAAATATTTTTAATATACATACATACATACATACATACATACATATATGAATATGTTAAATGCTTATATATATGTGTGCGTGTGTATGTGTAATAAAGTGTACATATATTAATATAAATAAAATTACAGAATAATATATATATATATATATATATATATATATATTGCACTAGTCTTATATATATATATATATATATCTCCCATGGGAGAGAAACTACTAGTCATTCAATTTTCATGGGATCCCAAATCCCTTTTATCGAATGCCTGGGTCCCGCGCTGAACAAACAAGTATCTCCTATAGATGGGAGAAGATCTTCTTTAAAATCTAATTTGGTTCCATCTGCTATAGCTTGAAGAATTCCCAATGGACCGGCATATTCAGGCCCAATGTGTTGTTGTATTGCTGCAGATATTTCTCTTTCTAACCACACAATAAACCATGTTTCATGTTATCAAATCCTATAACGATCCATTCCAATCCATATCAAGATTCAAAAGGATGCATCAAAGGAAAAATCACGTCTCAATTTTCCATTTTCTTATATCCATTCATCTACATCTCTGCAATTTCAACTTTAGTAGGAATTCATGAATCAAACGCCGATCCAGTTTTTAATCTAAATTGTAACATCCCTCCTTTTTATACGTTTAAGCAGACATACATGCCAACTCAAATCATACAGAATGGCAATTGTTATGGGATAAATAAGAAAAAGCAGAGAAAGAAAAAAACAAAATAGAATCTTGCAGCGGAATGACAAAATATAATAATCGAATAACAGTTCATGAAGCTATTTACAAAATCTTTGATTATATTAATACAATACAGATCAGAGTTACACATACCAGAGAATAATAATTAATGCAGCGGAATACATGATGCAATGAAATTATACAATAAATAATAATAGTTCAAATCTTTGTCTTCATCCTCCAGAAATAAGGTCTTAAAATCATGAAATGTTCAGGCTGGCCCGAGCGAATTGAAAAGAAAAAACACTTGAGTCGGAACTAAAAGATCTTATGTAAGTTAAATCAACGGGAAATAATATGAGTGGAACGGCGTCAGAGATGTTTACGAGATTTGACATCTCCTATCCAGTGTCTAACATGAGTGCAGTAACTCAAGAGATGCTTGGGATTCACATCTCCTAAGGATCCATTAAACTATCTACTATGTAGTACAATACGCTATTATAATAGTAGCTACAGTAAAGTAAAAGTATTAAAATAGCGTTAAGGCGTTACCCATATCCCCCTTAACACATTTTATATATTCCCATAGTCTATACAGTACTTTAACTCCCCCCGTAAACTGGAGGGCTATCAGAGGGCACTCTATAGGTATGGTACAAAACAAACTCATAGAAGGCGCGCTAGGGCATGTAAACACGGCACACGAGGAAATGCCAGGGTAGATATACCATTTGCAGATCTGGGTTGGTGGTAACGCATAGCAGCTACTACCTCCCACCCCGAAACACACTCCCAAATCAAAAATCAGAGGGTGGCCACCAAATCAATCACAAAGTCAGAATATAATATCAAAGAAGTGTGTCTGATAGGAGGAATGTCCTCACTTGGCCCGTCGTGGCTCCTGATTTTAGCCACTTCTAAGCCGACTCACGGAAGTCAGGGTCACGTCATACCTCATAATGAAATCGTTCACCAAACCATCCTACTTCATTTCTGGAATCTCCACCACGTACACAGTTGTTAAAGTGGTTTTCGGTATTGGCAGAGAGTATGACAATATCAGATCCTGGTCTTTTTAACAACCAATCGCTTATTACACACCGGATGGTTCTTTTACATTTCAAAAGTCAATTCACAATTGATATCAAAATATCATATTCTCAAAACAAATCACTTTCAAATCATATTTACTTTCAAATCATATTCACTTAAAATCATATTTACTTTGAAATCATATTCACTTTGAAATCATATTCACTTTGAAATCATATTTACTTTGAAATCATATATTGGAATTATATTTCCTTTCAAAAATTCATAATTTCTTCCATAGCCATATTTC
The DNA here is from genome assembly GCA_030765085.1 of Allium cepa. Classification (NCBI taxonomy): domain Eukaryota; kingdom Viridiplantae; phylum Streptophyta; class Magnoliopsida; order Asparagales; family Amaryllidaceae; genus Allium; species Allium cepa. The sequence goes on along the minus strand of CM060934.1, from coordinate 661,696,266 downwards.
CAATATATTGTAAAACCTTACTTCAAAATCATCGTTTTCAATTTATTCTCTTTTAAAACAATGAATTGAATTTGAACACTTCCACTTTACTTAGTCTGGAAATTTAGAGATAGTTTAAAAATTATAAATAGTTAAAATAGTTAGAAATAGTTTAATTATAGGTTAAAAATACTTTTAAACTGATTTAAGATAGTTAAATGGATTTAAATTAGATTAAGTATAATTAAAATTTGTTAAATTGATTTATAATTATATTTAAATAAATTAAAATGGTTTAAAACATATCTGAATAATTTTATATAGTTAATATTAGTTAAATAGTTTAATAAATTTGAAAAAAAACTAAATAACTAGAAATTTTAAAATAATATATTCTTTTAAAATATTTTATATTAAAATGTAAGTTTGGAATTTATATCCAATTAAAGTATTCATTTCATTACAACACATTTAGACCAATTTCAATTTCCAAATCAACAAACCAAATTTCCCTTTTCAATATAAACTTGATTTTCCAAAAATACTTCAAGTTTATATAAATCAAATTTTACTTCAAAGTATCATTTAATTCCATTCAAAAATTAAGGATTTTAAAATCATTTAATTTAACCAATCTGGTGTTCGTATATAATTCTCTACCCTAGGGTCAAGTGATACGGATATTTATCATTTCAATCTGCAATTTAATACTTTACGGTTATATATCATTTTAAGCCGCAATCCCGAATTTAATAAAATCCATAAAATCACTTGAGTCTGTCATTTCGACCCATAACGATTTTTCCTTAATCTATAGATCATTTGGGTATGTATCAATTCAACCCATAGTGAACTTGCAGTTTATAATGATATAAAAATACAACATCCATTCATCCAATATCAACAATCAAACATTTATCACAATCATCATCCAATTCAATCAATAAACATCAATATAGAACAGATAATCAATAACAGGCATTTAACTGACAGTTTATAGATTTTCAAAACTCAGTTTAAATTTAAATTTGCATTTTGTACTTTCTTTTAATTTAAAAACAGAACAGGTTTTCTGTTTTTATTTAAAACACAAACTAAAATTTAAAAATTCAAATTATTTCAAAACCAAGATTTAAACTGTTGAATTTATATTTAAATTTCAGGTTTAAAACTTAGTTCAGATTTTAGTTTGCATTTAAACTTTACCTCAAATTTAAAAAAAAAAACTGTAACAGGTTTCTGTTAATTTTATAAAACCTGAAACAAAGCATATACTCGAGCCTCCCCTATTTTTACTTCGAGCAATATCCTACCATGCTTCGAGTTATTCACTCGAATTACCCAAGATAACTCAAGTAAACTACAGCTGCAACCAAACTCCTGCAACCCAACATCACCATCATGTCCACCGCCCTCTGTGCACATGTACATCACCTCCGGCCATTGCTGGCCAACCCCGCAACCTTCCCACAGTCGATACTCATCAACTCCGACCATCCAAACGACATTCCAGTCATCACTTGCTCAAATACAAGATCGCGACCTAAAATTACAAACATGGAAACTAAACAGAACCCACAATCCCCAAACCTGTCAACGGCCTCGTCCATGCGCCATCGGCCATGGTTGATTCTGCAACTCCGGCGATGACTTCCTCAAACCATCGCTTACCAATACCCAAAAAATAGATGAACTCGATCAACTATGCATGCCAAATAGATCACTTCTTCCCTAACCTAGAAAGCTAGGGTTCTAACCTTTAAATCCTAAACACAACATCAAAAACAAATTGCCACTCAATCCAATAATTTTCACAACATCTCTAATCATTTCACCATCTCTAGAAGAAATTTCTACTCAAACAAACACAAATATCATCTGTGCTAATCCAAAATGTAGGATACAGTGAATTTAAAACTTCTCTTAGGTTTAAGCATTAGAAATTATAATTTACTTTTAAAAATCCTATTTTTGCATAATGTTTTGATTCATAATCCTCAAACATTGAATTGAAATGTTTGAGTTTTACACTTATATAGTTTTTGCTCTGTTATTTATATTTCCAGGCATTACAGAAATTTATTTAATTTAGATAAATTTGAAAAACTTTCTCTATGACCAACAATCCATTTTTAGATTGCATTTTAAATCACAACAGAGATTTCAATAGGAGGGAATGGATTTTAAATCAAACAGAGGTTTGAAATTTAGAAAACAGCAATATGCGAGATAATGAGTATGCACCCAGAAATACATTCACATATATGTATTCACAGCAAAATCATACATATATTAATTCCTTACTTAAAGCATAAAAACAACTTCTACCTATTTAATTAATTTTTAAAAATTGAGTTACTCACTTGATTTAAACATGAAGACAGAGCACAGTTTTTTTTAAAAGCTTCTGAATCCTTTAAAATCCTTCTTGAATGCTTTAAAAAGCTTCAGTTGTTTGATGTTGTAACATGCATGCATAGACCACTTTCCAGATTTTAGAAGAAATGCAGGTTGCTTGCTTCTTGAAAATGAGTTACAGATTAAAGAATGCAGGCTTTTCTTGATTTTCCAGATTTTAGAAGAGATGAATGCAGATTGAATGATGAATAGGTAATGATTTTAAATTTGCTTCCATCTTTGAAAAATCTCATGCATGTAGGAAGATGTTTTACAGTTTTGCTTTTTGAAGAGGGGAATGCAGATTTGAGGATGAAAAGTTTGATTTTGCAGGTTTTTTTTTAAAAAAAAAACAGATTGTTGCATGTGTTTGTTTTTGAGAATACTACAAGGATCTTTGCTATACATGTTGATAATAAGTTACAAAGAATTTTTGTTTGAAGATGAACTATGGATTTTGATTTTGAGGATTGTTTCAGCTGAACATTTCTTTGTTTAGGAATGAAATGAAGAAAGAAAAAGAATGAAAGATTGCAAGAGTTTATATAACTATATTTATGATAAATAAAAATTAAAGAGAAATAAAAATGCAAATTTGACACTTGTCTTAAGTTACAACACTTGTTAATATCTCATGTGTTTAAATTACACATGTTAATTATGTTTCTAAGATACTTACACTTGTCAATTTAAGTAATTAGTATTTTTGATTAAGTGTTAAAGAAAGTTTAAACATAGTTAATTAGTTTTAATACTTAGTTATGTTTAGATAAATAATTAAAGAATAAACCAGTTATAGTTATAAATAAAAACAATATACAAATCAATCATTTGAAAAAAAAATATTTTTAATCATTTAAAATAAATTTATAAAGGAGATTGTAAATTACTTGTTATTTAATGAATAAATGTTTCATTTATAAATTGTATTTTAAATTTCATTTCTAATTTACAAATCATAATTATTAATCAATATTTTAAAAAGAAATAAAACAAACATTTTTATAACTTATTTTAATATCCAAACTTAAGTCAAAATATATGTTAAACAAATAAAACATTTATCTTATATATATAAAATCATATAGTTATTTTATTAAATAGTATTGAAAAGCTTAATCAAAAATAAAATCATAATTTCCCAATTTCAAAATATTATAATTAGAAAATTTACTTTATCAATTAAATTAAAAACCAAACTTATCTATTTAAAATATATTTAAATATATATACATATTATAAATAGAAAACAATTTATTAGCTTATTAAAAATAAATTCACTAATTAAATATTTAATAAATAAAATTATTAATTCAAATCAAATTTATTAACAAAAATTATCAAATTAATTTAAATTTAAACACAGATTATTAAATTTATATTGTCCAAAATTCCGGAATATCACAAATCCTATCAAAGCCAGTAGACGGAGAGGACTTGTTCGTTTGCTTAGTAGTCTCACCTCACACCTTAAGTGTTGCTCTTGTATGTCCAAAAGGTAGGATCCAACGACCCGTATACTACATCAGTAAACGGTTCACTAGAGCCGAGAAGAACTATTTGAAACTGGGAAAACTAAATATTGCCTCTTGATTGCATCTAGAAAATTACGAACATACTTCCAAGCATACCCAAGCAAAGTCTTGATAGATCAACCCATGAAGCAGGTACTGTACCGTCCCGAGACCTCCAGACCACTTATCAAATGGAACATTGAGTTGAGCCAATATGAAATCACATATGATCCTCGAAGAGATATCAATAGGAAAGCTTTGGCATATTTCATTATCGAGTTTACTATAAGGGATAACTAAGAAGAAATTATTCTAAAGGTGGAAATAATCTGGAACCTGTTCGTCGGTGGTGCATCCAACAACTTCTGCTCAAGAGCAGGGGTAGTGCTTGAAACTACCGAAGGACGATCAATCTGCTACACCATACGCTTGAAATTCCCCACAACAAATAATAAAGCAGGGTAAAAAGCGTTGATAGTGGGACTAAAAGTTGTGAGGGAACTCGAGATAAAGTATGTTTACATCTATTGCGACACTCAACTAGTTTTCTGTCAAGTAAAAGGCAAACATTAGGCTCGAGGGGAGAACCTCGCCTCACACCTGTCTAAAGTACAAGAGCTGCTGAATGAAATTGACCATTACACCATAACTCGCATCTCGGGAGAACAAAACACGAAGGTGGATTATCGAGCCAAACTTGCTAGTACCGGGGAAGCTCAATCGTTGGGACTAGTCTCGGTTGAAACTCTGACTACTCCAGGTATAAGCAAGATGGAAGTTGATTGGATTTTTGAAGCGATCGAACAACCAGAAACATGGATGACGCCCATTAAAGACTACCTTCTAACAGAAGCACTCCCCGCAGAAGGAACCATCAAAAGAAGCTTCTCCAAAAGGTACTATGGTTCATAATGTAGGATTGGATACTCCATCGAAGGGGATACTCTACCCCCTTGCTCACATGTGTGACTAAAGATAAAGCTCGAAGGATCCTAATGGAAATTCACGAAGGCAACTGTGGAGACCATGCCGAAGGACCAAACCTTACAAAGAAAATTCTCCAATACAAGTATTTTTGGCCAACAGTAAACCACGATGCAGCAGATTATGCCAGACGGTGCGACCGATGCCAAAGATTCAGCAAAATCAAAATAACTCCCTCAATAGAGCTAACATGGATGGTCAGCCCATGGCCATTCGCAATATAGGGAATTGATCTGATTGGCGTATCGCTAACAGCTAAAGGAGCTAAATATGCTATAGTTATCGTTGACTACTTCACCAAATGGGCCGAGGTGGAATCACTGGCCACTATTAACACAAAGAAAGTTATTAACATTTTCACTAAAAATATTATTTAGGTTCGGGGTGCCACAGAAAATCATCACGGATAGAGGGACTCAATTCAAAAGCATCGAGTTTAAAGAATTTTACAAATGCTTCTGAATCAAGAAGAGCTTTTCCGTGGTCACTCATCTGTAAGCAAACGGGAAAGCAGAAGCAGTAAATAAGATCATCGAGTCCATCATCAAAAGTGGCTAACTAAAGCTAATAGGAATTGGGTTGATGTACTTCCACTTGCACTATGGGCTTACAGAACAAAACACAAATCAACGATCGAGCATATGGTTCAAAAGCAATGAACCCCGTCGAACTAGACGTGCCCTCTTATCAGAGGCAGAGTTTCAATCAGAGGTAAAATGAGCATATCCTACTCGAGTCACTCGATATGATCAACGAGAAGGGGAAGGAAGCCAAGTTAAGGACCACCGCTCACAAAAAAGGGCCGCATAGTACTTTAACTCCAAAGTGCACAACCGTACCTTTGAAGTGGGAGACCTTGTACTCAAGAGGGTTTACCCCATACCAGGAGTATTTGGGCCAAACTGGAAAGGACCATTTGTGATCAGTCAAAAGCTAGGGGATGGAACAATCAAATTGACAACCATTGACGAATCCAAATTCCCCAAGCATGGAATAGCGAATCGCTGCGCCGTTACATTAGCTGAAATTATCTTATGTACTTCTTATTTTCAGCAAATAAGCCATCCTAGAATACTAAGAGCATTGTAAATAGGCAGAACTTGTCCAACTTTTCTTAATAAAATTGCTTTGCTTTCTGAACCAATAAAATTGTGTGCACAAAAGTAATCCGTTGAGTCGATGGGGTCAAATTGGCTCAAAACCATCCAATTGCTGCTTGGGATAATAAAACCACGCTCAAGTACGCCTTACCTCTCATTGAGTCGACGAAAGCAAATCGACTCAAACCATTGGATCGGCGGAACCCGATCCCTAACTTCTAAGAACCGATGTTGCTCCAGCAACACTGGGAAGACCCAAATCAAAGCCACGCATCTCGTAAGCCGCACATTGCTTCTTGGATTGTGGAATCACATCCAAGCAAGCACAAATCTCTAGGCCATGCATCCCCATAAGTCGCGCATAACTTCTTGAACCGTGAAACTAAGCTCTCGAAGCATGAACTCCTTACGTTACCCGAAGATTGGTAGCAACGAGAAATTCTAAACCGTTTCAGATCGAATGGTCATATCGATCATAAAAGCTACGCATTTCATAATCCATGCACATTCTTAAGTATCTAAATTACCCCGACAATGCCAGGAAACTCATATGTTGCAGGATTAATGGGAATCCACTCCCACTATAAGAAGAAAAGCCATATGAATCCAGTGGAGTGCAATCTATCTAAACGTGAGTTCTCGAAGATAGGAACGGCAAAATAGACTTGATGGAAAACATGCGAGGAACCACTCAAATCAACTGATTGGAAATCCGATGTTTGACATAAACAGCCCGGTGAACTGTAGGCGCACACCCCTATACTCAAATAAATAAATAATTATACACTTTATAATTCTGTTACTCCAAACAATGAATTTTGGCAATAAGTACAAGACTAAACAGAATAAGTGATGAATAAAATCGACATAAATCATGAAACGTAGAGAAGTAGACAAGTAAAGTTAAACATTATATTACCTATAACATTCTCTATTCAAAGTCAAAATGTAGGGGCTGTATCCAAACAATATCATCCAAAAGATAGAAAATCACAAAATATCACCATGACAACAACAAAAGAAAATTAACAGACTCTACACTTGTACAAAAGGTGATAAAAAAACAAAACAGAAAAAGGGGGCAAAGGACAAATCAAGATGTCATCTCACTGCCACCTAGGTCTCCTTTCTCGCCCCTAATTTATAGTTTCCTGAGCCTATCTTTGCCTAAGAAACCCTCACTCTCCGAAGCATGACCACTAGAGGAACCTCCTTTCCCCTTATGCTTGCGGGGTCGATGAAAGCCCTTTGATGACTTGCTCTATGCCTCAATCTTCTGCTTCTTTACTATAATCATCTATTGCTTGGTCTTCGGCCGCTCGATCTCTACTCTCTCTGATTGGCCAAGCTCTCCTCTTGAGAAATAGATGGGTCGTCTAGACCATGCAGCGCCTCAGTTTGGTCAGAGCGAACTGGGTTGCAAGCTAGAAGTAGAAACAATGGTTGATGTAGTCAAAATCGCAGAGGACCCGACATCATAAAGAGAAGGCAACTCAGCGGGAAGAGAAGGTAGATCTACGATATTAGAATAAAGGGTGGTTACCTCAGCAATTTCATCAGATGTGAATTGAAAATCTTTAAGCATGGGAAAGATGAGATAGTTACCTGTAGTAGGGATTTGTTCGCACTCAACGACCTCGAAGCCTTCGCCATTGCCTTCCTTTGACGGCTGCACGATCATGGGAAAAGTGGCAATGATTCCTTCATCGGTATGAATATACGATGATGGCTCACCCGGGCCAAAAGGGAAGTATTCGGCAGCAACCTCAGTGGTGCCCATGATAATGGTGGATTTATGCTTTTTCTCCAGATTTAAGATTTTCTGGCCTTCTGTTAGAGATAGGCGGGATTCCTTGTTCAAATATGCCTAAACCAGTTCCTCCTTGGTACACTCGATGCCTATGTCTTTGAACCGGGCTCGAACTTCCTCTCGTACCACCATGAGCGTACGAAGGAACGATGGATCCAAATAACCGAGGCTACCCCGATGAAGCATAGAATTAACATGGAATCCTAAGATAGTGGCATCCAAGCCTTCCGTTTGTCTTGCAAAAGTATCTTGGAGCTTTGAAAAGCTGGTCTTTGTGCTAGCCTTCTCTACGGTTAATCAATTTTTCTTGCTTCTAAAGTCAAAATTGGTGCACGTAGGGAAGGATTTCTTGGCTTTATTTAGCGACGACTTTCTTTTCTACCTCGATCATCGTCTTACTTGCCTTCAATTTCTCTTTCAGAGCCGCGTCATCGGTGTGGCATATTTTTATTTCATCTCTGAATATAAGAGCAGCCCGATCAGTCGATTCTTTCAACTCCCTGAATAAAGAATCACTCTTACCTTCTCGTTTCAAGGCATCGTCCCTCTCCTTCTTCGGTCTCTCAATCTTAAAATCGCGTTCCGCGAGCTACTTCTCGAATTCATCCTTTATAGACTCAAATGAGAGAATCTTCTGGTAGTTATTTCGGTTAACAATAGAGAGCTGCATGCACAGTTTCTCCCATCCCTCGGCCTGTTCCAAGCCACTTTGAATCGCTTAGAGATCGGGTGAGTAAGATTATGCTCGAACCGATTTTAAGTTGGGTTTGTTGAAGACAACCCCTTTTAAGAACAAGTTGGGAAATGTGTCTTGTAGAAATTTGAGACTAGTAGGAAGAACGTGGGGGGTTGCCTTGAATTGGGAAAAGGAGCAGCCGTAATGTGAGTGGGGGAGGTCACGGTTCCGGAAGTAGGAATGGTAATCCCAATAGAGATAGGAGGCTGTACGTTGGGAAGATGTTCGTGATCTTTCTCTATTTTCTTTGACGAGTCTCCATGCTCAATCAAACATTTTCATTTCTCTTAGTCGCTTCCTCTGTCGCATTCTTAACCCTTTTCATCCCAGCGGTGCTCTTTTGCCTCCCTGTCTTTTCTCTTTTGTAACATCCCCTATCAAAAGGTCCGAAGCTAAGTGCTACAGATGCTGCAGTCATCTATAGTATTAACTTCCGGTGACCAAATGCGGTAATGTTAATTGTATTTATAATATCAAATGCACTTGAATGTGAAATAAAAACATCATAGATTAAAAACATTTTTGTGCTTACATTTCAAAACAACATTTCATCTTCAAATTACATAATCCCAAACGCTTCCCAGGTTCAGATCAAATATAATTATTACAAAATACGCCAAGAGCGACATATGACGATGCCCCCTTGGTTGACCAGATTATTATATAGTCATGACTGACATAATACAATATAGCGTAATCGAACAAAATAAAACAACAACTCCTAAATAGCTATCCATCAGCCACCTGCTCGTCTCCGGAAGCTTTATTCTCCAGCTTACTAAAAAACTTGAAAAACCTCAACCCTCAGCCTCCTCAAATCAATTTTGAGCACCCGAGAGTTTAAGGGGAAAACACAAACTTCTAGTTAGACATAAAGCCTAGTGTGAATAATAATATATAGCTCGGTTATTTGATATTAAATGAGACCACGCCGCTTAACGGAATGGGTTTCCTACCAATAGTGTCATTTAAAACTTATCTTTTGCAAATCATAATCCTGCAACCAAAACTAGTTAAATCTGTAAAGCAATATCATGTAAAATTACATGTCAGGTAACAAATGAACTAACTGTCTGAACACATTATAGTTTTGTTTGGCTAACTACTAACCTTCGCCTGACTCGGGCCTACCAGACAATATATAAACAAATAATCTAACACCAGTTAGACACTCCTCTTCTGGACGGTTTGTCCCTGGCTTACTTTCTATAGGTCAACTGATCCTAATGGTTTGTGGGCTCACTAATATCCTATCTCCGTACAAATATATTCCCTTCTGTGTGTAATATCAATTTAGTCTTACCTGTGACAATGCCCTACATACTGGAATATTGGACTAAATTAGCTAGGGGCTAATAACTAATGTATATGGCACGAACCTATACCAGTCCAATCTGGCATACAAATATCTGAGTCATTTTACTTAGGGTAACCTTCCCTTAAATTTTCCTTGAAAACCTTTTCTTCCCAAAATGATCTAAACCTTTAAATCAAACTTAAACAAGGAAACTATATACTCTATGCTTTACTCGAATCATCTTGCCATTTTATATACACTTTACACAAATCTTTGTTGATGAAAACATTTAAACCTTTGAAAGTACCCCTTTCGAATCCATCGAAAGTATCCATTTCTTTTACCTAGGCCTAAAAGCCAAAACATTCCTTTGAAAACCATTCAGATAAATCTTTCAAAACCATTGAAAACCGTTTCCTTCAAAGCTTTAAAAACCTTAGACATCCTTCTTTAAATCCTTTAAACATTGCCTTTTGAGAACATTGGGAACCTTCCTTTAACCTTTCGAAACCATTGGGGAACCACCCCTTCGAAACCATTATTTAAAACCTTTCGAAATTATCAAAACCTTTACAATCAACAAATCTTTTGAAAGCATTTGGGTTCAATTTAAAACATGTGGAAACACCTTTTGAAACCATTTAAAATTAACTCCTTCGAAACCCATAGGTTCTACCTTCAACGAAGCAAAAGGGTCATAAAACATTTAAATCGAAGGCACCCTTTCGAAAATGATTCCTATTTAAAGAAGCGATGGTCTCAAAACCAACCCTTTTGAAAGCATTGGAGAAATGACTTAGATCATAAAATAAAGTATACCTTCCAAAACCATTAACTTTGAAAGGTAGAAAAGTGACAACTAGGGATTTCGGCCCCTTTGAAAGCATTTACTTAAACAAAAGGTGCAACACATTTGAAACCATTCATTTAAACAATCATACCAAGTCGAAAGCCAACTAGGTCGAAAGCACATCCTTCGAAAGCAAAACAAGCTCATTTTCATTTAAAAGCAAAGCAACGTTTCAACCCTATCAGAACCTAATGTCTCGACCCAGTACCTTCCACTTATGTCCAATTCACTATTTACCAATTTATTGATACTATGTGCATTAGTTTGGATGGCAATGGAGGTGGAAGCTCTCAATCGAAACCCATGTGCCGAAAGAGGCGAAACATGCCTAAAGCATGTAAAATCTGTTTTTAACTTTAAAAAGAAATACTTTTCAACTAACTTTCCTTGTTTGTCAAAATATTATTGGTTCCTTATTTTCCTTTTTAAAAGTGCTGCCAAAATTTCACAAGCAATTAATTTAAATAAATTACAAAATATCCCTTCACCTTGTATAAATATATTAAAAATTTAAGTCTCATACCTTAAATAATTTTATATATTCATCAAAACACTTAGGAAAATTGTACAAAAATTGAAGAAAATCATTTTTGATATGTTTTCTAACATATATTGATTTTAGACCCAAAACATATATTATTTAGCTGTAAATAATTTTAAACTCAAATAATCATTTTCTTCACTAGAAAATTTATATAAAATCCACATTAATTCACAAAACTATGAAAATTGAAACCCATCTTTAAAATATCATCTTTGATCTAAATCTAAAATTGAAAGGCATTTAGATGCCATTTAATAGGGTTTTCGTATTAAAACATATCATAAAATCTATATGAATAAGCATAAATCATCAACAAGCATATATAAACAATTAATCCTTCAAAATATGGCTAAATATCGCAAAATACTTCTGATTATCCTTAAAAACGAAAACAATTAGAAAAATGAGACGTGGTCATCATTCAGCTTAGTTTTGAGATTAAGGAGTTCGAGATTTGAATAGCTTTGATTTGATTAATCTTCTTCCTTAACTTTTCTTGTTTATCTTGCTCTTTCTGCTAATGGTGGCCGACCTCTAGTTTAGTTTGATATTCCAAATGAGCGTATGAAAGAATCCCTAAAGGTTTAGGGTATAAGAATATTGTTATTCCAACTTTGCCCTCACCTATTACCCTTATCTATTTTAATTAATGTTAGCTTATTTTAATTTATTCATTAACATGGCACGGCTACTCCTATTAATCATAAATCTCAATTTCCTAATCATCACATCATTTTATTTAATTTTGCTAATTAAATATCGTAAATGAGGTTACTAAAAATTAGGGTCAGTACAGACTCCCCTCCTTAAAGAATTTCGTCCTTGAAATTACGATAAGGTATACAATAAGTCAATCAAAAGGTAAAACATACCATCAAACAATTCAGGATAAGCGTCTCTAATCCCGCTCTTAGTTTACCAAGTACAGTCTCTCTCATCGTCGCTCCACTGGACTTTCACTAATCTGACTGTCTAGTTCCTTAGCCTCTTCTCATCTCTCGCGACTATACGAATTGGCTTTCTAACTATAATCAAGTCTGGTTCTACTACCAAGTCATCTAACACAGTAGGTGCTATGGTAGACTCCGAGTCTCTAACACACTTCCTTAGATGATAAATATGAAAAACATCATGGACTCCTACCAAACTATTCGGTAACTCTACTCTATATGCGGATTTCCTGATCCTCCCTATAATAGTAAAAGATCCAACGAATCTCGGTGCTAACCTCCCTGATTTCCCGAATCTGATCACGTACTTCGTCAGTGGCACCTTAATGAACACATGATCTCCAACAGAGAACTCCAAGTCTTTCCTACTTCTGTCTACATAGCTCTTCTGCTTAGACTGGGCCTCCTTCATCCAAGCTCGAATCAACTCAATCTTCTCTGCAGCTTCTCTAACTAAGTCTGGAGTAAGAACCAACCTATCCCCGGTCTCTAACCAACAAACGAGAGATTTGCATGGCTTTTCATATAAAGCTTCAAACAGTGCCATCCCTTTATTTGTCTGATAATTTTTGTTATACGAGAACTCGACTAAGTGTAGATGGTCTTTCCATGATCCTCCAAAATCTAACACACAAACTCTTAACATATCCTTCAAGACTTTGTTATCTCTTTCTGTTTGCTCATCGGTCTGTGGATGGTAGTCGGTACTCATCTTGAGATTGGTTCCTAAAATCTCATGTAGACTCTTCTAGAACTCATTAGGGAACAAAGAATCTCTATCACTTACTGTACTACTAAGAATTTCATGAAGTCCGACTATATTCTTCATAAATAACTTTGCCAAAATAGGTGTCATCCTGTTGACTTAACTAGAATGAAATGGGCACTCTTGGTCAATCTATCCACTATGACCCATATACTTTTATTTCCTTTACTAGATCTTGGCAACCCGTCTATAAAATCCATAGAAATAGAATCTAACTTCCATACCATAATATCCAATGGCTGTGGAAACCCACTAGGCTTCTGATGTTCGGCTTTTACCTGTTGACAGTTCGAACACTGCTTCAACCATAAGCCAACATCTCTCTCATTCCTTCCTAGAAGAAACTTCTCTTCATGTCCAGATACATCTCAGTTCCTCCTGATTGAATAATGAACTTCGAACAATGGCATTCTTCCAAAATTTCCTTCCTAATGTATCCCACATTTGGAACACACAACCTCCCTTTCTTTCTCAACAACCCATTTTGGTCAAGATTAAAATCCTTCAAGTCATCGTCTCGGTTCCATCCCTTAACTTCCTGATTCGATCAACCAATACTAGATCCACCTTCTGTTTAGAAGCAATCTTTTTTATCATTATCGGTCGAACTTCTAAACAAGATAACATAGCAGTTCCTTCACTAAATCCGACCTTAGAACTCCACTAAACCCTATAAGTCGACAACGCTTTCAAATCCTTCCAGTCAGCTATCATCGCCAATATTGCATTTTGATGCTTCTTGCTAAGTGCATTTGTAACCTTATTACCTTTCCCTGGTGCATACTCAATTCCAAAATCATAAGCAACAATAAATTCTAACCGTCTTTGTTGTCTCATGTTCAGCTCCTTCCGAGAGAACAAATAATCCAACGACTTATGATCTGTATATAACTCAAATTTCTCTCCCAAATGGTAATTTCTCCATACTTTCAATGCAAAATCACTACAACTAACTTCAAATCATGTGTTGGATATCTAGCCTCATGCGGTCTAAGCTGTCGAGAAGCATAGGCAATCACTTTACCTCTATGCATTAGCACAGCCGCTAACCCAGTTCCACACGCATCTGTATAAACCAACAACTCCTGATTCCCCTTTGGAACAACTAATGCTGGTGCATGGGTCAGTAAATATTTTAAGCTCTAGAATGCTTCCTCACACTGATAGGTCCATACAAACTTCACATCCTTTCGCGTTAGCTTGGTCATCGGTGCTGCTATCCGTGAAAAACCCTTTATGGACTAACAATAATATCCAGGTAATCCAAGAAAACTCTTTATCTCAGTCAGTGTCTCGGGTCTCTTCTAGTTATTCAACGCTTCAATCTTAGTCAGATCTATAGAAAACCCTTTCTATGAGACACATGACCAAGAAACTTCACTTCCTTCTTCCAGAAATGACACTTCAAAAACTTCGCATTCAGCTAATTCTGCCTCAGCTTCTCAAGCACAACTCTAAGAACTTCATGCTCCTTCTCATCTCTAAAGCATATCAAAATATCATCTATGAAAACCAACACGAACCTATCCAAGTGCTCTTGGAAAACCAGGTTCATCAAATCCACAAAGAAAACTGGCACATTCGTTAGTGTAACAAATCGGGATTTTCGACCTTCGAAAATCTACATCAATACATCCATTATATATCGTGTCGAATATTCAAGTGTTGGGAACAAAATTTTCTAGGGGTGAAGAAGAAAAGGTAGAAGTAGAATAGAAATAATCAACACAAAATCTACAATCGTAGCGGAACAAAATATAATATATATATAATAACAGATTTTTATACTAAAGAACCTGTAACTGTTTTATACTTATAATCATCAGAGTACAACAATCAGTACATCAATCTGGATAGTTATAATAACTTGTCCTCACATAGCGAAAATATAAACCAAGTACAGAAATTTGTCTCTATTAACCAACTCGTCTCCTGAGCTCCGTAGCATCCTATCCTGAATCTGTATACTCGGTCTGACCCGAGCATTATAACAAAATATCACTCGTGTCAGTTTGAAAAACTAGCATGAGAAAACACACTTAATTTGAATTATTAAATTTATCGAAATCCTTTGAAAAACAAAGGTATCTCGTAAGACCATGTCACACATAAACACGACGGGTTTTCCCTTATGATAACCAAATCATTTTTATAAAAATCATCTGATATTACAATAGTGTCTAAACAAAGTAAATAGAAAATTGTTGAAATGCTTGCATCTCATGTTTCAACATAGTTGGGAACAGTAAACCGTACGGTGCTTATTGGAAAATGGATTCCATACAATAACTGGGCTACCGGGGTACCACCCAGCACAGTACCCTCTAGAAAAATGTACCGAGGACCTTGCGGGGTCCCCTACCAACACAAGGCCGGCGTACCCCTAACCTAGATAGTATCGAATATGTTATCACCCTAGGTGTTCTCACCGTCAATCGAGCGATCGCTTTTTCCATGCATAACCACATCCATAATTTCTATATATCCGAGGGTATCTAGAAAGGTGATAACATACCTTAATTGGGTGCGACCCACTTAGCCTTGCTGCGTCTCCTCTGTTTTAGTCATTCCCGGTTGATGAGGCTTGAGGCTAACGTTTACCTAAAGAGTAGCATTCATTCTCGGAATGCTAGCACTACCTTCCAAGCAACGATGCAAAGATAGCATTCGTCCACACAAGTTGTCCTAGGTCTGGACAAATCAAAACATCATATTCACTATCTTTATGATATCACCAATCGAAACGCACAAACGTGATCGAAGTCTTTTTTGAAAATAAAATAAGATCCTAATCTCTTCAAACGATCAACAAATTTGGCCAATATTTGATAGTCAGTTGTTTGACTACCAACATAACATCCATAAGCAGTCATCAGGCCTTATTATAATTTTTCCAAAATTTATTTTCAAAATATCTTTATAAGATATATTCAAATCCCATCTAAATTTTTAATATTCGAGACAACTCAAATACTTATATCCATATCAGGATATTTCAAACCATCTCTTATTTCAATAGTTAGAATAATATTTTAAAAAATATATTTCCGAAGACCCCTTACTTTCCAACACTTAGGAAATTTCGATTAGTTTCTCGTTCATTCGTCTTAATTTTTATCATCTGAACTGGTTCGTTTGAAAGGAAGAAGAAAATGGGAGTTTTTCGATTCTTAAAAGGAAAGGGGGACGTTTGCTATGGGTAGAAGGTAAACCGGGTTTGATTTTTAATCTATTATATTTTTTTATATTATAATCAAAATATCTCGTTATATATAACTTAAAATCCTGATCTTCTATCGAAACGTGCCACCAAGAATTTCTAATGTTAAAACGCTATTCCAAACGAAATGGAACTAGTTTCGAGACCTAATTCGATCATATGGAGAAAATAGCCTTTTAAATTGACTAGTTGAATTAAATTAAATTAAATTATTCTAGGCGTTTTTAGATCGCACGACCGAATGGCAAATCCAATCGCTACGAAAATAGAAATCCGATAATAATACACTAATGGATCCAATGGAACTAGTTTCGTCGAATTCCGAGACCGTGCTTCGGATTGCTATTTTAATGTGTCAATTAAACTGACGATTTCCAATTTTTATGAAATCACTTAAAATTTCAGTTTTAAAAATCTTACTAACTAGATTAAAATTCCAAATCGAATATTTAAACCATTTAAATATTCCAAATTTAATGTCGAAAAAATCCAGGTCGTCACATTCCTCCCCCCTTAAAAGAATTTTGTCCTTGAAATTGCTAATGTATGATGAATGATCCAAACCCATTACTTTTCAAAAACCCATTAGCTAACTTGCTATTTCACACTTCTAAATTCT
Organism: Allium cepa; assembly: GCA_030765085.1. Taxonomy (NCBI): domain Eukaryota; kingdom Viridiplantae; phylum Streptophyta; class Magnoliopsida; order Asparagales; family Amaryllidaceae; genus Allium; species Allium cepa. Next base: position 661,679,500 of record CM060934.1, on the reverse strand, counting down.
TTAGTTTCAACCATACAATTAGTTTCCATTTCTAGTTCAAAACCCTTTATTTTCATCACGATTTAAACATCAGCTTTTAGTTAACAAAAATTTCAAAAAAAATTTAAAAAATTCTAGCATCCTGAATTTTCGAATTTTTTTGGCAGAGTCTCCTTTTTACGGAGAGCCTTTTGCAACATGACAAGATAGATAAAAATATATACATCGACCCACATGGTCCAAAAACACAATATATATCAATATTTTATATTTTTGCGATATTTAATCCGGAAACGTACCTTTATTTAGCGTTTTTAAGCGAGCGACTTATTTTATATGTAATTTGCACGACCAAAATCTAGCCAAATGGCCTCCGGGTATCTGACTCAATTTTAGCATGTAAATAGTAAAACATGAAATTCTAATAACGTTTCATTTATTTCAATAGTTAAAACACATAGCTTCATAACCCAATCATGCTAAACGTATATTAAGAACAATTATAAGGTTCCGATACTAATTAAGTTGCTTTCAATATATCCATATACCGTTCCATTCGATTCAAAATGATTTTCAACCCAATTATTTGCATTCAATTCATATTTATACCAAACAAACTCGTATCCATTCTAAATTGATTAAAAAAATCAATTTATTCACTCTCTATTAATTCATAGAATTTTATTTACTTCCATTTACGTCAACGACAATTTTTTTCATGCAAATTCGGCATATTCATTTTATAAAATAACAATTTCAGTTTATAGCTATTTTAAATTGATTTCTCAATTTATATTCAATGTTATTCCATTTCAACTTGATTCTCAATTAGTTTATTTATATTCCATTCATTTCCTCATTCGTTATATACAAATCCATTTTATTAAGCTCGGAATCCTTCCATGTTATTTTATTAAATAACCATTTCACCAGTTTATTTAAGCCAAGCTCTCATGAAAAACAGTTAATCCGTTTATTTTCAATTAATTCAACTATATAACTTAAGTCAATCGCAATCAACTGTGTTTCAATTTAAGATTGATTTTTATTCAATCAAATTCCATTTCATTTACTAATTCTTTTAACTAGTTTATTCACTCAATCCACTTCAAATTTAAACTTCAAGCTTGAATTTTTTTAAACAACATCCACGACCATATTAAATTTATTTATACTTAAATTGAATTTATTTATAACTCAAGTCATTGATATTTCAATAGCATTTCCATTTTATTCGAATACATTTCCAAATATATATAATTTGCTTAAAATTAAGTCGAAGTTTTATTTATAACTCAAGTTCCAATTCCAATATTCACTTTTAATCCTCAATCCAATTTATTTAACCAAGTTAAATTCCATTTTCGTGTTCAACATTTGACTTTTATTTTAAGAATTTCTCCATTTAATTCACTTGAGTTCAAGTTCATTTTTATAATTCAAGTTTGGATTTTATTTCCTTCACCAAAATATCAAACCATTTTTATTTTGGGTTTTCTGTTCCACCTTTCAATTTTATAAGTTACACCACTTGTTTTTTTCAAATCCCCATCAATTTTATACTCTAGTATATTCACATTTTACTTTTAAGTTGAGATTATACATCTATTTATCCCCTAGGTATTCTTTTATTCTATTAGTTTCAATTTTTTTATAAGTTATATAAACTTATTTATTCACCGATCCATAATTCTTTTCCCTTAAGTTTTATTTCATTCAAAAATTTATTGCTTATAGCTATCCCGTCGCTTCATAATCCAAACTCTATATTCGATTCAATTCGATAACACTCCTAATCCCGATTCAAATTTTATTTAAATTATCTTAAGTTAAATTAATTCATACCATGTGTTTTCCACATTTCATAAACTCTTTATTTGAGTTGATTCCATTTTCAATTTTATAACTTATAGTTATATATCCATTTCACAATTCAACTTTATATCTGATATCTTCCATTATGTTCAATTCATATTATTAGTTCACTTCACCAATTCATTTCACCCAAATTAAAATCAATTAAATTTATAAACTTTAATTCCTTCAACTTAATTTAAGTTAAATTCCATTTTAACTTTCTCAATTTAAATTTTAATTCCAAAATTCAATTTTCACACTTCTTCCCTATAATTATCATCCTCGACTTATAAGTTTAAAATTTTATTTTCTGATATCTTCTAGAACTTTTAAATAAGGATTCCAGAATTTTTAAACACCCGGTATTTATTTCAAATCACTTTGAAATCAAATATATATATTTATATATATACATATATACACACACTCTTTTATGGTTTAACATACCCCTTCCTTGGAATTTTAACTCAACTTGGTTTTATCCAAAATAAGTTTCCTTGGAAGTTTTAAAACAACATTTGCTTTTGAACAAAAATCTCCATATCAAATTACTACGGTAGCAATCCATTAATTAGAAACTCAAAACTGAATACTGATGATATGACCATCATCACTGGAATTATTTTCCAGCAACTGAAGTGAGTTCAGTGCTTTATTACTTCCAAATCCATTCAAAACAATTTTATTTCAAAAATATCTCCAAAATAATATTAGTAGTATTCATTTTGAAATACTTTGGAAAACATTTCCAAAAATCTTCTGGATTAAATTTCCAATCTCCAGTTTGAATCAATTTTCAGTTTAACTCATTTGTATCATTCATTCTTATACAATTTAATCTTGGTTTCTATAAACCAATTCAACATTTATAGCTTTGTTTTGATTATATAATAACAACCAAACACACCAATGTACTATAATAATTTCATAAGTTTATTTCTGTTATATAAAAATATAGTTAGGTAAAATTATTTCATTTACCCCCTTCCAAAACCATACCATGTCAGTTTACCTGGTTCAAGTGTTTAGAAACTCCTATCGATTTAGTGGCGTCCCACTATTCGATCAGAATTTATATGTCACTCAACAGATAAATCAACACAATATAAAACAATTTATATTCACTAACAAATACGTACTCATATCTATTCATACGCTCAAACTCATTCTACGGTATTACTGACCCTATCTCTAATGAGTAATCCCCATCAAAGCCAAGGTTCTCGCTTAATCCTCAACTCTGATACCAACTGTAACGAACCGGCCACTCCGAACCAGCCTCGGTAGGCTTTTCAGCCATCCTTCTACCCTTCTTCTTTTCAACATGGGGGTACTCTTACTTTTCAACATGGAGGTGACTACAAGTGGTACCTCAAATTCGCTTTTACATCCAGCCTTGCGACATTCGCAGCAAACCCATCAAGGCCATATACTACCTCTCAAGGACATGTAGGGGTAAGAGTCCAAGCTTCATCGTTGTTCACAAAGTGAGAACTCGTTATCATGAGTGAACCCATCACCAAGCAAATCCGACCTCGGTCTCTTTGAAATGATCAACAAATTTGGCCAATATTTGATAGTCGGTTATTTAACTATTAATATATGGATATTTAACTATTAATATAACATCCATAAGCAGTTATCAGGCCTTGTTATAATTTTTTCAAAATTTATTTTCAAAATATCTTTATTAGATATATATTCAAATCCCTTCCAATTTTTCAATATTCAAGACAACTCAAATACTTATATCCATATCAGGATGTTTCAAACCATCTCTTATTTCAACACTTAAGAAAATATTTAAAAAATATTTCCCAAGACCCCATACTTTCCAACACTTAGCAAAGTTCCATTCATTTCTGTTTTCTCAAAATCCTTCACAATTTATACTGTAAATTCCTTAACTCGTTTTTAATGAATTATGTAAGTTTAGAGGTTCCTTAATTAATTTCCTTTCATATTTTCAAAGTCAAACACTTGTCTATTATTCCATATACTTCTAACTTATTTTATGAATCCTAAGTCATTTTTCGAAGTTCACTTTTATTTAAATACTTCAAAAATTTTCCTTACATTTCCCCAATTTCCATGTTGAGAATTTCTCTTATAAACCCCATCTACTGAATAAACCCCGTTTCCAAACCTCGAGAAGATTTATAAATTAATTTAAATAATTACAAAACTCTCTCTATATATATATAATAATAACTATTTTAAAAGAATAAAAATTTATTTTTAAAAACATGTTCAAGTAATTATTTAATATATTGAAATACTTTTTATAAACATTAGTAATTCATTTTTAGATAAACAAATCGATTTACAAAGCCGATTGTAGAAATTATAATTTAATTTCAATTAATATTAGATATTTAAAAAATTCACTTCTGAAGTATTTCAATACTAACTAGTTTATCATAGCTAAATAAATAAAAAATTTCCTTTTTTAAATCTAAACTTAACTTCTTAATAAAATATATTTTTAAAGTCCTAATAACCAATTCAATTTATATATCCCTCTCGATTTACAACACATCGATCCCATTCCGATTCTCTGACCATCCTCACTTTTCAAAAATATAATTCACTATTTTTCCCTAAAATCTATTTTTTCATATATCGATATAAATTCATCCTTTGAAACTATATTCTAATTTATCAGTTAATTTCATTTTTCCTTGTTTATAAACATCGTTTATAAATTTATATCTCCTTTGAGTTTCACTTGTTTATCAATTAATACTGGCGAAGTGTAATTAGAAGGCAGACGATGATGTATTTTGTATCAGAGATTCGGGAGCCGCCACGACTGACTATATGCTTGCTTAAGAGAGGAGCTCAGATTTGGAATGTTTGAGATATGTATTTATTTTTAATCATTGTAAACAATTGGAGTAGCATGCGCTGTAAACAATTGGGCTTCGGCCTATATACGAAAAAATAAAGATTAACCAATTTTCAAAAAAAAAAATTCCATATATTTAACAAATCTATCTGAAATATCGATTTCAACTCCTTTTCATATTTTCCATAAATATCATTTAAAAAACCATCTTTAAAAATCCTTTATATAAATTATTTTAAAATTTCCATTTAAAATATTTTTACGAATAGTTAAATACAAACCAAAATCAATTATTGTTTTCATCCAAATCAATTTCTTAAAAATGATCCAAATTTTGGTATAAATATTTTTATATTCAAAATCTCCTTTTGAATCCTTTCAAATTTCAAATATAATATTTATGGTATTTAAAATACTAAAGTTAGGTCAGTGCTACTATAGCATCCAATAATTCACATCACAACAATAATCTAAAACAGATTATTCTAACACATCACATATTATTATATATATGAAAAACAATCAATATAAATTTGAGGAATCTCGTTGGATACCTCCAATCCATTTTCCTACATCCACAAATGTTAATACAACATAAAAATACCAATCTCACTTTGAGGGGGATATCGCAGTAATATAGGGTCATCCGCTACTATGCGGAGCGCGTAAGGTCTCATCCACTCCAATCGGCGGGTATATATTCAACTATTAATATACATTACTATATATATATATATATAATATATCTTTAAACAGGCAATAATTTATAAATTCAACCAAGAATCCAAAATTAATTTTAATCATTTAAATTTAATTGCAGTAATCCAAATAAGTGAGATTTACTCACCTTGTTTCTTTCTTTATTTGCCGAACATCCAGATTTTATTTATTTAAATTTCCAGCTGACACCGAAAAATTCCAAATAAACTCCAGCCAATATAATTCTCAACTACAAATCCAAACTCGTCTTGATTTCATGGTTTATGGACCTCGTATAAATTAGTGATATCATTTATCAAATTTATGAATTAACTTATACATATAAATTTTTACTAATGCTTTCATTAGAAAATAAATTACTATCATTAAACTTGACTTTCGAAATTATGGAGCCTATCCCATCATGGACACCGCTGCCTCTACTCTTTCTTCCTCTTCTGCATCACGCACAATAGCGTCCCATCATCGAACCCAAAAATCGCCGCCGACCTCCAAAACCCTAGCTAGGCTAACGAGTGTAATAGTCGATCCTCTGAACTAAAATCGAATGCGATGCCTCTCCTCACTCGTGTGTCCTCTGCCACTAACAGCCATCCTGACTACAAGTGATGCCGACCCTCTACCACATCACTTCAAGCTCTTTCCATTCTTTCCCAAATCGTGACTGCGCCTTTCCATCTTCGCGCGCCTGTATCTCGGGCACCAATCTCAAGCGATTCACGATATTAAATTTTTTATATATGTATATATATGTTGAATGAATTCGATTTTTGTTCGTTCGTCTTTATTTTTCTTATCTGAAGTAGTTCGTTTTAAAGGAAGAAGAAAATTGGGGGTTTTGCGATTCTTAAAAGGAAAGGGGAAGTTGGCTTCGGGTAGAAGGTAAACCGGGTTTGACATTTAATCTATTATATTTTTTGTATTATAATCAAAATATCTCGTTATGTATAACTGAAATTCCCGATTTCCTATCAAGGTGTATCACTAGGCATTTCTAATGTTATACCATTATTTCAAACAAAATGAAACTAGTTTCGAGACCTATTTCGATCGTATGGAGAAGATACCTTTATAAATCGGCTGTTCAAATTAAATTAAATTAAATTATTTTCTAGGCGTTTTCAGACCGCACGACCAAACGGTAAATAAAATCATTATGAAAATTGAAATTCGATAATAATACACTATTACAGATCCAATGGAACTGATTTTGTCGAATTCTGAGACCATGCCCTGGATCACTATTTTAACGCGTCAATTAAATTGACGATTTCCAATTTTTACGAAAATTACTTAAAATTTCAGTTTTAAATTCTTACTAACTAAATTATAATTCAAAATCCAATATTTAAACCATTTAAATATTTCAAATTAAATGTCAAAAAATTTGGGTGGTTATAGTTAGTCCGGATGGCATCACTAACTATCCATACATCTATACCTGGTCCTAAACGGCGTCAAAGGAATACTATCCTCCGCTACTCTAAGCCGATGGAAACCTTCTGCTAAATCCAACTAAGAAAATACCTTGGCTCCACTCAACCGATCGACCAAATAGTCAATTCTAGGTAGTGGATATTGATTTATCGTCTTCTCATTTAACTTACGATAATCGATAAATAACCTTAATGATCCGTCCGGCTTCTTAGCAAATACTATGGTTGCTTCAAGATGAACTACTAGGTCAGATAAAATTCTTGTCTTCCAAATCTATCAACTGCACCTTCAACACCCTCATCTCTATAGGTGTCATCCTACTTGGCGGCCTGCTTACTGGTTCTCCAGGCACCAAATCTATCCAAAACCCAATGACTCATTTTGGTGGCAATCCTACTACCGGCTCAAAGAAATCCATGAATTATCTAACCACGAAAACTCAACTCAACTTGCCTTCTACTTCTACAATACCTAACAAAGCATTCACCTCACAACTAGGGCTTTCTACAGTGTGTACAATCCGATCACTACATTCAGGGTATCTAAGTGATATTTTCTATCATGGCAAAATATCCAAGCATCATACTTACTTTACCAGTCCATGCCCAAGATAATTATGAACCCTACAAAGTCAAACACATGTAAACTGCAAACGTATGACCTAACAAATCAAACTCTAGGTGGTTACACTTTATCCCATGTGTCGCATACCCTCCTATCGGATTTGCAACCCTTAAGGAAACAATTAAGTATGAGGGTTGTAGGTTAAGCTTATCTATCAAACAACGAGATATAAAAGAATGCGATGCACTAGTGAAACAGAACGCTAACAGACATACCATGGATCTGAAGCGTACCTCCCAACACAGCATTTCCTTTTTCCTCTACTGTTGGCCTCGAGGTGCTGGCTCCAATGCATACACCTTTCCCTTCCCATCCTTAGCAGGCTCTTTGCACTGGTTCTTGTAATGACCAATTTGATCGCAGTTGAAGCATCTAATATTCTTCTTCCTGATCACTTCTTTCGCCTTTTCAGTATGACATTCATTAGACAAATTTCCCTCCTTATCGCACTTGAAGAAAACAACCTTAGACTTTCCTTTCTTCGCGGCTCCACCCTTTTGAGAACCATTTTTATGAAATAAATTCCATTTCTGACTCTGTCCCACATAGACCTCCTTCGTCTTATTCTTCTCCAGATAAGCAAGCATATCCTCATGTCTCAACGCCATCTCAACTACAACATCACAAGGATCACTAATATGAGGTAATGTAGCCCTTGCCAACTTAGGCTTCAACCCCCTTATGAACTTCTCATTTCTCTTCATTACGGTATCCACAGTGGCATGTCCATACCCTTAAATCTTCAAGAATACTCCAACACATTCTGACTGCTCAAACTCAGCAAACTTTTCGAGCAAAGCAGACTGCGCCATCATAGACATGAACCTCTCCTGGAACCTCCTCTTAAATTCGGCCCATGTCATCATCTCTTTATCCACTCCAGCCGTCGCAGTATTCCACCAAAATAAAGCTTCTCCTTAAAGCTGTCTTAAAGCTAGCCTTCTCTTTTGCTCTTCATTGAGCCTTAAGTCTGCAAAGATTTGATCATAATACATCAACCAGTTCTCCACCTCAATAGCATCCCAATTCCAATAAATGGCTTTCCTCTAAGCCTAGCATAGTCTCTACTCGAATTAGTATAATTATTGACCACCGGAGCTTCCTAAACTCCTACTCCAGCATTTCCTCCAAGCCTAACATAGTCTCTACTCAAGATAGCATAATTATTAACCACCAGAGCTTCTTAAACTTCTACTCTAGCATTTCCTCCAACCACTCCAGCAGAAATTACAGCTTACATCATATTCATGAATAACTGATACATAACTCCTCTATCCACTTATAGGACTCCAACACAAACATTTCCTGCTTGTGCCCGACCTTGGTTCCTTCTAGTATTTGGTCGGGAATTTCCATTTGTGGTGGTGCTTCCCGCAAGATTAACTCTTCCACTTCTAGCTTCTGTATTTGTATTCAAGCCTCATGAGATATAGAAGAATAATCTAAGAGAGATAGAAGAATAGAGATATAGTGTATAATTATATATAGCAAATATAAGTACATTACTACAGTGTTATCCCAAACCCCGATCTTATCTTTAATTCCTTAGGACTATGTTTTCATAAATCATTTTAGTTTAAAGTTTTTCATAACCAATGCTTTGATACCAAGTTCTAAAGTCCCCTATCTGGAGGCTCGAAGCTAAGCGCTACAGATGCTGCTGTCATCCATTGTATTAACTTTCGGTGACCAAATGCCGTAATGTGAATGGTATCCATAATATCAGAAGCACCTGAATATGAAGTAAAAACATCGTAGATTAAAAAAAATTCCGATTACATTTCAAAACAACATTTCATATTCTAATTACATAACCGCAAACGCTTTCTAGGTTCTGATCAAATATAATTATTACAAAATACGCCAAGAGCGACATACAATGATGCTTCCATGTTGACTAGAGTACTATATAGTCATGGCTAACATAATACAATACAGCATAATCAAACAAAATAGAACAACAACTCATAAATAGCTATACTCGTCTTCGGAATTATTCTCCAACCTACTAAAAACTTGAAAACCCTCAACTCTCGGTCTACTCAAATCAATTTTGAGCATCCGAGAGTTTAAAGAGAAAAACACAAACTTCGACTTAGACTTAAAGACTGATGTGAATAATACTATACGTCTCGTTTATTTGATATTAAGTGAGACCACGCAGCTTAACAGAACGGGTTCCCCCCGATATCCTTTTAAAAAGTATTTTTTGCAAATCATAATCCTGCAACCAAAACTGGTTAAAACTGCAAAGCAATATCATGTAAACTTACATGTTAGGTAACAAATGAATAATCTGTCTGAACACTATAGTTTTGTTTGGCTAACTACTAACCTTTGGCTAACTCGGGCCCATACAATATATAAACAAATAATCTACCACAAGTTAGACACTCCTCTTTTGGACAGTATGTCCCTAATTTACTTTCTCTGGATCAACTGATCCTAATGGTTTTGCGGGCTCACCAATAACCTATCTCTGTATAAATATATTCCCTTCCGCTTGTAACATCATTTTACTCTTACCCGTAACAAAGCCCTACACTGTGGAATATTGGACTAAATTAGCTAAGGGCTAATAGCTATGTATAGGGCGCGACCCTATACCGGTCCCATCTCCTATACAAATATCCGAGTCATTTTGCATAAGGTAACCTTTCCTTAAATTTTCCTTGAAAACCTTTTCTTCTTAAAATGATTTAAACCTTTAATCAAACTTAACAAGGAAAATATATACTCTATGCTTTACTCAAATCATCTTTCCATGTTATATATATATATATATATACACTTTACTCAAAACTTTATTGATGAAAACATTTAATCCTTTGAAAGTACACTTTCAAATCTATTGAAATTACCCCTTTCTTTCATCTAGGCCAAAAGGCCAAAACATTCCTTTCAAAACCATTCATACAAACCTTTCGAAACCATTGAAAAATCTTTCCTTCGAAAGCTTTAGAAACCTTAGACATCCTTCTTTAAATCTTTTAAACATTGCCTTTTGAAAACATTGGAAACCTTACTTTAACCTTTCGAAACCATCGAGGAACCACCCCTTCAAAACCATTATTTAAAACCTGTCGAAAATAACAAAACCTTTACAAACAAGAACGTTCAGAAAGCATTTGGGTTCAATTTAAAACATGTGGAAACACCTTTCGAAACCATTTAAAATTGACTCCTTCGAAACCCTTGGGTTGTACAAAGCAAAAGGGTCATAAAACATTTAAGTTGAAAGCACTCTTTTGAAAGCCATTCCTAAGTAAAGAAGTGACGATGTCAAAACCAGCCCTTCAAAAAGCATTGGAGAAGTGGCTTAGATTTTAAAACAAAGTATACCTTCCGAAACCTTTGACTTCGAAAGGTAGAAAAGCGGCAGGTAGGGGTTTCGACCCCTTCAAAAGCATTTACTTAAGCAAAAGGTGCAACCCATTCGAAATCCAACCAGGTCGAAAGCACTTTCTTCGAAAGCAAATTAGGCACGTTTTGACTTAAAAGCAAAGCAATGTTTCGACCCTATCGGAACCTGATGTCTCGACCCAGTACCTTTTGCTTATGTCACTATGTACCAAGTTATTGATACTATGTGCATGGGTTTCGATGGCAATGGCGGGGGAAGCTCTCAATCGAAACCCTTGCGCCGAAAGAGGCGAAACATGACCAAAGCATGTAAAATCTATTTTTAACTTTAACAAGAAATACTTTTCAACTAACCCGCCTTGTTTGTCAAAATATTATTGGTTGCTAATTTTCTTTTTTAAAAGTGCTACTAAAATTTCAAAAGCAATTAATTTAAATAATTTACAAAATACCCTTCTCCTTTTATAAATATATAAAACATTTAAGTCTCATACCTTAAATTATTTTATATATTCATCAAAACACTTAGGAAATTCTACAAAAATCCAGAAAATCATTTTTAATATGCTTTCTAACATATATTAATTTCAGACCCAAAATATATATTATTTAGCCGTAAATAATTTTAAGGGAACATTTGCCATACATCCTTAATAATTTTCATAATTCATCAAAAATCCTTCAAATACTAAACATATAAATTTCATCCTTATTTTTAAACGCGGCTTATTTTTTTCCCAAACTACCCTTATCTATCATGCTAAAACCCCGAACCAAGTCTTTTTTATCGTTCAACGTTTATTCCACATCAAAAACACATTTTCTTCTACAATATCCAAGAAATCTACAAAATCGAACAAAAAACCAAAATCAACTAGAAATCTAATGTATTTAAGATCAATAAGGCAAAATAGGAAGATCAAAGGTGATATATCTCCATTTCTAGAGTAGTCGATTTATATTCCACCTTTTTCAACCGGTGCATCTTAGGGTTTTTTGCAAGTGATTTAGAGACATTTTCGAGTTAGTCGTGCTTATAATCGATCTTTTTAATGGTAATACACAAAAAATTGAGAATGCAAACGATAAACTGCAAAATTTTCTCTAATTACTATAATTTTTGTTAAAAATTATTCAAAAAACTGTTTGCTCTCTTCAAATTTCAAAGCAGATGCTGTTAATGTGTTTTGCACATTTTAAGCAATACATTCAATCAATTTCACTATTTGCTTGCAATTTTTCATAATGATTACAAATCTACCAGTGAATATCATTCTAATGTCAATTATTCACAATTATTGCAGACAAATATGCAACCGTGTTGAAATTTTTTGAATATCTCTACAACATTTATGTATAAACGAAAATAAGTAAACATTACTGACAATATCACATATGGCTGCAATAATTCACTTTAACTGCTTACTTTTCAGTAATAAATGAGTAAAACAAACTAAACTTAGTTTTATTGAAAAAATTGAATAGTTTAATGTCAATTATGCATAGTTATTGCGGGTAGGTGTATAATTATATTGAACATTGTTGAATATCTTTGCAACATTTATGTATAAACAAAAATAAGCATAACTAAAAATATCATATATGGTTGCAATAATTCAGTTTAATTGCTTGCTTTTCAGCAGTAATTCAATAAACAGATTAAACTCATTTTTATGTGCTAATTTTTGAATAGTTTCATTGAAATACCGATCTATTTCAAAAAAGTGAAGAAAAATATGATGATATTTATAATTATAAACGTCATATTTTAAAGTTTACAGCTGTTCAAATTGTTGCTGAAAAATAAGCAATTAATTTTTAAAACTGCTGAGATATATGCAACAACATATACAAGAAAAGTTGCATATAAGTTAACAATTTTTTCTATAGTTTCATTGGATTACTAATCTATTTGGAAAAAGTGAAGAATATTCTGGCAATATCTATACTTAGAAAAACCATAATTTCCATTTCACAGTTATTCAAATCATTGCTAAAAAATAAGCAATTATTTTTAAAACTGCTGAAATATATGCAACAATTCCACATACATGAAAATTTGCATATACCTTAAAATTTGTTGAAAAGACATCAATTATTTAAGATAAGTGCATACATTCTGTTTTTTCGGCATATTTATTATAACTACAAGTATTTAACATCACCTATCATATTATTAGATTGTTCATGTTTATTTAATAATTTTTAATGTCTTTTACAGAAAACACAAAGGAAGGAATGAAACAAGGAAAAAAAGTAATTCAGGAAACATCACTTGTTCCTGCTGAAGAATAATCAGGATCAAAGATTCTACTGAAAAAAAGAAAAAGAATCAGTGAAGAGAAAATCACTGTAAGGGAAGACAACTATAGAAACAATTTGAGGCATTTCATCGATGTCCTTAGCAGGATTAGAAAGGAAGAATTGTTTAAAGTATCATATACGAAATATCTTCAAATTTTACCTTTTACAAATTCGATCATATGATCTATGTTGGAATTATACCAGCAAAGGAAAACATAAAACTTCAACAACTATAGACATAATCATCAAAGCCTACAGAAAGAACTTGAATTGCTTTCAATTTGGAGATCTGTTACAAACATTCACGGAGAATGATATAAGCCAATTATTAACAATTCCTACAGATGGTCAGCTAATCAAAACTTCTGGCCACTTGAAAAAAGAGGGAAAAAGCAATGTTCAGTTCACATCATTTGTCAATAGACACTTTGAAGGAGAGACAAGTGTCAACAAAAAAAACATAGAAAGGGAGTCATTTACAACAATAAAAGGAACATCGAAAGAAGAAAAAGGAGATACGGTGAAGCTTTTGCAACTGCAATTAGTTGCAACATTCTTAATATCAAATCCAAACTCCACTGTGTCTTGGAATATGATTCCATGTTGTGTTTGTGAAGATAAAATGTAGCAGATATCTTGGCCAAAAACAAATAAAAAACATTTGATAAATCAAATTGAAAAATATATTGACACACGAAGGAAAATAAATGCTTGTGTTACATTGTTACTGATATTAAATTTTTGATTAATTAAATATATTTCCAATAAATTAATAATTTATTCTAATACTATTGTCTTTTTTGCAGTGGTGGATCTATGAAAAGACATATATTTTGAAATCTGCTAAATTTGAATACATCAACTCATATCCCTTGGCTGGAAAATGGGATATATCAAAACTCAAGCCGATAATGTTAATGACCATAAAGTACAACTCAGTAAGTATAACTGCAATATAATTTGCAGAATTGTTAAGTTACATTGCAAAAACAACCAGTACTCTATATTTTTGCAAACTTATCTACAACAATGAACAATAGTTGTAGATATATCTGTAGTTATTAGCAGTATTTGAGCATTTAGGTGCAATTATTCACTACAGTTGCTGACTTATCTGCAATTATTATAAACAATTGCATATTTATCTGTAGTTATAAATAGGAAAACTACACATATGGTTACAAATATTTACAATAATTAAAGAAATATCTACAATGTTCCATAATACTTTTAGATTATTCTACCATTATTAAAAATATTTATGGACATACATGCCAATCATAAATGAAATTATGCGCATTTATGCAATTATTCACAATTCTTGCATAACTATATTCAAATATTTTAAAGCTTCAATTTTTATTCAATTCTTTATTCAGGATTTTAAAGGAGAAGAACTAAAATTTATGAAAGATGCAGTAGAAAAAGATGAAGAATATGAAGCATTACACAAGAAAAGAGAAGAAAAACACAAAGAAATAATACGAAAACTTGAATTGGACAGCCAAAAACTTCAAGCTGAAAATACACTGTTACGGAAGCAACCGAGAAAATATGTGGAAACATCATCATCCACACAATATGAGAATGTAGAGCTACCAAAAAAAGAAATAAGTCGTAGCAAACTGAACTCCATAGATGAAAATGAAACCGAAGAAAATGAAGAAAGTGAAGATAATGAAACCGAAGAGAATACTTCATTTGGTAATACTTCGAATAATATATTGTTTTTCAACAAGAATGTAAAAATTTAAAATATTTGATGATACATCTGCAAATATTCTTACTATATGAAAAATGCATTGTTAAAGAATAAATGCAGATATTATTATTAAAAAATTCTATAATTATTTCAACATAACACCTTGCAACATAACACATAAAATCTATAATTATTTCAAAAATACTAAATAGTTGAATTGCAAACATATATTTAAGCTCAAAGGACAAAAGAAAAGGAAAATCAAATCGATGTTCGAGCTGAAGACAAAACTATTGAAGATGAATGTCGTCTTATAGAGAATGATAAAGATGAAGGAAAAGAAGAATAAATAGGAAAAAAATGACGACAATGAGGAAAAAAGAAATTTCCAAGAAAAACAAAAAGATCCAAATGATGATGAGCAAACAAAAACAGTTGATGAAGATGAAGCAACCGAACAAAATCCTTCATTTGGTCATGCTATGAAAAATTATAGTTTTTCAAAAAGAATGTGAAAATTAAACAAATTTGATGTTATATCCGCAAATACTCTTATTATATCAAAAATATTTTGTTGAAGAATAATTGCGGATATTAACGCAACAACTGTTAATAGGTACAACATATTCTTTATTTTTTCATAATAATTCACAAAATTACATATAAAATTCATTATTATTTCAGAAACACTAAATATTTCAATTGAAAATATATCTTTCAGCTCAAAGCACAGAGGGAATAGAAAATCAAACCGATACTGCATATGAAAACAAAAATATTGAACAAGAATGCGGACTTATGGAAGTTGAAAAAGCTGAAGACAATCAAATCACAAAAATTGTGTTCCGAAAACCAATCATGAAAAATTCACCAACAATCAAATTAACTTCAGGTGAAAATATTCAAAATTTCTCTCAGCTACAAGGTGGACAAACAGTAGATGAAATATCTAGTTTAGCACACAAAAAAACGAAGAAAGCAAAGAGAAAACATTGAAAATTGAAAAGCAAAAAAGGTATAAATCAGCTGAAGAATTGGATTTGAAAACTCAAAAAAAAAAATCAAAAAAGGCAAAACAACAAGAAGAAGTCTTACCAATAATAGTTGAAGAATACAAATCTGAACCTAGATCAACTGCATTATCTACCACTGCAAAGATAAATGTTAGAAAATGGTCAATTGTGCGAAGTCTATCTGAAGAAAAAAATCAAGTTGCTAGAGGACTTCTTTAATAACTCTGACCTCCAGTAAAACGAAGTCCTAACTGTATATAATACTTTGAATAGTCAAGTATACCAATAATTGCTGAAAAAAAGTAAGTACTTAAATTTTCTACTGACATATCGACAAATATTTAAAAATGCAAACTTTTAGTAATATTATTCATTATATCACAGCAAAAGTGCATACCTGAATGGGGATGATGAGATCATTATAACTGGAACCACACTTGGCGAACAAATAATAAGAAGATTTCTTGAAGGCTAGGTATAACTTTACTCAACAATACCATTTATTTGCAAATTTATCACCAACATTTCATTGGACTTCTTGTTTTATCTGCAGAAATCCATTTATCTACAACAATTCCATTTATCTGCAGATTTATCAACAACATTTCATTAAACTTATTGTTTTATCAGCAAAATTCCATTTATCTCCAATATTTACATTTATCTGCAGATTTGTCAGTAACATTTCATCAAACTTGTTGTTTTTTCTGCAAAATTTCATGAACATATTATTTTTTTGGCAAAAAATATTATAGTCTTTTATCAACAAACATACTGTCACTATTTCCTTATAATAATTTTGTAAATCATTAATTGATATTCACATGAATTGTATAAAACTCGTGCAGAAAATTTGTGCTTCAAAGTTTATGCTGCTGTAAATCTTATAATCTATTTGTGAAGAATTTGTTTAAATATTCATAAATTCAATTTTCTAATATATGCTCCTACAGTCATTTCCACTGAGCAATTCAAAGAAGGTAACACATGCCCTAATAGGTAATGTAGTAGCTAAATTTTTTGCAAACTACAATAAAATGTTCTTCCCTATCCACCGAAAATCACATTTTACACTCCTTGAGTTTATTAAAGAAGATAGAATATGTATTCACTATGATTCTATAAAACCATGACACGAAGGAGAACATCAGAAGGCAGTAAGAAAGCTGGTATGTAGACTGAAAAATGAATAAATCAAAGAAAAATAAACTATTTAACAAAATCTTTTTTTTTTCTTTAGAAAGATTTTATATCACAGCCTTACTAAAGAAATTGGAAAAAAGAGAGCATAAACCATCAAAACAAATCACTTTTGCTAACATCCCACAACAACGTTCTGATTCGTAAGTACACCACAACAAAAATGTAAAAATATTTCCATATCATAGAACATTTATTATAACAATTT
Source organism: Allium cepa (assembly GCA_030765085.1). NCBI lineage: Eukaryota > Viridiplantae > Streptophyta > Magnoliopsida > Asparagales > Amaryllidaceae > Allium > Allium cepa. The sequence continues at coordinate 661,662,245 of CM060934.1, read as the reverse complement.
CATAATAATTGTCAATTATGGCAGAGTTGACTATGGCATGTTTGTAATGAACATTATGAAAGAAAGAAAGAAGTGAAAGCAAACAAATCAAAATTTATGACCCTCAATTCACATGTGAAGTTATGGATTTACAAAGAGCTGAATTGGCATATCAAATCTATTTTGCAAACCTTACAGTTGGTGCTTAGAAGAAAGCTTGACATAAAAGTTTTTACTATCTGAAGCAAACCAAAATATTTGATGTATCAAACTGTAATGTTTTCTCTAAGAATTCTGAAATTTATGTACATATTTTGCTAAACTTATGTAGTTGGAAGACAATATTACTGGGTTAACACGATATTAGAGTTTATTATCAAAAAATTTATATATGAATATCTTACAATTGAATTCAGTTACAAAATACTAATGTGAATCCCAACTACTCATAATATTTGTAGAAATGTCAGCAATAAAAGCATATATTTGCAGACATCTCCACAAATATGTAGTTATTCAAAATAGTTGCAGAAAACTATGCACTACAGACATATAATTACTGGTATTTCCATATGTGAGTAATTATTCCAAATTCTTGCACCAAATATTTGCAGAAATGTTAGCACAAAAAACAAATAATTGCAAATACCTCTATGCTTATTAACAAAAATTGCACATATGGATATACCATATTTATTTCATGGCAAACAATGATACAAATATCACCTTCATATAAAGAGCAGTATTCACAAATTAGGTATAACCAGTGAGCAAAAATTCAGAAAAAGTACAGAAATATGAGCGATTAATTGTAATACTTGCAGAAAAAACTGGAATAATGATTAATAGAAGCATATCATGATTAATAAATTACAAACATTAAACATCCAACCTAAGTACAGAGAATACCATTAAAATGAATAACAAAAACATAAAGTTAACTCCACACAGTATAACCTTCCCAAAGAAAAAGAAAAACTAGATGTGTGCCAGTGAACAAGTTTTTTTTTATTATGACTCGACTTCTTGCATATACCACATCTAACGGTCTTTGAAATTTCACCAGCATAATTTATCCTCTTAGATGATGATGGTTGACCAGGCATTCTTCTACCTTTAGGAGGTGCTACAACAACATATTCAGTCAAAACATCTTCTTTCAAAAAGTTTGTAACATGATTGATTGGATGAGAATACGCCGATCGAAAATAAACAACTTTGAAATAATCTTCAATATAATCATAAACATTCAACTTTCCACAACTCAAAATACATCTAATAGTATGGGCACAAGGAAAACCATATATTTTCCATAAGTTACAAGAACAAATCTGATTATTTAAATCAATAGATTGACGAACATGAGAATGAACTTCAAAACACATGTTCACTTGATTTTATAACAAACCACGAAGCTCCTTCCAAATAAAGACTTTTCAATCGATTTTCATTCACTGGACATATAACACTATTCCAACTATTAGCAAGTTCTCGACGATCAGAAATTAGCTTCATTAACTTAACTCTAATTTTATCCAAGCATGCAATGATTGGTAAATGTCTTTCTTCCAAAATCCATTTATTGAAACTCTATGGAAAATTTGATGACATTTCAACATAACGACAAGTAGGGAAAACAATCTGCAGATTTCTCAAAAGAAATTCCATACAAAAAATTTGCCACAATAGAACCACTAACATCTCTCAAATTCTTCAATGCAACATTGAAATCATCCAAATTAGAAGCATATGCAACACGTCCGAACAAATCTATCGACCATTTCTTTTTTGATTTGAAAAATTCAAATTTTAAAGCAACTTTTAAATTATTGTTTAAATTATAAAAACATGAACCATGAACTGAACTTGGAAACATTTTTGGAATAGCAATAAGAATATCAGAATGACAGTCAGAAATGAAAACAAAATTTCTACTATCATCTGTCAAAAAATCTTTAAGCTGTTCATAATACCAAATCCAATTATTTTCATCTTCACCTGACATAATCACAACTGCTATAGGAAAAAAACCTGATAAAACAGTAAATATATAAATAACTGAACAAAGTGCATAATGCTCTGCACTTATATTGAAAAAGTGCAGACAAAACTGCAACTACTACCATATATTACGATAGAACAATTTCTCACTGTATAAAAAATGTTGCAGACCTTTCAGCAATTTTTTTTATAAAATTGCTTCGGTTTCTGCAATTTTTTCTGTTAGTAAGATATTTTTCTTTTTAATAAATACTGATATTGCAGCAATAAATAATAATTATTGCAGATATTGATGCAGTTATGCATTAAACTACAAACAAACAACATACCTTCATTGCCATTTTGACCAGTAGCAGCCATCAAACAACCTTGAGCTCTACCCTTCATAAAAGTAGCATCAATAAATATTAAAGGCCAACAAAATTGAAAACCATGTGCACAAACTTCAAAACCAATAAAAACCCTCTCAACTTGAAGTTTATCAGGATTACACTCCAAAACTGCTTTACTACCAGGATTAGTTTCGAGTACAGCATCACAAAAAGACTTCAAATGCTGATAAGACATATATCACTTCCATGTAAATCTTATAAAGCCAACCTCTTCCCACTATAAGAAAAACAATACTTCAAAATTATATTATACTCAGTTTGAAATAGGTTAATAATGTCTTTTGTCTTCATTGACGGATTTGCTTGAATATGATCATCAACTGACAATTTACTCAATTTACTTGAAACAGGAGGATCATTAATATCATGAATTCCAGTACCATATGTATGCTCAGGTTGAAATCTCTTTATAAAAAAATAGCCAGGAAGATTAAACTTGACAGAAGCATGAATCCTAAAAGTACATTTTGTTCGGGAGCCATGGAACTCTGGAAACGAGCTAGATGGCGAGACGTATCACACGTACTTGATGTATATTCTGTTGTGCATTGCAAGCTGTATAGTTAGCTTTTGTGGGGACAAGTTAATATAACTATCCAGTATTTTGTTATTGATTGTGTTTTACTCTGAAGATGTAATGTATGAAACAGATGTAGTTCTTTTTGTATAAAGTATGTCATTATCTATTATATATTGTTCAACTGCGATTGTGAGATTCTGTTATTGTTTTAGTTCCTTCTTTCTTCTATCTTCTTTCTTTTTTCCTCAGCAATCTGTCTTTTCTTGGCACTCGATTGTCGGCATATTATACAAGAGCGTTCTTGTGTCGATTTTTCGAGGGTTATAAATGGCGGGTCATCACATAGTCATTATTCACCTTAGCTTTTGAGATTAAGGAGTTTGAGATTTGAATAGCTTTGATTTGATTAATCTTCATCCTTAGCTTTTCTTGTTTATCTTCCTCTTTCTTGCTAATGGCGGCCGACCTCTAGTTTAGTTTGATATTGCAAATGAACGTATGAATGAATTCCTAATGGCTTAGGGTATAAGAATATTCTTATTCCAAATTTGCCCTAATATATTACCCCTATATATTAATTCATGTTAGCTCATTTTAATTTATTCATTAACATGGCACGGCTACCCCTATTAATCACAAATCTCAATCCCCAAATCAACACATTATTTTATTTAATTTAGCTAATTAAATATCCTAAATAATGTTATTAAAACTTAAGGTCATTACATCTTTCTTCTCTCTTCGTCAGTTTCATGGGAAGAGTAATATCTGGACGAATGCCTTTATGAGCGCCGAGACTCAAGAACTCGGCTAAGATCACCATAGAAGTCACGAGATGTGATCCCTGTAACAGATGACATAATGACTTTAGAGAAGGATTAGATAGATTAAAATGTCTTAAGGGTATAACGATAAAATGCATAGCTCTAGTGAAGTGAGTGCTATAATTTACGATCCTGGCAAAGCACACAAACCTGATCGATACAATCAATGTCTGGACGTTCATTTTCGTCGGAATGATCCGGGTAGGCTGGGAAGACAACCTTTCTGAAGTAAAGCCACTCGTCAGGTCACCTACGTCTACAAAAGTATCACTCATATGTCTTAGGAAAAATTTGGTACCTCTCGGTGAGGGGCTGGGAACGGGATCATTTTTGGGAATTTTTTTTCCAAAATGCTCTCTCGAAGAAGGTGACGGATTACGCTTGAGACCCGACTCCGAAGCCTTGTCACCTAAGTTGGCATCGCCTTCATTGATGTTTGTATCCCAGTCAATTACCTCTTCAGTTAGGTGGAGTCTCTCACCAATTTCTCCTTCTTCCTTTTCTTCAATCAAAGGAGCTTTGCCTCCCGGTGAACCAACTCTTTTTCTTTTTCCTCCCAAATCGAAGGCATCTTGGATGGACTGTCAACTTCAACTTAAACTTGTGCATCTTTAGGATTTTCTCCGACTCGCCAGTCGATTCACTTCCTTATTCATCATCATCATCGTCACCTTCATCAGAATCGTGAGAAGAGGAGACTGAGCGAGTCTGGGTACAGGAACGAGAGGGGGCACTAATGAATCTGATGGATCTCTAAGGATGTAAAAGGCCACGATGGTAGAGATTCTCGTCTGTAAGCAGAAATCTAATCATGCGCTCTTGAGCTTCAACCGCTTTGAAGGCACTAAGAACGGGGCCTAGTGTTTTGTCTTTATTGATCTTTAGAAGGAGTGCAAAAGAATAGATGATCGTTCAGAATACTTCCAGCAGCTAAAAGAAATTCCATGCATAGTAAGAGAAACTTACCCCCGTAGTCCATAGATGAGTAAACCCCTTTGGATATTTGGCAAAGAAAAATTGATTTTTAAAAGTGGGGACCTTGCTAGGAAGGTCAAGCATAAGCTTCTAACCGTGTTGCACCTTGATATAAATAAGGGATGGATTGGCCTCCTTCTTTTTCAATAGCAGAAGATACTACAGCTCGACAAAGTTCGGAGCGCGTTTGAGTGTTCACATGAATAGAACATATAGGCATGTCAACATGGCATAGCCATTTAAGAATCTGAAATAGAGTCAGCCCTATATTCTGAAGGGTCGCCATTAGAAAATGATTAAATGGAGGCACCACACCATACATGTATATGTAGTGATGGCAAGCCATATATTTAGAAAGCGACCGATGAGAGAATTAATCTCTTGATGGCAGAAGTACATCGTCTTCCGGAATGCCATATTGCTAGCAAATGCTTCAAAACCCCCTATGTGTAAGAATAAAGTAAGCTTTCTTCGGGGGATCCAGTAGAACCCTGAAGTTGAGGGGAGTATGGACGACAACAGGGCCAATTGGAATTAGGTGGCCATACTGTCCAAAAGTTATAGAGTTAGCAGGTTTAGCTGGGATCGACTAGGACTCTACTTCGAAAGCATGTGAATTCCCCTCGATTGACTTACAATGGGAATATTTGTGTTTCATTCTATATAAAAAAGCCTTGTTCAAAACGGTCAGGTGCACATAATTTCTAAACTACAAACCCTTAAACATGGATGATAATTGGAGTTCGAAAGATGATCGACCTGTATCAATCATCGATCAGACTCCAAGCATTAACGATGAGTGTGTGCGATGTGTAATCTATTCGAGAACGGGTGCAGTGTCCTAAACGTTGCGAGCAGATCATTCCATGTAGATGGCTCACTCGCATTGGGAAAGCAATCCACACTCATTTCTTCTACACTTACCCGTTATCGATCGTTTTTTCAAAGTGACACGGAAAGCTCTATCAATTCCGGGAACACTGACTGTGCAATAACAAGACCAGTCCAAGTCAAGCAAATGTAATTTAATGGGTCCGAATCATGAAGGAAATTATCAACATAAGTCGATTTTAGTTTCTTAGAAGATGATATCAGCCTAAGTTGCATACAAGACATTGTCCCGGGTTATCATCACCTCCTAGAAAAACCAAAATCAATTCACAAGAACCAATGATGGGATCAACTGTGTGCGGTGAAAGTCAATTCTAATTTTTTGGATGGAAATAGAAATACATGTCAACCACTGGGGCAAAACCCTAGTTTCGTTTTATGAAAATCTGAAACTTGATTTACTATTTCCTTCCACAAAATCGCAATCAACCCGAATCTTCAACTAATTCCTTCATCGAACCGACTCCATCATAAATCAATCATGATACTACAAAACCAACTTCACCGACCTTTGAGATTGAGAAGGGTGATGATAAGGACTTAAATCCAAGATAGCTCAAACCACTGTGCTTTGGATTGGCAATGATTGGATCGGTGATGGCTTGGGGTTGGCGAAGTCGCGGTAGAAGCTGCTTAAGATGTTGGTTAGCGGTGCTCTAAGGTAGAGGATGACGGTAGTGCTCTGTTGGCAGCAACGGTAGGATTGGCTAGGGTATGGTGCTATTTCGGTCGACTTGGATCAAAATGGATAGTTGGGGAGTGACGATCCGATCCTATATATACAAAAAGGAAAAGCAAAGCCGAGAAAATTTGCTATGTGCTTGGATCGAAACCGATCCGATCCGATTGGATCTGTACTGATCCAAATTATTTAGTCCATACGATCTCAAACTTTCCAACTTTGTCCAACTTGATGGCGGTATTCGTTCTAGAAGCTATCAAGTTAAGATCGCTCCATAATAATGACTAATGGAGATTCCTACAAAGGACTAACTAGCAGGCCAGAATGTCAAAGGCAGCTACTCAAAGAAGTTAGGTTTGACCAATAAAGCTCCATGAAATGGAACTCGTAAGATGAATAATTTCAGAGCACACCTTGTTTCTAATAAAAGCATGCACTGGGGAGAAAATGTGAACCATCTTTTAACCCAGCAGAAGTCAGAAAGAGTTATAACCTTCAAGCTAAGCCGGAATGACTCATAACTCGACCGGAGGACCCAGATGAATGTGACAAAGGAACCCAAGGAGTTTGAATTAAAATATGCCAAGTATTTGGATCGGCTCCGATCTGATCCAATTAGATTAGTACAAATCCAAATTACTGGACTGTGGATGTTCCAATCCACAAGAGTTGTGTTCCTACATCTCTCCTAAGCCCATCGACCAAGTTTGATAACATTCCTAGCATTTGAGTTGGAGAAATGAAGAATTATCTGATTCGGGTTATAGTTCAATTAACCTACTGGTGAATCATCATCAAAACAACCTAACAAGTCATGAAATTACAAGAGAAGCCTCACAAGAAGATAAGGAAGCCTCTTAGGATAGGAGTTGCATAAAAATAACACAACTATTTGGATCGGTACTGATCTAATCCAATTGGATCGATACTGATCTAAACAGTTAGCTCGTATACCTCCCAAACTTTACATGTTTCCTCCTACCAATTACTACAGGCCTTTGCTGTAATAGATTCAACCCAAGTGCTCACTACATTATATAAATACCAATCTATCTCCAACAAGAAGGGGGCTGGCTATTCTGATCACTAAAGAAACTCTGTTATGAAGATTCTTCAACTTTCTTCTCCCTTACAATGGCGGACATGGGACAGAATCCTTCCTTTTGTCTCCATCAATGGTGGTCTGATCTTTCTTTATTCAACTATTAGAATTGTAATCAATTTATACTTGTCAGTCAATTCAATAACAAAAGTTATAAAGTGGACGTAGGCTTCGTTAACAGCCGAAACACTATAAAGATCGTTTTTTGTAACATCCCTCTACTTGGAGGCCTAAAAATAACGGTTATGGTTGCTGCAGTCATCCATAGTTATTAATCCTCGACAACTAAATATGGTGACATTAGATACATTGATACACAGAAATAAAAGAATATGGAAAAAAATTAAACAACATACAAATTCCACATTCCATATCAGAATATTTCAAATTGATTATATAATCCCAATTCGTAGACTACGTTCAGATAACATATAATTATTACAAAATATGCCGAGTACGACATATGAAGATGGCCCCTTGGTGGATAAGAATACACAGATAGCCTAAAAAACAATTTTATTTACAAACAAAACACATAGCGGAAATAAAAGAACTCTAATAGTAGCCTTGCTTCCTGCACGTCCTCAAAAGCTTTATTCATCTAAAAAACACCAGGAAACATTAACTCTCAACCTACTCAAACTCAATTGAGTACCCAAGAGTTTAAGGGGAAAACAAAAACTTCGAGTCAAACATAAAGCCTGGTATGGATAATAATTTACCATCTTAAACCATTTAGATATCTAGTGAGACCATGCCGCTTTGAGGAATGAGTTTTCCCCTCACTAGTATCATAAAACATTTATAAAACCATATACTGTGCTTCCGCATCCACAATGGTTAAAAACATAGTATTTTAAAATATTATGATGATATGCAAAACAAATCAAATTTGGATTACCCATCCCCATTTATTATGACTATCTATCTCAATTTTAATTTTAAGGGTTACTATTAACCTTTTAAATATTTATGGACTATCTGTCCAATTTCAATTTTCAGGCATCGCTAAGAACCTACTGGTGATTCCAACATCATTTTACTCCTAGTTTTCATGGGCTAACTAGGAACCTATTGATTGACTGTCAATATCTTAACCAGATATAATTTTCATGGTCTAATTACAAATCTACTGGCCCTTGCCAGTATCAAATCCTAGTTTTCATGGATTGTCCATGAACTTATTGACCCCTACTAATATCATTAGTTATATACAGTTTTCATGGGCTTACTGTAAGCCTATTGGCCCCTGCCAATATCCTTAGTTTTAACTTTTAACATTCCTTAATTTATGTTCACTACCGGATCAACCTATTTGGTTATTCTGCCCTTCCCCAACATACATTTATGGGTTAACAATAATGTGAATAATATTTACAAAATCTTTATTTATGCCATGGTATTTCCTTCTAAAATGAGAATGGATTATTTGTTTTGGAACTTGAAAACATCACTTTCGAAACCACTGGATGACCTCCTTCGAAAGCATAGAAAACCTTTTTTCAAAACTCTAAGTATATCCCTTTCGAAACCAATGATACCTTTCGATGGTATCAAGAAACATTCGTTTAAAACATTGTTTCGATACAAATACCCTTTCGAAAACATTGGATTTACTCCTTAAACATTCTTTGGGTCAAATTTATTATACATGAAAGTATATCTTTTGAAACCAACAAAAATTAATTTGGGGAAAAGTTGATTAAGCCAGAACCATCTAGTCGAAAGCAAAGACCTTTAAAATTAAAACTTCGAAGGACAGAGTCGAAACCCCCTTTCGACTCCATCACCTTCGAAACCCTCACCCCCTTGGGAAGCAATTAGGAAGTGGCTTAACTTAGGTGAAAGCAGAGATAACCTTTCGAAGGCTATTGATAACTTCAATACCTCAAAAGGAAAAATAGCAGCTAGGTTTCGACTAGGTCGGAACCAACCTTTTCGAAAGCTCTTATTTAAAGAAAAAGGCACCACTTCGAAAGTTAATACTTTAACACAATGTGACAACCTTCATCGAAAGCTATTTATAAAACCCTTTCGAAAGCAAGACTTTAACTTTTGAAATCAAAGCAAGGTTTCGCCCTCAATGGAAGCTTACCTTTTGACACCAAGGCTTCTGCCTTCCTTCCAATCTACTGCGTGCCACTAGGTGATTCCTTGTGTATTGGTTTCGACTATGAGGGTTACGACTAAGTAGGTTTCAGCGAGGATGGGGCGGAATCATTGGAGTCGAAAGGGGCCACTAATTGAGGCGGAATACTTTTTCTGAATTAAAGGCTAAAATGTTGCTTCTTCTAGTAATTGCTTTATGTTAACTTGCCTATTTGTAAACCATTGATTGGCTACCATAAAACTTTTCAAATACTTTACATTTAAAAGTGTCGCACTTATAGCAAATTAAACCATAAAAATGTAACGTTTAAGCCCTTCGATATACTAAAACCAATTATTTCAAAAAAGTCATTCCTTTAAAATAATTTACTTTCCTTAGTAAATCAATTGAGAAAAATTTCCAAAAATCACAAAAATTCGATTTCATCATGTAATCAAACATATTAAAAATTTAGACCCAATTTCTTCCCGAAATAAATTTTTAATCCCAATTACATCATATTTATCATCAAAAACTCATAATAAAATTACCATAACTTGGAAAATTCTGAAAATTAAAACTCATCTCTAAAACCATGTTTTACTTAACATAAAAAATTTCCTTGGCATTTTGAAATCAATGATCCTCGATTTTGCCCCTAAAACTGTACGAATTTTGCATATAATAAATTGTGTGATTCAAACAATCCATAACTTTAGCATATCATCATCCAAAATATCATAGAGACGAAATAAATACTTAAATCCAAAATCATAGGATTATTGAAGCCAAAAAAGATGGAATGAATTATTATTCACCTAATATTTGATAAGGAATTTGAGATTTTTTGTTAATTCATCCTTCCTAGCTTTGATCCTTAACTTTAGATTGAAATTTCTCCTTTTTCCTCCTTCTTAATGGCCGGCTCTATTTAGTTTTGATTTGCATTTGTGAATAATGAAAAATGGAACGTGAATGGGTAAGGATAAGATGTATGTAGCCGTGTATAATAGAATGGCTAATTACCACTATGCCTACATGTAATTAATTATCTTATAAACCAATTTAAATTCCATTAAATTTTTATTATTAAGCACGACCCATTATATAATTTACTTAAATCTCAATCCCCTTATCATCATTATTTTATTTAATTAATCTAATTAAATTTTCTGAATAATGTTATAAAAAATTAGAGATGTTACAGGCTCCTCCTTTAAAGAATTTTGTCCTTGAAATTCATTGAGGACTAAATACTAGACATAGTAATCATCTGTAACAACTCCTAACAACTATACTAGTCTAACTGATTCGCAAGTATCTATATAAATCTATTATAGACATACCCTCAAAGAATATCAGGGTAAGTATCTCTAATCCTATCCGCTATCTTCCAAGTACAATACTTCTCGTTGTTGTCCACTGAACTGTTGAATATGCGCCTTGCGCTATATGATTTTTGTTTGATGATAATAAACATATATACATTCATTTAAATGTATTTGGTAATGTACTATTTTATTTTTTATAGAATAAATAAATATTTGTTGAATAAAATTAAATTACACAGAATTCGAATTTGAATTCAAACAGAACAAGTTAAACAGATTTTGAATTCAAACAGAAATTTTTATTCAAACAAATATTTATTACAACTTTGATAGTACAATTTCAAGCTCTCACTATACATATACAATTTTGACTACAATACATGACATTTCACATTTACATCACAACCTTACTACATATCACTCACACTCATATTTTTGTCTTCAACTATAATCCAGTTTGAATCCAGCATCTGAGTAATCTGCAAAAATATTTTCAAACGCAGTAAAATGAAAGAGAAATATTTTTGAAATTTGAAAGAAACGATGATTTTGAAAACATTGTTTGCCTCAGTTATTTGGGTTGTTCGTCATCATTTTTGACTGTGCAATATCTGTGCATATCAGTATTTTTTATCAGGGACAGGTAACTATGAGTGGCTGCAGTACACACGTGTACATTCGTATACGTCGCCAACTCGTGTGCGAAAATCAAACAAAAGCACATAAATCAAAAACAAGGTCAAACCCAAGATAGGTTCAACTCAAGGCAGTAGTGTATATGAACACAATCAAACTACAACAGGTCAGAGGTGAAAACAATGCAATACTGAAGTGATGAAGTGCATATAAACCACTGCAACTCAGACAGCTACAATGGCAAGACCAACCAGACCCAAGTGAAACTGATTCAATATGGACAAATGTAAAACCACTGCAACAAAAGTGTACAAACACCAATGAACCAACAAAGAATGGCCAGAAGACAGTAGTGTGTAAGTCAGTTTCAAAAGAATCAAAGTATGCCACAATAAAGACAGTAAAATGAACAATGCAAAGAAGGCTGCAGTGAAGCATGTACATGAGTGGACTGGACTACAACTCGACCAAATGGCCAACATGATCAAGAAATATAACATGCAGTGCTGTGCAAACACAAGTGGAATGCAACAGTGAAGCAAACAACAACACAAAGGCAACATGATCAAAAGTTCAGAGCAGACATAACAGTGACATGCACAGATGTATTCAAGTCCAGCAACATGAACACACAGAAATGCACAAAAGCTACAATGGATGATCAAACTCAATGGACCAGACTACAAGCACGACAAACATGAACACAGTATCCACAGCAAACAACATGGTGCAGCAACCTAAATATATAGTGAAGCAGTGCAAACTCAACAAAACCAAGTGCAACTGTAAAACCAAAGTTTCAAGCATACAAAATGCTCAATGCAAACCGCAATGTCACCGCAAACAAGTGATGACACAAGCACTTACACAAGATTGCCACCAACATGGCAGCAAGTACATGAATGCAAAATACAGGCAGTTAAGAATATCAAGTCAATGGTACAAAGTTAAACCAAAATCATGGAATCGCATAAACAAACACAGTGACATAGTGCCACAGTGAAGACAAGTCAAGGAGTAGTTTCAAAGTGTAGTGGTTATTTATTTTTCGTGAAACCATGAGAATAAAATCAACAGAAACAATATCAAAGCTGTGCCGTGGATAGCAAGAATTTCAATGTTGAACGAGTCAAAATCGAAGCCGTGTCAACCAAGCATCTAAAATACAAAATTGACAAAGTCAGATAAATCTCAAACATTCAAGCATCATCAAGTGGCCGAGGTGATTCAGTAGACAAATTCAAACACGAAAATATGAACGCAAAAATAGGATTTCGAATCCTATAAATACCCAAAATCATCATCGGCATAAGGTATCGAGTTCAAGTATCAATTCAGAAAAGCAAAAGGAGACAGTACATACCGAATTCACAAGCAACGAACTCGATCGAGCAAATGCAAAACGAGCAATAGTCAACCATCAGAGAAGCAGCGAGCTAGGGCAACAAATCACAGATCAATTGAAGAAACTGAAGCCCTAATTGGAACAAAGAGCCGAAGCCCTAACTGGAACAAAAGGGAACGAAGCCCTAATCAGAACGAAGCCGCCATTATTTCTCACGAACGAGACAAAAGAGGATCGGGTGAAATAAGGAAGTGGGCCGGTCTTAAAAAAAAGGGGGTTTTTGTTTCTATTTAATTTTAGGCTTTATTAATATTGTTAATTAGTTTTAGGGTTATTTTCTATTGTTCTTAATTATTGTTTTTATTTTACGAATCAAAGAATTTAGGTAAATCACCACCTAGGTTTTAGGTTGTGTCTGATTGTCTATTTAGAGTTAGTTCAGTAAGCAGGGGTTGCGAGTTTGCAAAACTCTATAGGCGGTAGCAGGGTTTGCAAGTCTGTTAGAGTGTTTGTAAGCGTGATACTGTTTAATTCTAATAGAAATCTGGGAATGCAGCAGTAGGCAAGGGTTGCCGAAGCTGGGTAAATTTTGTGTGTGATTTACTTTTCAGTATATTTATTTCTGCAGTTTATTTTTGTTTAAATTAAGAAAATTTGCTATAACCCTATTCACCCCCCCTCTAGGGTTAATCTAGATCCTACAAGTGGTATCAGAGCCCGGTATATTTTATTTTTTAACTCTAGAGTCATGAGTCTACAAAATAATGCTTTTTCTGAGGGGCAATCTATTGCTAGGCCACCCATGTTTAACGGGAACGATTATGCTTATTGGAAAGTTAGGATGGGTATCTATCTCAGTTCTGTTGATTATGAAGTTTGGGATATTATTGAAACTGGCTATAAACCCCCCACTATAATCGTTGGTGATACTGAGATTCCTAAACCTAAGGATAGGTGGGATGCTAACGATAAGAAATTGAAAACAACAAATGCTAAAGCCATGAATGCTTTGATATGTGCTCTTCATAAAAATGAATTTAATACAATTTCTCATTGTACAGCAGCACAGGAAATTTGGCACACTTTGGAGGTGACACACGAAGGAACTTCTCAAGTCAAGGAGTCTCGTCTAGCCCTATTCAGCAATGAATATGAAAACTTTGTGATGGACAAAGGCGAAAGCATAAAGGATATGTTTGGACGCTTTTCAACCTTGGTATACAACGCTAGAGCACTTGGGAAGGTATTCACTGAGGTAGAGCTTGTGCGGAAGATACTACGAGTTTTACCAATGAACTTTGAGGCAAAAGTCACAGCAATTCAAGAATCGAAAGATCTGAGCAAACTAAGCATGGAGGAGTTGATTGGCAACTTGATGACATATGAGCTTGAGCTAAAAGCAAAGGAAGAACGCAACAACTCCAAACCAAAGAAGAAGACGATTGCCTTAAAGAGCAAAGAAGAAAGCGATGGAGAAGAAGAAGATCCAATTGAAGAGCTTGCAATGGCTGTCAATAATCTTAAAAAATGGTCAAGATTCAAGTCACGAAAGAAGAAAATAAGTGGTAATAAGTCAAAGAATTCTGACGATTCCGATAATGAATTGACATGCTATAACTGCAAGAAGCCTGGCCACTTCAAACAAAAATGTCCACTTCTCAAAAACAACAAAGGAAAGAAAAAGAAAAAGAAGGCCTTTGCAGCAACTTGGGATGATGAAGAAGGGGAGGAAGTTTCGAATAATAGCTCAGAGGAGGCTAACTTGTGTCTTATGTCAAGATCGGATTCAGAAGCAAGCTTAGAGGAATCTAGTGAGGTAAGTAACTATTCTTATAAAGAACTTGTTTCAGTGTGTTGTGATTTTACTAAAATGATTGATACTCTTGAATCTAAAATTGAAAAACTAAAATCTGATAGGAGAGAACTTGTCCATGAAAATTCTAGGTTAGAAACTGAAATTGAAAATATTCAAAACCTAGAATGTAAAAAATGTAAGATTTTAGATTCAGAATTATCAAAACTGAGGAATAACTTTGAAAGTCTTGAAAATGAAAACTTGAATCTTAAGGAAACCATTGACACTAGGAGAAAGGATTTTATTAATCGATGCACCTCACTTGTTACTGAAAACTCAACATTAAAAACCAAAGTCCAAAATCTTGAGAAATCTTTGAATAACTTTTCTAAAGGCGAAAAATCTTTCAACATGCTATTGGGAAATCAAATTTTTGCTAACAACGGAAAAGGACTAGGTTTTGGGAAAACACAAGTTGATGATAATGCAAAATATAAGAATGTCTTTGATAGATGTGAAATATTTAGATGTCGTGCTGAAAATTATAGTCATAGGAACAAGAACACAAAATTTATACAAGGGGGGTTCCTAAGAATTCTACAAACAAATTTCATGTTTATTGGAATAAAAATAAAAGGACTAAACAAGTATGGATTCCAAAGGGATTGTTTATTCACAATGCTTCTATCACTAATAACATTGGACCTAAGAGTTTCTCTAGGTCATCTTCCTCTCTTCTTATGTAGGTCTGTTGGCGGGCTAAGGAACAACAAGAATGGTTTCTAGATTCAGGTTGTTCTAGACATATGACAGGTGACAAATCGAAGTTCCTTAGCTTAGAGAATTTTAAAGGTGGAAATGTGATCATGGGAGACAATAGCAAGTGTAAGATTATTGGCAAAGGTGAAGTTGGTAACGGTATTTTTTCCTTGACTAATGTTTTATACGTTGAAAATCTGCATCACAATCTCATTTCTATTAGCCAACTATGTGACAAAGGTATGAACGTGATTTTTGATAGTGATACTTGCAAAATCATTGATAAATCTTCTAATAACATTGTTTTTATGGGCAAAAGAAAAGGGAATGTTTACTCACTTTCATTTGATAATCTAAATCTTTCTAGATGTTTGGTAGCCACTGACGAAGAGGCATATTTATGGCATAGGAGACTTGGACATGCTAGCATGAGTCTCTTAGAAAAACTTGAATCAAAAGAATTAGTCAGAGGGTTACCACATCAGAAATTTAAAAATTATAAAGTGTGTAAAGCATGTTCCTTGGGCAAGCTTAGTCGATCATCATTTCGTCCTAAAAACATTGTTAGCATATCAAGGGTCCTTGAACTAGTTCACATGGACTTATTTGGACCAAATGAAATTTCAAGCTTGAATGGAAAACGTTATTGTTATGTATTGGTTGATGATTATTCTAGATTTACATGGGTTTACTTTTTAGCCAAAAAGTCTGAATCTTTCGAATATTTTTCAAAATTTGCAAAACTTGTTCAAAATGAAAAAGGAGTTACAATTAAAACCTTGAGAAGTGATCATGGAGGCGAATTTGAAAATTTTGAATTTGAAAATTTTTGTGAAGAAAATGGTTTAAAACATGAATTTTCTGCTCCACGAACACCTCAACAAAATGGGGTGGTTGAAAGGAAAAAATCGTACATTACAGGAATTGGCTAGATCCATGTTAAGTGAGTATAAGCTACCTCTAATATTTTGGGCAGAGGCAGTGAATACTTCGTGCTATGTAATGAATAGAGTAATGATTAGACCAATACTTGGCAAAACGTCTTATGAATTGTGGCATGAAAGGAAACCTAACATTTCTTATTTTCGTATATTTGGGCGTCCTTGTTTCATTCTTAACACAGGTGATCAACTTGGAAAATTTGAATCAAAGGCTGATGATGGAATTTTCATGGGCTATTCAACAAGGAGTAAGGCTTACAGGATATATAACAAACGAACAAAGACAATTGTTGAGTCAATCAATGTGAAATTTGATGAATCTGATCTGGAAAAAACGACTGAAAAGATGGTTGACGATGGAGTAGATCCTGAAGGCACTGAAGAAGGGACATTTAGTGAGAAAACTGAAAGAAGGACTGTTGATGCTGATAAATTAAGGTTCAAACCTAATCATCCTCCTGAATTAATTATTGGTGATCCTACGGAAGGTATACGTACTCGTTCTTCATTTGATGAAAATTTGTGTGCGTTTTGTTGTCATAGTGGTTTTATTTCTGAGATTGAACCTGATTCTGTTGAAATGGCTCTTAATGATGAAAATTGGATTTTAGCAATGCAAAATGAACTTAATCAATTTGAGAGAAACAAAGTTTGGAATTTAGTTCCTAGGCCTAATGACTATCCAATTGTAGGGACTAAATGGGTGTTTAAAAATAAATTTGATGAATCAGGAAATGTAATTAGAAACAAGGCTAGGTTGGTTGCAAAAGGTTATAACCAAATAGAAGGCATAGACTTTGATGAAACATTTGCTCCAGTTGCTAGGTTAGAAGCCATTAGAATCTTGCTAAGTTTTGCATGTTACAAGGATTTCAAACTTAAACAAATGGATGTAAAAAGTGCCTTTTTGAATGGTGATTTAAAAGAAGAAGTTTTTGTTGAACAACCACCCGGTTTTGAAAATCATGAATTTCCAAATCATGTGTATAAGCTAGAAAAAGCATTATATGGTCTTAAGCAAGCACCAAGAGCTTGGTATGACTGCCTCTGTACATATCTTTTGAAAAATGGTTTTAAAAAGGGAAGTGCTGACACGACTCTGTTTCTATTACATAAAGAAAGTGATTTTTTGATTGTTCAGATTTATGTGGATGATATTATCTATGGTGCTACTAATGAGCTCTTGTGTGAGAATTTTGAACAAGTCATGCAAGCTAAATTTGAGATGAGTTTGGTTGGTGAATTGAAATACTTTCTTGGATTTCAAATTAAGCAAAGCAGTGATGGTATTTTCATTTCACAATCCAAATATGTGTTGGAGCTATTGAAGAAATTTGGAGTCGAAAATTCCAAACCATTGAGAACTCCTATGAGCCCATCAACAAAGTTGGACAAAGATGAGAAAGGAATTGCAATTGATCAAAAGAAATATCGAGGGATAATCGGTTCACTTCTCTATCTTACTGCTTCTAGACCTGACATTATGTTTTCTGTGTGCACGTTTTCAAGCTAATCCCAAAGAATCTCATTTAAAAGCTACTAAACGAATTTTGAGATATCTTTCACACACACACAAATTTGGACTAAGGTACCCTTCTTGTGAAAATTTTGATTTAGTAGGTTATTCCGATGCTTATTATGCTGGTTCATTAGTTGACAGAAAAAGCACTAGTGGGACATGTTTCATGCTAGGACATTCATTAGTCTCATGGTCAAGTCGGAAACAGAATTGTGTTGCATTATCCACCACTGAAGCAGAATATATTGCTTTGGGAAGTTGTTGTGCTCAAATTCTATGGATGATGCAAACTCTTTCTGATTTTGGCTTAGTCTATAAACAAGTTCCATTAAAATGTGATAGTAAGAGTGCTATAGATTTGTCAAATAATCCTGTCCATCATTCTCGCACAAAACACATTGATGTGAGACACCACTTTCTTCGAGATCACATTGCTAAAGAAGACATTTGCATTGAATATATTTCAACAGAAACTCAACTTGCTGATATTTTCACAAAACCTCTCCCCGAAGACAGATTTTCCAAATTACGTTTAGATTTGGGAATTATAGAGGTTGACTAATCATTTTTTTTAAATTTGATTTTTGAATTTGATTCTAAATGACAAATTTTTTTTAACTAATCTAACTCCCTAATGATTATCGAAAAGATGAATAGTGATTGAAAAAGTGATGAGTGTTGATATTTATCATATATTATAACTCGAGAAAGTATAATTAGAAAATTTCTTTAGAATTTCATAACAAGAGTTATAAAAACTTTTTGTTGGGTAATAATTCCATGACCATTTCTATTTCTATCATCTTTCTATCGACCATCACTCTTCAAGATCATATTTAGTATGTAAATTTGTGGTAGTTTACAAAGGAAATCATTTGTTCTTCAATATCTTTAAATCTGTGAAGGAAATTATTTGTGCTTCAACTTATTATATTCAGCAATTAAAAATAAATATCCAAAGTATTCACTCTCATTTAAAAGTCCTCACGGTTATGCATGGGTGAATTACTTGGATTTTTGATTATGTGCTTCCATGCTCATTTAAAAGTCCTCACGGTTATGCATGTATGGAACGCATATCAAAAATAATTGATTTAATAGACAAGTTGATTCTAATCCGATTTAAAAGTCCTCACGGTCATGCGTGGTTAGAAGATACTTGATTTCATTTTTTTAAATTAAATTGGAATACTACTAATCTCATTTAAAAGTCCTAACGGTTATGCATGGTTAGTAGATATTCAAATTTCCAGAAATAAATATACCACAAATAGACATATCTATATGAATTTTTGATGATTCTATCTCCATCACTTCTGAAAGTGGAATATGCGCTTGACAAGGGGAATTATGATTTTTGTTTGAGTTTTATTGAAATTAGATATTTAATTGAGTTAAATGTTTGATTCATGTCTATCACTTCATCCCTATTTTTATAACACTGTTATTCTTTTGCTGATAACAAAAGGAGGAGAGAAAAGTTAAGATTTTGTCAAAAAGAATCAAGCAAAGGTCAAATAACTTTCAATTTGCATATAGGCTCATTTACATATTTTTATTCCTGTAGTATATGTAGGGGGAGCCATATATGTAGGGGGAGCATCACATAAAAAGGAAGCATTCAAATAGGGGGAGCAAATGAAATTATCAAATAACATTTAATATATTCAAAATCTTAAATATATGTTTGTTATCATCAAAAGGGGGAGATTGTTGAATATGCGCCTTGCGTTATATGACTTTTGTTTGATGATAATAAACATATATACATTCATTTAAATGTATTTGGTAATGTACTATTTTATTTTTTATAGAATAAATAAATATTTGTTGAATAAAATTAAATTACACAGAATTCGAATTTGAATTCAAACAGAACAAGTTAAACAGATTTTGAATTCAAACAGAAATTTTTATTCAAACAAATATTTATTACAACTTTGATAGTACAATTTCAAGCTCTCACTATACATATACAATTTTGACTACAATACATGACATTTCACATTTACATCACAACCTTACTACATATCACTCACACTCATATTTTTGTCTTCAACTATAATCCAGTTTGAATCCAGCATCTGAGTAATCTGCAAAAATATTTTCAAACGCAGTAAAATTGAAAGAGAAATATTTTTGAAATTTGAAAGAAACGATGATTTTGAAAACATTGTTTGCCTCAGTTATTTGGGTTGTTCGTCATCATTTTTGACTGTGCAATATCTGTGCATATCAGTATTTTTTATCAGGGACAGGTAACTATGAGTGGCTGCAGTACACACGTGTACATTCGTATACGTCGCCAACTCGTGTGCAAAAATCAAACAAAAGCACAGAAATAAAAAACAAGGTCAAACCCAAGATAGGTTCAACTCAAGGCAGTAGTGTATATGAACACAATCAAACTACAACAGGTCAGAGGTGAAAACAATGCAATACTGAAGTGATGAAGTGCATATAAACCACTGCAACTCAGACAGCTACAATGGCAAGACCAACCAGACCCAAGTGAAACTGATTCAATATGCACAAATGTAAAACCACTGCAACAAAAGTGTACAAACACCAATGAACCAACAAAGAATGGCCAGAAGACAGTAGTGTGCAAGTCAGTTTCAAAAGAATCAAAGTATGCCACAATAAAGACAGTAAAATGAACAATGCAAAGAAGGCTGCAGTGAAGCATGTACATGAGTGGACTGGACTACAACTCGACCAAATGGCCAACATGATCAAGAAATATAACATGCAGTGCTGTGCAAACACAAGTGGAATGCAACAGTGAAGCAAACAACAACACGAAGGCAACATGATCAAAAGTTCGGAGCAGACATAACAGTGACATGCACAGATGTATTCAAGTCCAGCAACATGAACACACAGAAATGCACAAAAGCTACAATGGATGATCAAACTCAATGGACCAGACTACAAGCACGACAAACATGAACACAGTATCCACAGCAAACAACATGGTGCAGCAACCTAAATATATAGTGAAGCAGTGCAAACTCAACAAAACCAAGTGCAACTGTAAAACCAAAGTTTCAAGCATACAAAATGCTCAATGCAAACCACAATGTCACCGCAAACAAGTGATGACACAAGCACTTACACAAGATTGCCACCAACATAGCAGCAAGTACATGAATGCAAAATACAGGCAGTTAAGAATATCAAGTCAATGGTACAAAGTTAAACCAAAATCATGGAATCGCATAAACAAACACAGTGACATAGTGCCACAGTGAAGACAAGTCAAGGAGTAGTTTCAAAGTGTAGTGGTTATTTATTTTTCGTGAAACCATGAGAATAAAATCAACAGAAACAATATCAAAGCTGTGCCGTGGATAGCAAGAATTTCAATGTTGAACGAGTCAAAATCGAAGCCGTGTCAACCAAGCATCTAAAATACAAAATTGACAAAGTCAGATAAATCTCAAACATTCAAGCATCATCAAGTGGCCGAGGTGATTCAGTAGACAAATTCAAACACGAAAATATGAACGCAAAAATAGGATTTCGAATCCTATAAATACCCAAAATCATCATCGGCATAAGGTATCGAGTTCAAGTATCAATTTAGAAAAGCAAAAGGAGACATTACATACCGAATTCACAAGTAACGAACTCGATCGAGCAACTGCAAAACGAGCAATAGTCAACCATCAGAGAAGCAGCGAGCTAGGGCAACAAATCACAGATCAATTGAAGAAACCGAAGCCCTAATTGGAACAAAGAGCCGAAGCCCTAACTGGAACAAAAGGGAACGAAGCCCTAATCAGAACGAAGCCGCCATTATTTCTCACGAACGAGACAAAAGAGGATCGGGTGAAATAAGGAAGTGGGCCGGTCTTAAAAAAAAAGGGGTTTTTGTTTCTATTTAATTTTAGGCTTTATTAATATTGTTAATTAGTTTTAGGGTTATTTTCTATTGTTCTTAATTATTGTTTTTATTTTACGAATCAAAGAATTTAGGTAAATCACCACCTAGGTTTTAGGTTGTGTCTGATTATCTATTTAGAGTTAGTTCAGTAAGCAGGGGTTGCGAGTTTGCAAAACTCTATAGGCGGTAGCAGGGTTTGCAAGTCTGTTAGAGTGTTTGTAAGCGTGATACTGTTTAATTCTAATAGAAATCTGGGAATGCAGCAGTAGGCAGGGGTTGCCGAAGCTGGGTAAATTTTGTGTGTGATTTACTTTTTAGTATATTTATTTCTACAGTTTATTTTTGTTTAAATTAAGAAAATTTGCTATAACCCTATTCACCCCCCCTCTAGGGTTAATCTAGATCCTACATGAACTTTCACCAACCTGACTGTCTTGTTTCTTAATCTTTTCTCATCTCTAGCTACAACGCGAGCTGGTTGTCTAACAATAGTCAAATTAGGCTCTACCACTATGTTATCCAACTCCGTCGGAGGAATAGTAGCCTCTGGATCACGCACATACTTGCGAAGATGAGACACATGAAATACATTATGGACACCTGTGAAACTGCTCGACAACTCTATTTTATGTGCGAGCTTACCAATCTTCTCTATAATCAGGAATGGACCTACATATCTTGGGGCTAACTTCCCTGACTTTCCAAATCATATCACACCCTTCATTGGTGGTACCTTAATGAAAACCGTATCTTCAACTAAGAATTCTAAGTCCTTATCCTCTTATTTTTTTAACTCTTCTGTCTTGACCGAGGTTCCTTCATCCTTCCTCAGATTAGCTCAATCTTCTTTGATGCCTCTCTAACCAAATCTAGACCTAAGAATAATCTATCTCCAGTATCCAACCAACAGGCTGATGATTTGCATGATCTTCCATACAAAGCTTCAAACAACGTCATTCCTATACTTATTTGATAACTATTATTATAGGAAAACTCAACCAAATGTAGGTGATCCTATCAAGATCCGTCAAAGTCTAATACACAAGCTCTCAGTAGATCCTCAAGTACTTTGTTGAATCTCTCTATCTGCCCATCTGTTCGAGGGTGATACACAGTACTCATATTAAGCTTGGTACCCATCACTTCCTGTAGACTCTTCCATAATTCACTAATCAACAAAGCATCTCTATCACTGACTATACTACTAGAAACTCCATGCAGCCTAACTATGTTCTTCAAGAACAACTTAACTAAAATAGATCTCGTTCTAGTTGACTTTTGGAATGGAATGGGCAATCTTAGCCAATCTGTCCACTATAACCCATATACTTTCATTACCTCCATTTGACTTGGCAACCCGTTTATAAAATCTATAGGCATCGAATCCCGTTTCCAAACTGAAATCTCTAAAGGCTGAAGTATCCCACTTGGTTTCTAATGTTCAGCTTTCACTTGTTGACAGTTTTCACACTGCCTAACTCACAAGCCAACATCCCTCTTCATGCCTTCCCAACAGAAGCTCCTCTTCATATCCCGATACATCTTGGTTCCTCTATGATGAATCATAAACTTGGATCGATGACATTCCCCAAGAACTTCCTTCCTTGGGTCTTCCACATTCGGAACACACAATCGTACCTTCTTTCTTAGCCATCCTTTCTAATCAAGGTTAAAATCCTTTGAATCATCGATCTCTGTTCCAACCTCCAGTCTTCTGATCCTTTCAGCTAATACTGGATCCTCCTTCTGCTTAGAAGCAATTCCTCAATCAATATTGGCCGATCTTCTAAACATGATAATCTGGTAGAATTCTGACTAGAATCAGCAATCGATCTTAACTGCACCTCGCAACTGACTAAAGCTTCTAAATCTTTCCACTCCGCCAGCATAGCTAACAACACATTCTGATGTTTCTTGCTAAGAGCATCAGCCACTTTATTTCCTTTTTCTAGTGTATATTCTATACCAAAATCATATGCAGCCAAAAACTCTAACCATTTCTGCTACCTCATATTCAACTCCTTCTGAGAGAATAAATACTGTAAAGACTTATGTTCGGTATACAACTCAAACCTCTCCCCTAGGAGATAATGCTCCAAATCTTTAATGCAAAGATTACAACTGCCAACTCCAAACCATGAGTAGGGTATCTAGCTTCATGCGGTCTAAGCTGCCTAGTTGCGTAGACAATGACTTTATAATTCTGCATCAACACTGCTTCTAATCCAGTTCCACATGCATTAGTATACACTACCAATCCTTAGTTTCCGTCTGGAACTACTAACACGGGTGCATTGGTTAACAAATGCTTTAACTTAAGGAATGCCTCCTCACATTTGTCGGACCAAACATACATCACTCTCTTCCTAGTTATCTTAGTTAAGGGTGCTGCTATCCACGAGAAATCCTTAATGAATCTCCGATAGTAGCCAGCAAGTCCAAGAAAACTCCTAATCTTAGTCACTATCTCTGGTCTCTTTCAATTATTCGCGGGTTCGATCTTATCTGGATCGACTGAAAATCCTTTCTCTAAAACCATGTGACCAAGAAATTTTACCTCTGTCTTCCAAAAATGACACTTGGTAAACTTCGCTTTTAGCTGATTCTATCTCAGCGTCTCAAGTGCCACTCTAAGATAAACTTCATGCTCTCTCTCATCCCTAGAGTAGACTAGAATGTCATCTATAAATGCCAACACAAACCTATCCAAAAACTCTCTGAAAACTCAGTTCATCAAATCCACAAAGAAATTAGGTGCATTCGTTAATCCAAATGGCATCACCAACCACTCATATGACCCACACCTAGTTCAAAATGCTG
Source organism: Allium cepa (assembly GCA_030765085.1). NCBI lineage: Eukaryota > Viridiplantae > Streptophyta > Magnoliopsida > Asparagales > Amaryllidaceae > Allium > Allium cepa. The sequence continues at coordinate 661,637,755 of CM060934.1, read as the reverse complement.
CGAAAGGAATACTGTCCTCCGCCAATCTTTACTGATGGAAACCTGTCACCAAGTACAACTGGGAAAACACTCTGGCTCAACTCAACTGATCAAATAGATCATCCATTCTTGGCAAAGGATACTCATTCTTAATTGTCCTTTCGTTTAACTTGCGATAGTCAATGCACATCCTTAATGACCCATCCGGTTTCTTTACGAACACCGTAGCCGCTCTCCAAGGCGAACTACTAGGTCTAATAAAACTCCTTTCTTCTGGATCCACTAGCTGCACCTTCAATTCCTTCATCTCAGTTGGTGTAATCCTGCTAGGTGGTCTGCTCACCGGTTCAGCTCCTGGCACAAGATCTATTCTAAAATCAGTAGCTCTTTTCGGGGGTAATCCAGTGACTGGCTCAAAGACATCTGCAAAATTCTCTTGCCACCTGAACCTGACTTAACTCATTTCCTACCTCCATAACATTAAGCATAGCACTAACACTTCGGTCGGCTCTCTCTACTGAGAATATCACTCTGTTATGACTATCAGGGTGTCTCAGTGATATTTCTCTGCCCTGGAAAAATATTCTAGCCTCATACATATTCAACCAATCCATACCAAAATGATCAAACTGAATGCAAATTTATGACCCAATAAATCTAGTTTTAACTGGTCATATCTTAATCCTAGAGTTGCATACCCTCCAATTAAATTCGCAACCCTTAAGGCAGTAGCTAGATAGGTGGGTTCTAAGCATAATCTATCAACCAAACACTGAGATATAAATGAATGTGATGCATTGGTATCAAAATGTACTTTAATTGGAATACTCTGAATCAAAAGTGCCCATTCCATCACAGTCTTTCCTTTATCAGTTGCGTAGGCCTAGCTGGTCCTATAGCGAAAAAATTCCTTTGTCCTCCTAACTGGCTCTGGACACCGATTCTTGTAATGCCCACCTTAATCACAGTTGAAGCATTTCATATTCTTCTTATTTGCAGCTTTCTTTCTATTTCCTAACCAGCATTCATTAGCAAAGTAACCCTTCTTGTCACACTTACAGAAAACTACCTCAGTCTTTGTCTTCTTAACAGTATCTCCCTTCTGGGCTCCCTTCATTTTAAAGAACTTCCTTTTCTTCCCCCTAAGAAGCGTGAGTCTCCACTGAATTCTCTTTGGCTAAATCAGCAAGTAACTCCTCATGGCAAATGGCCATTTCCACCACTATATTACAAGGATCATAGACATGAGTCATGGTCATTCTAGCAAGCTCGAGCCTCAATCCCTAAATGAACTTCTCATTCCTTTTTATGTCAGTATCATTAAAAGCATATCCATATCAGGACAACTCTTCGAACTTAGTATCATACTCGACTACTGACATCTTTCCTTGAACTAAACCATAAGCTTCCTCATCAGCTCAGAGTTAGCAAACTCAGATACAAACTTCTGCCCAAATCTCATTTTAAAATCAGCCCAAGTTAACTGCTCTTCCGAAACTCCAGCAATGACACTATTCCACCAATGTAGTGCTGACTCCTGCAACTATTTAGAGGCCAACCTCCTCTTTTGTCCATCATTCAGGCCCAAATCATTAAATATATGTTCACAATGTAATAGCCATTTCTGAACCTCTATGGCACTCTCCGTTCCCAAGAATAGCTTCCCACCAAAACCGGTGTAGTCTCTACTCAGTAAAGCAACATTCCCTCCCGGAGCCACAGGATTAGCTCCTCCTGCATTTCCAACAACACCAGCAGCAGCTCCAGCTTGCATTAAGCCAACAAAGAACTGATACATCGCCCCCATATCTACTGGTGGATTTCCAGCACTCACATTGGCATCAGCATTTTGATTACTAGAATTAGCCTATCGACCCGGATTCCTCCTAGTAGTGGATCGAGCATTTCCATTAGTTGTGGTGCTTCCTCTACCACGATTTCCTCTTCTGTTTCCTGCCTCCATATCTCATTTCTCATAAATATGCATATGACCCTTAGTAAGATACAAAAGAACGGTGTAAGAGAGAGGGGAATACATACTTATATATATATATATATATAACTATATATATAACAAATACAAGTACGTTATTATAACGTTAACCCAAACCACAATCTTATTATCTGATTTCTTGGATTATAATTGGAAAATCTTTTAGGTTTAAGTTTCTTTTAAAGTTTCATAAACCTATGCTTTGATACCAACTTGTAACATCCCCTTACTTGGGGGCTCAAAACTAATGGTTACGGATGCTGCAGTCATCCATAGTAATTAATCCTCGACGACCAAATATGGAGACATTAGATACATTGATACATAGAAACATAAGAATATGAAAAAAATTTAAATAGCACACAAAATCCAAATTCCATTTCAAAATATTACAAATTGATTACATAACCCCAATTCGCAGACCATGTTTAGATAACGTATAATCATTGAAAAATACGCCAAGAGCTACATATGAAGATGCCCCTTTGGTGGATCAGAGTATGAAGATAGGCAAGAAATTTTTTTACCTTTACAATCAAAACACACAGCGGAAATAAAAGAATTCTAATAACAAGCTTGCCTTCTGCATATTCTCGGAAGTTTTATTCATCTAAAAGAACACCTGGAACCTTAACTCTCAAACTACCCAAAATCAATTGAGTACCCAAGAGTTTAAGGGGAAAACAAAAACTTCAAGTCAGACATAAAGCCTGGTATGAATAATAATTTACCATCTCAAACCATTTAGATATCTAGTAAGATCACGCCGCTTAGCGGAATGGATTTTCCCTTCATCAGTATCCTAGAACATTTATAAAACCATACACTATGCTCCTATATCCATAATGGTTAAAAACATAGTATTTCAAAATATTATGATGATATGCAAAATAAATAAAATCTGGATTACCAATCCCCATTTATTCTAACTATGTGTCTCAATTATAATTTTAAGGGTTACTATTAACCATTTAAATATTTACGGACTATCTGTCTAATTTCATAGTTTTCATGAGATCACTAAGAACCTATTTGTAACTCTAATATCATTTTGAATATCCTAGTTTTCATGGGTTATCTAGGAACATATTGACTGAATCTCAATATCGTAATCTAGATATAGTTTTCATGGGCTAACTACAAACCTACTAGCCCCTGCCAGTATAAATTCCTATTTTTCATGGGCTATCTATGAACCTATTGGCCCCTGCCAATATCATTAGTTATATACAGTTTTCATGAGCTTACTGTTAACATATTCGCCCCTGTCAATATCTTTAGTTTTAAGGTTTTAACATTCTTTAATTTATGTTCACTACTGGGTCAACCTATATGGTTATTTTTCCCTTCCCTAACGTACATTTGTGGGTTAATAAAAATGTGAATAATATTTCCAAAATCTTTATTTATCAATGGTATTTCCTTTTAAAATGAGAATGGATTATTTGTTTTGAAACTTTAAAACATCACTTTCGAAACCATTGGATGACCTCCTTCGATAGCGTAGAAATTGTCTTTAAAAAACATTAATTATATGCCTTTCAAAGCTAATGATTCCTTTCGATGGCATCAAGAGAACATTCTTTTATAGCATAGCTTCAATATAAATAAGCACCCTTTCGAAAGCATTGGATTACTCTTTAAAACACTCTTTGGGTCAAATTGATTATATACGAAAGTATCTCTTTCGCAAACAAAAAAATTAATTTGGGTAAAATTTGTTGGTGCCAGAATCCTCTAGTCGAAAGCAAAGACCTTTAAAAATTAAAACTTCGAAGGACAGAGTGGAAATCCCTTTCGACTCCATCACCTTCAAAAACCTCACCCACCTTTTGAAAGCAATTAGGAAGCGGCTTAACTTAGGTAAAATCAGTGATAACCTTTCGAATGCTATTGATGACTTTAATACCTCAAAAGGGAAAATAGCGGCTGGATTTCGACTAGGTCGGAACCAACCCTTTTCGAAAGCTCTTATTTAAAGAAAAAGGCACCACTTCGAAATCTAATACTTTAACATAATGTGACAACCTTCATCGAAAGCTATTTATAAAGCCCTTTCGAAAGCATATATTTCGACTAAGCTTTAAGTAAAAGAAGGCAAGACTATAACTTAAATCAAAGCAGGGTTTCGACTTCATCGGAAGCTTACCTTTTGACACCAAGGCTTCCTCCTTCCTCCAGTCCACTGCGTACCACTATGTGATACTTTGTGTATTGGTTTCGACTATGAGGGTTTCGACTAAGTAGGTTTCAACTAGGATGGGGAGGAGTCATTGGAGTCGAAAGGGGCTACTAATTGAGGCAGAATACTTTTTGAATTAAAGGCTGAAATGTTGCTTCTTTTAGTAATTGCTTTATATTAACTTGCCTATTTGTAAATCATTGATTGACTGCCATAAAACTTCTCAAATACTTTATATTTAAAATTGCCATACTTATATCATATTTAAACCATAAAAATGTAACGTTTAAGCCTTCCATATACCAAAACCAATTATTTCAGAAAGTCCTTTTTTAAATTAATTTACTTTCCTTAGTAAATCAATTGAGAAAAATCCCTAAAAATTACAAAAATTCAATTTCATCATGAACGTATTAAAAATTTTGACCGAATTTCTTCCCGAAATAATTTTTTAATCCCAATTACATATATTTATCATCAAAAATTCATAATAAAATTTCCATAACTTGAAAATTCTAAAAATTAAAACCCATCTCCAAAATCATGTTTTACTTAACATAAATTTTTTCCATGGCATTTTAAAATTAATAATCTACGGTTTTGCCCCTAAAACCGTATGAATTTTCCATATAATAATTTGTTTAAATCAAATGATCCATAACTTTAGCTTATCATCATCCAAAATAACATAGAGACGAAATAAATACTTAAATCCAAAATCATAGGATTATAGAAGGCAAAAAGAGATGGAATGAATTACTGTTCACCTTAGATTTGATAAGGAATTTGAGATTTGTTGTTGATTAATCCTTTTTAGCTTTGATCCTTAGCTTTAAATTGAAATTTCTCCCTTTTCCTCCTTGTTAATGGCCGACTCTATTTAGTTTTGATTTGCATTTGTGAATAATGAAAAATGGAACATGAATGGGAAAGAATAAGATGTGTATAGCCATGTACAATAGAATAGCTAATTACCACTATGCGCACATGTAAATTAATTATCTTATAAACCAATTTAAAGCCCATTAAATTTTTATTATTAAGCTCGACCTATTATATAATTTATTTAAATCTCAACCCCCTTTATCATCATTATTCTATTTAATTTATCTAACTAAATTTCCTAAATGTAATCAAAAATTAGGAGTGTTACTGTGTTCCTTTATCTTTTTCGATAATCAAGGGAGTCTTAGCTCTATTTTCTTCTCTTGATAAACAAAGCAGATGCTTTTACAATCAGAACATGGTGCTGATCCATTTTTTGGGTTAATAAGTTATAAAAGATTTTTTTAAATGTGTGGTTTATGAAAAAAATAAAAGTGTTAATTGATTTTTGAATTGTACATATGAGTTAAAAAAGAGATATTTTATATAATAGTATTGATAAAATATATTTTGTAACGTAAATTTTATTTCAAATATGAAACAACAATAGAAAACGAGGTTTAAGCATTGAATTATAACATATATAATCAATTTACGAATAATACAATGGACCTGCAAGAAGATGAAATTTAGAATTTTATAAAAGAAAGGTGGTTATGAAAAAAAAGATTAACGGATTAAAACTGGCATTAAAAGTTAAAAAATGAATTTATATATTGGCTAAGGCTGTCAAATGATTGAAAGTAATATTGCAAACCAAATTTGATAATCTTAAATATAAATTCTTATCATTTTTGAATTATGAAATATTCGGTCCTTGGAAAATTTTAAATCCGTAAGTTACTTTGGGAAAATAATATATAAGGAAAATTTTAGTGACACGAATTTGGTATTTTGAAATAAAATCATTTCAATAATTTTTGGATTTTGTGGAATATTTTGAAAGCAAATGTTTACAAGAAAGAAAAAAAATAATGGTCGTTTTTGAAGAACACATATATAATAGAATTATGAAAGGAACGAATTACTAATAAGGAAGATAAAAATAAAAGTGTTAGTCTTTAAAAAGAAGAGTTTAGTGGTAAACACTAAACCAATTTGAATTTTGGGACTTTATAGGTCAAAATTAAAAGTTTGTAATTGTGAAAAATTGCCACGAATAAATGAAGGATTTTCAACAAAACATGGAAGATTTTTATGCTAAAACAATTAATTGTTTTAACCATAAGTCTCAAACCATTGATCCGTATTCAACATTTTTAAATTCGATTTAATGCTATGCCATTAGAGAACAATTTTCATTTTAAGCGTAATGAAAATTGGGGAAGTTTATTAAGGTTAAAAGTTGAGTTAACAAGTGTATTGCTGTCCTATAAATGCAAATTTCATATAACAAAGCTGAATTCATTTGATCATAACCTTTTAAACGGTATGTCTTATTTCAATGAATTTTCCCTTTTTGAAAAGCTAAGAACATAAACAATGACCTTTTTTTAAGAGTTTCACAAAAATTTTGGGTGTTCTAGGCTTAAAACGCTAATTTCTAGAGTGAACTTGTGCTTATATTACAAAACTGATTTTCCTACCTTTAGGGAAAAAACACCATAAATCAAATTGTGTTTTTCACAATTCAAAAGTTGTTTTGAAAAGCTTATGCAATATCCAACAACTTTACTTTTAGAATCCTTAGTTAGTTTAGAGTTTTTAACCCTTACGTACTTGTCGAAAATAGCATAAACAAAGATGTTATGTTACTCTTACATGCATGCCTATTCTATCTATTACTATATGCGACTAATGTTTAAACATATGTATGACCTAGGTGCTCAAGAGGACTATTTCGACTAATTGGTGATAGAAGCTCGCTTTTTCTCACGCAATAACAAGATGGCTCGCTTTAAAATACTAATAAAAAAAATGTTTTTATGCTATACCGATCTATATATATGTGTGTATGTATGTATGAACGTATGTACGTATGCATGTAATTTGTGTATATATGAATTGTTATATTGCTTCTCCATGTTTCGGGCTACTCCATAGTTGATATGTATATATATTATGATTATGTTGTGTCATGAGTTTTTGAAACGCTCTTGGTATGAAGGAAACTCTTTCGAAATTTTCTGAAAAATCTAACACTTAGATAATTTTCGCAATAAATTTATCGTGTGTGAAGAATAAAAAGTCATCGAATGAGTTTGTTTAAAGTTAGGATATATGATAAGGCAAATTATAGAAATGGCCACATAGAAGATTGAGTAGATTTAAGCTTGATAGAAGATTGTAGAATACGTAGAAAGTACATGGTATGAGTTGTGTAAGACCTCACCTAATAAGAAATTATAAGGACACAATTTTCATAAGGGGAAGGTATGTAACAATCCTATTTTCTATAACATAGTAGTAATCAAATTTAATTGGAATAAAAATATTTAAATTTAATTTTTGATAATTATTGTTTTTGAAATTAATTTTTAATTTAGTTGAAGTCTATTTAATATATATTTTGTTTAATAAATTCAATTTTGTTGATATATTAAAATTCGAATAAAATGTTTTAATAAATAAAATGTAAATAATTGAAAATAAATTTATTTCACAATAAACAATTAAATAGAGATAAACAAATATTAAATCGAAAGAAGTTGCACAATTATCGAATATATTTTGTAGAATGAAGTGTAAATCAATTTTAATTAGACTGTAATTGATTAAAAACAAATAAAATAGAAATATGAAGCAAAAGAAAAAATATTGGAAATTTAAAATCAAAACCCAAGCCCATTTGAAGCCCGTGCTTTTATTCCCTAATTTTGAAGGGATGCCTCGTACTCTTGGTTTTACCATCTCCAACCTAGGCTCCAAATTAATTTATCACATAAAAAACTGAATGAACAAAAGAAGAAGAAATTGTGGCACAATTAGTGTTGGGGATGCAGGCAGAGCAAAAAGGGAGGTGTAGACATGGGATAGCGATGCGTGCCTAATGGAGGCAGTAGTCAATGTGAATTTCAATGTTGGTAGTGTGGTGGTCGTAATGAACTTCAAGATGTAGGAGCTGGCGGCTGAAGTTATGAGAAGGCACGTGAGTGGAGGCATGGATGACGACGACGGATGCTGGTGTGCGGGTGCAAGCACGGCAGCGACGTCAAGGGTAGTAAAGTTTTGACAAGCGAATGGTTGGCGTGAGTAACTTCAACTCACAAATCTATGTTGTACATATGGAACTTAACGTTATGTGCTTCTTTTTGATTATAGATTTCGATAAAATTTGGTTGTGAATGAATGAAATTATTGAAATTCAGTTGCATGCTTTGATTTGTCTTATTCACTACATGTTTGGGTTTATAATTGAGTGTATGTGATGAATTGATTTATTGTAAGGATTGAAATGGTCAATTTGCAAATGGAAATCTGTCCGATTATGAATTATATACTTGTGTGCAAATACATATACATTGTTGTATAATTGGAGTTCATCGAAAAATAACTAAGATCACTAAATAATTCCATACTATTGATTGACATTTTATGGAAAAAAAATTCTCTTGAATTCGCATTATCGATTATTCTCCTATCTGATTTGCTTTAAATCTTTTAAACATTTATGTTTTTTCATCTATTTTCATTCTTATTAAAATTTACTTTAGAAAATATTGTTAAACTATATTAAATTTTAACTCATTTCCTTGTTTGGATGTAATTTCTAGCTTTTAAAAGTAGGCAATATCTTGTTCACAAAACCTTTTAAAATCACTAATAAATTGATATTAAAATTTTGAAAATATTTTATAGGCAAAAATAAAATAGTTACTATTTTATAGAATATATTATGAAAGTAATAATCTCAATTTTAAGTGATTTTATTTATAAAAGCTATATAAAAAAAGTAAAAAGAATCAGAAGCCTTTGAAAAATATAAAACTCTTTCTAAGAAATAATTACAACGTTGTAAAATGTTTTAAATAAATAAAAACTTCTTTTTATGATAAAAGAAGTACCTCATTTCCAGTTATTTTGAGTATAGAGGTTATAAAAGTCATTTTTAAAATAGTTGTATGCCTTTGAAAAATAAATATCTATTTATTTAAAGTGAATTTAAGAATTTAAATGACTTTATGAATTAATTATGAATAATATTTTAAGATATGATATTTAAAAACCTATACTCATACATGTATCCAGTATGGGTTGAAAATGATTTGTGGAAATTTATTAATATTTCTATGGAATTTAAAACTTTGAATATGAGCGCGCATGCACGTGCGTGTATGCATTCAAGCCTTGAACAAAGAAGTATATTTATTTAGCCTTTGAAAATTTCATGCTTATGTTCTAAAAATAAATATATGTTTTATAAATAAATATTCATATTTTACAATGACTTTTGAAATATTGCTTTCATGCAATTCTCCCTTACATGGAACGAGAAATATAATTAAATGATTTTGTAATACCAAGTGATATAGGACATTCAGTATCGCTTCATCGGTTAACTGTACGACTTGTTGTGAAGGATGTTTTGAGTGAGTGAGACTTACAAAATTATAGTAAATATTCAAGTAACACTGAGTGGTATAGGCCACTCGAGCAATAATCGACTAATTACTATTTATAAACATATAACACTTTTTGACTAAATAGTATCTTGGGGAAGCTTGCTATTTCTATAGCTCTCTATATTCATTATTGCATTCTAGAGCTTGGCCATGTAGGCTAGTTGTTCATCCTAGCAGCTTGACTATGGTGGTCGTGCCCCGAGTCATGGTATCATTTCTTTCTTGCTTCTAGCTTGAATTTTGTCAGTAATTTGCTCGATACCACAAAGCCATCAGTAAGTACCTTAGACCATATATAACGTCAAACCACTTGCGTCATTTGTCATCATACGTGCACCTCACAAGAGCTTTGATACGTGGAGCATGTGTTATGAGGATTAAAAATATATATGATTATAGGAGTCATTGTCGGTACTATCCTTTTGAAATTCCTGGAGCATATCCTGGCAATTTTCCCTTGGAAGAGAGAAAATTATACCGAGAATTCCCCTTTAAGAAATCTAAAGAATAAGTTACTTTGCCCCAACTTACTTCGTGCTTGTGTTTTTGACGTTGACTTGTCTTAAGCTCATCTTTAAAGATTGACTCGCTTTCATGCAGTCTTATGATTCTTTGAGATTGACTTTCTTTTATGCAGTCTTGCGTTTCTTTGAGTATTGACTAGCTTTCATGCACTACTCTATTTCTTGAGATTGACTTTCTTTCATGTTTTTCCTTTGAGTTGATTTTATGTTGAGCTTGTTTACCATATTTACCATAGTTACCGATAATGGGCATGATATAATCGTACGACATGGCGATCTATTTGTGATTCTTCCTATTTTATTTGAGATATTGGCATATTATATAGTTATTACTATATTACTGAGATTCACTCTTACATACTTCTGTGATATCACCCTTTATTGCATTTACAGATAACCTGGCCCTTTTATTATTTTATAGTACTTCGGTTAGATCAGGACTTGACAAATACAGGGACTAACTGACCAAGGATGTTGGGATAGATTTTGGGAGATACAAACACACACACACACACACACGCACGCAAACACACATATATATAGCATATCATTTTGTACTAGTCCCTTCGTATACGTTTTGTGACGACCCGCCTTCCATTCCACAGAAAGACGCATCATTATTAAGAAAGAAAGGGATAGAAAAGAGAAAAGATAGGAAAGAAAGAACTAAACAATATCAGAATCTCACCGCGGAATGAATAAAATATATTAATCATATAGCTATTGCATAATATACAACATCTAATAGAGTTACACAGCTTAATACACCACATATTAGATAGTTATAAAGACTTGTCTATCATACAACTCATGATATAACACAGAGAGTAACATAGCAGAACCACAATATCTATATACGCTGAAGCCTCCTGCTTCATATCTCCTCTAGAATTCGTCAAAGCTAACCAGAATCCCTTGGCTACACGTAAAAATTTGAGTACCCAAGAAATTAAGAAAACAAAAAATAAACTCTGGGTCAGACATTGGTCTGGTGTGAGTAAACGGGTTAAAGTTGCTTAACTTTGAAAATCATTTGAAAACAAAGGGTATCTCGTAAGACACTTCGCAAATAAACACGGATAAGTTTTTCCATTATGATAACCAAAAAATTTGATAGGAAATCCAGTGATGTTATAATAGTGTCTTGGTTTTCGAGTGAAATACAGAAATAGCTATAATGCTTATATCTCATTTTCCAACATAGTTGGAAACAATCAAAACGTACGACACTTATTGGAGATTGGATTCCATACAATGGTAGGGCTACTGGGGTATTGCCCATCACAATACGTGACTTAAATCATCGTATCGAGGATCCACCCTGATCCCCTGCAACACAAGGCTGGAACCATCCCTTACTAGATAATCCCAAATAAGACGACCCAGTAGTTGGCGCGACCAACCGCCCACACAGCCGAAATAAAGGGACCTCTAGACAAAAGAAAATCTTATCCTACTTGGGTGCTACCCAGTTAGCCTTGCTGCACCTCCTTTGTTTTAGCCATTCCCAGTTGATGAGGCTTGAGGCTACGATCACCTTTTAAGAACACTTATCTTGGAAAGCTCATCGTCCTCCATTGACGATGTTCCAAAAGCATTCATCCATACAAGTTCGTTTCGGGTTCGAATGAAATCGAAGGCACTATCTCGCTACAGTCATTTTGGAATCACCCTCAGAGTTAACGACAATAGCCCTTGCACTCTGAATCTTCGTCTCAAAACTGAAAGCACTATTTCCGTTACACTTGTTTTGGAATCACCCTTAGAGTTAATGACAAATAGCCCTTACACTTCGAGTCTTTATCTTGAACTTCATTTGAGATTTCACGACCTATCATTTAATTTGGATTGATGTGGTTATCGGATATTCCAATTTGGAAATCCGATCTCGGTCTCATGAAATCCAAAACGCCGTCTTTTAATGTCCAAGTTGTTAAGTTCAAATGTTACCCGGTGGCTTGACCAAGTAACAAGAGGCTTTGTGTAGAACGCTCATTCGACATTGAGGGTCGTCCGACACAGCGAGGTCGTTCGACATTGCATATCGTTCGGCACAGCGAGGTCGTTCGGCATTTCATATCATTCGGCACGAACCTCGTTCGGCAGAGAAGCCTCGACCGGCATCCTGCATCATTCGGCATATGGCACCGTTCGGCATCTAGGCCTCGTTCGGCATCCAGGCCTTGCTCGGCATTCCAGCACCGTTCGGCATCCAGGCCTCGCTCGACATTCCAGCCTCGCTCGACATAGAGCCTCGATCGACATGGCAGGGTCGTTCGGCATGAACCTCGTTCGACATTCAGTATCATCCGGCAGAAGTCTCGACCGGCATGAAACCTTATTCGGCAGAAGTCTTGACTGACATGAAGCCTCGTTCGACAGGAGTATCGCTTGGCGCTCATACCCCATTCGGCACTCCAGCCTCGTTCGGCCTTCCAACCTCATTCGGAATTCCATCCTTGTTCGGCCTACACACTTAGCGCAACACACTGCCTCGTTCGGTATAGAGATGATGACTGGCTTGGACATGTGGCTCGGCATTTTTCGTTCGGTATTTATGGCTTGGCATATAGAAGTCACTCACCACGGGACGAAGTATCATGCTCCAAGGCCCATTAGGGAAGTCCAACACATCTTCGTCTATAAATAGAGAGGCAGAGACACAGTGAAATGGACCTTTTTTTGAGAACACTGTGGAGACTCTGCTTCATTCAAGACTCGTCCTTCTTTACTTAACAATTGTATTCAAGTAGTTGGTGTACGAATTGTATCTGTAATCAATCATTGAGTAAAGAAATAAAGATTAAGTTCACAGTGGACGTAGGCAGTTATGCCGAACCACTATAAATTTGGTGTTCTTGTCTTTGCATTTAATTTAGCATACAGTTCTCAGTTTTAATTTACTTTCTTCATTAATCTCTCTACACAATCTTTCTCAAGGGTGTTAGTGACCAATTCTGGTGCTAACATTTTGGTGCTTTCACTAAGAAGTCAAATTCTCAGGCCGCTAGAATCTGCTTTGTTGCTACTGGATTGAATAAATCCCCCGAAGGAGATCCGACTTATTGACAGGACGTCCTTGAATCTACTCAGAGTTTCAATCAACAACTCTACTATGGGAAGACCACGTACCCGATCAGCCTCTCATAACGCGGACGTCAACGAGACTACGAGCGTACAATAAGTAGGACCTTGCAATCAGCAAGTTAATCCTGGCACAGGGACTGCCGGAGCTCATAATCAGGCGGAAGTCGTTACAAGGACAGAGTTCAACGACTTGATGAGAGAACTCATGGAAAATAGAAGACAACTTGCTGAACAGATTCTAGCTAACGCTAACCTGATGACTCAGCTTACTCAGCAACAACATCAGAATGCTAAAGGTAGCCTGCTCCTTATTCTTCATCTGATAGCCCGACTTCATCCGATGAACCTCCCAGGCGTAGACGCCATAAAACTGAAATTGCACAAGCAGGTGCTACTGATCGATCGACCCGGGATCATTCACATCTTGGAGACCGCACCCAGGTCGGAACAGGAAACTTAGGACCTGGTGCGCATATGGAGACCGAACACCCGGCTCACCAAGATCCTAATGAAACTGGCCTTTAAGATACACGTTTGGCAGATCGCCAACAAAGGGGACATCAACTTGAGCGGTCCCGTAGAACAGAACCCAGCCTTCCATCCTCCATACAAACTCCGGAGTTATCAGCTATGGTCAGGTAGTTAATGAGGGAAAATCAAGGTCTGACCAACAAAGGTTGGGGGATATCTAGGAGTCATACTCCATTCATCGATACCATTCTATAGGTCGAGTATCCCAAAAAGTTTAGCATGCCAACTATCCGGCCTACGAAGGAAAGACCGATCCTACGCAGCATGTGATGATGTACGAATGGATGATGGATTTGGCTAGAGCAAATGACGTGACCAAGTGTAGATGCTTTCCAATTACTTTATCCAGAATCGCCACCATGTGGTTCACTCGACTTCCCCCACGGTCTATATCCAGCTTCGATGAATTGGCAATGAAATTTGTAGAATAGTTCAAAATACACGCCACTCGTCCCAAGGATGTGATGTCCCTATCAAGTGTGACCTAGGCTCCAGGGGAGTCGTTGAAAGAGTAATTGCAGAGATTTCATGTTGCGGCTACTGAAGTTAGCAACCCCAACGACCACGCAATTCTGTTGGCAGTAATGCGAGGAGTGGATCCAGACTCAGAGTTTGGAGATTGGTTGGCAGGAAAGCCTCCAACAACGTTGGAGCATTTATACTCAAAGGCTCATCAATTCATAAGAAGAGAAGAAGCCAGATGGACGAGGCGAGATAAGGCACCAGTGTCTGTTCAGGAAACTATGAAAAGCAACATCGCCGTAAAACAATCTGACGATAAATCGGGAAAGGTTCAAGTCAACGTCCAGAACAAGCCTGGGAAATCTAAAGGGTCCGGAGGAGGAAACCCCGGAAAGAAAAGAGAAGCATGGAAATGGATGCCAAGGATTCCAACCTACAACGAATACACACCATGAATGCATCTCTTGAAAATATTTACCTGTCAACTTGTAACACTTTCCAATATAGAAAGCCATGCCCAAAGGAGTCCACAGAGGAACAGAAGCGGTCGGGGAAGTACTGTCGCTTCCATAAAACATATAGGCACAATACAAAGGATTGTAGACACCTCCACAACGCCATAGAAAAGTTTATCAGAAAGAAAAAGCTGCAGGAATTTGTCAAGAACCCACAAGAGGGTAGGCAAGGAACATCAGACCCCGGACGCGGGCCGGTTCCACGCCAACTAGAGGAACCTGCCCGAACCGTGGGTAGATTGATCATAAATATGATAGTCGAGGGACCTCACCCTGCAGACAAGAATTGGCAGGAGATGGAGCGATATGCTACCTCCTTAAGGCATGCAGATTATGAGTGTTGTTCGAATGTGGAGGATAGGACCCCCACAAAGAAACAACGCATGATGATAAACGATCCAGTGTTTAGGAGCCGAGATGCGGACAAGGTGGAGGCTCCTTCTATCGACCCGATGGTCATATCTACGATGATCGGTTCCACGTACGTCAAAAGAATTTTAATTGATTGTGGAAGCTTCGTTAACATCATCTTCAAAAGGGCATATGACCAAATGAAGATGGAGACAAAAGATTAAAGCCATCTAAATCCTGTATCCATGGCTTTAATGGTGCGACGACTGATGCGACGGGGTATGTTGAGTTGCCTGTTGAACTGGGAGAGGGTGAGCGTAGGAGGGTGCAAATCCTACCGTTCATAGTGCGGGATGTTGATTCTCCATACAATGTGTTTTTGGGTCGTCCGGCCCTGGCGGAGTTTAGGGCAGCTTTGGCCCTATGGTGTTTGATGTTAAAGTTTCCGACATATAAGGGAGTCGGTGTGGTGCATGGCGATCAGGCGACTGGTCGTGCATATTATGTGGTCGAGCTAAGAGAGGCCTAGCGGTGAGAGAAAGGAAAGGTTGCAGACAGCACAGTCCGCATCCGGAATACTAGCGATTCACAATTAGTTCCCGAGCCCTGGCTCGGGTGACACTCTCGGATCTATCGAGACATAGATCCGAGAGATGATGATGGAGAACCTAGGGAAGCAAAAGCAACACCGGCTGAACTGACGGTTGACATTCCAGTCAACCGAGATAACCCGTCACGAGTTCTTAAGATTGGATCGCAACTCGACCCGTCAATGGCCGAGGATCTCACTGATTTCCTTCGAGCGAACCTGGATGTTTTCGCTTGGAACATTCTGATATGTGCGGGATTTCTCCCGCCATTGCAAGTCATATGTTGAACATAGACCCGAAGTGCGTTCCTGTAAAATAGAAAAGGAGAGGTATGGACCCAAAGAGGTCCGCTGCTTTCAGAGAGGAGGTGGACAAACTCAAAGCCAATGGGTTCGTCCGCGACACCCTCTACCCTGAATGGGTTTCTAACCCTGTGCTTGTGAGGAAAACAAAAGGGAAGTGGAGAACTTGCTTAGATTATTCCTATTTAAACAAAGCATGCCCGAAGGATAGTTTCCCTTTACCTAGAATCGACCGACTGGTCGACTTAACGGCCGAACACGAGCTACTGTGATTTATGGATGCGTATTCAGGATACAATCAAATCCCGATGCACATTCCAGATCAAGAACACACCAGTTTTGTCACAGAAGTTGGGTTATATTGCTATGTAGTAACGCCTTTCGGATTGAAAAACCAAGGAGCAACTTTTCAGTGTCTGGTGAATCGAATGTTTGAAGACCAGATTGGTAGAATGATAGAAGTCTATATGGATGACATGCTCGTGAAGTCGTGACAGTCAAACGACCACATTCGAGACTTGGCAGGAATGTTTGATATACTCAGACAGTATGGGATGAAGATCAATCCTTTGAAATGTTCCTTTGGCGTTGCTTCAGGGAAGTTTTTGGGTTTTATTGTGAATTCGTGGGGAATAAAAGCTAACCCGGAGAAGATTCAAGCTATTCGAGACATACAAGTGCCCAGAACTATAATGCAGGTACAAAGCTTGAATGGAAAGGTGGCCGCGCTGAGTCAATTCATTTCCAAAGCCACAGATAAGTGTATTCCCTTCTTCGATGTAATAAAGAAAGGAAAGAGAAATTTCGAGTGGACATCCAACTATGAGAATGCGTTCCAAGCTCTGGTAAGGCATTTGGAAAGTCCCTTGATACTGTCGAAACCAGTAGACCATGAGATATCGTACGTGTACTTGGCTGTATCTCAACATGCAATCAATATGGCTCTTGTTTGCGAGGAGGACCGAGTTTAGAAATCGGTGTACTATGTCGGTAAACGTTTAACGGGGGTAGAAAGAAATTATCCTAATATTGAGAAACTAGCCTATTGCTTGGCGATTGCATCACGCAAGCTCCGGCCATACTTTCAGGCACACTCAATCAGTGTTTATACTGATCAACCCTTGCGGCAGGTACTCTAACAACCGGAAACTTCTAGAAGGATGTTAAAATGGAATACAAATTGAGTTAGTTCGATATTACCTATCTGCCACGAAGGGTTATACACGGTCAAGCTCTAGCAGACTTCATTTCTGAATTCCCCGTGTCAAACGAATCAGATGATAACAATGTCATTCCCCTCACTCGATGGAAGATGTATACCGATGGGGAATCTAACGACCGTTGCTCGAGGGCTGGCGTAGTTATTATAACTCCGGAAAACCGATCTGTTTGTTATGCTTTGAAGCTCGAATTCCCAGAGACAAATAACGAAGCCGAGTATGAAGCATTGGTTGCTGGCTTGAGACTTATCAGAGAACTGGGGGTAAAATTGGTTGAAATCTTCTGCGACTCACAACTGGTGGTGTACCAGGTGCGGGGAGATTATCAAGCGAAGGGACAAAGACTGGCTCCATACCTTGCATGGGTTCAAGGGCTGCTAGAAAAGTCTAGAATATTATGATATTTCACATGTCCCACGTGAACAAAACAGATCTGCCAACTCGTTGGCAAAATTTGCAAGCACTGGCAATGCACAGCAAATGGGATTGGTTCCCGTTGAAACCTTACATGCTTCGATTATACATATGATGGAGTTAGATTCCGTGTTAGAAATAGAAATCGAAAAGGAATCATGGATGACCCCATTCAAGCAGTACTTGCTACACGGGGTCCTGCCCAAAAGAAGGAGTGAAAGACGATAAGTCATTCGTATGGCTTCACGATACGTAATGCAGGACGGAATAATGTATTGGAAGGGATTCTCGACCCCCTTACTTTGGTGCATTGCCCATGATGAGATAAAACAAGTCCTCAAGGAAGTCCATGAAGGAGAATGCAATGACCATACTGAGGGGTAAACATTAGCAAAGAAAATCCTCCGCTATGGATCCTTTTGACAACCTGTAATCGGGATGCTGCATACTATGTAAGAAGATGCGGCAAATGCCAGAATATGCAAAAATCTTGAGAGCTCCGCCGATGGAACTCACGCAAATGGTTAGTCCCTGGCCGTTTGCAATATGGGGAATCGACATAGTCGGTTCATTACCCATATCCAAAGGTGGTGTGAAATACGCGATAGTTGCAGTCGATTACTTTACTAAGTGGGCAGAAGAAGAGCCTTTGGCCATAATCACCACCAAAAAGGTCATTAATTTCGTTGTACGAAACAATATATGCCATTTTGGCCTTCCACGGACTATCATTATAGACAATAAAAGTCAATTCGAAAGCAAAGAGTTCAAAGAGTTTTGCCAAAGATATGGCATTGAGAAAAAGTTTGCAGTAGTTGCTCATCCAAAAGCTAATGGACAAGTGGATTCCGTGAACAAAATAATCAAGTCCATATTAAAAAAGCATTTGGAAAAGGCTAGAGGCAAGTGAATGGATGAACTTCCGATAGCGCTCTGGGCTTATAGAACCACCCACAAGTTAGCAACTGGCCACATTCCATTTGCATTGGCATATGGCATGGAAGCTGTTAAACCCGTAGAACTTGAAGTACCATCACATCAGGTAACTTATTACAATCCTGAGTCGAATTAGGATCTTTTGCTGGAATCACTGGACTTCATTGATGAAAAACATGAAGAAGCTGATTTAAGAGCGGTTGCATACAAACACCGAGTCCCTCGATATTATAATGAGAAGGTTCGGCCGAGAATCTTTGATGTGGGTGACCTCGTTTTGAAACGAATTTTCCCGATCCCATCGCATAGGAATCCTGCATGGGAAGGTCCATACGTTATTGAATGGAAGCTTGGAGAGGGAACTTTCAAGCTAGCAACCGTTGATGGTGCGACACTCCCAAGAGCATGGAATAGTGAGCATTTGCGGCATTATTATACTTAGACCATTTCTTTCATATGTTAGTTGCACTTATTTCCAACATATTTTTATTCTTAGTTTACAGCATGTAATAAGACAATTTAGCTTATTTTCAATAATAAAGGCTTGAAGCCATCTTTTCCTTGATTATTGATGTTTCTGTGTATGATAATTCTGTAGTAAACCACTAGAGTTACGTTATTCTGTCTGACGTATGAATGCGCACGAATACAGCAAAATCTCCAAGTTCCCAGAGTGTAGACTAGAGTATAAACAACTAAAATCTCCAAGTCCCTAGAGTGCGGACTGGAGTACTCTGAGTCCCCTGAGTGCGGACCAGAGTATAAACAACTAAAATCTCCAAGTCCCCAGAGTGCGGACTAGAGTACTCTGAGTCCCTAGAGTGCGAACTAGAGTATAAATGACTCGAAATCTCCAAGTCCCCAGAGTGCGAATTGGAGTACTCTGAGTCCCTTGAGTGCAGACCAGATTATAAACAACTAAAATCTTCAAGTCCCCAGAGTGCGGACTGAAGTACTCCGAGTCCCTAGAGTGCGGACTAGAGTATAAACGACTAAAATCTCCAAGCCCTCTGAGTGTGGACTGGAGTACTCTGAGTCCCCTGAGTGCAGACCAGAGTATAAACGACTTAAAAACCTCTAAGTACCCATAGTGCGAACTGGAGTACTCTGAGTCCCCTGAGTGTGGACTAGAGTATAAACGGCTCGAAATCTTCAAGTCCCCTGAGTGTGGACTGGAGTACTCTGAGTCCCCTGAGTATGGACCAGCGTATAAACAACTTAAAAACCTCTAAATCCCCAGAGTGCGGACTGGAGTACTCTGAGTCCCCTGAGTGCGGACTAGAGTATAAACAACTAGAAATCTCCAAGTCCCCTGAGTGCGGACTGGAGTCCTCAGGGTCCCCTAAGTGCGGGCTAGAGTGTAAACGACTTAAAATCTCCAAGTCCCCTGAGTGTGGACTGGAATACTCTGAATCCCCAGAGTGCGGATTGGAGTATAAACGGTTTAAAATTCTCTAAGTCCCCGGAGTGCGGACTAAGATACAAAGGACTTGAAGTCCTCAAGTCCGCGACATACGAACTAAAAACTATTCTAAGTTCCAGAGGCGTGGAATAAAGGATGTACATTTCCAAAGAATTTCCAACTTATATGAAGATGAATCGAGGAGTTTATGTAACTCACAATAGCTGGGTTTCGACCACAGTTATTGAAAATGATAAAAGTCTTTTGAAAGACAAAAGAACTAAGTTTTATTTATCCAAAATGAGGTTCTACTATAACTCCTTCAAAACTCGGAGTCAAAAGTCTATTTACATTGACTACGAAAATAAGTAAAAATAATTACATAATCTAAATTAACTCTCGTTGAACGAGAGTAGCAACTACTTCTTTGATTTCTTCGACTTCTTTCCCTCCTTCGTCTTCTCAGACAACTCCTCTCCCATGCGTTTTCCCTTGGAAAGTTTCTTTGATGGGGAGGTAACAACCGAGGAAGTACGGGGGACCTCTAGTGGCTTGGACCCACTAGGGAGGATGATCTTCAAAGGCTTGTTTAGAGGATCATGTAGGTCCATGACTTAGGGATCAACTTTGATTTCGGCCTTCGTTTTCTTTTCTTCCTCGAGCTGCTCCTTCATGCTCATTTTAGAAGTATGTTCAAAGGCGCTTGTGATCTCGATTTCATAACTTTCTTCGACGTGAGATGAATTTTAAGACTTATCCTCATCAAGCGCCTCAATCACTTGAGCGTCTGGATCGGGAGTCTCTCCCGCGTGAGTGGTCTCGCTTGTTTTCCCCTTCTCCTCCTTGGCGTCATCGCTTCTTGGAGTAGGTTTGGGATCAGAACGGCCTGAGTAAATTCACAGGAAACAAGCATTAGAATACAATAATCTTATGCCGAAAGTGATGTCTCTTTAAACTTTAAAAAGAAGAGTTATGTACCGCCTTCTTGTTGGCTTTCAACTGTCCAGGGAGTCTCTTCCTTCGAAATGGGAGATAGAATGTGAATACCGAGACCAAGGTCCTATGGGTCATAACAAGCATGTTGCTCAAATGAATCGAGTACTAGCCGATCAGCCGATTGAGTGGGAGGAAGGATTGAAGACTCCGTTCCAGACGGACTGGCAATGACGTCTTTTCCTTTGGATGACCGGGAACCTTTGCAGTAGAGCGCCTTCGCTGTAGACAAGTCCGAAGGCTCGTTCCCCCTAAGAAATTCCTTCACCC
Source organism: Allium cepa (assembly GCA_030765085.1). NCBI lineage: Eukaryota > Viridiplantae > Streptophyta > Magnoliopsida > Asparagales > Amaryllidaceae > Allium > Allium cepa. The sequence goes on along the minus strand of CM060934.1, from coordinate 661,616,557 downwards.
AGGCCTCCTCATCAACCTTTCGGTTCCCATCTCGACCTTCCTGATCTTTATTAAAGTACCCATGCCTCAGCTAGAGATTCAAGGTAGCCTTCGCCCAAAAAGTTAAATCCCGATGCATGAAGACACGGGCGTTGAATTCTGCTATCAGTGGGTCGAAGATGCACTTAATCTCTTCCCTGCCAGCTTTCTTTAGCCGCCTCAAGGCGAGAGTCAATCTCCGCAGATGCTATTTTCTTTCCCTCTTCACGGGCTTTATCCTTCAGCTTCCTGACTTTAGAAAGCTCGTCGTCGAGCTTAGCCTTCAGATGTCGCGTAGCAACGATCTTGTCGCAATATCGTTGCGACTCTTCCTAGGCAGCAGTTTTCTCTTCTCTTTCTTTGCGGAGTTGATCCTCCATCTTTTTAACTCGGAGGGCAAATGCATCCCTTTCCTTCTGCACTAAATCCTTTTCTAAAGCCAGGGCGCCACAGCATTGGACCGCCTCATCGATTTTTTTTCTATGAGTTGACTCCAAACGATCGACGGCCTCCGCATTATCTTTAGCATTCTGTTGGGTGGCTTCAAGTTGAGATTTGTACGCAGAGAGCTCTTCTTCCTAATCTTTGATAATATCTTTATCATGGATAGTCTCGAGCTTCAGGAGATCAATTTCATGTCGAAGCTCAATGGAAAATTCTGAAACTTTTTTGGCTAAGTGCACGAATGCATCATGCTGGACATAGACGTCATTAGTGCAAGAAATAGAGCTTTCCTTGACATGTCCTAGAATCTGGTGAATTGCCGGGAGAAATTTTAAGCCATCGAAGCATATCTTTGGAAATAAGGCTTTAAGCTCAGCAAGTCCTTCTGCTACCGATAGATCAGATACAGGAGCGAGAGGAGACTGCTTCGAGACTGCAGGTGTTCTGTTGGGATCCCGAGATTGCCTGGTACTGGATGAACTGGAGTGTTGATCCCGATGGGCCTCAGGCTGGGACCCCTTTTTTGCAGGTTTCTCTTTGCTATGCTCCGAATGAGGAAGTGGATCGTGAGGGTAGGAGGATTGACTACAAGTTTTCTTTGGTAGGATGATTCTCGACGATGGTAGTCTCGATCGCCGGAGTCATCTCTATCTCCACGTTTGCCAGAACCCGAATGCCGCTCGGAATGGTGAAAAATCGATGAACCACGAAGGCGATCAAGTCCATGTGTACGCCCCATGTCACCTACACAGAATTTAAATAATGACAAGTTAGCAAAGAGTAGAGTGATGACAGAAATTTAAGTGCAAGGTGAAGTGCATGTGTTTGTGTGTGTCCTAGTGTTTCCCCCCGACAGACCAGTTTCTTTACTAATAGGAGTTTTTTCTCTCTGGTTTTGGGCATGAGCGCTTGTATCGCCTCTCGCAGGCGAATGAAGCTTAAGGGCCTCTGGATCATCGAAACCATAGTTCAGCAGATCATCAGGTATAGTAAGGTTCGACAGGCCTTTCAGAGAACTTTCTAAATGCTGCGAGGAAGCTTCTTTCTTCACTGGAATAAGTGTGACTTTAGAAGTTACACCCACTTTCTTCTTCCTCAACTTATAGGTTAATTTTTTTCTTTCCCTTTGAAGGGGAAGGTGTCATTTCGATGTCATGAACCTCGACTACCGGGTCTCGAGTGGGCCTAACATTTTCACCCTGTACTTCGGGCGTCTTGCCTTCTCAAATCTCCCCCTCCTTTGGTGTGTCAAGGGTATTACATGATGAAGACCCAACCAGCTTTTTTTGTTGCCCGAAGCAGGCCTGGTTATAGTAACGCCTAGAGGGAGGCTTATCCGGCAGCCTTCCACCAGCAACCCAAACTTCGTGAGCGATTCATTTGAAATGAGAGTTCTAATGTCCCAGTCTTCGGCGAAAATAGCTCGGATAGCTTCGACAGCTTCAGAATATCCGAAGCCCACGGGACGTGGGTTAATACCTGAAAAAATAGAGGAAGAGTTAGAAAAGGTGCAACTTTAGCCAAACATGAGTATTGACCCAGAAAAAAGACGTACTTCCTTTCACCCATCTCCTCGCAAAGTCGGGAGAACAGCGTACATAGAACTACTCCTGCTTGTACTAGGCAAACTTGCTCCATGCCTCGGTCAGGATTTGACACTTGCTGTGCGGCTCGAGGAATACGAAATATTGGCTATCAGACCGTCTCTTGATGTGATAGATATAGCGGACATTTCCCAGAGTCCAAAGCCTGAAGAGGACACTCATGAAGAGAATGTAAGTGCCGTATATGAATGCGTGGCTGTTTGGATGCAATTGCAATGGGGCAATCTCGATATAATGCAACACGTCTCAAAGAAAGGAGTTGGATAGCGGCACGCTGTTGACCCAATACATGAATCTGTTGCAGGCTGTATATCTGACTGGGGGCAAGTGAGGACGATCCTACCTCGATGGAACTAACACATCGTCGAATGGAATCCCACGAACTGAGCATATTCGACGAAGCATGCTTTCATTAATCTTCGAGGCTTGGGAATCGATCGGGTCATCTAAAAAGATCGCTGCATCCATGGCATCAGGAGCCAAGTCATCAGATACGATCGCAGGGCTCGGTATGTCTTATGTAGGAGTAGTCGATGGATTTGAAGTACCAACTACTTCTTGCTGAAAAGATGGCCCGGGTTTGTTCAAGATCGTGGCAGAGCTAGATTTCCTAGACATCTCTAGTGAATGATTGAATTTGGCAAAACACCCGTTTGAACTATACTTGAAGAACAATCGGCATTAGACTTAACAACATAAATATTCCCCCCGTGTGGTGTGTTAACTAGTGCGATCAATCGAATATAAGCGCCAAGAAATGAAAATTCGCTGAGTTGATGAAATAAGTTTAAGCTTTGGATTATCATCTTCAAAGACTGTCATTGTTGACCGTCTACGAGAGCTTGTCATAAGATGGTTTATGTTTTGAACTTGACATCGTCGTTGTATGTGAAAGGTTATTAACTATTTTCAGCAAGTTAAGTTCAAGTTTACAGTTGTCTAAACACAGGAGTTATCAGTTCGGATTATCCGATATGCTTAGTTATTTAAGTCTGTCCTCGTTCACTGTCATATATTCGGGCATAAAAAGGTGTTGAGTCAACAATGCATTGGGTTCAAGTTGAGATGGTTTTAACTGTCATGTGTACACCACTCTCCTACCATCCATCATTATTGTTTGGCATGCGACAAGATGTGCCGAACCGCAATAATGCCGAGCCGCATCGCTAGGCACTTTACTCTCAACACCTTTCCTCTCCACCGTTTGGCATAAAGGAGTAATGCCGAACCACAATTATGCCGAGCCGCATTGCTCGGCATCTTGCCCAACTCCTACTTTTCTCCTACACTCCTTCCTATCCCGTTCGGCATAAGAAGATCATACCGAGCCACATCGCTCGGCATGCTTAACTTAACTCCAACCTCACTCTAATACTCCCTCTAACACCGTTCGCATAGGGGGTCATGCCGACCCGTAGCTATATCGAACTACACTGCTTAGCATGTGAATCCCACCTCGACTTTTCTCCTACACACCCTCACCTCATTCAGCATGAGGGAGTCATTCCGAGCCACATCCATACATCTTCTCCCAATTCCTTCCTTCATACGAATTGAGTACCCTCCAAGATGGCCAGTCGACCACCACTACAACTTGCACACCACTTGTGACCGGACATCTCAACCCTCATCGGTTCCCGCTGGGCCAACGTCTTCTTCCATCCTCCTCTCCATTTTATCCCAAGGCTTACTCTAAACCTACCTTCCTAATCTACACGACTATCATTGTTTGTGGATAAGAGGAGGGGCGTGGGTTCAAGTCTTGTCTTAAATCCCTAATCAGGAAGAGTCAAACGAATGAAGGGTTAATACCTAGTAGAAGGGGGCAAAGTCTGATGGAGTACTTGAATTGGAAGTAGAGATCTACTCGGGCTCGCTGTTAAAGGCAATCAAGAAGTAGCCAGGGAGACTCGAGGATTAAAGGAGTTGTTGAGGTGTCGACAAGGGTTTGGGAAGAGGCAAGTTCGTAAGTTCTGTAGTGTGGAGGTAAAAGTAAAAGGGAGAAGAAGAAGGAGTATCGGTTTATATAGAGAGAAGATAAGCCGAATGGACAGTGACCGGTAGAACTGGTCAAGGCACCTCCCTCGTTCGACATCAATGTCATTCGGCATTGGTATGTCGTTCGGCATACAACGCATCACTCGGCATTCAAGAAGACACTATCGAGAAGGCAAAGCCAAGGATTTAAGAGAAACACGGAGTGTTAATGGTTCAAAGGGCATCATGTTCATCCACATGATACACTTTGAGGGGCAAGTGTTACTCGGTGGCTTGACCAAGTAACAAGAGCTTGGTGTAGAAGGCTCGTTCGGCATTGAGGGCCGTTCGGCACAGCGAGGTCGTTCGGCATTTCATATCATTCGACATGAACCTCGTTCGTCAGAGAAGCCTCGATCGGCATCCAACTTCGTTTGGCATCTGGCACCGTTCGACATCTAGGCCTCGTTCGACATCCAGGCCTCACTCGGCATTCCAGCGCCGTTTGGCATCGAGGCCTCACTAGGCATTCCAGCCTCGCTCGGCATAGAGCCTCGATCGGCATGGCATGGTCATTCGGCATGAACCTCGTTCGGCATTCTGAATCGTCCGGCAGAAGTCTCGACCGGCATAAAGCCTCCTTCGACAGAAGTCTCGATCGACGTGAAGCCTCATCTAACAGGAGTCTCGCTCGGCACTCATACCCCGTTCGGCACTCCAGCCTTGTTCGGCTTACACACTTAGCGCAACACACTGCCTCGTTCGTCATAGAGGTGCTGACCGGCTTGGACATGTGGCTTGGCATTTGCCATTCGGTATTTACTGCTCGACACACGGAAGTCACTCACCACGGGCCGAGGTATCTTGCTTCTAGGCCCATTAAGGAAGTCCAACCCATCTTCTTCTATAAATAGAGGGGCAGGGGCACAACGAAATGTACCTTTTTTCGAGAACACTGAGGAGACTCTACTGCATTTAAGACTCATCCCACTTTACTTAACAATTGTATTCAAGTAGTTGGCGTACGAATTGTATCTATAATCAATCGTTGAGTAAAGCAATACAGATTAACTTCACAGTGGACGTAGGTAGTTACGCCGAAACCACTATAAATCTAGTGTTCTTATCTTTGCATTTAATCTAGTATACAGTTCTCAGTTTTAACTTACTTTCTTCATTAATCTCTCTACACAATCTTTCTCAAGGGTGTTAGTGACCAATTCTAGTGCTAACATTAAACAATTCAATTAATTATTTAGAGTAATAGATTCACACAGATAGGTAGTTCACATTAACACAGATAGATAATCCATATTATCACAATTCAACCAAAGTATCTCATATCACAGAGCAGCACATATCACCTATCATAGATATCAGATAATCCAAGGCATTCAATATCATTCAATCATTCATAAGTAAGATTAATTAGTCACACCATTTCTAATTAATTTAAATAAAATAAATTAATTACTTTATTCACTTTTAAATCTTGCTTACTTAACATTAATTAATTACAAACCAATTAATTAATCATCCCTTAATTATGTATCTTAACTAATCATCCTTAATTAATTATTCTTTAATTACATTAAGTAATCTGCCTCTAATTAATTACACAAATTAATTATACTTTAACCATTCACATTAATTAACCTTTAATTACTCTCATTGATTAATTAACTATAATTAATTACATTGATCCTTAATTAATTATATTAATTAATTATACTAAAATCACTTACATTGATTAATTATCTTTCAATTAATCACATTCATTAATTAGCTAACCCTTTAATTATTCTCACTAATTACATTAATTACTGATCCTCTAATTACTTTCATTAATTAATTATCCTTCTAATTAGTTACATTAAATAATTAATCTTTAAGTGATCACATTTAGTGATTAACTATCCTTTAATTACTTACATTAATTAATTAACTCCTTAATTAATTAATTAATTAATTAATTCTTTAATTAATTACACTATGTAATTAATCCTTAATTATTTCCACTAAGTAATTATCCTTTAATTACATCCATTATGTAATTATCCTTTATTAATTACATTCAGTAATTTAGCATTAATTACTTACACTAAGTAATTACACTTTGTTGATTACATTAAGCAATTATACTTAATCAATTTCATTAAGTAATTATCCTTAATTAATTAAATTGATTAATTATCTTAAATTAATTATATTAATTACTTCTTAATCACTAGTTAATGATCTTTAAATTAATTACATTCATTAATCATCTTAGTTAATTAAGTAATTATGCTTTAATTACTTCTATTAATAAGTCCCTAATTAACCATTTAACTTAATTAATCTCTTGCTTATCATTTAAATTAAATTCATTTAAAAGCTTGAAATTAATTTATACAAACATCACTTAGAGAATTCTTTGATTAATTAAAGTAAAACACTCTTTCTTTAATCACATCTTAATTTCAAAACATCATCTTATTACTTTTTAAAACACTTAGGAATTTAATTGAAAAATTAATATTATTAATATAAACAAAACAATCTCAAACAAGTTAAATCTCTAAAGTCTTGCTTAACTTGTTTAATTACTTTGGAACTTAGTTTATATTGCTCTGGAAACCTATTCATTTTAAATATTCTTTTAAAACTAGGCTAAACATTCTTTTGAAAACTAAATTATTTTTATAACTTAAAAATAAACTTTTAAACTTGTTTAAACATTTTACTTTGGAACCGGATAAATACTTAAACCTAGAAAACTTACTTTTGTTTGCTTTTAAACTTTTATTCCTTATGCTTTTATAAAACTGTTTCATATTTTACTTTACATAAACTTGATCTTCCATTTTAAAACATGATTATGACTTCATAAAACATGTTCTTACTTTTGTTTTGAAATCTGGATTTTGTTTCATTTAAATTTAAAAACTTGTACATGTTTTATTTCAAAAACTTTAAATGTGGAAACAAAAAAAATGAAAACAACTCGAATTAAAATGACAAAATCTTTGGGCCTAACCTCGAGCACTCACAAACTTCGCTAAAACTTCAAGACAAACCCAAGAAAACTTCGAGCCCACCCCATGCATCTTCCTTCTTCTGAACTCAATCAATCCAGACTCAAGAAAATGCACGCATGCACGTGCACACGCCACCAGATCACCTCTAACCTTTGCTCCGACCCTCTCCCAGTTGCCTACGATCTCGCTAATGTATCTATCCACCCAGTATCGTCTATCTCGCCTGAAATCGAAAATTGAGCTAATCGATCAATTCTGGAACAAACCCAAAATGACAAACCACCTTGTCGACAATGAAAAAAACCACCAGAACTCACGCTGCTTCGTCCAAAGCATCGCCACGAACCCCGGTGATGATTCCCCTCCTCGCGATCACATCCAGCCTTCCCACGACGATGCAATCTCCTTGCAAAACATTGACTATCCTGATCGACGAAGACCCTACTTCGTCGTTCCCTGGCCACCACGACCATTGATAAAATCTACCACTATTTTTTCGATGCTCCCTATCCCTCACACCTCCTTCTGCAATAATCACGACCACCAACTAGCCGTCGTTCGTCGAAAAATGACGAAAATGTCCAATTTGTTCAACTCGAGATAACTCAATAATTACTCACCTAAAAGTCTTGAAATTACTATAAAAAATCATCGTTTCCTATTACGAATCAATTCATGAAATTCAAACATGAATTCGTAACTACTGATTGTTGACTTATGTAATTTTTTTTACTGAAATTTCGAAATTTTGAAATAATTACTAACTGAAAATACTTGATACTATCTTTAATATTTATAACACATTGATATAGTCATTCTTCATTTATATATCTTAGCCTAAAATTGATTACAGAGGAAGATACGAATTTTTATATATGAAAATGAAGCCTGTAATATAACAAAAGCAGGTTCATTCCTTTACACAGACATGCACAAACCAATCATCTCATATTTATACACGCACATATGAATTCATGCATATAAACATCATTTACTATATTACTACAACAATTATCATATGATTAAACATAAGAACATACTTTAAAAAACTGTTTTTAAAAGAAGGTTTAGTCACCATTTTCAAAAAGAAAACAGAGAGCAGGTTTGAAATCTAGAACTTGATTTTTTGAAATAGAAGCTTGCTAGCTTTGCTCAGGTTAAAGATGAAATAAATGAAGTTGATTTTCTTGTTTAAGTTGAATTTGCTTGAAACTGCTTTTCTTTAATCTTTTTTTTTGAGTTGATTTGGTTGCTAGCTTGATCTTAGGTTTAAAAACTTGAAAACTTATGTTGTTGTTTGAAAGAGTTGATAGTTGATGCTGGTTTGATTTTTAGTATTAATTTTTCTTCTATCTTTTTATTTTAGAAAAAGAAAGAAAATGGAATTTCGAAAGAGAATGAATAGCCTCATTTCCTCTAATAACATATTATGTATTTTCCAATTTAAAGAAACGATGGTTGCCATATGTTAATACAAATTATACAAATGTCAAAGCATGGGTTTATTTATCTTACAAATGTTTAAATCCATTGTTATTATCTTAGACATGTTAAATACATGGATTATTATGTTTAAACCCTTATTCTAAAAAGTACTTAAGTTTTTATATTTATGTAGTGTGTTTTATTAATTTATGTTTTATATTTATATATTTATATTACTTATGCTTTTAAACTATATATATTTATAAACCATGTTATCTCATGTTAAATTTTTAAAAGAAAGAATATTTAAAACAAAATAAATGAATCTTTAAATTAAATCTTATTTTAAACTTCAGCTAAAATATATTTTTAAATAAATAAATATTTGTAGATATTATCTTTATTGTTACGAAATATAAAATTTAACTTTTAAATAGCCTTTGAAAAATTATTATATTGAATTTAAAACAAATTTCCAATCACAATATATATACATACATACATATATATATATATATTATAATTAAACAACATATTTATATTAGCTTTGAAAGATAAATTTTTATCAATTAAATATTATTATCTTTTGAAAAGATTAATTTTGCCAAATTAAATATTTGTAAAAGAAAACCAATATTTCCAAATTTTAAATAATAATAATGAAGATTATCAAATAAATATTGCCCGAAATTCCAAGACATCACATTCCTCCCCCCTTAAAAGAATTTCGTCCCCGAAATTTAAAAGCAAAGATAATTTAATAATCCAGCAAAGATTTTATTTACAAACATCAAAGCATACATATCTGCCATACACTAACAACCATAGCAACCAATTCATTCAAACAAACAAATCTAACTAACCAGACAAAATTCTAGATAGAATTTCCTAATATTATCTAGAGTTTTCCAGGTACAATTACTGGGATCCTCGCTAACCTAAACTAGCTACACTACTCTGATCCTGAGCTTCTTCTCACCTCGATCTATAAATCCGAACAGGATATCTGACCACAGTCAAGCCCAGCTCAACTTCCAATTCCCTCGGAACCGCTAGTTCTAAAATCAGTGATGGATAATACATGTACTCCCTCAGAGATACGTGAAATATATTATGAATTCCAGTTATCTGACTAGCAAATCAATCATGTAGACCAAAATCCTTTTGAGAACACAGAAAGATCCAATACACCTCTGAGCTAGCTTTCTAGTCTTACCAAATCTTATTGCTCCTTTGATCAGAGAAAACCATATCCAAAATCCAAATCTCCAACTTCGAATTCCAAATTCCTTCGTCTCTTATTCATATAACTCTTCTGACGATCCTGGGCTGCCTCATCCTTTCATGATCAACTCAACCTTCGTAGATGCGTCTCGAATCAAATCTAGACCAAGAATAAGATGATCTCCGGATTCTACTCAACAAGATGGTCCTCTCAAGATCCTTCGAAAATCCAGAACACAAGCTCTACTCCACAAACATCAGTAGACTTTGAACTTACTTCTCTCATCCGAAATAGCCAAACAGTTGCACTCAACAACCTACCTTAAGATCCTGAGAAACTTCTTCACACTTAAGAGTCCACTTGAACTTCCTGTAGAAGCCTGCTAATCTAGGAAAACTGCGAACTTCCATAGGAGTCTTCGGTAGCTTCCACTCTTGAACAGCTACTTCCTTGCTTCCGCTGGGCAACTCTGATCTGGTGAAGATGAGAATGCCGTCGATGAACATGAGCACGGGCTTGATCAAAACATCCCAGAAAATATGATTCATCAGATCCATACTAGAGAAAACATGGAAGTTCCATGAAATCCTGGGCCTACTTCACCAATTCCTCTCTCTCTTAGGAGTCCTCCTTCTACTAGGCTGAACCACCGGTAATGCTCCAGGAACCAAGTCGATAAGAAAACTCAATCTCCCGATGCTAAGGCAAACCTTGACTTCTTCGAAGACATCCAAAAAAATCTCTAACTACTTCGATAGCTCCTATATCCTCTAGAGATGCCTTAATCCCAAGCAAAAGAATTACCCAAGAGAACACTCAAACTATCGCAAGTCACTTTTGCGATCCTTCCCAGTTCAGTTCCAAAACACTATTCTCTCTTCACAAATCAGAACAGTTTATGCTAGCCTAACCAATCCATTTCCAAAATAAGGTCTAATCCTTCAAGAACGTGTTTGCTTATCCTATCAGAAGAAACTGATGGTCCACTCTGCTGCTTTTGAAATTCCACCTCTCGGACACTGCTTAACCAAAAGATCTTCCTATTGGCACACAGAACACTTCCGACCTACACTACTGCCACAGATGCCAAAGACTTCTTATCATAAGCTCCTCGAGCCTCTATGCCATATCTATCCATTCCACAAAGAGCCTTTGAGATGGGCAGATATCTCCTAAAGAAACTCGGGCCTCAAACCAAGCACAAACATCTTGCTTCTCTTAAGGGGGTGTGTCCATAAGACCAGGTCCGTAGAGATAACTCGTTGAACTCATCCTCATATCCCGATACAGATAAACTTCCTTGCTTGATATCCAGAAAATCCTATGCAACCGAGTCTTCCCTGCGGTGGGTACAAATTGTTCCTCTAATACTGCCTACTTGCTCCAAGAGAAACATCTTCGGGAACATCCACGGTCACTGCGTCTCTCCATGTAGCTGCTCTATCCTGAAGTTGCCAAGATGCCATCACTCGTTGCTGCATATCTAACAGATCAAAACTCTAGAAAATCCGCTCACGCGAGCGCCACCAAGCTTACACTTCATTGATGGACTCTAAACCTTTAAAAAGACCATCCTCCGAGATTGGTGAAATCCTTACACCATGCTGCAAAGCTTACTTGAGGCGGTATTGGGTCTACAGCCTCGGCAGATACACTTCCAACCTCAACACCCGGACTTCTTCCATTTGTGTTAGTCGTGCTACACACCAATACCCCTCGTACTCTAGAACTCAAAATACTAGCCTAACTCATGTGGGTAACGCAGACAAGTAACCAACAAAATAGGTATATATATATATATATATATATATATATATCAAAAAATACACATACGCTCTCTCAAGAAAGACATCACTCCAAAGCCTAGGTATTCTCTCAACCTAGAGCTCTGATACACACTGTGACGACCCGCCTTCCATTCCATAGAAAGACGCATCATTATTAAGAAAAAAAGGGATAGAAAAGAGAAAAGATAGGAAAGAAAGAACTAAACAATATCAGAATCTCATAGCGAAACGATTAAAATATATTAATCACATAGTTATTGCATAATATACAACATCTAACAGAGTTACACAGCTTAATATACCACATATTAGATAGTTATAAAGACCTGTCCATCATACAACTCATGATACAACACAAAGATTAACACAGCACAACCACAATATCTATATACGCTAAAGCCTCTTGCTTCATATCTCCTCTAGAATTCATCAAAGCTAACCTGAATCCCTTGGCTACTCGTAAAAATTTGAGTACCCAAGAGTTTAAGAAAACAGAAAATAAACTCTGGGTCGGACATGGGTCTGGCATGAGTAAACGGGTTAAAGTTTCTTAATTTTGAAAATCATTTGAAAACAAAGGGTATCTCGTAAGACTCTCCGTAAATAAATACGGACAAGTTTTTCCCTTACGATAACCAAAATATTTGATAGGAAATCCAATGATATTATAATAGTGTCTAAGGTTTTCAAGTGATACAGAAATATATGGAATGCTTACATCTCACGTTTCAACATAGTTGGGCACAATCAAAACGTAGGACACATATTGGAGATTGGATTCAATACAATGGCATGGCTACTGGGGTACTGCCCGTCACAGTACATGGCCTACATCACCGTACCGAGGATCCACCCTGATCCCCTGCAACACAAGGCCGGAACCATCCCTTACTGGATAATCCAGAAATAAGACAACCCCGCAGTTGGCGCGACCAACCGCCCACACAGCCGAAATAAAGGGACCTCTAGACAGGGGAAAATCTTATCCTACTTGGGTGCTACCCACTTACCCTTGCTGCACCTCCCCTGTTTTAGCCATTCCCGGTTGATGAGGCTTGAGGCTACGATTACCTATTAAGAACACATATCTTGGAATCTTCATCATCCTCCATTGACGATGTTCTGAAAGCATTCATCCATACAAGTTCGTTCTGGGTTCGAACGAAACCGAAGGCACTATCTCGATACACTCATTTTTGGAATCACCCTTAGAGTTAACGACAATAGCCCTTGCACTCTGAATCTTTATCTCGAAAGTGAAAGCACTATTACTGTTATACTCGTTTTGGAATCACCCTCAGATTTAATGACAAATAGACCTTACACTTTGAGCCTTCATCTTGAACTTCACTTGAGATTTCACGACTTATCGTTTAGTTTGGATAAATGTGGCATTAGGATATTCCAATTTGGAAATTCGATCCCAGTCTCATCGAAATCCAGAACGCCGTCTTTTAATGTCCAAGTTGTTTAAGTTTAAACAATTCAATTAATTATTTAGAATAACAGATTTATACAGATAGGTAGTTCACATTATCACAGATAGATAATCCATATTATCACAATTCAACCAAAGTATCTCATAACACAGAGCAGCACATATCACTTTTCAAAGATATCCAATAATCCAAGACATTCAATATCATTCAATCATTCATAAGCAAGATTAATTAGTCACACCATTTCTAATTAATTTAAATAAAATAAATTAATTACTTCATTCACTTTTAAATCTTGCTTACTTAACATTAATTAACTACAAACCAATTAATTAATCATCCCTTAATTATTTATCTTAATTAATCATCCTCAATTAAGTATTCTTTAATTACATTAAGTAATTGCCTTTAATTAATTACGCAAATCAATTATCCTTTAACCATTCATATTAATTAACCTTTAATTACTCTCATTAATTAACTATAACTAATTACATTGATCCTTAAGTAATTATATTAATTAATTATACTAAAATAACTTACATTGATTAATTATCTTTTAATTAATCACATCATTAGTTAGCTAACACTTTAATTATTCTCATTAATTACATAAATTAATGATCCTCTAATTACTTTCATTAATTAATTATTCTTCTAATTAATTACATTTAATAATAAATCTTTAATTAATCATATTCAATAATTAACTATCCTTTAATTACTTACATTAATTAATTAACTCCTTAATTAATTAATTAATTTTTTAATTAATTACACTAAGTTATTAATCCTTAATTACTTCCACTAAGTAATTATCCTTTAAATACTTCCATTATGTAATTATCCTTTATTAATTACATTCAGTAATTAACCATTAGTTACTTACACTAAGTAATTACACTTTTTCAACTACATTAAGTAATTATACTAAATCAATTTAATTAAGTAATTATCCTTAATTAATTAAAGTAATTAATTATCTTAAATTAATTAAATTAATTAAGTACTTCTAAATCACTAGTTAACGATCTTTAAATTAATTACATTCATTAATCATCTTGGTTAATTAAGTAATTATGCTTTAATTACTTCTATTAATAAGTCCTTAACTAACCATTTACCTTAATTAAGCTCATACTTATCATTTAAATTAAACTAATTTAAAAGCTTGAAATTAATTTATATAAACATCAATTAGAGAATTCTTTGATTAATTAAAGTTAAACACTCTTTCTTTAATCACATCTTAATTTCAAAACATCATCTTATTACTTTTTAAAACACTTAGGAATTTAATTACAAAATTAATATAATTACTATAAACAAAACAATCTCAAACAATTTAAATCTTTAAAGTTTTGCTTAACTTGTTTAATTACTTTGGAACTTAGTTTATATTTCTTTGGAAACCTATTCATTTTAAATATTCTTTTAAAACTAGGCTAAAAGTTCTTTTGAAAACTAAATTATTTTTAATAACTTAAAAATAAACTTTAAAACTTGTTTAAACATTTTACATTGGAACCTGATAAATACTTAAACCTAGAAAACTTATTTTCGTTTGCTTTTAAATTTGTACTTCTTACGCTTTTATAAAACTATTTCATATTTTACTTTACTTAAACTTGATCTTCCATTTTAAAACATGATTATTACTTCATAAAACACGCTCTTACTTTTGTTTTGAAATCTGGATTCTGTTTCATTTAAATTTAAAAATCTATACATGTTTTATTTCAAAAACTTTAAAGAGAAACAAAAAAATGAAAACAACACGGGCTAAAATGAAAAAATCTCTGGGCCTAACATCGAGCACTCACAAACTTCGTTAAAACTTCGAGACAAACCCAAGAAAACTTCGAGCCCGCCCCGTGCATCTTCCTTCTTCCTAACTCAATCAAACCCAGACTCACGAAAATGCACGCGTGCACGTGCACATGCCACCAGATCACCTCTGACCTTTGCTCCGACCATCTCCCAGTCACCTATGATCTCGCTGATGGTTTTGTCCACCCAGTATCGTCTATCTCGCTTGAAATCGAAAATTGAGCTAATCGATCAATTTCGGAACTAACCTAAAATAACAAACCACCTCGTCGACGACAAACCACACCACCAGAACTCAAGCCGCTTCATCCAGAGCATCGCCATGAACCCCGACGACGATTCCCTTCCTTATGATCACCTCCGGCCCACATCGACGCAATTGCCTCGCAAAATATCGGCTACCCTGATCGAAAAAAACCCTACATCGCGTTTCCCTGACCACCATGGCCATTGATAGAATCTACCACTATTTTTTCTATGCTCCTCATCCCTCACACCTCCTTCTACAACAATCATGACCACCAACTAGCCGTCGTTCGTCGAAAAATGACGAAAATGTCAAATCTTTTCAACTCGAGATAACTCAATAATTACTCACCTAAAAATCTTGAAATTACTATCAAAAATCATTGTTTCCTATTATGAATCAATTCATGAAATTTAAACATGAATTCGTAACCACTGATTGTTAATTTATATAAAAAAATTACCGAAATTTCCAAATTTTGAAATAATTACTAACCGAAAATATTTGACACTATTTTTAATATTTATAAAACATTGATAGTCATTTTTCATTTATCTTAGCCTAAAATTGATTACAGAGGAAGATACAAATTTTTATATATGAAAATGAAGCCTGTAATATAACAGAAGCAGGTTCATTCCTTTACACAAACATGCACAAACCAATCGTCTCATATTCATACATGCGCATATGAATTCATGCATATAAACATATTTTACTATATTACTACAACAATTATCATATGTATCAAATATAAGAATAGATTTAAAAAAAAAACTGTTTTCAAAAGAAGGTTTGCTCACCATTTTTAGAAAGAAAACAGAGAGCAAGCTTAAAATCTAGAACTTAATTTGTTGAAACAGAATCTTACTTTCTTTGCTCAGGTTAAAGATGAAATAGATGAAGTTGATTTGCTTGTTTAAGTTTAATTTTCTTGAAACTACTTTTCTTTAATCTTCTTTGTTTGAGTTGATTTGGTTGCTAGCTTGATCTCAGGTTTAAAAACTTGAAAACTGATGTTGTTGTTTGAAAGAGTTGATAGTTGGTACTGGTTTGATTTTTAGTTTTTAGTTTTTCTTTTTATCTTTTTAGTTTAGAAGAAGAAAGAAAATGGAATTTTAAAAGAGAATGAGTAGCCTGATTTCCTCTAATAACATATTATGTATTTTCCAATTAAAAGAAATAATGGTTGCCACATGTTAATACAAATTATAAAAATGTCAAAGCATGGTTTATTTATCTTACAAATGTTTAAATCCATTGTTATTATCTTTTACATGTTAAATACATGGATTATTATGTTTAAACCCTTATTCTAAAAAGTACTTAAGTTTTTATATTTATGTAATGTGATTTTATTAATTTATGTTATATATATATATATATATATCTATGTATGTATATTACTTATGTTTTTAAACTATATATATTTATAAACCATGTTATCTCATGTTAAATTTTAAAAAGAAAGAATATTTAAAACAAAATAAATGAATCTTTAAATTAAATCTTATTTTAAACTTTAGCTAAAATATATTTTTAAATAAATAAACATTTATAGATATTATCTTTGTTGTTACGAAATATAAAGTTTAACTTTTAAATAGCCTTTGAAAATTATTATATTGAATTTAAAACAAATTTCCAATCACAATATATATATATATACATATAATAATTAAACAATATATTTATATTAGCTTTGAAAAATAATTTTTTATCAATTAAATATTATTATCTTTTGAAAAGATTAATTTTGCCAAATTAAATATTTGTAAAAGAAAACCAATATTTCCAAATTTTAAATAATAATTAACGAATATTATTAAATAAATATTTTCCAAAATTCCAGGACATCACACGTTTGTATTAATTTTTTACATGAGTTAGTGATTCCTAATGTATATATTCTTTTAATACTCGTCTAGAGCTTGATGTATATGCATTAAATGTGGGTTTAGTATTTCCATTTATAGACTCACTTTATACATACAATTATGATATGCATTATGTTTTTCCACTGTGATCTGCGACTCTGTGTTCTGTATTATATTATATATTATTTTATTCAGAATTAGCCAATATGTTTTATTGCTTTGTGTCGATATCATACATTTAATTTATAGTTATATGAGGTAAAGAAAAAATGTGATGGTGTTAAACTAAGGGAATATTCATGGATGGTCACTCCAAACCAACCATGTTCTCCTTTTTACTAGACAATATTACTATGTAGTATTCTTTGGTAGTATGAGTATAAAGGTAGGGCGTTGCAATCGATATTGCACCATTTGAGGCATTATATTGCTGACCATGCAATGCTCCTTCATGTTGGTGAGAAGTTGGAAAGAAACTAAGATTAGGCTCAAATATGGTTATAGAAACATCAGAAAATTCGAGATCATTCGACAAGGAATGAAAGCTACCCAAGGTAGACAAAAAAGCTATGCTAATAAGAGAAGACACGACCTTGAGTTCTCTATTAGTGATATGATGTTTGTCAACATCTCTCTAGTGTGGAATGTAGTTTGATTCAATACTAGAGAAAAGTTGGCACCGAGATTCATAGGTCCTTTTTAAGTACTTGAGACGATTGGGAACCAAGCTTACAGAGTCGAATTACCTTAGAAGATGGCAAATATGGACAATGTGTTCCACGTTTCTCATTTGTTGAAGTTTGTGCATGGTTCAAACATGATTATCAAACCTGATCAACTGGATGATATCAAAGTTGAACCAAAAGATAAGAGACCTCGTAGGCCTTTTCAAATAGTTGATCTTGATATGAAGCAACTTAGGAGGAAGACAATGAAGATGGTGAAGGTTCAATAGGGTGAAAGTGAGGTCATTTGCCCCAGAAGGCCTGAAGAGAGTATGATGATTCTTTATCCCAAACTCTTTACTTGGTAATACTTTTTGTTTATTGCATTTACTTTCAATTTCAATATTATATAGAGTAGTTTAGTACCTTGCAAGCTACATAGGCGTAGACTATGCTTATTTGCTTGTGTATACATGCTTGATTGATATTATGTTTGCTTATGGTTGGTAGGTATGCATGATAACTATGTGGTTTGGCCTTACTTTTTTGGGATTTCGACGACGAAATTCCTAAGGGATGGGAGAAAGTAACAATCTACGTTCTCTATATATTTTTACATATCAACTAATTATAGAAATATTATATTTATGCTCAAATGACTTCCAAATTGGCTATAACTTTGAGAAGCATTTAGCTTTGGTACGTACGACCCTTACAAAATTTATTGGACAATTTTACCTATAGAAACTTATAAAACCTAAAACTTTTGGTAGGTGACAAATTGGGGTCTCAGACCACTTCCAAATGAAAGGCATGATGATTTCTCTTTTCGTAGAGTGATCATAATAGATTTTTGGATTTACCATTTGGGAGATATTCATGTTATACAATGTTTAGACTGAATAGAGGGTCATTGGACTAAGCCATACTTACACTACAACAAATACACCTTATTACATTGTTTATTTTACAACTTTTGTATTTTAAATATTGTAAAACCCTTTTTACAACCTTTACTACAAGAACATTATAAAAACCTTCTTCTTTGCATCTTTTTAAGAAAAATGTTGTAAAATATGACTTTCTAGAAACGTTGAATAGCATAATTTTTACAACATCTATTTGTAAGCATCATCATACTACCCTTTTAAAATAGTTTAAAAAGGTAGTAATAACATTGTTTTTTACAACAAGATATTAATTTACTACAAATTTTTTGAAGTAATTTTACTCATTATCTTAAATTAATTTTTTTGAATATGTTTTGTATTTCTTAAAATATTAGAGTAATTTATAATTAATAAGCAATATTTAATACTTACTTAAATAATTTATAAATGGTAATTTATAATTAAATTTATAAATGAAAACTTAGATGTGTAACTACTTGTAATTTATAACTAATGATTATTGATAAATAATTTATAGTTACAAAATTTTACTTATATCAATAGTTATTTTTTACATCTAACAATTTATTATAGATAATAATGAATAATTTGTGAATTACAGTTAATAATTTACACTCTAAAATCATGTTCGCTACAAGTTTTCTTAACTGTTAAAAGAAACAACCAATTCATAGAATACTGAAGAATTTGTAGAGACCCACATTTTCGACCCCAAATATTAACACTAATACATCCATGATAATCACATGCCAAGCACCCAAGTGACGGAAAGATATATTATTAGGGTAAATAAAAAGAAAAAGAAAAGGAACAAGGAAGAAGAACACATTAGAATCTCATGGCAGACCAATAACATATGATACCAAAAAGAATATACAAAGTGTCACTCTATGATACATAGCATTTCATAGTTACAATACCAAGTACTATGATCGGCCTGGATAGTTATTATAGCATATCCTTACAATTGTTGATATATACACACTAGTAGTGCAGCAGAAATAAAAAGACTATGGTAGGTGAAAGTATCCAACTAGCCTCATGAAGCCTCAAAGAATATCAATAAAAATCTTCCTTCTTAAATTGCTCGAAAGAGCACTCAAGCAATTAAGAGAAAAATATAACCATGAGTTAGACATAACGCTAGTGTGAGAAACTTAAGAAATATGTAGCCAACATGTAACATACTTTTAAGACCATTTGAATCACTATGACAATTATCCCATCAAAAAATTCAAGCCCAACTAATAAGTACATAAGATGATATAATAGATAATGTCTAGGGTGTAGAATATAAATAATAAAATAGATGTGCTACTTGCATCTCACAACATAATAATATTAGGAGTACAACTAAAACCACTAAGGTACATTTGCGTAATGGGTTCCATTGAAAACGCCATCAGTGCATCGAGGCGGATCTTCTAAATAGGGTCAGAAACTACCTTCCGAAACCAGTCATATCTCTAGATAAAATATGTTACAAAGGGAAATATAGTTGGTCCACGTCCGAACACGTGATATCGAATACCACCAATTCCCATGCACATGAACCAAAAGCATGTCTAGATATTTGAAGTTATGTACCATGGGGTTAGCTAATCCCATCGGCGATGCACCTACTCTATTTTTTCATTTTGAAGGTGAAGTTGCGTTCAACATCTCGGTAGATGAGTATTCATCATTTAAAAATATCCACAATGCATCTGGATCGAAGTATTTCAAACAAATCTCGAATCTCTATATGGAATCCAACATCTAGAATGGTTCAAGAATCTCTCCACGGATTCTAGCATATATCATCCGACGAATTCCAACTCTGGTTTCTCTCTTGAAATCACCTTAAGACTAACAATACAATGATAATATCATTTGAAATACTACGCTGACCTCTCCCTTTGACTTAACCTTAGGATAGACACTACAACTCTATAACATTTTACTTCACGACCGTTTCCAAAACATAAAACACATATATCGGTTTTGAAATGGTTATGGTTTCTGTAACATCGTGAAAATTTATTTAATATTTAAAAGAATTTGATAGAAATTTAAACGGAAATTTAATAAGAAAGGTAAATTTGATTAAAACAAGGGTTAAAAAGAAAATTTTCACAAACATTCGAATTTGGCTATGAAACTTGCGCCATTGCAACCGTAGCAACTTTTTGGGCAATATTCATATATAACTCTTCAAAGATTTGAAAAAAAGATAAAATTAAAAATTAAATAAATGCAAAATTTTACCACACAACGGTCTACCATGGAATCCAATAGTTGATCGGAAGGGGTTGACCATCCCCTTTTAAGGGTCGACCGTGGTTGTGTTAAATCGGCAGTTTTATAACGTGTTCAAATGGTTGAGATGCATTGCTTTGCGTGCAACATTTAATGACCATATTTGATGTTAGCAAAATATTCTCTAGCCCAAATCAACTGATAAATAAATTGCAACCGAGAAATTCTACTCTAACATAACCTTAAAATCAATATAACAGTTACTATAATGGAATGCTGCCAAAATCCAACCTCTCCTCTAACCCCAAATCTTTTAAAAAATAAAAATAAAATCAACCTAGAAGAACATAAGAAATTGGATCTAGATGGGGCAAGCGAAAGCGAATGGAGGGGCAATTCTTTGGCAAAGCAAGGAGGAAGAGCTTACGCTTGATGTGAGTAGGAACAATTTTAGTAAGATGATTGTTACAATTAGTTTAATCTATTTTAATTGGTTTAGGGTGCTAGGATTGTAATTTGAACTATGTAAAACCCTAAATTGAAATTTATAATATTAGAATAAGAATCACAGTAAATGTGAATTTGACATAAATGTATACACTCCTTCACAATTAAATTTATAAACCTTAAATTTAAGTGCAAAATGAATTATGGACTGGTCATCTAGTAATTAGGGTTTATCAACAAGTGTCGAAGACAAGAGTTAGACAACACAACGATTCATAATTAATAATTGCAGAAAACCCTAATTTTACTATGCGACCGGCCGACCATAGAACCCTAGCGGTTGATCGATAGCAGTTGACCGATTAGGTATAGCGGTCGACTGTTCGGAATGAAAATTGTAGATGTTGAACCTTAACATAAGCCCCAAGTTAAAGAATAAAAATTTATTAGAAATTATATAAATAGAAAATTGTCTGTTGAGCCTATTTTGGGGCTTAGTACACATGCTAGAGAGTGCAGGGAATTAGTTCCCTATCAAAGGACAATAAGTCATCGTGGTATTGGGTAATCGTTAAATACCTAATTGAGAATCAATGACTATGGCGATGTTTTTCATAGACGCAGTTGACTAAGGCGAAATGTTTTATCGACACAGAGTTGACTATGGCGATGTATTTCACAAACACAAAGTTGACTTGGCTGATGTATTTCGCAAAAACTTAGGAGCTGTTTCATAGTGGACAACAACATTGATGGAGACACCAGGTGAGCGAGCCCGGTGATGATGGGGGATTCTAAAGGATAGTCAGGCTCGATGTAGCATGATAAGAGGCTATAGAGTAGAAAGGAGCCCAGTACTAATAAGAGTCTTTATACGCATGGTTCTGACGAGATATGGGACAGGTGGACGTCGGCGTAGTACAATAAGAGGCATTTTGCCACTACGCTCGAGGGATGAACATGGGTGCATATGATGAGTCACATGGTGAATTTTCATTTCAGGATTCTTCCTCTTCAGGCATAGATATATTATTGGTATTTATAATGGAGTAGTTCTTACAGCAGTATTAGTGGAAAAGGGAATTCCCATAGTACCCTACGGGTGATGTTTTCATATTGGATAACTCTAGGAGCATCGGTCGATCATTAATGTGAAATTCGATTTGTTATTCGCCCTTTTTTGTTAAATAAGAATCCTTAGGTATTGGGCCTTAGGAGTTCATGGAAACTTGTAGCACACCTTATGCAACTGAGAATAATATTAAAGTTAATTTCTCATGATCAACACTTATTAAACTTGCACTCATTCACCAGACTTTTTGTCTAACCCACCCTGTTCTTTCCATTTTCCTCCTCCATGGGATGACAAGTTAGCAGTAGATTGGGCATAGTATGGAGAAAGGAGCTTTACATTAGAGTTCTCATATCATTCATTGTTCTTTTTGTAGTAGCATATAATATGAAATGTCTGTAAAGCCTATACTGTACTTTGAAAGCAGCGTTTATGTATAACAAATATTTTAGAAACTGTTTTTCTAAGATGTCCACTTTTTGTACTTATATTTTACTTTCTTCCACTATGAGATCTGAAAATGTAGAATGCCTTAGAACTTACCCTTGTAATTATTTTCTCTAAGGTTTTAAAATTCGAACAATTCGTAATTCTCGGCATGACGCACTCCGCAAGTCATATTAGGGTTTGGACCGGTGTGCAGGAGGTGCGGTTTCTTATATTTGGTATCAAAGCATAGGTTTAAGATCCCTTAGGATTTAGGCATGTTTTGAGAGAACGTACTTGAAAGGTTTTTGAAAATTTTTTAGTATTTTAAAGTTTTTCCAAAGTTTTTCAAAAAAAAGGGTTTTGAATATATATATATATATATATATATATATATATATATATCTGTGTGTGTGTGTATGTGTGTGTGTGTGTGTGTATGTACAAGTTTTCAAAGAGACTGAATCTATATTGACATTCCTTTGATTCATGCCTATATTATCTATGGGAAAGATGAAAATAATTCCCAAACTCAAATTGTGAGAATGAGTACAAATTTCGGAGGAATGGCTCGTAGAAGGCGGCTAGGATTCGAAGCATAAACATCCCTATATGGTTTTGTTGATATTCATAAGTGAGGGGATAAGATGAGCCAAATCTGACTAGGAGAGCATTATTAAACCCAAAAATGGATCAACACCCAGGTTTAAGTGTGGAAGCACCAGCTCTGTTTATCAAGGCAAACAAAATAGAAAAAATGAATAGTAACTTGCCGATAAAGTAATGAGACAAGAGATTTTTATAGTGGTTCAGTTGTTAACGGTGCCTATGTCCACTTTATAACTTTTTTTATTTACTAACTACTGTTACAAGTTGAATCTGATTACAATTTGATTGAACCTTCTAAGTTAGATCAAGTTACAAGTGCAAGAGTTCACTGGAAAATCACAGTAAACCCCTAGATGACTATTGTGTAGGAGGATAGCAGTGAAGAATAATCTCTCCAGAGTTCCAACAGTCAGTCCATAAAATTCCCTTTATGTTGCAGATGGGTGAGTATTTATAGGTATTGGAGAGATATTGGACAAGGCTGCATTGCTAGAAGCTTACATTTGAAGGTACGAAGACGTTCAAAAAGTTTCAAAGCCAACCGACCTTATATAATGGATCGCTAGCAATCCTTGCAATTAGCTCATTTTTATCTCGTTCAATTATATTATGTTCCTTGACTTGTGTAGATGCTCTCCATGTAAGTTCATGACTATATGCCTTGCTTTCATGATGATTCATGTATAAATTGCATCAAACTATTACTGGAATCAGATGAATGCTCACATCTTAATTTAGCTTGCTTAAAATATTATTAAACTTAGCAGGCATCCCCAGAAAAAGATAATACTTCATGATGCAAGAAGAATGGACAACCCATGAGCAATATTTATGGATCACCAGTGATATATGTGTGATGGATCGCTTATGATCTGTAACAACCCGCATATTTATCGATTTTATATTTAAATATCTTATTTAAATATTTTATCGTTCGTCGGATTTTGGTCCGAAAACCTACTTTTTGCAAACAGTCGAATTGGGACTCGGGACCACTCCCATTGAGTTTAAAATGCCGTTTGCGACCTTTTTGAGTATAAGCTTCGATATGTTTGGAGAAAGTTGATTTTTGCTACTTTTTACTTTGGGTTTGGTTTTTGGGCTCAGCCCTATGTTAACTTATACTCCAAAACTGAACCACTCTCCCCATTCTCCCTCACTTCTTTCTCTTTTCAGTTTTCTTAGCTTTAATGGTGGGAGAGATTGGAAATTAAAACTCCAAAACCCTAGTTTCCCTTGCAAATCAAATTCCTAGCTCCAAACTCAAGAAGAACCCATTGGTAAGCTTCTCTTCTTCTTCTCCAACTTATTCTCTTACCAATTTCAGAAATTCCTAAACATAATTTTGGGAATGTTCTTCTTTTTGAGCTTAGATTCAAGCTCAATTGTGTTGTGTTGAAGAGAGGTTGATTCTCCATTTGCTTTCAAGCTTCTTCTTGTTCGATTTTGTGAAAAGGTGAGATTTTTATCTCACATCTATGACTATAATTATCTTTGGTTGTTGGGTATGAATTCCTAACACTTCTTCATGTGCATTTGCTCTTGATTTGGATTGGTTTTGTGAATACTCCAATTTTTGGGTTTTTAAGTCAATTTGTGTGAAATCCTTTTATGGATGTTTGATCATGCTTTTAGTGATGCACCGAGGAGCATATAGGGCCGGGTTGCCGATTGGCATAAACCCTTAGAGCCAATGTTCGTCCGGTTGCATTTTGGAAGAGTTTGCTCTTCATTTGAATAAGGCTGAAAAACAGCCCAGGCATGATTCAGTCGACTGAAAACTCTGTTCAGTCGACTGAACCTGAAACCCGAGAGTTTCCAGGCATGATTCAGTCGACTGAAAAACTCTGCACAGTCGACTGAAACTGGAAACAGAAAGTTTCCTGAACGTGGAAAATTTCCAGGCACAGGGTCAGTCGACTGAAAACTCTGTTCAGTCGACTGAACCTGCTGCTTGAGTCCAATTTGCCTTTTTGGATTGAAATTCCAATTTAAATCGATTCGTGATAATACTATTTGTTGTTATCATCTATTATGACTTTGGTGACTCTTTTTAGGGATTTTTGAATATCCATTTCGATGGATCCTTTATCGATTTCTTTGGATTTTAGTCACGTCTTCGTATGTGAATTTTTGTGATTGATTGTTCTTACAATCTTCTTCGTGATTTGTCACTTTAAAAATATAAAGGTTTTCTATACTAGTAGTAAATATCAAAACTCTTTCCTCAAACGATTTCAATACTATTTTAATACCAAATTCGTTTATAAAACCGTTTTCAATCTATTAGTATATACAAACCTTTACCTCACTCGTATGAGAAATCTAATTAAACGGCTTAGTAAAACAAGTGGTATGAAACGCTTGCGTTTACTTTGTCGGTTAATTCTTGGACTTGTTCGATTGAACCTCTGGTGACAATTTTCTAGTGGATATTTACAGTTTGTTCGTAAATATTTAAGTTAAGCAAGTGGTTATGGGGCATGAATCTAAACTCATATATTTACTAGCTTAGTGTAATTGACACTTCTCGTTGATCATGACGATCATCTTTGTGATTTAGACTAGCAATGTGCGATGTCTCTTTGTCTGCGAGGGAGACTAAACCCCATTTTGTGGAGTTTCAACTCAATTTGTGATGGGGTAGCAACCCATGGTCTTCGGGCCGTTTGTGGAGCTTCGGCTCAATTTGTGATGGTTAGCGACCATGGAATTAGCGTTCCGTTTGTGATACACGTGTTGGTGAGCTTTATGCTCCCGTTTCTGATAGGCCTCCCCCCCTTTTTGTGATTTCTGGATTTCTTGTGTAGATTTCTAGAATTTGTGTTTCACCAATTTTTCGTGATTTCCATTGATAAGTCTTATCGATATTTGTGCATTGGTGAATTTGTGTGTCATTGACTTTAGTGATTTCTGGATTTCTTGTGTAGTCTTCTGGAATTTGTGCGTCATTGACTTTTGCGATTGACATTGATATTATCGTCAATATTTGTGGTTTGATGAACGAAATAAAGAGTATGACACTTCTTGGATTCTTGTGTAGATTTTGTGATATTGATTAATCTCTTGTTGGTTATCACCTACTTATATATCACAGCTTGGCCTTGTGATTATTATGTGTTTAGTCAAAACTCTGATTCTATATCGTTTCATCTGATATCTATAGTTAGACTGATCCGTTGACTATTTTCTTATTAAATAATACTCGGGTCAGACCGAGATGTTACAGGTGCTTCTGCTTGACTTCTCTCTTGGGATTGATTTCTCTTGCTTTTGGTTAGCTACTTAGATTAGTAGTTTTTGTTGTATACATTTGAGATATAGACTCCATAATGTATACTTATTCTTTTGTGTAGTTCATGTAACTATTCTTTTGTGATATTGTGGATCTTTTTAGACCACTACTCTGATGTACACTTCCTAGTGTAATATTCATATCTATTTTCCGCCTTTGTGATATGAATTTTCTATGACTGATTTTTGTTATGCTTATTTCTATATTTATTTTCCGAAGGATTTATATAGCCACCGTGTAGTAGCTTTGAGTTTGTGTCAGTATGTCGGATTTCCTCTTGAAATAGAATGCATGTTATATTATCTGACATACCGGTGCTCGCGCAAAGAAATTACATGGATGGTCGCTCCTCAACAGCCTTATTCTCCGTGCTAGTCGACAGCATTCACCGTAATGTTCTTGGCTAGCGTGGGTATAGAGGTGGGGCGTCACATGATCCATCCCATTTGGCTATTTTTGCTTTTTTACTCTTAATTCTTTCCTAGTTCCTTCTTATGATCATTTTGATTGATTTTTGAGTTGTTTTGGCTTGACGTAGATATTCTAACTTCCATCGAATTCTAGTGGGTGAAAACCCTAAATAACCTTTGCCCCTTATAGTATGCTTTCGTTGGAAATAAGGTGTTCTTTGAAAGTAATTGCTTTTGAGTCCCTATTTGGTGAGGTTTAATTTATCATATTGAGGCTATCATGCGAATTTGGCTTTTGCTATTCAGCCATTTGTTGAATTTCGAAGTGAATTGTCGTTGCTTGTCAAAATAAATCAATTTTGGTCCCATAACTTCCATGATGCTTGCAAATAACACGTGGGTTGTGCTCAGTGAGTTTAGAGAAAATTGGTTGCAATTTGATGGATCGCTAGCGATCCACATTCCATGGATCGCTAGCGATACAAGGACTTAGCAGAATTTTCCTACGCAACCCCCTATTTAGCTTCATACGAGCCGGCATTCCACCATTCCATATTTTCACTTGTGGCTTAACCCTTCTACCTTGCGACCTGATCCTATGTCTTCAAACCCTAAATTTGCTTCTGCCATCGCAGCCGTTGATCTCCGCCGTTGGAGCTTCTTGCCATCGACCCTACTGGACTTTGTTGTCACCTTGACCTTACCTTTAGCTTCTGAAACTTTGTCTATTTGGATCACCGTAGACCTTACCCACTTGGATTGATGCCGATCTTACCTGCCTTGGGTCAGTAACAACCTAAGTTCAACTATGTTCATCTTTTGACTTTTGATTAGAGGTAGGTGATGTAGATTTTGGCGTTTGTTTAGCAATTTGGTGATGAAGTTATGTCGGTGATGGATGCAATGGAGAATTCAATTGATTGCCATTTTCTGGAAGAAGATAGTAAACCGCGATTTCAATATAAGAGGAAGATCTAATGATTTTGATATAAATAAAAAATACAAAAATTTATGGGTTCATTGGGAAAATTGTTATGGATTAAATTATAAAAAAATTAGATCCAAAATGAATATTTATGAGCAGTGGAGCACAAGTTCTACAAGTATCGAACCTATGGACCTATTCCCAGCTTTTTGTAAAAATATAGTCCTTAGATCTAGAAAAAAGAATATAGAAATAGAATGTTTTGTTTAAACATAAAAAACGGCCAGGTTTACTCTAACCCCTTTTCCAAATCCGAAGAAGTTATAATATAACTATGTGGACCATCCATTAAATTTTCAACCAATGACTTCTTGAGATGAAAAAAGAAATATAATTAAAGTTTTATCTTACCTAATCGGATCTTGAGTTCTTCATGGAACGAAGCTTGGGTCTTGCCCCGGTGCTTGACATGTTTTGTTATATTCATCTATAGAATCAAATTAACTTGCACTGAGTCACACTGTTTATCCGGTACGACATCTAGTGGTTTGATTTTTGTTTTCTAGGAGATGATAATATCTTAGGGTAGCGTCTTGTATGCAGCTTATGTAGTTATCCCTTTCTAAGAAGCTAAAATTGACTTATGTTGATAATTCTCTGCTTAATTTGGACTTATTGATCTACAGTTGCTCACTTTGGATTGGTCCTTTCATTGCACAATCGGTGTACCTGGAATAGGAAGAGCTTTCCATGTTGCATCGGACAGTGGATCCCTTATTGATCGTTGGTCGATAATGGGTAAGTGTAGGAGAAATAACTTTAATGAATGATACAAAATGTTCTTTTCTTTCTTCACCTCGAGTAAACTATCTACACAGGATATAGCATTCGTAGTGTTCAGGACACCGAGCCCATCCCATATAAATAACATATTGCACTTGCCGCAGTCAACACTTGGAACCCAATGTGTTAGCATAAATCGACATTTTTTTGGAGTACAAGTGTTAAGCATAGGGGGACTTTTAGTTAAAAATAGAATTACCTGGACACGTTAGGCACAAGTGCTATTGTATAAAATAAAGCACCCGTTATCCCATCGTAAATCCAGTGGAGGAATTCCGACACTCTTAGAAGTCGATTCGTCATCAGTTGTACCTTCACAAATGGTTTCAACAGCGCCTACTTCTTCAGTACCACCAACTGAATAAGGTCAACTGGTTTTGGTTGGTTTGATTGTAGATCAGACTCCTCCAAATTTTAGAGTTCTACTCAATCTACCAGAGAGAGTTTCCTTTGTAATCTCTTCTAAAGTTCTGCATAACATTTGTCTACAGCATGGCTTTTCGGATGGTGACGTACGCCTTCAATCGAAAAATGAGTTTTCACATATGCCACCTTTGGGGTACACCGCTTTCCACAGGCATATGTGCTTGAATGGAGTAGTGCCCCACTTCAATCACTTCTTGAGAGAAACTCTTTTGAACTTAGGTATTGCTCCATTTCAAATTCACCCTAATGGATACATGATCTTGACTTGCCTTCACGTCTTGTTTATGCAAACACTTAATTGTGCACTAAGTTTTGATGAGTTAAGATATTTTCTCTTATTCAAGAAGAGAGTTGAATGTCCGTCCCTTATGGTCATCAAGGCTTAAAGAAACCGGAAAATTATGCTACAGCTTAAAAGTAACCTATCCTGATTCAAGACCCAATATTTTCCATTAGGTGTCCTGAGGGATTTAATTGTTTTTGGATGACAGGAGGTAAGTATTCTCTTTTACTCGTGATTTAATACATCGCTATGGAATTTTTGACAGATCGAATACTACTTGCAGCTATTCTGAGACCGAACATAGATCCATCACTCGGTTCAATCTTCCATACTCTCAAAGCCGTAAACGCCAAAGAGAGATTGATCAAGTTTTTTCTAATGGATGAGAATTTTCTTTGGTACGGGTTGCTGTATCCTGGAAGATCTACCGTAGTCGTTGAAGTTCGGTCTCCTTACCATTCCAAAATTCGAACATGCTCCAATTCTTCATCACACGGCTCCAAAGAGGGCGACATCCTAGAAGGAGAAGGTCCGTCTGGGGGGTCAATTGAAGAAATTCATTAAGGAGGAGGTGTTACGACCGATGACAGCTGCCTACTTAGTATGGCCTCTATCCCGGAGGAGGAGGAGGAAGAATTCAAGCAGCATGAGGGCAAGGTTGCAGTGATAATGAAAAAAGGGAGGGTGAAATTTAGAATAGTGACAGCTATGATTCCTCCTGCAGTGATAATGAATTTGATGCAATTTCTGGTGATGGAAACTTCGAACCGTGTGATGGAACTCCAGGAATGAGTCCCTTTCTTCCGAATTTGCCTCCCCAAGAGATTCGTGCTAAAGATGCTCTTCCAGCAGCCAAGCGACTACGTGGTTCTCCGCTTAAGGAAACCGATATCGACTTTGGAGATTTGAGCAATGTTTATGTACATATCAGTGAACTCATGGGAGAAGATTTCAAGTTCAAGGGATTGTCTCCTCACCCGGTCATGCCATGTCTAAAATTAGCCTGATTCCCACTATAGTGACCTCCTGATCTAGTTTGTGAAGTCCTTTTAGGCTAGCCATGACACGTCACGCATTTCACTAGGGTCATGTTCACTTATATGTGCATTATTTAGGTTCATTTCCTATTGCTAAAGTTCTTTAGTTTTTTTATATCAGGTACTATAAGAGGCCATAGACTTTAGGAGGATCTTGAATAAGTTAATAATGCACAACGCTGGTAAAGACGGACTTCAAGCCATCATCAACCCCGATAAACCGGGGAAGAGTGGAGAAGGAGGAAATATTTAGAAGCCGAAGTACATCCTCGAAATGATAGAGAATGGGGTAGAGTTTACAAAAATGGTTATGAAAAGAGAAAAACCCCTGACGATCGAGAAGAGAAATCCAAGAAGCCGAGGGTAGATCATGGTTCTCATCCCTTTAAGCACCAAGTATTTGCCTCGGGTTCAGTCTATGTTGGAATTGAAGTTCCAGCTTCCACTGTTCAAGTTCTGGTTCTTCACGTCCATGTAGGCGATCAGTTTATATTCTCCTGTTCGATCCCCCTAAACTCATAGTGGTGCTCCTTGGATAGTTTCTAAAGGGAGTTAAATTTGATCGTGACCTGGGCCCAATCCATAAGATTCTTATATGCCCCATCTCTAGGTGATTTAAAGCAATTTGGATCAAACTAAAGGATTGGAGAAGTTATGAAATCAGCTAGCGGATACCAACCGTAACAACTACTAAGAGATCCTCTCCTTCAAGTCAGAAAAGAAAGATTATGAAAGGTTGTTAATGGAATGTGATGCCAAAATCGAGCAGTTGACAAAGGACAGGGGCGATGCACTTCGAGAGTAAGAGTAATGCCAACTTGCTGAAGGAATTAAAAGAGGCCCACACAAAAATATAAATCATGTTCCAAGACAAAATAAAGAAGGCCTATGCGGATGATGTTAAGTTGGAAGAAGAGCTTGAAGCTTGTGAGGAGAACATCAAAGCTCAAAAGAAAACTATTACTGGTCATAGCGAAGTTGTCAAAGTCTATAAAAAGATAATCGCTAATTATGCAGGAATGATGGAATCCCATGACAAGACCATATTTGATCAGACCCAAATGATTGCTTCGCATCACGAAAGAGTTGCACAGCTTAATTCTGAGAAGACCCAAGTAGAAATTGAGAAGGCCACTGTGACAACAGACTACTTGGAGTTACTCGATACTTTCGAAAGGAAAATGGAGAAGATGGATGACACCATCTTTAATTTCTACGTTAACTACTTGATGCTTTAGGGGAGCCTCGGCTATCTAGGTCCCAGATTCCCATATACTCTAGCAATGGTTTGGAAAGAAGTTCTGGCCTATTCCTGAGAGAACGGGGATGTATACACCAAGCAAGAGTTGGAGGATGCATATCCCAATGAATAGTCGACGAAGGCTTTGGTAGAGGGTCGGGAGATCACACAAATTGAGAGGGAATGGGAGGCTGCGATGTTGCTGCAACTACGTTTGCTAAAGCGCTATCAGAGCCTTTCATTCTCAGGCCTAGCGAATCATCAAAACAGCCTCGCAATCAGTTAGGAACTATTTCTAGTTCAGCTAATATTGCTATATTGTCTGCTCCTCGGCATCTATCTTGGAAGTCTCGGGTGGTCGTGGAACTTCTCCGAAGATCGTATAGCGATCCAAAGAAGGAGAAGGCAGGGAATATGAGATTGAAATTATCGGCCACTCTTTTGATGTAGGTAACTTCCTTTTTTCCCCCGAGTTCGAGAATTTTTAGTGTTCTGCTGCTATTTCAATTGCCTCGATGCTTGTTTCTGTAGCCGCTTCGATTGTTGTGCTTATGACTGG
The DNA here is from genome assembly GCA_030765085.1 of Allium cepa. Classification (NCBI taxonomy): domain Eukaryota; kingdom Viridiplantae; phylum Streptophyta; class Magnoliopsida; order Asparagales; family Amaryllidaceae; genus Allium; species Allium cepa. The sequence continues at coordinate 661,584,278 of CM060934.1, read as the reverse complement.
CTCACAGTCAGGGTCGAAATCCTTGAAGATTGCAACATTGCACGGTGTGGATGAACCTTCCATATCTCTGGAGGGCAATTTCACAGGAGCTGAAACTTGAGAGCAAGAAGACCAGACTGACCAGATAAGTAAAATGGAACAATAGATGGTGGTCATGAAGAAGGAAAAGGTTGGGGAGGGAAAATCTTCAAGAAGCTCCCACAAGTCCCGGAAGCACAAGACCAAGGGTGAGTCTTCCGAGAAGGTCGAAAAACGAGGGGAGATGCTGGTATGGTGGAGATAGTTTATATTTCAGGCAGCAACACAACTCCTGGCAGGGATTATGAGAAGAAGAAGAAACTTCTGACCAAAGGTGGGAAGAGGAACAGTGGAAAGAAACATTGACAGGCTCGAGCAACAGTGGAGCTAGGAATTAGGGCATTTCGATTTGCTTGATATGTGTTTTTTACAAGTGCAGTGTTCGCAATTATTATTTTTGATGTTGTAGCATCTGTATTTTCCTTCTTATAGGCCGGTATTGTGTGGGTACGACCCACCATTTTGATTTTGTATAAATAACATTATAAGTAATGCAATGTTCACAATTTGATTGTAACTTTATTTGGCCATTTATCTATGTTTCATGCACTAATGCCAATTTTATTTATTACTATTTTATCTAGTCCTATAATTACCGCTAAAATTCTTTGTTTGGAGTAACAAAACTGTGAAGTACTTGGTTTTTAGTTGAGTATTGGTGCATTCCCCCAGTTCATGGGGCTATTCACATCAAACACTTCATAAATGACCTGTTGATCCATGTGATTCTTCGGATGTCTATAACTGAGTCTATTTTGCGGTTCCTATCTTTGGGAACTTGTGATTTGAGCATCTCGATCTCAAATATTTTCTCGATCAACAATCAGAATTCTTTGCCGATTCGCAGTCATGCGACATTACCGGGTTCGTGCCAACTACCCCTGATAGCGGGAATGGATTGATTCTTGTTAGTCCTGCAATATATGAGTTTCCTGGCATTGCTAGGATGATACCGGTACTTAAGAGTGTGTGTGACTTATGAAATGCGTGGCTTTTCAGAGTGTGCATGGCTTATGGGATGAGCGACTTTTAGGATCGATGTACCATCTATCCAGAACAATTTGGAATTTCTCGACATTACCAATCAACGGGCAATGTGAGAAGTTCATGTTTCAAGAGCGTGGTTCCATGACTCAAGGAGCAATGCTCGACTCATGGAGGTGTGCGGCTTTGATTGGGGCCTTCCCATTGTTACCGAAGCAGCACTGGTTATTAGAAGGTAGGGATCGAGTTCCGTCGATCCAACGGTTTGAGTCGATTTGCTTCCATTGACCCGCAGGTAGATGTGGCATACTTGAGTGTGGTTTCACTATTTCAAGCAGCGATTGGATGGTTTTGAGTCGATTTGACCTCATCAACTCAGCAGTTTACTATTGTGAACACGGTATTATTGGTTCAAAAGCATAGTAATTTTATTAAGGAAGGTTGGCAAGTTTTTTCCTACTAACAATGTCTGCGGTATTCCGAGATGGCTTATTTGCTGGAAATAGGAAATACATAAGATAGTCTTAGATAAAGTAAGGACATGGCGATTCACTGTTCCTATAACATCCCTATCCAGAGGCCTAAGGCTAAGTGCTACAGATGCTGCATTCATATATAGTATTAACTTCCGGCGACCGACTATGTTAATATGATCTATAATATTGAAAGCACTTCAATGTGAAACAAATCACAGATTTCAAAACGACACTTTCCAATTACATTTCAAAACAGATGTTTCATATTCGGATTACATAATCATAAACGTTTCCCAAGCAATGATAAAATATATTTACTACAAAATACGCCAAGAGTGGCATATGAAGATGCCTCATTGGATGATCAGAGTCATATAGTCATAATTGACTTAATATATACACAACGGAAATAAACACAAACAGAAAAATGCGACTCCTAAATAGCTATATGTTAGCCTTCTGATTTTCTTTAGTATCTTTATTCGTCATCCTACTAAAACCTAACAGTACCTCAACCCTCGGCCTACATAAATCGATTTTGAGCACCCAAGAGTTTAAGGTGAAAACATAAACTTCGAGTCAGACATAATGCATGGTGTGAATAATGTTATACATCCCAATTATTAATGCTAAGTTAGACCACAGCGCTTAGCGGAACGGGTTTCCCTTCACTAACATTCTTTTAAAACATATCTTTTGAAAATCTTTTCCTATAACCAAAACTGGTTAAAACTATAAAGCATCATTATATTTGCAAACATACACAACAAATGGACTATCTGTCCAAACACTGTAGTTTTGTTTATCTTACTATTAACCTTTGGCCAACTCGAGCCTACCTGACAATACAACAAAATAATCTAACATCTATTAGACACTCTTTTGGACGATCTGTCCTTAAAAGTCTATTAAATACTTCTCTTCTGGATGGTCTATCCCTAAGTTAAAATCTCCTAGGGCCACCTTATCCTAATGGTTTTGTGCGCTCACTAATAATCGATTTGTATACAAACATATGTTCTCTTCTGTATCTAATCATAATTTTAGTCTTAGATGTGACAAAGCCCGACACATTCAAATTTTGGACTAAATTAGCTGGGGCCAATAGCTAATGTATAAAGCGCAACCTTATACCAGTCCCATCTGGTATTCTAATATTCGAGTCATTTTCACTTTTGGATCCCCTCCCATAATTTTTTTTGAAAACCTTTTCAATATGGTTTAAAACCTTTAAATCAAACTTATACAAGGAAAATAGATAAACTCTATGCTTTACTCAAAATCATCTTTCCATGTTATATATAAATATGTGTATATATATATACACACACACACTTTACTCAAACCTTAGTTGATGAAAAACATTTAAACACTCGGAAGTACCCCTTTCGATTCCATTGAAAGTACCCCTTTCTGAACCTTTGAAAGCATCTCTTTCAAAACCAAGTAAAACCCTTTATTTATCTAAGCCGAAAGGCCAAAGCTTCCCTTTCGAAACCATACTTAACCCTATTGAAGCCTTTGAAATCCTCCTTTTCGAAAGAAAAACCTTAGACATCATATCTTAAAAAACTTCAAAACATTGCCTTAAAAATACCACCTTTCGACTCTTTCGAAACCTTTGGGGAACCTGTAACATCCCCTATCCAAAGACCCTAAACTAAGCGCTACAGGCGTTACAGTCATCTATAGTATTAGCTTCCGATGACTAAATACGACTATGTTAATGGCATCTATAATATCAGAAGCACTTAAATATGAAACAAAACATAGATTTCAAAAAACAACATTTTCACATTAAATTCCAAAATAGTCGTTCTATATTCATCATACGTAATCCCAAGTACATTCCCTGGCAGTGATAAAATATACATATATAAAATACGCCAAGAGCAATGTGTAAGGACACCCTAGTAGATGATCAGAGTCACATAGTCATAATTGACTTAATACATACACAACGGAATTAACAACAAAGAACTGCACTCCTAAATAGCTATCCATTAGCCTCCTGCTTGCCTGCGGTAGCCTTATTCGTCATCCTATTAAAACCAAAAAAACCTTAATCCCTCAGCCTACTCAAATCAATTTTGAGCACCCGAGAGTTTGAGGGGAAAACATAAACTTCGAGTTAGACATAAAGCCTGCTTTGAATAATACTATACATCTAGTTATTAATGTTAAGTGAGATCATGCCGCTTAGCGGAACGGGTTTCCCCTCACTAACATTCTTTTAAAACGTATCTTTTTCGAATCTTTTCCTACAACCAAAAATGGTTAAAACTTAAAGCATTATTATGTAAACATATATATCAGGTAACAAATGGACATTTGTCCAAACACTATAGTTTTGTTTAGCTTACTATTAACCTTTGATTGACTCGGGCCTACCAGACAAAATAATAAAATTTATCTAACATCTATTAGACACATCTCTTCTAGATGGTATATCCTTAACTATCTGTTAAATACTTCTTTTCTGGATGGTTTGTCCCTAACTTAACATCTCACAGGTTAACTGATCCTAATGGCTTTGCGGGCTCACCAATAACCTATCTGTATACAAACATATATTCCCTTCTATTTGTATTCATAATTTTAGTCTTACATGTGACAAATCCCTACACACTAGAATTTTAGGCTAAATTAGCTGGGGCCAACAGCTAATGTATAAGACGTGACCCTATACCACTCCCATTTGGTATTCTAATATCTAAGTCATTTTACTTAGGGATAACGTCCCTTAAATTTTCTTTGAAAAACTCTTTCAAATTATTTAAATTTTTAAATCATACTTATACAAGGAAAATATATATCCTCTACGCTTTACTCAAAATCACCTTTTCATGTTATATATATATATATATATATATATATATATATATATATATATATGTTACCCAACCCTTTGTTGATGAAATCATTTACCCTTTCAAAACCATTAGACCTTGTCTTTCGAAAATACTGAAAAATCCATTCCTTTCTTTTCTCCGTAAGCTTTAAAATAATAGACATCTCTCTTTAAAGCCTTTAAACATTGCCTTTTGAAAACATTAGAATAACTCTTCCTTTCTTTTAAGCTTCGGAAACAAAGGAAAACCTTCACTTTCGACCCCTTCAAAACCCTTGGGGAACCACCCCTTCAAAACCATTCTTTAAAACTCTTCAAAAGAATTGGAATACTAAACCTTTCAAAAGCCTTGGGTTCAATTTAAAACATGTGGAAACTTTTTGAAACCATTCAAAGTTTACTTCTCCAAAACCTTTAAAAACTATCTCGGTCAAAACCTTTTGAATTATGCCTTTATGTAGAGAAAAAGGATAAGAAGCCTATTGAAGTCGAAAGCACTTCTTTTGAAACCATTAGAACTATCTCTTTCGAAACCATTTTGTTTATATTTAAATAATAGAAAAGGGTCTTTAAAACATTTAAGTCGAAAGCATCTGTTTTGAAATAATTTCCTAAGTAAAGAAGTAATGGTGTCGAAACCATCCCTTCGAAAGCATTGGAGAAGTGGCAGATTTTTAAAAACTAAGTATAGCTTCCGAAACTATTGACTTCGAAAGGTAAAAAGGCAGCAGCTATGGATTTCATCTTAGTCGAAAGAAAACATTTAAAACTTAAGTGCAACCCACTCGAAATCATCTTAAATCCATTGACCCATTCGCAAACGAACTGGGTCGAAAGCCATTTAGTTGAAAGCAAGCAGACGCATTTTAATTTAAAAACAAAGTAATGCTTCGACCCCTTCGGAGCCTATAGTTTCGATCTCATACCTTTCGCCTTCTATCCAATTCGATACGTCACAATTTCTTGATATTAGGCGCATCAGTTTTGATGGAGTTGAGGGCGGAGGAACTTGGTCGAAAGCCAACCAAGGCAGAAGCTGGTGCCGAAAGCAATAAAAAGGTTAAAAAGCCTGAAATAAATAGTTCTTCTCACCTAACCTGCTTTACGTGTAAAATTTGATTGGTTTCCTCTTTTCTTTACCACTAAAAAGTGCTGCACATTTTCAAAACCAACTAATTAATTTAAATCTTTTGCAAAACACCCCTACTCGTTAATTAAATATATAAAACATTTAAGTCCCATACCTTAAATAATTTTATATATTCATCAAAACACTTAGGAAAATTCTATAAAAATTCTAGAAAATCCTTTTCATTATTCTTTCTAACATATATAAATTTTGAAACAAAATAATTATTTATTTTTCCATATCTAATTTATAACCCAATAAGTCATTTTCTTCAATAGAAAATTAATATAAAATCCCAAATAATTCAGAAAATTATGAAAATTAAAACCGTCTCTAAAATATCATTTTTGACCTACGTTAAAATTTGCAAGGCATTTGGATGTCATTTAATAGGGTTTTCATATCAAACATATCATAAAAACTAATACGAACATGATAAATCATCAACAAGTATACATAAACTTCCAATCATCTAAAACATGGTATTATCATGCAAAAACATTTTGATTTACCCTTAAATTCGAAAAACTATAAGCAAAATGGGATGTAGTATTTATTCACCTTAGCTTTGTGGTTAAAGATATGAGACTTGATGTTGAACGAGTTAATTTACTTCTTCGTCTTGAAATCCTAGCTTTATCTTCTCTTAAGATCGAAATTGGCGGTCGGTCTTAGAATATTTTTACTTGAGAAAAATGAAATGAGCATGTGTTTGAATTCCTAAGGGGTTAGGGTATAATTTCTATCATTTTCCCTATTTTACCCTCCCTTATTTCCAAAAACTTTTATTCATGTTATCTTGTTTTGATTTACATATAACATGGCTCGACTACCCTTGGTTAAGCAAAATCTCAATCAATTAATCATCTTACATTATTTTACTTAATTTAGCTAATTACATAATCTAAATAATGTTACTAAAAATATGGGGTGTTACAGATCCCCTTCGAAACCAATTTAAAACACCATTCGAGGGCATCATCCTTTAGAAACTAAAACTTTTCGAAAGTACTTTGGGTTTAATTTAAAACTTGTGGAAAAACACCTTTCGAAACCACTCAAATCACCTCTTTTGAAACCTTTGGGTTATACTTCAAATAAAACAAAAAGGTCAATTAAAACATCTTGGTCAAAACCTTCCTTTGAAACCTGTTCCTAAGTAAAGAAGCAATAGTGTCGGAACCATCCCTTTAAAAGCATGGGAGAAGTGGCTAATTTTTAAAAGTTAAGTATACCTTTCGAAACCATTGACTATGAAAGGTAGGAAGGTGGCAGCTAGTAGTTTTGACCCCTTCGAAAGCTTTACTTAGAACAAAAGAATGCAATCAAGTCAAAACCATTCCTTTGAAAATATTTGACCCAGTCAAAAGCAATTGAGTCGAAACCTATTTCTTTCGAAAGCAAAGCAGGCGGTACCATAGCTTTAAAACAAACATACTCCAACCCCTTCGAAACTTAAGGTTTCGACCAAATACCCCTTCACCTTTGTCCAAAACACTACGTACCAAGTAGCTTGATAACATGCGCATTGGTTTCAAAACCAATGGTGGCTAAAGGTTTGAGTCGGAACTCCCTGTAGTGAAAGTAGGGGAACAAGCTAAAAACATGTTATTTTTGTTTTTAACTTAACAGGGAAAACTTTTCAACTAGCCTGCCTTTGTTAGTCAAATTTCCATTGGTTTCTAAATATTTTTCAGAAAAGTGCTGCCAATAATTTCAGAAAAAACAATGATTTTATTTTATAAAATGTCCATTATCCTTAGTTAAATGTATAAGACATTCAAGTCTCATACCTTAAATAATTTTATATATTCAACAAACACTTAGGAAAAATCTGAAAAATCCCAAAAAATATATTTTAATGTGTTTTCTAACATATAAAAATTTCAGGACTCAAATAATTATCTATTTTTCCGTAAATAATTTATAATCCAATAAATCATTTTCTTCACTAGAAAATTAATATAAAATCCACCATAATTCAAATAATTACTTATATTGAAACCCGTCTCTAAAATATTATTTTTGATCTTCATTTAAATTTTCAAGGTATGTAGATGTCATTTAATAGGGTTTTCATACCAAGCATAACATAAAAATCAGTACAAGTATTCTTAAATCTTCAATATATATATATATATATATATATATATATAAACTTATAATCATCCAAAACATGGCTTAAATTTGCAAAATCATTTCGAGTTACCTCAAAATCGAAAACTATAAGAGAAATGGGATGTAGTAATCATTCACCTTAGCTTTGTGACTAAGATGTGAGATTTGATGTTGAACAAGTCGATTTACTTCTTCCTGTTAAAATCCCAGCTTTATCTTCCCTTGAGATTAAAAATGGTAGCAGGCCTATCTTTTAAATTTTAAATTTTTTGCAAATGAATTCATGAGGACTTACGGCTAGGGTTTAGGATATTACAATGTTCATTTTCCTATTTTACCCTTACATATTTCTTAACACTTTTATTCATGTTATCTCATCTTGGTTTACATATTAACATGGCACGGTTACCCTTTATTATAATCGAATCTCAATCTATTAATTATCACATTATTTTATTTAATTTAGTTAATTAAATATCCTAAATAATGTTATAATTATATGGAGTGTTACAGACTCCCTTCCTTAAAGAATTTCGTCCCGGAAATTACGATAAGGCACATAATCAAAGGTAAAACATACCATCAAACAAATCAGGACAAGTGTCTCTAATCCTGTTATCAGTCTCCAAAGTACAGCCTCTAGCATCGTCACTCTACTGGAATTTCACTAATTTTACCGTCTTGTTCCTCAACTTCTTCTCATCTCTCTCAACTATCCGGATAGGCTTCCTAACTGTAGTCATGTCGGATTCCACTACTAAATCTTCTAACATAGTCGGTGCTATATTAGTGTCTAGATCACTAACACAGTTCCTCGGATGAGATAAATGGAAAACATCATGGACTCCCGCTAAACTGCTCGGTAACTCTACTCTATATACGATTTTTCCGATCCTTTCTAAAATAGGAAATGCTCCAATGAACCTTAGTGCTAACTTCCCCATCTTCACGAACCTGATAACACCTTTCATTGGAAATACTTTGACGAAAACATAATATCCAACAGAGAACTCTAAATTTTTTCGTCTTTTATCTGCATAGTTTTTCTGCCTTGGCCGAGCTTTCTTCATTCTCGCCCTTATCGGCTCAATCTTTTCTGCTGCTTCTTTTCCCAAATCAGGACCAGGGACTAATCTGTCTCCAGTCTCTAATCAATATGCTGGGGGCTTGCATGGTCTTCCATATAAAGCCTCAAACGTGCCGTCCCTATACTATTCTGATAAACATTGTTATACGAAAACTCGACTAGATGCAGGCGGTCTTCCCGTGATCTCCCAAAGTCCAATACACAGGCTCGTAACAAGTCCTCCAAGATCTTGTTAACCCTTTCGGTATGCCCATCTGTATATGGATGGTAAGCGGTACTCATCTTGAGGATGGTTCCTAAAGCTTCCGGTAGACTCTTCCAGAATTCACTAGTGAATAAGGAATCTCTATCCCTAACAATGTTACCAGGAATCCCGTTCATTCTAACCATATTCTTCATAAATAACTTACCCAATACAGGTGCCGTCCTATTTGCCTTAACCAGAATGAAATATGCACTCTTGGTTAATTTATCCACTATAACCCATATACTTTCATTCCCCCTATTAGATCGCGGCAACTTGTCTATGAAATCCATAAAAATAGAATCCCACTTCCAAATTGGAATATCCAATAGCTGAAGTAATCCACTCGGCTTTTGATGCTCGGCTTTCACATACCGACAGTTCAAACACTGTTTCACGCATCAGCCCTCTTCATGCCTTCCTAGAAGATACTTCTCTTCATATCCCGATACATTTCCGTTCCTTCTGGATAAATAATGAACTTCGAACGATGATATTCCTCCAAGACTTCCTTCCTTATGTCTCCCACATTTGGAACACGTAATATACCCTTCTTTCTCAACCATTTATTTTGGTCAAGAAGGAAATCCTTTAAGTCATCGCTCTCGTTCCTTTGCTTAGTTTCTTGATCCTTTCAGCTAACACTGGATCCTCCTCCTATTTGGAAGCAATCCTCTCTATCAATACATGTCGGACTTCTAAACAAGGCAACATAGATGATCCTCCACTAGACCTTGTTTCGAATCTCCACTGCACTTTGCAATCTGCCAATGCTTCCAAATCTTTCTAATCAGCAATTATTGCCAACACTGTATTCTGATGTTTTTTTTGGCTAAATGCATCTCCTACCTTGTTTCCTTTTCCGGGTGTGTACTATATTCCAAAATCATATGCAGCTAAAAATTCCAACCACATCTGTTGTCTCATGTTCAGCCCCTTCTCAGAGAACAAGTACTTCAACGATTTATGATCTGCATAAAGCTCAAACCTATCTCCCAAAATGTAACGCCTCCACACCTTCAAGGTAAATATAACTGCTGCAAATTCCAAGTCATGCATCGAATACCTAACCTCATGCAGTCTAAGTGGTCGAGATGCATAGGCAATCACTTTACCCATCTACATTAGTACAGCTCCTAATCCAGTTCCACACGCATCAGTATAAACAACTAAATCTTGATTCCCTTCTGGAACCACTAACACCGGTGCATGGGTAAATGATGTGCAGGTAAATATGCCATATTTTTACCACCATATTTTATCTAATTAAATTAAATAAATGATCATATTGGGTGTTTTAATATGTTTAGACCAAAATTCAAATTATTTTCAAATCATCACATATTCATCTTTATATAGGAACAAAATGGTCATTTTTTTGCATATATTAATTTTATAAAATTTAATTGAAAATTTTTATGTTGTTTTATAGGAATTTGAATTCAAATATAAGTGGCTTTATGAAGAAATATGCATGCATAAGAGGATATAATGGAATGAAGATGGAAATAATTCAAACTCATGATCATGGAGGACGCCACCTACCTACCTACCTTAATGCACATGCTAATGGTAATTAAAGTTTCATGTACACTTAATGGAGGATTATCTCATGCTAATGATAACTTGGTGGCCACACTTTTCCAAGGGTAGTTTGGATAGTTTGAAAAAATGGATTAGGGTTTTAAAACATGTATAAATACCCCATATGTTCATGTAATTCTCCTTTCGTACTCTTAGCTCATTAGTTTTGGATCATGATAAGAGAAAAGCTCTCTTTATCTTTTCATTGCTACTTAGCCATCTTTATTTCATGTAATTTTCCTCTTTTTTATGCAATATTAATTAGCATTCTTTTTTTTTGCATGCTTCTTTTCTTTCATGCTAATAGTGTAAATCTTACTTTATGCAATTAGCTTATTTTTATTTCATTAGCTTTCATTTTCCTTTTCTTTTTGTTTCATGTTGCAAGATACATTTGTTGATTTGATAACAAAGATGAGAGCCTAAACCCCTTCAATTTAGGGGTAATGAAGCTCTCTAATATGTTGTTTCAACACTTTAATGTTTATGTTCTCTTTTTGTACTTAATAGAAATATTTGATGTGGTTTAACTTGTTATTTTAGCTTTGAATTTGATAGCCTATATTGTTGAACCAAATATGCTATGCTTAAATAAACAACAAACACAAATTGCCTCTTCATCCAAATATGATTATGGAAATGAAGTGAAATTAAATAAAAATTTGGTGGTCTATATTTCTAATCAATAGTTAATAGGCCATGCTTAAAATAAATTTTATTTTCAACTTGTTGTCATTTTTCATGAAAATTAGTAAGTTGTTTAAGGGGCGTGTTATAGTTTGATGGCTTATGTTAAGGTAACTGATAGTATGAGTACGCTATATTTATGATAAACACATAAATTAAACTCACTAATGACCAAAAAAAAGAGATCATAATTTTATATTTTATTGAACTATGTGATCTAGAGAGTGGAGTTACCTCTAAATTTCCTTCCATTCTCATATTTGTACCGCTTTTATTTTCTCTCTCAAATTTTTAGCTTAACACTCTCTCAACTTTGGTTAATTTGATTGAATAGAAATTTAAAATCTAACAATTCCCTACAGATTGACCTGTACTCGCCATTACTAGGATTGTACGTCATGCATTTGTGGTAAAATTTTATCATAAATTCACGATGATTTTCTAAACCGATAAAAAGTTCGTAGTCGAACAAGTTTTTGATGCCATTGTTGGAGAATAGTTTTGATTTTAATTTCTATTCTACGAATGATTTTTGTTTGATATTATTATATGTTTTGTGTGTTAATTTCTAAAAAAGAGTCATGCGTTTGTTGCTTGATTTTTTTTATGCATTTGTTTGTGTGTTTACATTTCACACTTCTCTGTTCACATAACTTCATTTCACCTTCATCAACCAAAAACACAGCCACTGCTTACCCCTCCTACAATAATCAAAAACTTTTACACCACCATACATAACTGCCTTGCACTCATTCTCCACCATACAACTCAACAACAATTCACCCATGCCACTTCGACTCAACCACTTCCACATCAGCCTACCTCTAACATACTTCCTCCTGCTCACAGTTCGACCAGCAGCATATAACAACTAATCATATAACAAAACCACTGCCTTGCCTTGTCACAACATCCATGACCAATAGTTCTCACCATCACTTACTGCCTTACATATCACAACCACTGCTCCAAACAACACTACCAACTACTTTATCTATTTACTGTTGTGACACCTACCCATACATTCACCTGAAATAAACTGATACACACACACACGTTGACCATCTGCCATCACCCTGAACCACTCGCCTTCGCCTTCCTTCATCACCTCAACCCACGCAGTCAACCCACTTGCCCGAAACAAGTAATCGCGACCTAGTCCTCAACCCCCACTAATTTCCTTCACCCAAAACTTCACATTTACTGCCTCAAACAAACTCCATCCACACCTAAATCCACGAACACATCAGGTAGTGACAATCGAGACCACGAACAAAATCACCATTCAGTAGTACCTTCAACCGACTGCAACTCCATCTCCTCTAAACCAAATTCGAATAAAGAAACGAACCATCACTGCAACTTCTCTCATAACCCAATTTCACCCCTCATCAAACAAATCACCTCCACTACAACTCGAGCCATCACCTGTCATTGCGACATCTCCCTTCAACCAAATCGATTTGATAGTCGTCTTGAAAACTTCAAAAACAAAAAATAGCCACCCCCCAATCCACCTTGAACTCAAGTCGCAACTACCCACGACCTTGCAGCGAGCATCGACTAACTCATCAATCCCCATTTGCGAATTGCTAAATGCGATTTCGAACTCAAAAAACAAGCAGTTGACATTTTTTATTTTTTTTATTTAGGTTTCGTTAATTTTGAATAGGGAGAGGTGGCAATATTTATTTGTTTTGAAAGTTGTGTATTTTGTGTCGGGCTATAGGATTGAACACAATTCCTTTTTTTAATTATTTAGTACATATTAGTTTTCTATTTTTCAAAAAAATTAAATAAATAAATAATGAAAAAATACAGAAAAAAGGTTTGTATTGGTTTTCCTTTATTTTTCCAATTTGTTAGTTTTTTTTCTTTTGCTATATTTCTTGTCTAAAAATAAAAATAAAAAAATAAAAATAAAATTTGTTTTGGTTTGTTTCAATTTTCTTTAAATTTCATTCTAGTTTTTCTTTTTTATTTACAAAAATAATGTACATATCTTGTTTTTGTTTTTAGGTTGTCAGAGCAGAAAATTTCAAGGAGAAATACAGCTTACTGAAAGCTGCCGCTCTACTTGCCAAATAAACTACTTGCTTAAAAGAGAATTTGCACTATTATCCCTTATTTTTATTCATTTTGCATTGTTGGTTGTTTTCATTTGCATTGATATATATAAAAAAGTTCAAAAGTCCAAAAAAAAATTTCAAAAACAAAAATTCATTCGTAGTTGCATTGTTAATACATGTTTAATTTCAGCTTTGCATTTCGTTTTAGATTTTGATTAATAGTAACGGTTAGACATCGATAACACTTAATTATATATTGACAAGTTATCTTCTTTGAACAATTTAATTTCTTGGTGTCTAGGCTACGGTAGAGCAATAACCATTTATAAATATTACAGTGATTCGTAAATATTATAGTGGTTGTTTCTTTGAAGGTACTTAAACCTACGGCTGCATTGCTATGGTGATTCGTGGTGCACCGGTAAATCCTGTTCGTTTTTTGGCGGAGAACTATCTTGTTGAATTAAGACAAAGTGCAATTATAGAATTTTGGGTTTGGAGCTAATTAGGATTGATAATTTGTAGTTAAATCCTTGCATTCATTTAGTTGCACTATTTCATGCATATTAAAAAAACAAAATCAAAAAATTGAAAATATTTCTTAACTTAGTCTTTTTTAATTTATTTTTTAATCAAAAATAAAAAATCATTGAGTTGGTTTTTTTAAAACAAAAAAATTTCAAAAACAAAAAAAATTGAAAATAATAAAAAAAAAAAAAAAATCAAATTTCACTTTTAAAAAATAAATTCCTTTTGGTAAATAATTTTCCTTTATAAAAAAAAGCTTTTGAAAATGTCGGAATTTCCCTATTCGAAAGAATTTTACAATAGTTGTGAAAATTCATATAACCAATATAATTCCAATCCAAATTCTTATGGATATTTTTACAACGACTATTGTATAGACAATTCAGATTCAAAACCATAAAATTTTCAAAATGATGACCAACCCTCAACTCTTGAAAAATGCATCGGATCTATTTCGTTGTTACTTGAACTCGGTACACAAAATAATCAAAAGATGAGTGAGTCGTGTAATTCGCTTTTGTGCGATAACTCAAATTAATGTTTTCAAAATAATCAAAATTTGAATTCACTTCAAAATTCAAATGATTTCGAGTATAACCCATGCCAATTCTATTTCGATCTTCTAACTGAATTTCAAAATCGAAACGAAAATGGAAACAACTTTTCAAATAATTTTGGTAATGGGAATAACCTCGACTATGATGCGAGTGAAAAATTTTGTTCTCAACAATTTCAAATCAAAAATTCTCAAGTTAATAATTATAATTTTGATTTTGATGAATAAATGAACGAAATTTACGATGATCACACGAATTTGTTGTTTGAAACATATCTAGAACAACGTGAAAAACAAAATCAAATCCTAACGTGTGATAAGTCAAATAATAATCCATCTTTTACCACAATTGACGATTTAACAACTTTTGAAATTGAAAACGACGGTCTTAATGAAGTTGTTGAAAAAAGGGTAACCGAATTGGATTTTAATTCTTTTGACGGTGAGAAATTCGATTTAAAAGTCGATATTCCTTTTCCCGATTTTGAAAATTTGAACACAACATCTTTGGATTTAGAACTTGACGCATGCAATGAAATTGTTTATAATTCAATGAAGGAAGACGAATTCAATAAACATGATTTTTTTGGACTTTTCTAAAACGAGTTGTCAAATTCTGTAGGGGAAGATTTAAAACATCATTTTGATTTTGAAATCGTTAATTTCAAAAAATTTGTCAATGATGAGTTTGAATTTCAATTTGTTGAGAATAAACTTGAACTTCAACCAATTTTTCTATCTGCCCTAAAAATTATCGAAAGTAAAGCAACTCATACGATTTTTAATAAAACGACATTTGATTTTCCAAATCGACATTCAATTCTGAAATCTTTTATGCTTTGGTTTTTCGTGCTTAAGCTGTGTCTCTCATACTTGACAAGACAAATGAATCGATCTTTGGAAGACCGTTTCATTTACTCTTTAACTGCATACTTTCTTATTCTTATAAATAATAATCTTTTCATGTAAAATAGGTCATTTTTATTTTTATTTTTCTCCTTCCACTTGGGTTGACTGTGGGGACACAGTCGGAATCAAGTGTGGAGGGAGTCTCGTCTTCATTTTTGTTTTTTCGTAGTTTATTTTTTGTATTTTCTTTCAAAAAAATTAAAACAAAATTTATGCGTTTTGATTTACTTTTAAACAAACACTATAGGGTAAATATAGGATTTTGGTTATTAGATTGAAATATATGAAAATTTGTTTGTCTCAACAAAAATAAAAATTACGTTTGATTATAAGTAATTATGGTTTAACTAGTATATAGGAAAATTCAAACGCGTTAATTATGAAATATATCCTAATTGAAAATCTTTGTTTTAGAAAGTGGTGGATTTAAGAGAAAAGGATATAACATTTTTTATCTTCTAAGTTAAGTGGTACTAAGATGATGTTGTAAAACTCTCTCTTTCCAAAAAAATTGAAAAAAAGAAACAAAAATTCTTTTTGTATATATTTTATTAACACCTACAGTCGATAAGTGTACACATTTTTGTGTACACTCACCGTGCTTTGTATCCCTCTCACGTAAGCCCGAAAGGCAGTGCATGATTGGCATATCTGGCCTCAGTTTACCTGAGTTAGTGTGTGTATATAAAAACCCTTTTATTAATAATGCCTATAGTCGATAGATGTTCACACTCGTGCATTCACTTGTCACGCTTTGTATTCCCCTCAGATAAGCCCGCAAGACAGTGCGTGGGTAGTATATCTGGCCTTAGTTTACCTAAGGCATTTGTAAATATTGTGAATATTAATAAAATGTTCAAAAATAAAAGAGAGTAAGCAATTGAAATCCAAGCACTATTTTTTACTTATTTGATTTAATTTGTTATTGAAAAAGAAATGAAAATCCACTTTGAAAAACTTTGATAATCAACTAAGGATCCATTTCATAGTTACATTGTGTTATAGATCAAAACAACGAGTTAAACTATGGCCTATTTGCTATGACGACTTGATTTTTGTTAGAAATTTTGATGAGTAAATGACTTAAATTTTCAAGATAACGACTGAAACTTATATTTAAATTATCTGTGTCGATTTAGAAGTAAATCCTTCATTTGTACATATTTTCAAAATTGCATTCATCGCTTTGTAATTAAATCTTGCATTTGGATTTTGTGGGTAGTATCCACCGAAAACCCTCACGAGACAACACTCGTCCTACTAGGGACACCTAGATGTTTAATGGGTTGTTGCATACGCTTAATGCAATCATTCTCCCTACGAAAATGGATATTTCTTAGTTTTTCTTTATTCAAGGACGAATAAAAAGATAAGCATGGGGATACTTGATGTGCGTGTAAATATGAATATTTTTACTACCATATTTTATCGAATTAAATTAAATAAATGATCATATTGGGTGTTTTAACATATTTAGACCAAAATTCAAATTATATTCAAATCATCATATATTCATCTTCATATAGGGGCAAAATGGTCATTTTTTGCATATATTAATTTTACAAAATTTAATTGAAATTTTCTATGTTATTTTGTAGGAATTTGAATTCAAATACAAGTGGCTTTATGAAGAAATATGTATGCACAATAGGATAGAAATGAATGAAGATGGAAATAATTCAAACTCATGATCATGGAGGACCCCACCCATCCACATACCTTAATGTACAAATTAGAAGCCAATGCACATGCTAATGATAATTAAAGTTTCAATACACTTAATGGAGGATTAACTCATGCTAATGATAACTTGGTGGCCACACTTTCTCAAGGGTAGTTTGGGTAGTTCACAAAAAATGGATTAGGGTTTTAAAGCATGTATAAGTACCACATATGTTCATGTAACCCTCCTCTCTTCCTCTTAGCTCACTAGTTTAGGATCAAAAATAAAAGATAGGCTATCTTTATCTTTTCATGGCTACTTTTCCATTTTTATTTCATGTAATTTTCCTCTTTTTTATGCAATATTAATTAATGTTCTTTTTTTTATCTACATGCTTCTTTTCTTTCACGCTAGTAGTGTAGATTTTATTTTATGCATTTAGCTTAGTTTTTATTTCATTAGCTTTCATTTTCCTTTTAATTTTTTTTCATGTTGCAAGCTACATTTGACGATTTGATAACAAATATGAGAGGCTAAACCCCTTTAATTTAGGGGTAATGAAGCTCTCTAGTATGTAGCTTCAACATTTTGATGTTTATGTTCTCTTTTTGTGTTTAATGGAAATATTTGAAGTGGTTTAATTTGTTGTTTTAGATTTGAATTTGATAGCCTATATTGTTGATACCAAATAGGCTATGCTTAAACAAACAACAAACACAAATTTCCTCTTCATCTAAATATGATTATAGAAATGAAGTGAAATTAAATCAAAATTTGATGGTCTATATTTCTAATCAATAGTTAATAGGTAATGCTTAAAATAAATTTTATTTTCAACCTGTTGTCATTTTTCATGAGAATTAGTAAGTGGTTTAAAGGGTGTGTTATAGTTTGATGGCTTATGTTGAGCTAATTGATAGCACGGATATGCCATACTTCTGATAAACACATCAATTAAACTCACTAATGACAAAAAAAAGAGATCGTAATTTCAGATTTTGTTAAACTATTTGATCTAGAGAGTGGAGTTATCTCTAAATTGCCTTTTACTCTCATATTTTTATCACGGTTTATTTTATTTTTGTAGAATTTTTAGCTTAACACTGTCTCAACTTTGGTTAATTGGATAGAAATTTAAAATCTAACAATTCCCTATGGATCAACTTGTACTCGCCACGTACTAGAATTGTACGCCGTGCGCTTGTGGTAAAATTTTATCACAACTTCGCGGCTGTTTTCTAAACCGATAGAAAGTTCATCGTTGGTGTAGCTATTCATGAAAATTCTTTATAAACCTTCGATAAATCCGGCCAACCCAAGGAAACTTCTCATCTTAGTTACCGTTTCTGGTCTCTTCCAATTATCAACGGCTTCGTTCTTTTCTGGATTGATTGCCAATCCTTTCTCTAAGACCACGTGACCGAGAAACTTCACTTTCTTTTTCCAAAAATGGCACTTCAAAAATTTCGTTTTAGCTGATGCTGCCTCAGCGTTTCTAGCACAACCCTGAGATGAACTTCATGCTCCTTCTCATCCTTAGAGTATATCAAAATATCATCTATAAAAACCAACACGAATCTATCCAAGTGCTCTTGGAAAATTCGATCCATCAAATCTAGTAAGAATGTCGGCGCGTTTGTGAATTCGAACGGCGTAACTAACCTTTCGTACGATCCATACCTCGTTTGAAACGCCATCAAATTATAATATCTTCTGCTACACTGAGCTGATGAAATCATTTCGCCAGATCCAACTGAGAGAATATCTTAGCCCCGCTCAACTGATTGAAAAAATCATCAATCCTTGGCAGTGCATATCGATTCTTTATCGTCTTCTCATTTAGCTTATGATAATTGAAACATAGCCTTAATGATCCATCCAGCTTCTTAGCAAATATAGTGGCTGCTCCCTAAGGTAAACTACTTGGTCTAATAAAACTCTTACCTTCCATGTCTACCAACCGAGACTTTAACTCCTTCATCTCTATTGGCGTCATTCTGCTTGGTGGCCTACTCCAGTTTTGCACCAGGCACTAAATCAATCTGAAACTTGATGGCTCATTTCAGAGGCAATCCAACTACTGGTTCAAACACATCCGTGAATTCCCTAACTATGAAAACGCAATTCAACTCATATTCTATCTCCATAACACCCAACAGAGAATTCACTTCACAACTGGAGTTTTATGCAGTATAAACTAACCGATCACTACCGTTCGGATTTCTAAGTGATAATTCCTATCCCGGCCAAATATCCTAGCATCATATTCACTTAACCAGTCCATACCCAATATAATTCTGAATCTAACAAAGTCAAATACATGAAAATTGCAAACAAAGGTGTAAACTAGCAAGTCAAATTCTAAGTGGTGACACTTCATCCCAAGCGTCCTATACCCTCCTATACAATATGCAACTCTTAAGGAAGTAACTAAACATATGGCTTCTATGTTAAGTTTATCTACTAAACATCGAGATATAAAAGAATGAGATGCACCAGTGTCAAATAAAATGCTAATAGATGTATCATGGATCTAAATCGTACCTCCTAACACAGTCATTCCCTTCTCCTGCGTTGTCTGCTTTGACATAGCAGGTTCCAATGCAAACACTTGGCCTTTATCCCCTTTTGCTGGCTCTTTGCACTGGTTCTTGCAGTGTCCAATTTGATCACAGTTAAAACATCTAATCCCTTTCTTCTCATAATCCTTCTTTCCTTTGCCCATCCGGCACTCATGGCATAATGGCCTTTCTCGTCGCACTTATAGCATACCACCTCCGACTTTCCTTTCTTTACTGCATCTCCTTTCTAAGCATTCTTCTTGTGGAAAAACTTTCTCTTTTAGCCTTGTCTGACCTAGACCTCTTTCTCCTTCTTCTTCTCCAAGCCAGCTAACA
Source organism: Allium cepa (assembly GCA_030765085.1). Lineage (NCBI taxonomy): Eukaryota > Viridiplantae > Streptophyta > Magnoliopsida > Asparagales > Amaryllidaceae > Allium > Allium cepa. The sequence continues at coordinate 661,564,418 of CM060934.1, read as the reverse complement.
TCTCTTCATGTCTCAATGACATTTCCACTACCACATCACACAGAACTCTAATGTACAGTAAAGTAGCCCTAGCCAACTTCGGCTTCAGACCTCTAATAAACTTTTCATTCCTTGTCAACACTGTGCCAATAATAGCATACCCATACCGGGCTAACTCTTCGAATCTACTAGCATATTCCAGAACCAACATTTCTCCTTGTTCCAACTTTCCAAACTTCCTAACGAAGACAGACTGTGCCATTACTGAAATGAACCTTTCTTGAAACCTCCTCCTGAACTACGCCCACGTTATAGTCTCTTCATCCACACGAGCAGTTACAATATTCCACCAAAACAAAGCAGCTTCTTAAAGCTATCTTGAAGCAAGTCTCCTTTTCTACACGTCATTGAGCCCTAGGTCAGCAAAACTTCTCTCACATTATAGCAGCCAGATTTCTATCTTGATTGCATCCTTTATCCCAATAAATGGCTTTTCCCCAAGCTTGGTATAATCTTGCAAAAAGTTATCATATTGATTGACCATCGGAGCTTCTTGAACTCCTCCAGTAGCATTTCCTCCAACAACTCCAACTGCGATTCCATCTTGCATCATGTTTACGCAAAATGATACATGGCACCCATGTCCACTTAGGGAATCCCCGCACCAACATTCTCAGCCTGAGCTTGACGACTTATAGAATTTGGTTGGTCATTTCCATTTGTGGTGGTGCCGTTTCCTGCTAGATTGACTCTGCTTCTTCTTCCCTCCATATCTGTATTTAAGCCTCGTGAGATACAGAAGAATAGCTAATAAAGATAGGAGTCTAGAGACAAAGCATATACTTATATATAACAAACACAAGTATGTTACTGTAGCGTTATCCCATACCTCGATCTTAACTCTAATTCCTAAGGATTACGTTTTCAAAAAAAAATCATTTTTTAGTTAAAGTATTCCATGAACCTATGCTTCGATACCAAGTTGTAACATCCCCTATCTACAGACCTGAAGCTAAGCTCTATAGATGTTGCAGTCATCTACAGTATTAACTTACGACGACTAAATATGGCTGTGTTAGCAGTATCTATAATATCAAAAGCACTTGAATATGAATAAATCATAAATTTCAAAACAACACTTTTCCATTACATTTTGAAATAGATATTTCATATTCAGATTACAGAACCCCAACATTTCCCAATCAATGATAAAATATACTTACTACAAAATACACCAAGAGCGGCATATGAAGATGTCCTTCTTGGATGATCAGAGTCATATAGTCTTAATTGACTTAATACAGACACGGTGGAAATAAACACAAACAAAGAACTACAGCTACTAAATAGCTATCTGTTAGCCTCCTATTTTCCTCTGGTAGCTTTATTCGTCACCCCTACTAAAACCTGAAAGAACCTCAATCCTCGGCCTACCCAAATCAATTTTGAGCACCCAAGAGTTTAAAGGGAAAACATAAACTTCGAGTCAGACATAAAGCCTGGTGTGAATAATACTATACATCCCGGTTATTAATGTTAAGTGAGACCATGTCGCTAAGCGGAACGGGTTTCCCCTTACTAACATTCTTTTAAAACATATCTTTTGCAAATCTTTTCCTGCAAACAAAACTGGTTAAAACTGTAAAGCATCATTATATTACATAAACATACATATCAAGTAACAAATGGACTATATGTCTCAATACTATAGTTTTGTTGGGCTTAGTATTAACCTTTGGCTGATTCGAGCCTACCAGACAAAACAGCAAATCATCTAACATCTATTAGACACCTCTTCTGGATGATCTGGCCTTAACTATCTATTGAATACTTCTCTTTCGGACGGTCTATCCCTAACTTAACATCTCCCAGGGTCACCTGATCCTAATGGTTTTGCGAGATCACCAATAACCTATCTGTATACAAATATATGTTTCCTTCTGTGTGTAGTTATAATTTTAATCTTACCCGTGGCAAAGTCCTACACACTGGAATTTTGGACTAAATTAGTTGGGGCCAATAGCTAATGTATAGGGAGCGATCCTATACCAGTCTCATCTGGTATTCTAATATCTGAGTTATTTCACTTTGGGATCCCCTCCCATAATTTTCCTTTAAAACCTTTCTAGAATGATTTAAAACCTTTAAATTAAACTTATACAAGGAAAACTGATAAACTCTATGCTTTACCCAAAATCACATTGCCATGTTATACACACACACACACTTTACTCAAACCTTAGTTGATGAAACATTTAAACACTTGAAAGTACCCCTTTTGATTCCATTTAAAGCACCCCTTTCCAAACCTTTGAAAGCATCTCTTTCGAAACTAAGTAAAACCCTTTATTTATCTAGATTGAAATGCCAAAGCTTCCCTTTCAAACCCAAACTTAAACCCTTTCGAAGCCTTTGTAATCCTCCCTTTTGAAAGAAAAACCTTAGGCATCGTATCTTAAACACTTCAAAACATTACCTTAAATATACCACCTTTCGACTCCTTCGAAACCCTTTAAGGAACCACCCCTTCGAAGCCAATTTAAAACACCTTTCAAAAGCATCATCCTTTAGAAACTTAAACCTTTTGAAAGTACTTTGGGTTTAATTTAAAACTTGTGGAAAAACACCTTTCGAAACCATTCAATTCACCTCTTTCGAAACCTTTGGGTTATACTTCAAACAGAATAAAAATGGTCAATTATAACATTTTGGTCGCACCTTCTTGTAACCCGTTCTTAAGTAAAGAAGCAATGGTGTCGAAACCATCCCTTCGAAATTATGTGAGAAGTGGCTAATTTTTAAAAGTTAAGTATACCTTTCGAAACAATTGACTTCAAAAGGTAGAAAGGCGACAGCTTTCGAAACCATTGACTTCGAAAGGTAGAAAGGCGGCAGCCAGGGATTTCAACCCCTTCAAAAGCTTTAGTTAGAACAAAAGAATGCAACCAAGTCAAAAACTATTCCTTTGAAAATATTTGACCTAGTCGAAAGCAACTGAGTCGAAACCTATTTCTTTCGAAAGCAAAGTAGGCACTGCCTTAGTTTTAAAACAAACATACTCCCACACCTTCGGAACCTAAGGTTTTGACCAAATACCCTTTCACCATTGTCCAAGATGTTATGTACCAAGTAGCTTGATACCATGCGCTTTGCTTTCGGAACCAATGGTGGCGATAGGTCTGAGTCTGAACCACCTATACCGAAAGTAGCGGAACATTCTCATGTTATTTTTGTTTTTAACTCAAAAGGGAAAACTTTTTAACAAACATGCCTTTGTTAGTAAAATTTTCATTGGTTGCTAAATACTTCTCATAAAAGTGCTGCCATTAATTTCAGAAATAAACAATGATTTTATTTTATAAAATGTCCCTTCTTCATAATTAAATGTATAAAACATTTAAGTCTCATACCTTACATAATTTTACGTAATCATCAGGCACTTAGGAAAAGTATGGAAAAATCCCAGAAAATATATTTTAATATGTTACCTAGCATATAAGAGTTTCGGACCCTAATAATTATTTATTTGTCATAAATAATTTTTAACATAATAAATCATTTCCTTTACTAGAAAATTAATATAAAATCTACCATAATTCAGAAAATTATGAAAATTGAAACCCTTCTCTAAAATATCATTTCTGATCTTCATTTAAATTTTCAAGGCATTTGGATGTCATCTAATAGGGTTTTCATATCAAGCATAGTATAAAAATCAATATAAGTATGATTAAATCATCAACATATATATATATATATATATATATATATATATATATAAACTTATAATTATCCAAAACATGGTATAAATTTGCAAAATCATTTTTGGTCAACCTTAAACGAACACCATAAGAGAAATGGGATGTAGTAATCATTCACCTTAGCTTTGTGATTAAATATGTAAAATTTGATGTTTGTTTTACGGCTTCCTCTTGAAATCCTAGCTTTATCCTCCCTTGAGATTAAAAATGGTGGTCGGCCACTCTTTTAAATTTTAATTTTTTTTGCAAATGAATTCAAGCAAGGACTTACGACTAGGGTTATGGGTATTAGAATGTTCGTTTTCCTATTTTACCTTTACTTATTTCCTAACACTTTTTTCATGTTATCTCATCTTGATTTACATATTAACATAGGATGCCTACCCTTGATTATAATCAAATCTCAATCTATTAATTATCACATTGTTTTATTTAATTTAGTTAATTGAATATCCTAAATAATGTTCTAAAAATATGAAGTGTTACAATTCCATGCTTGGGGAATTTGGGCTCCATCAACGATTGTTAGCTTGATTGTGTCATCCCCTAGCTTCTTACCGATCACATAGGGTTCTTCTCGGTTTGGTCCAAATGCTCCAGGTATAGGGTAGACCCTCTTAAGGACAAGGTCTCCAACTTTGAAGGTGCGGTTATGATCTTTGGAGTTGAAGTACTATCGACCCTTTTTTGGTGAGCGGGAGTCCTTAATTCGGCTTCTTTCCACTTCTCATCAACCATATCAAGCGACTAGAGTAATAACTGCCATCTTTGCTTTTGATCAAACTTTTTCCTTGGATGATAAGGAACTTCTATTTTAACTGGAATCATTGCTTCTAAACCATATGCTAGGGCGAACGGAGAGTGCCTGTTGCAGATTTGTGCATTGTCCTGTAAGCCCATATTGTGAGTGGAAGCTCATCGACTCAATTTCCTTTTTGCTTTAGTTATCCATTTTTGATGGTAGACTTGATGATCTTATTTACTGCCTCCGCTTACCCATTTTATTATGGATATGCGATAATGGAAAAGCTTTTCTTGATTCGAAAGCATTTGTAAAATTGTTTGAATTTTCAGCGCTTTTGAATTAAGTCCCGTTATCCGTGATGATTTTTTATGGCACACCAAACCTGCAAATAATATTTTTAGTAACAAAGTTAATAACTTTCTTTTTGGCAATAGTGGCCAACGGTTCTTCTTCGGCCCATTTGGTGAAATAGTCGACGATAACGATAGCATATTTGGCTCCTACTTTAGCCATTAGTAATATGCCATTCAGATCGATTCTCCAGATTGTGAATAGCCATAGGCTGACCATCCTTGTTAGCTCCATCGAGGGAGTTCTTTTGACCTTGCAGAATCGTTGGCATTGATCGCGCCATCTGGCATAATCCGCTGCATCGTGGTTTACACTAGGCCAAAAGTACCCATACTAGAGAACTTTCTTTGCAAGGGTTTACTCCTTAGTATGATCACCATAGTCGCCTTTATGAACTTCCCTTAGGATCCTTAGAGTTTTGTCGTGGTCACACATCTGAACAAGGGCTAGAGAATCCCTTTCGGTAGAGTATCCCATTCTGTATTGCGAATTGTGGTGCCATTCGAAGAAGCTTTTTTTGTTGATTCCTGTCCGCAAGGAAGGTTCCTACGAGCAGGTAGTCCTTGATTGACGTTATCCATGTCTCTGATTCTTTGGTTCTCTCAAAAGTCTAGTCATTATCCATTTTTCTTATGCTTGGAGTAGGCTAGGTTTTAACCAGGACTAGCCCTAATGATTGAGCTTTTTTGAAACTGCCAGTTTGGATAGATAATCCACCTTCGTGTTATGTTCCCTCGGGATATGAATTATGGTGTAATGCTTGATATCATTCCGTAGTTCCTGCACTTTAGATTGGTACAGGCAGAGGTTCTCCCCTCGCGCCTAGTATTTGCCTTTCACTCCACAGAAGGCTAATTGAGAGTCGTTATAGACATGTATAGACTTTATCCCGAGTTCCTTCGTAACTTTAAGCTCGACTATCAATGCATCATATTCTGCCTCGTAATTTGTTATAGGGAATTCCAAGCGCAAGGCATAGTAAACATATTGTCCTTCGGGAATCTCAAGCATTACCTTTGCTCCTAAGCAGAAGTTTTTAGATGCACCATCAACGAACAACTTCTAATGTGTCTCTACTTCCATTTTTCCTCGTTGTCTCATATTCCAAATTTGGTAATAAAAATCAGCCAGTGCCTTCTTATTGGTGGTATTTTATTTCGTACTGACTTAATTCGATGTTCCATTTGATAAGCCATCCAGAGGTCTCGGGATGGTATAACACTTGCTTTAAGGGTTGGTCTATCAGCACCTGGATCGGGTGTGCCTGGAAGCGTAGTCGTAACTTTCTAGATGTGATCAAGAGGCAATATACCGGTTTTTCTAATTTCAGATAGTTTTTTCTGCTCCAGTGAATCATTTACTGATGTAATATACGGGTCCTTGGATCTTATCTTCTTCTCGTACTAGCGTGGAACTCAATGCATTAGGCGATACTGCTAAGTAAATGTACAAATCTTCTCCATCTACTGGCTTGGAAAGGATTGGCGGGGTTTCCATATGTCGCAATAACTCTTCGAACATAGTTTAACAAGCTTGATTCCATTCGATGTGCTTCTTTCCCTTCTTTAGCAAGTCAAAGAATGGTATACATTTATCGGTTGCTTTTGAGATAATCCGGCTCAATGCTGTAGCATTTCCATTCAAGCATTGTAACTCTTTCATGTTCCTCGAGGCCTCGACTTCCCGTAAAGCGGTGTTTTTAGATTTGCTTTGATGCCTTTGGCACTGACGATGAATCCCAAGAATTTTCTAGAGGCTACCTCGAAGTGACACTTAAGTAGATTGAGCTTTATTCCATATTTGCAGAGTATTTCGAGCATTTCGGTGAGGTTATCCAAGTTATTTGCAACTACGCACGATTTAACCAACATATCATCTATATAAACTTCCATAGTCTTCCCAATCGGATGTTTAAACATGATGTTCACTAGTCGTTAGTAGGTTGCCCTAACATTCTTTAAGCCAAATGGCATCACTTTATAGCACTCTAGTCCCAGATCAGCAATTAAAATTGTATTTTCCTGATCAGGTTCGTGCATCATGATCTGGTTATACCCTGAGTAAGCATCCATAAATGATAGTAGTTCATGTCCAGCCGTCTCGTCCACAAGCTGATCGATTCTGGGCAGAGGAAAGTTATCTTTCGAGTAAGCTTTGTTTAGATCCGAATAGTCGACATGGGTTTGCCATTTCCCATTGGATTTCTTGACCAAGACCGGGTTAGATACCCATTCGAGGTATGTTGCATTGCATATAAAACCATTCACCATAAGCTTACTGACTTTTTCCCTTAGCATTTTAGACCGTTCAGGTCCTAGGCTGTGTCTCTTCTGCTTCACTAGTCTATTCTTAGGATCAGTATTAAGTGCATGGTGTGCAATCTTCGATTAAACCCAGCACATATCAGAATGTGTCCAAGTGAATACATCTAGGTTGCCGTGAAGAAATTTGGTGAGTTCCATTCGCATCTTATTTCCAAGATGCGATCTAACCTTTAGGACCCGTGTTGGGTCATCCATATCGAGTGTGACAAACAGCGTCAATTCTGCTAGTGCTCCACTTTCCTCCTCTGAACTCTTCTTTTTAGGGTCCAAAGTCTTGTCAAATCGAAATTGCTATGTATAAGGTTCACGAATATGGAGAGTTTTCCCCATATTCTTCCTCTTTTCTCTTCTTCAAATTCACGTAGCTCTGCGATGTAGCATTCTCTAGCGACGCTTTGGTCTCCTTTGATCAGTCCAACTCCATTCTATGTCGGGAATTTCATGGTTTGGCACCACTGGCCTGAAGGAATCCTAAAATCTACTAGGGTAGGATGAACTAAGAAAGCATAGTAGTTGGACATTTCATCTATGATAACAAAGGTTTGGATGAGTTGACTCTTTGGTCACCTTCTAGAGTTCTAAGAGTAAATCAATTGTTCTGACAGGTTGTTTGGATTCACCAGGGAATCCCTGGATCTTTGTCCAGCAAGTGGATACAGTTTTCATACTGATCTTCATCTAATCAAAGGCACGTTTGAAAAGGATGTTCACAGAACTACCACTGTCTACTAAAACTCGTCGAAACATGGTGGGTCTGAGTCCTACTATCACGACCATAGGTTCAAGAGTTAGGGCTTCTATTCCTTCAGTGTCTCAATTCCAGAATACTATGTTATCGTTCAGGGTTCTCTGCTGCTTAGCAGGGGTTCCATCTTCGATCGCAAAGCACGAATCTTTCGTAGCGTGCTTTAGTTAGCTCACACGCCACTCTATTTCTCCCTACCTCTTCCGCATGGGATTGGGTCTTCTCGATATTGTTCCGATGATGATTCTTTGGTTAGTCCATCTGGATCCCTGTTCATTGGTTCCATCTTGATTCCCTCGATCTCTAGGAGCCTAAGACGCCATGGGTTGATTAGGATTTTATGGTTTCCTCGCATACTGCAGAAGCTTGTTTTTCCAAATCAGGTCCTCAATCAAGTTCTTAAGGTGATGACACTCATTCATGTTGTGGCCATGTGTCTTATGGAAGCAGTAGTACTTTTCAAAATGCTTTTGTTGTTCAGTTGCTTCCTTTTTAGGTGGCTTCTTGTACTCTTTCGTCCCGTTTATCGCAAGATAGATGTTTTCTAGAGTATCGTTGAGTAGGGTTTATTCTTCAGGCCTCAAATCTTTAAGTCACATGTTACTTCCGTTTCGCCTGCTGGAATTCAAGATCTTCCTTTTTTGATTCTTTCCTGCATCCCCTTTAGCGGTCCAGAGGTATTTGTGCCTTGGTTTGTCACCATACCATTGTACCCAATGTTGGTTGGTTGTAAGTTAATAGATTTCCTTTTTAATTCCTATGCCACTTCCAACCTCTAATATTGGCTCGCCTTTCGGTTGAAGTCCTTCCTAGTGGTAGGTTGTTTCATTTTGATCTATTTTCCGGAATTCAGTTTTGGGGTGAATAGCGCAGACCAAGGCCATGAAAACCATATCTTTATTTGGTTATTTACTTTAGTCACCATAGTGTTGAACCAATTCATGAAGGATTTCAAATATTTATTCCATCCCTAGAATAGGTCAGATAAGGACATAACATCTTTTGGTTGTGTCGTGTGAATTCTAAACTTATTAAGGAATTTTGTTGCTAATTCACTAAAAGTGGAGATGGATTTTAGTGGGGGCCTTGTGAACTATATAAAAGCGATTCCCTCCAGAAAGATTAGAAAACTTCTGGACCGAATAGCATTTGAAGCTTCACTCCGCCCATGTACCAATTGTACTTATACAAGTGAGGTTTCAGATCTCTAATTCTATCGTAAGATTGAATTGTCGACATAGTTAACTTTTTAGGGTACTGTTCATTCAGAATGGCATCTGTAAAGGGTGTTTGGATTAGAGCGGATCCCTCTTCATCATCTCTCCTATCTTTACTTTCATTCATCAAGTGCTTAATCGTATCCGCAGTATATGCCTTCGATGTCTGGTTGTTCATGCGTTGGCTATCAGTGACTATGCTAAGTGTTTGATTTTTGCAAATGATCTTGGTAAGTGGGCTGAAGCCTACACTCTTCTATCTTCGGGAGGGTTATTCCCTTACAATTCCATTGGATTGCGATTGGTCGGATCGGTGCAGTTTGGACCCCCTACTGGTAATGAGTGCATTAGCATTTTCTTCCAACTTGTCATTGTCAAATTGCTCACCATCTTTAGAGTCGGAGAGATCCACTGCTATATCTTCTCGTTGTGTTTTCGCCCCTAGATTCAAGTTTGAAGCAGGTTGCTTTGTAGTTGGTGTAATGCTTGCTTTCCTTTGACGGCGATTACTGTAACTCCACCACCTACTCCTTTTTGCTTCTTCCTTCTGCTTCACCCGTTTAGGTCAGAAATAGAGGAATTCTCTTGCTCCATTGTAGCAGCAGCATTAGGTGCCATTTTGGGAATAGTAGGTGATTGGAATGCTAAAAGAGCATCTATCTTTTCCATAAGAGCCTTTTAAATGTTTTCCATTTTCTAGTTAATTTCATCAATTATCTTTTTTGATTCTCCCTTAGTCACAACTCCATGCTATGTGGAGGATCTTGGAACCTGATCTCTATAGTTAGCTCCTAACTGTAGGTTGTCGGGGTTGTTGACTTTAATTTGCTGATGATTTATTTCTTCTCCAATAATTGTAGCTCTTATGGATCTTTCGGAGGTTGATCTCTTTCTTCCTGGTGCCATTGATTCTCAATAGAAAATCTTCTAAGTAGAGATTGAGGATCTAACTTCTGATTCTATCTAATCCAAAGTAGATAGCTAGATCTAAGCCTGAGTTCAGCTCTCAATGAAAGCCCAGAAATGTCAAGCCAAAAAACGGATCAATCCTATGGTTTGAGTGTGAAAGCACCAACCCTGTATAATAAGAAAAACCAAATAGAAAAAAGGAATAGTAACTTGTAGATAAAGTAAAGTGACAAGAGATTTTCATAGTGGTTCTGCTATTAGCGAAGCCTATGTCCACTTTATAACTTTTGTTATTTACTGACTCCTGTTACAAATTAACTCTAATTACAATTTGATTGAACCTTATAAGTTAGATCTAAAAAACACGTATGCCGTATAGCTAACACATAGGATCGTGTAATATGGAATGTATTATAATCTAAATGCAAAAACAGATAATAATAGTAAAGTAAATAAGAATAAGCACGCCAGGAGTTTTTACTGGTTCAAACTTCCCGTTATACGTCCAGTCCCAAACTTCCCTCTGGAATTTCTCTCAATAACCCCTCACTTAACCCGGAGGAATAGGTATACAACACCTGAGCTACCGAACATGATTTTTCCGCCTTAGCAGCCGAAGAGGACTTTTTCGCCCTATACAAACTAACAAGACTTCTACAATTATGATAAAGTTGTTGACGCTTTGTGTTCTTGATAACACTGATTTGTCTTTGATAGTACACCTTTCCTATAATCAAATCCTCAAGTATATATTGTGTGTGTAAAGATTAGAAAGGAAGATATTGCTTTGAATCGAAGTATATAATAATTAACTCTGAGATTCAAGTAAGATATCTTTGATTTGAAAGCTTTTAGAATGCAGAAATATAGTCAAGAAATATAGATCAAAGAATAAAATAGATTGAAGAAAATTAGATTACTAAAATCATGGATTTAGATCTATATATATAGTATATACGGTTGCTACTGTTCATAAAGAGTTTCAATCAAGATTTGCATCCGTAACTCTTCGAATTGGACGTTACTCTTCACAAAGAGAAGCAACCCTTTAGGAAATATGACACTTACGTACGATCTGTCGACTGGTAAAAAATATCTAGTTGACTGAATATTCAAAGTGGTGTACACATGTGCATGTCTGTGCAAAGAACACAGATTCAATCGACTGGTGAAATCAGTCTAGTCGATTGAACTGTGCTTTTTTGCATCGTGAGCATTGTTGCAAACTATTTTGTGTGTGTGTATATATATATATTTAAAACTTTTGTATAGTGTGTGTAGACTACTTGAGAAGGGATTTTAACAATTATAAACTATAACTACGACTCAAACAATGAAGACTTTTATATCGTATGTGGGTTCGAAGTCTAGTTTCCTTTGTAGTTCACCACGTGTATATAGCTTTCTCTTTGTCACTTCGATCGTCTAATCTCGTCGTTGATCGTTGAAGCTTGTCATGAATCAAAACTCATGATTCAACATTCTCTCCCTTTTTGATTGATGACAACCGATTTTGACGATTGTCCATATATGGAAATATATAACTTAGATTATATATTCCTACCTCTAAATGTGTGGCGACTTTTCTATTCTTGCATAAAAAGTTAGTACACAAATTTCTCCCCCTTTGTCATCGACAAAAAGGAATACTTAACTCAACAATCACAGAGTACTAACAAATATGAACATAAACATCATCATATAAACATTCACAAACATATTATATCACAAACATTGTTTTACAAATACAAACATCATGAAAGCACAAACGTCATAGACGTAACATCATAAAACATGTCATAGTTTTTCACAAAAGAAAACTTACCAAAAAATTCAAATTTTCACTTCCATTTTCCCTATCATTCACCGGATTCTTCTTCTTCGTCATCTTTGGGAATCATTGTCTTCTTCCCCTTATCTTTGTTTGTATCACTTTCTGTTTCCTCATCCGATGTTGTCCACGTAACTTCCTATGCCCATTGTTTCTCGGATGAGGTAGATGAACTAACGGTGCAAGAGATAGCTTCCCATAATATGCCAAAGAAACTTTTTACCTTATTGAACTTCTTATCAATTTTCTTGTCGAGGAATTTGACAAGTGAATCTAATATTACTTGATTGCGTTTTATAAGATCGATTGCTTCACGTGTTCCATGGGAAGGTGTAGTGGTTTGAATTTCATTGCTTTATCTTTGCAATGGTGCTTCTTCTTGATGTTCTTAGGGACATTTTTTCCATTCTTGGAATGTTGTGATATGGAGGGGTCCTGGTGGTAATTTCATGCGGCTTATCGTCCGACTATTAAGAGTTTTTACAAAAGAAGTGTACGAGTCGGGCGTTGGCACTTAAAGGTCCATAAGCACTCTCATATCGTATTCTCCGTAGTAGATTATATTTTATTTCACATGATTGAAGACTAAAAGTTCATCAAGAATAAGTTTCGGGCAATTTATTTGAACATCTCCATATATAGCGTACAATGCTCTATAGTTCTCCGGGTATATCAATTCATATGATCTAGTTCTTGGAAGTATTGTTTTCATTAAGGCGCGAGGCAAAATTCTTGTCGTTCGTCGTAGTGAAATAGATTTCAATTCTCTCATATTATCTTCAAGGAACGATGGCTTATCTCGTCTCAAATATTAATATTGCAATTCAAGTCTTCCAATGGTATTCCATCTACCGGAGTGTGAATTCTTGCTAAAGATAAAAATACTTGTTGTCCACAAATAAGACTCCAAACACAATTATCTCTATTCCATGAAGTTTGTGATCTAGATTGAAATTAGGAAGAAATAATTTCTCCATCATGTGACTAATTTTTACCTTGTTCTGATTGTAGTCTAATAGTGATTCCAAACGACTTCTTCTTGCAAATCTAGAATTCATATGCATTGAAGTCATGGTAAACCACAAACGATCCTTCTAGAAATCTTGATTCCTTCATTTTGTTCCCTTGTTCAACCACTACATGATTGTAAAGCCATTGACCAATTTGAGTATCAATTAGTTCTAGAGAAGTTGAGGTTGTTTGTCGTTGTCTTTTCTAAGGTCTAGGAGCTATGATGTTGAATGATTTGGATAACTTTTAATTTAGGAATGCTTTGGAATGTTTTAGGGTTTTGAAAGTTTTGATTTTGGAAGAGTTTATGAAAGAAAATGAACGTGGTTGGTTTACAAAATAGGTTTTTATTTCATCTCTGTTACATCGTTCAGTCGACTGAACCCTTTTCCTAAAGCTATTTGCTCTGGAAATGGGTTCATCCAACTGGACATGTTGGTCCAGTCGACTGACTTCTGTCAGTGACTTTCGTGCTCTGTAAATGAGTTCAGTAGACTGGACATTTTGGTCACGTCGACCGACTTCTGTCAGTGACTTTTGCTTTCTTTATAATGCAACTAATTTTATACGACGATTTCATATAATATAAAAATAATTTTACAAAGTACAATACCAATTAAAAAAATTATTTATATAATTATTGATGATTTCACGAAGATGTGCATTAATAATAAAATTTCAAAAAACAAATTGATCAATAAATGTGATTTATTTTGAAGGTGATTTCTTTGGAGTCTTCGATTTCTCCTTATCATCCTTCTTTGATGACGTGACCGCTGGTGAAAGTTTGCGATCCAATGAGTTTGGAGTTCGAGGAGAGTATCATGGAGAAGGATCCCATGAATTTCGATATCCAGCTAATGGGTCGAGCGATGAACATGGCTTTGGTAAAGGTTCATATGCTTCTATCGGTTTAGAGTTGCAAAATTTGACTGCAATTTGTTTCAAAAAATCTAAACGTCTTGCCATCACTTTTTGTTCGAAATATAATTCACGTTTTAGGTCCATTTGTTGTTGTTGGTAGTGATGAATATTGTGATCTTCTCTTTAATCGATGGCGAGAAGAACATAGCTTGTTTTCCCTTCTTATTATCCAGTGTATAACTGGTATGATAGCTTTTCCATTTACGTACCGGTTTATATTCCGGTGTTGGAGTAGGTGATAGATGGTCGGAGCTATCTGAAGAAGGTGTTGCGTAGGAGAGGTGTGAGTTATCTCAGGATTGCGACACCATTACGATGTGATAATAAATATATGAAGTTTGTATTTCAATTGTTTTTAAAAAGTGTATGCAACATTTAAAAAAAATTCATGTATATATAGGAGTAGAAACCTGTATTTTCTATGGCTAGAATATGAAATTAGTTTTAGACCATATATAAATAAGTTAATGATTTAAGGTAGGAAAATGATTTGAAAATGCATGGTTAACAGAATTTTGAGCTAATTTAATATAGGATGAGATGGTTTTTACTACTGAACAAGAAACAGTAACTATCAAAATGGTAGACACATGAGACTTCTAGTAGAGAGACCATAGTTTAATCCCTGTCAGCTACAATATTTTTGAATTTCGAAAATTTTCTTTTTAGCAAAAAGTGAATTCTACGTTGTGACAAGAAACACCCATAGCTCAAGTGGCTACAGAAACTAGAAATTTAGGATGGATGGAGTTTGAATCTCATTATGGTTAGATATCGTATTATTTTTTCCTTTTTATTAATAAATATTTTTATAACTCTTTTATTGATATTATTCCAAGTTCTCTTCTTAATTTTGTAAATATATTTTCATTTATTGGTTTAATGAAAATATCAGCTAGTTGATTTTCTGAATTTACAAATTCTAAATTTACTAAATTCTTTTCAGTACAATCACGAAGAAAATGATGTCGTATATCAATATGTTTAGTTTGTGAGTGATTTATTTGGTTTTTAGAAAGATTTATTGCACTAGTATTATCACAATATATTATTGATTTATTTAAATGTATATCGAAATTTTTTAGTGTTTGTTGCATATAGACGACTTGAGCACAAGCTAAAGCTGTTGATATATATTCTGCTTCACACGTCGATAAGGAAACACAGTTTTGTTTCTTGCTAAACCAAGAGACTAAGGAACATCCAACAAAGTGACACGACCCACTCGTACTCTTTCTATCCGTACGATTTCCTCCAAAATCGGCATCACTATATAATACTAATTCGAAAGGACATTCTTTCGGATAAAATAGTCCGAAATCTTTGGTTTTGCTTAAGTAACGAATAATGCATTTTATTGATCTCATATGTGATTCTTTAGGATTTGCTTGAAATCGAGCACATAAACAAACACTCATCATTATATCAAGTCTACTAGCAGTTAAGTATAGTAATGATCCAAACATACTACGATATAGTTTTTGGTCGACACTTTTACCTTCTTCATCTCTATTGAAATGTATTGCTGTACTCATCGAAGTTGGTTTGGATATAGTATTTTCCATACCAAATCGTTTAATTAGATTATTATAGTATTTTTCTTGATTAATAAAAATTCCATTTTCTAATTGTTTTATTTGTAATACAAGAAAATATGATAATTCTTCCATATGTGACATTTCAAATTCACTAGTCATTATAGTTGAAAATTAATGACATAATTTTTCATTAGTTGACCCAAAAATAATATCATCTACATATATTTGAATAATTAAAATATCATATTTAGTCTTTTTAATAAATAAAGTTTGATCAACCTTTCCAATTCCAAAACCAAAGACTATTAAATATTTCTTAAGACGATCGTACCGAGCACACGGTGCTTGTTTTAAACCTTATAAAGCTTTCTTTTGTTTGTAAACGTGATTTGGAAATTATTCATGAATAAAAAGAGGAGGTTGTTCAACATAAACATTTTGTAACATTCCGCCTTGTGGCAAGCTTTAAATCGACACACGTGCCAATTCAACCCATACGGAAGGGCGGATTGTTATAGGGTAAATAAGAAAAACGAAAAGAAATAAAAAGAAACAGAATCTCACAGCGGAAGGATAAAATATAATAATCAATATACAGTCCATAAAACTGTTTTACAAAACATTTGATTTTTCTTTATACAATAAATATCAGAGTTCCCATACCAATAAATAACAATGCAGTGGAATATAGTGTGTAGCGGAACGATATAATATATAATAATAATGATGAAATCTTCGTCTTCGTCCTCCAGAAATAAAGTCTTCGATCCTGAAAAGCTCGGACTGACCCAAGCGAATTGAGAAACAAAACACTCGAGTCAAGACTAAAATATCTTATGTGAGTTAAATCAACAGAAATAAATATGGGTGCAGTAACTCAAGAGATGCTCGGGATTTACATCTCTTAAGGATCCGTTAAACTATTTACTATGTAGTATATTTCGCTATTATAATGGTGTCTAATTGCAAAATAAACTTACTTTTAAATAGCGTTAAGGCTTTACATTTTCCACCTTAACACGTAATAATGCCAAAAGTCTATACAGTACCGTAATACCTCCTGATCGGGAGGCTACCAAAGGATACTCCATAGGTACGACACAAATAGAAACTCGTACAAGGCGCGATAGGGTAAGTGACACGGCACAACTAGGCAATGCCAGGGTAGATATACCAATTACGGTTCCGAGTCGGTGGTAACGCGTAGCCGTAGCTACCGCCCAACTCGAGCCACACCCCCAAATCAAAGAAATCAAAAGTCGCCACCGAATAAAACCAAAGTCAGAGTAGAATATCGAAGGGATGTGTCCGATCAAAGGTGCTACCTCAATTAACCCGTCGATCGCTCCTGTTTTAGCCACCTTATGCCAACTCACGGGAGTTGGGTCCACGTATTTACCTCAAAGGAAACGCCGCCACCATCCTACTTCAATCTGGGATCTCCACCCCATACAGGGTTGTTAAAGTGGTTTTCGGAGTTGGCAGAGGGTATGACAACTTCCGATCCCGGTCTCTTCAACAACCAAACATTATTATAACAGGGCGGTTATTTCAAAATAATTTATACTTTAAAACCAGAATATAATATCTCTTTCAAAACCATATAAATACGATATCATTTTCATTTTTTTTAAACCAAATCAATAAGACATCCTTTTCAAATATATCCCTTTCTAAACCCATAATAATTTCAAAGTTATAATATTTCTAAATCCAACGTTTGAAATATAGCCTTTCAAAAATATAAACTTTGAATTTCATAACTTTGAAATGTAACCCCACCACTTAAATGGGTTAAATATAAATTTCTTTATATAATAAAATAGTTTCTTCACTTCACAATTCAATTCCAATTATAGATTTTAAATTTCCAAATAAACCATTAAATTTCCATATATTTCAAATCTTTAAATATAACACCATTTCAAAACGTATTCTTTGATAATTTCGTATATATCAAATTCCATTTCTATTATTTCGATTTGAAATATTTACTTAATAAATACATTATAATTTAAGTAAAACTTTTATTTCACCTAACTGGATATTCTTTCAATTTATTAACTTGGCATATGAACTTTATATTCATTTAAATCCTTCTAAACCAAATTTAGTTATAAGAATCACACCCTTTAAAATCACAATTTTATTTAAGTTTCAAATTAAATTTATTCGAGTATAATTCTTAAATAATTCAATTTAACCAATTTCATATTTATCTTCCAACTCAAATTTCATTTAAGTCAAATAAAAACTCTATATATACAATATCCTAAATAGGTACGAAACCATAGAATATAAAACAATCAACTCCATTTCAACTCATTTTTATTTATCAAATTTTATACATAGCTTAAATTCAAGAATTTAACTATATATATATAAATAATATTTAAGTAACATAAAAAATTAATATTGATTAAACCGTATATTTCTTTCCAAAACCATAGAAAATCATTTCAAAATAAATAATTTATATATATATATATATATATACCGCAGTGCCTGTAAATAATTTTCTATCCTATGGTCAAGTGATACGGATATTTATCATTTCAATCCGCAATTTAAAATAAAAATGCGGTTGTATATCATTTCAAACTACAATCCCGAATGAAATGAAAATCCACAATAACTTGCAGTTTATACAATATAAAATATAGCATCCATTCAACCAATATCAACCATCAACCATTTATTACAATCATCATCCAAATTCAAACAATACATCAATATATAACAGGTGATAATAACAGGTATCAACTATCAGTTTATATTCAAAAATAAATTATAACTGTTTAACTGGCAGTTTCTATAAAATGAATAACAATTTAACTGGCAGTTAATATGCACTAATGAACTAAATAACAAGTTGATTAAATAAATGCAAATTAACTGAGATAATGATGAAATATATGCCAAAAGGCTATAAATAAATTTCAAATCACATCATATATCAATTTAACAAATATAGGAAATTTTAGAAATTTTGAGTGGGTTAAAACACTCGCCTTTTGAATTTAAATTGAATTTAAATTCAATTTAAACCCAAAAAATTGACCGTCTCAGAATTCGTCCAAACCAGCGTCATCAAGTCTGGAATTTCAATACGATCCCAACAAAAAAACAGCACGTAAATCGGATATCGTATGCGAGAGATAAGACGATTTTTGAGATTGAATTTCAAATTAAAAAATAAAAATAAAATAAAACACATACTAGTGCCACGTCATCCTTCTATCCTCCATCACGCACATATTCCAGTACGCAGGCAACCCATACGCGACCCCCTATGTAACGACCTGCTATTTCCAACCATTCGCATCCGCAGATGTCGGACTTGAATTGCTCAAAATATCAGATTGTTAATTAAAATTTGGCAAAACCCAACATATACAGTAAATAAATCAAACACAGAATCACAGATATAGAGTAGTAAAAAAATACGCAGCGGAATAAATAGATAGTAGTTCATGAAGCTACTATAAAAAAAATCAGAGTTAGAGATAAAGTACAATAGAATATCTCAGATACAGTGAAGTCTCCAGTGCGTGCGGAAGACTTCTCTGGACCAATCAACTGGATGACTGAAAGGATAGATAGCTCGATCTTCAAGCAAACTCCAACTTCGAAGGTAAGTCTCAAATGCTGTATCGCTCAGTCTGACCCGAGCGTAAAGCAAAACACAAAACACTCGAGTCAGGAATAACATTCTTATCTAAATAAATCCAACTCATGTGAAATATCAACTGAAATACAATTAACTTAAAGGATGTTTGGGATAACCATCCTCTAAGGGTCCATAGAACTATATACAAGGTAGAAATATACACTAGAACACCGTAGTCCTTTCAACTTAATTTATACTTCAAAACCAAATATCATTTTCACTTCAAATATCTCTATATTTCCCAAAATAGTATTTATATATATATATATATATATATATATATATATATATATATATATTAAATAATTTATAGAGTAAAGTATTTTCAATTTCCTCAACTTAACCAATTGTTTCAACATCAACCCGACCTTCCTATTCAAATTAAATCCAATCTTAATTTATCAATTTAAATTCAATTTAGTTTCTAAATAACGAATTCAACTATATTGATTTCAAATACAGACCCGAATCTCAAAATAAACCATATAAATTCCAATATAGTTCAAAGCTTTAGTATTTAAATGTTCAATTTAACAGTTTCCTATAGATCTCGATTTAACCTCATTATTATTTAGTCTTGAAATACTCCCTCATTAGATATAATATCATTTAAGTAACCTTAAATTACATTTTACTCAATATTTTCTTTAATTTATTTAAACGTGAAATATTCATTAAATCCCATAAATCAAAAATCCAGTTATAAAATCATACCTTTAAATTTCCCATTCAAAAATTTCAAATTGATTTAATTAAATAAATCCTCATTTAAATACTATTTTTAATAAACCAAAATTTATCTCTCAATCTTAATTATTCAATTTATTACAAGAAAAATCTATTTGAAATATAGATTTACATAAATACTCAACCATATTATCCGTATTAAATTAATCTAATTTAAATCAAATATTACGACTAAATCTATAAATAAAATTTCCATTTATATAATATCTTAAGAATCAATATTATTTAAACCATATATTTTTTTCCAAAATTATAAAAATTATTTTCAGAATATTTATATGGACCAACGGTGTCTGTATATATTTCCTATCATATAGTCTAGTGCTACGGATATTTATCATTTCAATCTGTACACTAAATATATACGGGCGGATATCATTTCAACCTGTAATCCCAAATTCAATTAAATGAAAATCACTTGGGTTTATCATTTCAACCCATAACGATTTTCTCCTATTCTAAAGTCCGTTCGGGTATGTATCATTTCAACCCATAGTGATTTCTAAACTACAGGGAACTTGCAGAGTGATAACAGATAATACAATAAAATAACAGGCATATATCATCAATAACAATATAATATAAACAACAGGATATGGTGTCATATCCCGTAGGTGAACAGTTACAGATAATAGCATATATAACAAATTTAAATAACTACTAACAACATATTTCAATTGTCGTTTCAATTGAAATCAAATTTAATAAATATAAGAATGTTAAATCGTGAGTGATTGCTCACCTTTCGAGGCTAGATAGATTGGACAAAGAATTGAGCTACGCTGGATCACGATCTAGACATCGAACAAATCCAAACAAAATTTTCAAAGCGAAGCAAGATTGGCACGAATACGATGGACAACTGATAAATAGAGATCGATGAAAATAGATCAGAAACTGCTTTATGTAGACCGAAATGAAATACAAATATTATTCTATTATATTACTCTCTTAACCAATATTAGTTTTGAAACGCATTAAAATTACATATACATACATACGTTTTCAAACAAATGCAAATAATAGAAAACTGCAAAACTATGTTTAAAACCAATATTAACATAATTTTTTTTATAATCATATTTAAATCAACATTTAAGTCAACATTCCACATTATTATTGTTAAGACCAATATCGACTTTCCTTGATTTGCTGAAACACTACACACCTTATACTTGATATAAATTTACCTTTTGCAAAATATTTATAAGAAAGAGAAGGGCGAGAGCACAGCTCCAACTTAATTTAACAATTTAAATTCCAGTATTTTCTTTAATATTAAAACAGGCTTTAGGCATTTCTTACATGTTAACACTTACATTAAACTTTCTTTATCATCTTAAAAATATCAATGTCAAATTTCAACCCATATAATCACTAGTATAAACTTACATTTTAAAACAACAGATCTTTGATCTTATAAAACTGTATTTGTATAATAATTCATCTCTGGACAGACACACAAACTAACTTAAAATATATTATACTATATATTCTCCCTAAAATTTTATAACTCTACAACTATATTTTAAACAACAGAAGGAAAATTTAAACCCATGCAAACTCTACCTATATATCAAACTTATGTTTTATAACTTACTGTATATTAATATGTTTATAAATGTATACTGTCCCACAATATATATTATAAAATTAACACCTTTTTATAAACAATACAATATAAAATTTACACCTTTCTTTTTTTTTTTATAAAAATCTTACATGCTGTAACATATATGCAGACTGCTAAACATCTTATATTATATATAAACAGTATGAAATAACCCAATGTATATTCAAAAGTCATACTAAACAAATTTCAATAAATACTCACATAAAACTAACCATAGAACAAATGCAAATGTTTATAACTTTATATTTAATGTATACTTGCGCTGCACTATATAAACATACTTATAATGTAAAATATATACTTGAAGCATGTTATGCTTAAAATAAAGGAAAAGCAAAAGCAATATAAACAATAAGAAAACAAAAGAAAAGGAGGAAAAAGAAGAAGAAAAAGAAAAGAAATAAGAAGAAGAAAAAAATTAGTGCAGCCATTTACCTACAGAAGAAGCTTCACACGCAAGAGAGGAGATGAAGATCTATTGATATGGAGTAGGGTATGTACGAGTGATTTGTATTTATAAGAGAAGCCTCACATTGATAGAGTGGAAAGAAATTTTGTTTAAAGTGGCAAGAAATAAAGATAGTAATGGCTAGAGGAAATTTAGGAATTTATTCCTATAATTTAAGGAGAAAAAAAAGAAAGGGGAAATAAATTAAAACAAATATATAAAGATTAAATGCTGGTGAACAGAGGAAATAAAATGAAACAAATATGTATATAAACATTGAATGCTGGTAAAAAGAGAAAATAAATTAAAACAAATATGTATAAAGATTGAATGCACATGAATAGAGAAATTGAATTAAAACAAATATGTATAAAGATTGAGTGTTGGTGAAAAGAGGAAATAAATTAAAACAAATAAGAAGAGAATGGATTGATTTAAAGGAAAGGCAATGGATGGTTTAGAAATAAATAAATGTAAAACGTATACGTTTTAAATTTCAAAAAGGAAATAAATAAATACGGGAATGGCAACAGATCTTGCAAGCAGGGAAATAACGTAAAAAGAGGAAGAGAAAGAGGCGTATAAATGAATGGTAAATAAATTTAGATTTCAAATGAAATAAATGGAACAACAGAGATTAAAGTATGGATGTAAATCTAGGAATAATAAAAAGCAACGGTTATATGTCGATTAAGAAAAATAATTAAAACAATTAATGGCTTAAATGGGGCAGCATGTTTCAAAATTTGAAATGCAAAAGAAACGTACACTATAAATATAAAGTTTTCAAAAGCAAAAGAAACGTAAAGCTGTCCATTGATTCATCAAAACGTTATTAAGTAATAAATTGAAATGAATATAAAAATAAAAGTAATTGTAATGGTCAATAGTTGATTTAGCTATACACTTAAAGCAATAAATTTTTGTTTGTTTGTACAACACAAAATGAGTTTTGAAAGTCAAGGATATAAAAATGGATAAAAGGAAAGAAATCAGGAAATTTTGTGAGCAATAGCTTTCTAAGGAAAGGTAGGCTTACATTATATATACATGTTGAGATGATTAGGCACGTTCAAAAATTTTGAAGCAAATGAAGGAATTGGAAATAAATATAAAATGAAAGAAATTTGAAAAGTCCGTAGCTATGATTTAGCCAAAATTTATTAAAGCCATTTACTAGGAAGGTTGGAACCGAAATAATAGGGAGAGGAAGGCGCATTAAATTTGATGACAAAGTTGTGTTTAGATCTATAAGCAAGTTGTTTATATATTATAGGCCTTATGAAAGCAAGGGAAGGAACGGATGCTACTAGCTTGATGATTTGAGATTCTTTCGAGCGTTAAAAACAAAAATAAAGGGAGACCAGAATAAACGCACCACCATAAATATAAATATACGCTTCGATTGCAAAAGAAACGTATAGAGAAAATTATGGGTAGTGGGAAAAGTAAAGTAAGTGCACGAAACTACAAGGAATAATAAAAGCAAGGTCGATGATCTCAAATTTATTAATGGTTACAAATGGAAAAGTCTACCTGAATTGGAAAAGTATTAAGCAATAGAAATCTTTAACGGTAGTAAAAAGAAACCATTACGCACTGATTCAGAAATCAATTAAAGCAATTAATAGCTTGAATTGGACAGCACGTTTTCTCAATTAAATAAACTTCCATAAAATTGTTTGAAAATTTACAATCTGCTATATTTAAATATACATATTCTAAATATATAAACATTTTATTTAAAAATTCAATTATCATAAGATTTCACAAATATTCAATTAAATACGTTATAGAATCAATTAAAATTGTTAAAATTTTCCGGGTCGTTACACTCTCCCCCACTCAAAACTTTTCGTCCCCGGAAAGGAAGGAGGTAGGAGAATAAAGCAACCAGAAAAAAAATAGATTGAAAGCCAAGATAAACAATAAATTTTAAAACTATATAAATTTTATTTAAAATATTTATTTGAAAATTTCATTTGAAATTAAATTTTCATTAATATTTAATACTTCTCAAACTCCTTTGCAAACAATTATTTACATTATTACTTCTATTTACAAAGACTATTGAAAATATTAAATCCAAAATTTATGAAATTTTTAATTTTTCTCAAGATACCTTTCAAATATTATCAATAAATTAATAATCATTTTCTTTAAAGATGATTTATTTAATTTATAACTTCAAAAATATTTATAACACTAAAATTTTATATAAAACAATGTAGTATACAAATAAGCAATATTTAAAAGATTTATTCAAAAAGGAAAGGAAGGTAGATTCCGAAAACGGAATATAGGTGAAAAATGAAGCTGAGCAGATGAGGTAGATTCAAAAGAATAGAATCGGGCACGAATAATTTATTTCAAACCATAAGAATTTTAATTTCAAATATTAATACAAAATTTCTTTATTGGGAAAAATACTTTTATAATAAATACCTTTATAATAATACGTTTATATCGAAATAAATCTTTCTTTCGAAAATATTTTTATAACTCGATGTTTTAACAAGTTTATCCTCGTTCTTACAGACTCTGGCCATGCGTTGATCAGGCGCAAAGCTAGAATTCTTCAAGTACTTAGTAGACCTGTTTCAACACCCAGTGAAAATACTTGAAAAACCTTTTTAAAAACAGATATAGAAAGTACAATCCAAACAAACAACCAAACCAAAACCTTTGTCCGACCATGGTTCGCAGATACACAATGGTTACGCCTGGGTCTCCCAGGAAACAATCCATATCCGTAAGCTTTCTCAGCCCTGCGAGTTACGCCATGATGACTAGTAGAGTGCAGGATACACAATGGTTACGCTTGGATCCCCCAGGAAACAATCCGTACCCCTAGGCAAGACTCAGCCAGGCACTTGCGCTACTATTCGCGACCTACACAGATTGCAGGATACACAATGGTTACGCCTGGATCCCCCAGGAAACAATCCGTACCCCTAGGCAAGACTCAGCCAGGCAGTTGCGCTATGCAGTCACGAGAGAAAAAAACATGGGTTACGCCACGGTGGGAAACACTCGATTATTACATCCGGAAAACCGAAAATCAAAGAGAATAATATCGATAGAATGAATCCACGATGTGGCCACAAAGCGGATATCAAGCAGAAGGCACTTTCCATATCTTTACTTCAAAAATATATATCATATAGTACCTTTTCAAATACTTTCAAATATCATACTTGTATAAAATCCATATATATATAAGATTCCATTTTCAAATCGAATACTTTCCAAATCAATAGTATATCAAATCATACTTATATAGACTTCGATTTATAAAAAAAATTCTCTTTCCAAATTGAGTACCTTTCAAATCAATAGATTTCAAATCACTTCATACTTATACAAATCCATTTTATATAAGTTCGACCACTCCCAAATCAAGTGCTTAACAATATAAGGTTCTCAATTTCAAATCATTTCAATATCAATTCAGTTTCAAAATCATATAGGATTTCACCAGATTTTCTTCCAAATTAAGTATCTAAATTTCAAAGTTCCCAAAATAATAGGTTTAGAAAATTATCAAAGTTTCCAAATTAAAATAATTCAAGTCAAACAAATTCATTTCCAAAATCACCATATAAGTACTGGTTTTTAATTTCAATTTAATTTCAAAACCAAATATTTTCTCAAAATCAATTATACTCAAAATGGTTTCCTAATTTATAATCATCACTTTAAAACTTTAAAACTATCTATTTCTATTAGAAATATCCAATTTACCTTTCTGAAAACCATTATTTGAAATTAATTTTTTTTCCAAAACATTTCAAAACTAAATTCCATATTAGTATAATTAAAAATAGTCATATTCACTTACTTAACAAAAGGTTTCAAACTTACTTAAGTCATACTCTTCAAAACTAAACTTATATGCTTTATCAAAAATTTTATACTTTTCGAAATTTCTTAGTTTAAAACTTTTAAACCTTGATTTGGAAGTGCTCGAACCTTCAAAATAGTCGATGAAATCAAATTTCAAATCCAAGAGTTGGAAATCAATTTTTTTTTATAAATATAGTTATTACTAGTCAAATTGAAAACTCGAGGACTGAACACCGGTCTCACTTTAAATTGTTTCAAATATATACATATATCTTTCGAAAATATCAAATTATACTTCGGAATTTGAAATCAAAAACGGTTTTACAAAATCACTTGCATAGCGAAGCTATTAAAGTGGCCACTCCCCCACTCTGAAACTCGAAAATCAATGTCGATGATGCGTGCACTCATCACCGAAATTATTTTCCAGCGAGATAAGTGAGTTCTGGACTTCTATTTTCTTGAAAACTTCTTTGAAATTTCTTCAAAATTATTAAAATTCATTAGAAACATTTCTTATTTGAAAAATACTTTTAAATCGTATTATTTTTATATATCTTCCAAAATCTTAAAACCAATTTCAAAATACCGGAATTCAATTCTCGAATTTCAAATTTAACTCTACAGTTATAAATCAATTTTATACAAATCAATTTCTCATAATTTTTCAAACTTTCAAATCCTTTCAAAACCTTTTTATATAGGTATATAATCCTTATCGAAAACATTTTCACTTTTTATATAGAATAAAATCATAATTATCAAAATAATAATTTCGATATATAAAACAATTTCAAAAATGCAAATATACTCGATTTTCAAAGAATAATTTTAAGAATGGATTTCAAAACAAAGATAGAGATTTGAATTAGAGGAACTCCAATCAATAGAATTCTGATTCGAAGATAGACTCGATCAAAGATGAGATAATTAAATTACAAAATAGAAGATGGATATACTTCTATAAATCGCGGGCGACCTTAACCGGGTCAACCGTGACTTCAGGGATATGATCGATGCGGAATTCTAAAACAAATCGACATTCGATTGCCAGAGATGGAATTCGGCATATCAAGATATAGCAGCATCATAAACCGAGGATACAAAAATCTTCGGTGAATTGATGCCAATTGTAAAGGTGTTTTCACCCCCTTTACAAAACATTCGGTGGAGTTATGGGATACTCCAGAATCAAACGAATATAAATAGGAAGAGACAAGAATGAATATCGGAACCGAGGGACATTCCAAAACTCAAAGGAAATTGAGTCAAAAGGGAAGAGATTCAACTCGAACGAAAGTGATTCTGTAAATAAATTTACCATATATGCTAAGTTTTGCCTAGAGCCAAAGATCTGATACCAACTGTAACGACCTACTATTTTCAACCATTTGCATCCGCAGATGTCGGACTTGAATTGCTCAAAATATCAGATTGTTAATTAACATTTGGCAAAACCCAACATATACAGTAAATAAATCAAACACAGAATCATAGATACAGAGTAGTAAAAAAATACGCAGCGGAATAAATAGATAGTAGTTCATGAAGCTACTATAAAAAAAATCAGAGTTAGAGATAAAGTACAATAGAATATCTTAGATACAGTGAAGTCTCCAGTACGTGCGGAAGACTTCTCTGGACCAATCAACTGGATGACTGAAAGGATAGATAGCTCGATCTTCAAGCAAACTCCAACTTCGAAGGTGAGTCTCAATTGCTGTATCACTCAGTCTGACCCGAGCGTAAAGCAAAACACAAAACACTCGAGTCAGGATTAACATTCTTATCTAAATAAATCCAACTCAAGTGAAATATCAACTGAAATACAATTAACTTAAAGGATGTTTGGGATAACCATCCTCTAAGGGTCCATAGAACTATCTACAAGGTAGAAAAATACACTATAACACCGTAGTCCTTTCAACTTAATTTATACTTCAAAACCAAATATCATTTTCACTTCAAATATCTCTATATTTCCCAAAATAGTATTTATATATATATTAAATAATTTATAGAGTAAAGTATTTTCAATTTCCTCAACTTAACCAATTGTTTCAACATCAACCCGACCTTCCTATTCAAATTAAATCCAATCTTAATTTATCAATTTAAATTCAATTTAGTTTCTAAATAACGAATTCAACTATATTGATTTCAAATACAGATCTGAATCTCAAAATAAACCATTTAAATTCCAATATAGTTCAAAGCTTTAGTATTTAAATGTTCAATTTAACAGTTTCCTATAGATCTCGATTTAACCTCATTATTATTTAGTCTTGAAATACTCCCTCATTAGATATAATATCATTTAAGTAACCTTAAATTACATTTTACTCAATATTTTCTTTAATTTATTTAAACGTGAAATATTCATTAAATTACATAAATCAAAAATCCAGTTATAAAATCATACCTTTAAATTTCCCATTCAAAAATTTCAAATTGATTTAATTAAATAAATCCTCATTTAAATACTATTTTTAATAAACCAAAATTTATCTCTCAATCTTAATTATTCAATTTATTACAAGAAAAATCTATTTGAAATATAGATTTACATAAATACTCAACCATATTATCCGTATTAAATTAATCTAATTTAAATCAAATATTACAAGTAAATCTATATATAAAATTTCCACTTATATAATATCTTAAGAATCAATATTATTTAAACTATATATTTTTTTCCAAAATTATAAAAATTATTTTCAGAATATTTATATGGATCAACGGTGTCTGTATATATTTCCTATCATATAGTCTAGTGCTACGGATATTTATCATTTCAATCGGTACACTAAATATATACGGGCGGATATCATTTCAACCCGTAATCCCAAATTCAATTAAATGAAAATCGCTTGGGTTTATCATTTCAACCCATAACGATTTTCTCCTATTCTAAAGTCCGTTCAGGTATGTATCATTTCAACCCATAGTGATTTCTAAACTACAGGGAACTTGGAGAGTGATAACAGATAATACAATAAAATAACAGGCATATATCATCAATAACAATATAATATAAACAACAGGATATGGTGTCATATCCCGCAGGTGAACAGTTACAGATAATAGCATATATAACAAATTTAAATAACTACTAACAACATATTTCAATTGTCGTTTCAATTGAAATCAAATTTAATAAATATAAGAATGTTAAATCGTGAGTGATTGCTCACCTTTCGAGGCTAGATAGATTGGACAAAGAATTGAGCTACGCTGGATCACGATCTAGACATCGAACAAATCCAAACAAAATTTTCAAAGCGAAGCAAGATTGGCACGAATACGATGGACAACTGATAAATAGAGATCGATGAAAATAGATCAGAAATTGCTTTATGTAGACCGAAATGAAATACAAATATTATTCTATTATATTACTCTCTTAACCAATATTAGTTTTGAAACGCATTAAAATTACATATACATACATACGTTTTCAAACAAATGCAAATAATAGAAAACTGCAAAACTATGTTTAAAACCAATATTAACATAATTTTTTTTATAATCATATTTAAATCAACATTTAAGTCAACATTCCACATTATTATTGTTAAGACCAATATCGACTTTCCTTGATTTGCTGAAACACTACACACCTTATACTTGATATAAATTTACCTTTTGCGAAATATTTATAAGAAAGAGAAGGGCGAGAGCACAGCTCCAACTTAATTTAACAATTTAAATTCTAGTATTTTCTTTAATATTAAAACAGGCTTCAGGCATTTCTTACATGTTAACACTTACATTAAACTTTCTTTATCATCTTAAAAATATCAATGTCAAATTTCAACCCATATAATCACTAGTATAAACTTACATTTTAAAACAACAGATCTTAGGTCTTATAAAACTGTATTTGTATAATAAGTCATCTCTGGACAGACACACAAACTAACTTAAAATATATTATACTATATATTCTCCCCAAAATTTTATAACTCTACAACTATATTTTAAACAACAGAAGGAAAATTTAAACCCATGCAAACTCTACCTATATATCAAACTTATGTTTTATAACTTACTGTATATTAATATGTTTATAAATGTATACTGTCCCACAATATATATATTATAAAATTAACACCTTTTTATAAACAATACAATATAAAATTAACACCTTTCTTTTTTTTTATAAAAATCTTACATGCTGTAACATATATGCAGACTGCTAAACATCTTATATTATATATAAACAGTATGGAATAACCCAATGTATATTCAAAAGTCATACTAAACAAATTTCAATAAATACTCATATAAAACTAACCATAGAACAAATGCAAATGTTTATAACTTTATATTTAATGTATACTTGCGCTGCACTATATAAACATACTTATAATGTAAAATATATACTTGAAGCATGTTATGCTTAAAATAAAGGAAAAGCAAAAGCAATATAAAC
This sequence comes from Allium cepa, assembly GCA_030765085.1. Taxonomy (NCBI): domain Eukaryota; kingdom Viridiplantae; phylum Streptophyta; class Magnoliopsida; order Asparagales; family Amaryllidaceae; genus Allium; species Allium cepa. The sequence continues at coordinate 661,534,301 of CM060934.1, read as the reverse complement.
AATAAGAAAACAAAAGAAAAGGAGGAAAAAGAAGAAGAAAAAGAAAAGAAATAAGAAGAAGAAAAAAATTAGTGCAGCCATTTACCTACAGAAGAAGCTTCACACGCAAGAGAGGAGATGAAGATCTATTGATATGGAGTAGGGTATGTACGAGTGATTTGTATTTATAAGAGAAGCCTCGCATTGATAGAGTGGAAAGAAATTTTGTTTAAAGTGGCAAGAAATAAAGATAGTAATGGCTAGAGGAAATTTAGGAATTTATTCCTATAATTTAAGGAGAAAAAAAAGAAAGAGGAAATAAATTAAAACAAATATATAAAGATTAAATGCTGGTGAACAGAGGAAATAAAATGAAACAAATATGTATACAAACATTGAATGCTGGTAAAAAGAGAAAATAAATTAAAACAAATATGTATAAAGATTGAATGCACATGAATAGAGAAAATGAATTAAAACAAATATGTATAAAGATTGAGTGTTGGTGAAAAGAGGAAATAAATTAAAACAAATAAGAAGAGAATGGATTGATTTAAAGGAAAGGCAATGGATGGTTTAGAAATAAATAAATGTAAAACGTATACGTTTTAAATTTCAAAAAGGAAATAAATAAATACGGGAATGGCAACGGATCTTGCAAGCAGGGAAATAACGTAAAAAGAGGAAGAGAAAGAGGCATATAAATGAATGGTAAATAAATTTAGATTTCAAATGAAATAAATGGAACAGCAGAGATTAAAGTATAGATGTAAATCCAGGAATAATAAAAAGCAACGGTTATATGTCGATTAAGAAAAATAATTAAAACAATTAATGGCTTAAATGGGGCAGCATGTTTCAAATTTTTGAAATGCAAAAGAAACGTACACTATAAATATAAAGTTTTCAAAAGCAAAAGAAACGTAAAGCTGTCCATTGATTCATCAAAACGTTATTAAGTAATAAATTGAAATGAATATAAAAATAAAAGTAATTGTAATGGTCAATAGTTGATTTAGCTATACACTTAAAGCAATAAATTTTTGTTTGTTTGTACAACACAAAATGAGTTTTGAAAGTCAAGGATATAAAAATGGATAAAAGGAAAGAAATCAGGAAATTTTGTGAGCAATAGCTTTCTAAGGAAAGGTAGGCTTACATTACATATACATGCTGAGATGATTAGGCACGTTCAAAATTTTTGAAGCAAATGATGGAATTGGAAATAAATATAAAATGAAAGAAATTTGAAAAGTCTGTAGCTATGATTTAGCCAAAATTTATTAAAACCATTTACTAGGAAGGTTGGAACCGAAATAATAGGGAGAGGAAGGCACATTAAATTTGATGACAAAGTTGTGTTCAGATCTATAAGCAAGTTGTTTATATATTATAGGCCTTATGAAAGCGGGGGAAGGAACGGATGCTACTAGCTTGATGATTTGAGATTCTTTCGAGCGTTAAAAACAAAAATAAAGGGAGACCAGAATAAACGCACCACCATAAATATAAATATACGCTTCAATTGCAAAAGAAACGTATAGAGAAAATTATGGGTAGTGGGAAAAGTAAAGTCAGTGCACGAAACTACAAGGAATAATAAAAGCAAGGTCGATGATCTCAAATTTATTAATGGTTATGAATGGAAAAGTCTACCTGAATTGGAAAAGTATTAAGCAATAGAAATCTTTAACGGTAGTAAAAAGAAACCGTTACGCACTGATTCAGAAATCAATTAAAGCAATTAATAGCTTGAATTGGACAACGCGTTTTCTCAATTAAATAAACTTCCATAAAATTATTTGAAAATTTACAATCTGCTATATTTAAATATACGTATTCTAAATATATAAACATTTTATTTAAAAATTCAATTATTATAAGATTTCACAAATATTCAATTAAATACGTTATAGAATCAATTAAAATTGTTAAAAATTTCCGGGTCGTTACACCCTACCTCAATTCGCGTGCGCGCCATACTACAACCGGATGTGAATCAGCAACCATCCCCACGTGCACGCCAACCCCCTCTGCCACCGCCCCAAGCATGGCGGCTTCCGCCTCCTTCATTCATGCAAAACTCGAGTGTGACGCCCCACCTCTATACCCACGCTAGCCAAGAACACTAAGGAGTAATGCTGTCGAATAGCACGGAGAATAAGGCTGTTGAGGAGCGACCATCTGTATAATTGCTTTGTGCGAATACCGGTATGCCAGATAAAAATATAACTTTTCATCTCTAGAGGAAATCCGACATACAGATACAAACTCAAAGCTATCACACAGTGGCTATATAAAATCTTCGGAAACAAATATAGAAATAAACATAACATAAATCAGTCACAGATAATTCATATCACAAAGGCAGAAGAAGATATGAATATATAATTAACACATGGCAGTGTATATCAGAGTTGTGGTCTAAAAAGATCCACAATATCACAAAAGAATAGTTACATGAACTACACAAAAGAATAAGTATACATTATGGAGTCTATATCTCAAATGTATACAACAAAAACTACTAATCTAAGTAGTTAACCAAAAGCAAAAGAAATCAATCCCAAGAGAGTAGTCAAGCAGAACCACCTGTAACATCTCGGTCTGACCCGAGTATTATTTAATAAGAAAATAATAAACGGATCAGTCTAACTATAAATATCAGATGAAACGATATAAAATCAGAGTTATGACTAAACACATAATAATCACAAGAGCTGTGATATATAAGTAGTTGATAATCAACAAGAGATTAATCAATATCACAAAATCTACACAAGAATCCAAGAAGTGTCATACTCTTTATTTTGTTCATCAAACCACAAATATTGACGATAATATTCATAATGGCATACTACTATAAGTATGTAAATGATAATCAACAAACAATTTATCAATATCAAAGAATCTTCTCAAAGATCCAAAAAGGGTATCATACCCAAAACTTGTATTCACAACAAGTTAATGACACACGAAATCACCTATGCACAAGAATTGATAAACCATATCAATAGAAATCACAAAGTTGGTGAAACATAAATTCCAGAAATCAACACAAGAAATCCAGTCAATGACACACAAATTCACCTATGCACAAGAATTGATAAATCATATCAATAGAAATCACAAAAATAGGTGAAGAAGAAAATTCCAGAATTCGACACACGAAATCCAGAAATCACACAAAATAAGGGGGGGAGGCCTATCACATGAACGGGAGCAAGAAAACTCACCAACAGCTGTAACACATGAACGAGAAGCTATCTCATGGTAGCTACCATTAATTTGACACACGAATGGTCCGAAGACCTGACACACTAATGGTCCGAAGACCGTGGGTAGCTACCCCACAAATTTGACACACGAATGGGGTTTAGTCTCCCACGCAGACAAAGAGACATCGCACATTGCTAGTCTAAATCGCAAAAATGATCGTCATGATCATTGAGAAGTGTCAATTACACTAAGCTAGTAAATATAAAAGTTTAGCTTCATGTCCCATAACCACTTGCTTAACTTAAACATTTACGAACAAACTGTAAATCTCCACTAGAAGAATGTCACAAGAGATTCAATCGAACAAGTCCAAGAATTAACCGACGAAGTAAACGCAAGCGTTTCATACCACTCGTTTTACTAAGTCGTTTAATTAGATTTCTCATACGAGTGAGGTAAAGGTTTATATATATACTAATAAATTGGAAAACGGTTTTATAAACGAATTTGGTATTAAAATAGTATTGAAATCGTTTGAGGAAAGAGTTTTGATTTTACTACTAGTATAGAAAACCTTTATATTTTTAAAGTGACAAATCACGAAGAAGATTGTAAGAACAATCAATCACAAAAATTCACATACGAAGACGTGAATAAAATCCAAAGAAATCGATAAAGGATCCATCGAAATGGATGTTCAAAAATCCCTAAAAAGAGTCATCAAAGTCATAATAGATGATAACAACAAATAGGATTATCACGAATCGATTTAAATTGGAATTTCAATCCAAAAAGGCAAATTGGACTCAAACAGCAGGTTCAGTCGACTGAACAGAGTTTTCAGTCGACTGACCCTGTGCCTGGAAATTTTCCAGGTTCAGGAAACTTTCTGTTTCCAGTTTCAGTCGACTGTGCAGAATTTTTCAGTCGACTAAATCATGCCTGGAAACTCTCGGGTTTCAGGTTCAGTCGGCTGAACAGAGTTTTCAGTCGACTGAATCATGCCTGGGCTGTTTTTCAGCCTTATTCAAATGAAGAGCAAACTCTTCCAAAATGCAACCGGACGAACCTTGGCTCTAAGGGTTTATGCCAATCGGCAACCCGGCCCTATATGCTCCTCGGTGCATCACTAGAAGCATGATCAAACATCCATAAAAGGATTTCACACAAATTGCCTTAAAAACTCAAAAATTGGAATATTCACAAAACCAATCCAAATCAAGAGCAAATGCACATGAAGAAGTGTTAGGAATTTATACCCAACAACCAAAGATAATTATAGCCATAGATGTGAGATCAAAATCTCACCTTTTCGCAAAATCGAACAAGAAGAAGCTTGAAAGCAAATGGAGAATCAACCTCTCTTCAACACAACCCAATTGAGCTTGAATCTAAGCTCAAAAACAAGAACATTCCCAAAATTAGGTTTAGGAATTTCTGAAATTGGTAAGAGAATAAGTTGGAGAAGAAGAAGAGAAGCTTACCAATGGGTTCTTCTTGAGTTTGGAGCAAGGAATTTGATTTGCAAGAGAAACTAGGGTTTTGGAATTTTAATTTCCAATCTCTCCCACCATTAATACTCTAAAAACTGAAATGAGAAGAGAATGAGGGTGAGTGGGGAAGAGTGGCTCAGATTTGAGCATAAGTTAACATAGGGCTGAGCCCAAACCAAACCCAAAGTGAAAAGTAGCAAAAATCAACTTTCTCCAAACATATCGAAGCTTATACTCAAAAAGGTCGCAAACGGCATTTTAAACTCAATGGGAGTGGTCCCGAGTCCTAATTCGACCGTATGCAAAAAGTAGCTTTTAGGACTAAAAATCCGACTAACGATGAAATATTTAGATAAAATATTTAAATATAAAACCGATAAATATGCGGGTTGTTACAGACTCCCCTCCTTAAAGAAATTGCGTCCTCGCGATATTACAAGAAGAAGATATATAGTAACAACCATAAAAGCATATTCAACACAAAAGAAGTTTGAAATAAGAAGTTCACCTCAAAGAGCACGAGAAAGTAAGTCCGGATGTGTACGCTCGATGTACTCTCTAGATTCCCAAGAACAATCCTTAGGATTTGAAGACCATTGAACTTTAACAAGCGGAACATCTTTATTATGAAGTCGTTTGACTTCCGAAGCAATGATAAGAATAGGAGGTTGCTCATAAGTTAAATTAGGTGAAACTTCAATTTCTTCCACAACACCGGGCTCAAGAATAGAATCGGAATCTCGAAGACATTTCCGAAGTTGAGAAACGTGAAACACGTCATGCATAGCAGAAAACTGAGCCGGTAATAAAAGGCGATAAGCCATGGAACCAATACGTTCGGTGATAGGAAATGGCCCAATATATCGAGGCGCTAGTTTTCCCGATCGACTAAAACGTACAACACCCTTCATAGGTGAAACACGAATGAACACAAGATATCCCACAGAAAATTCTAACTTCCTTCTCCGGTTATCGGCATAGGATTTTTGTCTACTCTAGGCTTCTCTCATCCTATGACGAATAAGTTCAATTTTCTCTGTGGAATCACGAATAAAATCTGGACCTAAAACTAGCTTCTCACTGGCCTCAAGCCAACAAGAAGGGGATCGGCATGGCCTTCCGTAGAGTGCCTCGAAAGGTGCCATACCAATACTAGATTGGAAGCTATTGTTATAGGAAAATTCAACAAGTGAAATATGATCTTCCCAACTTCCACCAAAATCATGAACACAAGCACGAAGAAGATCTTCAAGAGTTTGATTCACACGCTTAGTTTGTCCATCGGACTGGGGGTGATAAGCGGTGCTAAAATTAAGCCTCGTTCCAAAAGCTTTTTGAAGACTCTTCCAAAATCCACTAGTAAACAATGGATCACGATCACTAACAATAGAAGTAGGAACACCATGCAATTTAACTTTTCTTTGATAAATATTTTGGCCAAAAGAGGAACGGTTCGATTAGACCGAACGGGAATAAAATGGGCAGATTTAGTAAGCCTATCAACAATCACCCATAAGCTATCATGACCCGAACGAGAACGGGGAAGGCCATCTATAAAATCCATGGAAATTTGATCCCACTTCCAAACTGGAATTTCTAAAGGTTGCAATAACCCACCGGGCCTTTGATGTTCGGCCTTAACGAGTTGGCAAGTCATGTAACGTTTAACGAAGTTAGCGATGTCAAGTTTCATTCCCTCCCAATAATAAAGTCGCTTCATATCCGCGTACATTTTACTACTACCGGGATGAATGGTAAATTTAGAGTGATGAGAATCTTCTAAAATATCTTTACGAAGATCACCAATATTGGGCACGACAAGTCTACCAAGTTTCCGAATGCCGCCACGAGAATCGATATCAAAGTCTTTCAAACCTTCAATATAAATTTTATCCTTAATATTTTGGTCAAGAAGAGCCAATTCAGGATCCAACCCTTGAGCTTCAAGAATGCGGTTTAAAAGAGATGGATGAGCCTCAAGGCTACATAAAACAAATGATGAGCATAAATCGGAAACACGGTCTCGAATTTCGCAAGTGGATAAAATCTCGAGATCGTTCCATTCGGATATCATCATAGAAACAACAGCTTGTTGTTTACGGCTAAGAGCATCGGCGACACGATTACCCTTTCCGGGAGTATAAAGAATATCAGGATCATATGGTGCAAGAAATTCGAGCCAAAGCTGTTGACGCAAATTAAGTTCCTTTTGAGAGAATAAATATTTCAAAGACTTATGATCTGTGTAAAGAACAAATTTCTCTCCTAAGAGATAATGACGCCAAATCCGAAGAGCAAAAACAATAGCCGCGAGCTCTAAATCATGAGTGGCATATCTAGTCTCAGCAGGCTTTAATTGCCTAGAAGCATAAGCAATAACACGTTCCTTTTGCATAAGAACGGCACCCAAACCAATGCGACTAGCATCGGTATAAACAACGAAATCTTGATTCCCATCGGGAATAACAAGAATAGGAGCATCAGAAAGAAGTTCTTTTAATTTCTGAAAAGAAGCTTCACATTTGTCCGACCAAATGTATTTAACCCCTTTCTTCGTCAAGCTAGTGAGAGGCACGACAATTTTAGAAAAGTCTTTAATAAAGCGACGGTAATAGCCCGCCAATCCAAGAAAACTACGAATCTCTGTCACACTCTCCGGTCTCTTCCAATCTTGAATCGCTTCAATCTTTGAAGGATCCACGGAAATTCCGGATTCGGAAATAATGTGACCGAGAAACTTCACACGAGATTGCCAAAAATGGCATTTAGAAAATTTTGTCTTTAATTGATTACTCCTAAGAGTTTCCAACACAATCCGAAGATGTTTTTCATGCTCCTCCTCGGTTTTAGAATACACAAGAATATCATCGATAAAGATGAGAACAAACCGGTCGAGAAAGTCTTTAAAAACTCGATTCATTAAATCAACGAAATAAGCTGGGGCATTTGTTAACCCAAATGGCATAACAAGCCATTCATAAGATCCATACCGAGTACGGAACGATGTCAAAGGAATGCTATCCTCTGAAATACGAAGCTGATGAAAACCGGAAGCCAAGTCCAATTGTGAAAAGACTCTAGCACTACTAAGTTGATCGAATAGATCATCAATCCGAGGTAAAGGATATTTATTTTTGATAGTAAGATCATTAAGCTTGCGGTAGTCAACGCAAAGCCTAAGTGTACCATCGGATTTCTTCACAAAAATAGCTGAAGCTCCCCAAGGCGAGGAACTAGAACGAATAAATTGCTTCGTTTCCAATTCAGATAATCGTTTACGCATCTCCTCGTTCTCTTTATTGGACATACGATAAGGAGGACGAGTGATAGGTTGAGCTCTCGGAATAAGATTAATTCTGAACTCAATTGCTCGCTTAGGTGGTAATCCTAAAACGGGCTCGAATGTGTCGAAAAATTCACAAACGACGTGAATAAGAGAAATAATATCACCCTCATCATCATCGTCGTCATCACGAGGATTTAATGAATATAAAGATGCAACCAAAGCAGAATCTGAATCTTTAAGAATAACAGAAACCTGATTAACAGATCGAGGATGTCGAAGATGAATAGTCCGCTTAGGACATAGGATATGAGCTTCATAACGGTTAAGCCAATCCATTCCCAAAATCATTGCAAAGCCTAAATAACGCATGACATGCAAATCGGCTCGGAAAGAAAAATCACACAAAATAATCTCGACATCTTTACACAATAAACTGATTGTTGCGGATCCACCAACCGGATTCGCAATTCTCAAAGAAGTCATTAAGCACAAAACATCCAAAGAAAAAGTATCAACAAGTTCTTTTGATATAAAAGAATGGGACGCACCCGTATCAAAAAGAACTCGAATAGGATGATCACGAAATAAAATAATTCCATCTAGAATAGAATGAGAAATACCTTGGCCACGAGATGTGTTGCCAGGGGCTTGAGGAACATTAAGCTTTCCCTCCCTCCTATTTTGAAGTTTGGGACACACATGCATAAAATGGTCCGGGCTCTTGCAATAGCGACAAGTACGAGGCTTTGAACACTTGTTCGCAAAATGGTCTTTCGAACCACAATTATAGCATTTCCCTTGAGTAGAGGAAAAGGTTTTTTCAGTAGGAGTTGCTTGCCTCCCTTTCTTATTGGGATAAGGGCCTTTGAATTTGCTTGGCCTCTTCTTGTTGTTGAAGTTTGGTTTGGAACCCACCACTTCAACGTCATTCTCTCTATCCGCCTCTTCAAAATGAAGAGCGATATCAACAAGTTGGTCGAAAGAAACTTCTAACTTTAGAAGTAATGGCTTCTTGAGACTTTTGTTTAAGCCATAGACGAATCTTTGATTCTTCTGAAGAGGGGTGTTGATGTATTCAACCCCATATTTGGAAAGCGACTCGAAGGAGGCGACGTAATCAGTCACGGAGGACTCACCTTGAACAAGGTCTATAAATCGTCGAGCCAATGTCACTTTCTCAGCTTCTGGTACAAATTTCAACTCGAAGCGTTCTCGGAATTTCTCCCAGGTGAGATCCGCTTCATTAATCTCAGAAATAAGAAGTTCGTACCAGTCCAATGCTCTTTCTCGGAGCATACTAGAGGCCACCTGAACTCGGTGAAGGTCAATAAGATTCATGCGCGAAAAGATGCGATCGCATGTTCTTAGCCAAGCCTGTACTTCAATAACAGTTTCGGAACCTCTGAATGGCTCCCCACCCAAATTAGTGTAATCGCTACACAAGCGTGCAAATCCCGACTTTGGGTGAGTAGGTTCCGGGTTAGCTCCAGCTGCTTGAGCATTTGTTACCAAATCAAGAAGCTGTTGAGCAGTCATAAAAACTCCATCCTGGGGCGGAGTGCTAGATGGCACGGCTCTAGGGCGGCCAGGTCTAGACATTTCTCTTCCCTTAGAAAGAAAGAAGAGGAAGAAAAAGGTCATTCACCAAATTGAATATCAAGCAATCTTGATAGACAAAACAAGGAATCATAAATGAAAATAGGATAGGACGGTACGTAGACCCGAATAAAATCCTAAAGCACGACTCCTAAGAAAGACTTAGGACGATGATCCTTGTTATAATATTCCATATTGTTCCGAAGTTTGGCTCTGATACCAAGCTGTGACGCCGCACCTCTATACCCACGCTAGCCAAGAACACTAAGGAGTAATGCTGTCGACTAGCACGGAGAATAAGGCTGTTGAGGAGCGACCATCTGTATAATTGCTTTGTGCGAGTACCGGTATGCCAGATAAAAATATAACTTTTCATCTCTAGAGGAAATCCGACATACAGATACAAACTCAAAGCTATCACACAGTGGCTATATAAAATCTTCGGAAACAAATATAGAAATAAACATAACATAAATCAGTCACGGATAATTCATATCACAAAGGCGGAAGAAGATATGAATATATAATTAACACATGGCAGTGTATATCAGAGTTGTGGTCTAAAAAGATCCACAATATCACAAAAGAATAGTTACATGAACTACACAAAAGAATAAGTATACATTATGGAGTCTATATCTCAAATGTATACAACAAAAACTACTAATCTAAGTAGTTAACCAAAAGCAAAAGAAATCAATCCCAAGAGAGAAGTCAAGCAGAAGCACCTGTAACATCTCGGTCTGACCCGAGTATTATTTAATAAGAAAATAATAAACGGATCAGTCTAACTATAAATATCAGATGAAACGATATAGAATCAGAGTTATGACTAAACATATAATAATCACAAGGCCAAGCTGTGATATATAAGTAGTTGATAATCAACAAGAGATTAATCAATATCACAAAATCTACACAAGAATCCAAGAAGTGTCATACTCTTTATTTTGTTCATCAAACCACAAATATTGACGATAATATTCATAATGGCATACTACTATAAGTATGTAAATGATAATCAACAAACGATTTATCAATATCAAAGAATCTTCTCAAAGATCCAAAAAGGGTATCATACCCAAAACTTGTATTCACAACAAGTTAATGACACACGAAATCACCTATGCACAAGAATTGATAAACCATATCAATAGAAATCACAAAGTTGGTGAAACATAAATTCCAGAAATCAACACAAGAAATCCAGTCAATGACACACAAATTCACCTATGCACAAGAATTGATAAATCATATCAATAGAAATCACAAAAATAGGTGAAGAAGAAAATTCCATAATTCGACACACGAAATCCAGAAATCACACAAAATAAGGGGGGGGAGGTCTATCACATGAACGGGAGCATGAAAACTCACCAACAGCTGTAACACATGAACGAGAAGCTATCTCATGGTAGCTAGCCATTAATTTGACACACGAATGGTCCGAAGACCTGACACACGAATGGTCCGAAGACCGTGGGTAGCTACCCTACAAATTTGACACACGAACGAGGTTTAGTCTCCCACGCAGACAAAGAGACATCGCACATTGCTAGTCTAAATCACAAAAATGATCGTCATGATCATCGAGAAGTGTCAATTACAATGAGCTAGTAAATATAAAAGTTTAGCTTCATGTCCCATAACCACTTGCTTAACTTAAACATTTACGAACAAACTGTAAATCTCCACTAGAAGAATGTCACAAGAGATTCAATCGAACAAGTCCAAGAATTAACCGACGAAGTAAACGCAAGCGTTTCATACCACTCGTTTTACTAAGTCGTTTAATTAGATTTCTCATACGAGTGAGGTAAAGGTTTATATATATACTAATAGATTGGAAAACGGTTTTATAAACGAATTTGGTATTAAAATAGTATTGAAATCGTTTGAGGAAAGAGTTTTGATTTTACTACTAGTATAGAAAACCTTTATATTTTTAAAGTGACAAATCACGAAGAAGATTGTAAGAACAATCAATCACAAAAATTCACATACGAAGACGTGAATAAAATCCAAAGAAATTGATAAAGGATCCATCAAAATGGATGTTCAAAAATCCCTAAAAAGAGTCATCAAAGTCATAATAGATGATAACAACAAATAGGATTATCACGAATCGATTTAAATTGGAATTTCAATCCAAAAAGGCAAATTGGACTCAAACAGCAGGTTCAGTCGACTGAACAGAGTTTTGAGTCGACTGACCCTGTGCCTGGAAATTTTCCAGGTTCAGGAAACTTTCTGTTTTCAGTTTCAGTCGACTGTGCAGAATTTTTCAGTCGACTAAATCATGCCTGGAAACTCTCGGGTTTCAGGTTCAGTCGACTGAACAGAGTTTTCAGTCGACTGAATCATGTCTGGGCTGTTTTTCAGCCTTATTCAAATGAAGAGCAAACTCTTCCAAAATGCAACCGGACGAACCTTGGCTCTAAGGGTTTATACCAATCGGCAACCCGGCCCTATATGCTCCTCGGTGCATCACTAGAAGCATGATCAAACATCCATAAAAGGATTTCACACAAATTGCCTTAAAAACTCAAAAATTGGAATATTCACAAAACCAATCAAAATCAAGAGCAAATGCACATGAAGAATTGTTAGGAATTTATACCCAACAACCAAAGATAATTATAGTCATAGATGTGAGATCAAAATCTCACCTTTTCACAAAATCGAACAAGAAGAAGCTTGAAAGCAAATGGAGAATCAACCTCTCTTCAACACAACCCAATTGAGCTTGAATCTAAGCTCAAAAACAAGAACATTCCCAAAATTAGGTTTAGGAATTTCTGAAATTGGTAAGAGAATAAGTTGGAGAAGAAGAAGAGAAGCTTACCAATGGGTTCTTCTTGAGTTTGGAGCAAGGAATTTGATTTGCAAGAGAAACCAGGGTTTTGGAATTTTAATTTCCAATCTCTCCCACCATTAATACTCTAAAAACTGAAATGAGAAGAGAATGAGGGTGAGTGGGGAAGAGTGGCTCAGATTTGAGCATAAGTTAACATAGGGCTGAGCCCAAACCAAACCCAAAGTGAAAAGTAGCAAAAATCAACTTTCTCCAAACATATCGAAGCTTATACTCAAAAAGGTCGCAAACGGCATTTTAAACTCAATGGGAGTGGTCCCGAGTCCTAATTCGACCGTATGCAAAAGGTAGCTTTTCGGACTAAAAATCCGACTAACGATGAAATATTTAAATAAAATATTTAAATATAAAACCGATAAATATGCGGGTTGTTACATCGAGATAAATGCGCATGTCTTCCAGACCAGATTATGGCGAATCCGAGGGGCTTCGACTCGAATCAACCGTTGGATGCGTAGAGCTCGCCGATATCTACCACTTTCCTTTTGGAAGTTTCCGATTTCGATGAATTGGAAGAAATCAAGGCAAGAAGATCGAGAGTTTATGGCCATTGAAAAGAAAAGAGGAGTGGCGGCTAGGGTTTCAGAATAATATAATATTATTTTATCGTTATGCGTGCCTATTTATAACGTGAGGTCCAAAACAGCCCGAACTCCAAACGCCGCCACCATCCTACTTCATTCTGGAATCCCCACCGCGTACACAGTTGTTAAAGTGGTTTTCGGAGTTAGCAGAGAGTATGACAACTTCCAATCCCGGTCTCTTCAACAACCAAACATTATTATAACACCGCGGTTAGTTCAAAATAATTTATATTTTAAAACCAGAATATAATATCCCTTTCAAAATCATATAAATAAGATATCATTTCCATTTTTTTTAAACCAAATCAATAAGACATCCTTTTTAAATATATCCCTTCCTAAACCCGTAATAATTTCAAAGTTATAATATTTCTAATCCCAACGTTTGAAATATAGCCTTTCAAAAATATAACCTTTGAATTTCATAACTTTGAAATGTAACCCCACCACTTAAATAGGTTAAATATAAATTTCTTTATATAATAAAATAGTTTCTTCACTTCACAATTCAATTCCAATTATAGATTTTAAATTTTCAAATAAACCATTAAATTTCCATATATTTCAAATCTTTAAATATTACACCATTTCAAAACGTATTCTTTGATAATTTCGTATATATCAAATTCCATTACTATTATTTCGATTTGAAATATTTACTTAATAAATACATTATAATTTAAGTAAAACTTTTACTTCACCTAACTGGATATTCTTTCAATTTATAACTTGGCATATCAACTTTATATTCATTTAAATCCTTCTAAACCAAATTTAGTTATAAGAATCACACCCTTTAAAATCACAATTTTATTTAAGTTTCAAATCAAATTTATTCGAGTATAATTCTTAAATAATTCAATTTAACCAATTTCATATTTATCTTCCAACTCAAATTTCATTTAAGTCAAATAAAAACTCTATATATACAATATCCTAAATATGTACGAAACCATAGAATATAAAACAATCAACTCCATTTCAACTCATTTTTATTTATCAAATTTTATACATAGCTTAAATTCAAGAATTTAACTATATATATATATATATATATAATATTTAAGTAACATCAAAATTTAATATTGATTAAACCGTATATTTCTTTCCAAAACCATAGAAAATCATTTCAAAATAATATTATATATATATATATATATATATATATATACCGTGGTGCCTGTATATAATTTTCTATCCTATGGTCAAGTGATACAGATATTTATCATTTCAATCTGCATTTTAAAGTAAAAATGCGATTGTATATCATTTCAAACCACAATCCCGAATGAAATCAAAATGCACAATAACTAGCAGTTTATACTATATAAAATATAGCATCCATTCACCCGATATCAACCATCAACCATTTATTACAATCATCATCCAAATTCAAACAATACATCAATATATAACAGGTGATAATAACATGTATCAACTATCAGTTTATATTCAAAAATAAATTATAATTGTTTAATTGGAAGTTTCTATAAAATGAATAACAATTTAACTGGCAGTTAATATGCAATAATGAATTAAATACCAAGTTGATTAAATAAATGCAAATTAACTGAGATAATGATGAAATATATGCCAAACGGCTATAAATAAATTTCAAATCACATCATATATCAATTTAACAAATATAAGAAATTTTAGAAATTTTGAGTGGGTTAAAACACTCACCTTTTGAATTTAAATTCAATTTAAACCCAAAAAATTGACCGTCTCAGAATTCGTCCAAACCAGCGTCATCAAGTCTGGAATTTCAATACGATCCTAACAAAAAAACCGCACGTAAATAGGATATCGTATGCGAGAGATATGACGATTTTTGAGATTGAATTTCAAATTAAAAAATAAAAATAAAATAGAACACATACTAGTGCCACGTCATCCTTCTATCCTCCATCACGCACATCTTCCAGTACGCACACAACCCATACGCGACCCCCTACCTCAATTCGCGCGCGCGCCATACGACAACCGGATGTGAATCAGCGACCATCCCCATGTGCGCGCCAACCCCTCTGCCACCGCCCCAAGCACGGCGGCTTCCGCCTCCTTCGTTCATGCAAAACTCGAGATAAACGCACGTGTCTTCCAGACCAGATTCTGGCGAATCCGAGAGGCTTCGACTCGTATAACCGTTGGATATTTAGAGCTCGCCGATATCTACCACTTTCCTTTTGGAAGTTTCCGATTTTGATGCATTGGGAGAAATCAAGGCAAGAAGATCGAGAGTTTATGGCCATTGAAAAGAAAAGAGAAGTGGCGGCTAGGGTTTCAGAATAATATAATATTATTTTATCGTTATGCGTGCCTATTTATAATGTGAGGTCCAAAATAGCCCGAACTCCAAACGCATCGTGCCACATGTTGTTTCTAATGTAAAAAGACCTTATGAATGCAATAGTACCCGTTTCGAAGCCCAATTCCATTATTTTCGTAGGTTACTGTTAAAGTCAAATTGGTTTGAAATGACAATAATGCCCCGAAAAGCCCGTTTCGACCCCCAAACGAAATTGGTCAACCCATATATCAAAATAGATGTTTTAAAATATGTTAAAGGCGATGGAACAAGTTTCAAGTCCAAATTCCATCGTATGAAGAAGTTATGCTCAAATCAATATTTTTTTCAATCGATTTCAAATTTCATTAATTTCAAGGTGTTTCGAGTCCTTACGATCAAACGACAAGTCCGATCGCTACAAAACTTGAAACCCTACAATAATTCACTGTTACGGATGCGATAAAACTAGTTTCGTCGAAATCCGAGTCAATGCCAAAAATGGCTATTTTTACCTTAATTAACTAAATTAATATTTAGTTAATAAAATCAAAATTTTAATTTAAATTCTAAAATTGACCAATTTTATCACTTTTATAATTCTTAATCATTTACAAAATTTTAAATAAGTTTAGATGTTAATTTAAAGTTGATTAATCTATCAATTTCAGTGTCAAATCTTCAATTTCATTATATTCAAAATTATAAATTAAATCTCCAAAAATTCTATTAAATTAAATAAATCAATGATTATTCCATCCATAAATTTCAAATAGATGGATTTAATATTGGATTCAAAATCTATTTCATTGATATTTTCAATTTCACTTAATTTTCAATTTACGTAATAATAAATGTTTAATTCTACTAAATTGCAGTAAACTCAATTACCTTAATTCATTATATTCAAATAAATTAACAAATCTTAATTTAAAATCTTTACATTAACCAATAGTCATATTATAAATGGAATTTACATTATCTCTAATTATTAGTTACCATCGGTTAAAACCTTAACATTTGTTTCATAAATTTATTTGCACTAAATTAGTTACTGCATTAATTCTTATTTATATAACATTTAGGTTCATTTAACCCTGATTGATTTCCAATATTTTGACAACTTTATTTTGCATTCCTTTTATTCGACCAACTGTCATTTTATAAACGAAATTAACATTATTTCTGATTATTACTTTCATTTATATTAACAAAACGTTAAATTTAGATTAATTACAATTTATTTCCAAAGTTTATTTAACACCTTACATAAACAAGCCTCCTATATTAATTGCATTTAAGAGTTGGTTACTTATCAAACCAGATTTATAATTCCATATCTAACGCTAATTTTATTTCATTACATTAAAGTATGCCTATTTACATTTTATTTTGAATGAATATTATATTTTTAAATGTGTACTTCTATAAATTTGAACACATTAATTAAGATTTTAAATACTTTACATTCTATTAAATTTACAATAGTAAATTTGCATTCTATTAATTACTTTACATATTTTACGTATTAATTTACCAATTAACATAATTTGAACTTATTTCCAATCCACCAATTACTTCTTAAAATAAATTTACGCTTCTATTAATTTACCTTCACACTTCCATTACTATATTAATAATCATTAAAGTAACGTTTATTATCAATATCAACCTTTGTAATTACTTAACATTTAAATGAGCTTGATTTCCAATAAATTCATTGACCAATTAATTAGGTAATTTATAATACTTGTTATCGTACCCTTAAAATTTACACTTAAGTTTATGTTATATTCAATTTGTCGCTAAGTATACATCTACATTGTTTCACTGATTTGAATTTCATTCAATTAATTAATAATCTCCTTAGTTAACAATAACGTAACATTTTCTTTATTTTTATTGCAATTGATTAAAAATTCAATTCCTAATTCTTAATATCCTCTAAATTACAACTTCCAAACATTGTTGTAACAACCGGCATATTTATCGATTTTATATTTAAATATTTTATTTAAATATTTTACCGTTCATCGGATTTTGGTCCGAAAAGCTACTTTTTGCAAACAGTCGAATTGGGACTCGAGACCACCCCCATTGAGTTCAAAATGACGTTTGCGACCTTTATGAGTATAAGCTTCGATATGTTTGGAGAAAGTTGATTTTTGCCACTTTTTACTTAGGGCTTTGGTTTGGGCTGAGCCCAATAACCCCACTTATGTATTCAGTCCCAACCCCTCTCCTCTTCATTCACTTCTTTTCTATTTTCCTAGCACTCAAGCTCAAGTAAAAATGGAGGAGGAGAATGGGAAATTGAAATTCCTAAGCCCTAGCTTGCTTTGCAAATCCAAGTTCTTGCTCCATAATCAAAGGGAACCCATTGGTAAGCTTCCTCTTCTTCTTCTCCAACTCATTCTCTCTTTGAATTTCTGAAATTTCCTAAACCTAACTTAGGGAATGTTCTTTTTTTAAGCTTTGATTCAAGCTTCTAGTGTGAGATTGAAGTGTGGTTGATTTCCATTTGCTTCAAGCTTCATCTTCATAAATTTTAGTTCAAAGGTGAGATTTTTATCTCACATCTTAGTTTATAATTATATTCGATTGTTAGGTATGAATTCCTAACACTTATTCATGTGCAATTGATTTTGGTTTGGATTGATTTTGTGTAAATTCCAATTTTTGGTGTTTTGGTCTAATTTATGAAAATCCTATTATGGATATTTGGACATTAATATTTGAGGCGTATCGAAGAGCCGTTTAGGCTGGGTTGTCGTTCGACGTAATTCCTTAGTCATCGCCATTTGCTCGTTCGATCGTTTCCGATATTCGTTTGGCCATTTTAGGCCTAGGTTCAGGGAATGCCCTGAACCCCAGATTCAGACGTCTGAAACGTAATATTCAGACGTCTGAATATTGTCTGGGAAGTTTTCTATTCCCAAATTCAGACGTCTGAATTTGGGATTTCAGACGTCTGAATTGGCTTATTTTCAAACAGAAAGAAAATAGGCTAAAATATGCCTATTTCAGACGTCTGAAACATTTGGTTAAGACGTCTGAATCGTGTTCTGGGTATTTTTATAATTCCAGATTCAGACGTCTGAACCACTTGTTTTAGACGTCTGAAACTGTTGTGATTTTTCCTTCTTGCCTTTTTGTTTGAGAATTCCAATTTAAATCGATTCGTGATAATCCTATTTTTTGTTTTCATTTATTATGACTTTGATGACTCCTTTTTAGGGATTTTTGAATATCCATTTCGATGGATTCTTTATCGGTTTCCTTGGATTTTATTCACATTTTCGTATGTGAATTTTAGTGATTGATTGTTCTTACAATCTTCTTTGTGATTTGTCGCTTCAAAAATATAAAGGTTTTCTATACTAGTAGTAAATATCAAAACTCTTTCTTCAAATGATTTCAGCACTATTTTATTACAAAGCTTGTTTTCTCAAACCGATTTCTAATCTATTAGTATATACAAACCTTTACCTCACTCGTATGAGAAATCTAATTAAACGGCTTAGCAAAACGAGTGGTATGAAACGCTTGCGTTTACTTCGTCGGTTAATTCTTGGACTTGTTCGATTGAACCTCTTGTGACATTTTTCTAGTGGAGATTTACAGTTTGTTCGTAAATGTTTAAGTTAAGCAAGTGGTTATGGGACATGAAGCTAAACTTTTATATTTACTAGCTTAGTGTAATTGACACTTCTCGTTGATCATGACGATCATCTTTGTGGTTTAGACTAGCAATGTGCAATGTCTCTTTGTTTGCGAGGTTAGGCTAGACACCACTTGTGCGATTCCATTCGCACATACCTTTTCGGTTAGCCTAGACACCGCTTGTGTGATTCCGTTCACACATACCTTTTTGCTTTTTGGTTAGGCTAGACACCACTTGTGCGATTCCATTCGCACATACCTTTTCGGTTAGCCTAGACACCACTTGTGTGATTCCGTTCACACATAACTTTTTGCTTTTTGGTTAGGCTAGACACCACTTGTGCGATTCCATTCGCACATGCCTTTTCGGTTAGCCTAGACACCACTTGTGTGATTCCGTTCACACATACCTTTTTGCTTTTTGGTTAGGCTAGACACCACTTGTGTGATTCCATTCGCACATACCTTTTCGGTTAGCCTAGACACCACTTGTGTGATTCCGTTCACACATACCTTTTTGCTTTTTGGTTAGGCTAGACACCACTTGTGCGATTCCATTCGCACATACCTTTTCGGTTAGCCTGGACACCACTTGTGTGATTCCACTCACACATACCTTTTTGTGATTTCTGGATTTCATGTGATGATTCTGGAATTTATATCATTGACTTGTTATGAGTACAGGTTTAGGGTATGATGCCCTCTTTGGATCTTTGAGAAGATTCTTGTGATATTGATTAATCTTTTGTTGATTATCATTTACATGCTTATAGTAGTATGCCATTATGGATATTATGTTTATGCCATATCTTGTATGTTATATCATGTCATCTGATATTTATAGCTAGACTGATCCGTTTATTATTTTCTTATGAAATAATACTCGGGTCAGACCGAGATGTTACACGTGCTTCTGCTTGACTTCCTTCCGGGATTTGCTTCTCTGACTTTTGGGTTAACTACTTAGATTAGTAGTTATTTTGTTGTATACATTTGAGATATAGACTCCTTAATGTATACTTATTCTTTTGTGTAGTTCGTGTAACTATTCTTTTGTGATATTGTGGATCTTTTTAGACCACTACTCTGATGTACACTTTCTAGTGTAATATTCATATCTTATTCCGCCTTTGTGATATGAATTGTCTGTGACTGATTTGTGTTATGCTTATTTCTATATTTGTTTCCGAAGGATTTATATAGCCACCGTGTAGTAGCTTTGAGTTTGTGTCGGTATGTCGGATTTCCTCTTGAAATAGAATGCATGTTATATTATCTGACATATCGGTGCTCGCGCAAAGAAATTACATGGATGGTTGCTCCTCAACAGCCTTATTCTCCGTGCTAGTCGACAGCATTCACCGTAATGTTCTTCGCTAGCGTGGGTATAGAGGTGGGGCGTCACAGCTTGGTATCAAAGCCAAACTTCGGAACAATATGGAATATTATAACAAGGATCATCGTCCTAAGTCCATCTTAAGAGTCGTGCTTTAGGATTTAATTCGTGTCTTCGTACCGATTCATCCTATTTTCTTTATGATTCCTTGTTTTATCAATCAAGTTTGATTGAAATTTATTCTGAGAATAACTTTTCATCTTCTTTCTTTCTTAAAGAAGAGAAATGGTTAGGCCTGGTCGTCCCAGCGCCGGTCAATCTAGTGCAACTCCCCGAGATGGAGTTTTTATGACTACCCAGCAACTCCTTGACCTCGTTACAAATGCTCAAGCAGCTGGAGCTAACCCGGAACCTACTCACCCAAAGTCGGGATTTGCATGCTTATGCAGCGATTACACTAATTTGGGTGGGAAGCCATTCAAAGGTTTGGAAACTATCATCGAGGTCCAGGCCTGGTTAAAATCATGCGATCGAATCTTTTCTCGCATGAACCTTATCGATCTCCACCGCGTTCAGGTGGCTTCCAGCATGCTCCAGGAGAGAGCATTGGACTGGTAGAGCTTCTTATTTCTGAGATTAATGAAACGGATCTTACCTAGGAGCAATTCCGAGAACGCTTCGAATTAAAATTCATGCCAGAAGCTGGGAAAGTAACCTTGGCTCGACGTTTTATAGACCTTGTTCAAGGTCAATCCTCTGTGACTGATTACGTCGCATCCTTCGAGTCGCTTTCCAAGTATGGGGTTGAATACATCAACACCCCATTGAAGAAGAACCAGAGGTTCGTTTATGGCTTAAATAAAAATCTTAAGAAGCCACTACTCCTGAAACTGGAAGTCGCATTTGATCAACTAGTCGATATCGCTCTTCGTCTTGAAGAGACTGGTAAAGAAAGTGATGTTGAAATAGTAGCTTCCAAACCCAACTTCAACAACAAAAAGAGACCCAACGAATTCCAAGGCCCTTATCCCACCAAAAAGGGTAAGCAAACAATGCCTGCTGCAAAGGCTCCTTCTCCTAGTAGTGCGAGATGCTTCAACTGTGGATCTGGGGATCATTTTGCTAATAAGTGCTCAATGCCCATATCGTGTCGCTATTGTAAGAGCCCAGATCATTTCATCCATCAATGCCTCAAACGTGATGGCAAGAGGGAGGGAAAGTTGAATGTGGCTCAAGCCTTTGGAAACACATCTCGTGGCCAAGGTATTTCTCATTCAATCCTTGATTTTGTTTGTCTTGTGAATATTCTTTTCAAGTTCTTGTTGATTTGTATCTCATTATTTTATATCAAAAGAACTTGTCGATTTTTTTTCTTTGAATATTTTGGGCTTGATGACTTCTTTGAGGATTGTGAATCCGGATTAGTGGATCCGCAACACTCAATTTGCTTTCTATTGATGTCGAAATTATTTTATGAGACTTTTCTTTCTGAGCCGATATTTTTACTTAGGCTTCGGAATTGATTTTTTGAAAGGATCGGCTTAATCATTGTGAAGCCCATATCCTATTTTTCGAGTGGACTATTCATCTTCGACATTTTCAATCTGTTAAGCAGATTTCTATTTTTCCTTTATGATTTTGATTCCAACTTGATGGCATCATTTTATTCTTTAAACCCTCAAGATGAGAAAAGTGTTATTTCTCTTATCTAGATTATTTGTTAAACTTTTCGGTATTTTTGAGTTTGTCTTAGGATTATCACCTAAGCAATATCTTTTGTGTGGTGCTAAGGTCTTTTCAGTTTGACCTTGCCACCGGTTTTCGTTTGCTACGAGTTGCGGAAATTAGCATTCCGCTTACCGCATTCCGCACTCGTTATGATTCTTATGAATGACTTATTATGTCATTCAAATTGTCCAGCTTATTTCATCCATTTTATAAATCGAATATTCTATGAATATTTTGATGAGACTATTCTTGTATTTACTGGTTTTGGATGAAAATAGTAATTTAAAATTTTGCAAATCCTTTTCATAAGATTTATTTATAAGTATAACTGGCTTTTTGTTCTTACAACGAACAAAGAATATTCCTAGTAAAAGAAATTCTTTCTTTTCGATACTTTTATTCTTGTGATTCCTGGAGGGGAACCAAGACTTTGCTATTTGTACCGATACTAGTCGTATTGGTTTGGATGCCGTTCTCTTGCAAAGGAGAACGTGCTATCTCTTGTGCTTCTAAATCATTATAGCTTATCGAGACTAGATATGCCACTCATGATCTAGTGCTCGCGGCTATTGTTTTACTTTTAAAAATTTGGCATCATCATTTTTGGACGAGAAATTTGTTCTCAATCCCGATCATAAATCTTTGGAATAATTATTTTCTCATATGGAACTCCATGTTGACTCGAGTTCCTGGCATCTTATGATCTTGATATTCTTTTTATTCCTGGAAGGGAAATCATGTTGCCAATACGTTTTGTCGTAGGCAACAAGTGTTGATTCTTTGATGATGTCTGAATGGAATTATCTCTTTGCCAAGTTCATCGAATGTTTTGATGTACTTCGTTTTATTGAGTTTCATCTCATTTCTTTTTATGGACTCGCGTCTGATGTTCTTTTATGGTGTTCGGTTCATCGGATGTACTGTTAATATACTACATCGATGTTCCCTCTTATCTGGATCAATGGATGTACCATTATTATACTACATCATTGTTCCGGTTTAGCGGTTCATTGGGCGTACCGTTTTTGTACTACGCCTTTACACTGGCTCAATTTTCTGCTATTCTTGACGTTCTCCACGTCTTTTATATACGGAAATGCTTTTATGTTTCCGGGTTTTATTCTTGAGCCCGGTGATATTGTGGAAATTGAAGTTTCACCAAGTTTGACTTATGAGCAACATTCCATTCGCATCATTACTTCGGAGGTTGAGCGCCTTCGGAATAAAGATGTTCTTCTTGTGATAGTTCAATGGCTCTCAAATCCTAAGGATTGATCTTGGGAATCCAGAGAATTCAACGAGCGATCCCGTTCAGGCTTACTCTTTCATGCTCCTTACGGTGAACTTACTATTTCAAATTTTCTTTTGTGTTGATATGCTTCGATGGTTGTTACTTCTTATTTTCTTCTTAAGTATTGCGAGGACGCAATTTCTTTAAGGAGGGGAGTCTGTAACAACCCGCATATTTATCGATTTTATATTTAGATATTTTATTTAAATATTTTACCGTTCATCGGATTTTGGTCCGAAAAGCTACTTTTTGCAAACAGTCGAATTGGGACTCGAGACCACCCCCATTGAGTTCAAAATGACGTTTGCGACCTTTATGAGTATAAGCTTCGATATGTTTGGAGAAAGTTGATTTTTGCCACTTTTTACTTAGGGCTTTGGTTTGGGCTGAGCCCAATAACCCCACTTATGTATTCAGTCCCAACCCCTCTCCTCTTCATTCACTTCTTTTCTATTTTCCTAGCACTCAAGCTCAAGAAAAAATGGAGGAGGAGAATGGGAAATAGAAATTCCTAAGCCCTAGCTTGCTTTGCAAATCCAAGTTTTTGCTCCATAATCAAAGAGAACCCATTGGTAAGCTTCCTCTTCTTCTTCTCCAACTCATTCTCTCTTTGAATTTCTGAAATTTCCTAAACCTAACTTAGGGAATGTTCTTCTTTTAAGCTTTGATTCAAGCTTATAGTGTGAGATTGAAGTGTGGTTGATTTCCATTTGCTTCAAGCTTCATCTTCATAAATTTTAGTTCAAAGGTGAGTTTTTTATCTCACATCTTAGTTTATAATTATCTTCGATTGTTAGGTATGAATTCCTAACACTTATTCATGTGCAATTGATTTTGGTTTGGATTGATTTTGTGTAAATTCCAATTTTTGGTGTTTTGGTCTAATTTATGAAAATCCTATTATGGATATTTGGACATTAATATTTGAGGCGTATCGAAGAGCCGTTTAGGCTGGGTTGTCGTTCGACGTAATTCCTTAGTCATCGCCATTTGCTCGTTCGATCGTTTCCGATATTCGTTTGGCCATTTTAGGCCTAGGTTCAGGGAATGCCCTGAACCCCAGATTCAGACGTCTGAAACGTAATATTCAGACGTCTGAATATTGTCTGGGAAGTTTTCTATTCCCAGATTCAGACGTCTGAATATGGGATTTCAGACGTCTGAATTGGCTTATTTTCAAACAGAAAGAAAATAGGCTAAAATATGCCTATTTTAGACGTCTGAAACATTTGGTTCAGACGTCTGAATCGTGTTTTGGAAATTTTTATATTTCCAGATTCAGACGTCTGAACCACTTGTTTCAGACGTCTGAAACTGTTGTGATTTTGCCTTCTTGCCTTTTTGTTTGAGAATTCCAATTTAAATCGATTCGTGATAATCCTATTTGTTGTTATCATTTATTATGACTTTGATGACTCCTTTTTAGGGATTTTTGAATATCCATTTCGATGGGTTCTTTATCGGTTTCCTTGGATTTTATTCACATCTTCGTATGTGAATTTTAGTGATTGATTGTTCTTACAATCTTCTTTGTGATTTGTCTCTTCAAAATATAAAGGTTTTCTATACTAGTAGTAAATATCAAAACTCTTTCTTCAAATGATTTCAGCACTATTTTATTACAAAGCTCGTTTTCTCAAACCGATTTCTAATCTATTAGTATATACAAACCTTTACCTCACTCGTATGAGAAATCTAATTAAACGGCTTAGTAAAACGAGTGGTATGAAACGCTTGCGTTTACTTCATCGGTTAATTCTTGGACTTGTTCGATTGAACCTCTTGTGACATTTTTCTAGTGGAGATTTACAGTTTGTTCGTAAATGTTTAAGTTAAGCAAGTGGTTATGGGACATGAAGCTAAACTTTTATATTTACTAGCTTAGTGTAATTGACACTTCTCGTTGATCATGACGATCATCTTTGTGGTTTAGACTAGCAATGTGCGATGTCTCTTTGTTTGCGAGGTTAGGCTAGACACCACTTGTGCGATTCCATTCGCACATACCTTTTCGGTTAGCCTAGACACCACTTGTGTGATTCCGTTCACACATACCTTTTTGCTTTTTGGTTAGGCTAGACACCACTTGTGCGATTCCATTCGCACATACCTTTTCGGTTAGCCTAGACACCACTTGTGTGATTCTGTTCACACATACCTTTTTGCTTTTTGGTTAGGTTAGACACCACTTGTGCGATTCCATTCGCACCTACCTTTTCGGTTAGCCTAGACACCACTTGTGTGATTCCGTTCACACATACCTTTTTGCTTTTTGGTTAGGCTAGACACCACTTGTGCGATTCCATTCGCACATACCTTTTCGGTTAGCCTAGACACCACTTGTGTGATTCCGTTCACACATACCTTTTTGCTTTTTGGTTAGGCTAGACACCACTTGTGCGATTCCATTCGCACATACCTTTTCGGTTAGCCTAGACACCACTTGTGTGATTCCACTCACATATACCTTTTTATGATTTCTGGATTTCATGTGTTGATTTCTGGAATTTATATCATTGACTTGTTATGAGTACAGGTTTAGGGTATGATGCCCTCTTTGGATCTTTGAGAAGATTCTTGTGATATTGATTAATCTTTTGTTGATTATCATTTACATGCTTATAGTAGTATGCCATTATGGATATTATGTTTATGCCATATCTTGTATGTTATATCATGTCATCTGATATTTATAGCTAGACTGATCCATTTATTATTTTCTTCTAAAGTAATACTCGGGTCAGACCGAGATGTTACAGGTGCTTCTGCTTGACTTCCTTCCGGGATTTGCTTCTTTGACTTTTGGGTTAACTACTTAGATTAGTAGTTATTTTGTTGTATACATTTGAGATATAGACTCCTTAACGTATACTTATTCTTTTGTGTAGTTCGTGTAACTATTCTTTTGTGATATTGTGGATCTTTTTAGACCACTATTCTGATGTACACTTTCTAGTGTAATATTCATATCTTATTCCGCCTTTGTGATATGAATTGTCTGTGACTGATTTGTGTTATGCTTATTTCTATATTTGTTTCCGAAGGATTTATATAGCCACCGTGTAGTAGCTTTGAGTTTGTGTCGGTATGTCGGATTTCCTCTTGAAATAGAATGCATGTTATATTATCTGACATATCGGTGCTCGCACAAAGAAATTACACGGATGGTCGCTCCTCAACAGCCTTATTCTCCATGCTAGTCGACAGCATTCACTGTAATGTTCTTGGCTAGCGTGGGTATAGAGGTGGGGCGTCACAATTGTATTACTCCTCACATTAATGTGACATTTATTAATTTCCGATAAACGTAGTACTAAATTTTCCCTTAATTGAAATTTGATTTATAGCCTAATATAACATTTACATTAACCCATTTCATTCAACTTATACAAATTCAGCTTTGACTAACTTTATTGCCTAAATCTACATGCAGTTACTTTTAAATAGATAAATTATCGCATTGGATAATTAAGTGCTTACCTTTATAAGTTTTAATTCCCAAATAGTATTTCAATTACTACAGAACATTGATTTAATTCAAATTACGATTTAATATTATCAATTCATTAAATCAATTCACATTTTTTTCCTTTTTTTTCTTCCTTTCTAAATTTAATTTCAAAACTTAAATTAAACTAACCAATTTATTTATCAAAATTTACGGGTCGTTACACTATCCCCCATTCAAAACTTTTCGTCCCCGAAAAGGAAAAGAAGGGAAAAGAATAATTAAGAAATCAACCTATCTTATTCAAAATATTAACTTTATAAACAACTAAATTTACAAAATTAATTACTTTAAATAAAATATAACAATTTATAACCATCCAACCTTTTTATACTCAAATTAATAAGATTTGGAAAATATTTTAAAAATTTCTAAGTCTAAAATTTACGGAAATTTCGACAGAGTCTCCTTTGTACGGAGAAGCTCGGGAGAAAATATAACACAAAATACCACATATAATTTCCAAAATAATATATATCCCAACATGGGAAAAATAAAATAATAACGCTATAAACCGTAATCTGAAAACATACCTATTTGTCGGGCAATTTACGCTTATATTATGAAACCAAATGCAGTAGCAATTGCTTCCATAGCCTGTATTTCACTTATATAATCTGAAAAGAGTTAACAATTATATAAAATGAAATATTTAAGTTGTTTCAACCACATACAACAATTAATATAACAACAACCAATTGCAACAAGGCATACAACCATCATACAAAATCAACACAATTCAATCATTCATTCATATCAAACACAACAAATAGTTGTCCAGGTTTAGACACTTTTAAATTGTATAGAACGACAAATAAACTATTACGTATACCATTTACTCAACAGTCTTAGATAAAACCGAATAAGTTATTTATACATCCAACCAATTGTAAAGTATCCTTCCTCAAACAACCATAAACCAAACAAACAATAATTTCACACAATAAATCAAGTTTATTTTTATTAATTACATTCATACATTTGTTGTTTGTTGTCTCCTTTCCATTCATATAATGGTGTATCTTTTTATTTTACCTTTTATTTCTTAAAATTTTCATTTATCCATATACAATGCATTACATTCATTTATTCATTCCTTAATTTCTCTTATTTACAGTATTCATTTAACTACTTATTTTATTTATAAATAGCTTCAACCGTTACTTAAGTTTATAATCTTGTACTTACAATACTTACTTCTTATTACCTTAATTACAGTAACATTTCAATTATAACTTAAGTTCACAACAATTACATCAAAATTCATTATTTATAAAGGAATTTCCTTACTTACGATATTTGCCTCTATCATATTTAATTAGTAATATTTCAATTATACTTGAGTTTATAACAGTACAACACCAAATTCTCATTTATTAAAGCATTTCATTAATTACTTTCATTACCTCAAGTTTATTACTTGTATAATATCTATTACAATTTCTTATTAAACATTTTAACTTTTATTATTTTGGTAAGTTATATATATGTTTAAAGAATGCAATTTGAACTTATACAAGTTTTGTCTCATTTCTTTTAATTTAATCTAATTTTCAATAATTACATATTTTGTTTTATAAGTTACAATTTCAACTTTCTTGTTATTTCATTTATAACCTATCCTTTAATTCTTAGCATTAAATCTCTTATTTCCTTTAGAGGTTTCAATTATTGATTACTTACGTTTAAATTCACTACAATAACTGAAACTATTAATTAATGGAAACTTAAGAATTTAAATACCGGGTTAATTTCAAATCATTTTAAAATAATAGATAAATGTATGTACTTACACTTTATATATCAAATTATATTTAAAACAATTTAAAATTTTATATTTGGTTTATCAAACAAATCTGCAGTAAACTACTACAGTGGCCTTCCCACTTCGAAACTCGAAAATGAACATCGATGATGCGTGCACTCATCACCAAAATTATTTTCCAACGACGGAGAGGGGAGTACAAAATTTTTCTTTTTGAAATTCCTTTTTAAACCAATTCTTTCAATTTATATTGAAATATTTATATCAGAAAATACTTATAAACAATACTATTATATTCCAAAATTATTCGAAAGAAATTTTCAAAAAATCCCGGAACTAAAGCTTTAAGTTTCCAATTTCATTTATTTTATTCTCAATCTTATTTCGACTATTAATTATAAATTTATTACCTAACAACCAATATATTGCAACCCAATATATATATCTTTTAAAAGTTTATTTTATATGTATAATATAATAGGCAAAATTATTTCATTCGCCTATATTAAAAACAAATATTATGTCGGTCTTTCCTATTAAGTGTTTAGAAATCCCTATTGATGTCACAGCTTCCCATGCACCAACCAGAATTTATAAATTCAAAACGGAACAGATTAACAGAATATTAAAACCTTTTTATAACACTAACAAATACGCCCTCTCATATATATACGCTCAGCGACTCCCATAGGGTATTACTGCTCTATTAATAAAGAGTCAAACCCCACAAAGCAAAGGTTTATCGCTAAACCGAAGCTCTGATACCAGATTGTAACATCCCGCCTTATCGCAAGCTTTAAATCGACACACGTACCAATGCAAACCATACGGAAGGGCGGATTTTTATGGGGTAAATAAGAAAAACGAGAAGGAAATAAAAAGAAACAGAATCTCACAGCGGAAGGATGAAATATAATAATCAGTATACAGTTCATAAAACTGTTTTACAAAACATTTGATTTTTCTTTATACAATAAATATTAGAGTTCCCATACCAATAAATAACAATGCAGCGAAATACAGTGTGTAGTGGAACGATATAATATATAATAATAATGATGATGATGAAATCTTCGTCTTCGTCCTCCAGAAATAAAGTCTTCGATCCTGAAAAGCTCGGACTGACCCGAGCGAATTGAGAAACAAAACACTCGAGTCAGGACTAAAATATCTTATGTGAGTTAAATCAACAGAAATAAATATGGGTGCAGTAACTGAAGAGATGCTTGGGATTTACATCTCTTAACGATCCGTTAAACTATTTACTATGTAGTATATTTCACTATTATAATAGTGTCTAATTGTAAAATAAACTTACTTTTAAATAGCGTTAAGGCTTTACATTTTCCACCTTAACAAGCAATAATGGCAATAGTCTACACAGTACCGTAATACCTCCTGATCGGGAGGCTACCAGAGGATACTCCATAGGTACGACACAAATAGAAACTCGTACAAGGCGCGATAGGGTAGGTGACACGGCACAACTAGGCAATGCCAGGGTAGATATACCAATTACGCTTCCGGGTCGGTGGTAACGCGTAGCCGCAGCTACCGCCCACCTCGAGCCATACCCCAAATCAAAGAAATCAAAAGTGGCCACCGAATAAAACCAAAGTCAGAGTAGAATATCGAAGGGATGTGTCCGATTAAAGGTGCTACCTCAATTAAACCTTCGATCGCTCCTGTTTTAGCCACCTTATGCCAACTCACGGGAGTTGGGCTCACGTATTTACCTCAAATGAAACGCCGCCACCATCCTACTTCATTCTGGAATCCCCACCGCGTACACGGTTGTTAAAGTGGTTTTTGGAGTTGGCAGAGAGTATGACAACTTCCGATCCCGGTCTCTTCAACAACCAAACATTATTATAATACCGTGGTTAGTTCAAAATAATTTATATTTTAAAACCAGAATATAATATCCCTTTCAAAATCATATAAATAAGATATCATTTCCATTTTTTTTAAACCAAATCAATAAGACATCCTTTTTAAATATATCCCTTCCTAAACCCGTAATAATTTCAAAGTTATAATATTTCTAATCCCAACGTTTGAAATATAGCCTTTCAAAAATATAACCTTTGAATTTCATAACGTTGAAATGTAACCCCACCACTTAAATAGGTTAAATATAAATTTCTTTATATAATAAAATAGTTTCTTCACTTCACAATTCAATTCCAATTATAGATTTTAAATTTTCAAATAAACCATTAAATTTCCATATATTTCAAATCTTTAAATATTACACCATTTCAAAACGTATTCTTTGATAATTTCGTATATATCAAATTCCATTACTATTATTTCGATTTGAAATATTTACTTAATAAATACATTATAATTTAAGTAAAACTTTTACTTCACCTAACTGGATATTCTTTCAATTTATAACTTGGCATATCAACTTTATATTCATTTAAATCCTTCTAAACCAAATTTAGTTATAAGAATCACACCCTTTAAAATCACAATTTTATTTAAGTTTAAAATCAAATTTATTCGAGTATAATTCTTAAATAATTCAATTTAACCAATTTCATATTTATCTTCCAACTCAAATTTCATTTAAGTCGAATAAAAACTCTATATATACAATATCCTAAATAGGTACGAAACCATAGAATATAAAACAATCAACTCCATTTCAACTCATTTTTATTTATCAAATTTTATACATAGCTTAAATTCAAGAATTTAACTATATATATATATATAATATTTAAGTAACATCAAAAATTAATATTGATTAAACCGTATATTTCTTTCCAAAACCATAGAAAATCATTTCAAAATAATATTATATATACATACATATATATATATATATATATATACCGCGGTGCCTGTATATAATTTTCTATCCTATGGTCAAGTGATACAGATATTTATCATTTCAATCCGCATTTTAAAGTAAAAATGCGATTGTATATCATTTCAAACCACAATCCCGAATGAAATCAAAATGCACAATAACTAGCAGTTTATACTATATAAAATACAGCATCCATTCACCCAATATCAACCATCAACCATTTATTACAATCATCATCCAAATTCAGACAATACATCAATATATAACAGGTGATAATAACATGTATCAACTATCAGTTTATATTCAAAAATAAATTATAATTGTTTAATTGGCAGTTTCTATAAAACGAATAACAATTTAACTGGCAGTTAATATGCAATAATGAATTAAATAACAAGTTGATTAAATAAATGCAAATTAACTGAGATAATGATGAAATATATGCCAAACGGCTATAAATAAATTTCAAATCACATCATATATCAATTTAACAAATATAAGAAATTTTAGAAATTTTGAGTGGGTTAAAACACTCACCTTTTGAATTTAAATTCAATTTAAACCCAAAAAATTGACCGTCTCAGAATTCGTCCAAACCAGCGTCATCAAGTCTTGAATTTCAATACGATCCTAACAAAAAAACCGCACGTAAATAGGTTATCGTATGCGAGAGATATGACGATTTTTGAGATTGAATTTCAAATTAAAAAATAAAAATAAAATAGAACACATACTAGTGCCACGTCATCCTTCTATCCTCCATCACGCACATCTTCCAGTACGCACATAACCCATACGCGACCCCCTACCTCAATTCGCGCGTGCGCCATACGACAACCGGATGTGAATCAGCGACCATCCCCATGTGCGCGCCAACCCCTCTGCCACCGCCCCAAGCACGGCGGATTCCGCCTCCTTAGTTCATGCAAAACTCGAGATAAACGCACGCGTCTTCCACACCAGATTCTGGCGAATCCGAGAGGCTTCGACTCGAATAACCGTTGGATATTTAGAGCTCGCCGATATCTACCACTTTCCTTTTGGAAGTTTCCGATTTCGATGCATTGGAAGAAATCAAGGCAAGAAGATCGAGAGTTTATGGCCATTGAAAAGAAAAGAGGAGTGGAGGCTAGGGTTTCATAATAATATAATATTATTTTATCGTTATGCGTGCCTATTTATAACGTGAGGTCCAAAACAGCCCGAACTCCAAACGCATCGTGCCACGTGGTGTTCCTAATGTAAAAAGGCCTTATGAATGCAATAGTACCCGTTTCGAAGCCCAATTCCATCATTTTCGTAGGTTACTGTTGAAGTCAAATTGGTTTGAAATGACAATAATGCCCCGAAAAGCCCGTTTCGACTCCGGGACGAAATTGGTCAACCCATATATCAAAATAGATGTTTTAAAATATGTTAAAGGCGATGGAACAAGTTTCAAGTCCAAATTCCATCGTATGAAGAAGTTATGCTCAAATCAATATTTTTTTCAATCGATTTCAAATTTCATTAATTTCAAGGTGTTTCGAGTCCTTACGATCAAACGACAAGTCCGATCGCTACAAAACTTGAAACCCTACAATAATTCACTGTTACGGATCCGATAAAACTAGTTTCGTCGAAATCCGAGTCAATGCCAAAAATGGCTATTTTTACCTTAGTTAAATAAATTAATATTTAGTTAATAAAATCAAAATTTAAATTTAAATTCTAAAATTGACCAATTTTATCACTTTTATAATTCTTAATCATTTACAAAATTTTAAATAAGTTTAGATGTTAATTTAAAGTTGATTAATCTATCAATTTCAGTGTCAAATCTTCAATTTTATTATATTCAAAATTATAAATTAAATCTCCAAAAATTCTATTAAATTAAATAAATCAATGATTATTCCATCCATAAATTTCAAATAGATGGATTTAATATTGGATTCAAAATCTATTTCATTGATATTTTCCAATTTCACTTAATTTTCAATTTACGTAATAATAAATGTTTAATTCTACTTAATTGCAGTAAACTCAATTACCTTAATTCATTATATTCAAATAAATTAACAAATCTTAATTTAAAATCTTTACATTAACCAATAGTCATATTATAAATGGAATTTACATTATCTCTAATTATTAATTACCATCGGTTAAAATCTTAACATTTGTTCCATAAATTTATTTGCACTAAATTAGTTACTGCATTAATTCTTATTTATATAACATTTAGGTTCATTTAACGCTGATTGATTTCCAATATTTTGACAACTTTATTTTGCATTCCTTTTATTCGACCAACTGTCATTTTATAAACGAAATTAACATTATTTCTGATTATTACTTTCATTTATATTAACAAAACGTTAAATTTAGATTAATTACAATTTATTTCCAAAGTTTATTTAACACCTTACATAAACAAGCCTCCTATATTAATTGCATTTAAAAGTTGGTTACTTATCAAACCAGATTTATAATTCCATATCCAACGCTAATTTTATTTCATTACATTAAAGTATGCCTATTTACATTTTATTTTGAATGAATATTATATTTTTAAATGTGTACTTCTATAAATTTGAACACATTAATTAAGATTTTAAATACTTTACATTCTATTAAATTTACAATAGTAAATTTGCATTCTATTAATTACTTTACATATTTTACGTATTAATTTACCAATTAACATAATTTGAACTTATTTCCAATCCACCAATTACTTCTTAAAATAAATTTACGCTTCTATTAATTTACCTTCACACTTTCGTTACTATATTAATAATCATTAAAGTAACGTTTATTATCAATATCAACCTTTGTAATTACTTAACATTTAAATGAGCTTGATTTCCAATAAATTCATTGACCAATTAATTAGGTAATTTATAATACTTGTTATCGTACCCTTAAAATTTACACTTAAGTTTATGTTATATTCAATTTGTCGCTAAGTATACATCTACATTGTTTCACTGATTTGAATTTCATTCAATTAATTAATAATCTCCTTAGTTAACAATAACGTAACATTTTCTTTATTTTTATTGCAATTGATTAAAAATTCAATTCCTACTTCTTAATATCCTCTAAATTACAACTTCCAAACATTGTATTACTCCTCACGTTAATGTGACATTTATTAATTTCCAATAAACGTACTACTAAATTTTCCCTTAATTGAAATTTGATTTATAGCCTAATATAACGTTTACATTAACCGATTTCATTCAACTTATACAAATTCAGCTTTGACTAGCTTTATTGCCTAAATTTACATGCAGTTACTTTTAAATAAATAAATTATTGCATTGGATAATTAAATGCTTACCTTTATAAGTTTTCATTCCCAAACAGTGAACATTGATTTAATTCAAATTACGATTTAATATTATCAATTCATTAAATCAATTCACATTTTTTTTTCTTTCTTTTTTCTTTCTTTCTAAATTTAATTTCAAAAATTAAATTAAACTAACCAATTTATTTATCAAAAATTTACGGGTCATTACACATTTTCTTTAATATATCCATTTAAAAAAGCACTTTTTCAGCCATTTGAACTAATTTAAAGTTGTGAAAACACGTGGAGGTTAATAAAATGCATATGGCTTCTAATCTAGCGACTGAAGCTAAGGTTTCTTCATAATCAATACCTTCTTCTTGATTATGTCCTTGTGCTACTAGTCTAGCTTTATTTCTAGTTATGTTACCTAATTCATCGGCTTTATTTTTAAATACCCATTTAGTACCAATTACTGGTTGATCACTTGGTCTAGGAACAAGTTCCCCAACTTCATTTCTTTCGGATTGATTTAGTTCTTCTTCCATAGCATGAATCCAATAGTAATCTGTTGAGGCTTCTTTAATATTTTTAGGTTCTATAGTAGACAGAAATGCTATATGACCCATTTGATTTTGGTGTCTAGTTCTAACATTTGAATTTACTTGTCCTATTATATTTTGAACAGGGTGATCCCGTAAAATTCTAGGTGGAGATCTTATATTTTCTTCATTATGAATAATGTTTTCATCTTCTCTAATATTATTATTATTATTGTCATTATCATTAACTTTTTGAATAATATCATCATCATCTAAGTGATTTTTGATATTATTTATATTTTCATTCATAAAGTTTTCATCAAAAGAAACATGAAGAGTTTCTTCAATAATTTTAGTGCGTTTATTAAAAATCTGATAAGCTTTACTTCATTATGAATAACTATAAATATTCCTTCATCGGATTTTGGATCGAATTTACCGAGTTGATCTTTAGTGTTTAAAATAAAACATTTTTAACCAAAAACCTTAAAATATGAAATATTTGATTTTCTTCCATGTTGTAGTTCATATGGAGTATTTTTAGTTAGTGGTCATACAGAAACACGATTCAAAACATAACAAGCAGTTGCCTGCCCAAAAATGTTTTAGTAAAGTGGTTCCATTTAATAAAGTTCTTGCACATTCCTATAATGTTCTATTTTTCCTTTCTACAACTCCATTTTGTTGTGGTTTTCTAGGAAAAGAAAAATTGTGATTAATTCCTTTCTTATTACAAAAATATTCAAAAGCTTCATTTTTGAATTCGCCTCCATGATCACTTCTAATGTTTTTAATCTTTAAATCTTTAATATTTTCAATTCTTTTGACAAATATTTTAAAGTTTTCAAAAGTATCACTTTTATTTTTCATGAATACAGTCCATGAATATCTAGAAAAATCATCTACAATAAAAACACATATCTATTATGATTGATTAATTGAATCAGAGTAGGTCCAAAACGATCCATATGTAATAGTTCAAGTGGTTGTTCTGTAGATATTACTTTCTTAGATTTAAAAGAAGATTTTGTTAATTTTCCTAATTGACATGCATCACAGATGTTGTCATTTTGAATTTTATATTGGGTAAACCATTTAATAGTTTATTTTTGGCTAGTTTATTCATAGTTCTAATATTTATATGACAAAAACGTTTTTGCCATGGCCAAGAATCATTTTATTTTGTTACCAGACACATATTAGAGTTATTTTTATATTCATATTTAAAATATAAATATTCCTATCTCGTATACCTTCAAAGATTAACTCTTGATTTTTATTAGTAATATTGCGTTTATTTTCTGAAAATGATATATTAAAACCATTATCACATAATTGACTTTTAATTAGTAAATTATGTTTTAAATTTTTAACTAACAAAAACTTCAGTAATGAGAGGTAAATTGGAGGTACCATTGCTGTTGACATTTCCTTTGCTAATGATATAGCCTTTGGATGTGAGAAATGCGGATTACGGAACTTAAGGCTAGAATTAACACTAGAGGGGGTGATAGTGTTTAAAGGAATTACTAATTCTTTTTGAGTTTACATTAATTTGAACAAAAATGTATGCAATATTCAGACATAAATATGATCACAGAATCAAACACAGATGTAGATAAAAAGTAAAAGCAATAAAGGAAAGAACACACCGAATTTTATACTGGTTCGGAGTTA
Source organism: Allium cepa (assembly GCA_030765085.1). Classification (NCBI taxonomy): domain Eukaryota; kingdom Viridiplantae; phylum Streptophyta; class Magnoliopsida; order Asparagales; family Amaryllidaceae; genus Allium; species Allium cepa. The sequence goes on along the minus strand of CM060934.1, from coordinate 661,497,368 downwards.
CCCAATATCCAGTCCCGCAACACAAGTATGGATTTCCTTTCAAAATCAATTCTTACAATTACACACTCGATTTCAAGGCCACGAGGTACACCGCTCCAGTTCACAATCCTCTGGGTAGAGATACTTGATTTTATGGGCAACAAGTTCACCCGATTGATTTTCCAGGCTACAATCACACCTTTTCTCGCTTGATTGATTTTCCAGGCTACAATCATACCTTTTCTCACTCGATTGATTACAAAGAAGTCTATAACTCTAAATAGCACTGGGATCTTGTTGAGATAGTGATAGAGAATCAAACTAGAGATGATCTAGTTAGATTCAATGGTGATTTCAACAGAGTAATGGTAAAAATGTACATAAAGAAATGTGAAGAAGAAGAAGAGGAGTGAAATCAAAGAAAAATATGAAAATAAATTCGTTTAAAACACCCCCTATTTATAGTAGAACAACAGCCATGTCCATTGGTGAAAGGATATGACGAATAGACACTTCCTTTGAAATTCAAACTTTTGAAATAAACTATCACCTTGTCGGCAAGGGTTCCTTGGGGTTGTCGAAAGGACTAAGTTGTTTTTGGTAATTTGTTTTTCTTTGAAAATAACTTCTATCTTGTATTAAAACTATTTTAAATTTTATAAATATACTTAACTATAGTTAAAATACATAAATAAGTATAGAGAATAATATTTTGGTATATATAAAATTTTACTATAATTTTATATTTAAATCTAAGTATAAATATTAAAAGTTAAATATATTATAATTAAAAGATAGTTTAAAACCAAGGATAATTTCATTTTGAAAATAAAGATTATTCTGATGCTAAAAGTATTTTTAAACCAAGATAGATGTTTTTGATTTTCTAAAAGAAGATTTGAAATCATTTTGAAAACAAGATATAATTTTGTAAAACATTTGAATAAAAGTTAGTGGATACAAAACAATGTTCCACTAGATTTTTCGTAGGTTCCATCCTACTTAGGGTTCCATCCCTTTAACGGGCTCGAAGTGGATTCCATTCCACGAATAAAATAGACTTTAAGATGTCAGTGCTTTCCTAGGAGTTTTAATAAAATTCCTAAATAAATTACTTATATTGAAATCTTCAACTCTTGATAATCTTGATACTCATGAGTCTTGAATCTTGATATCTTCTATCTTGAGTTTATCAATTCTTGAATCTCTACACTATACAGTCTTCATTCTTTGGTACCTGTATATATATACCCTGCATATACATATATATCTAAACAATAATGTTAGTATTTAGATTTTATAATCTTTTTCTAAGGTTGTTGTCATCAAAACCAACTTCTCAGAGACTAACAATCTCCCCCGTTTTGATGATGACAACCTTTGTTTATAAAATATTACTTCTATCCTAATAACTCCCCTAAAACTACTAACTCCCCCTTGATTTATGTCTAACTATCCTATTTTATACTTCTCCCCCTTTGTCATCAACAAAAACTAACTCCAAACTATATAACACCCCCTTAATCTAATACTATATGACATGTGATTATAATGATAGTGTTAACACAAATAATCAACACTTAATTCTGGAACTAAAACTTAGTCCTTAATTACTAACTATCCTAACTAAGAATCCATATATGATAATACTTATAATAGTGATAATGTGAGAATTCAAATATAAGAACACAAATCATTTATTGATCATATATTGTTATATTTACATTTTCATAGAAAACATAAGTAATATCATATAACGATAAGAAAGAGAGAAAAGAAACTAATGTGTATCCTTGACAATGGGAGATCTATGAACCGAGCAATTTAGATAGTGGAAACAGAAATTTCCATGTTGTTCGACTAGATTTTCATCCTTGTCCAAGCACACTTCACCAACGCAAACAACTTTTTCGTCATCTTCAGCGTGCTCTTCTTCCATGAATGCTTCTTCTTCTTCTTCCTCGCTGTCCTCTTGCACTTGATCACCTGAAGATTCTTCATCAATCAAGATGGGATTGGCGTGATTGTCCATTGGAAACTTTTGCAAGTTTCTAAGGATTTTTCCTTGCATTTCTTGTTCTTTGGCTATTCTGATTTGCACTACTTGAATTTCAGTCATAAGTTGCAGTGCATCCTTCAAGGAAGCCTCCATTTTTATCACTTGTGCAAGCGTAGTTCGTTGAAATGGTCCAGTAGAAGGAGAAGGGAATGAAAAGGTTGAATTTTATTTGATTTGGAGGAGGAGGCCATTGTTTTATTGTTTTCAGAAGTTAGATTAGAGAAGGGACAGAAAGAATGAACAAAATTTTGAAATAAGAAGAATATATAACCACCCATTTGAATTTTAGTGGGAAAATTTCAAAAGAAAAAATTCATTATATGTCGACAGGGGTAAAGGAGGGTTATCGACAAGGTACTTATATTTTTGCTATTTGATTGATTCAATTTTAATTGTACTTGTTGTTTATATTCTATATTTTAGTTAATGAAAAAATACCTAATTCTCTTCTTAATTTAGTAAATATAGATTCATTTAATGGTTTTGTTAAGATATCAATAATTTGGTTCTCAGAATTGATATAATCGAGAGTAATTACTTCCTTACTTATATTATCTTCGAGAAAATGATGTTTGATATCAATATGTTTAGTTCGAGCATGATGAGTATGATTTTTGGATAAATTTATTGCACTAGTATTATCACAATAAATTGGTGATTTTGAGTTATTTAAACCAAAATCTTTTAAAGTTTGTTGCATATATATTACTTGAGAACAAGCCAAAGCAACAGAAATATACTCTGCTTAGGTTGTTGATAAAGAAACCGTGTTTTTCTTTTTACTAAACCAGGAAATCAATGATTGCCCCAAAAAGTGACAATTTCCACTTGTACTTTTTCGGTCTGATTTACAACCAGCATAATCAGCATCACAGTAAGATATTAGTTCAAAAGAATCATTTTTAGGATAAAATAAGCCATAATCAAAGGTGTGTTTAACATATCTTATGATACATTTTACAGCTTTTAAGTGGGTCTGTTTAGGTTGGGATTGATATCTTGCAAAGAGACAAACACTATGCACGATATCAGGTCTACTAGCAGTGATATAGAGTAGTGATCCAATCATTCCTCTATATAATTTTTGATCTACATCTTTTGAGAGATCTTCTTTACTTAGGTACTCATTGGTTGCCATGGGAGTGGGTTTTCCACTAACAGTAGTCAAACCAAATTTACTAACTAGTTTTTTAGCATATTTTTCTTGACTGATAAGGATACCATTATCTAATTGTTTTATTTGCAATCCTAGAAAGAAGTTTAATTCACCCGTATGACTCATTTCAAACTCTTTTGTCATTATTTCAGAAAATTCTTTATTCATTTCAAAATTAGTTGATCCAAAAATGATATTTTCTACGTAAACTTGTACTAGTTGAATATTATTTTTATTTCTTTTAATAAAAAGAGTATTATCTACTTTACTAATTTCAAAGTTTGATTGTAATAAGTAAGATCTTAGTCTATCATACCATGCTTTAGGAGCTTGTTTTAAACCATATAGAGCTTTCTTAAGTTTGTAAACATGATTTGGTAATTTTTCATTTTCAAAACGTGGTGGTTGTTCAACATATACTTCCTCTTTTACAAACCCATTTAAAAAGGCACTTTTAACATCCATTTGAAATAATTTGAAATTATTATGATTTGCAAAAGCAAGTAGAATCCTAATGGCTTCTAGTCTTTCTATGGGAGCAAAGGTTTCATCACAATATATTCCTTCTTCTTGACAATAACCTTAAGCGACTAACCGGGCTTTATTTCTAACAACCTCACCTTGTTCGTTCATTTTATTTTTATAAACCCATTTAGTTCCAATTATAGTTTTATTTTCAGGTGTAGGAACAAGTTCCCAAACATCATTTCTAGTGAATTGATTTAGTTCTTCTTGCATAACCAAAATCCATGAATCATCAGTTGATGCTTCTTTTGGATTTTTGGGTTCAATAGTTGATATAAAGGCTACATTGCTCATTTTACTTAGTTGATTTCTAGTTGTAACAATAGATTGCATATCTCCTAGTATATTTTCTATAGGATGATCTTTTAAAAGTTTAATCTTTTTATTAGGATGATTAGTTTCATTATTAGTTTTAGTTGACTCTTGATTTTAAGTGATTAAATCCTCTTCATCATTTATATCTTCAAAAATTTTGAGACTTTCATCAAATGAAACATGCATTGTTTCTTCGATGGTGTTAGTTCTTAAATTAAACGGATGCTTTACTTCTATTAGAATATCCGATAAAGGTACCTTTGTCTGATTTAGGATCAAATTTATCTAAGTTATCTTTTGTATTTAAAATAAAACATTTACTTCCAAAAATTATAAAATAAGATACCTTAGGTTTCATTATTTGAAGAAGTTCATAAGATTTCTTATTAGTTAAAGGTCTAATTAAAATTCTATTTAAAATATAACAAGCGGTAGCAACTGCTTCTGCCCAAAAATATTTTGGTAATTTACTATCTGAAAGCATAGTTCTTACACAATCTTGAATCGTCCTATTTTTACGTTCTACTACTCCGTTTTGTTGTGGAGTTCCTGGAAATGAAAAATTATGAGTTATTCCCTTTTTATTGCAGAATTCCTCAAACTTTTCATTTTCAAATTCACCACCGTGATCACTACGGATGGTTATAATATTTACAGAAAGTTGATTTTGAATCCTTTTTGTAAAGTTCTTAAAACATGCAAAAGTATCACTTTTATGTTTCAAAAATATTGTCCGTGTAAATCTAGAACAATCATCTACAATTACAAAAACATATTTACTATGATTAATTGACTGAATTTGAGATGGACCAAATAAATCAAGGTGAAGTAATTCAAGAGGTTTTGATGTTGAAATCATATCTTTTAATTTAAAGGAATCTTTTCTAAGTTTTTCTAATTGACATGCATCACATAAACTATCTACTTTAAAATTCATTTTAGGGAGACCTCTTACTAGATCATGTTTTGACAGTCAGGATAATAGTTTGAAATTCAAATGTTCATATCTCTTATGCCAAATCAAAGGTCACTTGTATTCGCCAAAAGACAAAGGTTATCATTTGAAACTTTCATACTAAGAATATAAATATTCTTTTTCCTAATTCCCTCAGATATTATGGTTGAATTATTATCTTCAATGTGATACTTATCTTTTTCAATTTTAATTTATATCCATTATCGCAAAGCTGACTAATAGTTAGCAGATTATGTTTCAGATTCTTAACTAGCAAAACATTAGCAATAATAGTGTAACGACCCGGAAATTTCGATCCAGAAATTTCCAGATAGTTAGTGAAAAGAAGAAAGAGAAAGAAGAAAGAGAAGAAAGAACATAAACACCAAACACAGAAAACCTCACATTCGCAGCGGATAAAATATAATAGCAAATAAATAACAGTTTACAAAGCAGAACTGTATCAGTATATTTACATTATACATCAGAGTTACAACAATTTCCCAGCATTGGACAGTTTAAAATAACTTGTCCCATATAAATAACAATATGTCACAGCGGATAAACACTCTATACGTTCCTGTCCTTCAGTTCTCCTCCTGAGCTCCAGAACGTCCTTACCTGCAAATCTGTAATACTCGGTCTGACCCGAGCATTACATCAAAGTAACACCCGGGTCAGGCTGGAAACCAGCGTGAGTAAACCCGTCTAACATGGAATACAAAAGCATACAACATATATAAACCCGGGGTACTTATATCAATTTCAACTTCACAAGTTGTTATAGACATCATCTATTTCACACATTAATTTCTAAGTGCCAAAACTTAGATTAAATGGTCCAATTCACTTAAATCATTCCATTTCAGTCTATTGATTTCAGATATAAATTTTCAATGAATCGAAGTGGTTTCGGATATTAACTAATACCCGACTCCGGTCTCTTCGAATCAAATGTCAACTTAACACAAATTATTCAAGTGATTAAATTTAGATACCGGATGTATCCTCTACACCGCAATTCATCATAGATAACTCCAATATCTCTGTTCAACCCCACATATAATATTACAAAAACATTTCATTTCACAAAGCGTCACAATCACATATTATGGATAAATAATCCAAGTAAATCAAATATCATTCAAACAAATTTTAAATAGATTAAATTAATTACTCCCATTAATCAGCCTTAATCCATCATTACCAGTAATTAACCATCCTGTAATTACTTATCTTAATTAATTAACTCCTTAATTAATTATATTAATCCGTTAATTAATTACCTCAAGTAATTAATCCTTAATTATTCCACCTAAGAAATTAAACTTTGATTACTTCCAATAAGTAATTTTCCTATATTAAATATATCCACTAATTTACCCATCAATTACCCTTCTTAATTAATGACGTTAACAATTTCCCATTTAATTTCTTTCACAAAGTGATTATCATTAATTAATCTCATTAAGTGATTAATAAATTAATCATCATTTAATTATCCATCTAAATTAATCATTCTAGATAAATATTCTTTAATTACCTAAAAAGATTTATAATCTTAACCATTCACATTAAATATTCTTAATTAACCTTCTTAATTAATTAACTACATTCATTATTGATCCACTAATCACTTCTAGCAATTTATTATTTATTAATTAATCATAATTAATCATCCCTCAATTAATTAACCTTAAATTAACAAATCGATTAATTAACCCATTAATAATCTTAATCACCAAATAAACTTAAGAAAAACCATTAACTTAATTCGGCATCAAAATTTGTTAAATCGTGAAGTTATTGGAAAACTTTAAGCTTACTAAAATTTTGAAACTTAAAGTGAATTTCTCCACCTGAATTACCTATCATAACATGAAAGAAAACAATTATTTCTTAAAATAATTTGAAGACAATCAGTTTAAAAGATTGTTAATCTTCAAATATTTACCGAGACAACCCAGTTACTACTCAAACCAAATTCCGGAGTTTCTCCTTCTTCTTTTTTCCCGAGCCTACTCTATCTACAGTTATCATATAAATGCTCACGCACGTACACGAAGTACTTCGAGCCCAACTTCCACTCTCACGAAACCAACCCCGAGAAAACATCGAGCAACTCTTTCTTTCTCCTCGTATTCTTCTTCTTCTTCCTATTATTATTTTTTTTTTAAAAAACTTTGATTAAATTGTAGTTATCAATCTGCAGACAAATCTTACCTAATTTACTCGAGAACAAACTCGAGTTTCCCACGTCCATTCTCGAGCATGACTTCGAGCGATCCCATGCCAAAACCCCTGACACTCCACAATCGATTCTGTGCACATGCACGCCGCCACTGGTTGCCTCCGACCAACGTCATCGCCTCCGGCAACTCATTTATCACCTCAGTAACCCAATTCGACCCCTCTAACATTCATACTCACCATGAATTAAATTTGAGCATTTATGTTGAAACCAATCCCAAAACGACCATCAACCAATTGCCTCGCCCCCAATGCCCTGACCACCAGACGTCAGTCCACTCCGGCCAAACCTTGTCGAACCCCAGCGCCACCTATTACCCAAGTTACGCCACGCTCGATCACTCTGAGACTAAGCTCAGACCACAAACTCGAGCCCAACCAAAACTAGGGCTTGATATAATTTTCGATCACCACCAACGCCACAGCCACCTACAGCCTCAACCACCATTTTTTTTTTCAAACCCCCATTACCTCCTCCACCTTCGGTATCAATCTCAACCAATCCAGTTACTTCAGCCTCCAGAAATTTACCCCAAACCCATTTCCAGTAAACCATAAAATTCACCTTCATTCCAATACTTAAAATTATGATTTTTGTTTTAAAAATCATAGATTCCAACAATGATTCGATATATATATATATATATATATATATATATATGGATCAACATAACACAATAATTTATTTTATTACATTACATAAGCTTCCTCTGCAGTTTCTTGTTTATAGGTAAATTTCTAAGCTTCAATTTCTTAGACATACTTTTATAATTAAGATGAGTTAAACTTGATTAATATATTTGAAACCCAAAGCTTCAAAGTATTTATATAAAAGTTTGAATTTTAGTTTATTTATAAATCCCTGTAATTAGATATGATCAGAGCAACACAGATTTCAACATGCAGATTTAATGCATCCTTCCTATAGATTTGCATACAACTACATGCAGGCATAATTATCAATCCTTACTTTCATAAATTTCCTCAATTTAAATCTTTCAGTTTTAAGCAAATTTTGTTAACATCTCAACCTAAAATGAACCAGAGGAGTAGTAAACTGGTTTGAATTTATTTTATACCCTGTACTTCAAAAATAGAAAGAAAAACTGACATGCACACATATTAACTCATTCAAAATCACAAGGGTATCATTCATGTATTAAACAAGGTATCATCCATCTCAGGAAATTTCACAGGCTATAGTCTAAAGTTTATTTAGCTTTTAAATTTTAAACAAAAGAGTTTACTCACCTTAGACATAGTTGAACAGAGAATTGCTCTGAACAGAAACTTGCAATATGCCTGAAACCCCTAAAGACTGGAAAATCACCTTTTGATCTGTGCCTTAGTTGCTGAAGTCTTACTTAAGTCGAGTCTGGATTTGCTTTTGATTTTTTTTTTTTACTAGTTTAAGTTTTGAATTTCCAGTTTGTAACTGCTACTGGGATGAAGATCTTGATCAGTTGCATGATGTTGTTCTTTCAGGTTGTAATCTTAAAGAAATTACAGTTTGAGGATTTGATCTGTTGCTTCTTCATTTGCTTCTACTTTACTTGATCTGGATTTTGATCTTAAAGCTTCATTATATTAACTTTAATTTTCTTCTTTTTAGTTTCAGAAGAAAGAAAAAGAAGTGGTTTCAGAATATATTTTTTTTAAACTGAAAACCCCGTTTCTCACTAATCCATAAAGAAGGATTATACTGCCATTTGTTAAATTTACTTGTTACAAATTTTACATATGTCATTAAATGTCAAACCTGGTAATTTAGATTTTTACAAGTTTCAATCCACTTAATACATGAATTATGTCTTATTTTATTTATGTTTATGATTCAACTTAACTTTTATTTGTATTTTAAATTTTTACATATAATTTCGAGCAATATTTTAAAAGAAAATACAACTAAGCTTTTATATTAATCCTGATTTAAATTCATATTTAAGTTAATTAAATATGATCTAAACAAATTAGATTTACCTTTAATATTTGCATTTGTCATTAAATTCACTCAACTACTTTACATGTGTTATATTAAGGTAATTAACATGTTTACACATGTCATTGTATTTTAATAAACTTTTATTTAATTTAAATGTAAAAACTTACTTTCTTAAGTTACAAAATATATGTTTACATAAACTTACATTTGTCACTTTATTTGCTAAATTGCTTAATTTACTTACATGTTATTTAAAATCTAACATTTATATGTTATAATTTGATATTGTTTTGGAAATTTAATTTAATGATTTTGCAAATTTTAAATAATTATACAAGAAGAATATCAAATAAATATTTATCCAAATATAAATATTTCTCATCATATTATTTGTTAAATCAATATTCTGTAAATTAACCCAATTATTTTCAATTACAGATGCCCATAAATCCGGGTTATTACATTCCTCCCCCCTTAGAATCTTTTCGTCCTCGAAAAGAATCGAAGCTAGAATTTTATTAAATATTTTAAAACCAGTTAAAATATTCTTTGATCATTTTAAAACACTTAAAAATCTATATAATATTTTCAAAATAGTTTTTATAGAAAATATTATTTTATAACTCGATGTTTCAACCAGTCCATCCTTGTTCTCGTAGAAATTCGGTCATACGTTGATTAGGCGTACGACTGAAAAACTATAAGTACTTAGCAGACCCGTTTTCAACACCCAGTGAAAATACTTGGAAAATAATTTTATTGAAAATTTAGAAAACAGTTTTTGAAAATATAGGATATATTTTTGGTGAGAATGCTCTAGAAATCATCACCCTCATCCATGGTCACAGTTACATTTCAGGGTTACGTTGCAGTAACAACAAAAGTCCATGTAACTGCAGGCTCTCAGCGGCCTCTCGATTACGCCATGGATCCCCACACACAACAGATCACAGTTACACCCAGGGTTACGTTGTCGTCGCAGCAAAAGTCCATATAACTGCAGGCTCTCAGCGGCCTCTGATTTTCGCTGTCCAAATGAAACTTCTCCACTCCAACATAGGTCGCAGTCTGCCGATATAAAATCAAACGCAGACTGTTGGCTCTCAGCGGCACACACGACTTTCGCTATGTTATACCATAGATCGCGGTCTACCGATATAAAATCAAACGTAGACCTTGGCTCTCAGCGACACACACGACTTTCGCTATGGTATACTCTACTCATAATCCCCAGGAACTAGTTTCGTCCGGACTCCTCACAGGATCAACTTTAGAACCCCCCTTGGGGCTCAAGGCAGCACCACCCAATGGTACTCCTGAGAAGTTCATTCCAAGGGAGCGCCTTTTTCCCCAGAGCCATCATCAAAACATTTTATACTATACATATATAGTATCTTCAAATCATACACCTAGTACGATATCATACAAAGCCCCTTTACTCAAAATCGATTATTCCAAAATCGATAATTCTCAAACTAGGCTTTCCAAATTCAATATTGATTTTACCCAAAAATCAAAAGCCTTTCCAAATCCATTGGTTCCCAAAACCTTTTCCAAAATCCTCATAAGATCCTTTATATATATACAAATATATAAAATCTTTTAAAACTTTGGATCACTTCAAACTTGTATAAAACTCTTTTTTATAACTTAAACATTTTCAAAATCCTTTCCTTCTGGCAATAGATTCATCAAGGGGAGTTTTATCTTATATAACAAAGATATAATTTTGTTCATTCAAAAATCAAATATTCAAATTTGATTACTCTTTTCAATATCAATTTCATTCAAATCCGTACGATGTACACATATCATCCGTACGTCATACCAATCTGATCGCTCACTCGATCACACAATTTCACTTCCGAACTAGTATCGTCCACCCGACTTTCTAGTGCGGACACAGATCTGGTTTCTTGATCAGAAACCGTCATTCTCCTTGCATAGTCGTAGTTATGATAGAGAATATCCAGAACCAATCAACAATCCATATCCAAGTTCGCCGTCAAAAACCGAGTGGAAAATTCCAACTCGGATCGATATAACTATCTCGAAATTCTGTGCTCGAATCTGGATCACATTATTATGCAAATAGAATAACATATGTACACCTTACGTATTTATCTTTATTGGTTATTAGCCAAATTAATTTCATTTCTATTCACATCACTTAAATTTTCATTCACTTACTCACAATTACTTCAATCCATTTGGATTATCACCTCTATTCTTATCTCGATTGGGTTTTTAAACAATAACAGTTTAAACTCTGTCCAGTTTAAATTTAGAAAATAGCTTGAAAAGTTAAAAATAGATAAGTAGTTAGAAAACAATTATTAGTTTGTAAAATAGCTGTAAAATAGTTCAGTAATTGCAAAATAATTTGAAAATAGTTAAATAGTCATAGAAATTTTAAATAATTGCAAAATACTATAAAATAGAAATTAGTAGTTGAAAACAGTAATTAGTTTATAAAACAGTTGGAAAACATTTTCAAAAATAATTGTAAAACAAGTATAAGATAGTTTGGCTTTTTTTAAAAGAAAGGTTGTATATATAATGAATAGCTTGGAAATTAAGTTTATATTAAAACAATTTATATTAAAAACAGTCCAGAGTCAAAACTGTTCACTTCCCAATCCCCATTCTCATCAATTCAATTTAAATTCTCCCTTCCATTTAAATTGACCCAATTCCAATTTAAATAATTCCAATTTCCATTGGACTTGATTTATTCCCAATTTAAGTTGAATTAACTCTATATTCCCTTTTCAAATTTAAATCAAATTCCATTTGATTTTAAACATATTCAACTTTAATTACAATCCCAAGTTATTCCAATCACTTTGGACTAATATCATTCAATTGAACTCACTTCAATTCCAATACATTTCAATCCCTGTTTGAATTTATCCCAATTTCAAACTCCATTTCTAAATCAAGTTTGAATTATTCTTGATTTCCTCCCAAATTAAATTCAAATTCCATTTAAATTAAAACTATTAAATCTTTAATTACCATCCCAAATTATTCAAATCAATTTCAATTTGAACTTATTCAAATTTCAAATTTAAATCATCTCGAATTATATAAATTCGAGTTAATACTTCAATTGTTGATTTAATTCCTTTAAATCAATTTACCTTTTTATCCCGACAATGGATTACCATACTCCATTTCTCATTCATTTAAACAAATTCAATTCACCATTTAAAGATTATTAATAACAATAGGATGATATCATCCAATTCATTTTAAAACATCCATCAATTTTCAATTTTCAGATCACAAACCCATTTTGAGATCACACAAACTGCCAATTCAGATTAACCATTTAACTCCCCAAATTAAATCTCAATTTCATCTTGAAATTTTCAAATCAGATTATTCATTCAAACTTATTTAACTTCCTCCGAGTTAAATTCAATCAATCCTGTTTAACCTTACTCAAATTTGAAGTCTCCATTTCAAATTTCAAAATTTTAACTTTACATTAATAATTTTTCCCCACTTATAAGTTCAAAAACTTATCACTTGGGTATCACATCTTATTTCCAAATTCAAAACTCAATATTTAGATTTTATTTCAAACCAACTTTGTTATTATGCATATCCACATGTACACATATTAATCTCTTTTACATACCAAATTATACTCTAAAATTTTAAACCATCTTTGGTTTTTAATTTAAAACAAATTCCTTTAAATTTTCAAACAACTCTTGTTTGGAAAAGGACCATTTCATTCAAATGCATTAAAAAAAATATTATTTATTATTTCTTTAAATTAATTACATCAATTAATTGATTATCCTTATCCTGAAACCTTTCCTAATTTCAAGATTTAATTTCAGTTTGAATCCATTTCAATCTTGTCTTTTAATTTAATTTCAATTTGGTTGTAATTCTAATACAACTTAATTCTTTCTATTACTTTTAGTTTAATTAATACTACAACCAATTTCCTTAATATAATAGATAATCTATTTCTTATATAAGATTTATTTACTTTTGAAATCATTTAAAAACCTTTATATAAGAAAATAACAAGTACGCTCTCTCATATTTATATACTCAACTCATCCTAGGATATCACTTACCCTATCCTTAATAAGTAATCCCAACAGAGCCAAGGTTCTCGCTTAACCTTCTGCTCTGATACCAAATGTAACGACCCGGAAATTTCGATCCAGAAATTTCCAGATAGTTAGTGAAAAGAAGAAAGAGAAAGAAGAAAGAGAAGAAAGAACATAAACGCCAAACACAGAAAACCTCACATTCGCAGCGGATAAAATATAATAGCAAATAAATAACAGTTTACAAAGCAGAACTGTATCAGTATATTTACATTATACATCAGAGTTACAACAATTTCCCAGCATTGGACAATTTAAAATAACTTGTCCCATATAAATAACAATATGTCACAGCGGATAAACACTCTATACGTTCATGTCCTTCAGTTCTCCTCCTGAGCTCCAGAACGTCCTTACCTGCAAATCTGTAATACTCGGTCTGACCCGAGCATTACATCAAAGTAACACCCGGGTCAGGCTGGAAACCAGCGTGAGTAAACCCGTCTAACATGGAATACAAAAGCATATAACATATATAAACCCGGGGTACTTATATCAATTTCAACTTCACAAGTTGTTATAGACATCATCTATTTCACACATTAATTTCTAAGTGCCAAAACTTAGATTAAATGGTCCAATTCACTTAAATCATTCCATTTCAGTCTATTGATTTCAGATATAAATTTTCAATGAATCGAAGTGGTTTCGGATATTAACTAATACCCGACTCCGGTCTCTTCGAATCAAATGTCAACTTAACACAAATTATTCAAGTGATTAAATTTAGATACCGGATGTATCCTTTACACCGCAATTCATCATAGATAACCACAATATCTCTGTTCAACCCCATATATAATATTACAAAAACATTTCATTTCACAAAGCGTCACAATCACATATTATGGATAAATAATCCAAGTAAATCAAATATTATTCAAATAAATTTTAAATAGATTAAATTAATTACTCCCATTAATCAGCCTTAATCCATCATTACCAGTAATTAACCATCCTGTAATTACTTATCTTAATTAATTAACTCCTTAATTAATTATATTAATCCGTTAATTAATTACCTCAAGTAATTAATCCTTAATTATTCCACCTAAGAAATTAAACTTTGATTACTTCCAATAAGTAATTTTCCTATATTAAATATATCCACTAATTTACCCATCAATTACCCTTCTTAATTAATGACGTTAACAATTTCCCATTTAATTTCTTTCACAAAGTGATTATCATTAATTAATCTCATTAAGTGATTAATAAATTAACCATCATTTAATTATCCATCTAAATTAATCATTCTAGATAAATATTCTTTAATTACCTAAAAGATTTATAATCTTAACCATTCACATTAAATATTCTTAATTAACCTTCTTAATTAATTAACTACATTCATTTTTGATCCACTAATCACTTCTAGCAATTTATTATTTATTAATTAATCATAATTAATCATCCCTCAATTAATTAACCTTAAATTAACAAATCGATTAATTAACCCATTAATAATCTTAATCACCAAATAAACTTAAGAAAAACCATTAACTTAATTCGGCATCAAAATTTGTTAAATCATGAAGTTATTGGAAAACTTTAAGCTTACTAAAATTTTGAAACTTAAAATGAATTTCTCCACCTAAATTACCTATCATAACATGAAAGAAAACAATTATTTCTTAAAATAATTTGAAGACAATCAGTTTAAAAGATTGTTAACCTTCAAATATTTACCGAGACAACCCAGTTACTACTCAAACCAAATTCTGGAGTTTCTTCTTCTTCTTTTTTCCCGAGCCTACTCTATCTACAGTTATCATATAAATGCTCACGCACGTACACGAAGTACTTCGAGCCCAACTTCCACTCTCACGAAACCAACCCCGAGAAAACATCGAGCAACTCTTTCTTTCTCCTCGTATTCTTCTTCTTCTTCCTATTATTTTTTTTTAAAAAAAAAACTTTGATTGAATTGTAGTTATCAATCTGCAGACAAATCTTACCTAATTTACTCGAGAACAAACTCGAGTTTCCCACGTCCATTCTCGAGCATGACTTCGAGCAATCCCATGCCAAAACCCCTGACACTCCACAATCGATTCTGTGCACATGCATGCCGCCACTGGTTGCCTCCGACCAACGTCATCGCCTCCGGCAACTCATTTATCACCTCAGTAACCCAATTCGACCCCTCTAACATTCATATTCACCATGAATAAAATTTGAGCATTTCTGATGAAACCAAGCCTAAAACGACCATCAACCAATTGCCTCGCCCCCAATGCCCTGACCACCAGACGTCAGTCCACTCCGGCCAAACCTTGTCGAACCCCAGCGCCACCTATTACCCAAGTTACGCCACGCTCGATCACTCTGAGACTAAGCTCAGACCACAAACTCGAGCCCAACCAAAACTAGGGCTTGATACAATTTTCGATCACCACCAACGCCACAGCCACCTACAGCCTCAACCACCATTTTTTTTTCAAACCCCCATTACCTCCTCCACCTTCGGTATCAATCTCAACCACTCCAGTTACTTCAGCCTCCAGAAATTTACCCCAAACCCATTTCCAGTAAACCATAAAATTCACCTTCATTTCAATACTTAAAATTATGATTTTTGTTTTAAAAATCATAGATTCCAATAATGATTCGATATATATATGGATCAACATAACAAAATAATTTATTTTATTACATTATATAAGCTTCCTCTACAGTTTCTTGTTTATAGGTAAATTTCTAAGCTTTAATTTCTTAGACATACTTTTATAATTAAGATGAGTTAAACTTGATTAATATATTTGAAACCCAAAGCTTCAAAGTATTTATATAAAAGTTTGAATTTTAGTTTATTTATAAATCCCTGTAATTAGATATGATCAGAGCAACACAGATTTCAACATGCAGATTTAATGCATCCTTCCTATAGATTTGCATACAACTACATGCAGGCATAATTATCAATCCTTACTTTCATAAATTTCCTCAATTTAAATCTTTCAGTTTTAAACAAATTTTGTTAACATCTCAACCTAAAATGAACCAGAGGAGTAGTAAACTGGTTTGAATTTATTTTATACCCTGTACTTCAAAAATAGAAAGAAAAACTGACATGCACACATATTAACTCATTCAAAATCACAGGGGTATCATTCATGTATTAAACAAGGTATCATCCATCTCAGGAAATTTCACAGGCTATAGTCTAAAGTTTATTTAGCTTTTAAATTTTAAACAAAAGAGTTTACTCACCTTAGACATAGTTGAACAGAGAATTGCTCTGAACAGAAACTTGCAATATGCCTGAAACCCCTAAAGACTGGAAAATCACCTTTTGATCTGTGCCTTAGTTGCTGAAGTCTTGCTTAAGTCGAGTCTGGATTTGCTTTTGATTTTTTTTTTTTTTTTACTGGTTTAAGTTTTGAATTTCCAGTTTGTAACTGCTGCTGGGATGAAGATCTTGATCAGTTGCATGATGTTGTTCTTTCAGGTTGCAACCTTAAAGAAATTACAGTTTGAGGATTTGATCTGTTGCTTCTTCATTTGCTTCTACTTTACTTGATCTGGATTTTGATCTTAAAGCTTCATTGTATTAACTTTAATTTTCTTCTTTTTAGTTTCAGAAGAAAGAAAAAGAAGTGGTTTCAGAATATATTTTTTTTAAACTGAAAACCCCGTTTCTCACTAATCCATAAAGAAGGATTATACTGCCATTTGTTAAATTTACTTGTTACAAATTTTACATATGTCATTAAATGTCAAACCTAGTAATTTAGATTTTTACAAGTGTCAATCCACTTAATACATGAATTATGTCTTATTTTATTTATGTTTATGATTCAACTTAACTTTCATTTGTATTTTAAATTCTTACATATAATTTCAAGCAATATTTTAAAAGAAAATACAACTAAGCTTTTATATTAATCCTGATTTAAATTCATATTTAAGTTAATTAAATATGATCTAAACAAATTAGATTTACCTTTAATATTTGCATTTGTCATTAAATTCACTCAACTACTTTACATGTGTTATATTAAGGTAATTAACATGTTTACACATGTCATTGTATTTTAATAAACTTTTATTTAATTTAAATTTAAAAACATACTTTCTTAAGTTACAAAATAAATGTTTACATAAACTTACATTTGTCACTTTATTTGCTAAATAGCTTAATTTACTTACATGTTATTTAAAATCTAACATTTATATGTTATAATTTGATATTGTTTTGGAAATTTAATTTAATGATTTTGCAAATTTTAAATAATTATACAAGAAGAATATCAAATAAATATTTATCCAAATATAAATATTTATCATCATATTATTTGTTAAATCAATATTCTGTAAATTAACCCAATTATTTTCAATTACAGATGCCCAGAAATTCGGGTTATTACAAATAGGAGTTTCAGAGTTACCGACTTTGCTGATGCCAATCATATATCCTTTTGAGTTGTCTCCAAAGTTAACTAGTCCTCTGTCTTTGTATATTATATCATTCAGCATATCTGGATTACCAATCATGTGTCTAGAGCATCAACTATCGAGTATCCATTTATTCTTTTTGATCTGTACAATTTGTCCATTGTGGATTGATTCCTCAACACCCATAAAACATGTTTCCTACACATCATACAATTTTGGTAGACAACTTGAATTTGAATATTTATAT
Source organism: Allium cepa (assembly GCA_030765085.1). Classification (NCBI taxonomy): domain Eukaryota; kingdom Viridiplantae; phylum Streptophyta; class Magnoliopsida; order Asparagales; family Amaryllidaceae; genus Allium; species Allium cepa. The sequence goes on along the minus strand of CM060934.1, from coordinate 661,479,406 downwards.
GCGGACTCATGAGACAATGAAGATCTGAATATTTCTAAAATAGTATTAACAAGTTTTTTAAACATAGCCATTTTAAAAGTTTTTTCAAAATTCATATTGTGAAACTTTGAAAACCTTGCTCTGATACCAAATGTGAGAAATGCGGATTACGGATCTTAAGGCTAGAATTAACACTAAAGGAGGGGTGAATAGTGTTTAAAGGAATTTATAATTCTTTTTGAGTTTATATTAATTTTAACACAAATGTATGCAATATTCAGACACAGATATGATCAAGAATCAAACACTGATGCAGATATAAAGTAAAAGCAATAAAGAAAAGAACATACCAAATTTTATACTGGTTTGGAGTTACCCTACATCCAGTCCTGCAACACAAGTATGGATTTCCTTTCAAAATCAATTCTTACAATTACACCTTCGATTTCAAGGCCATGAGGTACACTGCTTCAGATTCACAATCCTCTGGGTAGAGATACTTGATTTTACAGGCAACAAGTTCACCCGATTGATTTTCCAGGCTATAATCACACCTTTCCTCGCTTGATTGATTTTTCAGGCTACAGTCACACCTTTTCTCACTTGATTGAGTACGAAGAAGTCTATAACTCTGAATAGCACTGGGATCTTGTTGAGATAGTCTCCCCTTTAAAAATTTTCATCCTCGAAAAGGAATGAAGCCAGAATTTATTTAATAACTTAAAATCAAATTTATTCTTGATCATTTTAAAACACTTTTAAAATCTATATAAAGTTGCCAAAAATAGTTTATAAAAATACTTTTTATAACTCAATGTCTCAACCAGTCTATCCTTATTCTCATAGAAATTCGGTCATATGTTGATCAGGCATATGACTGAAAATCTATAATTGCTTAGCAGACCATTTTCAACACCCAGTGAAAATATTGGAAAATAATTTTATTGAAAATATAGAAAACATTTTGAAAATAGAGGAAATATCTTTTGGTGAGAATGCTCTGTAAATCATCACGCCCATCCATGGTCGCAGTTATATCCTGGGTTACATTGCCATCGCAGCAAAAGTCCATGTAACTGTAGGCACTCCGCGCCCCTCGGTTACGCTCTGGAACCCACAACAGATCGCAGTTACATTCCAGGGTTACGTTGCCATCGCATCAAAAGTCCATGTAACCGTTGGCTCTTAGCGGCACAGACGACTTTCTCTATCAAAACGAAACTTCTCCACTCCTATATAGGTTGCAGTCTACCGATATAAAATCAAACACAGACTGTTGGCTCTCAGCGGCACACACGACTTTCGCTATGTTACCATAGGTCGTAGTTACATCCTGGGTTACGTTGCCATCGCAGCAAAAATCCATGTAACTGTTGGCTCTCAGCGGCACACACGACTTTCGCTATGGTATACTCTACTCATAATCCTCAGGAACTAGTTTTGTCTGGACTCCTCACAAGATCAACTTTAGAACCCCCCATTGGGGCTTAAGGCAACACCACCCGGTGGCACTCCTGAGAAGTTCATTTCAAGGGAGCGCCTTTTTCCCCAGAGCCATAATCAAAACACTTTATACTATACACATATAGTATATTTCAAATCATACACCTAGTATGATCTCATAAAAAGCTCCTTTAAACAAAATCGATTATCCCAAAATCGATAATTCTCAAACTAGGCTTTCCAAATTCCAATATTGATTTTACCCAAAAATCAAAAGCCTTTCCAAATCAAAAGGTTCCCAAAACCTTTCCCAAAATCCTCTAAGATCCGTTATATACATACATATATATATATATACATACATACATATATATATATATATATTCAGATATATATAATTTTAAAAACTTTGGGTCATTTCAAACTTGTATAAAACTCCCTTTATACTTCAAACACTTTCAAGAATCCTTTTCTTCCAGCAATAGATTCATCAAGGGGAGATTTATCTTATATAACAAAGATATATAGCTTTGTTTATTCAAAATCAAATATTCCAATTTGATTACTCTTTTCAATATCAATTTCATTCAAATCCGTACGATGTATACATATCATCCCTACGCTATACCAATCTGATCGCTCACTCGATCACACAATTTCACTTCCGAACTAGTATCGTCCACCGACTTCCTAGTGCGGACTCAGATCTGGTTTCTTGATCAGAAACCGTCATTTTCCTTGCATATCCATAACTATGATAGAGAATACCCAGAACCAATCAACAATCCATATCCAGGTTCGCCGTCGAAAATCGAGTGAAAAATCCCAATTCGGATCGATATAACTATCTCGAAATTCTGTGCTCGAATCTGGATCAAATCAGTATGTGAATAGAATGATATACGTACATCCGACGTATTTAACTTCATTGATTATTAAATAAATCAATTTCCTTTCTATTAACATTTCCTTTCTTTCCTATCCACATATTCACAATTTCTTCAATTCCATTGAATTATTACTTCAATTCTTATGTCGGTTGGGTATTTAATCAATAACAGTTTGGACTCCGACCAGTTTATATTTAGAAAATAGCTTGAAAATTTTAAAAATAGATAAGTAGTTGAAAAATAATTATTAGTTTACAAAATAGCTGTAAAATAGCTGGAAAATAGTTAAATAGTTATAGAAATTTTAGTTAATTGCAAAATAGTTGTAAAATAGTAATTAATTATAAAACAGTTGAAAAACAGTAATTAGTTTATAAACAGTTACAAAATAGTTATATAACTCCAAAAGTAGTTATAAAATAAGTATAAGATAGTTTTGGGCTTAATAAGAAAGGTTGTATATATAATAAATAACTTGGAAAAATAGATTTGTATTAAAACAATTTATTTTGAATATAGTCCAGAGCCAAACTGTTCAATTCCCAATCTCCACCCCTATCAATTCAATTTAAATTTCCACTTCCATTTAAATTGACTTAATTCCAATTTAAATAACTTCAATTTCCATTGAAATTGATTTTACCTCCAATTCAAGTTGAATTAACCTCAATTTCTATTCAACTTCAAATCAAATTCCATTTGAATTTTTAAACTTAAACACCTTCAATCTCAAATCCAATTAATTCAAGTCAGATTCAATTTTAACTAATTCAATTTTCAATCTTGATTTTAAACCATCTCGAATTATATAAATTCGAGTTAAATTTTCTAAGGTTGGTTTATCCTTTAAACCAAATTAACCATTATTAAAAGCTTTTAAACAATTTAATTTCTGAGCTCAATTTCTAGAATTTTCATTTTAAAATATCTTTATTTATTTATTTCAAAGTTTAAATAAGAGTTTAAAATGATTTTAACTTAAAATTTTAATTTATTACCCAATTTTATCTTCTAGTTTGAAACCAATTCTTAAACAAGTTTAATTTACAAATTCAATTATTCAAATTTTCAGTTCAAAGTAATTCCATATCCTTAATTTCAATTTTAAAATTTAATTTCCCCTTTTATTTCAACAATGAATACATTACCACACTTCATTTCTCATTCATTTAAACAAATCCAATTCGCAATTTAAAGATTTTGAATAACAATAGGATGATATCATCCAATTTATTTTAAAACATCCATCCACTTCCGATTTCCAGATCTCAACCCCATTTTGAGATCACACAAACTCCCAATTAAAATTAACCATTTAACTTTCCAAGTTAAATTCCAATTTCATCTTAAAATTTCCAATTCAAGTTGTTCATTCAAACTTATTTAACTTCTCCCAAGTTAAATTCAATTTACTTAATTCTATCAGCCTTGCCCAATTTGAATTCCCCATTCAATTTTTAAACTTTGCATTAAAAAAATTCCCACTTATTAAGTTCAAAAACTTATCACTTTAGGTATCAAATCTCATTCCAAATTTAAAACTCAACATTTAGAGTTTATTCAAACTATTTTTGATTTATATATATTCCTCATATATACATATTATTTCCTTTACACACGAGGTCATCCTTAAATTTTAAACCACCTTTGGTTTTTAATTCAAATCAAATTTTCAAACAACCCATTGTTTGCAGCAAGTATCTTTTATTCAAATAATACTTATTTATTATTTCTTTTAGCATTTTTAAACAAGTTTCAAGTTTCAAATTTCAGGACCTAGATTTAAAATTTCACAATTTAGGTATTTTCAATTTATAAGTCATATTTTACCCAATTGTTTACTTCTTCAAAACATTACATTTGCTTACTCATTAATACACATCTTATTATTGAACACACAACAATCATTTTTGATAATAACCAAGATTATCATATCTAAAACCATCTATTACCATCTTATTCGGAAATACTTCTCCAATTCAATATTTCAAATTCAGTTTGAATCCATTTCACACTTATCTTTATTTAGTTTCAGTTTGGTTGTATTATATTACTTCTTAATTTAACTTAATAATTTAACAACCAACTTCCATAATATTTATTAGTAAGAAATATTGCTTTATATATAAAAATATAATCTTAGATAAAATCATTTAAAATCCTTATATAAGAAAATAACAGGTACGCTCTCTCATACATATATACACTCAACTCATTCTAGGGTACCATTGACCCTATCCTTAATGAGTATTCCCCACTAGAGCCAAGGTTCTCGCTTAGCCTCCTACTCTGATACCAAATGTAACGACCCGAAATTTCCGAAGTCGAAAATTCCAGATAGTTATGAAAAAGAAGAAAGAGATAGAAGAAGAAGGATAACAGAAACATCAACATCTCACATTCAAAGCGGATAAAATATAATAATAAATATTAACAGTTTACAAAAGATTATTATACCTGACGATTACATTTAAATACATCAGAGTCACATATATACAGACATTGAATATACTCAATTATCATGTCACAGTTACACAATAATATTATACAGCGGAAGCACTCCATACGTTCTTGCCATCAGCTCGACTCCTGAGCTCCAGAACGTCCTTACCTGAAAATCTGTAATACTCGGTCTGACCCGATCATTACATCAAAGTAGCACCCGGGTCAGGCTGGAAACCAGCGTGAGTAAACCTATCTAACAAGAAATTCCAAAATCATAAAACTTATATAAAACCCGGGTAACTCTTATCAATTTACAAATTCACAATTTGTTAAAGACATCACTTACTTCACACATTAATTTTCTAAGTACGAAAGCTTAGATTAAATGGTCCAATTTACTAAAATCATTCCATTCCAGCCTATTGATTTCACATATCAATCTATAAAGAATCGAAGTGGTTTCGGGTATTAACTAATACCCGGCTCCAGTCTCTTCTAATTCAATGTCATCTTAACCCAAATTATTCAAGTGAATACAATTTACTTTTAAACACTAGATGTCCCTTTACACAGCATTTCATCGTAGATAACCACAATTATCCTAGTCCACCCAAAACATATCATATCCAAAGCATTTTATATCAAAGATATCAATCAATTCAAGACATTTAATCATCATTCAATCATTCAAAAACAAAATTTTACCACTTCCAAAATTAATTCAATTAATTCTAACTAAATTACTAACCTCAATCACTTAGATTACTTTTACTTAACATTAATTAATTACAAATCAATTAATTAATCATCCTTTAATTATCCATCTTAATTAATCACCCTTGATTAATTATCCTTTAATTGCAATAAGTAATTAATTCTAAATTAATTACACAAATTAATTAACCTTTACCCATCCATATTAATTTCATTGGTCTGTAATTAATTACTCAAATTAATTATCCTGCACATTTATTAATTATTTCTTAATTAATCACACTCCTTAACTAACCCTTAATTAATTTCCATAATTACTCAATCCTTTATAATTACAGTAAGTAATTAATTCTTAATTACCTCCACTAAGAAACTATCATTAAATAAATCACATTTAGTATCATTAAATAAATCTCATTGGTTAATTATCCTTAATTAATTAACCTTTGATTAATTAATCCTTTTTATAAAAAAATCAATTAATCAATTAATACATCTTAATTGCCCAAACCTTGATTAATTTCAAGATAATTCATTTATCTTAATCACTTTCTTAATTATCATCAGAATTTAATAAACTCTGGAATTAATCATCATTACCTTGCAAATCAACAAAAGTCCTTAAGTTTAATGATAAAACACTTCATCCTTCATAATTATTATTTTATTAATTAAGTTTTAAGTATTTAATTACTTCATTCTTTTATCTCTAATTACTTATTAATTAATTTACAAATCTTAATTACTCAAGTCCTTTATTAGTTAAAGGGTTAATCATTATCTTAAATTAATTTTCTTAATTAATATATAAAAATTTTATGTAATAACCTTGAAAATAATTTATCATTAACCTATAACTTAATTAATCAACATTTAAATAAATACTTTTTGTTTTACAAGAATGATTAAGTGAGTTGTTATAAATCTACTAATGTTAACCTTTATCACTTGTCAACATAATCTTCTACCTGAGTCAAAACGGCAGCTACCCAAGTATTCTAGCGAGCACTACTGCACGTCACGGCTTCGAGACAACATCACACGGTTTCAAGCTCGTACCCGAGAAAGCTCATTTCCTTCATCATCACACAGAAAACACAGATACCCAAGATCTCGTGCACGTGCACAAACTGACGAGCAAGTTCCGACCATGCTTGCCACCGCCGACGAGTGTCCTATGACTCTAACCTTCAATTCCGACCATCAGATCGCACAATCAAAAACGCAAACAAAATCGATCTCGAATGATCCCAAAATCCAGTACCCATCCTATCAAAAACCATCCTCTTCCCAATGATCTGGTTCACCAGAATTAACACCGACCCACCAGAAACTTCGCTAGGATCTCCCACTCCTAATCCACCTTCCTCGACCATGGCCGATGCGCCGAAAAACTCAGAAAAACTTGCGAAGGACATCGAAAAAAAAAGCTTCTAAAACCCTAGTCTCACCTTGTCCGACCACCATAGCATCATAGAAACCAAACCATGAATCTTACCATGGTCGCTGACCCACGACCCTACTCCTGCCACAATTCTGAGACCCAATCTTTTTCCGATCAATACGATTAGACCAATATGCAAATTTCGATCAACTCGAAATTTCCCGCGATCTACCACACTAAAAATCTTAATTATGATCTTAAAATTCTTAGTTTATGCAAACCAAGAGGATCAAGCAATCGAAACCCAAATTTTTAATCAATCAAAATTTGAACCAAATATGATTTTACTGTAATATTTAAATCTTCCAGTCAACCCAATCATTTATACTACTTAAAAATATTTTTGAAATTAAAATCTTGCCAAATCAAACACATTTTATTTAGACATCAAAGTCTATTAAGCATTAAAGAATAAGAATTTGATTTTTAAAATAGGTTTTGAACCCTGTAAATTCCAAAACAGAGCAAATGGTCATAACAGACATGCAGAGTCATATACATTCACACATTTATATATTTTTTTGTGTATATATATGCAAACCATCACAATCATACTTCAAGCATATTTCCAAACACAAATAAAAATCCCGATTTGAAAGAATTTACTCACTTTTTTAAAAGATGAACAGAGAGCTGCTGAAACAAGGATGCTTGCTTCTTTTTTTCTTTGAAAACTGAATGCTTTTGATCTAGAAAATACTTGAATGCTACGATGATCTTTTGAAATTGAAAATCTTTCTTTCTGATAATTTTGCTACAGGTTGCAGATTTGAAAATGATTGATTTTTTGTTTTGATTTCAGTTTGAATATAATTGATTTCCAGTTTATTTTGAATTTTATTTTTCCTCTGGTTTGATTTCTTTACAGGCTTTGTTTAGGAAATGAGAAAAATGAAATAAAGGAAAGGAGAGATATATTTGTAGCTTATTTTATGATTTTTAAAATAAAATAAAAAGAAAAAATTGACACTTGTTTTGTTTGGAAGTTAATTTGCTTACAAATGTTAATATGCGATCTAACAATTTTACACTTGTTAAATTCCATTTTTTAAATGATGCCACATATACTTAAATGTTTCTAATATGTTTATAAAATCCTTATATTATAATTTCAATTAATTAGGTATAGATATATATGTTATACTTTCCTATATTAATTAATGCAATTTCCTTTTATATTAACATAAGTAAAAATGGTTTTATATTTATTTATATATCTTTTGTATTTATTTTTATACTTATAACTAATTTTATTTTTCATGTATTTATACTCTTTTCAATGTCATAAACCATACTTCTTAAATTAACATATGTTTTATAATTTATAAATTATGTATTAAGCTTTTAAAATGTTTATACATATATTTACCTATTTATATATATATTTTTTCATTTCATGATGTTCTTTAAATATACATCTATTTATTACAAAGTAACATTTTCAATATATTTATTTGAATTTCAAACCCAAATTTAAATTAAATTTTAAATCAACTCATATATAAATATATTTTTAAACAAACACATATTTAATTTTATTTGAAAATAATAAATTTTGCCCATTCTAAATAATTATATTAGGAAATTATCAAATAAATATTTATCCAGATATAAATATTTATCATTAGATTTATTTGTCAAATTTATAAATTAGTATTTCTATTAATTATCCCAGTCAATTATCAATTAACAGATAGTACAAGAATTCGGGCTATCACAGATAGTGATAGAGAATCAAACTAGAGATGATCTAGTTAGATTCAATGGTGATTTCGGCAGAGTAATGGTAAAAATGTATATAAAGAAATGTGAAGAAGAAGTGGAGTGAAATCAGAGAAAAATATGAATATAAATTCTTTTAAAATAGCCCCTATTTATAGTAGAACAACAGCCATGTCCATTCATGAAAGGATATGACAAATAGACACTTCCTTTGAAATTAAAACTTTTGAAATAAACTGTCACCTTGTCGACAAGGGTTCCATTGGGTTGTCGACGGGCCTAAGTTAATTTGGTAATTTTTTTCTTTGAAAATAACTTTTACCTTGTATTAAAACTATTTTAAACTTTATAAATATACTTAACTGTAATTAAAATACATAAATAAGTATAGAGAATAATATTTTGGTATATATAAAATTTTACTATAATTTTATATTTAAATCTAAATATAAATATCAAAAGTTAAATATATTCTAATTAAAAGATAGTCTAAAACCAATGATAATTTGATTTTGAAAATAAAGATTATTTTGAGTCTAAAAGTATTTTAAAATCAGGATAGATGTTTTTGATTTTTTAAAAGAAGATTTTGAAATTATTTTGAAAACAAGATATAATTTTGTAAAACATTTGAATAAAAGTTAATGTTCCACTAGATTTTTCGTAGGTTCCATCCTACTTAGGGTTCTATCCCTTTAATGGGCTCAAAGTGGATTCCATTCCATGAATAAAATGGATTTTAAGATGTCTGTGCTTTTCTAGGAATTTTAACAAAATTCATAACTAAATTACTTATATTGAAATCTTGAACTCTTGATAATCTTGATACTCATGAGTCTTGAACCTTGATATCTTCGACCTTGAGTTTATCAGTTCTTGTATCTCTATACTGTACAGTCTTCATTCTTCGATACCTGTATATATATATCCTACATATACATATATATATCGAAACAATAATGTTAGTATTTATATTTTATAATCTTATTCTAAGGTTGTTGTCATCAAAACCAACTTCTCAGGAACTAACGTTGGAGTTATCTCCAAATGTGACTGATCCTCCATTTGAGTAGATAATGTTGGTTAGCATATCTTTATTGCCAGTCATGTGTTTAGAGCAGCCGCTATCCAGTATCCATTTTCCTCTCTTTTTAAGTGGTATCTGCAAAAAATAAAGAATAATATTGGTACCCACTTCCTCCGTTAGGCTCCTAAGGGTTAAATCTTAGGAAGCCAAACCCAACAGGGTTTAGAGTTCCCTTTAAAAATATAATTATCATTATAATGAACAATTTCCATGAATGACTTAATATATTTATTCCTAATCAAATTATTATTTGTTCTAGGAATCCATATTTTCATAGTTTTAATTTCCTTAGAAACTGTTGATTTAATATCCTTTTTAATCCTATATTTAATGTTATTCAAACATTTTCCAAATTCTTATTTAAATAATTTTTTATATCGTTGTCCTGATTTATTTGAGGTAGATTATGAATTTTCTATAATTTTGGAAAGATTCTCTCTTCCTTTATTAAAATTAGAAATATTTTTGGAAATATTTTCTAATTTTGTTTTGAGACTAGAAATTTCTAATTCTAAAATTTTATAGCCAGATTTTAAATCTTTAATATCTACTAATAAATCATTATTCTTACTTTTCTGAATTTCTAATTCTTGAGTAATCATAGATATTTGGGAAGTTAAATTAGAATTAGATTCTTGACTATTCTCAAGTTCCTCTTCTAGAATTTTCTTCTCAACTTTTAGCATACTCACTTCTAATTCTAATCTTTTTGGTTTTCCTATTAATTCCTTATTCTTCCTTTTAATATATTTTACTAAATCTATTATTTCTGAATTAATTTCTACTAAATCATCAAAACATAAATCACAATGTCGTCTTTTGTGGCCATGAAGAATACATTGGCTTGTTCATTGTCGCTGTCGCTGTCATTATCACTATCTGATGAGTCTGATTCATCCCAAGTGACTGAAAAAGCTTTCTTTCTGAGTTTATCCTTCTTGAATTTGTTCTTTTTATGTTTTGGAAAATCTCCCTTCATATGGCCCTTCTTATGACATTCATAGCATTCTATAACTGAAGATGATGGTTTATTGCTATCAGTATTGTTGTTGCAGTTACTTTTGTTACCCCTGAACTTGATATTCTTTTTGAATTTCAAAAAAAATTTGAATTTTTTTGCTGTAAGTGCCATATCCTCTTCATCTGAATCTGAATCATCTTTTTCTGCTTGAAATGCTAGATTCTTCTTATCCTGTGCTTGAACTTTCTTTGCCTGCAAATTCACTTCATATGACCTTAGATTTCCTATTAACTATTCTGGTTTCATAGTGGAAGATCGTTTGCTTCTTCAATAGCTAAGATCTTTCTTTCCCATTCATCCATCAAAGAGATTAGAATTTTTGATACTATATCAAAATCATAAATTTTTTCTCCTAGTCCTAATAATAAGTGATAAATATCTTGGAATCTGGAATACATATCATTAATGGACTCATTTTCTTTCATTCTAAAATTTTGAAATTGGTTCTTAAGCATAGATATCTTGCTTTGTTTAACCTTGTTAGTACCTTCATGAGTTATTTTCAGTGTTCGCCATATTTCATATGCAGCATTGCACACGATAACACGATTAAACTCATTCTTGCCCAAGGCACAAAACAATATATTCATAGCAGTAGCATCCAATTTTTGTGTGTTTGACCATGTAGAAAATTCAATTGTGGGTATATGATATTCAGATTGTGTGATATTCCATGAATCAAAATCATTTGCTTGCATACAAATTCTCATGTGTGTAGACCAATAAATGTAATTCATGTCATTGAATAGTGGTGGTCGTGCAATGGATTAGCCTTCTATAAAACTATTGTTAGTGTTATTTTCCATATTATTAGAATATACCAAATAACCGTGTAATGGTTATTTGATGACCTGGCTCTGATACCAATTGAAAAATGTGTATGTCGTATAGCTAACACTTAGGATCGTGTAATATGGAATGTACTATAATCAAAATGCGAAAACAGATAATGACAGTAAAGTAAATAAGAATAAGCGAACCATGAGTTGTTATACTGGTTCGAACTTCCCGTTCTAAGTCCAGTCCCAGACTTCCCTCTGGAATTTCTCTCAATTACCCCTCACTTAACCCGGAGGAATAGGTATATAACACCTGAGCAGCTAAAAAGATTTTTCCACCTCAACAGCCGAAGAGGACTTTTCCGTCGGATATAAACTAACAGGACTTCCATAATTTCGATAAAGTTGTTGACGCTTTTTGTTCTTGATAATACATATTTGTCTTTGATAGCACACCCTTTCTATAATCAAATCCTTAAGGATATATTGTGTGTGCAAATATTAGAAAGGAAGATATTGCTTTGAATCGAAGTATGTAATAATTAACTCTAAGATTCAAGTAATATATCTTTGATTAGAAAGCTTTTAGAATGCACAAATATAGTCAAGAAATATACGTCAGAGAATAGAATAGATTGAAGTAAATTAGATTATTAAAATCATGGATTTAGATCTATATATATATTATTTCAGGTTGCTACTATTCACAAAGATTTCAATCAAGAGTTGCATCCGTAACTCTTCGAATTGGATCGTTACTTTTCGCAAAGAGAAGCAACCCATTAGGGAAACATGGCAGTTGCGTACGGTCAGTCGACTAGTAAAAATTATCTAGTTGAATGAATATTCAAAGTGGTGTGCACGTGTGCATGTTTGTGCAAAGAACACAGATTCACTCGACTAGTGAAATCAGTCCAGTTGACTGAACTGTGCTTTTTTGCAAAATGAGCACTGTTGCACACTATTTTGCATATATATACATATATATACTTAAAACTTTTGTATAGTGTGTGTAGGCCACTTGAGGAGTGATTTTAACAATTATAAACTATAACTTTGACTCAAACAATAAAGATTTTTATATCGTACTCGGGTTTGAAGTCTAGTTTCCTTTGTAGATTCACCATGTGTGTATAGCTTTCTCTTTGTCGCTTTCTTCATCTAATCTCATCGTTGATCATTGAAGCTTGTCATGAATCAAAACTCATGATTCAACAAGATCAAGCCACAAGTGCAAGAATTCACTGGAGAATCATAGTAAACCCCTAGATGACTATTGCATAGGAAGAGAAGAGTGAAGGATAATCAATGTAGATTTCCAGTAGCTGGTCCATAAGATCCCCTTTATGTTGTGGATAAGTGAGTATTTATAGGCATTGGAGAGCTGTTGGGCTAGGATGCTTTTCTAGAAGCTTACATTTGAAGGTACGAAGATGCTCCAAAATTTTCATAGCGAACCGACCTTATACGATGTACTGTTAGAGATTCATAAGGCGTGGATCACTAGCGATCCATGTAGTTAGATTGTTTTAGGTCATTTCAATTGGATCATATTCGTTTCCTTGTGTAGATGCTCTTCATGTAATTTCATGACTATATGCCTTATTTTGATGATGATTCATGTACAGTTTGCATTGAACTATTACTGGAATCGGTGAATGCCCACTTCTCTTTCGAGCTTGCTTGGAATATAATAAAACTTAGCAGACATCCATAGAAATTATAATGCTTCATGATGCAAGAAGAATGGACGACCCATGAGTAATATTTATGGATTTCCAGCGAACCACTGTTGATGAATGACTAGCGATCAATCCCCTTAGGCTATTTTTTCTTTTTTCCCTCTTGAGACTTTCCTAGTTCCTTCTTCTGATCCTTCTGGTTGATTCTCTAGTCTTTTCAGCTTAACGTAGATGTTCTAACTTCCGTTGAATTCAATTTGGTTAAAACCCGGTTCAAAGCGTAATTATGATTTTCTAATATGTGTATTAATACACAACACCCTATATATGTGAGCACATAAGGTAGTTATTGGCATATCCCTTATATAAGCAAGCAATTTTGGGTTAAAGTAAGTGTTAAGATTAAGACAGTTGAGGTGGAAAAATAAAAGTTTCATATTTATAGCGGTTAACCCCGTAAAGAAGAGCTATTACTGGTTTTCTATGCTAACTAGCAGTGGCAAGCATATTATGAAATTAAGGGTGAACGAAAAGGTTAGTACCAAGAGACCTATATAATAAGAATAAGATGCCAATCAAGCATAAGAGGAACATGAAAGAGGACTTTAAAAACTTACGACAAATTTTCCTATTTAAAGTAGAAACCCTATTTTCATATTGGTAATAGTTGTAAGAACTCATATTTACTCACATGTATGGCTAGATTATATCCATATTAAAGTTCGACACTGTATTTGAAAATAAACTTGAGTAACCATCATTGAAAAGGAAGATAGAGCTTATTGCACTTAAAGCAACGTTAGGTATAAGTGGGCTTAGGTAATTAGGATATTATTATCTACTCCAATTTAAGTGATGAACCAATGAATATGTTTCCTAAAATGTTAGAAAAGTTATTTTTGATAACTATTTTTAACGTTTTGTTGGATACATTGTTATGCTTATCTCAATATGCATTTTGCTTTTGACAACAGAACTTTTGAAAGAAAAATAAAAATTAAAGAGTATGTAAGACCTAACTTTTGAATTCCTCTTGTAAATAAGAAAAGATTATGTATCCGAAAAAAAATTATAATTTTTTTATTATATACCTAAAATAATAATAATAAGTTTAAAGAATACTACGTTTTCTTTAAAAAAATATAATGTAGAATATGCTTTTATGAAAATTTCTTATTTATAAAAGAAGATTTTAGAAGGTGTGTTTTTGTATACATTTTTGCTAAGTTAAGTTTTTTTTATAATTTAACTAAAGAGAATTTTATGACGCTAATAAAAGGAATGGTTGTTAAATAAATGAATAAAGGGTTTTAAAGTTTTAAAAACTTACAAGTTTTTTGAAAATGGAAAAATCAAAGATTTTGATCTAAAAGGACAAAATGAAAATATTATGACTGCACTTAAAATTTAAAAGGAAAGAAATAGGTTGGAGTTAGAAAATAAGATTTAATAGCCCATTTGGACAGAATTGACTATGGAATCTGGAAGCATTAGAATGGTTGGGACTGAGAAAAAAAGTATTATGGAAACTTCGTAACCTTTTCAAGCAATGTTTAAGTTAGAAGGACAGAGTACTAGATCGAAGTTCGTGTAGTAGTGAAAGGCGATCACCACCTTATGTTTCTCCACCCAAGCACGGTTTGAATTGTAGAATCTTACTGTAAGAAAATATAAAAAGTACGATATAGGTAAACTTATTATAGAACAAGAAAAGAGTAAGTCAAGATTTTAGCTGTATTAAATAATACTAGGGACGCAAGAAGTTTTTTGGTTTGAAATGTTAAATGGACAAGTAGGATCTACTTCAATCTGTATTAGGAGTGTTAAGTAACAAATGGGAATTTCCTTGATTGCATTAAGCAATCCTAAACGGAATGATAATTATAGGTTCGGCACTGTAGTAGCAAGATATTAGTTGGCACCATATATATGGGAATAAGATACCGATAGGCTACAATAATTCAGGTATTATGTTGTCCCCTGAAGGCTATGGATAGATCGGGTTGACAAGAATGGAAAAGTATCTATTTTATACATGTTATTGGATTTATATCATAGTAGTTGTGTTCCATGGATGCCTAGATATAAAACTTAGAATTGTAGGGTTAAATGTTGCACATACTTGAGTATGAAAAATAATAGGTAGTGGTAGTTTCTAAAACTTAAAGATTACGTAATAGCTCCATATTGGTAGACTCAATCACATAAGCAAACAAATATGTGAAGTTAGTCAGGGCAGTAAATTGTTGGATAATTGATATGATAAGTTTGATATGATAAGTAAACACAAATTAGAAGTTGTTATAAAATGGAAATGGAATTTAAGTAGTATTTTAATCCATTGGGATGACGTATATATCAATATGAATTTCTATAAATTATGTAGTTTTAGTAACAAAGTGTATTGTTCGAAATAACAAGGAATACACCTAAAAGAAAGACATGTATAAAATAGGGATTGTCGCCATATATTTTTTACTGTCTATTTCAACAATGAACAAAAAAGATAATTCCTTATAATTTCAAACATAACACAAATTATCTTTTAGATAATTTATTGAAAGTTATAGCATTAGCGTTCTTTTGGGAAAATTGTAGCAATGCATTAAAATGCAAAATGCCCTAAGTATAAACCTAAGTAATAGTCATCACATCTATTGGATTAAAATGGCGAAGTACCATTTTATATTAAACTGTCTCAACCATAATGTAATTGGAATAAAGTGATAAGAGGTCATGGTTAATAAAAAAGTATAACTTATGGGATGAATCAAAGAGTAGAAAAAAAGTTTGATGTTAAAATTTTCAAAAGGTATCCTAGATAAAATAGTAGTGAGCTTTTAACAATGGATAGTTAATTCAAGGTTGTGGGTTTCCATCAAGAGAAAGGTATAGTTAATTGCACGCATTGAGAATGCGAAGGTGATTTTCATAAGAAAAAATATCGAAAATTTTCGGTAAGATTCAAAGAAAGAGATAAAAGATTTTTTTCTCAATCATCCCTCGAATAGGAGGAAGACTATTTTCTTTAGAAAATTCATGGATGGCTAACTTAGAATGCATAATAGTGTGCATTGTAACTACTGCGAATGAAGTACCCCCTTAAGTGGTTATCGTCATGGTTAGAAAGTTTTAGATTCTAATTCCAATTAATTTTATGATTTTTTTTTATGGTTGAATGGGAAGCTAGACCAAACTTTCACTTGTAGGACTTGAGATAGATTAATGTAGACCATAAACGTGATACCTAGGTACCATGATTTTTGGAAAGATTGAGAAAAGGTTTAGTAGTAAAGAGAGATGACATAGGTCGAGCCGAATTAACAAAGAAGTTATGTTATTTTAACCATTTGGGAAATCACCAGTTTGGATAGCCATAAGGAAAGTGGAGATTTAGAAAAAGCTAACTAGGAAGTACCATATAAAGAGACACCATCCATATATGAGTTGTCCTACTTGGTATCTAAGAGTAGAGGTGATTAGGCATACCACTAGAAGAGTTAGGGTAGTAGATTGTGCATTGAGGATTTTATAGAGCTATAGCTAGTGGAAGCATCTATAGTTAGTGGGAGCGTACTTGTGCTTTAGCATGGTGCAAGACAACATCCTTTGAGTTAGTAGAAAGGATTGTGAAAATTTACCACTGCACATATAATTGAATGAAACTTTATGCCAGTGGTGAAAGTTGGTAAGGGAAGTCGGGATTTGATTCATAGAAAGGCAAGGACCGCACCAGATAGGTAGAAAGCAATTACTGTTAGGAGCCGCATGGGACAATCCGTGGAGCTAAGTTCACGATAGAGAGTAGACAAGTAGAAAATCCCCAAGGAAAAATAGAATTCGACCAAATTGTTGGGAAGCCGTTGTTAGGTACTTATGGAAATTTCTATGCGGTGCAGCTACCTTGGTCGTCAATTAGGAAAATTAAACTAGTTAGGAAAGCATAAATTACCTTTGTATTTATGTCTAATTTAGGTAGAGACCATTGGATGGTAGAAATGGTTGCAACGTGTCAGTGGGACATGTTATGGATGATGGATGCTAATGGATGTATTTGGGTGTATTATTTGGAATGTATTCGTTTACACATCTAGGACAGTATGCGCCTCATCAAGTACACGGCACAAGACTGAAAATAAAGACCTTACCTAGTGAACTAGAGATTCAAGTCAATGGAGTAGGTGGTATATACTTTGGTTGAGGGCCTCTCCGTGCTTAAATGTAACTGTTCTTGTTCACTCAAAGTGAACTGGTTACAGAGCTCGCCTCGCTCTCTTCTTTCAACCAGTGGAACATTCCAAATTAATATACTGGTGCAAATTAATATACTGTTATTACCAAGTTAACGATTTACATTCAGAAGTACTTATCATAATTGGTAGCAATAGTTCTTTGATCTTTCATTACCAAGTTTCTTCAGTCCAACCATACACTCCTTTGGTCTCAGGTTTCAACTACTTTCTTTTAGTTCAAACTGGGAAGATGCTTTGCATTGATCTCTTACTGAACCATCCCTCGAACCTGGACTTGCCTTTTCATTGAGCTAGGCCCGTAAATTCTTTTAGGAGTTCTAAAGATGAAATAAAGGCGCCCAAAGGAAGAGGACCCTTCTAGATGGAGCCAGGTTGGTTCGATCAGTGGCAATCGGATTAAGCACTAACGAAGATCTTTATATCAAAGCTCTTTTTTTATTATTTCTTTATGCTGTATCCTTAATAGCGGGTTGGTTACGCCTACAACCTAAATGGAAACCGAGTGTTTCCTGGTTCAAAAATACCGAATCTTGTCTCAATCATCATTTGTCAGGTCTTTTTGGAGTAAGTTCCTTGGCTTGGAGGTAGTACATACACATTCACATAACTCTTATTTGTTGTCTAGCTTGTTAGATACAATAAAAATGGATGTTTGATTGTTGTTTATCTTATTGAGTATTACGCATATGGATGAAATAGTTGCGCATACATATAGAATGCAATATATTTACATAGGAAGTTGCATATTTTTGGATTCATGGCATGAGCATTTGCATGACAAGAGGTCGACTGGATCAGTAGACCGCCTTCCATTTTGCATTAGTATAGTTTCACGTGCATTTCACATTGTATATATAAGTACATAATGCATTAGAAAATTTCTAAGGACAATGATTTCCCATGGATGATGGATGAGTAGATGGTTGTAGCTATTGGTTGCTATGTGTAAAAGTTACATTTTCTCCATCCTTTGAGATTTCGAGGACAAAATCCTTTTAAGGAGAGAGAATGTAACACCCTACAAAAATTACGTAAGATTTAACAAGAATTTAATAGAAATTTAAACGAAAATTTAATAATAAAATTAAATTTAATTAAAACAGGTGTTAAAACAAAAATTTGCATAGAAATTCGAATTTAGCTACGAAACCTGGGCCATTGTATTCGTAGCAACTTTCTAGACAATTTTTATAAATAACACTTTGGAATCAGAGTTAGTACGGAGAAGTTACGGACGTCTGAAAATTTGAAAAAAGAATAAATTTAAAAATTAAATATATACAAAATTTTACTACACGAGGTTCTGCCGTGGGAATCCAATAGTCGATCAAAAGGGGTCGATCATTCCTTTTTGAGGATCGACCGTGGCTGTGTTAAATTGGTAGTTTTATGGCGTTTCAAATGGTGGAGATGCATTGTTTTGCACGCAAGTTTTGATGACCATATTTGATGTTAGCAAAATATTCTCCAGCCAAAATCAATATATAAATTAATTGCAAACCCCTTAAATTCTACTCTAACATAACCCTAAAATCAATATAACGTTTAACATATTGAAATGCTTCCAAAATCCAACCTCTTCTTTATCCCCAAATCTTCTCAAAAATCAAAATAAAATCAACGTAGAAGAACACAAGAAATTGGATCTAGATGGAGCAAGTGAAGCTAGCGTATGGAGGGGCAATTCTTTGGCAAAGCAAGTAGGAAGAGCTTACACTTGAGGTGAGTGGGAATAATTTTAGCAAGATGATTGTTACATTTAGTTTAATCTATTATAATTGGTTTAGGGTGCTAGAAATCTAATTTGAACTATGTAAAACCCTAAATTGAAATTTATAATCTTAGAATAAGAATCACAATAAATTGTTTATTTGACATTGATGTATATACTTCTAAATTTATAAACCCTAAATCAATAAACCCCAAATTCAATTGCAAGTTGAATTATGGACTAGTCATCAAGTAATTAGGGTTCACCAATAAGTGTTAACGACAGGAATTAGACACCACAACGATTGACAATTAAAAATTCCAAAAATCCCTAATTTTACTATGCGATCGGTCGACCCTAGAACCCTAGCGACTGACCGGTTAGGTCTAGCGGTTGACCGTTTGGAACGAAAATTGCAAATGTTGAACCACGATCTAAGGCTCAAGTTAAAGAACAAGATTTTTATAATTTAGAAAAGGAAATTATATAAATGGAAAATTGTTTATGAGCCTATTTTGGGGCTAAGTACACATGCTAGAAAGGGTTGGGAAGTAAGTCCCCTACCATAGGATAATAGGTCATCGCAACATTGGGTAACGGTTAAATACCATTTGAGAATCAAAAGTTGACTAGGGCGATGTCTTTCTCAGACACAAAGTTGACTAGGTCGATGTATTTTGCAAAAACGGAGTTGACTCGGGCAATGTATTTCGCAAATACTCGGGGGATGTTTCGTAGTGGACGCGCAGCATTGATAAGACACTAAGTGAGTGAGCCCAGTGTTAATGGAGGATTCTAAAGGATAGTACTGCCCAACGTAGCATGATAAGAGTCTATAGAATAGAAAGGAGTCCAGTAATTACGGGAGTTCTTGTATGCACGATTCTGACGCAATGTGGTACAGGTAGACGTTAGCGTGGTACGATTAGAGGAATTTTGCCACTACGATCGAGAGACAAACATGGGTGCATACGACAAGTCATATAGTGAGTTTGAATTTTATGGTTCTCTCTCTAGGCATAGTGATGGTATATGTAATTATGAGAGAGCAGTTCCCACGGTAGTATTAATGGAAAAGGGGGTTCCCATAGTAGCCTACCGGTGATGTTTTCATGTTGGTCGATCGTTAGCGTGAGGTTTGATTTATGGTTTGACCATTTTGTGTTAAATAAAAATCCTTAGATATTAGACCTTAGGAGTTCACGTACACTTGTAGCACAACATATACACTTAGTATAGTATTAAAGTTAAATACTCATAATTATCACATATTAAACTTGTATTCATGTCTAACTCACCCTCTTCTTTCCATTTTCCACTACCACGAGATGACAAGTTAGCAGTTGATTGGGCATATGCATGGTGAAAGGAGCTTCACATTAGAGTTATCATATCATTCATTGTTCCTTTTGTAGTTACCTATTATATAAAATGATAGTAAAGCTTATATTGTACTTTGAAAGCAGTGTATATGTAAAAAATATATTTTAAGTACTGTTTTTCTAATATGTCTATGTTGTGTACTTATATTTTAATTCCCTCTACCGTGAGGTCTGAAAGTGTAGAATGTCTTAAAACTTTCTCTTGTAATTATGCTTTCTAAGGTTTAAAATCCCAACAGATCGTATTTCAAGGCATGACGCACTCTGAAAGTCATAATAGGCTTTGGATCGGTATGTTGGAAGGTGCATGCTGTTATAGTTTCGAGTCATATAAGTATGCTTCTCCGCTTATTGGACATGTAAAAATCAATCGATAGATTTTTAACTCTGGTTCTTCTAGAAATAAACATATCACCTCTTATCCAACCAAATTTCTTTATCTCTTGTCCTAAAAGAACAAGATGAGTTTATGTGTAGGGTATTGCATCTCTAAGAGGATAACCGATACTTCCTTAGTTTATTTCGGTCAAGTTCAATAACAATGAGAATGATCCCATATGGGAACCAAGTCTCGTATACCTATCACATTTCCGACCTTCTAAGCTTACACTATCCCTCGGTCATGACCAATGCCGGCAAGTTAGAGCACTATTTTCTTTTAAGCCCTACTTGAACATCATTCTTTACTCTCACAGATAGAACAAGCCTACTTTGTCGGCTTTTGTTGTTGAGTACACGACTAAATACTTTCCATAGAAAATAAACATATAAAGAACAATTAAGTCACACAAGGCACGATTGAGTCACATAAGCGAATTCTAATCCCCTTTTTATTTAATTAATTCTTTTGTTAATTAAAACCACTTTATCAAATAATTTCTTCCTTTAGAAGTAAGCAAACTATATATATGAGTCTTCCCCATGGGATCTCGCATATAAACATTCTAAAAGTAAGGGGCGATTGAAACAATTGAGTCCTCCTTGGGGGATCTCAAACCGTATGAATACATGACTCTTTTATTCCCATCCGTTTTCTACTTGTGTGTATGTGTATTTATTTAAAGTACCTTTATAAAAGACACATACATATATCTTACTATTTCACCACTTATTTGTACTCTTTTCAATACTTGAAAATACATTCATATACTTATCTCAAATCGTATAAGAATATTCACAAATATTCAACAAGATTTTTTATTAATCAGAGAGGTCAAAAATAAATGTTACCAAACCATTGTTTTACAATACGCCCCAAACACTTTATACTTTGCATTATTTTTGAAACATTCATTTTAACGATCTAATTACACTAAGTGTATTTAAAAAGGGTTTGAGATAAATGTTGCTAAAACATTGTCACTACAAACCCGAACCATTTCACTTATAATTATCTTTAAAACATTCTATTTAAAGATCTAATTATGTTCATAAGTATAAAAAAGAGTTAAAAATTAACATTACTAAAACATTGTTTACTATAAATCCAAACAATTGTAGTTTTCATTAGCTTTAAAATATTCATTTTAAATGTCAAAGTATACTTACTTAACACGATATATACTTTTATATAACCTCACAAAACCATTCATTATAACTTAAATTACTATAACCCCAACTGCCTTTATTCTTTTATGGATACTTAACTTTTTCAAACTTATATATGCATATATAAACGCTTTAGAAATACTTATAAATAGGTTTTAAATATCTATATAAAATATTGCTAAAAAATAACACATTTGAAAATTTTAAAAAGCATTAAAAAAGCATGTTTTATATTTAAAAACCATTTTCTTTAAAAATTCATAAATAATTATAAAAAATAAATTAAAACTTGAAACCACGTTTTAAATACTCCAATTATATTAGAAAGCATACCAAAAAAGATTGTAGAAAAATACATTCTTTAAATGTCATTTTAAAATATTTAAAGTCTCAAAAAACAAATGATAACATTTATAGAACTGCATAAAAAGTTCTGAACATCTAGAAAGTGTTTTTGATTCAAATTGTTGCAGATTCCTGTTTCTACTACAAAATCAGTTTTAAACCCTTCAATGTTTGATTCGTTTACAACATGCTATCAAGTGATTTAAGGTCCAATTTTTTTACAGTAAGTACTTTTTTTATAGTACTTAATAACTATCCATAGAAACCCCTAAGGATGTCTTCCTAAAATCATACTAAAAATCACAAAAAACAGGGCGTTTTAAAAGTGCTCATATAGCGACTTTTTCGCTTTTATATTTTGCAATTTGTTCAACCAGTTTTAAAATCATTTAAACCATGATACTTTTATTGTAAAAAGTACACATATAGTACTTCTTAAAATAACAAAACAAAAAAACCCAAAGCATGCCTTTCAAAATCATATTAAAAATTGCTGAACATAAGACGGTTTCAAAGTGCTCATACAACGACCATTTTCGCTATAAATTTTACAACCTTGTTCAGCAAGTACTATAACTTTTCTAACCACTTACTCACTGTTCCATACACTACTATAAGTGTAGAGCACAACCAAAATATATACTATCATAATATATACACATATAACCATTTTACATGTAATCACAAATTCAAGGCCACATTACATGTTGTAGAGGGTAATAGAAGTGATAATGTATAATATAGAGTTGTTATTTGCTTTCAAAGCAAGTATGGTCCAAAAGTTATAACTTTAATTAGTTAACTTTACTTTAACTTTATATTCAAGCACACAACATATATAACACGGTATATACTTATTCAATGATGAGTAAACTCACCCCAAAACCAAGTTAACACAAGCACAAGCCAACAAGAACACATGTACACTTTCTATCATCACCAAACATCCAAAATATCTAACCCCTTCTTTTATTTTGCACCAGGCCTCGTCCCTAGCCTAATAATATCTCACAGCAAAATTTCAAGGGGTTTTGTACTCCTTTTCTTCATGCTTTAAGTTGATATTCCATGTTGCTATGTTATTTTAGGCCTATATCCTGAGTATGGGGAGTTTTGAGAAGATTTGTTTTGATTGGAGAATGATTAATGAAGATAGAAAGGGATTAACACTAAGTTGTTTCTACCTTTTTAATTTTGTAAAGTGATTAATGTAGCCCTAAGGGTGTATTGTAGAGTTTATTGAAGAGGTCACCACCACCTCCAAACCTCCTTGGAAGATCACCAAGTATGCTCCCTTCCATGTTCAACCTTTACACCTTATTTCCTAAAACAAAATCTAAACATTATTTCCTAAAAATATCTTTTCTTTATCCATTTGTTAATATTTTACTATCCACATTTAATTAGACATAAAAACTAAAATATTTTTAGTTTCTAATTTATTACACATTAATATACTAAACAAGCACAAAAACTTCAAACAACTTATATCGAGTAAAAAATCGTTTATCGATAAAACGATTTTCAATCACATCACCGATATTTCTTCGAAGTATTTATTTTTGTAAACATATTTCAAAAACAAGTTAATCATTATTAGTTATTAATTAAAAGGGGGTTAATAGGGTTATAATATCCATTTACACATATTAAATCCAAGATTCAAATATCTAAATAATTCGGATATTTAAACACGAAGTGTTCGAAATTCTAGGTCGTCACTTTCTACCTCACTTAGAACATCTCCTTTGAAATTCCAACATGAACAAATAACAAAAGAAACAAGAATAATATAATACTCAATCATATTCAAAATTTCTAGCAAAAAAAGCTTATTTTTTTCTCAGGTTAACAAACTCTCATCAGACAAGAATGATAAATAATCTACTAAGCGTAATTACGCTCAATAGCCCTAGTTTATTATTTGGTGGATTATTCCAGAACAAATCGAAGAATCATTCCATGAATCCTTCATAAACCAACAAAATATGGGGTGTGTGTGTGTACCTAAGCCCATAGAATTCACATAGATCATCTATACGTAATATTGGATCTGATCGTTCGCTCGATCACATAAATTTCGCTTCTAAACTAGTATAGATCACTTGACCTCTCTAGTGCATACTATGATTAGGTTCCTTGATTATAAATCTTTGTTTCCCATTCATAACCATATACCAACAAAAAATCTTAGGATCATATCAAGAATACATTTCAACTGTTCGCCATCAAGATTCGAGTGAAAAACCTTGTTCAGAACGGTGAAATCACCTAGAAACCATGTACTCGAATCCTAGATCAAGAATTGTCATGTGAATTAAATGATCTATGTATAAGTTACATATTTTATCCTATTAGTTCTTTTAACTATACCAATTTCTTTTTAATCACATTCATTTACACAGATAGTATATCTTATTTAAAACTAATATCCAACATAAAAGCATTACTCAAGTTTATAAACACTTTATAAAGACATAACTTTGTTTATAAAATATTTCATAAAATCTTACTTGTAGCTATAACTCATACATTACTTTACTACATCCTAAGAGTATATCCAAACCATCAAATTCATTTTACTTCCTAAAATTCCAATGAAGATCCAAAATGAATCAAGGTCTTATAACCGAGTCAACCTTTTGACTTCATTAATTGTTGGGTTAGGAAAGTAGCTAGGAAGAGTTGAACAATAGTATCCAAACTCAAAACTAAAGTCTACTTTCCTCAGACACCCCTATGGTAAGGATGTTTATTATTGGTCTAATAACATCGAATAATTTACTTAACATAGATGTTCAAACCAATTTCAAACATGTTTTAACGTTTACTATCTTCTCAATTCAAGTGTTATAAAATCTCAATTTTTATACTTTAAAAGACACTTAGCTCCAAGTTCTATGACAGGCCGAAAGTTTCAGACTGTCCAAAATGGCCAAAAAATCCATTTCATTAAAATTGAAAACTTTTTTAGAACTAAATGACAGGTTTCATTTCAAAGCAATTGAATAATCATATAAATACACAATTTGTATATCAAATCATACTTTCGAGATTCAACCAAAATCATTTTCAAAGCGGTATCAATTACTTCATAAATATTACTAAGTGTCAAGATCTTAATTCCATAAACCAATTTACCAAATATTTACTTTAAAAGCCATAGAAAATATGTGTATAGGTCGGGTAACATAAAAATGGTACCATAAATATGGGTCCTATCAAATCATACCATATATTCCCTTACTGAGAAGGATGATACTCACGAGAAGTGTTTAGCAACCGAACACGTCTCTTGCACATTATTAGGAATTTTTAAGCCGCACAATTGGATAGCATAAAAATACTTTATTTCCAAATGACTTGTCGATTCCGAGGGTAACCTCAAACTCAAATAAAATCTTAAAAAATCTTTTTAACATATTAGTGTTCACAAATACTTTCAAATAATATTGCTATTATTTTTCAAAATCTTGAAAACCATTTTAAAGACACATGGACTTAAGTTCTCAAAATATCAGTTTAATCAATTTTATTTATAAACCATACTTATATAAAATCAGTTTCTTAGAAATTTTTTTCTAGACTTCTTTTATTAAAGATAACTATTAACCCGACATTATCACCGAACACCTTATTGTTAAACTATGAAACTCAATTCACAAGGTGTTCGTTTGGATGCACCCATTAATTACTGCCTACCCAACTCATGCAGTACAAAGGTAAATTGCTCATGCCAGTCAAGCATAAATCAATAATTGATAAACAATAATCAATGCGCATAAGTTGATCAAGAAAGGCCAATCAATCAAAGAATGATGATAATTTTCGTAAACTGGCCAGGCAAGACTAACCTAATCAATGAGGGATAATAAATGAATAACATTAATCCCTATTTTATTTTGACTACACTTACAAGTCATAATTATATAATTACTTACACATAAAAAATACATATACTCTCTCATATGTATAATACACTCAACCCATTGTAAGGCACCACTTACCCTATCTATATTGAATTATACCCAACCAAATCCAATGTTCTTGCTTAGCCTTCGACTTCGATGCCAAGTGTAATGACCCGCCTTTTCACCCCCAAATATCGATAGTAATACATCCATGGTATACACATGTCAACCAGCCAAGTGCCAAAAAGACAAATTGTTACGGTAAATAAAAAAATGGAGCAAGGAAGAAGAACAAAACATTATAATCTCACAGTGGAATGATAAAATATAATATCAACAAGATAGTACAAAGTGTCACTTTAAGATACATAGTATTTCAAAGCTACAATCTTAAGTACTATCATCGGAATGCACAATTATAATAGTCTGCCCCCATAATTGCTAATATATGCATACTAATAGTGTAGCAGAAATAAGAATACTATGGTAGATGAAAGCATTCACCTTGTCTCTTTAAGCTCTAAAGAATATCAATGAAAACCTGCCTTGCTCAAACTGCTTGAAAGAGCACTCGAGATACTAAGGGAAAAATAAAACATAAGTCACACATAAGTTTGATGTGAGAAACTCAAGAAATATATGGCGAACACATAACAGTACTTTAGAGACTGTTCAAATCATCATAATGGTTATCCCCTCAAAAGTACCAAACCCATCCAATAAGTAAATAATGTGATATAATAGATCATGTCTAGGGTGTAGAATATAAATCAAAAAATAGTTGTGCCGCATGCATCTCACAAGGCAATAATATTAGAAGTACAACTAAAACTACTAAGGTAAGTTTGCATAATGGGCTCCGTTAGAAACGCCCTCAGCGCATCGAGGAGGATCTCTTGATAAGGGTTAGAAACTACTTTCTGAAACCATTCACATTTCTAGATAAAATAGGTCACAAAGTAAAATATAGTCGATCCATGCCTAAACACGTGATACCGAACACCAGTAACTCCCACGGGCCTCAAACGAAAGCGTCACTAGATATTGGGAGTTGACGTACCCTTGGTTTAGCTAAACACACTGGCTATGTGCCTACTCTGTTTTCTACCATTTTTGATGGTGATGTCATATTCAACATCTCAACACATCGGTCTTCATTACTCGAATAGATCATGAATCTCTCTCGAATCTCTGCATGGATTCCAGCATGTCAAGCATTTCATGAATGTCTCCATGGATTCCAACATAAGTTGTCTGATGAATTCTAACTCTTCCCCCTCTCTTGGAACCAACCCCAAGATAGACAATACAATATGATAACATCGTTTGAAATTCTAATGCCAATATCTCTCGTAAACTTAACCTTAAGATAGACAGTGCAAGTCTATAACATTCGTTTTACAACCGTTTCTAAAAAATAGAACACATATATCGGTTTTGAAGTAGTCACGGTTTCGAGTCATCTCTTATAAGTATACTCTTCCACTTACCAGATGGCTCAAAACCAATCAATAGATGTTTGGTTAACTTAAGTCTAGTTCTTTCAGAAATAGACAAACAACACATAAGAGTGGAGATCATCTTCTATCTAGATCGATTTCATTATCTCTTGCCCTAGGAGAGCAAGACAAGTTTATGCGTAGGGTATAGCATTATCGAGAGGATAACCATACCGCATAATTATCGTTTCTTCTACATATTTCCTAAGTTTATTTTGGTCAAATGCAATACTAGTGAGAGCGATAGCATATGGAAGCAAGTCCCAAATACTTATCACCTTTTTCACCTTCTCAACTCACACTATCCCCCAGTCAAGAGTGTAACCGGTTGATAGAGCACTGTTTGCTTCTAAGCCAAACTTGAACATCATTTTTAACTCTCATAGAAAAGCAAGCGTACCTTGTCGGCTTTTAATGCCAAGAACATGACTAAATACTTTCCACAGATAAGTAAACACACAAAGCACGATTAAGTCACACAAAGCACGATTAAGTCACATAAGCGACTTCTAATCCCCTATTTATTTTGAATTAAAACCTCTTTTGTCAATAATTTCTTCCTTTAAAAGTAAGGAAACTGTATGTTGAAGTCATACCCGAGGGATATCGAATATATACATTCTAAAAGCAAGAGACAATTCAAATGAATGAGTCTTCCATAGAGGATTTCAAACCGTATGAATACGTGATTCGTCTATTCACTTCCTTCTTCTACTTGTATATATATTTAAAATACCTTTATAGAAGATATATACATGTATCCTACTATTTCACTATCTATTTGTACTCTTTTCAATACTTGAAAATACATTTATATACTTACGTCAAATGGTATAAGAATATTCATAAATCTTTAACAAGATTTCGTCCTTTAAAATATAATCAAAGCGGTTATAAACACATGTTACTAAAACAATGTTTAATATGCACCCATACACTTTATGCTTTCCATTATTTTTAGAACAATCTTTTTAAACATCTAGTTACATTCATAAGTGTATTTAAAATGGTTTAAGACAAATGTCACTAAAACATTGTTACTATAAACCCAAAACCATTTCACTTATAATTATCCTTAAAAAATAAATTAAAGGTCTAATTATATTTTTTAAGTAAAATAAAAAGGATAAAAAACAAATGTTACTTGTTTACTATAAACCCAAAACTTATAATTGTCATTATCTTTGAAATATTCATTTAAAAATTTAAGTACACTTACTCAACAATATAATTCACTTTAATATAACTTCACAAAACCATTCATTATAGCTTAAACTGTTATAACCAAAACTACTTCTATTCTTTTGTAAATACTTAGTTTTTCCAAATTAATATATATATATATATATTGTGTGTGTGTAAGTATATGCATCATAAATACTTATACATAGGTT
The DNA here is from genome assembly GCA_030765085.1 of Allium cepa. NCBI lineage: Eukaryota > Viridiplantae > Streptophyta > Magnoliopsida > Asparagales > Amaryllidaceae > Allium > Allium cepa. The sequence continues at coordinate 661,450,157 of CM060934.1, read as the reverse complement.
TTAAACATCTATACAAAATATTATTTAAAAATAACATGTTTTGAGATTTAAAAAAAATTATTAAAAAAGCATGTTTTATATTTAAAAACCCTTTATTTTAAAAATTCTTAAATAATTACTAAAAATAAATTAAAATTTGAAACCACTTTTAAAATACTCTAATATATATTAGAAAACGTCGATAACAAGATTGTTCAAAAATATATTGTTTAAATAACATTTCAAACTATTTAAAGTTTCAAATAAAAATGATAGCATTTACAGAACGGCTATCAAAAGTTCTAAATGCCTAGAAAGTGTTGCAGATTCCTATTTGCACCACAAAACTAGTTTTAACCCATTCAACGTTCGATTTGATTTCAACATGAAATCAACTGTTTTAAGATCATTTTTTAACAGTAAGTGATTTGCTTATAGTTCTTAATAATCATGTAAAGAAACCATTAAGGATGTCTTCCCAAAATCATATTAGAATAATAATAAACAAGGTATTTTACAAAGGGCTCATATAGCGACCTTTTCACTCCTATCTTTTGCAACGTCATTCAACCGGTTTTAAAAGCAGTTAAACCTTGAAATTTTTATAGTATGAACTACACATATATTACTTATTAAAACAACAAAGAAACCTCAAAGGATGTCTTTCAAAATTATATTAAAAATTGCCGAACACAAGGCAATTTCAAAGTGCTCATATAGCAACCATTTTGGCTATAATTTTTGCAACCTTGTTCAATAAGTTCTATAATTTTTATAACCCTTCATTGTCCAATATACTATTCTAAGTGTAGAGATCAACCAAAATATATACTTTCATAATATATTCATATATAAGCATTTAAAGAAAGTTAAACGCAACAGATTTCGATGTTCATTTATAGCGACTATTCTCGCTTAACTACCTTCGAGGACGCTTCAATACCATACGTAATCAAACCAAACAAGTAAACACAAATTCAAGGTTATTTTTTATTTTATAGAGCGTACTAGAAGTGACAATATTCAATATAGGGTTGTCATTTTCTTTCAAAGAAAATATGGTCCAAAAGTTAAAACTTTTGTTAGTTAACTTTAACTTTATATTCAAGCACACAACATATATAACATAATATGTACTTGTTCAATGGTGAGTAAACTCACTCCAAAACGAAGCTAACTGTAACGACCCTGGATTTTGGCCCTATTTATTTTAATAAATATTCAAATCAATTTAAATAAAATGTATACTTATCCATTTGAAACGGATATGATTTTGAAATAATTGCTATTGTTTATATAAATGGTATTTTTAAAAAGGAAATTGATTTGGAAGTTTAATAAATTATCTCCAAAAATATTCATAATAAAATTTGTCTTTTATGATTGAATTAAAATACTTTGCTTGTTTATATTTAGTAAGTATACATATGAATGATGATGTTTGAAATAGAATCAAAGTTAATTAATATAAAATATAAATGTGAAATATAAGTTAACTTATGCTTATAATTTAAATAAAATACAAGTGGAAATAAATATAAATAAGTATAAATGTAAATAAATATTTTCATAATTTAAATATTTATAGTTAAATACAAATAAAATAAATATAAAGAGGGAGTGAACTCTCGGATCTAATTTAAATATGGATAGTTAAATATAAATATAAGAATATTAACTATAACACATGAATATAACTAAATTAAGAATAAAGTATAGAGTAGAAAAAAAATATAATATAAAATAAAATAACATAAATAAAATAAAATAGATAAACAAGCATGCAACATAACCTTAAAAGTTGTAAGCAAATAAAATGGAATATGACACATATGCAAAATATTCAAACTAGAAGCTGTCAAAACAAATACTTTAATCAAATGTCTTCTTAAGCCAATCTTTTTTGCAAATAAGAGAAGCACAGGTCTTATACCTGCAAGCATACTTACATACAAATTCTTTTTCATAGTAAAACATGATAACTATGTACACATTTTAATAATTATGAAAACTAAGTAAGATACAAAACAAATATAACTTAATGAAAAGCTTCTTGTGCAAGCTATGCTGGCCTGCAAAATGATAAAGAACAAATCAATATACTTATGCACAGTACAAAACAATAGTATACGAATGCTATGTACAGTTGAACATAATGAGTATGTAAACCTATTTAGGAAGCAACCATTTAATGCTATTATTTCAGCCTCCATTTTGTCAAGTCAAGATATTTATCAAGAAACTTCTGTCTAGTTGAAGCCTTCATTCTATTCTTTATTTATATGTATCTCATGCTACTTCCACTTCGGGTAACAAAATGAAAAAAAAAATGAAAACCAGAAGAAGCTAAAATAAGAAAAAAGAGAAAACATATTCAAATCAAAAAGAAAAAAGCAGATTCTTGGATAAACTCAGGTATTCCATCTGCAGTTTTCAAGTCTAAAGGAAAAACAGATTCATGAACAAAGTTACAGACAGTTTTAAACTGCAGTTTTCAAGATATAAAAGGGGTTTTCTATTCAACAATTATTGGGGGTGAGTAAACTTAACTTTTCTCAAGCATAAGTTAATTATATCAGTAAGAACATTCATGAGAATTATTGGCATGTGCTTTGTTTTGATATGTGTCTGAGATTATATACAAGTTGAACCTGGAATATTGAACATGCTAAACTATGCTTTGTGTTACAGGGTTGAAACAATTAAAATTTGAATTGTTTTCATTTGATTATTGTAAGTTTAAATTTTGTTTTCATCAAAACTTGTTGCGTGAACTTCAATCAAAAATATTTGTGTGAAAACTGTTCCAGCATATTAGTAACTTTTATTATTTTCGTTGCTTTCTCTGTTTACAGTCAATCAAGAAAAAGAATCATAGGTAAATTCAATCATATAAAAGCTAATTCAAACTTATATCCTGAATTATGACCACAAGTTATGATTTTTAAAGGGTGAAGGGGAATTTTTAGCTCAATATATCAAGTGCAATTTGTTGTTGAACAAAAATTAAACTTTTATGGAATTCTCGAAAATTGCTCAATATAAATTATTGAAATTCAAATCGAAGCAAGTATGAATGTATGTGATCTTAGGAAAAATATTCATTAATTTTTCTGTTGCATAGAATTTTGATACGAGATCGAAATAGGGTTTTACTGCACATTTTCGTTCATGCCAGTAAAGTATGGATTTCGACCCGCGCACGTGACCGAGTGATTCATGGCTTGGCGGGAAGGTTGCTAGGGACGTTGACGTGGTGTAGTCGAGTTTCCATCGCCTCTGGTGAACTGTGCGTGGGTGGCGTAAAGTTTTGGTTCAGAGTGGTCGATTTTCCCTTTTCTTACGAACTGCAAAATTTTGATTTTGATTGTTTGGAGGTAATGCGACTTAGAGTTTCTCGTATTCATGTTAGTTGGGATTTGCGTGACGCCTCAGAGGATCGCCGGAGCCACGAGCGGCGCCGTACACGTGCACGACACGGTGGCGTATCAGTGATTGAAGGGGAGGGCACTGTATCGAGTCGTGCTTGAGGTTTTTGGTTGTTTTCTCCGAGTTTTGACCTGGGGGGGTGATTGCGTGAGTTCACTGTAGTTTTAACTCGTGTTTAAAGTATAAACTAAAAAAATGAAAAAAAAGAAGAAGATGCAGTTGCGTGGGAATGGAGAGATGACTGGGGTAATCCAGTATGCGACTCGAAGCAACGTTTGAGTTTTTGCTGGGGGAATCTCGGGTTTTTGCATTGGAGTATAAGATGTTATAAAACTTGTAAATAATTAAGTGTTTCAGCAAGTATCAGAGTAAAATGAATCCTGTTCAAAGTTTAAGTTTAAATTTAATTCAAGTGTTAATTAGCCTAGCTAAGGCTTAACATCAGTTTTAATTCGTGATTAATTATTTTAAATTAACTAATTGCCTTTGTTTAAACTTAACTATGCTTTTAAAATCTTGTTAATATTTTTAATAAGTAATAAATTAAGTAAGTTAACAAATAATGTTTCAGTTAGTAATTTAGTTGATATCAAATTTCCAAAAGTTTTGAATGTTAATTAAGTGAATAATCAATAGCGATTGATTGAATTCAGAAGTAATTTAAGAGTAATTACTTTGTAATTTTAATTAGTAATGTATTATAAAAAAATAAGTGAAATTATAATTAACCACTTAATTAATTAATAAACGAGTAATAGTAGTTAATCAAGTGATTTAATTAAGAATTGAAAAATGATTAATGAAGCAATTAGCAATAAATAAACAAGTAATTAAGTCCTATTTGGATAGAAGAATAGTGATTAAGAAATAATTACTTAAGTAATTAAAATTAAATAACTTGATTAAGAAAGTAATTAGTTAAATAATGTGAATAAAGTAATTAAGTAATTAAGTAATTAAGACATATATATATACTAATTAAGAAATGATTTGTTGATTAAATAATTTAAAGGGAAATAAGTGATTAAATAGGGTTAAGGGATTAACTCTCAAGTAATTAAGTAACTGATGGATAATTAAGTTCTATAAGTTTATAATTAAAGTTATTAGTTAATAATTAGGAGAAATTAACTAAGTAATTAAGAGTTGATTATTAATTAAATAATTTGAAATGGAATAAGTAATGTGTTATTAACTAATGATTAATCTAGCAGGTTTAAGAGATTAATCCTCAAATAATTGGTTTAATTGAATTTATTAAATTTAGAATTCAAGATGATTGCTTATGGATGTTGTATGTGTTGTATATTTGTTTGTGATGTTTATTGATGATATTCTGTGATGCTCTCTGATATGCTCTAATATATCCATGGCAATTGTGTATGAATTATCTGTGATAAGTGTTATATTAATTCAATTGTTGAAATTTTAATTATTAAACTATTTAAGTTAATTAGGCAACTTGGCCTTTAAAATGGCGTTTGGATTTCGATGAGACCGGGATCGGGTATCGAATTGATATTCCGAAAACCACATCAATCCAAATTAAACGTTAGGTCGTAAATTCTCAAGTGAAGATCAAGATGGTGCTTTCAGAATGCAAGGGTTATCATCGTTGACTCTGAGGGTGATTCCAAAATGAGTGTGACGAGATAATGCCTTCGGTTTCGTTCGAACCCGGAACGAACTTGTATGGATTGAATGCTTTCAACACATCGTCAGGCGGGCGATGAGCATTCTAAGATATTTATCCAATAAAGGTAATCGCAGCCTCAAGCCTCATCAACCGGGAATGGCTAAAACAGGGGAGGTGCAGCAAGGTTAGGTGGGTCATGCCCAAGCAGGACGAGATATACCCCTGTCTAGATGTCCCTTATTTCGGCTGTGTGGGCGGTTGGATATGCGCACCAACTGCAGAGTTATCTTGTTCGGGACTGTTCAGTAAGGAATGGTTCCGGCCTTGTGTTGCAGGGGAGTTAGGGTGGCTCCTCGGTACTGTGATCTAGACCACGTACTGTGACAGACGGTACCCCAGTAGCCCTGCCATTGCATGGGATCCAATCTCCAATAACCGCCGTACGTTTTGATTGTGCCCAACTACGTTGGAATGTGAGATGTAAGCATTTCAGCTATTTCTGTATTTTACTTGAAAACCCTTGACACTATTATAATATCACTGGATTTCCTATAAAATGTTTTGGTTAGCGTAAGGTAAAAACTTACCCGTATTTATTTGTGGGGAGTCTTACGTGATACCTTTGTTTTAAAAGGTTTTCAAAGTTAAACAATTTAAACCGTTTACTCATACCAGACCCATGTCTGACTCGGAGTTTATATTTTGTTTTTCATAAACTTTCGGGTACCCAAATTTTTACGGGTAGCCAAGGGATTCAGGATAGCTTTGACGACTTCTGGAGGAGCAATGGAGCAGGAGGCTTCAACGTTGTAGATATCTATCTAGTTCCGCTGTGTTAGTTGATGTATACTGTATCTCTGATGTACATAGTGACAGATGTATGTATGATTGTCATGTATATTGATATTGTATAACTCTGATATATGAACTCTATGTAATAGTTATGTGATATATTATATTTTGACCGTTCCGCTGTGAGATTCTGATGTTTTTTTTCTTTCTTTTCTATTCTTTTCTATTTCTATCCCTTTCTTTCTTAATGATGATACGTCTTTCTGGTAGTTAGAAGGGCGGGTCATCACACTTGGTATCAGAGCACTAGGTTGAGTGAATACCTAGGCTCTTGAGTGATTTCTTTCTTGAGAGAGCGTATTTGTAATTTTGATATATATATATATATATATATATATATTTCTACCTATTTATTGGGTTACCTGTTCGAGTATTCCAATATAAGTTATAAAGGTAGATAAGATAGTGGTATGTGAAACACGACTACCGATGGTTGAAGTTTTGAATATTTGTAGTTGGAATGTATCTGTCGAGACTGTAGACCTATTACGGTCTCGAGTGAGCTTTGGGTGATGTGATGATCTCATTGTTGGAATGTAATTTTGGATGAGCTTGAGTTTAGATCTATCGGATGGACAGGTGCAAGTCATGATATCTTGATATCTCAAGTTGTTGTAGATGTATAATGAGACCCAGTGAGTTTGGATGTCTCCGAAGATGTTTCTTTGGAACAAGTTAAGGAAGTATGTCCGTTTCGGAATTGTGACTAAGTTCAGTTGGGTATTTTGGTCGAGGCCCGAGTTTCTCGAAGAGCTTTGAATAGAAGTCTTTGGACATTGAAGTTAACCCTATGGCTGGAAGTGTTCTGTGTGCTGTCGAGAAGGTTTGATGATTAGCATTTTTCTTGAGGTGATTTCAGAAGTAGCAGAGTGGATTCATTACCGAACAGTATATGACTGTTCTGAATTGTGAAGGGAGAACAAACTTATTTGGGTAGAATTTCCAGAGTGTCGTGTGACAATTCTGGAATTCATTTGAGTAGTCTTTTATTTGGAGTTGAGACTTCTCAAAAAGAAGATTTAAGTTATTGTTGTGATCCAAATTGGAAGAGAGATAGAGTTTCGTGTTGATTTGATTTCAGGGTAGTGCTAGTGATTCAGTCTAGATGGAGAATGGTTCCGAGAAAGGAAGTAGAGTTAGTTGAGCAGATTTTGGATCGATAAGCGTAAGAATGAGTTTGTTTATGTATATTCTAAGTTGAAGAAGAGCTCAAGCTACATTTGAAGATAGTGTTGGAGACACTGAGGAGGCATGTTTTGAAGGCGAGTTCTTTAAGTGCCATTTTTGGAAATCGGAAGTTATTTTGAGGCACATTATTTTGGGTGAAGATATCTCTTTAGACCCAGCGAAGGGAGAATCTATTCTAAGAATGGAAGATGAGGCTGACCAGAGCTCAAGTGATTGTTATCCCGGAAAGGAAAGGGCAGCTTTGGAATTTAGACGGATGCTTGTATAATTGGTTTGGGAAGCAGTGTTGATGCAAGAGTGGAGAGTAATGCGTATGCGTGACAGGAATTAAAGCAACATGAAGGGAACTACGCTACGCTTGACCTTGAGTCGTTAGCCATTGTGTTTGTTTTGAAGATTTAGAGGCACTAACTGTTGGGAGAGAGGTTGGGTTATTAACGGATCACAAACCATTAAAATATTCTTTTTCTCTAAGGGGATTTTAATTTGTGGCAGCCGTGGCGAGTCGAATTTCTGACCTCATATGACATGGATATTCTGTATACCCTGGATAAGGGAATGTGGTAGTTGATACGCTTAGTAGGAATGCGGTATTGTTCTTTTAGAAATTGTTTCTTATCTCCAGGGCAGAATCATAAGTAAGCAAAGGGAGGATAGATCTTTTAAGGAATTGATTCTTAAACTAAGGATAGACGGTGTTCAGATGGTAAGATAGGTGATCAAGGTGCTTAAAGGATTAGCGGCCGTTTGTGTGCTTGTTATGGATGAATTGAGGGACTAAGTTTTAGGTGAATGACATCACTCCAGACTGAATATTCACCCGGAATCTTTAAGGTGTATAAAGATTTGAGAAGAATTTTCTGGAGATCGAGCATGAAGAGGGTCGTAGTTGCTTTCGTTTATAGTTGTACTTTCTATCAGCAAGTTAAGGTGATTATGAGAAGTTGTCCAGAATTATTGCAATCTTTGGAAATCTCAGATGGAAATGGGCGATGATTTTGATGGATTTCATCGACGGTTTGCAAAGAAATAAGAAGAAGCAATGGAATATGGATTATTGTGGATAGATTAACTAAGAGTGGTCATTCTATAATAGTTAGATAACTCGAATTACAGTTTCAGGTCAAAAAATTTCTTGAAGAAAATAGTAAGATTGCTTGGTATTCCTGTTAGTATAGTAAGTGATCGTGACCCTATTTTTCATCAGCAAAATTCTGGAAGGTTCTACAATTGACTTTGGGATCGAATTTGAAATTTAGTATAGCCTATCATCCTCAGACGGACGAACAGAGAGATTGAACCGTATTTTAAAGGATATGTGGTAAGTTTGAGTTTTGGATTCTAGTGAATTATGGAAAGACTATCTTATGTTCGGACCAGTTTTGTTTTGTGAAGTTTCTGATAAGGTTAGGCTTATCAAAGGATAAGATGAGAGCATCTCAAGACCGTTAGAAGAAGTACGCAGATAAGAAGGAGACAATTGGAATTTGAGTTTGGTAATTTGTTCTGGCCAAAGTTTCCCAATTAAAAAGGAACTATTAGATTCGGAAGGCCGAAAAAAAAATTTGACCTGAGTTATATTGGACTATTTCGGATATTGAAAAGATTGCAACTATAGCTTGCAGAGTCGAATTGTCAGAACAAATGTCTGGAATTCATAGTGTATTATGTGTGACCCATCTTAAGAAATTTGCTCTTGATTCAGTATTAGTTGTAGAATCAATAGTACAGGAAGACTGGAAAGATGAGCCGAATGTGACTGTGGGTAGAGATTCAGTTCGGATTGTTAGTTAAGGTGAGAGATAACTTAGGAGTATAGTAGTGTAGCTTGTCATAGTATAGTGGAACGAGGATTCCAGAGTTTTCTCCTGGAAACTCTGTATATTTTAAGAAAAGCTTATCTGGATTTGTGTCTGGATGGCTAGCGATGTTTGTTAGGATAGATTATTGGTTGTTTGTTAATATATGAATGATATGTGTGTTTGAATGGATGATATGACAACTTTTAAATTATCTTTGTTTTAAATTTCGGGGACGAAATTCTTTTAAGGGGGGTGGAATGTAACGACCCTGGATTTTGGCCCTATTTATTTTAATAAATATTCAAATCAATTTGAATAAAATGTATACTTATCCATTTGAAACGGATGTGATTTTGAAATAATTGCTATTATTTATATAAATGGTATTTTTAAAAAGGAAATTGATTTGGAAGTTTAATAAATTATCTCCAAAAATATTCATAATAAAATTTGTCTTTTATGATTGAATTAAAATACTTTGCTTGTTTATATTTAGTAAGTATACATATGAATGATGATGTTTGAAATAGAATCAAAGTTAATTAATATAAAATATAAATGTGAAATATAAGTTAACTTATGCTTATAATTTAAATAAAATACAAGTGGAAATAAATATAAATAAGTATAAATGTAAATAAATATTTTCATAATTTAAATATTTATAGTTAAATACAAATAAAATAAACATAAAGAGGGAGTGAACTCTCGGATCTAATTTAAATATGGATAGTTAAATATAAATATAAGAATATTAACTATAACACATGAATATAACTAAATTAAGAATAAAGTATAGAGTAGAAAAAAAAAATAATATAATATAAAATAAAATAACATAAATAAAATAAAATAGATAAACAAGCATACAACATAACCTTAAAAGTTGTAAGCAAATAAAATGGAATATGACACATATGCAAAATATTCAAACTAGAAGCTGTCAAAACAAATACTTTAATCAAATGTCTTCTTAAGCCAATCTTTTTGCAAATAAGAGAAGCACAGTTCTTATACCTGCAAGCATACTTACATACAAATTCTTTTTTATAGTAAAACATGATAATTATGTACACATTTTAATAATTATGCAAACTAAGTAAGATACAAAACAAATATAACTTAATGAAAAGCTTCTTGTGCAAGCTATGCTGGCCTGCAAAATGATAAAGAACAAATCAATATACTTATGCACAGTACAAAACAATAGTATACGAATGCTATGTACAGTTGAACATAATGAGTATGTAAACCTATTTAGGAAGCAACCATTTAATGCTATTATTTCAGCCTCCATTTTTGTCAAGTCAAGATATTTATCAAGAAACTTCTGTCTAGTTGAAGCCTTCATTCTGTTCTTTATTTATATGTATCTCATGCTACTTCTACTTCGGGTAACAAAATGAAAAAAAAATGAAAACCAGAAGAAGCTAAAATAAGAAAAAAGAGAAAACATATTCAAATCAAAAAGAAAAAAGCAGATTCTTGGATAAACTCAGGTATTCCATCTACAGTTTTCAAGTCTAAAGGAAAAACAGATTCATGAACAAAGTTACAGACAATTTTAAACTGCAGTTTTCAAGATATAAAAGGGGTTTTCTATTCAACAATTATTGGAGGTGAGTAAACTTAACTTTTCTCAAGCATAAGTTAATTATATTAGTTAGAACATTCATGAGAATTATTGGCATGTGCTTTGTTTTGATATGTGTCTGAGATTATATACAAGTTGAACCTGGAATATTGAAGATGCTGAACTATGCTTTGTGTTACAGGGTTGAAACAATTAAAATTTGAATTGTTTTCATTTGATTATTGTAAGTTTAAATTTTGTTTTCATCAAAACCTGTTGCGTGAACTTCAATCAAAAATATTTGTGCGCAAACTGTTCCAGCATATTAGTAGCTTTTATTATTTTCGTTGCTTTCTCTGTTTACAGTCAATCAAGAAAAAGAATCATAGGTAAATTCAATCATATAAAAGCTAATTCAAACTTATATCCTGAATTGTGACCACAAGTTATGATTTTTAAAGGGTGAATGGGAATTTTTAGCCCAATATATCAAGTGCAATTTGTTGTTGAACAAAAAATAAACTTTTATGGAATTCTCGAAAATTACTCAATATAAATTGTTGAAATTCAAATCGAAGAAAGTATGAATGTATGTGATCTTAGGAAAAATATTCATTAATTTTTCTATTGGATAGAATTTTGATACGAGATCGAAATAGGGTTTCACTGCACATTTTCGTTCATGCCAGTAAAGTATGGATTTCGACTCGCGCACGTGACCGAGTGATTCATGGCTTGGTGGGAAGGTTGCTGGGGACGTTGACGTGGTGTAGTCGAGTTTCCATCGCCTCTGGTGAACTATGCGTGGGTGGCGTAACGTTTTGGTTCAGAGTGGTCGACTTTCCCTTTTCTTATGAACTGCAAAATTTTGATTTTGATTGTTTGGAGGTAATGCGACTTAGAGTTTCTCGTATTCATGTTAGTTGGGATTTGCACGACGTCTCAGAGGATCGCCGGAGCCACGAGCGGCGCCGTACACGTGCACGACACGGCGGCGTATCAGTGATTGAAGGGAAGGGCACTGTATCGAGTCGTGCTTGATGTTTTTGGTTGTTTTCTTCGAGTTTTGACCTAGGGGGGCGATTGCGTGAGTTCACTGTAGTTTTAACTCGTGTTTAAAGTATAAACTAAAAAAAAGAGAAAAGAAGAAGATGCAGTTGCGTGGGAATGGAGAGATGACTGGGGTAATCCAGTATGCGACTCGAAGCAACGTTTGAGTTTTTGCTGGGGGAATCTCGGGTTTTTGTATTGGAGTATAAGATGTTATAAAACTTGTAAATAATTAAGTGTTTCAGCAAGTATCACTGTAAAATGAATCATGTCCAAAGTTTAAGTTTAAATTTAATTCAAGTATTAATTAGCCTAGCTAAGGCTTAACATCAGTTTTAATTCGTGATTAATTATTTTAAATTAACTAATTACCTTTGTTTAGACTTAACTATGCTTTTAAAATCTTGTTAATATTTTTAATAAGTAATAAATTAAGTAATTTAACAAATAATGTTTCAGTTAGTAATTTAGTTGATATCAAATTTCCAGAAGTCTTGAATGTTAATTAAGTGAATAATCAATAGCAATTGATTGAATTCAGAAGTAATTTAAGAGTAATTACTTTGTAATTTTAATTAGTAATGTATTATAAAAAAATAATTGAAATTATAATTAACCACTTAATTAATTAATAAACGAGTAATAGTAGTTAATCAAGTGATTTAATTAAGAATTGAAAAATGATTAATGAAGCAATTAGCAATAAATAAACAAGTAATTAAGTCCTATTTGGATAGAAGAATAGTGATTAAGAAATAATTACTTAAGTAATTAAAATTAAATAACTTGACTAAGAAAGTAATTAGTTAAATAATGTGAATAAAGTAATTAAGTAATTAAGAAATTAAGACATATATATATACTAATTAAGAAATGATTTGTTGATTAAATAATTTAAAGGGAAATAAGTGATTAAACAGGGTTAAGAGATTAACTCTCAAGTAATTAAGTAACTGATGGATAATTAAGTTCTATAAGTTTATAATTAAAGTTATTAGTTAATAATTAGGAGAAATTAACTAAGTAATTAGGAGTTGATTATTAATTAAATAATTTGAAATGGAATAAGTAATGCGTTATTAACTAATGATTAATCTAGCAGGTTTAAGAGATTAATCATCAAGTAATTGGTTTAATTGAATTTATTAAATTTAGAATTCAAGATGATTGCTTATGGATGTTGTATGTGTTGTATATTTGTTTGTGATGTTTATTGATGATATTCTGTGATGCTCTCTGATATGCTCTAATATATCCATGGAAATTGTGTATGAATTATCTGTGATAAGTGTTATATTAATTCAATTGTTGAAATTTTAATTATTAAACTATTCAAATTAATTAGACAACTTGGCCTTTAAAATGGCGTTTGGATTTCGATGAGACCGGGATCGGGTATCCAATTGATATTCCGAAAACCACATCGATCCAAATTAAACGTTAGGTCGTAAATTCTCAAGTGAAGATCAAGATGGTGCTTTCAGAATGCAAGGGTTATCGTCGTTGACTCTGAGGGTGATTCCAAAATGAGTGTGACGAGATAATGCCTTCGGTTTCGTTCGAACCCGGAACGAACTTGTATGGATTGAATGCTTTCAACACATCGTCAGGCGGGCGATGAGCATTCTAAGATATTTGTCCTATAAAGGTAATCGCAGCCTCAAGCCTCATCAACCGGGAATGGCTAAAACCGGGGAGGTGCAGCAAGGTTAGGTGGGTCATGCCCAAGCAGGACGAGATATACCCCAGTATAGATGTCCCTTATTTCGGCTGTGTGGGCGGTTGGATATGCGCACCAACTGCGGGTTTATCTTGTTCGGGACTGTTCAGTAAGGAATGGTTCCGGCCTTGTGTTGCAGGGGAGTTAGGGTGGCTCCTCGGTACTGTGATCTAGGCCACGTACTGTGACGGGCGGTACCCCAGTAGCCCTGCCATTGTATGGGATCCAATCTCCAATAAGCGCCGTACGTTTTGATTGTGCCCAACTACGTTGGAATGTGAGATGTAAGCATTTCAGCTATTTCTGTATTTTACTTGAAAACCCTAGACACTATTATAATATCATTGGATTTCCTATAAAATGTTTTGGTTAGCGTAAGGTAAAAACTTACCCGTATTTATTTGTGGGGAGTCTTACATGATACCTTTGTTTTAAAAGGTTTTCAAAGTTAAACAATTTAAACCGTTTACTCATACCAGACCCATGTCTGACCCGGAGTTTATATTATTTTTTTCATAAACTTTCGGGTACCCAAATTTTTACGGGTAGCCAAGGGATTCAGGATAGCTTTGACGACTTCTGGAGGAGCAATGGAGCAGGAGGCTTCAGCATTGTAGATATCTATCTAGTTCCGCTGTGTTAGTTGATGTATACTGTATCTCTGATGTATATAGTGACAGATGTATGTATGATTGTCATGTATATTGATATTATATAACTCTGATATATGAACTCTATGTAATAGTTATGTGATATATTATATTTTGACCGTTCCGCTGTGAGATTCTGATGTTTTGTTTCTTTCTTTTCTATTCTTTTCTATTTCTATCCCTTTCTTTCTTAATGATGATACGTCTTTCTGGTAGTTAGAAGGGCGAGTCATCACACTAACACAAGTATGCCACCAAGAACACAGGAACTCTTCCTATCATTACCAAACATCCAAAAGATCCAACATTTCCTTCCATTTTGCACTAGGCCTCCTCCCTAGCCCAATAATAGCCAACGTCCCAAAATTTAAGTGGTTATTTTGCTCCTTTTCTTCATGATTTGAGTATCTATTCCATGTTTCTATGTTGTATTGGGCCTATAGCTTGGGTTTGGAGAAGTTTGGAAAAGATTTGTTTTGATTAGAGATTGATTAGTGAAGGTAGAATGGATTAACCCTAAGATGTTTCTACCTTTTGAATTTTGCAAAAAGTAAGTGATTAATATAACCTTAAAGGTGTATTTGTAGAGTTTATTCATGAGGTCATTACCACCTTCGAAACTCCTAGGAAGGTCACAAAGCATGCAACCTCTCATGTGCAACCTTTACACCTCATTTCCTAAAGCAAATATCTAAACACTGTTCACCGAAATATCTCTTTCCTTAATCCATTTGTTAATCTTTTACTATTCACACTAAGTTAGTCATAATATGAAAATATCTTTAGTTTCTAATTAATTACACATTAATATATTAGCAAAGCACTAAAAGTTAGAATAACTTATAATGAGTAAAAAGCCGTTTATCGATAAAACAATTTTCAGACATATTATCGGCATTTCTTTGAAGTATTTATTTTTGTAAACATATTTAAAAACAAGTTTAATATAGTTAGATATTAATTAAAAGGGGGTTAACAAGGTTGTAAAATATTTTTAATCATATTAAATCCAAGATTCGAATGTTTAAATAATTCAGATACTTAAATACGATATTTTTGAAATTCTGGGTTGTTACCATGTTAATTGATGTAACCAATGTAAAAGACATTTACTAATTCGACTTACCAATCATGAATATATTAATAGCTTATTGACCAGTCTTAACCAATCAAATGATTCGGTAATTATTAAAAAACTATGGTCTGTAGGTTGATTGTTAATTCGGTAATGTTTTTCCCTTTGTTAAATAGTGCACATTTTCATAATCTTATACTAGAAGGCAAATCCTTTGGTCAATAGAGTCAAACTGAAGCCTTTTTAGTTATGCCTAAAACGTACATTTTATAAATTCAAGACATAAAGTAATGCTAGGACATTATTGTCATTTGCCTTACTTCTGGCTACATTGTCACTCATTTTCTCCCCACGTTACACATGCACCAGTCACATAATTTCAATCAAAATAAATTCTATCCTAGTCATTCCTCTTTCTCCCTCAATGTAGGCACAATGCCATCCACTTAATTTTTCAAAATAAAAAAAAGAATCCAAATTTTGAAAATCATGCTGGCGATCGAGCTAACAGAAGAGGAAAAGACCAAGAACACAAACATCAAATTCAGGTCTTCTTTTGTTAGCCACTTTCCCAGTGAGACTTGTTATCTTTTAGAAAAATAATTTTCATTTTTCTAAACAACTATTGATTTTCTTGAATGTTTGATATACCTATGATTAACTTATTTATGACCCTTAATTTGGTTTACTCAAGTCATAAAATTCCCAAACTTATTACATTTAACATCCATCTCCTTTACCCATTGTTATCCTACCCGACCGGACTTAACCTTCCACATCGTAACCTAACTCCCCTACAAGAAAAGGAAAAATAAAAAAAATCCACAAACACTAATTGAAATCCTCTCCTCCTGCTAACCCAAATCAAAAAACTTAATAGCTGCTCTGATGACTTCTCTAGCTACTGCTTTGTCGATCTAACAAATTCAGGTATCATCAATTCCCTTTCACGATTCTTATTTAATTTTTTATTTTCTTTTCTCGACTGCATGGTGAATTTTCATCATTCCCTTCTCTCGACTACTTCACGAATGCCCTCATTTATGATTTTAAATATTTTGGCAAATTCTTCTTCAAATGAATTTTGGCAATTGTTGCTTCGACATATTTTGTGAATGTCACACGCCTACAATCGCTTCATCTAATGAATTTTGTAGAGGTTTTAGGTGTTAGTGTTGTTGACATATACTAGAGCCCAAAAAAGTGATATTTGGATTTTGCAAAAGTTTTAAGAAGTTAGTGTTGTTGATGGTTAGAGTTTTTATAGAGTCAACTTGTTGTTTTATTTTAGTAATTTTATTTAATATATTTTTAACAATATATTAGTATGATAGATATAGTGTGTGTGTATATATATAATATTAATATGTTTACTTACATTATTATATGTGTATGTGGGTGTGTTTATATATGTTTAATATATAGAAAACTTGTGAGCCTTTTAGTTGGGACACCTCTTTTAATCAAAATTTGATAGGGGTTCTACTTCCCAATAACCTGAAATTAATCGACATGATCAAAAATTATAATACCAGAGATAACCAAGATTTCCTGGTATGGTGTTGGGATAAAAAAAACTTATACTTCCAAATCGATGTGCAAATTCTTAACCTTCTCTAGTACAAATGATTATCGGTTGTACAAACTCATTTGGAGAATCGGGACTCCTCCCAAAGTTAAACTATACATGTGGATTATTTTGCGTGAATTTTTTTTTTTGAGAAAAATGTGTGATCCTTTAAAAAAGAGGAGAGCATACATATTTTTCATGAAAAATTAAACACAATAACTTAGCTCAATTTGATTATTGACTCCAATATTAACCCGCACCCATGTTACTTGTGTAACCTAATGCTTATGGTTATTCCTTATACGTTTTTTGACTGTCACTTCTCTCAGTATGTTACCCGTAAGATTTTAGAGGCTTTTAACATAAATATTGCTTCTCTAATTCTCCCTCCTAATGTCTACTAGAATAAATTTAGATTAAACTTTACTCCACCGACCAGTAAAATTTTAGACTCGATCTATTCAATTACTTGCTGGAGCTTATGGACTAAATGAAACCATCATATTTTTAACTATTTATGTAACAACCCCTCCTCTATAGTTTATTCCACTGCGCAATACATTTCTTTCTAGACTGCCCCAAATATAGGATGCACAAATTGGCACTCTTGGATTGATAGGATTGATTATCCCGCTAATTCCATGTCTCCGTCTCTGGTAGCCCTTCCTCTAATTGATTTAATATCATTTCATTATAGAAACCTTTTGTAATGTCCCGCCTTTTTGTATGTTCAAACAGACACATGTGCCGACTCAAACCATACAGAAGGGCAGATTGTTATAGGGTAAATAAGAGAAAGTAGAGAAAGAAAGAAAATAGAATCGTGTAGCGGAATGACAAAATATAATAGCCAAATAATAGTTCATGAAGCTATTTACAAAACCTTTGAATTACAATATAGATCAGAGTTACACATACCAGAGAATAATAAATAATGCAGCAGAATACATGATGCAGTAAAATATAATGAATAATAATAATACAATCTTCGTCTTCGTCCTCCAGAAATAAAGTCATCAAATCCTGAAATGCTCAGGCTGACCCGAGTGAATTCAAAAGACAAAACGCTTGAGTCAGAACTAAAAGATCTTATGTAAGTTAAATCAGTGGAAATAAATATGAGGGGAACGACATTAGAGATGTCTACAGGGTTTGACATCTCCTATCCAGTGTCTAACGTGAGTGCAGTACCTTAATAGATGTTTGGGATTCACATCTCCTAAGGATCCTTTGAACTATTTACTATGTAGTAATATACGCTATTATAATAATGTCTATAGTAAAGTAAACTATTAAAATAACATTAAGGCGTTACCTATATCCCCCTTAACACATTTTTATAATGCCGTAGTCCATACAGATACTTTAAACTCCACTTGCAAATGGGCTATCAGGGAGCACTCCATAGGTACGACACAAAATAAACTCATAGAAGGCGCACTAGGGCAGGTGAATACGACACACGAGGAAATGACAGGGTAGATATACCGTTTGTGGATCCGGACTAGTGGTAATGCATAGCAGCTACTAACGTCGACCTCAGAACACACTTCTAAATCAAAAATCGAAGGGTGTCCACCAAAACAATCACAAATCAGAATATAATATCGAAGAAGTGTGTCTGCTTGGAGGAATGACCTCACTTGGCCTGGTGTGGCTCCTGATTTTAGTCACATCTAAGCTGACTCACGGGAGTAAGGGTCACGTCATACCTCATATAGAAATCGTTCACCAAACCATCCTACTTCATTTTTGGAATTTCCACCGACAGGTGGTAACGCATAGCAGCTACTACCGCCCACCTTGAAAGACACTACCAAATAAAAAATAGAAGGGTGGCCACCATAACAGCCACAAATTATAATATAATATCGTAGAAGCGTGCCCGATTGGAGAAATGACCTCACTTAGCCCAACGTGGCTCTTGATTTTAGTCTCATCTAAGCTGACTCATGGGAGTCAGGGTCGCTTCATACCTCATGCAGAAATCATTCACCAGATCACCCTACTTCATTTCTGGGATCTCCACCATGTACACAGTTGTTAAAGTGGTTTTCGGTATTGGCAGAGAGTATGAAAATATCCGTTCCCGGTCTCTTTAACCACCAATCGCCTATTATACACTGAATGGTTCTTTTATATTATCAAAAATCATTTCATAATTTATATCAAAATATCATATTCAATTTCAAACCAACTCTTTGAAATCATATTCACTTCAAACCATATTCACTTTCAAATCATATCGTTTCCAAAATCATAGTTTCTTCCAAAATTCATATTTCCAAAACTGGTTAAATTTTTACCTCAAAATCAACATTTCAATTTATTATAACATTTAAATCCCAACTTAGGTTTTAACATCATTTAACCTTATTATCGTTTAAAATAATTAAACTAGATATACACTCTTCCACATCACTTAGGTCTGGAAATTTAGAAATTAGTTAAAATAGTTACAAATGGTTAAAATACTCTAAATAGTTTAATTATAGGTTAAAATACTTTTAAACTGATTTAAGATTGTTAAATGGATTTAAATTAGATTAAGTATAATTAAAATAGATTAAATAGCTTTAAAATAGATTAATTATATTTAAATAAATTAAAATGGTTTAAAACAGATCAAAATAATTTTATATAGTTAATATTAGGTAAATAGATTAATAAATTTGAAAAATCTGAATAATTAGAAATTTTAAAATAATATATTCTTTTAAAATATTTTATATTAAAATATAAGTTTGGAATTTATATCCAATTAACTTTTCATATTATTTCAATGCATTTAGACCAATTTCAATTTCCAAATCAACAAACCAATTTTCCCTTTTCAACATAAACTTGATTTTCCAAAAATACTTCAATTTATATAAATCAAACTTTACTTCAAAGTATCATTTAATTCCATTCAAAACTTAAGGATTTTAAAATCATTTAATTTAACCAATCAAGTGTCCATATATAATTCTCTACCCTAGGGTCAAGTGATACGGATGTTTACCATTTCAATCCGCAATTTAAAATTTTGCAGTTATATATCATTTCAAACCACAATCCTGAATAAATATGAAAATTCATAAAATTGCTCGAGTCTATCATTTCAGCCCATAACGATCTTTAATTAATAATTAAAGAAACTTGTAAAGTGATGACAATATATATATATATATATATATATATATATATAAACTAACATAACATCCAATCATCCAATATTAACAATCAAACATCCATCATAATTATCATCCAAATCAGCCAAATAAACATTAGCAATTAACTCATTAACAATAACAGGTATTCAAGTGGAAATTTAATCTCAATAATAAATTAAATAACAATTAAATTCGAAAGGATACAATTTAACAGGAATAGCAATATAATTATACCAAAAATCCGTAAATAAATTCTGAATCACATCATAAATTAAGTTAATAAACAAAAGAAATTTTAGAAGTTGTGAGTGGGTTAAAATACTCACCATTGAATTTAAATCCAATTTGAACTCAAAATTCAAACAGTCTCAGAATTCATCCAAACTTGCATCAAAATGTTCGGAATTCTTATACGATCCTCACGGAGAAAACCGCGCATAAATTCGACCTCTTATGCGAAAGTTATGTGGGTTAGAACATTGAAATTGAAAATTAAAATAAAAAAAAGGAAAAAGCAAAAGGACCTCACAACCAGCCAAGTTAGCACCCCCCACACGCACGAGGTCGAACCCAATCCCAGGCCTAACCCTGAGCCCTACGCCGCTGCATTCGTGCACATTAGCCGCCACCTCGCCTACCGACGATGCTGCCTCTCACCTCGCTCGAAGCGCCGTGTGTCACATCCATGTCGCCAGCCCCGACATCTCATCATCGCCGAACAACTCAAGTAGCCCCAGCCACCACTATAAACTCCCAAACCCTAGTCCAATTATTGCAGCAAATTTGACCATTGATTCGATGAATTACAAGCACCGATGAACTCCCCTTTGTCCCCTCTACAAAACTGTACCAACGAATCATTGATCAGTCGAAGTTCATCAACACACTATGAACGGCCCAGACTTCTTTGATGTTTACTGATCAAACGATGAACCAAAACGAAAAACGAATTGCAGATCTGAGATGTGCTCGTCGAGAGCTTCAAATCGATATAAAATTCGATATGTATTGAGGAGTTTGAATTTTGAAGTTGAATTTGAAATTGAATTTGCAATTTGAGAATTAGGGTTTTATCTGTCATTGGAACGAGAAGTTGAGAAAGTGATGTACGTACAGACGAATGAATATGAGGAGTGGTTAGGGTTTATAATTAGGTATTTATAGGTAGGTCAAAAATAGAATGAATTGACAAGATTGAGTGAACGATAAACAAACTGAAAAGCCCGTTTCGACTCCCGAATGAAAATAGGTCAACTCATATATCAAAACAAATGTTTTTGATAATTTTAAAATCAATGGAACATGTTTCAAGTCCTAATTCCATCGTATGAAGAAGTTACATTAAAATCAGCTTATTTCAATTGATTTCAATTAAATTGATTTCTAGGCGTTTCGAGGCCGTACGATCAAACGATAAGTCTGGTTGTTATGAAACTTGAAATCCTACAAAAATTCACCGTTACAGATCCGATGAAATTGGTTTCTTTGAAATCCGAGTCAGTGGCCAAAATGGCTATTTTTTAGGTTAATTAAATAAATTAATATTAGATTAGTTGAATCAAATTTCCAATTTCAATTCTACAATGGATAATTTCTATCATTTTTGACTCCCTAAACAATTACAATAATTTAAACAACTTAGGTATCAACCCAAAGTTAATAAATTTTCCAATTTTGGTGTTTAACTTCAATTGTAATTAAATTCGATTATTTATAATTAATTCTAATACATTTATTTAATTCAATGTCAACCCTTTTATTTTATATCAAATATTATTCTATAAAAAAAATTACATTAGTCTTACATTCCATTACATTAATATACCCCTATTTACATCTTAAATTTGTATTAACTATTATATCTCCATATTATTAAGTTTTGGTCAATTTCCCACATTAATAAAATTAAAGTCTCAATTAACTTATTTATCTCGATTTCATTCTTTGTTAAGTCAATTATTACCTTATTAATAATTTACATCTCTATTTATTTGATAAAGTTCACACTATAGTTATGGTCTTATTCCACATTAATGTAACATTTTGTTGACCTTTATTTGTAATTGATTAGTTAAATTGGTAACAAGACCAATTATCACCAGTATACATTTTATAACATTTGTAAATTTATTCTTTACAAATAATTATTACAAAAACTCTCATTACACTACATTCATTCCTTTTCCATCCATTATACATAATTTTATTAATAAATCAACCTTTAAATTATTAATTACCCTTTTATATCCCACTATAAATCAATGCACACATTAATTAAGATGTTAATCCAATTAATCATTTTATCTTGGTTCCACTCTTATACTACATCAATATTACTTTATAAATAAAATTTATGTTTCTATTTATTTTATTACATTCACACCTTCCGTTATTGCATTAATTCTCATTAATATAACATTAAAGTTCATTTAGTTATAATTGATTTTCTATTTTAATTTAGTCGACCAATTAACTAGGTAACTTATAACAATCGTTACCAAAGTTTTAATTACACTTATGAATTCATTATTCAAAAACAAATCTTACAATTCTTATATAATTCTGATTTTATTCAATGGTCCTTTATTTTATACTATTTCATTTATTAATTCAATGTTTACATTTGTCTTCTCATATCAATTTATATCCAAGTGTAACATTTACAATATTTCATTCATTGGAATTTCATTCAAGTTATTCACAGTTAACTTACATTTATATTGTTACAATTCATTCTATTTATTATTTCCATTAACAATTCACTAATTTTTATTTTCTTCAATATTAAATTACCAAAATCTTATTAAATTAACAAATTTAATTATCGAAAATTTACGGGTCGTTACACTCTCCCCCACTCAAAACTTTTCATCCCCGAAAAGGAAAAGGAGGGAAAAGAAGAAGTTAAGTAAACAAAATCTTATTCAAAATATTCAATTTATAAACAAATAAATTTACAAAATTAAATAATTCAAATAAAATATTCAATTTACAACCATTAAATCCTTTTTATACTCAAGTTATAAAAATTTAGAAAATACTTCATAAAGTTTTCTAAGTCCAAAATTTACGAAAAATTTCGGCAGAGTCTCCTTTATACGGAGAGGCTTGGGAGAAACTATGATATCAATAAAACAATATATATCATAAATTTTCAAGATAATATGTCCCAACAGCGGGAAAATAAATATAACATCGCTAGAAAACTGTAATTCGAGAACGTACCTGTTTATCGGGCAAACAATTCTTAATTATGAAACCAAAAGAAGTAGCAATTGCTTCCATAACTTTATTTCACTTATATAATCCAAAGAGGTTAATAATTATATATAATGAAATGTTTAAGTTGTTTCAATTTATAACCGACAAATCAACATAAACAACAATCACTTGCAACCAACATACAATTGTCATATAAAATCAATTCAAATCAATTATCCATCCATATCAACCAAAACAAATAGTTTTTTCAGGATTAGACACTTTTAAATTTCATAAAATGACAAATAAACTGCTAAGTGCACCATTTACTCAACAGTCTTAGATGATCTCAATAGATTATTCATACACTCAAATAATTAGAAGTATCATTTCCCAAACATTCCATAAACCAAACAAAAAATAGATTCAGACATTATTTAAGTTTATTCTTATTAATTTCTTTTCACAAGATTGTTGTTCATTTTTTTTTATTCAATGATTACTCTCTTTAATTTTACATTTATCTTTTACAAATTTTATTCCCATTCATTCATTCGGTGTTTATTTCATTTATTTTCATTTATTACTTACAAAATTTCATTTTCATTTATTCATATCATATCAATTTCTTTGTATTACTTTATATTCATTTCTCACATAAGTTATTCCATTTAATTGTTTATATTAATCACTGAATTTATTATTCAACTATTTCATACATTTTATTACCAACTTAGTTTACATTAGTTAATTTATATACTTGATTTCAATTAGACCTTAATACTCAGTAGTGCATAAATTCATTCTTAAGTTTCTTACTTTTAATTTACACTAATTTCCCTTATTTATCAATAGCTTCATACATTAACTTAAGTTTATAATTCATTTATTGATAGTATTCAGGTTCAATTTAATTACTTAGCGTATCAGTTCATTTATTTAAGTTTAAAATCTTTTACTTACAATACTTACTTTCTATCTCATTTTGTTATATTAATATTTCAATTATAACTTAAGTTTATAACACTATAACATCAATTCTTATTTATAAAAGCAATTCATTGAACACTTTCCTTACATAAAATTTACTTGCACAATTTCCATTACATTTTCTTGTTAAACGTTACAACTTTTAATACTTGGTAATTTATATATATGCTTTTAAAGATGTAATTGAAAGTTACACAAGTTAATCTTATTTCTTTTAATTAGAAAAATGTTCAATGATCATATCTTTCAGATTTTGATTCTTTTACTCACAGGATTTCATGTTCCTTGTATATTTCATTTATAACCAAGCATCTAATTTCTTGTTTTCATTTAGAAGTTCCAATTATTAAGTATTTAAATTCCTTTTCATTTCAATAATTAAACCTCTAATAAGGAATTTAAGAACTAAATACCGGGTTCCATTTCAAATTATTTAAAAATACTAGATAGATGTATATACTTACAACTTATATACCTAATTATATTTAAAACAATTTGAAATTTACTTTTGTTTATCAAAATAAATCTGCAGTAAACTACTACAGTGGCCTTCCCACTTTGAAACTCGAAAATGAACGTCGATGATGCATGCACTCATCACCGAAATTATTTTCCAGTGATAGAGAGGAGAGTACATAACTTATTTCATCCTGAAATTTCTTTAAAATAATTCTTTCAAATTATATTGAAATATTTATATCAAAAAAAAAATATTTCTGAATAATATTATTATTATATTCCAAAATTATTCGATAGAAATTTTCAAAATCCCGTAACTTTAAGTTCATTTTCAATTTTCATTTATTTTATTTTCAAATCTTATTTCCAACCAATATTTATAAATTTCACTACCTAACAACCAACATGTTACAACCAAATATATATATCATTTATAAAATTTACTATTTTATATACAAAAATATAATAGGAAAAATTATTTCATTCACCCATATTCAAAAAAAATATTGTGTCAGTCTGTCCTATTAAGTGTTTAGAAATCCCTATCAATGTCATAGCGTCCTATGTACCAACCAGAATTTATAAATACAAAGTGGAACAAATTAACACAATACCAAAGCCATTTATAACAATGAATAATACGCTCTTTCATATATATATATATATACACACACTCAACGACTCATCAATAGGGTATTACTACCCTATTAATAAAGAGTCGGACCCCGCAAAGCTAAGGTTATCGCTAAACCAAAACTTTGATACCAATTGTAATGGACCGCGTCAGTGGGGGTAACGCCCACTGTAGCATACAACTGTACTTGTGTTTTGCCTTTACGGCCAGCCTCTCGACTGCACCAACCCAGTAGGGACATGTAGGAGTAAGAATTATCTGCTCGCTACCAAACCAAATGCGAGAACCCCCTATCATGCTGTACCATCCAAGTGCATAGGCAGACATGTGCCGACTCAAACCATACAAAAGGGCGGATTGTTATGGGGTAAATAAGAGAAAGCAGAGAAAGAAAAAAATAGAATCTTGCAGAGGAATGACAAAATATGATAATCAAATAACAGTTCATGAAGCTCTTTACAAAACCATTGATTATACTAATACAATACAGATCAGAGTTACACATGGCAGAGAATAATAAATAAAGCGGCGGAATACATAATGCAATGGAATATAATAAATAATACTAATACAATCTTCATCTTCGTCCTCTAGAAATAAAGTCTTCAAATCCTGAAATGCTCAGGCTGACCCGAGCGAATTGAAAAGACAAAACACTCGAGTCAGAACTAAAAGATCTTATGTAAGTTAAATCAATGGAAATAAATTTGAGTGGAATGGCATCAGAGATGTTTACGGGGTTTGACATCTCATATCCAGTGCCCAACGTGAGTGCAGTAACTTAAGAGATGTTCGGGATTCACATCTCCTAAGGATCCGTTAAACTATCTACTATGTATTAATATACGCTACTATAATAATATCTATAGTAAAGTAACTATTAAAATAGCGTTAAGATGTTACATATATCCCCCTTAACACATTTTGATAATGCCGTAGTCTATACAGATACTGTAAACTCCACTTGCAAGTGGGCTAACAGTGAGAACTCCATAGGTACGATACAAAATAAACTCGTAGAAGGCGCGCTATAGCATGTGAACATGGCACAGGAGGAAATGCTAGGGTAGATATACTGTTTGCGGATCCAGACTAGTGGTAACGCGTAGCAGCTACTACCGCCCACCTCGGAACACACTCCTAAATCAAAAATCAAAGGGTGGCCACCAAAATGATCACAGATTAGAATAACATCGAAGAAGTGTGCCAGATCGGAGGAATGACCTCAATTGGCCTGGCGTCGCTCCTGATTTTAGGCACATCTAAGCTGACTCATGGGAGTCAGGGTCACGTCATACCTCGTACAAAAATCGTTCACCAAACCATCCTACTTCATTTATGGAATCTCCACTGACTGGTGGTAACGCATAGCAGCTACTACCGTCTATCTCGGAACACACTTCCAAATCAAAAATCGAAGGGTGGCCATCATAAGAATCACAAATCAGAATATAATATCGAAGAAGTGTGCGCGATCGGAGGAATGACCTCACTTGGCCTGGCATGGCTTCTGATTCTAGTCACATCTAAGCTGACTCATGGGAGTCAGGGTCATGTCATACCTCATACAGAAATCGTTCACAAAACCATCCTATTTCATTTCTAGAGCCTCCACCACGTACACAGTTGTTAAAGTGGTTTTCGGTATTGGCAGTGAGTATGACAATATCCGATCTTGGTCTCTTTAACAACCAATCGTTTATTACACACCGGATGGTTCTTTTACATTTCCAAAAATCATTTCATAATTTATATCTAAATATGATATTCAATTTCAAACCGTCTCTTTGAAATCATATTCACTTCAAACCATATTCACTTTCAAATCATATCATTTCCAAAATCATAATTTCTTCCAAAAGTCATATTTCCAAAACCGGTTAAATTCTTACCTCAAAATCATTATTTCAATTTATTGTAACATTTAAATCCCAACTTAGGTTATAACATCATTTAACCTTATTATCTTTTAAAACAATTGAATAGCATATAAACTCTTCCACGTCACTTAGTCTAGAAATTTAGAAATTAGTTAAAATAGTTACAAATGGTTAAAATAGTTACAAATGGTTAAAATACTCTAAAATAGTTTAATCATTGGTTAAAATACTTTTAAACTGATTTAAGATAGCTAAATGGATTTAAATTAGATTAATTATAGTTAAAATAGATTAATTATATTTAAATAAATTAAAATGGTTTAAAACGGATCAAAATAATTTTATATAGTTAATATTAGGTAAATAGTTTAATAAATTTGAAAAATCTGAATATTTAGAAATTGAAAAATAACATATTCTTTTAAAATAGTTTATATTAAAATATAAGTTTGGAATTTATATCCAATTAACTTTTCATATTATTTCAATGCATTTAGACCAATTTCAATTTCCAAATCAACAAGCCAAATTTCCCTTTTCAACATAAACTTGATTTTCCAAAAATACTTCAATTTATATAAATCAAGTTTTACTTCAAAGTAACATTTAATTCCATTCAAAACTTAAGGATTTTAAAATCATTGAATTTAACCAATCTGGTGTCCATATATAATTATCTACCCTAGGGTCAAGTGATACAGATGTTTATCATTTCAATCCGCAATTTAAATTTTTGCGATTATATATCATTTCAAACCGCAATCCTGAATAAATATAAAAATTCAGAAAATCGCTCGAGTCTATCATTTCAACCCATAACGATCTTCCATTAATAATTAAAGGAACTTGTAGAGTGACAATGACATATATATAAATTAACATAACATATAATTATCCAATATTAACGATCAAACATCCATCATAATTATCATCCAAATCAGCAAAATAAACATCAGCAATTAACTAATTAACAATAACAGGTATTCAAGTGGCAATTTAATTTCAATAATAAATTAAATAACAATTAAATTCGAAAGGATACAATTTAACAGGAATAGCAATTTAATTATGTTAAACAGCCATAAATAAATTCTTAATCATATCATAAATTAATTTAACAAACATAAGAAATTTTAGAAGTTGTGAATGAGTTAAAACACTCACCTTTCAATTTAAATTGAATTTAAATCCAATTTAAACTCAAAATTCAAATAGTCTCAGAATTTGTCCAAACAAGCGTAATAATGTCCGGAATTCTGATACGATCCTTTTGGAGAAAACCGCACATAAATTCGACCTCATATGCGGAAGTTATGCGCGTTAGAACATCGAAATTGAAATTAAAATAAAAAAAGGAAAGAGAAAAAGGACCTCACAACCAGCCATGTTCACACCGCCCATACGCACGAATTCGAACCTAATACCAGGCCTAACCCTGAGCCCTGCGCCACCGCGTTCGCACCCAATAGTCGCCACCTCGCCTGCCGACGATGCCGCCTCTCACCTCCCTCGAAGCGCCGCGCGTCACACCCATATCGCCAGCCCCGACATCTCAACGTCGCCGAACAACTCAAGTAGCCCTAGCCACTGCCATAAGCTCCCAAACCCTAGTCGAAATATTGCAGAAAAATTGACCGTTGATTCGATGAATTATAAGCACCGATGAACTCCTCTTTGTCCCCTCTACAAAACTGTACCAACGAATCATCGATCAGCCGAAGTTCATCAACGCGCAATGAATGATTGAGACTTCTTTGATGTTTACTTATCAAACTATGAACCAAAATAAAAAATGAACTGCAGATCTGAGAAGCGTTCGTCGAGAGCTTCAAATTGATATAAAATTCGATATGTATTAAGAAGTTTGAATTTTGAAATTGAATTTCCAATTTGGGAATTAAGGTTTTTGTCTGCCATTGGAATGAGGAGTTGAGAAAGAGATGTATGTACAGACAAATGAATATGAGGAGTGGCTAGGGTTATAATAAGATATTTATTGGTAGGTCAGAAATAGGATGAATGGACAAGATTGATTGAACGATAAAGGACCCGAAAAGCCTGTTTCGACTCTGGAACGAAAATGGGTCAACCCATGTATCAAAACAAATGTTTTTGATAATTTTAAAATCAATGGAACAGGTTTCAAGTCCTATTTCCATCATATGAAGAAGTTACGTTAAAATAAGCTTATTTGAATTGATTTCAATTAAATTGATTTCTAGGCGTTTCGAGCCCGTACGATCAAACGATAAGTCCGATCATTACAAAACTTGAAATCCTAAAAAAAATCACCATTACGGATCTGATGAAATTGATTTCGTCAAAATCCGAGTCAGTGGCCAAAATGGCTATTTTTCAGGTTAATTGAATAAATTAATAATAGATTTATCAAATCAAATTTCCAAATTCTATTCTACAATGGACAATTTCTATCATTTTTGACTCCTTAAAAAATTACAATAATTTTAACAACTTAGATATCAACTCAAAGTTAATAAATTTTCCAATTTCAATGTTTAACTTCAATTGTAATTAAATTCGATTGTTTATAATTAGTTCCAATACATTGATTTAATTCAATGTCAACCCTTTTTATTTAAATCAATTATTATTATATAAACAAAGTTACGTTAGTCTGACATTCCATTACATTAATATACCTCTATTTACATCTTAAATTTGTATTAACAATTATATCTCCATATTATTAAGTTTTGGTCAATTTCCCACATTAATAAAATTAAAATCTCAGTTAAGCTATTTATCTCTATTTCGTTCTTTGTTAGGTCAATTATTACCTTATTAAAAATTTACATCTCTATTTATTTGATTACGTTTACACTATAGTTATGGTCTTATTCCACATTAATGTAGCATTTTGTTGACCTTTATTTGTAATTGATTAGTTAAATTGGTAACAACACCAATTGTCACTAGTATACATTTTATAACATTGTAAATTTATATTTACAAACAATTATTACAACAACTCTCATTACACTACATTTATTCCTTTTCCATCCATTACACATTATTTTATTAATAGGTCAACATTTAAATTGTTAATTACCCTTCTATATCCCATTATAACTAGGCCTATCAATGAGTCGGGTTGGGTCGGGTTTGGGTCGGGTCAACTCGGATGCGGGTTGATTTTTAAATGGGTTGGGTCAACCCGTTTATTAAACGGGCGGGTTTCGGGTTGACCCAATTATATATCGGGTGGGTTTCGGGTTGATTCGTGTAACCCTTTAAGAATAATATTTTATAAAGAAATGGAAATGGGCATGAAAATGTGGGAAGTTGTTAAATGCGAATGTATAGAAATAAGTGAATGACAACAATACCATTCTTTTGCAAGCTAAGATGATAATTTTAGAGCAAAAGAAGGGTATTGTTGTCATTCTTTTATTGCAAGCTAAGATGGGTATGAAAATTTAGGAGGTCGTTATGTGGAAATGGACATGAAAACGTGGGAATGTGCATGAAAACGTAGGAAGTGGTTAAGTGCAAATGTGTAGGAATAAGTGAATAACAATAATACCATTCTTATGCAAGCTAAAATGAGAATTGTACAACAATACCGAGCTTATAAATGGGTTAGTCGGGTCAAATTCGGGTTCACGGGTCAACCCTAAACTCACCCGTTTATTAAACGGGTTCTAACGGGTTGACCCAAAAATGACCCGCCTTTTAAACGTGTCGGGTTAACCCGCTAATTTCCATGCGGGTTTCGGGTCGTGTTTCGGGTCGTGTTTCGAGCCGTGTAGGAAATTGACAGCCCTAACTATAACTCAATGCACACATTAATTAAGATTTTAATCCAATTAATCATTTTATCTTCGTTCCATTCTTATATTACATCAATATTACTTTATGAACAAAATTTACTTTTCTATTTATTTGATTACATTCACACCCTCAGTTATTGCATTAATTCTCGTTAATATAACATCAAAGTTCATTTAGTTCTAATTGATTTTCTATTTCAATTTAGTCGACCAATTAACTAGGTAGCTTATAACAATCTTTACCAAAACTTTTAATTACACATATAAATTCATTATTCACAAACAAATGTTACAATTCTTATATAATTCTGATTTTATTTAGTAGTCCTTTATTTCATAATATTTCATTTATTAATTCAATGTTTACATTTGTCTTCTCATATCAATTTATATCCAAGTGTAACATTTACATTATTTCATTGGAATTTCGTTTAAGTTATTAATAATTAACTTACATTTATATTGTTACAGTTCATTCTGTTTATTATTTCCATTAATAATTCACTAATTTTTATTTTCTTCAATTTTAGATTACCAAATCTTATTAAATTACCAAATTTAATTACCGAAAATTTACAGGTCGTTACACCTTTAAGGTTCGTTTTCCTATTTTCTGAATTAACTACTATATTCCTCTTCCACATTCCTAAAAATAATTTAGCTAAATAAAAAATAAATATTGAAATAACTAAATACATAAATAAATATTAAAATTAAATTTGGGCATTCTTGATTAAATAAATAAATACTTTAAATAATCCTCATTAGCCAATCTTTTTTATTATTTGGTGGGCAATATTGGCTATATGAATAAACCCTCATATGTATTAAAATTGTTTATATATATAAGTAAATTACATAATTTAATTAACTTATATAATGTTCATATGTACAGTATTATTAATTAAATCATATCTAATTAATTTTATATCTCGTTAATCATAAAACACTAAATTATTTTTAACTTTAGTTTTATTAGTTAGATCATATTTAATTTATTCAATATATTATAATTTTTTTCTATTATATTATATAACTCATCTTAAACTAAATCGTATAAATAGTTAACTAAAACTTTGATAGTTTGCTTATTTATATATATATATATTAATGTATGCACTCTTTTTAGTTCAGTTGGATACATGCATACACCTTCATACATACATAGACACACATATGTATATATGTATGTATGTATGTATGTATATAATCATATTATAAATATATACAACTGTAAAGGTATATGTATGCTCCATGATGATACACACACACATAGACACACACACACACATATAACAACTGTGAATAACAAAATATGTACTCTAATTATATATACATATCTACTATAATTGAGAACCAATATTTAGAAATAAATTATACTTTATTTAGAAAGATAAACAATGAAAGGAATATATATACCTATTTACACATGTACATACACATACACATACACATACACATATACCATACATACATACATACATATACATATATATAATAATTGTGAATAACAAAATATATTCCCAATTGCGAATAAACTTATATAGATAGATACCAAAAATATGTCTATAAGTTGATTACAAAATATATATTCAAATGCGAACAATATAGTAATACAATAAATTGGATAAAAGATAAAGTAGAGGTAAATATATTTTTTATAACGGCATCATGTTTCCTAAATAGTGAAATAAAAAATTTCTCTAAACCCAGTGTTCCTCACCAGAAATGCCAACAACGCTTTCACTGCCTAATTAATATTGTAGATAAGAATAACATCCTCTCTTTCACTAACTAATTAAAAAGTCAATTCGAACTATACCAATAGCAATTTCTCTCAAAACATATAATACCCTTCGATTAAAAAATCACATGGACAAATCTGAAAAATTCTAGCTACTTTCTGTCCTTTAAAACGTTGCAAATCCTTTCAAATCCTCTGAAATGAGTCACACTCCCTAATATATATATATATATGCGTACATACATATAAACACACACATGTCTATTTATTATAGGCTGCTCAGATCATTTCAATTGTTATCCAATCACTAGCAACTTATTACACCAATTTCTCGAGCTTTAGTCTGCCAGCAACCGGTTACACCAATTTCAAAGCACTATTGTGCATATTCAGAGTACAAAGCATTGTACCGCAATTTAGCCTATTCCACTCTATAACCAACTTCATTTGACACCTCTAGCTTACAAGCTTAGACCTAATCCTAGAAGTTCAAAGCATTGCACCGCATTCTATTTGCTACATGTAAATCATATCATTAGAACACCATCTCGATTGTCCTTGTCGATGTCATGCTTTGCAGCTTGCATTTCAAAGCATCACTCACCAACCTGCGTATTTCAGAGCATTTCAGAGTAGCACTTACCCATTTTGTAGCTGTCGAGGATTGCATTGATCAAGCTAGCCTAGCCTTACTCATTGTTTGCTTTTCTGGATTACTACTGTAACAACCCGATATTTTCAGCCATTCGCATCCGCATATGTCGGACTTGAATTGCTCAAAATACCGCGTTGTAAATAAATTTGGTGCAAATGAAATACAATCACAGAATCACAGACACAGAAATATCAGAATAACTCGCAGCGGAAATTAAAATACCATAGTAGTTCATGAAGCTACTATAACAAACTCTCAAAACATAATACATAATATCAGTTTGAAAAACATATACAATAGAAATCTCAATTACATAGGAGTTTATCAATACCAAAGCTGAAATAGAACAACTGAAACTGAAGGGATAGATAACTAGACAAGCAGAATCTCCAGCAATTCCTAGCTCCAGAAAGAAATCCAAAGCTAAGCTGTAAATACTCAGGCTGACCCGAGCGTAAAGTAAAACACAAAACACTCGAGTCAGGACAATATATACTTATATAATGTAAACTAACTCAAGTGAACTGTAGTAGAAATGCACAATAACTTAAAGGATGTTTGGGATCGCCCATCCTTTAAGAATCAGTTAAACTATAAATTTTACATCCCGTGGTTAAAATTTCAAAATGGTATTTTATACTTCAAAATCAAATATCATTTCAAAATTCAATATCATTCAAAATCCATTTCAAAATATCAAAAATATAATATCTTCCAAACCACATTCATTTTTATTTAATTTAAATACCATTACAAAACACATTTTAAAATAGTTTATATTTCAAAACAAATTACTTCATTTGAAATCGTAAAATGAAGTTATTATATTTAATAATTAAATTATTAAATTTACAAAAATTTAGTCTTTCAAAATTCATTTATTCACTTGATTTATTAAAACAAATGAAAATTCAACTTTCGCAGCATTTAGAAATTGCTACAAAAAGTTACATTCATAATAGTTCAATTTAACAAAAGATAGCATTTAAAAATGCTATAATAGAGTTACATCAGTTTCAATAAAACTTAGTTAAATTCAACAATTATAACATTTACAAAAATGTTATGATAGCCTTTAATTAAACTTAGCCATTTGGTTAATTATTATCAACTACAGCATTTACAAATGCTGTGTTATCATTTACATTAGAATTAATAGCATTTTTGAAATGCAGTTAATTAACTTCAAGTATTCAATATAATTTCACAAACAATTATATTTTTATTTAAAACATTTTTAGCTTATAAAATCATATAATTTCACTTTTAAAACAGTCATTCAAATACCCTTATATTCATGATTTTATAAAGTTAAATCTCCATTCAAAAATCAAAATTTAATAATAATTCACTTATTAAATTCCAACATTAAATTTTAAATTCATTAAATTAAATTTAACTTAACATTTAAGTTTAAAATTTTCAAATATAACTTAATTTCATTTTTATTTACTTAACTTAAAATTCACTTTTAAGCCAAATTCACAAGTTTCCAATTTTAGTTATATTTCCAAATTTCAACCTAAATATTCATTCATTTCACATTTTAACTTTATTCAAAATCATTAATATATTATAAAAATCATTTTTAATTCATTTCATTCAAAATATCATAAATTTATCATATTTTAGTATTTAATTTAAATTCTATTTATCACCAAATTATAATTTCCAAAATAACTTACATTTCAGATTTCCTAACTTTACCATTTATTTATTTCACTTATAAATTTTCAGAAAATCAATAATGCTTTACAAAAATCATTTTTTAATCCAATTTAAATCAAAATATTATAATATTTACATTTCTAAAATAATTTAAAAATTTTAGAAAAACATATTTTAACAACGGGTCTGTATTTCATTTTCTAGCCTAGGTAAAGTGATACGGGTAATATATCATTTCAACCCGTAATTTACAAAGAAAACCCGGGTTTGATCATTTCAAACCCGCAATCCCAAGTAAAATAAAATAATTGAAAATCATTTAGGCCTATCATTTCAGCCCATAACGATTTTCTCCTATTCTAAAGTCCGTTCGGGTATGTATCATTTCAACCCATAGTGATTCTAACCTAAAGGGAACTTGCAGTGTGATAAACTGATAAAAATAACAGAACAGCATAATATAATAGTAACAGATGTTATAACAGGTGTATGAGCATGGGTGAATATCATATAATCATAATATAGCAGGTGTACCATGATAATGCATTTTACAGATTCAAAAGGGGCCAATTTACTAGTTATATATGTACATATTGTCTAGTGAGAATAACTCACTGTTTTGAGCTGGAGACACGACGACGAATGCACGAATGAGATCCAAACAAGCACGATAACACGACACAAAGATGAGAGCAAGATCCAAAGATTAATTCTCCTTGGATACATGAGACAAAACAAATAAATATAACATAAGTTTTCAACCCAAATTCAATTAAACAAAGCTAGAAATGAATACACAAAACATCACCGAAGTGTTTGCACTTGCTTTCTACCACCTATGCTTCAACTCCAGATCTGAAATGGCACGGGTAAAGGCATGGTTTGGATCTGGTTTGGGTTCTTAAAGGTGGGCCTAGCATGGCAAAATGATGGAGCAAAGATATATGAGCATGAACTAACACTACAAGGCAAATATCATGGATTCCTATGCACTAGAGGGCTCGGCCAAGGCCAAGGAGGGAATGGCCAGGTCTGTAGTGGGCTTGAGGATGATGTGGCAGTGGGCTCAGGTCAGGAATTTGCTGGTGGTGGTGGTGTATAGTCGGCCAAAGTGATGGAGGAGGTGATGGAAGTAAGGTAGCTAGGCTATGTTAGATATAGGTGGAGTTTGCTTCATATTTTGGTGGATCATCAACATGGATGGCCACGGCTCTGGAATGGCAGTGGAGAGGAGAGTATGGTGGCTGGAATAGGTGGTGGTGGAGGCGGCCAAGGCGCTGGAGATGGAGGGTCGAACTGCATAAGAGATTGCAAGTGCAAAAATCAAGTAAATCCAGTAGAAAATGTAAAAAGAAATGAAGGTTTTTATCAAAATTTCTTGTTGGAGATGGCCAAAACTTTTTTTTAGAGTTTGAGAAGAAAAAAATTCGTGAAAAATGAAGTGGAGAAGTGGTCGGCTGAAGGGAATGAGTTATGGAAGCAAATAATGAAAAGGTGATGGTTGAAATGTGAATAGACAAGAAGACAAAAAGCCTTAAGCAAATCAAAGGTCGCAAAACTCTTCAAATTTCCACCATTTCTTTTGCAATTTTAAATAACTGAAAAATAAGTATAAATTCAGTTAAAAACATGAAAATTTAGTAAGTAAACAAAAATAAATAAATAAATATTAATTATATATAATTAAATTAAGAAAATAGCAAAGAAAATGTAAACTAGGCTAGAAAATTTGAAAATAAATGAAATGAACTTTGAAAAAATTTTGTGTACTTGAAAAATATTTATAAATAAAGATAAAGACACAAAAATAAAATGCATGCATAAAAATAAATAAATAAATTTTAATTAAATATAATTTAAATGAAGAAAATAGCAAAAAAATGGAAACTGGCCTTTAAAAATAGAAAATATATGCAATAAATTTTGGAAAAATTATATTATCACTTTAAAAATATTAAAAGACAAAAATATACATAAAATAACATATTAACACATATTAAATAAAATATAACAAAGAAAATATGATTTATATAATCTAAAATAGACAAAATTGCAAAATAAAACAAATTATACTCAAAATTGAAATGTGCATAACTTTCACAGTTTAAGTCCGTTTTCAACGAAACAAAAAGCAGTATTCAAGTTGTTAAATCTATTTCCATAATAAAAGATAAAATTTAGGAGTTTAAATATTTAAATTTGAAATTTAAAAGTCAAAGTTTGACCAGTTTGAACAGAAATTCATCTTTCGGTAAAATATCCAATTTATACCTGTTTGAAATTATAATTCACATAATAATCAACACTTATATTTAAAAATGTGAAATTTTGAAATAAAACAAGTTTAAAAATAATTTCAAAATAAAATAAAGTCAAATATTAATATATATGAAAAATCTAGGGTTGTTACGACTACTTCCCCTATAAGTCACACCACGTTCCATAATATATTCATTTGGCACAAGTTTGCTGATTGTAGTACGTAAGTTAATGTAACATCCCCTATCTAGAGGCCTGAAGCTAAGCGCTATAGATGATGCAGCCATCCATAGTATTAACTTCCGGTGACCAAATACGGTAATGTTAATCATATCCATAATATCAAAAACACTTGAATATGAAATAAAATCATCATAGATTAAACATTTTTTCGATTACATTTCAAAACAACATATCATATCCAAGTTACATAATCCCATTTGTTTCCCAGGTTTAGATAAAATATAATTATTACATAAATATGCCAAGAGCAATATATGAAGATGCGCTCTTGGTTGACCAGAGTACTATATAGTCATAACTGACTTAATACAACAAGGCGGAATAAACAAAATAAAACTACAACCTTAAATAGCTATTCGTCAACCTCCTGTTCGTCTTCGATAGCTTTATTCGTCAAACTACTAAAACTTGTAAACCTTAATCCTCAGCCTACTCAAATCAATTTTTAAGCACCTGTCATGACCCGTCTTCCATCTACCAGAAAGACGTATCATGAATTAAGAAAGAAAGGGATAGAAGAAGAAAAGATAGGAAAGAAGAAACTCAACAACAATAGATTATCACAGCGGAACGAATGAAATATAATATATCACATAAAATATTACATAGTATCATATATATCAGAGTTACACAACTTATACATCTCAATTTAGACAGTTATAAACACCTGTCTATCATACAACTCAAGTTCATCAATACAATACATCATCACAGCGGAAAACTCTATATATCTACACGCTGAAGCCTCCTGCTCCAGTCTCCTCCAGAATTTGTCAAAGCTAACATGAATCCCTCGACTACTCATACATAATATGAGTACCCAAGATTTTAATAAAATAGAAAAGAAACACTTGGGTCAGACATGGGTCTGGTGTAAGTAAACGGGTTAAAATTGTTTAACTTTGAAAACCTTTGAAAAGAAAGGTATCACGTAAGACTTCCCACACATAAATACGGGTAAGTTTTTACCTTATGCTAACCAAAATATTTGATAGGAAATCTAATGATATTATAATAGGGTCTAGGGTTTTCAAGTAAACAGAAAATAGCCGAAATTGTTACATTCATTAAATTCCAGCTACTAGCCACAAAAGTGGGTAATACAATCAAAACTGTAAGGGCATGTAGGAAGAATGGGTTTTCATCAATGGCAGGGCTACTAGGGTACCGCCCGTCACAGTACGGGGCCTAGATCACCGTACCGAGGATTACTCCCAATCCGCTACAACACAAGGCCGGAACCATCCTTTACTGGACAGTCCCGAACAAGACCACCGTGTGGTTGGCGCGACCAACCACACACTAAGCCGAAATAGAAAGGGACCTCTAGATAGGGGTAAATCTCGTCCTACTTGGGTGCTACCCACTTAACCTTGCTGCACCTCCCCTGTTTTATCCATTCCCGGTCGATGAGGCTTGAGGCTACGATTACCTTTATAGAACACATCTATCTTAGAATGCTCATCGTCCACCTGACGATGTTCTGAAAACATTCAATCTATACAAGTTCATTCTGGGTTCGAATTAAACCGAAGGCACTATCTCGTTACACTCATTTTGGAATCATCCTCACAGTCAACGACCATATCCCTTGCACTCTAAATCACCATCTCGAACCTGAAAGTACTATCTCCATCAAACTCATCTCGGAATCACCCTCAGAGTTATATTGACGAATAGTTCTTACACTTCGAGTCTTCACTATGCTCTTCACTTGGATTCATGACCTAACGTTTAATTGGATCGATGTGGTTTTCGGATATCCAAATTTAGAAACCCGATCCCGATCTCATCGAAATCCAAACGCCATTTTAATGTCCAAGTTGTTTAAGGGTTTAAACTTATATTCAGAATAACATAACCAAATAGATGATTTACAATATCACATATAGATAATTCATATCAATCAAACACCTCACAAAGCAGCACATATCACATCTCAGAGATATCACATCCAAATCATCCAATATCAATCATCCATAAACAGGTTTGATTAACTCTTAATCAATTTAATTAACCTTTAATTAAATTAATTATTAACTTTTAATCACTTGGATTACCTTAATCCCGCTTCATTAATTAATTAATTGCCAATTAATTAATTAATCATCTCTTAATGATCTTCCTTAATTAATCTCCCTTGATTAATTATCCTTAATTACATTCAAGTAATTATCCTTTAATTAATTACACAAATTAATTATCCTTAACCATATACAGTAATTAACCTTTAATTACTATCATTAATTACATTAACTAATGATTCTCCATTTACTTCCATTAATTAATTAACTATAAATAATT
The DNA here is from genome assembly GCA_030765085.1 of Allium cepa. Lineage (NCBI taxonomy): Eukaryota > Viridiplantae > Streptophyta > Magnoliopsida > Asparagales > Amaryllidaceae > Allium > Allium cepa. The sequence continues at coordinate 661,410,650 of CM060934.1, read as the reverse complement.
ACATTAATCCTTAATTAATTACAATTAATTAATTATACTTAGTTAATTACTTCCATTAATCAACCTTGATTAATTTCATTAATTAGACTAATTAATAATCCTTACTAATTAATTAAACTTTTAATTAATTAATTAATTAATCTTTAATTAATTACAATTGTTAATTAGTCTTAATTAATCTTAAATAGTAATTAATCATCTTATAATTACTTACCTTAATTAATTAATTCCTTAATTAATTATATTAATCCTTTAATTAATTACATTAATTAATTAATCCTTAATTACGTCATTAAGTAATCATTCATTAAGTACATTAATTAAAAATCCTTAATTAATTACTCATTAATTAATTATATTTTTAATTAATTACATTTAGTAATTAATCTTAAATTAATCACATTTATTAATTAATTAATCACATTAATTAATTAACCAAATTAACTAAGTAATTACCCCTTAATCACTTCCATTATAATTATCCTCGAATTACTTTCATTAGTTAATTACTCTCTTAATTAATTACCTTAACAAGTAATTAATCACATCATTAATTAACCTTAATCCTTTAATTAATTAATTAATTACTCTTTAATTAATTAATTAACTCTTTAATCAATTATATTAATTAATCCTTTAATTAATAACACTAAATGATTAACCCTTAATCACTTCCATTTAATTACTTCCATAAGTAATTTCCCATTAATTACTTCCATAAGTAATTTCTCTTCTAAATTACATTCAGTAAATATCCATTAATTACTTCATTAAGTAATTACACTTAATTAATCATAGGTGATTTATCTTTAATTAATTAGACTTATTAATTAACCTAAAATTAATTACATTAATCAATCAATTAATTAATCATCACTTAATCTCTAATTAATTCATTAACCATCCACTAATTACTTCATTAAGTAATTATCCTTAATTACAAAGTAATTAAGCTTAAGTTTATTTCATTAATTAATTATTCTTAATTAATCTCAACTTACCTAACTAGGAATAAACTTGCATTTATATTAAATATCTTCATTAAGACCATTTTAGAAATCAACTTGAAATATGATTTTATTTTTAAAATAAAACAATTCAAACACTTAATTTTTAAATACACTTAAAATCTTTGAATATCCTTTTCAAACATATTCCATTAGATTAAAACAATATTTAACTTTGAAATCCAATTGTCATATCCTTTAAACTTATTCATTTAAGATAAATTTGAAAACCAAATTTACATTCCTTTATAATTTCTTTGAATGTAACCTTAACTTGAAACATGCATATTTCAATCTCATTTGATTTTCTTAAATCTTGATCAAATATTTTAAATTGAAAATATATTGAATTCAAAATTCAAAATCAATTTAATTAACCACTTTAAAATCAACAATCTTATACATTTGAATTTAAAATTATATTAAATTAAAGTACCCTTAAAATTTGATTTCCACTTGTTTGACAACTTGTTTACAAATTAACCCTTATTTTCTTCTAACAGAACTTTGATTTAAAAATTTGCAGGCTTGATTATCTTCCTACATAACTTGCATCTACTCTGCTCAGATATACATAACATCATACCCGAGTTAACCCTTCAACAAACCCGAGCTAATCCTTCAAAATACACGAGCTTGCCTTCGAGACAAACCCCCACTCAAAAACTTCGAGACCATCGCGTGAAAAATTAAAGAAATCTTGAGCTCGTCCTTCATTCCCAAACCCAAACTTTCGCTAGACACCAGAATCGTGCACGTGCATCGGCAACTCTGGCCATCGTCGATCGTCGCGACGATCCCCAACAACCACACGAACCCATGCGAACACGAAAACGAACCCAGATGCAATGAAAATCCAACGAAACAAAATCGAGCTAAAAACTCGACCCATTGGAACCACCATGGTTGGAAAAAACCCTTCTACCTGACGCCTCTGACCTCAAGATCACCGGTTCACCTCACTGGAGCTACATCACATCATCCAGCTCGCATCCCCACCAGTGTGAACTACTCCGGCCTCCCCACGGTGACGAAATCACTTCGAACGCAACCTTGACCAAACTGCTCTTCGAACCCTACTTCGATCCTTCCTTGCCTCCACAACCACCAGAAAAATACTCCATTATTTTTCCTAAGACCGAAAACACTTTGGCCACCTCCCACCCAAAGTTCGACACTCACTTCAACGCCGAACACCGGAATTCGATCAAAACCCAAATTCTGGTCATCCCAGAATATCCCAACATTTACTTATCTAAAAATCATGATATCTTCACCTAAATTCATTATTTCCTATCACTAATCTGTATATATAAGCAAATTTAGAAATTATTATGATTTACTTATGTCCATTATTCATTTTTTTACTGTTATTCCTGTTTTAAGAATTGTTTGTTAATTCAAAATTCCAGAAACTATTTTTTTTAAAGTTATCATCATAAATTAACAAACAACTTCCATTTAAACATCAAAGTCTAATATTGATGTTACTAGGAGATTTGAATTTTTGAAAGTAAAACCTGGACTGAAACAACAGATAACAGGGTGTGTGTATATATATAAACATATATATATATACCTACTTACTCATATATACAAATCTACCAATTCAATTATATAAACACTGAAAGATTTTCATGCAACATCAATATCAATTCACAGATTAACACATGCATTAGAGCCAATCACAACCTAAACTGTTTTTAAAAAAATTTTACTCACATGAACTTGAAGAACAGAGAGCACTCCAGGCTTTCAGTTTGTTTCCTAGAATTGCTTATTTTGAATTTTTGCTTAGCCATTGAAGTTGAATTCTTTGCATGCCTGTAAATCTTGGATTTTAATGCTGAAACTTGTTGTTAAACTTGATTTAGTTGCTTGATCTTCTATTTTCTTTGCAAATTTGAATTCCAGGTTTCAGCTTTGAAAATGTTTTGAGAATTGTTACAGACTTTGAAAATTTGCTTTGAGGATTTTTATTAGATTTTGGCAAAATGTATACAGGTTTAATTTTTAGTTTTGAAAATTCTTTTTTCTTTTTTCAGCTGAGAATAGAAAAAGATTGAAGAAAGGAAGAAATATATGTTCCATAAACTTAGTTATGATTTATTGAAAATTAAAGAAAATAAAATTTCATTTGAATGACACTTTTTTCAATGCTTACATTTGTCCACTTATCTCTTAATTACCTTACATATGTTACATAGATGTATATTATCTTAACACTTGTCTTTAAGTATTTTATATAAACTTTTATTTAATTTAAATGTAAATATAAAGCCTTTTTAAATTAACTTTTCTATTTAATAACACTTATCTTAGTAATAAATTACTTTTTAAAAGAACAAATTATATGCAAATAAAATCTTATACATATATTCTTAAATCAAAAAAAATTATCTTTATTGTTTAAGAAATATAAATTAAAATTCCAAATACCCTTTTCTAAAAATACTATATTAAATTATACTCTCCAAATTACACTTTATATATATATGTGTATATTAAAATTTGAAACACTTTAATTAAATTCAAACCAAACTTCAATATATACAGATATATATACTTCTTAAATAGAAAATATTTTTAACATTAATTTGAGAATTATTATATTAAATTTCAAAACAACTTCAAATCATAACATATACATGCACATATATTACAATTTGAAAATACATGTTTTATTTAACAAAAGACCTCCTATTCACAATATATATACCATATATATATACATATATATATATATATATATATATATTATAAATAGAATATAATTTTATTAGCTTTGAAAGATAAATTTTTCCAATTTTAAATTGTTAGAAAAGATCTAATTCAATATTGTCCGATTAAACATTTATTAGCCTTTAAAAGATTAAATTAACCATTTAAATTAAAATTATAAAGGAAAATTATAAATTCAATTTAATTATTAATACAGATTGTTAAATTGATATTGCTTAAAATTTCGGGTCGTCACATTCCTTCCCCTTAAAAGAATTTCATCCCCGAAATTTAAAAGCAAAGATAATTTAATAAACCAGCAAAGATTTTAATTTCCAACAGCAAAACATACCTATCATCCAGTTAACAACCATAGCAACTAATCAAACAAAAAAACCTAACTAATTATCCTGACACAAATCAGGATAGATCTTACTAACACTATCTAGAGTTTCCCAAGTATAAATCACTGGGAGACTCACTCTACAGAATCTAAACTAACTACACCACTATAATCCAAAGCTCCTCTCTCCTCTAGATTCACTAATCTGAACAAGACATCAGACCAAACTCAAGTCTAGCTCAACTCCCAAATACTTATGAACTACTGAATCCACAACCAGCGGTGAATCATACACGTGTTCCCTCAGAGATACGTGAAATTTAATGAATCCCAGCCATCCAAACTGGCAATTCAATCCTATAGACAAAAGAACTTATCCTATCAAGAACACAGATAAGAAATTCAAAATTACCTCAGAACTAGCCTTCCAATCTTACCCAATCATACTGCTCTCTTAATCCGGGAAACCTTAACAACAACGAAGTCTCCAACTTCGATTTTCCGATTTATCCATTTTATCCACATAGCTTTTTCTGACAATCATGGGCTGCCTACCTTCATTCTGATCAGCTCAACCTATGCTGATGCTTCCAGAAACAAACTGGACCAAAAAAAACCAATTTCTGGATCCTACTCAACAAAATGTTCTTCCAAGATCCGCCGATATCCAGAACACAAGATCTACTTCCCAAGCATTAGAAAACTGAACTTACTTCCATCCTCGCACAGCTACTACCTTCCTTCCACTGCATAACTCTGATTCTGAAATAGATGAGAATGATGTCGATGAATACGAGCACAAACTTATCCAATATCCTGGAAACTCTGTTCGTCAAATCCACAAAATCTTAATGACCCATCTGGCTCGGTCACATAACTTTACAGCAGAATCTAACTTGAAAACTAGATCTGACCAATCTATTTTTAAAAATTTCTGAGCTGCTACACCAACTCTTTTCTCTCTAAGAATAATCCTACTACCAGGCTAACCACCGGTATCGCTTCTGGAACGAGGTCGATACGGAACTCAAACTCCTGATGTAGACAAACTTCTGACTTCCTCAATGATATCCGAAAAATCTCTGACTACTACAATAGCTACTACTTCCTCATGAGAAGTCTCAATCTCAAACAAAAGATTGCCCAAGATAAATACCCAAACTAATCGCAAGTCACTTTTGTGATCCTACCTTGTTCGGATTCCAAAGAAAACTGTTCTCTCTTTACCAATTAGACAGCCTTTAGCTTTTTCCAAACCAGGTTAACCCTTCAAGAAAGTCTTCACCATCAGCCCGGACTGCTGATAGAAGAACCACAAAGGTTTCTGAACCATCGGAGAAACGGGCCACACTGCTGCTTCCAAACTCTATCCCTTGGGCACTGCTAAGCCAGAAGACCTTCTTGTCGGCACACAGAACACCTCTAAGCTGCACTGCTACCACAGCTAACCAAAGACTTCTTCATCCAAAGGCTCTTCGAACTCCAAAAGCCATCAACCAACTGCACACAAGAGTCCTTGAGATGGGTAGACAACCTCTCAAGAAACTCGGGCTTCAAACCAAGCATCAACAACTTATTCTTCTTAAGGGGTGAAAATGAGACCATGCCATAGCGAAGCAAATTATAGACCTTAGTCTCATATTCTGAAACAGACAAAACTCCTTCCTACGGCTGCCAAGATACCATCACTTGCTTCTGCACATTCGACAGACCAAACTCAAGAAATTCCGCTCACCTGAGTGCAACCAAACTTACACTTAAAAGATGGACTCCGAATTCTTAAAAAGATTTCCTTCGGAGATCAAAGAACTCCTTACACCAAGCTACAAAGCTCATTCGAGACAGTATTAGATCTACAGTCTCTACAAATACTCTTCCAACCTCAAACATTCTAACTCCAATTCATTGGTAGTCGTGTTTCACACACCACTACCCTATCTACCTTTATAACTTATTTTGGAAAACTCGAACAGGTATTCCAACAGATCAGGTAGTTATATAAATATATACATATGCATATACATATACATATACATATATATATACAAGTACACTCTCTCAAGAAAGATAGAAATCACTGCAAAGCCTAGGTATTCACTCAACCTAGCGCTTTGATATCAACTGTCACAACCCGTCTTCCATCTACCAGAAAGACGTATCATGAATTAAGAAAGAAAGGGATAGAAGAAGAAAAGATAGGAAAGAAGAAACTCAACAACAATAGATTCTCATAGCGGAATGAATGAAATATAATATATCACATAAAATATTACATAGTATCATATACATCAGAGTTACACAACTTATACATCTCAATTTAGACAGTTATAAACACCTGTCTATCATACAACTCAAGTTCATCAATACAATACATCATCATAGCGGAAAACTCTATATGTCTACACGCCGAAGCCTCCAGCTCCAATCTCCTCCGGAATTCATCAAAGCTAACCTGAATCCCTCGACTACTCATACATAATATGAGTACCCAAGAGTTTAATAAAACAGAAAATAAACACTTGGGCCAGACATGGGTCTGGTGTGAGTAAATGGGTTAAAATTGTTTAACTTTGAAAACTTTTGAACAGAAAGGTATCACATAAGACTTCCCACGCATAAATACGGGTAAGTTTTTACCTTACGCTAACCAAAACATTTGATAGGAAATCCGGTGCTATTATAATAGGGTCTAGGGTTTTCAAGTAAATAGAAAATAGCCGAAATTGTCACATTTATTAAATTCCAGCTACTAGCCACAGAAGTGGGTAAAGCAATCAAAACCGTAAGGGCACGTAGGAAGAATGGGTTTCCATCAATGGCAGAGCTACTGGGGTACCTCCCGTCATAGTATAGGGCTTAGATCACCGTACCGAGGATTACTCCCAATCCCCTGCAACACAAGGCCGGAACCATCCCTTACGGGACAGTCCCGAACAAGATCACCCCGGGGTTGGCGCGACCAACCACACACTAAGCCGAAATAGAAAGGGACCTCTAGACAGGGGTAAATCACGTCCTACTTGGGTGCTACCCACTTAACCTTGCTGCACCTTCCCTATTTTAGCCATTCTCGGTTAATGAGGCTTGAGGCTAAGATTACCTTTATAGAAAACATCTATCTTAGAATGCTCATCATCCACCTAACGATGTTCTGAAAGCGTTCAATCCATACAAGTTCGTTCCGGGTTCGAACGAAACCGAAAGCACTATCTCGTTACACTCATTTTAGAATCACCCTCAGAGTCAACGACCATAGCCCTTGCACTCTGAATCACCATCTCGAACCTGAAAGTACTATCTCCGTCAAACTCATCTCGGAATCACCCTCAGAGTTATACTGACAAATAGTTCTTACACTTCTAGTCTTCATATGCTCTTCGCTTGGATTCATGACCTAATGTTTAATTCGGATCGATGTGGTTTTCGGATATCCAAATTTGGAAACCCGATCCCGGTCTCATCGAAATCCAAATGCCATTTTAATGTCCAAGTTGTTTAAGGGTTTAAACTTATATTCAGAATAACATAAACAAATAGATGATTTACAATATCACATATAAATAATTCATATCAATCAATCATCTAACAAAGCAGCACATATCACATCTCAGAGACATCACATCCAAATCATCCAATATCAATCATCCAATATCAATCATCCATAAACAGGTTTGATTAACTCTTAATCAATCTAATTAACCTTTAATTAAATTAATTATTAACCTTTAATCACTTGGATTACCTTAATCCTGCTTCATTACTTAATTACTTCCCAATTCATTAATTAATCATCTCTTAATGATCTTCCTTAATTAATCTCCCTTGATTAATTATCCTTAAATTACATTCAAGTAATTATCCTTTAATTAATTACACAAATTAATTATCCTTAACCATATACAGTAATTAACCTTTAATTACTATCATTAGTTACATTAATTAATGTTTCTCCATTTACTTCCATTAATTAATTAATTATAATTAATTACATTAATCCTTAATTAATTATAATTAATTAATTATACTTTAATTAATTACTTCCATTAATCAACCTTGATTAATTTCATTAATTATACTAATTAATGATCCTTACTAATTAATTAAACTTTTAATTAATTAATTAATCTTTAATCGATTACAATTGTTAATTAGTCTTAATTAATCTTAAACAGTAATTAATCATCTTATAATTACTTACCTTAATTAATTAATTCCTTAATTAATTATATTAATCCTTTCATTAATTACATTAATTAATTAATCCTTAATTACTTCATTAAGTAATCATTAGTTAATTACTAATTAAAAATCCTTAATTAATTACTTTATTAATTAATTATCTTTTTAACTAATTACATTTAGTATTAATCTTAAATTAATCACATTTATTAATTAATTAATCACATTAATTAATTAACCAAATTAACTAAATAATTAACCCTTAATCACTTCCATTGGTAATTATCCTCTAATTACTTTCATTGGTTAATTACTCTCTTAATTAATTACCTTAACAAGTAATTAATCACATCATTAATTAACCTTAATCCTTTAATCAATTCATTACTCTTTAATTAATTAATTAACTCTTTAATCAATTATATTAATTAATCCTTTAATTAATAACACCAAATGATTAACCCTCAAACACTTCCATTTAGTTACTTCCATAAGTAATTTCCCATTAATTACTTCCATAAGTAATTTCTCTTCTAGATTACATTCAGTAGTTATCCATTAATTACTTCATTAAGTAATTATAATTAATTAATCATAAGTGATTTATCTTTAATTAATTAGACTTATTAATTAACCTAAAATTAATTACATTAATTAATCAACTAATTAATCATCATTTAATCTCTAATTAATTCATTACCATCCACTAATTACTTCATTAAGTAATTATCCTTAATTACAAAGTAATTAAGCTTAAATTTATTTCATTAATTAATTATTCTTAATTAATCTCAACTTACCTAACTAAGAATAAACTTGCATTTATATTAAATATCTTCATTAAGACAATTTTAGAAACCTACTTGAAATATGATTTTACTTTTAAAATCAAACAATTCAAACACTTAATTTTTAAATACGCTTAAAATCTTTGAATATCCTTTTCAAACATATTAAATTAGATTAAAACAATATTTAACTTTGAAATCCAAATGTCATATCCTTTAAACTTATTCATTTGAAATAAATTTTAAAATAAAATTTACATTCCTTTATAATTTCTTTGAATGTAACCTTAACTTGAAACATACATATTTCAATCTCATTTGATTTTCTTAAATCTTGATCAAATATTTTAAATTGAAAATATATTGAATTCAAAATTCAAAATCAATTTAATTAACCACTTTAAAATCAACAATCTTATACATTTGAATTTAAAATTATATTAAATTAAAGTACCCTAGAAATTTGATTTCCACTTGTTTGGCAACTTGTTTACAACTTAACCCTAAATTTCTTCTTACGGAACTTTGATTTAAAATTTTGCAGGCTTGATTATCTTTCTACAAACCTTGCATCCACTCTGCTCAGATATAGATAACATCATACCCGATTTAACCCTTTCAACAAACCTAAGCTAACCCTTCAAAATACCCGAGCTTGCCTTCGAGACAAACCCCCACTCAAAAATTTCAAGACCATCGCGTGAAAAATCGAAGAAATCCCAAGCTCGTCCTTCATTCCCAAACCCAAACGTTCGCCAGACACCGGAATCGTGCACGTGCACCGACAACTCCAGCCATCGTCAATCGTCGCGACGATCCCCAACAACCCCACAAACCCACGCGAACACGAAAACGAACCCAGATGCAATGAAAATCCAACGAAACAAAATGGAGCTAAAAACTCGACCCACTGGAACCACCATGGCTGGAAAAACCCCTTCTCCCCAACGCCTCTGACCTCAAGATCATCGGTCCACCTCACTAGAGATACGTCACATCATCCAGTTCGCATCCCCACCAGCACGAACTACTCCGGCCTCCCCACGGTGACGAAATCACTTTGAAAACAACCTTGACCAAACTGCTCTTCGAACCCTACTTCGATCCTTCCTGGCCTCCACAACCACCAGAAAAATACTCCATTACTTTTCCTGAGACTGACAACACTTCGACCACCTCCCACCCAAAGTTCCACACTCACCTCAATGTCGAACACCGGAATTCGATCAAAACCCAAGTTCTGGTCATCCCAGAATATCCCAAAATTTACTTATCTAAAAATCATGATATCTTCACCTAAATTCATTATTTCCTATCACTAATCTATATATAATCAAATTTAGAAATTATGATGATTTATATTTGACCATTATTCATTTTTTAATGTTATTCCTATTTTAAGAATTGTTTATTAATTCAAAATTCCAGAAACTAATTTTAAAGTTATCATCATACATTAACAAACAACTTCCATTTAAACATCAAAGTCTAATATTGATGTTACAGGGAGATTTGAATTTTTGAAAGTAAAACCTGGACTGAAACAACAGATAACAAGGTATATATATGTCACGATCCAAAATTCATCGTTCAAAAGTTGACATCAAATACCTCACTTGTATTCAACTGCCGGAGATTCGAACATCAAATTTCAGTTCGGATGGAGCTTATAACAACATCATATGAATATAAAACAGCGGAATAGAATGAATATCATGCATGTAACACAGATACAACAGTATATTATCCATTACTACATCAGAGTATTTAATACATACACCACAACTCCAAATAAACATCATACTAATACAACAGTGATCATATATCCAAAAAGTCTTCGAATGAAAGAAGTGATAACGAACTCCCAAAATCTAAACACCTTAGATCTCCAAATGCTTCTAAGATATCTCCAAAGCAAAAGCTCCAAAATACTACTAACCCCAGAGTACAGAAAACCTGATACTAGGCTGCCCGAGTAAAAATTTTGGGCACCCAGAGTTTAGGAAAGAAAACAATAAACTCCAAGTCAGTCATGGGACTAGTATGAGTAAACAAAGACAATTGCTTTTAAAGAAACTAGATTTATAAAAGAATCTCGGTATGCTTTTAAAATGAAACTACCATAAGACCTCCCGCCACACACACAATGCAATCGCAGAATTGAGGAGATTTCTTCTTATGATAGTCAAACATGCTTGATACGAGAAAAATTTCTTTGATATTATTATTAGTGCATAGTGTGGGAAGCATTTCGAAAATAAAATATTAATCTTAGCCAGCATAGGTACCATTATATTATCCCTACTATAGTTGCCATGTTAAATGACAGGTTCTACAACTAAAACCATACAGGGCTCGTATTGTTTCTTTGGATTTCCAATGAATGGTCAGGCTAAGGAACTTCCTGGGCCACATGGGTATGCCTCTGGAGGGACGACCCGAGAATCTAACCGGATCACTGCCAACACAAGGCCGGGTTACCCCTAACTGGGTAACGAGTATGCCATCCCCCGGTTGTAACAAACCTTTATTTGGGGCCCTAGCAACAAATCACAAAGTTATATATATATATATATATATATATATATATATATATATATATATCCACATAAGTTAAGTATCTGGGATCCATACCATGATACCACTTCTATCCAGAAGGAAATGCACATACCCTAAGGGGCGCTACCCTCAATAACCTTGCTGCATCTTTCCTGTTTCGACCATTCCGGGGTGTGAGGTTCGATAAAGTCTCGTCCACAAAGCCATGCTTTGATCAACTAATGATCAACAACACTCACCATGCCACATTACCAAGTTGGGAATATATTACTGATAACCTTCAACTACATAACCTCTAAGCTCGTACGTCTCAGAGAAGGGTGTTAAGCTAAGAGAATAAATTCTCCGCCACCAACAGAAATCTATTTGAAAGAAATCTGCTTTATATCTCAATTGTAATGTCAGACATACAATCCATACAAGTCTGTTCTGGGTTCGAACAGAACCGAAGGCACTTCCAAAGAAGTCCTTGTAATCCGGGCGTCCATAATCCCGATCGGACTTCCCATCACTTAGGGAATCTCTATACCGTAGCTACTCGGTGTAGAGAGAATCGATAGGTCATCCTATCGTTCTCGCAAATACCCGATCTTCATCACCGGTCTTCAAATGCTATCCATAACGTCGAATCACATATTCGAAATGGGTTATACGACACAAAGGTCCTCTCCCGGTTAATTCGAATAGTGAGTGTCAATTTTAAAACATGTGGATGTCATTCACAAAGATTCACTCATTTGATATGGGTTTCGGATAATCAACTGAAATTCGACCCCCTGTCGCATCGAAGTTTTAAATGTCGTTTTACGGGTAAACAGGGTTTTTACATCAATACAGAACAAATCACAATGACAGTGCAGTACATGGCAATCTACATCACACAGTATCACAAACAGAATAGAAATATCAATATCGTGCATATCCAAAGTTAATTATTTTCCAATGTGGTCTAAATAAATTTACCACACAATTATTTGTAGTGATGTTTAAAATCAATGATTAAAATTTGGATAAATAAATTAAATCTTAATTAACTCGATTTATTGTTTCAAAATTAGTTATTTTAATTAACCCCTAAATTTGATTTGTCGACTTTAATTTATCTGAATAACAAATTCTTAATTTACAAATTTAATTTGAACACTTAATTGTTTATCAATCAATTTAATTTCAAATTTTATATCATTCTTAATTTTTTTTCAAAATCATTAATTAATAAAAATAATTATTTACCTTAATTATCCTTTTAAATCTTCTTTATATCTTCAAAATCAATTTATTGTTGCATTTAAAAGTTCTAATGTAAATTAATTGCAACTCTTATTTTAGATTTAATAATTTAAATAAAGGGTTAATTAAATTTTAAAACATTGTTCGATGGTTTAAACTCATAGTAAGTTTTTTTTCACTTAACATAAATTTACATTGGTTAACTTGTAAATATAGAAATTTACTTGGTCGGGCCTACCCATTATAAAGCAACCCGAGTAAACAATGCTTCCCGCTCGAGCCAAACCCGGCTCCTCCTCGTCACTTCCCCGAGCCTCTTCCCTTTCTCCCCTCGTCCCAGTTTCTCCTTCTCCCTTTCTCTCTCTTTTTTTTCTTTCAGTTTAAATACCTAAACTAAATTAGCCCAGGATACTCGTGTACGCGAGTTTCGTCCCAAAGCAAACGTGCTTTTTCTCCGGTTTCAACTCGAGTTCCAAATCATGCTTACTCACTGATACCCAAAAACACGTTGTGCACGTGCACGACGTGGCGCCGCGACTCCGGTGATCGCCACGATCATCGGCAAGTCGAAAAATCCCCTCAAACATGAAATCCATCTTCGATTTGACGCAGAAAATTCGAAAATGAATTTTTGCCTCTTCGTCGATACTGCAACCCAACATCACCACGCAAAAACCCCTTCGCCAACGCTCCTCAGTCCACCGGAATTTCCATAACTTCGGCCACGCCTCGTCAACACCTCATTCCACCATTTCCCAGAGCCGTGTAGCACTCGATCACGTATTGGAGACGAACACGCCTCTTCAAAGACATGTCCAAAAACTCCAACTAAAACCATAATTCGAACTCGTACCCCAAATCTGTGCAATAGAAAAATTCTTTGCAAATTTTCATGAAATCACTGGTGTTCAAGCTTGCTTTGAACCAAATTTTAGCATTTATAATTGAATCGATTGTTAGAAATTTGTAAAAGTTCAATTTTTATTCAAATACAGACTACTCTTAAAATAACCAACTAAAAATCTTCATTTTTGTTTTAAAAATCATGGATTTCAGTATAGATTCAATATATGTCCTTGAATTAATATTTTACAACAATTAATTTTATTCAAATTATCACTTGAAACCTGTAAAAAAAATTACAGTGATGTGCTTGATAAAGAGGATTTAAATCAACCTTTAAAATCTTATTTTTAAGTTTAACCACTTGTTTTGTTGAGAATCAAGGCTTACAATTGATTTAAATTAGAATAGTTTGAGTGTTTGAACCCAAAATGCAATCTGTATCAAATTTCAGAGAAACACAGAGCAACAAAATCATATGCAAACTGAAGCATATACAAAACAGTTTATAAATGAAGTTTGAGCTGTTTAAAAAAAACTTAAAACTTTTTAAAGAATATATTTACTCACCAAAATATGGATGAACAGAGAGCGCTTTTTTTTGTTTAGAAGATCTGCAGTTTGATCTTTTTCTCCTTTTCTTTCTTCAGTAAATTGTTTCCAAATTTGAGTATAAAGTGATGTTTGCTTTTCTTTTTAATTTCTGTTCTTTGCTAAGATTTGTTAAACGAACTAAAGGTTTATGGATGTGTGTGTGTGTGTATAAAGATTGTGTACAGGGGAAGGTTTACTGAAGCAAGGCAAGTACAGTATTTCTTTTGCTCAACCCATGCTTTAATTTGGCTGATGTGATCTTGTTCATGGGCTGAGTAAATAGCATTTAATGAAAGCATTAAATGTAGCATTACTGACCATACTTCCTTGATACTTACAGCAACCTGTTGATTTGCTTTTTATAAGGTTTTTGGGTCTTGTTTTATTTTACAGTTTTTTTTCTTGTTTATGTTTTCTACACACTTATTTTTTTGAATGTATGTCTTTTCTTTTGTTGCTTTGTTTCTTGTTTACAAATTCACATGCACTTATGTCTATGTGATATGTCATTTTATAATTAGGTGAATTTACTACAAACATATTCTTGAAATTTCTTTTCTATTTGGAGTTTTAATTATATAATTTTTATCATAACTTACATCCCAAATTTTTTGTTCTATTCAAAGGTTTTAACTAAAAACATTAAATTTGTACATATTTTATTTTATTGTTTAAAACAATTTTCTTGCTTGTTATATGTTTATTCCTTTATTTATTATTATTATCATTATTTATTTAAACTTAGCTATCAAATATCTATTAAATTCCATACATCTTTATAATATAAATATTAACAAAAAAATTTATTTTTCTTGAAATTTCACAAATTAAATTTAAACGTGTAAATAATTTGCCGAATTTAAATTAACAAATTTCCGGGATGTTACAATATCTCCTCCTTAAGAAGATTTCGTCCTCGAAATTGAAAGAGAGAGAAACGCAAACAAAGATATATACGAATTTAGAAAAATAAGGAAATGGCTTACCAGTTTAAGCCGAGATGTCTACTCTACAATTGGGATATGATTTCTTCATATTATCTTCGGTCTCCCAAGTACAGTCCTTTGGATCGCCACTCCATTGAACTTTGACCAGTTTGACAACTTTGTTCCCCAATCGCTTCTTACCACGATCTACAATTTTTATCGGCTCCCTCTTTACTGCCAAGTTGGGAGTAATTTCGAGATCCTGCTGAGCAGCTTCTTCAATAATACTATCTGGATCGTGCACATACTTCCGAAGATTAGAAATGTGGAACACATCATGCACGCCAGACAACCAGTTGGGTAGCTATACTCGATCTGCCAGAGGACCAATCCTTTTCAGAATAGGAAAAGGACCAATATAACGCGGTGCTAGCTTTCCAATTTTGCCGAATCTTAATACACCCCGCATCGGAGACACTTTTAGAAATACAGAATCTCCAACTTGAAATTCCAAATATCTTCTTCGGCGGTCATAATAGTTCTTCTGACGACTTTGAGCAGTTATTAATTTCTTTCGAATAAAATCAACCTTCTCTGTGGCTTCTTTAATCATATCTGGTCCAAGGACGAGTCTGTCACCTGATTCAATCCATCATGTAGTTGATCGACACAGACGACCATATAAAGCTTCGAAAGGAGCCATTTCTATACTGGCCTAATAACTGTTATTATATGAGAATTCGACCAGATGCAAATGGTCCTCCTAAGAACCACCAAAATCGAGAATGCAAGTACGTAAAAGGTCTTCTAGAATTCGGTTAACCCTCTCTATTTGCCCATCAGATTGTGGGTGATAAGCAGTGCTGGAATTTAATTTTGTTCCCAAAGCGGCTTGGAATGTCTCCCAAAATCTACTAGTGAACATCGGGTCACGATCATTCACTATACTGCCGGGAATACCATGGAGACAAACTATTTCCTTTATATATATACCTGCTAAGCTTGCTACAGTCCGAGTAGATTTCACTGGAATAAAGTGAGCAGTTTTGGTTAGACAGTCCACTATAACCCAAATCGCTTCATTTTACTTCTTGGTTCGTGGCAATCTGTCGATGAAATCCATCGATACCTGATCTCATTTCCATTTCGGTACTTCCAAAGGTTGAAGTAAACCGGCTACTTTCTTTTGATCGCTTTTGATTTGCTGACAAGTAGCACAGCGACTCACATAAATAGATATGTCTCTTTTCATTGTCTTCCACCATAACGTTCTTTTAATATCTCTATACATTTTATTAATTCCTGGATGGATACAAAGTTTTGACTTGTGGCATTCATTTAAAACTTCCCGTTTCAGCTCCGGAATGTCAGGGAGACAAATTCTTCCTTCAATCCTTATAACTCTGTTATCATCAATTTCAAAACTAGAACCTTCACCTCGACGAATCCTTCCATATATTTCCTGAAGAAACTGGTCCACTTTTTTCTTGTTGGCGATCTTTTCAAGAAGAGTAGGAGCAATAACAAGATGAGCAAGAATAGTGTGTTTTCTACTCAAGGCGTTTGCAACTACATTGCCCTTTCCCGGCGTATACACAATATCTAGGTCATAAGATGCCAGAAATTCCAACCAACGTTGTTGTCGCAGATTCAGATCTTTCTGGGTAAAGAGATATTTCAAGGATTTATGGTCGGTGAATAATTCAAAATTTTCACCTAAAACAAAGAGAGTTTATTAAGTATATTTTTTAAGTTTAGTTAATTTCGTAAATTGTTAAGAAAGCTGAAAAGATTCTTACCTAGAAGATGGTGTCGCCAAATTTTTAAAGCGAAAACAACAGCCAAAAGCTCCAAATCATGTGTTGGGTAGTTTCTCTTGTGCGGACGTAATTGTCTACTCGCATAGGCAACCACCTTCCCATTTTGCATTAATACTGCACCTACCCCCATCACCACACGCGTCAGTATAGACAGATAAGCCTTGGTTCCCGTTAATGATAGCGAGAACAGGAGCAGTAGTCAATCTCTTTTTCAGTTCCTGGAAAGCTTCATCACACTTTGGAGTCCAATCGAATTTAGCATTCTTCATTGTTAGTTTAGTCAATGGGCTAGACAACATAGAAAAATCATGTACAAACTTTCTATAATATCCGGCTAAACCCAGAAAACTTCGAACTTCTCTAAGAGTAGTGGGCTGCTTCCAGTCCAGAATTGTAGAAATCTTGCTTGGATCAACAGAAATTCCTTCTTCATTAACAATATGACCGAGAAATCCGACTTCTTTGACCCAAAAGTGACACTTATATACATGGCTAAGGGTTTAGGGTTTCAGAATGATCCCTTTTCTATTTTACCCTTCCTCTATTTCATTTTAACTCTTCATTAGTTCATTGGTTATATGACACGAATATTCCTTGGTTCAATCACAAATCTCAATCCCCTAATCATCACATTACTTTATTTAATTTAGCTAATTAAATATCGTAAATAATGTTACTAAAAATTAGGGTCATTATGGACTCCTCTTCTTAAAAAAATTCGTCCTCGAAATAACGATAAGGTACATGATAAATCAATCTAAAAGGTAAAACATACCATAAAAAAATTAGGATAAGCGTCTTCAATCCTGCTCTTAGTCTTCCAAGTACAGTCTCTCTCATCGTCGCTCCATTGGACTTTGACTAATCCGACTGTTTTGTTCCTTAGCCTCTTCTCTTCTCTCACGACTATATTCAGCTTTCTAACCATAGTCCAGTCTGATTTTACTACTAAGTCCTCTAACGCAATCAGTGCAATAGTAGTCTCCGGGTCTCTAACCCACATCCTTAGATGAGAAACATGAAAAACATCGTAGACTCCTACCAAACTGCTCCGTAACTCTACTCTATATGCAAGTTTCCTAATTCCCTCCATAATAGAAAATGGTCCAACGAATCTCGATGCCAACTTCCTCGATCTTCCAAATCTAATCACACCCTTCATCCGTGTCGCCTTAATAAAAACATGATCTCCAACAGAGAACTCTAAGTCTTTCCGTCTTCTATCCGCATAACTCTTCTGCCTAGACCGAGCCTCCTTCATCCTAGCTCGAATCAATTCAATCTTGTATGCAGCTTCTCTAACTAAATCTGGACCAAGAAACAACCTAACCCCAGTCTCTAACCAACAAATAGGATATTTTCATGGCCTTCCATACAAAGCTTCAAACCTTGCCATCCCTATATTAGCCTGATTGTGAGAAATGCGGATTACAGATCTTAAGGCTAGAATTAACACTAGAAGAGGGTGAACAGTGTTTATAAAGAATTACTAAATCTTTTTGAGTTTATGTTAATTTAAACACAGATATGTGCAATATACAGACACAGATATGATCATAGAAACAAACACAGATGCAGAAATAAAACAAAAGGCAGTAAAGGAAAGAACACACCGGATTTTATACTAGTTCGGAGTTACCCTACATCTAGTCCCGCAACACAAGTACGGATTTCCTTTCAAAAGCAATCTTTACAATTACACCCTCGATTTCAAGGCTACGAGGTACACCCTCCAGAATCATAATCTTTTGGGTAGAGATACTTGATTTTCTGGGCTATAAGTTCACCCACTTGATTTTACGGGCAACAAGTTCACCCAATTGATTTCCCAAGGCTACAATCACACCTTATCACTCTTGATTCATTTTCAAGGCTACAGTCACAACTTTTCTCGCTAAGTTTATTACAAAAACCCTATAACTCTGAATAGCACTGAGGATTTTGTTGAGATAGTGATAGAGAATCAAACTACGAATGATCGAGTTCAATTCAATGCAGATTTCGGCAGAGTAATGTTAAGAATTTTTATTAAGAAAAGTGGAAGAATAAGAGGAGTGAAAAACCAGAAAATCTGATGTACAATTCGTTGAAACTTACCCCTATTTGTAGTAGAACAACAGTCATGTCCATTCGTGAAGAGTTATGGCGAATAGACACTTCTTTTGAAATTGAAATTTTGAACTCAACTGACACCATGTCGACATGGTCACCATGAGTATGTCGACATCATAAAGCATTTTTTGATAATTTGATTTTCTTTGAAAATAACCTTTATCTTATATTAAAACTATTTTAAACTTTATAAATATATTTTACTATAGTTAAAATTCATAAGTAAATGTAGATAATAATATATATAGAATTTAACTATAATTTTATATTTAAATCTAAGTATAAATATTTTAAAAGTTAAATATATTATATTAAAAGATATTTTAAAATCAGAAGTAATTTGACTTTGAAATTAAAGGATAGATGTTTTTAATGCTTTTAAAAGGAAGGTTTTGAAATCATTTTGAAAACAAGATATAATTCTGAAAAAAATCATTTTGAATAAAAGATTAGCGGATACAAAACAATGTTCCACTAGATTTTTCATAGGTTCCATCCTACTTAGGGTTTCATCCCTTTAACAGGCTCGAAGTAGATTCCATTCCACGAATAAATTGGATTTTAAGATGCCAGTGCTTTTCTAGGAGTTTGAACAAAATTTTCTAATTAAATAATAAATTACTTGAATTCTTGATAATCTTGATACTCATGAGTCTTCAGTCATGATATCTTGAATCTCTATACTGTACAGTCTTCATTCTTGGTATTTGCATGGTTAAATCCTGCATATACATATATATCTAAACTTATAATGTTATTATTTATATTTTATAATCTATTCTAAGGTTGTTGTCAACAAAAACATCATATCATGGACTAACAATCTCCCCCTTTTCGATGATGACAACCTTTGTTTATAAAATATTACTTCTATCCAAATAACTCCCCCTAAAACTAATAACTCCCCCTTAATCTATGCCTAACTACCCTATTTTATACTTCTCCCCTTTTGCCATCAAAAAAACTAACTCCCCCTCATTCTTGGACTAAAGTACCTGCATTGATAAACTATACAAAGAAATATATAATAGATAGATCAAAAAATAATTATACTTATGAACATGATAATTTAATCAAAGACTATATACATTTCAATGTATATTTACATGTTTTATACATCAAACATCGAACTAAATTAAGAAATCAATTCACACTAAGTATCATTCTAAACCAAATCAAATCAATTCAAACAAACAATTCAAACAAAGTAATAAAATTTAAACGTTACGAGGAACTTCCACCCATCCATCTTCTCCAAAGATAGGGTCTGCTTTAATAGCATCCCAATTTTCATTGTGATTAGTGAGAGAGACGGGAGGATGTGCTGTGTTATCATCCTTGTGTAGGGAGGAAATCATCCATCGTATTGCATCGAAATGCCTTTCTTGCTCCTTGATCATCTGCATTTGACTCAATTCTAAGTGACGCTGGTTACGGAGAATGAACGAAAGAATATTCTTAAATGAATTAAGAGTTTCTTCAAGATTTTCAGATAAATTGTGAATTGGATTAACCATAGTTGATTTTGTGAAAGAAATGATGGATTGGAAGATAAGAATTAATTTTCAGTGAAGAATTCTGGAAGAAATAGGTGTATATAGGTGTAGAAATTCGTTTGAAATGAATAGACATATGTTAGTTATTCAAATTTCAAATTCAAAATGAATTATCATTTCTAACCAGTACATGTCGACATGGTTACGACATGGGTTAGTGAAAAAATATGACTAATTAGATTTTGTGAATAATTGTGTGTGTGTGTGTGTGTGTGTGTGTGTGTGTGTATTTATATAATATACTAACATTTATTCTGGAGATAAGATAAGCTAGATAACAGAAAGGAAATTTCATTTCATTGCATATTAAGATGATACAATGATTAAACATATGAAACTACATGAACTTTCGAATTAAAACAAGCTAAAACACATACAACAAAATATGAAAAGATAACACTAGTTAGAGGATGATGCTGATGAAGAAAGTCCAAGTTTCTTGCTGACTTTGGAAATGAACTTTTTCATCGTGGATGAAATTTTGTCCAACTTCTTACTAACGGATTGTTTAAGAATCCGTTGATTCTCAATAATCGTCTTTTGGTTCTTGAGAAGGGTTTTGGAGGATGGATTAGGAGGATGATCGATGCTTTCTAAAGAGGTTTCACCTTCTTCTTCTTCAATTTCCATTTCATCCCCTTCTTCTTCTTCCTCTTCTTCTTCTTCCATTTTCTCATGAGCCAAAAGCTCTTCCTTTTCGGCAAGGGTATCATAGGGTTGAAAAACAAATGGAATTTTCATAAGCGAAATGTTGGAATGATTGAAAACTTTTCTAGAAACAAATTCTTCGCCTTTGAAATCCACTCCAAAATAGTTGAAAATCCGAGTGAGATAAATTCCATGATACAAAGTATTCTCACCCATTTCAAGATTTTTAGGACGAAGTTCATCCGAAATAACTTACGCCCAATTTATGTCATAATTTCCAAAAATAACAAAAAGTGCTTTGCAAAATTTTGAAGTAGGATTGTTGAAATTCCCCGATCTTAGGGTCAAAGTATGTTGAAAAAGAAGATTGACAATTCTTGCCTTTGGTCGTAATTTCGATTTTTGAATTCAAAATTATCATTACCTTCGAAAATATGATGAAATGTCTCACGATCATTTTCATCGATTTTAAAATTAGAAATATCCATTCCCTTACACTTGCAATTGAGAATGGTACCCAAAAGATCACAACTCAAAACAATTCTAGTGCCTTTGACACTACTCCAAATTTCATCCTCATTTCCATTATAAAATTCACGATTTAAATTAGCATAGAAAATTTTGACAAGATTTGGATAGAAAACAAAATCATTTGGAGAAGTATCAATAAGACTAAGAACTCCATTGTTTGCAAAAATAGAATCAAGTTCATAAGAAGGAAAATCTTGAAAAACAGCAAACTTTCCGGGACGGACTTTGGCATAATTAGCATTATTGATGTATGCTTTTATTGCCTCCGGATTATTGAAGAGTTGCTCTTTTATTTTTCTGAAAATTCTCATGATGGAGGGGTTGCATGAAGAAGCCATTAAAGTAGAGAGTAGAGAGCTTGAAGTTTTGAAGAAAGAGAGTTTGAATTTGAAAATGAGAGTAAAAAGATAGTGGATAAATAGATTCTCAAAGGACATATTCTCTGTTCAAAAGGTAGCTTTTCAGAGAATTGAATGAAGTGAAAAGATGGAGGAAAATTTAAACATTTGAATTCAAATTCTAGTACCCATGTCGATAACATGGTAGGGACCAAGTCGACATGTATTAGTGAATTTTTGTGAATTATTTTTCTTAAGTTCTCTAATAAATTTATATACTTTATTATATATTTCTGAAATATTATTGGACTAATAGTATATTTCAGAAAGTATTATTATACTATTAAAAATAATAATATAAAATAAATAAAAATAATAAAAAATAATAAAATAATAACAAAAAGAAAATAAAATTTTAAAATTCAAACAACACGCCAATTCAAAATCAATTAATCAAGCAATCAAAACATCTAATTCTAAGCAAGCAATTTCAACTAATTATATTGTAAATGTGTACCTTTTTCTGAATCCGTTTCTCTGAATTCGTCGAAGTCGTGAACTGCCGTGAAACAAAATTTGAGTTATCTGTTTTCTGATCATCATCACTTGAGGACGAGACTGAGTCATCTAGAGTAGCAGTAAATGCACGTTTCTGTTTCTTTGCTGAATCATTATTCATAGGAGGATTTTCCTATCTGGATACGGACAGTCTCTTTTGATATGGCCTGGTTCATCACAGTTTTAACATTTGACATTATTTGGCACTACATTCTGATTTCCAGAGTTCTCATAGTTGTTTCTCTTGAGATTATTCATCTTTCTGTATTTCAGGAATTTCCTAAAATTTCTGGTCATTATGGCTATTTATTCATCATTATCGCTGTTTGAATCTAATCCATCAGTCAATGCATTGAATGCCATTGATTTCTTTTCAGATGCTTTGCTCTCTCTTCTCTCGATCATTTGAACTTCATACGACATTAGATTTTCAATTAACTCTTCTATCTTTAAAGTACTGATGTCATTTTCCTCTTCGATAGCAAGTGTCTTTTGATCCCATTCTGGAGTAAGAGAATTTAAAATCTTTTTGACTTGATCTTCTTCAGAAAATTCCTTTCTCAAAGATATTAGAGAATGCACAATATCTTGAAATCTACTATACATATCTGAAATAGACTCATTAGAATTCATTTTAAATAATTGAAACTGATTTGTGAGCATGGAAATTTTGGTCCTTTTAACTTTGCTTGTTCCTTCGTGAGTAATTTGCAAAGTTTTCCAGATTTCATATGCAGACTTACAAACTGACAATCTATTGAATTCATTTCTATCTAGTGAACAAAAAAAAAAATTCATTGCCTTAGAATTATTTTGTGCAACAGTCTTTTACTCAGCAGTCCACTATGCAAAATCAGTTGTGGGTTCAGAATATTCAATTTGGGTAATATTCCAAGTGTCTAATCCTATAGATTGTAAATATATTTTCATCCTACATGCCGAATATACATAGTTACTGCCATTAAAAAGTGGCGGTCTGACAGCAGACTGGCCTTCTACAAATGAACTAGTGACAGGGATACTGGTGTTAGTAACAGTACCAGTGTTGGTAGCCATTTTGAAAAAATTTCAAAAATCAGATTATGAAACTTTGAAAACCCTGCTTTGATACCAATAGTGAGAAATGCGGATTACGAATCTTAAGGCTAATTAACACTAGAAGGGGGTGAATAGTGTTTATAAAGAATTACTAAATCTTTTTGAGTCTATGTTAATTTGAACACAGATGCATGCAATATACGGACACAGATATGATCATAGAAACAAACACAGATGCAGAAATAAAATAAAAAGCAATAAACGAAAGAACACACCAGATTTTATATAGGTTCGGAGTTACCCTACATCCAGTCCCGCAACATAAGTACGAATTTCCTTTCAAAAGCAATCTTTACAATTACACCCTCGATTTCAAGGTTACGAGGTACACCCTCCAGAATCACAATCCTCTGGGTAGAGATACTTGATTTTCCGGGCTGCAAGTTCACCCACTTGATTTTACGGGCAACAATTTCACCCGTTTGATTTCCCAAGGCTACAATCACACCTTATCACGCTTGATTGATTTTCAAGGCTACAATCACACCTTTTCTCACTAAGTTGATTACAAAAGCCCTATAACTCTGAATAGCACTGAGGATCTTGTTGAGATAGTGATAGAGAATCGAATTACGAATGATCAAGTTCAATTCAATGTAGATTTTGGCAGAGTAATGATAAGAATTTTTATTAAGAAAAGCGGAAGAAGAAGAAGAAGAGGAGTGAAAAACCAGAAAATCTGATGTAAAATTCATTGAAACTGACCCTTATTTATAGTTGAACAACAATCATGTCCATTCGTGAAGAGTTATGGCGAATAGACACTTATTTTGAAATTGAAATTTTGAACTCAACTGACACCATGTCGACATGGTCACCATGAGTGTGTCGACATCCCAAAGCATTTTTTGATGATTTGACTTTCTTTGAAAATAACCTTTATCTTATATTAAAACTATTTTAAACTTTATAAATATACTTGACTATGATTAAAATTCATAAGTAAATATAGATAATAATATATATAGAATTTAACTATAATTTTATATTTAAATCTATATATAAATATTTTAAAAGTTAAATATATTATATTAAAAGATAGTTTAAAATCAGGAGTAATTTGACTTTGAAACTAAAGATGGTATTGAGGCAAAAATTATTTAAAATCAGGATAGATGTTTTTGATGCTTTTAAAAGGAAGGTTTTGAAATCATTTTGAAAACAAGATATATTTTTGAAAAAAATCATTTTGAATAAAAGGTTAGCGGATACAAAACAATGTTCCACTAGATTTTTTGTAGGTTCCATCCTACTTAGGGTTCCATCCCTTTAACAGGCTCGAAGTGGATTCCATTCCATGAATAAATTGGATTTTAAGATGTCGGTGCTTTTCTAGGAGTTTTAACAAAATTTTCTAATTAAAGAATAAATTACTTGAGTTCTTGAACTCTTGATAATCTTGATACTCATGATTCTTCAGCCTTGATATCTTGAATCTCTATACTGTACAGTCTTCATTCTTGGTACTTGCATGGTTAAATCCAGCATATACATATATATATCTAAACTTATAATGTTAGTATTTATATTTTGTAATCTATTCTAAGGTTGTTGTCATCAAAACCATCATCTCATGGACTAACACTGATAACCCTTGTTATATGAAAACTCGACTATAGATGGTCTTTCCATAATCCCCCAAAATCTAAACATACAAGCTCTTTACAAATCCTCCAAGACTTTTTTAACTCTTTCTATTTGCTCATCGGTCTGTGGATGGTAAGCGGTACTCATCTTGAGCTTGGTTTTTAAAATCTCTTATAGACTCTTCCAGAACTCATTAGTGGACAAGGAATCTCTATCACTTACTATACTACTAGAAATTCCATGCAGTCTAACCACATTTTTCATAAACAACATAGCCAAAACAGGTGTCGTCCTAGTTGACTTAACCGAAATGAAATTGACACTCTTGGTCAATCTATCCACTACAACCCGTATACTTTCATTTCCCTTACTAGTTCTTAACAATCTGTCTACAAAATCCATAGAATCAAATCCCGCTTTCGTACCAGAATATCCAATGGCTGTTGCAACCCACTTGGCTTCTGATGTTCGGCTTTTACCTATTGACAGTTCAAACAGTGCTTCACCCATAAGCCTACATCCCTCTTTATACCTTCCTAGAAGAAACTCCTCTTCATGTCCTGATACATCTTAATTCCTTTCGGATGAATAGTGAACTTCGAATGATGGTGTTTCTCCATAACATCTTTCCTTATGTCTCCCACATTCGAAACGCATAACCTTCCATTCTTTCTCAACCATCCATTCTGGTCAAGATAAAAATCCTTCAAGTCATCGCTCTTGGTTCCATCTCTTAACTTCCTGATCCGTTCAACCAACATTGGATCCTCCTCCTGTTTAGAAGCAAACTTTTCGATCATTACCGGCCGAACTTCTAAACAAGACAACACAATGTTTCTCCACTAAATCCAGCCATGGATCTCCACTAAACTCTACATATCGTCAACGCTTCCAAATACTTCCACTCTACTATCATAGCTAACACTGCATTCTGATGCTTCCTACTAAACGCATTTACATCCTTATTACCTTTCTCTGGTGTGTATTCAATCCCAAAATCATAAGCAGCAATAAACTCTAACCATCTTGTTGTCTCATGTTCAGCTCCTTGTGAGAGAACAAGTACTTCAACAACTTATGATCCGTATACAACTCAAATCTTTCTCTCAAAAGATAATGTCTCAATACCTTCAATGCAAATATCACTGTAGATAATTCCAAATCATGCATTGGATATCTAAAATAATGCGGTCTAAGTTTTCGAGAAGCATAGGCAATCACTTTACCTCTCTGCATCAATGCAGCTCCTAATCCAGTTCCACACGCATTTGTATAAACTTCTGAATCCTGATTCCCTTCCGGAACAAATGATACAGGTGCATGGGTCAATAAGTGTTTCAAACTTTGGAATGTTTCCTCACACTTATCAGTCCACACAAAATTCATCTCCTTTCGCGTTAGCTTGGTCTTTGGTGTGGCTATCCGCGAAAAATCCATTATGAACTTTTGATAATATCCAGCCAATGCAAGAGAACTCTTTATCTCAGTCACTGTTTCGGGTCTCTTCCAATTATTCACTGCCTCAATCTTAGTCGGATCTATAGTCAACCCTTTCTCTAAGACTACATGACCAAAAAACTTCACTTCCTTCTTCCAGAAATGACACTTCAAAAACTTCGTCTTCAGCTGATTCTTCCTCGACGTCTCAAGCACAATTCTAAGATGAACTTCTTGCTCCTTCTCATCTCTAGAGTATATCAATATATCATCTATGAAAACCAACACGAACCTATCCAAGTGCTCTCGGAAAACTTGGTTCATCAAATCCACAAATGTCGATGTATTAGTTAGTCCGAATAGCATAACTAACCATTCGTACGACCCATATCTAGTTCTAAACAACATTAAAGGAATACTATCTCTGCTATGCTAAGCTGATGGAACTTTGTTGCCAAATCCAACTGAGAAAATACCTTGGCTCCACT
This sequence comes from Allium cepa, assembly GCA_030765085.1. NCBI lineage: Eukaryota > Viridiplantae > Streptophyta > Magnoliopsida > Asparagales > Amaryllidaceae > Allium > Allium cepa. Next base: position 661,383,287 of record CM060934.1, on the reverse strand, counting down.
CAACTGATCGAATAAATTGTCAATTTTAGGCAACAGATATTGATTCTTTATCGTCTTCTCATTCAACTTACGATAATCGATACACCACCTCAGCGATCTGTCCGGCTTCTTAACAAACACTATGGATGCTCCCCAAGGTGAACTACTAGGTCTAATAAAATTCTTGCCTTCTAGATCCACCAACTGCACCTTCAACTCTCTCGTCTCTATAGGTTTCATCCTACTTGGTGGTCCACTCACTCTTTCTGCTTCAAACACCAAATATATCTGAAACTCAATGGCTCGTTTCGGTAGCAACCCTACTACCGGCTCAAACGCATCTACAAATTCTCTAACTACGAAAACTCGATTCAAATCGTCTTCCAACTCCACAGCACCCAAAAAATCATTCACCTCACAACTAAGGTTTTCTACGGTATATACAATCCGATCACTACAGTCGGGGTTTCTAAGTGATATTTTCCTATCATGGAAAAATATCCTTGCATCATACTTACTTAACCAGTCCATACCAAAAATAATTCCAAACTCTACAAAGTCAAACACATGCAAACAGCAAACAAAGGTATGATCTAAAAAATCAAACTCTAGGTGGTCACACTTCATCCCAAGTGTCGCATACCATGCTACTGGATTTGCAACCCTTAAGGAAGTAAGTAAGTATGCAGGTTCTAGGTTAAGGTTATGTACCAAACAATGAGATACAAAAGACTGTAATGCACCAATATCAAACAGAACGCTAATAGACATACCATGAATCTGAAGCGTACCTCCCAACTTGTCCTTTCCTTTCTCCTGCATTGTTAGTCTAGATGCAACAGGCTCCAATGCATACACCTTGCCCTTCTCATCCTTAGTAGGAGCTTTGCATTAGTTCTTATGATGACCAATATGATCGCAGTTAAAACATCTGATATTCTTCTTCCCAATCACTTCCTTCGCCTTTTCAGTACGATAATTATTTGAAAAATAACCCTTCTTATAGCACTTAAAGCAAACAACCTCGGAGTTCCCTTTCTTTGCTGCTTTACTTTTCTGAATACCATTCTTATGAAAAACTTCCTTTTTTGGCCCTGCACTACTTAGACCTCATTTGCCTTATTCTTCTCTAGAGAAGCAAGTATCTCCTCACGCCTCAGCGCCATCTCTACTACAACATCACAAGGATCCTTAATATGAGGTAATGTAGCTTGGCCAACTCAGGCTTCAACCCTCTAAATGAAATTCTCATTCCTCTTCACCACGGTATCCATAATAGCATACCCATACCTAGCCAACTCCTTAAACCTTCTAGCATACTCCAACACAGCCATCTCTCCCTACTCCAACTCAGCAAAAAAATTGAGCAAACCAGACCGCGCCATCTTAGACATGAACATCTCCTAGAACCTTCTTTTAAACTTAGTCGATGTCATCATTTCCTCATCCATGCCAATTGTCACACTATTCCACCAGAATAAAGCCACTCCCTAAAGTTGTCTCGAAGCGAACCTCCTTTTGTACTCATCATTAAGCCCCAAGTCTGCAAAAATCTTCTCACAATGCAGCAACCAGATCTCCACCTAAATATCATACTTAGTTCCAATAAATGGCTTCCCTCCAAGACTAATATAGTCCCTACTCATCACGGCATTATTATTGACTGCCGTAGCTTCCTGAACTCCTACTCCAGCATTTCCTTCAACCATTCCAGCAACAACACCCACATGTATCATATTCATGAAAAACTGATACATGGATCCCATATTTACTTGTGGGGCTTCCGCACCAACATTCGCCGCTTGTGCCTGACCTTGATTTCTTCTAGTATTTGGTCTGACATTACCATTTGTGGCAGTGCTTCCTCCAAGATTCACTCTTTCACTTCTAGCGTCCATATTTGTATTCAAGCCTCGTGATATACAGAAGAATATCCTAAGAACAATTTTAGTTTAAAGTTTTTCATAAATTTATGCTCTGATACCAAGTTGTAACATCTTCTATATGGAGGCCCGAAGCTAAGCGCTACAGATGCTGCAGTCATCCATAGTATTAACTTCTGGTGACTAAATATGTTAATGTAAATGTTATCCATAATATCAGCATGTGAATATGTAATAAAATCATCACAGAGTAAACTTTTTTCTGTTTACATTTTAATATAACATACATATCTAAGTTACATAATCCCATTCGTTTCCCAAGTTCATATAAAGAGAATATATATATTTATCACTAGTGAAAAAGTTGTGAAAAATGGTATTAATCTCCTACTATATATATATATATATATATATAATAAATTCTATATACTTAATATATATCATAAATATATATAATAGTTTTAATATCCAACAATAAATAATAAGTAACATAAATTTATATAAATAATAGGATATTAAACCTATTATATATATTTATGATATATATTAAGTATATAGAATTTATTATATATATAGTAGGAGATTAATACCATTTTTCACAACTTTTTCACTAGTAATAAATATATATTCTCTCTGATATGAAGATGCCCCCTTGGTTGACCAGTGTAATATATAGTCATAAATGACTTAATACAACACAATGGAATAAGAAAATAAAACTGCAACTCCTAGATAGCTATTTATCAGCCTCCTGCTCGTCTTTGATAGCTTTATTCGTCAACCTACTAAAACCTATAAAACTCAACCCTCAGCCTACATAAATCAATTTTTAAGCACCCAAGAGTTTAAGGGGAAAAACCTAAACTTCGAGTCAGACATAAATCCTACTGTGAATAATACTATACATCTCGGTTATTAGATATTAAGTGAGACCACGCCGCTTAGCGGAATGAGTTTTCCCTCATTAATATCCTTTTAAAACATATCTTTTGCAATTCATTCCATGCAACCAAAACTGGTTAAAAACTATAAAGCATTATCATATAAACATACATATGAGGTAACAAATGGACATCTGTTCGAACACTATAGTTTTGTTTGGCTAACTACTGATCTTTGGCCGACTCGGGCCTACCATACAATATAAACAAAATAATCTAACACCTATTAGAGACACTCCCCATCTAGACGGTCTGTCCCTATCTTATCTGTAGATACTCCTCTCTTGGAAGGTCTGTCCCTAAATTATCTTCTCCTAAGATCACTCGATCCTAATGGTTTTGCGGGATCACCAATAACCTATCTATATACAAATATATATTCCCTTTTGTGTGCAATCATCATATTAGTCTTGTGACAAAGTCCTAGACACTGAATTTTGGACTAAATTAGCTGGGATAATAGCTAATGTATAGAGCGCAGCCCTATACCAGTCCCATCTGGTATTCTAGTATCCAAGTCATTTTACTTAGGGTAACCTTTCCAAAATTTTCCTTGAAAACATTTTCATCTTATATTGATTTAAAACCTTTACACCAAACTTAAACAAGGAAAATACATATACTCCATGCTTTACTCAAAATCACCTTTCCATGTTATATATATACACTTTATACAAATCTTTGTTGATGAAAATATTTAAACCTTTGGAAGTACCCCTTTCGGTTCCATTGAAAGTACCCCTTTAGAAACCAAGTAAAACCCTTCTTTATAACTTAGGCCGAAAGGCCAAAACATTCCTTTCAAAACCATTCAATCTTCCTTTCAAAAACACTTGAAAAATCATTCCTTCAAAATCTTTTAAACTTTGAACATCCTATCTTTAAAACACTCTAATTAGGAAACCATTCCTTTCAGACCTTTCGACACCACTGGGGAACAACCCCTTTGAAACCATTCTTTAAACCTTTCGAAAACATTTGGGTACAATTTAAAACATGTGGAAACACCTTTCGAAACCATTTAAAAATCACATCTTTCAAAACCATTTGGGTTATACCTTCAACAGAGCAAAAGGGTCAGTAAAACCATTTAAATTGAAAGCACTCCTTCGAAAGCAGTTCCTAAGTAAAGAAATGATAGTATCAAAACCAACCTTCTGAAAGCGTTGGAGAAGTGGTTAAGGTTCTTTAAAACAAAGTAGACCTTCTGAAACCATTGACTTCGAAAGGTAGGAAAAGCGGCAGTTAGGGGTTTCGACCCATTCGAAAGCATTTACTTAAAAAAAGGCGCAAACCATTCTAAACCTTTCCTTTAAATAATTAGACCTTGTCAAAAGCCAACCAAGTCGAAAGAATAGTAGGCGCATCTTTCATTAAAAACAAAACAATGCTTCAACCTCCTTCGAAACCCCTGGTTTTGACCTCATATCTTCTGCCTAGTCCAATACGTTATGTACCAAGTCTTGATATCAAGCGCATTGGTTTGATGGTGATGGAGGCAGAGGAACTTATTCGAAAGCCATCTAAGTCAGAAGCGAGGTACCGAAAGTGGCAAAACATGTAAAAAAAACATGTTTAAACTGATTTTCATCTTTTTAAAGCAATCTTTTCAACTAACTTGCCTTATTTGTCAAAATCTAACTGGTTCCTAATTTTCTTTTCTAAAAGTGTTACCAGTATTACAGAGAAAAACCATTTAATTTATTTTTAAATACCCCTTCTCCTTTTATAAATATATAAAACTTCTAAGTCCCATACCTTAAATAATTTTATACATTCATCAAAACACTTAGGAAAATTCTACAAATTCCAAAAAATCATTTTTAATACGATTTTAGACCCAAAACATAAATAATTTAGCCATAAATTATTTTAAAGCCAAATAAACATTTTATTGACTAAAAAGTTAATATAAACTTCACATTAATTCAGAAAATTATGAAAATTGAAACTCATTTCTAAAAATTCATTTTTGATCTTAATTCAATATCACATGACATTTGGATGTCATTTAATAGGTTTTTCACATTAAAAAATAATCTATAATAACAAGATAAATCATCAACAAGTATATATAAACATTTAATCATTCAAAACTTGGCATAATCATGCAAAATACTTCGTATTCATCTTAAAACCGAAAACAATTGAAAAAACGAGATGTAGTCATTATTCACCTTAGCTTTAAGATTGAGGAGTTTGAGATTGGAATGGGTTTAAGTTGATTAATCTTCTTCCTTTAGCTTTTTCTTTCTCTTGCTCTTTGTAATGGTGGCCGGCCTCTATTTGTTTTTAGTTTTGCAAATGAACGTGTAGAACATACACAAATAAGGGTTTAGGGTATTAGAATGATCTCTTTCCTATTTTACCCCTCCTCTATTTTATTTTAACTCTTCTTTAGTTCATTGGTTACATGGAACGACTATCCCTTGGTTTAATCACAAATCTTAATCCTCTAATCTTCACATAATTTTATTAATTTAGCTAATTAAATATCCTAAATAATGTTACTAAAAATTAGGGTCATTACAGTTAGCTGGATTGCCTTGCTTTGCTGGATCACATAGTTTGAGCAACACCTTTGTTGATTGCTTTGTTGGATTGCATAGTTTGAGCAACATCTTTTTTGATTGCTTTGTTGGATTGCATAGTTTGAGCAACACCTTTTTTGATTGCTTCGTTGATTGCATAGTTTGAGCAACACCTTTGTTGATTACTTTGCCGGTTGCTTCGTGTTCGAACTTCATGCATCAGCAGCAAGCAACTTCACCAACTTCTATTTTGTACCACCTAAAATGCAGATTATTATTCTAAACAGCCACTTTCCATCCCAACCTTCAAGATCTTTTGCACACTCTCTTTTAAAGCAGTTACATTGGTTGACTGTTGATGTCATCTAAAATTTTGTAACAACATGCTTCTGTACACTTTGACTTTCTATCTTTTGTTGACCATCATAGTGATGAATACAACCTCATATGAGAGGACCAAACTTTTATATGTAGTTTGATTTTTGACTAATAAAATACTAGTGCACTCCTATGAGAGGACCACTCTTTCATCAAATAATATATACATACATATATGTATGTATGTATATGTACATGTACATGTATATGTATGTATATATATATAATGGATTTTTATTAAGGTTGAAAATATTAATTAGTTCAAAATAATTTTAAAACCAAATTGCAAACATATAGGAGTAATAATAGGATATAAGATTTAATTTCAAATTCAATACACACATACATACCTATATATATATATATATATATATATATATATATATATATATATATATATATATATCATTTTGAACCAAACACATTTTCCAATTTTATTTTTTGAAAACATGTTTTCAAATGAAGTAAATCTAAATGCATTTCAAGATTCTAAAAACATCTCAAAATTGAAAATGGCCTAGGAAACCTAAAATGTAAAACGTAAAACGCAAAACGCAAAGCAAACACTAAATTTTTGGACAATGTACAAGAGTAATATCATTTAGTACATTACTTGTTGTAACCAAAACAAGTAGTAGTTTGTCTCACTCAGCAAAATACAACCAGCTAATGAACTTATTAATACGAAATTATGGTTACTGATACTAAAAGAATGAACAGAACTTAAAAACATCAACAATGCCAAGCCCACCTTTCAGGCCCTTAATTCTCGAATAAGAAGCCTATGAGCTAAGTGGTTGGAGTGGATGCTCAGAGTTTGAGAAGATGGACCAGTTCGTAACTGCATCACGATTATAATTATCTCATTAGTAACGGCTGATAGGAATGCTATTATTTGTTTACGTCTGGGTAATTTCAATATCCAAAAAATGCTGCCATATATTTAGCTGAAATTAGTACAGGTTTGACACTATTGACAATAGGAAAAGGCAATTTGGTGGTACTTGAATTTTATTGAATTTTTCTAAATTCATATTCATATCATATTGTTCCACCATGATTTAAAATAATTTTTACAAAGCCATAATATATCCAAGTGAATAGATGCAAAAGAAAGAAAGTCTATGTACATAAGCCTACACACATATAGACCAAGTGAAATTCTGACATATAGCATTGTCAGTCATCTCTATTATATACCGGTGATGGGATTACACTCATCATTCTCACTAATAATATTTCGTCTATTGGTTACTTAAAACAATAAAATGGATATCATGGGGGTAATAATATGGATAATTAATATATAATAAATAATAAGTTATATTAATGCTCATTATTAACACACATTTGTTATTTATATATTAATACATTAAAACCAGTAAATATTTCGGGGGAATACAGTTTTACCATAAAATGTTGTCTTCAGTGTGACTTGGTGCACTTTTCCCGCATGATGTTTCTGTTGTAATAAATAAATAAATTCTAGATCTGAATACATACAACCCATATTGATTCTATCGAGAAACAAATATATGAAATTAAATAGTTCAGTAGAAGTCGTACCTGAATCCATTGATGTTTGCAAAAAGAAGAACAACTAGGTTTTAGATCTTCCAAATTGACACAAGCTTAGATCTGAAAATTCTCTTTAGAAGAGGGTGGAGAGAATATGATAAGACTTGTGTAATTTGAGGACCATAACCCCATATATATAGTGTGTGACATTTTTCAGTTCGGCCCTTCAACAACTAAAATTGTCACTCTGGTATCCACACATTATAAATTTACATGACGAATATACCCCTTAAATCTTGTTGTATTTATTCCAAATAGATCACATAATTAAACTTAATCCCAAGATAGCCTATACATTCAAATATTAAAATATGTGGCCCCATAATGCTGAATTATTCCAACAATCTCCCCCGGGCCACATATGTAACCTTATAGAATGTATTTAACTTTATGAGCTCTCAAATAACTATCTTGACAATATGGTATATCCAAAACAATCTCGTCCATTGATTGTGTTAACATAGGATCAAAGCGGTTTTCATTATCGTTAGTGTAACTAAACCCATCAATGGTCATGTATATCAATATAATCAAATGATATAGATCAATCATGTATGTGTAGCATGGAAATTACATGAAATGTGATCTTTACATGTCTAATTCCAACTGGTCCTACTTTACTTTAATGAGATCAAAATCTAAACATATATAAATAATTTGAGTGCAATTAAAAAAACTTTATTTCTGATCAGAAAAACTGAAGCATATCCACAATCAAAATATAGAGCAATGTCACAAAAGAAATGACTTAGTACAAACTCCCCCTAAAACAAAATATTCTTACATAAAAGATACACCCATTTAGCAACATGCTTATGAAAGACCTTGGGTGGTAATGCTTTTGTAAGTGGATCCGCTAACATGGAATTTGTCTCAATATGCTTTATGGATATTAACCCATTTTGCACTCTTTCCTTCACAACTAGAAACTTGATGTCAATGTAATTTGACTTACTTGAGCTTCTATTGTTATTAGAATATAATACTGCTGATCTATTATCACAAAACAACTTTAGTGGTCTTTCAATATTATCTATAATGCGCAGCCCGTGTGACAAAATTTCACAGCCATTTTCCATGATTAGATGACTCATAGCAAGCCACAAACTCTGCTTCCATAGTGGAAGAAGCTATAAGCATTTGCTTAATGCTCTTCCATGATATAGCCCCTCCACTCAACATAAATATGCATCCTGAAGTGGATTTTCTGCTATCCGGACATCCAGCAAAGTCAGAATCAGAATACCCAATGATCTCCAACTGATTTGATCTTCTATATGTAAGCATAAGTCCTTTGTTCTTTGAAGATACCTCATAACCCTTTTTGCTGCTTTCCAATGATCCATTCCAGGGTTACTAAGATACCTGCCTAACACTCCTACAATGTATGCAATATCCGGACGCGTACATACTTGAGCATACATTAGACTCCCTATAGCAGATGCATAAGGGATCTTCTGTATTTCATTAACTTCAAGAATGTTATTAGGCATTGTTTGAGACAAAACTTATCTCCTTTAGCGACAGGGGTATCACCTGGTTTACAATCTTGCATGCCAAATCTCTTAAGCACCGTTTCTATATAGTTCTTTTGTGACAATCCGAGAATGCCTCGTAAACGATCACGATGTATTTGGATCCCTAATAAAAAAGAGGCATCACCAAGATCTTTCATTTCAAAATTATTTGAAAGAAATCTCTTAGTTTCGTGCAACATATTTAAATAATTGCTGGCAAGCAATATATCATCAACATATAAAATTAGAAATATAAATTTACTCCCATTAAACTTGTGATACACACAGTTACCAATGATGTTTGCCTCAAAACCAAAAGAGATAATTATATTATGAAATTTGTGGTACCATTGACGAGAAGCTTGTTTGTGTCCATAAATGGATTTCTTTAGTTTGCAAACCATATTCTTTGGATCTTCGACCACAAAGTTTTCCGGTTGCACCATATAAATTGTTTCCTTGATGTCTCCATTGAGAAATGCAGTCTTAACATCCATTTGATGCAACTCAAGGTCAAAATGTGCAACAAGTGACAAAATTATTCTAAAAGAGTCTTTCGATGAAACCGGAGAGAAAGTCTCTTTGAAATCAATGCCTTCCTTTCGAGTAAAACCTTTTGCTACAAGACAAGCCTTATATCTTTCTACTTTACCTTTTGCATCCCTCTTGGTTTTAAATATCCATTTACAACCAATGGGCTTCTTACCTTCAGGTAAAGGGACAAGATCACAAACTTTATTGTCTTGCATTGATTTATACTCTTCATTCATAGCTTCAATCCACTTTTGAGAATTAATATCTTGCATGGCTTGGTGAAATTTGATAGGATCATCTTCCATCAATCCATTATTATCCTCTAACTCTTGAAGAAATACAACATAATCATCCGGAATAGCATTTCTTCTTTACCTAGTGGATCTTCTTAATGGCAATTCATTTTGAGGTTGTTGAATTTGTTCTTGTGGAACATTAACTTCAACTTAAAGAGGATTTTCTTCAACATTATTTTGTTGGGGTTTTGGATTCACTTCTTGATCAATGACAGGAACAATAATCTGCACACTGTCCGAAGAAGTAACGGTAGTAGGAATCATAGACGATGATTCCTCCTCAAAAACAATGTTCCTTACTTCATTTCTCCCTCTCAACTCAACATCCTCAAAAATGTTGCATTTCCCGTCTCTAATATTTTCCTCAATATGGGATCATAAAATTTATAGGCCCTAGATCTCTTAGAATAACCAATAAAGTAGCTACTCACTGTTTTGGAGTCCAATTTTCTTTCATTTAGCCTATATGGCCTTGCCTCAGCTGGACATCCCCAAATGTGAAAATGCTTTAGAGTAGGCTATTTGCCTGTCTAGAGCTCATAAGGTGTTTTAGTAGCTGCTTTAGTGGGTATTCTATTAAGGATATAAACTGTTGTCTTTAATGCCTCTCTCCAGAGTGATTTTGATAAGGTAGAATGACTGATCATACTCCTCACCATGTCTTTAGAGTCCGGTTTCGTCTCTCAACAACACCATTCATGCTAGGTGAACCTGGCATAGTGTATTGTGGGACTATTCCACATTCCTCTAGGAATTTGGCAAATGGTCCTAGACATTGTTCACCTGATCCGTCAGATTTACCATAACATTCACCGCCACGGTCAGATCTGACAGTTTTAATCCTTTTGTTGAGTTGGTTCTCAACTTCTACCTTAAATTTCTTGAACATGCCTAAGTATTCTGATTTATCATGAAGAAGATATAGGTAGCCATATCTTGAGTAGTCGTCTATGAATGTTATAAAATGTTGTTGACCATTCCATGATGCCTCAAGGAATGGCCCACAAATGTCTGTATGTATTAATTCTAAGACTCCAGTTGCTCTATTGGCACCTATTTTCTTATGTTTGATCTGTTTTCCCTTGATACACTCTACACAGACATCAAGGTCTGAAAAATCAATGGATTCCAAAATTCCATCTGACACGAGCCTTTAAATTCTATTTTTAGATATATAACCTAAGCGCTTGTGCCACAATGTGGCTGAAGTTTCCTTAATAGCTTTTTTTTAGTACCACGTGACTCTACATGCAAGGCTTCATTATAAGAGGTATTAACATAAAGCATATATAAGTTATCATAAACATTAAGAGAACCAGTTCCAATAAGAGTTGAATTCATTGATAAACTAAAAGTACCATTCCCAGATGAACAAGAATAACCAAATTTGTCTAACTTAGAAACAGAAACCAAATTCCGTCTAAATGATGGTATAACAAAAGTATCAAATAAATCCAAATAAAACTGAGTTCTTAATAACAACTTAAAATGCGCAATAGCCTCCACTTCTACCGATTTTCCATCACCCACATAGATGTATCTTTCAGCATCAGTTGGATTTCGGTAGCTCAGGCAACCCTGCATAGAAACACTTATGTGAGTGAAGCACCAGAATCTAACCACCAAGTGTTTCCAGGTACTGTAGCTAAATTTACTTCAGAACAGACCAAAGCAGAAGATGTACCTTTCTTACCACGCCATGCGTGGTATTTGGCACAATCTTTCTTCAAATGTCCAGCCTTTTTGCAAAAGTAACAACCATCAGTCTCCTTTTGTTGTTTCTTTTTAGTCGGACCCTTAGCAGTTTCTTTATCCTTCTTTCTCTTTTTGTCTTTTCCCTTAGAGGTGTATGCTAAATGAGCACTTTCAGCCTTATCATACTTCAATCTCTCTTCTTCTTGTACACAATACGAAATGAGCTCATTAAGAGTCCATTTCTCCTTTTGACAGTTATAACTGATCTTGAACTGGTTGTATTGTAAAGGAAGAGAGATTAATACCAAATGCACGAGCAAATCATCTGAAAGCTCAAGCTTAAGTGCCTTAAGTTTTGAAGCAGTGTTAGACATTTCCATAATGTACTCCCTTACGTTTCCTTTGCTTTGATACTTCATGGAAATCAAGTGTTGCAAAAGCGTGCTTGTTTTTATCGTTTTTAGCAAAACGTTTTTCAATCTCAGCAAGGAAATCTTTAGCATTGGTTATCTTTTCAGATACCGCACCCCTAAATGCCTCCGGAATGCCACATTTTATGATCATTAGACTCATGCGGTTTGAACGATCCCACCTCTCAAAGTTCTTTATAATATCAGAAGAACTTTCATCCGTAAGAGGGGCAGGTTCATCTATCCTAAGTACAAGGTCAAGATCCATGCAGCCAAGAACAAGCAATATGTTCTCTTTCCAATCCTTAAAGTTTGTTCCAGTCAGAATAGGAATGTTGTTCAGATTGGCAGATACCATAGTCAAATTAGCTGTAATTTTAAATTAATCAAATATGCTTACATTATAAAACAACTATAGTAAATTTAAAATAATTGGTAAGCCTTTGCTCAAGATACCTAGCACAACATTAATATCAAGTTTTTGGACAGTAATATTAACTGTAAGTGGTATTCTTGTTGTAATCATCAAATATTAACAATAAATTCAAGTCAAATAATAATCTTCCTTTGGGCCGATTAATTATTTTCTTGTAAACTTTATAATTGTTACATATTTATCATCATACATGTGTATCTAATTTGGTCAGATATTAACCTTCCTTTGGGCCGACTAATATTCGCATAAATAAATACACACAAATATCTAACATTTTTTCATGAGCAACTAAAATAAGAGAGGTCACTTTGGTGACATATTATTTCAATTAGTTCATTTTTAATAAAGGATATTCACAATCAATTTGCAAAAGACGCCAAATAGTATATGAATTTATTTTAACTCCTTCATTTATAAATTTGCCATAAATGTCAATGTCAAATTTGACATCAAGGAAACCATAATAATACACAAATGAATAATACTTGCAATAATAATTAATGATAAAATATTACATATTTTACTTAACTGTCAATATTCAAGGCAGAAGAAAAAAACAAATTTTAACATAGCATGGTCCATACATGTGATATTATATTACAGAAAGTGAAACTTTTTTTTTTAATGAACGGGCCATACATATAAAATATATGTATTTATAAAATATAAATGCATTAAATAATAAACAATATATCCTTTCTTATTCCAAATACAAACATGTTGTATCGTTAAATTTATTGCAACTGACGCATTTACTGCATTTATGATAATAAATTTATTTATTTATTACTATAACAACCACATTTAATGCAATTGACCGTTATGTGATCCAACACATATTACAGGAACATTAAAAGGCATGAATATGCTTCCATATGTGTGAACAAAACTTAACATGGTAAACATCTATAGCAATAAAAAAATTGTACAGTCACAATACCACTGACAATAAAATATGAATAATACAAGTAGCAACAATTAAAGGCATCAGATTTGAACAAGCGGAATTAATTCATGAATTATTTATATAGATCTGAAACAAAGGCATCAGATGAATCAATAAGAAAAGAGCAAATTTCACAGATCTGAAATAAAGGCATCAGATTAATCAACCAAAATTGTAAATCCAAGAACCCTAATTTCATATGTTCTTAAAACCAAAGAGTTTCTCAATAAAATCAATGATGGGTGGCTCTGATACCACTTGTTGTAATAAATAAATAAATTCTAGATCTGAATACATACAACCCATATTGATTCTATCGAGAAACAAATATATGAAATTAAATAATTCAGCAGAAGTCGTACCTGAATCCATTGACGTTTGCAAAAAGAAGATCAACTAGGTTTTAGATCTTCCAAATTTACACAAGCTTTGATATGAAAATTCTCTTTAGAAGAGGGTGGAGAGAATATGATAAGACTTGTGTAATTTGGGAACCATAACCCCATATATATAGTGTGTGACACTTTTCAGTTCGGCCCTTCAACAAACCAAAATTGTCACTCTGGTATCCACACATTATAAATTTACATGACGAATATACCCCTTAAATCTTGTTGTATTTATTCCAAATAGATCACATAATTAAACTTAATCCCAAGATAGCCCATACATTCAAATATTAAAATATGTGGCCCCATAATGCTGAATTATTCCAACAGTTTCTAATTAGGATTGGGATTTGTTGCTGGGTGTAATATAACTGGTGTGTTCATTGTGACTTCCCATGATAATTGGTATGATATTAAAGACTTTTGGAAACATGTTGTGCTACCAAAAATGAAGTTTCATATGTGGACGGTTGTGATAGCAAAATTTAATACTATTGATCAGATGCTTAAATACAAGAATTTTGCAGTCGATCACCTATTTTTGAAGTGATTTGCAAGGGATACCTATGGTGTGATATTAAAGCATTTTTAAGTTAATTTATTACTCAAAGAAAATCACTTCAAACTAAAGACAGTATTTGCTTTTTAACATAACTTTGGTACATGCTGATTTGTTTTACTAAGATAATTCGAACGTGATGGTATCTCATCAGGTTCAAACGTTAAAGGGCTTTTATCAAGATAACAAAGCATGGGTTATCCTACGAAGGTTTTATATTTGTTTATTACTTTCATACTTATGACTCATAAGGTTGGATTAATGATGCATGTAATTTTTTTCCAAAATGATAGAAGAATATAAGAAGGCCACTAGAAATTTCGTATATAGTCATGCAGAAAACAAAGACCCAAGAAAAGTTATTTTCCCTTGCTATAAATATTGGAACCTTATTAGACATTTGCCCAGGGATGCTGTGTAACACTTTCTTTGTTTTGGAATTGACCTAACATAAGATATATGGATTTTTCATAGGGAAGCACGTCCTTTACAGAATGCAGCCGACGAATGACAATGCACATAGGATGTACTTAGATGCATAAATTGGTGATAAGGAGAATGAAGGTCGTATTAATAAGATACATAGTGAAGGGTTTAAGGAGATGTTGGAAGTTGTTGAAATTCCTTTATACCTTAATTGTGCAAGCTAGACAAAGTTGTCAGCAACAATTCTTCATTTCAATCATGAAGCTCGAAATGGTATTTCTAACACAACATTTATGGAACTTCTTAAACTCTTTTGGGATATATTACCCAAGGAAAACACGCTTCCTGATTCAACTTATGTAACAAGAAGTTTCTTAAATCATTTTGGTTGGGCTATAAGCTGATACATGCATGTGCAAATGATTATCGTCTATTTAGAAATGAGATTGCAAATAACAATTTTTGTTCTGCATGTGACAAGTCTTGTTGGAAAGAAAACAAGACAAAGGAAGATGGAAAACAAGCAGAAATACCTATGAAAGTTTTGATATACTTTCCAATCATAACAAGGCTGAAAAGAATGTTTTGGTCCTCAAAAATAGCGATATAATTAAGATGGCATAATAACCATAAGAGTGGGGATTGCAAATTCTGGAATCCATTATATTCTTCTCAATAGGCCATAACTGAAAAAATGTATCATTTCTTTGCCTCCGATCCACAAAATTTAAAGCTTGGCCTTGCAACTGATGGATGTAACCCCTTTGGCTATTGGAACTCCACGTATAGTTATTGGCCAACGTTTCTTGTTCCTTACAATTTTCCTTCGTGGCTACATATACACAAAGATAATATAATGCTATCTTTGTTAATTTTTCTGCCGCAATAACCATGATATTAATGTATATTTGCTACCGCTTATTGAAGGTTTAAAAACACTAAGAGTTAAAGGGGTAAATGTGTATGATGCATGGTCGTAGCGAATTTAGATTAAACGCAATTTTAATATGGACAATTAATAAAAAAAATTAGCTTATGGAAACTTAGCTGATTGCACTGTAAAGTGTAAGGGAACATGCCCCATTTGTAGCATTAATACATGCTCAACATGGCTACCATTCAGTAAGAAATGTGCATACTTAGGCCATAGGCGATTCCTTTATCCTAACCATGAATATCATCAATGAAAAAAACTTGTTTGATGGAATCATAGAGAACAAACAAAGGCCTCTGGTGCAAATAGATTTTCTTGATGATGTCAAAGATATATGCAATGAGTGAGAAAGAAACAAAAAAAAGGAAGAAGAGAAAGGGGAAGATAAGAAAAGGAAAAGAGGGATGAGAAGAAAAAAGGAACTCAAATGTGGAAACAAAAGTCTATTTTTTTGTAATTTGCCTTATTGGGCAGATAAAATATAGCAAAAAATTATTTCTTTTTCGCATATAGTAATTTGTACTTATTTACTAATTTGGTATAAATGTCTTCAATTTTGTTTAGGCGGTCCCTTTTCGACATAATCTAGACGTAATGCATGTTGAGAAAACATTGTGGGGGAGTATTCTTGGTATGTTGCTTGAAATGAAAGGACAATCAAAATTTGGAATAAATTCATGTTAAAATTTGGAAGCAATGGTTATTCATAAAAAATTGCATCCTATAGACATGGGAAGTATAGTATTATTTCCCGCCGCGTCATGCACAATAACTAGTTAAGAGAAGGATATCTTTTATAGTAGGATGAAGAATTTGAAGGTACCTAATGGATACATCTCAAATATCAAAAAATGTTTTGCAAAAGAAGACAAGATATCAAGTCTTAAATCCCATGATTATCACATATTGATGCAACAATTGTTGTTTGTAGCATCGAGGACTTTTACCATTAGGGACGAGGGATGCACTCTACGACTATGTTCGTTTTATAACGACATATTGCAAAGAGTGCTTGATGGGGGTACACTAGAATCCATGGAGAATCAGGTCGTTATAGCCCTATGTGATCTTGAGAGATTCTTCCCCCTTTCTTTTTCGACATTACGATTCACTTAACAGTACAGTTACTGAGAAAAGCATGAACTTGTGGGCTAGGCTAGTGCAATATCGTTGGATGTATCCATTTGAAATGTAAAATTTATTACGGGCACTATGAATATATAATAATTTATGTACTTGAAAAATATTTTACATAAAATCTTGGCTGTAGGTATATGAAAGTACCTAATGGTTATGTTAAAAATCAAGCACAACATAAAGGATGCATAACCGAGTGCTTTGTTGTTGAAGAATGCATGGAGTATTGCGGTAGATATATTTAGCATACATCTGAAATTAGAGAAAGGAAAAATCGAAATGATGTGCATCAAAGTGAAGATGGACTCAAGGGGCATACTATTTTCAGAGGAAAGCCTATGTTAATCACTATGGAGATGACTGATGTTGCACGTCGGTATGTATTGTTTAATACCGAGGAAGTAGAGCCTTATGTAGAGTAGGTTTTCGATTCCATTATTATGAAGAAAGAAACTACACTTGACTCATACATTCATGTATATAGAACGCACAAAGAGGAGTTCAAATGTTTGCACCCTCGACAAGATAATGTGGAACTTTCAAGGCCGCATTCATAGACTTTTTGTTGTTGGTTTGAAAAAAAAGATTAATGATCATATCTTCTTGTTTGTGCACTATTAAGTTTGATATATAATGTAGATATCATCACCATATGTGTGACATCCCGGAATTTTGACCCTATTATTATTATAAGCTTTTGATCAAATTTAAATAAAATATAATATTTTCATTTATAACTAAATAAGCTGTGGGATATTATTAGTTGTATATGGGTTATAAAAGACTGTATAATTTCAAAATATAAATAGACTCTTTAACAATATTCAAAATTAAATCTGTTTTATTTAATTAATTAAATTATAAGTTGTGTATAAATGGCATTTAATATCAGATATAAGAATGTAGTTAGTAAAAATAAGTACAATAATACAATTTTATTCATATTAAATATAAATATAAAATTCATAGGTGCAAGTACATTACAAATCAATATTGACAAAAAAATTAACTTTAAATAAACATGAGATTTAAGTACTGTTTTTATACAATAATTTTTATAACCAAAATAAATTAAGCTTATAAATATTTAACATGAGTTTCTATATAAATATAAAAAAAATATACTTATAAATATGGTTATAAACATAAGCTTCTTTGTATCTAACACAATTACAACATAACAGTAGGATTATAAATATAAGTACAAATACAATAGGTATAGGATGAAAATATTTAGTTCAAACACTAATGTAAACCTGCAAGCAACATTGATTTAAATGTTAACATAAGCATGTTTATACAAAAATCTGCAAGTATGAAATTATGAATACACCTTAATACAAATACACTGCAGATATCTTTTGTATAAATGTTGTGTCAGGAAAGCATTAATAGGATGTATAAATGTTTTATCCCGTGTGTAGCGCGAGAGTGTTTGCGTGTTTTCTTCGAGTCTTGTTACTGGGTCGAGAGAGTAAAGCACGTGAGATTTTCTTTAAAGTTTCAACAGTTTTAACTTAAGCTAAAAAAAAAAGAGAAGAAGATAGGAACTGGAGAGAGCAGGGGAGAAGGAAAGGGAAAGTAGGAGTTTGACGCGAGAGGTGAATGGATGGACTCGAGTACTACACGAGTTGAGCACGGTGTATGCTTTGGTTTTCAATGCCAGGAATTTTGTTAGTATGCTAACTGTAGTTTAAGTTTAAGTTTTATAAGTTAGTATTAATCAGGTTATTGATGTTTACAAACAGTATAAGCCAAGAAGAACTTTAAAGATTTATGGAAAACAAGAATGAGTTAATTATTTAAAATCGAAGTTAAATATGTATGTAATACATTTTATAATTGCTATTTAATAAATAGTCAAAGTATAATCAAAATTTGTACTTAAACATTTTAATAATCTTGTTTGTAATTAAAAATTTAATTCATCATTGATAGTTAATAAATTAATAAATCATAGTTAACAGATTAAATAATTAATTAATGATTAAACAATTAAGTTGATTAATAATTAATGATTAATTAAATAAATAATAATAGTTAATTGTGTAATTGAGTTTTATAAATCAATAATGAAGGTATTGATCAGTAATTAAGAATTAATTCATTAATTAAGTAAATGTTTAATAAGTAATTAATAAGTGGAAATAAGTTAATTAATGTGTAATTGATTAAGCATGAATAAAGTATAATTTATGTTTAAGTTTGCAATTAAGTTTAAAACAAATCAATCTTATTGATATGAATCGATAATTATATTGATTGCCTATGATGTTTATTTATTTCTGTGATGTTCTGTGATATTTTAGATATGTCTGTGATGATTGTGTAGGATTTATCTGTATTAAATTGCTATATATTATCTGATGTTATTTATATGTATTTAATTGCTATATGAAATCAATTGTTAAATTTAAACTGTTAAGTTAATTAGACAACTTGGACTTTAAAATGGCATTTGGATTTCGATGAGACCGGGATCGGATATCAATTGATATTCCGAAAACCACATCGATCCAAATTAAACGTTAGGTCGTGTAATCTCAAGTGAAGATCGAGATGGTGTTTTCAAAATGCAAGGGTTATCGTCGTTAACTCTGAGGGTGATTCCAAAATGAGTGTAACGAGATAATGCCTTCGGTTTCGTTCGAACCCGGAACGAACTTGTATGGATTGAATGCTTTCAGCACATCGTCAGGCGGACGATGAGCATTCTAAGTGATATGTTCTATTAAGGTAAACGCAGCCTCAAGCCTCACCAACCGGGAATGGCTAAAACAGGGGATGTGCAGCAAGGTTAGGTGGGTCATGCCCAAGCAGGACGAGGTATACCCCTGTCTAGATGTCCCTTTTATCCGGCTGTGTGGGCGGTTGGTCTGCAGCCAACTGCAGGGTTATCTTGTTCGGGACTGTTCGGTAAGGAATGGTTCCGGCCTTGTGTTGCAGGGGAGTT
Organism: Allium cepa; assembly: GCA_030765085.1. Taxonomy (NCBI): domain Eukaryota; kingdom Viridiplantae; phylum Streptophyta; class Magnoliopsida; order Asparagales; family Amaryllidaceae; genus Allium; species Allium cepa. The sequence continues at coordinate 661,363,765 of CM060934.1, read as the reverse complement.
AGGGTGGCTCCTCGGTACTGTGATCTAGACCACGTACTGTGACGGGCGGTACCCCAGTAGCCCTGCCATTGTATGGGATCCAATTTCCAATAAGCGCCGTACGTTTTGATTGTGCCCAACTATGTTGAAATGTGAGATGTAAGCATTTCAGCTATTTCTGTATTTTACTTGAAAACCCTAGACACTATTATAATATCACTGGATTTCCTATAAAAATGTTTTGGTTAGCGTAAGGTAAAAACTTACCCGTATTTATTTATGGGGAGTCTTACGTGATACCTTTATTTTAAATGTTTTCAAAGTCTTTAACCCGTTTACTCATACCAGACCCATGTCTGACCCGGAGTTTCTATTTTGTTTTTCATAAACTCTCGGGTACCCAAATTTTTACGGGTATCCAAGGGATTCAGGTTAGCTTTGACGAATTCTGGAGGAGTTGGAGCAGGAGACCAGACGTATGTAGCTATCTATATAGTTCCGCTGTGTTAGTTAGTTCATGATATTTGAGTTGTATGTTATGACTGATATGTATATGATAGTCATGTTGTATGAAATTGTATAACTCTGATGTATATAACTATGTAATAGTTATGTTGATATATTATATTTTATTCCATTCCGCTGTGAGATTCTGATGTTGTTATTCTTTCTTTTCTCTTCTTTTCTTTTCTTTTCTATTTCTATCCCTTTCTTTCTTATTGATGACACGTCTTCCTGGGCGTAGGAATTCGGGTCGTCACAGGTGGTATCAAAGCGAGGTTGAGCGAGTACCTATGCTCTGGAATAATATTTATCTTGAGGGTGCATATTTGTATTTTTCATATATATATATACCTATCTAAATTTGTTGGTTACCTGTTCAGGAGGCCAACATGAGTTCTGGAAGGAGAGGCAGAGTTAGGGCCAGTACTTCAACTGATAATGTTCGAAGTCAAATTGCTAGAGAGGCTGTTAATCCAGTACCGCCCCAAGTTAGTTTTGCGGCCTTATTAGTTGTATATGGGTTATAAAAGACTGTATAATTTCAAAATATAAATAGACTCTTTAACAATATTCAAAATTAAATCTGTTTTATTTAATTAATTAAATTACAAGTTGTGTATAAATGGCATTTAATATCAGATATAAGAATGTAGTTAGTAAAAATAAGTACAATAATACAATTTTATTCATATTAAATATAAATATAAAATTCATAGGTGCAAGTACATTACAAATCCAATATTGACAAAAAATTAACTTTAAATAAACATGAGATTTAAGTACTGTTTTTATACAATAATTTTTATAACTAAAATAAATTAAGCTTATAAATATTTAACATGAGTTTCTATATAAATATAAAAAAAATACTTATTAATATGGTTATAAACATAAGCTTCTTTGTATCTAACACAATTACAACATAACAGTAGGATTATAAATATAAGTACAAATACAATAGGTATAGGATGAAAATATTTAGTTCAAACACTAATGTAAACCTGCAAGCAACATTGATTTAAATGTTAACATAAGCATGTTTATACAAAAATCTGCAAGTATGAAATTATGAATACACCTTAATACAAATACACTGCAGATATCTTTTGTATAAATGTTGTGTCAGGAAAGCATTAATAGGATGTTAGAATACATGAGTACAAATTTAAGCCTGCCAATATCTCTATCCAAATATGTGTGTCAGGAAATACTGATTATGTTAACATAAGTAAAGACACATATATTAATTAGCACACTTGATATCTGAAAATATTATCTTTCAGCCGAAATGGTTGAAATATCTTAGACTTTAGTACAAAATAAAATAAACAAGATATTTTATTAAGCCTAAGCTTGTGCAAGGAGACAGTAGTGTTCACTGTTATAAATATATGTATATATCTTCTTATTAATTCATTTGTAACTGCAAAAGCATAGAGCCTGAAAAAAAAAGAAATATAAACAAACTTCTCAAATCTGAAGAGCAGCAAAAGAAAAAAGAAAAAAATTATAATAACTAAACAAATTTCAGATTCAAAAGTCAGAAGCAATAAGGTTACAGGAATTTCAAAACTGCAAATTATCAAGCCTATTCAATTTCAAGTTACAGATTTCCTGCATCATCCTCGGTTCAACAGCAATTCTTGGTGAGTAAACCAAACTTTTTTTGAAATTTAAGTTGAATAATTTACTTGTGAATTGAATTACTTTGTGATATAACAATGTTCTGTTATGGTTGTAAACTTTGGATATTTATGTTTTAATAACAGCTTGAACACTGTTGAATTTACAGTGTAAAGTATAATTATAGTAAAGAATTCAAATAACTTAAATTGAAAATTCGAGTTTATATATTGATTGAACATACAGTAATATGAATTTTAAGACAATAATCAAAAAAATTGGCTAACTATTTACAGAGCAGTTCATGAATGAACTGTAGAAGTTTTTTCATGAATTTCAGGTGATTCACTCAATGATTAATGATGGAAATTTATATGAAGCTTGTGTATAGAGTATAGATTACTAGAAAAATGCTAAAAAAATTTATCAATGCAAGATTGTTGAGAATTGAAGGAAAGTAGGGTTTAAGGTTTGTATATTTTGGGTTCTGCATTTTTGGTGATCGCGACAGCATAGCATCTCCGAGTGACTTGAGATTTAGGTAGAGGCTCGAGAGGGGTGTTGGCAAGGATCGGCCGAAGCCACGTCACCTCAGAAGGTCGCGGCGGTGAGTACGAGGGTTTTTGTCAATTGTGTTACTGGTTACTGTTCGACCTTTTTAGGCATATTTCGATTTCGTAGTTATCGTGTTCTTCTGGGCGGTGATTTCGAGTGAGGGAGTAGTTTATGACTTGTTGGCGATGACGCGAGGTGGTGGCGCGGCAGTGGACCGCCGTGCACGTGCACGGCGGTGAGGAAGGGCCTGGGTATTTTATCCCGTGTGTAGCGCGAGAGTGTTTGCGTGTTTTCTTCGAGTCTTGTTACTAGGTCAAGAGAGTAAAGCACGTGAGATTTTCTTTAAAGTTTCAACAGTTTTAACTTAAGCTAAAAAAAAAAAAAAAAAGATAGGAACTGGAGAGAGCCGGGGAGAAGGAAAGGGAAAGTAGGAGTTTGACGCGAGAGGTGAATGGATGGACTCGAGTACTACACGAGTTGAGCACGGTGTATGCTTCGGTTTTCAATGCCAAGAATTTTGTTAGTATGTTAACTGTAATTTAAGTTTAAGTTTTATAAGTTAGTATTAATCAGGTTATTAATGTTTACAAACAGTATAAGCCAAGAAGAACTTTAAAGATTTATGGAAAACAAGAATGAGTTAATTATTTAAAATCAAAGTTAAATATGTATGTAATACATTTTATAATTGCTATTTAATAAATAGTCAAAGTATAATCAAAATTTGTACTTAAAGGTTTTAATAATCTTGTTTGTAATTAAAATTTTAATTCATCATTGATAGTTAATAAATTAATAAATCATAGTTAACAGATTAAATAATTAATTAATGATTAAACAATTAAGTTGATTAATAATTAATGATTAATTAAATAAATAATAATAGTTAATCGTGTAATTGAGTTTTACAAATCAATAATGAAGGTATTGATTAGTAATTAAGAATTAATTCATTAATTAAGTAAATATTTAATAAGTAATTAATAAGTGGAAATAAGTTAATTAATGTGTAATTGATTAAGCATGAATAAAGTATAATTTATGTTTAAGTTTGCAATTAAGTTTAAAACAAATCAATCTTATTGATATAAATCGATAATTATATTGATTGCCTCTGATGTTTATTTATTTATGTGATGTTCTGTGATATTTTAGATATGTCTGTGATGATTGTGTAGGATTTATCTGTATTAAATTGCTATATGTTATCTGATGTTATTTATCTGTATTTAATTGCTATATGAAATCAATTGTTAAATTTAAACTGTTAAGTTAATTAGACAACTTGGACTTTGAAATGGCGTTTGGATTTCGATGAGACCGGCATCGGATATCAATTGATATTCCGAAAACCACGTCGATCCAAATTAAACGTTAGGTCGTGTAATCTCAAGTGAAGATCGAGATGGTGTTTTCAAAATGCAAGGGTTATCGTCGTTAACTCTGAGGGTGATTCCAAAATGAGTGTAACGAGATAATGCCTTCGGTTTCGTTCGAACCCGGAACGAACTTGTATGGATTGAATGCTTTCAGCACATCGTCAGGCGGACGATGAGCATTCTAAGTGATATGTTCTATTAAGGTAAACGCAGCCTCAAGCCTCATCAACCGGGAATGGCTAAAACAGGGGATGTGCAGCAAGGTTAGGTGGGTCATGCCCAAGCAGGACGAGGTATACCCCTGTCTAGATGTCCCTTTTATCCGACTGTGTGGGCGGTTGGTCTGCAGCCAACTGCGGGGTTATCTTGTTCGGGACTGTTCAGTAAGGAATGGTTCCGGTCTTGTGTTGCAGGGGAGTTAGGGTGGCTCCTCGGTACTGTGATCTAGACCACGTACTGTGACGGGCAGTACCCCAGTAGCTCTGCCATTGTATGAGATCCAATTTCCAATAAGCGCCGTACGTTTTGATTGTGCCCAACTATGTTGAAATGTGAGATGTAAGCATTTCAGCTATTTTTGTATTTTACTTGAAAACCCTAGACACTATTATAATATCACTGGATTTCCTATAAAAATGTTTTGGTTAGCGTAAGGTAAAAACTTACCCTTATTTATTTGTGGGGAGTCTTACGTGATACCTTTATTTTAAATGTTTTCAAAGTTAAACAACTTTAACCCGTTTACTCATACCAGACCCATGTCTGACCCGAAGTTTGTATTTTGTTTTTCATAAACTCTCGGGTACCCAAATTTTTACGGGTAGCCAAGGGATTCAGGTTAGCTTTGACGAATTCTGGAGGAGTTGGAGTAGGAGACCAGACGTATGTAGCTATCTATATAGTTCCGCTGTGTTAGTTAGTTCATGATATTTGAGTTGTATGTTATGACTGATATGTATATGATAGTCATGTTGTATGAAATTGTGTAACTCTGATGTATATAACTATGTAATAGTTATGTTGATATATTATATTTTATTCCATTCCGCTGTGAGATTCTGATGTTGTTATTCTTTCTTTTCTCTTCTTTTCTTTTCTTTTCTATTTCTATCACTTTCTTTCTTATTGATGGCACGTCTTCCTGGGCGTAGGAAGCCGGGTCGTCACAATATGTCTTTGTTCGTAGCAATATAATTGTACAGATTAAGGATGAAAGAGACGCGTCTGATATTAGTGAAACAATGAAATGGCTTTCATATGGGCCTAGCTTGCAAGTAACTTTTTATACCGACTATATCATTAATGATCATTTTCATACTAAAGACTGTAAGAAGTTTACACAAAATAGTGGTGTTTCCGTCGAGTCAAGTACCATTTGTGAATATGGATCCATCGAGAAAGTAGTTTATTATAGGGTCTTGCGTGAAATTCTTTAGTTGAACTATCGCCAATTTCAAGTTACACTGTTTAAGAGTGATTGGACAAATTGGCCATGGAGTTAATGTTGAAAATGAATTTACATTAGTCAATTTGCATCAATCCCAAAATCAATTTGCAAGCTACCTTTTCATCTTTGCAACACAAGCTGTGCAGTTGTTCTTCTCTAGGGAAAGTAGTTCTGCAAGTTGGCATGTTGTGCTTAGAGCAACACCAAGAGAATTTCATGAATTAGACAAATATGACAAGGATGAAGAGTCAACTAGTAAACAACTAAACGAATTATTACTTGACGATAAAGAGATCAATATAGAAGATGAAAGTTACATAAGAAAAGATTATGATGGATGATTGGTGAAGTTTTTCTTATTATTATACATATCTAACTTTTCTTTTTTACACAAATTTTGTAGTTCTTAAGCAAAAGGATTTGTTTAGGTTTATCAAACATAATTAATTAGCATAAATTTCATCGTTTATTACATGATTAAATTTGGTACATGGTCAACTGACAATTGTTAAAATATTCTTTATTTATTGAATTTCATAATTTTATCGCATGACGATGAATTGGCTACATGACTAACAATTGTGTTTCCCTACTTTGGTATGAATCGTGTACCGAATATGTTATATTCATGTTGTTTGTATTTATTTTTTACATGTCGATTATTTCAAAAAAAAACTTGAAATTAAACTTGAAGTTGTAGCATCTATGGACAAGTTAGGCAAGAAGTAGAAGTAATTTATAATTTGAACCAGGAGACTAGTTCAATTATTTGGCAACGATGAATGAAATGATAAAAATCCAAAGCAAGTGTATGAAACATAGGATCACAATCAATGAAGGAAATTCTTAGTTTTACAGCGGTAAAATCCATCACTAATCTGTTGCTAAACTGCTTTTAACGATGGATTTTCGACAGAAGGCGGGTGTTGGTAAGATTGAAGTCGGCAATCTAGTCTCAATTTAGCGACGAAATTTAACATGAAAACACCAACGTTTTTTCATCGTCCGAATAAACAATAATAAAATTTTAAAAAATTTACCAATGTTTTATTGACGTTTGTATAAAAACTTTTTTTTTCTCCTAGTTTTTTTAATATAGTATCGTAGATAAACCCTTGCTATATGGGATGGGATTATCGACGAATTTAAAAGACACTAATTCTGAGTTATTTAGGTGATCGGTCCATTCATTTAACATTCAATCCAAAATTAAATTCCAAGTACATCTACCTTACAATAAATCAATAAACACAAACCTCATCTACCATGCATATAATAAATATAGTGCTAAGGGCACCAAGCAGAATGATAGAAGTTATCGCGTCTAGCCTCGATCGATGGTTGTCTGCCGACCTTAGACAAATTTTCTTTTTTTCATTCGGCCGTTAATGGCCGAATATGTCAACACAAACACAGTGCCCTTAGCACCGTATTATAATAATTTGAAACAAAATAATACCATTTGTGGGTTCACATGAGTAAGTGCTATTATTCTAAACATAACAATAAATACAGCAGCATCAAAATGTGAACGTATTAGTTTGTTATCATCAAATAAACAACACACTTGACATAATAAAAGTATAACAAGGTACATCCTATAGCATGGGCAACTTCAATCTTTGCACCTCTAGTATCCATTCAAACTTAAACTCCAAGCTAGTTCAACCATTTAACCTCAACCTCAAATCGAACAACCGTACAAGTTCCAAATTGTTCGACCATCCAACCATTCACTAAATTCTACCATAACACAAAATCACAAGCATACAATTACAACTTAATCAGAAACCTGAAAGCAGTCCTTAACAAAGACGAACTCATCATCAACGGTCACATTGATGGTGCTTACGTAATTGGAGTCATCGCTGGCGAGGAAGAACACGAACTGGGCCACGTCATTGGCAGCAAATTCAGGCCTTGAGGTTGGCGTTGCTGCCTACGAAAGCTAGGAAGATTTTTACCAAATCGTCGTGCCCTTGGTAAATCTCGAAGAATGCAGAGGAGAAATTTGTTTGCGGTGTTGATGATGGCAGAGTTGGGCAAATTTGGTCGCAAATTTGGTGATGCGGTGGGGGAATTCTGTAGTTTGAAGCGTGGTCGCGAATTTGGTGACCGGAATTGGTATTTATATTGGATCTGAAAGCAGATGTTTTGATTTGTTGGAGGAGAAGCATAGGGTTATTATGTTGGAGGATCTAATATAAAATAAAGGCATTTGGAGGGAGGGTGAAACAATTTCGAGATGGAGCCAAAAAAAACTTGGGTTGCGGGGGAAATTTTCTGGGTCGAAGCCGATAGTTTTGTTAGAACTAAAAACAATTGTAAATGTCAAAAAAGGTAGTTGGAAAAGAAAATCTATAATCATACGAAGTAATAATCTACAGATTAATGTTTATATTTTTCCGGAATTCGGAATATATTTAACATTTTGGAATTTTCTAAAATTTTAAATTTTAATTTTTTGTTTTTAATTTTATGAAAATTTCAAATTATGCTTCTATATTTTATAAATATTGGCAAATTTATTTTGTAAAATTTCAAAACTTCAAACATTTTGAGATATTAAATATGATAATCAATTATAATTGTTAAATATTAATATTAATTATTAATTATCAATTATTGATTATTCTTTATTATTCATTGTAATTATTTAATAACTATTATTAATTATTTAATAGTAATTATTAATTATTAGAATTTTACCACTACTTCTTAATTATTAATTATTAAATAGTAATTATTAAAAATTTAAATATCAATTGTTAATGATTAAATATTAATTAATAATTAATAATTATTAAATATATTTATTACGAATTTTCAGATTAATGGTTAAAATTCAAACTGAGACAACTAAAAAGAAAATTGTTATAAACAATATTTACAACGTTTTAGGGGAAAAAAACGTGTTAAAGAGTGTAATGATCCGCCTTTTCAACCATCAAAAGTCGATACTAATACATGCACGATACTCACGTGTCGAACATTCGAGCGCGGAAAGACAGATTATTGAGGTGAAAAAAAAGAAGACGGAATAGAATCTCACATAGTGATCGGTAATATATAATATCCAAAGAATCTTTAACAAAAGAAAACTTTAACATTTACACAACAATCACAGTAACTAGCTGTAATATCCCCTATCTTGAGGCCCGAGGCAAGCGTTATAGATGATGTAGTCATCCATAGCATCAACTTTTGGTGACAAAATATGATAATGTTAATGGTATTCATAATATCAAAAGCACATGAATATGAAATAAAATCAATACGGATTTCAAAAAGAACTTTTCTAATTACATTTCAAAACCATATTTCAGATTTAGTTACATAATCCCCAAATGATTCTCGGGTTTAGATCAAATATAATTATTACAAATTACGCCAAGGAAGACATATGTTGATGCCCGCTTGAATGATCAAAGTACTAAATGGACATATCATTCATGTGACGACCCGGAATTTTCGAGCATTTAAAATCGGAATATTTAATTGATTTTAAGTATTTAAAGGTTAATTCTCAACTTAAATTACGAATATCATAATTTATTTGACAATTAGATTGTTGAATTAAATAATTTGAATTGGATAAAATATGAAACCTGAGATTTTAAGCCTGTTAAAAATATAATTTGAAAGCTTATAAATTTATATTGATAACATTGAATATAATAAAAGTGTTAATATGGAATCTAACATTGAATTGGTAAGTTTTGAAATTTAATCGTTTAAATTGAATTTAAAAATAACCTTCCGAGGCACAGTCTCAGAATTCGACGAAAGCAGTTCCATTGGGTCCATAATATTGAATTATTATCGGATTTCAAATTTCGTTGTGATCAGAGTTAGTGTGTGAGTGTACGATATATAAACACGCTAAAAATTTAATTGATAATAATTTAATTAGTCAAGCTTCTTGTATACACCATCTCTATTGTATTTATATTTATAATAATACAAAAGGTATAAGTATGTATAAGTATAGGATAAGTGGCATGACATGGTGAAGACAAGTGACATAATATAGACCATACACCTATCTTAATATGAAATAGAATTATGACACATATATCACTTATGTGTACACTTCTAGAACACCTTAAATGATTACGAAATAAGGTATGTGTCATGAAATAAAGCTTGCATAAAAAAATGAAGGACATGTGTCCATGTGTAGAAACATCTTAAGACACCTAAGTAGACACATAACCCCATTAGGTGTCCATGTGTAGAAACATCTTAAGACACCTAAGTAGACATGTGTCAACATTTTAAAGCTTGTGCAAAGAGAAGAAGACAGGTGTCCAAAACTAAAATTACCAAACTAGCCTTGAAAATTAATATATAAAGGGTGGAAATGTTCACTTATTTTGGATACTTTCACAAAGCAAAAACAAAAGTAAGATTAAGTGGAAAAGCTTGGAGAAAGCTAGGGAAAAAGAGTCAAGTCAAATACACAAGTTTAAGGTGAGAAAAACTATTTAATTTCTAGTATTCATGTTATTCTTGAAGAGATGATAGTTATAAGTAAAAATGGCTCGGTTCTATCAAAAACGCAGCTTAGTAATTTAACCATAACTTTCTCAATCCTTAATGAAATTTCGATTTCTTTGATGTTCTGGAAAGCTTATTTCATGTGCTATAACTTTTATGTTTTGTGTTTTCTGTAATTTGGATGTTAGCTATGTCAAAATTGAACCTTTCTACTGTAATCCCGAGAGCAAAACTAATATTAGCTCAATGCTTAAGGCTGAAACTAAATTGGCCATAACTTCTTCGTTCCTCAACCGATTTCGATAAATTTAGATGTTCCAAAAAGCTTAGAATTTTTTCTAAAACTTTTATGTATTGATTTTTTCAAAATTTCGATGTTATCTTGGCCAAAATTGTAATTATTTATCGTTGTCCCGAGACAAAATGACATAAGTTGTGAAATTCAAATCTTAGAATTGTTTTATCCATAACATTTACAGTTCTTATCGGAATTTGGAAATTTTTAATGTTCTGGAAAGCTTAGGAACTAAGCTAAAACTTTTGCTTTATTCATTTTGCCTGATTTCGATGTTTTCTATGCTAAAATTGAAATTGTTGGTCGCTGTCCTGCAAATGCATAAGTTCAGGCTAAGTTTAATGTTTTTAGTAAAATGGTCATAACTTTTGAACCGTTGATCTAAATTAGACGATCTTGGTCATTCCGGAAAGCTAACGGAAAGTCCTATAACTTTTATTTGTATCACTTTCTGAAATTAGTTGACTAAAATGGGGAAAACCTCTTGCAAACTCGCTGTCCGGTTGTTTTATGCAAACCCGAGCTAGTATTTTGTGCATAACTTTTGCGTTTCTTATCCAAATCCTATAATTTTTAAAGTTTTGGAAACTGCAGGAAGAATGTGATAACTTTCATTTGTATCACTTTTTAATTAATAAAATTCTATATATGGAAAGGAATTTTTGAATAAGCAGAAGGTTAATGAAGTTTGAAACTTCAATGATATTATTTAATAAAAACAAACATTTATTTAATATTTAAGATTTAACTTAAGGAATAAAGAAGAAATGGGAAAAAACCTGAAATTCGTATATTTTAGTTAAAAGTTTTAAAATCAAACGGAAATTAACAACAATAATAATAAGTCCGTAACTAATGAATTTTTGAAATGAATTGAGTAATTAAAGAAACTTACTTCAAATAAAATAAATTGGAAATCAATTTCGGGGAAATTGATTTAAGTGATTGAGTTGGAACTTTCTCTGGATGACCAAGTACATGTTTTAAAAGGTAAAATTGTAAATATAAATTAAATGTTTTAAAGCTGTTTTTAAAGAAAGCAAGTTTTGAAAAATTTATTATTTCTATTATTTAAAGTTTAAAGTAAGTATTTTCTTTAATCTATTCTAGCAGTAATTATTAAGAAGTAACTTAGTATTTTGTTTTAAAAGTAGAAATCTAGTTTTATAACCTTATTTCAAACATTCATATAGTATGTATTTTTAACAAATTATTAAAGTAATTTTAACTTCAATGTTTCAAAATAAAGTGTTTTAAATTATTTTAAAATCTAGTCTTGTGCTTGGTGATTTCAGAGGAGATATAAAATATTTGGGAAAGTTGATTCTGAAAAGAATGATGGTTTTGAAACTGTTTTCAAAGGATTGAAAATAGAAATATATCTTATGAAGATATTTTGAGGTTAATAAATAATTTGGAAAATTATTTATTGGTTGATGGTTGTTTGTGAATATTAATTGATAGTTAAATAACCGACTATCAATATTGGACAAATGCGCTGATCGTTTCGAAGAGACCGGGATCGAGATTTATTTCTCGAAAACCACTTCGATCCGGTTTGTACGTTTCGTGAAACGATTTTGGATTCGAAGATGGAGCAGTGAAGTGCAAGGGCTAGTCGCTACTAATCCTGAGGATATTTTCAAAATGGATGTAGCAGGAATAGTGCCTTCGGTTCCGTTCGAATCCGGGACGGACTTGTATGGACGAATGCTTGCGAAACATCGTCAGGTGGACGATGGGCATTCTAAGTGAAAACGTTCTAAAGGTAACGCTTATCCTCAAGCCTCATCAACCGGGAATGACTGAAAATCAGGGGATATGCAGTAAGGTTAGGTGGGTCATGCCCAAGCAGGACAAGATATTTCTCCTGTCTAGATGTCCCTTTATTATTTCGGCTTAGTGGGTGGTTGGTCGCGCCAACCACGGGGTTTATCTTGTTCGGGACTGTTCAGTAAGGAATGGTTCCGGCCTTGTGTTGCAGGGGATGAAGGGAGTAATCCTCGATACGGTGATCTAGGCCCCGTACTGTGACAGGTGGTACCCCAGTGCCTAGTCATTAGTTGGAAATCCATTCTCCCTACGAGCCTTGTACGAGTTTTGTTTGTATTACCCACTCTGTGGCTAGTAGCTGGAATTTAATCATGTAACAATTTCGGCTATTTTATAAGTATTTGTATATAGACCCTATTATAATATCAGAGGATTTCTACAAAAATTGTTTTAGCTATCGTAAGGTAAAAACCCGACATGTTTATTTGTGGCGTGGTCTTACGAGATGCTTTTGTTTTCAAAGGGTTTTGAAACTTTAATAATCAATTGGGTGTGATTTTCTCACGCTGGTATTCCAGACTGACTCGGGTGTTATATAACTGTAATGCTCGGGTCAGACCGAGTATTATAGAATACAGGATGTGATGCTGTGGAGCTCAGGAGACGAGCTAGAGGACGATACGTATATCCGTACTTTCTTATATATATATATATTCCGCTGTGATTGAGTTGTTGTGTATCCATTTGTATGTTGTTGTTGAGTCGTTGATCGATGTACACTGATGATGTAATATATAAACAAATATATTTGATTTTGAGTAAAGATCATTTATTTTCTATTATATTTTAGTCCGCTGCGATGGTTAGATTCTGGTATTGTTTTCTATTTTCTCCTTCTACCTCTTCTTCTTTAACCCAAATGGTTCGTATTTCTGTACAACTTGAGTTGAGTATTGTAGAATAGTGTTGACTCAAGGGGTATGGATTTGCGGGCTGTTACAGTTGGTATCAGAGCTTAGGTTGGAGATAATCTTGGCTCTGGTGGGAATTACTCATTTAAAATAGAGTCCATAGTACTCTATAATGAGTTTGAGCGTATTAATAGATATGAGCGCGTATTTGTTAGTGAATATAAACTATTTTAATATTGTGTTGATTGGTTTATTGAGTGACATTTGAACCTTCGTCGGCACAGTCTGTACAACTGTATCGAAGGGGTTTCTAAACACTTGAATAGAACAATTGACACGATATTGTTTTAAATATGGGTGAATGAAATAATTTTACCCAAAAAAATATTTTGATATAAAGAATAGTTTTTGACAACTATTTAGCTAATATATGGTTGCTTGGATGTTAGGAAGAATAATGTTAAAGCATTATCATTGATAAGTGAGAATTTGACTAGAAATGGAAATGTAACTAAAATTTAAGGAAATGAATTCATTATAAAATAAAATTTATAAATATGTATTATAAATGTAATTTATGCATTAAAATACAATTAAATAATAATTTGTACAAATAAAGTGTACAAATGAATTATAGTTAAAATTTATTTAAGCAGGCTTTAGAAATTTAAAATTCCGGAGATTTGGAAATGTTTATCGAATTGTTTTAATGATAAATGATGGCATTATTGTTTTGGAAGTAATTCTGAATGAAAATTTGTTTTAAAATGGATTTTGGAAGTGAAATAGCATTGAATCCACTTCAGTTACTGGAAAATAACTTCGGTGATGACTGCAGCATCATCGATGTTCATTTTCGAGTTTCTAAGTGATGGATTGCTATCAAAAATTGATTTGCTTAGAAAAGTTAGTTGTTTTTGAAAGTTTCGAAGGAAATTTGTTGGGAAATAAAACCAGGATTGGTTTAATTTTTGAGAAGTGTGATTTGAGATGTTGAAGATTTCAAAATGATTTGAAACCAAAAGCCGTGTGTTTAAAAATCCTGATGAGATAAGTTGTAAGCTTATAAATTGAGATGATTTTTAAATCAGGAAGGAAATATAAGCTTCGAATGTTGGAAGGTAAATTTGAAGAGAAAAGTTAAAAATGAAATTTACTTGGATGGAAAAAAAAAATTTGACTGGATTGACATTAACTGGGTGGGCTGAAAATAATATCCAGTTGTATTTAAAATAAACCTGAGTTAAAATAAAATTGAATTTGAATAAAAATTCAATTGAGTTATCAAATGGAGTTAGATTCTTACCTGAATAAATGGAAATAAGTTGGATAAGGATTGAATTGAAATAAATAAATCAGAATAACTTATAAGAGAATTAAAAATCCATAGGAATGAAATATGCTTGGGTTATCAATAAGCATAAGGCTTGAGTTAAAAATAAAAGAAGATTATATTCGAGCCTATAATGAATGGAGTTGTGAAGATAATAAGTGGTGACTTCTACAATTTGAAAAGTGTGATAGAAAACCCAAGGTAAATATTATTGATGAATTAGAGAATAAAATAAAAAAAAATTGAAACTTGAATTATAAAGTATATTGAACTTAGGAAAATAACTGAAGTGATATTTGGAATAAAGAAAAAATTTTCAAGTGTTAGATTATAAATAAGGGAAAAACTAATTAGATAATAAATTAGTTAATGAAATTGAATTGTGAGTTTATAATGAAGATTGGAAATAGGACTCAAGTTATAAATTGAATTCGACTTAAATTGTCAGTAAAGTAAACGTAACTGAATTGTGAGTTCATGAAATTTGGTGGCAAATTGAAAATGGATTATGGATCCAGAACTTGAGTTATTGATTAAAATTTAACTTGGAGTGTTAATAAATTTAATATAATTGGGAATATATCGAATAAAATGTGATTTGATTAAAATAGTAATGGGATGGTTTGTATTGTGAATAAAATCCAAATATGTGGAAATAAATTGGATATGGCCTTGTAATCAATTGAGTTAAGCTGAGTATAAAAGAGAAAATCTACTTGTAAAATGAAAATGAGCTTAAGTATAAATTTGAAAAAAAAATTGAAGTAAATTGACTTAAGCTGAATAAATCGAAGAGAGTTGAATTTAATTCAACTTAAACCAAGTTTAATGATGTTGGATTAAATTTGAATCAAGTAAAAATAAATATGGATTGAAATAGAATTGGGTAGGTTGTAATAATATTTAAGAAAATGGAAAATTCGAAATGGATTGAGTGGATAAGTTAATTAAATTGAATAAGTGAATGGATGGGATAAACAAGAACCAAAGGAAGTGTTGGTTTAAATAAGTTGAGAAATGGTTATTAAATAAAATAGCTTGGACTGTTTTTGAGCTAAATAAAATAGTTTGGAATAAACAAATATGGAATGAAATATAAATAAATGAATTGTAAATAAAATTTAAATGGAATGTGTCGAGCTAAATAAATGATTGTGAATGGATTAAAATAAAAGGGAAGTTTAATTGGTAAATAAGATGAACCTAAATTGTTAATGGTTTTGAATGGAACTTGTTTGAATAATGGAACTAGTTGGGTCAATAAATGAAATACAAGTGAATGTATTCAAATCTGAAATGGAAGCGAGGATAATTGGATTGTGAATAAATTTGGAAATAGGATAGAATTAAGAATAAAATTGAGTGAAATCAATTTAAATTGGTTATAAAACATAAATACTTATTTATTCACCTAAATCTCGTCAAATTGCATGGAATAAATTGTTGTTTGTTGTAAATGAGGTAATTAAACATTCTATGAGTGAGAGTAGTAAAATAAATTGATTTTGAAAGCAACTGAATTAAATATGAGCTCAGTTTGCTTAAAAATAAATTAAATGTAAGTGATTGAGATTAAAACCATTTAAAATTGATGAGGTTGTATACGAATGGATTGAAAACCATTCAAGTTGCATAAAAATGGTTTATAAATAAATTGGAACAGTTGAATTAACATGGAAATTGTAGAAGTTGCTTATGGAAAAATGTTTGGTGTGAATTTCTTTTAGAATTCATATGTTTGAACTATTGCAAGTAAGTGAAATGTGTTAAACTTCTTATATTTGGCACTTACAAGTTTAAACTGAGTAAGTACAGGTACCTGGAAGCCGTATGACTGGATTTGGGTTGGGCTATTTGCTAAAAATAATAAGCTGCTTGCTTAAAATGCTAAATAAGGTACGCCTACGCAATAAAAATAGAAAATATGAACCGTTTTTGGTTTTTCCGACCGGGTGGGTCGATGTATATATATTTATCTCTTTTATCAAATTGCAAAAGCTCATCCGTACAAAGGAGACTCTGCCAAAAAATTTCGGAAATGTTGAGAGTTAGAAAATTTTTGAAAATTTTTGGAAAATTTATTAACGACAAAACAATTTCAAACTAAGAATTGAAATAAGTTAGTAAATGGAGCTAATTAAAATAATGACGTGAATTAGTTATAAATGAAAAATAAAATTTAAAGTTTAGAGTTGAAAATAAATTGAATTCGTATGGAAATGAAAGAATCGTTGTGGATAGAAATGGATATAAACTAAAATGGTAGGATGAAAATAAATAAAGAAGTATATAAAATGCTTATGTTAACTTAAGTAAGAAATGGTACATTCTCAATTGGAAATGGAATATTACAAATACATTCTAAGTTGATATTTGAATTAATAAATATTGACATTGGTAAGAAAGTCAATATAATGTTAAGTTGTGTTTGGATATTAGTGCTAAGCAGGATATGCAGGTATTATAAAGAGAAAAGAGAATTGATTTTGATTTCAGAAGATAAATTTGAATTGCCCAACAAAAGGTATGTATTTAAATTTGGTATGGAATTTGATTGGGATTGGGATTTGGATTTGGATTGCGCCACTTGGCTTTTTGTTTTCTTTTTGGATTTGGGAGGCCGTAGAGCCATTTTGTAGTTGTACTGAGCTAGCCGCGCAAAGGGGACTCTGGCAAAAAAATTTCGGGAATTTAGGGAGTTAGAAAAAAAATTTGAGAAAATTTTGATAATTCAAAATTTGATTTTAAATTGAAACTTGAATGGTTAAACATGTAGTATAGTTTAAAACTATGGGAAAGTTGAGAAGTTAATAAGGAGGATAATGGATCTTTTATAAAAGATAATTGGTAAGATGTTGAATTGTTAGAAACTGTTTGGTTTTGGAAAAGTAATGGGTTTTGAGCCATTCTTCCTAGTTAGTAATTCGGGGACGAAATTCTTTTAAGGAGGGAGGAATGTGACGACCCGGAATTTTCGAGCATTTAAAATCGGAATATTTAATTGATTTTAAGTATTTAAAGGTTAATTCTCAACTTAAATTACGAATATCATAATTTATTTGACAATTAGATTGTTGAATTAAATAATTTGAATTGGATAAAATATGAAACCTGAGATTTTAAGCCTGTTAAAAATATAATTTGAAAGCTTATAAATTTATATTGATAAAATTGAATATAATAAAAGTGTTAAAATGGAATCTAACATTGAATTGGTCAGTTTTGAAATTTAATCGTTTAAATTGAATTTAAAAATAACCTTCCGAGGCACAGTCTCGGAATTCGACGAAACCAGTTCCATTGGGTCCATAATATTGAATTATTATCGGATTTCAAATTTCGTTGTGATCAGAGTTAGTGTGTGAGTGTACAATATATAAACACGCTAAAAATTTAATTGATAATAATTTAATTAGTCAAGCTTCTTGTATACACCATCTCTATTGTATTTATATTTATAATAATACAAAAGGTATAAGTATGTATAAGTATAGGATAAGTGGCATGACATGGTGAAGACAAGTGGCATAATATAGACAATACACCTATCTTAATATGAAATAGAATTATGACACATATATCACTTAGGTGTACACTTCTAGAACACCTTAAATGATTACGAAATAAGGTATGTCTCATGAAATAAAGCTTGCATAAAAAAATGAAGGACATGTGTCCATGTGTAGAAACATCTTAAGACACCTAAGTAGATACATAACCCCATTAGGTGTCCATGTGTAGAAACATCTTAAGACACCTAAGTAGACATGTGTCAACATTCTAAAGCTTGTGCAAAGAGAAGAAGACAAGTGTCCAAAACTAAAATTACCAAACTAGCCTTGAAAATTAATATATAAAGGGTGGAAATGTTCACTTATTTTGGATACTTTCACAAAGCAAAAACAAAAGTAAGATTAAGTGGAAAAGCTTGGAGAAAGCTAGGGAAAAAGAGTCAAGTCAAATACACAAGTTTAAGGTGAGAAAAACTATTTAATTTCTAGTATTCATGTTATTCTTGAAGAGATGATAGTTATAAGTAAAAATGGCTCGATTCTATCAAAAACGTGGCTTAGTAATTTAACCATAACTTTCTCAATTCTTAATGAAATTTCGATTTCTTGGATGTTCTGAAAAGCTTATTTCATGTGCTATAACTTTTATGTTTTGTGTTTTCTGTAATTTAGATGTTAGCTATGTCAAAATTGAACCTTTCTACTGTAATACCGAGAGCAAAACCAATATTAGCTCTGTGCTTAAGGCTGAAACTAAATTGGACATAACTTCTTCGTTCCTTAACCGATTTCGATAAATTTAGATGTTCCAGAAAGTTTAGACTTTTTTCTAAAACTTTTATGTTTTGAGTTTTTCAAAATTTCGATGTTATCTTGGCCAAAATTGTAATTATTTATCGCTGTCCCGATACAAAATGACATAAGTTGCGAAATTCAAATCTTAGAATTGATTTATCCATAACTTTTACAATTCTTATCGGAATTTGGAAATTTTTAATGTTCTGGAAAGCTTAGGAACTAAGCTAAAACTTTTTCTTTATTCATTTTGCCTGATTTTGATGTTTTCTATGCTAAAATTGAAATTGTTGGTCGCTGTCCTGCAAATGCATAAGTTCAGGCTAAGTTTAATGTTTTTAGTAAAATGGTCATAACTTTTGAACCGTTAATCTAAATTAGACGATCTTGGTCATTACGGAAAGCTAACGGAAAGTCCTATAACTTTTATTTGTATCACTTTCTGAAATTAGTTGACTAAAATGGGGAAAACCTCTTGCAAACTCGCTGTCCGGTTGTTTTATGCAAACCCGAGCTAGTATTTTGAGCATAACTTTTGCGTTTCTTATCCAAATCCTATAATTTTTAAAGTTTTGGAAACTGCAGGAAGAATGTGATAACTTTCATTTGTATCACTTTTTAATTAATAAAATTCTATATATGGAAAGGAATTTTTGAATAAGCAGAAGGTTAATGAAGTTTGAAACTTCAATGATATTATTTAATAAAAACAAACATTTATTTAATATTTAAGATTTAACTTAAGGAATAAAGAAGAAATGGAAAAAAACCTGAAATTCGTATATTTTAGTTAAAAGTTTTAAAATCAAACGGAAATTAACAACAATAACAATAAGTCCGTAACTAATGAATTTTTGAAATGAATTGAGTAATTAAAGAAACTTACTTCAAATAAAATAAATTGGAAATCAATTTCGGGGAAATTGATTTAAGTGATTGAGTTGGAACTTTCTCTGGATGACCAAGTACATGTTTTAAAAGGTAAAATTGTAAATATAAATTAAATGTTTTAAAGCTGTTTTTAAAGAAAGCAAGTTTTGAAAAATTTATTATTTCTATTATTTAAAGTTTAAAGTAAGTATTTTCTTTAATCTATTCTAGCAGTAATTATTAAGAAGTAACTTAGTATTTTGTTTTAAAAGTAGAAATCTAGTTTTATAACCTTATTTCAAACATTCATATAGTATGTATTTTTAACAAATTATTAAAGTAATTTTAACTTAAATGTTTCAAAATAAAGTGTTTTAAATTATTTTAAAATCTAGTTTTGTGCTTGGTGATTTCAGAGGAGATATAAAATATTTGGGAAAGTTGATTCTGAAAAGAATGATGGTTTTGAAACTGTTTTCAAAGGATTGAAAATAGAAATATATCTTATGAAGATATTTTGAGGTTAATAAATAATTTGGAAAATTATTTATTGGTTGATGGTTGTTTGTGAATATTAATTGATAGTTAAATAACCGACTATCAATATTGGACAAATGCGATGATCGTTTCGAAGAGACCGGGATCGAGATTTATTTCTCGTAAACCACTTCGATCCGGTTTGTACCTTTCGTGAAACGATTTTGGATTCGAAGATGGAGCAGTGAAGTGCAAGGGCTAGTCACTACTAATCCTGAGGATATTTCCAAAATGGATGTAGTAGGAATAGTGCCTTCGGTTCCGTTCGAACCCGGGACGGACTTGTATGGACGAATGCTTGCGAAACATCGTCAGGTGGACGATGGGCATTCTAAGTGAAAACGTTCTAAAGGTAACGCTTAGCCTCAAGCCTCATCAACCGGGAATGACTGAAAATCAGGGGATATGCAGCAAGGTTAGGTGGGTCATGCCCAAGCAGGACAAGATATTTCTCCTGTCTAGATGTCCCTTTATTATTTCGGCTTAGTGGGTGGTTGGTCACGCCAACCACGGGGTTTATCTTGTTCGGGACTGTTCAGTAAGGAATGGTTCCGGCCTTGTGTTGCAGGGGATGAAGGGAGTAATCCTCGGTACGGTGATCTAGGCCCCGTACTGTGACAGGTGGTACCCCAGTGCCTAGTCATTAGTTGGAAATCCATTCTCCCTACGAGCCTTGTACGAGTTTTGTTTGTACTACCCACTCTGTGGCTAGTAGCTGGAATTTAATCATGTAACAATTTCGGCTATTTTATAAGTATTTGTATATAGACCCTATTATAATATCAGAGGATTTCTACAAAAATTGTTTTAGCTATCGTAAGGCAAAAACCCGACATGTTTATTTGTGGCGTGGTCTTACGAGATGCTTTTGTTTTCAAAGGGTTTTGAAACTTTAATAATCAATTGGGTGTGATTTTCTTACGCTGGTATTCCAGACTGACTCGGGTGTTATATAACTGTAATGCTCGGGTCAGACCGAGTATTATAGAATACAGGATGTGATGCTGTGGAGCTCAGGAGACGAGCTGGAGGACGATACGTATATCCGTACTTGTTATATATATATATTCCGCTGTGATTGAGTTGCTGTGTATCCATTTGTATGTTGTTGTTGAGTCGTTGATCGATGTACTCTGATGATGTAATATATAAACAGATATATTTGATTTTGAGTAAAGATCATTTATTTTCTATTATATTTTAGTCCGCTGCGATGGTCAGATTCTGGTATTGTTTTCTATTTTCTCCTTCTACCTCTTCTTCTTTAACCCAAATGGTTCGTATTTCTGTACAACTTGAGTTGATTATTGTAGAATAGTGTTGACTCAAGGGGTATGGATTTGCGGGCTGTTACAATTCATAAATACATCGCAGCGGAAACAATACTAAGTAGCTCTTACATAGCTATCTTTGCCTCCTACATATCTTCGGAAGCTTATTCGTCCAACCTACTAGACATGAAAAGTCATTAACTCTCAATCTACTCAAAATTTAATTATGAGCACCCGATAGTTTAAGGGGAAAACATAAATATCGGATCAGAAGTAAAGCCTAGTGTGAATAATATTATTACATCTCGATTTACTTATATTAAGTGAGACCACGCCGCTTAGCGGAACGGGTTTCCCCTCGCTAATATCCTTTTGAAACATATCTTTTGCAAATTAAAATCCTACAATCAAACTGATTATAAAAATAGTCGCAATGCATATATACATAATAATCAGGAAACAACGGACTATCTGTCCACACTACAGTTTTATCCGGCTAACTACCAACCATTGGCTGCCTCGGGCCTACTAGACATAATCAATAATCTAACTTCTATTAGACACAATACTGGGTCATCTGCCCTTAACTATCTTCTTCTAGGGTCAATTGATCCTAATGGTTTAGTGGGCTCACCAATAACCTATCTTTACTCTGCATACTCCCTTCTATGTGGAATCATTATTTTAGTCTCATCTATGACAAAGCCCTACACAATGAAATTTTGGACTTATTTTAGCTAGGGGCTAATAGTTAAAGTATAGGGCGCGACCAAATACTGTCTCATCTGGTCTTTTGATATCCGAGGCATAAACTTAGGGTCAACTACCCTATTCAAGTTTCATTTCGTGTCATATACTTAGGGTTGACTACCCTATTTGAATTTCATTTCGTTATAAAGAATCTTTGCAAATGATTTACCCTGAAATCATATCTTTATAAAACAAGGAAATCATATACTTTGCTTTACTCAAAACACTTATGTCATGGTATATGCTTTACACAAATCAATACTGATGAAATCTAATCAATGGAATTATCTATCCCTTCATAATAAGTTAAAATCTCTTTTTAACTTAGAAAGCTTTAGGCTATAAGGCCAAAACAATATGTTCGAAACCTTTGTCTAAGACCTTAGAAAATCTCCTTCAAGATAATTGAAAGCGCCCCTTTGAAAACCATCATATAAAACCTTAGACATCCCCTTTCATAACCATTTAAACTTGCCTTTTGAAAGCATTGGAAACCTTACATTCAAACACTAAAAATATACCTTTCGAAAACATTGGGGACCTTCCCTCGAAATACTTATAACATACCTTCGAAAGCATTGGGTTCAAGTAAGGGTTTGTAGAAATATTGCTTCGAAACCATTTAAAATTATTCCTTTCGAAACCATTGGGTTTAACGTATAGTATAACTATTGGGTCATAAAGAATAGAGGCGAAAGCATTGATTTCGAAAGCATTAATCCCAAGTAAAAGAAAGATGATAGTTTTGAAACCCACCCTTTTGAAACCTTTGCCTCCAAAACCATTTGAAAGCGGCTATACGACCCTTTCGAAGGCATTGAGAAGGCGTCTTCAAAGTAAAAAAGGCAAAATCACCCTTTCGAATGTATTATTTTAAGCTATAAAAAAAAGCGGCCTTAACTAGTTCGAAAGGTGTGAATGCGGCAGCATGGGTTTCGAACAGGTTCAAAAGCGACTATCATTTCGAAAGCTTATTTTAAAACATAAGTAAGCGGCACTCTTTCGAAAGTTCTTGTCCAAAAACAAAGGCAAGCGGCAATTTGTTTGAAAGCCTCTTTTTTTGTTAAAAGCAAAACAAGTTAAAAGAAACTCCTTCGAAAGCATCTTTTAATAAACAGAAGTAAGCAATGGGTTCGAAAGCTATTAAGAATAACCTCTACCCCTACGTAAGCATGATTTTGAAATGATCCCATCCGTCTTTCTCTAATCCACTACGTATCAACGGCTTGATACCATGTGTATTAGTTTCGATGGTTCGTTAGCGAAATTATGATGATGAAAGTTAGCAAATGAGAATGGCGAAGTGGTAAATCAAAATAAAGCTGATTTTATGCATTTCAAAGTAATTTCTTGTCACCTAAGTTGCCTAATTTTTCAAAATGTAATTGATTGCCATTTCTTTATCAAAATCTTTTTTCTAAAAGGCTATCAAATCCATAATTAACAATTTAAGCGAATAAGCCATTGCCAAAAATTTAAGTTCCTAAACTTAAATAATTTTATAACCATAGTAAAATACTTAGGAAAATTTTCCAAAGATCACCATAATTCACTTTTAATATGTTTTCTAACATATATAAATCTCAGACCTATTTGTCATAAATAATTTAAACCTAATATTGATTATTTTCTTTCAAAGAAAATTCATAATAAATCCACAATAACTTTGAAAATTATGAAACCTAAAACCCACTTCTAAAATAATGTTTTTGATCATATATATGAAAAATGCAAATCATTTGGATGTCATTTAATAGGTTTTCCAATCTAACTAATCATAAAATCTATATGAAATAGTATAAATCATCAACAATCATATATATCCAAACAAACATAACATGACATATTATTTGCAAAATAATTCGGATCAAACCTTGAAACCGATATCATTATCAAAAGTGAGATGTAAATCAAATTATTCACCTTGGCTTGGTGTTAAGATGGTTGGAATTTGCTCTTTGATTGATTTGCTTAAGCTTTCTACTTGAATCCTAGCTTTTCTTCTTCTTGAATCTTCTTAATGGTGGTCGGCCGAGCTCACTGGTGTTTTAGTTTTGTTTATGAATGTTGAAATGAATAAGAAATGAAGGACAGAAGGGTTTAAGGTATAAAAACAAGGGCTATTCCTATTTTATCCTTACCATATTCCTCCTACTTACATATTTTTAATTCTCTTTTGCTTATACATTCGTTAAGGCACGACCTCTTGTTAATTAACAAATCTCAATCCCTTAACTATCTTCATTATTTCATTTAATTTATCTAATTAAATGTCCTAATAATGTTAATCAAAATTATGGTCATTACAGACTCCCTCCTTAAAGATTTTCATTCTCGAAATTACGATAAGGTACTCACAACAATCAAACATAAAGGTAAAACATACTACGAAATAAGTCAGGATAAGTATCTCTAATCTTTCTCTTAGTTTCCTAAGTACAGTCTCTCTCATCGTCACTCCACTGGACTTTGACTAATCTGTTTGTCATGTTCCTTAGTCTCTTCTCATCTCTCGCAACTATATGAACCAATTTTCTACCTATGATCATATCCAATTCCACTACTAGATCATCTAATACAATCGGTGTAATAGTAGATTTTGGATCTCGAATACACTTTCTTACATAAGAAATATGAAAAACATTGTGGACACCTGTCAAACTATTCGGTAACTCTACTCTATACGCGGGTTTCCCAATCTTTTCTATAATAGGAAATGGTCCAATGAATCTTGGTGCCAATTTTCCTGATTTTCCAAATCTGATTACACCTTTCATCGATGACACCTTGGTGAAAACATGATCTTCGACTGAGAACTCTAAGTCTTTCCATCTTTTATCAGCATAACTTTTCTACCTAGACCGAGTTTCCTTCATCCTAGTTCGAATTAATTCAATCTTCTCTGCAGCTTCTCCAACCAAATTTGGACCAAGAACTAACCTATCCTTGGTCTCTAACTAATAAATGAGAGATTTGCATGGCCTTCCATACAAAGCTTCAAATGGTGTCATCCCTATACTAGTCTGATATCTGTTGTTATACGAAAAATCGACTAACTATAGATGATCTTCCCATGATCCTTTGAAATCTTGCATACGAGCTCTTAACAAATCCTCTAAGTCTTTGTTAACTCTCTCCGTTTTCCCATCTGTCTATGGATGGTAAGCGGTACTCATCTTGAACTTGGTACCTAAAGTCTCATGTAGGCTATTCCTGAACTCGCTAGTAAATAAGGAATCTCTATCGCTTACTATACTGCTAGGAATTCAATGCAGTCTAACTATATTCCTCATGAACAACTTAGCTAAATCTGGTGATGTCCTGATCGACTTAACTGGAATGAAACGGGCAGTCTTGGTCAACCTATCCACTATGACCAACATTTACTCGATGTGACCTTGGCAACCGTTTGAAAAATCCATTGAGATAGAATCTCATTTCCAGACTGGAACATCTAAAGGCTGAAGTAACCCACTCAGTTTCTAATGTTCGGCCTTTACTTGTTGACAATTTACACACTTGTTGACAGTTCACACACTACCTTACTCACAAGACAACATCCTTCTTCATACCTTCCTAGTAGAAATTCCTCTTCATATCTTGATACATCTTGGTTCTCCCAGGATGAATCATAAATTTGGATCGATGACATTCCCTAAGAACTTCTCTCCTTAAGTCCCTAACTTTCGGAACACGCAACCATCCCTTCTTTCTCAACCGTCCCCTCTGGTCAAGACTGAAACCTTTTAGATCATCAATCTCTGATCCAAGCTCAAGCCTTTTTAATCTTCTTGGATAACAATGGATCCTCTTTCTACTAAGAAGCAATCCTTTCAATCAGTATCGATCTAACTTCTAAACACGACAACATTGCAGTTTCTTGACTTGCACTAGCTTCAGATCTCCATTGTACTCCGCATGTATTCAATGCTTCTAAATCTTTCCACTCAGTTATCACCAATATTGCATTTTGATATTTTATGTTAAGTGCATCTACAACCTTATTCCCTTTTCCTGGCGTGTTCTCAATACCAAATTCAAAAGCGGCTAAAAACTCTAACCACCTCTGTTGTTTCATATTCAACTCCTTATGAGAGAATAAATATGTCAGCGACTTATGATCCATATACATCTCAAATCTTTATCCCAAAAGGTAATGTCTCTGCATCTTCAATGTGAAAATTACTACAGCTAATTCCAAATCATGGGTTGGATATCTAACTTCATGTGGTCCGAGCTATCGCGAAGTATAGGAATTCACTTTACCCCTCTGCATTAACAAAGCTCCTAATCCTGTTCTACATGCGTCCCTGTACACCACTAAGTCCTAATTCCTCTCCGAAACAACTAACATGGGTGCATTAGTCAATTAGTGTTTTCGTTTTTGAAATGCCTCCTCACATTTGTCAGTCCATACATACTTTACATCTTTTCAGGTTAACCTAGTCATCGGTGTCGCTTTCCGTGAAAAATCCTTAATGAATCTCGATAATAACCAGCTAATCCAAGAAAACTCTTTATCTCAATCACTTTTTTGGATCTCTTCCAACTATTCACTGCCTCAATTTTAGTCGGATCTACTGACGAACCCTACTTTGAGAGTACATGACCAAGAAAATTCACTGCCTTCTTTCAGAAATGACACTTTGAAATTTCGCTTTAAGTTGATGCTGCCTCAAAACAAGCACTACTCCAAGATGAACTTCGTGCTCTCTTTCATCCTTAGAGTATATCAAAATGTCGTCTATAAATACTAACATGGATCTTTCCAGGTGTTTTGGAAGATTCTATTCATCACGTCCACAAAGAATGCTGCCACATTAGTTAGTCCGAAGGGCATCACTAACCATTTGTACGATCCATATCTGGTCCTAAACACCGTCAAAGGAATACTATCCTCTGCTACTCTAAGCTGATGCAACCCTGTTGCCAAATCTAACTAGGAAAATCTTTGGCTTTAGTCAACTGACCAAACAAATCGTCAATCCTAGGTAACGGATATCGATTCTTTATCATCTTCTCATTCAGCTTACGATAATCGATACACAATCTTAACGATCCATCCGGTTTCTTTGCAAACACTGTGGCTGCTCCCCAAGGAGAACTATTTGGTTGATAAAATTCTTACTATCTAAATCCACCAACTGCACATTTAACTCCTTTATCTTGATAGGTGTCATTCTACTTGGCAGTCTACTCACCGGTTCTGCTCCTGGTACTAAATCTATTCGAAACTCAGTGGCTCATTTCAGTGGTAGTCCTATTACGGGCTCAAAGACATCTGAGAATTCTCTTACAACGAAAACTCGATTTAACTTATTTTTTTCCTCCATAAACCCAACAAAGCATTAACCTCCAAATTAGGGTATTCTACGGAGTATATAATTTGATCACTACAACTAGGGTGTCTAAGTGATATTTTCCTATGTTGGAAAGTTATTCTAGCATCGTATTTACTTAACCAGTCAGTACCCAAAATAATTCTAAACACTACAAAATCAAATACATGCAAACTGCAAAAAAATACATGACCCAACAATTCAAACTCTAAGTGGTCACATTTCATCCCAAGATTCACATGTCCTCCTATCGAATTTGCAACCCTTAAGGAAGTAACTAGGTATGAGGGTTATATGTTACCTTATCTACCAAACAATGGGATGTAATAAAATGCGATTAATGGTATCAAATAGCATCCTAACTGGTATACCGTGAATTAAAAGCATACCTCCCAACACAGCCATTCCTTTCTCCTCTATTGTTGGTCTTAAGGTAGTTGGTTCCAATGCAAACACTTTGCCTTTTTATCCTTGATCGGTTCCTTACACTGGTTCTTATAATGTCCAACCTGATCACAGTTGAAGCACCTAACTTTTTCCATATTAGCAACCTTCTTCCCTTTGCCCATGCAGCACTCATGAGTGAAATGTCCCTTCTTGACATACTTATTGCAAAATACATTGGCCTTTCGTTTCTTGGCTGCTCCTTCTTTCTAAGAGCCCTTCTTATGAAAAAACTTTCTCTTCTGGTTCTACCTGCCTTGAGCTTCCCCTGCTTTGTTACCATCAAAAAAAGAAAGAATCTTCTCCTACCTCAAAGCCATCTCAACAATACATCACATGGATCCCTAATATGTGGTAAAATTGCTTTAGCAAGCTCGGGTTTTAACCCGCGGATGAAACTCTCATTCCTTTTGATAACTGTATCAACCGTAGCATATCCGTATCTCGATAGCTCCTCAAATATGGTAGCATACTCAAGCACTATCATGTATCCCTGCACCAACTTTGTAAACTTCCTGAGTAGAGTTGACTTAGCAATCTGCGACATGAATCTTTCCTTAAACCTCCTTCTGAATTCTGCCTAAGTCATGGTCTCTTCATTAACTCCTACGATAACACTGTTCCACTAGTACAGTGCTGCTCCTTGCTACTGCCTAGAAGAAAGTCTCCTCTTCTGCTCATCATTAAGCCCTAAATCATCAAAAATCCTTTCACAATGAAGCAACCAATTCTCCACTTCAACTGCATTCTTAGTCCAAATAAACGACTTTTCTCTAAGCCTAGCATAATATCTGCTTAGTACTGCATAGTTATTGACCACCGAAGCTTCTTGTTTTCCTCCATCTAATCCCGTAGTAGCTCCAACTTGCATCATATTGATGATGGACTGATCCACAGCTCACATATCAACTTATGGTGCTCCAGCATTTACATTAGCAGTCTGTGCCTGACCTAGATTCCTACGAGTGTTTGGTCTGGCATTTCCATTGGTTGTGGTTGTACCTCCACCAATGTTTACTCTTCCACTCCTAGCTTCCATATCTTACTTCCTTAAAATCTACATTCGATTCTTTGTAAGATATAGAAGAATAGCCTAAAAGAGATAGGAGAGTAGAGATAAAGCATAACTTATATATAGTAAATATAAGTACGTTACTATAGGGTTATCCCATACCCCAATCTTTTCTCTAATTCCTTAGGATTATGTTTTCAAAATCATTTTAAGTTTAAAATTTCTTTTAAGCTTTCATAAACCTATGCGCTGATACCAAATTGCAATATCTACTATCTTAAGGCCCGAAGCTAAGCGCTGCAGATGATGTACTCATCCATAGTCGGTAATGTTAACGGTATCTATAATATCAGAAGCACATGAATAAGAAATAAAATAAATGCAGATTTCAAAAACAACTTTTCTAATTACATTTCAAATCAGTGTTTCATATTCAGTTACATAATCCCAAAACGATTCCCAGGTTTTGATCAAATATAATTATTACAAATTATGCCAAGAGCGACATATGAAGATGCCTCCTTTGATGATCAGAGTACTAAATAGATATATCAGTCATAAATACATCACAGCGAAAACAAAACTAAATAGCTCCTACATAGCTAGCTTTGCCTCATGCACGTCTTCAAAAGCTTATTTGTCCAATACTAAACCTAACAAGTCCTTTACACTCAATCCAATTAAAATTTAATTTTGAGCACCCGAGAGTTTAATGGAAAAACATAAACTTCGAGTCAAACATAAAGCCTAGTATGAATAATACTATTACATCTCGGTTTACTGATATTAAGTGAGACCATGCCACTTAGGGAACGGGTTTCCCCTCGCTAATATCCTTTTAAAAGCATATCTTTTGCAAATTAAAATCCAGCAATCAAACTGACTATAACAATAATAGTAAATACATATATGCATAACAATCAAGAAATCAATGGACTATCTGTCAACACTATAGTTTTATTTGGCTAAATATTAACCATTGGCTGACACAGGCCTACTAGACATAATCAATAATCTAATTCTTGTTGGACACAATACTAGGCCATCTGCCCTTAACTATCTTCTTCTAGGGTCAATTGTCCCTAATGGTTTTATGGGCTCACCAATAACCTGTCTTTACTCTGTATATTCCCTTTTGTGTGCAATCATCATTTTCGTCTCATTTGTGACAAAGCTCTACACACTGGAATTCTGGACTTATTTTAGCTAAGGGCTAATAGCTAAAGTATAGAGCGGGACCCCATAACAGTCCAATCTGGTCTTCTAATATCTGAGTCATAAGCTTAGGGATGACTACCATATTCAAGTTTCATTTCATATCATATACTTAGAGTTGACTACCCTATTCAAATTTCATTTCATTGTAAATAACCTTTGCAAATAATTAACCCTTGAAATCATATCTTTATAAAACAAGGAAATCATATACTTTGCTTTACTCAAAACACTTATGCCATGATATATGGTTTACACAAAACAATGTTGATGAAATCTAATCAATGGGATTATCTATCCCTTCATAATAAATTAAAACCTTCTTTTAACTTAGAAAGCTTTAGGCTATAAGCCAAAACAATACCTTCGAAACCTTTATTTAAAACCTTAAAGAATCTCCTTCAAAATAATTGAAAGCATCCCTTTCGAAACCATTATGTAAAAACTTAGACATCCTCTTTGGAAACCACTTAAACTTGTCTTTCAAAAGCATTGGAAACCTTCCATTCAAACACTTAAAATATACATTTTGAAAACATTGGGGACTCCCCTTTAAAACACTTATAATATAGCACTTGGTTCAAGTAAGGGTTTGTGGAAACATTGCTTCGAAACCATTGGATTTAACATATTGTATTACTATTGGGTCATATAGAATAGAGGCGAAAGCATTGCTTTCGAAAGCATTAATCCCAAGTTAAAGAATGAGGATACTTTCGAAACCCACCCTTTCGAAACCATTGCCTTAGAAACCATTTGAAAGTGGCTATACGACCCTTTCAAAAGTATTGAGAAGGCGGTTTCAAAGCAAAAAGGTGAAAACACCTCTTTCAAATGTTTTGTTATAAGGCTATAAAGAAAAGCGGCCTTAACTAATTCGAAAGGTGTGAATGCAACAGCAGGGGTTTTGAATAGGTTCAAAAGCGGCCATCCTTTCGAAAGCTTCTTTTAAAACATAACTAAGCGGTAACTCTTTCGAAAGCTCTTTTCTAATAATAAAGGAAAGCGACAACATGTTCGAAAGCCTCTTTTTTGTTAAAAACAAAGATAATTTAAAAGCAACCCCTTCAAAGCTTCTTCTTATAAACAAAAGTAAGCAACGGTTCGAAAGCCAATAAGAATAACCTCTACGTCTCCAAAAGCATGATTTCGACACAATCCCTTCCGCCTTTCTACATTTCACTACGTATCAATGGCTTGATACCATGTGTATTGGTTTTGAATGGGTTCATTAATGAAAGTATGGTGACAAAAGCTAGCAAATGTGAGTGGCGTAGTGGTAAATCAAAACAAAACTAATTTTATGCATTTCAAAGTTATTTCTTTTCACCTAACTTGCCTAATTTGTCAAAATGTAATTATTTACCCTTTTTTTTTATCAAATTCATTTTTCTAAAAGGCTACCGAATTCATAATTAACCATTTAAAATCTTTTAAGCAAATAAGACATTCCCCTTGATAAAACATATAAAACATTTAAGTCCCTCAACTTAAATAATTTTATAACATAGTAAAATACTTAGGAAAATTCCCTAGAAAATTACCATAATTAACTTTAATATATTTTCTAACATATATAAATCTCAGACCCGAAATCATCATATAATTGCCTTAAATAATTTAAACTCAATATTAACTATTTTATTTCATAGAAAATTCATAATAAATCCACAATAACATAATAAATTATGAAATTTAAAACCCTTTTCTAAAATAATGTTTTTGATCATATATCAAAAACACAAATCTCATTTGGATGTCATTTAATAGGTTTCCAAAATAACTTGTCATGAAATTTATGTGAAATAGTATACATCATCAACATGCACATATATCCATTTTAAAAAACATAACATGACATATTATTTGCAAAATAATTCGGATAAAACCTTGAAACTGAGATCATTATAAAAAGTGAGATGTAAATCAAATTATTCACATTGGCTTGGTGTTAATAAGGTTGAGATTTGCTCTTTAATTGATTTGTTTAAGCTTTCTACTTAAATCCTAGATTTTCTTCTTTTAGAATCTTCTTAATGGTGGCCGGTCGAGCTCACTAGTGTTTTAGTTTTGTTTGTGAATGTTGAAATGAATAAGAAATGAAGGATAGAAGGTTTTATGGTATAAAAACAAGGGTTAGTCCTATTTTACCCTTATCGTATTCTTCCTACTTACATATTTTTAATTCTCTTTTGCTTTTACATTCATTAAGGCACGATCCCTTATTGATTGACAAATCTCAATCACCTAGCCACCTTCATTATTTTATTTATTTTATCTAATTAAATGTTCTTATTGTGTTAGTCAAAATTAAGGTCATTACACTAACCTATCATCAGCCTGGACAGTTGTAACAGTTTGTCCTTACAAGTACTTGTAAATATGAACAAATGATGCAGTGGAAAAATAAAATATAGGAACACATCTTGGAGGTATCCACTTGTATCTTGAAACTCCAAAGCATCCAAAGCTAACTCTGGAAATATACTCGAGTCCGACCCGAGTATTATAAGAAATTAACACTCAGATCAATCTAGTAAACCAACGTGAGAAACTCTAATCATATGGATTGTTATATTTATAAAACCTTTTCAAATATAAAGATATCTTGTAAGACCACACCACATATAAACACAGATGTGTTTTTACCTTACGATAAACAACCCATTTCAAATAGAAAATCCAATGATATTATAATAGTGTTTAGGGTCTAAAATAAATATTGTACCATAACTGAAATGGTTGCATTAATTGCATTTTAGCATATGAAGTATACAACTAAGTCCGTAAATGCACATATTGGAAAATGGATTCCATAAATAATAAGGCATCGGGGTACCACCTGTCATACTACACATCTAGAAAATGTACCGAGAGCCATGCCTAGACCCTATAACAACACAGGACCGACGTACCCCTAACCGGATAGCAACGAATATGTCATCACCCTGGTTGCTTTTCAACCTTTTCCCTATGAGATCTCATATTCACATACAAAGTCCATAAATAATGACCTAGAAGGGTGATGCCATACCCTAATAGGTGTGACCTAGATAGGCCCGCTACATCTTCCCTATTTTAATCATTACCGAGTGTGAGGATTGAGGCTATGCTTTACCTTTTATTTTAGAAAATCCCACTTAGAATGGTAATTAATGTTAATAGCAAATAAAAATTTTATTTGTTATTTGTATATATGTGTATAGTAGTATACACAACATGTTCCAACAGCTTTTAGTCGATGAAAAGTGGAAATCCAAAGAACGATTTTCGGTCATATTTTTATTTTTTCAGTGAACTATTTATTTTTATAAACAAACTTTCAATACAAGTTTACTATCATTATTTATTAATTAAAAGAGGTTATTTGACTATTAAAACCATTAATTAAATATTTAAAATTAATTAAATATTCATAAATCAAAGCGATAAATTTTGGATCGTTACAAAGAGCATTAATACAACATACGTGAAAATGGTTAAAAAACAATGTTTTTTACTCCATTTTCCTAAAAAATGTTGTTTATACCGTTTTTGCGAAAACATTGTTATATATTACTTCTTAAATATTAAATAGCACTTATAAATTATAAAATATTACCTATTAATCATTAATTATTAAATAGTAGACATTAAATTCTAGTCTTCGTTATTAATTACTACTTCTTAATTACTTAATAGTAATTATTTCATGTTAATTATTAATTAGTGACTAGCATCACTACTAATACTTGGATTTCCATTCAAAATATCAATTACATGGTAATCAATGCACATTTCATGGACAGTGGATGGAAAGTGCATAAAAGAATCATAGTTTTTACAAAGATCAATAACCATAAAGGGGATGAAATAGGAAAGGTATTGGAAAATTATCTGATGAATGGGGAAAATATAATTTTTTTACCATCGTCGTTGATAACGCTAGTGCTAATGATATGGCGATCTTTTATATAAGGAGAAGACTATAATGTTCTAATTGTTTATTGGTAAATGTAAAATATTACATTTGAGATGTGTTAAATTTGATAGTCAAAGATGGACTAAGTTTTATTATGAAGCCTTTGAAGGCATTTGAAATTTAGCTAAGTACATCCACTCATCTCCTTCAAGGTTGGATAGATTTAGATATTTTTCCAACTTGATGAAAAAAGATAAGAAGACTATTGTTCCACTCAATTACCCTACAAGATGGAATGTGACTTATAAAATGCTTGATGTTGCTTACAAATTTAGAAAATTAATGTGCTTAGAAGATGAACCGATTATAGCATATTTTATGGTTAAAGATAAGAAGAATAAATTTTTCGTAGAAAGAACAGGTCAGCCAAAGAATGAGGATTGGGAGAAAGGAAGAATTTTGGTTGCTTTTATGAAAGGATTTTATGAAACTATATTGAAACTTAGTGAAACTAAGAGTGTAACTTCCTCATTAATTTTTGATGAGGTTATATTAATTCAGGGTGCAATTGAACAAACTAGTAACGGTATTCATGATTCCAATTTACAGATTGTGGAAAATTAATAAATGTTAAATTTGAAAAATATTGGGGAAGTATCGAAGTGATTAATAAAGTCATTTTTATAGAATATATTTTGGATCCAAGTTATAAATTTCAATTATTGAACATTAGTTTTCTTGATATAGGTTGGAGTGATGGTAAAGTGAATAAGTTTCTTGGATTTATAAAACATCTTTAAATGAACTATATGATGAACATAGGAAGTGTATGAATATACCAAACGTAATTGAATCCAATGCTAATGTAAGGATTGAAGAGATTAAATGAACAATTTGATGATGATCTTAGAAGTAAAAAACGTTAAAGGCTTATGATGTCCCGAGTTTTCTGACATCTGTAATTGGGTAATTAATTGATTTTAGTTATTGGAATATTGATTTTATTAATCGAATAAATAATTTTCTCATATCTAAAATATCTGAATATATATATAAATTGATTTAAAAACTATAATAAATATAAAATTTCTGAATATGATAAATATCGTAGTTATATATATGTGTGTGTGTATAAACTCCACCATTTAAAATTAAGATAGATATCCAATATATATATATATATATAAGCTTATGGTGTTTGATAATATATATAAGTATATAAATGGACATATATATGTATATATGCCCATATGAAGTAAAATATTGGAAATATGTATAAATGTAAAATATATGATTATGAGAACAAATATAAACAAATGTACACGTAAATATATTTATTTAAAAAGTGTGAATGTAACTACGTGTGTATATGTGACAATAGTATACAAGAAGTAATGTATGTATTTTAAAGGTAATTAAGTGTAAGAATATTCACATGTGTATAGGTTACATGAAGTAACGATGGTGGGAAATGTCAATTTATATGTGAGAAAATAAAGATATGTCTGAATACATATACATACATATACATATATATATATATATACATATATATATATATATATATATATATATTGTGTGTGTGTGCATGGTGATCACAAATACAAATACAAATACAAATGCAAATGCATAACTATATACATACATATACATATAAATGTATACACGTAGGAGACATCATCATGAAGAGCATTTAATTCAAAATATACAAAAACTTAAATCAATGTCAAAATAAAATCAAATCATCTTATATAAATTAAGTCAACTTTTTATCTAAATCAAGCCAACATTTCAAAATCAAAGGAAAAAAAGAATGAAATTAAGTGAGATCTGTACAGGTAAGCTTCCTCCATCCTTGGCTTGCACTGTACACTTATATTCCTACATCTATATATATAGCTACCATGCCAAACTATTCATACTAGAAAACAGAAAAAGCTATATTCTTAAATTAAAAGCTATATTCTCCAATAAGCACTGCCTTTGTTCAATTCCTGGCATTCGAAAAAAAAGAAGAGAAATATAAGCTACTATTTCAAGGTACCGGGATCAACACAAAAAGGAAGCAGGCTCTATTATTCAAGGGAAAATTAAAAAAATGAGTAAATCTTCCCTTTTGTTTTAAAAAAAGAACTTTTACTGTAAATAGAGCTATATGTGAGTAGACCTTCCTTGATACCGTAATCCATGTTATATGTTGGATGTGCATAGAGTAGTGTTGTTTGTTAAGTATGCTTTTATAGTAAAATACATAAATACATACATACATACATACATACATACATACATACATGTTAAGCTAGAACCAGAGAAATCAAGCCTGTACCTCATCTGTGCATCTGCTTTGTATTGAAGAAAATTTGTGCTCAGATCAGAAATTCCTATCTCTCACTCTAATTAGTTTTGGAGTTTGATATTTAAAGAGAATTTGTTTATTTTCGATTACATTTTATTTTAAAATGGTTTTGTGAAGTATTGTCAAGTTTAAACATTGAAAAAGGTAGTGTACAATCAGTAACCAGATCATGTAGGAAACTCGATCATCAAGATTTGTGTTTTTACTTATGTGAATGTGTTTTCCATCGGAAAAGGTGATTTTTAAGGGTGGTTTCACTTTTTTTAGTTGCGTATGTGAAGAGGTTATTGGAAATGACCAGTTTTTGGTCAAATTTCGACGAGGCTGTCGATGGTGGGGGTGGGCGTTGGGTCAGGAGGAAGTGGGGAAGATGGGGAGCTAGGAAAACATGATGTGGTAATTTCTTAGGGGCCGTGGGGGTTAAGCGAGGTGGAATTAGGATTTTAAAGAAGGCCGTTGTCGTCTTGGGTTCGAGAGGAACGACGACGACGAGGGGGACAAAGAAGCTTGCGCGCATGGAGAAAACAGTGGAGGAGGAAGTGACGGAGCTTCGGCTGGAATATGGGAGATTATGGTTGAACGTCGAGGTAGCGTGATGGGGGTTTGTGACCATGGTTTCATGGCAGACTTCGATTGGGAGGTCGAGTTTTAGGATGAGGTACTTGGTAGTGTCTAAGGGTAGGTGGTCGCATCGAGGTGACTAAAGATGACTTGGGTAGAGGGTCGTGAGGGAGTAGGGGTGGCCAGAAGTGTCGTACACCTGCATATGTGTGTGTATGGTTGATCGGAGCAGAAAAAAATACGGAAAGGAGAAAAAAGAAAGAAGGGAAGAAGGGTTTTGGGCCAGGGAGAATAGGAAGAATAAAAAAGGGGTAAAGGGAAAAAGGGAAAAAGAAGAAAAATCTATTTCTGTTTTACAAATCCAAGTTTTAAAGCTCAATAAGGTTTCGTAATTTAAATGGTGATTAATTACATTATTATCTGATTTGGAACTATATACACTAACTAGGAGGATGTTAAGTGGAATATCAAATTTAGTTAAAAATAAATTGTGTTTAAAACTTCTTTAAATAATTTGGATTTAAATATAGACGGTTATGGTTAATCAAGGTAAATTAATTCCTAATGAGTAAGTTATCGTTATTAATTATTGATCATTAAAATTAATTAACGATCTATATCCCGGCTCAAATTTATTGGATATTTACCTTTGGTTGTGCCATTGAGTAGTCAGACAAGCTAAAATGCTAGATTAAAACGATGATGTATTTTGTTTGAAATAGACATGTAATAGCTTCCCATATGAAAATATTATCACTCTAAACGATAAATTGTTTATTTTAAACAATTTAGCCTGTAAAATGTATTGTTCGGTTTCGGAGGCCGGGATCGGATAATAGCGTTATCCGGAACCACTTGATTTGAAATAACTACATAACCTTACGGGTTTGGTTATAGAGTAAAATGGGTTGGAAATTGGATTAATTTAACAAGATTTAAACAAGTAGTTGTATCGGGTCACTATTTCAATATTGGTGGGTTTCTATAAAAAGTATTTTTGGTTAAAATAAAAAAAAAACTTCTCGTGTTGAGCGAGTTACCTCGGTTTCAAATGAAGTTTCATAACATAAGCATTGCATATTAAACGGGTTTACTCACCCTGGTTTCCAGCCTGACTCGGGTGTTACTTTATTGTGATGCTCGGGTCAGACCGAGTATTATAAATTTTTAGGTTGGGACGTTCTGGAGCCGAAGACGAGATGGATGGAAGAGGCATATTTCTTATGTTCCACCGCAAAGTATAGACTGTATAGACATCAGTTTAAACACAAGTTATTATAACTGTCCAGATTTGTTGTACTCTGATATCTTGTATATATATTAACAGTTATAGCTTTTTCTTGTATATTTGCAGTTATTTTATATTATATTGTGTTCCGCTGTGGTTGTGAGATTTTGTGCTATAGTTTTATGTTTCTTATTCTATCTATTTTTCTTCTTTACCCTAACAGTCTGGGATTTTCGACACTCGATTGCTCGGTACTCTATATAGAAGATGTATTAGTGTCGATTTTCGGGGTCGTAAATCTTCGGGGCGTTACATTTGGTATCAGAGATGAAGGTTAAGAGAAAACCTTGGCTCTGGTGGGGATTACTCATTAGAAATAGGGTCAATAGTACCCTAGAATGAGTTGAGAGTATTATATGAGGGCGTACTTGTTATTTTCGTATATAATGATTTTAAAAACGGTTTTAAAAAGTATTTTATATTTTGATATATAAAGTAATAATTTTTCTAATTATTAGAGTATATTAAGGAAATTGGTTATTGTTATTAAAATTAAACGAGACCTAAGTAAAACAC
Source organism: Allium cepa (assembly GCA_030765085.1). Taxonomy (NCBI): domain Eukaryota; kingdom Viridiplantae; phylum Streptophyta; class Magnoliopsida; order Asparagales; family Amaryllidaceae; genus Allium; species Allium cepa. The sequence goes on along the minus strand of CM060934.1, from coordinate 661,325,099 downwards.
ATGTATAACCAAATAGAAACTTAGGTAAGAATGAATTGTACAAATGAGTTAAGCTAAAAATGTATTCAAAAACCTAAACTTGAAACCTGGAAAAAAATTCGTTTCAGAGTTTTTGAAATAAGTTACCCTAATTATAATTTTCAAGTAAATTATGATGGAATATATGGTGTGTTTGATTTCTAAATATGATATTATTGGCTATTACCATAAATTGGTTGCTGTATCTCAATAAAGGATGTTTATTGCAGAATAAATAATGATAAAACAATGGTGCAATATTCACGGAAGTAAAATTATATAAGTTTAATTTATAAATGTGACTTATAAATTGAAAACGAATTTAAATGTGAAGTTTTAAATCTAGGTCCAGAGAAATTTGAAATTGTTTTAAAATGTTAATGGAAATAATAAATAATATTGGAATAATAAATAATATTATTCATGATATTTTTGAATATAGGAATCTTGTTTTAAAACAAGAGTTGTTTTGAAAATTTCAAAGGAAATTGTTTTGAATTAAAAACAAGGAATGGTTTAAAATTGAAAGCATGACTTTGTGTACTAATGGGATAAATATGTGTATGTGAATATATGATTTCGAAGTTGATTTGACTTGGTTGCACTTTGGCCAATCAACGTTGTATTTTACGTTTGGATTTTAATATTATTCAATATGGTTTTGTAACTTAATTTATCTTGCTTTACTTATTTGAAGATGATAACAAATCAATTTTCAAGTTTTGATTACGTAAATAAATAGTATGATTAGAAACAAAAAATGTAACCAAAAACATTTTGTCAAAAATCAACGTTTTGTTCAATATAAGTAGTGTAAACATTTTGCAACTTGAACAGTTGTTATATGAACACATTAACAAAGAAGTAAACACCTCACTTATGTAAACTAAGGATTAATTAAGGTAATTTTTAAATTAAGTGAAGAAAAATACTTTTAAAAGATATTTTCACCAATCCAACACATATCAAATCAAATCACATCAAAACAAAAGCAAATCAAACCAAATCTCCACCTTAGTCCACTTTTTCAAAAAGGTTCATCTCTTAAGTATTAAGTAAAGATGACATAAAGTAATGATGTGATGTGAAGATGATAAATGTTGAAAAAGTATGTTTCACTTAAAGGTTAAGGAAGAGTATTTGTGTTATTTGACAAAGCTTAAGGGTTAAGGGTTCTAAGGCTAAAAATAATCATGCATACCATTTCCATTTCTCACACAAATCTATTTCTTCTTCTTCTTCCTTAGAGCTATTTCAATGGCCTCCCCTCTAATAAAATAATCGCAAATAATATTTAAATATATATAACGCATACATACATACATATACACACTAAAACACTTAAAAAGATCAAAATAGACACTTCCTCCACCCCTTAAAAGCTCACGGCCACCCCATCTCCACCTCAAAGTCGAGAGTACCACCACCCAAGGAGCATGGTCAAGCACTCTAAGGCCTAAGATGAGCACATATAAAAAAGGAAGGAGTTCGAAAGGCTTCGGAACAAGAAAACAATGAAGAAGTGCCACCAAAGTGAAAAGAGAAGTCTACGAGAAAGATGGTGGATAGGAGCCATAAGTGAGTACTCTCATTTTAATAATTAATCTTTAAATTATTTCAAGTACAATGATTTGAAAGTTTAAATATATTGGATGATTAAATATTCGATATTGGATGATAACTTGGTTGATATTATGATTAGTTATATGGTTGAGTATGATTGATAACTTAATTTGATAAATGATAAGAGAAATGGTTAGTAATTAACCCTAGTTAATTAAATGGAAATTTAATCCGTAAATAATATGTGTATGGAGTTGTTTGGCGTCTTATTAGTTTTAAACATCTGAAAAGAGTCAGAATGAATATAATAATAATATAATATCATATGAAATGAAATGGAAAACAAGTTTGAATATGAAATGTATTTTTTTAAATGAGATTAAAATGATTTAGAAATATTCTATAAATATTTAAAAGTATTTCCCTGAAATTGGAAAAAATTTGAAAAACAAGTTAAAATTAGAAACAATAGTTCACGATTTCGCACCGTAGAATTCAAACAAGTGTACATAATGGAATATAGCTTGGAATTCTTGAAGATAAGAAATTTCCGAACTATTACATCCATAGTTTTTAAATGAAGAAAGAAAATCAAGATTTCATCTTGTAAAATTTTAAATTAGTCCAAAACAAGTTTTCAGAAAAATTGCTGTTTTGCAGTTTAAAATCCGAATTTGAAATTAATTTAAAATGAATATTTTAATTTTTTTAAAAATATGAATAAATTTTATAATTTATTAACATGTTTTAAAATAAATTTGAGTTATAAATATGGATTTTAAAAATGATAGAAAAGTTGTTTTAACCAAATAAGCTATTAAAACACTATTTACAACATTTTTTCGCAGCACTTTTTTAAATAACTTTTACAAACAATGGTTTTAACTTAATTATTATTTTATGAATCTTTTGTGAACCTTTTCAAATAAATAATTAAAGTAAATTAAATATGTTTAAGAGGTTTAAAAATGAGTATGTGAAAACGATTAGTACATTTGTTCCATTTGTAAGTGTCATAGCAAATCCGACCGAGGAATGGAACAGATCGAAGGGAAAGCCCGGATGCTATAAATTAATTAAAAGTAAATTAAGTATTTTCAAATGATTTAGAGTCGATCAAATAACTTGGCCATCTTATGGGTGATAGAGAGGTAGTATCTAGGCTTGGGCTTGGAAAACCAGTTGTCTGCCTCCTTAGCTACCCGAACTGGCCCGACGGAGAGGACAGTAAATTTGATTTACTCAGATCAAAATTTTCCAATGTATAAAAGATGTAATTTTCAAAATTCGAATAACTTGGATTGCATAGAAATAATCTTTTTATACTTGGTATTAAATTCTGAGCAGGGAATCCATACTATCCGTGTGAAATTAAAAATCACCGTTATTCGATGGATGGTAAAGTTTGAATAGGGAAATTGATATTGAGTAGAATTAGTATAATTTCCATGATCATTTTTACTCAATAATTTTTTCCAATGTGAGATTCAAATAAATGATTTGGAAATGTTTTTCATAAGTAAAAAAAGTGAAACGATATAGAATTATTCCAAGATTTAAAGAGGGTTTCAATTAACCAAAGGATTTGACAAATGAGGCTTAATGATTCCATAAACTCTGAAAAAGATAAAGAAATGATTCAATGAATATATCTCTAGGAGAAATTTTATTTAAATAAAAAGTTTAATTAATTAAATGTTGTGTGATAATCACCTATATACCTAAATGTCTTTTTATAATTAGTTGGTTTGGAGAATTCGGGGTCGGATTTGAGTGATTCCTATCCAAAATCCACTTCGAACCAATGTATTCGTTCGGAAGTGAGGACATATTAAATATGATGGTTGAAGATCGAAGATCTTTATAATGTAGGGATTGCTATCACGAGTCCCAAGGGTTTACCCTATATTATATTTATATGGCAGTGGGGTCTGCATTTTGAAATCTTCGTTGTATTGAAGACCGAAGATCTTCATAGCGGAAGGACTGCTTGTTGACATTCTCTGTGTCGCTCCCAATATGGAGATAATCATTATAAATAGTGGATCTATCGTGTTTTGAAATCTCCTAATGCAAGGACTACTCACTACTGATCCTAGGGATGATTCCAAAAAAAAAGATGTGATAGGAGGGGTGCCTTCGGTTTCGTTCAGTCGTAAAACGAACTTGTATGGACGAATGTCTGACAGTGCATTTTTTATCATATTAATTAATATTTATCAACCTATTATTTGCTTGGTGGCGGAGGAGGCAACTCCCCTTAACTTAACAACCTTTTCGGAGACGTAAGAGCTCAAGAGTTATACGTTTGTAGAAATCAGTTGTGTGATTAAGGAATGACAATATGGCATTCTAAGTGGAATGTGCTTTATGAAAAAATAAATCGCGACTTTGTGAAAAAAAGTATGGCTTTTTGAAAAAAAGCATAGCCTCACGAGCCTCATATCTCAGGAATGATACAGAATACTATGTGGTATGTAGGATATATTTTGGACTATCAGTTATGAGAAATGAAAGGCATCTGTTGCTGCAGGATAATGAAATGGACATGTATTAAAGGCCGACGGAGACCGTGTAAAGCCACTGAGCAAATACACTGTACCATAGTAGTGTAGCAAGTGAAGTTCTAAGCGGCTAGCTTGAGACAAGTGATAAGGTTACCGCGGGACTATGGTTGTTATGCGTGGATCGAAGGAAAATGCCACTAGTTCCCTATCATGTTGGAAATCCAATTCCAAATGTGAGCTTTATGGTTTTGATTGTAGTTTCAAAATAGCCGTAATGCTTTGCAAACATTTCAGCTACCCCTTTTGGTATCATATTACTCTGTCCGGTATATTCCGAGAGGTATTGATACTTTCTTTGTATATATATTTATTTGAAATTTTTTTCAAACTGATGTCATTAATAATAATAACAATATAAAAGTGATTTTCCATATAAATTATTTTGTTTATCGTAAGGTAAAAACACATCCGTATTTATGAGCGGCGTGCTAGTACGAGATACTATTCTTTTCAAAGTTTTTTTTAGTACCCATATATGAGCCCGTCATATGTTTATGGTTCGAGTTTCTCACGTTGATTTATGAAGCCTGATCTAGGTATTTTTAATACTCGGTTAGATCCGAGTAGTTTCGGGTTTATTTGAAAATGCTTGGAGTTTTTAGAAGAAAGCTGAACATCTGCATCTATGTTTGGACGTATTCTATTATCCGCTACATCTATTCCATTTTTTTTTATTTTTCAGCATTTGTAAGGACAAAGGTTTTATAACTTTTCAAGCTAAATCTAGGTTAGACTGTGATATTGAATTCAAAATTTACCGATGTAAGATGATACATTGAAATAATATATGTCATTCCATTCGTATGAGATTCTATTCTATCTTTATTTTCTTTTTCTTCTAACAATCAGGCTTTTCGGCACTTGGATTTGAGGCACGATGACGTATTAATGTCGATTTTCGAAGGTCAAAATTTTGGTCATTACAACTTTCAAAAATAGCTAAAAATTTTCAGCATAGTTCAACAATTGCTAATGAAAGTGCATTTAGTCTTGGTCGGAGGGTCATCAATCCCTTTAGTGCTTCATTGGCTACTAAAATTGTTGAAGCATTAGTATGACTTAGTGATTGGTTTAGAGCGGAAACTTTAGTTGTTTTGAGATGCAATTTGAAGAGGACTTCATGGATACAGAAATAATATGTGACGATAAATATTTTCAACAAGTATTAATATGTTACAAGTAGAGATTTTGCACAGTCATAGGTTCACATTTGCATCAGTTGCACATCTGATCAATCACACTTCCAACTATTACATGTTTCTCATCAATCTACAGCTATTCATACTAATTTAAAGTCAGACTTACAAACAAGTATTTAGACTTGACCATCCAAATACATAATGTCTTTGCTAGCTGCAACTTTAGACATAGTAGTGTCCACAATAGCATGCAATTGGAAGCAAAAAGGAGTTATGCAATTTATAGCTGCAAAATACACACAACTTAGTAAATAAATAGCGTTTAACTTGCAGCTGTGCAAGTTTTACTGAAATTTGTTGAGGCTGATAGTCATGGCAACTTTTATTACTTATTGAAGTAGTGTAGACTGTATATTGGTTAGAGAAATAAATTGTATATTGACATAATAACTTCCTTAAATTAGAGATGAATTCTTTATATCTTACGGACTTGGTAGAACCTTCAATAAGGCAGCTGGAGGAACAAACTATATCAAAAATAAAGTTGGAGCAGGTATAGAAGAAATTCACTATTAACATGCTAACATGTAAGGAATTTAGAGATGATTTTATTGACAATGATGTCAAAATAACATTGGTTGAAAAATTATCTAAAAGACTTTTCTACATAAATGATCTTATATATCTAGCTTTAAATAAAAATTCTTCTACACGCCTCCTCTTGCACATAGTCAACTGTTGATATGCTTGCCCAATATTCTTCTGCTCGTTCTACATAAATGACCACTGCTTTCTAAGCAACTTCTAAAACCATATATAGAAACTTTTTTTTTATCATTTGCAGCATCATCGTTGCAGAACACAATTAATGAGCAAAAGGGCATGGTTTTTTTAAACAGGTATGTATAACTAAAAATCTAAAATTGTGGAACATATGCAGTACAATTATTTTGTTACTAATTTAATAATTAGCATTAACCTCGACATATGCCTAGCATTAACATATGATATCATTAATGCCTTAGCATTCCTCAAAACTTATTTTATTCAACAAGAAAATAGTAGCTTTCTTGTTAAATATTTATTAGATTCACAAAGTACTTGATGAAAAATTTGAAAGACGATTTAAATTTCTTTTTTCTTTATTGGATATGAAATGGTAAAGAAAACAATGAAGCTGGAATGAGAAATTTCTGAAGGGAGTAAAGAAGTCAAATTGATATGCATTTTGCTTAAAAAAAATATAACTAGCAATGTTACTTGTTAATAGTTTATATGAAAAGAACCTTAAATGTTTGTTTTGTATTATCTAACATGATCAGTTTTGTAGTTTCCTTGTTAGTTTAGATGAGTTGGTTTGCTTATATTATCTAGCAGTGTTGCTTGTTACTTTTGATGAGTCAGTTTGCTTGCTAATAGTTTAGTGGTGTTGCATCTCAAATTGAGGTATTATCTATTTTTTATTATCTAACATGTACTTGTATATTCTTCTTTTTTGTTTGATGTTTTATGCCTGTAATTCTGTATATCCTTCTTTGTTGTTTAATTCCTTATGTCTAATAATTCTAAACCATATCCCCTTATAATTTTTTTAAAAAGGCATCGACATGTAATAGTTGAGCTAAAGGAATCACAAACCATGGAATATAACTTTATTTTCATAGTTTAAAAACTTCTCTATTAACAACTATTTGCAAAAATGGATATATTTACTTAGCATTACCATTTTTGGACCCATATACATTTCTCAATAACTCACAAATATAACCAAAAATCTGCCAAAAATATATAAGAAAAAACAAAGTACAGAATTGTAGCTCTTCTTTGGCATTACAAGCCACAACTCTGGCCCAAAATAAGTTGCACCTTCATATCTTCTTTTTATCTCTATCCATGCTTGCAAAAAATAGTCGAAACAATTTTTTTTCATGCTATAGGAATAGTGGAATTTCCATGTTCCATTCCACATTTTCCAGTTTTTTTGGTTTTCAACTAGTGGAATTCTAGAGTTCATGGAATGAAATACGAAACAAATATTACTTTTACATCAACGATCGGAAGAAACGAAAAAAAGCTCTGGTTAGTACAGGAATATTTTGTACCCATCTTTAAGATTTGCTAATGACAGGCTTTGCACTATTTTTGTAGCGATAAGCATGATTACACTGTTGCCAATGTGTGACTGCCACTACATTTCAGATACGTTTAATGGTATGGACTGTTAGTTTTATTTTATGGATATGAAAATAAAATATCTACACTGAAAATGATTGTATGAGATTTACATGTGAAGCCACTTCAACCATCTTTAAAGTTATTTAAATACCATCTAATCTTCATCTTAATTGTGTTTTACACAAGGTTCGAAATTCCGTTTTCCGTTTCCGTTCCGGTAATTGGTAATTTTAAAATTTCAGTTCCGTTCCGAAAATTTCGGAAGTTCCGTTTTAATTCCGGTTTTCTAACATTTTTTGCTTTAATTTGCTATTTCGCTAATAAATATTCAATACTATCATAAATTTATAGTACATTTTTTAAATTACATATAAAATACACTTTGATTAAAAAACCATTGTTTAAAAAGTCTGTATTGTTCATTTAAGATTTTAAAATTTTGGTCAATTTTTGAAAATTTTATTATGATTCGATGTAAATTAACAAAATATAACAACTTTTTTTATCCATACACATGATTTTTTGTCAATTTGTTTATTGTCCTGTTTAATTTGCTTTTCTTTTTTAATTGCTATATGTTTGTTGTATTTTTTTATTTTTTTATAATTTTTTTTTTAATATTTGAAAATCAAATCCGGAATTTAGACCCGAACCGGAATTTTGACCGGATTCCGTTCCGGTTATGACCGGAACCGGAACGGAATCACCGGAATAACCGGAATTCCGCCGGAATTTTGAATCTTGGTTTTACATAATATTTTTTTTTTTAAAAAAAAATCTCCAATGGACTTTTAAATGTGAAATACAAACATTTTTATGTAGTATGGATGTGTAGGCACCCATACTACTGTTTGCAAAATGGCCATAGTTGGTTTATAAAATGATCTAAGGCATGCAAGAAGCATTCATGTACATGTATGTCTATGTAAATTTGTTAGTCATGTGAAAATGATTAAACTTGTATTGTGGAAGCATAAGAAAATAGAAAACTGGGAGCGACCATGTCTTTTACACGTAAACATAAGGTTAGTTCACTCATTGAATCACTCTGCAATATTATAGTTTCGCTGATTATAGTTATTTAAATACCATTGTCATCTTTTAAGAAACTTGTGGGGATAGACATACACGTAAAAATTATAGTTTGAAAATATAAAATTTTAGTTTGGTTATGTTGTACACTTTATTGGAGTTACTTTTGGCTATGACCTTATGTTTTATAATAATTTGTCTTACTATCGTTTAGAACAAATATTGTGATAAATATTTGTAAAATTATTTTTTTCATTTCTTTCAACTATATTTCTGCTTGAAATTTTCAGAGCTTTCCAGTTGGGCAAAGAAAATCAAAGAGACTGCATGTTGCTAAATTAGCTCAAACTCTTATTGAGAATGGTAGTTCTACAATGTCGAATGATGAAGTGGCTGAAGTGGCCGAGACTCTTCAAGAGCTGAATGTTAGTGCTAGAAGGTCTGAAACTACCCCGTCATTCCTAGTACTTCAAGTCCCCATTCAAACTCATCCAATCCTTCTGAAGAAAATGTGTGATTGGAAACAATGAAAATAAAGGGGAAAAGATGAAGATTATTTTCCTTACACGGAGTGAAAGGGCCGCAGTTGAATTCAAAGAACTTGGGTAGCCTATGGATCAAAATTCAAAGCATTTGTCTTCTTACCTTGGCATTTTAGCAAGGAAGATGATTGTTGTGAACGTAAGTCGTTGGAAGAAAGTCGATGGTAAACTGAAGGACAATTTATGGACATGTATTCTAGTATGATAAGTTATTCCCACTTATAAGTTATGCTCTACGATTCTATTATTTTAAATTCCAAATGCACAATATCATTTTATTGACTATACATGCTGATTAAAATACTGTTTACATGTAAAAGTCAGAACATATTTTATATTTCACCGAGCATAAAGTAATTAAATGGACCGATTCATTGTTATTTTGTATTTCATCGAGTATAAAATATTTTATATTTCACTGCATAGCTTCACATCACTTTCCTTATCCCCTTAGAATTATCGAGGGATAAGTATTCATATCCGTGTTTTTGATTTGCTCACATTGCTTCCTACTTTAATGACCATTCCTGTTATTTCATACTGGTAGTTAAAGGCTAAATATCATATATGGAAAATATAAGGTATTATGTAAGCTCGCTTTAGGTTTTGAAATATATTAAATTTTGATTAAAGAATTTATTTTGAAATTGGTTATTGAATCAATGCTGTAATCAATTCTTGAATGATTCTGTAAATCGATTATAGTAGTTTTTGATATTCATTAAAAAACTGACACCATTCTTTCACCTTGTTAAGCAATAAATATGCATATATCTTTCTCACCGACCCCACGTTATAAAAACCAAAAAGCCACAACATGGTGCAATGTACACAAGCAACAATGTTGAATATGCTAAATGTAGAAGGATGTTATTTTAATCTTCATTACATATAGAGTCTATAGATAGAGAGCTCATTTGTATTGTATAGATATTTGAATGAATAAAAATGTCATTCTCTCTCAGATGCTTTCTACTCTTGTTTCTTTTATAACACGTTATTAACATGATGTTCTCATTCATTTATTTATATGAACATAAGAATATATGTATATAGATGTATCTTTATACTTTGTTATAATATGATTTTATTAGTCCTAATTTTATGGCGGACTACTTCTATTATTTTCTTTATGAAATTTTTGCACAGTACAATACTTTTGTTACCTCTTATTTTGGATCACCAATCCATATTTTCAATGGCTAAAGATTTCAACTTATTTTAACTAGGTCAGTCATTATCAATTCTTGAGATTCGTCATAAGATATTTTAATTTTTGAATTGGTCAAAGCACATCAAAAAGACCTATTCCATAGATCGCATATATAGATTTCCTTGTGCTATTTTAACATGTTTGCCTTCTATATATTCGAAAATAGTTGGTGAATTAAACAAAAATATTGAGTACTTTCTTTCCTCTTTCAACAAACAAGGTATTCTAATATCAATTATTTTATATATACTTTAATCTTTTACCTATCAATATCATGTCTCCGGAACCTAATATATCAACAAGCTATACCCTATGCCTGGAGATGTCTAGCCATGCTGTACTAGTTTTCTTTTTGATTTTTTTTCTTTCAACTTTTCAATATCAAAACTGTAAGTGAACCATAATGAAATGAAAATTTACGCAATCATAAGAAATACTGGTCTTTAGCATATCAATTGACATAACTAAATTATTTGTTACTTAGTTTAAGATAATTTTCCATTGACCTTTACCATAAAAACTATTAACACCATGTAAAGCTAGAAACCACCATGAAATCAGTTCAACGGGTCCATAATAGATATGAAATGATTTTCCTATTGTGTAATAATAGAACCAATTTGATTTTCTTTTCATAGTATAATATAGTTGTCCTAAACCATATAAAGTATCATGTGTGTATGTGTCCATATATATAACTACCCAACTTTTCAATCCTCGAATGTCGACACTAAATACATCAAAGGTATTCGCGCGCTGAGCACCCAAGTGCTAAAAAGACAGAAAGTTAAGGTAAAATAAATGAAAAAGAAATAGAACATGAAAGAGAGAACATAACATCAGAATCTCACAATGGAAGATTAATATATAATATCAAAGGAACAGTAAAAATGGTTACTCTGAATATAGATATATCAAAGTTACTAAAATCTAAATACTATCATCAGCTTGAAGAGTTATAACTACCTGTTCTCACAATGCTGATATATACAATACAAAAATGTAATCGAAATAAGAATACCATGGAAGGTAATTATCAAGCTCGTCTCGGTAAGCTCTAAAGCATCCGTAGCTAAATCTAAAAAACATACACGAGGCTGATCCGAGCATTATGAGAAAATAACATAAGGATCAACCTGGCAAACCAACGTGAGAAAACTCATGAAACATGGAAAAAGTGATAGTATCCATTGAGACCGTACTGATTCCCGTAACGGTTTTTTCCTCAAGAAACCAACCATTCATTAAGTTTAATATAGTGATGTTATCCCGCCTTTTGGCAAGACAGTGATACCAGGAACTTAACTAGAAACCATGGATAGTCCATCCCGAAGATCGGTTACACGTAGGCTCACTATGGATGTCGGTGAATTTTATTCGAGTCCAGATCAAGCTACAATAGATATGAAATGAAAAGCAAAGCTATGAAAGCCAATGTTTCAAATTTCAAGTCAATCCGAGTTCGTATGCTCAAGATATGATCGATACAAGTCAATGAAATTCAACCTCCGTTCGTATCCATCATGTTCGCATCGACCCAAGGAGACCTTGTTTGTACCTATTCCGTTCGCATCGAACCAAGGAGTCCCTATTCATATCCGTCATGTTCACATCGATCCAAGGAGGCTTGTTCATATCCATCTGATTATCGGTTGTTCGTATCCGTCAACCCATACACAACCATCTGTTCGCATCCATCACATTATCGGTTGTTCTTATCCATCAAGATGGGACAATTTCGATCGATACGAAAAAAACCACACAATCGATACGAACAATACAACCTAGATCGGTACGAACCAGAGTCACGGTAATCGATATGAACAGTACAACCTAGTTTGATACGAACAAGGGTCACGACACTCGATATGAGCAGAATAACATCAATCGATTCGAGCATGAACAAGTCAAATCGATATGAACAGGGCGCAAACGTTGGGGAGACTCGGTGAACTCGGTACGAAAAGTGGATCGATCCGAGTAGTTAGTGCCACATCAACCCACAGGCATGTGCTCAACATCGATTCGAACGGATTGGTACAAACAGTATCGATGTGGAGAAAACAGCCTAAAGAAAATGCAAACTTGCACTCGCAATCTACAAGTCCAAATGCTATGAAATTTTCATAGAAGCTTACGTACAACCTAAAGGAATGTTCCTACCAAGTTTTGGCTTGATTCGATCAAATCTTGATCAATACGAAATTCGTTCGTATCGATCATGAATCGAGCCGAATTCACGTGGGATCGATCGCATGGGCCCACACACATGCCAGAAGAAGTCTCTCGAGATCTGAGTGAGATACTTTTAGCCTACGCCTATAAATAGCATCCCAAAACCTACAAAAAGAGGATCTTTTGGCTCTTTGACGTCCAGACTCTGCCGAAACCATTGTTGCACTTCATAGCTGCTGTTTTACTCGAAATTCATCGCTGTAATCCGCTGTAATCAATTATAACCAACAAGTGAATATCAATAAAATTATTAACTTCATAGTGGATGTAGGCCATACGTCAAACCACTCTAAAATCCTGTGTTTCTACATGTTTTTATCGTTTGCTTTTGAAATGTTTGTTAGATAATCCTCGTTTTACATTTCTATTCTTCATTTTGATCTCTTCAAATATTTTCGAAGACTGTTGTGCCCAATTTTGGTACAAACACTTTGGTGCTTTCACTGAGAAAACATAGTTTTTCTCCTGCTCTGTGGATCTACCGTCGATGCCGGATTGCATAAATCTAAGAAGAAGATCCAGATCTCAAGTCAGAATCCTTCCAACCTATTCAGATTTGCATCAAATCTAAGAAAGGACTTCATCATCCACCATGGTTAGCATAAGAACCGCCTCTACAGCTGCAGATCAAGAAGGATAGGACAGACAGAATCCTATACAACTGCTTCATCCAATCGGACTGCTGTCGAATCGTCAGATCCGTCAGGCCTCATTACCAGGGAATAATTCTAAATGCTTATGCAAGAGCTGACTCAGAGTCGTCAACAACTTACTAAACAACTACGCACCAATGTAGAATTGACTAATCAGCTAAACCGCCAAAGGCATAGAAGATCCAGGAGGGATCAGGCCTCTTACTCATCCACCAAAAGTTCAGCCTCATCCGACTACCATCATAGATCTACATGCCCACGATTGGATGTAAGCAACACCCAAGCCACCGGACATCAACATGCTCTAAACATTGGACAACCAAGAGTTGGCCCATCGACCAGCTACCAGACTGGACCCACCTCCCGAGGAGGTACTGTTCCTCATTATACTGCAACATCCGCGCTACTACCGCCACTGTTGAACCAGGGGTTGATGCCCGAAATAAACCAGATCTGAATCGTCATCAGCACGGACGTACTCCCAAACCCTACGTCCTCGAAAATTTGGAACCAAGGAGGTGAGACATGGACCGTCGACCACGTCCGGTCCAGCCTCGCATTGTGGAACTCGACCACACCTTGGCTCAACATGCGTAGAATGTCCAGATGTCAGATGTAGCAACGATGATTCATTAGGTGATCCGTGAGAGTCACGGTTGGAGAATCTCCTGGAGTCATACCCCTTTCATTGATGACATACTATATGCTGAACCACCTCGGCAATTCAGGATGCCGACTTTACCAGTCTATAAAGAAAGTTCTGATCCCAATCGACACATCCTAAAGTATGAGTGGCTGATGAATGTTGCACAGGCTGATGATGCAGTTAAATTTCGAAGCTTCTCATCTCACTAGAGGCATAGCTACTATGTGGTTCACTCGTTTGCCACCCCGATCTATTTCTTATTTTGATCAACTGGCAACCAAATTTGTTGAGCAGTTTTGGATGCATGTCGTAAGACCGAAGGATGTTAACACTTGTCTAGTGTCACTCAAGCTCCTGGAGAGATATTCAAACGCTACTTAGAGAGATTTCATGCTGCATGTGCAGAGATAAGCAATCCCAATGACAACTCTATCTTGATGGCATTGACTAAGGGGGCTGATCCTGATTCCGAGTTCGAAAATTGGTTGGCTGGGAAGCCTCGTGCATCATTGGACCGTTTCTACTCCAAAGCAGCCCAGTTCTTGAGAAGGGAGGATGCGAAACAGTCTAAGAAGAAGAATGACGCAGGGCCTAGTGCTGAAGGAATTCAAAGTAATATTGCAGTTAAACAGTCCGGGGAGAGCTCCGGGAAAGTGCAATTGAATATTTAGAATAAACAGACTCAACAAAAAGATAATGGGAATCAGAATAGAAAATGAGATCAAAACAATGGTCCACGACGTAGAGCTCCTATGTTCGATAATTACAGTCCTTTGAATACGTCGCTGGAGAATGTATGTCTACAAATCTACAATACTATCCAGTACAAGAAGCTTGCTCCGAAGCCATCATCGGAGAGGCAGATCCAAAAAGGAAAATTTGGTAGGTTTCACGAGAGTTATGGCAACAATACAAATGAGTATCATCATTTACAAGATCTCAATGAGAAGTTGACTAGAGAGAGGAAGTTGGAACAGTTTGTGCGGGCGTCGTAGTCAGGAGATGCGGGCCCATCGAATCAGAATAATGTACCTAATCTGGCAAGACAGGAGGAACCCGCTCGTACCGGCGGGAGGTTAGTAATAAATACTGTGAGTGGTGGTCCTCATCCAGCAGACCGAAGCTGTAGGGAAATGGAGTCGTATCCAGCTCTATTAGGCATGCGGACTTTGAATGTTGTAGTAGATGTGATGATGGGGCTCCGGCCAAACAACATAAGACGATGGATGACGACATCGTGTTTCGAAATAAAGACACTGATAAGGTCGAAGCCCCCACTATCAATCCACTGGTCATATCAGCTCAGGTAGGTCCTTCTTGGATGAAGAGGATCTTGGTTAACAGTGGAAGCTCTATGAATATTTTGTTTAAGTGAGCTTATGACCAAATGAAGATGGAAGCCAAACTTTTGAAGCCTTGTCAGTCTCCAATCCACAACTTCAATGGGAGTGCTACTATACCCACTAAAGTGGTGGAACTACCAGTGGAGTTGGGAGTTGGAGAACGCCGGAGAGTCTGGATACTGCAATTTGTCGTGTTGGACATAGACTCCCCTTACAATGCTTTCTTGGGCCGACCGACCCTTGCTGAATTCAGGGAAGCCATGGTGCTTGACTCTAAAATTCCCCACCGATCGTGGGGTTGGAGTTATTCAAGGAGATTAGGCTATTGGACAAGCCTATTATGTTGCTGAGCTGCGCGACGCATAGGGAAAGGAGAAAGGAAAAGGCGTAGAGGAATCTCTAGCATCCATTTTGCTGATAATAGACAATTGGTGCTTGGGCTCAGGCCCGAGCATCCCAACCAATTCCAAAAGGGATGCTGACCCAAGAGATACAGAAAGTGAAGATGAAACTAGAGACAGTCAAGCTTCCTTGGCCAAACTAACGATCGATGTCTCGATCGATGATGATGATGATTCAAAGATGGAGATTGGATCTCAGTTAAGCCAACATACACAGAAGGAATTGGTTGAATTTCTCCGGGCAAACCTCGACATATTCGCTTGGACGCATTCTGATATATGTGAGATATCGCCGGACATCACGAGCCACACTTTGAATATTGACTCGTGGTATATCCCGGTCAAACAGAAAAACCTTGGTATGGATCCAGAGAGATCTGCCGCCCTTAAAGAAAAGGTGGAAAAGCTTAAAGCAAATGGATTTATCCGAGATGCGTTATATCCAGAATGGGTGTCAAATCCTGTACTTGTCCGAAAGTCGAATGGGAAATGGAGAACATGTGTTGATTACTCAGACTTAAATAAAGCTTGTCCTAAAAATAATTTCCCACTTCCCAGAATTGATCAGCTCGTAGACTCAACAGTTGGACATGAACTCTTATCCTTCATGGATGCATATTCTAGCTACAACCAGATATCCATGCACTTACCCGATCAAGAACATACCAGCTTCATAACTAATCTGGGATTTTACTCTTGCAGGGTCATGCCATTCAGACTCAAGGACGCTAGTGCTACTTATCAATGATTAGTCAATCGGATGTTTGCCAACTAGGTCGGAAAGACCATGGAGGCATATGTGGACGACATGCTTGTGAAGATGCATTTTTTCATTGATCATGTCAAAGACTTACAATCAATGTTCAATATCCTTCGAGAGTACAGAATGAGCTTAACCCACTGAAATGTCACTTTGGGGTCGAATCCAGAAAATTCCTTGGGCTTATAGTCAACGATCGAGGAATCGAAGCCAATCCTGGAAAGATCTAGGCGATCAAAAATCTTGAAACTTCGAGAACTATAAAACAAGTCCAGAACCTTAAAGGAAAAGTAGCAGCATTGAGCAGGTTTATTTCAAAATCCACCGACAAGTGCATTCCCTTCTTCGATCTGATCCAAAAAGGGAAACATAACTCTGAATGGACCACGGAGTGTAAAGGCGCATTCTGAGCACTGATTCATCATCTCTCCACACCACTTATTTTATCAAAGCCTATCAATCATGAGAAGTTGTACGTCTACCTGGCGGTATCAGAAAGTGCAATTAGTGCTGCCCTAATTCGGGAGGAAGACCGAATGCAAAAACCGATCTACTATATTAGCAAACGGCTGACCGGAGCCGAGAGAAATTATCCAAAGCTAGAGAAGTTGGCCTATTGTCTCATTATTGCCTCAAGGAAGCTCCGTCCATATTTTTAGGCTCATCCTATCATTATCTACACCGAGCAGCCATTATGACAGGTCCTTATGGTGCTTGAGACATTTGGTAGGTTACTCAAATGGAATATTGAACTGAGCCAGTTTGATATTACTTACAATCCAATGCGAGCTATTCAAGGACAAGTCCTAGCGGATTTCATAGCCTAATTTACCATCCCGGAGGACTTTCTCGAAACCAGTGAATCTTCCGAGTATATTTGGAAGCTGCATACTGACGGTGCATCAAACGACCAGTTCTTGGGTGCTGGAGTTGTACTTGAAACCCTCGAAGGTCGATCCATATGTTGTGCCCTAAAGTTTTATTTTCATCCAACCAATAATGAAGCTGAATATGAAGCCTTGCTTGCCGGATTGAAACTCACTCGAGATTTGAGAATTATTGCTGTGGAAATTTATTTTGATTCATAATTAGTTGTGTATTAAGTTCGGGGTGAGTATCAGGCAAAAGATCGAAGACTGGCTGCATACCTAGCTTAAGTGCAGGAGGTACTTAATCAGTTTGATTATTATTCCATCTTTTACATACCCCGTGAGCACAATCAAAAGGTTGATTCATTGGAAAAGTTAGCAAGTGTGGGTGAAGCATAACAAACGAGACTTGTTCCTATGGAAATGTTATCTTCCCCAAGCATTGATCGGATGGAAATATGCTGGAGATTTGAAATCACTCACCATAAGGAGTCGTGGACAAGGTTTTAAATATCGGATTTTGGTCACGTTTCGTCTCGTAATTTTTACACAAGTTATCTCGTATCGGGAGAGATCTCGGACGAGATGAGTACGTATCGGGTGTACATCTCGGATTGACATCTCGGGTCTTATAATGCATCTTGGGAATATCTCGGATGTACTTATGTGTTTAAAATTGATGTGTCGAAAATTTATTTAACGATTATAACTTTCTTAGTAAAAATAAAAATAGTAACATACTTGATTTACATGGAAAAAGAAATATTTTTAGAAGAGTAGTAGCTTGATTAGCTTAATTGATTTGGTAATGATTGAATAATATCCTTTTATTTGAACGTAATAATGAAGTGAAACCTTTCGCTATGACTCATTAAGATAAAAAGTAAAGAATATATTCAAGAATTTGGTAAATTATAATTGGATTGAGTAGTTTCTTTTGAATCAATATGAAAATAAAAATTATTATGGAAAATAAGAAAAATGTATAACTTCGGGTGAGATCTCGGATTGAGATTTTGATCCATATATTAGGTGAGATTTGAATATCTCAGATGAGATGAGTGTCGAGGGAGATATGGAGGAGATTTGATGTCTCGTCTCGTTTAAGTGTGAACATGAGATCTCGGGCGAGATCCCGGGTGAGATATAGGAGATTTAAAACCGTGGTCGTGGATGACTCCGTTTCGAAATTACCTCGAGTATGGAACACTACCAAAGCGCAGGAGTGAGAAGAGACAGATTCTTAGAAAAGTTGCACGGTTCACTATTCAGAATGGAGTCATGTGTAGAAGAGGGTATTCCATTCCTCTACTCCGGTGTACCGCCCACGATGAAATTAAGCGAGCGTTACATGATATTCATGAAGGAGAATGTGGCGATCACACCGGGAGGCAAGCTCTCGCTAAGAAAGTACTCGATACAGATATTATTGGCCGACTGTAAACCGCGATGCAACAGATTACGCCAGGAAGTGTGATAAATGTCAAAGGCATGCTCGAATTCCTAGAGCCCCACCTACTGAGAACCCACCTACTGAGATAACCCAAATGGTAAGCCTATGGCCATTTGCAGTATGAGGCATCGATATCATTGGCTCTCTACCTCTGACCAAAGGTGTGCAAAGTACGCCATCGTCGTAGTTGATTACTTTACCAAATCGGCCAAAGCTGAACCTCTTGCTACAATCACGATGAAGAAGATGATCAACTTTGCAACAGTAGCCAATATGGTCTCCCGCATACCATCATCACTGATAACGGAACCCAGTTCGATAGTGTTGAATTCAAGGATTTCTACCAACGATTCCACATTTAAAAGAAATTCTCTACAATTACACACCCTCAGGTGAATGGCCAGGTTGAAGCTGTTAATAAGGTTATCAAGTCTATTCTAAAGAAACGACTGGAAAAGGCCGAAGGCAAATGGGTTTATGAACTTCCTATGGCTTTATGGGCTTACCAGACGACCCACAAGTCCACGACCGGACACGCTCCATTCTCTCTATCCTATGGTTCAGAAGCTGTAATTCCAGTCGAGATGGAGGTATCTTCTCATCGTGTGACTTATTCTGATCCAAAGACAAATGTCATACTACTTGCTTAATCCTTGGATTTGTTGGATGAGAAGCGCAAAAAGGCTGATTTGAGGGCAGCCACATACCGAAGTCGAGTCATCTGATTATACAATGCCAAGGTCCGACCCCAAATCTTTGAATTCAACGATCTCGTCCTCAAAAGAATCTACCCGGTTCCTTCGCACATGAAACCAACGTGGGAAGGACCGTATGTGATTGAATGAAAGCTCGGAGATGGCACATTCAAATTATCGATCGTTGACGGTCTTACTTTGTTAATAGCCTGGAACAGCGAGAGTCTCCGTCGCTACTGCACATGATAGGCTTTATTTATTTTAGTCTACTTTTTATCTGCAATTTTTTTCTACAGCTCGAAATTTGAATTTTTAATAAGGCAGCCGACTTTGCAGTATTTTCTCATTTCAGCAATAAAATGTCATCTCTTTGAGCCAGAGTTGTGATTTTGACATACAACCATCACGATGCACGAAGAGCTAAGTTCCATCATATGTTGCAATTTATTCAAATAGATAGCGACTGTGATACGACCGACCACTCACTAAGTGAAACCCAAGCTCGGAGGCAAGCCATCACACTGAAGCCAAAGAAGGATTGACACATGACAATCCTTTAATTAACTCCAGTTTCCCACAGTGCGAGCTGGAGTATAAATTTATGAATGCGGTTTCGAAGAGGGTAGATCCACCCTCCTAACGACTTTGATCGTATCCTAACCAAGTTTGAGGAGGATGGACCCATCCATTTGACGACCTCACTTGTTAAATCGGGATAGACGTGAGTCGACCATCCACAATCCTAATAAATCCATCATTTTCGAAGTGCAAACAAAATCCTAAAAGCCTAAATAGATATGACTGACCATCTGTCGGCCTACACCAAATTCCTAGAATGCGAATTGGAGTACAAATATCAACTCTAAGTTTCCAGAGTGCGAACTGGAGTATAAACACCAACTCCGAATTCCCAAAGTGCAAGTTGGAGTATAAACTCCGACTCCAAATTCCCAAAGTGTGAGTTGGAGTATAAACATCAACCAACTTCAAGTTCTCGGAGCGCGAACTAGAGTACAAACGTCGACTATCTCCGGATTCCTAGAGTGCGAACCAAATTATCGACCACAAATAACTCTGAGTCCCCAGAGTGTAGTCAGAGTATAAACATAACTTGGGTGTGAATGACCACTTATAAACTAACGTAAGTCCCCAGAGCATGGGGACATACTCAAAACTTGAACAGATTCGATTCACCACCGACATACGAATGCGAATCCTCGGAGCGTGGGTGTGATCATTAATGAGCGAGCGAGTGTGATTCGACCACTCGACTCTCACCTGTTTCAACATCTATTCAATGATGTTAAGCTCGACAAAATGAAGTTGAAATGCAATCGCTGGCCGATCTTTACAACTCATACTCGAAACTGGAGGCATAACTTAAATGTCAACCATTGGCTGAAGCAGTGCAACATCAAAGTTCAACTTAATCCCCGGTCATGACTCGTGTCTGTGATTTTCGGACTTGATAAATAAAAACAAACTCAAATCAAAGGTTGGAATTTCGCAAGTGCACTGAACTGGAATTCAAATACTGGAACACTTAAGAAAACAAACAATGATTGAGTTGAAGTCAAAATAAAATTTCATTTCAACTATCTGTGGAAGACAATCATGTACAAGTTATTTCCAAAATTCCTACTCATAGGGGCTTCTATACACAGCCTACGAAAGGAAAACAAAATAGATTCCTATCTATCTAACAAAAATAAATTGGAGAAGCACGTCTATTCTCTCTTCTTTTTCGGTATAGACCCGCTGAGCTGCCGCTTAGTTTTCTCTTAGAGCTCTTGCCTTTCGGTGCCTGATCTCCAGGCGGAGGCATGATCTCAACGCCTTTCTTCGAACTCGAGTGTACGGGGATGTTTCCTGAAGGTGGAGTTGGGGGAACAAGATCAACTATAGGAGGCGGGATGGGCACGCTGGTGTCGATAACTGTACCTCCAGGCGATATCATTCTCAGCGGAGCCGGGCCAGGTGCTGCCATTCCACTTCCAGAACTACCACCATGAGCTGCTACCTCCATTTCAGCGTCGATTTCAGCCAATATCTCTTCTTCACGAATTGCTTGAGCCTCGTTGGAGGAATTGGTGGTTGGCATTGAAGAGCCATTAGCAGGTGCGTTTCCACCCATAACAAATGGTAACTCTGCAAAAGGGTTACTGTGACGACTGAGAAGTTCCTTCATCATTTGTTCATCAAAAGAGAGTGTGCACCATTGCGTTCCATTAATCGATGCAGTCGTTGTTGTGGTGGTTGCCTCAGTAATGATGGCCTCCTGTGCTTGTTGCAATTCTTGGGTTGTAGGAGGCACAATCGATGTAACTCCAGCCGCTGGTTAGTGAAAAAGAAAGACTGTTAGTAAACGCTTCAAATCAAGCTCCTTATTTTGAACACGTATGGGGAATGTTCAGAATACTTCCTTATTTTGGTTCGTGGATGGTTGAACGGCTTCATAAGTATGCACTTTTGTCGGAGATAACTGCGGCTGTTTCGGACTATAAGCAGGGACGGATTGGGGATCAATCGTTGTTGTAGATTCAGGTTGGGTTGGCGTAGGAATCTCAAGACTTGCATCGTGATGCTCAACACCCGAACCTTCTCCAACCTCCAAGTGTTAGGCGCTAAGCTTCTCCTTTTCATGTGAAGTCATTGACTCGTGGAGAATCTTTCTTTCATCTTCATTCAGCATACGATTCTCAAGCTCAAACTCATCAATTAATTCACTCGGATGCACCGCCTTTTCCTCCTTAACCAATTGGCACCAGGCGTTGTGAAGATGTACCGGATAATTTTCAAGCCAGGCTAGGATCCTGTGCTTCAGCACATTAACATTGTAAATGATGAGGAGATCTTCGATATCAGCCTCTAGCCTGGACTCTACCATTCGGACCCTTTCCTCGAACTCGGTCTACACCACATGGACTTTATCCATTGCCGCATCCCGCTCACCCCAAAGCACTACGGCCTGCTCACATGCCTCCAGGGCTGTGCAACTTGCATAATCCCTTTCCTTGATAATCTCAGAGAATTTGGCTTTAAGCACATTAAGTTCTTTGAGAGCTGCATCCCATTCGACAGTGACAGTGGTGTTTCAATGGCCCATCACCTCCACCAGGGCATAGTGTGTCTGTCTCATCCTCTCCGTGGCCAAGATCGCCTCGTCGGCCTTTTGAGTGGCCTCTATTTCTGACTTTCGAGAGGATTCGGCTTCATTATGAAGGACTTCGATGATTCGATCCTTCTGAGCGAGTTCGTCTTCTAATTTCTCTATAGTGGCTGCTCACTCAAAGGCCAGCTTCGATGCTTTCTCTACGGCTTTTGAGCACTCCTTATACTGAGCATAGATGTCATGAATATAATCATGCATCGTATTCTCCGCTTCCATCGGAATTCTCTTTAAGTGCAGGGGAAAGTTGTAACCATCAAAGCAAATGTTCATAAAATCCTTCCTTAGTTGTGTGATTCTAATAGCCCCTTCTCCGGTGGGCTCAGTAATAGCCTGTTCAGTGACAATAGGAGTTTCGACCTCCTGTCCGTGACTGTGTGATTTAGGCCTGGAGGTTTGGGAAGACGGTTTTTGGCAGGGAGGATCTATAGTTCATTTTCCATAGTTCGAGGGGTGTGTAGAGATTCTAGGAGCTAGAGAACGCGATCGGGATCTATGTCTGTAATCCCTATCCCTATCCCTGTCATATCTTTCTTGGTTGGAATATCCACGGCCAGAATCCCACTCTGCCTCTCTCCTACGTGAGTCATAGTATGTAGAAGATCGGTAAGCTGAGCGAAGACTCCCCAACATCGACCGCGTCAAGACATTGTACCTGCAAAGTAAGAGAAGCGAGTTAGTAATCTCTTTAATTAAACAGCTTGTGATCAGAAATCGTGTACTGTCGTGAAGTGTGTATGTATGTGCAACCCCCCAACCAACTGGAAATGTCGGCCACACTTGTGGAAAGAGACTTGCTTAAGTCTAAGAACTCTGAAGCTCCTCCAATCCGACGTCGTGTTGGAGCGACATATAATCCGAAATTGGGATATCGGCAAGCCCTTCAAAAAGGTTCTCCACTTGCAAGAGAGGAACCTTCGAAATTCTAATACCAGAAGAAGGGAGGGACACAATCACAGATGTCCATCTCCCATATTTAGAATGCTTAAGGGCCGCGGCCTTTCCTTTTCTCCTTCGCTTAGAATCTTGAAAGGCGTAGGCAGGCCCGACAATAGGTTCATCATCGGTGGGTGTATCTTCATCATCACCTTCTTCAGCTATAATAACCTTGGGTGTCTTATGCTTTACCCATCTAGTCGGGACTGGCCTCAATGTTCCTTCGAGCCTTATACTCTGATTTCTCTCAATCATCCCAACCATGTTCAAGTTTCGGTCCATTAGCACCGACTCTATTTCCCTCATCTCATTCAGCACTTCTTGAAGAACACGGACTATCTCTCTAAAGCATGTGTCCTCGGGTTGGGGGTTTACAGCTGTTAAGGAAAGAAGATATAAGTTTTGAGTATCAGCTATGATTATCTCGTTAGCTACTTGAAGAGATCGCAACACTTACTTCTTAGTAACTATCGGCTGGCAAATCCCGGAGGGCATCGGACGTAAAACCACTCCGTTTTTAAATAACTCAGCCTGGTCCAGGAGTAGATGGCAATTCCTGACTGACTCTAGGAATGTGAATGAGGGACTATCTCCCTGACTCTTGGCAATAAATAAGTATCTGATCTCTATCGGGGTCGGTGGTCGAAAAAGATGCTCCATAAATACAATGAATAGGCTGTTTAGCAAAGCGTATCTGTTCAGATGTAGCTGTGATGGAGCAATTCCAAAGAAAGACAACACTTCCCTAATGTATTCGCTAAATGGAGGAAGTGTTCCAGCTGCACACGCATGGCGATTGAAAGCAGTAAAACCCCCCGGTGGAAAATGCGGTCTATCATTTGGTCCTGGCAATAGCATGTCATCCAACGAAAAACCATGCCTTAGACGTATCCGTCCCAGCATGTCTTCAGTGACATTTGACAGAATAGAATCTGGCGAATTACCGATAAAAGTAGCACTAAGTAGCTCGTCCAAAGCTGAATCTATAACTTCGGCCGTGATCGCCGGTGTCTCGATTATTAAGGGAAGTGAACTCTGAATTTCCTGTTGTGGTGAGCTTGTAGACTCCATAACTAACTAAGTTATGGAAAACCATTATTAGACGATAATAAACCCGTGTATTCCCCAGTGTGAAGTGCGTGAATGTGTTTTATAGTGCAGTGCAACATATTACTTGAGGAACTCTACAAAGTATGAGAAAAATTGTGAACAACAAGACATCAAAATCCAACTGGAGTGACCGTCATCGTTGACCGTCACAACCATGCCATCTGGACTTTAGCGACTGATCCAAGTTAAAGTTCAATGGATTTGTTTAAGATTGAGTTAAGTTACAGTTTCATCGCCGAGCTTTGATAGGCAGTCAAATATGCAGTGAAACGACTAAGTCCAGTTATGCAAGGCGAAAGCTCGTCAGAGTCAAGAGTTTGAGTACGAGAAAATTTTGTATCCATCGAAGTCCAAACTCACATTAATTGGTAGAAGACTTTGGTTTCGTATCGATGAAAGCTTGTTATTTTCGTATATGTCGAAACTCAACAACTTCATATCGATCGGGTCGCATGGTGTTTCATATCGATCGAAGATCATTGGTTTCGTATCGATCCCCAGCCGTGAGATTCATATCGGTCACCTACCAAAAGTTTCGTATCGGTCGTTGCCTCTTCAATTTCGTCTCAATCATCTCGAATCGACATGAATAGTCACCATGCCAGATCGATACGAAGTTCACTATTTCACCATTCGGTTCTTCATCGATACGAGCCCCACGCCCTTGACCGATGTGAAGCCCAGTCTCCTCTTTCCCTTCATCGACAAAAAGCACCAGGCTATACATCCTTCTGCGCTTCTTCTTCCCCGAATGGCCATAACTCCATTTCATTCCTCCCTCGGCCTTGCTCTGAGCGCTCTCCGACCTTAACATCACCAGAGATCGGTCGTATACACGAATGGATTAGCGATTGGATTCGAGTCTCGCCGTTCTAATGCGAGTTTGCCTTTTAATTACCTGATTTCAACGGTTAGTTCAAGGGATTAACGAGACGTGATGGCTTGAAGACGAAGGCTGTCTTGTATTTCTTAGCTTTTCTGAATACGAGAATAAGGAAAGGAATAAAAATCAAGTGAAATTTTTCTAAATCCAAATGGTATTTATATGGACTCGAAGAGATAAAACGATTCGTATCCCAGTGATAGTGAACCGGTCGAAACGGTTAGGCAAGATGGTGTGAAAGACCTTCCTTCGTATCCATCTACGGTTGACTTTGAGTAAATCTTTTCGAATCCATCGATTCATCGATGCGAAAAGAGCAGCCAAACTACACCGGAGCCATGTAATTTCATCGATACAAAGCATCATTTCATATCCATAGGCTTGGAGGCCTAAGCTTCATATCAATGATTCAAAATGATAGTTTTTGCGTCCGTCACTTTGAAGACCACATGGATTTGAGACGCATCGATATGAATTTCACTGTTCGTATCCATCGACGCATGGGCCATGAAAACTCGTATCCATCGACATCAAAACAGTCTTTTAACCTTTTACACCGATCTAGGAGGGGATTGATACGAAGGGACATTCTAGAACAACCATCAAGTGTTGTTACAACTCGAATTTCATATCGATTCAGGAGAGGATGGATACAGGATTCGATACGAGAAAAGTAACAATGACTTGTGAACGTGCGAACGTTAACGAGAGTCGAGTTAACATATATGCATGTACGTCGAACTAATTTTCAATTTTCAAAATTCCCAGGTTGAATGCCCACCTGATGAACAATTACAACATCAAGCAACTGATCACTATCATCCGACAATCAGTTACAACAGCAAAAATACCACAATTGGCAGACAACAATTCATATTGCTGCAAAATCAGTCAAAGATTATATCTTTCGACGAAAAGACAACAATTGGTCAACAGGTCAGACGGAACCATTCAGAACGAAGATTGCAGCTTTTCAAAGCACGTCATGTTCTTGTAAGAAGTACTTTGGGAGGCAAATGTTATCCCGCCTTTTGGCAAGGCCGTGATACCAGGAACTTAACTAGAAACCATGGACAGTCCTTTCCGAAGATCGGTTGCACGCAGGCTCACTATGGATGTCGGTGAATTTTATGCGAGTCCATATCAAGCTACAATTGATATGACATGACTAGCAAAGATATGAAGGCAAACATTCCAAATTTCAAGTCAATCCGAGTTCATATGCTCAAGATATGATCGATACAAGTCAATGAATTTGAACCTCCATTCGTATCCATCATGTTCGCATCGACCCGTGGAGACCATGTTCGTACCCATCCGGTTCGCATCGAACAAAGGAGGCCCCATTCGTATCTGTCAAGTTCGTATCGATCCAAGGAGGCTTGTTCGTATCCATCACATTATCGGTTGTTTGTTTCCATCAACCCACACGCAACCATCTATTCGCATCCATCACAGTATCGGTTGTTCGTATCCATCAAGATGGAACAACTTCAATCGGTACGAACAAAACCACACAATCGATACAAATCGTACAACCTAGATTGATACGAACAAAGTCACGACAATCGATACGAATAGTACAACCTAGATCGATATGAACAATGGTCACGACACTCGACACGAGCAGAATAACATCAATCGATTCGAGCATGAGCAAGTCAAATCGATACGAACAAGGCGCAAATGTTTAGGAGACTTGGTCAACTTGACACAAAAAGTGGATCGATCTGATTAGATACCGCCACGTCAACTCGCAGGTACATGGTTAACATCGATTCGAATAGATCGATACGAACAATATCGATGTGGAGAAAACAGCCTAAAGAAAACGTAAACTTGCATCGATCATAACTCGTAATCCACAAGTCCAAATGCTATGAAATTTTCTCAGGAGCTTACGTACAACCTAAGGAATGTTCCTGCCAAGTTTCGGCTTGATTCAATCAAATCTTGATCGATACGAAATTTTTTGTATCGATCGTGAATCGAGTCGAATTCGCATGGGATCGATCGTGTGGGCCCACACACGTGCCAGAAGAAGTCTTCCGAGATCTGAGAGAGATACTTTCATCCTATGCCTATAAATAGCACCCGAAAACCTATAGAAAGAGGATCTTTTGGCTCTTTAATGTCCAGACTCTGCCGAAACAATTGTTGCACTTCATAGCTGCTGTTGTACTCAAAATTCATCACTATAATCCACTTTGATCAGTTGTAACCAATAAGTGAATATCAATACAATTATTAACTTCATAGTGGATGTAGGCCATATGCCGAACCACTCTAAAATCCTGTGTTTCTGCGTGTTTTTATCGTATGCTTTTGAAGTGTTTATTAGATAATCCTTTTTTTACATTTTTATTCTTCATTTTTATCTCTTCAAATACTTCCGAAGAGTGTTGTGCCTAATTTGGTACAAACAAGTGATATGATAGACAATGTCTAGGGTGTAGAATATTAATCATATCAGATAGTTTTAAAGCTTATATTCACCACACCACAACATATCTTAGTTAAAATCAAAACCTCCAAGGTTCGTTCACATATTCGGTTTTTCGGTTGAGATCTCTTAGGCCGACGCCAAATCCAATCTCCTGCACAAGGATCAGAAAGTACTCCGAGCGACGTACATGACTAGATAAAATTTGCGTTTAGGTAAACATAGCTGGTCCACGCCTAAACAAGTGGTCTTACATGTCATCAACTCCCACGGACCAAAAATCGTTAAGTATCTCTAGATATAGAGTTGATGTAATGACCCAGAATTTCTTTTAATTAAAATTCATATATTTAATTAATTGTGAATATTAACAAGTGGAATTAAACAGTCAAATAAATTTTATTTTGAATAATTGGATTTAATTGGATAATTAATCGATAATTTAATATGTTAAATTACAGAAATAATTGAAAATTGGGTAAATATGATTAAAATTGATTTGTAAAATTTTGTTATATCATATTGGAGTTATAACGATGTTATAGAACTTTTAAAATTGAATTAAAAGTTTATTTGTGAAAATTGAATATTTTAATATTTAATTATCGACTGAAAAATAGCCAATTTTCGAAAAGTCTTAGAATTGGATGAAACTAGTCCAATGGATCCGTAATAGTTTGTTATTATCGAATTTCAATTTTCGTAGCAATCGGAGTTTTCGTTTGATCGTGGCAGCTCAAAACGCATCGAAATTGTTTTAATATTTAATTGACGAGTCAAAATAGCCATTTTGCAAAAAGTCTCGGATTTCGACGAAATCAGTTTCATCGGATCCATAATGTGATATTATTGTAAGATTTCAAATTTCGTGTCAATCGGATTTACTGTTTGTCCGGGGCAAGCCAAAACGCATAGAAATTAGTTTAAATCGATTTAAGTTAAATTGATCGTTTATTGCCATAACTCGCACAGATGATCGAACTAGCCTTCGAAACATGTTCCATTATGTCCGGAACGCGGGGTAAACCTTAGAAACGCCGACCGACACGCTTCGTTTGGAGTTTGGAAAATTCGGAATGAATAGTAATTTGGAATATTTTCTATATAAGCACCTCAACAATTCATTTTGCAAAAGAAAACTAAACCCTAGGGTTTCAATGACCAGCCGCCACCTTCATAATTCAATGGCCAGAATTTCACTCTCTTCTCCTCTTAATCTCTCTCAATCCGTGAAGAATTAGAAAATATTTTCAACTACAAAGTTGTAGATCTAGAAGAGAGCTTTCAATCCATATGGGGATGATGAAAAATGGAGCACCACGGCATCGTCAAAGTGCCTGCATTCGTGATGAGTTGCGCATGGTTTTCTAGGCAACTGGGGCGACCGAGTTCACCATAGTCGCGGCCGAAGGTAGAGGGGAGTTGGGCTACGCGGTGGAAGTGGCTGATCGTAGTAAATGTCGTCGGAGAGGAAGTATAATTCAACCCTAATTCGGCTTGTATGGGTTCTTGCGTGCAAATGTTCTAGGGAAGCATTGTGCGTGTGATGGAAGAAGACAGGCAATGACTCAGATTTGGGATGGCAGGAGTGAACGACCCTGATTAATTCCAAGGTTTATTAAGAAAAAAATAAAGTGTTAAATTATATTATAATTCGTACAGTCTTTAAACCGCGATAACTTTTTCGTACGAGGTCGGATTTCGACGAAACGACTTGCGTCAGATTCGTTTGGCGAGCACTACGCTATGGAGCTGGATTGCAGTCGTTTGGAGCTAATGAAAATTTCGGGTAAAATTAAACGTCCGTTTAATTTTATTCGAAATAAAACGCTGAAACGGAATTGAAATCATGGTGAGAACTTCTCACTCAATCGAATTAGTTTCGATTTTAATTTTAAATAGTTAGATTTAAAATTGCTTGATTGTATATTTGGATGATAATTTGTTATCTATTGATTGTTAAAATAGACATTATGCGCCGTTAGTAAGCGGATGTTATTTATTAAAAACATATACCGCGATAATTCCATCTTGATTGGAATTGGTATTATTTATGTACTTGGAGTTGATTTCCCGCATTATATAGCGGATGAGACCCTATTGTGCCGTCTATTAAACGGATAGTATTTTATAAATCCCATATACCGCGATATTTTGTCTTGAAGCGAAATTGGTATTGTGCTAACATCTTTGGATGCAGGAAACAGGTTGGAGGGATCCAACTGGATTCCTCAAACATTTGAATTGGTTTCAATGTTGTGTGTTGATCTATTTATTAATCTATTTATAATCTGCGTGATTATCTTTGTGATTGAGATTGTTAAAGGCTAAACTTTAGCCGAATATATTTTGGTATCGTTAGATGCCGAAAATAAATAAAATTTGATTTTTGAAAATTTAAGTTGAGAATTCATAATAAAATTTAATTTTGAAATTGATTCATTTTAAATGAACAAACGTTGAAATTTATATGTTATAAAAATTATGATTTTTGTGAAATATAACCAAAATGTGATTTTTAGATAAATAGTTGATAAATTTATAAAATGGTTTAAATTGGGATTTTTGAATTATTATAAATGATTTATATAAAATATTTATAAAAATTGATATTTATAAGTTAAAAATATTGGAATTATAAACAAGTTTTTATAAGTGTTAAAATGGAATATAAATGGATTTCATAAGTGAATGAAATTCACAGTTTTATAAATTGTGAAGTTATAAAATGAATAGATTTTATAAAATAAAAGATTTATAAGTAATTAACTTATAAATTGGATTTTTGCGTGTAAATGGAATATGGATAGAATTTGTTAATAAAGTGATTTTAAAAGTTGAAGTTGCCATAAAATATAAATGGAATTTATGAACGTTGTTTTATAAATCCAAAAACGACTTATTTTGATAAGTTAATTATTATAGCTTATTAAAGGAAATATATCCACGATTTTGGATAGTGGATAATCCTTTAAATAGAATATGTAGAAATTGAATCTGGTTAATGAAATATATTCACGATTTTGGACGGTGAATAATATATTAAAGAAATATCTTGGAAAAAGTGATATTTTTAAATAGAATTTAAATGATTCAAAAATGTTTTAAAATGTGTTAAGTATCGAAATCATAGATTTCAACAGACGTTTTAAAATGTGTTAAGTATCGAAATCATAGATTTGAACATTTATTGTTGAAATAGATGTTTCGAGAAATAGAAGGAAATGGTGGACTATAACACTGTTGTTATAGTAAATGATTTCCAAAAGGAAATGTTTTATATTGTATTGGGATTTATATATCTATTTTAAGTTCGAATCCCTATACTAGTGATTTTGGGTTGTCGTAACGATGTTTTACGTAACATTCGTTTTGACCCAAATAAATGTGTTTGAGATAATGTTTTCCTTATAAAATGAAATATATACTTAATTTCGATTTAAGTATATTGAATATTTTCCAAGTGTTTAAAATAAATGGATTTTTGAATTACTAATTATTAAATAAGTATGGAAATGTTTTCCAATTGAAGTGAATGTTTGAGATTTTATCTTTTAAAGATAAATTGAAAATGAATATTAGAAATCGATTTAAAAATCGTATATTCATAGATATTTTGGAATTGTAAATTCACTATGGAATTTATAAAAGAAAGTGAAATTAGTTAAAAATAAACGTTGATTTATTTTGAAGTGTGGAGATTAATTTACGGATTTGGAACGTAAATTTAATAAATCGGTAAGGATTTATTTAATTGGTTTAAATGAACCATTTTGAAATAAAAGTTGTAAGGGTGTAAATTTATTTGAAATTGGTTTTCAAATGGTTGAAGTGTGGGATATATATCTTATAAAGATATTTTTGAAAATAAATAATTTGGAAAATTATTTATAATCAGGTGATGTTGTGAATACTGATTGATAGTTAA
This sequence comes from Allium cepa, assembly GCA_030765085.1. Lineage (NCBI taxonomy): Eukaryota > Viridiplantae > Streptophyta > Magnoliopsida > Asparagales > Amaryllidaceae > Allium > Allium cepa. The sequence continues at coordinate 661,293,326 of CM060934.1, read as the reverse complement.
ATAACCGACTATCAATATTGACCTTTAAATAGGTATTTGTTGTGAATTGGTTGAAATTGAAATGCCACACTTATTTTAAAATAAGCGCTCATTATTCGGGTTAGCCGGGAAAGGACTTTGGAGTCATATAACCCATTCCGAATAATGATACGTCGTAATGGATAACATTTGAAGACCGGTGTTGAAGACCGGGTATTTGTGAAAACGATAGGATGACCTATCGATTGTCTCTGCACCGTTAGCTATGGTATGGAGATTTCCTTTGTGATGGGAAATTCGATCGGGATTGTGAATACCCGGATTGCAAGGGCTTCTTTGGAAGCGCCTTCGGTTCTGTTCGAACCCGGACCAGACTTATACGGTTACGTGTCTGACATTACATTTTGAGATATAAAGCAGATTTCTTTCAAATACATTTCTGTTGGTGGCGAAGAATTTATTCCCTTAGCTTAACACCCTTCTCTGAGACGTACGCGCTCAGAGGTTATGTAGTTGAAGGTTATCAGCGATATATTCCCAATTTGGTAATGTGGCATGCTTAGTGTTGCTGTGTGATGATTATTTATTGATCATTTGTTGATCAAAGCGTGGCTTTGTGCCTAGCTTTGTGGACGAGACTTCGTCAGACCTCACTCCCCGGAAATGGTCAAAACAGGAATATGCGGCAAGGTTATGAGGGTCGCACCATTTAGGGTATGTCATTTCCTTCTGGAAAGGGTGGTATCATGGTATGGAGCCCAGATGCTTACTCATGTTGACACACTATATTTATTACTGTGTGATGTTGGTGATCGAGCGGTCGGATAAAGGTCCAAAGGGACCGGGGGATGGCATAGTCGTTTAGTAGTTACCTAGTGACAAAGGTAACCCGGCCTTGTGTTGGCAGAGAGTTGGTTAAGTTCTCGAGACATCCCGCCAGAGGCGATCCCATGTGGCAGTAGGAAGTTCCTTAGCCTGACCATTTGTTGGAAATCCACATAAAACAATATGCACCTTGTACGGTTTTAGTTGTAGAACCTATCATTCACTTATGGTGGCGCCCCACTGTTTGGATGGTAGCTATAGTAGGCATAAGTGCGGAATGCCTATGCTGGCTAAGTTTTAAATCTTTACTTTCGAAATTTTTTCTACACTATGCACTAGTAATAATATCAAATGTTTCTTTTTAATGCGTATCAACCATCTTTGACTATCATAAGGAGAAATCTCCTCCGATTCTGCGTTTGCATTGTGTGTGTGTGCGGAAGGCCTTATGGTAGTCTCATTTTCTAAAAAGCATTGCGAATTGATTTTAAAATTACCCTTGTTGTTGTTGTTTTAAAGATAAATTGTTTTAAGTTCTCACACCAGTCCCATGACTGACTCGGAGTTTATTGTTTCCTTCCTAAACTCTGGGTGCCCACCAATTTCCACACGGGCAGTCAAGAGTCAGGTTTATCAGGTTATTCTGGAATTCAGGAGTTGCTGGAGGCAAGCTGGATGGCATAGCATATTATCTATTGTATATAGTATTTCTTTTCCGCTGTTTATTGTTGTTTGTTGATGTGCACTCTGATGATGTAATGAAACTTGATGTGATGTAATGTAATAACTGATATAGTTCTTTGTTTAAAGATTATTCATTTATCTATTATATGTTGTTCCGCTGCGATTATGAGATTCTGATATTGTTTCTGTTCTGTTTTCTTATTTCTTCTTCTATCTTTTTCTTCTACCTCTTCTTCTTTTAACCCTCATGGTTCGGTTTTCTGGCATTCGATTATGCGGCATTTGATACAGTGGACGTATTGATGCCGACCTTCGGAAGTCGAAGGATCGGGTCCTGACAGTTGATATATCCCATCGTGGGTTAGCTAAACCCCAGGCTATGAGGCCTACTCAATTTTAACCATTTCCGATGTCGAAGTTACGTTTGGCATCCTTCACACGAGTCTTCATCACTTGAATAAAAATGAATTCCCATATCTCGAATAGATCATGAATCAATACATGGATTCGAGCATCTCAAACCAATCTCGAACTTCCATATAGGTACCCTGCATAAGTCCTCCGATGGATGTAATGCTATCCTCTCTCTTGGAATAATCCTCAAGAAAGATAGTCCAACACCACAACATCATTTGAAGTGTTAATGCTAACCACAGTTCAAATCTATAATATTTCACTTCACAGCCGCTTCCAAAACATAGAACACGTAAACTTGTTTTGAAGTGGTGTTTGATAAGTAAAACACTTACCGATCCTGGTCTCTTCAAAGTTAATTCGATGAATTTCTGGCTAATTCAATCCTGTACTTCCAAAGTTAAGAAAAAGCTAGAGAAGTTTCATATCAATGCTCATCCCCAGGGGTTCTCATTACTATGAAATTGTGAAGCCATTTGGTAACTTCTTTAGTCAATATTGTCAAGTTCGATAATCGACTAATCGATTATCTAGTCAAAATAATTGCTTATACAAATGATGATTCGTATGCTTAACTCGTTTTCGATATTCCAACTTAACTATTCCTTGTCTAAGAGTAAAGCCAGGTTAATTAGAGCATTGCTTGAATCTAAGCCAAGCTTAGATACTTCATTCTTGAAGCTCACAAATAGATAAGTCTACTTCCTTGGCTTCTAATGTTAAGTATAGTATTAATGATTTCCATATACAATAAGAAATCAACACGATTAACACGTTTTCGACATTTTCTAACTTACTATTCCTCGGTCAAGAGGAAAGCTTGGTAGGTTAGAGCTCATTGCTCCATCCGTACTCGACATTAATTTTAACTTTAACAAATAAATAAGCCTTACTTCATCTGCTTTTAATGTTAAGCATGGTTAATTACATTTCAAACAAGTAATCAAATAATTAACCATTTAGCCATTAAGAAACTCTTAACCCTTCTCGAAAACATTTGTACATACTTTTAAAATACTTATAATACGTTTTAAACCATTTATCCAAAATATTACTTGAAAATAAAAACTTTACAATTATCCTTAAAACATGAAAAGAACATGTTTTCTATACTTTTTAACAAAATATCCCTTCTTTACAAATTCATAACTAATTCTTTAAAATTCATAAATGTCTCAAAACACTTTACAAATTCTCTAATATAAGTTAGTAGACACTAGTAAAAAGAATGAATAAAGTACTTAAATTTAAGTATCTTTTCAACCATTTAAACTTCAAAAATCAAGTCCAAACGGGGCAGTTTGGCGTAAGTGAAGTTTTGGTTATTTTCAACATGTTACGTAACCTTTTCCTATACAAGCTTTTAATAGAAACAAATATATCTATAAAACATTATAATATGGTGAAATACCCTTAAAGATCTCGCTACGAAGTTCCATAAACATTACCAAAAACAAGGCAATTCCAAACTAAATCTATAACGACCATCGCTATAAGTGCACTTTCAAATTCGAGTCCAATCTAAACAAGTCCATCTATAACCTATGTGCTTTATTCAAGGCCTAGTCATATCTCACATAAGTCTATTCCAATTTTGTTTAAGTCCATGTACATGGATCTCATATGTCGCTTATTTTTAAAGTAAGAATCCAAATCAATGTTTTAACATAAGTTAACAATAATTCAAACTACATATACAATCAACACAACATAGTATTTGTTATATTTTCATTCAAAGTGAGGCTTTAACTCACCTTTAACCTCACAAACAACCACGATCCAAGAATCCAAGTCCAAACCCAAGCTAGCACCCTCCTTTCCTTTCCTTCCTCTCTTGCTTTAGTCTTGCTTCCCTCTCCTCCTTCAACCAATTACTCACGGCCATTGAAATGGTGGAGGAATGTGGCCTTTCTTCTTCAATATTTGGCATAGTGGAAGGTGTTTTCATACTGTACTAAGACTTGTGGCAAAGTTTGAAGTGATTTGGAGTTTATTTGCAACTATTTTGTTTTAGAACATAAGAGAGAAAAAAGATGAAGAAGCTATTGATTTTCAACTCTAAGCTTTGTAAATTTTTGTGAATGATAACTAAGGGTATTCCCCTCCTTATATAGGCTTAGCAATGATGTCTTTTAATCTCTCACTCACCCCAAACTATGCCATGGAAGCTTCACCTCCCATCACTTCTCCTTTTCATCACTTCTTCTTTATGCTAATTACCATTATACCCATCTCATGGTAATGTCTCATATCCTTTAGAAGCTTCTAAAACATTTCAAGCATTACAAAGAGGAAAGTGTGTTAATTAGTTGCTAATTTTCTCACTTGATCATTAATCAAGTGCACAAGAGTTCAAACAACTTATATTGATCCAAAAGCTATTTATCGATAAACCGATTTTCGGTCACATTATCAATTTTTCTTCAAAAAATATATTTTTATAAAGAAATTCAAAAACAAGTTCCTTATCATTTTTCATCAATTAAATGATGTATAATAAGGTTATAAAATCATATTTATAACATAAAATTAGATTCCAATATGGTATTCGAAGACGAAGTATTTAAATTTCCAGGCCGCCGCATTCTCCGCACATAGAACATTCTGTCCTCGAAATTCAAACAAGAATGATAATTAAAAAAAAATGGAAGAATAAGGTGTGTGTGTGTGTGTATATATAGCATACTACTGAAACTATATATAAACTAAAATGCAACTTAATGCATAATGTGCAACTTCACCTCAAGCGGTGAGCACATTACAAAAGATACACGATACTAAGATAAGAAGGAAACCCTAGTCTATAAGCACTTTGGGTGGATCTCCTTCAAACTGCCATCCTTCTTCGTTATACCACCCCGAGCATCCTCACCCCACGACACTTTGAACCTTAACAATGGAATAAGCACATAAATAATCATAGTATTCACAATTACGAGCAACTAATGCTCATGGTTCACTCAGGTTCAATATCTCCCATCATCCAAGGATGATAAACAGTCTACTAAGCGTACCTTACACTCAACAACATGAGGTCATTACTTAGAAAATTATTCATGCTACCTCAGAACTAATCAAAGAGTCATTCCCTAAGCTCTTCAAAAGCCCAAAAACATAGTATACGAATGTGCTAAAGCCTGTATGGTGCACATGAACCATCTGTAAGCAATATCAGATTCAATCACTTGCTCGATCACATAGATTTCACTTTCCAACTAGTATAGATCACTTGACCTCTCTAGTGCGGACTCTGATTTTGTTCCTTGATTAGAAACCTCCATTATCTTTCCATAGCCATATACTATGATAGAAAACATCGAGATCATATCAGGAACCCGTATCAATTGTTTGGCGTTGAAAATCGAGTGTATAATACTAGTTTGGACTGGTGTAAACCACCTTGAAAACACGTACTTGAATACTGGATCAAGAATGGTCATGCGAATAAAAAATCTACGTAAAACTTACATATTTATCTTATTGGTTTCTTAACCACACCAATTCCTTTTTAATCACATTCATTTATACAAATAATATGTCATTCAATACTAAAACCATTTATGAATCACTTCATAAAACTTAACTTCAAGTTTATCCACATTTTATAATTTAAATTCATACTTGTATAATACTCCATTACATCCTAAGAGTATATACAAAGCATCATTTTGTTTTACTTAGAAAGTATGTTTAACAAATTTAAACTTGTTTTAACTTACTAACTTCTCAATGCAACTGTTTTATAAACTCAACTTTATATTTTCAAAACACTTATTTTCAGGTTCTATAACAATCTGGAAGTTCCTGACTATCCAAAATCATCGAAATCCCATTTCAATTTAACAAATGAAAACTAACAAATAACAAATCATATCATGATGCACATACCATATTTTCTAATGCAACACGTGTCCATAAAATAATTAACAAGAGAATTTCAGAACTAAATATTGGTTTCTATTTAATTTTGTTGAAAAATATATATACATATAACATTTATATATCAAATCATACTTTAGGGACTTAAATCAAAATCCATTTTATCAAAAAAACTTTGTAGCATCCCATACTTAGAAACTCAAAAATAAACGCCAATGATACTGCATAATCACCGAAATTATTTTCAAGCGACAAAAGTGAGTTTAGTACATCCAAACCATATTTTTGGTATTTAATCAAAATCATTCTAAAGCGATATCAAATACGTCGTATAATAATACTAAGTATCATGACCTCAACCTTCTAAATCAATTTCCCAAATATATACTTTTAAATAATACTATTATTATTTTCTCCGAAATCTTGAAAAACATCTTCGTAGACCCCAGGGTTTAAGTTCTCAAATTCTTCATTTAAATCCTTTTCATTTACAAACCATACTTTATAAACCATACTTATATAAAATTATTTCTTATATAAATCTTGTCACGAGTATTTATTACTAAAACATTCTATCTTTCTTCTAGATGTAGTCTTTCTTCTAGATGTAGGCCTAGCATAAATTTAGGTCTTAAAACTGAGTTGACTATTTCGACCTCTTTACCTATCCAGCACGGTAAGTAGCTAAGAAGAGTAGGATGTTGATATCCAAGCTCAGTCCTAGAGTTTACTTTTTCTTAGATATCCCTAAGGTAAAGATGTCTGTTAGTTGGTGCAAAAACATCAGATAATTTACTTAACAAAACTAATTTAAAACACATCTTTCATAAACAAATTTATATAAAACAAGCTAAATACCTATTTCTACATTCATAACCCATATTACAGGTTTACATAATATAGATGCGTACTTAGATACAATACCTATCTACAAGATACAAGACTAATGATACAATACCTATCTACAAGATACAATACTAATTCTAAAGAAAACAACTCCGACATCCATATCCCAATACTCTTATAGATGGCTCTCTCCATCAAAGTCCTCCGTCTATAGTCCCTCCAAATCCAAGATCTCCATGTCATCGTCTAATTCCCAACATTAACGCTCAATACTTGTAGGTCCTGCCTTACCATCGGATAATAAGCCATTCAAATGCTCAATCCCTTCGGGCTCTATCTCACTATCGAGATCCTCCCTTGCATCTTCCTTATCCTTAGATTGGTTCACCATTATTGGTCCATCCATTTTCCAAATAATGTCTTTGTCACTCTTAGATACGAGGTCCTCCTCTTAATCTCCCCTTCTTTGGTTACAAGTCCCTTCTATGGATCTTTGGGTATTAGTTTCTCCTTTGGATCATTAGGTACATATTCCTTTATCTCCCATCTAGCCATGGCATACCTAAACCTTGCCGCTAAGCAACTCTCTCTTTCAGCATTAGATACCGTACCCTAAAAATAAAAACAATAAGAAACCCCAGAAACGTATACTAAGCTTTTAGGAAACCTAAGGGTAGAGTTTTCAGGGAAACGATATTAAGAAAGGGTTACTTAGTAGGAGATATTCCTAAGGAATTTTTTTAAAATATAGTTTTCAAAATACAAATATGCTTTCATATGTATAATACACTCGACTCATTCTAGGGTGTCACTTACCCTAGCTCTAATAAACCAACCCAACCAAAGCCAAGGAGTTTGCTCAACCTTGGACTCTGCTACCAAATGCAATGATCAAAAATTTCGATCCTCGAATGTCAACACTAAATACATCCATGGTGTTCACATGCCGAGCATCCAAGTGCCGAAAAGAGAGAAAGTTAGGGTAAAATAATAGAAAACGAAATAGAAAAGGAAAGAAAGAATGCAACATCAGAATTTCATAAAGAAACAATAATATATAATATCGAAGGAACAATACAAAGGGTTATCTGGATACAAGAATATCAAAGTAACTAAAACCTAAGTACTATCATCATCTTGGATAGTTATACCTGCTTGTCCTCACAATGCTGATATATACAATATAAAAATGCAATGGAAATAGAAATACAATGGAAGGCAATCATCCAGCTCTTCTCTATAAGCTCCAAAGCATCCTTAGCTAAATCTGAAAACATACATGAGGTTGACCCGAGAATTATAAGAAAATAACACCCGCATCAATTTGGAAAACCAATATGAGAAAACTCATGAAATATAGAATAGGTAACAGTGACCATTGAGACCTACAGATTTCCATAACAATTTTTCCTTAAGAAACCAACCATTCATTGAGTTTAATATAGTGATATGATAGATAATGTCTATGGTATAGAATATAAATCATATCAAATAGTTGTGATGCTTACGTATATCACACCACAACATATTTAGGTTACAATCAAAAATGCCAAGGTTCGTTCGCGTATCAGTTTTTCCATGGATATCTCTTCAGTTGTTGGCCAATCAAATCTCCTATACAAGGGTCAGAAAGTACCTTTGAGTGACGAATATCTCAAGATAATATATACCTTTAGGTAAACATAGTTGGTCCACACCTGAACATGTGATACAATATATTATCGACTCCAACCAACCAACAATCAATGACTTCTCAAGATATGGAGGATGTATATATCCTATCATGGGTTAGTTAAACCTTAGTCTACGAGACCTACTCTTTTTTAGTCATTCCCATTGTCGAGGTTACGTTCGACATCCTTCAAACGAGTCTTCATCACTCAAACATAACATGAATCCTCAAATGGATTCCTACATCTTGAACAGATCAGAAGTCGCTACATGGATTCGAGCATTTCAAACAGATCTCGAACCTCCACATAGGCTCCCTGCATAAGTCCTCCGACGGATGCTAATGCTATCCTCTCTCTTGGAATACTCCTCAAGATAGACAGTCCTATACGATAGCATCATTTGAAATGTTAATGCTGATATCTCCCTTAGACTTAACCTTAGGATTGACAATTCAACCCTATAACATTTCACTTCACTAGCACTTTCAAAACATAGAACTCATATTGTGACGACCCAGAATTTTCGATATTTAAAATAGGAATATTTAATTGGTTTTTAATATTCAAAAGAGTAATTTTAACTTGAATTTCAAATATCACCATTTACTGGATAATTTAATTTTGAATTAAACTATTGGAAATTGGGTAAAATATGAAATCTGGGATTTTTAGCTTGTTAAAAATAATTTGAAGGTTTATAAAATTATATTAATAATACTAAAGGTGATAGAACATTTAAAATTGAATTTAACAATGATTTTTTCAGTTTTAAAAATATATCGTTTAAATTGACATTTAAAAATAGCCTTCCGAGACACAGTCACGGAATTCGATGACACAAGTTCCATTGGATCCGTAATATTGTATTATTATTGGATTTCAATTTTCGTAACATTTGTAGTTGTCATGTGGTCATACGGTATATAAACACGCTGAAATTAATATCAAAATTCAGTATAATAATTGGGTCCAAAAAGCTATCTTCTCCATACGATCGAATTAGGACTCGAAAACTTTTCCATTGCATTCGGAATAGGGGTATAACATTAGAAACGCCTAGCGGCATGCATCGATAGGAGGTCGAGATTTTTAGTTGCGTAATCTGAGACGATTTAAATCTAAAATTTAATTTAGATATAACTTATGTTGACTAGTCAAATTCATTTCATATCAACGCTTTTTAACTTCTTTTCCGAGACACTGTAGCTGGCATAACTCACGCAAAGATCAAATCATGTTCCCGCTTTATTTCAAATCCCTGCCCTTCTTTTCGGTCGACAACAGTCTTTAAAAAAAGAAACGAAATGCCTTCGTTCAAATTCAACCCTTTTCTCCTTCCTATTCGAACGAAATTCAAATCCATCCGGGAAAATTGAAACAGAGAAGAAGAGAGAAATGTTGGTCGCGATCGCATTTGATTCGAGTTTCAGACCTCTTGAAGATCGCGAGCCGCAGCAAAAGCGCATGCGCCAGAAGGGAAGAGGCAAAAGGCATTGCAGTGCGGATCGCTCATTCAGCTGAACGGAGGGACGTCGTCGAATTCGTGTCAGGGCGGTTCGACTTGTAGGGTTTTAAGGCTTGCGATCCATTGGGGGAGGTGAGGATGTCGAAATTGAAGAGATGGACGATGCGGCAGCAACGAGGAGAGGTCGTGATGAAGTCGCGATGGCTGGTGACAGTGAGCAGGGTCGCGATGATCGCACGCGGGTCAGATGATGGATGCGGTGGTCTTGGCCGTAGAAATTGTGCTGTGAAATATAATATGTCTTAATTGAATTAAAGGTGATTTAATAACATATGTATGTATATGTATATATATAAATACGTATAGACAAGAAAGAAAATATATATGCATAGGGATTAGGGATTCCTTTTTATTTTTTAATTTTTTACAGTAAAGGAAGTATTTACTACAGAAAAGTATAGATGGACAAGAGTTTAAATTACATTAAGATGTAAATGGGAATTTTAAATGTAAAGTTTATATGAAACTAGATTTTTAAGTCTTTACAAATTATTTTGAGTATATAGGTAGTTTCAAAGAAAGAGTAAATATACATACTTTTAATTTACTAGTTTATTTAAAAAAAAATATAAAGGATTTGGCAATTAAAATTTTCAATTAGCTTATTTAATTAATCATTCTAGTTACTAAAATTTATTTATTTTAGGAAAATTAGTTTAATAATAAAAGGTATGAGTTTATATTAAATTTACTAAATTTATTTTAAAGAAATATTGGTTTTGTTGGTTAGTTTGTTCAATTAACTTATTTAATTATTCTTAGTTACTAAAAGATTTTTATAGAAAGGAATTAGTTTAAAATTAAATTATTAGATTAAATGAAATTATTAATAATTGGATTGTTTGATTTATTCAAATATTAATAAACTGTATAAATGTTTATTCAAGGTCAAAATTGTGAAGAAACAAACCAAAATGGAAGTGGACTGCGAACAAACCAAAGGTGAGTTAATCTCACTCATCTGGGTTTGGTTTAAATTTAAATGGTTAAATTTAAATAATTGGTTGAATGATTGAATTGATTTGATGTGCTATATTATATATAGTAGTATATAGTATATATTGGAGTGATTGATTTCCCGCATTATATAGCGGATGAGACCCTATGCGCCGTATAATAGCGGATGATATTATTTTAATCCCATATACGCGATATTCCACCTCGAAGTGGAATTGGTATTGTGCTAACATATATGGATGCATGGAAACAGGTTGGAGGGATCCAACTGGATTCCTCAAAATTATTTAGATTGTTTAATATTCTGTGTTATTTGATATTCTGCGATGAATTATATTGATAATTGGAATATTGAATGCTATGGTTTGCCTGAATATATTTCGGTACACTGAGTTATCAAAATATATAGAATTGGATTTTTGGAAAGAAAATAAAAGAGTGAATTTTTAAGTAAAATAATCATAGAGAATTTGAATATATTTAAGAATGAACTGGATAAGAATAAAGTAATTTTAAAATTCTAATAAATAATTCCGAGTATGAAAAAAATGGGATTTGAATAAACAGAAAAATAATGAATTATAAAACTTAAGTGACATTATGTAAAACATTAATAAATTATTTTAAAATTCAAGGTTTAAATTTATTTAAAAGGATAAAGAAGGAATTTGGAAAATTTGAAATTGGTATTTTTCAGTTAAAAGATTTTAAATCATAATTAAGAAATAAAATCTGAAGTTAACGGGTTTTGAATAAATTGAGTAAGTAAAGGACTTTATTTCAAAATGAAATAATTTGGAAATCAATTTGAAAATTGATTAAGTGTTTGAAACCGGGATTTTAAAAGGAAGTTGAGAATACGAAACTTATAAACTGGGTTTATAAAGTGAAGCAATATATAAGTGGATATTTGGAAGGATAAATTCATGGTGGGAATTTATCAAAGGAATGGGTAAGTTTATTTAAAAATAAATAGTGATTTATTTTTAAAAGACGTGAAAGAGAAGCTTATTTCCCTAGATAGCCAAGTATGTTTTCAAAACAAATCTTTAATTATAAGTTAAAAGCTTAAAGTTGTTTTAAAAGCATGTTCTAGAAAATATATTATTTTTAAATGTTTAAATTTTTAAGTAAGTATTTTTCAAATTTATCTTAGTATTAATTATTTAAAGGTGACTTGGTATTATGTTTTAAAAAGATAAAATTTTTATTTATATTTTATAAAGTAGATTTATTTTAAATATTCTTAAAGTATAAATTTTTGAATAAGGTATTTAAGTATTTTTTATTTTAAATTTTTTAAAGTATATTTTATAATAAGTATTTTAAATAATTTTGCTTGGTGTTTTCAGTGGAAATAAATATTTGGATTTCATGAGAAAAGTGTGGGTTGAAAACTGTTTTCAAAAGGGTTAAAAATGGAAATATATTCTGCGAAGATATTTTGAGGTTAATATATAATTCAGGAGAAATTATTTATGTTTGATGGATGTTTGTGAATGTTAATTGATAGTTAAATAACCGACTATCAATATTGGCCAATGCGCTGATCGTTTCGAAGAGATCGGGATTTATTTCTCGAAAACCACTTCGATCCGGTTTGTACGTTTTCGTGAGGAAGACGAGTTTGGATTTGAAGATGGAGTCGCTACTAATCCTGAGGATAATTCCAAAATGGATGTAGTAGGAGTAGTGCCTTCGGTTCCGTTCGAACCCAGGACGGACTTGTATGGAAGAATGCTTTCAAAACATCGTCAGGTGGGCGATGAAAATTCTAAGAAATGTGTTCCAAAAAGGTAAAGCTTAGCCTCGAGCCTCTTCAACCGGGACGGACTGAAAATAAGGGGTTACGCAGCAAGGCTAAGCGGGTAGCACCCATTAGGGTGAGGTCATCCTGTTGAGTCACAAGTTTTATGAAAGTTTTGATTTCTGACAAATAAGGCGATCGACAAAACAAGGTCATTAGAGCTACATATGTTACTATAGATTATAGGTTGATTATTTGATATTGTAATAGTAATAAACTTGTTAAAATCTATCCTCAAATAATCATGCACCTCAATATAATCGATATATATACACGTTTTAAAAGCACTGCACATTCATTGTGCAAATTAACAGGTACCGGTCGACCGGTTAAAAATCATACGGTCGACCGTTTCTGTGTAAAATGCACAATGAACGTGCACACATGCACATAACGTATATATATTTTAAATTCCTGTCTACTGGTCACTTTTCAACCTGTCGACCGTTTTTGAACAGAAAGCAATTTTTCCAAAAGACACTTCTCTTCTCCAAAGGTTGCATCTCTTACCTTTCACCAAAGATCATATCTCTTAATGGCAAAGAGTTACAACCATTCTTATCTATATAAACTCATCCAATTCATTGATTAAATAATAACGATTTCATATTCTTTTAATCTAATCTCTGATCTTAATTCTGCATTATAAAAGCTCTAAATTATTTATTGAATCTTTGAAACTATTTCATATCCTTTGATTCAATAATATACTTTCCTTAATCTTTTCAAAACATCATATCGCATACTTTGAGGATAAGATTATAGGAAGGGTGTACTGCTAGTGACAAATCCGTGTTTTCAAGAGCACAAGTTGTCAACAACAATTGTATTTGTTCTCTTGTTGAAGTCCTCTGTGTTGTAAGAGGCAAGTGTTGAAGTCCTCAGTGTATTAGAGGCGTGAAATCCCGTTCGGCTGTTCGGGTGTTGTAAACCTGTTCCTCCGGGTGAAGCGAGGAAGTTAATAGTGAAAATCCAGATAGAAGTCTGGGACTGGACGTAGGACGGTGCTCCGAACCAGTATAAAAATCTCTGGTGTGATTTTTTTCTATTTTTTATTTACTATGCTATTATCATCTATTTCCGCATTTGTATTGTAATCCATATTACACGATCCGTGTATACTATATTAGCACATATAATTGTATACACACCGCACTTTTATTTGGTATCAGAGCACGGTCATCATATAACCATAACACAGTTATTTGATATATTATAGTAATATGGCAAATAACGTAAGTACTAGCACTCAAAACACCACTTACACGGAGGGTCAATCGACACAAAGACCTCCATTTTTCAATGGTCTTAACTATAGTTATTGGGCAACACGTATGTCATTCTTTATGGAATCAAATAGCTATGATGCTTGGAATGCCACTCAAAGAGAAATAGTGAATCCAACAACTGATTATTCAGAATGGACTGCAGCTGAGAAAACGGCAGCAGCTGTAAATGCAAGAGCAATAAATATGTTGTTCTGTGCATTAGACCAAAATGAATATAACCGTGTTAGTATCTGCACTACTGCATATCAAATTTGGCAAACACTAAAAATCACTCATGAAGGTACTAACAAGGTTAAACAAGCCAAAATAGCCATGCTGAAAAGTCAATTTCAAAATTTCAAAATGAAACCAAATGAGACAATCAATGACATGTATTCACGGTTTCAAACTATTCACCATGCACTGATTGGCTTAGGACAAAAGTATTCTGATTTCGATGTTGTTTCAACAGTCCTACATTCTCTGACTAGTGAATGGGAAGGAAAAGTATTAGCAATCGAAGAAGCTAATGACCTTTCCGTCATGAAGCCAGATGAATTGATAGGAAATTTAATGTCCTATGAAGCAAATTTGCAGGCTAGAAAAGAACAGAAGGAAGAAAAGAAAAATGTAGCATTTCATGTTGAGAAAGATGAAAATGAATCAGATTCTGAAGACGAAGATTTGGCATTCATTGCGAAAGGATTCAAAAAATTCTTAAAATATCGAAAAGCCAGTCGTTACAATAAAAGGAAACCTGGATCAAATAAACCATCTTCATCTGCTATAGAATGTTTCAACTGCCACAAAAAGGGACACATGCAGAAAGATTGTCCAGAACAAAAGAAGAAGTCAGAAAATGACAAATTCAAATATAAAAAGGACAAATCTAAGAAACGAGCTTTCTCAGTAACATGGGATGATTCAGATTCATCTTCATCAGAAAGTGAAAGTGATTCAGAGAATGAACAAGCTAATGTTTGTTTCATGGCAACAGAAGATGAGGTCCCATTTAAGAAAAGAGGAAAGTGGATATTGGACAGTGGTTGCTCAAAGCACATGACGGGAGACAAGAGTTTATTAACAAATATTACATATTCAGATGGTGGCTCCGTCACTTTTGGAGACAATTCAAAAGGCTATATCATCGGCAAAGGCGATGTGAGAAATTGCGGTACATCTAACTTACCTCTTATTACTAATGTCATGCTAGTTAGAAATTTGAAACACAATTTGCTAAGTATTAGTCAGTTATGTGACAAGGGTTTTATAATTTCATTTTCAAATAATAAGTGTAGTATTTTAGATAAAGACCATAATTTAGTTTTCGAAGGTTATAGAGACAGAAATATATATATTTTGAATATGAACATTAATCATAATTCAGATATGTGTCTTGTGGCTAATGACAATGATCCATGGCTATGGCACAAACGCTTCTGTCATATAAACTTCAGAACTATTGACAAACTAGCCAAAAACAATCTAGTTAGAGGACTACCCAAAATGAGTTTTAAAGTTAACAACATTTGTGACGCATGTCAAGTAGGAAAATTGACCAAATCATCTTTTAAATCCAAGAAAGTCATATCAACATTACAACCACTTGAGTTACTACACATGGATTTATTTGGACCTACTAGAGTTCAATCAATAAATCACAGTCAATATGTGCTTGTAATTGTTGATGATTTCTCTCGTTATACATGGACAACTTTCTTAAAAAATAAAAGTGACACTTTCGATCATTTCAGATCTTTCGTCAAAAGAATTCAAAAATCAAAAGGAATTAAAGTTAAAAATATTAGAAGTGATCATGGCGGAGAATCTGAAAATAATGAATTTGAACATTTTTGTACAAAGAAAGGTATATATCATAATTTTTCGTTTCCCAGAACTCCACAATAGAACGGAGTTGTAGAACGGAAGAACCGAACTTTACAAGAATGTGCAAGAACATTATTGAATGGAACCACCTTACCAAAACATTTTTGGGCAGAAGCTGTGGCAACTGCCTGTTATGTTTTGAATCGTGTATCCATAAGACCTCTTACCAAGAATACTCCTTATGAATTATTTAACAAAAGGAAGCCTAAAATCTCATACTTCAAAGTTTTTGGTTCCAAGTGCTTTATTTTAAATACAAAAGACCAGCTTGGCAAATTCGATCCAAAGGCCGATGAAGGAATATTTGTCGGTTATTCGGAACGAAGTAAGGCCTATCGGATATTTAATAAACGAACCAAAACTATTGAAGAATCACTTCATGTCTCTTTTGACGAAATCTATCAGCACCCTCACACTATATCAGATGATGACGAATCAATAGTCACTGACAATCAAATCATCACAAATATTGATTCTGACTCGGAAATAGTTATTGAGAATATTCCTCAAATATGTGAGTTACAATCACCACCAAGAATATTAAGAGACCATCCGCCTCAAAATATAATCGGTGAAATAACATCACATGTCAGAACAAGGAGTCAACTCAATCAAATGGGTCATGTCGCTTTTCTCTCAAATATCGAACCTAAGAATCCAAAAGAAGCTGCTACAGATGATTATTGGATCATTGCCATGCAGGAAGAACTAAATCAGTTTGAGCGCAATGACGTTTGGGAACTTGTTCCAAGACCAACTGATCAGTCAGTAATTGGTACTAAATGAGTCTATAAAAATAAGGCTGACGAACAAGGAAATATCACAAAAATAAAGCAAGATTAGTAGCACAAGGATATAATCAGGAAGAAGGTATCAATTATGAAGAAACTTTTGCACCAGTTGCTCGACTAGAAGCTATTAGAATCCTATTATCTTTTGCTTGTCACCATAATTTCAAACTTTATCAGATGGATGTCAAAAGTGCTTTTCTCAATGGATTTATCAAAGAGAATGTCTATGTCGAACAACCTCCTCTGTTCATACATGAAAAATATCCTGACCATGTGTTCAAACTTAAGAAAGCTCTGTATGGTTTAAAACAAGCACCTCGTGCTTGGTATGAACGACTACGTAGCTATCTTATTAGCTCAGGATTTCAAATAGGCAAAGTCGATCAAACTTTGTTTATTAAACATTCTCGAAAAGATATTCTAGTTATCCAGATATATGTAGACGATATCATCTTTGGTTCAACAAACGATAAACTTTGCAAAGAATTTGCAAATATTATGACCAAAGAATTCGAAATGTCTCATATGGGAGAACTATCTTATTTTCTTGGACTTCAAATAAAGCAACTTTCAAACGGCATTTTTATTAATCAAGAAAAATACTGTGAAAACCTTATCAAACGCTTCGGATTAGAAAATACATCTGGTAAACCAACTCCTATGAGTACAACTACACATCTTGACAAAGATGAAAGTGGTAAGAATGTTGACCAGAAATTGTATCGAAGCATGATTGGTTCTCTTCTTTATCTTACAGCTAGTCGTCCAGATATAATAATGAGTGTTTGTTTATGTGCTCGTTTTCAAGCCGATCCAAAGGAATCACATCTACGAGCAGTGAAACGTATAATTCGTTATCTTAATAATACCAAAGATTTCGGTCTTTTTTATCCAAAAGAATGTCCATTTGAATTAGTATCATATAGTGATGCTGATTTCGGTGGCTCACGAACGGATAGAAAAAGTACAAGTGGTACGTGCCATTTTATTGGAAAATCACTTGTCTCTTGGTTCAGTAAGAAACAGAATTGTGTTTCACTATCAACATGTGAAGCTGAATATATATCAGCAGCTCTTGCTTGTACTCAAGTACTATATATGCAACAAACACTTCAAGATTTTGATATTCATTTATCAAATTCTATTATATACTGTGATAACACTAGTGCTATAAATCTCTCTAAAAATCCAGTAAATCACTCCAGAACCAAACGCATTGATATCCGTCATCATTTCCTTCGAGATAATATTGACAAAGGAAATATATGTCTTGAATATGTTCATACTGACAATCAATTAGTAGACATTTTTACTAAGCCTCTGCTCGAATCTAATTTTATTAGATTACGAAGAGAGCTTGGTTTAATTTCAAGAAAAAATCTTGACTAAGTAATTTCTAAAGAACGTTTTTCTTGTTAGTTATCCTTTAGTTATTCTTTTTAGTTATCCTTTAACTTTAACTATTGCATAAACTATATTTTTCTTACATTAAATATAAGCCACTGCTTTATTTAATGGTTAAATTCTCTTTACTCATTTTATAAATTCAGTTTTAAAATGAAAGCTATTTTTAGATTTACAATAAAATTTCTGCTTATGTTTTCTTGGTTAACATTTATCATTAACTCACATCCATAGGTTTATACTCAAAAAAAAAAAAAAAAAAAAACTTGTATATAAGCTTGCAAATTTTTTTATATTTTGATCATCTTTTCTTTTTATCTAACCATAATATTCTATACAACATACAATATGGCTCACATTTGTGATAAATGTGCTCAAGAATCATACATTTCAATTACGAGTTCTGAGTCGGAGGAATTTTACTCTCCTACAACTCCAAAACAAAAATCAAGTTGTCATCATCAATGCTCTTGTATGTATGATAAAACTCCAAATTCAAAACGAGTGAAGCGGACACTATTCTATTCTCCTCGTACCAAAGCTCAAATCGATGAGATACACCACTACCAGAAACATCAGATAGACCTTCAGAGACAACTCCATTACGGGCAAAGTCAACTTTATCACGAGCAACAACGGACGTCGGCACGATTGTCCGTTTTAGAAAAGTTGGCAACATTTTTCTACGGTTCCAACAAAAATGACGTGCATGAACCAATGCCGTCTAGGCCATCAACATCTAAAAGTCCTAACTCATGGGATCGGAACTATGAGAAGAATGAAGGAGCTCAGAAACAATGGAGTCCATGGTCGAAACGTATTGAAGGAAACAACGATAATTCTAATGACGAACTTTCTCATTAGATTTATATATAGTTATTATATCTTCATCTATCTCTTGTGTAATGACGGTTATATTTTGTATTACGTATAAAATATAATATATATTGGTTGATATATGATAAAAACTTGAAAAATAAACTTAAATTTCACAGCAGACCAAAACCGGTCGACCGCCCCTGTTATAGCCGGTCGACCGTTTGCTCTCTAGTTGAAAACGGTCGATCGACCAAAATCAGTAGGTCGACCGGTTGACGTATTTACAGTTTTTTATATAAATCTATGCGTCATTTTTCCCTCTACCCTCATTCACTCTTTACTCAAGCTGTTCTATTACCCCAAATCACAAACCCTAGTTTCCATTTTTCAATTCCCAAATCACAAATCCTCCAACAATGTCTCCTCCTCAAAATAAATCCAAGAAAGGAGCAACCTCTGAAACTTCATCTCTTACCATCTCCGTCAAAAAAATGGCTTCAAACTCCAATTGCTGTAACAAGATGGAATCAGATGACAAATTACAAGTTTCATCCAGGCTCTTTCATCAAATTTGATGATTTCACGGCTTATGGAGTTCGGAGGTTAGCCAATAATGCCAACATTACTCCATTAATAGATTTTTCTGCAAATAGTATGGAGATAAATCATTTGATGATCAAATTATTTTACGCCAACACGAATCTTGATGAATATCAACCTGATAATCCAAACGGCGTCATCTGGTCTGTGGTCTGTGGGAAGCAAATTTTTCTTACTCATGCTAGAATTGCCTCTATACTTGGTATACCTAACCGAGGCGAAGAGTTTTCATCTACCTTCTGCGAAGTCTTCACTCGAAATAGTACCAGTCATCAGTTTATAGAAGACAATAGTGATGGCACTAAATCTATTGGACTTCGACCGACAGCCAGGTTACTTCATCGGGTTTTGATGCATTCTCTTTTTCCTAGACTTGGAAATTATGATGCAGTGTACAAAGAAAACTTCAAGGCACTCTATGCTATCTATGGTGAAATTCAAATCAATTGGGTTCACATGCTTTTTGATGAAATTCTCAAGGTAAATAACTCAACCCGGCCTCATTTCTTCTACAATGAATATATCATGAGACTTTTGTTAGCTTGTGGGGTCAATCCTCCTGATTCTGCAACCTCAAAACCAAAATGCATTGATTCCATCACCATCAAGCGAATGAAGCTTCCTCCACCTTATCTTGAGATTATGCCTTTTGAAGAATGGCAACAAAGAGGACCAAGGAAACAACGAGCAACTTCCTCTCGTCCTCGTTCCGATGAAGTAAAACTTTTAAAATCAAAGTCATCAACAAAAGAATCACTTGAAACAATCGCGCGTAACCAGTTTTTGCTTGAATCACGTCTCAAGCGCATGGACTCTAAAATCGATAAGCGCTTCAATAAGGTCAAGTCATTCTTTGGTATGCTATGGGATGCTATATCATGTTCCACATCCACCTCTGTTCAAGCACAAGACCCAGGAAAACGTCCTGCTGCTCCAGTTTTCACCTGGACATCATCTGACGAGTCTACAGGAATGAGTGGTCATGGACATGGTGAATCATCTAGAGGGCACAATGATGAGGAAGAAGAAGATGATGACGACGACGATGATGATGATGAAGAGGAGATACGATCTGCTTCATCCTAGATTCTATTATGGTTTAGCTCTTTAAAAACATTCATCGACACTTGTACTAAATAGTGTCGTTATCTATGATTTTCATTTGACATTATGTTCTGTAGTAAACTCTGTTATGTTTTTGATGTGTTAATGATTTATTTTTCTATGCATATCATATTCATTCTATGCATATCATATTCTAGTATCTGTTACTCCTTTTTGTCGATGACAAAGGGGGAGAAAGGGCTAAAATTGCTTACAGGAACATACATTTATAAGAATTCAAAGAGAAAGAGATCACATACTCAGGGGGAGATTCAGATTTGCAGATATACATTGTCATCAATCAAAAAGGGGGAGAATGTTGAGTCACAAGTTTTATGAAAGTTTTGATTTCTGACAAATAAGGCGATCGAAAAAACAAGGTCATTAGAGCTACATATGTTACTATAGATTATAGGTTGATTATTTGATATTGTAATAGTAATAAACTTGTTAAAATCTATCCTCAAATAATCATGCACCTCAATATAATCGATATATATACGTTTTAAAAGCATTGCACATTCATTGTGCAAATTAACAGGTACCGGTCGACCGGTTAAAAATCATACGGTCGACCGTTTCTGTGTAAAATGCACAATGAACGTGCACACATGCACATAACGTATATATATTTTAAATTCATGTCTACTGGTCACTTTTTAACCTGTCGACCGTTTTTGAACAGAAAGCAATTTTTCCAAAAGACACTTCTCTTCTCCAAAGGTTGCATCTCTTACCTTTCACCAAAGATCATATCTCTTAATGGCAAAGAGTTACAACCATTCTTATCTATATAAACTCATCCAATTCATTGATTAAATAATAACGATTTCATATTCTTTTAATCTAATCTCTGATCTTAATTCTGCATTATAAAAGCTCTAAATTATTTATTGAATCTTTGAAACTATTTCATATCCTTTGATTCAATATTATACTTTCCTTAATCTTTTCAAAACATCATATCGCATACTTTGAGGATAAGATTATAGGAAGGGTGTACTGCTAGTGACAAATCCGTGTTTTCAAGAGCACAAGTTGTCAACAACAATTGTATTTGTTCTCTTGTTGAAGTCCTCTGTGTTGTAAGAGGCAAGTGTTGAAGTCCTCAGTGTATTAGAGGCGTGAAATCCCGTTCGGCTGTTCGGGTGTTGTAAACCTGTTCCTCCGGGTGAAGCGAGGAAGTTAATAGTGAAAATCCAGATAGAAGTCTGGGACTGGACGTAGGACGGTGCTCCGAACCAGTATAAAAATCTCTGGTGTGATTTTTTCTATTTTTTATTTACTATGCTATTATCATCTATTTCCGCATTTGTATTGTAATCCATATTACACGATCCGTGTATACTATATTAGCACATATAATTGTATACACACCGCACTTTCACATCCCTGTCTAGATGTCCCTTTTATTCGGCTCAGTGGTGCGGTTGCTGATCCCAACCGTGGGGTGATCTTACTAGGGATTATCCAGTAAGGGGTAGTCTCGGTCTTGTGTTGCAAGGGTGTTGGGAGTAATCCTCAGTACGGTGATCTAGGCCATGTACTGTGATAGGTGGTACCCCGGTACCTAGTCGTTAGTTGGAAATCCATTCTCCCTACGCGCCTGTACGGTTTTGATTGTGCCTAACAATTGCTGAAACTTGAGATGCAAGCATTTCAGCTAGATTCTATTTTACTTTCTATAGACACTATTATAATATCAGAGGATTTTGATAAAAAGTGTTTTGGCTATCTAAGGTAAAAACCCGACATGTATATTTGTGGGGTGGTCTTACGAGATGCTTTTGTTTTCAAAAGGATTTTGAAAGTTAAATAATAAAATTGAGTGTGATTTTCTCACGTTGATATTCTAGACTGACTCGGGTGTTATTTAACTATAATGCTCGGGTCAGACCGAGTATTATAAAATACAGGATATGTTGCTGTGGAGCTCAGGAGACGAGCTGGATGGCGATACGTACTTCCGTACTTGATTATTGTTCCGCTATGTATTCAGTTTTAAGGAGAAGTTTATATGACTGTCCAGTTGTATGTTATTGATGTTGTTGAACTCTGATGATGTATTCTGGTGATATATGTATAAAACAGATATTGTATTTTTTTTGTAAAGATCGGTTATTATCTATTATACTTTATTCTGCTGCGATGGTAAGATTCTGATGTTGTTTTCTATTTTCTACTTCTACCTCTTCTTCTTTTACCCTAACGGTTTGTATTTCCGTTCACCTTGAGTTGATGTGTTGGAAAATAGTGTTGACTTAAGGGGTACGGGTTTGCGGGCTGTTATAGTTGGTATCAGAGCTGAAGGTTAAGCGAGAACCTTGGCTCTGGTAGGATTTACTCATAGAATAGAGTCCGTAGTACTCTAGAATGAGTTTGAGAGTATTACTAGTATGAGCGCGTATTTGTTAGTGAATATAAAGTTTTTTTATATTGTGTTGACTTATCGGTTGAGTGTTTATGGATTCTGGTCGATGTGTGGGATGCCATGCTATCGATAGGAGTTTCTAAACTCTTGAACAAGATAAACCAACATAGTATTGTTTAAATAGGGTAAATGAAATAATTTTACCCAAATTATTTTTGTATATAAAGGAAATAATTTTTCGTAAATTATTATGGTTATACATGGTTGCTTGGTTGTTAGAAAATGATAATATTAAATTATTATCATTATTCAGTAGAAATTGAATAACAAATTGAAATCATAACTAAAGCTAAGGAATAAATTCATATACAAAGGAAATTTGAAATGCAAACTGTAAATGAGATTTATACAGTGAAATAAAATTCCAGAGTAATTCTTTGAATGTGAGTTGAAGGATTTCAAAATTTAAAATTTGGAATTTGGAAAAAGTTTAATTTCTTGGGGTTTGAAAATGGTTTTCAAAAGTTTTGGAGAAATAATAATGATAGTATTGAGAAATATTTTGAATTAGGTTTGAAATCTGGAGAGATTTGGAATTTAAAAATATTTGAAATGTTTTGAAGAGATAAAAGCATTGAACTCTTTTCGGTCACTGGAAAATAACTTCAGTGATGACTACAACATCGTCGATGTTCATTTTCGAGTTTCCAAGAGAGGGGTTACTGCCTGGAGATTTTGAATTGGAATTTTAAATTGGTTAAATAAAAGTTGAATTATGAGTTAATAAAATTGGTTTTTGAATTAAATGATAGAAATAGTACTTGAGTATAAATAATATTCATCGCATATTGTAAGTGGATTAATTATGAATCGAAGTTGTCAAATGAAATGGAATTGGATTATAATAGAAATGATTTGAGTTGCAAATAAATTCCAATTCGAGTATAAATGAGTTAAGTATGTGCTTGGATATTATTTTAACAAACTGAGAATAGGATTAGAATTAAAATGGATAAAGAGAATGGGGTAACTGAATTTGATGAGAATCAAATTAAATAGAAGCGAACTTAAATTATGAAGTTGAAAAAGTTTGAAGAAAGCAAATTAACTTAAGTTTAAAAATAATAGAAGCTTGGCTTCGAGTAAGGGTGGAAGCCCATTAAATAAAAGTTAGGGTTAAATTAATTTGGGAAATGGTTATTAATATTAGCATGGAATGTTGTCAAACTTAATGAAATGGGTTTAAATGAAACCAACGCGGGAATGAATGAAATGCAAGTGAATGGTTTGTAAATCAGTTAGAATGGAATAAAATTTAATATAAATTGTATTGGAATCAATTTAAAATGATTATAAGCTTAAGTAATTGTTTATTCATATAAATATCGTCGAATTTGTATAGAAATAATTGTCATTTGACGAAAATGAGATTAAATAAAATTCTATGAATTAATAGAAGTAAATAAAATTAATTTTTGAATCAATTGAAATGAATATAAGTTCGTTTGGTTTAAAAATGAATCGTATGCAAGCAAGTGAGTTGTAAATCACTTAAATTGAATAGTATAGGTTGAGGGTTGATTGAAAGCAGTTGAAATAAGCGTTGAAACCTTACATATTTGCTTATGAAAGTAGATAACATGCATTGTTATATAATCCATGTTTTAGCTATTTAAATATAAGTGAAATGCTATAAACTTCTTATATATGGTGCTTATATGTTTAAATTGAGTAAGTACAGGTACCTGAAGGCCGTTTGGCAGGATTTTGGTCGCGCTAATTACTAAATAATAAGCCGGTTGCTTAAAAATGCTAAATAGAGGTACGCCTACGCAATAAAAGTTAGAAAATATGAACTACTGTTTGTTTTTTTGTTTTTCCGACCGGGTGGGTCGATGTATATATATTTATATCTCTTGTCAAATTGCAAAAGCTCCTCCGTACAAAGGAGACTCTGCCAAAAATTTTCGAAAATTTTGGAAGTTAGAAATTTTTTTGGGAAAATTTTTGTTAGCGATAAGACGGTTTCAAATTGGAAATTGAAATAAATTAGTGGATGAAACTAATTTAAAATAATGATATGAATCAGTTATAAATGGAAGATAAAATTCAATATTCAGAGTTGAAGATAAATTGAATTCATATGGAAATGGGAGAATCGATTTGAATAGAAGTAGATATAAACTAATGTGGTGAAGTGAAAATAAATATAAGAAGCGTATGAAATACTTATATTGGACTTAAGAAGAAATGGTAGAATTCTTAAGTAATATGGGTGTCGGGAAAATGTATTGAATAAGCATTTGAGTTAGTATTTAGTAAAAATATGTGAAATGATAAGCGTTGATAAGTGAATAGAAATCAAAATGAATGCGAATAAAAGAGAATGGATATAAATATGTAAGATGTACGTATATTATTTTACTCGCATAACAATTTGATCCAGATTCGGGCATAGAATTTCGAGATAGTTATATCGATCCGAGTTAGGATTTTTCACTCGATTTTTGACAGTGAACCCTGGATATGGATATTGATTGATTCTGAAAAATTTTTGTCATAGTTATGACTATGCAAGGAGAATGACGGTTTCTAATCAAGAAACCAGATCTGAGTCCGCACTAGGAAGTCGGGTGGACGATACTAGTTTTGAAGTGAAATTATGTGTTTGAGCGAGTGATCGAATTCGATATTGCGTACGGATGATAAATGTACATCGTACGGGCTTGAATGAAAAGATATTGAAATTTTTGTAAGGAAGTCAATAAAATGTTTTTGAATGTTATGTTTGGATATTATTGCTATGTAGGATATACAAGTATTATAAAATAGGAGAAAAATTGGTTTTGATTTTAGAAGATAAATTTGAATTGCTCGACAAAAAGGTATGTGTTTAAATTTCTGTATGAAATTTGATTAGGTTTTTGATCTAGCCACTTGGCTTTTAGTTTTCTTTTGGAATTTTGGAGCCCGTAGAGGCATTTTGTAGTTGTTCCGAGCTAGCTGCGCAAAGGAGACGTTGGCGAAATTTTTCGAAAATTTAGGGAGTTAGAAAATTTTTGAGAAAATTTTGATAATTCAAAATTTGGTTTTAAATTGAAATTTGAATGATTGAGAAAATAGTATTATTTGAAAACTATGGGAGAGTTTAGGAAGTTAGTAAGAATGGTAATGGGTCTTCTATAAAAAAAATAGTTGGTAGGAATTTGGATGGTTGGTTTTGGGAAAAGTAAATGGGTATTGTACCATTTTCCTAACTAGTAATTTCGAAGACGAAATTCTTTTAAGAGGGAAGGAATGTGACGACCCGAAATTTTGGATATTTAAAATAGGAATATTTAATTGGTTTTAAATATTGAAAAGAGTAATTTTAACTTGAATTTCAAATACACCATTTACTGGATAATTTAATTTTGAATTTAACTATTGGAAATTGGGTAAAATATGAAATCTGGAATTTTTAGCTTGTTAAAAATAATTTGAAGGCTTATAAATTTATATTAATAATACTGAAGGTGATAGAACTTTTAAAATTGAATTTAACAATGATTTGTTCAGTTTTAAAAATATACCGTTTATATTGATATTTAAAAATAGCCTTCCGAGGCACAATCATGAAATTTGATGAAACATGTTCCATTGGATCCGTAATATTTTATTATTATTGGATTTTAATTTTCGTAACATTTGGAGTTGTCGTGTGCTCGTACGGTATATAAACACGCTGAAATTAATATCGAAATTCAGTATAATAACTGGGTCCAAAAAGCTATCTTCTCTATACGATCGAATTAGGACTCGAAACCTTTTCCATTGCGTTCGAAATAGGGGTATATCGTTAGAAACGCCTAGCGGCATGTATCGATTGGAGGTCGAGATTTTTAGGTGCATAATCTGAGACAATTTAAATTTAAAATTTAATTTAAATATAACTTATGTTGGTTTGTCAAATTCATTTCATATCAACGCTTTTTCACTTCTTTTTCGTGACACTGTAGCTGGCATAACTCCCGCAAAGATCAAATCATGCTCCCCCTTTATTTCAAATCCCCGCCCTTCTTTTCGGTCGACAACAGTCTTTAAAAAAAAGAAAATGCCTTCGTTCAAATTCAACCCTTTTCTCCTTCTTATTTGAACGAAATTCAAATCCATCCGGGAAAATTAAAAAAGAGAAACGTTGGTCGCGATCGCATTTGATTCGAGTTTCAGACCTTTTGAAGATCGCGAGCGGCAGCAGTAGCGCATGCGCCAGAAGGGAAGAGGCAAAGGGCATTGTAGTGTGGATCGCTCATTCAGGCGAACAGAGGAACGTCGTCGACTTCGTGTCAGGGCGGTTCAAGTTGTTAGGGTTAGGGCTCGCGATCCATTGGGGGAGGCAAGGATGTCAGAATTGAAGAAATGGACGACGCGACAGCAATGAGGAGAGGTCGTGATGAAGTCGCGATGGCTGGCGGCAGTGAGCAGGGTCGCGATTATCGCGTGCAGGTCAGATGATGGATGCGGGGGTCTTGGCCGTAGAAATTGTGACGTGAGTATAATATGTCTTAATTGAATTAAAGGTGATTTAATAGCATATGTATGTATGTATGTGTATATATATATATATATATATATATATATATATAAATACGTATAGACAAGAAAGAAAATATATATGCATAGGGATTAGAGATTCCTTTTTATTTTTTATTTTTTTTTAAAGTAAAGGAAGTATTTACTACAGAAAAGTATAGATGGACAAGAGTTTAAATTACAGTAAGATGTAAATGGGAATTTTAAATGTGAAGTTTATATGAAACTAGATTTTTAGGTCTTTACAAATTATTTTGAGTATATGGGTAGTTTCAAAGAAAGAGTAAATATACATATTTTTAATTTACTAGTTTATTTAAAAATATATATAAAGGATTTGGCAATTAAAATTTTCAATTAGCTTATTTAATTAATTATTCTAGTTACTAAAATTAATTTATTTTAGGAAAATAAGTTTAATAATAAAAGGTCTGAGTTTATATTAATTTACTTAATTTATTTAAAAAAATAATGGTTTTGTTGGTTAGTTTGTTCAATTAACTTATTTAATTATTCTTAGTTACTAAAAGATTTTTTATAGAAAGGAATTAGTTTAAAATTAAATTATTAGATTAAATGAAATTATTAATAATTGGGTTGTTTGATTTATTCAAATATTAATCAACTATATAAATGTTTATTCAAGGTCAAAATTGTGAAGAAACAAAGCGAAATGGAGGTGGATTGTGAACAAACCAATGGTGAGTTAATCTCACTCATCTGGGTTTGATTTAAATTTAAAAGATTAAATTTAAATAATTGGTTGAATGATTGAATTGATTTGATGTGCTATATTATATATAGTAGTATATAGTATATATTGGAGTGATTAATTTCCCGCATTATTGTGATATCCCGGA
The DNA here is from genome assembly GCA_030765085.1 of Allium cepa. Classification (NCBI taxonomy): domain Eukaryota; kingdom Viridiplantae; phylum Streptophyta; class Magnoliopsida; order Asparagales; family Amaryllidaceae; genus Allium; species Allium cepa. Next base: position 661,265,061 of record CM060934.1, on the reverse strand, counting down.
ATTTCACACCCAATTTAAATATGATAATCTATATAATAAATTAATTTAAATCGATAAATGTTGTTATTTTATTCAACAGCTAATAAATGAATGGTAAATATAAATTTATTCTAATTAAAAACTAATACATATATAAGGAACTGAATGTGTTAAATTTTTTATTCATATCAAATTTGATTTTGAATTGGATTTTTAAAATTCAATTTGTGTTTGAATTGATATATTAAAAGATTTAAACTATGTTAATTTTTATTCTAAAATTATACTTTGAGGATCAAGTAATATTTTCATGATTTTATTCAAGTTATAATAATTGTTTTATATTCATTATTTAAAGAGAATTGATTTTTTTAGGAATTTAAAATATAAACATATATAAGAAAATCAATTAAGTAAACATTTTTAATTTCATTTTTTCATGAGATAAACACATGTTAACATTTAAACTTATTAATAAAACATGTGTTAGAAATCTAACCATTATTTTGACAAGTGTCATAATGTAGTTTTTCTTTTCTTTAAAATTTTATAAAACAAATCATTCATGCATACTTTCTCATTTTATTAAAAAGAAATTTTACATTCTTCTCTTCAAAAATATGAACTTCTTCACATCTTCAACTAATTTCTGAAAACAATCTCAAAGTTTTATCACCAATTTATTCAAGATTTAAAGCATATCAAGATAAACAAGTTATTTCAAGAAACAAGTAGAACAAAAAGAAGTCTGCAGTTCGTATAAGTTTCCCGCAGTTTGAATCTTCACATCAGACAAAAAGGTGAGTAAATCTTTAAATTAAACCTCAAGTATAAAAGTTGTATGTTGAATGTTAGTTATGAAATGCTTGCATGTAATTTATTCTGTGAAGTATTTATTTTTAAGATGAAAATCTTGCTGTGCATGTCTACAAATTTTATCCCTCTGTAAATTCAAATACAGAGAAAATTTCTGAAACAAATCTTCAAATATAAATTCAGCAAGAAGATAGTAAGATGATATTTTTAAGTATGGAATTTAAATGCAACATGATTTAAGTGTTTAGTTAAATTGCATATGAAACAGTTTTAGAAAGAAGAAAAAAACTGCAGAAAGTAAATAGGCAGTAAAACAAAAATCATAGCATGTAAATTATGTTAAATTTTGATGAATCAAATATATATGTTGAATCTATAATGCATGTTATGAATTTTAAGATTGAAATCAGAATTTATAACTTGCAATTGAATTCGAATTTTGAAGATTACTGTATTTGGGGATTTTGTAAAATTCTCGAGCCTGGCTTGATTTTAGCTTTTGAAATTTAAATTGAAGCTATGTTTGATGATGTTTATCACTAGAAAAACACAAATCGAATTTATTATGCAACATAGAATTTGAAATTTGGATTTTAGGGTTATGGGTTCTGTTTATTTGGGTTTGCGATTTTCAGTCGTATGAAGATTTGGATTGATCGAGCTTCATGGAGTTAAGGGAGGAGTGGCGTGTGGGTGTTGCGCACGCGTGGCCGGAGTTTGGTGTCGAAATGAGGTGAGATGGTCGTGGTTGATGGGTTTTCCTTTTGCGTCTGCAGTTTAAGTTTTTGGCTCATGCACTCGATTTCGTTTGAGCTCGCGTTGATGGTTTCTGGGTTGAGATTTTGGGTTAGGGATCGAAGGGTGGTTTGCGCGTGAGGTCGACGGTGGCGATGGTGGCGCCGTGGGTTCGTGCATGTGCACGAGGCAGTGCGTGTGTCAGGGAAGTTTTCGCGTGCGTGGGTTTTCCTCGAAGTCGCGTTCGAGTGAGTCGCGTGGGAGTAGTATGCTGTACTCGGGTATGTGCGCATTTTTGCGTGTGAGTATTGTTGGGTTCAGGAAGTTGAAGAAGAGGGTAGGGGATGGTGTTGGAATGTGCTAGCTTGGGTTGGGCCGGGCTTTAAGCATGTTAGTGAATTAGTTTAAGATTATTTTAAAACTTCAATTTGATTTAAGTTTAAAGTTTAACACTTTATATCTTATCTATTTATGAAGTATCATATATTTATTTCAAAGGGTATTTCACATCTTATTATTTGAAGTTTGAAAAAGTTTATATCTTTTAATCTAACATTTTCAAAAGTATTTAGTTTTTAATAAAATTGAATACGTAAACATGTAAGAGTTTTGAAGATAAATGAATATTGTTTTATTTAAAAGTTAATTAAATTTTGAAATTTAAGTTACTTTAATTTATTAGTAATTAGTGATCGAATTAATTCGTTAATTTTGGTTAATTAATTGTTAAGATTTAATTAATTTCTTATGAATTATTTAATAGGTAATTATGGATTAAATCTAATAACAATTAATAGGTTATTAATTAATTTATCAATTAATTTAAGATTAATTCATAAGTAATTAAAAAATTGATTAATTAATTGATTAACGATTAATAATTTAGTGATTAAGAAATTAATTAATTAATTAATGGATTAAGAGTTAATTAATTAAGTAATTAAACATTACTTAATTTATAATTAATAGTAAATTAGTTAATGATTAAGTCTTAATTAATTAAATAATTAAGGTTAATTAATGAATAATTAATTATGTAATTAAGAAATTAATTTGTAATTAATTAAGAATTAATTAAGGTAATTAAGAATTAATTAAGGTAATTAAGAATTAATTAAGGTAATTAAGAATTAATTAAGGTTAATTAATTATAAATTAAGGGTTAATTAATAACCAATTAAGAAATAATTAATTTTTAATCAAAGTTTAATAAATAAATAATTATAGTAATTAATTTATAATTAAATAAGATTATTAATTAATTAAGTAGTAATTAATTAATAATAAGATAATTAAGAGGTGATTAATTAATTAAATGATTGTGATTAATTAATTAATGTTGGTTAAGCAAGATTAAGTGATAATTCTTAAGTAATTAATTTAATTTGAATTAATTAAATTAATTATAATATGAATTTAAGTAGTACTTCCTTGTAGATGATTGTTTGAATTGATATCTGAATGTGGTTGATATCTGTTGAATGATAATTGATATATTCTGTGATGGGATATTGTATATCTGTGATGAGATATTGTTTATCTGTGATGGATATTGGTTATTATCTGTAGATAATATTGTATGATGCTATGTTTAAATCTGAATTGAATTGTTTAAAGATTTTAAACAACTTGGCCTTTAAGACACGTTTGGATTTCGATGAGATCGGGATCGGGAATCAAGTTTGATTTTTCGAAAACCACATCGATCCAAGTTAAACGTTAGGTCGTGACATCTCAGGAGAGGATCGAGATGGAGTTTTATATTGCAAGGGTTATTGTCGTTAACTTTGAGGGTGATTCCAAAATGAGTGTAACGAAATAATGCCTTCGGTTTCGTTCGAACCCAGAACGAACTTGTATGGATTGAATGCTTTTAGATCATCGTCAGGTGGACGATGAGCATTCTAAGAGATGTGTTCTTTATAAAGGTAATCGTAACCTCAAGCCTCATCAACCGGGAATGGCTAAAACAGGGGAGGTGCAGCAAGGCTTCGTGGGTAGCCCCCACTTGAGAGTGAGATTTACCCCTGTCTAGAAGTCCCTTATTATTTTTTCGGCTGTGTGGGCAGTTGTTGGCCAAAACTGCGGGGTTGTCTTGTTCGGAACTATCCAGTAAGGGATGGGTCCGGCCTTTTGTTGCAGGGGATCGGGAGTGATCCTCGGTACGGTGATCTAGGCCCCGTACTGTGACGGGCTGTACCCCAGTAGCCCTGCCATTGTATGGAATCCAATCTCAAATAGGTGCCGTACGATTTGATTGTGCCCAACTATGTTGGAATGTGAGATGTAAGCATTCCAGCTATTTCTGTATTTTATTTTAAAACCCTAGACCCTATTATAATATCACTGAATTTCCTATCAAATGTTTTGGTTAGCGTAAGGTAAAAATTTACCCGTGTTTATTTGTGGGAAGTCTTACGTGATACCTTTTGTTTCAAAATGATTTTAAAGTTAAGCAACTTTAACTGATTTACTCACACCAGACCCATGTCTGACCCGAAGTTTATTTTGTTTTCCATAAAATCTTGGGTACTCAAATTTTTATGAGTAGCCAAGTGGTTTGGTTTGGATTAGCATATGTTTTGGAAGCTGGAGCTGGAGTCCAGACGTACTATCTATCTATATTCGCAGTAGTGGCATTTTGGGTGTTATGTTTTGAGTTGTTTGGGTTGTATGAACTATTATGAATGTCAGATGTAATGGAGTAATATTATTTTGTGTACTCTGATATGTAAACCTATGTAAGGGATATGTGAAATATTATATTTTGTTCGTTTCCGCTGTGAGATTCTGATTTGTGTTGTTTCTTTTCTTTCTATCTTTCTATTTCTATCTCTTTCTTTTCTTATTGATGATACATTTTTCTGTGGAATGAAAGACGGGCCGTCACAGTTGGTATCAGAGCAATGGTTGAGAAACACTTAGGCTCTGAAGTAGTATCTATCTTGAGAGTGCGTATTTGTAATTTTCTTATATAACTATATCCTTATCTAAATTGATTGGATTACCTGTTCAGGTAGCCAATATGAGTTCAAGAGGCCGAAGGGGAAGAGTTGTAGGTAGTGGATCAACTGGTAACAGAAGAGAGAAGACTGATGATGAGACTGTTAATCCAGTTACGTCTTCAGCCAGTTTTGCCGCTTTATGCAAGGATTTTGTTCATCTTGGAGGGAAACCATTTCAAGGATCAGAAACTATAATAGAAGTTCAAGCATGGATTCGCTCGTGTGAGAAGTTTTTTAAGAGCATGAGGTTATCAGATGAGCAGAAGAGAATAATGGCTGCGTGGCAATTAAAAGGTGGTGCTGCAGTATGGTGGAATTCAGTGACTGCTAATATCTCAGAAGATGGTATGTCTTGGGAAGAATTTAAGGAGATGTTTGAGGAAAAGTATAAGCCTGCTGCAGGAAGAACTCGGCTTTATCAAGATTTTCTGAATCTGAAACAAGGAAATATGTCCATAGCTGAATATGAGACAAAGTTCAACGAGTTATCTTGCTATGGACCAGGACTTATAGACACACCTCTTAAGAAGAACGAGATGTTTGTCCAAGGGTTGAGGCCTGAGTATCATGAGAGAATACCTGCACATCTGAAGGGGTCTTTTGTGGAGCTTATTGATATGGCGTTAAGGTATGAAGACTTGATGAAGAAGAGGTCAGTGGCACAAGTTGCTACATCAGGAGGGAATTCTTCTAACCAGAATAAGAGGAAATTCAATCCTTATTGGAAGAAGCAAAACAAGAAGAAGACTGGGAACAATAATGAACCCCAGAAGTGTTATATTTGACATCAAGAAGGTCATCTGGCAAACAAGTGTCCCAGCAAAGGATCTCAGCAGCAGCAACAGCTGTATAGTGGAACAGGGTCAGCCTTAGTTCAGAAGTCTCTTTGCTTTAACTGTCACCAACCGGGGCACATGATTAGGGACCGTCCGCTCCTTCATAAGGTTCAACAGAACAAAGTATTTGCTTTGGAAGGCGCACCATCAAACTCATCGAAGGGCAAGGGAGTTTTAGAAGGTACTTTACTTTTAAATGGAAAGTATATTAAAGACTTATTTGATTCTGGTGCTTCTTTAAGTTTTATTTCCCTAGGAATTGTAGAGAATTTCTTACTCACTCCTAGTATCGTAGACAATCCCATTTGTGTATCAAATCCTATAGGAGGGGTAACCAAATTGGATAGGATTTGTAAAGGTTTGAGAATCTCCTATCTATCCCATAGTTTTTCCTGTGATCCTTATGTATTGGATTTTCAAGGTTTCGACCTTATATTGGGAATGGATTGGCTTGACAAATATAAAGCTATCTTAAATTGTGGTGAAAGAACAGTTTCGTTGGAAACTGATCTGGGTAGGATTGCCAGAGTAATGTGTGATAACTTTGGAATCCACTTGAGTAGTCTTTTACGTGGAGTGGAGACTTCTCAAGAAGAGGTTGTAGATATTGAAGTAGTCCGAGATTTCTCTGACGTATTTGAGGAAGTTAAATGTTTGCCTCCGCATCGGGAAATAGAGTTCCGTATAGATTTGGTTCCTGGTGCAGTACCTGTAATTCAACCTAGTAGGAGGATGGCTCCAAGAGAGAGGGAGGAATTAGTGAAGCAAACTCAAGATTTGTTGGAGAAGGGTTTGATTAGACCAAGTTTTTCCTGTTGGGGTTCTGCTGCAGTTTTTGTCACCAAGTCGGATGGGTCGCTAAGGTTCTGTGTAGACTGCCGTGAATTGAACAAGGTGACCATTCGGAATAAGTATCCTCTTCCTCGCATTGATGATCTCTTCGACCAGCTTCATGGTGCATCTGTCTTTTCTCAATTAGATCTGGCATCAGGTTTCCATCAGTTAAGGGTAGCCGAAGACAGTATTCCCTTAACCGCATTTAGGGGACCTAATTGTTTCTATGAGTGGTTGGTTATGCCTTTCGGGTTAACCAACGCTCCTGCTTATTTTGATGATCTGATGAACCGAGTCTTTAGAGATGTTCTGAATAAGTTTGTTTTGGTCTTCATCGATGATATTTTGGTTTATTCTAAATCGGAAGAAGAGCACAAGCAGCACTTGAGAATAGTTTTGGAAACTCTGAGAAGGCATGTGCTTAAGGCGAAGTTTTCTAAGTGTCATTTTTGGAAGTCTAAAGTAAAATTTTTGGACCACATTGTTTCTGGTGAGGGAATCTCTGTAGATCCAGCTAAAGCTGAGACTATTTTGGAATGGAAGCAGCCTCGGACTCCTACAGAAGTTCGAAGTTTTCTTGGATTGGCCGGTTACTACAGGAAGTTTATTAAGGATTATTCTAAGATCTCTTCTCATCTAACGAAACTGACAAGAAAGGGAGCTAAATTCAAGTGGACTCCGAAGTGTGAGGAAGCTTTCCAGAAACTGAAGGCAAAGCTGACAAGCGCTCCTGTATTGGCTATTCCTGATGGTAAGAGCAAGTTTGAAGTGTATACTGATGCCTGTATTGTTGGATTGGGAGCTGTGCTTATGCAGAATGGTAGAGTTATTGCGTATGTGAGTCGGCAGTTGAAGCCACATGAGAGGAACTACGCTACGAATGATCTAGAGCTGTTGGCTATTGTTTTTGCTCTAAAAATATGGAGGCACTATCTTTTAGGTGAAAAGTTTGAGTTATTCCCGGACCACAAACCGTTGAAATATCTTTTCTCTCAGAAAGATCTTAATCTAAGACAGCAGAGATGGGTGTAATTCTTGGCATCATACGATTTGGATATTCTGTATACTCCGGGGAAGGCGAACGTCGTGGCAGACGCTCTTAGCAGGAATGCAGTTTTATCTCTTTTGGAAGCTGTTCCATCTCTCCAGGAAAGAATAATAAGCAAGCAAATGGAGGATAGGTCTTTTGAAGAATTGATTCTTGGAACCTAGGATGGTCGATATTCGGATTTCAAGATAGACAATCAAGGAGCATTAAGAATTAATGGTCGATTGTGTGTACCGGATATAGATGGATTGAGACACGAAGTATTGTCAGAAAGTCATTGCTCCAGATTGAATATCCATCCAGGAATCTCGAAGATGTACAAGGATATGAAGAGAGTTTTCTAGTGGCCGGGCATGAAGAGGGATGTAATCAGATTTGTCAATAATTGTGCTATCTGCCAGCAAGTGAAAGGAGATCAGCAGAAGCAAGCCAGTTTGTTACAACCTTTGGAGGTCCCGACATGGAAATGGGAGATGATTGCGATGGACTTCATCGACGGTCTGCCTAGAACTAAGAAGGGTAATGAAGGAATATGGGTGATTGTGGATCGTCTTACCAAGAGCGCCCATTTTATACCAGTTAAAGCAACCCGAACTGTAGTTTATTTGGCAGAAATTTTCTTGAAGGAGATTGTGAGATTGCATGGCGTTCCAGTCAGCATTGTAAGTGATCGAGATCCGATCTTCACCAGCAAATTCTGGGAGGCATTGTAATCAGCTTTGGGGACTAATTTGAGATTGAGCACAACATATCATCCACAAACAGATGGACAAACAGAAAGGCTTAACCGAATTCTAGAAGATATGTTGAGAGCCTGTGTATTAGATTTTGGAGGATCGTGGGAGGATCATCTACATCTGGTGGAGTTTTCTTATAATAATAATTTCCAAGCAAGTATCAAGACGGCTCCTTATGAAGCATTGTATGGAAGACCGTGTAGATCTCCAGCTTATTGGATAGAGTCGAAGGACTGTATTGTGCTTGGACTAGATTTGATCCGGGAAGCATCTGCTAAAGTCGAGCTGATCAAGAAAAGGATGAGAGCTGCTCAGGATCGACAAAAGAAATATGCTGATAAGAGACGAAGACAATTGGAATTCGAGATTGATGATTTAGTCTTTGTCAAAGTTTCCCCTATTAAAGGAGCTGTAAGATTCGGGAAGACAGGGAAACTCGCTCCGAGATACATTGGTCCGTTCCGAGTTCTCGAGAGGATTGGTGCTGTAGCATACAGGATTGAATTGCAAGTCCGGATGGCTGGAATTCACAATGTTTTCCATGTATCTCATCTATGGAAATATGTGCACGATCCATCTCTTATTGTGGAGCCAGTTGTGCAGGAAGAATTGGAGGTTGAGTCGGACTTGTCTGTTGTCCGACATCCTGTTTAAATTGTTGATCAAGATGAGAGACAACTCAGAAGCAAGTTTGTGAAGCTTGTTAAAGTTCAGTGGAGTGAGGATCCCAGAGATTGTACTTGGGAGACTCTGGATAGTATTAGGAAGGCTTATCCGGATATGTGTCCGGATAGTTAATGGTGTTTGTATTGGATGTATGTTTGTTTGATAGTTGCTTATGTATGGATGTTATGTATGTTTGAAGTGTTGAATAAAATGAAATTTTTGGATTATCTTTTGTTTAAATTTCGGGGACGAAATTCTTTTAAGGGGGAAGGATTGTGATATCCCGGAATTTCACACCCAATTTAAATATGATAATCTATATAATAAATTAATTTAAATTGATAAATGTTGTTATTTTATTCAACAGCTAATAAATGGATGGTAAATATAAATTTATTCTAATTAAAAACTACTACATATATAAGGAATTGAATGTGTTAAAATTTTTATTCATATCAAATTTGATTTTGAATTGGATTTTTAAAATTCTATTTGTGTTTGAATTGATATATTAAAAGATTTAAACTATGTTAATTTTTATTCTAAAATTATACTTTGAGGATTAAGTAATATTTTCATGATTTTATTCAAGTTATAATAATTGTTTTATATTCATTATTTAAAGAGAATTGATTTTTTTAGGAATTTAAAATATAAACATATATAAGAAAATCAATTAAGTAAATATTTTTAATTTCATTTTTGCATGAGATAAACACATGTTAACATTTAAACTTATTAATAAAACATGTGTTAGAAATCTAACCATTATTTTGACAAGTGTCATAATGTAGTTTTTCTTTTCTTTAAAATTTTATAAAACAAATCATTCATGCATACTTTCTCATTTTATTAAAAAGAAATTTTACATTCTTCTCTTCAAAAATCTAAACTTCTTCACATCTTCAACTAATTTCTGAAAACAATCTCAAAGTTTTATCACCAATTTATTCAAGATTTAAAGCATATCAAGATAAACAAGTTATTTCAAGAAGCAAGTAGAACAAAAAGAAGTCTGCAATTCTTATAAGTTTCCTGTAGTTTGAATCTTCACATCAGAGAAAAAGGTGAGTAAATCTTTAAATTAAACCTCAAGTATAAAAGTTGTATGTTGAATGTTAGTTATGAAATGCTTGCATGTAATTTATTCTGTGAAGTATTTATTTTTAAGATGAAAATCTTGCTGTGCATGTCTACAAATTTTATCCCTCTGTAAATTCAACTACAGAGAAAATTTCTGAAACAAATCTTCAAATGTAAATTCAGCAAGAAGATAGTAAGATGATATTTTTAAGTGTGGAATTTACATGCAACATGATTTAAGTGTTTAGTTAAATTGCATATGAAACAGTTTTAGAAAGAAAAAAAATGCAGAAAGTAAATAGGCAGTAAAACAAAAATCATAGCATGTGAATTATGTTAAATTTTGATGAATCAAATATATATGTTGAATCTATAATGCATGTTATGAATTTTAAGATTGAAATCAGAAGTTATAACTTGCAATTGAATTCGAATTTTGAAGATTACTGTATTTGGGGATTTTGTAAAATTCTCGAGCCTGGCTTGATTTTAGCTTTTGAAATTTAAATTGAAGCTATGTTTGATGATGTTTATCACTAGAAAAATACAAATCGAATTTATTATGCAACATAAAATTGGAAATTTGGATTTTTAGGGTTATGGGTTCTGTTTATTTGGGTTTGTGATTTTCGGTCGTATGAAGATTTGGATTGATCGAGCTTCATGGAATTAGCGGAGGAGTGGCGTGTGGGTGTTGCGCACGCGTGGCGGGAGTTTGGTGTCGGAATGAGGTGAGATGGTCGTGGTTGATGGGTTTTGCTCTTGCGTCTGCAGTTTACGTTTTTGGCTCGAGCACTCGATTTCGTTTGAGCTCGCGTTGATGGTTTCTGGGTTGAGATTTTGGGTTGGGGATCGAAGGGTGGTTTGTGCGTGAGGTCGACGGTGGCGATGGTGGCGCCGTGGGTTCGTGCATGTGCACGAGGCAGTGCGTGTGTCAGGGAAGTTTTCGCGTGCGTGGGTTTTCCTCGAAGTCGCGTTCGAGTGAGTCGCGTGGGAGTAGTATGCTGTACTCGGGCATGTGCGCGTTTTTGCGCGTGAGTATTGTTGGGTTCAGGAAGTTGAAGAAGAGGGTAAGGGATGGTGTTGGAATGTGCTAGCTTGGGTTGGGCCGGGCTTTGAGCATGTTAATGAATTCGTTTAAGATTATTTTAAAACTTCAATTTGATTTAAGTTTAAAGTTTAACACTTTATATCTTCTCTATTTATGAAGTATCATATATTTATTTCAAAGGGTATTTCACATCTTATTATTTGAAGTTTGAAAAAGTTTATATCTTTTAATCTAACATTTTCAAAAGTATTTAGTTTTTAATAAAATTGAATACTTAAATATGTAAGAGTTTTGAAGATAAATGAATATTGTTTTGTTTAAAAGTTAATTAAATTTTGAAATTTAAGTTACCTTAATTCATTAGTAATTAGTGATGGAATTAATTGGTTAATTTTGGTTAATTAATTGTTAAGATTTAATTAATTTCTTATGAATTATTTAATAGGTAATTATGGATTAAATTTAATAACAATTAATAGGTTATTAATTAATTTATTAATTAATTTAAGATTAATTCATAAGTAATTAAAAAATTGATTAATTAATTGATTAATGATTAATAATTTAGTGATTAAGAAATTAATTAATTAATGGATTAAGAGTTAATTAATTAAGTAATTAAACATTACTTAATTTATAATTAATAGTAAATTAGTTAATGATTAAGTCTTAATTAATTAAATAATTAAGGTTAATTAATGAATAATTAATTATGTAATTAAGAAATTAATTTGTAATTAATTAAGAATTAATTGAGGTAATTAAGAATTAATTAAGGTAATTAAGAATTAATTAAGGTTAATAAATAACCAATTAAGAAATGATTAATTTTTAATCAAAGTTTAATAAATGAATAATTGTAGTAATTAATTGATAATTAAATAAGATTATTAATTAATTAAGTAGTAATTAATTAATAATAAGATAATTAAGAGGTGATTAATTTATTAAATGATTGTGATTAATTAATTAATGTTGGTTAAGCAAGATTAAGTGATAATTCTTAAGTAATTAATTTAATTTGAATTAATTAAATTAATTATAATATGAATTTAAGTAGTACTTGCTTGTAGATGATTGTTTGAATTGATATCTGAATATGGTTGATATCTGTTGAATGATAATTGATATATTCTATGATGGGATATTGTATATCTGTGATGAGATATTGTTTATCTGTGATGGATATTGGGTATTATCTGTAGATAATATTGTATGATGCTATGTTTAAATCTGAATTGAATTGTTTAAAGATTTTAAACAACTTGGCCTTTAAGACACGTTTGGATTTCGATGAGACCGGGATCGAGAATCAAGTTTGATTTTTCGAAAACCACATCGATCCAAGTTAAACGTTAGGTCGTGACATCTCAGGAGAGGATCGAGATGGAGTTTTATATTGCAAGGGTTATTGTCGTTAACTTTGAGGGTGATTCCAAAATGAGTGTAACGAAATAATGCCTTCGGTTTCGTTCGAACCCGGAACGAACTTGTATGGATTGAATGCTTTCAGATCATCGTCAGGTGGACGATGAGCATTCTAAGAGATGTGTTCTTTATAAAGGTAATCGTAGCCTCAAGCCTCATCAACCGGGAATGGCTAAAACAGGGGAGGTGCAGCAAGGCTTCGTGGGTAGCCCCCACTTGAGAGTGAGATTTACCCTGTCTAGAAGTCCCTTATTATTTTTTCGGCTGTGTGGGCAGTTGTTGGCCACAACTGCGGGGTTGTCTTGTTCGGAACTATCCAGTAAGGGATGGGTCCGGCCTTGTGTTGCAGGGGATCGGGAGTGATCCTCGGTACGGTGATCTAGGCACCGTACTGTGACGGGCGGTACCCCAGTAGCCCTGCCATTGTATGGAATCCAATCTCCAATAAGTGCCATACGATTTGATTGTGCCCAACTATGTTGGAATGTGAGATGTAAGCATTCCAGCTATTTCTGTATTTTATTTTAAAACCCTAGACCCTATTATAATATCACTGAATTTCCTATCAAATGTTTTGGTTAGCGTAAGGTAAAAACCTACCCGTGTTTATTTGTGGGAAGTCTTACATGATACCTTTTGTTTCAAAATGATTTTAAAGTTAAGCAACTTTAACTGATTTACTCACACCAGACCCATGTCTGACCCGAAGTTTATTTTGTTTTCCATAAACTCTTGGGTACTCAAATTTTTATGAGTAGCCAAGTGATTAGGTTTGGATTAGCATATGTTTTGGAAGCTGGAGCTGGAGTCCAGACGTACTATCTATCTATATTCGCAGTAGTGGCATTTTGGGTGTTATGTTTTGAGTTGTTTGGGTTGTAAGAACTATTATGAATGTCAGATGTAATGGAGTAATATTATTTTGTGTACTCTGATATGTAAACCTATGTAAGGGATATGTGAAATATTATATTTTGTTCATTTCCGCTGTGAGATTCTGATTTGTGTTGTTTCTTTTCTTTCTATCTTTCTATTTCTATCTCTTTCTTTTCTTATTGACGATACATTTTTCCGTGGAATGAAAGACGGGTCGTCACAATTATATAGCGGATGAGACCCTATGCGCCGCATAATAGAGGATGATATTATATTAATCCCATATACCGCGATATTTCACCCTGAAGTGGAATTGGTATTGTGCTAACATCTGTGGATGCAGGAAAGCGGGTTGGAGGGATCCAACTGGATTCCTCAAAATATTTAGACTGTTTAATATACTGTGTTATGAATATTTGATATTCTGTGATGAATTATATTGATAATTTGAACGTTGAATGCTATGGTTTGCTTGAATATATTTCGGTACACCGAGTTATCAAAATATATAGAATTGGATTTTTGAAAAGAAAATAAAAGAGTGAATTTTTAAGTAAATTAATCATCAAAATTTGAATAAATTTAAGAATGAATTGGATAAGATTAAAAGTGATTTTAAAATTGTAATAAATAATTTCAAGTATGAAAAAAAAAGAGATTTGAATAAACAGAAAAATAATGAATTATAAAACTCAAGTGATATTATGTAAAAGAATAATGAATTTATTTTAAATTTCAAGGTTTAAATTTATTCAAAAGGATAAAGTAGGAATATGGGAAATCTGAAATTGGTATTTTTTAGTTAAAAGATTTTAAATCATAATTAAGAAATAAAATCTGAATTTTGAATAAATTGAGTAAGTAAAGGAATTTATTTCAAAATGAAATAATTTGGAAATCAATTTGAAAATTGATTAACTGTTTGAATCCGAGATTTTAAAAGGAAGTTGAGACTATGAAACTTATTAAACTGGGTTTATAAAGTGAAGCAATATATCAATGGATATTTGGAAGGATAAATTCATGGTGGGAATTTATCAAAGGAATGGTTAAGTTCGTTTAAAAATAAATAGTGATTTATTTTTAAAAGATGTGAAAGAGAAGCGTATTTCCCTGGATAGCCAAGTACGTTTTCAAAACAAATCTTTAAGTATAAGGTTAAAGCTTAAAGTTGTTTTAAAAGCATTTTCTAGAAAATTTATTATTTTTAAATGTTTAAATTTTTAAGTAAGTATTTTTCAAATTTATCTTAGTAGTAATTATTTAAAGGTGACTTGGTATTATGTTTTAAAAAAATAAAAATTTAGTTTATGTTTTATTAAGTAGATTTATTTTAAATATGCTAAAAGTATATATTTTTGAATAAGGTATTTAAGTAGTTTTTATTTTAAATGTTTTAAAGTATATTTTATAATAAGTATTTTAAATTGTTTGTGCTTGGTGTTTTCAGTGGAAATAAATATTTGAAAATTTATTTCATGAGAAAAGTGTGGGTTGAAAACTGTTTTCAAAAGGGTTGAAATAAATCTATGTGCCTAGAAACTCATTTTATACATAAGCTAGTCCGATTCATCATTACATCATGTGTTACATCATGTGGATTCTCTTGATTTTTTTACGTTGCGCCGTATATATTCTTAACAACCCTAATTTTGACTAACATTATTTAGAACATTTAGTTAGATAAATAAAATAAAATAATAAATGGCTAAAAGGATTAAGATTTGACAATTACTAAGGGTTTGTGCCTTAATAAGAATGATTAAAACATAAGTAAGGAGGAAATTATGAGAAGGGAAAAAATGGAAAAGAGTGTATTCCCTAAACACATACCCTTACATTTTCTCCCTCTTTATCTCATTTTACATTCATAGAAACTACAAAAAAGGAGGTCGGCCATCGCTAGGGTTCAAGAGGAAGAAAAATCTAAGGAAATTATGGGAAAGCTTAAGGGAAATTAACGAAGTACAAATCTCAACCTTCTTAATCCATTTAACGTGAATAATAACTATGTATCTCACGTTTTTATGTGATGATTTCAGTTTTAAGCATAAACCCATTTCTTTTGCAAGTATTATGCCATGTTTTAGATATTAAATGATTATATACTTATTGGTTATTTTTTGAGTTTAAATATGAAATTTAATGATATGTTTGAGTTGGAAAACCTATCATATGATGCCGATATGATATGAAATTTTTGCACGATGTTAGAAACATTATTTTGGTAGCGGGTTCTGAATTTCATAATGTTCCATGCACGTATGGATTTTCTATGAATTTTCTACATGGAGAAATTGATATATTTCGGGTTTTAATTATTAAAAATAATTAAACAAGGTCTTTGGCCCAGAAATTTTTATATAATGAATAATATGATTAGTAAGGTTTATTGTGATTCTTGGGGATTTTTCCCAAGTGTTGATGATTTAATATGAATTATTTAAGCTAGAAAGGCTTAGTTAAATATTAGGATGTTAATATAATATTAAAGGTTCGTAAAGGTTTTTGGAAACGGTAAAACTGCTTTTTAGCATATTTATGAAAAGGTTTTGAGTAAAGATAATGTTATCTAATAGTATTTGGACAATTAATTGGGGTTGGGGTGAAAAGAAACTACTTTTAAAGGAAAAAAACAATTTTTATTTTATTTACGATTCTGCAAATCCGAAGTATGATGCTGCTCCTCATCTCTCTGCACCTTTGGTCTTCGAAGTCAATCAAAAACAATACGTAGGGCATCAATGAACAGTTGATACATAGTGGATAGGTGTGACTGAAGCGGAGTACATAGCTTTGAAGACGACATCATCATCTTCGACATGGTTGACGTCGAATGGCTTAAGTGCCACTTGTTTTATGATGCCAACCTCAATGATTTCAAAGAGGTATATAGTGGAAATAATGACGCTGCCAATTTTATTCATGACTTTGAACCTATGTTTTTGAATTGACTATTTTGACTCTATAGACATAATTTCGCTTTTAATGAATTAGGCAATAGATGATGCCGCCTCTTTATTACTTCGACTTTATTCCTTTTAACCATTTCGAAGAAGGCTATGATGCCACTCCTATTGTCTTCAGCACCAATGAGGCCACTATTTTCTCTAAGGTGATGACGCCAACATTGATGACATCGACCCTATTCTTTTATTGGTTTTAAACTATACAGACCTAAGCTCTTCGACTTCGAAACTATAAGAAGTGTGAAGAGGAGTTTTGTGCTTGTGGTTTGAAAGTTAAGGGTTTAATTAGTTTTGAGGGGCAAAGACCCTCTATGCCCCTCCCCTTGCCGGTTTTATCAAAATAAAGGTTTTATATTTTTTTGGCCTTATGGCCTATGGTTTTGAGAGGCGAGACCTCAAATGATTTCAAACTTTACTAATATTGTTTTATTAAACATGTATCATGGCATAATTATTTTAGGTAAAATAAAGGGCTATAACTTTCCTTGTTTTAAATATGATTTTAATGCTTAAATCACTCATAAAGAAAAGTGTTTTCAAGGAAATAAAAAGGGTACTTAACCCAGTATTTTGGTAAAGGGATTATTGTTCTTATCACTTTTGGATAAATTGACTCAAAAATTAGAATGCCAGATAAGACTGGTGTAGGGTAGTGCCCTATCCTGAAGCTGTTAGCCTCTAGCTCATATTAGTCCAAAATTCCAATTCATAGGACTTTGTTGCAGGTAAGACTAAAAGTAGACGTACACATAGAAAGGAATATGTAGAGATGAGTTAGGTTATTGGTGAGCGTGTAAAACCATTAGGATTTGTTAGCCCTAGGAATAATAAGTTTCGGACAGACCATCCAGTTGCCTTCCAACGGTGAGTTAGATAATTTGTTTTATCTGGGTCGTCATTTCTGGGTTGCCATTTCTGGTTCGTCATTTCTTGGTCATCATATATGGATTGTCATTTCTGCGTCATCATTTTTGGATCATCATTTCTGGATCGTCATTTCTAGATCGGCATTGGTGTTGATGGGCCTGGATCATTCAGGAAGCCTAGTAACTCAAGTTTTTCCTATAAATACAGCATGTAAGGCTTCAGAAAAGGGATATGATTCTGTTTCCCTTTCTCTTCTCCACTTAGGTTACTCTACCATTATTGTTTTTAAAACTTTAGATTGTAACGGTACTGGATTTTCATATCAATAAAAAGGAAATTTCTAGAGTGGACGTAGGCCGGAGTTAGCCGAACCATTATAAATCCTGTATTATTAATGCTTTCTTTTTAATTTTCATTGTTCTTCACATTCATACTCCCTACATACATTCTATCTATGATCTATGACTATGATTTGGTGCTTTATCTGGATTTAGGTGTTAATGACTAATTTTGGCGCTAACTTTTTAGTGCTTTCACTGAGAGAGCTAATACTCGAGGATTTAGAAGCTTGGATTTTGGATTTAAAGACCTAGGAACTTGAATTCTGGAGACTATGGCAAGGCAATCAACCAGGGGACAAAGGATGGAAAGGAGTCGACAAGAGGGAAGTCAGGAGGCTTCATATGGAGATAATCAAGCCTCGATCAATATCACTAGGGACGAGATGCAGGTCATGATAAATTCCATGTTGGTGTAGTTGATGAAATGGAAAGAGGAAATGATGCAGACCTTTCTCAGACAATTTGGACAAGCATGAGCAACAGGAGCTCTGATCCATGGAGCTGGACTAGAAGGACTCAATCGACAAGCAGATGGAGTGGTTTAGCATGGGGTAGCCCCTGATTGGAAAACAACTGTCAACCGAGATGAACCTAGACTTTGGGGCACACAAGTAATGAAGGACCAATCCATGGAGGGATACTAAATGGAACGGCACAACCCAGTGCCAACAAGGATACGATAGTGCATGATGAGGAGTATGTACCGGAATTCCTTCGAGGACTTGGAGGGCAGTTAAGAAATATAAATGGGGGCAAACCTTGGTAGGTAACACTTGATTAGCCGACATTATCAGGTGAACTATTCACGGAGGTCTGACAAACAGGGATTTGGAGGGAGTAAACAAAAGTCTGTTTAACCGTAATATTAGGATGGCTAGGATTCCACCCGATTTCAAGCTGCCCACGCTGGAAGTTTGCAACGGTAAGACAAATCCCACTGATCACTTGATGAGGTAAACATGACATATGGAAGTGCTGAGGGTATCATAGGAGGTTATGGACCGATATTTCCCCTTGTACATAACCGATATAGCTGCTATGTGGTTCAAATAGCTGAAAGATGGATCAATCAGAATAAGGATGGAATAGATGGATAGATTTTTGAAATAGTTACGAGTTTACATCAAAAGGACGAAGAATGTGATGATACTGACGTCGATGAAGTAGAAGACGGGATAATCGCTCAGGACTTTTTAACTTTGGTTTTATGCAGTAGTTGCTTCGTTCGATCGGTTGGATCCAACGATGGTTCTAATGGCGGTGGTATCAGGAGTCGGAGATAATTCAGATTTCAAAATATCATTGATACGGTACCCACCAATGAATCTCGAGGAATTCTTTCATGAGGCTGAAAGATTTCTTCGACAAGAGGATGAATGTTTGGATATGAAGTCAAAGGAAATAATTGTGGTTAAGGATGGAGAACCGTTTGGTGAAAGCTCGGATAAAGATAAGGATAAAGGGAAGAAGAAGCACTGGGGAGAACCAAAATTCTCCACTTACACAGGACTGAATGAGATATTGGAACGGATATACTATGACACTCGGGATTGCCTTCCTTATCGAAGGTCGGCAAGAAGGGAACCCTCAGAAAGCGAAAGGGCATTAGGAAGGCATTGTCTCTTTCATAACCTGGATAGTCATGATACTAACAGCTATAGGCATCTAAATGATATAATCGAGAAGCATGTAAGGAATGGTCAGTTGCGGAAATATGTCAATACTCGAAGGGGGCAGTGGAATAGGAGTAGCCACTGCCTAGCTTCAACGACAATGGTGCGAGGCCTAGGAATGGTGGTCGGTTGATCATCAACTAATCCTGATGGTTTGGAATAAGTAGCAAACTCTAGGTAAATGGCTAAGTTACTTACTCATGTACGTGGATGGAGACAACCCCTAGGCATACTCTGAGATGATGATAAACGGTGACGCTCTAGTTTGAGAAATCTGTTTTTTTCTTTTTGGCTTAGACACTTGTTTTTATGGTTTGGTTTGAACTCCTGGTTTTGTTTGTTTTCTGATTTGGATTTTGGTTTGGAAGTTTTCCTTTTGGTTTAGACTTTTGATATGGGTTTATGGTTTTCTGATTTGAATCTGGATTTCGGATTAGATTTTGATTAACTTTTTGTTTGGTTTTTGGCTAAAAGGTCGTCGTGCATGGACTACGCTCAGCAAGGGTCCGGGAAGACAGGATTCGACCTAGGACATAGGTCCCATATTATCTATCGGCTAGAATTTCAAGTCATCGAGTGTGGACTATGCATGGCAAGAGTCCGAAGCGACCATGATTCGACCTAGGTCTTAGGCCCCATATTATCTATCGGTTACAATTTCAGGTCATCGAGTGTGGACTATGCTCGGCAAGGGTCCAGAGTGACCAGGATTCGGCTTAGGACTTAAGCCCCGGCATTACTCAGTGTTAGGGGATACTGAACTAGGAATACCATGCTATTACTTAAATAGGCCATCGAGTGTGGAATGCGCTTGGTAAGAACCCGGAGAGGTTACAGATGTAGATTTTGGCTTTGAATGGCCATGAATGACATATGGACTTTGGATGACAGATCAAAAGCTATTTAAAACACACCTTCCTACCGCAACACATATTTTGGGGGCAAATGTTAACCCGCCTTTTGGCAAGGCTGTGGACAGACGGATTTAAATAAAATCAATAGTGTTACCTGGCTACAAGACGGTAGCTGCAGATGATATGATCGCGCTCGAACGAGCATCAAGTTAGGAAGGGATTGGAGGTATGAAGGCTAGTATGGCTCGGTCAAGGGTGGAAAGTCACGAGTGGCTCGGCCCGAGTGGGTCGGTAGATATGGCTCGGGGGTGATATGGATCGTCATTTCTGAATCGTCATTTCTAGGTTGTCATTTCTAGTGCGTCATTTCTGGGTCGTCATTTCTGGGTCGTCAATTCTGGATCGTCATTCTAGATCGTCATTTCCGGGCTGTTTTTTCTGGGTCGTCATTTCTGGGTTTTCTGTTTCATTATTTCAGGTTCGTCATTTCTGGTTTGTTATTTTTGGTTCATCAATACTGGGTCATCATTTATGGATTGTCGTTTCTAGGTTTCTAGTTCGTCATTTCTGGGTCGTCATTTCTGGATCGTTATTTTTGGATCCTCACTTTTGGTTCGTCATTTCTGGTTCATCATTTCCGGGTCGTCATTTCTGGATCGTCTTTTCTGGATCATCATTTCTGGATCGGCATTGGTGTTGATGGGCCCGGATCATTCAGGAAGCCAAGTAATTCAGGTTTTGCCAATAAATACAGCATGTAGGGCTTCAGAAAGGGACCTGATTTTGTTCCCCTTCCTCTTCTCCACTAAGGCTACTCTGCCATTGTTTTTTAAAAACTATAGATTATAACGGTACTAGATTTTCATATCAATAAAAAGGAAATTTCTGTAGTGGACGTAGGCTGGAGTTAGTCAAACCACTATAAATCCTGTGTTATTACTATTTTCTTTTCAATTTTCATTATTCATCACATTCATACCCTCTACATACATTCTATCTGTGATCTGTGACTGTGATTTGGTGCTGTCATCTGGATCTGGGTGTCAGTGACCAATTTTGGCGCTAACATTACTCATGTTGCATGCATGCATACTATTATTTATATTGTTTGTCTTAACAAGTTTGTTTGCAGGACTATGATTAGCAAAAGTTATATTTTTAAAGGATATTAGTAAGGGGAAACCCTATTTTTCTCACCAGCATAGTCTTTCCATATATCATTAAACCGAGATGGCGTATTATTATTCATACCAGACTTTTTATCTGACTCGAAGTTTACGTTTTCCCCTTAAACACTTGGGTGATCAAAATATGATTTGAGTAAGTCGAGAGTAATGGTTTTCATGTTTAGTAAGGTTTTGGTGAATAAAGCTTCTGAAGATGTGCAGAAGGCAAAGCTAGCTATGTAGGAGCCTATCTTCATTTAGCATTCCCTGTATTAGAATTAGTTGTTTTGGAATGTATGTAAAGGCAGATGTTATAATTGTCTATTAATAACTCTAATCACCCAAAAGGCATCTTCATATGTCGCTCTTGGCATAATTTGTAATAATTATATTTTATCTGAACCTCGGCAATGCTATAGGATTATATACTGAATATAAAATGTTGATATGAAATACAATAAAAAAATTATTTTTGAAATTATGTTTAAAATAATTCATATTATGGTGCTTCTGATATTATCGATACCATTAACATAATGCATTTTGTCATTGAAAATTAGTACTATAGATGACTGCAGCATTTGTAGCGCTTGGTTTCGGGCCTTAAAATGAGGGATGTTATAATATTTTAATCTTATTCTCATGCAATTTGTTTTATGTATAGTTTGCAAAATGGAAAACATCACGGAGCTTGAATTCAAAGCTCAGGATATATTTAGAGGCAAAAATTTGTCATCGATATTGGATGCTGAGATCCATTTATAGTGTCAATGTTTAGAAAATGTCATTTGTGGAACTCCCTAAAGAAGCATTATGACCACCAGAAGCGGTCACACTTCTGAACACTAAGCTAGAGTGGTTGAACCTAAGGTTTCAAGACTTTAGATCTATAAAGGAATATAATTCCACTATGTTTAGATTTACTTTTAAATTGAAATTATGTAGAGAAAAGGTAGATGATGCACAAATGCTTGAAAATATATTTTCAACATTTCATGTTCTATGCCAACAATATTGGAAGCGTCATTTTACAAAATATTCTGAACTAATATAATGTCTATTAATTACTGGGAAAAATAATGAATTGTTTATTAAAAATCACTTCTCAAGATCAACTAGTTCAGTTGCATTACTAGAAGTTAATGCTAATTTTTCTCACTCCGAAGAGGTCGAGAATGAGGTAGAGGACGTGATCGTGGACGTGCATATGGATATAACTCTAATAGAGATAGCTATAATGGTTTTTTAGGTAACAAACTACAAACTTTAGTTCAGCTCAAGAAATTAAAATGCAGTATGAGAATGTTTGTTATAGATGTGGGCGCTCTAGTCATTGGTCACATGCATGTACATCATCAAAGAAAAAAATGAAGAACGCCAATATTCGAAGAATATTGAGGAAACTAATGCTGAAGTACACTCTAATAACATTAACTTGAGGTTAGATGATTTCTTCAAAGACGATGATGGAAATTCCATTAATGATGGAAATCTAAGGGCAATGGTTGATGATATGACCGAGTTGATCAACTTGAAGTAGCCTGAAGCTTGTTGTGTGATTTTCCATTTTATTTTATTTTAGTTTATTATCTTGTATGAATAAGTTAGCTTGAAGTTGATTTTTTTAAAAGTAGTTGAAATAATGTGTTCTGATAGATAATTGATTTTCATTATTAATTTATTTTGAAATCCTTTTTAGAAATTATTAGCATTTATTTATGTTCACGAGTTATTTTGATAATAGCCTATACATATCTTCTTTAATTCTTAAGGTATGGACCATCTAAGTGAAGATATATGCCTACTAGATAGTGCAACTGCTCATACGATTTTAAAAACTGAACGTTTTTCTTTGAATTTTTTGAAAATGTATCAGCTAAAGTTTCCATTATAGCTGATATGCTAATATAATTGAAGGATCCAAAAGAGTATAGTGTTACCAAATGGTACACATATCTTCATTCAAAATGCATTATACTCAAGCAATTCTAAAAGAAATCTACTAAGCTTCAAGGATATAAGAATGCATAGCTACCATATTGAAACTATAAATGAAAAAAACAAAAAAATCTTTATTTTATTTCTAGAATTGAAAGCTAGAAGCTTATTTTAAAAAAATTGGCATAATTGCAAATGGATTATATTTTACAAAAATTGGCATAATTGAATCCAATCTGTAAGCCAGAAGCTCACAAATACAAAGACATTGATTCTTGGCATGATCGCTTGGGTCATCCTGGATCAAATATTGCATAAAATCACTAAAAACTCAAAAGGGTATGATTTATCAAACCAATTGAATTTACCAAGTGATTACTTATGTGCCCAATATGCATAATAAAAATTAATCACTCGACCTTCATATAGTAGAATCACTTACAAATCTTCAAAATTTGTATAAAGAATTAAAGGTTGTATATGTGGTCCAATCCACCCTGAATGTGGGGCACTTAAATATTTTATGGTATTAATTGATGCATCATCTCAGTGGTTACATGTATGTTTTTCTTTCTACAAGAAATATTGCCTTTTTCAAATTACTTGCTTAAATAATCAAACTAAAAGCACACTCCCTGGCTTATCTGATTAAATCATTCAACTAGATAATGTAGGGAAATTTACTTCTCAGGTATTTGATGACATTTCTTATCATTGGGAATTGAAATTGAACATCCAATATCACATGTTCACACTCAAAATGGTCTAGCAGAATCATTAATTAAGCATTTTCAACTTATTGCAAGGCCATTGCTTATGCAATCAGAGTTACCCATTTTAATTTAGGTACATGCAGTTTTGCATGTATCAAAATTGGTTAAAATTAGATTAATAGCTCATCATCAATTTTCATTGGCTTGCAGCCAGATCACAACCAAATAGTTCATATCCTCAAAATTTTGGTTGTGTTGTGCATGTGCTTGTTAGTCCCCTAATTAGTACTAAAATAGATCCTCAACGTAGATTGGGAATTCATGTGGGATTTGATTCACCCTTGATAATTCATTATATTGAACCACTCACATGTGATGTCTTTATTGCAATATTTTCATATTGTAAATTTGGTAAGATAATTTTCCTGCCATTATGGGGAGGAAAGACTGTTCTAGTAGAACAACATGAAATATCATGGAATAATCCATTTATGTCTCATTTGGATCCGTGTACCAAACAAAACCAATATGAGGTACAAAGAATTTTGCATCTTCAGAATATTGCAAATCAAATGTCAAATGCATTAAGTGATGCGGCAAAAAAGTCTAAATCTCACATTCTAGCAGCAAATGCAACAGTTAGAATTGAAGTCCCAAAAGGACCAAAGTTAAATATAGTAGCAAATGAATCTAAAGTAAGACAAAAGCATATAAGACCCATTGGTTCAAAAGACTTGAGGCCTAGAAGAAGAAAGTCTAAAGAAAAATTATCAATCGATAAACCTCTCGAAGATATGATAAATGATCCAAGAGATAACTTCAA
This sequence comes from Allium cepa, assembly GCA_030765085.1. Taxonomy (NCBI): domain Eukaryota; kingdom Viridiplantae; phylum Streptophyta; class Magnoliopsida; order Asparagales; family Amaryllidaceae; genus Allium; species Allium cepa. Next base: position 661,240,623 of record CM060934.1, on the reverse strand, counting down.
TGAAAATTCCAATTCTCTAGAAAACGCCGAAGGAACTATTATCCCAGAAGAAATAATAAAAGCTTCCAAAAATAAAATGGTACCTAATAATAATGAGATCTAAATATTTTATACGAACTACAGAGAAATGTGGGACCAAAGAAAAATAATAATTGATGATGTATTCTCATTCATAGTTGTTAGTAAAATAACTGAAAGTCAAGACTATAATGAGAATAATTATACTGAACCAACTGGCATAAATGAATGTAGAAAAAGACACGATTGGCTAAAATAAAAGGATGCTATCCATGTTAAGCTAGATTCACTTGAAAATATGGTGTATTTGGACCGATAGAGAAAATACCTGTTAAACTAGTAGGTTATAAATGGGTATTCAATAGAAAATGAAATGATAAAAATGAAACCGTGAGATACAAGGCATGACTTATCGTAAAAGGTTTTCTGCAGAGACCAGGTTTTAACTATAAAGGAACGTACTCTCCTTTAATGAATGTCATAACATTCGATCTTTGATAAGCCTTGTAGTTTCTGAAAAAGTTGATATAAGATTAACTGATGTTGTGATAGATTATCTTCATGGTGAATTGGATACTAATATTTACTTGAAACTTCCATATGGACATAAGTTGCCTAAATCAAAATCAATGTACTTATTAAAAATGAGACGATCATTATATGGTTTGGAACAATTCGAAAGAATGTGGTATGATCGTCTTATTGAATATGTGGTAAAAGCGGGATATAAAAACAATCTCATTTGTCCATGTGTCTTTATGAAGAAATCGGTAAAGAGATTTGCTATTTTAGCAATTTATGCCGATGATATAAATTTGATTGAGACTCTAGTAGAGATTGATGAAATAATAAATTATTAAAGAAAGAATTTAAAATGAAAGATCTTGGCAAAACTAAATATTGTCTCGATCTATAAATCAAGCATAGTTACTGATTTATCGGTCAAACCATATTGACAAAATCCTAAAGCATTTTCAAATAGATAATGCATCACTTAGTACGCCTATGGTTGTCAAATCTTTGGATATTAAAAAGAACCCTTACTGTCCAAAAGAAGATGATGAAAACATACTTGGTCTAGAAGTACCATATCTTAGTGTCATTGGTGCATTATTCTATTTAGCCCAATGCACGAGACTAGATATTATATTTTCGATAAATCTTCTAGCAAGATACAGTTCATCACCAACGAAAAGATACTGGAATGGTATAAAACATATCATGAGATATCTTTATGGAATGACAAATTTAAGCTTGTTTTATTTTGACATAGGTAATAATCTGAATCTAGTTGGCTAAGCTGATTTAGGTTATCTTTCTGATCCATATAAAGCCAGATCACAAACTGCGTATTTGTTTAGTAACAATACTGCAACTATTTCATGGCGATCTACGAAGCAAATTTTGGTAGCAATATCATCCAATCGTTCTAAAATACTTGCATAATATGAAGCAAGTCTGGAATGTATTCGGTTAGGATTATCAATTGAGCATATTCAAAATACATGTCAACTCCCCTCAGCTATAGAAGGATCAACTATTATTTATGAAGACAATGCAGCTTGCATGGCTCTGATTTAGGCAACCTACATCAAGGGTGATAGAATGAAACACATTTCTTCTAACTTGTTCTTCACACATGAACTACAAAAAATAATAAGTTAGAAGTGAAACAAATCCAGTCCCAAGAAAATCTATAGATCTAGTCACAAAGGCACTTCCAAAATCAACGTTTTAGAAGATGATGCACAAAATTGGTATGCGTCGGCTGCATCAATAGACTAATTGAATAATGCATCATAAATCAAGGAAAGCATCCAAAAGTATGTTATAATGTATTCTTTTTCCTTTACTAATATTTTTCCCAATCAGTTTTTGTCAGTAAGGTTTTAATGAGGCATTATCTTGATCTAAAAATATCAACCCTCATAATAACAATGTAAAACATGTTACCTAAAGATGAAATAAAATTGCGCTCTTTTCTTAATTTATGATTTTTCCCACTATGTTTTTTCATCACATAAGTTTTTAATGAGACAATTATTCTTATAAGACACATATTTAAGGGAGAGTGTTGTAATATATACAAGTAATAACGGTGAATATGCTAAATGTAAGAGGACAATATTGTAATCTTCATTGCATATAGAGTCTATAAATAGAGAGCTCATTTGTATTGTATAGATATTTGAATGAATAAAAATGTCTTTCTCTCTCTAATGGTTTCTACTCTTGTTTATTTTATAACACTACACTAACAAAGCTAAAAAATGAATCCAGTTACTACAAAGATGACTGCTGTTGCTTCATCTGCTGCTCCACAACAGAAATAATCATAATAGTCGCAGCAGCCCTAATAATTACATACATCGTCATCAAACCCAAACCACCAATCATCTACGTCTCTAACATCAAAGTCTAAAGGCTGAACCCTCATAGCAGCAAAGTCATAAGCACAAGCTTCGATATAACATTTAGGGTCATGAATGCAGACATGAAGATAACTACTATTTATGACGGTTTCAGATCAGTGATACCGTACAAGAATTATGAACTAGGCATAGGGAGTCAGGTTAAGAGGTTCATCCAACTAAAGGGAGAAAGTGGAAATGTCATCACGAACGTGATAATAGATAATGTGTTTTTGTAAGAGCTATACATGAACTATTATTTTACTTGACACAGTATACTGATTTTCAGTTGTATTATTATCTTTATTAGTGTAGATAAGATTTAAGTCTCTTCCATGTTTGATATTTATGGATTTTTTTATGATCCTGATGTCAGGTATATAGTTGCAGTGATTAAATTTTCTATCAGTTTTTAACTCAATGAGACATAGTAGCAAATAATTATGCAAATCATGATGCCAAAACTAGGAAAAGCTTTTATTTATAATCTCTATGGTTTTTTTTTATTCTATTTCATGGTAGTTGATGTCTAACAAAGTCCAATTGAACAAAGATGTAGTATTTATAATCATCATTAATTTTCTATTAATGAGTTATAAAGAACATGTTATATAATGACATAATCCATTGTGGACGCACATTACAAGAGTTTGTTGATGTTGACGTTGGGATAAAGGTGGAAAGAGGAAAAAACTAGATTGGTTTCAGCTATAAAATCTACCTCCAAGAGCCCCGACGCAACAGGTAGACTAGAAATCCTTAAAACCCAATAATATAAATTGTTCCTAAGAGGGGATAGATTTTACCAAGGAGAAACTTTCTGAAGAATTTGTGGTATTGTGTAATACTTTTTGCATAAGATTCTTGTAAATAACACTTATTATTTACTATTAATTTGTGAATTTGTCTTATGTAGTGGATGAGCAAGAAATACAAAAAGATCGGATCAAAGAATAAAGTTCTGAGCGCTGTGAGTAGAAAAGGGTATGCTATGCAAGCCTGATAGTGGAATTGATAAGAAATATGTTTGGAATTGAATTATATACCATTTTATATTGTTTTTCATTCAGTAAAATGATTTTAGAAATCATAATAAACAAATCCTCAGCATTAAATTAATTTGTATTTTCTATTTTGTAGAAGAAGGACCGTGTAACATCCCCCATTTGGAGGCCCAAAACTAACTGCTACGGATGCTGCACTCATCCATAGTTATTAATTCTCGGTGACCAAATGCGATAATTTTAGATACATTGATATAATAGAAACACATGAATAAAAAAAAGTTAAACTGATAAAACAAATTTCTCATTCCACTTCAATCTCTTTTCAAATTCATTACATGATCCTAATTTTTTAAACCACATTCAGAGAAATATAATTATTACAAAATACGCCAAGAGCGACATATGAAGATTCCCTATTAGATGATCAGAGTCTAAAAATAGGCAACTAAAAAAAATTTCCATTACAACCAAAATATAGCGAATCAAATAGAAAGAACTCCTAATAGCTAGCTTACCTCATACATGTCTCCGGAAGCTTATTTGTCTAAAGGAGAACTTGAAAACCTTAAATATCAAACTACCCAAAATCAATTGAGCACTAGAGAGTTTAAGGGAAAACATAAATCGAGTTAGACAAAAAGTTTGGTATGAATAATAGTCCACCATCTCGAAACATATAGATATCTAGTGAGACCATGGCACGGTATGGGTTTTCCCCTCACTAGTATCTTAACTCAATTTATAATAACCATATACTATGCACCTGCATCCATAATGGTTAAAACATGACATAATAAAAGGTATTATGATGATGTGCTAACATGCAATATGTTCTGGATTTCTCATAGCCATTTATCTAATTATCCGTTTCAAGTTATAGTTCTTAGGGTCACTATTAACCTATTAGATTTCTTGGGCTAATAACCTGTTAATTCTTTATGGAATTCCTATACACTTTCATAGTTTTCATGGGGTCACTATGAACCTATTGGTTACTACCAATACTATCATCCAATCATAGTTTTCATGGGATCTCTATGAACCTAGTGGTATCTACCAATAACTTTCTCCAATCATAGTTTTCATGGGCTTACTATGAACCTATTGGGTTCTCTTATAATTTCACTCGTGTTACAGTTTTAATGGGATCACTATGGACCTATTGATCTCTTTCAATAACCTAATCCGGACATAATTTTCATGGGATCACTAAATGCCCATTGTCCTCTGCTAGTAACTATTTCCATACGTAGCATTCATGGGCTTACTAAGAACCTGTCTAAACAATAGCTTTTTGATTAATCTTTGGGCATTCTATATTCTGGTCTACGTAACTTCCTGGATGCGACTCTAGTCACATAGGATTTAACTCAATGTAAATTCATTACTGGTTCAACCTAATTGGTTATCCGACCCTTAACACCCCCAAAATGCTGTTATGAGTTAATTATTAAGTGAATATGTTTACAAAAGCATACATGATAAGTGATCAATATAAACATCCATGATTTAACTTCATTTTAATCATCTTTCTAATGAAACATGGTTAATACCCTTAACCCACTTTCTTTAGCAAGGATAGCTTTTTAAAAAATTCCAAAGTTAAATGCCATTTCGAAGCTCTTTCATATTACCATGGAGTTACTTTTAAGATTGGATTTCTTTTCTGAAAAATAAGGCTTTCGCAACCTTAGGCCTTTTCTTTTGAAATCATTAAAAATATACCTTTCGAAAGTATTCAAACCTTCCTTTCAAAACTTTTAAAACATTCCTTTCGAAACCATTAAAGATATACCTTTTGAAACACTTGAAGCTCACCTTTTGAAGGTATTTAGTTCAAGTAACATTAATGAAAGCATAGCTTCAAAACCATTTGAAAGTATCTCTTTCAAAATCATTGGGTTAACATTAAATAAAACCTTTGGGTCAAAGAAAACGAAAGCGAAAGTAACCTTTTCGAAAGTATTGATTTTTAAGTAAAAAAATTTAGGGAAGAGGATATTTTCGAAACAATCCTTGAATCCATTGCCTCCAAATCTCTTATTAAAAGCAGCTCAAACTACCCTTTTGAAAGCATTGAAAAGGCAACTTCAAATTTTACAAAGATGAAAGCTTCCCATTCGCAAGCATTGATTTAAAGTTATAAAGAAAGTGGCCTTTAACTAATTAAAAAGGCATGAATACGACAGCTAGGTTTCGAATAGGTTCAAAAGTGGCTACCCTGTCGAAAGCTCCTTTTCAAAACTAAATATGCCATAACTCATTCGAAAGATTCTTTTAAAACAAAGGCAAGCGGCAATTCATTTGAAAGCTTCCATTAAAACAAAGGCACATTGATTGATTCGAAAGCTATTTAAAAATATCCTTAATCCTTTTGAAAGAAAGCTTTCGACACCGTCCCCTCCGCCTTTCTCCGATACACTATGTACCCATTTCTTGATACCTTGTATTGGTTTTGAATGGGTTCGAAAGTCATACTGGGCATGGTATGAGAAATAAGTAAAAGGAAGTGGTAAGGTAGTAATTCGAAATAAAACTAATTTTATGCCATCAGAAGAAATTCCTTTTCACCTAACTTGCCTAATTTGTCAAAATATGATTTGTTGCCAATCCTTTATCCAAATACTTTTTCAGAAAAGGCTGTCGAATTCATTAATTAATAATTGAAAACGCTTTAGCAAATAAACATTCTCCTTAATAAAACAATTAAAACATTTAAGTTCCCAAAATTAATCGATTTATTTTCCATAGTAAATCACTTAGGAAAAATCCCCAAAAATCACACAATTCACTTTTAACATGTTTTCTATCATGCATAAACTTTTAGACCCGAAAACATTACATTATTGCTTTAAGCAATTTAAGCCCAAAATAATTATTTCTTCCATTCAAAGTTGATAATAAATTATATGTAGCTTGGAATGTTATGAATTTTTAAACCCGTCTTCGAAATAAGGTTTTCTATAGCATATTCAACCATCATGGCATTCGAAACCCATTTTATACGATTTTTACCTTAAAATCTAATTATACCTTAACACAAAAATTCTTGTTTAAATCAAAGCATGGCAAATAATCAAAGCATATCATCATCCAATCCATCCACACAATTTCAAACCTTAAAAACAAAATTTATAATATTTAATAAAACATATATGAGATGGTTTAGTCTATTGTTCACCTTGTTTGGATAAGAAATTTGAGATTTGTTCTTGCTTAATTCTTCCTTGCTTGAATCTTAGCTTCTAATTGATTTTGATCTCCTTTTCTCCTAGTGTTATAGTCGAGCTTGATCTCCTTTTGTTTATGTTTTGTCTTTATGAAAGTATGAATAAGAATGAGATAAGGGTTTAGGGTTTATAGGGTTACATACGGTTATTCCCATATTACCCTTGCCTTATTCCCTTAGGTATTTAACTTAAAAACCATTTTATAAACCCATTTAGTTGAGGCACGATCCTATTTAGTTTCCAAATCTCAATCCCCTTATCACTCTAGTCTCTACACTATTTTATTTAATTTATCTAATCAAATCTTCTGAATAATGTTTTTTGAACTTAGGGGTGTTACAGGCTCCCCTCCTTAAAGTATGTCATCCTCAAAATTCAGCAAGGACTAAATACTAATCATAGAAATCGTCTGTAACATCTTCTAACTACCATACTAGCCTACCTGTTTGGAAAATAGTCTATATATTGCAAATATAGAACATACCTTACATCAGATCAGGATAAGTCTTTCTAATCCCGTCTTCTGTCTCCCAAGTACAATCCTTCTCGCTGCCGCTTCACTGAACTTTCACCAACGTGACTGTCTTGTTTCTTAACATTTTCTCATCTCTCGCTAAAACCCTAACTATCTGTCTAATAAAGGTCAAATCTGGTTCTACTATTTAAGTCTTTCAATGCAGTCGAAGGAATAGTAGCCTCTGGATCATGCACATATTTATAAAGACGAGACACATGAAACACATTATGGAAACCTGCTAATCTACTCAACAACTCGACTCTGTATGAGAGTTTTTCGATTCTCTCTATAAATGGGTACGGTCCAACATATCTTAGTGCCAGTTTCGCGACTTTTCAAATCGTACCACACCCTTATCGGTAATACTTCAATGAAAACCTATCTCCAACTGAGAACTCTTGATTTTTATGCCTCTTATTTACGTAAATATTTTGGCTAGACTGAGCTTCCTTCATCCTACCTTGGATCAACTCAATCTTCTGTGTTTCCCCTCGTACTAGATCTGGACCCAAGACTAATTTGTCTCTAATTTCCAACCAACATGATGGTGACTTGCAAGGCCTCCCATACAAAGCTTCAAAAGGCACCATTCCAATACTAGTCTGGTAACCATTATTATAGGAAAAATCAATTAAGTGTAGGTAATCGTCCCAAGACCCACCAAATCTAGCACACAAGCTCTCAGAAAATCCCTGACTACCTTGTTGACTCTCTCTGTCTGTCTATCTTTCTAAGGATGATAACCAGTACTCATCTTGAGCTTGGTAACCAACACATCCTGTAGACTCTTTTAGAATTCGCTAGTAAACAAAGTATCTCTATCACTTATTATAATACTAGGAATTTCATGTAGTCTAACTATGTTCTTCATAATCATTTTGCTAAAACAGGTGCCATCCTGGTTGACTTAACTAGAATGGAACGTGCACACTTGGTCAACCTATCCACCATGATCCATATACTTTCATTTACTCGATTCGACCATGGCAACCCGTCTATAAAATCCATGAATATCGAATCCCATTTCCAAACCGGTATCACCAAAGGGTTATTCCATATACCGCTGGTGATATTATATAAATCCCATATACCGTGATATTCCACCCCGAAGTGGAATTGGTATTGTGCTAACATCCGTGGATGCAGGGAAACAGGTTGGAGGGATCCAACTGGATTCCTCAAAATTAGTTAGACCATGCTACATCCATTTTGGAAATATTCCTACTATTCCTGCTACATCCATTTTGGAAATATTCCTACTATTCCTGCTACATCCATTTTGGACCTACTACATCCATTCCGCCCCGGGTTCGAACGGAATCGAAGGCACTATTCCTACTACATCCAGTTTGGAAATATCCTCAGGATTAGTAGTGACTAGACCATGCACTTCACTGCTCCATCTTCGAATCCAAACTCGTTTTCCATGAAAACGTACAAACCGGATCGAAGTGGTTTTCGAGAAATAAATCTCGATCCCGGTCTCTTCGAAACGATTAACGCATTTGGCCAATATTGATAGTCGGTTATTTAACTATCAATTAATATTCACAAACAACAATCAACTAATAAATAATTTCCCAAATTATTTATTTATCCCAAAAAATATCTTCACAAGATAAATTTCCACTTTTCAAACCCTTTTGAAATCAGTTTCTAACTACCTTCCTTTCTGAGAATAAATTCTAAGTATTTTCTATTTCCACTTAAATCACCTAGCATAAAATTTAAGATTTTTAAAATAATTTAAAACGCTTTACTTTGAAATATACTTTAAAAAATTTAAGTTAAAGCAACTTCAATAATTTATTAAAATCACATACTATACGAATATTTGAAAATAAGGTTACTTTATAAATATAAAACTAGGTTTCCACTTTTTAAAACAAAACACTAAGTCACCTTTAAATAATTATTACAATAATAGATTTGAAAAATATTTACTTTAGAATTTTAAACATTCAGAAGTAATAAATTTTCTAAAAAATGCTTTTTAAACAACATTAAACTTTTATCTTACATTTTAAATTTTACTTTGAAAACATACTTGGCCATCCAGGGAAATATACTTCTCTTCACATCCTTTAAAAATAAATCACTATTTATTTTTAAACAATTTTTCTCATTCCTTTAATAAATTCCCACCTTGAATTTATTCTTCCAAATATCCAATTTCAAACACTTAAATCAAATTTCCAAATTGATTTCCAATTTACTTCATTTATTCCAAAATCCTTTAATTTCAGATTTTATTCCTTAATTATGATTCAAAATACTTTTAACTGAAAATTCCAATTTTAGATTTCTCAAATTACTTCTTAGTCCTTTGAAATAAATTTAAACTTTGAAATTTAAAATAATTTTCATTCCTTTAATTGATATCACTTAAGTTTACTATTTATTAATTTCTGCTTATTCAAATCCTTTTTCCTCCATACTCGAAATTATTTATTAGTATTTTAATTTCATTTCCATTCCTTCCAATTCATTCTTAAATTATTCAAATTCACTATAATTATTTTATTTAAAATTTACTCTTTTATTTTCTTTTCAAAAATCCAATTCTATATATTTCGATAACTCAGTGCACCGAAATATATTCAAGCAAATCATAGCAATCAATATTTCCAATTAACAATAATACTCATCACAGAATATCAAATATCTATAACACAGAATATCGAACAATTCTAAATAATTTTGAGGAATCCTGTTGGATCCCTCCAACCTGTTTTCCCTGCATCCACAGACGTTAGCACAATATAAAATACCAATTCCACTTCGAGGTGGAATATCGCGGTATAAGGGATTAAATATAATATTATCCGCTATTATGCGGCGCATAGGGTCTCATCCGCTATATAATGCGGGAAATCAAACATTCCAAGATGTAGTATATAGTATAATATAGCACATCAATCAACCATTCAAACAATTATTTAAATTTAACCATTTAAATTTAAATTAAACTAGATGAGTGAGATTAACTCACCTTTGATTTTGTTTGCACTCCAATCCAAACTGGCTTGTTTCCATGATTTAAACCTTGAATAAACATTTACGGTTTTATTAATATTATAAATAAATCGAATAATTAATTATCCATTTTAATAAATTTAATTAACTAAGAACTCAATTAGAACATCTTCCCTTTTTAAAAAAAATCTTTTAGTAACTAAAATAAATTAAATAGGTTAAATCACCCAAAATATATATCTTTAAAATAATAGGTAAGTTTACAAATGCATATTTATTTTTATATTTCTTCTATTTTAGTCATATATATATTTAAACTAACCTATAGAAACCAAGGTTCTGATTTAATTTAATTTTTTCTTTTTTTATAACCAAGTTATAAATTTTATTCAGAAATGATTTAGATTATACCTTACAGAGAGAATGCAAACCCAGACTACAACCACCCTACTACTCGACATGCCTCCTCCCAGCTGCTCCTCCTTCAATCATGACTTGCCTACACGAACTACGACACCCACGGTTCCACAATGTCAGACCATGTCGCCCTTTACCTCCTTGACATTGCACGAAACCCTTTTCCCCAATCTGCTCGCGACGCACAAACCTTCGAAACACTCGAATCCACCACCAATCACCGCGATACCCACGAGAGTCTCCCTTTCATTGACTGGACAACCACCAAATGCCACACAATTCGAGCAGCTCCATCGCCTGCCAACCCCAAAGCAACGAAGCCGAACCCATCCCTCGCGCAACCTCTCCAAATCTCGAACCCTAGTTCGAGCAGCTTCGAATAAGATTCACAAAACAACAGCCTCGTTCCCCAATGCTTTCCCAAGTTCACGAGATCACTCGCGATATCCCTCGCAGCTGCTCAAATCATTCGACTTCGAACCCTATCTGTTTGGGTGAACGGCGATTCAAAGTCGCCATTAATATTACCTTCAGAGAATCTCTTCTTTCCTCCTATTTCCATTCTGAATTAATTGCAAAGAGGGAAAATGAATTTTCCTTTTATTTGTTTTTGAATGGCCAGTCGAAATAGGAAAGGAAGCAGAGGAAGATTTCATTATGTCCAATCTAAACGAGATCGATAAGGGTTGCATTATAAAAGGGATAATAAGGGAACAGGGAAAGACGTTTCGCGTTAAAAATTGTTTCTGTGTGTCGGCTACAACAGAGATAGGTTGGCTAAAGGAAATTCAAGGTGACTGTGATTTGATTTCTTTCAGATAAGGATATTTAAATTAGACCGATAATTATCGTCTAAGCTTTATACCTCGTGCGATTACACTTTAATTCTGAAAGCTACGAAATTTGAAATCCGTAATAATTCAATATTACGGACCCAATGGAACTGGTTTCGTCGAATTCTGAGACTGCGCCTCGGAAGGCTATTTTTATATTCAATTAAAACAATATAATTTCAAAACTGAACAAACCATTGTTAATTTCAATTTTACAACTTCTATTATCTTCAGTGTTATCAATATAAATTTTATAAGCCTTTAAATTATTTAATTCAATAATTTAATTATCAATAATTTATGATATTTGAATTTAAGTTAAAAATTAACTTCTAATTATTTAAAATCAATTAAATATTTCGTTTTTAAATGCTCGAAAATTCCGGGTCGTCACATTCCTCCCCCCTTAAAAGAATTTCGTCCCCGAAATTACTAATTAGGAAGAATGGTCCTATACTCGTTTACTATTCCCCAAAACCAACAGTTTTTAACAATATCCAAAACCATCCTTTAAATAAGAACATCACCAACCTTACTAACTATTCGAACTTCTTCCATTTGGTTGCTACCAATATCATTTACCCAATCCATTCAAATTTAAATTTTAAACCCAATTTAAATTTCAAAAATTTCTCAAAATTTTCTAACTCCTTAAATTTTCGAAAAATTTCGCCAGCGTCTCCTTTGCGCGGCTAGCTCGGTACAACTACAAAATGGCTCTACGGCCCCCAAATCTCAAAAAGAAAACAAAAATCCAAGTGGCTAGATCCAAAAACCCAATCAAATTTCACAGAAATTTAAACAAATACCTTTTTTGGTCGGGCAATTCTAATTTATTATCTGAAATCAAAACCAATTTTCCTTTCCCTTTTTCATGCCTGCATATCCTGTTTAGCAATAATATACAATCACAACATTCAAAATCAATTTATTGACTTCTTTTCAAAATTTCAATATCTGCTTTACTGAAGCCCGTACGATGCATATGTATCATCCGTACGCAATACCAAATCCGATCGCTCACTCTATCACACAATTTCACTTCCGAACTAGTATCGTCCACCCGACTTCCTAATGTGGACTCAGATCTGGTTTCTTAATCAGAAACCGTTATTCTCTTTGCATAGCCAAAAACTATGGTAGAGAACTTCCAGAATCAATCAACAATCCATATCCAGGTTCGCCGTAGAAAATCGAGTGAAAAATCCTAACTCGGATCGATATAACTATCTCGAAATTCTGTGCTCGAATCTGGATCAAATTTGCTATGCGAATAAAATAAGATAGGTACACCCTACGTAATTAGCCCAATTTATTTTAGCTATACCAATTCTCTTTTATTCACATTCATTTTGATTGTTATTCACTTTTCCCACAATCCTCACAGTCGCAACTATCAGTTTCAACCTTAATTCAATTATTCACTTAGCATACTTTCAATACCAAATTTACTTAAGAATTCAATTTCTTTGAAAAATATCTTCAGTTCATCTTACTTTACATATACAAATTAAATTAGATTTCAACGTTCAGTTATAATTCTATTTGCTTAACAAATTTAAATCATTTGTCGTTAGTGAAAATTTTCAAAAGATTCAAAAAAATTCTTACTTGCAAACTTTTTCTATCTTTAATTTCTTTGAAAAATATCTTCAGTTCATCTTACTTTACATATACAAATTAAATTAGATTTCAACATTCAGTTATAATTCTATTTGCTTAACAAATTTAAATCAGTTGTCGTTAGTGAAAATTTTCAAAAGATTCAAAAAAATTCTTACTCCCCAAAATTTTTGAATTTTTTTGGCAGAGTCTCCTTTGTATAGAGGAGCTTTTGCAATTTGACAAGAGATATAAATATATATACATCGACCCACACGGTCGGAAAACATAAAAACAGTTCATATTTCCTATTTGTATTGCGTAGGCATACCTTATTTAGCATTTTTAAGCAAGCGGCTATTTATTTAAGCAATTAGCGCAGTCAAAACCAGTCAAACGGCTTCCAAAAACCTGTACTTACTCAATTTAAACATGTCAGTGTCAAATATACAAAGTTTATTAACATTTTGCTTAATTTCAATAACTAAACACATGTATAACACAAGCAATCTACACTAAACGCTGTCCATAAGTAAATTTATAAAGTTTCGACACAAATTTAAATGCTTTCAACCCATTCACCCACCATCTCGCTTAATTCATTCTTATTTCGTTCCATTTAAATGGCTTACACTCCATTTCTTACATTCAATTCATTTAATCCAAACGAACTCATTGCATAATATATTTACAAGCCAAACATCTGTCACATCAAATCGGTATTCAACTGGCATTTCATTTCATTAACTAAACGAGTTTTATTTAAGATCACTTCATTAAACTCGACACAAACATTTCTCAATTTATCCTAAGTCAAGCCTTTTATCCAAATATTACTTCAGTTATTTGTTTCCTTCAAGAAATTTCAACTTCAAAACTTATAAGCACTTTCCAATTTAAATTCATAATTTGATTTCCAATTATCAAACCAATCTCATTTACAAATTTAATTAAATTAGTTTATTCAGTCTTTTCTCTATACTCCAAACTTCCATACTTAATTCATTCTGAATTTATTCCTATCAATAACAAGGAAGGTTTTAAATTTATGTCTACTTGGATTTTTATCCACCAATTCAATCCATCATTTTATAATCCAATTATATTTTATTCGACTACACTTCCAATTACATTTAATTCACCAACAATCCAAGCTGAATTCATTTATACTCGAGTCCATTTCCAATTTCATTAACTAATTAATTATCTATTGGTTTACTCCAATCTTATACCCAATATTTGATTTTTATTTCAAAAATCACTTTAACTATTTTATTGGAGTTCAATCTATTTTATAATTTAAGTTTTGGATTTTATTCATTCCCCAAGATACAAAACAAATTTATTTTGGCTTATTTATTCCACTTCTAAATTTATGAGTCACAAACATATTTGTATACATTCTTTTATCTATTTATAATCAATTTCATTCACATTTTACTTTTAACTCGGAATTATACATTTTATTTTAGCCAATATATTTTTATTATTCCATAAACATTTAAAATAAGATTCCAGAGTTCAATCAATTTCCCAAAATCTCAAAATCTCTTTTGAAATCAACTACATCCAAAATCCTTTGGCAAACTCAATTATCCCTTTAAATTTCAAAACCAAACCCAGTTCGCAAACAATTCCAATTTAAAATATTCAAGTAGCAATTGCTCTCTTGGAAACTCGAAAATGAACACCGATGATGTCGCGATCATCATCGGAATTATTTTCCAGCGACCGAAAGAGTTTAATGCTTTTATCTCTTTAACAACATTTCAAATATTTTTAATTTCCAAATCTCACAAGATTTCAAATACAACTCAAAATATTTCCAAAATAATACTATTATTCCTCCAAGCCTTTTTGGAACCGTTTTCAAACCCAAAGGAATTTATTTTTTTCCCAAAAATTCCAAATTGCAATTCCTTTAAATCTATATTCCAACATTCTCTGGAATTTTATCTCATTTCAATTTCAAATGTTTCTTTGGAATTCTATTCCAAAATTATAATCACCTTCACAGTTTACATTTACAAATCTCATTTGTATATGAAGTTCATTTCAATTTATAAATTACATTTATAATCTATATTTCAAATTCCATTTTGTTATATAAATTTATTCTTCAACTTTGGTTATAAGTTTTCAATTTCTTATTCAATTTCTACATAATAGTGTTAGTAACTTAATATTATCATTCCTTAACAAATCAAGCATCCAAATACTATAATACTTTACAAAAATTTATATCTTTTATATACAAAAATAATTTGGGCAAAATTATTTTCATTTACCCTACTTTAAAACAATACCGTGTCGAATTGTTCTATTCAAGCGTTTAGAGATCCCTATCAATAACGTTAATTACTCGTATTGACCAGAATCCATAAATTACTCAATAAACCAATCAACAAAACATAAAATCATTTTATATTCACTAACAAATACGCGCTCATATCTATTAATACGCTCAAACTCAGTCTAGAGTACTATTGACTCTATTTCAATGAGTAATTCCCACCAGAGCCAAGGTTATCGCTAGCCTAAGCTCTGATACCAACTGTAACGACCCGCAAATCTGTACCCTTGAGTCAACGCTATTCTACACCAATTTAGTCAAGACGAATAGAAATGCGAACCATTTTGATTAAAGAAGAAGAGGTAGAAGAAGAGAAAACAGAAAACAACATTAGAATCTAACCATCGCAGCGGAATAAAATATAATAGATATCAACAGATTTTTAAACAAAAGAAAAACTATAACTGTTTATACATACATCATCAGAGTACATCATCAGAGTTTAACAACATCAATAACATACAACATGATACACAGCGGAATAATAACAATCAAATACGGAAGTACGCATCGCCATCCAGCTCGTCTCCTGAGTTTCCCAGCATCATATCCTGTATCCTATAATACCCAGTCTGACCCGAGCATTACAGTTAAATAACACCCGAGTCAGTCTGGAATAACAGCGTGAGAAAATCACACTCAATTGGATTATTAAAGTTTCAAAACTTCTTTTGAAAACAAAAGCATCTCGTAAGACCACGCCACAAATAAACATGTCGGGTTTTTACCTTACGATAGCTAAATCGTTTTTATTAAAATCCTCTGATATTATAATAAGGTCTATTTACAAACACTTATTAAAATAGCCGAAATTGTTACATTCATTAAATTCCAGCTACTTGCCACAAAGTGGGTAATACAAACAAAACTCGTACAAGGCACGTAGGGAGAATGGATTTCCAACTAATGACTAGGCACTGGGGTACCACCTGTCACAGTACGTGGCCTTGATCACCGTACCGAGGAGTACGCCCACTCCCCTGCAACACAAGACCGGAACTACCCCTTACTGGATAATCCCGAGTGAGATCACCCCGCGGTTGGGATCAGCAACCGCCCACTAAGTCGAAATAAAAAGGGACATCGATGTAGGGATGACCTCACCCTGCTTGGGTGCTACCCACCTAGCCTTGCTGCATAACCCTTGATTTTCAGTCATTCCCATTTGTTGAGGCTTGAGGCTAAGCGTTACCTTTTTAGAACATATCCCTTAGAATGCCCATCGTCCACCTGACGATGTTTCGCAAGCATCCATCCATACAAGTCCGTCCCGGGTTCAAACGGAACCGAAGGCACTATTCCTACTACATCCATTTTGGAAATATCCTCAGGATTAGTAGCGGATAGCCCTTGCACTTCATTGCTCCATCTTCGAATCCAAACTCGTTTTCCAAAAAAACGTACAAACCGGATCAAAGTGGTTTTCGAGAAATAAATCTCGATCCCGGTCTCTTCGAAACGATCAACGCATTTGGCCAATATTGATAGTCGGTTATTTAACTATCAATTAATATTCACAAACAACCATCAACCAATAAATAATTTCCCAAATTATTTATTTATCCCAAAATATATCTTACAAGATAAATTTCCACTTTTCAAACCCTTTTGAAATCAGTTTCCAACTACCTTCCTTTCTGAGAATAAATTCTAAGTATTTTCTATTTCCACTTAAATCACCTAGCATAAAATTTAAGATTTTTAAAATAATTTAAAACGCTTTACTTTGAAACATACTTTAAAACATTTAAGTTAAAGCTACTTCAATAATTTATTAAAAACACATACTATACGAATATTTGAAAATAAGGTTACTTTATAAACATAAAACTAGGTTTCCACTTTTTAAAACAAAACACCAAGTCACCTTTAAATAATTATTACAATAATAGATTTGAAAAATATTTACTTTAGAATTTTAAACATTCAGAAATAATAAATTTTCTAAAACACGCTTTTTAAACAACATTAAACTTTTATCTTACTTTTTAAAATTTACCTTGAAAACGTACTTGGCCATTCAGGGAAATATACTTCTCTTCACATCCTTTAAAAATAAATCACTATTTATTTTTAAACAATTTTTCTAATTCCTTTAATAAATTCCCACCTTGAATTTATTCTTCCAAATATCCAATTTCAAACACTTGAATCAAATTTCCAAATTGATTTCCAATTTACTTCATTTATTCCAAAATCCTTTTATTTCAGATTTTATTCCTTAATTATGATTTAAAATACTTTTAACTGAAAATTCCAATTTTAGATTTCTCAAATTACTTCTTAATCCTTTTAAATAAATTTAAACTTTGAAATTTAAAATAATTCTTTATTCCTTTAATTGATATCACTTAAGTTTACTATTTATTAGTTTCTGCTTATTCAAATCCTTTTCCTTCATACTCGAAATTATTTATTAGTATTTTAATTTCATTTCCAGTCCTTCCAATTCATTCTTAATTTATTCAAATTCACTATAACTATTTTACTTAAAATTTACTCTTTTATTTTATTTTCAAAAATCTAATTCTATATATTCTGATAACTCAGTGTACCGAAATATATTCAAGTAAACCATAGCAATCAATATTTCCAATTAACAATAATATTCATCACAGAATACCAAATATCCATAACACAGAATATCGAACAATTCTAAATAATTTTGAGGAATCCTGTTGGATCCCTCCAAACTGTTTTCCCTGCATCCACAGACGTTAGCTCAATATAAAATACCGATTCCACTTCGAGGCGGAATATCGTGGTATATGGGTTTTAAATATAATATCATCCGCTATTATGCGGCGCATAGGCCCTCATCCGCTATATAATGCGGGAAATCAATCATTCCAAGAGATATTATATACTACTATATATAATATTGCACGTTAAAACAATTCAATCATTCAATCAATTATTTAAATTTAACTATTTAAATCTAAACATCCCAGATGAGTGAGATTAACTCATCTTTGATTTATGTTTCGTAAATCCGATACACACCGGCTTGTCTTCCCCGATTTAAGACCTTGTATAAACAATTTCACAGATTTATTAATATTTGGATTAATCGATCAATTAATTCCTAATACTTTGGTTTTAACTATTAATTTGGTTATAAATAATTTTTTTTAAATAAAATATTAGAATTAATTGAAAAATCACTTACCATTAAATAACTTAATTAGCTAATGCTTTAGTTTTAAACTAATTTCTCTTTAAATAAATTTTTTTAACTAAAACTTAACTTTCAAAACTAAATTAAATAAATAACCTTTTGTACAAAATAATTAAATAAGTTTTATTAAATAAAACTACCTTTATAATATATATAAACTACATTTAAAATCTTTACTGTAATTTTTTTTGAAAACACATATACTTATATAGATAATCTGTATAGATTTGAAAATCAAATCCTTATGCAAATTCTATATTATTTTTAATATTTGTTTAAATCTTATATATATATATATATATATCCCTCTGACTAAATAAAAAATTTCCTTTTTAGCCTATATATTAAAAAAAATTATCTTATTACTGTAAACTTTAAAATTTATTAATCATTAAAATTATCATCATTCTATAAATTGAAAAACTGTCCATAAAAAAATTAAATTAAACAAAATACATCTATTTATTCAATTTAAAAGAAATCGTTACATCTCTGACTCGACTCTCGGCACGACCTCGATCTTCCCTAATGCGAGCGCGAGCCTTCGCATCCACCTCCCTCGATCGATCGAGGCTTCATCGACGACTCAAACCTTTTGCCAAGTGATCGCGATTGCGAACACACCTAGCGCCACAACATCCCCTCTGGCACAATCAAAGACTGCTGCAGCCTCATCTTGGTTCAATTCGACAAGAACTCGAATCGCCCCTATCCCTTGAATCGAACTGGTGAAGTCGATTCCCTTCGAGAGTGATTTCGATCGCGTTCGAAATCCACTCTTTTTTTTTCTGTATTCGACCTGGGTTCGTTTCTTTGGACCGGAAAGGAAATGGGAAGAGAGAGTTCGGTTGAATTCGAATAAGTTTATACTTTTTTTTGAGGTGAACGAATTTCGTTCGATTTAGAGGAGAAAAGGGACGCGGTCGTGTTAAGCTGAAGAGAGGAGTATAGGAATTCATTTTGCCATTAAATTATTTTAGCTATCAATCTTTAGAGAAAAGATATGTGTGCTTTTATCAGGGAGGGAAGTGTGTTGAAGACGCTTTTCTACGGTGATTCGAAAAGTTCAGGTGTGATGGAAATTCGGCTGACGTTGACTAGTATAAATAAATATATATACTTAATTAAATTTGAATTTTCGATATAAAATACAACGCGTTAATCTACCGTACGATCACACGACAACTCCAAATGTCACGAAAATTGAAATCCAATAAAAATACAATATTACGGATTCAATGGAACTAGTTTCGTCGAAATCCGAGACTGTACCTCGGAAGGCTATTTTTAAAAGCCGATTTAAACGATATATTTTTAAAACAACAAAACATTTCCAAATTCAGTTTCAACACTTTTACTATCTTCTGAACTATCAATATAAATTTTACAAGCCTTTAAAATATTTTTAACAAGCTAAAATTTCCAGATTTCATATTTTACCTGTTATCCCAACTTTTGGCAAAGTTGAGATACCCAAGATTTACTAAAAATCGATGATTATTATTCTTGAATGTCGACCATGCATTGCAGGATAACCATGGATATCGATGAATTTTGTCCGAGTCCGGACCGGCCCACAATTGATAGGACATGACAAGAGAGATCATAGAAGTCCGCACCTCAAATTTCAAGTCAATCCGAGGTCGTATGCTCAAGTTATGATGGATTCGAGTTAAGAGGAATGGACGTTGCTCAGTTCGAACCCATCACAGAGGTCCAGTTCGAACCCATCACAGAGGTCCAGTTCGAACCCATCACGAAGTCCAGTTCGAACCCATCACAGAGGTCCAGTTCGAACCCATCACAGAGGTCCAGTTCGAACCCATCACGAAGTCCAGTTCGAACCCATCGCAGAGGTCCAGTTCGAACCCATCACAGAGGTCATGTTCGAACCCATAACGAAGCCTTGTTCGAACCCATCACGAAGCCTTGTTCGAACCCATCACAGAAGCCTTGTTCGAACCCACCTGTGTAGCTCCATTCGAACCCACTGGGTCAACCAACCATGACGACGTGTCTTCCATCGGTTTGAATGCGCCGAGATATATGGAGTCAAGCATTCAACTCGAAGCGAAACCCGGATCGAAGCGAAGTGTGCGCTCCACGTCGACACGAAGACACGTGCCACCATGGATTCAAAACCATCAGTTCGAATGCATGGTTTCGAACCAAACAGCCATGCAATAAACCCCATTTTGAACCCATCATATCTTCCAATATACTGATCCAAATGCAACGAAATTTTCATAGTAGCTTACATACAAGATAAAGATTGCTCCTGCGAAGTTTCAGCTCGATTGGACCATTTCTTGATGGGTTCGAAATCACTTCGAAACGATGTCAGATCGAGACGAAACTTGGTGGGGTCGGTCGCGTGGGCCCACTCACGTTCCAGAAGAAGTCTCCCGAAGTTTGAGCGAGATCTGGGCCTCCAACGCCTATAAATAGAGCCCCAGAGCCAACAGAAAGGGGGACTTTTGGAAGCTTCCACCATTGAACATCCAGACTCTGCCTGATTGAATTACATACTTCATTATCATTGTTGTATTCAGATTTCAAGGCTATCATCAACTGTAATCCACTGTAATCAAGAGTAATCAGCGAAGAACATCAATAAAAGTTAAAACCTTTGAAGTGGACGTAGGCCGAAGATAGCCGAACCACTATAAATTGTGTGTTCTCGTTCGTAATTTCTATTTTACTGCGTGTTGCTTGCTAAAATCTATGATTTGTGTTTGGATATTTCTGATTTATATTCCAACACTGGTGCTTTCACAATACTTAGGGTTTGTGACCAATTTTGGCGCAAACACTTTGGTGCTTTCACTGAGAAGAACCAGCACCCGCTATATCAGATTCAGAATTCAGATTCAAAAGTTTGAAGAAACTCCAATCCGGAAACAATGACTCGACAAACAAGACAAAGAGCTGATAGGAGCCAACAAGGAGGAAGCCAAGAAGCATCCTCAGGATCAGGAGAAGGACAAGCTTCCGTCTACATCACTAGAGACGAGATGGAGGCTATGGCTAATTCATTACGCGAAAGCATGATGAAGAGTCAACAGGAGATGCTGCAGAATTTCCTCGAACAGATGAGGGCGACGAACATGCAAAACCTTGGACAAACTACAACGGCTACGAGTGCGGGACGAGGAATCAGGATTGTAGAAGCCAATGAAGGTCAGGTTCAAGACCAGAATACAGGAGTTGAAGGTGGTCAACAAGGCCTTGGGGGAGGACCCTCAGGGTCCGATAATGGAAGACCAACAGACGGAGCTCAACAAGTTGGAGCCAATGCATATGCTAATGAGCCACCAGAAGAATACGTACCAGAATTCCCTTCAAGGCTCGGGAGGCAGGATAGGAACTTCACAAGGGGCCAACCCCTAGACGGAGACGAGAGAATGATTGGCCTGATGCGAAGAATCATGAGAGGAGGATTGCCTAGCGGAGGGCTGGAAGAAGTTAGTCGGAGTCCTTTTACTCCGAATATCCGAAACGCAAGGAACCCTCCAAAATTCAAATTGCCAACGCTAGAACCTTATGACAGGAGATCAGACCCGACCATGCATATTACCAGATATATCAGGCACATGGAAGTACTGGGGGCATCCGAGGAAGTGATGGCACGATCTTCCCTCTATATTTATCAGATTTAGCTGCACTATGGTTCAGACAACTGGAGACTGGATCGATAGGAACATGGAGCGAGCTTGTTGACTGCTTCATGAGACAGTTCAGGGTCCATGTGACGCGACCCAAGAGTGTAATGACTTTAGCCTCGATCAAGCAAAGGACCGGAGAGTCCATAAAAGATTTTCTATTAAGATTCAATGTGACCATGACCTCTGTAGATCGCCCGGATCCATCAATGATTTTAATGGCGGCGGTGGCAGGAGTCGCGGAAGGTACCAAATTTAAAGATTCTCTAACTAAAGATCCACCACTAGATCTTGGAGAGTTCTTTCATAAAGCTGAAAAGTTCATCCGTTTAGAAGAATCACGAGTCGAGAGTCGTGAAATAAATACCACACAAAGCGTAGGAACCTCCAGAGAACAGTCCGGAGCGGACAAGGGAAAGAGGAAACAGGATGACAGACATGATGGTCCTGATAAACGGAAGAAATTCCGAGAGCCAAGATTTAGGCAGTACACAGATCTGACTGCAGGCCTAGAAAGAATCTACACTGAAACTAGGGGGCAACTTCCCTATCGAAAGACGCCCATAAGGGATCCCACTGAGCAGGAGCGCAGGACTGGAAAATACTGCCTATTCCATGAGCTGGATGGGCACACTACAGATGAATGCCGCCACCTAAAGGATGAGGTGGAAGAACATGCTAGGGGTGGTAGACTGCCACAATTTGTCAGAGAACGGACAACGGCAACAAGACCTGAACGACTACCGCCTCCACCTAACAGGAACGATCCTGGATCGGGATCACGACTCGTCATCAACTAATTAAAGATGGAAAGGGCCAAGTCCAAGATTTTGACTTTGGTCGAATAATTTTATTTAGATTTATTTTCAGAATAAACAGTTACTCCACTTACACATGTACGGGAACCGGAGAGTTCCCTAGGCATGCTCTGAGATGGAGATAAACCGATATGCCCGGAGAGGCAATGTTTAGTTTTTTTTCTCTGATGTTTGAGATTGAACATCTAGAACTTGAATATTAAACAAATAAATTAGAACTTCTTGCAATAAACCTTTTGACTGGAGAGTCAAAGGATGAACATTAAATTTCAATATAAACATGATCGCTTTATGACCCTACCCGGAGAGACGGGGTCCGGAGTGCAAGAGGTGAGTTGCTTCGCCGGAGAGCGACAGGATCAACTCACTTATGTGTTGTTTCCCCTTCACCGGAGAGTGACAGGATGGGATCCAGCAAGAGAACGGAGAGGCTATGATCGGTCTCGAACGACCAAGACATCGCTGAATGTTCAGATACACTGAACCGGAGTGCAAGAAGTGAGTTGCTTCGCCGGAGAGCGACAGGATCAACTCACTTAAGTGCTGTTTCCCCTTCACCGGAGAGTGACAGGATGGGATCCAGCAAGAGCCCGAGAGGCTACGATCGGTCTCGAACGACCAAGACATTGCTTAATGTTCAGATACACTGAACCGGAGTGCAAGAAGTGAGTTGCTTCGCCGGAGAGCGACAGGATCAACTCACTTAAGTGCTGTTTCCCCTTCACCGGAGAGTGACAAGATGGGATCCAGCAAGAGCCCGGAGAGGCTATGATCGGTCTCGAACGACCAAGACATCGCTTAATGTTCAGATACACTGAACCGGAGTGCAAGAAGTCAGTTGCTTCGCCGGAGAGCGACAGGATCAACTCACTTAAGTGCTGTTTCCCCTTCACCGGAGAGTGACAGGATGGGATCCAGCAAGAGCCCGGAGAGGCTATGATCGGTCTCGAATGACCAAGACATCGCTTAATGTTCAGATACACTGAACCGGAGTGCAAGAAGTGAGTTGCTTCGCCGGAGAGCGACAGGATCAACTCACTTAAGTGCTGTTTCCCCTTCACCGGAGAGTGACAGGATGGGATCCAGCAAGAGCCCGGAGAGGCTATGATCGGTCTCGAACGACCAAGACATCGCTTAATGTTCAGATACACTGAACCGGAGTGCAAGAAGTGAGTTGCCTCGCCGGAGAGCGACAGGATCAACTCACTTAAGTGCTGTTTCCCCTTCACCGGAGAGTGACAGGATGGGATCCAGCAAGAGCCCGGAGAGGCTATGATCGGTCTCGAACGACCAAGACATCGCTTAATGTTCAGATACACTGAACCAGAGTGCAAGAAGTGAGTTGCTTCGCCGGAGAGCGACATGATCAACTCATTTAAGCGCTGTTTCCCCTTCATCGGAGAGTGATAGGATGGGATCCAGCAAGAGCCCGAAGAGGCTATGATCGGTCTAGAACGACCATACATCGCTATATGTCCTAACCGGGACCAGAGTGCAAGGGATAGAAGGCAACGTCAGAGTGCAATAGGATCTTTCTATTCAATCACTAAGTCTAGAATGGACTTAGTAAGTGTTCTGAGTAACCAATAATAGTCCGGAGAGACTATGAAACTTCATTCTCAACTTCTACGGAAATAACGAATGCTAATTCGGCTTCGAACAACCACAAACTTGATTGATAACACCACAACTATGGATGAAACATGAATTTACTACACTCGATTTAAGACCGTTCAAAACATACCTTTTACAAAAAGGCATGTTTTGGGGGGGGGGGGCAAAGTGTTATCCCAACTTTTGGCAAAGTTGAGATACCCAAGATTTACTAAAAATCGATGATTATTATTATTGAATGTCGACCATGCATTGCAGGATAACCATGGATATCGATGAATTTTGTCCTAGTCAGGATCGGGCCACAATTGATAGGACATGACAAGAGAGATCATAGAAGTCCGCACCTCAAATTTCAAGTCAATCCGAGGTCGTATGCTCAAGTTATGATGGATTCGAGTTAAGAGGAATGGACGTTGCTTAGTTCGAACCCACCACAGAGGTCCAGTTCGAACCCATCACAGAGGTCCATTTCGAACCCATCACAGAGGTCCAGTTCGAACCCATCACAGAGGTCCAGTTCGAACCCATCACAGAGGTCCTGTTCGAACCCATCACAGAGGTCCAGTTCGAACCCATCACAGAGGTCCAGTTCGAACCCATCACGAAGTCCAGTTCGAACCCATCACAGAGGTCCAATTTGAACCCATCACAGAGGTCCAGTTCGAAACCATCACGAAGTCCAGTTCGAACCCATCACAGAGGTCCAGTTCGAACCCATCACAGAGGTCCTGTTCGAACCCATCACGAAGCCTTGTTCGAACCCATCACAGAAGCCTTGTTCGAACCCACCTGTGTAGCTCCATTCGAACCCACTGGGTCAACCAACCATGATGACATGTCTTCCATCGGTTTGAATGCGCTGAGATATATGGAGTCGAAGCATTCAACTCGGAGCGAAACCCGGATCGAAGCGAAGTGTGCGCTCCACGTCGACACGAAGACACGTGCCACCATGGATTCGAAACCATCGGTTCAAAAGCATGGTTTCGAACCAAACAGCCATGCAATAAACCCCATTTTGAACCCATCATATCTTCCAATATACTGATCCAAATGCAACGAAATTTTCACAGTAGCTTAGATACAAGATAAAGATTGCTCCTGCCAAGTTTCAGCTCGATTGGGCCATTTCTTGATGGGTTCGAAATCACTTCGAAACGATGTCAGATCGAGACGAAACTTGGTGGGGTCCGTCGCGTGGGCCCACTCACGTGCCAGAAGAAGTCTTCCGAAGTTTGAGCGAGATCTGGGCCTCCAACGCCTATAAATAGAGCCCCAGAGCCAACAGAAAGGGGGACTTTTGGGAGCTTCCACCATTGAATGTCCAGACTCTGCCGGATTGAATTACATACTTCATTATCATTGTTGTATTCATATTTCAAGGCTATCATCAACTGTAATCCGCTGTAATCAAGAGTAATCAGCGAAGAACATCAATAAAAGTTAAAACCTTTGAAGTGGACGTAGGCCGGAGATAGCCGAACCACTATAAATTGTGTTTACTCGTTCGTAATTTCTATTTTACTGCGTGTTGCTTGCTAAATTCTGTGATTTGTGTTTGGATATTGCTGATTTATATTCCAACACTGGTGCTTTCACAATACTTGGGGGTTTGTGACCAATGTTGGTGCAAACATTACCCAACTTCAAATAATTTAATTTAATAATTTAATTATCTAATAATTAGTGATATTTGAATTCAAATTAAAAAAAATTCACTTATAAATATTTAAAATCAATAAAATATTCCAATTTAAATTGTCCAAAATTTTGGGTCGTCACAATTCTACGGGATATGGTCTAAAAAGGTAACGCTTAGCTTCAAGCCTCATCAAATGGAAATGACTGATAATCAGGGGTTATGCAGTAAGGCTAGGTGGGTAGCGCCCATTAGGGTGAGTTCGTCCCTGTCTAGATGTCCCTTTATTTCGGCTTAGTGGTACGGTTGCTGATCCCAACCGTGGGGTGATCTTACTCGGGATTATCGAGTAAGGGGTAGTCCCGGCCTTGTGTTGTAGGGGATCGAGAGTGGTCCTCGGTACGGTGATCTAGGCCTCGTACTATGACAGGTAGTACCCCAGTGCCTAGTCATTAGTTGGAAATCCATTCTCCCTAGGCGCCTTTTACGGTTTTATTTATATTACCCACTTTGTGGCTAGTAGCTAGAATTTAATCATTTAACAATTTCAGCTATTTTAATAAGTATTTGTAAATAGACCCTATTATAATATCAGAGGATTTTAATAAAAAGTGTTTTAGCTATCGTAAGGTAAAACTCCGACATGTTTATTTGTGGCGTGGTCTTACGAGATGCTTTTGTTTTCAAAGAATTTTGAAACTTTAACAATAAATTTGAGTGTGATTTCTCACGCTGGTATTCCAGACTGACTCGGGTGTTATTTAACTATAATGCTCGGGTAAGACCGAGTATTATAGATTACAGGGAAGGATGCTGAGGAGCTGAATGGCGATACATACTTCCGTACTTGTTTTAGATATTCCGCTGTGTTGATTAGCTGTGTATTCAGATTGTGAGGGTAGGTTATGATTACAGTCCAGTTATGTGATTGACGTACTCTGATGATGTAATGTATAAATAGATATATTCGTTTTTGTGTAAACATCATTTATTATCTATTATATTTTATTTCGCTGCGATGGTTAGGTTCTGATGTTGTTTTCTATTTTCTTCTTCTACCTCTTCTTCTTTAACCCAAATGGTTCGTAATTCTGTTCATCTTGAGTTGATTGAGGGAGAATAGAGTCGACTCAAGGGGTACGGGATTGCGGGTCGTTACAGTTGGTATCAGAGCGAGGTTGGTGATAACCTTGGCTCTGGTGGGGATTACTCATTGAAAATAGAGTCCGTAGTACTCTAGAATCAGTTTGAGCGTATTAATAGATATGAACACGTATTTGTTAATGAATATAAATTGTTTTATTATTGTATTGACTTACTAGTTGGATGGAATATGAATTCTGGCCGAGTAGGTTGGCCGCTATTCGAGAAGAGTTTATAAACACCTAACAAGATAAACTGACACAGTATTGATTTAAAGGTGGGTGAATGAAATAATTTTGCCCAAAATTGTATTTTGATATAAAAGAAATATCTTCTTAAATTGTTATATAACTTGGATGTTTGGGTGATAATATTTTAAATAAATTGGATTATAAAAATTGGATTGACTTGTATAATCAAAGGGAAAAATTGTATGAGCATAAATTATACAAATAAATTATAGTTAAAGTCTGATTTAAGTTAAAATTTGAAAATTTGAGAACCCCGGAGATTTTGGAAGTGTTTGTCGAAGTGTTTTGAAGACAAATAATAGCATTATTATTTTAAAAGTATTTCTGAAAGGAAATTGTTTCAAATAAATTTTAGAAAGGGAAATAGCTTTAAACTCACTTCGCTCGCTGGAAAATAATTTCGGTGATGACTACAGCATCATCGATATTCATTTTCGAGCTTCTAAGTGACGGATTGCTGCCAAATTGATTTGTTCAGAGGAACTAGTTTATTTTTGAAATTTCAAAGGAAATTTGTTGGGGATAAAAACCAGGATTGGTTTAAAATTTTGAGAAGTGTGATTTTGAGTTAATGATGATTTCAAATGATATGAAACCAAAGCCTGGATGTTTAAAAACCCTGATGAGATAGGTTATAAGCTTATAAATTGAGATGATTTTTAAATCAGAAAGGAAATATGAGCTTTGAATGTTGGAATTAAAATTTAAAGTGAGAAGTTAAAAATGAAATTAAATTGGATTGATGAAGGAAATTGAATCGAATTGAATTAAATAAATCCGAGTTAAAATAGAATTGGATTGGAATAAATGAATTAGAATGGCTTATAAAAGAATTAAAAATCCATGGAATAAAATATGCTTAGGGTAGAAATAAACATAAATCTTGAGTTAAAAGTAAAAGATGAATATATTTAAGCCAAGAATGAATGGAAATGCGTAAAATAATAAGTTGCGACTTATAAAATTGAAAAGTGGGATAGAAAACCCAAAATAAATATTTTTTGATGTTTTGGAAAATAAAACAAAAATCCAAACTTGAATTATAAAATAAATTGAACTTAAGAAAATTAAATGAAGTGATTTTTGAGATTAAAAATCAAGTATTGAACTATAAATAGGGGGAGAACTAATTAGATAATAAATTAGTTAATGAAATACGTAAATGGAACCTAATGTAGTTAAATAGAAGCTGAATTGTAAGTTAATATTGAAGTTTGGAAATAAGCTCGAATTATAAATAGAATTCGACTTGTATTGATAATGAATTAAAATAAGTGGAGATGTTGTAAAAATAAAATGTAATTGGATTACAATAGAAATGATTTGAGTTGCAAATAAAATCTAATTCGTGTGTGATTGAGTAAATATGTGCTTGGTTATTATTTTGATAAATTGAGAAGGTGAATTAAAATTAAATGGATGGGCTAACTGAATTAAATGGAATTCGATTAAATAAGAATCAAATTAAATGGAAGTGAACTTAAGTTTGAAGTTGGAATAAATTGAAGTAAATTAACTTAAGTTAAAAATAATTAGAAGCTTGACTTCGAGAAAGAATGGGAGTTCAGTAAATAAAAGTTCAGGTTAAATTAATTTGGAAAATGGTTATTAATATAAGTATCGAATGTGGTCAAGCTCAATGGAATGGTTCAAGCTTAATAAAATGGAATTAAATGAATGAAGGTGAATATGGAATGAAATTGTTAAGGAGTTGAAATAACTTTATGACAATAAGAGATATGGAATGTTTTCAAGTTTAATAGAATGGATTAAAATAGAAGGAATTAAATATAAATTGAGTTGGAATCAATTTAAAATGGTTATAAGCTTAAGTAATTATTTATTCATATGAATATTTTCGAATTTCATAAGAAAATGGGTCGATCGAAGTAAACGAGATTAGATAAAATCCTATGAGTTATTAAAAGTGAAATAGGATAATTTGAAATCAAATGGAATGAATATGAGTTTGTTCTGCTTAGAATGAGTTAAATATAAGCGAGTAAGTTGTAAATCACTTAAACTGAATGGAATGATATGAGAATTGGTTGTAAGCAATTATAATAAGTGTTGGAACCTTGTATGCGCTTATGGAAATTATATAATATGCATTATATGTGAAATTTATGTGTTGGCTATATTAAAATAAGTAAAATGCTAGTAAATTGCCTATATTTAGCACTTACGTGTTTTAGTTGAGTAATTACAGGTACCGGGAAGCCGTTGGGCTGGATTTGATCGTGCAAATTGCTAAAATAATAAGTCGCTTGCTTAAAAATGCTAAATAAAGGTATGCCATGCAATAAAAATATGAAATATGAACTGTTTTTGTTTTTTCGACCGTGTGGGTCGATGTATATATATTTATATCTCTTGTCAAATTGCAAAAGCTCCTCCGTACAAAGGAGACTCTGCCAAAATTTTCGAAACTTTTAGGAGTTAGAAAATTTTTGAGAAAATTTTTGTTAGTGACAAAACGATTTCAAATTGGAAATTGAAATAATTTAGTTGATGAAAGTGATTTAAAATAATGATAGGAATCAGTTATAAATGGAAGATAAAATTCAATATTCAGAGTTGAAGATAAATTGAATTCATGTAGAAATGAGAAAACTAATGTGAATAGAAGTAAATATGAAATTTTTGCAAGGAAACGTATAAAATGATTTTAAAAGCTATGATTGGATATTATTGCTAAGTAGGATATGCAGATATTATAAAGGGAAAGGAAAATTGGTTTTGATTTCAGAAGATAAATTTGAACTGCTCGACAAAAAGGTATGTGTTTAAATTTCCGTATGAAATTTGATTGGGTTTTTGATCTAGCCACTTGGCTTTTTGTTTTCTTTTGGAAATTCGAGAGCCTGTAGAGGCATTTTGTAGTTGTACTGAGCTAACCGCGCAAAGGATACGCTGGCGAATTTTCTAGGAAATTTAGAGAGTTAGAAAATCTTGGAGAAAGTTTTGATAATTTAAATTTGAATTTAAATTTGAATTTAAATTTGAATAAGTGGAGTAAATAATGTTGTTGGAAACTATGTATGGCTTTGGGAAGTTGGTTGAAATAATAGCGGGTCTTCAATAAAGGATATGCTATGGCAAGTTGATAAAACTGTTTGGTTTTGGAAAATAGTAATAGGTACTGGATGATTCTTCTTGACTAGCAATTTTGGGGACGAAATTCTTTTAAGGGGGAGGAATGTAACGACTCAGAATTTTTGGATATTTGAAATTGAAATATTTAATTGATTTTAAATATTTGAAAGTTAGTTTAACTTGAATTTCAAGTATTACTATTTATTGGATAATTTAAAATGCTGAATTAAAAATTGGAAATAGGGTAAAATAGAGAATCATGGGTTTTAAGCTTGATAATAATATTTTAAAGGCTTGTAAAAGTTATGTTGGTAGTACTGAAGATAATAAAAGTGTTAAAATTGAATTTGGAAGTGTTTTGTTGAGTTTTGAAATTTTATCGTTTAAATTGACGTTTAAAAATAGCCTTCCGAGGCACAGTCTCGGAATTCGATGAAACCAGTTCCATTGGATCCGTAATATTATATTATTATCGGATTTTAATTTTCGTAGTGCTTGGAGTTGTTGTGTGAGCGTACGACATATAAACATGCTGAAATATATATCGAAAATTCAATATAATAACTGATGCAAAAAGCTATCTTCTCCATATGATCGAATTAGGACTCGAAACCTTTTCCATTGCGTTTGGAATAGGGGTATAACATTATAAATGCCCAGCGGTATACCTCGATAGGAGTCCGAGATTTTTAGCTGTAAAATCGAGACAATTTGGAATTTTAAAATAATATATATTTATATTTGACTTGATCTTTAATTTCCCGTCAGCTGTTGTTCTGTCTTCTTTCAAATCACTATGCACTCATCCAAACATGCAACTTTCTCAGACTTGCTACGTTCACATCTCCTTCTCCTTTAAATTCACTGTGCAGAGCTTTTGGTTTAAATGGAAATGGTTCGTTCTATTGATTAAAAAAAGATTTTAAAATGGCATTCGACCCTCTTTCCATTTCAAAATAAAAACACGTCGCGTTCTCCTTGAATTCAATCGCGGTAGGGATGTCGCAACGAAGGCATTCTCGCGCACGCGAAAAAAATGGGGTGTCTAAGGCGAGGCGATTTGGTAGATAGCGATGGCGACTTCCTCCTTAACTTCCCTAGCTGATTCGATCTGCAGTTGTTATCGTGCACGCATGGATTAGAGGGCGTCGATGACTTCAGTTTCGCTTTGGGGTAGAGGTAATTTCGAAGGCATGGGTTGGTGCTCTCTGCTCATGGTGGGGTTTCATGCTCGAGGTAATAAGGAGAGTGCGTGATTGATGGCGGCATGTGATGCGATCATGTTTTGCAATTGAAGCTAGGGCTTGAGCTGGTGGTATCGAGGGGGGAAACTGCATTCGTGGGTCGAGGAAGTTAGGCCACGTTCGAGTTGGGGCGCGTAACTGGACGAAGCCGTGGCGATGGTCTCTGGCGATAGTCGGCTCGTTGGGAGGGAGCGTAGGCTGGGCAGTTCGATAGGGAAGGCTCGAGGCCTGGTTCGCATCTTCCAGTAAGGTATATGATTTATAATTTGGACAGATCTATTATAGTTCATAGATATAGCATTTCATCCTTTGTTTAAATTAAAAAGGAGATGAAATTCATGTTTGCCTTGCTTTTTAATTTTTAACATATGTAAACAGAAACAAAAAACAGATTAAGGGTTTTGAAAGATATATGTATAAACTTATAATTAGCTTATAAACTATTAGGAAGTAGAATTGTTTTCTGTTTGTGTAGTTAACTATTTCAAACACCTAAATTCTATGTTACTTAACTTTATAAACTCAGACGTAAATTTATTGATTTATTATTCCAATTAACAGTAAAGTACTTTCAAAGTTTTGGTAAGGCTATGAACCTAAATTTTAAATGAAAAGGGATTTTTTATGGTAGTTTAAACTAATCGCTAATGTTAATAAATCCGGAAATCTTATTATAAGGTTTTAAAAGGGGAATTATCAATTGAATAAAATTGATAATTAATTAAATAATTAATGATAAGTGATTATTCAATTAGTTCGTAAATCATCTAATTTTTATACAAGATTTTAAATCACGGAAGCAAGCCAGTTTGGAATGGATTACAAACAGCAAAATAAAAGGTGAGTTAATCTCACTCTTCTGGATGACTATTTAAATTTAAATAGTTAAATTTAAATAATTGATTGAATGGCTGAATTGATTTGATGTGCTATATTATAGTATATAATATATCTTGGAATGATGGATTTCCCGCATTATATAGCAGATGAGACCCAATGCGCCGCATAATAGCGGATGATATTATATAAATCCCATATACCGTGATATTCCACCTCGAAGTGGAATTGGTATTGTGCTAACATCTGTGGATGCAAGGAAACAGGTTGGAGGGATCCAACTGGATTCCTGAAAATTATTTAGATCGTTTAATATTCTGTGTTATGAATATTTGATATTCTGTGATGAATATTATTGATAATTGGAATATTGAATGCTATAGTTTGCTTGAATATATTTCGGTAAACTAAGTTACCAAAATATATAGAATTGGACTTTTGAAAGAAAATAAAAGAGTGAATTTTTAATAAAAATAATCATAGAAAATTTGAATAAATTTAAGAATGAACCGAAAAAGAATAAAAGTGATTTTAAAATTCTAATAAATGATTTTGATTATGTTAAAGGGGATTTTGAATAAACAGAAAATACTGAATTGTAAAACTTAAGTGATATTATTTAAAGGAATAAAGAATTTACTTTAAAAATTTAAGGTCTGAATTTATTTAAAAGGGTAAAGAAGGAATTTGGGAAATCTAAAATTGGTATTTTCAGTTAAATGATTTTAAATCATAATTAAGGAATAAAATCTGAAGCCAATGGGTTTTGAAATAAATCGAGTAAGTAAGGAAATTTATTTTAAATGGGGTAAATTGGAAAATCAATTTGGTAATTGATTTAAGTGTTTGAAATTGGAAATTTAAAGGAGAATGAGACTATGGAATTTATAAACTGGGTTTATAAAAGTAAAGTAATATATCAGTGGATATTTGGAAGAATAAATTCACGATGGGAATTTATTAAAGGAATGGGAAAATTTGTTTAAAAATGAATAGTAATTTACTTTTAAAAGATGTGAAAGAAAAGCGTATTTCCCTGGATAGCCAAGTACATTTTCAAAACAAATTTGAAGGTATAAGTTAAAAGTTTTAAGTGGTTTGAAAGTATGTTATATAAAATTTATTATTTCTAAATGTTTAAATTTTAAAGTAAGTATTTTTCAAATCTATTATCTAGTAATTATTTAAAGGTGACTTGGTATTTTGTTTTAAAAGAGAAAATCTAGTTTTATATTTTATAAAGTAACCTTATTTTCAAATATTCCAATAGTATATATTTTTAATAGAGTATTGAAGTAGTTTTAATTTAAATGTTTTAAAGATATTTTAGAATAAAGTGTGTTTAAAAATTATTTTAGAAATCTAAAGATTTGTACTTGGTGGTTTCAGTGGAAGTAGAAAATATTTGGGGAATGTATTCCGTGAGAGGAAAATGGTTTGAAAACCGTTTTCAAAGGGTTGAAACAGAAATATATCTTGCGAAGATATTTTGGAAATAATAAATAATTTGGAGAAATTATTTATGTTGATGGCTGTTTGTGAATGTGAATTGATAGTTAAATAATCGACTATCAATATTGGACAATGCGCCGATCGTTTCGAAGAGACCGGGATCAGGATTTATTTTCTCAAAAACCACTTCGATCCGGTTTGTACGTTTTCGTGAGGAAGACAAGTTTGGATTCGTGGAGCAGTGAAGTGCAAGGGCTAGTCGCTACTAATCCTTAGGATGATTCCAAAATGGATGTAGTAGAAGTAGTGCCTTCGGTTCCGTTCGAACCCGGGACAGACTTGTATGGATTGAATGCTTTCAGAACATCGTCAGGTGGGCGATGAGCATTCTAAGGGATATGTTCTAAAAAGGTAACGCTTAGTCTCAAGCCTCATCAACTGGGAATGACTGAAAATCAGGGGTTACGCAGCAAGGCTAGGTGGGTAGCGCCCATTAGGGTGAGGTTATCCTTGTCTAGATGTCCCTTTATTTCGACTTAGTGGTGTGGGGTCTGATCCCAACTGTGGGGTGATCTTACTCGGGATTATCCAGTAAGGGGTAGTCCCGGTCTTGTGTTGCAGAGGATCGGGAGTGGTCCTCGGTACGGTGATCTAAGCCACGTACTGTGACAGGTGGTACCCCAGTGCCTAGTCATTAGTTGGAAATCCATTCTCCTAACGCGCCTTTTACGGGTTTTTTGTATAACACGACATGTTTATTTGTGGCGTGGTCTTAAGAGATGCTTTTGTTTTCAAAGAATTTTGAAACTTTAACAATAAATTTGAGTGTGATTTCTCACGCTGGTACTCCAGACTGACTCGGGTGTTATTTAACTATAATGCTCGGGTCAGACCGAGTATTATAGATTACAGGGAAGGATGTAGAGGAGCTGGATGGCGATACGTACTTCCGTACTTGTTTTAGATATTCCGCTGTGTTGATTAGCTGTGTATTCAGATTGTGAGGATATGTTATGAATACTGTCCAGTTATGTGACTGATATACTATGATGATGTAATGTATAAACAGATATATTCATTTTTGTGTAAAGATCATTTATTATCTATTATATTTTATTCTGCTGTGATGGTTAGATTCTGATGTTGTTTTCTATTTTCTTCTTCTACCTCTTCTTCTTTAACCCAAATGGTTCATAATTCCATTCATCTTGAGTTGATTGATGGGGAATAGTGTCGACTCAAGGGGTACGGGATTGTGGGTCGTTACGATCTTTGTATATGATCGAGTTAGTACGTATTTACATGTAAATGTATAAAAGGTTTAACGAAAATATTTTCGGGAATTATGAGTATATATGGGGTGTTTCATGCGTTTTCCGTATTAAAATAGTTTTGAAACCTAATGAAAGTTTCCCATGATGTTTATAACCACATTTATGAAGTGGGTTCTCAACTTTAGAGATTTCATTGTTCAATCTGTAAAACAACAAGTAGAATCCCTTGAAAAGGAATTCAAAATTAAATAAGGGAAGAAGTAGGGTTCGAGAGATTTAGGGAGTATATCAGAATTTCTGTAATGAAATTGAAGTAAAATCAGCTTAATACGGCGGCGGGGTAGATGGGTATTTTAGGGAACGCAGTAAAATGAACTCCATGTAAAAATAAATTAACAAGGGTCGGTAAAAAGAGGACAAGATCCAAATTATTTATTGAAAAGGAAACTGCAAATAACGAAAAGTATAATAGGAACGAGTAGAAAATCGACACATATATAGATGTTGTCAGGGATTTCAAGGTTATCGAGATAGGGCATTGGGGCGATGGCACTGTTGTATAAGTAAGAGAACCATGCTAGATATTTATGGACCATACTACGCTAAAATTTAGAAAGAAAATAACAGTTAACAAGTAAAGTGTAAAGCATACTACGTGGCTTAGGCGAATTCCGTGCTATAAAGATAGTTTTATATGAAACTTTTAAGGGAGAAGTCAAGGGGACTCAGGGATTGGTTAGGTTAGAATGGGGGAAGGGTCCCTGCATTAGTTAAAGAAAATAAAGGAGTTAGAATGGCTACTGATGTCAAGTGGGGTCGCTCACTAGAATTCACACCCAAGAAAGGTGGGGAGAGGCATTCAACTTCCAGGAACTACGATGGTGAGGGCCAAATAGTTCCAAACTGATCAAAAAGTGTTTAAAGGCTACATGTGGGTTTCTTTGTGGTCCACTATAGTGGGTGATTCCAAGTAGCATAATGAAAAATAAGTAAATGAATTACTATAGTAGAGTGATTCATAGCGGTAGATAAATTTAATAAATGTATGACAACAGGTATGATGTTTTTTGGTTGTCCAAAGATTAACTAACTAAATAGTTAGATATTTTAGGAGGCTAGGTCTACACAGTTCGAGTTAAAGAATGAACTTAAAAGTATATTGCGGTAGGGGATTCCAAGCAGTGTTAGACAAAAGACAAACTTCTAAATAATGATTCCAAAAGAATACTACAGTGAGTGATTCCAAGTAGTAATAGTTAAGAATCAAACCTTAACGGAAGGCTAAGTAAGCACTGTAAGTGGCATAATATAAATTCAATACAGAATGAAAAGTAATGTATTAGGACGTAGGTGTAAATGGATAGTAATGAAGATTGTATAAAGGAAACCAAGGTGGGTCAACGTAAGGAGATCAGTCTTTCATATTTAGATTTCAAAACAATCTAAATCAGGACTCGAATAGGGTCAGCTCGGAGTGTGCAATATTAAAGAAAAGCGTGCATAAGGAAACATTTAATTGAAGACATAAATAAGAAATAAGTGCATCGGTAGTTTAAAATGTTTCACTCTTTAGTGATTAAATAGTGAGGGTAAAACCTAACCTAGGAGGTGTTGGTTAGTGTCACTATGTGTTTGGTTTTAGCGACAGTATTATTCATATTGGGCTTTAGTCTGACCCATGTTTTTGTTATTATTTTCACCATAAACTTACGAGTATTCATTTGAGCTTTGGAAGCTGGAATAATGGCCATTGTACAAGGGCATAAGACAGAGCATGAGGCTCTCTAGCTAATAAAGACTTTGTTTCCATTATATAAAGGAGTGCGGGCCGCATCTTCATATGTGGACCAAGATCTTTATTATGTTATTTGTCTATTGTATTTTGATCTACGCGTAGGCACGTTTTTAGGAAATATTGATTGAAGTGTTGTAAAGAATATTTAAAAAGAATTTGTTGTGTAGTAGAACTACTTAGTTGCTATATTTATTAAATGTGTGTTCTTATTATACCAAACTTTCTTTAGTTGCCAGAAGATAATTCCGGTGATGATTACAGCATCATCGGCGTTTATCATCGGTTCTAAGTAGAGATGTTACAGAGTTGGTATTAGAGCATGGGTTAGGGAAGACCTAAATAAAATAGAAATAATAAAGGATACAAGTAGTATATATGATAGGATAAGCATATCGGGGAGGGTATATGCTAATATATATGTATATATAATGTACTTGTATGTTGCTATATAGATATGTAGGATGATATATCTATTCATCTATTATTGTTGCACCCTCTATCTTTTCATTTCTGATGAAGGCTTGCTTAATAGAAAAAGCAAGATAGACAAGAGAAGTGGATAGATCATAATAGGAGGGGCAAGTGCAAGAAGGTAGAATGAAGGAACTCAGGCTAATAAAGGGAATGAAGAGAGAATTCCCAGAGCTGTAGGAGAAGGAACTACATAGCCAATTAATGCAATAGGCATGGATATAAATGTCTTGATTAGAGAATTTATGGCTCATATGTTGAGGGAGTCTGCACTGGAGGTAGTATAGCCAAGAGCTATGATTGTGAGGGATTTACCTGGGATAAGCAAGGATTATAGAAATCTGGGACGAAAGGCGTTTATTGGAAATGAACTTGTAGTAGAAGTATTAAACTAATGAGTAGATGCAAACACATCGTTGGTGATCTGGGATTGGATAATGTGTAGAAGATGAGACTGGCATCAAGGAACTACAAGATGATGCACTGGATTGGTGGTAGACTATTATTGGTGAGACCCTAGAGGTGGAAATCACTTGGGAGAAATACAAGGAAAGATTTGACGTGCGGTTGTGCAGTTAATGCCCCACCACTACCCCACTATAACCCTTCTATATCTCATAACGGATTTCTACCGCTATGATTTTTCCATATATCACCAAATATAGCCTTTCCACTTTAAACCTCGCTATTTTTATTATATCCCGCTATTCCCGCTATATTTCATTATTTCCGCTCTATCTTCTTTAAAAGAAATGAATTGAAAAATGACATTTATTCATTATAAAAATTATGAAATTAATTTTCTTCATTGAATTTTAATATATTTTCAGAAATGAAAATACTCTAATATTTTACTAAATTTAGTTATGTTATATAACAATTTTACATTTATTTAGTGTACATTTTCACATGTTTTTATTAAAAATTATTTATGTATTAATTATAATACAATTGAATGTATATTTTCATTTAATTACCATTTATATATTTGTTAAAACATTGTACGAGTTTTATATACTATTTAGAGTCATCCACTATAACCCGCTATATCGTCGCTGTATCTCCACTATGACTTTTTGCACCTCCACCGCATTGAATCCGTCGAGTGCTTTAACTGCACAGAGGTACAATTTATTTTTGAATCTTAGCAGAATGTACAGTTGAGAAAGTTCATTTATTTGAGGCAAGGTGACCTTACTGTAGAAGGGTACATCCAAAAGTTTAACGCATTAGCCAAGTATGGTAGAGAGATCATTAATACGCTTATGGAGAAGAATGAGAAGTTCATTTGAGCCCTTAAGTAGGGGATTGATCATAATATGATGGCTTATGTAGTATCTCCTTTCGAGTTTGTGATTGATATGGCTAGGAGATATGATAGCTTGTATTAGGATGAGAAATGGGTGGAGACAAAGTCTACGGCTGAACTAAAGAAGAAGCTCACCCCATACACTAAAGGCAAGAAAGGAGTGCCGAAGGGGGATGGTGCAGTTGCTAATACTGAAGTTTCCATTGTGGAAGTAGTCTGCTACAACTGTGGACAGAAGGTGCACCATGCTTCAAAGTGCCCTATGCCTAAGAATGCTACAAGAGTAAGGTGCCTCAGGTATGATAGGATGGGAAATATAAAGAAGGACATCCAGAGCTTAAAGCGCATGTATACCCTTTGGAGGGACCAAGAGAAGGACCGTCTGCCGAGGATAAAGGCAAAGGGAAAATTTAAGAAGGTATGGTTTTGATTTCTAGTATTTCAGTTAGAGTATTGTATGATACTGTGGCTACACATTCATTTATAGCTAAAGACTTGACTAAGAGACTTGGGTTAAGGGTTACCTATTTAGACACTCTATATGCATAGCTAATCCAATAGGAGGATATGCTACTCTCGGATTAAGATGCACTAGCCTAGATATTGAGTTGGGTAGGTGTAAGCTTTCTTGTGATCCTTATGTGTTTGACTTTATAGTATTTGGTGTTATTGTAGGGAAGGATTTATTGGGGAGGTATGACGCTAAGGTGCACTATGTTGAAAGGTAATTGCTTTGAATCATCCTGAATGTAGAGATAGGATGTTAGCTGTATTGGAAGAATGTGGAGAACTATACAAGAGCACTTAACTTGTGTTAGGTTCTAGGGAGGAGGAGCTTGGAGTAGTACGGGTAGTGAAGGAGTTCGGGGATGTGTTTGAATTGGTTTCGGGGTTACCATCCTCGAAAGCGGTAGAATTCAAAATCAACTTACTATGGAGGACTAAGCCGTTTAGTCTTCCTCTTAATAGAAGGCCTTCGAGGGAGATGGAAGAGCTACGGAAGCAATTGGTAGAGTTAGAAAGGAAGAGCTTCATAAAACCAAGTAGCTCACTATAGGGAGCAACAGCAGTGTTTGTTAAAATTATGATGGGTCTTTGAGAATATGTATAGACTATCAGAATTTGAATGAGACAACAGTGAAGAATAGATACCGTTTATCGAGAATTAATGATGCGTTTGATCAATTGAATGAAGCAAGAGTGTTTTAAAAGTTGGATATGGCTATAGGGTTCCATCAACTGAGAGTTGCAGAGGAAAGTATTCCTTTGACTGCATTTAAAAATAGGTACAGATTTTATGAATGGTTTGTTATACCATTTGGACTGACCAATTGTCTTCATTCTTTATAGAATTAATGAATAGGATCTACCAAGATAAGCTAGATAGATATGTGCTGGTATTCATAGATGTCATTTTAGTGTACATTAAAGATAAGGAGGAGCATGCAGATCATTAAAGGCTTGTGCTAGAGATGTTGAGATAGCATAAGTTGAAGGGGAAATTTTTTGAGTGTCATTTTTGGAGAAGGGAAGTAAAATTCTTAGGTCATGTGATTCCGGAGGAACGATTAACTATAGATCTAGAACAAGTGGAAGTAATAAATGGGTGGAAGAGACATGAGATTATGATCTAGGTACAAAGTTTTCTAAGATTAGCTGATTATTATAAGAGATTCATTAAGGATTTATCACATATATAAGCGTCGATGACTCGGTTAACTAGGAAGGGTGAGCAGTTTTTTTGGGCACAGGAGTGCGAGTAGGCATTCTAGGAGCTGAAGCATAGATTCACAAATGCGCCTGTATTAGTAAGTCCTAAAGGGAATGCTGGTATGACTATGTATATTGATGCGTCGGGTTTGGGGTTTGGAGAAGTACTGATGCAGGCCAATGCATGATTAAGAGTTTGGCATGGTAGTCTTCATGCTGAAAATTTTGGAGGCATTTCTCTTAGGGTAGAGGCTTGAGTTACATACTGACCATAAGTCTGAGATATTTTCCCTTTTAGAAGAAGCTGAACATGAGTCAGCAAAGATGGTTGGAATTTCTGGCATCGTACGATTTTAGGATAGAACATACCCTAGGAAAAGGCAACAAAGTAGCTGATTTCTTGAGCCGAAGATAGCAAAGTTGTGTTTTGGCAATATTAGAAGAATGGATTGCGTTATAAACTTTATCAACGTGTAATGTGCAATATCGATCTAGTGTAGGATCAAGTGGTACAAACATGATATTAGCATGCTTAGAGGTCAGACCTGCACTGGTAGAAAGGATAGGTGAATTGTTGAAGAGTGATAAGTTCTGTGCAGATACGGCAAGGAGTTTGGACTCAGGATTTGAGGCAATAGAATTAGGGGGTTCAATGTGGACGAGAAAGGAGTATTATGAAAGAATGATAGGTTGTATGTTCTGAGTGCTGGAAAACTGCGTAAGGTAGTATTGGACAAATGTTACCGTCCAAACTTTACCACACATCCTAGAGGTACGAAGATGTACAGAGATATGAAGAGAAGTTTCTTCTACGAAAAAATAAGGAAGGATGTAGGAGAGTATATGAAAAGATGTCATGCATGTCAATAAGTGAAGGCAAAACATTAGAAGCCAAGTGGGTTTCTTTCACCTTTAGAAGTTCTAGTGTGGAAATAAGATTTGGTATCTATGGACTTCATAAATGGGTTTCCAAGGATAAGGGTAAGGAATGAAGGCATTTGGGTTATAGTTGATAGGCTAACTAAATATGCTTATACATTTCAGTGAATGCTAAGCGGACTGCCTAGAAGTTAGCAAAAATATACGTGAAGAGGATAGTGGAATGACATAAGGTGCCAAGCACTATTATTAATGACTGGGATTCACTATTCACTAGCGCTTTTCAAAATAGTATGCAAAAAGGATTAGCTATAGAACTACGCATGATTTTTGCATACCATCCACAGACATATGGCCAGACTAAGAGGGTCAACAAGTCCCTAGGAGTTTTGCCTAAAGCATGTATTTTAGACTTTAGTGGATCTTGACATGATTATCTACATCTGGTGGGGTTCTCTTACAATAACAA
This sequence comes from Allium cepa, assembly GCA_030765085.1. NCBI lineage: Eukaryota > Viridiplantae > Streptophyta > Magnoliopsida > Asparagales > Amaryllidaceae > Allium > Allium cepa. Next base: position 661,198,415 of record CM060934.1, on the reverse strand, counting down.
CTATCATAGCAGTATTGGGATGGTTCCATTTGAGGCTTTGTATGGAAGACTATGTAAGTCACATGCATGTTGGTTTGAAGCTGAAAATAAGGTTGTGTTAGGACTATATGTGGTGAAGGATGCTACTAAGAAGGTAGAACCGATCCGAGCTTGGATGAGAGCAGTGCAGCCTAGGAAAAAGAATTATTCTGACACTAGGAGAAAGGAATTAAAGTTCATAGTAGGCGATCAAGTGTTCATGAAGGTTTCTCCGATGTGCGATGTGATGCATTTCAGAAAAGCTAAGAAGTTAGCATGCTGATATGTAGGACCATTTTCGATCATAGAGAGGATTGGGAAGATGGCGTATAAGGTGGATCTGCCTAGTGTTTTTGTAGGGATTCATAATGTATTCCATGTATCATGTTCGCGAAAATACATTAAGGATCCATGCACAATAGTAGACCAGAGGGTAGTAAAAGACTTCGTTATTAAACTAAACACGACTTAAGAACCCAGATCGGTTGAATACTTGATCAGGATGAGAAAAGGCTTCGAAATAAGGTAGTGAAGCTTGTATGTGTTCAGTGGAGCATAGATTGGGAGGACTACATGTGGGAAATGGAGGATAAGGTTAGGAGGACCTATCCAGAGTTGTTTGTCATAGATTTGCATATATGATATGTATTGAGTTGTACTAATGTAGTACATTTATATATGTGATATTATGATTGTTCGTCGTATTAGTAGGTCGTACTAGTACGTTTTATGTATGCACGGATGGGGAATTCATGGGAATGCATAGGATAAGAATAAAAGAGACGACTAATCTCTAGTTAACCATAATTAAATTTCGGGGCCAAAATTCCTTCAAGGATAAGAGGCTGTAATAACCCTAAAATTAATAATTAATTTAATAAGTTAATTAAGGGGAAAATGGTAGGTTAATAAAAGGGGTAAAAGGATATGAATCGATAGAAGCTGGTATAGGGCCCGAGCCCAACTTATTGTGGGACAATATAGGTTACTCATTTCTCTTCCTTCATTTCATTCCACTCAAACTAAAAAAAAATCTAGAGTAACTCATAAATGGTGAAAGCATAAGAAGGCAAGCTAGAAGATACAAAAACGCAAGCTAGAAGAAGATAAGGAAGACTAAAGCTATACATCTAAAAGATCTTGGTGAGTATTACTTTACCCTTCTAATGTGATTTCTTATATGCATGGGATCGGTTAAATCTATATGTCTTTATGTACGATGGGGTTTATAAGGGTTTACATGTAAAAGTATAAAAGGTTTCATGAATGTTTTGGGGAAGGATGGGCATACATGTGGTGTTTTCATGTATTTTCCCTATTAAAATAGTTTTAAAACCTAGTGAAGGTTTCTCATGATGTTTATAACCAGACTTATGAAGTGGGTTCTTAGCTTTAGATATTTCATAAGCTTATATGAATTTTTAAAGTTTTCAATCTGTAAAACAAGTACTATAGGTGGTTGTTTTATTGTAATCCAAAGTTTAACTAACTAAGTTGTTAAATACCATGGGAGGCTTGGTCTACGCAGTTCGAGTTGAAGAATGAATTTAAAATGATACTATGGTATGGGATTCTAAGCAGTATTACACAAAAGAAAAACTTCTAAAGAATGATTCTAAAATAATACTATGGTGAGTGATTCCTAATAGTTAATATCAAATCTTAATAGCAGGCCAAGTGAGCACTGCAAGGGGCACAATATAAACTTAATAAAGAATGAAAAGTAATGAATAGGAGTAAATGGACAAGTAATGAAGGTTATATAAAGGAAACCAAGGTGGATCGACACAAGGAGCAAAGTCTTTCATATTTAGATTTTAAAACAGTCTAAATCAGGACTCGGATGAGGTTAGCTCAGGTTGCATAATAATAAAGAAAAATCTGCTTAAGCAAGCATTTAATTGAAGACGTAAATAAGAAATAAGTGCGTCATTAGTTTAAGATGTTTCACACTTGATTGGTTGAATAGTTAGGGGAAAATCTAACATGGGCAGCGTAGATTGGTCTCACTATGTGTTTGTTTTTTCGGATAGTATTATTCACACCAGACTTTATATCTGACCCGTTTTTTATTATTATTTTTCCCATGAACTCATGAATACTCATTTGAGTAGGCTGAGTTTATGGGCTAAAGAAGGTGGAGTAATGGCCGCTGTACGAGGAGTAAAGATGGAGGCTCACTAGGTAATAAAGATTTTATTTCCACTATATAAAGGAGTGCAGGCTGCATCTTTATATGTGGACCCAACTCTTTGTTATGTTATTTTTCCGTTACATTTTGACCCCTATGTGGACACGTTTTTGGGAAAATATTGACTGAAGTGTTGTAATGAATATTTAAAAGAATTTTTTGTGTAGTAGAATTACTTAATTGCTCTGTTTACTTAACTGTATATTCATATTATACTGAACTCACTTTAGTCGCCAAAAGATAATTCTGGTAATGACTGCAACATCGTCGGGCATTCGTCTTTCGGTTTCAAGTGGGGGATGTTACATTGCGTTTCCCTTACCAGGGGTATAGGAAATGTCAAAGCCATAGGACGCTAGAAACTCTAACCATCGCTGGTAACGAAGGTTAAAGTCCATTTGGGAGAATAGATACTTTAACAGCCTGTGGCCCATATAGAACTCGAACCTCTCCCAAGCAAATAATGCCTCTATATGTTTAAAGAGAATGTTTTTTCTACCAACATCAAAGCATGAGTCAAATACTTCCTCTCATGAGTTTCAGTTATCGACTAGCGTAAGCGACCACCTTTCCTCTCTACATCAACACCCACCTAACCTAATACTACAGGTGCCTGTATATACTATCATCTCTTCATTCCAACTCAGAATGAATAACACCGGTGCACTGGTTAACCTCTCTTTCAGACTCACGAACGTGTGCTCAAACCTCGCGTCCCAAATAAAAGTCTAAATTTTCTTCATCAAGTTGGTAAATGGCGCTGCTACCTTAGAGAAGTCCTTGATAAACATTCATAGTATCCCACAAATCGAAGGAAACTTCTCACATCTGTAGCGGTCTTGGGTCGATCCCAATCCTATACTGTTGCCTCCTCATAGCATCCATTGCAATACTCTACTCAGAAACAACATGACCAAAAAATACACCTTCCTCCTTCAAAAGTGACACTTTAAAAACTTCACCTTCTATCGGTGCTTCCTCAACACCTCGAGCACAATCCTCAAATGCACCTTGTGTTCTTCCTTAATCCCTGAGTAAACAAGGATATCATCCATGAAAACAAATACAAACTTATTTAGTTGATCCCTAAAAAAAATGGTTCATGATATCAATAAGGTATGTCTGTACATGGCATAGCCTGAATGACATAACCAACCACTCATAAAATCCAAATGGCATACAGAATGTTGTTCGGCACTCTCCTTCGCCACTCTCAATTGATGAAACCCCATCACAAGGTCCAACTGGGAGAACACATAAGCACCATGGAGCTAATCGAACAAGTCATCAATACCCCAGGGTGGACACTTCTTCTTCTTCGTTACCTTATTCAACTCACGGTAATCAACACACAACCTTAAAGGGCCATCCTCTTTAGTGGCGAATACTACAGGTGCCCCCCACTCAAATATGCTCTTATGAATGAACCTCCCTTTAACATGTTAATCACTTGCACCCTAACTCCTTTTGCTCTTAGGGTGCCATATGCCTCAAAGGTATAACTATCGGTTTGGCATCCTTTGTTAATTCTATATATAACTCAATCTCTCAGTGCGGCGATTATCCAGTCACCTCCTCAAACACATCTGGACACTCTCTAACAATAGGCACAGATGAAAAACCATCCAGGGGAACCTTGAGCGAATATAGAAAGCTAACCATAACCCCATCCTCTAGCAGGCATCCAATCACTATCGTCCACTCCTCCACAGCCCCACCAATTGCCTCTCACAATCCACCACTACCGCATACTTCCTCGGCTATTCTATCCCTATTACAAAACCAAGCCCATAAAACCAAAAACAAAGCAATCACAAGCAAATAAAAATCCATGACTCGATAAGGCTAAGTCTCAACAAACCATGCGCATGCTAGTCGATCCTCCAAACGGGTTGACAAAAATCAAAGATCAACCAACTATCTTGGCTTTCAATCCAAATATATCTACTAGATCACTAGATATGAAGGTATGTGAAGCCCCAATATCGAATAAAACACGTACATGTGTATCAAAAATTGAAAGCATACTATGTATAATGATGTTCTCCCCTTCTCCATCGTCGATGGAGCACTCGATGAAGCTGGAACAACGTTCAAAGCATAAGCACTCACAATCTTCTAATTCCTCAACTGCTCTGGGTAATCCTTCTTCATATGCACTAGGTTGTTGCAGTTAAAACATCATTTCTTCTCGTTTCTACAATCTTTGCTAAGATGGCTCCTCTCTCCACAACTGTAGCAAGTAGGCTCCCACGTGCCCTCCTTCTGGCCACCATTCTAAAAATGCTTCTTGTTGTTGTTATCCCACTTCCTCTTCCTCCCTTTCCAGCTTGCAACTTTGGCACACCCTTGGGGGCAACAACCAACTTAGGCTTCAGATACAGACTCTCATATCGAAGAGCCTTCTCCACCAGCTGTGACGGCCCATCTTTTTAACCCTTGGGAATAAAACTTAACAAATCCTCGATGTTCTGTGTCATTGTTTAAGCATCCGAAAGATGAGTTATCGTGAGTAAAATAAAAGAATAGATTAGACCTTAACAGAAAATATAACAATCCTGACCCGGCCTTCGAAAATCGGCACCGAATACGTCACCTATATTCAAATGCCGTAGAATCAAACGCCGAATCTGGCTCGCCGGAGCTTATAACACATTAAGTATAACAACACAGCGGAAGAAAATGAATATCAATATATACAACATTGATACAATGACAGATACAATATCTGATACAATGCGATGCAACATAATGATACAATAGATATCAATACCATCAGAGATATACGACACAACGGAAAGAATGCCTTCAATAGAATGCACTACCAGATCGAATGCTCCAATCCAAAGCGAGCTCGAACCAACATCAGCACAAAGCTAAGCAAGGTCAGTCGTCCAAAGACTGAAGAAGATCTCCAAGGACTGAAAGCTATCGAATCTACACCTATCATTGATTATCTGAATAACCCAACTCTAGACTGCCCGTGTGGAAAATTACGGGCACCTAGAGTTTAGGAAGGAACAATAAAATCCAGGTCAGTCATGGGACTGGTGTGAGCAACATAAACAGTTTTATCTTTAAAACAACAACAAAGGATTTTAAAAGTTGAAAACCGCAATGCTTTTAGAAAATGAAACTACCATAAGACCTCCCACCACACACACCATGCTATCGCAGAATTAGAGGAGATTTCTTCTTATGATAGTCAAACATGCTTCCTAGGAAAAAACCATTTTGTTATTATTCTTAGTGCATAGTGGAAAACATTTCGAAAGTATAATATTAATCTTAGCCAGCATACCACATTTCGTCGTACGCCTACTATAGCTACCATGTTTTGTAGCAGGTTACCGCTACACTACATGGCAGGTTATACAACTAAAACCATACAGGGTGCGTATTGGTTTGTTTGGATTTTCCAACAAATGGTCAGGCTAAGGAACTTCCTATTGCCACATGGGAACGCCTCTGGCGGGACGCCCCGAGAACCTACCCGGCTCCCTGCCAATACAAGGCCGGTTTCCTCCCTACCTGGGAGTAATACCTAAAGATATGCCACCCCGGTCCTTTGGAACCTTTATACGAGGATCCTCTACACTAACAACATCACACAGTAATAAAAGTACTATAGTGCCCACATGAGTAAGTATCTGGGCTCCATACCATGATACTACCCTTTTCCAGAAGGAATGGTCACACCCTAGGGGAGCTACCCTTGAAACCATGCCACATCTTTCCTGTTTTGACCATTACCGGTTTGTGAGGCTCGATGAGGTCTCGTCCACAAAGCTACACTTTTCACAAAGTCATGCTTTGATCACAAATGATCAACAAATGATCATCAACACACAGCAGCACTTAGCATGTCACATTACCAAATTGGGAATGTATCACTAGTAACCATTAACTACATAACCTCTAAGCTCGTACATCTCAGAGAAGGGTGTTAAGCTAAGGGAATAAATCTCCGCCACCAAAAGAAATGTACTTGATAGAAACCAGTTTTACATCTCAAAGTGTAATGTCAGACACACATCCATACAAGTCTGTCCCTGGTTCGAACAGAATCGAATGCACTTCCGAAGAAGCCCTTGCAATCCAGGTATCCACAATCTCGATCGGATTTCCCACCACATATGGAGATCTCTATACCCGGCGCTAATCGATGTAGAGTCATTCGATAGGTTATCCTATCGTTCTCGCAAATACCCGGTCTTCACCTCCGGTCTTCAAATGCTATCCATAAGGACGTATCATTATTTGGAATGGGTTATATGACACAAGATCCTCTCCCGGCTAAACCGAATAATGAGCGCGATGTTTAAAAACATATGGATATTGGGATTTTAGTTAAGTCACAACTTTTAAGAAAAACCCAAAACCTTTCTTCAAATGTTTTAAACAAATTACCATTCCAAATCTTTAAACAAAAAGATTCATTTCACAAAGTTCACTCAGTTTCACGAAGATTCCTTTATAGGTTTCAAAACAATTTCTTTTCAAATCTTTTATATAAAAGATACCCTGTTAATTTCAAATAAGGTTCAACTATCCTCCACAAAGGTTAATCCCTAGCTTTCACAACTATTTCAATTTCATTTCACACTTTAAATCTTTTAACACAAATTTGAAATTCTTTCCTTATATGAAAGCTATTATTATTTGAAAACAAATAGTTTTCGTTTCAGAAAAATCTGATTACATTCATACAAGTTAAAGTCCTTCAGTTAAATTTAAATTCTCAAAACAATACCTTTAAATTGGTTTAACCCATATATAACTTGTATAACATCTTTAATCCCTAGTTCCCAAACATAGAATTCAATTTCAAATTTTGAATTCAAATTTAAATCAAATTATTTAAATTTCAATACTTTATCAAGTTATAACTTTTATCTTTAAAATTCCATTTCATAAACTTTTCATATTTAACCCAATTCCATTCTAAAGCCGTTTAGATTTAAAATTCACCTTTTTAAACTATTTTGAATTAAATTCAAATACCTGTGACTTAGCTGATTTCCTCGTGAAATCCATATTTGTGTGTGTATAAGTGTGGTCCAGGGGTTTATACCCAATGGTGCAACAACATCAATCACCATAGATTCAATTATATCGACAAGCGGTATAAACTATAACGCTTATCTTTCATTCACAGATCACAGATATATTTCACAGAAAATAAATTACATCACAGTACATAACTTCAAATAATTCATATCACCAAGCAACATGTATCAGGAATATCAAACAATTCAATCATCCAATAGAATCCAAACATGAATAAGTGAAATTTATTAATCAACTGATTAATTTAGATCAGTTTAATTACTTATGAATTATAATCCTGGTCAATTAACATTAATAAATTACAAATCATTTTGTTTACTTACTCTTTAATCATTTATTTACTAACCATTCATTAATAATTAAATTCACCTTTAATTGTAATTCGTCAACTTTTAATTATTAAATAATTATTCTTTAATTATCTAATTAATTATTTAATTAATTAACTTTAACTAATTAATTTAACCCTTTATTCATTAATTATCATTAAATAAACTATCCTTAATAAACTACGATAAGTAACTATCCCTAATCTTAAACCAATGTTAATCACTTAACAAATCCACCTTTAATTATTAATGAATTACTTTTAATTAAATAATTATCTTGAAGCAATTAATTACCTCTAATTATTTATCATTAATTAACTTCATTAATTAATTCCCCTTAATAAATTTACTCAAAATAATTATTCCTTAATTAATTATAAAAATTAATTAGTCCTCAATTAATTATCTTTAAATAATAAATTAGTTGATCTTTTTTAATCATAACCCTTAACCGATAAACTAATTAATTAACCTTTTATCACATTTAAAAATACTTAAAGATTTTTAAAACAATCAACCCAATATATGCTTATTTATAAACAAAACGATTTCAAAATATTTACTTTAACATTTAAAACTTTGAAACTTGTTTTTAAAATTTGGAACTTCATTCATTTTCCTTTAGAAACTTATTTAGTTTAAATATGGTTTGAACTTTATTAAATTAAGAATTTACTTTTATAACTGAAAGAACTGTTACATTTTGAAACCTGAAACATATTTTCTTTTTAAACTTGAAATCAGGTAACAAATTAATCAACCCAGGTCAGGATTTTCGTTCACTCGAGTTCGACTTCTGTTTATTTCGGGAACCCCTTCGAGTTCGCCCCGAGTCCCACTCCTTCTTCTCCAACGCCTTTATCAGCCTTGATACACAAGTGCACGGTGCACATGCACCATCCACAGCAAACACTTCGGCCATTGACGAAACGTCCAACGCATCACTGATCATCTCTTCGACCCTCACAACTCCTCAGAACCCACAGTTCACCGTGGATAAAATTAGAACAAGATGGCGTCTCACTGGAATAAAACGATCACCAAGAAAATGTTTGGCAACGTCGCTCGCCTTCACCAGAGAACACGAAATCGAAACCGAAGCTTCGCCATGATCCCCTGCTCCTATCCCCCTGGGTGCGAAAGCTTCCTGTTCACCCTCGAGTTCGAAAGGACCTTGACTTCAACAATGTCTAAAACTGTTCACTAAACCCTGAATCGAGCTTATCTACCTTCCACAATGGATTATAAATTCATTGCTCATTTTTATGATGATCCCTGGCCTTCCAACCAGCTACGGCCCTAAACTCGAGATCAGAAAAAAAAACTCATTCACCAGAATTCGACAATTTTGCATTTTTCATTCAATTCGAGAATTTTATCTCGAACCAAAATTAAAAATCTTGATTTTTGCTTTAAAAATCATGGTTTTCCAAATCGAACTTGGTGATATAAGTGAATCAATAAACTTTGATACTTGAAGTTTAACATGCATTTAAAATCCACTATTTATCTTTACCCAGACAAAACTATTTTCAGTTTTCAACTTAAGATTTTTAAAAAAAAATAAGGTTATAGTCTCATAATCATTTCCTATTTATAAATCAAGATCAAAAATTGATTATATAAGTGGCAATTGATTTTTCTTTTAATAGTTTTAAGATTGTAAATTTAACAGAGTATATATTTATGGATATGTAAACATACACACAGATATGCACTCACAAAGAACAACATAGTTCAAGGAATTTTTCCACAACAGCTGGAAGTATCCACCACAACATCACATATATAAACAGATTCAACATTGAAACAGGTCAGTTTGCTCACCTGGGCTTAGTTTGAAAGCAGAAAACAGAGGACTGGAATTTGCTATTTGATTTGTTTTAAAAAAATTCTTTGCTCTGGTCATTTGAACTTTAGCCCTGATTCTAATCTTCTAGATTAAATCTTTTAGGTTGAAGTTGCTTGCTGTTTGTTTTTGATTCTTTTGCACTGTTTTAGTTGTCTCGGATTTTTTTTCTTTGATCTAGATTGTTCAATTGCTTCAGACCTTTGTTTTACCAGATTTTGAAGTTGAATTGATGTTTTTTTTTCCTTTTTGTTTTTCAGGCATGCTAAGTTATGAACGAACTGAAGAAGATGATGTATATATATAAAGAAATTAATTTTCACAAGATAGGCTTTACTGGTGCAGCTCATTCCTTCTTGATCAGATATTTTTCTCTTAGCCTACTTCTTTGACCCAGATTTTTCTAATTGAGGCTGAAATGATGCTTTGCCACTTCGATCAGACAAGATTTTTAATTTTTAGAGGCTGAGATGATTTCATCAAGTACATATGTTCCCATTCTTGTTAACAGTAAATCTAGTTCAATATTTTGTATATGCATATTTATGTTGTTTGATTTCTTTGGTATTTGGAAATGACCAAATGTTGTACTATTAAATGCAAATGTCTTCCTTATAAGTTACAGCCTTATCTTGATGATCCTTGTATACTAACATTTACATAGTTTGTTATGGAGTCTTAAGATAGTGTGGTATCAATATTTGAATGGTGTAATTTTTTTATTATTCATTAGTTAGGAGACAAGAAAATTAAATAAGCTGTAGAATTAGATTATTTTATCAACGTTGTCTGAATAAATTACAAATGTCTTAGATCAAAATTGGGATGAATATCAGCAAGAGTGTTTGAAAAAAATTGACTTATAGCATGTATTTTTGTTGATAGGGTTATATTCTCTAAACTTTAACCAATATGAATAGTTTCGTATGTCTCCACCAAATTCAATATCACTAAAGATAATTAATTTCTAACAATGCAACTAGAAGATCCAATAGTTACATAATCCTTGAATTGGTTTTGCTTTGCTTAAGTATTTATATTTTGTTCTTACTAACTATACTTAGTCTAAGTATAGAGTTCAAAGAAAATGAATATTGATCTTTTTTTTCATCTTATTTTATATTTCTTATAACCATTTAAAGAAAATGAATTTAAAACACAATCTATACATTTAATAAATAATCATACATATTATTTTCTCAAAATATAACCTCTAGATCCAATTCATTTTCAATTTCCAAATCAAAATTCTATTTATAATCCAATTATTTATTTTGACTTTCAAATCCAATTTTTATTCATTTATAAGATATTAAATATAGAATTTCAAATTCACAATTAAATTTCAAAATCAATATCCAAACAAATATCTTATTTAATCTTGGAAAAATGAATTTAATTTACAATTTAAATTCACAAATTTATATTAATTACTAATTTTAATTTTTATAAAAAATCGGGATCGTTACAGGTTCCCCCCTTAAGAAATTTCGTCCTCGAAATTTGCTAGAGAGACAACAAAGATAGATGAATGATAGAGAAATATCTCTCCAGAACAAATTGGATATCTATTCTGTATTTGGCTTACCAAATCAGAATATCAACAATATGAGAACAAACTCATATAATTCTTCACAAGATACTCGGGTCATCTAAATCTACGAATATGCAAGAGCATTGATTAGTTCGAAGGATAACTACCCATTCGTAGAATATATCGGGACCCAATAGAAGAATAGACAAATGGATTCGATCTACCACAATTCTCAAATACTAGATATGGATTCCAGACTTAAGTCGGAATATCTCAAAGTATACATCAACTTGTCCATCTTCGGACTTCAATCTACACAAGAAATTACAATAGAATCTCAAATTTGGTTTTAACCGATACAATTCAAATTTAGCTTCATATTCTATTGAACAATTTAACCCAATTTAAAATTTCCAATTTATTTAATATTTTCAATTTCAGATTTCAAATCTATTAAAGTTTAAATGGAAAAAAAAACTGATAAGAAACCGATGAAGATACGAAGTAAGGATTTTCTACAACGATTCGTAGGGCCACCATCACACCGAAACTTCTTTCTGGAGCCGTCACGAAGTAATCAAAAGAATTTGAGATTGAATCAAAGGAGATTGATAGAGAAAGTTATTTCCACTGTTGCAGGGTATTGACCATATGTACTCGTATTCCCCTGTCCCTTATCTCGTCCTCTTCTCGCACTCATACTTACTATCGGTGGATAGTAAGAGAATTTACTGAAGCATTCAAACGGATATCTTAGGGATATACTCATTCTAGGGTATACTTCACCCTATCTATAATGAGCAATCTAATGTGTTATACTCCTGAGCTAAAGTTTCAACCTTCAGCTCTGATACCACTTATAACGATCCTGACTCGGCCTTCGAAAATTGGCACCGAATACGTCACCTATATTCAAATGCCGCAGAATCTAACGCCGAATCTGGCTCGCCGGAGCTTATAACACATTAAGTATAACAACACAGCGGAAGAAAATGAATATCAATATATACAACATTGATACAATGACAGATACAATATCTGATACAATGCGATGCAACAGAATGATACAATAGATATCAATACCATCAGAGATATAAGACACAGCGGAAAGAATGTCTTCAATAGAATGCATTACCAAATCGAATGCTCCAATCCAAAGCCAGCTCGAACCAACATCACGATGCACAAAGCTAAGCAAGGTCAGTCATCCAAAGACTGAAGAAGATCTCCAAGGACGGATAGCTATCGAATCTACACCTATCATTGATTATCTGAATAACCCAACTCTAGACTGCCCGTGTGGAAAATTGCGGGCATCCAGAGTTCAGGAAGGAACAATAAACTCCAGGTCAGTCATGGGACTGGTGTGAGTAACATAAACAGTTTTATCTTTAAAACAACAACAAATGATTTTAAAAGTTGAAAACCGTAATGCTTTTAGAAAATGAAACTATCATAAGACCTCCCGCCACACACACCAAGCAATCATAGAATTGGAGGATATTTCTTCTTATGATAGTCAAACATGCTTCCTACGCAAAATCCATTTTGTTATTATTCTTAGTGCATAGTGGAAAACATTTCGAAAGTATAATATTAATCTTAGCCAGCATACCACATTTCGTCGTACGCCTACTATAGCTACCATGTTTTGTAGCAGGTTACCGCTACACTACATGGCAGGTTATACAACTAAAACCATACAGGGTGCGTATTGGTTTGTTTGGATTTTCCAACAAATGGTCAGGCTAAGGAACTTCCTATTGCCACATGGGAACGCCTCTGGTGGGATGCCCCGAGAACCTACCCGGCTCTCTACCAACACAAGGCCGGTTTCCTCCCTGCCCGGGAGTAAAACCTAAAGATATGCCACCCCGGTCCTTTGGGACCATTATACGAGGATCCTCTACACTAACAACATCACATAGTAATAAAAATACTATAGTGTCCACATGAGTAAGTATCTGGGCTCCATACCATGATACTACCTTTTTCCAAAAGGAATGGTCACACCGTAGGGGAGTTACCCCTGAAACCTTGCCGCATCTTTCCTGTTTTGACCATTACTGGTTTGTGAGGCTCGATGAGGTCTCGTCCACAAAACTACACTTTTCATAAAGTCGTGCTTTGATCACAAATGATCAACAAATGATCATCAACACACAGCGGCACTTAGCATGTCACATTACCAAATTGAGAATGTATCACTAGTAACCATCAACTACATAACCTCTGAGCTCGTATGTCTCAGAGAAGGGTGTTAAGCTAAGAGAATAAATCTCTGCCACCAACATAAATGTATTCAATAGAAACCAGTTTTACATCTCAAAGTGTAATGTCAGACACACATCCATACAAGTCTGTCTCGGGTTCGAACAGAACCGAAGGCACTTCGGAAGAAGCCCTTGCAATCTAGGTATCCACAATCTTGATCGGATTTCCCCTCACATATGGAGATCTCTATACCGGGCGATAATCAATGGAGAGTCATTCGATAGCTTATCCTATCATTCTCGCAAATACCCGATCTTTACCTCCGGTCTTCAAATGCTATCTATAACAACGTATCATTATTCGGAATGGGTTATATGACACAAGGACCTCTCCCGGCTAAACCGAATAATGAGCACGACGTTTAAAAACATATGGATATTGGGATTTCAGTTAAGTCACAACTTTTAAGAAAAACCGAAAACCTTTCTTCAAATGTTTTAAACAAATTACCATTCCAAATCTTTAAACAAAAAGATTCATTTCACAAAGTTCACTCAGTTTCACGAAGATTCCTTTATAGGTTTCGAAACAATTTCTTTTCAAATCTTTTATATAAAAGATACCCTGTTAATTTCAAATAAGGTTCAACTATCCTCCACAAAGATTAATCCCTAGCTTTCACAACTATTTCAATTCCATTTCACACTTGAAATCTTTTAACACAAATTTGAAATTCTTTCCTTATATGAAAGCTATTATTATTTGGAAACAAATAGTTTTCATTTTCAGAAAAATCTGATTACATTCATACAAGTTAAAGTCCTTCAGTTAAATTTAAATTCTCAAAACAATACCTTTAAATTGGTTTAACCCATATATAACTTGTATAACATCTTAATCCCTAGTTCCCAAACATAGAATTCAATTTCAAATTTTGAATTCAAATTTAAATCAAATTATTTAAATTTCAATACTTTATCAAGTTATAACTTTTATCTTTAAAATTCCATTTCAAAAACTTTTCATATTTAACCCAATTCCATTTCTAAAGCCGTTTAGATTTAAAATTCACCTTTTTAAACTATTTTGAATTAAATTCAAATACTTGTGACTTAGCTGATTTCCTCGTGAAATCCATATTTGTGTGTGTATAAGTGTGGTCCAGGGGTTTATACCCAATGGTGCAACAACATCAATCACCATAGATTCAATTATATCGACAAGCGGTATAAACTATAACGCTTATCTTTCATTCACAGATCATAGATATATTTCACAGAAAATAAATTACATCACAGTACATAACTTCAAATAATTCATATCACCAAGCAACATGTATCAGGAATATCAAACAATTCAATCATCCAATAGAATCCAAACATTCATAAGTGAAATTTATTAATCAACTGAATAATTTAAATCAGTTTAATTACTTATGAATTACTAATCCGGGTTAATTAACATTAATAAATTACAAATCATTTTGTTTACTTACTTTTTAATCATTTTTTTACTAACCATTCATTAATAATTTAATTCACCTTTAATTGTAATTCGTCAACTTTTAATTATTAAATAATTATTCTTTAATTATCTAATTAGTCATTTAATTAATTATCTTTAACTAATTAATTTAACCCTTAATTCATTAATTATCATTACATTAATTATCCTTAATAAACTACGATAAGTAACTATCCCTAATCTTAAATCAACGTTAATCACTTAATAAATCCACCTTTAATTATTATTGAATTACATTTAATTAAATAATTATCTTGAAGCAATTAATTACCTTTAATTATTTATCATTAATTAACTTCATTAATTAATTCCCCTTAATAAATTTACTCAAAATAATTATTCCTTAATTAATTACAGAAATTAATGAGTCCTCAATTAATTATCTTTAAATAATAAATTAATTGATCTTTTATTAATCATCCCTTATCTGATAACCTAATTAACTAACCTTTTATCACATTTAAAAATACTTAAAGATTTTTAAACAATAAACCCAATATATGATTATTTATAAACAAAACGATTTCAAAATATTTACTTTAACATTTAAAACTTTGAAACTTGTTTTTAAAATTTGGAACTTCATTCATTTTCCTTTAGAAACTTATTTAGTTTAAATATGGTTTGAACTTTATTAAATTAAGAATTTACTTTTATAACTAAAAGAACTATTACATTTTGAAACCTGAAACATACTTTCTTTTTAAACTTGAAATCTGGTAACAAATTAATCAACCCAGGTCAGGATTTTCGTTCACTCGAGTTCGACTTCTGTTTATTTCGTGAACACCTTCGAGTTCTCCCAGAGTCCCACTCCTTCTTCTCTAATGCCTTTATCAGCCACGATGCATAAGTGCACGGTGCACGTGCACCATCCACAGAAAACACTCTGGCCATCGACGAGACGTCCAACGCATCACTAATCATCTCTTCGACCCTCACAACTCCTTAGAACCCCATAGTTCGCCGTGGATAAAATTCGAACTAGATGGCATCTCACTGGAATAAAACGATCACCAGGAAAATGTTTGGCAACATCGCTCGCCTTCACCAGAGAACATGAAATCAAAACCGAAGCTTGGCCATGATCCCATGCTCCTATCCCCCTAGGTGCGATAGCTTGCTGTTCACCCTCGACTTCGAAAGGACCTCGACTTCAACAATGTCCAAAACCATTCACTAAACCCTAAATCGAGCTTATCTACCTTCCACAATGGATTATAAATTCATTGCCCATTTTTTCGATGATCCCTGGCCTTCTAACCTGCTATGGCCTTAAACTTGAGATCAGAAAAAAAACTCAATCACCAGGATTCGACAGTTTTGAATTTTTCATTCAATTCGAGAATTTTATCTCGAACCAAAATTAAAAATCTTGGTTTTGGCTTTAAAAATCATGGTTTTCCAAATCGAACTTGGTGATATAAGTGAATCGATAAAATTTGATACTCGAATTTTAACATGCATTTAGAATCCACTATTTATCTTTACCCAGACAAAACTATTTTTAGTTTTCAACTTAAGATTATTTTTTTGAAAATAAGGCTATATTCTCATAATCATTTCCTATTTATAAATCAAGATCAAAAATTGATTATATAAGTGGCAATTGATTTTTCTTGTAATAGTTTTAAGATTGTAAATTTAACAGAGTATATATTTGTGGATATATAAACATACACACAGATATGCATTCTCAAAGAAGAGCATAGTTCAAGGAATTTTTCCACAACAGCTGGAAGTATCCACCACAACATCACATATATAAACAGATTCAACATTGAAACAGGTCAGTTTGCTCACCTGGGCTTAGTTTGAAAGCAGAAAATAGAGGACTGGAATTTTCTATTTGATTTGTTTTAATTTTTTTTTCTTTGCTCTGGTCATTTGAACTTAAACCCTGATTCTAATCTTCTAGATTAAATCTTTCAGGTTGAAGTTGCTTGTTGTTTGTTTTTGATTCTTTTGCACTGTTTTAGTTGTCTCAGATTTTTTTCTTTGTTCTGGATGGTTGAATTGCTTCAGACCTTTGTTTTACCAGATTTTGAAATTGAATTGATTATTATTATTTTTCTTTTTGTTTTTTAGGCATGCTAAGTTATGAACGAACTGAAGAAGATGATGTATATATATATATAAAGAAATTATTTTGCACAAGGTAGGCTTTATTGGTGCAGCTCATTCTTTCTTGATAAGATATTTTTCTCTTAGCCTACTTCTTTGACCAAGATTTTTCTAGTTGAGGCTGAAATGATGCTTTGCCACTTCGATCAGACAAGATATTTATTTTTTGGAGGCTGAGATGATTTCATCAAGTACATATGTTCCCATTCTTGTTAACAGCAAATCCAGTTCAACTTTTTGTATATGCATATTTATGCTGTTTGATTTCTTTGGTATTTCAAAATGATCAAATGTTGTACAATTAAATGCAAATGTCTTCCTTATAAGTTACAGCCTTATCTTGATGATCCTTGTATGCATATATATCAAAATGATCCTTGTATACTAACATTTACTTAGTTTGTTATGGAGTCTTAAGATAGTGTGCTATCAATATTTGAATGGTGTAATTTTTTTATTATTCATCAGTTAGGAGACAAGAAAATTAAATAAGCTGTAGAATTAGATTATTTTATCAACGTTGTCTGAATAAATTACAAATGTCTTAGATCAAAATTGGGATGAATATCAGCAAGAGTGTTTAAAAAAAATTGACTTATAGCATGTATTTTTGTTGATAGGGTTATATTCTGTAAAATTTAACCAATATGAATAGTTTCATATGTCTCCACCAAATTCAATATCACTAAAGATAATTAATTTCTAACAATGCAACTAGAAGATCCAATAGTTACATAATCCTTGAATTGGTTTTGCTTTGCTTTAGTATTTAAATTTTGTTCTTACTAACTATACTTAGTCTAAGTACAGAGTTCAAAGAAAATGAATATTGATCTTTTTTTCATCTTATTTTATATTTCTTATAAGTATTTAAAGAAAATGAATTTAAAACACAATCTATACATTTAATAAATAATCATACATATTATTTTCTCAAAAATATAACCTCTAGATCCAATTCATTTTGAATTTCCAAATCAAAATTCTATTTATAATCCAATTATTTATTTTGAGTTTCAAATCCGATTTTTATTCATTTATAAGATATTAAATATAGAATTTCAAATTCACAATTAAATTTCAAAATCAATATCCAAACAAATATCTTATTTAGTCTTGGAAAAATGAATTTAATTTACAATTTAAATTCACAAATTTATATTGATTATTAATTTTAGTTTTTCTCAAAAATCGGGATCGTTATAGAAAAGTCTCACATTGGAACAGTTACATATAATACAACAATATTATAGTACATAATGTTACTCATTAACGTAGAGTTATTAGAGTTACACAAAAGTACCACAACTATCAGAGTAGGCATTGTACATTCTGCCTTTACACTTGCTAATACAAAATACATACATACATAAAACATATAGTGGAAATAGATAACTAGAAAAATAAAGGAGCCTCCTACTCATCCATCATCTTTAAAGGACCCAAATAACCTGTTACTCTTGGACTACTTAGATATTATTGAGTACCCAAGAGTTTGTGTAAAACAAATAACTCAGATCAGATAATAAGTCTAGTATGAGCAAAACTCCAATAAAAAGGATGGAAATAAATACATTATGTGAGAAGATCACGCCGCCAACTAAGAAATGGGTTTCCCTTGGAAATCACAATGTCTAATCACAACATTTGACACAAGTAATTAAACATTGCAAAGTGCTCATGACACTTCTTGATGCAATTAAGAAAGAGGTAAATTTAAAAAAATTGGATTAAAAAGAAAGGTAAGGAAAATTTTCTAAAAAATAAATAATAGGGTGCGCCCCCTTACCTAAAGTATACCTTTAGTCAATATACATGAAAGGGTCATTCTCTACGTGACTCCTCTTGGGAACTTCAAGCCGAACCCCGCTAACCTTACAGAGAATCTGAGTATTTCACATCTCAATGCACATATAACCGAAACCAACCTAGAATTGACGTGAATATACCCTAATGGGAGCAACCTCACATAACTTGGCCCCCACTCGCTTTCTGGTTTAATTCACTTCCAAAAAAGGATAACAATGCTCAAAGGAACAACAAAGCATAATAAATTGACGATACTCAAAGTTGAAAACTGAACCGACAGTCAATAAATTAACCATGGAGGATAATTAAAATGATCGTATATGGACATTATGTCTCACATTCCTATCACTACTCGACGATTTCAAACTGGTAATATTTCTTGATTAAAAATGAAGTCGGAGAAATGAAGGTAGTGTTACCTCTGAGCCTTGCCTTGATGAAATTTTTAACTTTTGAGATAGTGATAAGTTTCCATACCTTGACATTTAGTGCCAACAGTATGATTAAATTCCTCCATATAAGTGATATCGGATTTCGAAAAATTATACTTCTTATTTTTTCCATAACCGAATCAAAATTTACTTGTAAAACTGATCTTGTGATGGGATTTCACATTACAAATATTAACTTTAAAAATCTTTACCAAATGATTAGTTAAATTTAAGGATTGATTGATTTCTTCGGTATCATTATTTAGAATGATTAATCAACTTTAGTCAATGATTAATTACTTCAAAATATCTTCACTTAATATAATTAATTAGGTTTAATCCTACTTAATCACTTTAAACGACACTATTTAAAATGATTAATTAACTTTAACATACCATTATTAGAATGATTAATTAACCTTAAACTTTATTAACAAACTAATTAATTAATTAAAAAAACAAAATAAATCTTTTTCATATCCAGCCATAGCTGCCACAATGAAAATCATTGACAACCCCATTTTTGTTGAAAATCAAGATCATAATAAGGGCTCTTCTTCATCTAACCCACCCTATCCTCCTCCCTTGCCAAATCACAATCCTCCTTCACAGCGTAATCCTCATAAGAAATATTCTTTCTTTGATGAAGATGGCTTTCAGTTAGTATCTAATCGAAAAAATAGCGTCCGCCCAGATCGTAACTCTACCCTAGAAAGGCAACCGACTGCTTATGGTAATCGCTTAAGAACTCAAAGACAATCAAGGGCAAAAATATATCAATCTCGACCTCAAATTCCTAAAAAAATTCTAGATGCAAGAAATACTCCAAGGAACATTCAAACAAATGCAAGGTCTCAATATCAAAGCGGGCAAGAACAAGAAGAAGCCTCCACATGGGCAGAGATGATCAAAAAAGACAAAGTAAATTAAAATTTTGACTTACAGTTTGTCTCGCTTATAACCATTAACCAAAAGAAGATTATTGTTGTGAAGGAAGAGTTCAGCAAAAGGACCGAGTGTAAGTGTAGTATTATTATATTAGGTCATATTATTGAAAACTGACCCCATATCATCATTTAAAGGATTTCATCACAAGAACATGGAGTCTGACTGGTAACTTTGAGATTTTTAGTCGAAATAATGGGTTTTCATTATATGATCCTCAAACTCAACAGAATATGATAAAACTGTGAGTGGCAGTCCCTATTTTATTAATGAAAAACTTATAATTCTTATAAAATGGAACAAGAATCTAAATCTTGATAAAGATTGCTCGTAACAATGCCAGTCTGGATACGGCTACCAAAGCTAAGCCATAAGATTATGGGACAAGTTCATTTTAGCACCATAACCGGTATTATAGGAAATCCGATAAAATTTGATGAAGCTACTTCTAAAGAAACAAGATTGTGCTATGCGAGAATATTTCTGGAAATTAAAGCAAATGCAGACCTTCCAAATGAGGCTTTTATTTCTATGCATGATGGTTAAAGTATAGTAAAAATAATAGAGTATGAATGGATTCTTCCACGGCATAAATCATGTGCTTGTGTTGGTCATCGGTTAAAAAACCGTTTGGTTAAAAAATTTCGAAAAGAAAAAAGAAATGTAGATGATATTCCAATGCAAAAAAGCTAGGAAGTAAATAATGAAGACATGTAAGTTGATAAAAATGTTAGTTTTGAAAAGAGAGCATTTTTATACGAAGTGAATGTTGATGTGCACGTAAATGTGCATATTTTTACCATCATATTTATTCTATTTAAATTAAATAAATGATCATATTGGGTATTTTAACTTTTTTAACCAAAATCCATATTATTCCAAATTCTCACATCCATCTTCATATAGGGGCAAAACGGTTATTTGTGTGCATATATTTCTTTGAGAAAAATTACTTGAAAATTTATGTATTCGTGTAGAAATTTGATCTCAAATAGGAGTGGTTTCATGAAGACACATGCATGCATATAATGAATGCAAAGGAATGAAGATGGAAATAATTCAAAGTGAAGAACATGGAGGACCCCACCTACCCACCTACCTTAACGCACAAATTAGAGGCTAATGCACATGCTTATGGAGTTTATGGCTTCATGTATATTTAAATGATGATTAGTAGAAGCTAATGATTACTTGGCCTCCACACTTTCTTCAAGATAGTTTGGTCATTCCTCAAATTATGGACTAGGGTTTCATGCTTGTATAAATAACTCATTATTTTCGTGTAACCTCTTCTACATTCTCTTAAGACTCTCATGGAGGCCATCTCTTCTCTTAATTTAGCTTAGTTCCCTTTTATTTCTTCTCATGGCTACTTGGCCATTCACAATTATTTTCATGTAATTTTCTTTTTATTGCAATTTAATACATGCTCTTTCCTTTTCATGCTTATTTAATTTAATTTAATTTTTGTAGTGTAGATTTACTTTCATGCAAGTGGAATAGTTCTAATTCTTGTTAATTAGCTCTCTTTTTCATTAAGCTTTCATTTTCCTTTCATTTTCTTTCATGTTGTTAGCTACATTTGTTAATCAAATGAAAAATATGAGAGGCTAAACCACTTTAATTTAGAGGTAATGAAGCTCTCTAATTATGTAGCTTCAACTATTTGTTAATTCATGCTCTCTTTTGTGCTTAATGATGATGATAGAAATGGTTTACTAGTTGGTTTTGCTTTGAATTTATAGCCTATCTTGTTGACACCAAATAGGCTATGCTTAAACAATCACTAGCAATAATTTCCTCTTCATTTTTGAAATTAAAATTTGATGTTCTATATTTCTAATTAAAAGTTAATAGGCCATAATAAAATAGATTCATTGTCAAGTTTCATGAAAGTTAGTAAGTGGTTTAAGGGGTGTGTTAAAGTTTTATGGCTTATGTTGGGCTAATTAATAGCACAAATATGTCATACTTATGATAAACACATTAATTAAAGCACTAATGACTATAAAAGAGTGATCATGATTTCATGTGTAGAACTAAGTGATCTAGAGAGTGGATTTACTCTCTAAATTGTTATTTAACTCTTATATTTGCATCACTTTTCGTTTAGTTAGTTAGCTAATTTTCTAATTCTCTAGCTTAACCTTAATTCCAAATTGGTATAATTTGATTGAATAGCAGTTTTAAAATCATCAATTTCCTACGGATCGATCCGTACTCACCACGTACTTCAATAATACGTCGTGCGCTTGCGTTATAAATTTAATTCAAAATTTATTGGCGATTTTCTAACACAATAGAATTTCCACCGTTAAACAAATGCATATTTCAGTTCTGACAATATAGAGATCCTAAGCAATGAAAATGAAAATATTTTTGCAAATAGTCAATGCAAGGCTCATCATATTGTCCCAACTAACATCGTGCAAGCAGATTCTTAGCAAGAAATGATGCAGAAGGATATTGCACACTCCAAGAATTCATAATCCCCAATCTAAAAGGCAAGAACACTGAGGTCCAGTTATTAATACTAGCCCTTCAACGATCTGGTATTTGATTAATAGCATAAGAAATAAAGGTAATTTTAATAAGGTCATTAAGACACCCCTTAAGAGTGAACTAAGCACAATTACAGACATTGATATAATGAGCATAGACAATGGATCTAGTATCCTTGATCCAAATAATAATAAAGATATCCCAACTGAGATGCTTGAAAGCACTAATTTATCCCAATTAGAAAGTCATCTAGTCCTCAATCTAGAAAATCAATTTCGCAGCAAACTATTTAGAAAGCTATTAGACTTATAGCATCCAGTTCTCCTCCTATAAGCAAGCAAAAGATAATAAAGAGTAGAACAAAAAAAATTAAAGATATAATGATTTTAGAAAATAATGAAGATTCTGAGGAAAATGAATTCAGAAAAAGATACATAGTTAGATATAAATTTGGGACAATCTCAAAATTCAAAACAAGAAAGCATACAAGAAAAGGGCAAAAATCAAGCTGAAAGGGAGGAAGAGAGCAATTACAGTGATTCACTAAAACTGTTGTTTGCATCCTTAGATGTATCCTTTGTATTCTTCTTTCCTTTTTTATATCATGACGATTATTGCTTGGATTGTAAGGGGGCTTAATTCTCTTGAAAGAAAATTGAACTTATCCAATTTGATTTTTAGTTATAGACCTAATATTACAGGTGTTAACGCTGAAATTTGAACGCTAACACCCCGGTGTATGAGTTGTAGTTGTGAAAGCACCACCCGTTGGTACGGGAACAAAATATAAGCAGAGAAATCACAGAGAAGCTATAAAAGACACAATATTTATAGTGGTTCGGCTTAAGATCTAGCCTACGTCCACTTTAAAGCTCTTTCATTATTTACTTGCATCAGTTTTACAATTGCTTTCAATTACAAGAATCATACATTCATAATTCTTTTTACAATATTTCAACAAAATTTTCAAGTAAAGTATGGACGCAAATGGTTGCTGTTCCATGCCCTTGGAATTTGATCTCCTTCAACAGTGGTGAGTTTGAATGTGCCGTCAAGAAGCTTTTGACCTATGACATATGGTCCTTCCCAATTTGGCCCAAACACACCTGTCGCTGTCATAATTCTTTTCAGGACTAGGTCTCCAATCTCAAAGCTGCGTTGGCGAACTTTGGAATTGAAATGTCTGGCTATTCTTTGCTGATGAGCTGCAATTCTGAGATTAGCCTCATCTCTTTTTTCATCAAGAAGATCTAGCGCTTCAAGCTGTAGCTTTTCGTTTTCTGCTTGATTGAAATGGATTCTTCTGTGTGAAGGGACTTCTATTTCTACCGGAATCATTGCCTCTGACCCGTATGCCAATGAAAACGGGGTGTGCCCAGTTGCAGTTTTGTGAGTGGTTCTGTATGCCCATAGTGCCAGTGGTAGCTTATCGACCCAACCACCTTTTGCTCTTTCAAGTTGCTTCTTGATGGTTGACTTAATAATTTTGTTCACGGCTTCCACTTGCCCGTTTGCCTGCGGATGAGCTACTGCTGAGAAGCTTTTCCGGATTTTGAATCGCTTGCAAAAATCTTGGAATTCTTCACTTTCAAACTGAGTTCCATTGTCTGTAATTATTTTTTGAGGCACCCCGTATCTGCAAATGATGTTTTTAGTCACAAAACTTATCATCTTCTTTGAGGTGATAGTAGCCAGTGGTTCAGCTTCTGCCCACTTAGTAAAATAATCTACAGCAACAATGGCATATTTAATTCCAGATTTGGCAGTTGGCAACGGTCCTACAAGGTCTATTCCCCATATCGCAAACGGCCATGGACTGACCATTTGTGTGAGTTCAGTGGAAGGAGCTCTAGGAATTTTGGCGAATCTTTGACATCTGTCACATTTTCGGGAATACTCTGCTGCATCTCGATTAATTTCTGGCCAAAAATATCCGTATCGGAGAATTTTCTTTGCTAATGTTTGGCCACCTGAATGATCACCACATTCTCCTCCGTGTACCTCTGCTAGTATTGCTTTAGACTCTTCCCTGGATACACATCGAAGTAATGGCATTGAGAATCCCCGTCTGTATAACCGGCCATCCTGGATTACGTATCGAGAGGCTTTTCTCAGTAGCTTTTGTCGTTCTTTTGAGTTCCCTGGTAAGGATCCATTGAGCAGATATTCTATTATCGGAGTCATCCATGATTCTTGCTCTTGAGACATGCTCATGATCCAATCAATCTCCATCTCATCAATGATAGGGGTCGACAGGACCTCCACTGGAGTTAGCCCCAGAAATTGAGTTTCGCCTGTGCTCGAATACTTCGTGAGAGAATCTGCTTTCATGTTTTCTTCTCGAGGAATGTGGCTTATCATGTAATGATCGAAATCACCCAGGAGTTTCCAAGCCTTTGACAAGTAGGCGGGCAGATTCCCCCCTTTTGCTTGGAATTCCTTTTTGACTTGGCATACAATAAGCTGAGAATCACTGAATATCTGTAACGCTCGGATGTTTAATTCTTTAGCAATCCTTAAGCCAGCGATAAGGGCTTCGTATTCTGCTTCATTGTTTGTTGAAGGAAATTCCAATCTTAGTTCATAGCATAACGATCGACCTTCAGGAGTCTCAAGTACAACTCCGGCTCCAGAACAGTAGTCGTTTCTCGCACCATCGACATATAACTTCCACTGGATCGGGGAATTGTCGACCGTTTCTTCCTCACTGTTACCCTTATCTGTAAATTCTGCAATGAAATCCTCTAAAGCTTGCCCATTGATTGCTTTCCGGGGATGATAAGTGATGTCATACTGAGTGAGTTCAATATTCCACTTTAGAAGACGACCCAAAGTTTCAGGGCGAAACAGGACTTGCTTTAAAGGTTGATCAGTGAGGACTCTGATAGGATGAGCTTGAAAATATTGCCTCAACTTCCTAGACGCAATTAGTAAGCAATAGGCGAGTTTTTCCAACTTAGAGTAATTCATCTCTGCCCCAGTGAGTCTTTTGCTGATATAGTAAACTGGATGTTGAACCCTTTTGTCTTCCCGTATCAGCGCTGCACTTAAAGCATGAGATGATACTGCCAAGTATATAAGAAGATCCTCGCCATCGCCAGGCCTAGAAAGTATTGGAGGCGTCTCCATATGGCGAATCAATTCATCAAAGGCTTTTTGGCATTCGGGAGTCCAATCGAAGTTTTTCCTTCCTTTCTTTAGGGCGTCAAAGAATGGGATGCATTTATCTGTGGCCTTGGAAATGAACCGACTCAAGGCGACAACTTTTCCATTGAGACTTTGCAATTCCTTCTTTGTTCTAGGAGCTTTGACTTCTTTCAACGCAGTAATTTGAGCTGGACTGGCCTCAATGCCCCTAGCGCTCACGATGAAACCTAAAAACTTGCCGGATTCCACTCCAAATGAACATTTTAAAGGGTTGAGCTTCATTCCGTATTTTCGGAGGACAGTGAACATGTCTGCTAAGTGTTCTATGTGATTCGGTGCTTTCTTGGACTTTACTAACATGTCATCGACGTAAACTTCCATGGTTTTTCCCAGTAGCGGTTTGAACATAGCATTAACGAGTCTTTGGTATGTTGCCCCTGCGTTCTTCAACCCGAAGGGCATAACTCTGTAGCAGTAAAGACCAGTGTCGGTAATAAAGCTCGTATCCTCCTGATCTGGCTCATGCATCATGATCTGGTTATATCCGGAGTAAGGATCCATAAAAGATAACAATTCGTGTCCCGCTGTTCCGTCTACCAGTTGATCGATTCTGGGTAATGGGAAGCAGTCTTTGGGGCAGGCCTTGTTTAGATCTGAAAAATCGATGCATACTCTCCATTTTCCGTTGGCTTTCTTAACCAGCACTGGATTTGAAACCCAATTCGGATATGTAGATTCTTTGACAAAATTATTCTCCATGAGCCGATCAACTTCTTCTTTTAATGTCGCTGACCTTTCCGGACCTTGAGTTCTCCTTTTCTGCTTTACAGGTGTAAATTTTGGATCAATATTTAGAGCATGCACTGCAACTTCTGGGGATATTCCGCACATATCGGCATGAGTCCAAGCAAAAACATCCAGATTTGCCTTTAAAAAAGATATTAAGATATTCTAAATTGATGCATTAAGTTGTGAACCCACATTCAACACTTTGTTTGGGTCCTTTGGGTCTACAGGTATTGGTATTGTCGTTTCCACCGGTACCACTCTATTTTCCCCTGCACTGACTTTTCTAGGGTCCATCTCTTTCCTTGCTCCGCTGTGCTCGCCAGTGCAGGGTCCGCCCTGTAATTGCTACAAGGCTGGTTCTTTGATGCGGACTGGGGCTGCCGCATTCTTTCCCATTTCTCTTTTTCTGGTTTCTCGTAGCTCTGTCAGATAGCACTCTCGCCCAGCATTTTGATCACCTTTTATAACTCCTGCTCCATTGTCTGTAGGGAATTTAATAGTGAGGCACCACGGGGCAGGAACAGCTTTGAACGCTGCCAGAGTTGGGCGACCAAGGAAAGCATTGTAAGCAGAAAATTCGTCGACAATCACAAAAGTTTGCTTGCGGACTACTTTTTTCTCTCCTTCTCCAAGTTCCACAAACAAATCAATGGTCCCTACCGGCTGCTTTGGTTCCCCAGTGAAACCAGCAATTTTCTGCGATGAGGCTTGCACATCAGCCATAGGGATCTTCATTTGGTCGAATGTTTTCTTAAAGAGAATATTGCAGGATGCGCCACAATCAATGAGAACTCTTCTGACAATAGCTGGTCCAATACCAGCCGAGATGACTAGAGGATCCAAAGTAGGAGCTTCAATACCTGCGGAATCCCTGGCTCTGAACACAATATCATCATCGAAAGTTCTTTGTTGCTTCAAAGGCGTAGCACCTTCCAAAACAAATACATCTTCCTCAGTCGGCACATACTTTAAAGCCTTGGTATACCTTTCCATCTCACCCCAGCTTCTGCCTGCTGGGTGAGGTCCTCCTGTAATGACATTAATAATGGGCCTTCCAGATTCATGCCCTGCAGCCTTCTCAATCGTCCTAGGCTGTTGAGTAGGAGCCTGTTGCCTCTGACTAGATGAAGCAGGATTGTTGCTATTCTTTTTCACAAATTGCTGCAGTTTGTTTTCCCTTAGCAACTCTTCAATCAGATTTCTCAACTGGCGGCATTCGTCGGTCTCGTGACCGGGTTGATTATGGAAGCGGCAGAACTTCCCACTCTGTATAGCTTTTTTCCCGGTCCTTAGAGGAGGAGGTTTAGGAAAGTCAACAGAATCTTTAATGGCAAGGTAGATACGCTCCGGCGTATCTGATAAAGGAGTATACTCTGATGGCTTGAAGGATCGGGGCTTCTTCAGATTACTATGCTTCTTCCCATTGTTATTTTCCCTTTTTTGCCCTACAGATTCATTCTTGCGTGGAGCAACAGTGTTATCTTCAGCTTTTTCCAACACTGCCTTTACCGGTACGGGACGGCTTTCTAAGCGTATGAATTCATCTGCTTTTTTATAGAATTTTTCAAGGGAATTTGGTTCCTTCATGTTTAGCCATTTCCCAAATTCGCTCGACTTGTCAATACCCTTCATCAGATAAGTCAATATCATTCGCGGTTCTGCATTGTCCACCTCAGCTAACGCTATATTAAAGCGGTTTAAGAAAGATCTGATAGTCTCTCCTGGACTCTGCTCCAAACTTGATAGTGACATGATATCTTTGGCTTTTGAGGCATATAGTCTGAACTGCTCCTTGAACTTCCGGGTCAAGTCAGAAAACTGATCGATAGATCAGACGGGCAGCTTGGTAAACCAAAGCAGAGCTACGCCTTCGAGATACACAGGGAAATATCGGCACTTTATTTCATCAGAGGCTCTGGCACCTGTCATGTGCTAATCATACTTGTATAGGAATTCATTCGGATCACTTGTCCCCTTATAAGCTGGAATGATTGGAGGAACAAACTTCCTTGGGAATTCAGCCTTTAAGATCTTCTCAGTAAATGGAGTCTTACTTGGGGCGAAACCCCATTCTTTCTCATCTTCAACCCTCTGCATACTCTCTTTCATAATTTGTCGGACCATTCCAGAAAGATACTCCTCATCATGTCGAGTTCTAGATCCACCAACCTCTGGAAGTGTTTGTTCAAAGGGGCTAGCAGCCCTTTCAGGAGCATTTCTTTCTTCAGCATCATGAAGGTTGCCAGCAAAATTCCTCTCATTACCTGCTGGTTGACGGTTTGCCCCAAGCAAATCGTTCAACCTATTTAGAATTAGGGCATTCTGGGCATTTCGAGCCTCGAGTTGTGCATTTTGGGCATTAATCTGTTGGTTCAGCCCTAAAATTGCAGCATCCAGCTCTGCCTTTGTAACTCCGACAGCTGGAGTGGCTTGATTCGATATGGGGGAAGCGGAGGTTCCCGCTTGGATATTCCCAGATCTGACAGATCTACTCTTCCTTCCAGGAGCCATAATCTCGGATAGACTTCTGGTTTTCAAGGAAATTCTCTCTATAAACCTCTGTGAAGCAATGATGATAACTTGCCTGAATTCAATTCTCAGTGAAAGCACCAAAAATGTTAACACTGAAATTTGAACGCTAACACCCAGGTGTATGATTTGTAGTTGTGAAAGCACCACCCGTTGGTACGGGAACAAAATATAAGCAGAGAAATCACAGAGAAGCTATAAAAGACACAATATTTATAGTGGTTCGGCTTAAGATCTAGCCTACGTCCACTTTAAAGCTCTTTATTGCTGATTTGGTTACAATTCTTTACAACAATCTTCAATTACAACACACTTAGACAAATAGCTCAAACTCTGATGTAGAAGAATCCTTCAAATGCATGGCGAATGAGTGAGATTTCCTCTTGAGATTTGTTGAAATGTCTTTGGTGATTGGAGTGATAGAAGTATTGCTTGAACGTTGCTTGAAGTCGAGACAGTGGCAGAGTAATGGCGTCCAGGAAGTCAGTCCAAAAGTCCTTTTTTAGTTGGAGTTAGGATCATATTTATAGGCGTTTTTCAGAATAAGGTCGTAGGTCGTGGCCGACCTAAGTAAGGTCGTAGGTCGTGACCGACCTAAGTAAGGTTGTAGTTGACCTGAAGAGCATTGGCCCCTCCTTCCTCACGCATGCTGATTTGCACAAGTACTAGGTTGTGAGCGACCTATCCCCCTGTGGCATTGCATAGTCTTCTCTATTCTGGTGTTTAGGTCGTTAGCGACCTAACCAAAGTCGCAAGTACTTTCCTGCAGCCATAGTTAATCTTAAGTCGCTGAGTCCCTTAGGTCGCGACCTTCCTTAGGTCGCGGAGCTCCTTAGGTCGGTGGATAGTTAAGTCGCGGAGTTCCATAGGTCGAGTCCATCTTCAGGTCGCACTCACTCTTAGGTCGCGACCTCCTTTAGGTTGTAGCTTTCTGTTAGGTCGCAACAGTCCTTAGGTTGCAACACTTTAGGTCGCAGCTACTCTTAGGTCGCTGGTTCCGCTAGGTCGCGGCCTTCCTTAGGTCTGAGCACATAGTTAGGTCGTTTGAGTGCAATAGGTCGCGGAATGCTATAGGTCGGCGCTTCCCTTAGGTCGCAGATACTTTTAGGTCGCTTGATGAGTTAAGTTGCCATGCCATTCCTGTAGTTAGGTCGCTCCATGCCTTTAGGTTTTAGGTCGCTAATGAAGAGGAATTAACAACAGGTTTATTGCAGCATAAAATGGATAATTCTTAAATAGAGAATTATGAGGCCAAAAGTTTACCTAATTGGAATATTATTATTAATCATATGGGAGGCAATGGTATAATCATGATTCTTTGGGATTCTAATGTTCAGTATATTAGCGAACAATTATATACTCTTCAGTTAATTCACTTCTTTATAAAAATAAAGGGGGATTTCGGTAAGAAGTACCCTCTATTTATGCATCTAACAGTGCAAAAGAAAGATTAAATTTCTGGAACCAATTAGAGAAATAAAAATATTAATCATCCTTGGTTAATAGGTGAGGATTTTAACACTATTATGCATGCATTTGAATAAAAAGGAAGGGGTAATGCAATACCTTTTGAAAAATTGGAACTGATTAACAATTTCATGTTTAAAACTGGTTTAGCTGAACCAACTATATTTGAAAATAAATACACTTGGAAATCAGGGGTGTTTAGGAATATTCATTGTAAGTTAGATAGAGTTTTAATAGATAATATTTTATAAACACCTTTGCCGATTCCAAGTGCAACACTTTATCCCAAGCCACTAGTGATCATACGCCCATCCTTATTTCTTTCTCTAATAATAATTTGATAAAGAAATATATCCCTTTTAGATTTGTCAATGGGTGGGTTTATGAAGAAGATTATAGAAATGTGATCAAAAACGATCTTTCAGTTGTTATACAGGGCATTACCCAGTATAGGTTCAACAAATTGCTACAAATTACCAAAGGAAATTTAAAGACTTGGAATGAGAATAGAAAAAACGAATTAATATCTATCAAAAAGGACTGTGAAATGCTTCAATATGAACTTGATAATGATTGCTCAAACTTCAATAAAGTCAATAATTTTTTCTAGCCCAAAATAAGCTTATTAAATTTTGCATGTGCAAGTTGTCAATGTGAGACAATAGGCCAAGATGGATTGGATTTCATATAGAGATGAAGCAAGAAAATTATTTTATGAAAAAATGTCTAGTAGGAAGCATAAGAATAATATTGGTAAACTACTAGATTCAAAAGGAAAGGTTATTAACTAATTGTCTGTCATTGAAAAGGAAGCCATAAAAATTTGGAAATTTTTATAAATTAGATTCTTATACTAACAGCTTCCCTAAAATAGATACAAAATTCTTGCTGAATGAAAATAATCAAGACATCTTGCTTGCTCGAGTTAGTTTAATGAGTTTAAAAATGTTACTTTTAATGCTAATTTAGATCAGAGTGTCGGCCCTATTTGGGGCTAAATTCTACAAAACTCATTGGGATAAAATAAAAGTTAGCATTTTTGAAGCTTTTTCTGAGTTTTTTTAGATCTAGTAGAATTCTTAAAAATCTTAATCATGCTTTCTTAACTCTTGTGCCAAAAGTCAAAATCCTAAATGGTCTAGAGGACTATAGACCTATTGCTTGTTACAATTTTATTTATAAATTATATTTAGCATCTTATGTAATAGAATGAAACTGTTTTTAAAATACTTAATATCTAAAATCAGAATGCTTTTATTCTTGGAAGGCTTATTTCTAAAAATAGTAGGTTAGCATATGAGTTAATTAGAAACTTTAATATCAAAAATAGAAAACTCATGTGCATAAAGGTATATCTTCACAAAACTTTCGATAAAATTAATAGGCAACTCATAATCAATATGATGCTTCAGATGGGATTCAATGAAAATTTTTATGTTTTGGTTTATAAATGCATTAATAATGTTACATACTCTATGATTGTTAATGGATCTCTCAAAGGTTTATACATAGTAATAGAGGATTAGACAGGAAAACCCACTTTTTCCATATCTATTAACCATAGTTATGGAATTTTTTTCAATATTAATGGAAATTGAGCAAATAAGCAGTAACATCAAACCTATAAATAGAACAGAGCCTTCTATTATGCATTTATTATGCGTCGATGACTTATTGTTGTTTTCAAATGCAGATTAACAAAGCGATAGGGCTGTTATCAAATTTGTAGAAAAGCTAGAGGTCTACGCTGATTAGAAAGTTAATGAATTGAAAAGCAAAATATATTTTAGTAAAGGCTGCACCAAAAAAGAGGAGATTTTAAACATTTTAAAATTTGAGGATTGAAGTCTCTCAATCAAATATTTTAGGCTGCCTTTATGTATAAATCAGATAAATGATAGGGATTACACAAGGCTATATGATTTAATTCAAAATAGGTTAGACGGTTGGGCTAGCAAGTCATTGTCATTAGCTGGAAGAGTGGAGCTAACACACATTGTCGTCATAACAATTATCATGTATTAGGTTCAATCTCACAACATTCCGGTTAAAGCAATTCACAAAATCGAGAAAATGCATGCAAATTTTATTTGGAGAGGAAAACAACACAAAATTGCATGGGAAAAAGTACGCAAATAAAAAAAAAGCAGGTGGTTTTGGTCTAAGAAATATACATTATTCAAGAGAAATATTCAAACTCAAACTATTTTGGAAATTCTTGGAAGGAAAATCTTTATGGGCTAAGTGGATGAAGGGAAAAGTATCTTTAAAACGCGAACTTTTGGACTGCTAGTATTGAAAATCACCGCTTAACCACAAGGAAAAATAGTCTTAGTTGTAGAGAAAATGGCATTAAATTGTTAGAAAGAAAAATTAAAGATGGTAATCAAACCAGTCTCTGGTTTGATCCATGGCTATTTGAATATTCTTTGGTGAAGCTAATTGGTTAGAATAATATATATAGTTTTGGCTGGGTAAATGATAAAGTGCACAACATCATTCAAAATCACAAGTGGAATGTATATAGTCATCCATCAACTTCTATATTTAAAGTAGCTATAGGAAAAATCAAAATTGATCCGAGTTTGCAAAAATATACATGGATTAGGAAACTCTCATCAAAAGGCATATTTTCTTTTAGAAAATTTTAGGAGTTTATAATGGGAAATGAAACAGAAGTTGATTGGCATGAAGTTATTTAGAATAGGGCAAATTCCCCAAAAATTTCTCACTGTTCATACTTTTCTTTATTAAGTTAGCTTCCAACTTGAGATAGATGTTTAAAGTGGAAAAAATAGGGAAATCAAATGTTTACTCTATAAAAATGAAGATGAAAACATAGATCACTTGTTTTTTATTGTGAATATACAAGGCATATCTGATTCATTACCAAAACAAGCTTAATGTTCAATCTACAACATGAAGTGCAAAACATCAGAGAAAGCATTCAATATATTCAAAAAAGTTTTAAAGCAAAATCTAAAGACTTCAAAATAGCTTCTATTCTTTTAACAACAACAATATATCACATATGGAAAGAAAGAAACACAAGATTTCCTTAGCATAGGAAACAGATTGTATGCAACTGTGGAAATCCATCAATTTTGAACGCCAAACTCTTTTCAAGAAAGGAAAAAACCGCCTCAACTAGAAGAAGCATATAATCTAAATAGGAAGGAATATGATAACTATGAAGTAAGGGTTGAAGCTTTCCTACATTGCGGGAAATATTCTACTAATATTCCCTGAGCTAATTCCCCACATCTTCTATCTGATTGTAACGACCCGTAAATTTTTGATAATTTAATTGTTAATTTTATTAAATGTTTATTATCTAATATTGAAAAAAAAACAGAAATTTGTGATTCATTAATGAAATAATAACTCAAATGAGATGTAATAATGCTAACCTAAGTTATTTATTAACTATTTGAATGAAATTACAATTAATGGAATTAGTGTAAATGTTATACTAGGTTATAAATTGAATATAGGAAAACAAACGTAAATATTGAATTTATTTAATAAGTTAATATAATGTTGAATAAAATCAATGTTCTGTAAGTAATTATAATACTGGTTTGGAAATGATAAACTTATAAAAGTGTGATTGAGAGTTAATGGCAACAATTATTATAAGTTACATATATATTTAATCCATTAAATTGAATTTGAATTAATCACAATAAATCTAAATTAAATATTATGTTAATGTAAATCTAGATAATAAATGAGAAATAATGTTAACTTTATTCATAGTATGACAGTGGGTTGAATAAAAAGAATGGAAGTCAAGATTTATCAATTTACTGAAATTTAAACTTAATAATTGGATTAGTTGGAATTTTTGGAAATTAAATTTATAATTTCTGAATTTAATGAAATCGAAATTAAACACTGAAAATGAGGAATTAATTGATTTTAAATCAACAGCTAAATTTGTTTAAATTATTTGTGAATGGTTAAGAAATCAAAATTGATAGAAGTTGTAAATTTTTAAATTTTAAATTGGAAAGTGATTAATTAATTTAATATTAATTTATTTAATTAACTGGAAAATAGCCATTTTGGCCACTGACTCGGATTTCGACGAAATCAATTTCATCGGATCCATAACAGTGAATTATTATAGGATTTCAAGTTTTGTAGCGATCGGACTTGTCGTTTGATCGTATGGACTCGAAACGCATAGAAATCAATGAAATCGAAATCAACTGAAATCAATTTGAAATAACTTGATTTTAGCATACTTCTTCATGCGACGGAATTTGGACCTGAAACCTATTCCATTAATTTTAAAATATTTTAAAACACCTACTTCGATATATGGGTTGACCCAATTTCGTTCCGGCGTCAGAACGGTCTTTTCGGGCCATTTATCGTTCAACTGTCGATCCAAATCAATCCGGTCCATTCAAATTTCAGCTTCGCATATATATACCTCGTTATAAACCCTAGCATATTTATTATATTCATTTTTCTATACGTACAATTCTAGTTGCTCGTCCTCATTCCAATGGTAGACAAAACCAAAATTCCAATTGCAATTTCAAATAAAATTCAAAGCCAAAAATTCAAACTCCACAAAGCTAATCGAATTTTATATCAATTCGAAGCTCTCGAACAGCGTAACTCAGATCTGCAATTTTTTTTCAATTGGGTTCACCGTTTTTGTAGAAATCAAGAAGGAACCTTAGAGGTTCGTTCTAGGTTTTGGACGATCCAATGGTGGATCCTTGCCCAGTCGACGATTAGGAGGTGGCATTGGGAAGAGGGTGGAGAGTAGGTAACGGATCTAGGGCTCGTTTGTCAAGATGGTCAATGAAATTGCCAAATTTGGAATTTGAACGCGAGCAGCGGTGGTCGTGCTAGGGGTGATCGGAATTCTCGGCGTTTGCGTGGTGGGGGCGGCCAGGTCTGGGCTTTGCGGTGAAGGTGTCTGATCGTGGAGGAAGTTGGCGTAGGCGGGGAGATAATTTGTTGAAGCGTCGATCAGGTGGCGGCCGATGTTCCAGATCGCGTTGGTGCTAGGATTTCGTTCGAAGGGGGGGAGGCGGACATGTATGATTGTGAGTGGCCGTTTTATTATATATATATATATATATATATATATATATATATATATATTTACTCGTATAACTTCTAACTGCAATAACTTTTGCATACGAGGTCCAATTGACATGCGGTTTACTCCCCTGCTATCCTATCGAAATTCTGAACAATCTAACGCTTGTTTGGACGAATTTTAACGCTGTTTGAATTATGGGTTTAAATTGGATTTAAATTCAATTTAAATTCAAAAGGTGAGTGTTTTAACCCACTCACAACTTCTAAAATTTCTTATGTTTGTTAAATTGATTTATGATATGATTAAAAATTTATTTATGACTGTTTGGAATATTTTTAATCAACATCTCAATTAAATTGAATTTATTAAATTAAATTGTTATTTAATTTATTATTGCTTATAAACTGCTAGTTAAACAGTTATTTAAGTTATTATTGAATATAAACTGCCAGTAAATACTTGTTATTTATTATCTGTTATATATTGATGTTATTGATTGAACTGGATGATGATTGTGATAAATGTTTGATTGATATTGGATGAATGGATGTTGTATTTTATATTGTTATAAACTGCAAGTTGTTATGGATTTTATTTCATTCGGGATTGCGATTTGAAATGATATATAACCGTATTTATGTTTTAAATTACGGATTGAAATGATAAATATCCATATCACTTGACCATAGGATAGAAAATTATATACAGACACCGCGGTCTATATATAAAAATATTTTGAAATGATTTCTACGGTTTTGTAAAGAAATATATGGGTTATATAAATATTAATTTCAGATGTTATATAAATGTTATTTTATTATTGATTTTTATCTATGTGTAAATTTGTTTTGAAATATAAAATAAGCAAAATAATAAAGTTTGATTGTTTTTATATAATATGGTTAAATATTTGTTTAAATTATATTGTATATAGAGTTTATAATTACATAAATAAAATTAAGTTAGAAGATAAATGTGAAGTGATTTGAATTAAATTTTTCAAGAATTTTATTCGAATAAATTTGTTTTGAAAATTAAATAAAATTGAGATTTTAAAGGGTATGATATTTATAACTTGATTTTGGTTTAGAGTGATTTAAATGAATATCAAGTTGATTTAAATGAATATATCAAGTTAAATAAATTAAAAGAATATCAAGTCATTTGAAGTTTAAAAGTTTTGCTTAAATGATATTGGATTTATTAAGTAAACATTTCAAATCTAAATAATAGTAATTGAATTTGATACATATGGAATTATCAAAGAATTAGTTTTGAAATGGTGGAATATTTAAAGCTTTAAAATATATGAAAATTGAAATGGTTTATTTGGGGGTTCAAATCTGTATTTGGAATTGATTTGTGATATTGAAGAAGCTATTTTATTGTATAAAGTAATTTAATATTTAAGCCATTTAAGTGGTGTATTTATGTTTCAAAGTTATGAGTTTCAAAGTATTATGATTTGAAAGCATTATACTTTGTGTTTTGATTTCGAAGTGTTATAACTTCAAAAGTGCTATGATTTTGGAAAAAGGATATATTGGAAATAAAAATGATATTACATTGATTTGGGTTTTTATAAAAATGAAACCATATTGATTTGGGTTTTAAAACGGAAATGATATCATATTTATATGTTTTGAATTGGATATTATATTCTGGTTTTGAAGTATAATTATTTTGAAATGATCGCGGTGTTGTAATAACATTTGGTTGTTGAAGAGACCGAGATTGGAAGTTGTCATACTCTCTGCCAACTCTGAAAACCACTTTAACAACCGTGTATGCGGTGGAGATTCCAGAATGAAGTAGGATGGCAGCGGTGTTTCTTTTGAGGTAAATACGTGGACCCGACTCCCGTGAGTTGGCATAAGGTGGCTAAAACAGGAGCGATTGATGGGCTAAGAAGGTAGAACCTTTTATCGGACACACTCCTTCGATGCCATTCTATTACTTTGTGATTGATTTGGGCCCTTTTGATTTTGGGGGTGTGGCTCGAGGTGGGCGGTAGTAGCTGCTACGCGTTACCACTGGTCCGGAAGTGTAATTGGTATATCTACCCTGGCATTGCCTAGTTGTGCCATGTCACCTACCCTAGCGAGCCTTGTACGAGTTTGGTTTTCTCCCGTAGCCCGTGTGGCATCCTCTGGTGACTTCCGATCAGGGGGAACCATGATACTGGATGGACTACTGGGACTATTACGTGGTAAGGGCTATATGAGTAACCCCTTAACGTTATTTAAAAGTAAGTTTACTTTACTATAGACATTATTATAATAGCAAAATATTACTACATAGTAAATAGTTTAATGGATCCTTAGGAGATATGAATCTCGAGCATCTCTTAAGTTACTGCACTCACGTTAGGCATTGGATAGGAGATGTCAAATCCAGTAAACATCTCCGATGTCGTTCTACTCATATTATTTACAGTTGATTTAACTTACATAAGATATTTTAGTTCATACTCGAGTATTTTGTCTTTTCAATTCACTCGGGTCAGTCTAAGCATTTCAAGATTTGAAGACCTTATTTCTGGAGGACGAAGACGAAGATTTTATTACTATTATTTATTATATTATTCTATTGCATTCACATTGTTCCGCTGCATTATTTATTATTCTATGGTATGTGTAACTCTGATATGTGTTGTATAAGTAAAATCAAATGTTTTGCAAAACAGCTTCATGAACTGTTTATTTGATTATTATACTTTGTCATTCTGCTGCTAGGTTCTGTTTTATTTTTTTATTTCTCTGCTTTTTCTTATTTACCTTAATAACAATCCGCTCTTTTGTATTGTTTGAGTCTGACGTGTGTGGTTTATCGTCGATTTAAAGCATACGAAAGGGCAGGATGTTATAATGTGGTATCAGAGCTTTGGTTTAGCGATAAACCTTAGCTTTGTGGGATCTAACTCTTATTAATAGGGTAGTGATACCCTATGATGAGTCGCTGAGCGTATACATATATGAGAGAGCGTATTTGTTTGTGTTATAAAAAGCTTTTAATACTGCATTAATTTGTTTCGTTTTGTATTTATAAATTCTGGTTGGTGCATAGGACGCTATGACATCAACAGGGATTTCTAAACACTTAATAGGACAGACCGACACAATATTTGTTTTGAATATAGGTGAATGAAATAATTTTTCCTATTATATTTTCTATATATAAAATAAAAAATTTGTAAAGGTTATATTTGGTTGTAATATATTAGCTGTTAGGTAGTGAAATTTATAAAAATTGATTGGAAACAAAATTCAAAGAAAATAAAATAAATGAAAATTGAAATTTTTAGAACTTAAGTTTCGGAGTTTTGAAAATTTCTTTCAAATGATTTTGGAGTATAATAATCATATTATTTAAAGGTATTTTCTGATATAAATATTTCAATATGATTTGAAAGAATTGTTTTAAAGAAACTTTGAAAGAAATAAGTTCTGTACTCCCCTCTCTGTCGTTGGAAAATAATTTTGGTGATGAGTGCACGCATCATCGACATTCATTTTTGAGTTTCGAAGTGGGTAGGCCACTATAGTAGTTTTACTACAGATTTATTTTGATAAACAAATATAAATTTCCAGTTGTTTTAGATATAATTGGATATAAAAATTGTAAGTGTATACATCTATCTATTATTTTAAAATGATTTGAAATTTAATCTGGTAATTAGTTCTTAAGTTTCCGTTAATTAATAGTTTCAATTATGGTAATGAAATGGGATGTAAGTAATTAATAATTGAAACCTCTAAAGGAAATAAGAGATTTAATGCTAAGTTATAAGTGGAATTAAAAAGAAAGTTGAAATTGTAACCTATAAAACAAATGATATGACTATTGAACATTAAATTAGTTAAAAGAAATAAGAAAACTTGTATAACCTTCAATTACATTCTTAAAGGCATATATATAACTTACCAAAGGATGTAAAAAGTTAAAATGTTAATAAGAAAATGTAATGGACATTATACAAGTAAAACTTGAAGTAATGAAAGTATTCAATGAAATTCTTTAATAAATATGAATTTGATGTTGTAATTGTTATAAACTTAAGTTATAATGGAAATCTTACTATAATAATATATGACAGAAGGTAAATGTTGTAAGTAAGTAATTATAGACTTAAGTAAATGTTGAAGTTATTTATTTTAAAAATAAGTAGAAAGATGAATATTGTAAATAAATGAAATTAAATAGTGAATAAATGAATGTAATACAATAAAAAGAAAATTTACATGATACGAATAAATGAAATTAAATGGAGATTTACAAGAAATAAATGTAAATTAAAAAGATAAATCATATTATGAATGAAATTAATAAGAATGAACTCGATCTATTGTTTGAAATTGTTGGTTGTTTGGTTTATGGTTGTTTGGGTAAGGATACTTTAAAATTGTTTGGATGTATGAATAATCTATTTAGTTTCATCCAAGACTGTTGAGTAAATGGTGTACTTAGTAGTTTATTTTCCATTCTGTACAATTTAAAGTTTTGAACTCAAACAACTATTTGTTTGTTTGATATGAATGGATGATTGATTTGTGTTGATTTTATGTGATGGTTGTATGCTTTGTTACAAGTGATTGTTGTTTATATTGATTTGTTTATTGGTGGTTGAAACAACTTTAAATATTTCATTTTATATAATTATTAACTCCGCTAGGATTATATAAGTGAAATGCAGGTTATGGAAGCAATTGCTACAGCTTTTGGTTTCATAATTAAGCGTTAATTGCCCGACAAATAGGTACATTTTCGGATTACGGTTTTATAGCGCTATTATATATATATATATATATATATATATTCCCATTGTTAGGATATATTATTTTGAAATATTGTTGTATATTATTATATTTGATATTATATTTTCTTCCGAGCCTTCCCGTACAAAGGAGACTCTGCCAAAAAATTTCGTAAATTTTGGACTTAGAAAAATTTTGAAAAATGTTTCCAAATTTTATTAATTTAAGTACGAAAAGATTTAATGGTCATAAATTGGTATATTTAAATTAAATTAATTAATTTTGTAAATTTATTTGTTTACAAAGTTAGTATTTTTGAATAAGATATATTGATTACTTATCCCTCCTTTTTCCTTTTCGGGGACGAAAAGTTTTGAGTGAGGGATAGTGTAACGACCCGTAAATTTTCGATAATTTAATTATTAATTTTATTAAATGTTTATTATCTAATATTGAAAAAAAAACAAAAATTTGTGATTCATTAATAATAACTCAAATGAGATGTAATAATGCTAACCTAATTAATTTATTAACTATTTGAATGAAATAACAATTAATGGAATTAGTATAAATGTTATACTAGGCTATAAACTGAATATAGGAAAACAAACGTAAATATTGAATTTATTCAATGAGTTAATATAATGTTAAATAAAATCAATGTTCTGTAAATAATTATAATATTGGTTTGGAAATGATATACTTATAAAAGTGCGATGGAGAGTTAATGACAACAATTATTGTAACAACCCGAGCTTTTGTGAAAATTTATTATCGTCATTAAACAATTATTGTCGCTAGCTAATTGATGTTGGAGTTTTTAAATCTGTTGCAATTCGTTCGAAATTTTTTTAAGGGTTATACGGGTTTAAAAATTTAATTTTGGCCCAGGTTTTCATTATTTGTTTTGTGTCGTGATTAAGAGTTTAGCCGTTCTTTTTTATTTCTATTCGACCCGTCCCCTTCTATCATTTTCTCAATCCTAACAAAATAAAACAAGCAAACGAATATGGCGGCTTGCTCGTTCGTCCTCGTTGCGAAATTTGGGCATAGAAATCGAAGAAAATGGCTGCTTCGTTAGTTCGCGTTCGTCCCACTTTTCGAAACTCCGGGCTTTGCTGCCGATTTCTGGCGCTCGTTCAATCTTCTACAATTGGGGTTTTTGCATATTCGAAGACATCGTATGCGTGCTTTTCAAACAAAGGTGAGTAAATTATTTACTCACATCTAATTCGTGCTTGGTATAGTTCTTCGATAGTTTGATTGTGTTTCGTTGTTGATGATTTTTATCTGTCTTGGTTCTATTCGTGTTTTATTGGTTTTGTTCATCCTGACTGAGATTTTGCTCGAATCCGTATATTTTTGTGATTGTTTATCTGGGCTAGTGATTTAATCTGTTTAATCACTTGTTCAAAACTGTCATTTATTTAAAACGATATTGATTTGGGGATTGTGACTCCTAGATGATTTTCATTGCTTCTCTGACAGTTTTAAAGTTTACTTCGGTTTAAAAAGAAAAAAAGAAATAGTCTTCCACTTTACTGTGTTGACATCGGCTTTGCTACTGCTAGGTGTATTGGCTTCGGCCATTATTCGTTTGTTTTACTTGGGGTTTTTGACTTGAATCTTCTACTTATTGAAATTTCATTGTTTAACTATGGCTTTGAATGGTTATCTGTTATCTCTGTAACTTTCGTACAGTATAATTCGAACTGCAAATGACTTTGATTTTAGTTGAAATTACTACTTGATTTGCATTTACTTCGGTCATCTTACTTTTGAATTGTAAATTCTTCCTCCTGACTTTATTCTGTTGACATTAGCACGACTGTTACTTTTAATTTGAGTATGGTTCCATCGTGAGTTTGAGTTGCTTTGTTAAGCCCTTGTCCACTGTTGCATTCCTATACCCGTCCTTCCTGTCCCCCTGAGTTCATATGCATATATATGCACTGTGCTACGAGTGTGCTTGCATCTGCCGTGATGTCTCATTGTGTCTGTTCATTCATTGTATATGCATTCTGTCATTTGTGCCTACTGCACCAGTGTCACTGTTATCTTGTTCATGCTAGTCGGGTGTCTGTCGCACTGTTTCTTTGGTTACCGCTAGTTGTACGTGTCTTCACTGTGTAGTTTACACACATTGATTTATTTAAGGATGCACTTTGTCAGATCTCTATCTGGTTGCTTTGTGTAGTTGCCACTATCTTCACTTGAATTTCATTTAGCTCGATGGAGAGTCTGATACTTTTCTGGAGTACAATTGTATTCCTGTATGCATATAGTGTATTATATTGGTCGTCTGCACCTTGTCCTGAAGTGTTTCTTTAGCTTTGAAAACTGTCTATATACATTTTGTATGCTTGCAAATTTGGGTTTCACTGAGCTTTGGCATTTGTTTGTTTGTTGGTATCCATTTGCTCGACCTGATGCTTGCACATGACTCTTGCATTTATGTGTTTTTCTCCATTTTGCATACTGCCACTTGTTGCTTTGGGGAGTGAACTTGTCTTTGACTTGTATATGGGTCAGTTCTGGTTGAAGTTATTTTGAACAGGGTAATTGTGTCAAACTTGCACCTGTGTTGAACCTATCTTTATCTGGGTTTGACCTTGTGCTCGTGTTGCGATTCTA
Organism: Allium cepa; assembly: GCA_030765085.1. Taxonomy (NCBI): domain Eukaryota; kingdom Viridiplantae; phylum Streptophyta; class Magnoliopsida; order Asparagales; family Amaryllidaceae; genus Allium; species Allium cepa. Next base: position 661,155,487 of record CM060934.1, on the reverse strand, counting down.
TTTGAATTGCATTTGTGTTGAACCTCTCTTTATCTGGGTTTGACCTTGTGCTCGTTTGTGAACTTTCATTGTGCATTTACTGATCTTTTGCATATTTCATATGCTGTATTGGTGAGGCAGTGCACGCGTGCGTGTACTGCAGTCAAACAGAAGTGACATTTTAAATTGATATTTCAGTTGGTGAAATTGTTTCGTGCTGCCAATTAAATATTTTTGATATAGTATTCTGATTTGATTCGATCATTTTGATGTTGTCTAATTATCTATTTGATAATTAGATTGTGAGTTTCTAATTATTTATTTTAATAATTAGATTTTGTTGTTAATTGCCGTTAAGGAAATTATTATGTTTTCTAAATTATCTTCATTGATAATCTTTTCCAAATTATCTTCATTGAAAATCTTTTCATTTATCTTTATTGATAGTTTGAATCTGCTGATTTGTTGTTTAACACTGTTACATGTTATATTTACCGTTATCCGATTCTCCTATTGAAGAGTCGGATATACGAGATTTCTGTGACTGCCGTCTATTTAATATTTGATTATTATGGCTTCTGTGCATTAATAACTGAGTTTGAATTAGACTGACCCGTGTATTATTTTCTTTTGAATGTAATACTCGGGTCAGACCCTAGTTATTTCAGGTTGTAGATATCTAGCTTTGGGTTGCTGATAGAGCTATGAAGTTTTTTCATACCTTTTGGAGTAGTCGTGTCATAGTATAGGAAGATATGTATTCATGTATATTATATACGATAATGTACTTGTATATGTAACTTCCAGGGTCGACAGTTATAGTTGTATCATATGTATTGTATCACATTTATATCAACTGACATCAGTTATATATATATATATATGAGACTTTTGTTATCTGTGTTCCGCACTTACTTTATCTGTGTTGTAATTATATATATTGTCCTAAACTATTATGAACCATCGTAGTTCGTTTTATATTGGAATTGGGTATGTCGATGGGAGTAAATAAATAAGAGATGAAAAACAAAAATATATACCACTTCTATCGAGATAACCAATACTAGTGTAAGGCCTAACTACGGATGGCCGCTCCTATAAAGCCTTATTCTTCGTAATAACAGACATTATTTGAATTTAATACTCTTTGTTATTGTGAGCATAGAGGTGGGGCGTCACAGTTGGTATCAGAGCTTGGGGTTTATGGACATAATACAAAATATAACTTAGATGGAACATGTGTTACAACTATTTGTCGATGCTTTTAGTTGTGCTTTGAGACAAAACTAAAGTTTTGAAAATATGATGGAAAATTTTAAATATCTTTATTTAAAAATGAAAGTGAATTTGTGTTTTGAGGATTGATTGATTTGTGCTTTGCTTATCAGAGTGCGCAGCGAAAACAGTGTGACTGCTTCGCTGGGCACAGATGATAATTATTTCGATTTAAAAATCAAAATATGAAAATGAATGTTGTTTCATTATGTTGTTTAACCAGTGGTTTTGATTTGTTGACATTTTTACTGGTTTTCTTTGATGCTAATCACATGTTGATTAGATTTTTGCTGTTTTAAAATATCTTCATTGAAGATATAATAGAATGATTTCTTCGCTCATTTTGTAGTGTACGTGCAAATTTAAATTGCACGTTACCACATTAATTTTACGTTGAACCGATGCTTGGTTATGAAACGTATTTTGTTGCCGTTATTTTTATAACGGGATTTTTACACCAATGCTAAATTTTGAAGCTCAGTGTCTTGTCGACATTTTTAATGAATGAAAATTCACGGGTATTATATTTTGAGCGGATTATTTTGATGAGATTTTGACGTTTAAAAATTACTGTCGCTTTGACTTCAGTAACCGTCAATTTTAAAGTGGATTTTCAAGCGGTTATTCCGCAATGCTGATTTTGAGATCTGTTTTTATGGTGTTTTGAGAAGTACAATTTCCTTATCGAAATTGTTACGTATGTTGCTGTTTTGAGCACGTTTTTTCAATTTGTTTCAAAATAAAAAATTGTTTTTAAAATTTTTCAGTTTACGTTTTCAAAAGAACGAGAAAGAGATTTAAACGATTCAGCAAAATCGAGGACTATGACCCCTTTTTTTTACTGATTCGCTTAATTCCGGACTTGTCCGTTTGAGAATGTAAATTATTACTTTTATGAAATAAATGAAATTGTTTTCAGAAGTTTTGCATTTTGCGCTTTCAAAACAATGAGGAAGCGATTTAAACGTTTCAGCAGAATCGAGGACTATGACCCCTTTCTTTTACCGATTCGCTTAATTCCGGACTTGTCCGTTTGAGAATGTAAAATGTTATTTTGGAATACATGATTTTGCACTTTCAAGGAAACGATGAAGAGATTTAAACGATTTAGCAAAAGTACGGAGTATGGAACCATACTTTTACTATTTCGGTTAATTCCGGACTCGTTAATTGAAACATTTGATGTTTGATGATTTTGATGATTTTACACGTTCAAGGAAACGATGAAGAGAATCAAACGATTTAGTAAAACATGTGGTATGGGACATGTGCGTTTGCTATTTCGGTTAATTCCGGACTCGTTAATTGAATATTTGATGATTTTGTGGGCTTTCGAGCCACTTTGTTGGACCTTCGAGTCATTTGTTGGACCTTCGGGTCAAATACCAGTACCAGACCTTCGGGTCATTTGTTGGGCGTCAAAATTATGTTGGGTACTTGGTAGGCTTCGGCCATTTGTTGATGCACGTGCGGCGTAGCTAAAACTCGCCATCTGATGGGATCGATCCAACCTTTTATATTGATTTTCTAGTCATCTTTATTAATTTCTAGATATTTGTTGTTTCCAATTATCTACAGGTAATTGGATATTTGTTGATATGAGATTTGATTATCGTTTGAGATAATTAAATATTTGTTGATTCGAAATCTGATTATCGTTTTAGATAATCGGATATTTGTTGATTTTGATTATCGTTTTTGATAATCGAATATTTGTTGTTTTTGATTATCGTTTTTGATAATCGGATATTTGTTGTTTCTGATTATCGTTTATGATAATCGGATATTTGTTGATTTTGATTATCGTTTTTTATAATTGAATATTTGTTGATTTGAGATTTAATTATCGTTTTTGATAATTGAATGTTTGATGATTTCAGATTTGATTATCGTTTTTGATAATTGAATATTTGCTGATTTGAGATTTCGTTATCGTTTTTGATAATTGAATATTTGCTGATTTGAGATTTAATTATCATTTTTGATGATTAAATATTTGTTGATTTGAGATTTAATTATCGTTTTTGATAATTGAATATTTGTTGATTTGAGATTTGATATTATCGTTTGAGATAATTAAATATTTGTTGATTCAAAATCTGATTATCGTTTTTGATAATTGAATATTTGCTGATTTGAGATTTGATTATCGTTTTTGATAATTGAATATTTGCTGATTTGAGATTTAATTATCGTTTTTGATGATTAAATATTTGTTGATTTGAGATTTAATTATCATTTTTGATAATTGAATATTTGTTGATTTGAGATTTGATTATTGTTTGAGATAATTAAATATTTGTTGACTCGAAATCTGATTATCGTTTTTAATAATTGAATATTTGTTGATTTGAGATTTGATTATCGTTTGAGATAATTAAATATTTGTTGATTCGAAATCTGATTATCGTTTTTGGTAGTTGAATATTTGTTGATTTGAGAATTCTGATTATCGTTTTGATAATTAGACCTTTGTTGTTTTCTGATTACCGTTTTGGTAACTAGATAATTGCGGTTTTGCCAATTGCGATTTGGGTTTTGAAATTATCTTTGTTGATAATTAGATTTTGCTGTCTTCTAGTTATCGTATCGATAATTAGATATTGCTGTTTTGTGATTTCTATATTCTAAATATCTAACTGATAATTGAATATTGCTGATGATTGCATTTATCCAGTTTTGTTGTATTTTGATTATCTATTTGATAATTAGATTTTGTTGAGAATTGTGAATTTCTTTTATGAAATTAAAAGATTTCTTTGATGTTTGAATTCTCTACCTTTATTTTTCTAGCTTAACCAGTTTATATTAGAAAATTTATTGCTAGTGAAGACCTTAATTATGAAAATTGCGGGGACGCAATTTTTATAAGGGGGGAGTCTGTAACAACCCGAGATTTTGTGAAAATTTATTATCGTCATTAAACAATTATTGTCGCTAGCTAATTGATGCTGGAGTTTTTAAATCTGTTGCAATTCGTTTGAAATTTGTTTAAGGGTTATACAGGTTTAAAAAATTAATTTTGGCCCAGGTTTTCATGATTTGTTTTGTGTCGTGATTAAGAGTTTAGCCGTTCCCTTTTTATTTCTATTCAACCCGTCCCCTTCTATCATTTTCTCAATCCTAACAAAATAAAACAAGAAAATGAATATGGCGGCTTGCTCGTTCGTCCTCGTTGCGAAATTAGGGCATAGAAATCGAAGAAAATGGCTGCTTCGTTAGTTCGCGTTCGTCCCTCTTTTTGAAACTCAGGGCTTTGCTGCCGATTTCTGGCGCTCGTTCAATCTTCTACAATTGGGGTTTTTGCAAATTCGAAGACATCGTATGCGTGCTTTTCAAACAAAGGTGAGTAAATTATTTACTCACATCTAATTCGTGCTTGGTATAGTGCTTCGATAGTTTGATTGTGTTTCGTTGTTGATGATTTTTATCTGTCCTGGTTCGATTCGTGTTTTATTGGTTTTGTTCATCCTGACTGAGATTTTGCTCGAATCCGTATATTTTTGTGATTGTTTATCTCGGCTAGTGATTTAATCTGTTTTATCACTTGTTCAAAACTATCATTTATTTAAAACGACATTGATTTGGGGATTGTGATTCCTAGATGATTTTCATTGCTTCTCTGACAGTTTTAAAGTTTACTTCGGTTTAAAAAGAAAAAAAAGTAATAGTCTTCCACTTTACTGTGTTGACATCGGCTTTGCTACTGCTGGGTGTATTGGCTTCGGCCATTATTCGTTTGTTTTACTTGGGGTTTTTGACTTGAATCTTCTGCTTATTGAACTATCGTTGTTTAACTATGGCTTTGAATGGTTATCTGTTATCTCTGTAACTTTGGTACAGTATAATTCGAATGCAAATGACTTTGATTTTAGTTGAAATTACTGCTTGATTTGCATTTACTTCGGTCATCTTACTTTTGAATTGTAAAGTCTTCCTCCTGACTTTATTCTGTTGACATTAGCATGACTGCTACTTTGAATTTGAGTATTGTTCCATCGTGAGTTTGAGTTTCTTTGTTAAGCCCTTGTCCACTGTTGCATTCCTATACCTGTCCTTCCTGTCCCCCTGAGTTCATATGCATATATATGCACTGTGCTTCGAGTGTGCTTGCATCTGCCGTGATGTCTCATTGTGTATGTTCATTCATTGTATATGCATTCTGTCATTTGTGCCTACTGCACCAGTGTCACTGTTATCTTGTTCATGCTAGCCGGGTGTCTGTCGCACTGTTTCCTTGGTTACTGCTAGTTGTACGTGCCTTCATTGTGTAGTTTACACACATTGATTTAGTTAAGGATGCAGTTTGTCTGATCTCTATCTGGTTTCTTTGTGTAGTTGCCACTATCTTCACTTGAATTTCATTTAGCTCGGTGGAGAGTCTGATACTTGTCTGGAGTACAATTGTATTCCTGTATGCATATAGTGTATTATATTGGTCGTCTGCACCTTGTCCTGAAGTGTTTCTTTAGCTTTGAAAACTGTCTATATACATTTTGTATGCTTGCAAATTTGGGTTTCACTGAGCTTTGGCATTTGTTTGTTTGTTGGTATCCATTTGCTCGACCTGCTGCTTGCACATGACTCTTGCATTTATGTGTTTTTCTCCATTTTGCATACTTCCACTTGTTGCGTTGGGGAGTGAACTTGTCTTTGACTTGTATATGGGTCAGTTCTGGTTGAAGTTATTTTGAACAGGGTAATTGTGTCAAACTTGCAACTGTGTTGAACCTGTCTTTATCTGGGTTTGACCTTGTGCTCGTGTTGCGATTCTATTTGAATTGCATTTGTGTTGAACATGTCTTTATCTGGGTTTGACCTTGTGCTCATTTGTGAACTTTCATTGTGCATTTACTAATCTTTTGCATATTTCATATGCTGTATTGGCGAGCCAGTGCACGCGTGCGTGTACTGCAGCCAAACAGAAGTGACATTTTAAATTGATATTTCAGTTGCTGAAATTGTTTCGTGCTGCCAATTCAATATTTTTGATATAGTATTCTGATTTGATTCGATCATTTTGATGTTGTCTAATTATCTATTTGATAATTAGATTGTGAGTTTCTAATTATTTATTTTAATAATTAGATTTTGTTGTTAATTGCCGTTAAGGAAATTCTGATGTTTCCTAAATTATCTTCATTGATAATCTTTTCTAAATTATCTTCATTGAAAATCTTTTCATTTATCTTTGTTGATAGTTTGAATCTGCTGATTTGTTGTTTAACACTGTTACGTGTTATATTTACCGTTATCCGATTCTCTTATTGAAGAGTCGGATATACGAGATTTCTGTGACTATCGTCTATTTGATATTTGATTATTATGGCTTCTGTGCATTAATAACTGAGTTTGAATTAGATTGACCGTGTATTATTTTCTTTTGAATGTAATACTTGGGTCAGACCCGAGTTATTTCAGGTTGTAGATATCTTGCTTTGGGTTGCTGATAGAGCTATGAAGTCTTTTCATACCTTTTGGAGTAGTCGTGTCATAGTATAGGAAGATATGTATTCATGTATATTATATACGATAATGTACTTGTATATGTAACTTCCAGGGTCGACAGTTATAGTTGTATCATATGTATTGTATCACATTTATCAACTGACATCAGTTATATATATATATATATATATATATATATATGAGACTTTTGTTATCTGCGTTCCGCACTTACTTTATCTGTGTTGTAATTATATATATTGTCCTAAACTATTATGAACCATCGTAGTTCGTTTTATACTGGAATTGGGTTTGTCGATGGGAGTAAATAAATAAGAGATGAAAAACAAAAATATATACCACTCCTATCGAGATAACCAATACTAGTGTAAGGCCTAACTACGGATGGCTGCTCCTATCCAGCCTTATTCTTCGTAATAACAGACAGTATTTGAATTTAATACTCTTTGTTATTGTCAGCATAGAGGTGGGGCGTCACAGTTGGTATCAGAGCTTGGGGTTTATGGACATAATATAAAATATAACTTAGATGGAACATGTGTTACAACTATTTGTCGATGCTTTTAGTTGTGCTTTGAGTCAAAACTAAAGTTTTGAAAATATGATGGAAAATTTTAAATATCTTTATTTAAAAATGAAAGTGAATTTGTTTTTGAGGATTGATTGATTTGTGCTTTGTTTATCAGAGTGCGCAGCGAAAACAGTGTGACTGCTTCGCTGGGTACAGATGATAATTATTTTGATTTAAAAATCAAAATATGAAAATGAATGTAATTTCATTTTGCTGTTTAACCGGTGGTTTTGATTTGTTGAAATTTTTACTGGTTTTCTTTGATGCTAATCACATGTTGATTAGATTTTTGCTGTTTTAAAATATCTTCATTGAAGATATAATAGAATGATTTCTTCGCTCATTTTGTAGTGTACGTGCAAATTTAAAATTTCACGTTACTACATTAATTTTACGTTGAACCGATGCTTGGTTATGAAACTTATTTTGTTGCCGTTATTTTTATAACGGGATTTTTACACCAATGCTAATTTTTGAAGCTCGGTGTTTTGTCGACATTTTTAATGAATGAAAATTCATTGGTATTATATTTTGATGCGAATTATTTTGATGAGATTTTGACGTTTAAAAATTACTGTCGCTTTGACTTCAGTAACCGTCAATTTTAAAGTGGATTTTCAAGCGGTTATTCCGCAATGCTGATTTTGAGATCTGTTTTTATGGTGTTTTGAGAAGTACAATTTCCTTATCGAAATTGTTACGTATGTTGCTGTTTTGAGAACGGGTTTTCAATTTGTTTCAAAATAAAAAAAAAATTTAAAATTTTTCGGTTTACGTTTTCAAAAGAATGAGAAAGAGATTTAAACGATTCAGCAAAATCGAGGACTATGACCCCTTTCTTTTACTGATTCGCTTAATTCCGGACTTGTCCGTTTGAGAATGTAAATTATTACTTTTATGAAATAAATGAAATTGTTTTCAGAAGTTTTGCATTTTGCGCTTTCAAAAGAATGAGGAAGCGATTTAAACGTTTCAGCAGAATCGAGGACTATAACCTCTTTCTTTTACTGATTCGCTTAATTCCGGACTTGTCCATTTGAGAATGTAAAATGTTATTTTGGAATACACGATTTTGCACTTTCAAGGAAACGATGAAGAGATTTAAACGATTTAGCAAAAGTACGGAGTATGGAACCATACTTTTACTATTTCGGTTAATTCCGGACTCGTTAATTGAAACATTTGTTGTTTGATGATTTTGATGATTTTTGTTCAAGGAAACGATGAAGAGAATCAAACGATTTAGTAAAACACGTGGTATGGGACATGTGCGTTTGCTATTTCGGTTAATTCCGGACTCGTTAATTGAATATTTGATGATTTTGTGGGCTTTCGAGCCACTTTGTTGGACCTTCGGGTCATTTGTTGGACCTTCGGGTTAAATACCAGTACCAAACCTTCGGGTCATTTGTTGGGCGCCAAAATTATGTTGGGTACTTGGTAGGCTTCGGCCATTTGTTGATGCACGTGCGGCGTAGCTAAAACTCGCCATCTGATGGGATCGATCCAACCTTTTATGTTAATTTTCTAGTCATCTTTATTAATTTCTAGATATTTTTTGTTTCCAATTATCTGCAGGTAATTGGATATTTGTTGATATGAAATTTGATTATCGTTTGAGATAATTAAATATTTGTTGATTCGAAATCTGATTATCGTTTGAGATAATTAAATATTTGTTGATTCGAAATCTGATTATCATTTTTGATAATCGAATATTTATTGTTTTTGATTATCGTTTTTGATAATCGAATATTTGTTGTTTCTGATTATCATTTATGATAATCAGATATTTGTTGATTTTGATTATGATTTTTGATAATTGAATATTTGCTGATTTGAGATTTAATTATCGTTTTTGATAATTGAATGTTTGCTGATTTGAGATTTGATTATTGTTTTTGATAATTGAATATTTGCTGATTGAGATTTCATTACCGTTTTTTATAATTGAATATTTGCTGATTTGAGATTTAATTATCGTTTTTGATGATTAAATATTTGTTAATTTGAGATTTAATTATCGTTTTTGATAATTGAATATTTGTTGATTTGAGATTTGATTATCGTTTGAGATAATTAAATATTTGTTGATTCAAAATCTGATTATCGTTTTTGATATGAATAATTGCTGATTTGAGATTTGATTATCGTTTTTGATAATCGAATATTTACTGATTTGAGATTTAATTATCGTTTTTGATGATTAAATATTTGTTGATTTGAGATTTAATTATCGTTTTTGATAATTGAATATTTGTTGATTTGAGATTTGATTATCGTTTGAAATAATTAAATATTTGTTGATTCGAAATCTGATTATCGTTTTTGATAATTGAATATGTTTTGATTTGAGATTTGATTATCGTTTGAGATAATTAAATACTTGTTGATTCGAAATCTGATTATCGTTTTTGATAATTGAATATTTGTTGATTTGAGAATTCTGATTATCGTTTTGATAATTAGACCTTTGTTGTTTTCTGATTACCGTTTTGGTAACTAGATAATTATGGTTTTGCGAATTGCGATTTGGGTTTTATAATTATCTTTGTTGATAATTAGATTTTGCTATCTTCTAGTTATCGTATCGATAATTAGATATTGTTGTTTTGTGATTTCTATATTCTAAATATCTAACTGATAATTGAATATTGCTGATAATTGCATTTATCCAGTTTTGTTGTATTCTGATTATCTATTTGATAATTATATTTTGTTGAGAATTGTGAATTTCTTTTATGAAATTAAAAGATTTCTTTGATGTTTGAATTCTCTACCTTTATTTTTCTAGCTTAACCAGTTTATGTTGGAAAATTTATTGCTAGTGAAGACCTTAATTGTGAAAATTGCGGGGACGCAATTTTTATAAGGGGGGAGTCTGTAACAACCTGAGCTTTTGTGAAAATTTATTATTGTCATTAAACAATTATTGTCGCTAGCTAATTGATGCTGGAGTTTTTAAATCTGTTGCAATTCGTTCGAAATTTGTTTAAGGGTTATACGGGTTTAAAAAATTAATTTTGGCCCGGGTTTTCATTATTTGTTTTGTGTCGTGATTAAGAGTTTAGCCGTTCCCTTTTTATTTCTATTCGACCCGTCCCCTTCTATCAGTTTCTCAATCCTAACAAAATAAAACAAGCAAACGAATATGGCGGCTTGCTCGTGCGTCCTTATTGCGAAATTAGGGCATAGAAATCGAAGAAAATGGCTGCTTCGTTAGTTCGCGTTCGTCCCTCTTTTCGAAACTCAGGGCTTTGCTGCCGATTTCTGGTGCTCGTTCAATCTTCTAAAATTGGGGTTTTTGCAAATTCGAAGACATCGTATGCATGCTTTTCAAACAAAGGTGAGTAAATTATTTACTCACATCTAATTCGTGCTTGGTATAGTGCTTCGATAGTTTGATTGTGTTTCGTTGTTGATGATTTTTATCTGTCTTGGTTCGATTCGTGTTTTGTTGGTTTTGTTCATCCTGACTGAGATTTTGCTCGAATCCGTATATTTTTGTGATTGTTTATCTCGGCTAGTGATTTAATCTGTTTTATCACTTGTTCAAAACTGTCATTTATTTAAAACGACATTGATTTGGGGATTGTTATTCCTAGATGATTTTCATTGCTTCTTTGACAGTTTTAAAGTTTACTTCGGTTTAAAAAGAAAAAAAATAGTCTTCCACTTTACTGTGTTGACATCGGCTTTGCTACTGCTGGGTGTATTGGCTTCGGCCATTATTCGTTTGTTTTACTTGGGGTTTTTGACTTGAATCTTCTGCTTATTGAACCAACGTTGTTTAACTATGGCTTTGAATGGTTATCTGTTATCTCTGTAACTTTGTTACAGTATAATTCGAACTGCAAATGACTTTGATTTTAGTTGAAATTACTGCTTGATTTGCATTTACTTCGGTCATCTTACTTTTGAATTGTAAAGTCTTCCTCCTGACTTTATTCTGTTGACATTAGCACGACTGCTACTTTGAATTTGAGTATTGTTCCATCATGAGTTTGAGTTGCTTTGTTAAGCCCTTGTCCACTGTTGCATTCCTATACCCGTCCTTCCTGTCCCCCTGAGTTCATATGCATATATATGCACTGTGCTTCGAGTGTGATTGCATCTGCCGTGATGTCTCATTGTGTATGTTCATTCATTGTATATGCATTCTGTCATTTGTGCCTACTGCACCAGTGTCACTGTTATCTTGTTCATGCTAGCCGGGTGTCTGTCGCACTGTTTCCTTGGTTACTGATAGTTGTACGTGTCTTCACTGTGTAGTTTACACACATTGATTTAGTTAAGGCTGCACTTTGTCTGATCTCTATCTGGTTGCTTTGCGTAGTTTCCACTATCTTCACTTGAATTTCATTTAGCTCGGTGGAGAGTCTGATACTTGTCTGGAGTACAATTGTATTCCTGTATGCATATAGTGTATTATATTGGTCGTCTGCACCTTGTCCTGAAGTGTTTCTTTAGCTTTGAAAACTGTCTATATACATTTTGTATGCTTGCAAATTTTGGTTTCACCGAGCTTTGGCATTTGTTTGTTTGTTGGTATCCATTTGCTCGACCTGGTGCTTGCACATGACTCTTGCATTCATGTGTTTTTCTCCATTTTGCATACTTCCACTTGTTGCTTTGGGGAGTGAACTTGTCTTTGACTTGTATATGGGTCAGTTCTGCTTGAAGTTATTTTGAACTGGATAATTGTGTCAAACTTGCACCTGTGTTGAACCTGTCTTTATCTGGGTTTGACCTTGTGCTCGTGTTGCGATTCTATTTGAATTGCATTTGTGTTGAACCTGTCTTTATCTGGGTTTGACCTTGTGCTCATTTGTGAACTTTCATTGTGCATTTATTGATCTTTTGCATATTTCATATGCTGTATTGGCGAGGCAGTGCACGCGTGCGTGTACTGCAGCCAAACAGAAGTGACATTTTAAATTGATATTTCAGTTGCTGAAATTATTTCGTGCTGCCAATTCAATATTTTTGATATAGTATTCTGATTTGATTCGATCATTTTGATGTTGTCTAATTATCTATTTGATAATTAGATTGTGAGTTTCTAATTATTTATTTTAATAATTAGATTTTGTTGTTAATTGCCGTTAAGGAAATTCTGATGTTTTCTAAATTATCTTCATTGATAATCTTTTCCAAATTATCTTCATTGAAAATCTTTTCATTTATCTTTATTGATAGTTTGAATCTGCTGATTTGTTGTTTAACACTGTTACATGTTATATTTACCGTTATCCGATTCTCCTATTGAAGAGTTGGATATACGAGATTTCTGTGACTGCCGTCTATTTGATATTTGATTATTATGGCTTCTATGCATTAATAACTGAGTTTGAATTAGAATGACCCATGTATTATTTTATTTTGAATGTAATACTCGGGTCAGACCCGAGTTATTTCAGGTTGTAGATATCTTGCTTTGGGTTGCTGATAGAGCTATGAAGTCTTTTCATACCTTTTGGGGTAGTCGTGTCATAGTATAGGAATATATGTATGCATGTATATTATATACGATAATGTACTTGTATATGTAACTTCCAGGGTCGACAGTTATAGTTGTATCATATGTATTGTATCACATGTATATTAACTGACATCGGTTATATATATATGAGACTTTTGTTATCTGTGTTCCGCACTTACTTTATCTGTGTTGTAATTATATATATTGTCCTAAACTATTATGAACAATCGTAGTTCGTTTTATACTGGAATTGGGTATGTCGATGGGAGTAAATAAATAAGAGATGAAAAACAAAAATATATACCACTCCTATCGAGATAACCAATACTAGTGTAAGGCCTAACTACGGATGGCCGCTCCTATCCAGCCTTATTCTTCATAATAACAGACAGTATTTGAATTTAATACTCTTTGTTATTGTGAGCATAGAGGTGGGGCGTCACAGTTGGTATCAGAGCTTGGGGTTTATGGACATAATATAAAATATAACTTAGATGGAACATGTGTTACAACTATTTGTTGATGCTTTTGGTTGTGCTTTGAGTCAAAACTAAAGTTTTGAAAATATGTTGGAAAATTTTAAATATCTTTATTTAAAAATGAAAGTGAATTTGTGTTTTGAGGATTGACTGATTTGTGCTTTGTTTATCGGAGTGCGCAGCGAAAACAGTGTGACTGCTTCGCTGGGTACAGATGATAATTATTTTGATTTAAAAATCAAAATATGAAAATGAATGTAATTTCATTATGCTGTTTAACCAGTGGTTTTGATTTGTTGAAATTTTTACTGGTTTTCTTTGATGCTAATCACATGTTGATTAGATTTTTGCTGTTTTAAAATATCTTCATTGAAGATATAATAGAATGATTTCTTCGCTCATTTTGTAGTGTACGTGCAAATTTAAATTGCACGTTACCACATTAATTTTACGTTGAACCGATGCTTGGTTATGAAACGTATTTTGTTGCCGTTATTTTTATAACGGGGTTTTTACACCAATGCTAATTTTTGAAGCTCGGTGTTTTGTCGACATTTTTAATGAATGAAAATTCACTGGTATTATATTTTGATGCGAATTATTTTGATGAGATTTTGACGTTTTAAAATTACTGTCGCTTTGACTTCAGTAACCGTCAATTTTAAAGTGGATTTTCAAGCGGTTATTCCGCAATGTGGATTTTGAGATCTGTTTTTATGGTGTTTTGAGAAGTATAATTTCCTTATCGAAATTGTTACGTATGTTGCTATTTTGAGCACGGGTTTTCAATTTGTTTCAAAACAAAAAATTGTTTTTAAAAATTTTCAATTTACGTTTTCAAAAGAATGAAAAAGTGATTTAAACGATTCAGCAAAATCGAGGACTATGACCCCTTTCTTTTACTGATTCGCTTAATTCTGGACTTGTCCGTTTGAGAATGTAAATTATTACTTTTATGATATAAATGAATTTGTTTTCAGAAGTTTTGCATTTTACGCTTTCAAAAGAATGAGGAAGCGATTTAAACGTTTCAGCAGAATCGAGGACTATGACCTCTTTCTTTTACCGATTCGTTTAATTCCGGACTTTTCCGTTTGAGAATGTAAAATGTTATTTTGGAATACACCATTTTGCACTTTCAAGGAAACGATGAAGAGATTTAAACGATTTAGTAAAAGTACGGAGTATGGAATCATACTTTTACTATTTTGGTTAATTCCGGACTCGTTAATTGAAACATTTGTTGTTTGATGATTTTGATGATTTGTGTTCAAGGACATGATGAAGAGAATCAAACGATTTAGTAAAACACGTGGTATGAGACATGTGCGTTTGCTATTTCGGTTAATTTCGGACTCGTTAATTGAATATTTGATGATTTTGTGGGCTTTCGAGCCACTTTGTTGGACCTTCGGTTCATTTGTTGGACCTTCGGGTTAAATACCAGTACCAGACCTTCGGGTCATTTGTTGGACCTTCGGGTCATTTGTTGGGCGCCAAAATTATGTTGGGTACTTGGTAGGCTTCGGCCATTTGTTGATGCACGTGCGGCGTAGCTAAAACTCGCCATCTGATGGGATCGATCCAACCTTTTATGTTGATTTTCTAGTCATCTTTATTAATTTCTAGATATTTGTTGTTTCCAATTATCTGCAGGTAATTGGATATTTGTTGATATGAGATTTGATTATCGTTTGAGATAATTAAATATTTGTTGATTCGAAATCTGATTATCGTTTTTGATAATCGGATATTTGTTGATTTTGATTATCGTTTTTGATAATCGAATATTTGTTGTTTTTGATTATCGTTTTTGATAATCGAATATTTGTTGTTTCTGATTATCGTTTATGATAATCGGATATTTGTTGATTTTGATTATGGTTTTTGATAATTGAATATTTCCTAATTTGAGATTTAATTATCGTTTTTGATAATTGAATGTTTGCTGATTTGAGATTCGATTATTGTTTTTGATAATTGAATATTTGCTGATTTGAGATTTCGTTATCGTTTTTGATAATTGAATATTTGCTGATTTAAGATTTAATTATCGTTTTTGATGATTAAATATTTGTTGATTTGAGATTTAATTATCGTTTTTGATAATTGAATATTTGTTGATTTGAGATTTGATTATCGTTTGAGATAATTAAACATTTGTTGATTCAAAATCCGATTATCGTTTTTGATAATTGAATATTTGCTGATTTGAGAATTGATTATCGTTTTTGATAATTGAATATTTACTGATTTGAGATTTAATTATCGTTTTTGATGATTAAATATTTGTTGATTTGAGATTTAATTATCGTTTTTGATAATTGAATATTTGTTGATTTGAGATTTGATTATCGTTTGAGATAATTAAATATTTATTGATTCGAAATCTGATTATCGTTTTTGATAATTGACTATGTTTTGATTTGAGATTTGATTATCGTTTGAGATAATTAAATATTTGTTGATTCGAAATCTGATTATCGTTTTTGATAATTGAATATTTGTTGATTTGAGAATTCTGATTATCGTTTTGATAATTAGACCTTTGTTGTTTTCTGATTACCGTTTTGGTAACTAGATAATTGTGGTTTTGCGAATTGCGATTTGGGTTTTATAATTATCTTTGTTGATAAGTAGATTTTGTTGTCTTCTAGTTATCGTATCGATAATTAGATATTGCTGTTTTGTGATTTCTATATTCTAAATATCTAACTGATAATTGAATATTGCTGATAATTGCATTTATCCAGTTTTGTTGTATTCTGATTATCTATTTGATAATTAGATTTTGTTGAGAATTGTGAATTTCTTTTATGAAATTAAAAGATTTCTTTGATGTTTGAATTCTCTACCTTTATTTTTCTAGCTTAACCAGTTTATGTTAGAAAATTTATTGCTAGTGAAGACCTTAATTATGAAAATTGCGGGGACGCAATTTTTATAAGGGGGGAGTCTATAACAACCCGAGCTTTTGTGAAAATTTATTATCGTCATTAAACAATTATTGTCGCTAGTTAATTGATGCTGGAGTTTTTAGATCTGTTGCAATTCGTTCGAAATTTGTTTAAGGGTTATACGGGTTTAAAAAATTAATTTTGGCTCGTGTTTTCATTATTTGTTTTGTGTCGTGATTAAGAGTTTAGCCGTTCCCTTTTTATTTCTATTCGACCCGTCCCCTTCTATCATTTTCTCAATCCTAACAAAATAAAACAAGCAAACGAATATGGCGGCTTGCTCGTTCGTCCTCATTGCGAAATTAGGGCATAGAAATCGAAGAAAATGGTTGCTTCGTTAGTTCGCATTCGTCCCTCTTTTCGAAACTCAGGGCTTTGCTGCCGATTTCTGGCGCTCGTTCAATCTTCTAAAATTGGGGTTTTTGCAAATTCGAAGACATCGTATGCGTGCTTTTCAAACAAAGGTGAGAAAATTATTTACTCACATCTAATTCGTGCTTGGTATAGTGCTTCGATAGTTTGATTGTGTTTCGTTGTTTATGATTTTTATCTGTCTTGGTTCGATTCGTGTTTTGTTGGTTTTGTTCATCCTGACTGAGATTTTGCTCGAATCCGTATATTTTTGTGATTGTTTATCTCGGCTAGTGATTTAATCTGTTTTATCACTTGTTCAAAACTGTCATTTATTTAAAACGACATTTATTTGGGGGTTGTGATTCCTACATGATTTTCATTGCTTCTCTGACAGTTTTAAAGTTTACTTCGGTTTAAAAAGAAAAGAAAAAAATAGTCTTCCACTTTACTGTGTTGACATCGGCTTTGCTACTGCTGGGTGTATTGGCTTCGGCCATTATTCGTTTGTTTTACTTGGGGTTTTTGACTTGAATCTTCTACTTACTGAAATTTCGTTGTTTAACTATGGCTTTGAATGATTATCTGTTATCTCTGTAACTTTGGTACAGTATAATTCGAACTGCAAATGACTTTGATTTTAGTTGAAATTACTGCTTGATTTGCATTTACTTCGGTCACCTTACTTTTGAATTGTGAAGTCTTCCTCCTGACTTTATTCTGTTGACATTAGCACGACTGCTACTTTTAATTTGAGTATGGTTCCATCGTGAGTTTGAGTTGCTTTGTTAAGCCCTTGTCCACTGTTGCATTCCTATACCCGTCCTTCCTGTCCGCCTGAGTTCATATGCATATATATGCACTGTGCTTCGAGTGTGCTTGCATCTACCGTGATGTCTCATTGTGTCTATTCATTCATTGTATATGCATTCTGTCATTTGTGCCTACTGCACAAGTGTCACTGTTATCTTGTTCATGCTAGCCGGGTGTCTGTCGCACTGTTTCCTTGGTTACTGCTAGTTGTATGTGTCTTCACTGTGTAGTTTACACACATTGATTTAGTTAAGGCTGCACTTTGTCTGATCTCTATCCGGTTGCTTTGTGTAGTTGCCACTATCTTCACTTGAATTTCATTTAGCTCGGTGGAGAGTCTGATACTTGTCTGGAGTACAATTGTATTCCTGTATGCATATAGTGTATTATATTGGTCGTCTGCACCTTGTCCTGAAGTGTTTCTTTAACTTTGAAAACTGTCTATATACATTTTGTATGCTTGCAAATTTGGGTTTCATTGAGCTTTGGCATTTGTTTGTTTGTTGGTATCCATTTGCTCGACCTGATGCTTGCACATGACTCTTGCATTTATGTGTTTTTCTCCATTTTGCATACTGCCACTTGTTGCTTTGGGGAGTGAACTTGTCTTTGACTTGTATATGGGTCAGTTCTGGTTGAAGTTATTTTGAACAGGGTAATTGTGTCAAACTTGCACCTGTGTTGAACCTGTCTTTATCTGGGTTTGACCTTGTGCTCGTGTTGCGATTCTATTTGAATTGCATTTGTGATGAACCTGTCTTTATCTGGGTTTGACCTTGTGCTCGTTTGTGAACTTTCATTGTGCATTTACTGATCTTTAGCATATTTCATATGCTGTATTGGCGAGGCAGTGCACGCGTGCGTGTACTGCAGCCAAACAGAAGTGACATTTTAAATTGATGTTTCAGTTGCTGAAATTGTTTTGTGCTGCCAATTCAATATTTTTGATATAATATTCTGATTTGATTTGATCATTTTGATGTTGTCTAATTATCTATTTGATAATTAGATTGTGAGTTTCTAATTATTTATTTTAATAATTAGATTTTGTTGTTAATTGCCGTTAAGGAAATTCTGATGTTTTCTAAATTATCTTCATTGATAATCTTTTCTAAATTATCTTCATTGAAAATATTTTCATTTATCTTTGTCGATAGTTTGAATCTGCTGATTTGTTGTTTAACACTGTTACGTGTTATATTTACCGTTATCCGATTCTCTTATTGAAGAGTCGGATATACGAGATTTCTGTGACTGCCGTCTATTTGATATTTGATTATTATGGCTTTTGTGCATTAATAAATGAGTTTGAATTAGACTGACCCGTGCATTATTTTCTTTTGAATGTAATACTCGGGTCAGACCCGAGTTATTTCAGGTTGTAGATATCTAGCTTTGGGTTGCTGATAGAGTTATGAAGTTTTTTCATACCTTTTGGAGTAGTCGTGTCGTAGTATAGGAAGATATGTATTCATGTATATTATATACGATAATGTACTTGTATATGTAACTTCCAGGGTCGACGGTTATAGTTGTATCATATGTATTGTACCACATGTATATAAACTGACATCAGTTATATATATATGAGACTTTTGTTATCTCTGTTCCGCACTTACTTTATCTGTGTTGTAATTATATATATTTTTCTAAACTATAATGAACCATCGTAGTTCGTTTTATACTGGAATTGGGTATGTCGATGGGAGTAAATAAATAAGAGATGAAAAACAAAAATATATACCACTCCTATCGAGATAACCAATACTAGTGTAAGGCCTAACTACGGATGGCCGCTCCTATCCAGCCTTATTCTTCGTAATAACAGACAGTATTTGAATTTAATACTCTTTGTTATTGTGAGCATAGAGGTGGGGCGTCACAATTATTATAAGTTACATATATATTTAATCCGTTAAATTGAATTTGAATTAATCACAATAAATCTAAATTAAATATTATGTTAATGTAAATCGAGATAATAAATGAGAAATAATGTTAACTTTATTCATAGTATGACAGTGGGTTGAATAAAAAGAATGGAAGTCAAGATCTACCAATTTACTGGAATTTAAACTTAATAATTGGACTTGTTGGAATTTTTGGAAATTAAATTTATAATTTTTGAATTTAATGAAATTGAAATTAAACATTGAAATTGAGGAATTAATCGATTTTAAATCAACGACTAAATTTGTTTAAATAATTTGTGAATGGTTAAGAAATCAAAATTGTTAGAAGTTGTAAATTTTTATAATTTAAATTGGAAAGTGATTAATATTTAATATTAATTTATTTAATTAACTGAAAATAGCCATTTTGGCCACTGACTCGGATTTCGACGAAACTAGTTTCATCAGATCCATAACGGTGAATTATTGTAGGATTTGAAGTTTCGTAGCGATCGGACTTGTCGTTTGATGGTACGGACTCGAAACGGCTAGAAATCAATGAAAATGAAATAATTGAAATCAATTTGAAATAATTTTATTTTAGCATAACTTCTTGATACGAACGAATTTGGGACCGTAACCCATTCCATTGATTTTAAAATATTTTAAAACATCTATTTCGGTATATGGGTTGACCCAGTTTCATTCCGGAGTCAGAACGGGCTTTTCGGGCCATTTATCGCTCAACTGTCGATCCAAATCAATCCGGTCCATTCAAATTTTGGCTTTGCACATATATACCTCATTATAAACCCTAGCCTATTTCTTATATTCATTTTACTGTACGTACAATTCCAGTTCTCCTCCTCATTCCAATGGCAGACAAAACCAAAATTCCAATTTCAAATAAAATTCAAAGCCAAAAATTCAAACTCCACAAACCTTATCGAATTTTATATCAATTCAAAGCTCTCGAAGAGAATAACTCAGATCTGCAATTCATTTTTCAATCGGGTTCATCATTTTTCCAAAAATCGAGAAGGAACCTCAGCTGTTCATTCAAGGTTTTGGACGATCCAACGGTGGATTTTTGCCCGATCGACGATCAAGAGGTGGCATTGGGAAGAGGGTGGAGTGCAGATCATGAATCTATGGCTTGTTTATCAAGATGGTCAATGAAATTGCCAAATTTGGCATTTGAACGCGAGCGACGACGGTCGTGCTAGGGGTGACCGGAATTCTCGGCATTTGCTAGGTGGGGGGCAGCCAGGTCTGGGCTTTGCGGTGAAGGTGCCTGATCGTGGAGGAAGTTGCGTAGGCGCGACGATAATTGGTTGAAGCGTCGATCAGGTGGCAGCAGATGTTCTAGATCGCGTTGTTGCTAGGGTTTCGTTCGGAAGGGAGGAGGCCAACGTGTACGATTGTGACTGGCCATTTTATTTTATTTTGTTATATATATATATATATATATATATATATATATATATATATATATATATATTTCCAGTATAACTTCTAACTGCAATAACTTTTGCGTACGAGGTCAATTCACGTGCGGTTTTCTCCGTTGCGATCCTATCGAAATTCTGGACATTCCAACGTTTGTTTGGATGAATTCTGAGACTGTTTGAATTTTGGGTTTAAATTGGATTTAAATTCATTTAAATTCAAAAGGTGGGTGTTTTAACACATTCACAACTTCTAAAATTTCTTATGTTTGTTAAATTGATTTATGATGTGATTAGAAATATATTTATGAATGTTTGGCATATTTTTAATCATCATCTCAGTTAAATTGAATTAAATTGTTATTTAATTTATTATTGCATATAAACTGCCAGTTAAACAGTTATTTAATTTATTATTGAATATAAACTTCTAGTAAATACCTGTTATTTATTATCTGTTATATATCGATGTTATTGATTGAACTGGATGATGATTGTGATAAATGTTTGATGATTGATATTGGATGAATGGATGTTGTATTTTATATTGTTATAAACTGCAAGTTGTTATGGATTTTATTTCATTCGGGATTGCGGTTTGAAATGATATATAACCATATTTATGTTTTAAATTACGGATTGAAATGATAAATATCTATATCACTTGACCGTAGGATAGAAAATTATATACAGATACCGCGGTCTATATATAAAAATATTTTGAAATGATTTCTATGGTTTTGTAAAAAAAATGGGTTATATAAATATTGATTTCAGATGTTATATAAATGTTATTTTATTATTGATTTTTAGCTATGTATAAATATGTTCTGAAATATAAAATAAGCCAAATAATAAAGTTTGATTGTTTCTATATAATATTGGTAAGTATTTGTTTTATATTATAATGTATATAGAGTTTACAATGACGTAAATAAAATGAAAGGTTGGAAGATAAATATGAAGTGATTTGAATTAAATTATTTAAGAATTATACTTGAAGAAATTTGATTTGAAATTTAAATAAAATTGAGATTTTAAAGGGTATGATTTTTATAACTTGATTTCGGTTTAAAGTGATTTAAATGAATATCAAGTTCATTTAAAGGTATATATTAAGTTGAATAAATTAAAAGAATATCCAGTTATTTGAAGTTTAAAAGTTTTACTTAAATGATATAGGATTTATTAAGTAAACATTTCGAATCTAAATAATAGTAATTGAATTTGATATATATGGAATTATCGAAGAATTAGTTTTGAAATGGTGGAATATTTAAAGCTTTGGAATATATGGAAATTGAAATGGTTTATTTGGGGTTTTAAATCTGTATTTTGGAATTGATTTGTGAAATTGAAGAAGCTATTTTATTGTATAAAGTAGTTTAATATTTAAGCCATTTAAGTGGTGTAGTTATGTTTCAAAGTTATGAGTTTCAAAGTATTATGATTTGAAAGCGTTATACTTTAAGTATTTTGATTTCGAAGTGTTATAACTTCAAAAGTGCTATGATTTTGGAAAAAGGATATATTTGAAATAAAAATGATATTATGTTGATTTGGGTTTTTATAAAAATGATATCATATCGATTTGGGTTTTAAAACGAAAATGTTATCGTATTTATATGGTTTGAAATGGATATTATATTCTAGTTTTGAAGTATAATTATTTTGAAATGACCGCGATGTTATAATAACATTTGGTTGTTAAAGAGACCGGGATCGGAAGTTGTCATACCCTCTACCAATTTCAAAAAACATTTTAACAACCGTGTACGCGGTGGAGATTCCAGAATGAAGTAGGATGGTGGTGGCATTTCCTTTGAGGTAAATACGTAGACCCGATTCCCGAGAGTTGGCATAAGGTGGCTAAAATAGGAGCGATTGACGGGCTAAGAAGGTAGCACCTTTTATCGGACACACTCCTTCGATACCATTCTATTACTTTGTGATTGATTTGGGCCCTTTTGATTTCAGGGGTGTGGCTCGGGGTGGGCGGTAGTAGCTGTTACGCGTTACCACTGGTCCAGAAGCGTAATTGTTATTTCTACCCTAGCATTGCCTAGTTTTGTCGCGTCACCTACCCTAATGTGCCTTGTACGAATTTGGTTTTCTCCCATAGCCCGTATGGTATCCCCTGGTGGCTTTCCGATTAGGAGGAACCATGAAACTAGATGGACTAGTGGGACTATTACATGGCAAGGGCTATATGGGCAACCCCTTAATGCTACTTAAAAGTAAGTTTATTTTACTATAGACATTATTATAATAGCGAAATATTACTACAAAATAAATAGTTTAATGGATCCTTAGGAGATGTGAATCACGAGCATCTCTTAAGTTACTGCACTCGCGTTAGATATGGGATAGGAGATGTCAAATCTCGTAAACATCTCTGACGCCGTTTCACTCATATTATTTACAGTTGATTTAACTTACATAACATCTTTTATTTCTGGAGGACGGAGACGAAGATTTTATTATATTATTTATTATATTATTCCACTGCATTGATATTGTTCCGCTGCATTATTTATTATTCTCTGGTATGTGAAACTCTGATATGTGTTGTATAAGTAAAGTCAAATGTTTTGTAAAACAGCTTTATGAACTGTTTATTTGATTATTATATTTTGTCGTTCCGTTGCAAGATTTTGTTTTGTTTTTTTTTCTTTCTCTGCTTTTTATTGTTACCCCAATAACAATCCGCTATTTTGTATGGTTTGAGTCTGACGTGAGTGGTTTATCGCCGATTTAAAGTGTACAAAAAGGCGGGATGTTACACCGATCCAACCCGAAAATTACCAATAGGCAGCTGACCACTCCTCTAAGCTAGAAGACACTCCTACATAAACGCGGATAGGAAATCAGAGGGTCATATATTAGCAGATTATGGCGATAAGTAATTTTATATGGCTAGAAACAATATAATTCACTTGGAGGAGAGCTACTATTCAGCTTTCACTCATCTTAAGCAGGAGCAAACAAGGCAAGAGACAATAGTTAATAAGAAAGCTTTCAATTTACAGAGACTAAATCGGGACATTTGGAAGATAACTTGGATGGAACATCTTCTCCCATATCCAAACTAGAGTAAATCTCTGCAAGGAAGTGAACAAGCAAATAATGTTACTAACTGTTCAGTTAATTTAAGAAACGACATCACTTTTGAACATAGATTGAAGAATACCCAAGCGCAAGTGTAATGAAGTTTGTTTCCTATAGCAAAACGGCAGATTACAACTTGAAGTCATTAACCAACGAATTGGGGATAACTTTTATAGAAGTAACCTCAGTAATTAAATATATCACTTACTTGTTTGGAATAGAGGTGAGTCAAGTAAGATTCGGCAGCATGAGAAGCTTGAAGTGATTACTACCATAAACTCGAGTAAAGTAGCAGAACTGAAGACTATTTTTCAGGTCTTAGCAATAAACGTGCAATAAACAGCAAGAAGAAGACATGGGAGCCTCCTTGAAGCTGGAAGTCATTTATACTTTGGGGACTTGCTAAATCGCTGCAAATTGGCTTAACCCTAATTTCATTAGGGTTTGTAGTATTGAAGGTCTGTTTGTTTGTGAATATGAATGGTCAGGGCTCTCTTGTTTATATTGTATTAATGGGTTCTCTACGGATAATATACCCGGTTTACTTGGGCCTTGGGCTGTTATTTTTACCTTTTCAAAAAAATTTAATTAATTTTAAAATATCACTTAAAACATCAATAACAAAATGATTAATCAACTTTAATATATCATTAAATTATTAAATAGCCTTAAACATCATTAGTTAAAATGATTATTAATTTTAAACATCATTAATAAAATGATTTGATTAATATTGAACACATCATTATATTTAAATAATTAATTAACCGTAATAATCATTATTTAAATTGATTATTTAATTTTTAAATATTGTTATTAAAATAATTAATTAACTTTAGTCCCATTTATATTTAAATATTTAATTTTCTGTGTAAAAACCTATGCATAATATTTAACCAAAATATTACAATGAGGATAACATTTTCCAAAATTTTGATATAGCAATAGCCGCTATACGGACACTTTCATAAAAAATTTCTATACGTCACTTATTCAACCAAACATCACATATCATAATTGTGAGCACATATATATAGTAAAATAACACTAAAAAACATGTAGAGAGCATCCTAATATTACTTACTTAAACCTTTTTCCGTCTATATTTCAAGTTACTTTACAACACGAAGATGTCAACTTTTTAAAGTGATCACCAAGCCAACATATCTAACACTTTTAACATGTAACAACATAAGTAAATATCATGTATTTCCATCGCTCAAACACAGGTCAAACTTTAGTTATAAAGGTGAAATTTTGCTCATCGAAATGCAACCAAACCAAGTCGATCTACCACTACCCTTGTACTAACACCCGATCTTTATTTTTCTTCTTTAAACTGTGTATTTTTGGAGCCTAAACAGGCTAGGTGGGTTCGACAAAGGGCTATAAGGGCTCGGCTATGGTGGCTTTGAGGAAGTATGGGTCTTATTTTGGTTAGTAAGGATGCGTAGAGGCGAAAGAAACAAGCTTTAGTATTTTTGCTTAACAAAGAAGTGAAAAAGAATGGATTTTTGAATTTTAAAAAACTGGGAAGTCATTAACAAGTTTTTTGAAAGTTTAAAGAAAGAGGTGGAGTTTTTGGAAAGTAAGAAAATGAAATGATAAAATGAGAAAAAAAATGAGAGAATTATTTTTGTATAAAGTGGAATAACCAAATTACCAAAATGACCTTCCTTATGTACCCTCCATTCCTTTTTCTCCACATTATCACTTCCCTTCTCCATACCTTATAGCACATGCCACCTATACTAAACAAAACAATTCTTTGTACCATAATGTCATATAATATGACATATCATTCTTACATTATTTTATTAATTTTTTTTGAAAAGATGTCATATCTTGTTATATTTACTATAGTAAATATATTTTCAACATATTATTTACCTTATCCATACTTGTATTATTTATAAATATGTGTATATGTAAACTATTATGTACATAATGTTTCTGACAACTTTTATACATCAAAAAGTCAGAATTTTGAAAAATTTACGGAAGAGTATCACCTTCTAAGTGGCCGGTATATAATTTTATTCAAACCTTGCCTTAAATTGCACCCAACTAATCTGATCCTCTGGAGTAGTAATCTTGATGGCATTCCACCACCCCATAGCCCAACCCTGAAACTATCTAGAGGCGGGCTTCCTCTTCATCACATCATC
Source organism: Allium cepa (assembly GCA_030765085.1). Classification (NCBI taxonomy): domain Eukaryota; kingdom Viridiplantae; phylum Streptophyta; class Magnoliopsida; order Asparagales; family Amaryllidaceae; genus Allium; species Allium cepa. Next base: position 661,129,498 of record CM060934.1, on the reverse strand, counting down.
TAATTCCATATCCTCAAAGATCCATTCGTAAATATCCAACAGTCCTACACTTTGACGATCGATTCTATTCTAAGAAATGGTTTTCCACCCAAAGTAGAGTAATCCTTGTTCAGTTTGGCAAAGTCAACCCTCGGAGCTTGCACTGGAGCACCGATACCAACAGCCACAGCAGGAGCAAATTAGGCATTTTGAACCATGTTACACACCATCTTAACAACAATGTTCTACAAGTCGGGGTTAGAATCTCCTGATCCTACCCCTCCTCAACTATAGAAATGGAGTTCCTAGTAGCATTCCTCGTTAGCCAGCTCATTCTTACAAAAGCTATAATAAGATTGATCCGTCTCTCTAAAAGGAACGAGTGGTGTCCATGAATTAACACGATTTATATACTATATATATGCTACTATTTAGTTTTGAAAACCAAAGTATAACAAATACGCTCTCTCATATATCTCTTTATCCATTCTAAGACAATAGCTCCTTCCTTATCGCTAATGGATCCAAGTATCAACTTAGGTCATCTATGTAACCTAAGCTCCGATACCAAATGAGATGACCACCCTATACCTAAGGTACCCAATATACCTTCAGCACCCAATATACCTATATAGAGCACTGTGGAGGTACTGATCGATGCAAAAAGATAAGAAATGGTGTAAAGTAATAAACATACAAGCCTAGAACCTACAGAACATGTCATATCGCATAGAAAAATATATTATAATACTATAGATATGAAACAGATGGGACAGTGATATAATAAAATGAATCATAAATAAGAACATTAAACTATATCAAGTTCACAGATTATACAAAAATTAAAATAAAGAATTTATACATCCTAAATCTCCAAAATAAACTCTATAACTGTCTCTCAAAATACAAATACCGATGTAGCTCTACAGTACTGCACATCGTAATATAAGCGATAGTAAGCTTCAAAGTATAGATATATGAAAGAGTAGCCTCCTGTTCATACTCCATACAGCTCCATGCACTATCCAGACCTATTATACCTAGTCTACTGATTTAAGAGTAACCGAGATAATAATAAGAAAATTGCAACAATCTACCCTGAAATAAGCCTATTTTCGATCTAATAAAAGCCTGTCGACTTTAGGCCCACCTCATGGTAAGTTGTTAAGTTGATAAAATTTAAACAATATACAATACACAGAGCTATCTATTTATACTTTCAGAATCCTAAAGCAGAGTGAATAAATTATAATATCAGAAACAAGTACCTATTTCATGAAAGAAAACCATTTTAGAAACAATATACGTTATTACTAAATCTCAAAACTTATTTACATAAAACCTCCATAGCGTAATATTTCAAAATAACATACATATGAACTGGGTACGCTAAAATATTTAAAAGCATAAATAGAAAGATAACTTCCATAAGTCTCCATCTCCACCTTTGTTTCCTAAATCATCATTGTCTTCTCTAACCTATGTAGAGTGGGTCAGAATAACAATTGTCCGGTGAAATGAAAATATCAATCTCTACCGTAATTGTACTTAGGCAATATTACTTAGACAAGAAATATGTCTTACGTATCTAAATATAATGGTCCTAACTCGACCTTCGAAATTCGGCACCCATACTTAACTTGTACTCGAATGCCGCAGATTCAAATGCCGAGTCTGGCTTGCCGGAGCTTATAACACATTAAGTATAACACGGCGAAAGAAAATGAATAATGTAATTAATATACAACATTCGATACAATAATGATACAATGAATATCAATATACATCAGAGATACAAGATATAACAGTGGAAGACAGTTTCCAAAAGATAATATCTTCTAAGTCCATAAGATAGATACTCCAAGAAGATACTCCAATTAACTGCAACACCATTGCCAATGCTCCAAGACTAGAAAGTCTCTAAACCAAAAAGACGAGAAACACCATCCATGCTAAAGTGAGGCAACATGATCCAAATGCGATTGCCAACATCCAGAGATTGAATGCTATCGAATCTACACCTACTATTCGACTATATGAAAAATCCAACTCTGGACTGCCCATGTGGAAAATTATAGGGACCCAGAGTTTAGATAGGGAATAATAAACTCAGGTCAATCATAGGACTGGTATGAGAAAAACAAATAGTTTAATCTTTAAAACAAACAGCAAAAGATTTAAAAAATTGAAATCCGCAATGCTTTTTGGAAAATGAAACTGCCATAAGGCCTCCCGCCACACACACTATGCAAACGCAAACTTGGAGGAGATTTCTCCTTATGACAGTCAAAAATGCTCACTACGCAAAAAAAAATATTTAATATTATTATTAGTGCATAGTGCAGAAAATCTTTCGAAAGTATAATATTAATCTTAGCCAGCATAGGTACCATTATACAATGTCTATATAGCTACCACCTGAGGTGGCAGGTTATACAACTACAATCGTAAAGGGCTCGTATTGGATGATTTTTCCAACAAATAGTCAGGCAAAGAAACTTCCCACACAAAATGGAACACCTCTGGAGGGACGTCCCTGAGAACCTAACCAGATCTCTACTACGCAAAGCCGGGTTACCCCTGCCCGTAAGTAACTACTGACACAAGTATGCCATCCCTCGGTCGTTACCAACCTTTATCCGAGGATCCTCAACCAACAACCACAAAGCAAAGTATCTGGGCTTCATACCATGATACCACTTTCAAAATCAACATAAGTAAATATTTGGACTCCATACCATGATATCACTTTTTATCCAGAAGGAAATGGGCATACACTCAAGGGGCGCTACCCCCAAATAACCTTGCTGCAACTATCATGTTTCGACCATTCCCGAGTTATGAGGCTTGACGAATTCAGTCCACAAAGCTATGCTTTTCATAAAAACCATGCTTTGATCAACAAATGGTCATCAACACTTCATATGCCACATTACCAAATTGGGAATGTATCACTAGTAACCATCAACTACATAACCTCTGAGCTCGTACGTCTCAGAGAAGGGTGTTAGGCTAAGAGAATAAATCTCCACCACTAAACAGAAATGTATTTGATCGAAACCATATTTACATCTCAAAGTGTAATGTCAGACACACATCCATACAAGTTTGTTCCGGGTTCGAACAGAACCGAAGGCACTTCCAAAGAAGCCCTTGCACTCCGAGAATTCCAAATCCCGATCTGACTCCCCATTACATATGGAGATCTCTATACCAGCGCGACTTAGTGTAGAGACAATCGACGGGTTATCCTTTCGTTCTAGAAAATACCTGGTCTTCACCACCGGTCTTCAAATGCTACCCATAACGTCGTATCATTATTCGGAATGGGTTATATGACACAAGGTCCTCTCCCGGCTAAACCGAATAATGAGCGCAATATTTTTAAAACCATATGGATAATGGGATTTCTGTTAAGTCACAACTTAAAATCCAAAACTTTCTTTTCAAATGCTCTAAACAAATTACCATCTTCAAATCTTTAAACAAAAAGATTCACTTCACAAATTTCACCATCTTTCATAAAGATTCATTCACAGATTTCAAAACAATTTTCATTTCAAACTGGATTAGCTCATCCAATCTTTCAATCAAAGATTTAATTCATAGCTTTCAAACAATTTCCAAAGATTCAACTTGGAAAACCATTTTCCTTTCAACTTTAAATCTTACAACACAAATTGGAAATTCTTTCCTTATATGAAAGCTTTTATTATTTGAAAACAAATAGTTTTTGTTTCGAAAGAATCTGATTTCATTTATACAAGTTAAAGTCCTTGGGTTAAATTTTTATTCCCAAAACAATACTTTTAAAATGGTTTAAAAACCCATATAAACACATTTATAACTTGCATACCCTTTTAAAACCATAATTTCCAAATATAGAATTCAATTTCAAATCTTGAATTTAAATTCAAATCAACTCTTTAAATTTCAAAACCTTATCAAGTTATTCAAAATAACTTTTATCTTAAAAACTCCTTTTCAAAAACTTTTCATTTTCAGCCCAAATCCATTTCCAAAACCATTTGGATTCAAAATTCAATTTTAAAACCATTTCAAAAATCTATGACTTAACCGATTTCCTTGTGCAATCCATATTTGTGTGTGTAAGGTGTAGCCCAGGGGTTTTACACAATAGTGCAACAACATTAATCAATCACAGATTCTATCATATCAATATCGATAAGCGGTATAATCTATAATGGTTATCTTTTATTCACAGATCTACAGATAAATCACAGATAAAATAAATTACACTCATCACAGCTTGAATTAAAACAATTCATATCACAAAGCATTACACAGTAGAGATATCAATCAATTCATAGCATTTCATATAATTCAAACATCCATAGGTAAGGTTAGTTCTTAATCTGATTAATTGAAATCAAATTAATCACTAATCTAAGTTAATTAACATTAATTAATTACAATTTAATTAATTATCCTTTAATTAATAAGTGATCATCCTTAATCAATTGATTAATCAATCACAAATCATCAAATTATTATCCTCAATTACTTTTGTTAAGTAATTAATTTTAAGTAATTAATTTTAAGTAATTAATTACCCTTACTTTCTATTTATTAATTACTTTAATTAATTAACCTTTAACTATTAAGTAATTAACCTTTAATTATTTAAAATAATTAACCTTAAATTATTTAATCATCCTTTAATTAATTACCTTAATTAATTAATTAATTAACCATTAATTAACTATCATTTAATTAATTATTCTTAATTAATAAGTTAATCTTAATTAATCTCATTAATAAATTAATTAACTCTTAATTAATTTCATTAATTAAGAAATTATCGTTTAATTACTTTCATTAAGTAAATTAATCACCTCGATTAATTATCTTTTAATTAATCACATTAACCATCCTTAAATAAGACCTTAATTTATTTAAAATAAACTACTTATCTTTATTATTTACTTAACTATATCCTTTAAATTTCTATTTAAATAAATATTTAAAATTAACTAACTAACGAAATCAATTAAGATCTTCTCTTGATTAATTAAAATTTAACACTCTTAACTCAAATCACTTTTCAATTATATCTTTTAAATTTATTTTGAAAAATATTTAGAAATTTATTTAATATTATCCCATTATGTAATTATTATTAAACAAAAAAAATTTGAAATATTGTAAATTCTTTGAAAACTTGTTTTAAAACTTATAATATTTTATGTTAAAAACATGGCAACATTCCTTTAAAACTTAATCCCCCAAATAGCTTACAACTTAAAAAAAATATTTTTCAATTTCTATTCAGTTTTAAAAAATCTGGTTTATTTAATTTAAACAAACCCGAGACACATTCAAGTTTACCCGAGTCAACCCATAAAGATTTCCAAGCAACGCAAATTCAAATCTTCTTCGCGTCGACCCGCCGTTCTCTCGTGCTTGAACACGAGCCATCTTCTTCTCCCAAATCGATCAACCTTACGGACATTCAACGATACACGGTGCACGTATGCACCTGATCGAATCATCGCTGACCATCTCCAAGACATCCGGCACATCACCGTTAATCCACTGAACTTCCCTAACCACCACATCCTGACGTAAATGACCTAAATTAAAATTGAGCTGATCAACTCTTTTCTGGAACCAACCTAGATCGGAAAAACTGATCGCCGACGACACTTTGGTTCACCAACCACCACGCAACTACATTTACAAACTTGCCGAAAACCCACGCACACTCTCGCCTTGATCCAATTGCCTCCGATCCATCCACGATGAAGAGAATGCCCCTGAACATCATCGGTTCAATCCAGTTCACCAAACCCTAATTCGACCTCATCTACTTCCCACAACGAATTATAAAATCATCCATCATTTTTCTGATGATCTTTGACCTCCAAACATGCTTCCACTTTAATCACGAGATTTATCATTATCCCAATCATCAGATTTTCGTCAAAACCCAATTTACATTCAAATCGAGAATGCACGTGATTTCCTAACTAAAAAATCATGAATTCATTATTAAAAATCATGGTTTATGAAGAAGAATAGGGCCATGCAATCAAAATCCGCATTTTAATCAACTGAATTTTGGCAAGATTTGATTTTTTCTGTGTTTTCACATTCCCAGCAGGCCCATTTATTTTTAATACTCAAGAGTATTTTTAAAATTTAAATCCTGGCATTTAAATTATATTTTGTTCAAACATCAAATTCTAACAGAGATTGAGGAATGAGATTTTGAGTTTTGAATTTTTCTTGTGCCTGTAACCTCTAAACAGAGCTGTATGCAGACATACATTCACACAAACTATATATGTGCACAACATATAAACATTTTTTTTTCACAGTCATACAGGCCTATGTACATCATAACTTCAAACACAAATCCAACACATAGAAATATTATAAGGTTGAGGGAATTTGCTCACCTGGAAAATTGAAGACAGAGGACATGAACTGGAAATTAGTTTTGTACTTGAAACTGAAAACTTTGAATTTTGATCTGGAGCTCTAATTTCCCTCTGATACCTGATTTTTGTTGAAATTTGAGTTTGAATCCAATCCTGTTATTGCACTTGAACTTGAATTGGTTGCATGCTTTTGTTTCTGATTTACTGAGTTGATTCCAGGCTTGAAGATTTTGAATTGTTGTTTTGATTTCCCAGATTTCCAGGGTTAAGATATAGTTTTCAAGTAGAATACTTTGAATTGTTTTACATCGCATTTTAAATCCAGACTTTGATTTCCAGATTTTTGCTTTGAGGTTAAAATAGATTTTGTTGAAGTTGTTTGCTTGACCCTGATACTTGTTCCAGGTTTGCATTTGAAAATCTTTGTTTACAGGTTTGATTGCACACAGGTTTGAGAAAAATGATCTACAGGGCTTGCATTTATTTTGGTTTGAGTTTGAGAATGGGTTTTCAGGTTTTTGATTCTTGCTTGAGAAAGTTTTCAGGTTTTTTAAGAAACGTTAAACTAAGAATAACCTGATTATTTTTCTCTCATACATGTTTTCAAAATAAAATGCCACTTGTTCATTTGCATAGCAATATTACTAACACTTGTAATTGTATGATATTAATGTTTCTACACTTGTAAAATGTATGCATTTTTAGGTCTAAACCCTTGCATTAAATAAATTTAAAACTTTGTTTTATACCCTCTCTTCATTTTAATTATATTTACATATGTTTATATTTTACAAATGTTTATCTTATCAATTTCTAAATATATAAAAGAAAAGTAATTTAAATCTTTTATCAAATATTATATGTTATCCCATTTTTGGTCAAAAATGGAATATCAACAAATTGGCAAGGAATTATGGATATCAGGATTGAAAATCGGTTGGAATCAAGGCTACGATCGATATCGTCAAAATTTGGTTGAACTCCGATCGGGACGAAATTAATTGGAAATGATGATAAGGATTGAGAAAGTCTATATTTCGAATTTCAGGTTAATCGGAGTTCGTATAGAGGAGTTATGATCGATTCAGGGTAGGAGAGGTATGCTGTTCGAATCCATCGAGGGGGTCAAGGTGGTGCTTGGTTCGAATCCATCGGATTCGAACCCATCAGGTTCGCATCGATCGAGGGCAAGGCACAGAGATGGTTCGAATCGATACACTTCGTATCGATTGGTATGGATTCAGCTCTGATAGGTTCGCATTAGGTGTTGGTTCGACTCGATAGTGTTCGTATCGGTCGAAGGCAAAACAGGGTGAAGGACCACGAATCGATACACTTCATATCGATTGGCATGGACGAGACTCGGTTACTTCGTATCGATCAAAAGGAAATATGGAGGTTCTTCGAACCGATTCCCTTCGTATCGATTAGGTTGGAATGGCTTCGAATAGATAGCATTCGTACCAATCAATATGGATACGAACTCGGCGTTCGTATCGATCAGGTGGGAAAGGTCGATGGATCTTGGCTCGATGGCTGGATTTAAATAGAAAGGCGTATGGAGTTTACTACAAATCGATGTACTTCGCCTCGATGTAATATGACGGAATGGATGCGCGGATGTTCTTCGTATCGATCAGTATTGGATCGATACGAAAGGGAAGTGTTTGGATTCTAGCTGAGTGGTTCGTACCAATCGTTTGTGAGTCAATGCAAGGAAAGCATTCAGGAAGGATACGTTGGGAGTCGGCTTTGTGGATTCGAAGCAATGGGTTCGAAGAAGCGGGATTCGAAGCAATGGGTTCGAAGAAGAGGGATTCAAAGCAATGGATTCGGAGGAGGTGGATTCGAAGCATGGGTTCGAACCAGGCAGAGCGCACGAAGCCTTGATCTCTAATCCATCATATCTTCCAGACCGCTGGTCCAAATGCAGTGAAATTTTTACAGGAGCTTACATACATGTTGAAGAATGTTCACACCAAATTTCAGCTCAATTGGATGGTTTCTTGATCGATTCGAACCTTACTTCGAATCGATCCCAAAGTGGGCCCGGATCTCCAGGTTTCGGCCGTGTGGGCCCCCTCACGTGCTAGAAGCAGTCTACCGGATTTTTAGGAGAAATATCAGCCTCCTACACCTATAAATATAGCCCCTGGTCATTCAGAAAAGGGGTCGAAGAATTTGGAGAGAGAAAGCACGCCCGGACGCTGCCAGAATCATTCCATATCATCATTGCTGCTATTTATTTCAAGTTTTGGACTTTGTAACTGCTGTAATCATCTATAATCATCAAGTATAATCAATAAAAGGATAAAAAACTTTGGAGTGGACGTAGGCCGGAGATAGCCGAACCACTATAAAACTTGTGTCTCTGTTCTTTACTTTTGGATCGCTGTTTAATATTTGCTGAGATCCGAGATTTGTGTTTGAATATTATTGATTTATATTCATACACTGGTGCTTTCACGGTATCCGGGGTTTGTGACCAATTTTGGCGCAAACACTTTGGTGCTTTCACTGAGAGAGACTAGCACCCGCTACATCGGAATTGAAAGTTGGATTTGAAGGTTTTAAAGAGTTTGGATTCAAGGACAACGAGTAAGAAAAATAGTAGAAGGCAAAGGGCCGAGAGAAGCCAACAGGAAGGAAGTCAACATGCATCCTCCGGAGCCGGGGAAGGACAGGCTTCAATCTACGTAACCCGGGATGAAATGGAGGCTATGGCAAATTCTTTGCAAGAGAGATTGTTGAAGAAACAACAAGAAATGATGCAGACCTTCTTTGAGCAAATGAGAACTGCAGGAATGCAGAACCTAGGAACAGCTACAGCGGCTGTGGATGCAGGACAAGGAGCTAGGGTTGTGGAACCCAATGGAGGACAGGATACAGAGCTGGAAGGCAATCAACAGGGGCTTGGGGGCAGGCCCACCGGATCCAATACAGGAGGACCTTTGGAAGGAGTCCAGCAGGCTAGAGCTAACATTGCTGCTAGTGAACCACACGAGGAATATGTGCCAGAGTTCCCTCGGGGGCATGGGGGGCAACCCCCAATAGACAATACAGGATTGGTAGAAATCATCAGAAGAACTGTGCGAGGTGGTTTGACCAACGGAGATTTGGAAGGAGTGAATAGGAGTCCGTTTGCTCGGGAAATAAGGATGGCTCAGAATCCACCTAAGTTTAAGCTATCTAGCGTGGAGGTATACGATGGTAAGGCAGACCCAACTGATCACTTGATGAGGTACACCAGACACATGGAGGTGCTGGGAGCATCGGAGGAAGTGATGGCCCGATGCTTCCCTTTGTATCTGACGGACTTAGCTGCAATGTGGTTTAGGCAGCTGAGAGAAGGATCTATCAGGACTTGGAGAGAATTGGTGGAAAAAATTTTGGGACAGTTTCGGGTTCACGTCAAGAGGCCGAAGAATGTGATGACATTGACATCGGTGAAGCAAAGGATGGATGAATCGCTTAGAGCTTTTCTAACTCGATTCAGTGCGGCAGTCGCTTCGTTGGATCGGCCTGATCCATCGATGGTTTTAATGGCAGCAGTATCAGGAGTCAGGGAGGACTCGGATTTCAAGGTATATCTGATACGAGATCCCCCACAGGATCTCGACGAATTCTTTCACGAGGCAGAAAGGTTCCTTCGGCAGGAAGATGCGAGTACGGATTTAAAGGTGAAATGGGTTAATGCAACTCAGGATGTAGGACCATCCAGCGAAGGTTTGGATAAAGACAAAGGGAAAAGGAAGTTAGATGATGATTCTGGAAATGCTAGGAAGTGATGGAAGGATCCAAAGTTTTCACATACACAGGATTGAACGAGACGCTGGAGCAGATATACCTGGATACTCGAAATCGCCTTCCTTACCGGAGGCCAGCTAGGAGAGAACCATCAGAACGGGAAAGGATATCGGGAAGGCACTGCCTCTTCCATGATTTAGATGGACATGATACCAACACCTGCAGGCACTTAAAGGATATAATCGAGGAGCATGTAAGGAATGGACAGTTACAGCAATATGTCGGAACTCGGAATGCAACGGTGGAGCAGGAGCATCCACCGACCACCTCACACCGTGATGATGTGAGGCCCAGGGATGATGGTCGATTGATCATCCATTGACTAGGGTAATATGGAATAAGTAACAAGCTACTAGCAAATGGCAAAGTCATTTACACATGTACGGGGATAGAGATAGCCCCTAGGCACGCTCTGAACGATGATAAACCAGGATGCTATGGTTTGTGAAATTTATTCTTCGCTTTTGATTGGACACTGCTTTTCTTTCTGGATTTGGTTTTGGAGTTTGAATTGAACTCCTGGTTTTGCTTGTTTTTTGGTTTGAATTTTCCTTTGGCTGATTGTTTTTGGTTTTGGATGCTGGTTTGGATTTTTGATTCTTTGGTATTGATTTGGATTTTTGGGATTTGGATTCTGGATTGGATTTTGGTTTGAATTATTATCTGGTTTTTGATAAACGGTCGTCGGGTATGGATTATGCCTGGAAAGGGGTGAGTCACTTTGCCCGAACGTGGTAAATTGGCTCATTCAGGTCGTCAAGTACAGACTATGCTTGGCAAGGGTCCGTAGCGACCAGGATTCGGCCTAGGACTTAGGCCCTGTATTATCAACCGTTATTTTCAGGTCGTTGAGTATGGACTATGCTCAACAAGGGTCCAAAGAGACCAGGATTCGGCTTAGGACTTAAGCCATGGCTTCGCACAGCGTCCAGTGACAATGGACCAAGGTCGTCAAGTGTGGATTACGCTTGGCAAGAACCCGGAGAGGTTAGATCAACGTCCAGGGACATTGGACCAAGGTCGTCAAGTGTGGATTACGCTTGGCAAGAACCCGGAGAGGTTCGCTCAACGTCCAGGGACACTGGACCAAGGCCGTCATGTGTGGATTACGCTCGACAAGAACACGATGAGGCTAGCTTAACATCTAGGGACACTGGATCACCGCCGTCAGGTGTAGATTGCGCTTGGCAAGAGCCCGGAGAGGTTATGCATTTGGATATCGACCCGGAGAGGTCCTGGATTCGGTTATTAGCTATTGAATAAGGATGGTTTGGAACTCGGTTGTCGAGTTCGGATGGACATGGAATTGGCTCAAGCTTTGGTTATTGGATTTGGAATTGGATATCGACTCGGAGCAGTCAAGGATGATATACTCTGGCAATATGGTTATGGACCTCGGATATTGGATTCGGAATTATTCAAAAGACGCCTTGTTATCACAAGGCATGTTTTGGGGGGCAAAGTGTTATCCCATTTTTGGTCAAAACTGGAATATCAACAAATTGGCAAGGAATTATGGATATCAGGATTGGAAATCGGTTGGAATCAAGGCTACGATCGATATCGTCAAAATTTGGTTGAACTTCGATCGAGACGAAATTAATTGGAAATGATGATAAGGACTGAGAAAGGCTATATTTCGAATTTCAGCTTAATCGGAGTTCGTATGGAGGAGTTATGATCGATTCAGGGTAGAAGAGGTATGCTGTTCGAATCCATCGAGGGGGTCAAGGTGGTGCTTGGTTCGAATCCATCGGATTCGAACCCATCAGGTTCGCATCGATCAAGGGCAAGGCACAGGGATGGTTCGAATCGATACACTTCGTATCGACTGGTATGGATTCGGCTCTGATAGGTTCGCATTAGGTGTTGGTTCGACTCGATAGTGTTCATATCGGTCGAAGGCAAAACAGGGTGAAGGACCTCGAATCGATACACTTCATATCGATTGGCATGGACGAGACTCGGTTACTTCGTATCGATCAAAAGGAAATATGGAGGTTCTTCGAACCTATTCCCTTCGTATCGATTAGGTTGGAATGGCTTCAAATAGATAGCATTCGTACCAATCAATATGGATACGAACTCCGCGTTCGTATCGATCAGGTGGGAAAGGTCGATGGATCTTGGCTCGATGGCTGGATTTAAATAGAAAGGCGTATGGAGTTTACTACGAATCGATGTACTTCGCCTCGATGTAATATGACGGAATGGACGCACGGATGTTCTTCGTATCAATCAGTATTGGATCGATACGAAAGGGAAGTGTTTGGATTCTAGCTGAATGGTTCGTACCAATCGTTTGTGAGTCAATGCAAGGAAAGCGTTCAAGAAGGATACGTTGGGAGTCGGCTTTGTGGATTCGAAGCAATTGGTTCGAAGAAGAGGGATTCGAAGCAATGGGTTCGAAGAAGAGGGATTCGAAGCAATGGATTCGGAGGAGGTGGATTCGAAGCATGGGTTCGAACCAGGCAGAGCGCACGAAGCCTTGATCTCGAATCCATCATATCTTCCAGACCGCTAGTCCAAATGCAATGAAATTTTTACAGGAGCTTACATACATGTTGAAGAATGTTCACACCAAATTTCAGCTCAATTGGATGGTTTCTTGATCGATTCGAACCTTACTTCGAATCGATCCCAAAGTAGGCCCGGATCTCCAGGTTTCGGCCGTGTGGGCCCCCTCATGTGCTAGAAGCGGTCTACCGGATTTTTAGGAGAAATATCAGCCTCCTACACCTATAAATATAGCCCCTGGTCATTCAAAAAAGGGGTCGGAGAATTTGGAGAGAGAAAGCACGCCCGGATGCTGCCAGAATCATTCCATATCATCATTGCTGCTATTTATTTCAAATTTTGGACTTTGTAACTGCTGTAATCATCTGTAATCATAAAGTATAATCAATAAAAGGATAAAAAACTTTGGAGTGGACGTAGGCCGGAGATAGCCGAACCACTATAAAACTTGTGTCTCTGTTCTTTACTTTTGGATTGCTGTTTAATATTTGTTGAGATCCGAGATTTGTGTTTGAATACTATTGATTTATATTCATACACTGGTGCTTTCACGGTATCCGGGGTTTGTGACCAATTTTGGCGCAAGCACTATACATATAAAAAATATTCTCATTTTATATTTTATACCTTTACAACTTTTAAAGAAATGATTTTAAATGTAGTTATACACAAATTACAAATTATATATACATATTTATTAGTTCTTAAAAATATAAAGATTTTTAACTTCAATTTTTCAAATATATTTATTTTGAATTTCAAATTAATCCATACACACACACATATATATATATATTAAAAATTAGAAAACAAACTTTTATTATCTTAAAATATAGAGTTTTCAAATCCATTATATTATTTGAAATTTTATTTTTAAATTTCAAATTAAAAAAATTAATATACAATTAATTTATATCTATGAATATTTTCCAAATTTTTATTTCTGAATTTCCAATTAGAAATTCTAATTTAAAATCATATTTATATATTTATACTTAATAAACAAACATTTGTTTACTTTGGAAAATAACAAATTAATTCACAACTTAATTCCAAAATTAAATTAATTACCAAATTAAATTTGTTTTAAAATCGGGATCGTTACATTAAAATACCATACTTAATAACTTTAACTATAAGCCCAAAGGCCTTTCCTCTCCAATTCCAAAACTCTAACACAACTAACATTAATGATGCCAGAGAAATCACCCAAACCAATAAATACCTTTTGTTGGGGATTGGACAGACTTTAACCATTTAATACCGATAAAATAGGCAGGTCCTCATCATTCAATTCATAAACCATTTTCAAATTCTAACGCAACTATTGTTAAACATGCAAGAGAGAACCGCCAAACCACTTAATACTTTTTTAATGGGAATTAGGTAGACTTTGGCCATTTAAAAACTATAACATAGGCCGGTCCTAGTCATTTCCTACCTAACAAAAAGTGGGTCCCTACGCGGTTCTCACTAACTACCATCGTAAAAAATCCCATTAGGTCACTTAATGCTTCTCCTAAAAAAATGAGACGGACCATACCATAGCCACCTAATACCTCTAACCCATAGCGGTCCCTTTCTTAAGATTTCACTTGTTGTATCAACAACGTAACTTAGACCCATAACCCAATTGTGACTTCTCAGATTAATCCGACTATTCATAGGCACTAGTATCCAGATTAGTTGGGCATATTTACTTTACATAAGTAGGACTAACCTCCTACTCATTAGGTTTTTTATTATAGACAATGTCCCACATTAGTCTACAAATCCACAACGTTGGTAGGCAGATTTAACTGGGCATACTTTTATGTAACTTTAGACTAACTTTGCATCCTTATAACTTAATCATACTTCATATATGTAACTTCTGTATACATATACCATCCTACATAATTAATAGTTGAGGCCACATAAAGTAACCCTTTTTACGCCTCTAATTAAGGATTAATTCCCCAATTTACATTAACCACTTTCCTACAAATTAATACTACCAAATTATTCTAATAATACTAATTATTACACTAAATATGTTGTAATTAATACGTCATTAATTTTTTAATCAATATGTTAATATTATATATATATCTGCATGAGAATAGAATAAAATATCTCTAATCACATGCAAAGAAAACATTAATTAATCTAAATGTCAAACTTATATAAGTCCCAAAATCTAAACAAAAATATTGCTAATATCGTTAGCCAAAAATTGACTTATATACGAAATGGAATAGTACCAAACTCATCTCATATTAATATATTAGAATTAACTCCTTTATATCAAGAAACAAACCTTACAGTTTAAACTTTTACATTCTATTCAACTTTTGCACTTATGAACTTAGAGTGAAAAGGGGATTCTTACTTATTAATTTATAGAAGTTAGAGGCATAATTTGCACTCTGTTTTAACTTTGTTTATTTTTAGATCTCTTTTATATTACAAGAGAAATCAAAAGAGATGAAGTGGAATAAATTATGAATTACTTAAATAACAAACGCAGATTTGATTCTACTATATTAATGCAAAACAATTGAAATTCCAATAGATTCAAAGATTGACATTTATTTAGGAAATTTTTAGGGGTTTTGGATGTTTTGTTTTCGTTTGCCAAAATTTCACAAAGCATACATCAAATCAAAATAAATACAACTTAATTACAAAAATGTCTAAAACTTAATATTTCTACATATAGAGAATTGTTTGCTTCATAACTGGATTTGATTCCACCATGCTTAATTTCCTTTCAGATCTCCCTCTTTTGGAATATACAATAAAGTGAATCATATATAGAAATTAGATTTAGAATTAGAAACTAAAGAGGAATAGAATCAGAAATCAAAAGATTAAACATCTAAAACTCTTATTTGAAAATCATAACTGATTCTAGAATCTAAAGAAGAAGAAGATAGAATCTGATTTATAACGCTCCTAATTCTCTGTTAGATCTTCCCCTTTTTGACTATACAACAAGTAGATTGTATGTATGTATATATATATATATATATATATATATGTATATATATGATTTTAGAAATCAGAAGGTAGAGAGGAGAAAGACTAAGAATTTAAATGAGAGATTAGAGACTAGAATTACTTGCTAGAAAGTTTATTGTTTCTAAAATCCTAAGAGGAAAAAATTTGATAGAGCTTCCTCATTGCTCTTAAAAATTTAAGAGGAAAATAGAGCTCTAAGGGGTCTATTTATATAAGTGAGAAGGAATGACAACAGTTGGATTTAAAATAAACAAATCCGTGTCGTATAGGCTTAGGCCCTGAAGCTGTCACAGTCGACCGCTGCCCCTTGGACAGTCGACCACTAGAGGTCGACCTTCCCAAGTAAGGCAGTCGACCGGCCATTTTATAATTGGTCAATATAATTTCTTTCCGTTGGCTTGAATTAAATAACTGATTTATCTTATCTATAATGTTAACTCTGATGCTTAATTAAATGTTAAGTAACCTTTAACGTTAATTATTTAAATTAAAATTTTAAACTTTTAAAAATTCAAATATTTAAATTTTCAAATTTAAACTAGTTTGAATTATTTTAAATTTGAAAAATTTAAACTCCCATAACTTCTCCGTTTGAACTCTGATTTCAATATATTATCTATGGAAATTAATTAGAAAACTGCCAAGGATGCATTGATGCAACTTCCATGACCAGATTATGACATTTACAAAATTTCCATTTTCTTAATCTAATTTTAATTATTTAATTCTTATTAGACTTTATAGGGTGTTACAAAAAGCATAAAGCCTATACTTCATCTCAAAATACTATAAAATCGTATATAGTAAATAGGGTATAGGGTATGAACAGCCATACCTAACATCTTCTCGCATCCAAAGAGTTAGCACATAAGCACAATATATGCTAAACTACTATCACATGTGAAATATATGTGGTATAGGGGTATCACATAGCATATTAAGAAAATAGCGAACATAACATCCACCACACGACGTATTAATATGAAATATGTTTTGATAATAATAAGAAGAATGTATTTTTCATACTTATTTTGGTTTATATTATTCATAGTTAAAGGAACCTAATTATATTTCGTTGTGGCGTAACCCTCTTAGCGACGCACCATATCGAGGCTCTATTATGGTGAAAAGTGAGCAACGATTGGGTCGTCACTCCCTTAGTGGCGTGCCATATCGAGGCTCAGGTATGGGGTAAATATGCAAGGGCTGGGTCGTCACACCCTTAGTGGCACGCTGCATCGATGCCCCGATATAGTGATAAATGAGCAAGGGTCTTCGCACTTTACTCGACGGGTGCGACGGGCAAGGAAGCTAGTTGATGATAGTATGATTTGGTTAGGTAGTTGAAATATAGGGTCATTAACAGGAAAGCTAAGAGAGATAGTTGATACTATGACTAGGAGACGTGTAAATATCTTATGTGTTCAGAAAACTAAATGGATGGGCCAGAAGGCGAAGGAGGTGGAGAATACAGGCTTCAAATTATGGTACATGGAAAAGAACGTAGCAAGAACGGGGTAGTCATCTTAATTGATAAGAACCTTAGAAACGGAGTTGTCGACATGAAGAGACAAGGGGACGGGATCATCCTAGTCAAGCTAACGGTGTATGATATGATTCTAAACGTCATTAGTGCCATGCCACACAAGTAGGCCTGAGTGAAGTCGTTAAAAGGAATTTTTAGGAAGAGTTAGATGTTATGGTTATAGATGTGCCTAGTACGAAAAACTTTTCATAGGAGGAGATTTCAACGGGAATGTTGGTAAGGCTATTGGTGGGTTTGAGAGAGTGCATGGTGGTTTTGGATATGGCGATAGGAACCAAGAGGGAGAAGAAATACAGAGTTTCGCTATTGCTTATGACCTCATAATAGTTAATACCTTCTTTAAAAAGAGACTATCATAATTAATTACTTTTAGTAGTGGTCAAAATTGTAGCTAGATTGTTTTTTTCCTTACTAGAAGAGATGAAAAAAGAGCTTTTGTAGATTGCAAAGTCATGCCTGGAGAATGTGTCGTCTCACAACATCAGCTTTTGATATTCGAGTTTCATCTTCAGATACATGTTCGATGGGATAAAGGAGCCAAGATTAGTCGAAAGAAATGGTGGAAGCTCAAAGGAGACGTTTCATGGGTATCTAAGGATAGGGTTATGGGGGAAGAGGCATGAAATTTGGAAGAAGAAGAAAATCACATGTGGAATGAGATGGCACCACACATTCGGAAAGTGACTACTGAGGTGTTTGGGGTAACAAAAGGAAATAAACGCGAATCTAAAGATTCATGGTAGTCGAACAGTGATGTGCAAAAGGATATCAAAGAGAAGAAGGAATGCTATAAGTGCTTGCGTCGTTACAGGAGCGAGGAAAACATGCAAAGGTACAAAGTGGTAAAGAAGAATGCAAAGAGGGCGGTGAGTGAATCAAGGGGTTAGGCGTATGAATACATGTATCGTAACCTAAGTGCGAAGGAGGGTGAAAAAGACGTCCATAGGATAGCTAAGCTCAGTGAGAGGAAGATAAGAGACTTCAATCAAGTTAAATGCATCAAAGATGATAATAATAGACTTTTGGTGAAGGATGATGAGATAAAAAATAGATGGAGAGATTACTTCGACAAGCTATTTAATGAAGAAGGTGATAACACTTTGATCGAGATAGACGACTCTATTGATGACACTAATAGGTACTTTGTTTGGAGAATTCAAGACTCCAAAGTAAAGGAGGTGCTAAAATGGATGAAAGTAGGCAAGGCATTGGGGCCTCATGGCATCCCCATTAAAGTGTGGAGATGCCTTGGAGATGTAGGGATAGCCTGGCTAACTAAGTTGTTCAATAATATTTTCCAATCAAACAAGATGCCAGATTAGTGAAGGAGAAGCATATTGGTTCCAATTTTTAAGAATAAAGGAGATATCCGAAGTTGCACAAACTACAGAGGAACTAAGCTTATGAGTGATATGATGAAGCTCTGAGAGAGAGTGATCGAACATTGATTAATAAGAATAACAATCATTTCAAAAAACCAATTTTGTTTCATGCCTGGGAGGTCGACCACGAAGGCTATTTTCTTGATAAGACAACTTATGGAGAGGTTTAAGGAGCAAAAGAAGGATTTACACATGGTTTTTATCGGTTTGGAAAAAGCTTATGAAAAAGTACCGTGAGAGGAGATGTGGTGGGCTTTGGAAAAGAAGCGATTTCCCAACAAAGTATGTTACCCTTATTAAGAATATGTATGATGATATTGTGATTAGTGTTAGAGCATGCGATGGTGTAACCAGTGACTTTCCCATTAACATAGGATTACAATAATGGTCAGCTTTGAGCCCCTACATTTTTACCCTAGTAATGGATGAGGTTACGAAGGGTATACAAAGGGAAATTCCTTGGTGTATGTTATTAGCTATGATGTTGTGCTAATTGATGATAGTAGGATTGGGGTTGATAGACAACTTGAGTTGTGGAGACAGACTTTAGAATCTAAGAGATTAAGGCTTAGTAGAACTAAAACAGAGTATATGAAGTGCGAGTTCAGTGCTGTCAGATCATAGAATGAAGATGTCATTCTGGCCATACAAATAGTTCCTAAGAAGAAATCCTTTCGATATTTATGATCAATGTTGCAGTGTAATGGTGAGATTGATGAAGTTGTTAGTTTTAGAATTCGAGCGGGATGGGTGAAGTAGCAACAGGCATTTGGCATTCTTTGTGACAAGAAAGTCCCACAGAAGCTTAAAGGAAAGTTCTATAGAATGGTAATTAGGCTTGCGATGTTGTATGGTGCAGAATGTTGGCCTACTAAAAACCAACACCTGTAGAAGATAAGCGTAGCAGAGATGCATATGCTGCGATGGAGTTATGGTCATATAAGAAGAGACAGAATTAGAAATGATGATATACGTAAAAAACTCGGAGTAGCACCAATTGAGGAGAAGCTAATTCAACATCGCTTAAGATGGTTTGGACATCTTCAACGAAGGTCGCTCGAGGCACCTGTGCGCATTGGAATTATAGGCCGCGTCGTTTGCTCAAAGAGAGGTAGAGGTCGACCAAGGTTGACATGGGAGAAAGTAGTTAAAAGGGACTTGAAGGGTTCGAATATATCCGAAGAGCTGGTAACAGATAGGAACGCGTGGAAGTTAGCGATCCACGTACCAGAACCATGAGCTATAAGTTTTATAAGTTTTAGATTATAGGACTAGGGAAAAAGAGCCTAAGATGTAGCATTTGGTCTTTGATCAATACTTCTATCAACACCATTATTACTATTTTTACTATTATCACCATTTTTTTTACATATGTATTTCTATCTTTATTTTTATTTTACTTAGTTACTATTATTATTAATTTACTTATTTGACTTTATTTTATTATGGCTATTGTTATTTTATTATTATAACCTTTAAATTACTTTTGTCATTTAGTTTTGGGTTCCATCTCTAGCTGACCCCAACATGTTTAGGATTAATGACTTTTTTGTTGTTTTTTTATTTTAATTCAGGATATTGTTATTTTCAAGTTAAACGGTAACAAGTGGTTGCGAAAGATAATAAGGCAATTTAAATAAATTTAATTTTTGGACATAAAGTAATAATATTATTGTTTTTGACAGTAATTGGATGTAAATTGTTGCTTTTAATTGATAACAATGTTTTGAGATATTTAAAGTGATATTTTGATAATGAAGGATTCTTATGGTATATTATCATTTGAGAAATATTACTATTTTGAGATAATAAAAATAAATGTATTTTTATAATAAATTGTATTAGGGCAATTTTACACTTAAGTGAAAATAATAGGTGGTACAACATTTTGGATTGTTGTAACATATGTCTTAATGGTTAGCTAGAATTATCATATATGTTTGTTGTGTTGAGATGGAATCACATTAGGATGGATTATGCGATGTTTTATCATTATTACTACATGGACATCAGGCAGTTTGTTATGCTTTTTGTTCAATTGATGATATTGATGTTTGTATTACTAATATAGAGTAGTTTGTACATATTTGATGAGTTTGATGTTGTGTTATCAGCATAAAGTAATTACTACACATTTGGTGGATTTATACTTGCAATTATGTTATTGATGTTATGTTACAATAACGGGTGATTAGTACATGATATTTGTTGTTGTTAATTTATTTGATATTTGGGGTTGACATTGTGCATTGTCAAATCTATATAATGTATGCTCATTTTAATGGTTAGGGGTGGTTGTTGTTGTTTAGAAATGTTACTTTTATTAATCATCAAAATTCATATACTTCCATAATATGCCTCATCAAAAACTTGGAACCCCCTAACCTAGATGGGTTGTTAGTATTATTGTTGCCGCATATTTATGATGATTTATTGTGATGGTATAGTAGAATGCTGAAGCTTGGGAAAAGTAACACGAATAGGGATAGCTCCATAGTGTGGGCTCTTATTTATAAAGCAACAAGATGGAGATGCATGAAAACTTGTATGCTGTTGGTTGTCTTAAAGGTCTTTATTAGGGTAATTTGGAATGAGAGGAACTTGATCATCTTTCTAGATAAATGAAGGACTGCTACGCAATTACAACATTTTTTATTGCATGAAATAAAGTCTGGGATGGAGCAGTCTTCTTTTGCTTTTGTTCCAAGTATCATGGATGCTTTTCCATTATTTCTGTTTTTTCTCTATGTTTGTTTGTTTCTTCTATTATGCATTGTTATGCCTATTTTCTTAGTATTTCTTCTTCTTTTTTGCCAAAAGCATGTTTTGGTTGTTCTTCTTCTTTAGTTTTTTTATTCCTTTGTAATTCTTGGCATATCAATAATAGTGGTATAACCACTATAATCCGACTGGATTTGCTAAAAAACATCTCCTTGTCTAAGTCTCAAGCACAATTTCATCAAAGATCCATTCACTAATGCAAAGCCACGCTTGAGTCTCAGTGAATGACTATCTCCAAATATGACTTCCCTCCCATATGAAGGTAGACTCTATAAAGCCGAGGGAAATAAAGACTTGTTGGTCGAGGCAGTAGAGGAATTAGTATCACTCCCACTAGTTTTGACACGGAAGGGACTCTAGTTGAAAGTTCAGTACATGCTTGTAGCCTGCATGTACCTTCAGAAGCATGCTGGCTTTTAGAGATCCCGAGCTTCAAAATTGTCTTAAGCAGCCATTGCAATAGTGGCATGACTCACGATAGCTACCTGCAAATGTGAATTATTAGCTAGCATAAAGTACTAGAAAAAAAAAGTTTGAGTGCCATATGTTATATGCTTAAGTATATCAAAATATAAATATGCTCTCTCGTCTTATCCTAATTTATGGTGTTCAAGTAACCTAATCTATGATACCAAATATAAGGTTCTGCCTTTCATGGAACCTGGAATCAATGCGTAAAAGAAACTAGATTCTCAAAAGTACCACCACCGATGTTAAGGGTAGAATACACAAAAAGAAAAATATAGAGTATATCGATTCGCAGTATTAACCATTAAATCTTACAGTGGAAGAAATAAAATATAATATCAAAATAAGCAGGTAAAGGGCTAAATGCATATCATGTCAAGAGATATAAGATTTAGTATCATAATACAATGTGAAAATTGTACATCAAATCTCATATACAACATATCTCGAAATAAATATGCAGTCTACATGTCAATACCCAAAAATATCGTATATATTACCATAACAATAAAATAGACATGGCGTTAATGATCGCCTCCAGTTAGCAAAAATCCTCATCTCTAATCAACCTACTTAAAGAAGTGATAACAAAAAAACAAAGAGTGGGTCAGCCATTAAGTCTTATGAAAGGGAAATATCATTAATATTCATGATTATCAATACGCTACTTTATCATGAACAATACCAACATGGTAATGCAGGAGGTAATGAAACATACCTCAACCTGCAGCTTCAGCAGCATCCAATAAGTTAGAACGTTTCCACTATAGTGCTATGTTATACGACAAGAATATCATATGCTAATCATCTTAGCATCGATCGTGACTCAATAGTCACACACTAGGCTAGTGGATCTTGGATCCTTGGGTAAGGCTAAGACAAGCTAAGCACGATCATTAATTTAAAGACTGACACTACCATGCCTCAATGCATCATCCATGACCTACAATCATATCGAACCTAAATCAATATACACATTAACCGCTGCAATTTGTATGTCATGAGAACATTTAAAAGTGCGATAGAGGCCTATACCCTTGCAATAATGTAGTCTGAGGCACTTAGCGGTTTTATAGCGGTGGAGGTGCAAAAAGCTAAAGCGGGGATACAACATAGATATATCAAAAAATCGCGGGAGTGTAAAAGCCTTTATTGGAGATAAGATCAAATCTTTGAAATTGATTTATTCTCATTCTCATATCATTTGTTTTTAAAAATAGAACATTGTTCCCTACTATATAAAAAACCGAAGAATATCAAAATCCGTGCAGTTTATACTTGTTAAGTACCATAGAGTTCTAAGTTGTATTGAGCATTTAACTTGAACATAGACCTATATCCCAAATTTACTAATTCGGTCTATAGTAGAGTTTGTCAAATTTACATTTTTATATTAAAGTTGCTAATTGAAAACTCTTGATTTAACGGGCGTAGCAAAAAATAACAGGGCTTTAAGTGGACCAATTATTTAATACTATTAAGTTGAAAAAGCGTAGTGATTGAAGAACGCTAAGTGCTTTAGTGGAGCATTAACAAGGCTTTAGCACCGCTTTAACTGCATAGTTCCAAGGTGTATCACCTTTACCACCAGATAGAACATCTTATATCATTTTGAATCAGTGCCACTCGAAGATGCACAATTGAAGCTACAACCACCTCATGTAACAATGATCCATAAATATGAGATCCCGAAGCCTAACTAAAGGTACAGAAATATCTATATGTGCAATATCTTATGGAATCATATACCATATTACTCTAGTCGTTGCATCCAGAATCCATTTAATGAATCCATCAGGTTCAACATTCAAAACGTGTTCTTGTAGGCATTTCCTATACTCTCTATGTCATTAAACATCACCAATCAACCCTCCCGAACTCTCCCTGTGTTTGTAGTTTTAATGTCGAAAAGGGTCCCATTTGAGCCACGACATAAAAGTAAACAAATTTTTAAGGATTATAGATCTTTAAAAATTATGCACACTGGTCCAAATCATGCCTCAATCAGAGTATGAATGTAGAAGTTGTCACATTTTGAATTTACAGCCAAAGTAGGTGATGAACAGCCGAGCATAAAGCATTTCATCTATCTGACTTAGTAAATCAGACGCCTAAACCTGATTTTAGCCATCAGAATCTAATTTCATACATCTAAACTCGAATTTAAAATTTCTAAATGTACCAGGTTTACATTGAAGTATTGTAGGATAAATTACTTGAATTTTAGACGTTTGAATCTTTGATTTAAACATTTGAATACCTGGTATTTGCAAGCTTGATTTTAGACGGAGAATTTCCCTCAGTGGAAATTTTCTCTAGTGTTTCCTTACTTTCCTTTCTCTTTCCTATCTTTGACGTATGACTGTGTATCACTAAGACACCTTGCACTAACATCGCTCCATATGCATTCACAACTGTGCTATATGTTGTCCGACATTTGGACGAGTGCAACTTCACACTCGATGGATGATTTTGAGGTAAATGAACCTGTATTTTAACTGTACAAGTCTAACTTCTCAACTTACCACTTAGACAACATGCTTCATTCTTAATGACAACTACATATGTCATATATCATCACTTATCATTCTATCAATTCACAAATTAAACAAATAGTCACACGAAATCAAACCAAACATATCAATTTTCTTATCAAGTCATTAAATAAATTCAATTTTATAATTAATTCATTCATTAGCAAAATTCTTGTCTCCAAAATTCAATTCAAGTTCATTACTTTAACCCTTGTTGAATATGCAAGTATACGATTTTTGTTTGATGATAATAAACATATATATATATATATATTCATTTAAATGTATTTGGTATTGTACTATTTTATTTTCACATAATTTAATAAATATTTACTGAATAAAATAAATAACACAGAATTTAAATTCAAATAGATATCTTATTCAATCAAATATTTATTACAATTTTGAATAGTACAAATTTGAGCTCTCACTATATACACAATTTTCAAATAATACAATTTTGATTACATCACAATTTTTCATTTACAAATGTCATCACTACATACCGCTCATTCACTTGTTTTTATCTTCAACTCTATTCCAAATTGAATCCAGCATCTAAGTTACCTACAAAATACACACTGACAAGTAAAATTGAAAAGGAAATATTTTTTGCAGTGCAAAATAAAATGTGGTTTGAAAAAATTATATGCCTCGGTTACTTGGGTTGTTCGACATCATTTAATTTTGAATTCATCAAATATGAACAACTTGTGACATGCACTGTGTATCACTATACATGCCACAGGGCCGTGCACATTGATATACACTTGACAAAACTACAAGGATAGGTGAGCACAAGGTCAAAGCCAATCAATAACCGAGTTCAACTCAAGTGCGATACAAATAAAGTCATGACATGAGCACAAGGTCTAACCCGAGCTGTAAGCTGGATTCAACACGGGTGCAATTCAAAAAATTCTCAAGTGACACAAAAACCACAAATTCATCATGAATGCAACAACTAAGTAGCAATCATTCCACAGCAAATGCAAAAAACCATAGACATGTATACATACTCATATGCAATCAAACCTCAATAACACAGACTCGAAGAAAAGGAATTCAAGATGAATGTATATACATCAATGGTGAACTCAATTGAATAAGACTTGTATGCCACACATGAACCAACAAATTCAACCATAACTAGCACATGCATATCAAAGTGCAAACAAATTCCAAAATCATGATGAAGCAGTGATACCAGATCATAAAACAATGTACACAAGAACTCAATAATGACCATACCTATATGCATGCATATAACTCAACAGTTTAATACAACACACTTATATATATGCTATGCACATAACTGAAGTGGCCAGAACTACATCTACACTGGACTTCAACATATACAAAGAGCTGCAATGCTCATGAAGCAACCATGTTGTAGATGTGACATCATATGGAACCAGAACAAGCTAATGAACAAACAAAACAACTAGACCTGGCAACATGAACTACTCGAACACACAAACATATATGAACACACATGTATGCATATATATGTAGTGCACAGGATCTATCCAGTGAAAGCTCGAATGAGCAAGTACACCAGAGGCAACAGCAAATAAATGGACAAATCTCAATACAGTGAACAATGCATTCAAGCATCAGGTTGAAATGCTACAAGCATGAACACATAGAAATACATATATGCAGCAGTTCAAATGTCGTAGGAAAGTCAATAATCATGGAATGCCAAAGAATCAAACCGTGGGTCAGGAACCAGTCGAGGAAGATAACTAGCAGAAGAATAAAATGAACTAGTCAAGATAAATCAACATCGTCAAATCGAGTCAGAGCCGTGGTGGTCAAGAAAACGAAATTTAGAATCAAACAAGATGTGACAATCAAGTAACGAAGATATACAAATTGAACAAGTCAGTACAAATCACAAGCATTCAAGTAATAATCAACGGTAGAAAAATTAATAGACGAATTCAATTTGAATGAAATTATAGGAATTCGAATCCTATTTAAACCCATCTCATCATCGGCTACCAAATCATTCGAGTTAAACAATATCACATAGCAGAATTTCATATCAATAACTCGAATCATCAATCGAGTTCAAGCAAATTAACTAGACGAGCAAAAAGGGAAATTACATACCAATTCTAAATCGAACTCGATTGCGAAGAAGTTGTGTGCAAATCAAAGAGACGGTCAGTCGACAAAGCAAGGAAAGAGAAACCACCTATTTGATCAATCAACTAAAGTCAGCAGCTTCAACAAAGTAAAACCCTAAAAGGAACGAACGAAGAAAAGCTGACATTTTCAAAGAAAATAATTCAGGCCAAAATATTAAAAGAAAAGGGGACAATTGTTTTATCTCTATATTTAATTTGGGCCGATTTACAATTTTTGGGCTTTTAATTTCTTAAATTAGTGTTTTATTATTTTTATTGTCTTAATTTGTATTTTTTTCAAACGTTTGTAATTTTCTAGTCGAGTGACTAGGGGACGAACAATGGTGGTGTAGTTTGAGAATTCACAACTCAGTGACTGAGTTGTGGTAGGGTTTTGAGCATAGAGTTAGGTTAGTCGGTAGCGGGTGTCGTGAGTTTACATATGTAAGCTTCTGGCTACTTAATTTCTAGTAGAAAACTTGGGGGCATCATGTAGGCATGGTTTTGCCGATGTTGGGTAAATCTTTGTGTTCTATTTTCTGCTTTTAATATTTTTCTATTATCTATGCTGCTATAATTCTGCTATATCTGTGTTCCAATTATTTTATATAAACTTTGCAATAATTTTTATAATTAATAGTATCACCCTATTCACCCCCTCCCCCCACTAGGGTGAAATCGATCCTACAAGTGGTATTGGAGCTAGGAACATAAGTCAATTTTTGTTTTAAAAATTAGATTTTTCAAAAACCACTTCTTGTTTTAAAAAAAAATTGAATTTTTTTAAATGGCTTCTTTTAATAATGCTTTTGCTGAAGGTCAGTCCATTATTAAACCACCAATGCTCAATACTGAATATGCTTACCAGAAAAATAGAATGAAATTTTTTATGAAAACCATTGATGCTTAGAATATTGTTGAAACGGGTTATAGGACACCAACAATTATGATAGATAATCAAGAAATAGAATAACCTATGAATCAATGGATGGATTCTAAAATTAAACTACCGACGGCTAATATCAAGAATATGAATGCTATTATTCGTTCTTTAAACCAAATTGAATATAATTGTGTTTTACGTTATTTAATTGCGCAGGAAATTTGGTACACACTTGAAGCAGTTCATGAACGGACCTCCCATTCTCGTCTTGAAGGACTTAGTAATGAATATAATCAGTGTTTCTCAAGAGAAACAAATGATGGTGAAAGTGAAAAACCAAATGAGGTATGTTGATAGGCTAAGGAACAACAAGAATGGTATCTAGATTCCGATTGCTCCAGGCACATGACAGGCGACAAGTCAAAGTTTCTTATCATAAGAAACACAAAGGTGGGAGAGTCACTATGGGCAACAACGAGAAATGCAAGATTATTGGTAATGGTAAAATAGGTAATGGTAACTTTACCTTAAACGACGTATTATATGTTGAAAACCTACACCATAATCCAATCTCAATTAATCAGTCATGTGATAAAGGAATGAATGTTGTTTTTGATTCTGACTTGTGCAAAATTGTTGACCAATCATCAAAAGAAATCTTATTTTCAAGTAAGAGGAAAGGTAATATACACTCTTTATCTTTTGATGATCTCACTCTTTCACTATGTTTGGTAGCTAAGGATGTAGAAGTAAATTTATGGCATAGACGATTAGGGCATGCCAGCATGAATCTGTTAAACTAATTGAAAGGAAAAGATTTGGTAAGAGGTTTGCCATCACATGATTTCGAAATAGAAATTTTATGTAAAGCATGTACCATGGGAAAACTTAAAATATCATCTTGTCACGCCAAGAATAATGTAAGCACTTCTAAAGTGCTTGAACTAGTTCATATGGATTTGTTTGGACCTAACGATATTGCAACTGTAGGTGGTAAGAAATATTATTTCGCATTGGTTGACGATTACTCTAGATATACGTGGGTATATTTCTTAGCTAAAAAATCAAAAACTTTTTCTTATTTCAGCAAATTCACAAAATTAGTTCAAAATGAAATGAGTTTCTATTATTTCACTAAGAAGTGATCATGGAGGAAAATTTGAAAATTATTGTGATGAAAATGGATTTAGACATGAATTCTCTGCTCCACGTACTCCATAAAAAAATGGAGTAGTCGAGAGAGAAAATCGAACCTTACAAGAGTTGGCTAGATTTAAGAGAACACCATATGAACTATGGTTCGGCAAAAAGCCAAACATTGCATATTTCAAGGTTTTTGGGTGTCCACGTTTTATTCTTAATACAAGAGATCAACTGGGAAAATTTGAGGCAAAAGCTGATGAAGGCATGTTCATGGGATACTCATATAGAAGTAAAGCCTATAGAGTATACAACAAAGGACGAGAACAATCATGGTGTCAATCAATGTGAAATTTAATGAAGGTATTGATGATCAAAACATGAAAACAATCAAAAGCAATGTTGAAGAGGAGAACAAAAAAGATGAAAATGAAAAACCAAAAGAAACCACAACCACGAAAGAAGACCAATGAAATCTAGATCTAGAGAAATTGAAATTCAAAGCAGTTCATCCTCCAAAGTTGGTAATCGGAAATCCTATCGAAGGTATTCAAACTCATTCCTCCTTTAGAAATTTGTGTAATTTGTGTCTATATAGTGGATTTATTTCAGAAATTGAAACCAAAGCCATAGATATAGCTCTTAATGATGAAAATTGGTCTACGGCTATGCAAAAAGAGCTAAATCAATTTGAGCAAAATGATATTTGGAGTCTAGCACCTAGACCTAATGATTATCCAGTCGTAGGAACAATATGGATTTTTAAAAATAAATATGATGAATCTAGAAATGTGATTAGGAATAAATCTAGGTTAGTTGCTGAAGGATATAATCAAATTGAAGGAATTGACTTTGATGGAACCTTTGCACTAGTAGCTAGAGTAGAATCAATTAGAATATTGTTAGCTTTTGCTTCTTGTAAATGATTTAAACTAAGACAAATGGATATTAAAAGTGCTTCTCTTAATGGGATTTTGAAAGAAGATGTATTTGTTGAACAACCAAAAGGTTTGGAAAGTCATGGATACCCTAATCATGTATATAAACTCAAGAAAGCATTATATGGATTAAAACAATCCCATGGAGCTTGGTATGTGCAACGATCTGTAAATTTTATTTCTTTTTTTAGAACTTATTTAACTGAAATTTTGTTAAATTTTAAGTAATAAAATTTTGAAATAAAATTTGACATTTGGAATACGTATATTTAAGCATAGCAAATGGTAAATTTTCACCTGATAATTTGGAAGCTTATTTTCTTGTGTAATTACTTCAATTTAAATCAGTTAAAAATTTATAATAATATAATATTTTTCAAACCTGAATATTTTTACATAATAAGTTTGTAGATTATCTTCTAAGTGAAATGCCATCTTTGGTTTTCCTAAATTTGAACCGTTATTTCTCCTTCTATCTTATTTTCAACAAAATAGCGGCATTTTCGGTACCGATTATCGACTTTTGATGGGATGATCGTACCACTGACATTTGTATACCGTTTTGATCGTCTGTGATCTCTGCGGTATATTCCATTCTATGTTTTAAAGTCCGGTACACAGCGGAATCTGCGTAAACGAGAACGGTATCGATACATGTTTCTTGCCTTTTGAGTTCAGTATCTTTTTCGTCTGTTTTTGGGAATAACCAAAGGCCACTAGCCTTTGATATTCTTGGAAATTTACGTTTCAGTTTTGCAATTCACTGGTGAAATTTAATGCAGTGTCCTATGGTTTCACATCCGTTCTCTGTCATTTTACATTTTTAATCTTCTCTAAGCTAAAATATATATAACATCATATAAATGTAATCTGGTTTGTCATTTTTTCCCAATTCCTCTCCCTCCTTCAACTCGTCTTCCACACAACCTCCACCTAGCTTGAACAACCACCAAGGCTTTACTGGCCTTGCCTTGCCCCCTCCCCCCAACTATTTTCTTCCCTTCTAGTTCTCTCGAGCCTCCCCTCCTCCTACTCCACCACCGCAAGCTCTGCCCTCCTCCACAAACCCTTTGTCTATTCGACCACAACCAAAGCACCGAAAACCAAGATTCCTCCGCCTTGAAGCCCTCACTGGAGCCACCGTCCTATCGCACCCACTCGGCCTCCTTCTGCCTCGCACCACCACCTACTTGCCTCTGGCCTCCACTTTTTCCCCTACTTCTGTTATGCAACTGTGCTGTATAAGTAAGGCCTGTGTATGTATATAATGGTTGTATGTATAAATATGTTGCAAGTTATTCATATTAGTTTATTTAAAAGTAATGTGTAAATATATATAATCTGCTATACTCGCACGTTTATAAGTTATATAGATTACATTATAGTTTTGGTTTGTTAGTTCATAATACATTTGTTATATAATTTACTATAAATATTTGTCTGATATAACAACTAATGTTATGTTTACAAGTAATAAATAAATAAATATATATATATATAAATTATGTCTAGTATTATATATATAGGATGATAATATTTCAATCTTATTTGTATAAAGGTCTGCTGCATTTTTATTTTATACGTTAGTTTTAAACTTATATATATATTAGTATGTATATTCAATAGCATATATATATATATATGTATAGTTTATATCTGGGTATATATTTATGTTATATGTATCGTTTTATAAATATTGTGTAGTATGGATTTTATCTATCAATTTATATAAGTAAGACAAGTCTCATTATTTATATATTCTGTAAGCTTATGTATAAACCTGTTTTCGGTTTTATATACATATATACATTATAATAAAGTGGATTATATTGATTTTGGATGCATGTTGATTAGAAAGTATGTATGTGTTCTAAGTGGTGTAAGTTTGTTTATTTTATTATCTCATATGTATAAGTTTGTATATAAGCTTTCAAATTTGTTAGTTATATAGGCTATATAGCTTTATATTTGTTCGATTCTACAAATTGTAATATGTATATATAGTAAGTTATATATTAGTTTATATGTATCTGCATATATATTAATTATATATATATCGTTGATTTTAAGTATACATGTATAATAGTTATGTAGATATTTTGATATGTATAGTATGCATATCTGTTTCAAATCTACATGTATATGCTATTGGAAATTTTAAAATATTTAATATGTATAATGGTTTCATTAATACTTTGATAGTTTATAATAGATGTAGTATATTATACATACTCGATTTTGACATATACACTTTTAATTTTATTATTGAATTTATATATACTTTGATTTATAATATATGAGGCTCTAAAATATAATATATTTTATTTTATTTTATTTATATGTGCTTTAAACGGATATAGATTTTAACAAATAATGTATCTATTTTCAATTTATATCAAAACTAATTCTGATTAGTTCTCATCGATTTCCCATTTATCAGCTTTGTCCGTCGTGCCTGTTTTCTTCGTCGAATCGTGTCTATCTAGCGTTGCTTTGGAATTCGTAGCTCATTTCCTTGTCAAATCTATCTAGTCTCGAAAGGTGAGCAATCACTCACGATTAACATTCTTATTTATTAAATTTGATTTCAATTGAAATGACAATTGAAATATGCCGTTGTTGGCTATTTACACTGCTATATATATGCTATTATCTGTATCTGTTCACCGGTGACATCTCACACCATTATCTGTTATTTAAATTGATGATATATGTTGTTATATTATTATCATGTCTGTTGTCACTCTACAAGTTCCCTGTTAATATAGAATTCCCTATGGGTTGAAATGATACATACCCGAATGATCTGTAGAATAGGAGAAAATCGTTATGGGTTGAAATGATAAATCCAAGTGATTTTCAATTAAATTGAATTTAGGATTGCGGGTTGAAATGATATATACACGTATATATTTAAATTACGGATTAAAATGATAAATATCCGTATCACTTAACCAAGGAGAGAAAATTATATACAGACACCGTTGGTCTATATATAAATATTTTGAAAATGATTTCTATGGTTTTGGAAAGAAATATATGGTTTAAATGAATATTGATTTTAAGAATTATATAAATTTATTTTTATAAAGGTTTAAATTCAGATTTTTAGAATTTTATGTTTTTAAAAATTAAGATTGTAAGTTAGTTTTGAAATTTTGAATTTAAGAATTTATTTATAATTTTACTATTTTAAAATATATATAAATTAAGTTTTATATAAAATAGATTTAATAATAAGATTTAATTTAATAAAGTTTGATTTGATTAATATATTATATGTTTAAATATTTATTTAAAATTTTATTTTAAAATAGATTTTTATAATGATATTTATAAATTAAGGTTGGGAAGATAAATAGATATTGAGTTGAAATTTATTTGTTAAAGATTTTATTTAATTAAATCGATTTGAAACTTATTGAATATGACATTTTTAAAGGATATGATTTTATAAATTGGATTTGATTTGAAATGATAAATGAATATTTCAAGTTTAAATAAATTGAAAGGAATATTTAGTTTATTTGTAATTTGAGTTTTATTTAAACGATATTGGATTTATGAAGTGAATATTTCAAAAATAAATAATAATGAAGTTAAATTATGATATATATGAATTTATTAAATTTAGTTTTGAAATTGGGAATATTTAAGGCTTTGAAATATATTGAAATTGAAATGGTCTGTTTTTTAGTTCAAATCTATATTTGAAATTGATATAATGTTAAATGGTAATTGAGAAACTGAATTGAATTGGAATTTGATGAATTGAGGTTGAATTAAATTTGAAATTTTAAATTTGAGTAGACTGAATCGATATGTGAAATTTAAGGAAGCTGTTTTATTATATAAAATATTTTTAAATTATATTTAAAACAATTTATATATTTTGCTTTATAAATTATTTTCATATAAACTAATTTTACTATAAATCATTTTTAATATAAAATATTTTAATATAAACTATTTTTAATATAAACTATTTTAATATACAAATTATTTTAATATAAACTATTTTAACTTATAACTATTTTATATAAACTATTTATTTCATAAAGTATTTTATTATATGTACATTATTATTAATATCTAAACTGTTTAAAGGAAAGTTATGATTTTCCAAACTATTATGATTTCAAAGTATTATGATTTCAAAGTGTTATGGTTTCAAAGTTTTATGATTTTAAAAGTGTTATAATTTTAAAAGTGTTATGATTTCAAATGATTTGATTTAGAAAGTGTTATAACTTTGAAGTGCTATGATTTTTGAAAATGATATTTTATTGATATGGTTTTGAAATGGAAATGATGTCGTATTGATATGGTTTTGAAATGGCAATGATATTTTGGTTTTCAAGTATAAAATATTTTGAAATGACAGCGGTGTTATAATAACGATTGGTTGTTAAAGTGACCAGGATCAGATATTTTCATACTCTCTGCTAATACCAAAAACCACTTTAACAACTGTATATGCGTGGAGATTCTAGAATGAAGTAGGATGGTGGTGACGATCCTATATGAGGTATATACGTGGACCCGACTCCCATGAGTTGGCATAAGGTGGCTAAAAGAGAAGCGACCGACGGGCCAAGTGAGATCATTCCTCCGATCGGGCACATTCCTTCGATACTATATTCTGACTTAGTGATTAATTTTGGTGGCCACCCTTGATTTTTGATTTGGGAGTGTGTTCCGATGTGGGCGGTAGTAGCTGCCATGCGATACCACCAGCCCGGAAGTGTAATGTATATCTACCCTAGCATTACCTAGTTGTGTCGTGTCACCTACCTTAGCGAGACCACTACGAGTTTGTTTTGTACCATACCTATAGAGTGCCTCTGATAAGCCCAGTTTGCGGGAAGTTACGGTACTATATAGACTATGGGAATATATATAAAAATGTGTTAAGGGGGATATGGGTAACGCATTAACACTATTTTAATAGTTTACATACTTTAGACATTATTATAATAGCGTATGTTACTACATAGTAGATAGTTTAATGGATCCATAAAGGATGGAAATTGTAATGACCCGAGTTTTTGACGCTCGAAAATCGACATCAATACGTCCACTGTATCAAATGACGAACAATCAAATGCCGAAAAACCGAACCATTAGGGCTAAAGAAGAAGAAGATAGAAGAAATAGAAACAATATCAGAATCTCACAATCGCAGTGGAAAAATATATAATAGATAAATGGTTAATCTTTAAACAAAAGAACTATATCTGTTTATACATTACATTATCATAGTACAACATCAACAAAACACAACACTGGGATGTTATAATAACTAGTCCACAAGGAAACTAAATTTGCAGCAAACTATACGCAGTAGATACTATATCATATACGTGTGTTACGTCTCGCCATCCAGCTTGTCTCCAGATCTCCACAGCATACTTTCCTAAATTAGCTCCAGATCCAACTGATAACCTGACTCTTAGCTGCCCGTGTGGAAAATTAAAGGCACCCAAAGTTTAGAAAAGGAAACAATAAACTCCAAGTTAGTCATGGGATTGGTGTGAGATCTAAAAACAGTTATTTGCACAAAAAGAAATAAAAAGAAATCCCTTCATGCTTTTGGAAAATGAAACTACCATAAGGTTTTTCGACACACACTCAATGCAAACGCACAGATAGGAAAGGTTTCTCTTTACAATAGTCAAACATGCTTGATACGCAAAAATCATTTGGACATTATTATTAGTGCATAGTGTGGAAAAACATTTCGAAAGTGTAATATTAATCTTAGCTAGCATACGGACTATTATAGTATGCCTACTATAGCTACCATTTTAAATGGCAGGTTTTACAACCGAAACCGTAAAGGGCTCGTATTGATTTTTTTGGATTTCCAACAAATGGTCAAGGCTAAGGAACTTCCTTTATCCGAACAGGTATGCCTCTGGAAGGACGTCCCGAGAACCTAACCGAATCTCTGCCAACACAAGGCCGGGTTACCTCTGTAACTAGGTAACTAACTGTCACAAGTATGCTATCCCCCGGTCGTAACCGACCTTTACCGAGGTGCCTCAATTCCAACAACCACATAATTTAAATATCTGTGCACCATACTAGAATACCACTTTTTATCCACATAAGTAAAATATCTGGGCTCCATACCAGAATACCAATTTTTATCCAGAAGGAAATGTACATACCCGGAGGGGCGCGACCCCCATAACCTTGTCGCATCCTTACTATTTTGACTATTTTTAGGGTGTGAGGTTTGATGAAGTCTCGTCCCATAAAGCTACGCTTTTAACAAAAGCCGTGCTTCGATCAACCAATGATCAGCACTTAGCATGCCACATTACCAAATTGGGAATATATCACTAGTAACCATCAACAACATAACCTCTGAGCTCGTACGTCTCAGAGAAGGGTGTTAAACGAAGAGAATAAATTCTTTGCCGCCAAATAGAAATGTATTTGATAGAAACCAGCTTTATATCTAAAAGTGTAACGTCAGACATACATCCATACAAGTCCATTCTGGGTTTGAATGGAACCGAAGGCACTTCGTCCAATTAAGGAAAGAAGTCCTTGCAAATCCGGATATCCCCTAATCACGTTCGGACTCCCCATCACATAGGCTAATCTCTATAATAGAGCAACTCGGTGCAGTGACAATCAACGGGCAATCTTTTCGTTTTCGAAAATACCCGGTCTTCAACCACCGTCTTCAAATGCAATTCCATTCCGTCATATCATTATTCGGAATGAGTTTTATGACTCAATGTCCTCCCCCGGCTTATCCGAATCATGAGCGCTTATTTTAAAAGACAAGTGGATACATTCAGATCTTAGATAAGTCACAACAAATTTCCATTTTTAGTCTTTTAAACAAAAGATTCCCTTTAAGATTCGATGTGGTTTTCGGATAACCATTAGGAATCCGATTCCCGGTCTCATCGAAATTCAAATGTCATCCTAAAGGCCAATATTGATAGTTGGTTATTTAACTATCAATTAACATCCATAAACAACCATCAGATTTAAATAATTTCTCCAAATTATTTATTTATTTATAAATATCTTCGCAAGATATATTTCCGCACTTCAACCCTTTGAAAACAATTTTCAAACTACTTTTCTCTCGCGAAATAAGTTTCCAAATATTGTTTATTTCCGCTGAAAGTTTGCTAAGTCCGAATACTTTAGGTTTTTAAAATAATTTAAATCACTTATCCAAAATATATATTTAGACACACTTAAAGTAAAACTACTTTAAATTTTTTATTTAAAATATTAGTTATGAAATTTTATATTAATATCTCATGTAAAACTTAAACCCAAACTAATTCCTAAAGTAAAATTATTAAATAGGGTATAATTATTTAAATAACCATCTCTAAATAAAATACTAGTTAAATCTTTAAAATAATCACTATGATAATTAACTTAGTAAATATTTACTTTAAAAATTTAAAACAATTTAAGAAAATAATTTCCTCAAAAACATTCTTTTTTAAACCAACTTTAGAACTTTTAATTTATATTAAAAAGCTGCTTTGAAACATACTCGGCTTTCCAAGGAAAATACACTTTCCATTTCAAAATAGTCCATTTTAATCAATTAATAAATCATTCTCGACTTACCCGAATTCGTAAATTTTCTTTCCACACTTTTAAAACTAAACCAATATTTATTTTTAAAACAAATTAACCATTCTTTTATAAATTCCATCGTAAATTTATATTTCCAAATGTCCACTGATATTTTATTCTACTTTATAAATCCAGTTTATAAATTCCATAGTCTCATCCTTCTTTCAAAACACAGTTTCAAACACTAAATCAATTTCCAAATCGATTTCCAAAAT
Source organism: Allium cepa (assembly GCA_030765085.1). Taxonomy (NCBI): domain Eukaryota; kingdom Viridiplantae; phylum Streptophyta; class Magnoliopsida; order Asparagales; family Amaryllidaceae; genus Allium; species Allium cepa. The sequence goes on along the minus strand of CM060934.1, from coordinate 661,092,143 downwards.
TTATTCCGTTTAAAAATTACACCGATATTTATCCAAATTTATTTCAAAACCCATTAATCCAATATACACACCTATATTTATGATTTAAATTCCATTTAAATCAGAAATACCAATTTCATACTTAAATTTCAAAATTCTCCCTTTATTTCTCCCAAACCATTTAAAATCATTTCAAATTCCTTCTTTTGATTTACTCAATTCACTAAAATTATTTTACTTAAAATTCTCTACTTTAATTGCCTTCCGAAAATCGAATTTTTATATTTCTGGTATCTTAAAATATCAAAATATATTGGGCTAAACCATAGCCTTCAATAATTTCAATTACTGATATTAACAATCGCAGATTATCAATAAATCATATCACAGCATATGAAATAAATTCAAACGTTTAAGGAATCCAGTTGAATCCCTCTAACTTGTTTTCCTACATCCACATATGTTAGCATAATATAAAATACCAATTCCACTTCGAGGTGGAATATTGTGGTATATGGGCTCATCCGCTATTATACGGGACGCATAGGGTCTCATCCGCTATATAATGCGGGAAATCAATCACTCCAATATATATACATACACTACTATATATATAATATCATCCAACAGATAAATTATTAAATTCATCCAAGCACATCCAATAATATAAATTTGTTCATTTAAATGAGTGAGAAGATCTCACCTTTGTTTTTGTTTGCAATCCCGAACCAAACCGGCCTGTCTCTTCCCGATTCAAGACCTTGTATAAACATTTGTATGGTTTATAAATATTTGAATTGATCGAACAACTAACCACTATTTAATTAACTAACAATTTAATTTAAACTAATAATCCTATTTGAACTAATTCCCTTTTACAAATTATTTTTAGTGACTAAAATAAATTTTAAATAAGTTAATTAAACAAAATAAATCACCTTAAAATTTTATTTTAGAATAAACTAGTAAATTAAAACATGTGTATGTATATTTATTTTATTTCTAGAAACCCATATAATTATAAAAATAACTTGTATAGATTATAAAAATCTGAACTTTATACAAATCTCTATATTTATTTCATTTAGGACTACATATATATACAAGAATGTCGATATGGATTTCAAACACAAATTTTAAATAATCTCTTCAACATTTAAAATCCTTATATTTTTCAAACTTTATCCTTATTTATATTTTCCTGTTTTACCTATATGTATTAAAATATATTTGTATTTATATACATATATATATATATATTTAAAATATAGTTTTCTTGTTCTGTAATTGACTGTATATCCATACTTTACACACACAGATATATATATATATATATATATATATTATAAGATTTAAATTAACATAAATAAAGTATAAATATACCTGCAGTAAATCTTAAACTCGAGATGCCCAACACACAACGCAGCATCAAAATCCCATCATCGCAACCACCCAAGTTTAACAGTCGTCGCCTTCGTCTTCGTGGCTTTGACGTTGCCCCTCGTGCCCACTCACGCCATGTAGCCGAACCCTCACCCTCCAAAGATCGCCGCAACCACCCCCCTCACTACACTAAATCGCGACGGCTCGGCTGGCCCTCGAGATCCCCAAATCTTCGCCATGCCACGACCCCCTAGGTGAATCCTGATCCTCCTTTGCGCTTCGATTCGACCACCCTTCAATGCCGAGATCGAGAATGGTAATCGCGAGATGGTCGCGATTCTCTTTTTTTCGAATAGAAAAGGAAAGCAGCCATTGATTCGTTTGATTTGTGATTTATTTCAATTTACTGTTTTTAACTGAGAGTGAAGATACGTTAATTTTGTTTTATATTTTGATTTCGTTTTTATTATATATATTTTTTAGACGAAGATGCGTGTGAAATAAATCAGAGAAAGGGGAACACGTGTTGTTTAAAGAGGATACGTGCTTGATTGTTTATTTGTTATTTTTTCTTTTGTGAATATATATATATATATATATATATATATAATTCAAATTCAAATCGTCTCATTTTCGCAACTCACAATCTCGATCTCCTATCGAGACATGCCGCTAGGCATTTATAATGTTAAACCCCTATTCCTAACGCGATGGAAAAGGTTTCGAGGCCTAAGTTGATCGTATGGAGAAGATAGCTTTTTTGACCTAGTTATACTATTAAATTTTCGATATAAATCTTAGCGCATTTATCTACCGCACAATCACACGACAACTCAAAACACTACGAAATTTGAATTCGATAATAAAACACTACTATGGATCCAATGGAACTGGTTCCGTCGAATTCCGAGACTGTGCCTCGGAAGGTTATTTTTAAACATCAATTTAAACAATAAAATTTCAAACTGAACAAAACAGTTTTAAATTCAACTTTTAAAAGTTTTATTATCTCCACTGTTATCAATATAAATTTTACAAGCCTTCAAATTATTTTTAACAAGCTTAAAATTCCAGATTCAACCATTTATCCAATTTCCAATTGTTAAATCCAATAATTAATTATCCAAATAAATAGTGATATTTGAAATTCGAGTTGAAAATTAACTTTTAAATATTTAAAATCAATTAAATATTCCAATTTCAAATGTCCAAAATCTCGGGTCGTCGCATTCTTCCCCCCTTAAAAGAATTTCGTCCCCGAAATTACTATTTAGGCAGAATGTTCCACAACCTATTAAGCTTTATTCCCAAAATCAAAGGGTTCCAAACAACTTTCCAAAACAATTTTTATTAAAGACACTATTATTCTTACAAACTTTCCAGCCTCAACCATAAGTTTCAAATAATATTATTTTCTCAATAATTTAAATTTAAATTTAAATATAAATTTTTAAATTATCCAAATTTCTCAAAAAAATTCTAACTCCCTAAATTTTTGAAAAATTTCGCCAGCATCTCCTTTGCGTGGCTAGATCGGTACGACTACAAAATGCCTCTACGGGCCCCCAAATTTCAAAAGAAAACAAAAGGCTAAGTGACTAGACTAGAAAATCATCAAATTTCATACAGAAATTTTATATGCATACTTTTGTCAAGCAAATTTCATTTATCTTCTAAAAACAAAAATCCCAATTTCCTTTTGCTTTTAAAACACGTGTATATCCTACTAGCAATAATGTCCAATTACAACATTCAAAATCATTTTGCACATTTCTTTACAAAAGTTTCAATATTTATTCCATTCAAGCCCGTACGATGCACTTATATCATCCATATGCAATACCGAATTTGATCGCTCACTCAATCACACAGTTTCACTTCCGAACTAGTATCGTCCACCTGACTTCCTAGTGTGGACTCAGATCTAGTTTCTTGATCAGAAACCGTCATTCTCCTTGCATGGCCGTAAACTATAATGGAGAACTTCCAGAATCAACCAAAACTCCATATCCAGGGTTCACCGTCGAAAATCGAGTGAAAAATCCCAACTCTGATTGATATAATTATCTCGAAATTCTGTGATCAAATCTAGATCAAATAGTTATGCGAAAATAATATACGTACATCCTATGTATAAATTTCCAGTGGATCATTAACTATATCAGTTCTCTTTTTATTCACATTTGCTTTGATTTCTACTCCCTTTTTTACATCACCATTTCACAACTTTCAGTTTAACCTTCACTCAGTTTATTAACTTTGTATGTTTCCAATACCAATTTTTTGCTTAATAATTTCACCCTTAACTTTTCTCAAGTTTACCTTAAATATTTTATATTTTCTTATAACTATTTTTACTTCATTTCTTAAGCTTTTATATCCTCGTTTATTCAAATTGAGTTCTAATTCCATATAATTCAATTTTTCTTTAAACTATGAATATTGAAAATTTATTCTTATCAACTATCTTCCATTCACAACTGATGCATATCATTGTTTAAATTAGTTCCATTTCACTAATTTTCCATTTACTTACAAATTCAAGATGACTTTCAACATTTAATTTTCAGTTTCATTTACTTGCAATTGTAAATTCATTTATTCATTCAGAAATTTATTTCTACCTTAATAAAATTTATTTAAGTAATCATTTCACTTAGTCTCCTTAGACTTCTCTTCACAAAAGTTTCCCAAATTTAATTACATTTGCTACTTTCTTTTTGATTCACCTTAATTAATTAGCTTACCTTTCCGCTTATTTTGGTTTTACACTTACTTTTATTTATCCCTTTTCAATTTGAGTCTTATTCCACCAAATTTCAAATTTTTATAAGTAATCTAACTTATTTATATTCTATGACATTTTAAATAAGATTCTAGAGTCTAAATAATCAATTAAGTATTTCAAAATCATTTTTGAAATCAATTATATCCAAAATCAAACTATTTCAAAATCAAACTATTTCAAAATCAAACTCAATTCCGCAAATATTCCCAATTCAAAACATTCGGATAGCAATTTCTATCTTGGAAACTCGAAAAAGAACACCAACGATGTCGCAATCATCATGGGAATTATTTTCCAACGACCGAAAAGAGTTTAGTGCTTTTATCCCTTTAAAAATATTTTTTCAAATATTTTTAAATTCCAAATCCCACTAGATTTCATATCCAATTCAAAAATATTTTCCAAATAATATCACCATTATTTTTCCAAAAAATTTGAAAACCATTTTCAAGTCAAAGGAATTTAATCCTTTGTAATTTCAATCCCAAATCCTTCTAATCCCTATCAAAAATTACTCTGGCATCTTATTTCAATTTTATAAATCACGTTTATAATTCACATTTCAAATTCCAATTTGTTATCTGAATTTATTTCCTTAACCTTTGGTTATGATATTAATTCCTATTTTTTAATTTTGCCACAACAATGATAATATTTAAATATTATCACTTCCTAACAACCAAGCAACCATATATAACTATAATAATTTATGAAAAATTATTCCTTTTATATACGAAAAAATTTGGGTAAAATTATTTCATTTACCCTATTTAAAACAATACTTCGTCGGTTTATCTTGTTTAAGAGTTTAGAAACCCCTATCGATAACACGACATCCCACATATTGACCAGAATCTATAAACACTCGACCGATAAGTTAACACAATATAAAAATAATTTTTATATTCACTGACAATTGCTCTGTCATATCTATTATTACACTCAAACTCATTCTAGAGTACTACTGACTCTATCTCTAATGAGTAATTCCCCCACCAAAGCCTAGGTATATCGCCAACCTAAGCTCTGATACCAAAATGTAACGATCCGATTTTTCGACGCTCGAAAATCAACATCAATACGTCCACTATATCAAATGTTGAACAATCAAATGCCGAAAAACCAAACCGTTAGGGTTAAAGAGGAAGAAGATAGAAGAAATAGAAACAATATCAGAATCTCACAATCGCAACGGAACAATATATAATAGATAAATGACTAATCTTTAAACAAAAGGACTATATCTATTTATACATTACATCATCAGAGTACAACATCAACAAAACACAACACTAGGCAGTTATAATAACTAGTCCACACGGAAACTGAATTTGCAGCAAACCATACATAGCGGATACTATATCATATATGTGTGATACGTCTCGCCATCCAGCTTGCCTCCAGATCTCACAGCATATTTTCCTGACCTAGCTCCAGATCCTGCTGATAACCTAACTCTAGGCTGCCCGTATGGAAAATTAGGGGCACCCAGAGTTTAGAAAAGGAAACAATAAACTCCGAATCAGTCATGGGACTGGTGTGAGATATAAAAATAGTTATTTGCACAAAAAGAAATAAAAAGAAATCTGTTCATGCTTTTGGAAAATGAAACTACCATAAGGTCTCTCGGCACACACTCAATGCAATCGATACATGGGGAAGGTTTCTCCTTATAGTAGTCAAACATGCTTGATACGCAAAATCCATTGGATGTTATTATTAATGCATAGTGTGAAAAAATATTTCGAAAGTATAATATTAATCTTAGCCAGCATACGTACCATTATAGTATGCCTACTATAGCTACCATTTTAAATGGCAGGTTCGACAACTGAGACCATAATGGGTGCATATTGATTTTTTGGATTTCCAACAAATGGTCAAGGCTAAGGAACTTCCTTTATCCGAATGGGTACGCCTCTGGAAGGACATCCCGAGAACCAGACCGGATCTCTACCAACACAAGGCCGGGTTACCTCTATAACTAGGTAACTAACTGTCACGAGTATGTCATCCCCAATCGTAATCGACATTTATCGAGGCGCCTCAATTCCAACAACCACATAAGTTAAATATCTGGGCTCCATACCAGAATACCAATTTTTATCCACATAAGTAAAATATCTGGGCTCCATACCAGAATACCACTTTTTATCCAAAAGGAAATGTACATACCCTGAGGGACGCAACCCCCATAACCTTGCCGAATCCTTTCTGTTTTGACCATTTCCAGGGTGTGAGGTTCGATGAAGTCTCCTCCCACAAAGCTACGCTTTTCACAAAAGTCATGCTTCGATCAACCAATGATCAGCACTTAGCATGCCACATTACCAAATTGGGAATATATCACTAGTGACCATCAACTACATAACCTCTGAGCTCGTACGTCTCAGAGAAGGGTGTTAAACTAAGAGAATATATTCTCTTCCACCAAATAGAAATGTATTTGATAGAAACTAGATTTATATCTCAAAGTTTTATGTCATACATACATCCATACAAGTCTATTCTGGGTCTGAATGGAACCGAAGGCACTTTTTCCAATTAAGGAAAGAAGTCCTTGCGAATCCGGTTATCTCCTAATCATGTCCATACTCCCCATCACATAGGGTAATCTCTATACCGGAGCAACTCGGTGCAGAGACAATCAACAGACAATCCTTTCGTTTTCGAAAATACCCGATCTTCAACCACCATCTTCGAATGCAATTCCATTCCGTCGTATCATTATTCGGAATGGGTTTTATGAGTTAATGTCCTCCCCTGGCTTATCCGAATAATGAGCGCTTATTTTAAAAAACAAGTGGATACATTCAGATCTTTGATAAGTCACAACAAATTTCCATTTTTAATCTTTTAAACAAAAGATTCCCTTTAAGATTCGATGTGGTTTTCGAATAACCATTTGGAATCCGTTTCCCGGTCTCATCGAAATTCAAATGCCATCTTAAAGGCCAATATTGATAGTCGGTTATTTAACTATCAATTAACACCAAACAACCATCGGATTTAAATAATTTCTCCAAATTATTTATGTATTTATAAATATCTTCGCAAGATATATTTCCACGCTTCAACCCTTTGAAAATAATTTTCAAACTACTTTTCTCTCACGGAATAAGTTTCCAAATATTGCTTATGTAACGACCCTAGATTTTAATTTGATTTAAATTGATAATTAAAAGAAATTTTGAATTAAAATTGTAAAATTTATCGATTGAAGAGATGCGAGTTTCCCCGATTCAAATAGAAAATATATTAAGTCAAATTGATTTGAAAATTTGCATATATGTATATATATATGAGAATATATGTGTATATATGTATTTGAGCATATGTGAGTAAATTTAAAATTTTATATATATATGACATATATATATATATTTGATTTGAATTTAAATACTATATATGTATGTATATATAGAGAAATATAAAACCATAATTTTTAAAGTAAAATTTATATTTATTTTAAACTAAAGATAGAAGTAAATTTAAAATGCAAGAATAAAGCAAATACATTTAAGTAAGCAAAATAAAAGTATATATTTTTACATAAATAAACAAATGCATAAATAAGAAACAAAACAAAGTAAGATATATAAACAAAGTAAAATAAGAATTAGCAATAAATGTTTCAAATAAATTTATGGTTAGAAATAAATGTTAAAGTTAAATTAGAATTCAATACATAAGCAAAAGGAACTACAAGCAAAGTATAAAATATAAATCTATGTATGCACACTTAAAAAAATACAAGGCAAATAAATAAAATAAAATCAGTACTTGTACAAATATAAAGGGAAAAATTGCATAAGCTTGCAAAAGAAGTAACAAATGTACATAAGCATGGGCTGTAAACATAAAAGAATAAGAAGCATGGGAACAAAGTATCTTCAGCCATGAACTGATATTGTACAAAGTAACATCACTTAGTTGTACAAAATAAAATAATACATCTCAGCCATGCTTATTAAAAAAAAAAAAAAATCTGAAGGCAGTATAAATCAAAACAGTTTGGCAAATAGAAAAATACTGGAAAGCTTCAGTTACAACTAAAACCAGAATCAAGGCCTGGATGCAAGATTCATGGGCATCAAAACAAAAGTAAGATCACAGAAGCAAAACATGACTTAAACAAGATCAATACTGCAGATTCAAAGCACAGAGTTGCCCTCTGTTCTTCAAGTTAAAGTGAGTAACTTATTCTTTTTTTTGATACTTTTAAAATATAAAACTGTTGCTTGGACATATATAGATATATTTGTGAGTAGCAATTAGTTTTCTACTAAAAAAATTTGTTGCATTTGCTCTGTGTATCTATGTTGTTCATCTCTCTGCTTAAGTTCCAGAGTATCAGATCACCAAGAAAAATTTCATTTCTTCCTCTCTAATCAATGTTAAGCCTTGCTTCCAAAGACAAGTATGTATGTTTTAGTTTGAGTTTCCATCTAAAAATAATTGCATGACATAAAAATGCATATAGAATGAAAGCTCAAGTTTTTTTCAGTAAAGGACCTTGTTTCCAGAAATTTACAGTATCACAAAACATTGATTCAATTATATAACTTGAATCTACATTCAAAGATAGGAATTTTAAAACAAATTTGAGGATTTTTAGCTAAGCATTCTAGGAGCAGTTCATAGTTGAACTCAAATCATATTTTGATCGATTTCTGTTACCTGGATAATATTTGGGTGTTAAAATTTTAGGTGAAGTAAGTTTGAACACCATGGATTTCATAAAAAATGGTGAATAATTTTTCTAATGAACGAATTGGGTGAACGAATCGAATTTAGGGTTTAAGGGTCCATTTTGGTCGAGGGGGAACATGAGATTTCCGCAACGTCGTCGTGGCATCGAGTGGGATCGCATCGGTGGGAATAGCGGCGTGAGCTTGGGACGAAGCTCTGGTTAAAATTTCGTAGCTTCTGGTGGCGTGTAGCGGTGAGGAGGGGAGTTTTGCCGACGAACAGTTTATTCCAGGGGGCTGAGAATAACTCGATTTTGATTACGCAGTGATTTTTGATTGTTGGGTGGTTCGAATCGGTTCAGGCGATCAACGATGAGCTTCTGGTGGTCTCGGCAACGATCGCAGATGATCGACGTGGCTGTGCACGTACACGTGCATTTGCGTGAATATCTGGAATGTGGAGTTGGGGAAGGAAGAGGGAGCTCGAGTTCGAACACGTGAAAAACTGTCAATTTACTTGAAGCTTTACTCGAGATTTTGGGGGGGAGGATACTCGTGTGATTCTCGAGTAAACTGTCAATTTACTCGAAGCGGATAGGTGTTGTACTCGAACTAAACCAGGGAGGCTCGGGCAGAATTTTTGTTCAGGGATCAACCTGTACCCGTTTAACAGTTAAAAATCTAGTTTTAAATCGAATCAAAGTTTCAACTGGAAATCTTGAAATAATTTTAAACCAGATTTCCAGATTTTGAAATCAATTTGAAATTTGTAACTTAAGTGTTTAAAGAAAATTTTAATAAGTTACAGCTAAAGAGAAAATAGATTTTTAACTCTTTAAAATTTCTTTAGTAATCAATTGTTATTTTACTATGTAAATTTAAAGAAAAAAATAAACGAAGATTTATGATTTAAAATTCATTAACGAATGAGTTCCTAATAGTTAATTAATTTATAATAAAAAAAATGATTAATAGAAGAAATTTCCTTTAAAAAGGTGATTAAAGAAATTTAATAGTTAATGAAATCAATAACTAAGATTTTATTTTGAATAATTAATTAATGTGATAAATTTTGACAATAAATTAGATTGATTAATTTAATCATAATCAATTGTGGAATTATTAAGTAAAATTACTTAATGACAGTAATTGTGGAGTTAATTATTCAATATCATTAATTGAGTTAATTGAATTTGTTCAAGATAAGTACTTTAGTTAATTAATTCAGAATAATCACTTAATAATTTTGAAAATAAAATTACTTAGAGAAGTAATTAATAGATAATTAATGAATGTAATCAACTAAATGGTGATTTGAAATTTGAGTAAATTATTTGTTAATTTAAAGGATTAATTAATAATGTGATTAATTAAGATTAACTTAATAATTAAAGATTAATTGATTCATTAATTAAGAACGATAGTTAATAATTAAGGGTTAACTAATAAATTGTGAAAGGGAATTTATTTCAAATAATTTGTAATTAGATTATGATAATTAACCTGGATTAACAATTGATACATCCGATTTAAATTAATTATTTGATTAATAAGTTCGTTTGTGAATGTTTGGACTTGGCTGAATAATTGGTTTGTTTGATACCCCTGATATGTGATGCTTTGTTTTGAGCCGTGTGACTTATTTATCTGTAATTTATATATCTGTGATCTGTTATCTGTAAATAAAGATGAGCGTTATAGTTTATATCGCTTATCAACTATATTTCTGTGTTTTGATTTGTGATGATTGAATGATGTTGCACTACTGTGTATAACCCCTGGACCACACCACACACACAATTATGGATTTCACGAGGAAATCGATTAGGTCGCAGATTTTTGAAATAGTTAAATTTGAATTTTTAAATTTAAATGTTTTGGAAATGGAATCGGAATAAATGTGAAAAGCTTTTAGAATGAAATTTCAAAATAAAATTTATTATTTTTAAATTACTTGATTAAGTTTTGGAATTTAAAAAAATTTGATTTAAATTTAAATTCAATACTTGAAATTGAATTCTGTAATTTGAAACTAGGGATTAATGATATTATACTAGTCATTATGAGTTAAATCATTTTTAAAGTATTATTTTTGGAAATTGGAATTTAACCCAAGGGTTTTAACTCGTATAAATGAATCAGATTTCCAAAATGATAACTGTTGTTTTCAAATGATAAACACTTTTAGATAAGAACTGAGATTCCAGTTAATTTGGGGAATTTCAAGATTGAATAGAGAAATGATTTTCCTAAGTTATGAATGAATTCTTTTTGAAAACTATGAATTAAATCTGTTTATTTTTAACAGATTTAAATTGATGATTTGTTTAAATCAAATTGAAATGAAATTGTTTTGAAGGCTATAAGTTAAATCTTTGATTTAAAGATTTAACGAGTTAATCAAATTAAAATGAAAATTGATTTGGAAAATCTGTGAATGAATATTTTATTTAAAAGATTAAAATGTGAAAATTGTTTAAAACCGTTAAAGGCTGTGAAAATGAATCTTTTTGTTAAAGATTGAGAATGGTAATTTGTTAAGCCATTTGAAGAAAAGTTTTGGGTAATAAGTTGTGACTTAATTGAAATCCCATATCCATATGTTTTGAAAATATTTTCGCTCACTATTCGGTTTAGCCGGGAAAGGACCTTTGTGTCGTATAACCCATTTCGAATATGTGATACGTCGTTATGGATAGCATTTGAAGACCGGTGATGAAGACCGGGTATTTGTGAAAGCGATAAGATGACCTATCGATTGTTTCTGCACCGAGTCGCGCCGGTATAGAAACTCCCTAAGTGATGGGAAAATCCGATCGGGATTGTGAATATCTGGGTTGCAAGGACTTCTTTGTAAGTGCCTTCGGTTCTGTTCGAACCCAGAACAGACTTGTATGGATTGTATGTCTGACATTACAAATTGAGATATAAAGCCGATTTCTTTCAAATATATTTCTGTTGGTGGCGGAGAATTTATTCTTTTAGCTTAACACCCTTCTCTGAGACGTACGAGCTCAGAGGTTATATAGTTGAAGTTATCAGCGATATATTCCCAATTTGGTAATGTGACATGCTGAGTGTTGCTGTAAATGATCATTGTGTTGATTATTGTGATAGGATCATTTATTTGATCGTCTATCTTGGTGATCATTGTGTTGATCATTTGTTGACCCAAAGCATGGCTTTTGTATAAAGTATGTTTTTGTGGACGTGACTTCGTCGAGCCTCACACCCCGAAAATGGTCAAAACAGGAAAGATGCGGCAAGGTTATGAGGGGTAGCTCCCTTTAGGGTATGTACATTTCCTTCTGGATAGAGGTGGTACCATGGTATGGAGCCCAGATATTTAACCTATGTGGTTACTACGAATTTATTACTTTGTGGTTGTTGGTTATCGTGATCCCATGAGAAAGGTCGTTTACGATCGGGGAATGGCGTGCTCGTGTCAGTAGTTACCCAGTTAGGGGTAACCCGGCCTTGTGTTGGCAGAGTTCCGGTTTGGTTCTCGGGAATGTCCTTCCAGAGGCATTCTCATGTGGCAATGGGAAGTTCCTTGGCCTGACCATTTGTTGGAAATCCAAAGAAACAATACGAAACTTGTACGGTATTAGTTGTAGAACCTATCATTCACTTATGGTGTCGCAACACTGTTTGGATGGTAGCTATAGTAGGCATAGTTCGAAATGTCTATGTTGGCTAAGATTTATATCTTTACTTTCGAAATGAATTTTTCCTACACTATGCACTAGTAATAATATCAAATGTTTCTTTTTAATGCGTATCAAGCATCTTTGACTATCATAAGGAGAAATCTCCTCCGATTCTGCGTTTGCATTGTGTGTGTGTGCGGGAGGCCTTATGGTAGTCTCATTTTTCAAATGCATTGCGAATCGACTTTAGAATTCTTTCTTTGATTGTTTTTAAAAGATAAACTGTTTTTGTTGCTCACACCAGTCCCATGACTGATCCGGAGTTTATTGTTTCCTTCCTAAACTCTGGGTGCTCATTATTTTCTACACGAGCAGTCTAGAGTTGGGTTTTACAGATAGTTAGATATAGTGGATTATCTGGAGTTGGTTCAGTCTTTGGACCACACCAGTCTTGCTGAGCTTGGTGATATGTTATTGGGAGTTCGAGCTACTGCTGGATTGATTCTTGGAAATGGAGTTACAGTTCTCGGAGTTCTCTTTTGAAGACTATCTTAGAGTTATATTTGTTCCGCTGTTAAATGTTATCTTTTTTTTTTCCGCTGTTATTTTATTGTATCATATCTCTGATGTATATTGATATTCATTGTATCGTTCTGTTGTATCAGATATTGTATATCAGTGTATTATTCTTTTATTCCGCTGTGTTGTTTACTTAATGATTGTTATAAGCTCCGACGAATCGGATTTGAACGGTCGAATCTATGGCATTCGAATACGATTTGAAGTATGGATGTCGATTTTCGAGTGGGCAAAAATCCGACTCGTTACATTTGGTATCAGAGCTAAGGTGAAACTTTAGCTCAGGAGTGTAACACATTAAGTAACTCATTAGAGATAGAGTGAAGTAAATCCTAGAATGAGTAATCCTTAAGATATCCGTTTGAATGCCTCAGTAAATTCTCTTACTATCCACTGATAGTGAGTATGAGTATAAGAAGAGAACGAGATAGGGGACAGGAAATACGACTATAATTAGTCAAAACTCTGTAACAATAGTGGAAACAACTTTCTTATCAATTTCCTTTGATTCGTTTCTAAATTCTTTTGATTGCTTCGAGACGGCTCTAGAAAGAAGTTTCGGTGCGGGGATGCCCTACGAATCGTTGTGGGAAAATCTTTACTTCGTATCTTCATCGGTTTCTTATCGGCTTTTCGATTTAATCCTTAATGAATATAAATTGGAAATTTTGAATGAATTGGAAATTTTAATTTGAGTTAAATTGATTAATAGAATATGAAGATAATTTGAATTAAATCAATAAAATGATTTTGTCTAAAACCAAATTTTGAAATTCTATTGCAATTTATTGTGAATACCAAAGTTCGAAGAGGGACAAATTGGTATGTATTCTGAGATATTCCGACTTGAATTTGGAATTCATATCTTAAGTTTGAGGAATTGTAGAGATTGAGTCTATCTCTGTGTTGTTTTCATGCCTGCAAATTTCGAGGACGAAATTCTTTTAAGGGGGGAAGTTTGTAACGACCCTAGATTTTAATTTGATTTAAATTGATAATTAAAAGAAATTTTGAATTAAAATTGTAAAATTTATCGATTTAAGAGATGCGAGTTTCCCCGATTCAAATAGAAAATATATTAAGTCAAATTGATTTGAAAATTTGCATATATGTATATATATATGAGAATATATGTGTATATATGTATTTGAGCATATGTGAGTAAATTTAAAATTTTATATATATATGACATATATATATATTTGATTTGAATTTAAATAATATATATGTATGTATATATAGAGAAATATAAAACCATAATTTTTAAAGTAAAATTTATATTTATTTTAAACTAAAGATAGGAGTAAATTTAAAATGCAAGAATAAAGCAAATACATTTAAGTAAGCAAAATAAAAGTATATATTTTTACATAAATAAACAAATGCATAAATAAGAAACAAAACAAAGTAAGATATATAAACAAAGTAAAATAAGAATTAGCAATAAATGTTTCAAATAAATTTATGGTTAGAAATAAATGTTAAAGTTAAATTAGAATTCAATACATAAGCAAAAGGAACTACAAGCAAAGTATAAAATATAAATCTATGTATGCACACTTAAAAAAATACAAGGCAAATAAATAAAATAAAATCAGTACTTGTACAAATATAAAGGGAAAAATTGCATAAGCTTGCAAAAGAAGTAACAAATGTACATAAGCATGGGCTGTAAACATAAAAGAATAAGAAGCATGGGAACAAAGTATCTTCAGCCATGAACTGATATTGTACAAAGTAACATCACTTAGTTGTACAAAATAAAATAATACATCTCAGCCATGCTTATTAAAAAAAAAAAAAATCTTAAGGCAGTATAAATCAAAACAGTTTGGCAAATAGAAAAATACTGGAAAGCTTCAGTTACAACTAAAACCAGAATCAAGGCCTGGATGCAAGATTCATGGGCATCAAAACAAAAGTAAGATCACAGAAGCAAAACATGACTTAAACAAGATCAATACTGCAGATTCAAAGCACAGAGTTGCCCTCTGTTCTTCAAGTTAAAGTGAGTAACTTATTCTTTTTTTTGATACTTTTAAAATATAAAACTGTTGCTTGGACATATATAGATATATTTGTGAGTAGCAATTAGTTTTCTACTAAAAAAATTTGTTGCATTTGCTCTGTGTATCTATGTTGTTCATCTCTCTGCTTAAGTTCCAGAGTATCAGATCACCAAGAAAAATTTCATTTCTTCCTCTCTAATCAATGTTAAGCCTTGCTTCCAAAGACAAGTATGTATGTTTTAGTTTGAGTTTCCATCTAAAAATAATTGCATGACATAAAAATGCATATAGAATGAAAGCACAAGTTTTTTTCAGTAAAGGACCTTGTTTCCAGAAATTTACAGTATCACAAAACATTGATTCAATTATATAACTCGAATCTACATTCAAAGATAGGAATTTTAAAACAAATTTGAGGATTTTTAGCTAAGCATTCTAGGAGCAGTTCATAGTTAAACTCAAATCATATTTTGATCGATTTCTGTTACCTGGATAATATTTGGGTGTTAAAATTTTAGGTGAAGTAAGTTTGAACACCATGGATTTCATAAAAAATGGTGAATAATTTTTCTAATGAACGAATTGGGTGAACGAATCGAATTTAGGGTTTAAGGGTCCATTTTGGTCGAGGGGGAACATGAGATTGCCGCAACGTCGTCGTGGCATCGAGTGGGATCGCATCGGTGGGAATAGCGGCGTGAGCTTGGGACGAAGCTCTGGTTAAAATTTCGTAGCTTCTGGTGGCGTGTAGCGGTGAGGAGGGGAGTTTTGCCGACGAACAGTTTATTCCAGGGGGCTGAGAATAACTCGATTTTGATTACGCAGTGATTTTTGATTGTTGGGTGGTTCGAATCGGTTCAGGCGATCAACGATGAGCTTCTGGTGGTCTCGGCAACGATCGCAGATGATCGACGTGGCTGTGCACGTACACGTGCATTTGCGTGAATATCTGGAATGTGGAGTTGGGGAAGGAAGAGGGAGCTCGAGTTCGAACACGTGAAAAACTGTCAATTTACTCGAAGCTTTACTCGAGATTTTGGGGGGGAGGATACTCATGTGATTCTCGAGTAAACTGTCAATTTACTCGAAGCGGATAGGTGTTGTACTCGAACTAAACAAGGGAGGCTCGGGCAGAATTTTTGTTCAGGGATCAACCTGTACCCGTTTAACAGTTAAAAATCTAGTTTTAAATCGAATCAAAGTTTCAACTGGAAATCTTGAAATAATTTTAAACCAGATTTCCAGATTTTGAAATCAATTTGAAATTTGTAACTTAAGTGTTTAAAGAAAATTTTAATAAGTTACAGCTAAAGAGAAAATAGATTTTTAACTCTTTAAAATTTCTTTAGTAATCAACTGTTATTTTACTATGTAAATTTAAAGAAAAAAATAAACGAAGATTTATGATTTAAAATTCATTAACGAATGAGTTCCTAATAGTTAATTAATTTATAATAAAAAAAATGATTAATAGAAGAAATTTCCTTTAAAAAGGTGATTAAAGAAATTTAATAGTTAATGAAATCAATAACTAAGATTTTATTTTGAATAATTAATTAATGTGATAAATTTTGACAATAAATTAGATTGATTAATTTAATCATAATCAATTGTGGAATTATTAAGTAAAATTACTTAATGACAGTAATTGTGGAGTTAATTATTCAATATCATTAATTGAGTTAATTGAATTTGTTCAAGATAAGTACTTTAGTTAATTAATTCAGAATAATCACTTAATAATTTTGAAAATAAAATTACTTAGAGAAGTAATTAATAGATAATTAATGAATGTAATCAACTAAATGGTGATTTGAAATTTGAGTAAATTATTTGTTAATTTAAAGGATTAATTAATAATGTGATTAATTAAGATTAACTTAATAATTAAAGATTAATTGATTCATTAATTAAGAACGATAGTTAATAATTAAGGGTTAACTAATAAATTGTGAAAGGGAATTTATTTCAAATAATTTGTAATTAGATTATGATAATTAACCTGGATTAACAATTGATACATCCGATTTAAATTAATTATTTGATTAATAAGTTCGTTTGTGAATGTTTGGACTTGGCTGAATAATTGGTTTGTTTGATACCCCTGATATGTGATGCTTTGTTTTGAGCCGTGTGACTTATTTATCTGTAATTTATATATCTGTGATCTGTTATCTGTAAATAAAGATGAGCGTTATAGTTTATATCGCTTATCAACTATATTTCTGTGTTTTGATCTGTGATGATTGAATGATGTTGCACTACTGTGTATAACCCCTGGACCACACCACACACACAATTATGGATTTCACGAGGAAATCGATTAGGTCGCAGATTTTTGAAATAGTTAAATTTGAATTTTTAAATTTAAATGTTTTGGAAATGGAATCGGAATAAATGTGAAAAGCTTTTAGAATGAAATTTCAAAATAAAATTTATTATTTTTAAATTACTTGATTAAGTTTTGGAATTTAAAAAAATTTGATTTAAATTTAAATTCAATACTTGAAATTGAATTCTGTAATTTGAAACTAGGGATTAATGATATTATACTAGTCATTATGAGTTAAATCATTTTTAAAGTATTATTTTTGGAAATTGGAATTTAACCCAAGGGTTTTAACTCGTATAAATGAATCAGATTTCCAAAATTATAACTGTTGTTTTCAAATGATAAACACTTTTAGATAAGAACTGAGATTCCAGTTAATTTGGGGAATTTCAAGATTGAATAGAGAAATGATTTTCCTAAGTTATGAATGAATTCTTTTTGAAAACTATGAATTAAATCTGTTTATTTTTAACAGATTTAAATTGATGATTTGTTTAAATCAAATTGAAATGAAATTGTTTTGAAGGCTATAAGTTAAATCTTTGATTTAAAGATTTAACGAGTTAATCAAATTAAAATGAAAATTGATTTGGAAAATCTGTGAATGAATATTTTATTTGAAAGATTAAAATGTGAAAATTGTTTAAAACCGTTAAAGGCTATGAAAATGAATCTTTTTGTTAAAGATTGAGAATGGTAATTTGTTAAGCCATTTGAAGAAAAGTTTTGGGTAATAAGTTGTGACTTAATTGAAATCCCATATCCATATGTTTTGAAAATATTTTCGCTCACTATTCGGTTTAGCCGGGAAAGGACCTTTGTGTCGTATAACCCATTTCGAATATGTGATACGTCGTTATGGATAGCATTTGAAGACCGGTGATGAAGACCGGGTATTTGTGAAAGCGATAGGATGACCTATCGATTGTTTCTGCACCGAGTCGCGCCGGTATAGAAACTCCCTAAGTGATGGGAAAATCCGATCGGGATTGTGAATATCTGGGTTGCAAGGACTTCTTTGTAAGTGCCTTCGGTTCTGTTCGAACCCAGAACAGACTTGTATGGATTGTATGTCTGACATTACAAATTGAGATATAAAGCCGATTTCTTTCAAATATATTTCTGTTGGTGGCGGAGAATTTATTCTTTTAGCTTAACACCCTTCTCTGAGACGTACGAGCTCAGAGGTTATATAGTTGAAGTTATCAGCGATATATTCCCAATTTGGTAATGTGACATGCTGAGTGTTGCTGTAAATGATCATTGTGTTGATTATTGTGATAGGATCATTTATTTGATCGTCTATCTTGGTGATCATTGTGTTGATCATTTGTTGACCCAAAGCATGGCTTTTGTATAAAGTATGTTTTTGTGGACGTGACTTCGTCGAGCCTCACACCCCGGAAATGGTCAAAACAGGAAAGATGCGGCAAGTTTATGAGGGGTAGCTCCCTTTAGGGTATGTACATTTCCTTCTGGATAGAGGTGGTATCATGGTATGGAGCCCAGATATTTAACCTATGTGGTTACTACGAATTTATTACTTTGTGGTTGTTGGTTATCGGGATCCCGTGAGAAAGGTCGTTTACGATCGGGGAATGGCGTGCTCGTGTCAGTAGTTACCCAGTTAGGGGTAACCCGGCCTTGTGTTGGCAGAGTTCCGGTTTGGTTCTCGGGAATGTCCTTCCAGAGGCATTCTCATGTGGCAATGGGAAGTTCCTTGGCCTGACCATTTGTTGGAAATCCAAAGAAACAATACGAAACTTGTACGGTATTAGTTGTAGAACCTATCATTCACTTATGGTGTCGCAACACTGTTTGGATGGTAGCTATAGTAGGCATAGTTCGAAATGTCTATGTTGGCTAAGATTTATATCTTTACTTTCGAAATGAATTTTTCCTACACTATGCACTAGTAATAATATCAAATGTTTCTTTTTAATGCGTATCAAGCATCTTTGACTATCATAAGGAGAAATCTCCTCCGATTCTGCGTTTGCATTGTGTGTGTGTGCGGGAGGCCTTATGGTAGTCTCATTTTTCAAATGCATTGCGAATCGACTTTAGAATTCTTTCTTTGATTGTTTTTAAAAGATAAACTGTTTTTGTTGCTCACACCAGTCCCATGACTGATCCGGAGTTTATTGTTTCCTTCCTAAACTCTGGGTGCTCATTATTTTCTACACGAGCAGTCTAGAGTTGGGTTTTACAGATAGTTAGATATAGTGGATTATCTGGAGTTGGTTCAGTCTTTGGACCACACCAGTCTTGCTGAGCTTGGTGATATGTTATTGGGAGTTCGAGCTACTGCTGGATTGATTCTTGGAAATGGAGTTACAGTTCTCGGAGTTCTCTTTTGAAGACTATCTTAGAGTTATATTTGTTCCGCTGTTAAATGTTATCTATTTTTTTTCCGCTGCTATTTTATTGTATCATATCTCTGATGTATATTGATATTCATTGTATCATTCTGTTGTATCAGATATTGTATATCAGTGTATTATTCTTTTATTCCGCTGTGTTGTTTACTTAATGATTGTTATAAGCTCCGGCGAATCGAATTTGAACGGTCGAATCTATGGCATTCGAATACGATTTGAAGTATGGATGTCGATTTTCGAGCGGGCAAAAATCCGACTCGTTACAGCTTATTTCCACTGAAAGTCTGCCAAGTCCGAATACTTTAGGTTTTTGAAATAATTTAAATCACTTATCCAAAATATATACTTGGAAACACTTAAAATAAAAACTACTTTAAAAATTTTATTTAAAATATTAGTTATGAAATTTTATACTAATATCTCATGTAAAACATAAACCCAAAATAATTCCTAAAATAAAATGATTAGATAGAGTATAATTATTTAAATAACCATCTTATAAATCAAATATTAGTTAAATATTTAAAATAATCACTTCTATAATTAACTTAGTAAATATTTACTTTAAAATTTTAAAACAATTTAAGAAAATAATTTCTCCAAAAACATTCTTTTTAAAACCAACTTTAGAACTTTTAATTTATATTTAAAAGCTACTTTGAAACATACTCGGCTTTTCAAGGAAAATACACTTTCCATTCCAAAATAATCTATTTTAATCAATTAATAAATCCTTCTCGATTTACCTTAATTTACATCCCAAATTCGTAAATATTCTTTCCACACTTTTAAAAATAAACCAATATTTATTTTAAAACAAATTACCCATTCCTTTATAAATTCCATCGTGAATTTATATTTCCGAATATCCACTGGTATTTTATTCTACTTTATAAATCCAGTTTATAAATTACATAGTCTCATCCTTCTTTTAAAACACAGTTTCAAATACTAAATCGATTTCCAAAATTTACTTCATTTAAAAATTACTCCTTTACTTATCCAAATTTATTTCCAAAACCCATTAATCCAATATACACACTTATATTTATGATTTAAATTCCATTTTAATCAGAAATACCAATTTCATACTTGATTTCAAAATTCTCCTTTTATTTCTCCCAAACCATTTAAAATCTGTTTCAAATTCCTTCTTTTAATTTATTCAATTCACTAAAATTATTTTACTTGAAATTCTCTACTTTAATTTCCTTCCAAAAATCAAATTTTTATATTTCTGGTATCTTAAAATACCAAAATATATTGGGCTAAACTATAGCCTTCAATAATTTCAATTATCGATATAATCAATCATAGATAACCAATAAATCATATCACAATATATGAAATAAATTCAAACATTTGTGGAATCCGGTTGGATCCCTCCAACCTGTTTCCCTACATCCACAGATGTTTGCACAATATAAAATGGCAATTCCACTTCTAGGTGGAATATCGCGGTATATGGGGTCATCCGCTATTATATGGGGCGCACAAGGTCTCATCCGCTATATAATACAGGAAATCAATCACTCCAATACACACACACACACACACACACACACACTACTATATATATAATATCATCCAACAGATAAATTATAAAATTCATCCAGCACATCCAATAATTTAAATTTATTCATTTAAATGAGTGAGAAGATCTCACCTTTGTTTTCGTTTGCAATCCCAAATGAAACCGGCCTGTCTCTTCCCGATTCAAGACCTTGTATAAACATTTGTATGGTTTATAAATATTTGAATTGACCGAACAATTAACCATTATTTAATTAACTAACAATTTAATTTAAACTAATAATTCTATTTGAACTAATTTCCTTTTAAAAATTATTTTTAGTGACTAAAATAAATTTTAAACAAGTTAATTAAACAAAATAAATCGCCATAAAAATTTATTTTAGAATAAACCAGTAAATTGAAACATGTGTACGCATATTTATTTTATTTCTAGAAACCCATATACTTATAAAAATAACTTGTATAGATTTTAAAAATCCCAACTGCATACAAATCTCTATATTTATTTCCTTTAGGACTACATATATATACAAGAATGCCGATATGGATTTCAAAGACAAATTTTAAATAATCTCTTCAACATTTAAAATCCTTATATTTTTCAAACTCTACCCCTATTTATATTTTCCTGTTTTACCTATATGTATTAAAATATATTTGTGTGTGTGTATATATATATATATATATATATATTTAAAAATATGGTTTTCTTGTTCTGTAACTGACTGTATATCCATATGTATATAATATATATATATATATTATAAGATTTAAATTAACATAAATAAATTATATATATACCAGCAGTAAATCTTAAACTCGAGATGCCCAACACACAACGCAGCATCAAAATCCCATCATCGCAACCACCCAAGTCTAACTGTCGTCGCCTTCGTCTTCGTGGCTTCGACGTTGCCCCTCGCACCCACTCGCACCACGTAGCCGAACCCTCACCTTCCAGAGTATCGCCACAACCACCACCCTCACTGCCCTAAATTGCGACGGCCTAGTTAGCCCTAGAGATCCCCAAATCCTCGCCATTGCCACGACCCCCCTAGGCAAATCCCGATCCTCCTTCATGCTTCGATTCAACCAATCTTCGATGCCGAGCTTGAGAATGTTAATCGCGAGATGGTCACGATTCTCTTTTTTCGAATAAAAAAGGAAAGCGGCCATTGATTCGTTTGATTTGGGGTTTATTTCAATTTACTGTTTTTAATAAGAACAAAGATACGTTGATTTCGTTTTATATTTTGATTTCGTTTTTCTTATATATTTCTTTAAACGAAGATGCGTGTGAGATAAATTAGAGAAAGGGGAACACATATTTTTTAAAGAGGTTACGTGCTTGATTTTTTATTTATTATTTTTTTCTTTTTGTGAATATATATATATATATATATATATATATATATATATATATATATATATTTAATTCAAATTCAAATTTACATCGTCTCGGTTTTCGCAACTCACAATCTCGATCTCCTATCGAGATGTGCCGCTAGGCGTTTATAATGTCAAATCCCTATTCCGAGCGCGATGGAAAAGGTTTCGAGGCCTAATTCGATCGTATGAAGAAGATAGCTTTTTGGACCCAGTTATAATATTAAATTTTCGATATAAATCTCAACGTGTTTATCTGCCGTACGATCACACAACAACTCCAAACACTACGAAATTTGAAATCCGATAATAAAACACTATTACGGATCCAATGGAACTAGTTTCGTCGAATTCCAAGATTGTGCCTCGAAAGCCTATTTTTAAACATCGATTTAAACAATAAAATTTTGAACTGAACAAAACAATTTTAAATTCAAATTTTAAAAGTTCTATTATCTCCGGTATTATCAATAAAAAATTTACAAGCCTTCAAATTATTTTTTACAAGCTTAAAATTCCAGATTCAACAATTTACCCAATTCCAATTGTTAAATCCAATAATTAATTATCTAAATAAATATTGATATTTGAAATTCGAATTAAAAATTAACTTTTAAATATTTAAAATCAATTAAATATTCCAATTTCAAATGTCCAAAATCCTGGGTCGTCATAGTTATCCCAAACATTCCTTGAGTTACTTGTATTTCAGTTTATATTTCACTTGAGTTGGATTTATTGATATAAGAATGTTAATCCTGACTCGAGTGTTTTGTATTTTGCTTTACACTCGGGTCAGACTGAGTGATACATCATTTTAGACTCACCTTTGGAGTTGGAGCTTCGCTTGGATATCCATCTATCGATTCAGCTTGCAGTTTTCAGTTGATTCCAATGATGTATTAAGATTTTATATTGAGACTTCTGTGTATTCGAGACATTTATTATATCTTGTTTAACTCTAATATATATGTGTATATAGTAGCTTCATGAACTATGATTCTTTTATTTCCGCTGCTTTTTGTTATATTACGCTGTGTCTGTGATTATTTTATTTACTGTATATGCTGAGTTATGCCAAATTTAAATTAACAATCTGATATTTTGAGCAATTTAAGTCCGAAATGTGCGGATGCGAATGGTTGAAAATAGTGGGCTGTTACGTGTGGTATCAGAGCTCTGTTTTTGAAAAAACTTAGCATATAGAGTAAATTTAATTATAGAATCACTTTCGTTCAAGCTTGAATCCCTTCCTCTTTGATTCGGTTTCCTTTGTATTTTGGAACTTTCCTATTAGTTTTGAAATCCACTCTTGTCATCCACTATCCAAATTCTTCTTGATTCTGGAGTATTCCATAGCTCCACTGAATGACTGTAAAGGGTTGAAACTCCTTTACAACAAGCATTGATTCACCGAAGATTTCTGTACTGTTTACGATACTATCTATCTCCTGCTATGTCTGAATTCTATCTCTTGTGATCGAATTCCGGTTAAGGTCGCCAGCGATTTATATTAGTTTATCCATCTTTCTATTTTGAAATTTAATCACCTTATCTTCGTATTGAGCTTATATTTTTGTTAGATCCTCGTTGATTAAAGTTCCTCTAATGTGAATCTCTATCCTTGTTCTGAAATATATTCTGAAATCTTCGAGTGAGGGAATGTATTTGAAATTAATAGAAAATGTTTATATATTGTGTTATTTGAGTTGTTAATGTTGATTTGGGTTTTCAATCAGATCGTTTGATCAACGCCATCGATAGGAATCCCAAAACACTTGAACAAAGCAAACTGACAAAATTGTTTTCAAAAATTTAATAATTTTGTATGATTATATTATATACATAAGTCAAATTTTCTGAAATTGAATTGTTAACTGAATTGGTTGTTAAACATGATAAACATGATAATGTTTGATTTTCATTTATTGTTTTCTATACTATTGATTTTTCCAATATATAAATAAATGCAAATTATAGAACTGGGTTTATAAATTGATTTGGAATTCAAATGAATTTATATTTAGAATTCAAGAGTTTAAATTCCCGGTGATTTCAAACTTTGGCTTCAATAGTTTTGAAATGCATATTATTTAAAGAATTTCAAATAAAAATTTGTTTCCAAAAGAAATTTAAAAGTTTAAATCGGTACTCTTCTCTTTTGTCGCTAGAAAATAATTTCGATGATGACGGCCATATCATAGACATTCATTTTCGAGTTTCGCAGTGGAGAGACCATTCTATAGCTTTTCTATACTTTTTTTTGGAAAATAAATTGATTCGAATTTCGAAAGTATGACTTGATTTTAATATATATAAATATATGTTTATAGATTTGATTTGATATATATAGTATTTATGTATATATATATATAGTATTTATATATATATATATATATATATATATATATTTATCTCTCAATGGTTTAAAGTGAATCGGGAATTTAATTCTTAAATTTTCTTAAAGAATTATTTCAATTATTAAATAAAGCCAAAAAATTTGAATAAATATTTAAAACTTGAACTAATTGAATTAGAAAATTTACTTGTATAATACCCAATTACATTTTAATATAACTTACCTAAATTATTCAGAAGTTGAATATGTAATTGAATATGTTACAACGTAAAATGAGGTTAAAGGAATTTATAAATAAAATTTGAGTGGTTATAATAAATGTTATACACTTAATTTTTTATAAAAATGTTAATAGGGATAAATTGAATAATAAGTTAATTAAATAATAGATGACGTAAATAAAATAAAATTTGTTTTGAAGGGACTAATAAATTAAATCAACTAAATGAAATTACCTTGAAGTGAAATCAATTAGTTGAACATTAATTAATTTAAATAGAAATTTATATGGTTTTAAATTAATTATTTTATTTTTATTTCAATCTATTTTTCTTTCTGGTTGTTTCTATTCTCATACCTCCTTCCTTTTCGGGGACGAAAAGTTTTGAGTGGGGGAGAGTGTAACGACCCATAATTTTTTTTTAAAGTATTTAGCTGAAATTTTGTGAAATTTTAAATAATAAAATTCTGAAATAAAATTTAATATTTGGAATACGTATATTTAAGCATAGCAAATGGTAAATTTTCATCTGATAATTTGGAAGTTCATTTTCTTCTGTAATTTTACTTCAATTTAAATCTGTTAAAAATGTATGATAATATAATATTTTCCAAACCGGAATATTTTTACATAATAAATTTGTAGATCATTTTCTAAGTGAATCGTCATCTTTTGTTTTCCCAAATTTGAACCGTTATTGCTCCATTTATCTTATTTTCGACAAAATAGCGGCATTTTTCGGTACCAATTATCGACTTTTGATAGGATGATCGTACCACTGACATCTATGTACCATTTTGATCGTCTCGCCATGCTGATATCTATGGTATATTCAATTCTATGTTTGGAATCCGCTACACAGCAGAATCTGCGTGAAGGGTAACCGTATCGGTACTCGTTTCTTGCCTTTTGAGTTCAGTATCATTTTTGTTCGTTTTGGGAAATAACTGAAGGCCACTAGCCTTTAATATTCTTAGAAATTTACGTTTCACTTTTGCAATTCACTGGTGAAATTTAGTGTGGTGTCCTTTGGTTTCACATCCGTTTATAATCATTTTATATTTTTCATCTTCTCTAAGCTAAAAATATGTATAACGTCATATAAATGTAATCTGGTTTGTCATTTTTTTCCCAATTTCTCTCCCTCCTTCAACCCGCCTTCCACGCAACCTCCACCTTGCCTGAACAACCACCAAGCCCTGACTCGCCTTGCCTCGCTCCCCAACCATTTTCTTCCCTTCTAGTTCTCTCGAGCCTCCCCTCCTCTTGCTCCACCACCGCAAGCTCTACCCTCCTCCGCAAACCCTATGTCTATTCAGCCACAAACAAAGCACCGAAAACCGAGCTTCCTCCACCTTGAAGCCCTCACCAGAGCCATCGTCCATTGCCATCAGCCGCACCCACTCGGCCTCCCTCTGCCTCGCACCACCTCCTACTTGCCTCTGACCTCCACTTTTCCTCTCCTTTTATTTTGCAACTGTGTTGTATAAGTAATGTCAGTGTATGTATATAATGGCTCTATGTATAAATATGTTGCGAGTTATTCATATATTAGTTTATTTAAAAGTAATGCGTAAATATATATAATCTGTTATATTCGCGCATATATAAGTTATATAGATTACATTATAGTTTTGGTCTATTAGTTCATAATACATTTATTATATAATTTACTATAAATTTTGGTCTGATATAACAGCTAATGTTATGTTTATAAAGTATATATATAAATTATGTCTAGTATTATATATATAGGATGATAATATTTCAATCTTATTTGTATAAAGGTTTGCTGCATTTTTATTTTATGCGTTAATTTTAACTTATATATATTACTATGTATATTCTATAGCTTATATATATATGTATAGTTTATTTCTAGGTATATATTTTTGTTATATGGACCGTTTTATAAATACTGTGTAGTATGGGTTTTATCTATCAGTTTATATAAGTAAGACAAATCTCATTATTTATATATTCTGTAAGCTTATGTATAAACCTAATTTCGGTTGTATATACATATATACATTGTATAAAGTGGATTATATTGATTTTAGATGCATATTGATTAGAAAGTATGTATATGTTCTGAGTGGTATAAGTTTGTTTATTTTATTATCTCATATGTATAAGTTTTTATATAAGCTTTCAAATCTGTTAGTTATATAGGCTATATAGTTTTTATATTTGTTCAATTCTACAAACTGTCATATGTATATATAGTAAGCTATATATATTAGTTTATATGTATCTGCCTATATATTAGTTATATATATATCGTTGATTTTAAGTATATATGTATAATGGTTATGTTGATATTTTGATATGTATAGTTTGCATATCTGTTTCAAATCTACATGTATATGCTATTAGACATTTTAAAATATTTTATACGTATAATGATTATATTAATACTTTGATAGTTTATAATAGCTATAATATATTATATATACTCGATTTTGAACATATGCACTTTTAATTTTATTATTGAATTTGAATATACTTTGATTTCTAATATATAAGGCTTTAAAATATATTATATTATATTTTATTTATATGTGCTTTAAACAGATATTGATTTTGACAAATAATGTATCTATTTTCAGTTTATATCAAAACTGATTCTGATTAGTTCTCATCGATTTCACATTTATCATCTTTATCCATCGTGCCTATTTTCTTCATCGAATCGTGTCCATCTAACATTGCTTTGGAATTTGTAGTTCATTTCCTTGTCAAATCTATCTAGTCTCGAAAGGTGAGGAATCACTCATGATTAAAGTTATTATATTTGTTAAATTTGATTTCAACTGAAATGACAATTGAAATATGTTGTTGTTAGTTATTTACACTGCTATATATATGCTATTATCTGTATCTGTTCACATATGACATCTGACACCATTATTTGTTATTTATATTGATGATATATGCCACTTATATTATTATAGTATCTGTTGTCACTCTACAAGTTCCCTGTTAATATAGAATTCTCTATGGGTTGAACTGATACATACCCGAACGATCTCTAGAATAGGATAAAATCGTCATAGGTTGAAATGATAAACCGAAGTGATTTTCAATTGGATTGAAATTGGAATTGCGGGTTGAAATGATATATACCATATAAATTTAAATTATGGATTGAAATGATAAATATCCATATCACTTGACCATAGGATAGAAAATTATATACAGACACCGTAGGTCTATATATAAATATTTTGAAAATGATTTCTATGGCTTTGGAAAGAAATATATGGTTTAAATCGATATTGATTTTAAGATATTATACAAATGTATTTTTATAAAGGTTTAAATTTAGTATTTTAGAATTTTAAGTTTTTAAAATTTAAAATTATAAATTAGTTTTGAAATTTTATATCTAAGAATCTATTTATAATTTTACTATTTTAAAATATGTATAAATTAAGTTTTATATAAAATAGATTTAATAATAATATTTAATTTAATAAAGTTTGATTTGATTGATATATAACATGTTTATGTTTTTATTTTTTTATTTTTTTAAAATAGATTTTTATAATGATACTTATAAATTAAGGTTGGGAAAATAAATAGATATTGAGTTGAAATTTATTTGTTAAAGATTTTATTTAATTAAATCGATTTGAAACTTATTGAATTTGAGATTTTTAAAGGATATGATTTTATAAATTGAATTTGATTTGAAATGATAAATGAATATTTCAATTTTAACTAAATTGAAGGAAATATTTAGTTTATTTGTAATTTGAGTTTTATTTAAACGATATTGGATTTATGAAGTGAATATTTCAAAACTAAATATTAATGATGTTAAATTATGATATATATGAATTTATTAAATTTAGTTTTGAACTTGTGGAATATTTAAGGCTTTGAAATATATTAAAATTGAAATGGTCTATTTTGTAGTTCAAATTTGTATTTGAAGTCGATATAATTTGAAATGGTCATTGAGAAACTGAATTAAATTGGAATTTGACGAATTGAGATTGAAATAATTTTTGAAATTTTGAATTTGAGTAGATTTGAATCGATTTGTGAAATTTGAGGAAGTTATTTTATTATATAAAGTATTTCTAAATTATATTTAAAACTATTTGTATATTTTATTTTATAAATTATTTTCATATAAACTATTTTAATATAAATCATATAATATAAACTTGTTTTAATATAAACTATTTTTAATATAAACTATTTTTAATATAAACTATTTTAATATGTTAATTATTTTAATATAAACTGTTGAAAACTGGGGTGGCTATAACACAATATTGGATTTTAAGGCTATTCAGACACTAGAAGTGATGAACTGTTTATTAACTACTTACTTATGAATGTATTTACTCAAATTGCAAATAGAAAGAAGCAATCAGATAATAAGTAAGCGATAAAGTAAAATGCAGTAATATAAATAACACTCGGATTTTTATACTTGTTCGGATTAACCAATTCTACATCCAGTCCTGCACTCTATTGTGCAGAATTCCACTATAATCGCTTGCTTTCCACGGGTGGCAAGAACACCTTTACAATCTTGGTTTCACGGGCTAGAAGACACACCCTTTTGATTTTACAGGCTACAAGAACACCTTCTTCTTATCGGCAACAACAAACTATGGCAAGTACTCGTATCTTCAATACAGATTCTTGCAAATTCGGTACAATGATCCTATATACCTCCAATGGCAATATATCTTTGAATTCTTTGAGGAATAGGATGAAATCAGAGAGAGAATGATGTGAATTAAAGTACAACTCTCTGATATTGTGTGGCTTGCAAATCAGTGAAGAATTGGAGTGAAATAGTATCGATTTGCAAGGAGATTTGAAGAGTATGCAATGGATTTGTTTGCAAATGTTTGGAGAAGAAGGAGTAAGAGAAAATGAGAATTCCTGATGTTAAAATTCGTTTTCAGAGGCCTTTATATAGGGGTTGAAGAGACGTGTCTTTTGGTGAAGAGGTGGAGGGAAATGTCTCTTCATTTAAAATTTGAAATTATGAAAAACTGCTAGTATGTCGACATGCCCAAGTACCCCATGTCGACATGGGTGTGTTGCAAAATGAACAGCAACACTAATAAGTGTTGCAAATTTTCAGCATTTCAAATTACCTTATATTTGTGGATTTTTGTGATTCGGTTGAGGTCGATGGTTGATGATCTTCAAGTATAATTGCCATGAGATCTTTAACAAGATATTCTATGGTTCAACCAACTCCTCATCACTTCAAACACCTTTATGCTTCATCATTCTTCTCTAATTGAGTTTTTTCTTCAATTGCTCCGATCAACCTTCTTCCATAATTCATTTGCTTCCACTGTATTCTTGTTTATCTCTGTAAATGTCTCCATAATATATCTGATATATATGACTGCATAACTCGAAGATACGTTAGTAGTAATATTTATATGGTTACTGTCATCAAAATCGATACATAGGGTATTAACAATCTACCACTTTTTGATGATGACAACCATATAATATTTGAGAGATAAATATAATACTTTTATATTTGACTCCCCCTAACTCTATGCACTCCCTCTATCATTTTGCCTAGTATATTTATACCTTTTCTCCCCCTTTGTTATCAACAAAAAGGGCGAAAAACGTCACTTAAATCACTGCTAGACAATATGTAGAGTTGTATGTAGAGATAAATGCTTATAAATAAAACACTTGAGGTAAACCAAATCAATTCAAAACATGAAATAAACTTATCAAATAATAAGATGAGTTTTAGAGTTACCGACTTTGCTGATGCCAATAACAAATCCTTTTCGTATTTATCCAATGTATAATAGATTTCTTGTCATGTGCTTTGAGCATCCGCTATCTGATAAACATTGTTTGGTATCTGAAAAATTATAAAATATGCACACTGGTAGCCTTTTTATTTTGGGTCCATGGGGTTAGGTTTTGGGACGCCAAACCCATGAAGAGTTTGAATGTCCTTTCAAAATATAATTATTAGATGGATGAACCTTACTAATAAAATTATCAATATATTTTTCGTTTTCAATATCATCCACCCTTTTTGGAACCCATAAATTAATGAATATATTTAGAGGTTTTAACTTTAATTTCCTAGGTTTTGGTTTGAACTTGGTAGCCCTAACAAACTTAGTATTTTGAATACTATTTTTCTTTCATTCAGCCTTAGGGGTGTATCCAAGTCCATGTTTATTCCTAGTGTGTTTAGATGTAGATAATAATTTTTCTAGATTATCCTTCCCTTTGTTAAATTTATCAATATCAGTTTTCATTTTGTCAAAATCCTTATTACGGTTAAGAATAACATTGTTTAGAGATGTTATTTTGTCATTCAGATCAGTGATCTGTGACTTCATTGAAAGATTTTCTGATTTTAAGGATTCATTTTCACTTTTTAGTTTTTCAAAACTTCCAAGCGTCAAATCATTTTCATCATTATACCCATTAAGTCTTTCAGTTTCATCTTTTAGACATTTTTTTCTTTAGTTAACCTATTAATAAATATTTTTAATCTATCTATCTCTGCCAAACTATTGTTGTACTCTTTCCTAAGTATTTTATATCCTTGATTCATATCATTCAAAACATTAGTAATTTCTTTATTAAAATTCCATACCTGGTCATCCTTTGCCATGAAGCACATGTTGGCGTTTTCTGTTTCTGAATCACTATCACTTGATGATGTATCTGAATCATCCCATTTGCATTGAATGCCTGTTTCCTCTCCTTATTGAAAGTGTTTGACTTTGATTTCATCAGTTTGAGACAGTCTCTTTTCAAATGACCGGGTTTTTCACATTCGAAACACTTAACAACATTTCCATTTCTAGAATAATTGTTATTAGTTTTTTGAAGTTCGTTTGTTATCCAATACTTCAAGAATTTCTTGAACTTCTTGGTCATAAACTCTATATCATCATCAATAGCATCTTCATCTGGTTCATCTGTATCGATCATAGCATTGAGTGCTAGTGATTTCTTCTCGTTTGCCTGATTCTCTTTTATAATATGCAACTTTACTTCATAAGGCATTAGGTTACCAATTAAATCTTCTAATTTCATAATATTAATATCATTGGCTTCTTCAATTGCCAGAGTCTTCTGATCCCATTCACTAGGAAGTGAATTCAGGATCTTTCTGACTTGGTCTTCTTCAGTAATTTTCTTTCCTAATGATATTAAGGCATGTACTATATCTTGAAATCTAGAATACATATCAGAAATAGATTTATTTGGTTTCATTTGAAAGAGTTGAAACTGGTTAGTTAGCATAGATATCTTTGTTTGTTTTACTTTATTGGTGCCTTCATGTGTGACTTACAGAGTTCTCCAAATTTCATATGCAGAATTACAAATAGACACTCGATTAAATTCATTTCTATTTAAGGAGAAAAATAAAATGTTCATGGCCTTAGAGTTATTAAGTGTTTGTGTCTTTTGGTCTAGTGTCCATTTTGAATATTCAGTTTGAGGCTCTATATACTCTATTTGGGTAATGTTCCAAATATCCAAACCATTAGATTGCAAATAACATTTCATCCTACAAGCCCAATGTGCATAACTACTGCCATCAAATAGAGGGGGTCTAGTGGTAGATTTCCCTTTTACAAAACTGTTAAAAATATGTTATTAGTGTCGTTAGCCATTTATACTTTTCAAAAATCAAGTTATGAATTTTTGAAAATCAATGCTCTGATACCAAATGTTGAAAACTGGGGTGGCTATAACACAATGTTGGATCTTAAGGCTATTCAGACACTAGAAATGATGAACTGTGTATTAACTACTTACTTATTAATATAAAACTATATTTATTCAAATTACAAACAGAACGAAGTAATTAGAGAATAAGTAAGTAATAAAGTAAAATCCAGTAATGTAAATAACACCCGGATTTTTATACTGGTTCGGATTAACCAATCCTACATCCAGTCCTGCACTCTGTCGTGCAAAATTCCACTATAATCGCTTGCTTTCCACAGGTGGCAAGAAATCCTTTACAATCTTGGTTTCACGGGCTACAAGACACACCCTCTTGATTTTATAGGCTACAATAACACCTTCTCCTTATCAGCAACAACAAACTATGGCAAGTACTCGTATCTTCAATACAGATTCTTGCAAATTCGGTACAATGATCCTATAGACCTCCAATGGCAATATATCTTTGAATTCTTTGAGGAATAGGATGAAATCAGAGAGAGAATGATGTGAATTAAAGTACAACTCTCTGATATTGTGTGGCTTGCAAATCAGCGTAGAATTGGAGTGAAATAGTATTGATTTGCAAGGAGATTTGAAGAGTATGCAATGGATTTCTTTTGCAAATGTTTGGAGAAGAATGAGTAAGAGAAAATGAGAATTCTTGATGTTAAAATTCATTTTCAGAGGCCTTTATATAGTGGTTGAAGAGACGTGTCTTTGGTGAAGAGGTGGAGGGAAATGTCTCTTCATTTAAAATTTGAAATTCTGAAAAACTCCTAGTATGTCGACATGCCCAAGTACCCCATGTCGACATGTCACTAATAAGTGTTGCAAATTTTCAGCATTTCAAATTACCTTATATTTGTGTATTTTTGTGATTCGGTTAAGGTCAATGGTTGATGATCTTCAAGTATAATTGCCATGAGATCTTTAACAAGATATTCTAAGGTTCAACCAACTCCTCATCACTTTAAACACCTTTATGCTTCAGCATTCTTCTCTAATTGGGTTTTGTTCTTCAATTGCTCTGATCAACCTTCTTCTATAATTCATTTGCTTCCACTGTATTCTTGTTTATCTCTGTAAATGTCTCCATAATATATCTGATATGACCGCATAACTCGAAGATACGTTAATAGTAATATTTATATGGTTGTTGTCATCAAAATCAATACCTAGGGTATTAACATAAACTATTTTAACTTATAACTATTTTACATAAAATGTTTATTTTATAAACTATTTTACTGTATATACTATTATTAATATCTAAATGTTTAAAGGAAAGTGTTATGGTTTTCCAAAGTATTATCATTTCAAAGTTTTATGATTTCAAAGTGTTATGATTTTAAAAGTGTTATGATTTCCAAAGGGTTATAATTTCAAGTGATTTGATTTAGAAAGTGTTGTAGCTTTGAAGTGCTATGATTTTTGAAAATAATATTGTATTGATGTGGTTTTGAAATGGAAATGATATCGTATTGATATGGTTTTCAACTTGTAATGATATTTTGGTTTTGAAGTATAAACTATTTTGAAATGACAGCGGTGCTATAATAACGATTGGTTGTTAAAGAGACCGGGATCTGATATTGTCATACTCTCTGCCAATACCGAAAACCACTTTAATAACTATGTATGCAGTGGAGATTCCAAAATGAAGTAGGATGGTGGCGACGATCCTATATGAGGTATATAAGTGGACTCGACTCTCATGAGTTGGCGTAAGGTGGCTAAAATAGGAGCAATCGACGGGCCAAGTGAGGTCGTTCCATCGATCGGGCACATTCCTTTGATACTACATTCTGACTTTTTGATTGATTTTGGTGGCCACCCTTGATTTTTGATTTGGGAGTGTGTTCCGAGGTGGGAGGTAGTAGCTGTTATGCGTTACTACCAGCCTAGAAGTGTAATTGGTATATCTACCCTGGCATTGCCTAGTTGTGCCATGCCACATACCTTAGCAAGACCACAACAAGTTTGTTTTGTACCATACCTATGGTGTGCTCTCTGATAAGCCCAGTTTACGGGAAGTTACGGTACTGTATAGACTATAGGAATATATAAATATGTGTTAAGGGGGATATGGATAACGCCTTAACGCTATTTTAATAGTTTACTTTACTTTAGACATTATTATAATAGTAGATAGTTTAATGGATCTTAGAGGACGGTTATCTCAAACATCCTTTGAGTTACTTGTATTTCAGTTGATATTTCAGTTGAGTTGGATTTATTGATATAAGAATATTAATCCTGACTCGAGTGTTTTGTGTTTTGCCTTACGCTTGGGTTAGACTGAATGATACAACATTTGAGACTCACCTTTGGAGTTGGAGCTTCGCCTTGAGATCAATCTATCGATTCAGTTTGCAGTTTTCATTTGATTCCAATGATGTATTCAGATTTTATATTGCGACTTCTGTGTATTCGAGACCTTTATTGTATCTTGTTTAACTCTGATGTATATGTATATATAGTAGCTTCATGAACTACTATTCTTTTATTTCTGCTGCTTATTGTTATATTGCTCTGTGTCTGTGATTCTGTGATTATTTTATTTACTATATATGCTAAATTATGCCAAATTAAAATTAACAATCTAATTATTTTGAGAAATCCAAGTCCGACATTTGCAGATGCAAATGGTTGAAAATTGCTGGCTGTTACAGTATGAATGTCTTAGCATATATCTCCTCGAAAATGGGTTCAAAAAGGGCTGTGTAGACACCACACTATTTCTATTGCATGAAAATGATGATCTTTTGACTGTTTAAATATATGTTGATGACATTATTTATGGTGCCACTAACAATTTGTTGTATGAGAAATTTGAAAAAGTTATGCAGGAAAATTTTGAAATAAGCTTGGTTGGAGTTAAAATTCTTTTTAGGATTTCAAATAAAACAAAGCGATAAAGGTACATTCATCTCTCAAACGAAATATATTAGAGAACTTGTCAACAAATTTGGATAGAAAGATGCTAAACCTGAAAAAAAAAACCTAGGAACACAACAATTAAACTTAACAAGGATGAAAATGGTAAGGAAGTTGATCAAAAGCAATATCGTGGTATGATTGGATCACCTCTTTACCTTACCGCTTCTAGACCTGATATCATATTTTTTGTCTGCTTATATGCATGATTTCAATCTAATCCAAAAGAACTCATTTAAAAGCTATTAAAAGAATTATAAGATATTTGTTGCACACCCCACATTTTGGTCTTTGGTATCCAACTAATGATACCTTTGAATTAAAAGGATATTCATATTCAGATTATGCTGGAAGTCTGGTTGACAGAAAAAGTATTGGTGGCGCTATTTTATGTCAGGACATTCCTTAGTTGCATGGTCAAGTAGAAAATAAAATTGTATTGCATTATCCACCATAGAGGCAGAGTATATTGCTCTAAGTGTTTGCTCTGCTCAAATTTTATGGATGATACAAACTTTGCAAGACTATGGTCTAAATTTTAAATGTGTATCACTAATGTGTGATAGCAAAAGTGCAATTGATCTCACAAATAATCCTATACATCACTCACGGACAAAACATATAGATTATAGATATCATTTCATTATAGATCATATTTCCAAAGAAAATATCTGCATAAATTTCATTTCAACCGATTCTCAATTGGTAGACATTTTTACAAAACCTCTTCCAGAAAATAGTTTTTATCCACTTCGTCTCAGCTTAGGAATTTTAGAAATTTGATTCTATACTTTTGAATATGACCTTAAATGCCTACATTAACTAATATGACTCCCTACTGATTATCGAAAAGATAAATAGCGATTGGAAAAAAAAGTGATGAGGGTTGATCTTTATCATATGTTATAACTTAAGACAGTATACTTAGTAAATTTCTTTAGAAATTTAAACAAGAGTTATAAAAACTTTTTGTTGGTAAAAATTCCATGACCATCTCTATTTCTATCATATTTCTAACGACCATCGCTCATCAAAATCCAATATAGTATGTCAATATGTGGTATTTTAAACAGGAAAATATTCGTTTTTCATTTTAATCCAAAGTATTCACTCTCATTTAAAAGTCCTCATGGTTATGCATGGGTGAATTACTTGGTATTTTTGATTATGTGCTTCCATGTTCATTTAAAAGTCCTTACGGTTATGCATGTATGGAGCGCATATCAAAATTGATTAATTAAATAGTCAAGTTGATTATAATCCCATGTAAAAGTCCTCACGGTTATACGTGGTTAGAAGATGCTTGAAATTCATTTTTTTAAAATTTGGAATACTGCTAATCTCATTTAAAAGTCCTAACGGTTATGCAGGGTTAGTAGATATTCAAATTCCTGATATAAATATACCACAAATAGACAGGGCTATATGGTTGTACATCATCCCCATCATTCTAAAGTGGAATATGCACCTAATAGAGTATTTATGATTTTTGTTTAATTTTTTATTGAAATGTAATATTTTCACTTGATTGAGTATTAATGTGTATTAATGGCTATCACTTTATCTCTATTTTTCTAACACTATTACTCTTTTGCTGATAACAAAAGGGGGAGAGAAAAGTTAAGATTTTGGCAAATAAAGGTCAAATATTTTATTTTGTATTTTCTATTTCCATCTCGGTTCATTTTCATATCTTTATTTATTTTCATGCAAAAATGAAGGGGGGCTTTGTTGTAGAGAGGTAGCATTCAAATAGGAGGAGCAAATTGAATGGTCAAATATATTTAATAAATTCAAAATCTTAAATATATGTTTGTTATCATCAAAAGAGGGAGATTGTTGAATATGCAAGTATATGATTTTTGTTTGATGATAATAAACATATAAATAAATATATATATTCATTTAAATGTATTTGTTATTGTACTATTTTATTTTCACATAATTAAATAGGTATTTGCTGAATAAAATAAATAACATAGAATTTAAATTCAAATGGATATTTTATTCAATTAAATATTTATTACATTTTTGAATAGTATAAATTTGAGCTCTCACTATATACATAATTTTCAAACAATACAATTTTGATTACATCACAATTTTTCATTTACAAATGTCCTCACTACATATCGCTCATTCGCTCGTTTTTATCTTCAACTTTATTCAATATTGAATCCAGCATCTCAGTTATTTGCAAAAAACACACTGACGAGTAAAATTGAAAAAGAAATATTTTTTGCATTGTAAAATAAAATGCGGTTTGAAAAAATTATATACCTCGGTTATTTGGGTTGTTCATCATCATTGTATTTTGAATTCATCAAACACGAACAACTTGTGACATGCACAGTGTATCACTGTACGTGCCACAAGGCCATGCACACGATATACACTTAACAAAACGGCAGGGACATGTGAGCGAAAGGTCAAACCGAATCAAAAGCTGGGTTCAACTCAAGTGCAATACAAATAAAGTCAGGACATGAGCACAAGGTCAAACCCAAGCTATAAGCTAGATTTAACATAGGTGAAATTCAAACAATTCTCAAGTGACAAAAAGACCAAAAATTCATCATGAATGCAACAACCAAGCAGCAATCATTCCACAACAAACGCAAAAAGCCTCAGACATGTATACATATTCATATGCAATCAGACCTCAACAGCACAGACTCGAAGAAAAGGAATTCAAGATGAATGCATATACATCAATGGTGAACTCAATTGAATATGACTTGTATGCCACACATGAACCAACAACTTCAACCACAGCTAGCACATGCATATCAAAGTGCAGACAAATTCCAAAATCATGATGAAGCCAGTGATACTAGATCACAAAACAATGTATACAGGAACTCAATAATGACCATACTTATATGCATGCGTACAACTCAACAGTTCAATACAACACACTTATATATATGCTATGCACATAAATGAAGTGGCCAGAACTACATCTACACCAAACTTCAGCATATACAAAGGGCTGCAATGCTCATGAAGAAACCATGCTACAGGTATGACTTCATATAGAACCAGAACAAGCTAATGAACAAACAAAACAACTAGACCTGGCAACATGAACTACTCGAACACACATGCATATATGAACACACATGTATGCATATATATATATATATATATATATATATATATATATATGCAGTGCATAGTATCTATCCAGTGCAAGCTTGAATAAGCAAGTGCACCAGAGGCAACAACAAATAAATGGACAAATATCAATACAATGAACAATGCATTCAAGCATCAGGTTGAAAATGCTACAGGAATGGACACACAGAAATACATATATGCAGTAGTTCAAATGTCGCAGGAAAGTCAATAATCATGGAATGCCAAACAATCAAACCATGGGTCAGGAACCAGTCGAGGAAGGTAACTAGCAGAAGAATAAAATGAACAAGTCAAGATAAATCAACATCGTCAAATAAAGTTAGAGCCGTGGTGGTCAAGAAAAAGAAAGTCGGAATCAAAGAAGACGTGACAATCAAGTAACAAAGATATACAAATTGAACAAGTCAGTACAAATCACAAGCATTTTAAGTAATAATTAACGGTGGAAAAATTATCAGGCGAATTCAATTCGAACGAACTTATAGGAATTCGATTCCTATTTAAACCCATCTCATCATTGGCTACCTAATCATTCGAGTTAAACAAAATCATAGAGCAGAATTTCATATCAATAACTCGAATCATCAATCGAGTATAAGCAAATTAACCAGACCAGCAAAAAGGGAAATTACATACCAATTCTAAATCGAACTCAATTGCGAAACAGGTGTGTGCAAATTAAAGAGACGGTCGATCAACAAAGCAAGGAAAGAAAAATCACCTATTCGATCAATCAACTAAAGTCAGCAGCTTCAACAAAGTAAAACCCTAAAAGGAACGAATGAAGAAAAGCAGACATTTTCAAAGAAAAGGGTTCCAGCCGAAGTAATAAAAGAAAAAGGGGACAATTGTTTTGTCTCTATATTTTTAATTTGGGCCGGTTTATAATTTTTAGGCTTTTAGTTTTTTAAATTAGGTTTTATTATTTTTATTGTTTTAATTTGTATTTTATTTTTAAACATTTGTAATTTTCTAGTTGTGTGACTAGGGGACGAACTACGGTGGTGTAGTTCGAGAATTCGCAACTCAGTGGCTGAGTTGTGGCATGGTTTTGAGCGTAGAGTTAGGTTAGTCGGTAGTGGGTGTCGCGAGTTTATGTATGTAAGCGTCTGACTACTTAATTTCTAGTAGAAATCTTGAGGGCAGCACGTAGGTAGGGTTTTGCCGAAGCTGAGTAAATATACGTGTTCTTTTTTCTGCTTTTAATATTCTACTATTATCCGTGCTGTTATAATTCTGCTATATCTGTGTTGAAATTATTTTATATAAACTTCCGCGATAATTTTTATAATTAATAGTATCACCATATTCATCCCCCCTCCTCCATGGTCGAATCGATCCTACAACCCTAACCAATAGTGGACATTTATCATGTTTTAATGAATATAATAATCACATATTATTGTATAAATTCCTCTCATCTAATTTAGAAATTCAAGATTCAATGAAACCTCATTTCAAGCTCTCCTTTGATTTCCAAAATCTAGATCCAAACTTCTTACGTTTTGAAGTTGAAGGTATGAATTTGTAGAGAATCGTTTAAATTGAACTCGGAGATTTATTTTGTAATTTTTGATTGAGAAATGGAGTTAAGTTGATTTGAAAATAGAAAACCTAATTTCCTTTGGAGAGGATGGGGAAAAATAAGAGAATGAAATAATAAATGAAGGAGGTGCTTATTTCAAAATTAGTAAGGCCAATCATGGCCAAATGACCATTTTGCCCTATCTTCTCTTTTCTTCTCATTTACCAATCCTGCTTGATTTTAATAAACTTTATATCCTTTTCATATTTATACAACATTACAAAGGCAATGGAATAGGATTCGAGTCATAAATCATTCATCTTTAAAAACTCACCTTTTAAGGCCATTAATTTGTTTGAAACTATTTTACATATTTAATTACTAAGCACTTAAAATATAGGTTGTTACACAAAACCCCTAACTTAGTCCATCCCTTCAAGCACAAAGAAATAATTGGATCCTTTGCAAGAAGCAAGGGTTTATCACCCGAAGAGATTATTGACAGGATAAAGGACAATTTGTGCTTTGGTTATAATGAAAATGGAATGTGGGCTATGAATGCAAAGCTTAAATGTTATGTGTGGTATTCCTAAGTTAATCAGTTTGCTTATAGACTCAGAATCAACCCATAGCTTTATTAGTACTCTATTAGCTTCTAAATTGGGATTACAAACTCAAGAATCTAATAACTTTGAAGTGCAAGTAAGCATCGACAAGAAGATATATGTACGGGTATTCACAAGTAAGTTTTATTGAAGTGTCAAGGATGTAATATGTCGGTTGACTTGTTGTTGTTTCCATTATGGGGGTGTCAACTTGTGTTGGGTGCACATTAGATGAAGGAATCAGGGAAACTAACCTTAAATTTGATAAGTTACAAGTTGAATTCATGTACAAAGGCAAAAGCATGTATGCAAGGGCTTAGTAAAGTAAATGAAATGGTGAATGATAAAACTTTTCAGAAGGAAAGTACTAAGGGACACCTTGCATTACTCCTTTGCTAAATAAACAACTCAACTTGAAATCACCCTAAAATGCACAATAGATTAATCTAAGGAACGCTCTAGTTACTTCAACAGTTCCCGGGTGTTCCGCCTCCTCCAATACCCTACTCCCACAAAGAAATTGTGATTACAAAATACCTCTAAACCCTGACTCAAAATCTATATGCCTAAGGCCGTACGGACAATCCCACCACATCAAGAGTGAATTTGAAAAACTAATCAGTGAAATTTAGAATCAGGTATCATCCAACATAACACTGGTGCTTATTCATCACTAGTGGTCATGGCCAGGAAGGAAGATGGATCTTGGAGAATATGCATTGACTATAGAGAACTCAATAATCAGACCCATTAAAGATATATTCCCAATTCCACTTATAGAAGATTTGGTAGATGAATTAGATGGTACCATTAAATAAGAATACACATTGATGACATACGTAAGACATCATTTACAACTCATGAAGGAAATTATGAATTCATTGTAATTCCATTTGGATTATCAAATGCATAATCTACCTTTCAGTCCCTTATGAATCCTATTTTAAACCTTATTCGAGAAAGTTCAGACTAGTTTTCTTTGATGGTATACTAATTTATAGCAGACAAGCTCTGAACTTGTATTGCATCTTAATTTAATTTTGTAGGTTTTAGAAGAGATCGGACTGATAATTAAGCTATCCAAATGTACTTTTGCTAAAGAAAGATTAGCTTATCTAGGACATATCATAACATATACAATGCATTGCAATTGGCCGAGAGAAGATTCAAGAAGTGAAGGAATGACCACAACCAAAGAAGATTAAAGCACCAAGAGGATTTTATGTCTCATTGAGTATTATACAAAATTTATAAGAATTAATGGATAATAACAAGACCATTAATTAACTTACTAAATAAGAACTCCTATAAATGGACTAAATAGTCCACTTAAGTTTTGAGCAGTTGAAGCAGTGTCTCATAACTCCTCCAATTTTAAGTATGTTGGATTTTAAAAAAGACTTTGTAATAGAACGTGATGCCAATGAAGTTAGCATTAGTGTTGTACTTTGCAAGATAGCAAACCTCTAGCCTATATAAGTCAAGCTTTGCATGGAAGAAACCTACACTCATAAACATATGAGAAGGAATTACTAGCCGTAATCTTGTTAACAAAAAAGTGGGGATGATATCTCATTGGGAGGAGATTTACTATAAGAACTGATCATGAAAGTTAGTTAAGATTTGATGATGATT
Source organism: Allium cepa (assembly GCA_030765085.1). NCBI lineage: Eukaryota > Viridiplantae > Streptophyta > Magnoliopsida > Asparagales > Amaryllidaceae > Allium > Allium cepa. The sequence continues at coordinate 661,049,297 of CM060934.1, read as the reverse complement.
ATTCTTCTGTATTGTTTTGAAAAATGATCTAAAAATGAAAAATCTTTATTATTGATGAAATGAGAGAATGAATACAAACTGACTCATATGGTATGGTTCAGTATTTAAATACATAACATATGCCAATGGGCTTATTTATACAATCTGGCCCATATAGCTACAATGTGAAATAAAGGAAAATGACCGTTGAGATAAAAATGAACGCCTCAGATGCTTCTGCTTTGAGTATATGTGATTGTATCCAGAGAATCCCACTTCATTATCTCCATTTTCGCTTATTCCCCCCTTCGAACCTTAGCTCTCTTAGGGTTAGGGTTTGAATAAATTTATGAAATTCCAGAAAAAAAATAGGAGATGAATATCATAGATCTGAGTTGAAACAGCAGTCTTCGAAGCTAAATCATGAGAAAGTTGATAACTTTACAATGCTTTCTTCTCTCGAGCTTAATATTATGAAATTCCAGTGAAAATAGGAGATGAGTCTTATGGATCTGAGTTGAAACATAAGTCTTCGAAGCTAAATCATGGGAAAGTCGATGACTTTGCAATGCTTTCTTTTCTCGAGATTTCGTTTGAGAAGATCGTATTATTCTAGAGATTAAATTTGGTTAGATCTGAGTTGGTTCTCTGAAGCATCGATCTGTCTTCCTTCAGATTGAGAAGATGTTGAGCCTTCTTAAGTTGTAACTGGCTTTGCCTGTCTGAAGGCTGCTTTTCTACAACTCTGAGGTCGCTTTTGAATTATAGAAAATTTCTCTTCGACAGAGACTTGGTTAATGTATCACCCATTTAGTAAGTTGCAGGTAGATGGTTTACTTGTATATTCCCTTTGAATACTTGATCTCTAACAAAGTGCAAGTCTATTTCTATATGTTTGGTTCTTGAGTGCATTATGGGATTTGATGTTTGCATCTAGTCTTAGTTCCTTTATGATTGACTGTAGCCACATAACCTCTACTAATGCACTTGCAATGCTTCTATATTCAGCTTCTGTGCTGGATCTAGAAATAGTTGGTTGCTTCTTTGAACTCCATGATATTAAGTTACCTCCAACAAATATGCAGTATCCTGTAACTGATTTTCTGTCATCAGGATCAGTACCCCAATCTGAGTCTGCATAACCAGTGATATTAAGGTCTTTGCTTGCTTTGAATATTAGTCCATGATTAATTGTTCCCTTTAGATATCTCAGAACTCTTTTTAATGCCTTCTAGTGCTCATCCAGTGGGTTCTGCATAAATTGAGAAAGTTTGTTAACGCTAAAAGCAATATATGGTCGTGTTATAGTGACATATTGTAATGCCCCTATAGCACTTCTATATTGTTTAATGTTACTTATGGCTTCTCCCCTGTTTTTTGATAAGTTTTCATTACAGATCATGGGAGTAGCCAAAGGTTTAGCCTCTTCCATTTTGGTTTTGACAAGCAGTTCTGATATATATTTTCTTTGACATAGAATGATTTCTGAATTTGAAATCTTATGTACTTCTATTCTCAGGAAGTAATTAATATATCCCAGATCTTTGATTGAGAACTGCTTGTTCAGATAGTCTATAACATGATTAATTTCATCCTTATTATTGCCTGTAACAATTAAATCATCCACATAGATTAGTATGTAGATAATTGAGGATGTGTTACTTTTGATGAATAATGAGGTGTCTGACTTGATAGATTGATATCCTATTGATATTAAAGTTGATTTCAATCTATCAAACCATACCCTCGGGGCTTGTTTTAGCCCATAAATTGCCTTGTTCAGTTTACACACAAGGCCTGAGTCTTGTTCATAACCAAGTGGATGCATCATACAAATTTCTTCTTCTAGTGTGCCATATAAGAAGGCATTGTTAACATCCAATTGCCTTATATTCCATCCTTTGTATAGGGCAATTGTGATGATAAGCCTTATAGTAGTGGGTTTGACTACTGGGGAAAAAGTTTCAGTGAAGTCAAACACATACTGTTGAGTGTACCCTTTGGCAACTAATCTTGCCTTATGTTTATTGATGGATCCATCAGGATTCCTCTTTATCTTGTATGTCCAACTGCAACCTATAATATTTTTGTGTGCAGGTGGACATACAAGATCCCATGTTTTATTTTTTATGAGAGCATTATACTCTTCATCCATTGCTGCTTTCCAGTTTTTGTCCTTTGCAACTTGATCAAATGTACATGGCTCATCAGTATTTATGTTGGCACTGTATGCCTCGGGTTTGAATATTCCACTTTTGGCTCTGGTAATCATAGGATGACTGGGCATGACTGGAGCTTCAACTTAAGGTAAGTCAGCATCTTCATTGTGATTAACACTATTTTTTACATCACAGTTTTGATCTTCCACATTTGTCGAATCTGAAGGTGAGTCGATGGCATGACTGTGATCATCTTCCCACTCTAAGTTTTGTTGAACAGATATAGGAGAGTGTGATTGAAGATCAGCAGTAGTCCTCCTCATCTCTTCTGAGCTCTTGCTTTCAGATATCAATGGTAAATCAGGTATAAATACACGTGGATTGTGCACTTTTCCTGTTGTTCTTACTTTAGAACTTTTAAAAGGAAATACTTTTTCATTAAAAACAACATGCCTGCTTATAAAAATCTTTCCATTTTCATCAATACATTTGTACCCTTTTTGGTTAGAGGCATATCCCAGGAAAGTACATTGTTTTGATCTAGAGTTTAATTTATTATTATTATAGGATCTTAGATATGGAAAACATAAGCACCCAAATACTTTCAAACTATGATAATTTGGCTTTATCCCTTGCAATTTTTCAATGGGTGATGTACCATCTAAAGTTTTGGTTGGCAGTCTATTAATGAGAAAGACTGCTGTACTAAATGCTTCTGGCCAAAACTTTAGTGGTAGATCTGCGTGAGCAAGCAAGCTAAGCCCAGATTCAACTATATGCCTATGTTTTCTCTCTACTAAGCCATTTTGTTCTGAAGTATAAGGACAGGTAAAACGATGAATTATTCCCTTTGCCTTAAAGTAATCCTTAAGTGGCTTATATTCAGTTCCTCCATCTGTTTGTATTATTTTGACATATATCCCAAGCTGTTTTTCAATCATTGTAATGAAATTTATCACAACATTGTGTGTGTCTGATTTGTTTTTCAAAAAATATATCCAAGTGTAACTTGTGTGTGCATCAACAAATGATATATAATATTTGAATCCATAATCTGAGTGTATTGGGGAAGGACCCCAGAGATCAGTGGCAATGAGTTCAAGTGGTTTAGAGTACTCTGTCATAGAGTTACCAAATGGTAATTTGTGACTTTTTCCCCATTTGACAATGGGTGCATACATAGGGAAGAGACATATTATTATACAGTATGTTGTTTTCAGAAAGAACTTGCTTAACAACTCTAGTACTATGATGGCCAAGTCTGTAATGTCATAGATCAAAAGCACTATTACTGTTTTCTATTTCACAGTAATTACAACAATTTTTCTTAATTGAATGTTGACTGCAATTGACAGATTTAAATCTGTATAGTCCTCCTTCAGCATCACCCTGCAATAAAACATCTTTAGTTAGTATATCTCTGACAAGACAATACTTAGGATAAAATTCAAAATAAACATTGCTATCATTAGCAAACTGAGATATATTAATGAGATTCTTTTTAATTTTTGGTACTCTCAGCAAATTGTGTAGAAATAATTGTTTCTTCCCTTTGATAGTAGCATTTCCTATATGTGTAATATGTTTTTTTCTTTGGATATTAGAATTTTGTACATGCGCAAATTCAAATTGCACAAACAATCTTGAAGGAGGTTTAAGTTGAAATATATTTTTTCCTCACTACAAATTATTGCCGCATTCTCTTCTTGCTTTGATCTACATTATGGCCTTCAATCTTTGAAACAACTCCCCCTTATTTACATCATTCAAGCATCGATTACATGGTTACATCCTCCTCCTTGCACGAAAATACTCCATGGCAAATACCAGACAACAGACCAAGAATAAAGGGCCTAATACACCACTATTGCAATTCTAGTGGATGGTATGGATGTCAGAAACGAGTGTTGTTATACGGAGCCTTTTGAGTTCCCTCACATGTGTACTCGTACGCTAAGGTTAAATGTGCATGCCATAGCTTAATTTACCAAACAAAAATTTTCTTTCTTTCTTTTATTTTAGTTTTAAAATCGGATTTTCTTATCTTATTTTCAACCGAAATATAGATCTGTTAATTAAACTTCATTGCAACTATTTCCAAGAGATGATACATCTCAAGAGAGTAGTGTTGAGAATATTAAATAAGCCAAAGTTATTACATAATTGGGTGCTCATTAAATTTGATCATCGAATGTTTAACGATGACGCCGTACGCATGTTCACGCACAAGTTATTCACAAAGATATTCACAATGATATATATAATATAATATAAACTGCTAGTAACTCAGACACATACGAGAGCAAATCTCCTATACTAAACTTCTCTGTTCCCTCTGTCCCCAACCAATCGGAGACAACAATTTTCAGGCGTTTTGCAATTAAACCCACAACAGCAGGAGAGAGAAAAAGGATTTGATTGCAAAATATCTGAAATTCAGTGTTTCCGATTGGTTGGGGACAGAGAAACAGAGGGAATTTGGTACAGGGGATTTGGTGTCGACACGTACACATATGGCTAAGCAAGCGCTCATGAAATACATTAACCTTAAAACAATACCTCTATTACAACATAGAGTTGATTATTATGAGTAACAACAAAGCATAACATCCGTCCCACGCCACATATTTAACTACGTAGGTACCACCTAGATAATTAGTAATAATTAATTTCATATCTTAGCCTCATACTTGGTTTATAACCACACCACTATTGTTGTTGTTGTCGGTGGCAGCACAAGCTTTTTCGTCTGTCTTAATTGCAGTTACTTCTTCTACGCCATCTGCAGGACTCGGCTTCTTAATGTCAGCAAGCACTTGGTCGTGAGGCATCTTTCCCTCAATGTCCTTGTTTTTCATTTTCTTGAAGTCTTTGTACACGATGTAGAGCACCATTTGAAGCACTCCAAATGTAAATCCTAGTATATTTGGAGTCTGGTACATTGGATAAATAGAGTTAAAGAGGAAATAAATGTAATTTGCATAAGTAGCAAATTGTATTAATGGAAGGAGGTAGCGACTATTAATTACCGCAACATAAATATCATGGGTAAGAAGACCATAGAAGAACCAAGCAATGGCGCTCAATGTAAGGAAGAATGACAGGAAGAAAGGCATGAACTCTACGCTTTTTGTTCTTATCACAAGCCTCTGTTGATTACATAGGCATGATCAATGAACAAGTTAAGTGACACTTTTAATATTCAGGAAACAGAGTTAGTTGCTCAGTATGAACTGTGAAGTGTACAACAGGCAGACAATTAAGTTGTCAAAATGCAAATTGCTTTAGCAGGAAGAATAAGAATCGCTGTATAAATTGTGTCCGTGAAATCAACATATAAGTTTGAAAATATTCTCCCATTTTAGTTGACATATAAAATTATGGGAAAAGTGAAGTATTTAATGGACAAAGCTTAAAGGAATACAAACACCCTGCTAACTATTAAAACAAAAACAAAAAAGAAATACGAAAAATGAAAATAAATAAATAAAGATTGCTTGGAGGGTGATTAGTTTAGTATGTAAGATGCTTTGCATATTCCTTGCTACTTGATACCGATTATTGAAGTGTACTAAATACGAATACTTACAATGATGCTTAAAGGAGCCGCAAATACACTAACTGAGAAAGTCATGTTGAACCAACCAACTATTTTCACGCGATCGGCGCCCTTAAAAAATATCAAACTAACGAGAACAATTGCAGAGAATAAACCCACAACCAAAATCAAAATCCACTTTACTGTGTTCACCTGCAAATACAACCATACTTAAAGATACTAATAAGACAACTCAGATCACTGTTATAACCGTTTGGTTTGATTAGAACCTACCCTGGCCTTCTTAGGTGCGTAAATGAGAAATATGGTGATGTAAGTTGTCTCGATGATGACTCCAACAGCGTTTATAGTGATGAGAAGGTAGGTGTTGGTCTTTATGATTGCATAGTAGATGAGCATCATTGCACTGAACAATGCCACTACATATGGGAATGACTGAAATCCTTCTGTTGATTTCTTCCTTAGAATGCGACGAAATGTTGGCCTGGAGACACAATTAATGTCAGCATAGTTATAATAATATGTATAATTATAAAATGATCAACAAGCTAGTCTGCTTACGCAGGGGCAAGGTAGACGGCGAATGAGATGATGTTTCCTGTCGTCCATTCACAAATAAGAAAATGTCAGTGATCAAATATTGAAACAAAAGAGGTTGCAGATCTAGGCTGGACTTGTTAACTTATATACAGAGAAGTGACCATATAAAAACGTGCAACCCAAAAAAGGCTGTGAAATTTTAGTTGTAAAGGACATATGTTTCAAGACCTATGTACAACCAGTAGACGGTCGAATGTAAATAAAGCATATATGTGATAGATATATTTGAAGTTCAAGATTCACCTAGGAGACCAAAGGCAAATGTCAATGGGTGATCAAAGGACAAAACTGCCATCTTCTCCTTTTCTTTACAGTTAGGAGAGAAGAATTGTAGAGGAAAAAAAAATAGTCTCAGGAGAGCCTCTTCTCTTAACTCAACAATCCTTCGGTAGTTGTGTGGTTCGTTAGGCTTGAGAAGGGACCTATTTATACGGTAACTCATTGCCTATATGTTATACCTTTGCATGGATTATGTCATCTCCACCACCAATCAAAGCATATAAATATATTAAAGTTAGAAGGTTTAGGCTCTATAACACTGTTTTAAGATCCTTATATTAACATCCTGTAATGTGTAGTAATATCATGTCAAAATTATAAATGGCTATATTTGTGTGTGTTATATTATATATGTAAGCTGACCTTATAAAATGGTCTAAAATTTTATTTTTTAACCACAAATATTTACAGCTGCATTCTGCAAGTAAGTTACCATATACCTGACAGGGTACATCACCTGTTCAAGTATCTCAAATGATAGTAACTAATTGTGTTACATTACCATTTTAGTCCTTGACCAAAGTTATTCTAGGTACATATCATCTAAGCTGCGGATTGTTAGTTTCAAGCATGGTTAAAAATTCCGGCAGAATTCCGGTTATTCCGGTGATTCCGTTCCGGTTCCGCTCATAACCGGAACGGAATCCGATCAAAATTCCGGTTTCGGTCTAAATTCCGGATTTGATTTTCAAAGATTGAAAAAAAATTGTAAAAAAAATGAAAAAAATACAACAAACATATAGTAATTAAAAAAGAAAAGCAAAATAAACATGACAATAAATAAATTGATAAAATATCATGTGTATGGATAAAAAAGTTGTTATACTTTTGTTAATTTACATCGAATCATAATAAAAATTTCAAAAATTGGCCAAAATTTTAAAATCTCAAATGAACAATACAGACTCTTAAACAATGGTTTTTAAATCAAAGTGTATTTTATATGTAATGTAAAAAAAATACTATAAATTTATGACAGTACTGAATATTTATTAATGTAAATAGCAAATTAAAACAAAAAAGGTATCAGAATTAGGAAACCGGAATAAAAACGGAACTTCCGAAATTTTCGAAACGGAACAAAAAAATTTAAAATTACCAATGACCGAAACGGAAAACGGAATTTTGAACCTTGCTTTCAAGCCATTCATTAGTCATTTGTAGTAACAATGAACTTTGTGCACTTAGTCATATATATTTTTATATCCCATTTCATAACAGAATGACAGAAACATTTGTTTAATAGTACAACATTTTCTGAATTCATCTATGACTCAAAGAGAATGTTAGGTCACACATATGGTGATTTGAATGTCCAGGTTTGAATCCAAAAACATCATTTTCACAATGCAAGGAAAATGCTGCGTACATTATCGACCTTTTCAAAACCCGCTATCCTATGAGAGGCTCGTGCATTGGGTTCTAGTGTTGGGTTTGGGTTTTTTAAGATAAGGCAGTCAAAAACACATGTGATATATTTTCTTGTTGCATGGTAGTTATGTCTCCATCTCTGACTCCACATCTTCGATTCTTACTTATAGTCTATTTCTATCATATTGCCAATTTTTTAAGATTGATATCTGGGGCAGTTGCTGCAGGTACCCAATGGTATCAAAACATAAATCAATATGAAGTAGCTGTAGAAATAATATCCACGACTTGCGTTGAAAACTCAGAAATATCCTACAAAGGAGAAAACCATCCTACAAATCATGCAAACATTTAAAAGGCTGCAGTTTCTTAATGTTAGTTTACAAATATTAGTATTAAGATGCACAAAGAAGAAAATTAGTTCATACTAATGAATATGTGAAAATAGTCTTCAACATCATAGTCTTCAACATCGAACAAGAAAAGGAGATTTTCTTTATATATACATATACATATACATATACATATACATATACATATATACACACACACACACACACACACACGTATATATACATACATATGTATGTATGTATATATATGTATGTGTGTGTATATATTCAACTCAAGGTTGATAAAATAGGAGCAATGTAAAGACAAACCATTAGTGGAAACCCAACCTTTTGACCACATTCTGATTTGATCATAAAAAACCATTCCATGCATGATACATATCATATTCAGTTAGGCATTGAGATATAAAGATAGACCACCTATTACATGATATTAGCTAATTAGAAAATGATACGTGCATGACACTGATTACATCACCAAAAAATAAAATTTGTTATGGTACTATGTAATTGTTTTTGTCCACACAGTGCTTTCTTTGTGGATCACCGTGCTTTTTGATCCACTCTAAAGAATGGTTTACAGAATATGAGTACGATTTTATATATAAAAGTGGAAACTTTTACGTGCTGGCTAGAAAATTCTCCCATGACCTAATGTGTTTTCCTCGTGAGAGTCGTCCTCATGGCCAATGCTTTTATTGATGTAGCTTTATGGAAGCAAAAGAAAAGCCTTTATTAAAAGCATCGGAAGAAAAGACTAGTTTAGGCTTGTATATGTTATCATCTCTATTGCTCTAAAAGTTAATAGCACTTACTAACATAATTAAGTCTAAGATAAACAAAATATGAAACTATCTGATGTTGATATAAAGGAAGGCTTAATTTTAGAAACCCCTTTTAATTTTGGTAAATTCCAAAAAGTGAATTTGAAGTGCATCCCCGTATTTATTTTCATAACAAACGTGGGATCATGTATAAAATACTACATATAAGAGAGCTTTTTTTATTAATATTTACAGTTCAGGGTTGTTTTGATGCTTTTTGCGAAAAGCGGGGGGAGCCTGAAAACTAGTAACAAATGAAAAGGAGTTGTTTTGACCCAATATGAGGACAGCTGCAGCTTTATCTAGGTAGTAACTTTAATTAAAGTTAATTTAGCTCAAATACTTTCCTTGCTTTAGTTATCTTATTTTAATTATATTCTCAGAGCTTAACCGTTCATGATTCAAAGACCAATTTCGATCACTAATCAACTTATCTCAGTTAATTACTTAATTTATCTCAAGTAATGTGGGCACTAGATTGGCTACAGATGATGGAAATGGGATCCTAATCACAACACTATTCTCATGCTTTCATAATAGACTAAATATGAGGGATTGTGTTGAATTAAACATAGGATTCTTATCGAGCCACGCATAGATTTAATCATGGCATCAGCTTCCCCTTGATAAAAATGCTTGTTAAAGTGAATACAATACTAATTAATTCTGGGTACGCAGTACAAATTAACAGTTGATTTTTTATAAACACTTAAAGCACTTACAGAAGTTTGATTTGGGAAATAACCATGAAGGAGAAACCTAAAGACAGGTAAAAAGGGGACGCCATGTTAACTAAACTAGATTGAAATCCACTGTTTCAGATAGCCGCTTGGCGCTTTGCTTTAAACCCATATTTATGGTTCTTCATAAATATGATGCATGCTCATGATACCGAATGTTTAAAGAACTGTTAGCCACTAAATTTATGAGCCTTCTGTTAATTACAAGCAAAAATGGTAATCTTTTAGGCGGGCTTGTTTAGCCTTCAAGGGCTGATGGCCGAGTGGTTAAACATTAAATTGTAAAACGGAATGTGTAGAGCTCGAAGCACAATGACAGCAAAAGAATGCAATGATCATAAATAAAACTCACAATAAGCTTACATATTCAAAGCAAATTGTGTTGCATATAATATCTACTTTACCGTATACCCATATAATATGTATCTATGCGTTTGTGTCTACATTTTATAAGAGATGTTAAACCATTTATATTTGGGCCTACCAAAATGTTTCCTAAATGCATCTACATTCAAATGACAACACAAGTTTAAATTCATATCACAATAATAATTAACCTTTATTTTTGTTGAAAATTTAATATATGAATGAATTCACTAGTACAAATCTTGGTTTAAACAAAAAGTTTCTACCTTTTTTCATTCCGTTTTTCAATTTATTTATGTTTATTATATTATTAATTATTGATAATAATATATATTTTTTAATAAACTATTCATTCTTTTAAGCAATGCATTCATATGTTAAGTAGTACTATACTTGTACTCCTTAGTATCGTATTCAATAATTCTTTTGTATAAACTATATTGAAAATCAAATTTATATGATTCAAAACTATTACATTTATACAAAATAATTTTCATGCACGTGTACATACGTGTCGTAATGTCCTTTTTGTATGCATGTATGTATGTCCACATACAACCAGAACCCTTTAATTTCAATCATGCACGTCCAAACAAGTTGGCAATAACATCCTTATTTAGCCTCTACTATTCTTCGTTTTTACTAATTACAAGCGAAAGTTAAGTAGTTTTTTATCAAACGATATCGCTGAAACACCGGTAGCGTATCGAATATCGATCATTAGACTTTTTTCAAGTAGTGGAAAATAGGCACGTGGACAAACTTCGAATAAAATTTAAGCTGAAGTACAACAAGTTTCATTTTTGGGTTGAAGGACAAACTTTGAAAAAATTAGATCGAAGGACAATACTACTTATAGTTAGCATTTTGTACAATGTAAAACTGAATAAAATGCTAGTTATGACTAACATTTTTTATAGTATAAAAACCGAATACAATACTAGTTATAACTAGCATTGTCCTTCAACCTGATTTTTTTTAAAAGTTTGTCGTTCAGTCCAAATTAAAATGAAACCTGTTGTCCTTCAACCTACTTTTTTTCTAAAGTTTGTCCTCCTTCCTAGCCCCCCTTCAAATATTTATAGTTGTGATATATCAATCAATATTTGTTGATATGTTGTTTTAATATTGGTTCTAAAATATTGAATATTTGTGGTAAATATTGGCACTACCTTAGATTATGCCAAAAAATAAAAAAATAAAAAATAAAAATAAAGAGAGAGGGATAGAGAAAACCTTCCGATATTCTAAAATTATGCCTCTAGCGTAGATAGCAATGACAAAATACGGACCACACTAGAAATCCAGATACATTCTTTCTTCAATGTTAACAACCCTGCTTCCTTCTCTATTTGCTGAATCTTCTAATAAGTAACTCTATGTCATGTAATTACTTCTCTTTTCTCTCTCTTTTCTTGGTTTATTATTAGTACTTCGCAATTGTTGCTTATAAACTCCTAAATTTTCCGGTTTAGTTAATGTTATGCATCAAGAACTAGAAGTAGCTAGAAATCAAATGAACTAACATTATATGTTTAATGTATTGATCATGAACAAGATCCATTCGTGGAATCCCTCATTCAATCATTTAAATGCAGATAAAAAACAAAGGAGCTATAAATATGAACAAAATCAGAAAATGAAAGATATGATTTAAAAGGTCAGATAAATGAAGAAGACGTTGTTAGAGATGAAACACTAGAGGGGGCGCTTATATAATTGGTATGTCTAACTGTAACTATATATTGTTATGCAATTAGTATTTAGTAGTAGTTTACAACATAGATCAAAGTTTGAAAAAGACTAATATATTTATGATGTTAATGGCATTTATAACTTGATATGAACATGTTTAATATCTATACTATTTTAATAATTTTAAATACTACATATGGATACTTAATCTATATATAACCGAACTAGAGTTAACTACATCAACAAAAACTCATTGTTTCAATCTTCCAACGGAGTAATAGCATTTAGATAATTGTTGTCGTTGTTGTTTTCTTTTTTTTAATAACAAAAATTATGCTTAATTTTAGTAAAGTTCTCATTCTAGTGTCTTAGGAGATGGAACCCAAGATTTATAGAATCCCAATCTCGCCACCACGGCCCCTGCTCCTGCCACCGCCGCATCCGCTAGTACTACTACTATTATTACTATTTATTTCATTTATTTGTATGGTTGTGTAAACTGTCAATAAATTGTATTTATTATTAAAACTCGTTACTTTTCACAATAAAACTACATTATTTTGTGTGTGTATTGTTCATGTATATGTATACATTTGTGTATGTATACAAGTTTGTAAGTATGTGTGGGTGAAGAGAAAAGATAATTACAAAATCAATAACAAACCAAATAATAGCTAAAAGTATATTGTGGATATCTTTTTTAAAGGTTATTTCGTACTTCTTTTCTAAGCAAAAAATAATAAATTAGAACGGATCGACAAATGATACGCATATGCATTGTGTGTGTGTTAATATTCTAGTGTTGTACAATGCAAACACTACTAGATTATTTGTTAAAAAAAATAAAAGTAAGCGGTCATTTTGATGCGTTTCAAGCCATTGCAAAAAGAAAAATGTTACATAAGGATTTTTATAACTGAAATATTACAGAGCTAAGACATTTATTTGATGAAATAGTTGATTAGTTAGATATATATATATATATATATATATATATATATATATATATCATATAAAGACAAAACAATGCATCATGTCCGATCTTTCCAAGATTCAAAGTAAGATGCTTTTAAAGATGACCAAAACAAAAAAAAAACAAAAAACATTTTATAATCTTACGTCTTAGTATAAACTTTTATTTTGGATACTAATTCAAGATTTTATCTCCACTTTAATTGGGACTACAGAAATATGCTTCCGCAGTGTTCACGCAATAATTCTTTTTATAGTCTAAATTATTATATTCTTTTTATAGTCTAAATTATTATACTCTAATTAAAAGTTAAAAATGCTAAAAAAATGCGTGCATGCAAAATACTAGAGTTTACTGCAATTAAAATTTTAGAGGCAGAAAGAATCATTTTTGGCCATACCAAGGGCCGGAAATAAAGATAAGTTATCTTGTTAGGATTTTATAGTTTTAACAATGATGATTGTTAAAAGGGAAAACAGATTTAGATAACAAGCATTACTAAGGGAGTAATAAGGAGATGTTGAAAATATAGCGGCTTGTTAAAGGTACACCGATTTTGGATAATGGGAGTTAGTTTTTTAATATTTTCAAAACAAGAAACGAGTTACAGGTCCATATTTTTGATGTTGTTATAAGAAAAGTCACTGTATATATAAGTATGTAAATTTAGTCCCTATTTTTTGAAAAATAGAAAACGCAAGGTGCTTTGCACTTTTCTGACAGAAAATGCAAGCTAATTTGCAGCTTTTATCAGAAAAGCGTAAGCTAGTTTGCGCTTTTTTATTTTGAAATTTTTTTAAAAATTTTGAAATTTTCAAAAAAAATTAAAATTTTGAAAAGCGCAAGTTAACTCGCACTTTTGTAGAAAAAGTGCAAGATAGTATGCGCTTTTTGATTTATAAAAAACAGAGACTTAATTTACATACTCATTATCATATGGACTTTTCTTACAACAACATCGAAAATAGGGGTCTTTGGTGCAAAACCCCTTTTCAAAATTGTTACGGGATACTTAGACACTCCGCGTCCATTAAAAAAACAAAATTAAAAAAACAGACAATTACTTACAACCCTCTTTCGACTAGCATGTGCAATTTAAACGGAAGACTATCGTGTTTTTGGAAAAATTTCGATGGATCTCCACCGTAGTATTTGTTAGTCGCTATGCAAAGGATCAAAGATGGCCAACAGTTACAAACAATGTAAATGCAGCGGAAATAAAATAGTAGATAACACAGTCGAATTTTATACTGCTTCGAAGCACTTATCCTACGTCCAGTCCATAAGCATCTCTTAGGAATTTCACTATCAACACCCCCACTTCATCCGAAGGAACAAGTTTACAGACTCCGTCCGAACAACCAAACGGGATTTCAACAGAAGTTACGAGCAGTGTAACATATGTTACTTTTTAACACAGCGTATCTTGATATACAGAATGTCACTTTGATGTACAATAACTCCTATAACCAGACCAAACTATATTGAGTAATGGTGTAGAGGCTAATTAAGAAGTTTATTCGACTAGAATATAGAATGTGGAGATGAAGCACACTAGTTGAAATCTCCGAATCACATGAATTTCATATGGAATTCAGAGTATTGCTTAGTAATTGAGAGTTTAAGGCCATAATTCAAAGCATATAGTTTTGTTTTAATGCGTGTTGATTCAGGAATGATTAGGGGATTATATAGTTGTTGTAGGGATGCCAATGTAGGGGTGCAAACTTATAAATTCGCCATTGATGAAGAGAAGTGGCTGTATGAGTGAAGAGATGCAACTTCTGGAGCGAAGAGACACGAAGGCAACAATTCAAAAAAATAGTCATTTTTGTACTAGCTCAATCGATCGAGAATCAATTCAGTCGACTGAAAGTGGCCAATTTCGGTCCAGAACTTCGGGCTTGATTTAGTCGACTATTTTTTATTAGTTAGTCAGCTTATGCTAGCTCGGTCGTATGAGCAAGGATTTCAGTCGATTGAATAAGCATCATTTTCAAAAGCTTGCTTCGTTCAGTGGTAAAGGCATGCGCTCATCTCTCAGCCCACTTTAAATATATATTATGTATAATAAGTTTATTTCCCTCAACTTTATATAGATGCTAATATAAAATATTTAAAGCACGCGTTCTTCTTCCTATTTGCCATCAACAAAAAGAGATAATAGTATTGGCGCACTATATGATAAAAAAACTCTCCCTAAGTATAATGTTTCTCTTTAACTTTTAGCTATGCACTCCCTCTATCAATATGCTCATTATTTTCCCCTATTTGTAATTAACAAAAAGTATGAGAAAGTTAAAAAATAAATGAAAAATATCATAGAGCAATCATAAACAATAATTTTTTTAACATTACTGTAAAGCGATGAGCATCCAATAGATATGGCAAATGTAAGCAAAATGGTACTCATTTTACAATAGATATAAAGTTTACGACTTAGGAAACCATATCCAATTGGATGTGTTGATCTCTTAAAAATATAATTACCACTATTAATCACAGTGTCGTAATAATTGCTAATGTATGATTGTCTATTATAATAAGTTAGATTAGCAGGAATCCATATATCAACATTGATTGTCATTGATTTAGTATTCGAAAGATTTTTTCTATTTTTGAGCATAATACTATCATGACATGGATTAATTTTAGAATTATCTCTACTTTTAGTACTAGCATTAAAATGTGTATATAGGAATGCATATCCAGTACCTTTTCTATAATCATCTTATTTATAGTCTGAACAAGTTCTATTATTGTGAGCTTTGCTATTAGTAGTTAAGGAAGACAAATCATAATTTTCTCTATCAAAATTTGTGATTTTCTCATTTAATTTATCAAAAACAGCTTTGAAAACATAAATTTCTTTTTGCAAAACAAAATTATTGTTTTTTTATTAACGTTCTTTAATTAATTCTAGATTCTGATCATTTAAAGTCCTATCCTCTTTTTCAAGAGACAAAAGTTTAGAATTAATCATTTAAAGAATTTTTCAAAAATATATATTTATTTTGGAAAACTTCAATTTCCTTTAAAAGATCAGTATTTTTATTGTTTAAGCGCTCGTTTTCTTATAATAGAAAATCTTTTTGTAAGGCAAGTTCTTCTAATGTATTTTCAAATACTTCATTTTGTCTTACTAGAAACTTATTTTCTTCCGTTAAAATACTAATTATATGCTCACAATCATCCAATTTAGCTAAAGCAATAGAATTGACCTTTTGTGATGTTTTAAAATCTTTTAATAACTTATCATGCATTTGTAAAAGATCATTATATATAGAATCTAAGCATACCGATTTTGATATGTGATTAGCTATACAACACACGTACCTTGATTCTATTGATTGTTGCTCGCTTCCAGAAACTTGCTTTTTCTCGACTGTCTTTGAGCTCTAACTGGATCATCTTTTTTTTGGCCATTATTCTATGATGTTGTAACGATCGATATAATTTCAGGTTCTAATACCACTTGTTAGTCCCTATGCAAATGATCAACGATGGCCAACAGTTGCAAACAATGTAAATGCAGCGGAAATAAAATAGTAGATAACACAGTCGATTTTATACTGGTTCGAAGCACCTCTCCTACGTCCAGTTCTTAAACATCTCTTAGGAATTTCGCTATCAACACTGCCACTTCATCCGGAGGAACAAGTTTACAGACTCCTCCTGGACAACCAAATAGGATTTCAACAGCAGTTACAAGTAGTGTAACAAATGTTACTTTTTGACACAGCGTATCTTGATATACAAAATGCCACTTTGATATACAATAACTCCTATAGCCAGACCAAACTATATTGAGTAATGGTGTAGAGGCTAAGAAGTTTATTCGACTAGAATATGGGATGTGGAGATGAAGCACACTAGTCGAAACCTCCGAATCACATGAATTTCATGGAATTTAGAGTATTGCTTAGTAGTTGAGAGTTTAAGGCCTAGAATTCAAAGCATATAGTTTTATTTTAATGTATGTTGATTCAAGAATGGCTAGGGGATTATATATTTGTTGTAGGGATGCCAATGTAGGGGTGCAACCTTCCAAATTCGCCATTGATGAAATGAAGTAGCTGTAGGAGCAAAGAGATGCAACTTCTGGAGCGAAGAGACATGAAGGCACCAATTCAAAAAAAAAAACGTTTTTGTACTAGATCAGTCAACTAAGGATCAATTCAGTCGACTAAAAGGGCCAATTTTGGTCCAGAACTTCTTGCTCGATTCAATCGGCTATTTTATATAAGTTAGTCAGTTTAGGCTAGTTCAGTCGACTAAGCAAGGATTTCAGTTGACTGAATAAGCATGATTTCCAAAAGCTTGCTTAGTTTAGTGGTAAAATCATGCGCTCATCTCTTAGCCCACCCGGGTTTGAGTCCCAGCTTCACATATTTTTAGCCAATTTATTTTTCACCTTTTCCATCATTGTTTTGACATGAAATAACTTAATAAAACATATTAGTAGTATTGTTGTATGATTGTTATAATCAAAACACCATATATATGGTTCAAACAATATTGTATATACTGGCATTACAGAGACATTTTTATGTCGGATTTTGGCAAGTCTATGCTCTTTTTCTTTCAAGATTTTGATGGCATATTATTGAATATGCTTAAGAATAATAAAATAGTAAATTGTGCAGATGAGAATGCTTTGCATCATGTCCACCCCTAACCAATCTTCTTTTGGTTGGAATCCCCATAAAATTATCCCAACAACCCAAACCCAAATCCAAAATCGATGTCTTTTTAATAATCCCCAAAATATAAGCATGTAAAAGAGAAAATGTAGGCTTGATTTTATAGTATGTATTGGAAAAAATACTCTTGAACATTTCTCGATATTAATTAAAGGAAGAAAATCAAATAATTGAACAGAAATTCTAAATTTATAATCAAAAACATTAAAATTATGAATATGAAGGTTTAAAAATTTAATGCTTTGAAGAAATTAAATAGTTTAAACTGTTGATAGTTTGAACCTTTTTCGAGACCTTTCAAAATTAAGGGCAAAAAATGAACAAATAAATAAATCTTATGTTTTTCATGAAATTTTTTACAGGACTTTGATTGTATTTATTTTTAAAGAGATAAAAATGTTGTTTTAGTTACTTATACTTGAGTAAAATTTATAATTTGTTTTTTTAGTGTTGCTATTCACCCAAAAATAGCACTTAAAATTACCCAATTTTATTTTTAAATATTTACAACATAATAGTCTTAAGTTACCCAATATCTCTTAATCTTCATTATCGTTTACTAATTCTCATTAACGGTAAAGCCTAAAAATTTTAATTTCATTACCAATAGGAAGAAGAAAAAAAATTAAAACTTAGTTGCAAACTATGATTGATCAGGGGAAAGATATAGATGAAAAGACGATATATGAGGTATGTTTGATTCACAATTTAGTTGCAAACTTAAGACATTGCGTTCTCTATTGTGACACGTCGCCTTGAGACAATTTCTTTCATTTTTCGGACCACCTTTGTCGATTAGTTTAAATGATTTAGGACGTAGAAGAAGCAAAGGGTTTGTATTGCTAATTGATTATTTTTAATTGTGGGTGTTGAATAAGGATAAAAGTAAGTGTGGTCGAGTAATATTAAGATGTGCGTAATAATTGGTATAAAAATGGGGTTAATAGAAACACTTTTTTTTCATTATTAGTTTAAATTATCCATTAAAATACTGCTTTTCCAAATTAATTTTTCCTTTAACAGTCATCCTAATCGTGCCTTGTTTAGAAATACTAAACTAACAAGTTAGCAATACACTTTTAAAGCTTTATGTTTTAGCCTATTAGGTTGTGGTCTATGATTTGCCAAATTATCCGTACATTCTTGGGTAAGTATTTAAAATATAGTTCAAAATGTATCATTAGAAGTACATGGTAAAATAACGCAAGAGACTAAAATTAATAGAAGCCAACAAGTTTGCCACAACTAGGCCTGTCAACGGACTGGGTTCGGTCCTCGTATCTTAAAACCCGGACCCAAGTCCGATTACAATAATCAAAAGCTGAACCTGTTGGGTAATTTAAAAAATAAACGAATCCGATCCATCGGGTTTTTCAAACCTATCGAGTGATGTCCATATACCTAACTTGTAATATTTATGTTAAAATCATACCTTAAACTTGTAATTTTTATATAAATTATAAACAGTAATTGTTAACATAAAAATTCGGTAGTGATGCAGTCAAGTTCATAGTAATAGTATGCAAAAACATCTAAATGCAAACAAATAAAATGGTACACACTCATGTTTAGATACTACGGAAAACTAAAAAAAAGAATCGGGTCAAACCGAGTCGGGCTTTGACTAAATCGTACTCAATCCTAATAGAAACTGGGTTGGGCCTGGGTAGTTGAAGTCAAAACCCATACCTTCATTTATAGGCTGGGTTCGGGCCGGTTTCGGGTCGGGTTTGGCCAAAGCCCATACAATTGACAAGCTTAGCCACCATTGTGGGAAATTCTAACTCGAGATCACTCAAATCAACACCCCAAAGCACTATGGAAAATGATATCGTGGTAAGAAGTGCAAAGACAACCAATCGATATCTCAAACCAAATCTCAATCCAATCCAAAACCAATTACATTCTCCAAACAAGCAATAAATAATCAAAACAATAACGATAAAATAAATCACACACCGATTTATAGTGGTTTTACTAAAGTTTGGTTAGTGTACATCCACTTTGAGAGAGAACATTATCAATGTCAATGAGAATAGTACAAGAGATTGATTACAATGATCAAAATTCTAATAGAATTGATTTGTGGAGAAGAGAATTGAAAAAAAATTAGGTTTAGATAAACCCAAATCGATGGAGGCTAAAACCTTTGTAAACCCTTAATCACGCTATGTCAACATCTTTGAATCCAAAAAATAGCATATATAGGAGAGTAGAAAACCTAGGCAAAATTCCAGAATTTTCCATGCGAATATCAGAAATCTTCACACCAAAACCCGGGTTGAAAATAGGCTGAAAAATATCATGGATATCTGTCACTTTATGATAGACATCTGTCATATGTTTCGGAAAATCATCCCCTGAGGCCACAGAAGTTTGTCACATATTCTTGGGTTCCAAACCCTTAAGTCACAGATGTCTGTCACTTTATGACAGATGTCAGTCGCCTGATGCTGGCAACAACACTCACTTAATTCACCATATCTTCCTCCTCCGAGCTCCGATTTGCGAACCGTTTTCACCGTTATAAAGCTAATTTTGACCTCTTAAATTCTCCACATATTGTCATCAATTTTCAACACTCTACCTCGGCACTATATCCATCTCTAACTCCAATGGTACCATACAAGTGGTAGCACCAACTATCACCACTTCTACCTTCAACCAAACACGAATGCTTTCCCAATAAGCTCCGGCAAAGCCACCGCCCATTATGCACCTTCAACGAGCTCAGGAAAAGCCCTCGCCCGCTAACGAAGTGTTGAACATCCAAATCCAAAACCATTTCACTAAAAGACAAAAGCACTATGGAGTGTAAACTAGTACTCATCAAGAAGATAGAACCACAATCGCTCACCGATACTATTCATCATCTATAACCAAGCTCCTCCTTCAACCGTGCCACCCCGTAGCACGTAGCACTTCAACAAGCAAATCAAGTTCGAGCAATACTTGAACTTCCCAACCGGCAATGCCTAAGTGAATATATCCGCCGCGTTATCATTTATGTGCACTTTTCAAAGATATACTTGCTTATCTTCATCCATGGCTACAAGAAATGATTCTCTCACTTTAATATACTTAGTCCATGAGGTAAACGCCAAATTCTCCACCAAGTGAATAGCACTCTGGCTATCACATCGAACATCCACACTATCATGCTCGTATCCTAAGTCACACAATAATCGCCTTAAGTAAAGTGCCTCCTTTGCCGCCTCCACCGCGACTATCAACTCCACCTCCACAGTGGATAAATAAACTACGTTCTACAATCTTGATCTGCAACTTATGGTCGTGCCTCCAAGTCTGAAGACATATCCGAAAGTTGATTTCCTTTGATCCCTATCACCGATGTAGTCTGAATCACAATAACCTATCAACTTGCAATTCATCCCCTTACTATCATCAAAAACAAGACCATGAGATGATGTACCTCTAAGGTATTTTAATATAAGCTTTACAGCTTCCCAATACGATTACCCCAAATCAACCATATACCGATTAACCTTCTCGATGACATTTGCAATATCGGGCCTTGTACACACTATAGTACACATTAGATTTCCAACCGCACTAGCATATGGCACCTTTCCGCATAAGCCTTGTCTTTCTCCAACATATGTGATCCCTTACTCGAAAGCATCATATGCAAGGTAAAGGTGTATTTGACGCCTTTGCATTTTCCATGCTAATCCGGCAAAGCACTTTCTCTATGTACTCCTTTTAAGTTAATTTCAACTCAAAACGCTTTCGGTCCCTTTCTATTTTCATGATCAGTATCCTCCTTGCTTCTCCAACATCCTTTATTTCGAACTCCAATTTCAAACTCAATTTTAACTTGTTGATTTCATTCTTATCCTAGAAGCAATGAGCATGTCGTCCATGTACAAAAGTAAATATACCCAACAATCATTTCCAACCTCTAGAAATATACACAAGCATCCTTGATGCTTCTATCAAAACCAATTTCAAGCATAAAATGATCAAATCTCTTGTACCATTGTCTAGGTGATTGCTTTAAATCATATAGTGATTTATTTAACTTGCAAACCAAATTTCACTTACCATATACAATAAAACCTTTTGGTTGCTCCATGTTGATGTCTTCATCCAAGTCACAATGCAAGAAGGTTGTTTTCACATCAAGTTGCTCCAACTCTAAGTCGTGAATAACAATTATAGCAAGTAACATCCGAATTGAAGTATGGCACACAACCGGTGCGAATATCTCATCATACTCCTTTCCCTTCCTTTGTGCAAACCCTTTAGCCACTAGCATAGATTTGTATCTCCCATCATCCTTCACCTTGTATATCCATTTGCACCCAATAGCACGGTGTCCTTTAGAAAGTGGAACCAAATCCCAAGTTTGATTCTTTAACAATGATTGCATCTCTTCCTCCATGACACAAATCCACTTCGAGTTATCACTCGGCTCTATGTCATGATCAAGGTCCATTGGCTCATCTTGGACTACGTGAAGAGCATATTCCAAATTATCACAAAAGCTAAGATAGTTCCAATCACCATATCTATCGCGTGGTCATATAGCACGACGATCCACCCGAGTAGCAATACTATCACCCAAATTCCTTTTGGCTTCACCTCGAACCGAATCAGCTCTAGAATCATGAACGTCATTAACACTACTAGAGGCACCATGTGGACTATGTGATGTAATGTAACGTCAACCACTTCCTCCTTGCAAGCATCTCCAACTACTCTTCTCTCTCAACTCCTTGGACAAAATATGGGAATAACTTCCTTCTCCTTTGATTCACCATAAACCAAATCCAGAACATGCAAGCTTTCTCAAGTAGAGTATGATTCATCCTTTCTGCAACACCATTTGAATGTGAATCTTACGATGTAGTAAAATGCCTCTGAATACAATGATAATTGCAAAACTCCAAGAATTATCCGAAAACATACTCTCTGCCATTATCGGACCTTAGAACCTTCAATAACTTGTCATTCTCATTCTCAACATGAGCTTTTCATGATTTGAACTTTGCAAATGCCCTCCGACTTGGTCTTCATTACATACACCCATACCTTTAAACAAAAATCACCAATAAAGAAATATAATAGGGAGCTTCCCCAAGAATCTACCGGTGCCGGTCCCCAAACATCCGTGTGAACATACCCAAGAACCCTTCTCGAATCATGTTTTCCTTTACCAGATGATACTTTAGTTTGCTTCCCCATGACACATTCCTCGCAAAACTCTAGTTTTTTGAAACTGTCTCTATCGATCATCTTCCTCTTTCGAAGAATATCCAAACTCCTCTTCGAGACATGACCTAACCTCAAATGCCACAACCTAGTCGCATCCAAGCCACGAGAACTATCAACTTCCACACAAGTTTTACCTTCTATAGTCACTCCTTGAAGCAAAAATACACATGAGTCCTAGCACCTTTCATCACCACAAGCACACCATTTGAAACCTACAAGCTATCACTCTTAATAGTGATCTTACAACCTAAAGAATCCAGCTGCCTCAAAGACATAAGAGACTTTCGAAGTCCCGGAACATAGCGCACATTAGTGAGAGTACGAACCACTCCGTCAAACATCCGAATTTGAACGATGGCTTTTGACTTACAGATAGCACCATTATCCTTAACATTTGAATTTTCTTCTTTGTTGACATAAGAAGAAAATAATTCCTATTCGGCGTCATATGATAAGACGCCCCCGAATCGAGCACCCATTCGCTACCCGAAACATCTAGTGCTACCGCTGACAACACATCTACGTCTCCGTCACCAACTCCACTCTCTACCGCTATGGATGAAGATATTAGTTCCTTCTTTGCTTTCTCCTTGTCCGGACACTCATTCTTCCAATGACCGAGCTTCTTACAAATATAGTACTTGCCCTTTCTTTTCTTCGACTTTCCTCTCCAACTGGGGTTTCTTGATTTAGAACGCCTACGGTTCTCCTTCTTCACAATCTCTCCTTCTCTACAAATAAATCGAGATCATTGCTAGCACCACTACTTCCATTCATTTGATCCCGCAACTTCTCGCTAAGAAGGCCCATTTTAACATCATCTGGAGCCAAAGTATCCCGGCTATAGATCAAACTATTTGAGAAACCCGTATAACGGTACAACAACAAACACAACAATATCATCGTCTTTTGTTCTTCCTCAATCTTATAATCTACCGCCTTCATCTTTATTAGCAAATCATCAAATGTATTCAAGTGCGCCTTTAGCGAAGTACCTTCCTTCATCTTATAGGTGAAAAACGTTCGCAACAAGATCAAATGATTAATTAGTGACTTATTCATATACAACTCCTCCAATTGTCCTAAATAACCTTAGCAGTAGTCTCACCAATAATTTCGGAGATAACACGCTCCCTCATAGCAAGTTGAAGTATAGTGAATACCCACTCTTCCATTTCCTCTCTATCAACATCCGAGATATATGCTAGCAACAAATGTGTGTCGAACACTTCCTAATGCATCTGATTCCTCCTTAGAACTGCTTTTATCTTCCATTGCCACTTTTCAAAATCATTATCACTTCCACTTGTCTATAACCCATTATAATCCCCAAGTCGCGTACGATCCACGTACATAAGGCACTATACCACTTGGATTAACCATTGAGGACCTTCTTCAGGTATCATCTGATTTCGGCATTTCTCCAACCACCTACCAACACCAAAGCTTTGATACCAAATGTTGTGGGAAATTCTAACTCGAGACCACTCAAACCAAAACCCCAAAGCACAGGGAAAAATGAGATCATGGTAAAAAGTGAAAAACAACCAATCAATATCTCAAACTAAATCTCAATCTAATCCAAAACCAATCACAATCTCCAAACATGCAATAGATAATCAAAGTAATAATGATAAAATAAATCACACACCGATTTATAGTGGTTTCACTAACATCTTGTTAGTGTACATCCACTTTGAAAGAGAACCTTTATTAATGTCAATGAGAAGAGTACAAAAGATTGATTACAATGATCAAAATTCTAATAGAATTGATTTGTGAAGAAGAGAATTGAGGAAAATTAGGTTTAGGTAAAACCAAATTGATGGAGGCTAAAATCCTCAATTAAACACTTAATCATGCTCGGTCATCGTCTCTGAATCCTGAAAATAGCTTATATAGGAGAGTAGAAAACCTAGGAAAAATTTCAAAATTTCCCCTGAGAATATCACAAAACTTTACACCAAAACCAGGGTTGAAAATAGGCTGAAAAATGTCATAGTCATCTGTCACTTTATGACAGATGTCTATCATATGTTTCGGGAAATCATCCCCTGAAGCCACAGACATGACAGACGTCTTTCCTAATTCTCGGGTTTCGAACCCTGAAGTCACAGACATCTTTCACTTTATGACAAACGTCTATCGTCCGATGCTGGTCACAACACTCACTAACTTCGTCACATCTTCCTCCTCCGAGCGCTGATTTGCGAACTGTTTTCATCGTTATAAAGCTACTTTCAACCTCTTCTATTCTCCATATAGCGTCGCTAAAATTCAACAACCCTAAGATATCCTATCCATGATAATCAACACTTCTATCACACTTGACCTTTTGGGCCTTAGTGTACAAACTAAATTAGCAGCATAACATTGATAGATCAATAATAGTATACACGCGTGTGTAGGGTAGTTCTAACATGTTTAGTGATAGAAGGAATACAACTCGAATAAAGAAAATAATAACAGTTTAGCAAAAAACAAAATAAAATTATTACTAAGGGAGCTAAGAGCATCTTAGCAGGGATATGTAGTTTTTGATAAGGTGGTCGTAGATTTAACCATGTTTTGAATATCATATAAGTAAACTAAGTAGCTAAAATGGAGCATTGATACCCAATGCCTATCCCCATTAATGTAACTTAATTGTGAGTAGTAATACTCACAAAATATTGGGATGCTCTAACATTATAAAGTAATAAATTTGTAGGTATGTCCAAGAGAACAAGTTCAAACTCAATTCTTCTCCCAATTTCTTAGAAAATACCTACCTCATGTAAACATTTCATTAAACAATTCGTGAATGTATGGTGCACATTAAACAACTACAGAATTAAAATAACACATCAGGTTATTCACGAGCCGCAGGAAGGAAAGAAGAATAAAAAGAACCTGATCATCCACTTCCGAAGCAGATAGTGCTGCAGGTGCAAAAACAACGACGGTTTAGTTCATGATTTCTTTATCAGTTTCATTTTATTTTGACTTATTAAGGTAGGAATTTTGGTAAGGGAGAACGTTCCTCATTGATTACAATTAGTAGAAGAAATGATGAAAGTTCATCCCCAATTAGGCAAAGTGGAAGATGTTCATGAAATTTGTCGAAACTAAAAATTTCCTAGGCTACTACCAATCCTAATTAATCATTGTGTTTCTATCAGGCCCTTGTTAAAAGTTTACTACTTGTCTTCCAACTTTTTTATGAAGACCTTGAGAACTAAGCTTTGCTTGTAAACTCTAAGGAAGCATGCACCGAACCCATAACAGGTAAATCATAGGGACATGTAGTTGGTGGGGATTGAACCCTCGGCCTTTAAGGTGAGTGCCGCATGTCTCCCAACTTTACTATGATATAAGGTAAAATGGAGGTACAATGGCTTCTTTTGCCATTCAGTTAATAGAATAACCGGTTTCGTCAATTGAATTTAGACCCATTTCAATAGTTTTGTTCAAATTAAGGACTTCTTAATATAATGACTTAACTTAAACATGAAACTTCTCTCCAAGATAAACTTCCATTATTTTCTGATATAAAAACAATCATTTTAATTTTAACTAGAAGGACAAAGCTTTGTAAAAAAAAGCAGGATTTTAAGATTTTTGTCTAAAGACCATGCTATATTACATGATATAGCAGGGTTGAGCAGCGGGTAGGGTTGATGGTTGAGAGTGATTGGAGTTGAGCGACAGCTAGGGTTTGCAGTTACACGTTAGTGGAGAGGTGACTAGGGTTATGCACTGTGACAATCCACACCATAATGTGCCTGAACTTTCGCTAAATCAAAAAGTCAAGTCTATCAAAATACAGATCGTTAGTTTTGGTATCCTACGAGTAACAAATGTATATCAGAGCACTAGCGATATAAACTCACAATGGAATGGTAAAATATGATAAACATATAATTACCCACCAAGATTGACACTTCTAAGATCAGGTGTTCTTGTCATCTTCCAGCATGCTTAAGGAAACATATCCTTCCACTGTTCCTATCTCATACTAGTACCTCTCTATCTAAAGTTATTTTGTGGATTGTAGTGAAGAAGGGGTCAAAACAACGTTCTGGTGACTAGTAAACTACACAATGTATACATAACACTAGTTTATGTCGACTTCCTTCCATTACATATTATATTTTTTTTTATTTAGTCGTTTTGACTCCACGTACGCATACTATTCGCTCATCTACTCGAAGTAGACAATAATTACATACGTATGTGTGTGTAAGTACCATGGTCTCCTTTTGGACCAAGATTCTTCGCTGTTAGCTTATGTAGCTCAACGTCTCGTCATGATCCATCGCCAATGTAGTATCACGTCTCTTCATCATGCATACTAAGGAACTCCCATAGTGCCTAATAATGACGTAATAATCGTTTAGCCTCATTCTATCTTGCTCTAGGCATTTATCTTAATGCTTCATATTATGAAACTCGGCTCTATGAACTATTGAGAACTTAGCTCTTTGGACTATCCTAATCGTTTGAAAGACCTCTACTAAAGGTTATCTAGCTTTGTCTCATAACAAACAAACTAACAAACAACTGTGGCGGTGCATGTAATATCCCCTATCTTGAGGCCCAAATCTAAGCGCTACAAATACTACAGTCATCTATAGTATTAACTTCCGACGACAAAATACGGTAATGTTAATTGTATCCATAATATCAGAAACACATTAAAATGAACAAAATCATAGATTTCAAAAACAACTTTTTTGATTACATTTCACCAAACCTGTTTCATATTCCATTACATAATCACAATCGTTTCCCTGGTTCAGGTCAAATATAATTATTACATAAATACGCCAAGAGCGACATATAAAGATTCCCCTTTGGATGACCAGAGTACTATATAGACATAAACTGTCTTAATACATCACAAGGGAATAAACAAAAACATCAACTCCTAAATATAACTAACATCAGCCTCCTGCTCATCTTCGAAAGTTTTATTTGTCCACCCACTAAACTTGTAAAACCCTGACTCTTAGTCTACTCAAATTAATTTTGAGCACCCTACAGTTTAAGCGGAAAACATAAACTTTGAGTCAGACATAAAGCCTGGTGTGAATAATAATATTACATCTCGGTCTTACTGATATTAAGTGAGACTACGCCACTTGGTGGAATGGGTTTCCCCTCACTAATATCCCTTTGAAACATATCTTTTTACAAATCAAAATCCTACAATCAAACTGATCATAACAATAATAACAATATCATATATGCTTATAAACAGGTAACAAATAGACCATTAGTCCGAAAAATATAGTTTTATTTGGCTATCAACTTACCATTGGCTGACTCGGGCCTACCTGACAAAATAAACAAATAATCTAACGCATGTTAGACAAACTTCTAGACGGTCTGTCCTTAACTTAATTCTTCATGGGTCACTTGATACTAATGGTTTTTCGGGCTCACCAATAACCTATCTTTCTTCTCTGTACATATATTCCTTTCCATGTATAACCATCGTTTAAGTCTTACTTATGACTAAGCCCTATACACTAGAATTTTGGACTAAATTAGATTTGGGCTAAAGCTAATACATAGGGTGCAACCCTACACCAGTCCCATCTGGTATAAAAATATCCGAGTCATCTTACTTAGGGTTAAATACCCTTTAAATTTTCCTTGAAAAACTTTTCAAAATGATTTAATCCCTTTAAATCATATTTAAACAAGGAAATCATATTATTTGCGTTACTTAAATCAATTTTTCATGATATATGCTTTACTTAAAATATTGTTGTTGAAAACATTCCAAAACTTTTGTTTAAACCTTTAACCAATTATCTTTTGAAACCATTGAAAGTACCCTTTCGAAACCATTGAAAGTTCCCCTTTCGACACAAGTAAATCGTTTTACTTTATAACTTTAGGCCGAAAGGCCAAAACATACCTTTCAAAACCATTGACAGTAGTCCTTTCAAAAAAATTTAAAACATCTTCTTCGAAAGCTTGATAACGCTTAGACGTTCTCTTTTAAAACATTTTGAATATGCCTTTCGAAACCATCGGAAACCTTCCATTTAAACACTAAGGTAAACCTTTCGAAAACACTGGGAAATCACCCCTTCGAAACCTTGTATATACACATCTTTCAAAAATACCAAGGAATATCCCTTTGAAACCTTTACTTCATACCTTTTGAAATCATAAAAGTACACCACATAAAACAAGCCTTTCAAAAGCATTGGGTTCAAGTTAAAATACGTGGAACAATTTTTCGAAACCATATGAAATCATTCCTTTCTAAACCTTTGGGTTTAACTTTCAAAACATAAAAAGGATTTTAAAACAACTAAGTAGAAAGCAACTCTTTTGAAAGCAATTTCCTAAGTAAAATATGTGGATGTTTTCAAAACCAGTCCCTTCGAAAGCATTGGAGAAGCGGCTTAGGTTTAAAAAGAAAGAAACCGTTTCGAAGGTATTGATTCGAAAGGTAAGATGCGACAACAAGGGGTTTCGACCATCGAAAGCTTCTTTATAAGAAAAAGGCACAACCTCTTTCGAAACCATCCATTGAAACCATTTGACTAAGTCGAAAGCTATCTTGTTCGAAAGCTTTCTTTTCGAAAGAAAAGCAGGCACATTTCCTTTTAAAAGCAAGGTAAGGTTTCGGAACACCATGTTTCGACTGTATAGCTTTCGCCTATGTCCAACTCACTACGTACCAAGTTTTTGATACCATGCGTATTGGTTTCGATGGAAATGGAGGTGGAAGTATCTAGTGGAAACGTTGATGTTGAAAGTGGTGAAACAGCAAAAGTATGGTAAAACTGAATTTTAGCTTTAAAAAGTAATTCTTTTCAACTAACCTACTATGTTTGTTAACATATGATTGGTTGCTAATTTCTTTTCAAAATTCTTTTCTAAAAGTGCTGCTGAATTTCAGAAATAATAATTTAAAACATTTGCAAATTGCCCCTTCTCCTTTTATAAACATATAAAACATTTAAGTCTCATACCTTAAATAATTTTATATACTTATTAAAACACTTAGAAAAATTCTCCAAAATTCCCATAAATCTCTTTTAATATGTTTTCCAACATATATAAATTTATGACACAAAGCTAATATAGAATAGCCGTAATTAATTTTAAACCCAACTAACCATTTTCTTCACTAGAAAATTAATAATAAATCCACATTAATTTAGAAAATCATGAAACTTGAAACCCATCTCTAAAATATCATTTCTGACCATATATTAAAATCTCAAGGTATTTGGATGTCATTTGATAGGTTTTCAAACCAAAACTTGTCATAAAATCAATATGAATACGCATAATTCATCAACAAGCATATAATATCTATCTAACATTCAAAACATGGAAATATACTTGCAAAATCATTTAAATTTGATTCTAGAAACCGAAAACGTCAAAAATATGAGATGTAACCTATTATTCACCTTAGTTTTGTTGTTAAGGAGTTGAGATTTGATCTTGGATTAAGTTGATTAGGCTTCTTCCTCTTGATTTAGCTTATCTTCCTTTTACTTCTTCTTAATGGTGGCTGGCCTCTCTACTATTTGGTTTTGATTATGAACTTGTAAAATGAATATGGTATGAAGGTTTAGGGTATTATAATATATCTTATTCCTATCTTGCCCTTATCCATTTCCCTTATCTAATTCATTTTATTAACCCTTAATTCATTAGTTCAACTAAGCACGGTTACCTTCTATTAATTACAAATCTCAAACCCTTAACCATTTACATTATATCATTTATTTAACTAACTAAATGTCCTAAATAATGTTAATTAAAATTAAGGTTGTTACAGACTCCCCTTTTTAAAGAATTTCGTCCTTGAAATTACTATAAGGCACTTGTCAGAATCAATCATAAAGGTAAAACATACTATGAAACAAGTCAGGATAAGTATCTCGAATCTTGCTCTTAGTTTCCCAAGTACAGTCTCTCTCGTTGTCACTCCACTGGACTCTGACTAATCTGACTGTCATGTTCCTTAGTCTCTTCGCATCTCTCACGACCACACGGACTAGTTTTCTAACTTTAGTCAAATTGGGCTCTACTACTAAGTCATCTAACATAGTCGGTGCTATAGTAGTGTCTGGACCTCGAGTACACTTCCTTAGATGAGAAATATGAAAAACATTATGGACTCCTGCCAAACTGTTCGGTAACTCCACTCTATATGCGAGTTTCCCGATCCTTTCTACTATAGGAAATGGTCCAACGAACCTCGTTGCCAATTTCCTTGATTTCCCAAATCTAATTACACCTTTCATCGGTGATACGAATTCTAAGTCTTTCTGCCTTCTATCGGCGCAGCTCTTTTGCCTAGACTGAGCTTCCTTCATTCTAGCCCAAATGAACTCAACTTCTCTGCAGCTTCTCCAACTAAATCTGGACCAAGAATCAACCTATCCCTGGTCTCTAGACAACAAATTGGAGATTTGCATGGCGTTCCACGCAAAGCGTCAAACGGTGCCATCCCTATACTAGCCTGATAACTGTTGTTATACAGAACTTGACTAAGTATAGATGGTCTTCCCATAATCCTCCAAAATATAGCACACAAGCTCTCAACAAATCTTCTAACATTTTATTAACTCTTTCTGTTTGCCCATCTGTTTGCGGATGGTACGTGGTACTCATCTTGAGCTTGGCATCTAAAATTATCCTATAGACTCTTCTAGGACTCGCTAGTGAATAAGGAATCTCTCCCACTTACTATACTACTAGGAATTCCATGAAGTCCAACTATATTATTCATGGATAACATAGCCAAAACAGGTGTCATCCTAGTTGACTTAATTGAAATGAAATAGGCACTCTTGGTCAACCTGTCCACTATGACTAATATACTTTCATTTCCTCTATTTGACCTTGGAAGCCCGTCTATAAAATCCATCGAGATAGAATCCCACTTTCAAATTGGAACATCTAAAGGCTGAAGTAACCCACTTGGTTTTTGATGTTCAGCTTTAAACTATTGACAGTTCAGACACTGCTTCACCCATAAGCCTACATCTCTCTTCATACCTTCCCAAAAGAAACCCCTCTTCATATCCTGATACATCTTAGTTCCTCTGGATAAATAGTGAACTTCGAATGATGATATTCTTTTAAAACTTCCTTCCTAATGTCTCCCACATTCGGAACACATAATCTTCCTTTCTTCCTCAACCACCCATTCCGGTCAAGACTAAAATATTTCAATTCATCGCCCTCCATTCCATTTCTTAACTTTCTGATCCGTTCAGCTAATAATGGATCCTTATTCTGCTTAGAAGAAATCTTTTTGATCATGATCAGTCGAACTTATAAACATGATAGCATAGCAGTTTCTATACAAGACCCACTTTGAGATCTCCACTTTACTCTACATGTTGCCAAGCCTCTAAATCTTTCCACTCAACTATCATCACCGATACTGCATTTTGATGTTTTTTGCTAAGTGTATCTGCAGCCTTGTTGCCTTTCCCTGGTGTATACTCAATACCAAAATCATAAGCGACTATAAACTCTAAAAACCTTTGCTATCTCCTATTCAGCTCCTTTTGGGAGAATAAATACTTCAGCGACTTATGGTTCGTATACAATTCAAATCTCTCTCCCAAAAGGTAATGTCTCCATACCTTCAACGTGAAAATTACCACAGTTAATTCCAAATCATGCGTTAGATATCTAACCTCATGCGGTCTAATCCGTCGAGAAGCATAGGCAATCACTTTACCTCTTTGCATCAACACATCCCCTAACCCTATTTCACATGCATATGTAAAAACTACTAAATCCTGATTCCCTTCTGGAACAGCTAACACAGGTGCAATCATCAATAAGTGTTGCAGCTTTTGGAATGCCTCCTTACACTTATTAGTCCAAACAAACTTCTCATCCTTTCGCGTTAGCTATGTTATCGGTACTGCTATCCACGAGAAATCCTTGATGAATCTCTGTAATAGCCAGCAAGTCCAAGAAAACTTCTAATCTCAGTCATCATCTCGTGTCTCTTCCAATTATTCACCGCTTCAATCTTCGCTGGTCTACAGACAACCCTTTCTCTGAGACTGAATGACCAAGAAACTTCATTTCTTTCTTCTAGAAATGACACTTCGGAAATTTCGCTTTAGTTGATGCTACCTCAACGTCTTAAGCACCACTCTAAGATGAACTTCATGCTCTCTTTCATCCTTAGAGTATATCAAAATATCATATATGAAAACTAACACGAACCTATCCAAATGCTCTCGAAAAACCTGGTTTATCAAATCTACAAATAATGTCGGCGCATTAGTCCGAATGGCGTTACTAACCATTCGTGTGATCCATATCTGGTTCTAAATGGCGTTAAAGGAATATTATCCTCTACCACTCTAAGCTGATGGGATCTCTTCGCCAAATCCAACTGGAAAAACACTCTGGCTCCACTCAAGTGGTTGAAAAAATTATCAATTCTAGGCAACGGATATCGATTCTTTACCGTCTTCTCTTTCAACTTACGATAATCAGTACATAACCTTAATGATCCATTTGGCTTCTTAACAAATACTGCGGCTGCTCCCCAAGGAGAAATGCTTAGCTTAATAAAATTCTTGCCTTCCATTCGTCTTGGTTGGTGATCTACTCACCAATTTCTGCTCCTGGTACCAAATCCATTCGAAACTCAATGACTTATTTCATTGGCAATCCCACTACAGGTTCAAAGACATCTACGAATTCTCTAACAATGAAAACTCGATTCAATTTGTCTTCTACCTCCACGACATCCGACAAAGCGTTGACCTCACAATTAGGGTTTTCTATGGAGTATACTATTCGATCACTACAGTCAGGGTGTCTAGGCGATATTTTCCTATCATGGAAAAAATCCTAGCATCTATTTACTTAACCAATCCATACTCAAAATATAACAAACCTTATGAAATCAAAACATGCAAACTGCAAACAAAGGTATGACCTAACAATTCAAACTCTAGGTGGTCACACTTTATCCCAAATGTCGAATACCCTCCTATCGGATTTGCAACCCTTAAGGAAGTAACTAGTTATGAGAATTTTAGTTTAAGCTTATCTACCAAATAATGAGATGTAAAAGAATGCAATGCATCAGTATCAAATAGAACCTTAACTGATACATCAGAAATAAAAAACGTACCTCCCAACACAACTTTTCCTTTCTCCTATGTTGTCGGTCTCGAGGTAGTTGATTCCAATGCAAACACTTTGCCTTCCCCATCCTTGGCTGGCTCCTTGCACTGGTTCTTATAGTGCCCAATCTGATCATAGTTGAAACACTTTATTCTTTTCATCTCAGTAGTATTCTTTTCCTTATCTTTTCGGCACTCATGTGCATAATGTCTTTTCTTATCACACTTGTAACAGACCACTTCTGCCTTTCCCTTCTGAGCAGCTTCACCCTTCTAAGCTCCTTTCTTGTGGAAAAGCTATCTTCTGACTTTGCACTCCTTGAGCTTCTTGGCCTTATTTCTTTTAAGAAAAACTTGCATCTCTTCATTCCTCAAGGCCATCTCAACAACAACATCACATAGATTCCTAATATGCGATAACATGGCCTTAGCAAGCTCAGGCTTCAACCTGCTAATAAACTTCTCATTTCTCTTAATCACAATATCAATCGTAGTATAGTCATGTATTGCTAGCTCCTCAAACCTCGTCGCGTACTCAAGCACAGTCATATCCTCCTGCTCCAACTCAGCAAACTTCCTGAGTAGAGTGGATTTAGCAATCTCTGACATAAACCATTCCTCGAACCTCCTTCTGAACTCAGCCTAAGTCATATTCTCCTCGTGGACTCCAACTGTCACACTGTTCCACTAATATAGTGTTGCCTCTTGTAGCTGTCTAGAGGCGAGTCTCTTTTTATGCTCATCGTTGAGCTCTAAGTCAGCGAAAATCCTTTCTTAAAGAAGTCGACAATTCTCTACATCGTTATTCACCATTGGAGCTTCTAGGTTTCCTCCTCCAGCATTTCCTCCAACTACACCAGCATCTATTCCCGCCTGCATCATGTTGACAAAGAGCTAATACGTTGCTCACATATCACTTGCGGGACTTCAGCACCCACATTTGCAGCTTGTGTCTGACCCTGGTTCCTCCCCGTATTTGGTTTGGCATTTCCATTTGTTATGGTTCTTCCCCCACCAAGATTAACTCTTCTTCTAGCATCTATATCTGCATTAGATTCGTAAGATACATAAAAATAGCCCAAGAGAGATAGAAGAATATAGCTAAAGCGTATACTTATATATAGAAAATACAAGTACGTTGTTACAGCGTTATCCCATACATCGATCTTTTCGCTGATTCCTTAGGATTATGTTTTCAAATATAATTTTATGTTTAATTTTTTTCATAAACCTATGCTCTAGTACCAAGTTGTAACATTCCCTATCTTGAGGCCCAAATCTAAGCGCTACAGATGCTGTAGTCATATATAGTATTAACTTCCAGCAATAAAATACAGCAATGTTAATGGTATCCATAATATCAGAAGCACATGAACATAAAACAAAATCATAGATTTTAAAAATAATTTTTTCTGATTAAATTTCACCAAACAAGTTTCATATTTCTTACATATCCCTATCTTTCCAAGGTTCAAATCAAATATAATTATTACATAAATACACTAAGAGCGACATATGAAGATGCCCTCTTGGATGACTAGAGTACTATATAGACATAAACTGTCTTAATACACCACAGCGGAATAAACAAAACATAAATTCCTAAATATAACTAACATCGGACTCTTGCTTGTCTCCGAAAGCTTTATTCATCCACCTACTAAACCTATAAAACCCTAATTCATAGTCTACCCAAATTAATTTTGAGCACCCGAGAGTTTAAGGGGAAAACATAAACTTTGAGTCAGACATAAAGCCTGGTGTGAATAATAATATTACATCTCGGTTTACGGATATTAAGTGAGACCACACCACTTAGTGGAACGGGTTTCCTCTCACTAATATCCCTTTAAAACATATCTTTTTGCAAATCAGAATCCTGGAACCAATTTGATTAACCAAACTGATCATAACAATAATAGAAATATCGTATATGCTTATAAACAGGTAATAAATGGACCACCTATCCAAAATATAGTTTTATTTGGCTAACAACTAACCACTGGATGACTCGAGCCTACGAAACAAAATAAATAAATAATCTAATATCTTTTAGACAAACTTCTGGATGGTATGTCCTTAACTTACTTCTTCAAGGGTCACATATCCTAATGGTTTTTTAGGCTCACCAATAACCTATCTTTCTCCTCTTTACATATATTCCTTTATGTGTATAACCGTCATATAAGCCTTGCCTGTGACTAAGCCTTACACACTGGAATTTTAGACTAAATTAGCTTAAGGGTAAAGATAATGTATAGGGCATGACCCTACAACAGTCCCATCTGGTATAGAAATAACTGAGTCATTTTACTTGGGTTAAACACCCTTTAATTTTTTCTTGAAAACCTTTTCAAAATGATTTAATCCCTTTAAATCATACTTAAATAAGGAAAATATACTATTTTCTTTACTCAAATCACTTTGCCATGATATATTCTTTACTCAAAATATTGTTGATGAAAAAATTCAAAACCTTTTGGTTAAACCTTTAAACAATTCTCTTTCGAAACCATTGAAAGTACCCCTCTCAAAACCATTGAAAGTGCCCCTTTCGATACAAGTAAACTGTTTTACTTTATAACTTTAGGTCAAAAGGCCAAAACATACCTTTCGAAATCATTGAAAATAGTCCTTTCGAAAACATTGTAAATATCTTTTTCGAAAGCTTTATAACCCGTAGACATCCTCTTTTTAAAACATT
This sequence comes from Allium cepa, assembly GCA_030765085.1. Classification (NCBI taxonomy): domain Eukaryota; kingdom Viridiplantae; phylum Streptophyta; class Magnoliopsida; order Asparagales; family Amaryllidaceae; genus Allium; species Allium cepa. Next base: position 661,012,622 of record CM060934.1, on the reverse strand, counting down.
TTAAATATGCCTTTCGAAGCCATTGTTCTGTTACTCCAAACAAAGAATTTTGGCAGTAATCACATGGCTAGATAAAATAAAATAGTAGTAAATGAAATAGACACAAGTATATAAAGCATAGACAAGCAAATAGGTATATTTACAACCAAAATGTTAGCATTGTATTACTTATAATGTTTTTTGTACGAAGTCAAAATGTGGAGGCTGTACCCACACAATACCGGCCAACAAAAGAAAAAGTACAGACACTACAGCAAAAGCAGTAACTATAGACTCTACACTTGAACAAAAGGAAACAAAATGCCTTAAAAATCAGCTCCACTGCCTTCCGGACCTCTCAACGCCTCTTTCCGCCGCTCCCTTTTGCTGCCTTTGGTTAGAAGTTTTTGCTTCTCCTCAGAATCCTGGCTAGAGGTAGTGTCGCTACATGTGATATCAACTATCTCCTCAGTGCTGACATCTCCTCCCTACACTTTAACCTTCTCGAAAATCTCCCCCTTTGTTTTGCACTTTTGGGATTCGCAAGGGCTCTTCGAGGATTTTATAGCTTCAACCTTTTCTTTCTTAACGGCAACAAGTTGCTGTTCGAATTTACACGGCTACACAATCTAGACTTCCTACTCCTGAGCTTCAATTACCGTAAAGTCGCTCTCCAAAGATACAAAAGGGTCATCTAAGCCATGCAATGCAGTAATCTTCTTAGACTCTGGCCCTGACTGCGAACTAGACACAGGTATAGCAATTGGAGCAGCTACGGAGACAAGCACTGAGGTGGTTGAAATAGTGATGGGTCCGGGCATCAATGAAACTGGCGGATCAGTAGGTAAGGTGGAAGGACCTATAAGATCAAAAACGAAAGGATTAAGTTCGTCTTGTACTTGCGGTATGAGTTGGAAATTCTCAAACTCGGGAGAAACAAGAAGTTTACCAGCATAGGAGGAGTGACCAAGAATGATGATCTCAAATTCACCGCCTTCTCCTTCTTTTGATGGTTGCGCAATCTACAGATAAGCTTCGGGAGAACTTGCCAATTGATCGCGTGGCTGTCGTGACAATTCGCCAGGTCCAGAAGCAAGAGGCTCAAGCAACATTTTGGCAGTTGCAGTTATAGCCACATCAGCAACTTCTGGTTCCCTTTCAACTCATAAGATCTCCTGGCCTACTATTAGTGCTTTCTTTGACACCTCGTTAAGATAGGCATCCCCTAGCTCCAGCTTAGTGTCGGCATCCCCACTATCTCGGAAATGGGTCAGAATTTACTCCCAAACCATGGAAAGAGTGCATAAGAACTTGGGGCCCAAATAACCGAGACTCCCCTGATGCAACAAAGAATTAACGTAGAAATTTGAGATGTTATTGCCCATCTTCTCCATTTTCCTTTCAAGGGTGTCCTGTAGCTCCAAATAACCCGCTGTAACGACAGCCTTTTCAACATCAACATTAGTTTTGTCGGCGCTAAGCTGCGCAACTCTTTCTTGAAGCAAGATAATTGTCTAGGCTTGATCAGAGATGGACTTGTCATGGGACATCACTATTCCTTCATAATCCGCGATTATTTTGTTATGCCTTTTAATAATCTTTTCATGATCAATGATAGTCTTCTTCTGGCTTCAATAGTTGTGTTGTGAGCTTCGAGCTCCTCTTTCAACTTGACTTTGTCCGCATGGGCCTTCTTAATTTCATCTCGGAAGATGTTCTCTATTTTTCATGGGCCTCCTTCAATTCTTTCAGCAAGCTGGTGTTATTCTTACACTCCCAGAGCGCCGCATCCCATTCTTGTACCAGTTGTTCAATTCTAGCGCCGCATTCCGTCAACGCCTTCTCGAAGTCCTCCTTCTCTGATTCGAATGAGAGGATCTCTTGGTAATTATTGTAGTTTATATCAGCCAGTTACTTGCATAGTTTTTCCTATCACTTGGCTTGCTCGAAATCACTTTGGATTGCTTGAAGGTGGGGTATGTAAGAATCTTTACGAACTGGGCGAAGGTCGTGATCAATCTTAACTCCTTTTAAAAACCACCCGTGGAGTGTTGCTTCAAGTCTAGGAAGACCAGATAGAAGAATGTAAGCTGATCTCCGATGAGGGCATGAAGAACCAGGGGTGAGCGCCACATGGGATGATGGAACTTGAGCTAAAGACGGAGCCTAAATGGAGAAAACTAGGATTTCAAGACCGGCGAAAGCTGGATTCGGGGCAAAGGCCTGTTGCGGAGAAGGATGAGAATCACGATCAACCTTGAACTTCTTATATGGTTCCTCGTGCTCATCAAGGGTCTTTCACTTCTCATAGCCACATTTGTACATCCGACCCCGCTCTCTCTCATCCCGACTACGAGCTTCAGCCTCCAAGTCCTTTCATGGTCTCGCGAGGGCTGATGACGGCTTATGGATCATTTTGACCAACTTTGTGAATTGGTGAATTCACGAGATCATCATAAAGGCTACGTTCTCTCATGGTACTGGACATAAAGAATAAATAAAGAGCTTTAGTAATGGAAAATAGGTTTAAAGAATGTGTGTGTAAGTGAATGTGACCATAGTGAAACGTGTAATGTGTTTGGGGGGCTTAAAATGACGTCACAAACCAGATCAGGCGGCCATTGCAGTAGAAATCAGACTGATTTTAGGTGCAACATGGCTCGCACAAGAAGATGTCTCTTTGAATTTAAAATATTCCCCCATAAGTTCATCAATATCCACATAGATGTTGCTCAAATCCGACAAGTCTATGCCAGCGTCTTTGATCGGGGAATCCGGATGTCGCTCGACTACTGATGGAGCATCTTTTCCACGGATTTCTCAGTGAGGCGAATCCAGAAGAACGGGGCTCGTCCCTGTAGTCTCGTCACATGATTCAGAGTCTTTGTCAACAGAACCTGCATTAAAATCATCATCACTTGAGGAGGAATCATAGCTACTGCTATTCTCAACTTCACGCTCCTCTTTTTTGTTACCGTTGCAGCCTTGACTTCTTGTTGCTTGAACTTTTCATCCTCTTCCTCCGGAATTGGGGACATTCTGGCCAGACAACTGGCTTCAATCATGACATCTCTTCCTTCTTGGAGCTCTTCAGCTAACTCGCTAGATAAGCCCTCCTTCCCTTGAAAAACTCCCTCTTTAGAACCATGTGACGAAGAAGTAGAGCGCGTTCTTGAAGTAGGAAGGAGATGAAACTTCAACCACTATGGCGGATCTCCCTGGATGAAACAAACCATACCGGAGCAAATTCTCATCTGTTAGATGAAATCTAACCAATCTCTCCACGACATCTACAGCCTTTAGAGTATGAAAATTTTGGTCAACCGATAAGTCTTTATTTGGCTTCAGAATTACTGCAGGAAGCATTTGACTTGTTGGAAACTCCATATCAACATTTCAAAATGAAAATGAGTAAAGAATGAGTAAAGAAGAGAACTTAACCCCCATTGTCTAAAGGCGATTGAACCCTTCGGAACATCTAATAAAGAAGTACTGAATCTTGAGTTGGGACAAATTGCTTTGAAGCTGCACCACGATCTTACGATTCCTCTAGGCCTCAATGATGACAAGGGATGGACACTCATCTCTCCTCTTAAATAAGAGGAAATATCTCAAATCGTTGAAACTAAGAGCACAGTTAAATGTCCACATAAACAGAATGTGTCGGCAAGTCAAGATTGCATACCCATTAGTATGAATTTTGAACGGGGCAACTCCAAATTCGAAAGATTTTCTCTCAAGAAATCATTGAAGGGAGGTACTGCTCCATTTAGGCACATAAATCGATGGCAAGCAGTGTATCCTAGAGGCGACATATGGGTGAATTCATTCTTCTCCGGTAGGCCCACGTTATCCTCCAGAATGCCATATTGCAAGCAAATGTTATACAAAACCTTGGTGGAGATAATGGAAGAAGCTTTCTCTGGTAGGTTAAGAAAAACTTTGAAATTCGACAGAGTTCGGTCCACAACCAGACCAATTGGGACTTGCCAACCATATTCAGACCGCGAAGTGGAAGAGGAAGGGATGACAGACAATGATTCAGCTTTTGAAAGTGTTGGACTTCCTACATTGGACTTACGATGAGAAGACAAATACTTCATTTTATACAACAGGACTTGCGTCCAAAGCGATCAGGTCATTCTATCTTTAACTAAAAACTCTCCTTTAACACTTGGGGATATCGATCCACACAAACACATCGGGTTTCAATTATATACCGGGCAAGTGCAGTGTGTTATCTATGGGGCGTAAGCATGGTGTGTTAAATACAACAAACGCATTGTCCCGTGCAGATAGTTTGCTCATAGTAAAGAAAGAAAAGGGCCTTTCGTAACATTTTTTGAAATTATTTCTCCTAGACTAACCCATTATCGATTAATGATCGATAATAGATCCGTTGTCCGAACATGGAAAGCTCTTCCAAATACAGGTACACCAAGCATGCAAGAAACGAGACCAGTCCGAATTCTCCAAAAGGCAACAACAACATAAGCTGCTTGTGAGATGCTTTCCTAAGCCCTTACTCACCTCCAGAATGGTAAAAACATTTCGCGATGTGTCGTGCTGTATCGGAAATGTAACTTAATGCAAGCCAATTTTGGTTATATGGACGAAGTCATCAAAACATTTCAGGCAGTGGGGCAAGTCCCGAATGTCATTTTATGAAGAGCTCAAGACTTAATTTACTATCTTCCTCCATAAAATCATAGTCAACTCGGACTCTTTGCTATAATCATCACCAATACACTCCGTCGTCAAATCGCTAAATGAACCTCAGAATCAGCATTACCCACCTCGAATCAAGGATCAAAAGGAAAAGATGGTCAAAGTTTTTGACCCAGTGATCCAAGCAAGGTAGGTCGGCGACGATCAATGAAGGAGATGATGGAGTTAGGGTTTGGTCAGTGGTGATCTAGAAGGAGCTAGGTGAAATCATGGTGAGGGCAAGATTCAGGTCGACCAACAGCAGAAGGCTCTAGTGGTGAATGGTCGGCGACGGTGACAGAGCGGATGGAGTTAAGGCTTGAACGAAATCTAGGTCAAATTGCAAGGGGAAGGCTCTGGTCGCAAGAAAAAGGTAATACTGGAGAACAGGTTGGCTTGAGGCAGTTATATAGGAGAACTACATGGAAACATGTCTAAGTCAGTGGATCGCTAGCGATCCATTTGCTATGGATCACTAGCGATCCACTGAATAGCCTACGGTTGATGTCAAATTTATCTAGTGGGATACACATACTATTTCAAGGCATTCTAAAAGTTACGGGGTAAAACTTGGTCTATTATGACAAGCGATGACAGTTCAGGTCAAAACTTAACGAGCAACTGAATAGCCAAAGTCAAATCCATGTGGACATTACACGATTACTTGAACCTCGCCAAGCAGAAACGGGAAAGCAATTACTTCCGGAGCACACCTTGTTTTCAATGAAGGCATACTCTAGGGGGCAAATGTTATCCGGGTTTTTAACCCAGCATAATCCAAACGAAGTCAGGACAACTTGGTCGAGTCAGAGTAGCTCAAGAGCCAACGAAAAAGACTAGAGCAACTAACCAAGAGAAGTCAGAGGAATGGAAAACAAAAATATGCAAATGCAATGGATCACTAGCGATCCATCATCTATGGATCGTCACCGACCCATAAGCTTTGCTCGTTGATTCATGAATTCACTTGCATCAGGTTTCAATGGGTATTCTAAGGACAATGGCTAAGCATGATGGAATTCCGAGCTAGTTAAATCAAGAGGCAAGCATTCGTCTATTTCAATCAGCAGTCTAACGCAACCAGCATGCAGATTGTCATCAAAACAAGGCAACGTGCTATGAAATTACATGGAGGGAACCAACACGAGACAACAAATACACCCTAAAAGATAAAGTCCAAAAATCAGCTAAGTACATGGATCGCCAGCGAACCATACCATTTCGCCGGATCGCCATGAATTTTGAGTTAGAACATAAGGGAAGCATCTCAAGTCATTGAGTCACCATCGAGCTAGAAGCTATGGATCGTTGGTATTCCATAGCCTATGGATCGCTAGTGATCCATCAAGTTAGCTCGACTCGAGATGAAACTTGCAGTGTGTCTTCCTACAGGAATTTGCAAGCATATGGCAAGAAGGCCTAGCCCAATGACTCTCTAACCTCTATAAATACTCACATATCTGCAACATAAATGACATCTTCTGGACTGGCTGCTGGAACTCTACAAAGATCATTCTTCACTCTTCTCCTCCCTCACAATAGTCATCCGAAGAGTTCATTGTGATTCTCCAATGAACTCGAGCATTAGGGACTTAGTCTAACTTAGGATATTCAATGACTTTGTAATCCAATTCACCTTGTAACAGCAATCAGTCAATAATAAAAGTTATAAAGTGGACATAGACTTCATTAACAACCAAACCACTACAAAAATCTTCTTGTTTTCTTATTATTTCTGCTCTTTTTACATTTACTCTCTATATTATTGCTCTGTAAGAACAAGGGTGGTGCTTACACACTCAATCCACGGTGTTGATCCATTTTTTAGGTTAATACTTCCTATATGAATACATCTTTTAAAACAATTTTTGAAAATATGATTCAAACAACCTACATATACTGGCAGTTCTATATGTATGCAAAATTTGAAAATCAAGATCATTTTTTTGCATCCAAATTTTTCCACACTTGTACAAATAGAAGTATAGTTCAACCGATTTTGCATCCAGTTCCTACCATCTAAAATCCTACCACATCATTTCTATCACCCAAATTTAGAAAAATCTTGTTTCTAAAAATATATTCTTATGTTGGAAAAGGGTTTAGGTAGAGAATTCCATATTTCCATCCCTCTCTTGTGCACCCTTCTTTAATTACCCTTGTAACCTTCTCTTATACCCCCAATTCTATTTTCACTTTTCCAAGTACAGTCCATATAAGAAACTTTCCTTTTTAAATATTTATATTTTAAAAATAGAGTTATTTAAAACAAGTTTGGTTCACCTATTATTAAGGTATGGAAAAACGATTCTCAAGGCTAACATAGCTTTTTCCCTTATCACTAACCACTTTTTACTTTACTGTCATGTGATGACCATCCTACACCACTAGCACCTAATATGCAAAAGATAGTGCGCTGCTATTATGCTCTGCCGATGTGGGATGTCATTGTAAGGACCAATATTTTTAACCATTGAATATTTAAATAATAGATTTAAATATTTAATCGTTAATTAAATGAAGTCCCAAAAATATTACTTTTCGTACATGGCTGAATTAGGACTTGAGACCACTTCCATTGAGTTCGAATTGATGTTGCGAATTAAAATTAGTATAAGGATTGCTATATTTGGAAATTGGATGATCTGAAGGCCAAAATGATTTCGTAATACGAGAAACTGGCATCCGGGGCACAGTTTTAGATAGCAACGAGGTTTATGCTATCGGATCTGAAAGAATGAGGTGACGTATGTAGACAAATTTTGTTGTGATTGAACACGTCATATGGTCGTATGGACTCGAAATGTACAACCATTTATTTCGGAATTTAAATAAATGGAATAAAATATTATTATATAAAATCCAAAATCAAATCCCCCTCCAATTTCATTTCCCATTTTACTATTCTATTAGAACTCAATGGCTTCTTGTCAAATTTCATTCAAAAATAAATTTGATCAATTTGCTTAATTATATATTGTGAAAACAGATCCGTTGAGATCGTATCGACAAGAGTTTGAAATGACCGTAGTGGAATTTTGACAGATGGTGATTGGCGAATATCAACATCAAAGGCCATAGCTGGGGTTTGAGATTGCCAAAGCTACGGGCGATAATAGGCGAAATGGAGATCACCATCGACTTTCTCTTGTTGATCTCTATTTTCGCTGTGAAATTAGATGAACCGATCATGGACTGAATGTTGTGATGTTGGGAGCAACGATCAAGGACCCTGGAGTCATTTTTCGCATGGTGGTAGCGGACGTAGTGGCTTTGACGTCGATAGGTCAAATTTTTGTCGAGGATTGCAATGGGTAGATAAAGTTCTTTTTTGTCGACTGTAGCTCTGTATTAGTGCAAAATGGTGCTTGACCTATGGGTTTAGAGTAGACATGCATGTACATGCAAGGAGGAAGAAGGATTAGCGTTGATTAGGTAATTAGTTAATTGCTAATAAATTAAATTAAATTAATTATTTAAAATAATCTAGTATCTTGTAAATGCCATATCTTTTGTATAGGAGGTCCGTTTTGGATGCGATTTTTTGCGTTGCACTCTGATGGAGACATTTACGATTTGCATTAGTTTGACATGTTTTATTGAGGTGAGTGCTATTATCTCTCATCATACTATGATTGCTTGTATAGTATTAGATTGATGTTTTGGAATGATTTTTGATTTTAAAATGTGTTTTCCTATACTTATACTCCTACAAGATTTTTATGAAATAAAAAATTACTCTAAAATGATTTATATCAAATATCACATATTTTCCATTGACATGCCATTTTTAAGGAATTATTAGATTGGACTGTTTTTGATATGATTTCCCTATTGGTTGGTATGGATGTATTATGCATGCTGTATGTATGTTGTTTTGGATGTATGGATGGATGTTGGTTGCATGGTTGCTTGTTTAGCTGTATTTGGTTGAAAACGCCAGTTAGCCGTGATCGGGTATTAGGGGAATATCTTGTATGTTGGGGTTTCGTAAACAGGGAAACCTAAGAACGAGATAAGTTGTAGAGTAGTTTTAGGATATATGCCGACTAATCTGAAGGTGGGAGACGAGGCTTCAGATTTCAGGATGGATGCCGGATGTTTCCGTTTGGTTTGTACTTATGCGGTTTGGTTAAGTTCAAATCTAAGGTGGTTGGTATTGACCACTGTAGAGTGGTCAATGTCCATCACTACTATTGATTGGCGATTTGGTCAATCTCTGGGTTGGACAATGAGGAGATTTCATGATACGTGATTTGATGATTTATTCATGCGATGACTTAGAGCCTTGATGTTATTGCTCTAGGAAGAGCAATTTCAATGGTGAGGTGATTATGTGGTGCTCGAGGCTGATCAAGAGTTAGACAATGATGTTCGAACATGTACTTTTTTGAGTGTCTATTTATTTGCAATCGGTATCTATGGCATGAGTGTTGGTACTTCGGATTATGACTCGATTGAGTATAGAGTAAGTTTCAAGGTAGATTGTCTCAGGAATTTGTAGATTGTGCTTGAGAAGTTGGCTCGCTCGTATCATAGGGTATGGTGATGTATAGCATGATGTATAGCCATTTATCTTCAGTTTGCGACTCGTGTGGTTAACTGGTACCGAAGATTAGACATTCTGTACCTTCGGTTTATGACTCGAGTTGGGAGTAGTTACCGAAGAGGCTCATGGATGGAGTCATGGAGTGGAGGAACGTGGTGGGTTCCAAGTAGTGGAAATTGTATTGAGTTAGTAGGGCTCAGATGGATATGCATGTGCTAAGGGATCGTTGATGAATCAAAGAGTTTTCTATTGTACTTGAAGTAGGGGTATTTTATAGTGGGACACCCATGGATTGGTAGCAAGGATCTGTATACCCAAGACAAGTGGCTTTGGGTCTAGAGTCTAGTTTTAGGCTGCAAGACATATATCCAGCTTTGGGCTATGAGATTCGACAGTACGACGGAGAATGAGGACTTCCACTAGTCCCTGGCTTATGGGTCATATGAGTTATCATATATCTAGAGCACACTAGGTGACAGTTCGTATTGTTTGATGGATGTTATGTTTGTTATGGTTTCTTCACTAGCCACTATCACCCTAGGGATGTCACATGAGGTAGGTATTTGCATAGAGATATCTAGACACCCCGACTTTACATAGTATGGAGTAGGTATTGTGGATGGAGATACCTAGGCACCTCGATAGTTTGCTGAGTATGGAGTACCATTTATGATGTTACAGAGTAGCATATTATCGATGTTATGTGCTGACTCTTTGGTTGTAGGGAAGGTCAGGTATTATTTATATACCCTATACTCAATATACCATTTCAATTTTCGTAGTATTTTGAGATTTTTTTTATTGCTCACACCAGATGGTTGTCCGACCCGAGGTTTTATGCTTTGCTTATTATTATCGCAGATACTCTTAAATAAGGTGGCTAGAAAGTAGGTGAGGATGACATATGGATTCTGTAGATGGACTAGCAGAAGGCGACATGTACTCATACTTATATTTGAGTTTGTTATTGTATATTCCACTATTTGACACTATGGACCCTTGAAAGTGTTTGACTTACTGTTATTAAAGACAGTGTATTAGTTGAGTTTATTTTTTAGTTGTATAAACTCTTTTACTATGTTGTATCACTTTGTAGATCTTATACTCTGATGATTAGTTCATATTGTTATTATCATCTTGACTTTTTTGTATCTGTATTACCCATTATATTTTATCTGATGTGATGTGGGATATACGACATGTTATGTGATTATTTGATGTTTCCTTTTTCCTTCAATTTTCTCTCCTTACTACTTTTCTTTCCTTTGACAATCATGTCTGCGTCATAGGTGTAAGGCGGTCCTTAAAATCATCAAGTGTTGTAAATGAAATAAAGCATTACAAAACTTGTCATGTATCTCATAGCGCATGACATAAAATAAAATATACAACACAAATATAAAATAGGAGAGACAGTATTAACTAAGTGGTTCAAATATCAGAGTACACATCCATAGAGTTATATAATAAGTAACAGAGTTGATACAAACGGAAATAAACCCAAATGACTATCTCATAGTAATAGTAGTAACAAGCAAGCACTATCAAGGCTTCCCAATGTTGCATAACAGAATTAGCATAGAAATCCATATATACTACAAAATAGCTCCATCCAGCTCGTCCTTTACATAGCTACCGCATCGCACCTAGACCTACTATCTAGTCTCTCATTTAAGAGTATCCGTGATAATAAGAAGCAAAATATAAAACCTCAAGTCAGATAATAGTCTGGTGTATATGGTAAATGAATCTTAAAATATTATACAAGTTGATATTGTAAGGAACAAGGGCATATGAACCATACCTGACCTGTCCCTGCAACCAAAGAGTTAGCATATAATGAACATAATATGCTACTCTATAGATATAATAAAGGTATACTGCAAGCTAAGTATGATGATGAGTGTCTAGGTATTCCCATCTCGAATATCAATCTCCGATGCATCCCTAGAGTGATAGACTATAAAAGAAAACAACCAAAACAACTATAACATCCATCAAACAATCCTCACCATCACTCATGTGTGCCATGGATATATGGTGACTCATATGACCTTTCCTTTTCAAGGACTAATGGAAATACTAGTTTTCAATGTACTCACATATCTTGCAGCCTGAAGCAAGATACTCGTCCCATTCCATCGGTCCAGGAATACATATCCTTTTAAATGATCCGGGGTAGCCTTTTAAAGTACCCATGAGTGCACTCACAATACTCCTGCTTTGAGTACATCAGAAAACATTTTGAGTATCAATGATCCATTAGCACATGTATCTAAGCTCATTCCTTGCTCCATCCATTCTCTATTACTCGAGGAACCATGCCACATTCCTCCATTCCATGATAGAACCATTCAAATATTCTACCCACGGGTCACCCTTCCGAGAACCAGACTCCTTTCAAGATCGAGCCGCCATCATTGGAACCTATGTCCTTTTATCATCAATGAAGTCCCGAAGCTATCATTATGCTACTACATCACCATCAAACCCCAAGCGGACAAAAAAAACACCTTCAACATGACTTGCGGAGCCTCTACTTATCTCCTTGGAAGTTTGACACCAAACCCATCAAAGAAGACCTCTCAGTACAGATCAAAAGCAATCAGTACCAATTTGTATACTTAGCCAATCTTGGCTAGCTTTCTTTCCTTGCTTCTAGTGTTCCATCTTCCAAGTGCTTTGACCACGACCATATCTCCCAAAAGCTCTTGGCATACATACCTAAGTGTTCTAAGAGATGTGTTCTCTAAAGGTAATCGTAGCCTCAAGCCTCATCAACCGGGAATGGCTAAAATAGGGGAGGTGCAGTAAGGCTAAGTGGGTCATGCCCAAGTAGGACGAGATTTTCCCCTGTCTAGAAGTCCCTTTTATTTCGGCTGTGTGGGCGGTTGGAACATAAGCCAACTGCGGGGTTATCTTGTTCGGGACTGTCCAGTAAGGGATAGTTCCGGTCTTGTGTTGCAGGGGATTGGGAGTGATCCTCGGTACATTGATCTAGGCCACGTACTATGACGGGCGGTACACCGGTAGCCCTGCCATTGATGGAATCCAAAATCCAATAAGTGCCAATGATTTTGATTGTATTACCCACTTTTGTGGCTAGTAACTGGAATTTAATAGGTGTAACAATTTCGGCTATTTCATATTTACTTGAAAGCCCTAGAACTATTATAATATCACTAGATTTCCTATCAAATGTTTTGGTTAGCGTAAGGTAAAAACTTTTCCATGTTTATGTGTGGGAAGTCTTATGTGATACCTTTCTTTTCAAAGGTTTTTCAAAGTTAAGCAACTTTAACCTGTTACTCACACCAGACCCATGTCTGACCCAGAGTTTATCTTCTGTTTTCTTAAACTCTTGGATACTCAAATTTTTACGAGTAGCCAAGGAATTCAGGTTAGCTTTTGACGAATTGTGGAGGAGCAAATGGAGCAGGAGGCTTCTGCGTTGTACATATATAGTTCCGCTGTGTGTTCTCTGTGTTGGTATCTCTTTCTTGTATTGTATTGAGATGTATAACTAGATAGGTGTTTATAATTGTCTAGTATGAGATGTATATGTTATGTAACTCTGATTAGTGTTGTATACTATGTAATATTTATGTTATTAATATAATTTATTCGTTCCGCTGTTGAGATTCTGTTTTTGTTTCTTCTTTCTTCTCTTTCTTTTCTCTTTTCTATCCCTTTCTTTCTTCAAGATGATGCGACTTTCTGTGGACAAAATGTCGGGTTGTCACAGTCAACTCCCCTTTTTACCGACCCTGTGCAGTTAATGCCCCTCTATTACCCTACTATAAGCTTGCTATATCTCATAGTGGATTTCTACCACTACGATTTTTCCATATAGCCCCAAATACAGCCTTTCCGCTTTAAGCCCCGCTGATTTTGCTATATCTCGTTATTCCTGCTATATTTTACTCTTTTCGCTATATCTTCTTTAAAGAAATGAATTAAAAAATGACATTTCTACATTATAAAAATAATGAATTAATTTATTTAATTGAATTTTTAATATATCTTTAGAAATGAAAAGACTCTAATATTTTACTAAATTCAATCATGTTATGTAACAGTTTTACGTTTATTTACAGTATATTCGCACATGTTTTTATTTAATCTTATTTATGTATTAATTATAATTCAATAGAATGTTGATTTTTCATTTAATTACCATTTATATATTTGTAAAAACGTTAAGTACGAGTTTTATATGCTATTTAAGAGTCATCTGCTATATCCTGCTATATCCTCGCTGTATCCTCGCTATGAATTTTTGCACCTCCTACGCATTGAATTTGCGAAGCGCTTTAACTGCACAGTACCGACCTGAATCGCATTCTTTATAACAACCCGCACCTTAGTAGGATCAAATTTTCATTGAATCGAAAATTCAAGTCCACTAAAGCACAAATTGTTGTTTTGGTATCCTGTAGATAACAACGGTAAGTCAGAGTAATGTTGATAAAATCTCATAGTTAAATAATGATAAAGTAATCGACATATGGTTACTAACCAGGATTAGGCTACTGTCCCTAATAGTATTGAATTTAGAAGTGAAACTTGCCTTTTTACTAAATTCCAATAGTTGCTAAACTGTCTTCCTGTGGGTGGGAAAAATATGAATGGGTCTGACATAAAGTCTGGTGAATGGAAGCTAAACTAAAAAGAAAAGTGAACCATCTAGAACCAGAGTTGCTCCATACTCCAAAAAGTAGGAATAATATGAGTGTCAATCTTAGATATAATTCCCAATAAAAATGAGCCTGTAATATAGGTCTTACTAAAAAGGTCAAACCAAAGTCATCAAAACGTAGATCGGCCCGTCGGAGCTATTGTCCTTACCTATCCATGTTACTACTATGAGAAGAGCATAGGAGGAAGCCTACCCAAGGAATCATCGAACACAACCCATACCCTTCTCTAGTCGTACCGTGACTGAATGTCTCCAGTGTCTACCCCGGTTCTGCAACAATATTGTGCGAATACCGCTACACTGGACTCCTATCAACGTACCCACGGTTTCTACCGATGGACTGCCAAATGCCTACAGGTATAACCTGGACCGCCAAATTCCTACATCACGGCCAACCGAAAAAAATCCCACAAACATGATGGACCACCTTTTGCCTTAATCATGTATCTTGCAACGGACTGCCTAAAGCCTACGTTGCGGACTTCGCTAGTGGTCCACCTTATGCCTACACTGTGAAGTATCAAACAATATCCCATAAAACCCCGAACCTGGACCGCTCGATGCCTATAGGCTTCGCAACTATATTTGGACCGCCTGATGCCTACAAGTGTTAAAACATAGCCTGGACTGACTAATGCCCACATGTATAAGAAAATATACTAGACCGTCAAATGCCTACAGGTATAAGAAAACACAACCTCGCCCGCCAAATGCCTATATGTATAAAATCTAAGTGCATAAACTTCCTTTTCAGCCTATTAACTTCATTGGAGGATTCATTCACAAAAATAGACATATAGGCTGAATCATCCATAAGTTAGCCCAATAAAAGAATTCGGCTAATCTGTTCCTTTTATTTATGTTGGCTTTGTGTTAAAAACAGTCGCCATCCTTTTTCTGATTTACAAACAATTGAAAACTGAGGATCTGATATGTTTCTTTTTATTTAGATTAGTTTCATTTGTTCCTTAGCTTATTCAACAATCCTGAATTTTAAGTTCACATTCTTCTACTTGTATGGTTTATAAATAATTTCCTTTGATTTGTTTAGATCTGTTTTAGAGTTTTAAGGATCTATTCATTTTACTCAAAATTCAATATAAACCAAGTCAACGTTTTATCCAATTCCAAATTAACCAATTTATAATTTAGATCGGAGAGGAATCATCATTATACTTGAAATTAGAGATAAAGATAAAGATGAAAATCAGAATAGATTTTAGATCAAAGAAGTAGAAGAAGATGTAAATCTAAATATTAAACTTTTGCTTTAAGAATTTAGATTCCACTCACTTGAATCCTTGCAATGCGCATAAGCATACCTAACTCATCCTTTTCAAGGCTCCTTGCTATTCACTAATCTTCTACTAACTTTATTTTATTTTGTATATAATTTATTCTATGAAGAAGACGAAAATTTTGAAGAGGAAGAGAAACTAGAATAAGGAATAGAATAGAGTATAGTTTTTAGAATGAGGATTATGTTAGGTTTAGGTTGAACTTATAGGATTTGTAAATTCATATACGCCGTTGGATAATTGCTTCAGGTGGAGAGAATTAATTAGGGGCGTTGAATAAGATACGTTGAACTTAGACACTTGAGCATGTTTAAGCTTTTAATTTAGTCTAAGATACGTTGAACCTGGACACTTTTCTAAATAAATTATATACATATTTAAGCTCTCTTTATAGGTTACTCATATATTTATATCCTTTTAATTTATTCAATAAATAAATTAATTAATTGGTATCAAACATACACATATGTATATAATTGACCATATTCTTTACTACCTAGCCGCGTAATCAATTTTGAAATTAATTAGTGTTAATTAGCTTCACTAATACACATAAATGTTACCCTTTTTAACCAATGTTAAATCCTCCTTAATTTAATTAGTCATTACATCTTAATCTATATCATCCTAACCAATTAACTTATATATTTACGTACATATGTTGCTAACAATTTATGCATAAATAAATAAATACACACACACAGATATATATATATATATATATATGTATGAATTTATATATAATTTTTTCTTCTCTACCCTTAATCAGTAATCTAAGTCTATATGATGGATCGTGTAGTGTATATGCAAGTATATGTGACTAACTATATGATGTAACTATTATAAAATTAATGTAGTAAAATATAAACTAAGCACATCAAGATTTTATACTGGTTTGGACCTCCCGTCCTACGTCCAGTCTCGAAGCTCCCCTTCGGAATTCGACTATCAAACACCCTCACTTCGTCCGGAGGAATAGGCTCGGTTACAAAAGCTTGTTCTTGTCAAGTGTGTGTTCTATAACACGAATATTGACTATTAAGTAGAAATGCTTCCAATATATATATATATATATATATATATATAGAAGATATTGATTGAAGAATTCTGTATATATGGAAGAGTGGAATACAAATATATGATTGTTAGAGATCAAGAATATATCAGAGTATAAGAGTAAATAGCATAAGTAAGTAAGGTGAAATCTTCTCTTGGATTCTTGATGCTATTTATAGTGGTAGAGAGATTCCTTGACTAGTTGTATCCATTAACAAGTGTTCTATGGTCGCTTCTGATGGTGATGAAGAGTTGCAGCGAAGAGAAGTGAAGGTGTCTTTTCAATTGTGACAGTTGTATTTTGAATGTCAACACCCGAGTTCAGTTTCAGACGTCTGGAATATGTCTCAGACGTCTGGCTCTATATATTTTTTGTATATAGTAGCCTTTTAGACGTCTGAGTACATTACCAGATGTCTAATTTTGTCTGGTTTGTAATCCAGAGGATTTATTCAGACGTTTGGCTAGTGCACCCAAACGTTTGATCTTGTGCATGTTGCTTTTCTTGTATCTATGTCATTGCTCTTCTGATTCTATCGGCTTATAGCTTCTTGATACGTTCTTTGATTCTTTTTCTTGTCTCTTTAGTGATGTTACTTTAGCAATTACCCATGAATAGAAATATATATGCATATTCGATATCCATTGTATAGTTGTTGTCATCGAAACCATAGAATTGATTTCCTAACAATCTCCCCCTTTTTGATGATGACAACTATTCAGTGCACTTATATATAAATTATAAATCTCCCTTGAATATGTGCTTATTCTTAATGCTTTATAAATATGCTTATATTTATCCCCCTTTGGCATTATCAAAAAGAATTATAAATAATTTTACCAATCATAAAGATGAAACGCAAAAGGAAAATTTCATTAATAATTCGAAATTGATTGCATGCACAGATTTTGTCAATTTACAAAAGTTGAAATCCCCTCCTAAAATCTATGATTCCTAAAATCTATGATTCCTTTAGAGAAGCTTTATCTTGATCATCCCCTATTTCTTCTTTTTCAGAAGTGCTAGCCTTTGTAGGAGATGTCAAAACTTGCTTGAGAGGTTCATCCTCAGAAAGTTTCGAATGTTTTGTAGGAGGAGAAGGTACCGGGGTTCGCCAATCTTTAGAAGGTGGTGGTGGACCGCGAACCCGTTGGAGTACTTCTTTGAGAACCGATAAGACAGTTGAAAGAGATTCTTCAACTGTGGCTAGGCGTGTAGCAAATGATGTTTCGAAGTTGTCAACCCGCTTTGCCTGAAGTTTTTGATTTTGAGATAGTATATGTGGATTTCTAAGGGTGAGATCTCGAACACTTTCATTTGGATTTGTATCTGTTTGAGTCTTCATAATCTCATCCTATCCTGGATAATCAAATGGTGCAGAAGGAGGTGGAGTTGCTTCTCGATGTTGTTCCTTCTCTTGAGATGGTTCATTGTGTGGTTGAGGTGGAGACTCAACTTGTCTAGATTGACGATTGTGCGTCCAATCTTCGAAGGATATAAATTCTAGGGGAATCTCAGGTATATGCATAAGTGAGAAAAATTTGGTGGAAGCATATTTTGGTGAGATTTCTTCTAAGGTCGATAGGTAGGACGGGATGTTATGTGCACGAAGAAGTCTCATAATATATGTTGAGTAAATAATTAATGGCCGTGATCGAGTCCAAAAATGTTTGAGCTCGCCAAAGATGAATTTCGCCCAATTCACCCTTGTTCCACTAAATAGAGCATATAAGGCTTTGTGCTCTAACTCGGTTATTTGCTCATGGCTTCCCATACGTGGAACGATGGTATTGATTATCATTCGAGTAAGGAGTCGAGCTTTCGGACGTAGATATTTAGAGGCAAACTTTGGCATTTCATCTTCCCAAATTTGATGTGTTATACTATTTCTTGGCTTGAAGTGCATATCGGGAATGTTGTATAAATCTTCGCCCGTGTCAGAACATCCTAGGGTTCTACCTATTATGCCAGGAGTTAGTCTAATCATGTTGCCATACACGCTAGACCAGAGCCATTTATCTTCATCTTCAGTGGATCTTCATCTTCAGTATTCCACACTGAAGTGCTTTCCAAATTTGCATAGAAAAGAAATATTGCCAATTAATCGATTTGGATCTCATTAGGAATGAATGAATTCAAGGTTTCTAGTCCGGCATTCTCACACATTTCATCCAAACCATGCATTGAAAATTTAAGTAGATTATAGAATAGACCTATGTGAAGCCTTTTCTTTTGTATGTCTTCATACCTCTTGATTGAATGTGGTGCTCTATTCATCCATCTTTCAATTTGATCATCCGAGCAAACTTGAGGATTCGAAGATGATGTTGGTTGGTCTTGTTTTCGTTTGGATATCTTGGGATTTTTAGTTCTAAGAGGCATTATGATTTGAGCTCGCGTAAAAACGAAGTTTTTGAGATAAAAATCGTCACTGGGGAAATCGGAGCATAGAAAATTTTGAGATGAAAGTAAAAAATGACGTTATCTGGGCTAATTTAAAAAGTCGATTGAATTTCAGACGTCTAGAATCTAAATCAGAAGTCGGGTTTTCCCTAAATTGAGTACAGTAGATAACTTTAAACGTATGGTTTTTAGGTTAGACATCTGGTTTGATCGCATTTGTAAAATTTAATAGTCAGAGAGTTTTACCAGACGTCTGGGTTAAAAATCAGACGTCTGAAATAGGTCAATTTTTTAAAACTTTGTGGCACAGAAATAATTCAGATGTTTGAGTCGAATTTCAAGCGTCTTAAATTTTCTGATTTTTATTTAGAGAAGACAGAGCAATTTTTCAGACGTTTGGGGGGTATATTAGTTGTCTGACATATGCATAGTGCTTAAAAAATAGACGCATATCAGAGTGTCGGACGTCTGAGGTCCATATCCAGACGTCTGAAATAGGCAATTTTTCTAGAAATAGCCTAAAATTTAATGGTATTGCTTATTTTTCGATTCTCTATTTTTTTTAAAACAGAATGTAGTAATATTTGTGTGAAACTAAATAACAAATAAACATAGATACACATATAATAATCTAGTTAGAAGGCGATAGAGTTTTATGTTCTCCTGACTTGTTATCCTTCCATGGTTTAAGTGGAGACAATATATTTCCACGTTCATGGGTTCTTGGAGAGCCAGAAAATCATCTTGGTGAAGGGTACGAAGGAGTACGATACGAAGATGAGGGATCCAAAGAACTGCAAGTTTTGGAAGTAGTACATGGACATCTTTCTTCTGTGACGTACAAAACTTCGTCGCTACTTGCTCCAAAAAGCTTAGCCGACGTGCTGTAACTTTTTGTTCAAAATATAATTCTCCTTGTAGATCTATCTATTGTTTATGATAGTGACGAATTTCATCAATTTTCTCCTTTTTTTAGGATAGACAAACATAGATCTTTTGGTCTTCTTGCTATCGGGGGTAAATCCCGTGTGATATGAGCACCACCTATACGTCGGTTCCTGCTTTGGTGTAGGTGTAGGAAGCTATTGTGGTGTATCAGCCGACCAATCCGCCGTAGGTGTCGAGATAGATATATAAGAGTTCTTAGAAGACATGGCTATATTTTGTTTTTGAAGAGGATATGAATTGTGTGTATATAGTTTTTCTTGTTGTATAATTGTTTATATATAAGTTAAAAAAATTATTTATAGAAAAACTAACTATTTTAAAAATTAAAGGTGTAGAAATTATTAATTATAATCTATGGATAAAAAATAAATGACTAATCATAGCCTAAATGAAGCAGTGATTATTAATTGAGCAGATCATGAAGTGAGCAAATCCCTAAATTACGTCGAAGCTTAATAGAAGTTTGTTCATTTAGTGGTTTTGTAAAGATGTCTGCTATTTGATTTTCGGTATTTACGTATTCTAATGAAATAATTCCTTTTTCAACATTGACTCGTAAAAAATGATGTCTTATATCTAAATGCTTAGTTCGTGAATGATTGACAGGGTTTTTTGATAAATTTATTGCACTTATGTTATCACAATATATTGGAGATTTCTTGATAATTTTGCCAAAATCCGTAAGTGTTTGTTGCATGTATATCACTTGTGCACATGCTAAAGATGCTGAGATATATTTGGCTTCGCAAGTAGATAAAGAAACACAATTTTTCTTTTTGCTAAACCATGAAACTAATGATTGTCCGATAAAGTGACATGTTCCACTAGTACTCTTACGATCTGTTCTAGATCCACCGAAATCCGCATCGCTATATGAAACTAGTTCAAACGATGATCCTTTAGGGTAAAACAAACCATAATCTCTAGTGCTAGATAGATAATGTAAAATACTCTTAACAGCTCTTAGATGAGATTCTTTTGGTTTTTCTTGAAATTGAGCACAAAGACATACACTCATTATAATATCGGGTCGACTAGCCGTCAAATAAAGTAAAGAACCAATCATGCTACGATATAATCTTTCATCAATTTTTTTTCCGTTATCATCCTTTTCTAAGTGAATAGTGTACTCATTGGTGTTGGTTTGCTCGAAGTTTTATCCATTTCAAAACGACGTAATAGATCGTTACAATATTTTTCTTGATGAATAAAAATTCCTTTTTCAAGTTGTTTTATTTGTAAACCTAAGAAGAAATTTAATTCTCCCATATGTGACGTTTCAAATTCATTTTTCATAATATTTGAAAATTGATTACATAGATTTTCATTGGTTGAACCAAAAATGATATCGTCAACATAAATCTATACAACTAAAATATCATTATTTTCCCTTTTGATAAATAAAGTTGTATCTATTTTGCCTATTTGGAAACCAGATGTAATTAAAAGATTTTTAAGACGTTCGTACCATGCTCGAGGAGCTTGTTTTAATCCGTATAATGCTTTGTGTAATTTAAAAACATTATTGGGATATTTTTCGTGAACAAATAATGGGGGTTGTTCTAATATACATTTTCTTTAACAAAACCGTTTAAAAAGCACTTTTGACATCCATTTGAAATAGTTTAAAATTGTGATGAGTTGCAAGGCGAGTAATGTACGAATGGCCTCTAATCTAGCTACTGGAGCAAAGGTTTCGTCATAAACGATACCTTCTTCTTGATTATAGCCATGAGCAACTAAACGTGCTTTATTTTTAACAATATTTCCATTCTCGTCTGCTTTGTTTTTAAATACCCATTTTGTTCCTATAACCGATTGTTCTTCAGGTCTTGGTACTAATTCCCAAACATTATTACGTTCAAATTGATTTAATTCTTCTTACACAGCTATTATCCAAAAATTATCATTTCAAGCTTCTTTATGATTTTTTGATTCAAAATTTGACACAAATGCTATATCGCTTATTTGGTTAAGTCGATTTCTAGTTACTCTTGAATTGAGATCTTCAATAATATTATCTTTTGGATGATTCTTAAGAATTCTAGGGGATGATATCAAAGTGTTATTTTGCACATTTGTCTCATTATTAATAGAATTTGTTAGTGGAATAATTTCTTCTTCATCATTAGTATGATGATCAAAAAGATTTTCTTCGAATGAAACATGTAAACTTTCTTCAATAGTATTATTTCATTTATTAAAAATTCTATATGCTTTGCTACGATCCGAATATCCAACAAAGATACCTTCATCGGCCTGGGGTTAAATTTTCCTAAGTTATCTTTTGTATTTAATATAAAACATTTTGAACCAAAAGTTCTAAAGTATGATACTTTAGATTTTCTTCCAAATAATATTTCAAAACAAGTTTGTTTAGTCACAGGACGTATGGTTACTCGATTCAACACATAACAAGCTGTAGCAATGGCTTCAGCCCAAAATTGTTTTGGTAGACCACTACTATTTAATAATGTTCGTTTACATTCTTGTAACATTCGATTTTTTCTTTCTACGACACCATTCTGTTGAGTTGTACGAGGAAAAGAAAAATTATGACATCATTCCTCTATGATCACTTCGAATATTTTTAATTTTCAAGTCCATTTGTGTTTTAATTCTTTTAGCAAATATTTTAAAAATACCAAAAGTATCGCTTTTATGTTTTAAAAACAAAGTCCATGTATATCTCGAAAAATCATCAACTTTTATGAAAACATATTTGTTATGATTTATAGATCGTATTTGTGTTGGACCAAATAAATCTAAATGTAATAATTCTAATGGTTGTTTTGTAGAAATATTATTTTTAGATTTAAAAGAGCTTTTCTTTAGTTTTCCAATTTGACAATCGTCACATAAATTTTCTACTTTGTAATTTATTTTAGATAGACCTCTAACTAGCTCATATTTTGCCAATTTATTAATATTTTTAAAATTGATATGACAAAATCGTTTATGCCATAACCATGGATAATCATGTTTGGCAGTTAAACATCAATTTGAATTTTTATTTATATTCATGTTTAATAAATAAATATTTATGTTTCTAAAACCTTCAAATACAGGTTGTTTGTTATTATCGAAAATATTACATCTATCTTTTTTGAAACTTATTTGAAAACCTTTATTGCATAATTGACTAACACTTAGTAGGTTGCGTTTTAGATTTTCTACTGATAAAACTAATAGGAGAATTAGAAATACCAGAGTTGATGACTTCTTCAATGCCCAGGACATATCCTTTTGAGTTATCTCCAAAGGTTACCATTCCACTATCGATGTATGTTATATTTGATAACATTTTTGAATTTCCGATCTTATGCTCGGAACATCCGCTATCTAATATCCATTTCTCCTTATTTTATATTTTGGGTACCTGCAAAATAAAAATGTTTTAATTGGTACCCATATATTTTGTTAGGGTCCTAATTGTTAGGCGAGGGTAGCCATACCCAAGATGGTTTTGTACCTTTATAAATATAATTTTTAATATAGACTACATTCTCTAAGAAATTATTAATATGTTTTTGTCTAATCAAATTATTATTTGTCTTAGGAATCCGAATTTTCCTATTTTTGGTATTCACATTAGACTTAGGTAAACTTTTAGTTTTTTATAACTAAATTTTTAAGCATTATTTTCTTTTTGTTTAGAAGTATTTTTAAATCCTATTCCATTTCTATTGCCTGGTGGTTTTGAAGTTTTGATAAGATTTTCCAAATCTTGTTTTCCTTTATTAAAATTTGACACATTATTCGTAATTTTATCTAATTTTTCTTTTAATTCTCAATTTTCAGTTTTCAATATTTCCATGTTACTTTTCAAATTGACAATTTCTTTAACAAATTATCCTTCACTTTTTTAGTGTTTTCAAAATCAATAGCAATAGCCTCACTTTCTATCAAATTATTTTTAATTTTGTCTTGAGATAATTCTAGTTCTTCTTCTAAGATAATTTTTTTCGTCTTTTAACATTTCTACTTCAAGTTCTAATCTATTTATTTTGACTATATATTCTTTGTTCAATTTTTTAATTTGTCTAAATTTATCATCTAATTCCATGCTAAGTTCTAATAATTCGTCATAGCTAAGTTCCGGACATACCTCATCAGTTTGTGCCATAAAACACACATTAGCTTGTTCTTCGTCATTATCGCTATCACTTTCAGACGATAAAGAATCCGAGTCATCCCATGTTACTTTGAAAGCCTTCTTCTTTTTGATTTTTTCAAGTGTGTTCTTCTTTTTATCATTATTGAGTTTAGGGCAATCCTTCTTCATATGTCCGTATTGATCACATTCATAGCACTTGATTTGAGATATGTTTGTTGTGTTTGACTTCCCTTCTTTTTGGAATTTGGTCATCTTTCTAAATTTCTTGAATATGTTATAATTCTTGGCAATGAAGACTATCTCTTCTTCATCTAAATCGGAGTCATCATTTTTTGTTGCTGGGAATGCTATATTCTTCTTCTTCGAATTTAGTTCTTTTCATGCCTGCAAATTAGCTTCATAGGACATTAAATTTCCTATCAAATCTTCAAATTTGAGAGTAGAGAGATCTTTATCTTCTTCAATAGCTAATACCTTCCTTTCCTAATCCGATGTTAAAGAGTTAAGTATTCGACAAACTAAATCAAAATCAGTAAACTTAACTCGTAATGCCATAAGATCATGTTGGATACTTTGAAATCTAGATTACATGTCAACAATAGTTTCATTTTGCTTCATTTTGAATGATGAGAATTGGTTTTGCAAAATTGAAATCTTAGTTTGTTTGACCTTTGTTGTACCTTCGTGTGTAATTTGTAAGGTATGCCAAATGTCAAATGCAGTTGTGCATAACATGATACGTGAAAATTCATTTTTATCTAGAGAGTAAAATAAAACGTTCATAGCTTTAGCATTGTTTGATGCTAAGGTCTTTTGTGCATCGGTCCATGTGTTCATAGCAGTAGTAGGTGCTTCATATTTATCTTGTGTGGCTGACCAAATTTCTAGACCATTAGCTTCCATAAAAATTCTCATACGTGTTGGCCAATATGCATAGTTAGAGCCATTAAAAAGTGGGAATCGTGATGTGGATTCTCCTTTTTGAAAGATACTTTCCATATTAAAGTGATTCAAAGACGTGTTACTGTTCTTTGATCAAACCATGCTCCAATACCAATTGAAAGTCTATATGATAGATCATGTAGTGTATATGCAAGTATATGTGACTAACTATATGATGTAACTAATATAAAATTAATCTAGTAAAATATAAACTAAGCACGCCAGGATTTTATACTGGTTCGGACCTCCCGTCCTACATCCAGTCCTGAAGCTCCCCTTTGGAATTCGACTATCAAACACCCTCACTTCGCTCGAAAAATAGGCTTGGTTACAAAAGCTTGTTCTTGTCAAGTGTGTGTTCTATAACATGAATATTGACTGTTAAGTACAAATGCTTCCAATACATACACACACACACACATATCAAGAAGATATTAATTGAAGAATTCTATATATATATAAAAGAGTGGAATACAAATATATGATTGCTAGAGATCAAGAATATAGCAGAGTATAGGAGTAAAGAGCACAAGTAAGTAAGGTGAAATCTTCTCTTGGATTATTGATGCTATTTATAGTGGTAGAGATATTTCTTGAGTAGTGGTATCCATTAACAAGTGTTCTATGGTCGCTTCTGATGGTGATGAAGAGTTGCAGCGAAGAGAAGCGAAGATGTCTTTTCAATTGTGACAGTTGTAATTTGAATGTCAACATCCAAGTTCAGTTTCAGACGTCTGGAATATGTATCAGACGTCTGGCTCTATGTATTTTTCGTATATAGTAGCCTTTCAGATGTTTGAGTACATTAACCAGACATCTGATTCTATTTGGTTTCCAGAGGATTTATTCAGACGTTTGGCTAGTACACCCATACGTTTGATCTTGTGCATGTTGCTTTTCTTGTATCTGTGTCATTGCTCTTCTGATTTTATCGACTTGTAGCCTCTTAATATGTTCTTTGAGTCCTTTTCTTATCTCTTTAGTGATGTTACTTTAGCAATTACCTATGACTAGAAATATATATGCATATTCGATTTCCATTATATACTTGTTGCCATCGAAACCATAGAATTGATTTTCTAACAAGTAATACATAATCACATTTGAATTATTAAACCTAGAAGAGAACCCTACAAATATATGTGAATAAGCTAACACATATTCCTTCTCTTCTTTTAATCAATGTATCATAAACATATGAACTTTCTGTATTTGGTAATAAATACCCCTATTAATAAATATGTTTGTTTACATACTTATTTTATGTTAGTCTTTTACCTTCTTATACATTTATTTATGGTTGAAATGTGCTCATAAAAAATGTACTCTGCGAGACTCAAACCCAGGTCACTTGGTTGGAGTGTACATGTTTTCCACTCTGCCACTCATGCTTTTGTCTTTCATCATTTTCTTTTTAAACGTGTATGCTCATAATTATACTTTTTTTCTTTTCTTATAGTCAACCTACACATATTCAACTTATTTTTTAACAAATAAGTCTTCTTAACTCTTTCTTTAATCTTTAATCTTACTCGCCAGATATGCGCAAAACGCAACATGCACACTACAATAAACATGTAATGACCTGATAAATTTATGATATTTTTATAAATTTAATTTATATGTTTGCTAATTTAATCCAGTATAAAATTTAAGTCTTAGGATTTTAAAAGGATGAATGTAGGAGTTAGATAGTAACTGTAATTACAGGTAGAGATTTAAAAGGTTATATGACATAGATTTGAAAATAACTGAAAGTTGTGTTGTAGTTATAAGTCTTAATTTGTTGGTTTAATGGTATTAATGTAACAATAACTGAATTGGATTACATACACACAAACATTTGAAAAATTTATTAGGTGGACTAAATTGGTTAAAGTTCATAAGTTGTGCATTTCAATTTAGTAGAAATTCTAAACGATAAACGGAGATTTAAATAAACGCTAAATTAAAACTATGTAAAATGGTGACTTAAGGAATTGGAATATAATCCAAAATTTAATTAATGATAGTAACGTAGTATTAGCTAATAAATAGATTTCAATGCAGTAACCAAATGAAAGGAATAGGAATGAATATATATATTGAATAGGAATGAATATATATATTGGGTTGAAATGAAATAAAAATGTGTCACATTTAGATGGAGTAAAATTTAAGAAACCTATAAATGTGGAATCAGTAAACATTTGTAAAAAAAAAAATATTGCCTAGAATAAAATTCATTTAATATAAGAATTCAAAGGTGGAAGATTTACATTTGGATTGAAAGGTATAATTAATTGAATTGGTGATTTGGGAATTTAATCCAAGGGTTACTCTAAAAATAAATACGGATAAAAAGAGGTTAAACTAAGGAGGGGCATTAATTGATTTTAAGGCTTATTTAATACGTTAATAGGCAAGACTACACATTCATACATTTATACAAGGTTAAAAATAGAAGCACCAGTGTGATATAATGTAAATAGATGGATATCAACATTTATTTATGTGTTTAATGGGATTTAAACTCTATTGTATGAAAACCGCAATTTAATGAAGATTGAAATAGCTAATTTATACGTTAGTGTTTTAGCTGGAATATGAAGATATTTAATGGGATAGTGAAATCAAATGGGAATAGGTTTCAATTGTTCATTTGAATTCACATTCATCATAAAAACTTATTTGGAAACCAAAGGAGTAATAAAGGAATCAAGACTTAATTATAAATTTGGATTTAAGACATGGCAATTTGGATTTATTGCAACATTTAATACCATAGAATTTAGTAAAGCTTATTCAACTTTTAGTTGACCATTTGTGATATAACTTTTTGAAAACAAGACTTTATTTATGAATTGAGTATTTGATTCAACGAATGGTAATTACTTCATTTAAAAATGGAATTTAACGTAAATTAGTACGTTATTAAAGTTAAATGAAAGCTATAAACATTTGACTTAGAGAACAATTGAGTGAAATCTTAACTAATGTAAATTTCATCATATTGACATCCATAACTGTGAATAATAGGAAGAAGGTAAATAAATGAACTTAACCAAACTATTTATGTTGAATATTGAAAATTTGAATAAATAAATAGTTAAGAAAATTAAGGGAATGGGAATAAAAATTTATTTATAATTTGGAATTTTAATTAAGATGAGAGTGTATAAGTATAAGATTAGGTAATTCGTGAGAATAAATTTATAATTCCCAATTAATAAGAAGTGCAGAAATTAAAATTGCAAATTTATATACCTATAAATTTTGATTCACATCCAAGCTTGTTAAATTTATTGAGATTAATTGAACTATCTAAGTAATGAAACTTGGCCAATAATAGGAGTTGAAACATAAAAATTGATTTTTTTTTTTGATTTATTTAATTGATTTAATAATATTAAAAATAGCCATTTTTGTCACGGACTCGGATTTCGACGAAACCAGTTTCATCGGATCCGTATCGGTGAATTATTATAGGATTTCAAATTTCGTATCGATCGGACTTGTCGTTTGATCGTACGGACGATAAACGCCTTGAAATCAATTTTATTAAAATCAATTTGAAAATCAATTTGGAAATCTTGTTTTAGCATAACTTCTTCATACGATCGAATTTGGTCGTGAAACTTTTTCCATCGCGTTCAGAATATTTTAAAACACCTATTTGGATATATAGTTTTAACAAATTCGGTTCCGGAGGTATAGCGGGCTTTTTAGGCCATAGTTTGTTGCGTACGTTCACCCTTCTAGCCTATACGCTCTAACCCAACCCTAACTATAAGTATACCGTAATAAACCCTAGCCTCCTTTCTATTGTCAGTTGGATATACGTACATATTTCTTCATCTCCTCCTTCTCTTCAATGGTTGCAATATCTGGATCTGCTTCAATCTAAAATTCAGTGAAAATTCAAACATCTTAGAAAATTCTCAAAAAAATATATGTTGAAGTATTCGATACGCGTAATCTAGTGGTGTAATTCGTTTTTCAATTGGAGCTGTCGTTCATCCTGAATAAATTCAAACAGCCCCAAAACCGTTCATCATCGTCGCACAAAACTTCATCGGATCGAGATTCTGTTTCTGGGTATTGTAGTATGGACGATGGGAAGCACATCTATGTAATTTGTTTGGCAATTCAACGGTTGGATGTGGAGGAATTATTAATTAGGGTTTCGTTTTTAAGGCGGCGGCTGGCCGTGGGGGAGGCGTTCGGCGACATGGACCATCGGCTTTGGTCGAGGTGGCTTGGGCGAGTCCATCGAGCAAGGGGACGGTAGCTGGAAGCAGGCGGCCGCGTGTCTGTGCATTTTCCTTAGAGCTTGTAACCGATGGGTTTCACGAGCGTTCCAGTGGGAAGGGCATTCGCGTTCAGGTCTCTGTGCACGCGCATGAAGTTGGAACAGTCTGGTGACGTGGCTTTTAGTGATTCATGTGAGAGGTTTAGTTAATTTTGTTTTAATTTAATTTCGTTTGCAATTCGATTTTTCATCATAACTTTTCCATACGAAATCGGATTCACACGAAATTTCTTTTGTTAGGATCATAATTTAATTCCGGACTCGATGACGCTGGTTTGGACAAATTCTGAGACGGGCGAATTTTTGGGTTTAAATCGGATTTAAATTCGATTTAAATTCAAAAGGTGAGTGTTTTAACCCACTCACAATTACTAGAAGCTTTTATGTTTGTTAAATAAATTTTAGAAATGAATAGAAATTTATTTATGAGCTTTTGGCATGTTATTTCATTCATATCTGTTGAATTGCATTTTATTAAATTTAACTGTAAATTTAATTGATTTATTGCGTATTAATTGGCTGTTAGAAATTATTGTATGCATATGAACTGCTAGTTAAAAGTTATATAAATTATCACTGAATATAAACTGTTAGATTAATAGTTGATAAATATAATTTGAGATAAAACTGCAAATTATTACCTGTTGTATATGTTCATAGATATATACTGTTATTGATTGAAATTGGTTGATGGTTGCGATTGGATGATGGATGTTGTTGATGAATGAATGTTATTGCATATCATTAAAATTGCAAATTTATCATGCATATTTCATTTTTCGGGATTGTGGTTTGAAATGATAAAACCGCAAAGTTATTTTTTTTAAATTGCGGATTGAAATGATAAATATCCGTATCACTTGACCATAGGATAGAAAATTATATACAGGCACCGCGGTCTATATATAACTATTTTAATGTGATTTCTATGGTTTGGATGGAATACGGTTTATAATAATCTTAAATTTTATACTGTATAAATATTTTTCTTCCGTATTTATGTACATGAAAAGTTGGAAATTTTGAAATAAAAAGGTGTATAAATTCCCTTAGTAAAATGGAAGAAAATTTAGAAAATGGAGTTGGATAAATTTATATCATATGTTTAAATGTTAAGTTTGGAAATTTAAGATCTGATATTTATAATTGGATTTTTCCCAAGATAAATTGAAATGAATATTCTAATATGAATTTGAATTGGAAAAATATTCTAATATAATTGGAATCGAAAAATACATATGTTTTATTACTAGAAATTAGAGTTGTTTAAGGATTTATGTGAATATTCAAACTAAATAATAAAACATTTAATTTGTTGAAAGAATATATTCCAATTTTAGTTTTTGAATATTAATACTCCAATGGATTTATATATATGGAAATTGAAATGGTTTTGGAACTTAAGAGTGATATCTAAATTATGGTTTTAACTTTAGATAAAGAAATATTTCCATAAAGCCATATAACTTATTTCTTTACAAAGTGACAGTAAAGTTAAGCCTTTGAAATTCATATACCGTTGAATATCCAAACCATTTGAGTTTTAAAAGTTATGGTTTGAAATTATGGATTTCCAAAAACATTATGCTTTGAAAATATTCGATTTTCAGATATTATGAAGTTAAAGCCTTTTTATTTTTGGAAAGGAATTATATTTGGGATAAGTGGTAAAATATGGTTTTGGGTTTTGGAATGATATCGTAATATTATGGTTTTGAAATGGATTATATTCTGGTTTTTAAAGTATAAACTATTTTTAAAGAACCGCGGTGTTATAATAACGATGGGTTGGCAAAGAGACCGGGATCGGATATGGACATACTCTCTGTCGATACCGAAAACCACTTTGACTAACCGTGTACGCGGTGGAGATTCCAGAATGAAGTAGGTTGGTGGCGACGATTCCTGTAAGGTAAATACGTGGACCCGACTCCCGTGAGTTGGCATAAGGTGGCTAAAACAGGAGCGATCGACGGGTTAATGAGGTCATTCCTCTGATCGGACACTCCTCTTCGATATTATACTATGACTTTGGATTGATTCAGTGGCCACTTCTATTTTTTTGATTTGGGGAGTTGTTTCGAGGTGGGCGGTTGCTGCGGCTTCGCGTTACCATCGGCCCGGAAGCGTAATTGGTATATCTACCCTGGCATTGCCTAGTTGTGCCGTGTCACCTACCCTATCGCGCCTTGTACGAGTTTGGTTTTTTCCCGTAGCCCGTGTGGTATCCTCTAGTGGCTTCCCGATCAGGAGGGACTATGATATTGGATGGACTACTGGGACTATTACGTGTTAAGGGCTATATGGGTAACCCCTTAACGCTATTAAAAAGTAAGTTTATTTTATAAATAGACACTATTATAATAGCGCAATATACTACATAGTAAATAGTTTAACGGATCCTTAGAAGATGTAAATCCCGAGCATCTCTTGAGTTACTGTACCCATATTTATTTCTGTTTATTTAACTCACATAAGATTTTCTAGTCTGACTCGAGTGTTTTTGTCTTTTCAAATTCGCTCGGGTCAGTCCGAGCGTTTCAGGATAGCAGATTTAGCTTGGAGGACGAAGACGAAGATTCAGCATTATTTTATATATAGTATTGCACCACACACTCTTTATATTCCGCTGCATTGTTGTATTGGTATGTGTAACTCTGATGTTCATTGTATAAGTGAAATAACTGTTTTGTAAACTGTTTTGAACTGTATATTTATTATTATATTTTATCCTTCCGCTGTGAGATTCTATTTTGTTTTATTCCTTCTCTGTTTTTCTTATTTACCCCATAACAATCCGCCCTTGCGTATGCTTTGAATTGGCACGTGTGTCGTTTTAAAGTGTGCGAAAAGGCGGGACGTTACAGTTGGTATCAGAGCTTTGGTTTAGCGATAAACCTTGGCTTTGTGGGGTTTGACTCTTTGTTAATAGGGTAGAAATATCCTATGGGAGTCACCGAGTGTATATATATGAGAGAGCGTACTTGTTAGTATTGATAAAAAGATTTTAATATTGTGTTAATCTGTTCCGCTTTGTATTTATGAATTCTGGTTGATGCATAGGACGCTATGCCATCAATAGGGATTTCTAAACACTTAATAGGACAGACCGACATAATATTTGTTTTTAATATAGGTGAATGAAATAATTTTGCCTATTATATTTTCTATATATAAAAATATTTATAAAGATATATATATTTGGTTGCTATAGATTGGGTGTTAGGAAATAAAATATTTATAATAACTGAAGCTAAGTTGAAATTATAATAAACCAAATTTGGAGATTTTAGAACTTAAATCCGGGGTTTTTGAAAATTTGCTTCCAAAGAATTTGTGAAATTTATTGATTTGGTTTATAAGTAATTACTTATATAAATATAGTATAATTTGGAAAAATTTGTTTTAAAAGAAGATTTTGGAGAAATAAATTCTGTACTTTCCTCTCTGTCGCTGGAAAATAAATTCGGTGATGACGGCCGCATCATCGACTTTCATTTTCGAGTTTCGAAGGGGAAAGGCCACTGTAGTAAATTCTACTGCAGATTTATTTTGAAATTTTCTAAAGATTTTCTTTTATTGTTCTAACTATAATTAGAGATATTGAGTTGTAAGAACTTATTTATCTATTATTTTGGAATAAACTGAAATTTGACCCGGTATTTAAATTCTAATTTTTCCATTAATTAATTGCTTAAAATTTGTTAGTGAATTAAAAGTTAAGTAATAAATGGATGGAAACCTCTAATTTAAGTAAGAAAATAATGCTAGGTATAAGTGAAGTAAAAGTTTTAACTGATAAATAATGGAAAAGATTTATTGAAGAATGAATTAAAAGAATGGAGATTTAACTTGTATAAGTCAATTGCATCTTCTTTAACATAAATAACTTACCCATATATAAAAGTTGAAATGTTGAATAAGAAATTGGGATTGAATATTTTACAGGCAGTAATTTAGAAAAAAGAAGTATTCAATAAACTACTGTTGCAATAAGAATTTAATGGTAAAAACTTAGGTTATAATTGAAATTTTATTTAAAATAAAGTTAAGAATTATTAATAGATGATATGAACCTGAGTGTATAACATGAAATTCAAAATAAGAATTTATTATATGAGTATTCACTTAAGTATGTTTTATCTCCCCTATTCTAATATAATGGAAAGTAGGAAAATTTTAATGACTGCAATTCATAGTTAATGAATGTTATTAATGAGAATTCAAGGGAAATCTTACAAGTGAAGATATTCAAAATATTTGTTGTTATTAATGAGAATTTATTTTATAGACTTAAGTAATAAAAGGAAACTTAAGTAATAAAAAGGAAATACAAATATAATGAATTTGGTGATAATTGGAAAATAAACTTGTAAGAAACAAAGAAATCCCTCATAAATGAAGGAAAGAAAAATCAAAACACTGAATTATGAAATAAATGTATAATGAGATATTTTGGTGTTGATTTGAATTGTTGGTTGATGTATGGTGTTGGGTAAGGAATTATGGAGTTGTTAGATTTACAAATAATCTATCTTTGTTCCATCCAAGGCTGTTGAGCAATGGATGTACTTGATAGTTATTCTTCATTCGTACAACTTCAAAATTTGAACCCGAACAACTAATTGTTGTTTGATTTCATGATTGTTTGTTGTTTGTGATGTGTGCTGTTTGTTAAAAAGATTATGGTTGTTGCATTAATAGGATATGAATGATTGAATCCAACTAAACATGTCACTGTAAATTAAATATTTAATTTTTCAGACTATATAAGTGAATACAGGTAATGGAAGCAACTGCTACGGCTTTTGGTTCCAAAATAATAAAAGCGTATTGCCCGACAAATAGGTACGTTTCCGGATTACGTTTAAAGCGCTATTTTATATATTTTCCCGTGCGGGATATTTTATTTTGGATATATATATGTAATATATCTGTATATTTGGATATTATATTTTCTCCCGAGCCTCTCCGTACAAAGGAGACTCTGCCAAAATTTTTCGTAAATTTTGGACTTAGTTTTTTTAAAATATTTTCCCAACTTTAATAACTCAAGTATTAAGGGACATAATGATTATAAAACAAGTATAATTCATTAAAGGAAATTAATTTAGTAAAATTATTGTTATAAGTTAATATTTGAAATTAGATATACTGTTTATTCTTCCTCCTCCCTTCTTTTTCCTTTTCGGGGACGAAAAGTTTTGAGTGGGGGAGATTTGTAATGACCTGATAAATTTATGATATTTTTATAAATTTAATTTATATGTTTGCTAATTTAATCCAGTATAAAATTAAAGTCTTAGGATTTTAAAAGGATGAATGTAGGAGTTAGATAGTAACTGTAATTACAGGTAGAGATTTAAAAGGTTATATGACATAGATTTGAAAATAACTGAAAGTTGTGTTGTAGTTATAAGTCTTAATTTGTTGGTTTAATGGTATTAATGTAACAATAACTGAATTGGATTACATACACACAAACATTTGAAAAATTTATTAGGTGGACTAAATTGGTTAAAGTTCATAAGTTGTGCATTTCAATTTAGTAGAAATTCTAAACGATAAACGGAGATTTAAATAAACGCTAAATTAAAACTATGTAAAATGGTGACTTAAGGAATTGGAATATAATCCAAAATTTAATTAATGATAGTAACGTAGTATTAGCTAATAAATAGATTTCAATGCAGTAACCAAATGAAAGGAATAGGAATGAATATATATATTGAATAGGAATGAATATATATATTGGGTTGAAATGAAATAAAAATGTGTCACATTTAGATGGAGTAAAATTTAAGAAACCTATAAATGTGGAATCAGTAAACATTTGTAAAAAAAAAAATATTGCCTAGAATAAAATTCATTTAATATAAGAATTCAAAGGTGGAAGATTTACATTTGGATTGAAAGGTATAATTAATTGAATTGGTGATTTGGGAATTTAATCCAAGGGTTACTCTAAAAATAAATACGGATAAAAAGAGGTTAAACTAAGGAGGGGCATTAATTGATTTTAAGGCTTATTTAATACGTTAATAGGCAAGACTACACATTCATACATTTATACAAGGTTAAAAATTGAAGCACCAGTGTGATATAATGTAAATAGATGGATATCAACATTTATTTATGTGTTTAATGGGATTTAAACTCTATTGTATGAAAACCGCAATTTAATGAAGATTGAAATAGCTAATTTATACGTTAGTGTTTTAGCTGGAATATGAAGATATTTAATGGGATAGTGAAATCAAATGGGAATAGGTTTCAATTGTTCATTTGAATTCACATTCATCATAAAAACTTATTTGGAAACCAAAGGAGTAATAAAGGAATCAAGACTTAATTATAAATTTGGATTTAAGACATGGCAATTTGGATTTATTGCAACATTTAATACCATAGAATTTAGTAAAGCTTATTCAACTTTTAGTTGACCATTTGTGATATAACTTTTTGAAAACAAGACTTTATTTATGAATTGAGTATTTGATTCAACGAATGGTAATTACTTCATTTAAAAATGGAATTTAACGTAAATTAGTACGTTATTAAAGTTAAATGAAAGCTATAAACATTTGACTTAGAGAACAATTGAGTGAAATCTTAACTAATGTAAATTTCATCATATTGACATCCATAACTGTGAATAATAGGAAGAAGGTAAATAAATGAACTTAACCAAACTATTTATGTTGAATATTGAAAATTTGAATAAATAAATAGTTAAGAAAATTAAGGGAATGGGAATAAAAATTTATTTATAATTTGGAATTTTAATTAAGATGAGAGTGTATAAGTATAAGATTAGGTAATTCGTGAGAATAAATTTATAATTCCCAATTAATAAGAAGTGCAGAAATTAAAATTGCAAATTTATATACCTATAAATTTTGATTCACATCCAAGCTTGTTAAATTTATTGAGATTAATTGAACTATCTAAGTAATGAAACTTGGCCAATAATAGGAGTTGAAACATAAAAATTGATTTTTTTTTTGATTTATTTAATTGATTTAATAATATTAAAAATAGCCATTTTTGTCACGGACTCGGATTTCGACGAAACCAGTTTCATCGGATCCGTATCGGTGAATTATTATAGGATTTCAAATTTCGTATCGATCGGACTTGTCGTTTGATCGTACGGACGATAAACGCCTTGAAATCAATTTTATTAAAATCAATTTGAAAATCAATTTGGAAATCTTGTTTTAGCATAACTTCTTCATACGATCGAATTTGGTCGTGAAACTTTTTCCATCGCGTTCAGAATATTTTAAAACACCTATTTGGATATATAGTTTTAACAAATTCGGTTCCGGAGGTATAGCGGGCTTTTTAGGCCATAGTTTGTTGCGTACGTTCACCCTTCTAGCCTATACGCTCTAACCCAACCCTAACTATAAGTATACCGTAATAAACCCTAGCCTCCTTTCTATTGTCAGTTGGATATACGTACATATTTCTTCATCTCCTCCTTCTCTTCAATGGTTGCAATATCTGGATCTGCTTCAATCTAAAATTCAGTGAAAATTCAAACATCTTAGAAAATTCTCAAAAAAATATATGTTGAAGTATTCGATACGCGTAATCTAGTGGTGTAATTCGTTTTTCAATTGGAGCTGTCGTTCATCCTGAATAAATTCAAACAGCCCCAAAACCGTTCATCATCGTCGCACAAAACTTCATCGGATCGAGATTCTGTTTCTGGGTATTGTAGTATGGACGATGGGAAGCACATCTATGTAATTTGTTTGGCAATTCAACGGTTGGATGTGGAGGAATTATTAATTAGGGTTTCGTTTTTAAGGCGGCGGCTGGCCGTGGGGGAGGCGTTCGGCGACATGGACCATCGGCTTTGGTCGAGGTGGCTTGGGCGAGTCCATCGAGCAAGGGGACGGTAGCTGGAAGCAGGCGGCCGCGTGTCTGTGCATTTTCCTTAGAGCTTGTAACCGATGGGTTTCACGAGCGTTCCAGTGGGAAGGGCATTCGCGTTCAGGTCTCTGTGCACGCGCATGAAGTTGGAACAGTCTGGTGACGTGGCTTTTAGTGATTCATGTGAGAGGTTTAGTTAATTTTGTTTTAATTTAATTTCGTTTGCAATTCGATTTTTCATCATAACTTTTCCATACGAAATCGGATTCACACGAATTTTCTTTTGTTAGGATCATAATTTAATTCCGGACTCGATGACGCTGGTTTGGACAAATTCTGAGACGGGCGAATTTTTGGGTTTAAATCGGATTTAAATTCGATTTAAATTCAAAAGGTGAGTGTTTTAACCCACTCACAATTACTAGAAGCTTTTATGTTTGTTAAATAAATTTTAGAAATGAATAGAAATTTATTTATGAGCTTTTGGCATGTTATTTCATTCATATCTGTTGAATTGCATTTTATTAAATTTAACTGTAAATTTAATTGATTTATTGCGTATTAATTGGCTGTTAGAAATTATTGTTTGCATATGAACTGCTAGTTAAAAGTTATATAAATTATCACTGAATATAAACTGTTAGATTAATAGTTGATAAATATAATTTGAGATAAAACTGCAAATTATTACCTGTTGTATATGTTCATAGATATATACTGTTATTGATTGAAATTGGTTGATGGTTGCGATTGGATGATGGATGTTGTTGATGAATGAATGTTATTGCATATCATTAAAATTGCAAATTTATCATGCATATTTCATTTTTCGGGATTGTGGTTTGAAATGATAAAACCGCAAAGTTATTTTTTTTAAATTGCGGATTGAAATGATAAATATCCGTATCACTTGACCATAGGATAGAAAATTATATACAGGCACCGCGGTCTATATATAACTATTTTAATGTGATTTCTATGGTTTGGATGGAATACGGTTTATAATAATCTTAAATTTTATACTGTATAAATATTTTTCTTCCGTATTTATGTACATGAAAAGTTGGAAATTTTGAAATAAAAAGGTGTATAAATTCCCTTAGTAAAATGGAAGAAAATTTAGAAAATGGAGTTGGATAAATTTATATCATATGTTTAAATGTTAAGTTTGGAAATTTAAGATCTGATATTTATAATTGGATTTTTCCCAAGATAAATTGAAATGAATATTCTAATATGAATTTGAATTGGAAAAATATTCTAATATAATTGGAATCGAAAAATACATATGTTTTATTACTAGAAATTAGAGTTGTTTAAGGATTTATGTGAATATTCAAACTAAATAATAAAACATTTAATTTGTTGAAAGAATATATTCCAATTTTAGTTTTTGAATATTAATACTCCAATGGATTTATATATATGGAAATTGAAATGGTTTTGGAACTTAAGAGTGATATCTAAATTATGGTTTTAACTTTAGATAAAGAAATATTTCCATAAAGCCATATAACTTATTTCTTTACAAAGTGACAGTAAAGTTAAGCCTTTGAAATTCATATACCGTTGAATATCCAAACCATTTGAGTTTTAAAAGTTATGGTTTGAAATTATGGATTTCCAAAAACATTATGCTTTGAAAATATTCGATTTTCAGATATTATGAAGTTAAAGCCTTTTTATTTTTGGAAAGGAATTATATTTGGGATAAGTGGTAAAATATGGTTTTGGGTTTTGGAATGATATCGTAATATTATGGTTTTGAAATGGATTATATTCTGGTTTTTAAAGTATAAACTATTTTTAAAGAACCGCGGTGTTATAATAACGATGGGTTGGCAAAGAGACCGGGATCGGATATGGACATACTCTCTGTCGATACCGAAAACCACTTTGACTAACCGTGTACGCGGTGGAGATTCCAGAATGAAGTAGGTTGGTGGCGACGATTCCTGTAAGGTAAATACGTGGACCCGACTCCCGTGAGTTGGCATAAGGTGGCTAAAACAGGAGCGATCGACGGGTTAATGAGGTCATTCCTCTGATCGGACACTCCTCTTCGATATTATACTATGACTTTGGATTGATTCAGTGGCCACTTCTATTTTTTTGATTTGGGGAGTTGTTTCGAGGTGGGCGGTTGCTGCGGCTTCGCGTTACCATCGGCCCGGAAGCGTAATTGGTATATCTACCCTGGCATTGCCTAGTTGTGCCGTGTCACCTACCCTATCGCGCCTTGTACGAGTTTGGTTTTTTCCCGTAGCCCGTGTGGTATCCTCTAGTGGCTTCCCGATCAGGAGGGACTATGATATTGGATGGACTACTGGGACTATTACGTGTTAAGGGCTATATGGGTAACCCCTTAACGCTATTAAAAAGTAAGTTTATTTTATAAATAGACACTATTATAATAGCGCAATATACTACATAGTAAATAGTTTAACGGATCCTTAGAAGATGTAAATCCCGAGCATCTCTTGAGTTACTGTACCCATATTTATTTCTGTTTATTTAACTCACATAAGATTTTCTAGTCTGACTCGAGTGTTTTTGTCTTTTCAAATTCGCTCGGGTCAGTCCGAGCGTTTCAGGATAGCAGATTTAGCTTGGAGGACGAAGACGAAGATTCAGCATTATTTTATATATAGTATTGCACCACACACTCTTTATATTCCGCTGCATTGTTGTATTGGTATGTGTAACTCTGATGTTCATTGTATAAGTGAAATAACTGTTTTGTAAACTGTTTTGAACTGTATATTTATTATTATATTTTATCCTTCCGCTGTGAGATTCTATTTTGTTTTATTCCTTCTCTGTTTTTCTTATTTACCCCATAACAATCCGCCCTTGCGTATGCTTTGAATTGGCACGTGTGTCGTTTTAAAGTGTGCGAAAAGGCGGGACGTTACAAAACATTACGTATCTTTTTCATACGGTGTCTGATTCTAATAAATTATATATGAATTTGGGATAGAAAAATATACTTGACACAATGTATAAATCAGATTCCTTAAATTCCTTCATTTGTAAAAGGTTACGATTTCATCCTTTTATGTAAATTTACATTTTATTCTATTAACATTTTAATTTATTATTAAAATTTATGGGGTGTTACATTCTCCCATCCTTGAAGAATTTCATCCCCGAAATCTCTAAGAATAGAAGAACATAAACTGCAACTATCATCCAAATCTACAATCATCTACTCAAGCATCAAATATCGCAGCCATTGTCCTTAGATTCATCTAATGCAAATTATGACTTTATGCAATGTGAAATGCATATGAACTTGTTTAACGCAGAAAGGTAGTCGGTCTACTGATACAGCCGACCTACTGTCATGCAAATATTCTTATGCCATGCAACCATATGTATGCAAAAACCCTAATAAAACTGTTAGTTCTACATGCATGCTTCAACCATCATCCAAAAGCAATCGTCAATATGTCCAATATCCATTTATATGCAACCATATATATATAAGTAATATGTAACTAATGCATAATGAATGAATGAATATATATAGCACACGTCCTTATGCATATGTAAGTTCACTTCTAGGTGGCCAATCTAAAGATAAGATCAAATAAGATAGAATGAGTGCCTAGTGTGTGTAAATGCATCCTTCCACAACCACTAGCATCCACTTGCAACCACAAGCAACTACCAAACATCACATATCCTAATAGCATGTTTACACACATCTCTACCAACACAAATTGTCACCTAAAAAGATCTATCGAAGGATCCTAATTAGGAAAAGATCAAAGATAGGATGTTCAAAAGAAAACTTACCAATAAAAAGATGTCGATAGGAAATCCTATGTTCAATGACAATCTGGGCTTTTCTAGCTAAAGTTGATAAACTAGGGTGACCACCCCATACGGACACTTCTCCAAGTGCCGAAAATTGGTTAGAGTCATATTCTAATACAATTCTGGATTCTCAAAAGCCTCTTCTTCTATCTTATCAACTATTCTAGTTTATAGTTAGGGCCTTTCGCATTTTAGTGCTTTTTTTCCTATCTAACAATACTAGAGAAGTCGCTAGTCCTTTTAGTCTTTTACTAGTTAAATTTCATTCCTAATATTCAATTCAAATTATCTTTAAAATATATATTTTCAAAAATATTTCAATATTTTTGTAATTAGAAACCATTCCCATCTAATTATTTCCATCATAAGTATAATTTCAAATCAATTTGTTTGTATGCTTAGAAAATATCTTCAAAACACACTTTATTTTGAGTCAAAATGGATGTTACGTAAAACATCGTTACGAAAACCCATAAATACTTGTATATAGATTCAAGTAAATATTAAACATATTTAACATTAATTAATTCCTTTTGGGAATCACTTACTATAACTATGGTGTTACAGTCCATGTTTTCCTTACTTTTTATGAAAACGTCTATTCCAACAATAAATGTTGGGACCTATGCTTTTGACATTTAACATACTTTTATGTTTTTTTAAAACCATTTAT
This sequence comes from Allium cepa, assembly GCA_030765085.1. Classification (NCBI taxonomy): domain Eukaryota; kingdom Viridiplantae; phylum Streptophyta; class Magnoliopsida; order Asparagales; family Amaryllidaceae; genus Allium; species Allium cepa. The sequence continues at coordinate 660,971,253 of CM060934.1, read as the reverse complement.
TTAACAAAATTAGTTTTAAAGCATTTACTCTATTCCCAATTTGTACAATTTATTTTGTATGCTTATCAAAATAATTTTTCATATAAAATAATTTTGAGCTTTATTGCTCCTTTATTCCTTTTTAAAGACTAGAATTTTACAAAATTTTCCTTTTTTTTTAATTTTGCTAAGTTTTTATTTTCCAAACATTTTGTTACTTTACAAAATTAGCGAGCTATACTTGCTCCTTAATCCTTCAAAAAGAACCTTATTTTTAACAATATCTTTATCATGTAAAAATCATTTTGAAACTTATATCACTTTTCTAACCCAACATATGTTTTTCAAATATATTAGCTATATATATATTTAACTTTTTAAATCTTGAAAGTTTCCCTTTTATTGGGTTAAACTTAAAGTGGACCTTTACTTACTCCATTAGGGCTATCTTATTCCTAATGTAGGAAATCCTTTTTCCCCTACCAAAATACCTTTTTCTCTAAGGAATTTTCCTACTTGCAAAACATATGAATTCTAATTCTTTTTCAATAACAGGACGAATTGTACATTTTCTCATCAGCAATAAAAATGAGGACTTAATATCCTTGGGTTACTACGACCCAACTAGAACTCATGTACAAATTTTCTTTTATTTCCATGGACTTTCCATACGTTACTAATATATAATTAGGATCAATTGGATTCTAGTATATTTTTTTTGCAAATATGATTACTCATACTTCCTAATTTTTAGGATCTGCTAACCAAAGCTCTGATAACAAAAGAAACAACCCGCACCCCAGTAGGCTCAAATTTTCCCTGAATCGAAAATCCAAGTCCACTAAAGCACAAATTGCTGGTTTGGTATCCTACAAATAACAAGGGTAAGTCAGAGTAATGTTGATAAAACCTCATAATGGAATAATGATAAAGTATTCAACATATGGTTACTAACCATGATTAGGCTACTGTCTCTAATAGTGTTGAATCTAGAAGTGAAACTTGCCTTTTCACCAAATCCCAATAGTTGCTAAACTATCTTCCTATGGATGGGAAAAATATGAATGGGTCGGACATAAAGTCTGGTGAGGAAGCTAAACTGAAAAGAAAAGTGAACCATCTAGAGCCAGAGTTGCTCCATACTCCATAAAGTAGGAATACTATGAGTGTCAATCTTAGATGCAATTCCTAATAAGACGAGCCTGTAATATAGGTCCTACTGAAAAGATTTAACCAAAGTCATAAAAACGTAGATCGGCCTGTCGAAACTACGGTCCTTACCTATCCACGTTACTACAACGAGAAGAGCATGTGAGGAAGCCTACCCAAGTGATCATTGGACACAACCCATACCCTTCTCTAGTCATAGCGTGACCAAATGTCTCCTATGTCTACCCCGGTTCTGCAACAATATTGTGCGAACACCTTAGATTGGATTCCTATCAACGTACCCTCGGTTTTTGCCGATGGACGGCCAAATTCCTACAGGTATAACCTGGACAGCCAAATGCCTACAATCAAAAAAAATCCCTCAAACATGATGGACCGCCTTTCGCCTACATCATGTATCCCGCAACGGACCGCCTGATGCCTACGTTGCGGACTCCGCCAGTGGTCCACCTTATGCCTACACTGTGAAGTACCAAATAATATCCCATAAAACCCCGAACCTGGACCACCTGATGCCTAAAGATTCTGCAACGATACCTGGACCGCCTGATGCCTACAAATATTAAAACATAGCCTGGACCGCCTAATGCCTACAGGTATAAGAAAACACAACCAAGGCCGCCAAATGCCTACAGGTATAAGAAAACACAACCTGGCCCGCCAAATGCCATTGGTATAAAATCTAAGTGCATAAACTTTTTTATCAGTCCATTAACTTCATAGGGGGATTTATTCACAAAAACATGTGTGTGTGTGTGTGTATATATATATATATATATATATATATATATATATATATGTATATATATAGGCTGAAATCATCCTTTTTTTGATTTACAGAAAATTAAAAACTGATGTTCTAATCTATTTCATTTTATTTAGATTTAATTTCATTTGTCCCTTATTTTACTCCCCAATCCTGATTTTTAGGTCCACATTCTTCTACTCGTATGGTTTATAAATAATTTCCTTTTATTTATTTAGATCTGTTTTAGAGTTCCATGGATCTTTTCATTTTACCCAAAATTTAATATAAACCAACATTTTATCCAATTGCAAATTAACCAATTTATAATTTAGATCTGAGTGGAAGCTTCATTATACTCGAAATTAGAGATAAACATAAAGATGAAAATCGGAATAGATTTAGATAAGAAGTAGAAGAAGATTTGAATCTAAATATTAAACTTTTTCTTTAAGAATTTAGATTCCACTCACTTGAATCGTTGCTATGCATATAAAGCGTACCAAACTCCTCCTTTTCAAGCCTCCTTCCTATTCACTAATCTGCTTCTAACTTTATTTATTTTGTATATAATTTTTTTACGAAGAAGACGAAAATTTAGAGGAGGAAGAGAAACTAGAATAGGGAATAGAATAGAGAATAAATTTTAGAATGAGAATTAGGTTAGGTTTAGGCTGAATTTATAGGATTTGTAAATTCATATATGCCATTGGATAATTGTTTCAGGTGGAGGGAATTAACTAGGGGTCTTGAATAAGATAGGTTGAACTTAGACACTTTTCTAAATAAAATATATACATTTTTAAGCTTTTAATTTAGTCTAGGATACGTTGAACCTAGGCACTTTCCTAAATAAATTATGTACATATTTAAGCTCTCTTTCTAGGCTACTCATATATGTATATCCTTTTAATTTATTCAATTAATAAATAAATTTATTAGTATCGAACATACATATATGTATATAATTGACCATATTCTTTACTATTTGACCACATAATCAATTTTAATTGATTGGTATTAATTAGCTTCCCTAATTCACATAAATGTTTCCCTTTTTAATTGATATAAATTCTCCTTAATTTAATTAGTCAATTACATTTTAATCTATATCTTCCTAACTAATTAACTTATATATTTACTTACATATGTTGTTAACTATTTAAGCATACATAACATATATATACAAAAATATATGAATTTATACATAATTTTTTCTTTTCTTACCCTTAATCAGTAATACATAATCACATTTAAAATATTAAACTTGGAAGAGAACCCTACATATATATGTGAATAAGCCGACACATATTCCTTCTGTTCTTTTAATCAATGTATCATAAACATATGAACTTTCTATATTTGGTAATAAATACCCCTACTAATTAATATGTTTGTTTACATACTTATTTTATGTTAGTCTTTTACCTTCTTATACATGGTTGAAATGTGCTTATAAAAAATGTACTCTGTGAGACTCAAACCCAGGTCACTTGGTTGGAATGCACATGTCTTACCACTCCGCCACTTATGCTTTTGTCTTGCATTATTTTATTTTTAAATGTGTATACTCATCACTATACCATTTTTTCTTTTCTTATAGTCAACCTACACATACTCAACTCTGAGTTAAGAAGACTTATTTATTAACAAATAAGTCTTCTTAACTCTGTCTTTAATCTTTAATCTTACTCCCAAAATATGCACAAAACGCAAAATGCGCACTACAATAAACATTCCGTATCTTTTTCATATAGTGTCTGTTTCTAATAAATTGTATATGAATTTGGGCTAGATAAATCTACTTGACACAATGTAATAGTCAAATTTACCAAATTCCTTCAATTGTAAAAATTTATAATTTCATCCTTTTATGTAAATTTACATTTTTATTCTTATTAACATTTTAATAAAATTTACAGGGTTTTACATTCTTCAAAGGAGAAATCCTCCAAAACACCATATCATCAATGGAGGAGTCCAAAACTCTACGTCTCCTTTCTGCATAACTCTTCAACCTATCCTAAGCAGCTTTCATTTGCTGTCAAATGATCTCTATCTTTTTTGATGTTTCTTCGATCATATCTGGCCTAAGTATTAATTTCTCACCCACTTCCCACCAACACAAATGAGCATTACATGGTCGGCCATATAAAGCTCCTTACAGTGCCATATCGATGATAAAATGATAACTGCCGTTGTATGCAAACTCTACCAAATGCAAGTTATCATCCTATGAACCTCCAAAATCGAGAATGCAAGCTATTAAGAGATCCTCTAACATACGATTCACTCTTTCGGTCCACCCATCTGTTTGTGGGTGATAAGTTGTATCGAGATGCAGCTCGGTTCCCAACACTCCCTTGTAATCTCTTCCAAAACCCACTAGTGAACAATGGGTCTCAGTCACTCATAATGCTCTTCAACACACTATGAAATCTTAAACCCATTCTACATATAGTTTGGCCAGTTTGGCTAGCTTTCTACTTGATGTGTATAAATCTAGTGCTTTTGGTCAACCAATCGACTATGACCCAAATGATACCGTACCCTGCTCGAGTCCTTGACATTCCATCAATAAAATCCATCATACTCTTTCCACTTCCACTCAGCAACTTCAAGCAGTTGCAATAACCCACAAGGCTTCTTTTTCTCTGCCTTCACCAACTTGCAGTTCATACACTTCGAGATAAATGCCCCGACATCCTTCTTCATCCCCTCCCAATAATAGGCCTGCTTCATATCACCTTATTACCGCTAGGATGTATGGTTAACCTAAAATGGTGGCACTCTTGTAGCACCTCATTCGTAATCCATCAACATTAGGAACAAATAATCTCCCATATTTACGAAACCAACCTTCTCGGTTGAGTTTGTACTGCTTCGTATCCTCAAACTCTACTCCTTTTATTTTTTCCATGATCTCTACTAGTCAAGTAGCTCTCCTCTGACTAGTACTAATCTGCTCAATCAAAGTAGGTCTGATCGTCAAACTTTCCAACATCTCTGAATCTAATTAGCAATGGGGTCTGAAGTCATAACTAGCAATATACTTCGACTATTTCCACTCCAAGAACATTGCTCCTTAACTAGAATGTCTTCTATTTAATGCATTGGTGACCGCATTTCCCTTACCAGTTGTATAGGAAATGTCAAAGTCATAGGAGGCCAAGAATTCCAACCATCGCTGGTACCATCGTTGTCGACGAAGGTTGAGATTCTTCTGAGAGAAAATGTACTTCAAGGATTTATAGTCCGTATATAACTCAAACCTTTCTCCTAATAAGTAATGTCAACAAATTTTCAAAGCACACACTATTGCTGCCAACTCTAAGTCATGAGTTGGATGCTTTCTCTTGTGTGGCTTTAGCTGTCGACTAGTGTACGAGACAGCCTTTTCCCTTCTGCATTAATATCGCACCTAATCTAGTGCCACATGCATCTGTGTATGCTGTCAACTCCTCATTCCCACTCGGAATGGTCAATACCGGTGTACTCGTCAACCTCTCCTTCAGATTCACAAACGCATGTTCACACTTCACGTCCCCAACAAAAGTAAAATTCTCTTCGTTAAATTTGTCAAGGGTGCTACTATCTTAGATAAGTCCTTGACAAAGCGTTTATAATATCTTCCCATTCCTAAGAAACTCCTAACATCCACAACATTCTTTGGTTGGCTCCAATCCTGAACCGCCGCCACCTTGGTAGGATCTACTGCGATTCCCTGCTCGCAGATGACATGACCTAAGAATCTCGCTTTCCTCTATCAGAAGTGACACTTTGAAAACCTTGCCTTTGACTTGTGTCTCCGCAACACTTCAAGTACAATCCTTAAGTGCCTCGTGTTCCTCTTCAGTCATAAAGCAGACCAGAATATCATCACGAACACTAGTACAAATTTGTTTAGCTAATCCTTAAAGATGTGGTTCATGAGATCAACAAAGTATGCTGGAGCATTGGTCAGCACGAACGGCATAACCAACCACTCATAGAAATTGGATGGCATACAGAATCGTGTTGATCAGAACACTCTCCTTTATTACTGTCAACTGGTGAAATCCCACGAAATCCCATTGCCCAATCCAATTGGAAGAACACTTTCGCACTGTGGAGATGATCAAACAAGTCATCAATACATGAGAGTGGATACTTGTTCTTCTTTGTCACCCTTTCAGCTCACGGCAATCTACACGCATCATCACAGAGCCATCTGCCATAGTGGTGAATACTACAGGTGCACCTCACTTTGATATACTCCTAAGAATGAACCCTCTCTTCAATAGGTCATATACTTGCACCTCCCACTCCTTCTGTTCTCTAGGTGCAATACGCCTCACAGGCATAACTATCGGTCTGGCCTCCTTCGTTAGGTCTATATGAAACTCAATCTATCAATGCGACGGTAATCCAATCACCTCCTTAAACACGTTCGGATACTCTCTGATGATAAGCACAGATGACAACCCATCCCATGGAAGCTCGAGTAAAGATAAAAACTAATCATAACCCCATCCTCTAACAAACAATCAATCACTACCGTCCACCTCTCCATAACCCTGATCATCCCCAAAAGCTTCTAGCAATCCAGATAATCCTGAATCCAACAAGATTCAGAAAAAAAAATATCACACTCAAAAGAGCATCCATGACTCAGTAAGACCAAACCATGATGAACCATGCATAGGTTAGCGGTGCCTCTAATATGGTTCGTCACAATCAAAGGTCGGTCAATTATTTTGAGTTTCAATCTCAATCTATCTACTATATCTCTAGATATGAAGGAATGTGAAGCCCCAATATCGAATAAAACACGTAGGGGAACATCATAAATGAAATCATGTCTTAAATAACTGTGCCCTTCCCCTTCTCTTTCATCGAGGGAGCACTTGATGAAGTTGAAACATCATCCAAAGCATATGCCTTTACAGCCTGTTTCTGCTGTGCCAGCTCTGGATAATTTTTCTGCATATATCCTAGCTTACCACAGTTATAACACTTCTTCTTCCCTTCAACTCTGCAATCTCTAATTATATGACCCTTATCTACACAATCATAACAGACGGGATTGCATTTCCCTTCTTTTGAGCATTCATTCCCTCAGACTGCTTCCTCTTTCCATTCCATTTCTTTTTGCCTCCACTGCCTTGCTGTAGTTTTTGCTCCTCTTCAACAATTACAGCTAATTTGGACTTAGGGTATAGACTTTCCTTGTGAAGAGTACAAGTGTCTCAAATGGCTCATTGAAAAGACTCACTAACTTCTCCCCCAAATAATCGTCCAAACCCACATTAAACTTCTCATTTTTCCTCAATAGAGTGCTGATGAATGACATCCTATACTTTGAAAAAGCGTTGAACTTACCAAAATACTCAGAGATAAACATATCTCCCTGCTTGGAATCAATAAATTTTCTAAACTACACTGACTTCTAAGCAGCCAAAACAATCTTCTCCTCAAGCTTAGTCTTGAACCGGTCCTAGATGAACTGATCCTCGGGTGTTGCAATAGTAATAACATTCCACCAGTTCAACGCCTGCCCTTGAAGCTGTCTAGTGGCCAGCTTCCTCTTCATGGCATCATCTATTTCCATGTCACCAAAGATGAGCTCGCAAGTGTCCAACCAATTCAGCTCTTTGATAACCGACTTTGTTTCAAGGAATTATTTGCTTCCCAAGGTGGAGTAATCCTTGCATATCTTAGCAAAGTCAGCTCTCGAAGCCTACTCCAGAGCACCAACAGCAGCATTTAGAGCCGCTGCTTGAGCATTCTGAAGCATGTTCGCCATCATTGCATGGAACATAGTTGGCCAGTCAGGGTTAGCAGCCCCCAACCCTGCTCCTTCTTCAACCTTAGAGGCAGAGTTCCTCATAACATATCTTGTTTTTTTGGCTTATTGTCGATCTATAACAAGAATGATCAATATCTCAAAAAAGAAAAATGTATCTATGGTACTTGTTTGTACATGCAACTTATATACTATATACACTAGTATATAGTTTTGAAAACCAAAATATATAACAGGTACGCACTCTCTTGTATATTTATACTCTCAATCCATTATAGGGTGATAGCTCCTTCCCTATCTTTACTAGACCATGGTATCAACTCAGGTTAATCATGTAACCTAAACTCTAATACCAAATGTGACGACCTTCCTAAACCACTAGCATCAAATGTGCATAAGATAGTGTGCCACTGTTGTGCTCGGCGGATGTAAGTTGTAAGTGAAATAAAGCATCACAGAACCTGTCATATTTCTCACAGCGCATGGAATAAAATATAATACACAACATAGATATAAAACATGAGAGACAGTAATAGCTAAGTGATCCAATGTTAAAGTATAGATCCATAGTGTTATACAACAAGTAATAGAGTTTATAAAAATGGAAATAAACCAAATGTCTGTCTCATAGTAATAGTAACAATAAGCAAGCAATATCAAGCTCCATAATGTTGCATAGTGGAATCAGCATGGAAATCCACATATAATACAAAATAGTTCCATCCTGCTCATTCTCTATACAACTACAACATCGCACCTAGAACTTCTATCTAGTATACTCACTTAAGATTACTCGAGATAATAAGAAGTAAATCATAAAATCTCGAGTTATACAACAGCTTAGTGTGAGCAGTAAATGAATCCCAAAATACTATACAAGTCGATATAGTAAGGAACAAGCGTCTACGATCTATACCTGACATGTCCCTGCAACCAAAGAGTTAGCATACAATGAACATAATATGATACTCTGTGAATATAATAAAGGTATACTGCAAACAAAGTATGATGATGGGTGCCCAGGTTTCCTATCTCAATTACCTATCTCCAGTGACATCCCAAGAGAGATAGACTACGAAAGAAAACAACCAAAGAAACCATAACATCCATCAAAAAATCCTCACTATCACTCATATGTGCCCTGGATATATGATAACTTGTATGACCTATCCTCTGTCGGGGATTAAGGAATCCCGGTTTTTAGTGTACTCATGTATCTTGTAGCCAAAAGCTAGATACTGGACCCATTCCACCGGTCCAGGGTATATGGATCCTTTCAAATGATCCAGGGTATCCTTTCAATGTACCCATGAGTGCACTCACAACATCCTTGCTCTGTGTACATTAGAAAACTCTTCAAGTATCAACGCTCCCTTAGCATGCATATCCAAGCCCCTTCCTTGCTCCATCTAGTCTCTATTACTCGAAGAACCATTCACATTCCTCCGTTCCATGATAGAACCATTCAAATATTCTATCCATGGGTCAACCTTCCTTGAACCCACTCTTTATGGATAAGTATTCTCAAGACTCCTTTCAACAATGAGCCTCCATCATCAGAACTGGATTCCTTTTACCATCGAGTTACCATCATAGAAGCCCTGAATCTATCATTGTGCTACTACAGCGCCATCATACCCCTAAATGAACAAAAAAAATCTTCATCATGACCTATAGAGCCTTCAATTCTCTCCTTGAAAGTTTAAACCCGAACCCATCAAAGAAGACCTCTCGGTACCAATTAAAAATAGTCGATATCGAGTTGTATCTTAGCCAATTTTTGCTAGCTTTCTTTCCTTGCTTCTTTTGTTCCATCTTCCAAGTGCTTCGACCTGACCACATCTCCCAAAAGCTCTTCACATCAACTCTAAAGCTCTTGGTGCAAACTCTAAAGGTCTCATTTCCATGCCTTCCAAAGCACTCAGTATGAAGTCCAATACTATCAGTTTCTTACACTTAACCTTCGCTCGTCACCCATTACTTTGCTTTGAGGAACCAACCGTTCACCGATTACTTTACGCCCATAAAATGCTCTTGGCATCGATCATAAGCACTTGGTACCGAGCCCTTTCCTAAACTCCAATTTTTGTATATTTGAATCCTAGGCTCCTTCCATGCTCCAAACCCCTCCTTCAAGTTTCATCCAATTCTCACCATCTTTGCCTTCAATTTGCTAATTCGATCACTCCTTTCCTAACTATTTAAAGCACTAGCAAACCACATCAAAGCACGATATATAAATATGGGATATAATGTATTTACATACATACATACAATACATAAGAATATGATAACTAAATAAATCCTGATCTAAATCTAACTTTTACACTAGCATATGCACATAAACAAAGGAGTTGATAAACCATTTAAAACCTACTTTTAAATCCTTTAAAATTCGACATATCTCTAAAAGCATGATTAAAGTTGGAGAACATTTTGAAAACATGTCAAAAACATCATTTTTAACCATATAAACATGCATAGTAGAGTGAGAGGTCAATAACCATTCACTAAATACCCAAAATACCATATCTTTTTTCTCCTTAAATCCGAAGTGGATAGCAAAGTAGATGAGCACAATCTAGTAAAAATGATAATGTCACGACTCGGTATTTCGTACCATTCAAACCGACAATAATCCACACATGTCGGACTTGAATGATGCAAAATAACAGATTGTAAATAAAACTGGAGCAAATGAAATCAAATAAACAGAATCACAGACATAGAACAATCAAATAACTCACAGCGGAATATAAAATAACATAGTAGTTCATGAAGCTACTATAATAAAGTCTCAAAACAAATACCTAATAACAGTCCAAAACAACATAATAGAAATCCCAAATACATAGAAGTTCACTAGTACATGAGATAAACTATAACAGTTGAAACAGAAATAGATATATAAGTAGATAGGCAGAATCTCCAACAAAGACTAGCTCTAGAAAGAGAATCCAAAGCTTAGAATACTCAGGCTGACCCGAGCGTAAAGCAAAAATACAAAACACTCGAGTCAGGACAATATATACTTATATAATGTAAACCAACTCAAGTGAATTGTAATAAGGTACAAGTAACTTAAAGGATACATGGGACCGCCCATCCTCTTAGGATTCGTTAAACTATTTACTATGTAGTAATATTGCGCTATTATAATAATGTCTACAGTAAAATAAACTTACTTTAAAATAGCATTCCGGGCTTACCCATATCACCCTTCACACATAATAGTCCCAATAGTCCATCCAATATCATGATATCTCCAGACCGGGAGACTATCAAAGGATACCACACGGGCTATGGAAGAAAACAAACTCGTAGTAAAGGCTCGGTATGGTAGGTGACATGTCACACAAGGCAATGCCAGGGTAGATATACCAATTACGCACACGGGATGGCGGTAACGTAGCAGCCAATACGCCCACCCCGAACAACACTCCAAAAATAAAGGGTGCACCCAATCAATCACAGCCGTAATAGAATGGTATCGAAGAAGTGTGTCCGGCCAGAGGTGCTACCTCTTTTGGCCCGAGATCGTTCCTGTTTTAGCCACCTTAAGCTAACGCTTGGGAGTCAAGTTCACGTAATGTACCTTAGAAACGTCATCACCATCCTACTTCATTCTGGAATCTCCATCGCATACATAGTTGTTAAAGTGGTTTTCGGTATCGATAGAGAGTATCTCCATATTCTATCCCGGTCTCTTTAACAATCAATCGTTATTATAACCCGTGGTTATAATTTAAAAATTGTATTTATATTCCAAAAATCGAATACCATTTAACAATTCAATATCATTTCAAATCCCTTTCAAAATATCCAACTTATCATATCATTTCAAAACCATATTCATTTTATTCAAATTTAAAATACCATTTCAATTCACATTTCAAAATAGTTTATATTTCAAATCGAATTACTTCATTTAAATCATTAAAATGAAGTTATTACATTTAATAATTAAATTATTAAATTTCCAAAATTTTAATCTTTCAAAATTCATTTATTCACTTAAACTTATCAAAACAATGAAAATTCACCTTTCATAGCATTTGGAAAATGCTACATAAAGTTACTTTCAAAACAGTTCAATTTAACAAAAGGCAACATTTAAAATGATGCAATAGGGTTACATTAGTTCAAATAAAACCTTAGTTAAATTCAACAATTATAGCACTTACAAAGTGCTATAATATGCCTTTATTAACATTTAGCCATTTGGTTCATTTCTATCAACTACAACATTTACAAATGCTATAATATCATTTACATTGGGAATAACAACATTTCACAAATGCTGTTAATTAAATTTCAAATATTCAATATAATTTCATAAACAATTAAATTTATATATAAACCATTTTAAACTTATAAAATCATATATTTTCGCTTTTAAAACCATCATTTAAATACCTGGTGATGCATTTTACAGATTCAAATGTGATCAGTTTAGTGGTCATATAAACATAAAACTGTCTGGTGAGAATAACTCACTGGTATAACCTGAAGACAACAACCCAAGTACACAAACTGATATCCATAAAGGCACGATAGCACGACAATGATTCGAGTGTGGGAGAGACAAAGCTAATTGCCTTGAACACATTCAAACAAAACAACATAAACAACATAAGTTTTCAACCCAAATATAATAAAACAATATTAGAAATAAATGCATAAAACAAAGCTAAAAGCTTTTGCACTTGCTTTCAACCACCTATGTTTTAGCTATAGGTCAGAAACACATGGCTAAGGAGTGGTTTTGGATCTGGTTTTGGGTTCATAGGGTCAGCCTAGCATGGATTAGATGATGGTGCAAAGGTATGTGTGCATGAAACTACACAAGCTAAGGCAACACACAATGTTTCAAAGCAAATATAGGTCACGGCCAAAAGCAACATGGGAACGACTAGTCTTCAAGTGGGTCAATCATGATGTGGCAGAGGGTCACAGGTCAACTATAGGCTAGTGGTGGTGATGTAGGTGGCGGCCAAGGGGAGTTTGAGGTGGTGGAACATTGATGAGCTCGGCTATGGTGTTATTAAAGTGGAGTTTGTGTATTTTTGTGGTGGATCTTCAACATAGGATGGCTCGGCTCAGGAATAACAGTGGAGAGGAGGTGGTGGTGACTGGTTGTGGTAGTGGTGGAGGCGGCCAAGGTGATAGAGGTGGCAGGCCGAACCAAAGAGATGAAGGCAAGTGCAAATTTACCACAAAAAACAATAAAAAGTGAAAAGAAAGAAGAAGATTTTACCAAAATTGTTGTACAGGATGAGGCCGAAAGTTTTTGTGAGTCGACAAGTTTATTCTGTGCGTGAAATGAAATGGAGAAGTCGGCTGAAGAGTAGGGAGTTATGGCAGCAAAATTGAAGAGGTGTTGGTTGAAATGAAAAGGCAAGAATACAAAAAGCCTAAATATAACAAAAGGTCACAAAACTCTTCAAATTTCCATATTTCTTTTTGAAATTTTTAAATACATGGAAAATATGTATAAATACAGATAAAAACATGAAAATATAGTAAATAAACAAAAATAAATAAAAAATATTAGTTAAATATAATTAAATTAGGGAAAATAGCCAAAAATTGTAAACTAGGCTTGAAAATTTGAAAATAAATGAAATAAATTTTGGAAAAATTTTATGTACCTCAAAAATACTTATAAATAAAGATAAAAACACAAAAATAAAATGCTTGCATAAAATAAATAAATTTTAAATAAATATAATTAAATGAAGAAAATAGCAGAAAAATGGAAACTAGCCTTTAAAAATAGAAAATAAATGCAATAAATTTTGGAAAAATTTTGTTGTCACTTTAAAAATATGTATAAATGAAATATTACAAATAAAACAAATTAAAAATAATTTCAAAATGAAATAAAGTCAAATTTGAATTATATTCAAAATCTAGGGTTGTTACACTCTCCCCCACTCAAATCTTTTCGTCCTTGAAAAGAATGGGCAAGGAAAAATAAAGAGGAACAAGATAGAAAAACAAAATAGTACCTGAAATGAACAATTCCGGATTCGAAGCACGAATTCTCTCATCCGTTTCGTAGGTATAATCTCGATCGTCGGTATTCCACTATACTTTGACCAGATTAACAGATTTCCTTCTAAGCCGCTTCGTATCTCTGTCCACAATATGAAGTGGCTTCCTCTCAACAGTCAGATTAGGCTCAATATCCAAACTATCGAGAGCAGAAGGCTGGACAATAAGAGATGGATCATGAAGATATCAGCGAAGATGCAAGACATGGAATACATTATGCACTCCAGAAAGCTTCTCGGGCAATTCCAAACGATAAGCCAAAGAACTAACTCTTTTCACAATGCGAAAATGACCAATGAACCTAGGAGAAAGCTTTCGTCTACGATCAAAGCAAATGACATTCCTCAAGGGAGAAACCTTAAGGAACACTTGATCACCAACAGAAAATTCCAAATTCCACCTACGCCTATCAGCATATTTCTTCTACCTATCCTGAGCAGCTCTCAACCTCTTCTAATCTCCTCAACTCTCTCAGAAGCTTCCAAAATCACATTACGACCAAGAACCAAACGATTACCAGATTCAATCCAGCAAGATAGGGATCTATAAGGTCGTCCGTATAGAGCAGCAAACAGAGACATTTTGAGACTGGCTTGAATGTAAATACGAAATGAGATAGATAAAAAGATTAAGAATAGAATAAAAAACAGAAGATAAGATTATACCTGATAGCTATTATTGTAGGTGAATTTATAACGACTCGGAAATTTCGATCCCGAAAATTCCAGATAGTTAGAGAAAAGAAGAAAGAAATAGAAGAAGAACAGAAAAGAAACACAATATCTCACATTCGCAGCGGATAAAATATATTACCAATAATAATAGTTATACCAAAGAAAACTGTATCTATCAATTTACATCAATATATCAGAGTTACAACAATTTTATACATACATTGGACAGATTCAATTCAACATGTCTCATATATATACCATAATACAACAACGGAAACACTCCATACGTTCCTGTCATCCAACTCGCCTCCTAAGCTTCGGAACGTCCTTACCTGAAAATCTGTAATGCTTGATCTGACCCGAGCATTACATTAAAGTAACACCCGGGTCAGGCTGGAAACCAGCATGAGTAAACCCATCTATCATGGAATACAGAAGCATACGACTTATATAAAACCCGAGATAACTCGTTTCAATTTACAAATTCACAATTTTTTATAGACATCACTTACTTCATACATCAATTTCTAAATACCAAAACTTAGATTAAATGGTCGAGTTCACTTAAATCATTCCATTCCAGCCTATTGATTCGACATATCAGTCTATAAAGAATCGAAGTGGTTTGGGGTATTAACTAATACCCAACTTTGGTCTCTTCGAATCCAGTGTCATCCTAACCCAAGTTATACAAGTGAAATGAATTCAACTTAAAATATAGGTTGTCATCTTTACACAAAAATTCATTAATGAAAAATAACAACATTATCACCGTTTATACTAATCATAACATATCACATAGCATCACAAATCACATCTCAGAGATACCAACTAATCTAAGCATACGATATCATCCAATCATTCATAAGCAAGATTAATTTGTCGCACCATTTCTAATTAATTAAATTAAATTAAATTTATTTCTTCAATTCCTGCTTACTTAACCATTAATTAATTATAAACCATTAATTTAATCATCCTTAAATTTTCCATCATTAAGCATTCTTGATTAATTATCCTTTAATTACAAAAATTAATTAACTCTTAATGAATTGCACCAATTAATTAACCTTTATCCAACCATATTAATTACATTGATCCTAATTAATTATTCAAATTATCTTATAATCACTTACATTGATTAATTATCCTTTAATTAATCACATTCCTTAATTAACTAATCCTTAATTTATTTCTTTTAGTAATCAATCCTTTAATTAATTACACTAAGTAATTAATCCTTAATTACTTTCACTAAGTAATTATCCTTCTTTATTAATTATACAAAGTAATTAAACCAAAACTACTTCTATTTTTCCAAATCAATTACATCCAGTAATTATCCATTGATTACTTCACTAAGTAATTAATCTTATAAATCTCATTAAGTAATTACTTAACCGATCATCCAATGATTATTTTAAATTAATTTAATTAATTAATTAACCTAAACTAATCACATTAATTTAATTAATTACATAAAGTAATTAATCCCTTTAAACACTTCCCTTAAGTAATAATACCAAATCAATTCCATAAATGATTATTCTTAATTAATTATCTTAAATTAATTACCCTAATTAATTATTCTTAATTCATTAGTTAATGATTCCTAATCAATATTATTCATTAACTATCCATTATTAGGCAATTATACTTTGATTATTAACATACAAAAGTCAATTTGAAATCTATTGACTAACCAAAGTTTGATCACTTCTGATTCATCATTAAATCATATTTAAGAATTTTGTTAAGTTAATTATCCCAACATAATAATTTTAGACAAACAAATTTAAAACATGTTTATCTCTAAAAATTTAAATCTTGAAAACTTGTTTCAAAACTTGATTTAAAATTTCACTTAGATCATGGAATCACTTCTATTGAAAACTAAAGTATTAAAAAAAACAAGAACTCTGGTCTATACATTTTCTTTTTATAAAACTGTTCATGTTTCAAATTTTAAAGCCCTGGTTATAACAAATACACCCACCCGAATCCAGGTATAAATCCACCAGCGAAAATCCGGAGTCCAAATTAAAATTACCCGAACTACAATCCAGGGGTTCCATTAACTCGATAGACTCGAGTACATCAACGAAGCCATTACTTCCTTTCCCAAAGCAAAACCCACACAGCAACTCAACAGACACAAGATGGAACATGTGCACGTGCACAATTCATCTGAGTTGCTCCGACCATCGATATTGACGCTGACACATCGACTGCGGTCTTCTCTCCTGATTACAACCACCTAGAGCCTTGATTATGCAAGAAGTCGAAATCGAGCATAAGACCCAAAACTGGAACCAAAACAACATCAAAATCTTCCTCGCCGACGGTGATCTTTTCCACCAGAAAATCTGACATCCTGACCCAAGCTCGCGATCTCAGGCTCTATTTCCCCTTCGACCTGACTAACTCAGTTCTCCAACGATGGCGCGGCAGCTCAAATTCTAAGTTCAACCATAGCTTGGACAAACCCTACTCCGATGATCCCACGTCGCCACGTTGATCGTAAAATTCAATGGCTATTTTTGCCGCAACCCCTGACTTCTCCGCCTCCTTCAGCTAGGTCTTCGTCCGCCTCAAGACCACCGATCGCCAGAAAATCTACCGAAACCACTTTCCGGCTAACCTAAGGTTCCCCACTCAATACGACCTTAAATATCATGATTTCTTCTTTAAAAATCGTATTTTCCTATGTCGATCCAAATTATAAAATTGAATCAGCAAATTATTATATTTGATTTTAACCTGTTATCAAAATTTCTACTGTACTTTCACTGATCCCAACCAATTTCACTCCTAAAATACTCAAACATTATTTATAAACCTTATTCTATGTTTAACAATTTGATCTTGTTTGAAAACAAAGCTTATTAGAGATTAGTTAAGGAGATTTTAATTTTTGATTTATTTTAAACTCGGTAACTTGAAAAACAGAGAAACTCAGACATGCATGGTTCAACACAACATATAGGATCTACACTTATACATATATACATGCAAAACATGAATCATTCCATGGATCATATGCACATAATTTACTTTATTTAGGCTTTAAAACAAAAGTGTTTACTCACCTCACAGTTTTGAAGCAGTGATTTTTTTTCCTGAAACAGGATTGAAAACTGAAGCTTCTGAAAATTTGAATATCATAACAGAATGAAGTTGTTTTGTTTTCAGAAACTTGTATAGCTTGAACTTAAGAACAGAAAAGGCTTTGAAGTTTGATTATATAACTGGAATGCCTAACTGGACTGAAACATGATGATTCAACTTATTCCAGGCTTGCATTGTTTTGATTCTGAATTTGAGCTTTGTAAAATTCTTCCAGGTTGATTTTTTTTAAAAAAAATCCTAAAGAAATGAGATTGCCACATGTATTTCTTTTAATAAATCAACTAACACTTGTAATTATAAGATTTACACTTGTCATTGTTGTTTTATAGATTGTTTACATTTGTAATTATAATGTACTTAATATGTTTTATGTATTTATTAATTCCTTAAATCTATATAATACCTTTATACATGTATATTTTAACCTTCTATATTTATATTATAAATTTCAATTTACTTTAGTTAATGTCTTATGTGTTTATATTTAAACTTTATCTCCTATTTATCTATATAAAATTTTAAAAGTAAATGATATAAAATTTCAATTATACACTTATAAATAGTTGTACAATGTACTAGTTATATATATACACACACACTTTTAAATCCAATTTATTTTAAAATGTTTATTTTTTTGAATTTCGAATTTGAATTCAAATTCATATTCTATTTAAAATTAACTCACATATATATTCAAACAACCTATATTTAAATTTGTTTGAAAATAATAATTTAGCTTATTTTAAATAATGTATAAAAGAATTCATCACATTATTATTTGCTTGAAAGATAAAGTTTACAAATTAAATATTATTGCCTTTTGAAAAGATAAATTTAGCCAAATTAAGTATTTATAAAAGAAAAACATTAAACTAATATAGTCAAATTTAGTAATTATCAGGAGATTATCAAATACATATGTATCCATATGTTTTAAAATTTAGCATTTATTATAGTTCAAATCCATCTATATGCAATTTCCAGATATAGAATTTCATTTGTTCAAACTACAAATGAGTATTTTAATAAATCTAATCCTGTTAATTTCAAATTAGCAGATGCCCAAAAATTCGGGTTATCACATTCTCCCCCCCTTTGAATCTTTTCGTCCTCGAAAAGGAGCGAAGTCGGAATTTATTTAATACTTAAAACCATATAAATTTCTTTGATCGTTTTTTAGAATGCTTTAAAAATCTATATAATATTACTAAAATAATTTTATAAAATACTTTTATATCTTGATTTTTCAATAATTCCATCTTCGTTCTCACAGAAATTCGGTCATATATTGATCAGGCGTAGGACTGAAAATCTATAAGTACTTAGCAGACTCATTTTCAACACCTAGTGAAAATACTTTGTAAAATAATTTTATTGAAAATATCGAAAACAGTTTTTGAAAATAGAGGATATATCTTTGGTGAGAATGCTCTGGAAATCATCACCCCCATCCACGGTCGCAGTTAACCCGATGGTTACGTTGCCATCCCGACAAAATCCATTGATAACTGTAGGCCTCCACGCCCCTCGATTACACCATGGAACCCACAACAGATCGCAGTTACATTCCAGGATTACGTTTCCATCGCAGCAAAAGTCCATGTAACTGTTGGCTCTCAGCGGCACATACGATTTTCGCTGTCAAAATGAAACTTCTCCACTCCTACATAGGTCGCAGTCTACCGATGTAAAATCAAACGCAGACTATTGGCTCTCAGTGGCACGCACGAATTTCGCTATGTTACCATAGGTCGCAGTCTACCAATGTAAAATCAAACGCAGACTGTTGGCTCTCAGCGGCAGACACGACTTTCGCTATGTTGCTATAGGTTGCAGTCTACCGATGTAAAATCAAACGCAGACTTTTGGCTCTCAGCGGCACACATGACTTTCACTATGGTATACTCTGCTCATAATCCCCAGGAACTAGTTTTGTCCGGACTCCTCACAGGATCAACTTTAGAACCCCCCTTGGGGCTCAAGGCAGCACCTCCCGTTGGTACTCCTGAGAAGTTTATTTCAAGGGAGCGACTTTTTCCCCAGAGCCATCATCAAAACACTTTATACTATACACATATAGTATCTTTCAAATCATACATCTTGTATGATCTCATACAAAGTTCCTTTACACAAAATCGATTATCCCAAAATCGATAATTCTCAAACTAGGCTTTCCAAATCCAATATTGATTTTACCCAAAAATCAAAAAGCCTTTCCAAATACAAAGGTTCCAAAAACCTTTTCCTAAAATCATTCTCATAAGATCCTTTACATCAATATATATAGATATATATAACTTTGAAAAATTTTCGGATCATTTCAAACTTGTATAAAAGCCTTTTTATACTTCAAATATTTTCAAGAAGATCCTTTCCTTCCAGCAAAAGATTTAACACGGAAAGATTTATCTTACATAACAAAGATATATATGTCTTTGTTTATTCAAATCAAATATTCAAATTTGATTACTCCATAAAGTCACTTACCAAATTACTTACTTCCATAAAGTAAAATTTTTTACCATAGAAATATCCAATTTCCACATTTATTCATTGTATATTTCACAAAATATACTTTCATTTCAAAAACCATTTTATAGTTCTTATACTCAACTCCCAATATCAATTTTATTCAAACCCGTACGATGTACACATCTCATTCGTACGCTATACCAATCTGATCGCTCACTCGATCACACAATTCCACTTCCGAACTAGTATTGTCTACCCGACTTTCTAGTGCGGATTCAGATCTGGTTTCTTGATCAGAAACCATCATTCTCCTTGCATAGCCATAACTATGATAGAGAATATCCCGAACCAATCAACAATCCATATCTAGGTTCGCTGTCGAAAATCGAGTGAAAAATCCCAACTCGGATTGACGTAACTATCTCGAAATTCTGTGCTCTAATTTGGATCAAATCACTATGCGAATAGAATAACATACGTACATCCTACGTATTTATCTTTATTAGTTATTAGCCCAATCAATTCTCTTTTTATTCACATTCACTTTAATTTTCATTCACTTATTTATAACTACTTCAATCCCATTTGGATTATCATCTCTATTCTTATCTCAATTGGGTATTCAATCATAAACAGTTTAAACTCTGTCCATTTTAAATTTAAAAATAGCTTGAAAATTTTGAAAATAGACAAGTAGTTGATTTTTTTTTATAGTTTGTGAAATAGCTGTAAAATAGTTCAGTAATTGTAAAATAATTGGAAAATAGTTAAATAGTTATAGAAATTTTAAATAATTTCAAAATATCTATATAATAGTAATTAGTAGTTGAAAATAGTAATTAGTTTATAAAATAGTTGAAAAATTGTTAAATAGTTCCAAAAATAATTGTAAAACAAGTATAAGATAGTTTAGCTTTAAAAAGAAAAGTTTATAGTAAAAAGTTTGGAAAAATAGATTTATATTAAAATAATTTATTTTGTAAATAGTCTAGAGTCAAAACTGTTCAATCCCCAACCTCTATTTCCAATCAAAAATTTCCATTTCCATTTAAATTGACCCAATTCCAATTTGAATAACTCCAATTTCCATTGGACTTGATTTGTCCCCAATCCAAGTTAAATTAATTCTCAATTTCTATTCAACTTCAAATCAAATTCCATTTGAATTTTTACACTTATCCATCTTCAATCACAATTCCAATTAATTCAAATCAAATTCAATTTGAAATAATTCAGTTCAGATTCCAAATTTAAGCCAACCCGAATTATATAAATTCGAGTTAAATTTTTAAATGTTGATTTAATCTCTTTAATCAAGTCAAATCAACTTATATCTTTAAGCCATCTAATCCTGAATCCAAATTTCATTTCAAACTTATTTCAAAGTTCAAATAATAATTCAATTTTTTTTAGACAGCTAAATCTTTAAAATTCAATTTATCATTAAATTTCAATTTTGAAACCAAACCTTTGAAGTTTTATCTTAAACATTCAAATCTTAAGTCCAAAATGATTCCATTTTACCTTAATAATGGATATATTACCACACCCCATATCTTTATTCATTTGAACAAATCCAATTTCAGCTTAAAGATTATTAATAACAACAGGATGGTATCATTCAAATCATTTTAAAACATTCGTCCGTTTCCAATTTCCAGATCTCAAACCCATTTTGAGATCACACAAACTCCCAATTTAGATCAACCATTTAACTTTTCAAGTTAAATCTTAATTTCATCTTGAAATTTTCAAATCAGGTTGATCATTCAAACTTATTTAACTTCACATTAATAATCTTCCCACTTATTAAGTTCAAAAACTTTTCGCTTTGGGTATCACATCTCATTCCAAATTTAAAACTCAACATTTAGAGTTTATCTCAAACCATCTTGATTTTATGTATATTCCTCAGATATATATATTATTTCCTTTACACACCAAGTTATCTTTAAATTTTAAACCACCTTTTGATTTTAATTCAAAACAAATTTCTTTAAATTTTTCAAACAACTCCTTATTCTAAAATAAGATTATATTCAAAATAGTTTGAATAATATTATTTCCTTTAACATTTTGAAAGCAATTTCAAATGTTTAAATTTAGTATTCAGAACTTCACAATTTGAATCCCACTTTAATTTACATCCTTTCTAAATTTACAGGTTACTCTCTTTAAATGGTTACTTCCTTAAAACATTCTATTATTTATTGGAAAACAATCATCCCATTATTAAACACAATAACCATTTATGATAATGACCAAGATTATTACAACTAGAATCCGACTCACTATTATCTTTATTCCACTTAAATTTGGTTGTATCTCTATTACCACTTAATTCTTACTATTACTTTTAATTTAATTAATACAACAACCAATTTCCTTAATATAATAGATAATCTATTTCTTAATAAACTTATATAAGATTCATTTATTTTTGAAACCATTTTAAAACATTTATATAAGAAAATAACAAGTACGCTCTCTTATGTATATACACTCAACTCATTATAGGGTACTATTGGCCCTATCCTTCATGAGTATCCCACCAGAGCCAAGGTTCTTGCATAACCTTTAGCTCTGATACCAAATGTAATGACTCGGAAATTTCGATCCCAAAAATTCCAGATAGTTAGAGAAAAGAAGAAAAGAAATAGAAGAAGAACAGAAAAGAAACACAATATCTCACATTCACAGCGGATAAAATATAATATTAATAATAATAGTTATACCAAGAAAACCGTAGCTATCAATTTACATCAATATATCAGAGTTACAACAATTTTATACATACATTGGACAGATTCAATTCTACATGTCTCAGATATATACCATAATACAACAGCGGAAACACTTCATACGTTCCTGTCATCCAACTCGCCTCCTGAGCTTCAGAACGTCCTTACCTGAAAATCTGTAATGCTCTGTCTGACCCGAGCATTACATCAAAGTAACACCCGGGTGAGGCTGGAAACCAGCATGAGTAAACTCATTTATCATGGAATACAGAAGCATATGACTTATATAAAACCCGAGATAGCTCATTTCAATTTACAAATTCATAATTTGTTATAGACATCACTTACTTCACACATCAATTTCTAAATACCAAAACTTAGATTAAATGGTCTAGTTCACTTAAATCATTCCTTTCCAGCCTATTGATTTCACATATCAATCTATAAAGAATCGAAGTGGTTTGGGATATTAACTAATACCCAACTCTGGTCTCTTCGAATCCAATGTCATCCTAACCCAAGTTATTCAAGTGAAATGAATTCAACTTAAAATATAGGATGTCATTTTTACACAACAATTCATTATTAAAAAATAACCACATTATCACCGTTTATACCAATCATAACATATCACAAATCACATCTCAAAGATACCAACTAATCTAAGCATACGATATCATCCAATCATTCATAAGCAAGATTAATTTGTCACACCATTTCTAATTAATTAAATCAAATCAAATTAAATTTATTTATTCAATTCATGCTTACTTAACCATTGATTAATTATAAACCATTTATTTAATCATCCTTAAATTTTCCATCTTAATTAAGCATTCTTGATTAATTATCCTTTAATTACAACAAGTAATTAACTCTTAATGAATTACACCAATTAATTAACCTTTATCCAACCATATTAATTACATTGATCCCTAATTAATTATTCAAATTATCTTATAATCACTTGCGTTGATTAATTATCCTTTAATTAATCACATTCTTTAATTAACTAATCCTTAATTTATTTCTTTTAGTAATCAATCCTTTAATTAATTACACTAAGTAATTAATCCTTAGTTTTTCACTAAGTAATTATCCTTCTTTATTAATTACACAAAGTAATTAAACCAAAACTACTTCTATTTTTCTAGATCAATTACATCCAGTAATTATCCATTAATTACTTCACTAAGTAATTAATCTTATAAATCTCATTAAGTAATTACTTAACTGATCATCCAATGATTATTTCAATTAATTTAATTAATTAATTAACCTAAACTAATCATATTAATTTAATTAATTACATAAAGTAATTAATTCCTTTAAATACTTCCCTTAAGTAATAATACTAAATCAATTCCACAAATGATTATTCTTAATTAATTATCTTAAATTAATTACCCTAATTAATTATTCTTAATTCATTAGTTAATGATTCCTAATTAACATTATTCATCAACTATCCATTATTAGGCAATTATACTTTGATTATTAACATACAAAGTCAATTTGAAATCTTTTGACTAATCAAAGTTTGATCGCTTCTAATTCATCATTAAATCATATTTAAGAATTTTGTTAAGTTAATTATTCAAACATAATAATTTTAGACAAACAAATTTAAAACATGTTTATCTCTAAAAAATTAAATCTTGAAAACTTGTTTCAAAACTTGATTTAAAATTTCACTTAGATCTTGGAATCACTTCTATTGAAAACTAAAGTATTAAAAAAATAGGAAATCTCTTCTACACATTTTCTTTTTATAAAACTGTTCATATTTCAAATTTTAAAGCCCTGGTTATAACAATTACACCCACCCGAATCCATGGTATAAATCCACGAGCGAAATCCGGAGTCCAAATTAAAATTACCCAAACTACAATCCAGGGGTTCCATTAACTCGATAGACTCGAGTACATCAACGAAGCCAATACTTCCTTTCCCAAAGCAAAACCCATACAGCAACTCAACGGACACAAGATGGAACATGTGCACGTGCATAGTTCATCTGAGTTGCTCCGACCATTGATATTGACACCGATACATCGACTACGGTCTTCTCTCTTGATTACAACTACCCAGAGCCTTGATTATGCAAGAAGTCGAAATCGAGCATAAGACCCAAAACTGGAACCAAAACAACATCAAAATCTTCCTTGCCAAGGGGGATCTTTTCCACCAGAAAATCTGACATCCTGACCCAAGCTTTGTCGCGATCTCAGGCTCTATTTCCCCTTCGACCTGACTAACTCAATTCTCCAACGATGGCGCGACGGCTCAAATTCTAAGTTCAACCATAACTTGAACAAAACCCTACTCCGATGATCCCACGTCGCCACGTTGATCGTGAAATTCAATGGCTATTTTTTCCATAACCCCTGACCTCTCCGCCTCCTTCAGCTAGGTCTTCGTCCACCTCAAGACCACCGATCGCCAAAAAATCTTCTGAAACCACTTTCCGGCTAACCTAAGATTCCCCACTCAATACGACCTTAAATATCATGATTTCTTATTTAAAAATCGTATTTTCCTGTGTCGATCCAAATTATAAAATTGAATCAGCAAATTGTTATATTTGATTTTAACCTGTTATCAAAATTTCTACTGTACTTTCCCTGATCCCAACTAATTTCACTCCTAAAATACTCAAACATTATTTATAAACCTTATTCTATGTTTAACAATCTGATCTTGTTCGAAAACAAAGCTTATTAGAGATTATTTAAGGGGGTTTTAATTTTTGATTTATTTTAAACTCGGTAACTTGAAAAACAAAGAAACTCAGACATGCATGGTTCAACACAACATATAGGATCTACACTTGTACATATGTACATGCAAAACATGAATCATTCCAGGGATCATATGCACATAATTTACTTTATTTAGGCTTTAAAACAAAAGTGTTTACTCACCTCATAGTTTTGAAGCAGAGATTTTTTTTCCTGAAACAGGATTGAAAACTGAAGCTTCTGAAAATTTGAATATCATAACATAATGATGTTTTTTTGTTTTCTGAAACTTGTATTACTTGAACTTAAGAGCTGAAAAGGCTTTGAAGTTTGATTGTATAACTGGAATGCCTAACTGGACTGAAACATGACGATTCAACTTATTCCAGGCCAGCAGTGTTTTGATTCTGAATTTGAGCTTTGTAAAATTCTTCCAGGTTGATTTTTTTTAGAAAAATCCTAAAGAAATGAGGTTGCCACATGTATTTCTTTTAATAAATCAACTAACACTTGTAATTATAAGATTTACACTTGTCATTGTTGTTTTCTAGATTATTTACATTTGTAATTATAATGTACTTAATATGTTTTGTGTATTTATTAATTCCTTAAATCTATATAATACCTTTATACATGTATATTTTAACCTTATATATTTATATTATAAATTTCAATTTACTTTAGTTAATGTCTTATGTGTTTATATTTAAACTTTATCTCCTATTTATCTATATAAAATTTTAAAAGTAAATGATATAAAATTTCAATTATACACTTATAAATAGTTGTACAATATACTAGTTATATATATACACTTTTAAATCCAATTTATTTTAAAATGTTTAATTTTTTGAATTTTGAATTCGAATTCAAATTCATATTCTATTTAAAATTAACTCACATATATATATTTAAACAATCTATATTTAGGTTTGTTTGGAAATAATAATTTAGCTTATTTTAAATAATGTATAAAAGAATTCATCACATTATTTTTTGCTCGAAAGATAATGTTTACAAATTAAATATTATTGTCTTTTGAAAAGATAAATTTAGCCAAATTAAGTATTTATAAAAGAAAAACATTAAACTAGTATAGTCAAATTTAATAATTATCAGGAGATTATCAAATACATATCTATCCAAATGATTTAAAATTTAGCATTTATTATAGCTCAAATCCATCTATATACAATTTCCAGATATAGAATTTCATTTGTTCAAACTACAAATGAGTATTTTAACAAATCTAATCCTATTAATTTCAAATTAGTAGATGCCCAAAAATTCGTGTTATCACAGAATTCGGCAAGATGGAGATGATCTTCCCAAGATCGTCCATAATCAAGCACACAAGCACGAAGAAGATCCTCGCGAATATTATCACTCTTTCCGTTTGACCGTCGGTCTGTGGATAGTAAGCAGTGCTCAGATTCAAACGAGTACGTAGAGATTCCTGAAAAGCCTTCCAGAACCGACTGGTAAAGATAGGGTCATGATCACAAACAATACTAAGAGGAACACCATGAAGACGAACGATCTCTCTCATGTAGATCTCAGATAAGCTAGAAGGAGAATGAGTAGATTTGACCGGAATAAAATGAGCGGACTTGGTCAGTCTATCCACAATAACCCAGATACTCTAATTACCCCTCCGAGTCCTCGTTAAACCATCGACGAAATCCATGGAAACCTGTTTCCACTTCCAATTGGGAATCTCAAGGGGCTGCAACAAACCAAGGGTCTTTTGGTGATCGAATTTGACTTGCCGACAAGTCGCATACCGACTAACAAAGATAGAGATATCCCTTTTCATCCCCTTCCACCAATAAAGCTTCTTCATATCCTGATACATCTTCGACACACCAGGATGAATAGAAAGTTTGGATCGATGATTCTCCTGAAGCAACTCCTGCCTCAAACCATCAACATCCGGGACACAAATCAAACCATTAACCCTCAAAATCCCTCTATCATCAATCTGAGCTCCACTACCACTACCACCAACCCTACATCGAACATTCTCCCTCATCAATCTAAGCATCTCATCTTCATCCTGCTTAGCCATAATACGATCCAGAAGAGGAGAAGAACAAACAACAAGCTAACACAACAAAGCCTTCTTCCGACTCAAAGCATCGGCCACAACATTAGCTTTACCGGGAGTATAGCTAATATCGAGGTCGTATGAAGCCAGAAACTTAAGCCAACGAACTTTCCTCTAATTCAAATCCTTCTGGGTAAAGATATATCTCAGAGACTGATGATCGGTGAAAATCTCAAACTTGGTTCCAAGAAGATGATGCCTCCAAAGCTTCAAAGCAAAGACAACAGCAAGCAACTCTAAATCATGAGCAGCATAATTTTCCTCGTGGGTTTTCAACTGACGGCTGGCATAGGCAATGACCCAACCATCCTGCATGAGAACAACACCCAAACCCTCATGACTAGCATCAGTATATACCGTCAATCCATCACTTCCATTCAGAATGGTAAGAACTGGTGCGGAAGTTAGCTTGCTCTTTAACTCATTGAATGTAGCCTTACACTGATCACTCTAGACAAACTTGGCATTCTTACGAGTCAAAGCTGTGAGAGGTGCAACTATCCGAGCAAAATTCCCAATGAATCTCCGGTAGTAACCGACACGGCCCTGAAAACTATGAATATCAGATGGTGTCTTTGGAGTTTTCCAATCTTGAAATAGGGCGAAAAAAAAGGACAACCGAAAAGATACAATTATTAAATGATAAAGAAAAGAGAAGGAAGAAAGACTTACATTGATCGCAGCGATCTTGACTGGATCAACAGAAACTTCATTACTAGAAACAATGTGCCCGAGATATCGGACTTCATCCTTCCAGAAATGGCATTTAGAAAATTTAGCCTTCAACTGATGATTTCTGAGAGTCTCAGGAACATATTTCAAATGCGACTTATGCTCATCCTTTGTCTTAGAAAAGACAAGAATATCATCAACAAAGACTAGAACAAATTTATTAAGCAAAGCACGAAAAACACAATTCATCAAATCAACAAAGAAAGCAGGAGCATTAGTCAAACCAAAAGGCATGACTAACCATTCAAAAAAACCATTCTCAGTGCGGAAAGCAGTCTTAGAAATGCTATCCTCAGCAACCCTGAGCTGATGAAAACCTGTGGCAAGGTCAAGCTGAGTGAAAACAGTGGCACCATAAATCTGATCAAACATATCATTGATACGAGGCATTGGATATCTGTTTTCCATAGTGAGCTCGTTCAGCTCTCTATAATCAACACACATCCTAATAGATCCATCAGACTTAAAACCACCGCTGCTCCCCATTAAGAAAAACTAGGCCTAATCAGACCTTTGGAAGACAAGTCCTCAATTTGCTTTCCCATCTCAACCTTCTCGCGGGGTGCCATTCTTCTAGGAGGAAGAAAACAGGTCGAGCACCAGGAATAAGATCAATCCAAAAATCAATTTTCCACTTCGAAGGTAAAGAAGTGAATTCACCAAATACATCGGGATATAATCTAACCACATGAGTCGAATCAAGATCACCGGGAGAAGAATCCAGAGAATAAATAAATTTGCCAGCAAAATCCTGAGGCATGCGGCACTGAATAATTAAGAAATTCCCTTGGTCATCAACAAGGTGAATAGTCCGAGCTTTACAAGAGATATGAGCATCATGATTCCCTAACCAATCCTGACTAAGCAATAAATCAAAAGCATCGAAGCCTAGAACATTAAAATCACCAAAAAGGCGATGATCAGAATGGAGAAGTTTCACTTGCTTACAAATCCGATTAAGGTTAGCAGGACCCCTAATAGGATTTGAAACACATAATGGAACAGAAGCATACTCAGGAGACTGGAGATACTCAAACTTATAACACAAAGCAACAGAAATAAAACCGTGTGAAGCTCCAGTATCAAATAAAACATGAATAGGATGATGGAATAAAGTAAATGAACCCTGGAGAGTACCTTGGTCATCACTAGGTGCAGGAACAGGTGGAGGAACTGGAGATGATGCAGAAGTGACAACAAATATACCAGAAGGCATACCCCTCTGCTGGGTAGGGCAGTCCTTCTTAAAATGATCAGGCTGGAGATAGATATGGCAAAGATCATGCCTAGCCAACTAAGAAGGCAGAGGAATAGCAACACCAGTTAAGGTAGGACATCTATTGGTATAGTGTCCCTTCTGATCACACCTAAAGCAATGATAAAGGAGAGATCAACTTGTTGCCTTTGAGCAGGAGCAGATGATGAAGATCCCAAACCAGGACGTTTTTGCCAATTCTTCTTCTGTTAGTGGAAATTAGGCTTACGCTTCTTGGAATTAGCAGAGGAAGACTGAGCACGAGAAACAGCCGGGCCTTTAGATGTAGGGTTCTCATAGCGAATAGCCATATCCATAAGCTGGGTGAAAGAGTCATGAACATGAGAAATGAGGCGACTATAATACTCTGGACGAGCACCGGCAATGAATTTATCATTCTTCTTGAGAGGAGTATCAATCAGGCTAGGACTGAACTTGGAAATTTCGTTGAACTTCCTCTCATACTCAGCAAATGACATGCTACCCTGCTTAAGATCCATAAATTCACGATAAAACTGAGATTTCCCGGCTTCGGGCATCCATTTCGCCACAAAAGCGTCCCTGGAAAAGAGATATGGAGCAAGCTTAAGATGGATTCAAAAGAAAAGGAAAAATAGGAACAAAATTCAAGATAACACAAAGGATACCTAAACTGCTCCCAAGTAATACCAGTTTCACGGTGTTAGCCGTAACGGACTCCCACCAATCTAGAGCAGAATCATGCAACTGCCAAGCTGCTATCTGACGCTTCTGGGCATCAGTAATATCAAGACCAGTAAATATCCTCTCAAGACTCTGCAACCACTGTTGAGCCTCAATGATGCTCTCTGAACCGTTGAATGGGGTTCCACCAAGTTGAGTGAATTCCTTACAGAGAACTGTGAATCAAATAGGAGAAACAGGTTGAGGAGCTGGGGAAATAACACGACCCCTGCCTTTGGGATTTCCACGATTCATCCTGAAAAATCAAGAATGAATTTAGGACAAGATAAAGACAAGCCGAAGATAAATTAAGATAAGACAAGAGAATTCATTTGGATGAATATCCTAAAGAAAGAAAAATCTAACAAGGTAGATACGAAAGAAAGGAAGTTAGAAAAACATTTGAAAATCCTTTAAACAAGAAAAAAAATTTATTTATCAAAATAATCTTTGAAAATCTTTTGAAAACATTTTGAAAAATCATTTTATACTTTGAAAATACGTCTCTCACAAAGATATTATTCTGAGACTGATTTCACTCATTTTAGGGTATTCCTACCCTATCTCTAATGAGTTTTTGTTCCGTAGAGGCAATGGTTTGCCAAAAACCAAAGCTCTGATACCAACTGTCACAACCCGGTATTTCGTACCATTCAAATCGATAATAATCCACATATGTCGAACTTGAATGATGCAAAATAACAGATTGTAAATAAAATTGGAGCAAATGAAATCAAATACACAGAATCACAGACACAGAACATCCAGAATAACTCGCAGCGGAATATAAAATAACATAGTAGTCCATGAAGCTACTATAACAAAGTCTCAAAACAAATACATAATAATAGTCCGAAACAACATAATAGAAATCCGAAATACATAGAAGTTCACTAATACATGAGATAAACTAGAACAGCTAAAACAGAAATAGATATATAAGTAGATAGGCAGAATCTCCAGCATAATCTCCAGCAAAGACCAGCTCCAGAAAGAGAATCCAAAGCTGTGAATACTCAGGCTGACCCGAGCGTAAAGCAAAAACATAAAACACTCGAGTCAGGACAATATATACTTATATAATGTAAAGTAACTAAAGTGAACTATAATAAGGTACAAGTAACTTAAAGGATGCCTGGGACCGCCCATCCTATAAGGATCCGTTAAACTATTTACTATGTAGTAATATTGCACTATTATAATAGTGTCTAAAGTAAAATAAACTTACTTTAAAATAGCAATCTAGGCTTACCTATATCACCCTTCACACATAATAGTCCCACTAGTCCATCCAATATCATGATATTTCCATATCGGGAGACTATCAGAGGATACCACACAGGCTACGGGAGAAAACAAACTCGCAGTAAAGGCTCGGTATGGTAGGTGACACGGCACACAAGGCAATGCCATGGTAGATATAGCAAATACGCACATGGGCTGGCGGTAACGTAGCAGCCACTACGCCACCCCGAACAACACTCCAAAAATCAAGGGGTGCACCCAATCAATCACAACCGTAATAGAATAGTATCGAAGAAGTGTTTCCCGCCAGAGGTGCCACCTCTTTTGGCCCGATATCGCTCCTATTTTAGCCACTGTAAGCTAACTCACGCAAGTCAGGTCCACATAATGTACCTTAGGAACGTCGACACCATCCTATTTCATTCTGGAATCTCCACTGCGTACATAGTTGTTAAAGTGGTTTTCGGTGTCGACAGAGAGTATGTCCATATCTGATCCCGGTCTCTTTAACAACCAATCGTTATTATAACCCATGGTTATAATTTAAAAATGGTATTTATATTTCAAAAATCAAATATCATTTAATAATTCAATATCGTTTCAAATCCATTTCAAAATATCCAACTTATCCTATCATTTCAAAACCACATTCATTTTATTCAAATTTTAAATACCATTTTAATTCACATTTCAAGATAGTTCATATTTCAAATCGAATTACATCATTTAAATCATTAAAATGAAGTTATTTCATTTAATAATTAAATTATTAAATTTCTAAAATTTTAATCTTTCAAAGTTCATTTATTCACTTAAACTTATCAAAACAATGAAAATTCACCTTTCGCAGAATTTGGAAAATGCTACAGAAAGTTACTTTCAAAACGGTTCAATTTAACAAAAGATAGCATTTAAAATGCTGTAATAGGGTCACATTAGTTCAAATAAAACCTTAGTTAAATTCAACAAGTATAGCACTTACAAAGTGCTATAATATACCTTTATTAAAATTTATCCATTTGGTTCATTTCTATCAACTACAACATTTACAGATGCTGTAATATCATTTACATTAGAAATAATAGCATTTCACAAATGTTGTTAGTTAAATTTCGAATATTCAATATAATTTCATAAACAATTAAATTTATATATAAACCATTTTAAACATATAAAATCATATATTTTCACATTTAAAACCATCATTTAAATACCCTCATATTCATGGTTTTATAAAGTTAAATTTCCATTCAAAGGTCAATATTTATAAAATTCACTTATTAAATTCAAACATTAAATTTCAATTCTTTATAATTAAATTTTAACTTAACCCTTAAGTTTAAATTTTCAAATATAAATTATTTTTATCTTATTTACTTAACTTAAATTTTATTTTTAAACAAAATTCACAAAATTCCTATTTAAGTTATATTTAAAAATTCAACTTAAATATTCATTTATTTAACTTTTTAACTTGTTCAAAAATCATTAATACTTTATAAAAATCATTTCAATTCATTTTAAATCAAATTTTAAATATATTTATCATATTTTCCTACTTAATTTAAAATCCATTTATAACCAAATCAAAATTTCCAAAATAGCTTATATTTTAAATTTTCTAACTTTACCATTAATTTATTTCACTTATAAATTTCTAGAAAATCAATAATACTTTACAAAAATCATTTTTAATTAGGTTTTAAATCAAAATATTATAATATTTACATTTCAAACATTTTCTACACAAGGTAAAGTGATACAGATAATGTATCATTTCAATCTGTAATTTACAAAGAAAACTCGGGTTTTATCATTTCAAACCCGCAGTCCCAAGTAAAATGAAATAGTTGAAAATCGTTCAGGCCTATCATTTCAGCCCATAACGATTTTCCCCTATTCTAAAGTCCGTTCGGGTATATATCATTTCAACCCATAGTGATTCTAATCTAAAGGGAACTTGTAGTGTGATAAACTGATATAAATAACAGAGTAGCATTATATAACAATAACAGATGATATAACAGGTGTTTAAGCATGAGTGAACATCATATGATCATAACATTGCATGTGTAACATGGTGATGCATTTTACAGATTCAAATGTGATCGGTTTACTAGTCATATAAGTATAAAACTGTCTGGTGAGAATAGCTCACTGGTATAAGCTGAAGACAACAACCAAGTACACAAACTGAGATCCACAAAGGAACGATAGCAGAACAATGATTCGATTGTGGGAGAGACAAAGCTAATTGCTTTGAACACATTCAATCAAAACAATATAAACAACATAAGTTTTCAACCCAAATATAATAAAACAACATTAGAAATAAATGCATAAAACAAAGCTAAAAGCTTTTGCATTTGCTTTCAACCACCTATGTTTCAGCTATAGGTCAGAAACAGACGGCTAAGGAGTGGGTTTGGATCTGGTTTTGGGTTCATAGGGTCGGCCTAGCATGGATTAGATGATGGTGCAAAGGTATGTGCGCATGAAACTACACAAGCTAAGGCAACACACAATGTTTCAAAGCAGATATAGGTAACAGCCAAAGGCAACATGGGCATGACCATTCTTCAGGTGGGTCAAGGATGATGTGGCAGAGGGTCACAGGTCAACTACAGGCTAGTGGTGGTGATGTAGATGGCGGCCAAGGGGAGTTTGAGGTGGTGGAACATTGATGGGCTCGGCTATGGTGTTATTAAAGTGGAGTTTGTGCATTTTTGCGGTGGATCTTCAACATAGGATGGCTCAGCTCAGGAATGGCAGTGGAGAGGAGGTGGTGGTGGAGGTGGCCAAGGTGATGG
The DNA here is from genome assembly GCA_030765085.1 of Allium cepa. NCBI lineage: Eukaryota > Viridiplantae > Streptophyta > Magnoliopsida > Asparagales > Amaryllidaceae > Allium > Allium cepa. The sequence continues at coordinate 660,936,909 of CM060934.1, read as the reverse complement.
AGGTGGAAGGCCGAACCAAAGAGATGAAGGCAAGTGCAAATTTACAACAAAAAACAATAAAAAGCGAAAAGAAAGAAGAAGATTTTACCAAAATTATTGTACATGTTGAGGCCAAAAGTTTTTGTGAGTTGAGAGTTTTATTTTGTGCATGAAATGAAATGGAGAAGTCGATTGAAGAGTAGGGAGTTATGGCAGCAAAATTGAAGAGGTGTTGGTTGAATTGAAAAGGCAAGAATACAAAAAGCCTAAATATAACAAAAGGTCACAAAACCGTTCATGTTTCCATATTTCTTTTTGAAATTTTTAAATACATGTAAAATATGTATAAATATAGATAAAAACACGAAAACGAAGTAAATAAACAAAAAAAATAAATATAATTAAATTAGCGAAAATAGCCAAAAATTGTAAACTAGGCTTGAAAATTTGAAAATAAATGAAATAAATTTTGGAAAAATTTTAAGTACCTGAAAAATACTTATAAATAAAGATAAAAACACAAAAATAAAATGCGTGCATAAAATAAATAAATTTTAATTAAATATAATTAAATGAAGAAAATAGTAGAAAAATGGAAACTAGCCTTTAAAAATAGAAAATAAATGCAATAAATTTTGAAATTTTTTTATTATCACTTTAAAAATATATATAAATGAAATCTTACAAATAAAACAAATTTAAAATAATTTCAAAATAAAATAAAGTCAAATTTAAATTAAAATCAAAATCTAGGGTTGTTACAAATAATCTCCAATTCCTAGATGCTAATTACCCTCTAATTATGATTTAGGCTAAGATTAGTAGGTAAATTTTTGGTTTTTTGATGAAATTAGGGTTAACGGAGGTTTATAGCTTTTTTGGGGAAGATGAAAATGACTTAGATCAATTCCTACAACCTCTCCTTAGCACAATTTTCGAGATGGGTTGTGGGCCTAAGCATAGGCATAGTTAATTACCTACTAATATAGGTCAGTAATAACCAAAACTTAAAATAGCTATAACTTTCAAACGGTACGTCCTTTTTTCTACACTGACACCTCTTTGAAATGAAAAACCATCATCTTGAAGCAATAAAAGTTGTTTGAGGCCGTAATTCGACTCTTATTAAAAGATATAGTCCATACAAGATTCTCAGGGTCAAAATGGTCGCTTAGAACTTCGGCACAAATCATACATGTAGAAAATGTCCCTAAGAGTCACTTTCCAAGGTTTTAGAGCCATACGACCTCACGTGAAAAATTAAAATATTTTACGATCCTCCAAGGCCTAAAATACCGGTCGTTACTCGTCACTTCTACTACATAGTAAATTCATATTTGCTAATTCGTTAAATTTTTCCCTATGCTAAGTATGTGACATTTCAAAAATACAAAATTCTCTCTTTTTCGTTTTCAATTAAATTTTAGGAATGGTTAGAAAATTTGAAATAAATCTTGCTTTTTACAAGACTTTTATGAAAACATTTTCTATATGAAATCAAAGATTTTTGTACAATTTTTTTTCAAAAGCATTTGAATTATCTTTATAGAACAAATTAAATCGCATCCTAAATAAGAATTTAGTTAATAAGTTAACATCCATGATTGTCTCTTTTCTACTACACAATAAATTTTCAACTTTAAAAAACTTTTTCTTTTATTTTAACTAATAACTAGCATACAAGTTCGTTCATAAATTTCAGCCTTTAAGGAGTAGAGATAGTGACTCATGGTTTCACAACAACTTCTCCCCGTCCTTCGCATACCAAAATTTATCTTTCCAACATCTTAAGGCTTTTGGGACTTAATATTATTTTACTTCTAGTAGCTAGTAAATTTCGTAATTTATTTTATAAACTTTCATCTTATATTTATTAATTTACATTAGTTAATTATTGTAACGCCCCATATTTTTGGACGATTTAAATCGACAATAAACCACACACATCAGATTCAAACCATTCAAAAGGAAGGATTGTTAACGGGGTAAATAAGAAAATAATAGAAAAGAAGAAAAAATAAAACACAGAATCTCGCAACGGAACGACAAAATATTATAATCGAATAAACAGTTCATGAAGCTATTTTACAAATGACATTTGATTATACTTTTACAATTCAAATCAGAGTTATAAATACTTCAGAAAATAAAAAAAATAATGCAACGGAACACAATAAGCAGTGGAATAACAATAATAATAATAAATAGCAATAATATACTGAATCTTCGTCTTCGTCCTCTAGAAAATAAAATGGTCTTCAATACACTGAAAAAGCTCAGATTGACCCGAGCATAATGAAAAACAATACTATCGAGTTAGAACTAAAAAATCTTATGTAAGTCAAATCAATCTCAAATAAAAATAAGAGTGCAATGGCTTCAGAGATGTTATAGGATTTTTCATCTCCTATCAAGTGTACATGTGAGTGTAGTAATTTACGAGATTTCAAATAATTCGAAATACCAATTTTAACCACTTTATTTCAAATAAATCCGAAGTTCAAATTAAAAACATAAACTTTTTAAATAATTTAGTTTCAATAAATAATCCAAATTCAAGAAATTGTATGGGTATATATCATTACAACCCATAATTTATATGTCTTAACTATCCAATTCCAAAATGATTCAGAAGACCACTTAAATGATGTCATTAATATAGAAGGTGATAACAGGGATATATTAAAACAAATAAACAACCATACATCCAACATATCAATCAATAAGCATCCATTTCAAACAAAATCCAAATCAACCAATATATTACAACATATAATAGTTATCAATATCGGGGTTTAACTATCAATTAAATTCCAATATAAAATTAAATGTCAATTCAGATTCAATATCAATTCAAATGTCAACTTAAATCAACAAAAAGCAATAAAAAATTATATATCGCATCATATATTTTATTTCACTTGCAATTGAATTTTTAGTGTTGTGTGAGTGGGTTGTATCACTCACCTTTTTGCTTTCCCTTTTCTAGCCAGATTTGGATCTGCAACTACTTTCTCATTTTGTTTTGTTTCCTTGTTATCTTAATCTTTTTTCATAGAAATTTTTGGAGAGAAGATTATATAGATCTGGATTTTAAGAAAAAGACATCGAAAGAAGAGAAGGTTTGAAAGAGGAAAAAAAATTAAAGAAGAAGAAGAATTAAAAAAAGAAAAGGAAGCTTCGAAAAAGAAGAAGATTTGAAGAATAAGAAGAAGAAAGAGAAAAAAAAGCTTTGGAAAAAAGGAAGGAGGAAGGTGAAGAGAGACAAAAAATGAAGCTACAGAAGATGAGATTTAAAAAAATGAAATGAAGTTACAAGAATGAAGATTGAAACTAGTGAAAAACTAATAAATCTAAATATAAACAAAGTAGGAATTGAAATAAAGTAAAAATATGAACAACTCTAAAAAATGGGTAAGTGTTAAAAGAGGCGAAGGAAAGAATTAAAAATATGAACAGTAGGCAACGTTCATGAAATGAAAAGGCATTAGACAATGTAAATGAAAATGAGTAATGTAACAAATGAGGAAACAATGAAAAAAATTGTGACAATTATTAATTAGAAAGGGAATGAATGGACCAACTCTACTCTGTAAACAAACTTTTGGAATTCAAATTTTGAAACATTCGTTCACTCAATTAATTTTCTTAACCCCAAACATACCAAATTTGGCATTGATTTAATTACCACAACATAACTAAATTTGAACACACCAATTTAAATAACGGGGACCGCCGCTACATAAAATAAACTATGAACCATGATTTAAAAATTCAAATTAAAAACAACATCTTTCTCGACACGTAATTATGAACTCAAATATTTAATTTATTTTAAATTTCAAGGTTAGTAATAAAATCACTTCCGTGCAACAATGTCTCCATTTTACTACCGTAAAATGTTGTTTTAAAAATTCAATTTTTTCTTTTTACAACGTTATATTTATATTCAAAATGGAAATGTTCACTTTATTTTCCTCAAACATTATTTTATTTTCCTTAAAATGCTTGTTCGTTACTCGCAATTCATAAATGTAAACATTCTTATATTCTAAAATGATCAACTTATACAATATTAAATCCATTCTTATATTTCCAAATAGTGTACATTCCAAATGAAAACATTCTTACATTAAATTTATTGATTGCACTTTGTTTCTTTTTCCTTTTTCAATTGAAAGATTTCAATAAATTTATTTCCAATTTATTTTAATCTTCCACTTCAAAACAGACCCTAATTGATGAAATCAATTAAATAAATACGTGAACATTGTAATCCTTATTTATAGTCATGCAAACACGTTATAAAATTACAGTATCCAACAAGCATTAAATTACATACTAATAAATGTTTTTCTCTATCAATCAATATTAATTTAACTCATCATTAAAACTTACATTTATTATTCCAATTCCTGTTATTAAATTATATTCTAATGCGTGTTAGAACCTTCCGCTTCATTGCTTCATTGTAGTTTGTTGTTTTAGAATTTTATTTATGGTCCAAACTTACGATCTAATAACATAGTTAGCATTTGTTTTACATTTCATTACGTTAATATACTCCAATTTCCATATATTTATAACCAATCTTCTTACCGTCATAAATGGAAGAATGAAGACAACTAAGAAGAGAAAGATAAGAATAAAAAAGAAAAAAGAAAAAGACACCAAATTAAAGCACTGAGAGGAAGCAAGCAAGAGAGCACAGGACCATAAATCAACCACAAGAGGGTCAAAATGGTAGGGTGAGAGGATCATCACTTGCAGATGCAGTGAAATCATTCCATTCTTTGTCGTCTCTTATTGTTGAATATGATTTCATTTCTTTCCCTCCAAATCACCAAGACAATAACCTTTAAGTAAATCAACAGTTCATAAGTTGAAGCAGTTTTCCACTTAATTGCCTTGAGAATATTTAACCATTCAATTCTGCTGTCAATCACTGGTTGCATATAGCCTCCTCTTCCCTTTATCTTAGACCAAATAAAATTTGAGAAAGGACAAGCAAAGAAGAGATGGTGAATATCTTCAACTGCAGTATGATAAAAGCAGCAAAAGGAGTTCACGTTCAAACCTTTCCTTCTCATGTTTGCTTTAGTGTTCTGGGCATTTTCTAATATTTTCCAAAGCATGAAATTAAGCTTTTCATTGTTGTGACTTGTCCATATTCTTTTGTTCCAAACAAATCTATCATGCAATTAAGGAGGAGATAGGAGATTATATATTATGGCAATTGAGTGTTCTTTTCTATGATCGGTCCTGGAATATTCATCATGTGAAACATGCTCATAGGGAGATTTATGAGCAGACCATTGTCTGTTGATACCAGGGCAGCTGGAAAGGGGCAAAGAAATAATTCCATTCCTAATATAAGAAACTGCTTCCGCACTCATAGGAATTCCAGACAATTGAACTTCCTCTTAGGACATGGTTTTACATAAAATTAGACCTCTATCAAACCAGGGAACAATCTAGAATTTTTCATGACTAAACGAACTTAGAGTAATCAAAGCAGGGGGCATAACAAAGTCTCTAATCTGCATCATTGTTTTCCAGACCCAGTTGCTACCTTGTTGTGCCTTAACCAACCATATGTCCCCATTTTTAGATTGTGTTTGAGACACCAAGCAACCCATAGAGTAATCAAAGCATGGGGCGGAGACACCAAGCAAGCCATCCTTTATTTGTATTAACTACTATATTTTCATTTTATTGAATTTTGGTCAATTTCACACATTAATTATAATTAAAGTCTCAATTAATTTATTTACCTTGGTTTCATTCACTTATTAAATCAACTATTACCTTACATACACAGTCAACATTGTTATATCTTCCATTATATCAATATTTTACAATTTCATCTTACCTTTCATTTACGTAACCTTTTATTTCATTGATTGTAATAAATTCACTTATTAAAATTTCCAATTCCAATAAATTTGAGTAAACTGATTTCCATCCTTTTATTCAAATCAAAGATCATACTATGATAAAAATTTACATTGGTTACATTGTATAGGATCAACCCTTTTACCATTATCAATTAAACCTAAATTAACTACACTAATTAAGTGAATTAATTTCCATTTATTTCCAATTAAATTTAATAGACCAATTAAATAGGTAATATATATGTATAATAATTGTCACCATTGCCCTTTAATTACATTTATAAGTTTATTACTTACAAACAAATGTTACCATTTCTTTTATAACACTAATTTTATTCAATTTTTATTGACAATATATTATTTCATTAATGAGTTCAATATTTTCATTCTTTTTCCTATGTTCACTTTATAACCAAGTATAACCGTACACTATTTCAATTAATTGGAATTCCATTCAAATTGTTAATAATTGGCTTTAACTAGCATTGTTGCATTTCATTTAGTATTATTCTAGTTACAAATCTTAAATTTTAATTTCTTCCAACATTTAACTACAAAAAATCTTATCAAATTTACTATTTTTAATTGTCGAAAATTACAGGTCATTACAAGTGTCCTTTATGAGATTCTTTACTTATGTTGTTTCCCAATAAATATTACGGTCAATCCAAAAACAAATAAAAAAGAACATTTCACATAACGTCGTACGTGTTTTATACAAACAGAAACAACTAATGCTTACAATCCAAATCTAAATGAAACAATTACTGGAAGCTGTCCTTAAACATCAACTGACATTAATATGTTGTGACTCTATCACTTTTTACTTAAATTAGATGGACCTTTCTTACATGTCGTTCTACAGTAATCGACATGTCTTAATTTTTCTTTTTGGCTACTAATACACCTTTCTAACATGTCATTCTACTATAATCCAAAGCATCCCAAACTCCACCCCGAACCTGACAACTACACCATTACGAAACATCGTATCGCCCTACATCAACCCCACAAACAACGAACAACCATCTCCACAAACATTTAGTTCATCAAAACATTCACACCACCATACTTCCTTCTAACCTGACAATCTACACACCTCCACATTGCAGTTGCCACTCTTGTACATCCAAATCATTCCACATAGCAAGTCACACATCCCTGTACATCCCTACTACAAATTCACTGCTTACATACCCAGCCACAACCTTGCCTCCATCCAAAACCAGCTACTACTCATACTCCTGAACCACTGCAGCTTCACAGTCTCTACAGACCATAAACTACCACTTCACAACACTCCACTGTCTTGCCTCATCTACTTCAAAAACCATATCACAAAACCAAACATACATAACCTCTCCCAGGGACGGATCTATTTACAATATGGGGTGGGCGGCTGCCCACCCCAAAAAAAAAGACGTAAGAAAAGAAAAGAAATAAAGAGGGACGCGTCTTCTGTTCTCCTCCCATAGCTCAGGCTTTTCTAGATTCGACAATCGCTCGCAGCCGCTCCTCCTTCTGGCCTTCTCCAGCGGCAACCATCAGACTCCGGCTCTAGTTTGAGCCTTCAGTCCTCCTTCTCTAGTCACTAGGAAAACTTAGTAAGTTTCCAATTTTAAATTTGGATTGCATAAACCTTAGTTTGCATTGTGAATTGTAAATGATGTTTCCAATTTTAGATTCAACATTTTAAATTTGAATTTTAGATATAAACATAAACCCTAGTTAGCTAGTACTGCAGTAGGGTGGTAGCAATGAAGTTGCAACTTGCAAACATGTACCAGTGAATAGGTACTGGCAGTGGCAGTAGCATTGTATTTGTAGCTATGAAGCACTTGACCGATAAATTGGCAGTAAATTGTGCAAATTATGCAGTAAATTGTAGCACGGTAGGCTATTTTGTTGGTTGTAGCAGCAAGTATTTGTAGCACAGTAGCCTATTTTGTTGATAATGGCAGTAAATTGTGCGACCATGTACTGACAGTAAATTTTAGTGAATCAAATAATAAAGATACCGATAGTAAATTTTGGTGAATGAATTTTACTATTTGTTGATGCATTAAATTGAAGTTGGGACAATTGTAGATTAATTTGATTTTCATGAAGTTCGTAGAGCATGACTTAAGTAGGATATTTAGTAATTTATGTTTTTTTTGTTTAAGGATTTTTATCAAAGTTCTCTATGTTAATGGAATCAATCGAACTTAATTATTTTGATTATCATGAATGCGATGGAATTAATTATATTAAAACAATTTAGTTTTTTTATTATTTAATTTTTTTCTATTATTCGCCCATTGCAACAATCCTGGTTACGTCCCTGACCTCTCCACAACACTAGCCATGGCAACAGTAAGTCCTCGAACCCAATCGAACCAGCAAAACAATCCCATACCAACCCACAGCAAAACTAACCTGGTTACTGCTACATCACTGACCAAAACTCAAACTATCACACGACATGCAGTAACTATCTACAATTCAGAGACTTCTACAACTGAACTACCTCTGCAATTCCCTTGCCTCTGACCTGCGACCTCCCTCGCCATCAATTGCTGATAAGCATCCAAGTCGCGGCAACCTCAGTTAGCTCACTACATATAGCGCCAACACTGCATCGCCTCTGCAGCATCGTGACCCAATTCAGCATCTCCTTCAATTAAGTTTGAACCACCTGAACGCCCCACTGGAACATACTCCTCATTTCGCCTTCACCTCCTCAGTTCAAATCACGCGAAATCCCCTATATTGAACAGCAGCGATCGAATCGAACTCTCCAAATTCCTGACCGCAACACCACTTCGAAAATCCCCCTCTTACCAAATCAAGAACCACTGCAAATCGAATTTCGAATTCTTTTTGAAATTAGCCTACGTTGTTTTCTTCAATTTCATCTTTGAATTCAATTTCATTCAAGAACAACTTTGAATTTTTTACAGAAAACAGGGAAGTTAGATTTTGAAGATAATTGATTTTTACGGGTATCTCTTTTGTGGGCCAAGAATAGTTTTTCTTTTTGTGAATTAGAGAATTATATTGGGATGTTTTTGGTGTTGGGTTTGATATTTGTGGTTGAATTTTTTTAGATAAAATTCATTTGAAAAGTAAAAATTCCGGTTTTTTAAAAAAAAAGAAGAAAAAAGTTGTTTAGGTTTCAAGTGAATTTGGTTTTGGCAAGCGAATTTGATTTCAATTGTTTTGCATTTCTCTCTTGGTCTAAAAATAAAAAAATTGTATTTCAGTTGTTTTGCATTATTTGTCTTCATTTGTCTTTTGTTGCTTTTGAAAAAAAGAAACTGTATATAATCTTATTTTATTTAAGATTGCCAAGCAGAATTGCAGAAGGAGCAGAAGTGCTTGCTAAATAAAATTGCTTGATTTGCTAATCTTGCAAAAAAATAACTTCTTGCTTATAATTTTCTTTTTATTTTCCTTGCATTGTATATATCTATTGTTTTTTGCCTTACATTGTTGGTTGTTTGCGTTTGCATTTAAAAAAATTAAAAAATTCAAAAACAAAAACAAAAATCCATTCGTAATTGCATTATTAATACACGTTTAATTTCTGCTTTGCATTTCAATCTAGAATTTTATTTGGTAGTAACGGTTAGACATCAATAGCTCTTAAATGTATATTGACAATTTGTCTTCTTTGAACAATTTAATTTCTTGATGTCTAGACTTTGGAAGAGCAATAATCAGTTATAAATATTACGGTGATTCGTAAATATTATACTAAATTGTTCCTTTAAAGGTACTTAAACCTTCGGCTGCATTGCTACGGTGATTCATGGTGCACCGATAACTCCTTCCCGTTACCTGGCTGAGAACGATCTTTTTGATTTAAGAAATTTTGTGATTATACAATTTTGCGTTAACTTATGATAGATCATTTGTAATTAACCCTTGCAATCATTTAGTTGCATTAGTTCATGCATATATTTAAAAAAATTTAAAATCAAAAACTAAAAAATTGTGAATATTACTTAATTTTTTTTAAATTCTTTCTTTTTTTTTCAAAATCAAAAATCCAAAAAAAATTAGAAAAAATAAAATCCAAAAAATAAATATTGTAAAACCATTCCAAAAAAAAACAAACAAAGAAAAAAAAAGTCAATTTCCCTTTTGAAAAATAAATTCTATTTGTAAATATTTTTCCTTTATAAAAAAACAAAAATGTTCTTGAAAATGTCCTAGTTTCCCCACACACTTGAATTTTGTAATAGTTGTGAAAATCAATATTCCATATGATTTCACTCCAAATTCGTATGAATATTTTAACAACAACTATTGTGTAAATAATTTGAATTTCGAACAACAATTTTTTTGAAACAATGACTAACCTTCGACTTTCGAAAATTGCATTGAAATGATTTCATATTTACTCGAACTCTCTATACAACGAAATCAAGAGATAAATGATTTGTGTAATTCTTATTTGTGTGATAACTCAAGTCAAAATTTTCAAAATACTCAAAATTCTAATTCACTTCAAAATTCAAATGACTTCGAGTATAGCCCGTGCCAATTCAATTTTGAACTCCAAAATGAATTTCAAAATCAAAACAAAAATGTGATCCACTTTTCAAATAATTTTGGCAAAAGGAATAATATTGGTTATGATACAGGTGAAAATTTTTGTTCTCAACAAATCCAAATAAAAAACTCTCAAGTTAATAACTATAAATTGGATTTTGTTGAGCAAATGAATGAAATTTACGACGATCACACAGATTCGTTGTTTGAAACTTATATGAAATAACGTGAAAATAAAAATCAAAGTCCAACATGTGACGAGTCAAGTGATAATCCATCTTTTATCTAAGTCGACGATTTTCAAATGACAACTTTTAAAATTCAAAACGAAAATCTTAACGAAGTTGTTGAAATGCATGGTAATTGAGTTGGATTTCAATTCTTTTGAGAATGTGGAACCAAATTTAAAATTCGACTTTCCTTTTCTCGATTTCAAAAATTTAAATACAACAACTTTGGATTTTGAACTTGACACATGTAATAAAGTTGTTGATAATCCAAACAAGGAAGACGAATTTAATGAACACAAATTTTATGGAATTTTCGAAGACTAGTGGTAAATTTCGAAGGTGTAGATTTTAATCACCATTTTAATTTTGAAATCAATAATTTTGAAGAAGTTTTCAATGACAAATTTAAATTTCATAATGTTGAAAATAAACTTGAATTTCAAAATCATCGAAAATAAAACAACTCGTACGATTTTCAATAAAATGACATTTGTTTTTCCAGATCAACACTCAACTTTGAAATCATTTTCGATTTGGTTTTCCACCCTTAACCGGTGTCTCGCGTACTTGGCGATACAAATGAATCGACTTTTGGAAGATCGGTTCATTTACTCTTTAATGGCATGGTTTCTGATGTCATGTAAATAATCATTTTTTCATTTTCATTTAAATAAAGGTTACATTTTTATTTTTCTCCTACCTCTTGGGTTGACTGTGGGGACACATTCAAAATCAAGTGTGGGGGAGACTCATCTTCTTTTTGATTTTTCATGATTAATTTTTCATTCCAAAACTAAAAAAAAAAAATGAAAAACAATTTTTTTAAAGCATTTTGATTTATTTTTAAAGAGACGCTATAAGATATAAATATATGGTTTTGGTTTATTAAATTGAAATTATTGAAAATTTATTTGTCTTAACAAAAATAAAAATGAAGTTTGATTACAAATAATGATAGTTTAACTAATATATAGGAAGGTTCGTACGCGATAATTATGAAATATATCCTTACTGAAAATATTTGTTTTAAAAAGTGGTTGATTTAAAGTAAAGGATATAACATTTTTTTATCTTACAAGTTAAGTGGTGCTAAAATTATTTTGCAAAACTCTCTCTTTTAAAAAAAATTGAAAAGAAAAAAAAACATTTGTATATATGTAAATATTTTCTATTAACACCTATGGTCGACAGGTGTACGCATTTGTATGTACACTCACCATGCTATGTACATGATGACCAAAACCTATATTTAACTTATGTGTCAATTTGAAAATAAATCCTTCATCGTAAATATTTTCAAAAACTTGCAATCATCCCATTGTAAATAAATCTTGCATTTTGTAAATATTTTCATACCGAATTCGGATTTTGTGGTTAGTATTTGATGAAAATCCTCACAAGACAACACTCGTCCTATTGGGGACACTCAGAGGTTTAACAGCTTATTGCATACACCCAATGCAATCGTGCTCCCTACAAAAACGGATTTATTTTAGTTTTTCTTTATTCGAGGACGAATAAAAAGATAAGTGTGGTGGTATTTGATGTGCACGTAAATGTGCATATTTTTACCACCATATTTAATCTGTTTAAATTAAATAAATGATCATATTGGGTATTTTAACTTGTTTTAACCAAAATCCATATTAATTTCTAATTGTCACATATCCATCTTCATATAGGGGCAAAACTATCATTTGTGTGCATATATTTTTTTGAGAAAAATTAATTAGAAATTTATATATATTTGTGTATCAATTTGATCTCAAATAGGAGTGGTTTCATGAAGACACATGCACGCACAAAATGAATACAAAGGAATGAAGATGGAAATAATTCAAGGTGAAGAACATAGAGGACCCCACTTACCCACCTACCTTAATGTACAAATTATAAGCTAATGCATATGCTTATAAAATTAATGGCTTCATGTACACTTAAATGATGATTAGTAGAAGCTAATGATTGCTTGGCCTCTACACTTTCTCAAGGGTAGTTTGGGGATTCCCCAAATTATGGATTAGGGTTTCATACTTGTATAATAACCCATTATGTTCATCTAACCTCTTCTACCCTCTTAAGTCTCTCTTACTTTTAGTTTAAGCTCAAAAATAAATCAGGCTCTCGTCGTTCTTTTCATGGCTACTTAGCCATTTATTTTTTCTTTTCATGTAACATTTTTATGCAATTTAATACATGTTCTTTTCCTTGTCTTGTTTATTTCCTTTCATGTTGTAGTGTAGATTTACGTTCACGCAAAGTAGATTAGTTTTAATTCTTGTTAATTAGCTTCTCTTTTCCATTAGCTTTCATTTTCCTTTCTTTTTGCTTTCATGCCGCTAGCTACACTTATTAATCAAATGACAAATATGAGAGGCTAAATCCCTTCAATTTAGGGGTAATTAAGCTCTCTAATTATGTAGCTGCAACTATTTGTTAATTCATGCTCTCTTTTTGCGCTTAATGATGATCAATGAAGTGTTTTATTTTTTGTTCTTGCTTTGAATTTGATAGCCCATATTGTTGACACCAAATAGGCTATGCTTATACAATCACTAACATAAATGCCTCTTCATCAAAATATAATTATGGCATAAGAAAGTGATTTGAAATTCAAATTCGATAGTCTATATTTCTAATCAATAGTTAATAGACCATACTTAAAATAGATTTCATTTTCATTTTCATTGTAAAATTTCATGAAAGTCAGTAAGTGATTTAAGGGGTTTGTTATAGTTTGATGGCTTATGGTGGCTAATCAATAGCACAGATATGCCATACTTATGATAATCACATTAATTAAAGCATTAATGACCATAAAAGAGAGATCATAATTTCATATGTGTTGAACTACATGATCTAGAGAGTGGGTTTATTCTCGAAATTGTCATTTAACTCTTATATTTGCTTCTCTTTTCTTTTAGTTAGTTCATTCTCTAATTCTCTAGCTTAACTTTCACTTGAAATTGGTATAATTTGATTGAATTGATTTTTTAAAATCATTAATTCCCTGCGGATCGACCCGTATTCGCCACGTACAATAAGTTTACGCCGTGCGCTTACGGTTATTTTTATTACAAAATTGGTTCGGCTACTTTCTAACTCGATAGACATTTAGTCGTCCGAACAATGTATGTATGTACATTTGAAAGTGATATACATACATACATACATACATACATATACATATATATATATATATATATATCTGTACATGTGTATAGCATAAATATTAATGAAACTGATTTGAATTATAATTAGTGAAATCGATTTGAATTTGATAGCATTAATATTAATTAATTAGTATGGTTGTAATTAGTGTAAACACACACATACAAACATACACATGTATATGTATGTATGTAGAATATCAGTTAAGGATATTGATTGAAATTATAATCAATAACATCCGTTTAATTGAATTAAATTATAATTAATGAAATTAACTACGGTAATATGAATGTTATTTTAACAAAGGAAAAGGAGAAGAAATTTATATGTATGTAAGTGTAATGGGTTATGAAAAAAGGAGCGGCTTTTCTAGAAATATGCTTCTCTTCATTTTAACTTATAAATACATAGCCAATCCCGATCCTTTTCATTCTTAAAAACCTAGCCTCCATCTTCTTCTTCTTCCCCCTCCTCAATAGTTCTTAAATCCTCTTATTTTCTATTCTCTTCTCTAAAACTTCTTAATATAAAATATAATGAGAGTACACACCAAATTAAAGGGGAGGGAGAATCAAATTAAAAGAAAATGGGAGAAGGAAAACTAACCAACAAGGAAGAGAAGTAGTGAAATCATATCAAATTAGAGGAGGAATCCCTTCGAGGTGAATGGGTTGATTATTAAAACATGTTGATTCACAAGCAATTGAATTTATTTGTATCTCTACTTGATCTGGAATTTATATGATTTTAATTTAAGATAAATTTTTTCTATTTTAAAGTTTATTTATTGAGTAAATTGCAACTGTATTGAGATATGATTGAAAAGTATGAACTGCACAAATATAACCCTTATTTGGTTTAACTTGATTTAAAATAAAGAAATTGATTTGTATTTGAAAACTTGATTTAAAATAAAGAATTGGTTTAGATCTGAATTGATTTAACTTTGTTTTAATATGTACACACCCTTTTATTTCACTTTGAATTGATTTAGAGATTTTAATACGTATTCACCTTTCTATTTCACTTTCAATTGACTAAGATATTTTAATAGGTATACACCATTTATATCACCTTGAATGGATTCTGAGATGTAAACACACAAATATAATTACAAAATTTATAAGTTGAGTTTGTGCAAACAGGATTATAAATTACACAAGAAGTTTGTTCGAATTGTACGTAAAATAATTGAGAGAAACAAGTATAGTAAATCTGTTTAGAAACATGATAATTCGCGTTAAACATAAATTAACGGAAAATAATTTACTTCTGAATAAAATATAATCGGTTGACGGCTTAATATAGTCGGTCGACCGCTACGATAGCAGTGGTCGACCGATTAACGTATTTTAGGTGCGTATTGAACCTTAGTTCATAGCTCTAGTTTAGTGTAGATATTAGTATATAATATATAAGGATAGGAAGTTAATTCCCTAATCCTTGACTTTTGAATATTATAGGACCATGGTCAGCGTTGTATGGATGGAATTAGCCAATACACAATTTATTCTATGAAATTGTTATTTGAAGTAAGGCGATTTGATCGTAGGGTGTTCTAAGCACATGACACTAATAGAACGTTCCTCGGTGTATGCGACGCTGTTGATGGATGCCTAATCCTCAGTGCATATGAAAATTAGGACGTGACACCGTTGTGGATGCCCGGTGCACCATTGGTAGATGCCCGGTGTAGTGAAATATGTGGAGTTACCATTATGTTCTTGGACACAGATGCTTAAATGGGCCCTAAGTCCTCTTTGACGCGAGATGACATTGTAAGATCCTCTTAATGTGTAAGTATGATACGTTTAGTCATTGTTTAGGTAATGTAGTCCCAAGGGTGACATTTTGTGTGACCTTATGTCAGGATCTGTCCTCGAGATTATTAGTTTGATCCATTGTTGATTAGTTGTCTGATCTGTTTTTGATCATTTGTTCGACTCGTTGTTCAACCCTTCAGTTTAAACCTCCACAAAATCTTTGGGTGTAGGTGTATTTGGAAATATATTCCTTAGTTTAATGTGACCAACCCTAATAAGTAATTCACAAACACAAGTAGGACAACCTAGATCATGTAGATTCTAAGTGAAGTCAATTACACGTGATATCCATATATTAGTAGTCCAGTTCATTCATCACACTACTATTTGACCCACTACCTTTCTTCCATTTTCCCCTAACACAGATGCACATGCCTGCAGGTGAATTGGCTTGACACGGTATGTGGAGAAACGAGCTAGGCGATGAAGACATATTATTATTTTTAGTTACTCTCCATGCACTATAATCATATTTTATTTTAGTTGGACCTAATGTGGTTATTTAGGGAACTTTGCATGTGGACCATGTATTATGGAGACAGTATCTGAGATGTTATTTTTAGTACTTATATTTTTTTTCTTCCACTACGAGATCCGAAAGTGCAGATTACTTTAAATTTTATCTTAGTTTTTGTATCATGTAATGTTTTAAACCGATAACTTGTACTTCTTGGCATAATGCGACTTCAAAAGTCTTTAGGCTTTGAATCGGCGTGTCTAAAGATGAGTGTTGTCACATTTGGTACCATAGCTTAGGCATAGGATTATGTACACATTGAAAGGTACTTGTATATTTAAAAAATTTCATAGGATTTCCAAATATATACGTAACGCCCCTACCAATATACCTATATTATTGAAGAATGTTACAAGTAATGTCACCTAATAACACAAGAATATGGCTGGTTAAGGGCGATCGATGAATATATTTTCAAACATACACTGATAAATCTTTATTACTATTATGAGGATCTAAAGTGAAATTTGACTTGTAAAGTGCTAATACAAAGTAATAAACATCCCGATTTAAAATATTCAGAATAGTATATAATATAAATAATCAATAGAATAATATACATCATATAACATAATAAAATGCGAGTTTACAAAATATCAGTACTAGACCCATACAAATATATACAGCATGTCCAAAATGAATCCAATCCAAAATACAATATCAGGTACAAGCCAACTACTAAGTAATATACATGACATATCTTCCTAAATGTAAATATACACACACAATAACGAAGCAAACTAAAATAGTCAATATAGTCTACTACAGTGCTAGCACAAAATCTAAAAGGAAATTAGCCCCGGTACCTATAGATTCTCGGTCTGACCCGAGTATTAAAATATTAAAAGTGTCAGACTATACCTCGTAAAAAGGGTGAGATACTGGCATCAGAAATATATAACTTAAACATAAAATAAGTCATAATAAATATATTCATAAGACCAAATAATCATAATAAGACATATAAGTTAAAATTACTGTTTCATCAGTCCATGTCAAGTCTCAAATCGTCTATCATATAAAAATATGGTGATGACAATTCAAAATTCTTCAGAGCCAGAAGACAGCGAAAGATCTAATCATAAAATCTCTAAAGAAATAATCATCACTAAAGAAATAATAATGGTAGTCCACATCAGTTTAGTGCAGCGACACGAAATTTACCCAAAGTGACCCACTACATAGAAAGGAAGCCTATCGAAAGAGACTTCAAATTAGGAACATCTGCCCAAGAACAGAGCAACCGTGTTTATAATTTTTCCTATGTAAATTTACCTACCGAAAGAGGTAAACATCATCTAACTATGTACTAAAATAAATTGATGGTTTGTAGTCATCCGATAAATAGACTACGATACATGTAAACATCTACCTACCAAAAGAGACAACTATATTTATACCATAATAAATCTACCGAAAGAGACCTACCTACCAAATCTAAAAATGTATCGACTCTCAAATCGATAATAATTGAGTTATCTTCTCCCAAGGATCTATCGGTCTGAAATCCGAACACCCTAAGATAATACAGCTCTAAAATGTAACTCACTTTCACTTTAGTAATATTAGAATTTAATTAACGTTCCCATACTAGATAGTAAATTCAGATATTTACTATAAGGTAGTAAAATCCACTCAAACTCTATTTAACAAGTTATAATAATTAGCAAAAGAACTGCAAGGAAAGTCTCATACTGGTCTGTCAATTCAATCATTTATTAAAATTTCTTATTTCATAGAAGAGCACGAAATGCAGATAGAAATTTCATTAAAATTCCAATTCAAAATATAAGAAAAGAAATGAGTTTAAAATAGATTTGTTTTACCTTTGGAAATAATAATTTAAAAGTCTATTTAATTTTTTTTGTAATAAGTTTGTTTTATAAACCAATGAATTTTCTTAAAAAAATAATTAATATTCTACTTATAAATTCATGTATATATAAATATATAAAATTTTCAAATTAGAACTTCACTAAATCATGATATAACATAGTATTCAAATTCAATCCACAAAAAGGAGTTTTCAGCTTTTCATATTCATTTTCAAGCATACTTTAAGTGTATGTAAAACTATATTTTTTTAAAAAGGGATTTAAACATCAAATAATCATTACCAAATTCCTCAAATTGTCCAAATATGAACATATATCCTAGCCAAAATACACTTAAAGCGAGCAATTATTAAATGCAAGATGTACACAAAGAATCAAATGACACGAGCACAACATTATACCAAGAATTCCAAAAATAATACCTAGAATTTGCAAAACCGATACCCAGATCTCGAGTGAAACTAGTATGTAGAATTAGAGAATTAATACCTACAACTGCAAAACTGATGCCCAGAATTTTCAAAACTGATACCTAATTTTGCCTTGCTCATATTAACTTAAGATGCATATATAAAGCTAGCATATAAACTTAAGATGCATACGCAAGGCGAGCATATTAACTTAAGATGCATATGCAATATTCAATTCATCCAGAATGCAACCCTATATTTCATTCCTAAGAGGGTTTGTCATATCTATTTTATATATTTCAAAGCTTTGATTAGTTATTAAACTCTAATCTAATTTATTTCAGTTTACAACTAATGCAACAATCATAACAAACAAAACATCAAACTAATCATCAAGATATAGATGCATGAGAATATCATCTCAATCCATAATCAAATAAGGCATGTCAAAGGAATATAAATACTTTTCGATATAGTTGTGTGAGTTAAATAGATTAACTCACCTTAACCGTTTGCCCCTTTGCCTTGACAATATGCAAACCATCGCTTGACATCGTCATCCACTACAGAATTCACCATCGTCCAACTACCTTCATTAGCCACCTCAAAACAAACCCTAGCTATTGGCGAGATCGAATTTCCAGCCTTTTGTGCCAAGGTCATAGCCTCCATATCAACTGTGAACTCCTCCTCGTCGATGATGCATCCGAGAACCATCGCCTCCTTCCACTCAAACACGAGCGTCACCTCTATCACGGCCACTTTAATCTTGTCATCACTTATCGTTGGCCTAAGCTAATTAAGGTCGTGCGATATATATATATATATATATATATATATATATATATAGACACACATGCACGCGTGCACACACACACACATATAGTTAATTGCATTCAATTCAAGCATCAGGGCATGGGTTAGAGAATTGGGAGAATGGGTTGGAGCTGATGTAGTGTTAAGGTTAAGGTGGATACTTAGAAAATAAGGTAAGGGTGGATAAGGATAAGGGTTAGGTAATGTGGGCTTTAAATTCTTTTAGGCCCAAAATAAAAATGGAAATTTCTATTCAGTTTATTTTCAATACTAACAATCTCATTTTAAATTGAAACAATCATTTTATTAACTTAAGAATTCATTCGAGCCATTACCAAATTTTCATAATTTTATAATTATTTGAAATAATTCTTCACAACACGCCTTTTGGTTTTTAAACAATATTTAAAATAATTATTTTTTTCCTTGAATTTTTTTCGAACATCACACTTGTGTTATATTTAAAAAAATATAAATTTCAAAAGTGGAATACAAACACTTTTATTTAATTAAATATTTATAGTATTACGGGTTCGAAGAACAGGGTTGTCAGGACCTGTCCTCTTAAGAAAATTGAGTCCTTGCAGTTCCTCATAGGGAGACGTCATAAATAACTCAAATTATTGAATTGCTTAGTGTTATACGATCTACAATCAAATTGAAGTTTGCTCAATTTCTAAGCTGTTAATATTAGAATCAAACTTATTTTATGTTATACATTTAAATAGATTCAATCATTAACTTCTATTTTTAGCATACGAAAAAATTTAGTTAAAATTTTCCAAGTGTTAGGACTTACGAAAAAATTCAGCAGAGTTTCCTTTGTATAGAGAGCCATTTGCAATTTTACTAATACTGATATGTGTGTATATATATATGATACACATTGACTACACCATCGGATATATAATATATATTAATATTTCTAACACCAATATATTTAAATCCATAAGCGTACCATTATTTTAGCATTTTAAAGCAAGTTACAATACTAATTGCGAGCGAAACTAAGCTAAACCGCTGCATGGTCGCATTAGGCCCCTTAGAGCACCTTTATTTAACTCCAATCAAACTCATAAGCTCTTATAGATTAAGTTTTATAACATGGTAATCATTTAACTAAATATACATATATAAGCAACTTTCTAATTAGTTTTTTACATATGATCGTGTTGCACAATTAAATGAAGTGTAATGGACTAAGATTTTCGACCCTTAAAAATCGACATCAATATGTCCACTGTATAGAATGCTGAGAAATCGAGCGTAGGGAAAACCAGTTCATTAGGGGTGAAGAAGAAAAAAGTAGAAGAAAAATAGAAACAACAGCACAGAATCCCACAATCGTAGCGTAACGAATATAAAATATAATAACATATTTTTGTACAAAAGAATCTGTAACTGTTTATTACTTACAATCATTAGAGTACAACAATCATTTCATCATTCTGGACAGTTATAATAACTTGTCCTCATACAGCGGAAGCATAAATCAAATAAGAAAATACATCTCTATCATCTAGCTCATCTCCTAAGCTCCATAGCATCCTATCCTGAATATGTTATACTCGATCTGTCCCCAGCATTATAATAAAATAATACCCGAATCAATCTGGAAAACTAGCATGAGAAAACACACTCAATTTGAATTATGAAAGTTATCAAAATCCTTTGAAAAACAAAGATATCATGTAAGACCACGTCACACATAAACATGACGGGTTTCTTCTTACGATAACCAAAACAATTTTATCAAAATCGTCTAATATTATAATAGTGTCTAAATCAAGTAAATAAAAAATAGCTGAAATGCTTGCATCTCACGTTTCAGCATAGTTGGGCACAATCAAAACCCTATGGTGCTTATTGGATAATGGATTCCGTACAATAACCAGGCACTGGGGTATCGCCTATTACAGTACACTTCTAGAAAAATGTAACAAGGACCTCGCCTAGATCCCCTACAACACAAGATTGGCCCTATCCCTAACCTGATAGAACCAAATAGGTGATCATGCCAGGTGTTCCCACCCTTATCGAGTTCTTCTGCGTACCGTAGTAATAATATCCGAGAGTATGTAAAAAGGCGAGAACATACCCTAATTGGGTGTGACCCACTTAGCCTTGTTGCATCTCCCTTGATTTTCAATCATTCCGGTGGATGAGGCTTGAGGCTACGATTACCTTTCAAGAACAATTTCACTTAGAATGCTCATCGTCCTCCAATGACGATGTTCTGATAGCATTCGTCCATACTAGTTGTCTTTGATGTGGACAAACTTAATCACCGTCTTCTATGACATCACGGTATCCATTCATAACTTTCAAATCGGATCGAAGTGGTTTACGGATAATTAAATCCGATCCTGGTCTCTTCGAAACGATTAATGAATTTGGCCAAATTCGGTAGTCGGTTATTTAAATATCAGATAACATCCAAAAGCAGACATCAGGCCTTATTTTTAAATTTGCCAAAATTTAAATATCTTTATAAGATATGTATTTAAACTACTTCTAGTATTTCAACATTTGAAACCATTTCAAATTCTTATACATTCAATGGAATATTTCCAGCCATTCCAATACTTAGAATATTTTTTCCCACTCCATTTTTTGTGTTCAACACTTAGGAAGTATTCCATTTATTTCCTATTTCCTATTTTCTCAAAATCATTTAAAATTTATTTATAGTTTCCTTGACACGTTTATAACAAATTCTATAAGTCCGAAATTCCTTAATTATTTTCCTTTAATATTTCCAAAGTCAAACATACTTGCTTATAATTCCAATTTCCCTTTCTACTTCTTTTATGATTTTTATTTCATTTTTTCGAAGTTCACTTTTATTTAACTACTTCGGAAATTTTCTTACCTTTTTCCAAATTCCATTTTGAGAATTCTATTATAAATCCCATATACCGAATAGCCGAATTTCCAGATTTCCGAAAAGGTTTATGAATATATTTAAAACATTACAAAACTATATATATGTACATATATATAAGTAGTAATTATCTAAAATATCGAAATGCCTTTTTTAACATCACTTTTCAAAGCTGATTTTAAAGTTTAGGATTTATTAAAATGAAAGTTAAATATTTGAAAAATGCACTTACCGAATTATTTCAATCTTAACCAGTTTAAAACCTCATAGCTCAATAAATAAAATTTTCATTTTCAAAACAAAATTAACTTCTTAAATTTTTAAAAATATTTTTTAAAAAACCTCAATAACCATTTTAATTTATAAAATTCCTCTCGATTCACAACCCATCAATTTCATTCCAGTTCTCCTAACCATTTCCACTTTTCAAAAGTAGTATCCACTATTTTTCTCAACCCTATTTCCATATTCTAATATAAATTTACCCTATGAAATTTATATTCTCAAATTTTCATCTGATATTGATTTACTTTATTTATAAACATCGTTTATAAATTTATAATTCCTTCGAGTTTAACTGTTACTAAAACAATCTCACTTATAAAAATTCAGTTTATAAATCCATTTCCTTGTAAATTCCATTTTATCCTGCCAATATAATTTTAATATCAATTTCAACCACTTTTTATATTTTCCTGATATCATTTAAAAATCCTTTGTATGGATTATTACTAAACTTTTTATTTAACGATTTATGGATTAGTAGAGTTCAAACAAAACCAATTTTAATGCCTATCCAATCAATTTCTTTTTAAGTTATTCAATTTCGATATAATTATTTTTATATTTAAAATCCCCTTACATTCCTTAAATTTTTTAAAAAAATTTATGGTATTTAAAATACCAAAATTTAGACCAGTACTACTATAGCATTTAATAATTTAAATCACGCATCAATACAACATTATTTCAATCACATCATATACTTATATATATATTTATATATATATGAAAAACAATAAATATATTTGAGGAATCTAGCTGGATCCCTCTAACCTATTTTCCTCTATCCACAGATGTTAATATAACATAAAAAACATACCAATCCCACTTCGTGGAGGATGTTGTGGTATATAGGGTTATCCGCTATTATGCGGGGTGCATTGGGTCTCATCTGCTCCAACGGCAGGAAATGTATCCAACTACTAATATATATACTACTATATATATCCCATCCACCAGCTAATAATTTATAAATTCATTCAATCATTCAATAGTTAATTTTTAACAATCTAAATAAAAATAGTAATCCAAGTCGAGTGAATAAAGCTCACCTTTATTTTTGAATTTGCTGATCGATCCAATTTTAATTCCAGTTTGTATATTTCTTATCTACGAATACAAATTCGTCTTTATTTCATTTATTTTGGACCTCGAATGCAAATTTTAATAAATTTATTAGCTATCTCAAATTTAACTTTTAATTAACTAACTATATATAGAATTAAACTAGTTACAGTATTATATCTCCCCACTGCTTGCGTGCGTGCCCAAGAACTCGACCGCAACCATGATTTCTCGTTACATGCTGTCTCCTCCACCAGATTGAGCACCTCCCTTATGCAAACACCACATTCCAGCACCCTACCACCCACTCGTGCACTACGAGGCACTACCACCTCCTCGCTCTGCCTTTCAACGAGCGCGACTTTATCCTTTTTTTAAACTGCGAACGAACTTGTCGCCAATGCTTGCATCACCTCAGCCGCCTTCTCCTATCATTCACGTACATCACCTCTGGCGCGCGCTTCCTCCCCACCTGGTACTTCGAGTCGAGCCTGACATTGCTCAATTGCGTTTGGTTTCATTTTTTTCCTGAATTGTTTTTCGATTTAAACGAATGAAGAGGGAACGCAATTTTAAACGGGAAGTCGATTTTGGCTTGGATTTTCTAACAAATTCGAAGAAAGGAGGGGTTCATGATTTTAAATGAAGAAGGCTCAAGATTATTTTCAGCGACCATTTTTTTAATGGAGCATTTCGTGAATTTTTTTGAACTCAAGAGAGGGAGAAAGCACACAATAATAAAAAAAAAGACGTGTTGTTAGTGTGTTGAAGGGGGAACGGTATGGTAATTTGAAAAGAAGAAAAGGGGCTGATGGAAATATGGTCAAGTTATGTGTGTGTGTGTGTGTGTGTGTGTGTGTGTGTATTATTTAAATTTCAAATCGTCCCGATTCACATAACTTAAAATCTCGAACCCCTATCGAGGCGTGCCGCTAGGCGTTTATAATGTTATACCCATATTCTGAATGTAATGGAAAAGGTTTCAAGTCCTAATCCGATCGTATGGAGAAGATAGCTTTTTGGACCTAAATATTATATTGAATTTTCAATATAACTTTCAGTATGTTTCTATCCCATACGACCAAACGGTAAATCCGAACATTAAGAAATTTGAAATCCAATAATAATACGCTATTATGGTCCAATGGAGCTGGTTTTGTCAAATTCCAAGATTGTGCCCTGGATCGCTATTTTAACATGTCGATTAAATCGATGATTTCAAAAATTGACGAAATCACTTGAAATTTCAGTTTTAAAATCTTAGTAACTAAATTATAATTATCCAATATTTAAACCATTCAAATATTCCAAATTAATCATCAAAATATCCAAGTCATTAAATATTCTTTCCTCCTTAAAAGAATTTCGTCCCTGATGCAAAGTTACGAAAAACGCTCCAAACCCATTACTTTTTTCAAAAACCCACTTAGTTAACTTGCTCATTTCACATTCCTAATCCTTTAGTTTGAGCCACGCAATTAGTTTCCATTTCTAGTTCAATCCCTTTATTTTTGTTACAATTAAAAGATCAGCTTTTTAGTTAATAAAAATTTTCCAAAAATTTTCTAACTTCCTATATTTTTCGAATTTTTTTAGCAGAGTCTTCCTTGTACGGAGAGCCTTTTCCGATGTGACAAGAGAGATAAAATGTGTACATCGACCCACACGGTCGGAAAATAGAATATATATCAATATTTCATATTCTTGCTATACTTAATTCTGAAAACGTAACTTATATTAGCATTTTTAAGCAAGCGACTTATTTAATATGCATTACGCAACCCAACTCTAGCCCAATAGCCTCTGGTTACCTGTACTTAGTTAATTAAACCACGTAAGTACCAAAATATGAAATTCACCAACATTTCATTCATTCAACTAATTTAACACATGAATTTCATAAACAACATGCCAAAAATAGATTTATAAGTAAATTTAAGGCCCCGATACTAATCTAATTACTTTCACTCGATCCATATATCATTTCATTCTCGAAGTGATTTACAACCAAATTTAATGCATCCAATTCATATTTATATCAGACAAACTCATACCCATTCCAAACTGATTTCAAAATCAATTTATTCACTTTTTATTAATTCATAGAATTTTATTTACTTCCATTTACGTCAAACGATAATTTTTCTATGAAAATTCGGTGCTTTTCATTTAATAAAATAACCATTTCAGTTTATAGCTATTTTGATTGATTCCAAATCAATTCATATTCAATTTTATTCCTGTTCAAATTTATTCACAACCAATTCAGGTGCATACTATTCATATTATATTAAGCCCATTTTATTTAGCCTAAAATCATTCCATGCTAATTTATTAAATAGCTATTTCATAATTTATTTTGAGCCAAGCTTTCATCCAACAATATAAACTTAAGTTAATTCATTTATTTCCAATTAATTAAAATCTACAACTTAAATTTATTCCCTTGCCATCAAGTTTTCAATTCAAATTTTAGATTGATTCTCATTTAATCAAATTCCATTTCATTCACTAATTAATTTAATTAGTTCATTCATTTAATGTGCTTCAAAACTTAACTTCATACTCAATTTCATTTAATTAATATCATAAGTCATATCAATTTATTTACATTTACACTGAATTTATTTATAACTTAATTTCCATATTCATTCATTGTCCCATTAGAGTTAAAATCCGATTCATTTAACCATTTTTTCTCATCTCCTGAGATTTAGTACACGCATTTCAATTCTAATTTATTTCTATTTACGACTTAAGTCCAGGTTTCAATTTTTGCTAGCCAATACTTCAAACCCATTTTCTTTCATCTACGCTTAAGTCGAATTCTTTTTATTTTTGAGTTCATATCCACTTTTCTAATTCACTATCAATTAAATCCAGTCCCATTTAACTTAAGTTCTACAAATTAATTTATCTAATTAGCTCCCTTTCATTTTATAATTCAATATCTAATTTTTTGAAAAATCACTTCATTTAATTTAACTTGAGTTTAAATTCATCTTTATTATTCAATTTTGGATTTTCCTTCTATTAATCCAAATATTTAAGTATTACGTCTTGATTTACCATTTCATTTCTCAACATAACAAATTTCCAACTTATTTTCTCATTTTCATCACTTCTTTACTCTAGTATATTCACATTTTACTTTTAACTCAAGATTTACGTCACTTCATAGCTTAAACAAATATATTTATTTCATTAGTCCTAATTTTGTAAGCTATTCATTTTATATATTCACAGTTCCATAAAATTTTCACTTAAATTGTTATTCCAATCAAAAGTTATACTTTATGGTTATATAATTATTTCACACTCAAATTTTATATTTACTTCAATTTGATATCTTCCATTACATTTAGTTCATTCAACTATTATTATTTATTTCAATTCATATTATTAGTCCCTTCATTTATACACATCCAGTTTCTTTTCGTCTAATTAATTCACATCCCAATTTAACTCATTTAGTTAGTCCACTTCATTAATTTATTCCATTCCAATCACAATCAATTAAATTTCTATAATTTAGTTCCTTCAACTTAACATAAGTTGAATCCGTTTATTTTAATCTCAATCCCAATGGATACCATTTCCAATCTAATTTTATTTAACTTATCTCAAGTTAATTTTCATGTATTTTAACTTACTCAAGTTAAAATTTATTTCCAAAAGTCAATTTCCATATTTTTCTTTAAAATAATTCACCATTTATAAGTTCATAACTTATTTTCTAATATTTCCTAAAACATTTAAATAAGGATTCTAGAATTTTTAAACACCTGGTATTTATTTTTAAATCATTTTGAAATCAAATATATTGCTCTTCCTTGGTTTTAACAAACCATTCTTTGGAATTTTTGAAACCAATTTGGTTTTATCTAGCACAAATTTCCCTTCCAAAATATTTTCAAAAAAAATTCTCACATCAAATTAATACGATAATAACTCATCACTTAGAAACTTGAAAATGAACACCGATGACGTCGCGATCATCATCGAATTTATTTTCCAATAGCTGTAGTAAGTTCAGTGCTATATCTCTTCCCAAAACTAATTTTTAAACGAAGTTAAAGCATTTTCTATTCAAAAATATTTCCAAATAATACTCCATTATTTATTTCACAAATGTTTTCGAAATAACTTCAATTTCATCTCCACAATCTTCTAAAAATATTTTCTAAACCTTACAGGGTTTAAATTACAGAGTTCGAGTTCGAATCCATTCCAGTTATAATTCAATTGTATAATTCACACTTTTCCAATTTTCATTTGGTTTTTATAAACTATTCCTAATTTTATAATCTTGTTAGATTATAACATTATCAACCAAACACTCCAATATATTCAATAATTTTAGAAAATTATTTCCTTTATATCAAAATATAGTTTGGGTAAAATTATTTCATTTACCCACTTTTCCAACAATATTGTGTCGGATTGACTAGTTTAAGAGTTTAGAAATCCCTATCGATATAGTTGTCCAGGCTGTACCAACCAGAATCTATGAACACTCAACCGATAAGTCAACACAATATAAAATGATATATATTCACTAACAAATACGTGCTCATATCTACGAATACATTCATACTCATTCTAGGGTACTACCGACCATATCTCTAATGAGTAATCCCCATTAAACCCAAGGTTCTCACTTGACCTTTAGCTCCGATGCATATTGTAATGGACCGGGATTATCCCCCCAAAATCGACATCAATACGTCCATTGTATAGAATGCCGAGAAATAGAGTGTCGAAAAACACCAGTTCATTAGGGGTGAAGAAGAAAAAGGTAGAAGAAAAGTAGAAGCAACGATAGAGAATCTCACAATCGCAAAGGAACAAATATAAAATATAATAACAGATTTTTATACAAAAGAATCTGTAACTATTTATTACTTACAATCATCGGATACAACAATTATTTCATCAATCTGGACAGTTATAATAACTTGTCCTCATACAGAGGAAACTTAAATCAAGTAAAGAAATTCGTCTCTGTCATCCAGCTCGTATTCTGACCTCTATAGCATCCTATCTTGAATTTGTAATGCTCGGTCTGACCCAAGCATTACAATAAAATAACATTTGAGTCAGTCTGGAAAACCAATGTGAGAAAACACACTCAATTTGAATTATTAAAGTTATCAAAATCCTTTGAAAAATAAAGGTATCTCGTAAGACCACGTTACACATAAACACGACAGGTTTTCCCTTACAATAACCAAAGCATTTCTATCAAAATCATCTAATATTATAATAGTGTCTAAATCAAGTAAATAAAAAACATATGAAATGCTTGCATATCACATTTCAGCGTTATTGGGCATAATAAAATTTTATGGAGCTTGTTGGAGAATGGATTCCATACAATGACTAGGCACTGGGTACCACCTATCATAGTACACTTCTAGAAAAATGCACCAAGGACCTCGTTGGGATCCTCTATAATACAAGACCAGCCCTATCCCTAACCTGGATAGAACCGAATATATTATCACCCCTGGTGTTCCTACCCTTATCGAGTTCTTCTGCATACCAAAGTAATAATATTCAAGGATATCTAGAAAGGTGATAACATACCCTGGTTAGGTGCGACTCACTTAGCCTTGCTGCATCTCCCTTGATTTTCTATAACGACCCATAAATTTTAACAGTTTATTTGGCATAATTTATTGAATTTTTTTTGTGAAATTTTAAATGGTTTAATTTAGAAATGAAAATTTAATATTTGGCATGCGTCTATTTAGACATAGCAAATGGTAAATTTTTATTGGAAAATATGAAAGTTAGTTCTGTTGTGTAATTTACAATTTCAATTTAAAACCGGTTAAATTTGATGGAAATAAAATATTTTCGAAATCTCAATATTTTTATATAATAAATTCTTACATCATCTTCTGAGTGAGACGTCATATTTTGTTTCGACAAATTTGGACTGCTATTGTCCTGTTTATCTTATTTCCGTGGTTTTAGCAGCATTTTTGGTACCGATTATCGACTTTTGATAGGATGATCGTATCACTAATATCTATATACCATTTTGATCATTTCATCGTGCTGACCTCTGCAATATATTCATTTCTATGTTCGAAGTTCCGGTATGTGGCAGAAACTACAAAACGATTTCGTATCGGTTCAGCATTCGACCTTTTAACTTCCCTTACCTTTCATATACCACCGTATGAAACCAATAGCCTGTTGCCCTTTGATATTTCTAGAATTTAACTATTCACTTTTGGTTATCCCACTGGTTTATTTTATATGTTGATTCATTTTATATCTTTTCTTGGCTTCGTCTTTTCACTTCCAATTGCTCTGCCATTCTCTCATCATTTTGTTCTACTATTCTCAAAAAGAAAAATAAATATAAAGTTATAAGCATGATTACCTATAGCCCACAATTCTTCTTCCTCCTCCATTTTTTTCCTCGGCCTTCCATTTTCCCATTTTTCCAATGCCAGCAGCCACCACGTCCAAGCCTTCCCTCCTCCGCCTCGAACGCAACCTTGCCGAGAACTCCCATATACCCATGCCTCCACTCATCGAAATAGTGCCTCCCTCACCACCATGTCCCCCTCCTCATCCATCACCCACGTAACCTTAGCACACCACGTCAAACCCCTGCCACTTCATGTCCATGTTTTACCGAGCCCGCCTGTACCTACATCACATAGAAACCTATCACCGTGCGGCAGTGCCCAAACCAGCCCGTTCTTCCCTAGATCCAAGCTCTCCACTCAGACCATGCATATATGCAGATCTGGCTCCCCACCAAGCAGCCGCTTCCTAACCTGCCACTAATAGCCACCGAGCTTCCTCCTCTAGCCATCCACCTGAGCACCATTACTCGGCACAACAGCCCCTAGTGCAATAGCTCGCCGTTTCAGCTAAGCCTTCTCATATATATACAGAGCATATCTTATAATACATATACGTTTTGTTTTATATATTGTTTATGTGAAATATGTTGATATTGTGAGTTGGAAGATTGTGATACATAGAAGTTTGTATATTTAGATTTAAGTATATATTTGGTGTTTATTATATATAGCATAACCTTACTGAGAATATGGGATTGTAACGCTAGTTTTGAAATTCGGTGTTGAAAGTAAGTACAGATTTTGATTCAAAGAAAAAATTGGTTTTAATACATATATATACACACACACACTGGAAGTTTAGTTTGGATGTATGGTTTCCATTGAATATTGTATGTGTTTAAAATAGATATGTATATATAGATTATGTTAGTATTTTGAAATATATTATGTATATATGTTTGTTTTTAATATATGTTTTAATATCAATTTTAAAATATAATATGTATGTGAGTTTGTTTATGTTTATATATTAATTTATATATAGATGTGTATACCAGAGTTTGGGTTTTTAATAAATATATAGAGATTTTATTTATAGGTGTTTAGATTTAATATTTATTTAAAATTTATATATATATATATATATATTATTTTTAATATGAGTTCCAAATTTAATATTGGTTTAAGAAAATTATATAATAAAATAATATATATTTCGTTTCAGTCTTTATCAAGCATATTTTGATTTATTTCATTAATTCCTTATTTATCAGCTTGTCCCTCGAATTCATGCCAATCTTGCTTTGCTTTGGAATTCGTGCTTGGGTTCATAACTCATTTAATTGTCGAATCTCTCTAGCCTCGAAAGGTGAGCAATCACTCACGATTAGCATTCTTATATTTATTAGATTTGATTTCATTTGAAACGACAATTGAAATATGCTACTAAATTGAACTGTTAATTAGATAATTATTGTATATGATATGCCATTATCTGTATGTATTCACCTATGAGACATGGCACCCTATCCTATTGTTTATATTTTATTTAATTTATCACTTATGATATATGCACGTTGTTAGTATGTTATATTATTATCATATTTGTTCTCACTCTGCATGTTCCCGGTTAGTATAGAATTCCCTATGGGTTGAAATGATACATACCCGAAGAATCTTATAGAATACGAGAAAATCATTGTGGGTTGAAATGATAAACCCAAGCGATTTTCATTGAATTGAAATTGGGATTGCGGGTAGAAATGATACATAATCATAGATAATTAAACTGTGGATTGAAGTGATAAATATCTATATCGCTTGACCATAGGATAGTAAATTATATACAGACACTGTTGGTATATATATTTTGAAAAATGATTTCCAAGGTTTTGAAAGAAAATATATGGTTTTATTAAATATTAATTTTAAGATATTATATATATAAATGTTATTTATAAAGGTTTAATTTTAATTTTTACAATTTATATGTTTGGAAAATATTAAATTTATAAGTTAACTTTATAATTTTTAAGCCTTTTCTTATAATTTTACTATTTTTTTAAAATATATAAAATAAGTTTTAATATAAAAATAAATTTAATAATAAGCCTTAATTTAATAAAGTTTAATTTAAAGTATATAATATGCTTTAAGTATTTATTTAAAATTATATTTTAAAAGTAGATTTTTATATAATTTTAATAAATTAAGGGTTGGAAAGATAAATTTGAAATTGATTTGAAATTGTAATTATTTAAGAATTATAATCTAATAAAATCGATTTGAAATTTATTGAATTTGAGATTTTGAAGATATGATTTATAACTTTATTTTTGTTTAAGACGATTAAATGAATATTTTCAAATTTAAATAAATCAAAATTGGATATTTAGCTTTATTTAAATTGTAATTTGAGATGTTATTTTAAATATCATTGGATTTATTAAGTAAACATTTTAATGGTAAAGTTGAATTTGAAATATAAATGAAATTTATCAAAATTGAGTTATTGCAAAGGTTCGAATAATTAAACTGTGAAATCTATTGAAATCAAAATGGTTTGATTTGTAGTTCAAATCTATATTTGAAATCGATATAAATTAATGGTTTATTGAGATGTCGAATTAAATCGAAATTTTGTGAAATAAGATTTAATTAAATTGCATTTTAGAATTCGAGTTGATTTGGATCGATTTTTGAAAATTTGAGGAAACTATTTGTTAATATAAAGTGTTTTTTAATACATATTAAAAACTATTTTAATATATATATATATATATATATTATTTTAATATATATATATTATTTTAATATATATAAACTATTTTTTATATACAACTAATTTAATATACTAATTATTTTAATATAAATTATTTTTAATTTATAACTATTTTAATATACAAATTATTTTATATGTAAACTATTTTAAACTATAACTATTTTTATTATATATAGTATTTTTAATGTCTAAACAATTTAAGTAGGAACTGTTATGATTTCTAAAGTATTAAAATGTCAAAGTATTACGATTTCAAAGTGTTATGATTTTTAAGTTATGATTTCCAAAGTGTTATAAATTCGAAAGTGTTATAATTTTGAAAAGTGTTATAATTTTTGAATGAATATTATTTTAAAGGGAATAATGATCTCGAATTGATATGGTTTTGAAATGATATGATATTTTGATATGAATTATAAACTATTTGAAATGAAATGACAATGGTGATATAATAACGTTTAGTTGTTAAAGAGACCGAGATCGGTTATTGCATACTCTCTGCAAATACCGAAAACCGAATTAACAACCGTGTATATAGTGGAGATTCCAGAATAAAGCAGAATGGTTGGCAACGATCCTAAATGAGGTATTTACTGGACCCGACTCCCATGAGTTAGATTAAGGTGGCTAAAATAGAAGCAATCAATGGGCCAAGTGAGGTAGCTCCTCTGATCTGACATACTTCTTCGATACCATTTTATTACTTTGTGATTAATTGGGTACACCTTGAATTTTTATAGGAGTGTTGGATGAGGTGGGCGACAGCTGCGGCTATGCGTTACCACCAGCCCGGAAGTCTAATTGGTATATCTACCCAGGCATTGCCTAGTTGTGCCGTGTCATCTACCATATCGAGCCCACTACAAGTTTGTTTTGTGTCATACCTATGGAGTGCTCCCTGATATCCCGATGGTTTGGTGGAGTTTACAGTACTGTATGGACTACAGCATTATAGAAAAATGTGTTAAGGGGAATATAGGTAACGCCTTAACGCTATTATAATAGTTTACTTTACTATAGACAATATTATAATAGCATATATTACTACATAGTATAAGTTCCACTGATCCTTAGAGGATGGGTATCCCAAACATCCTTTAAGTTACTTGTATTTCAGTTGATATTTCACTTAAGATGGATTTATTGATATAAGAATGTTAATCCTAACTTGAGTGTTTTGTGTTTTGCTTTATGCTCGGGTCGGACTGAGTGTCACAACATTTGAGACTCACTTTTAGAGTTGGAGCTTCGCTTGAAGATCCATCTATATCTATTCAGCTTTTAGTTATTCGGTTGACTCCAGTGATATATTTAGATCTTGTTATTTGACTATGTATTTGAGACTTCTATGTATCTTGATTTTTGGTGTATTTTGTTTTATACTCTGTTGTATATATATAATAGCTTTGTATATATATAATAGCTTCATGAACTAGTATTCATATGTTTCCGCTGCTTATTTTTTATTACTCTATGTTTGTGATTGATTCTGTATATGCTGAGTTTTGCCCAATATAAAATTAACAATCTGATGTTTCGAGAAATTCAAATCTGGCATGTGTGGATGCGAATGATACGAAATACTAGAATGTTATAGTTGTTATCAGAGCTCTGATTTAGGCTAAACTTAGCAGATAAAGTAAATTTAATTACAGAATCACCTTCGCTCAAGCTTGAGTTTCTTCCTCTTTGACTAGAGTTTCCTTTGAATTTTGGAACCTTCCCTTTCGTTCTAAAAACCATTCTTGTCTTGTCAAGTCCGTGTTCTCTTGATATTGGACCATCCTATAGCTCCATTTCTATTGATCTCCTTAACAAATTTGATCATATCTTACCACCTCAATTGGCAATTTCATCCTTGTGTGTGTCTAATTCTATCGGCGGTCCCGCCAACCTTAATATGATTTATAAAGGTGTGAAACTCCTTTATAAAAGGCGTCAATTCACCAGAGATTTCTATGTCCTCCGTTTTGATGTTGCTATCTCTTATAAAACCTAAAGCGTTTCTCTGATGGACGACCAGGGTAATTCTCTTTTGTTTGAATGTCATTTGCCTCAGTATTTCATAGGCAGTCTTATCCCTTCGTTTGATACCCAGCCTAGCAATCTTGACGCTACCAAATAGTCAGGAATTATCCTGATATTGGGTGAAGTGACTTCTCTTTCTCTCAAGCGAGAAATTTAATTTCCGCATCGATCTTATTCCTGGAAATCTTGGTTGACCCAGTTAAGGTAGCCCGTGATTTATATAAGTCTATCCATCTTCATCTTTTGTAATTTAATTATCTTATCTTCCTACCGAGTGTGTTTTCTTGATTTCAATTCTCTTTAATTAGGACTCCTCTAATTTTGAATCTCTATCCTTGTTCAATAATCCATTCTTGAATCATCCTGTGAGGGAGTGTATTTGTAATTAATATTAAAAAGGGTTTTATATTGTGTTGTTTGATTTGTTAAGGTCGATTTGGGGTTTCGATCGATTCGTTTGGTCAACAATATCGATAAGAATTCCAAAACTCTTGAATAGAGCAAACTGACACAATATTGTTTTCAAAATTTGGTAAATGAAATAATTTTATGTATTATTATATTTTATATAAAAGAATATAATTTTTCTGAAAATTAGATACTTAAATTAGTTGGTTGTTAGAAATGGTGATACTAGATTATCATTTATTATTTTGGTAACATTTCCAAACCATTAACTGTCAATGTATATTATAAGGAAATTAATTTTTTTTAGTTATGGTCTAAATATGTTTTGCAAAAGGAAATAAATTTACATTAATGACTTGAGAATTTAATTTTTGGTATTATTCAAAAATTTTGTTTTTAAAGTTTTGGAATATATATTATTTGAAAGTATTTTTGCATGAATTTTTTTTTAAAGAATTTTAAGAGAAGTAAATCCATACTCTTCTCTTTTGTCACTAGACAATAATTTCGATGATGACTGTAACATCATCGACATTCATTTTCTATTCTCAAAGTGGAGAGACCGCATAGTAGCTTTGCTGCACTTTTGTTTTGAAGATGGGATTTATTGGGATTTCTTAAGTATGATTTGATTTCTAAAATATAGAGGTATATGTGTATATTCATTTCAAAATGGTTTAAAGTGAACCGAAAATTTAAATTTTAAATTCTGTGCTAAGTGATGGTTTTCATTTATTTAAATAAAGCAAAGTTTCAATAATTGAAGTCTTCAAAATGAGAAATAAAATTTAAATAACTCGAAATAGTTGGAATGAGATAAAATTTATTTGTATAATAATAAATTACATTCTAATATATATAACTTACTAGATTATTCGAAAAAGTTAAATGAATGTGAATTGTAACTGAAGGTTATACAAGAGAAATATTAATGATAAAATTGTTCAAACTAAATTTTGCTTAATAATAATATTGTAAATAAAAAGTAAATTTGTATAATGTTCAATTATATTGAAAGATATTAATAAAACTTACCTGGAAGGGTGAATGTAATTGAATAATGTACAATAATAAAAAGGGATGTCCAAAATGATGTTTTGGTTAAGGGAAATTTTAAATAATAAATTAGATAATGAACTGAATAATAAAAAAGAGAGTTAAATTATTGAATAATACATGGATAATAAATGTTTATACACGTAATATATGTTTCAAATTATATTAGGTGAAATAAATTAAATAAATAAAAGATAAGACTATTTTGCAGATAAATACGAACTTAAGAATTGTTGAAGTTGAATGTTGAGATGGAATTAATTATAGTTTGATCAAATAGATTCAATAAATAATAAAACAATTTTCTGTGAAAATTTTGTAAAAATTATTCATAAATTGAAAACAAACCAATTGAATGAAAATATATTGAATTAAAACATAAATCAAAAGTGAATGCGATAAATTTTATTGAGTAAATAAAATGAATTGAATTCAATTAGTCGAATACAAACCAATTTAAAAGAAATAAATTTATATAATTTTGGAATTAATTGTTTTATTTAGTACTTTGTAATTCATATCTTTCTTTCTGGTTGCTTCTATTCTCTTATCTCGTTCCTTTTCGGGGATGAAAAGTTTTAAGTGGAGGCGAGTATAACAACCCGTAAATTTTAACAGTTTATTTAACGCAATTTACGGAATTTTTTTTTGAAATTTTAAATGATATAATTTAGAAATGAAAATTTGATATTTGGTATGCGTCTATTTAGACATAAAAAATGGTAAATTTTTATTTGAAAATATGGAAGTTAGTTCTGTTGTGTAATTTACAATTTCAATTTAAAATCGGTTGAATTTGATGGAAATAAAATATTTTTGAAATCTTAATTTCTTACATAATAAATTCGTAAATTATTTTCTGAGTGAGACATCATATTTCGTTTCGCCAAATTTGGATTGCTATTGCCCCGTTTATCTTATTTCCAGCGTTTTAGCAGCATTTTTGGTACTGCTTATCGACTTTTGGTAGGATGATCATATCACTAATATCTGTATACTAGTTTGGTCGTCTGATCTCTATGGTATAATAATTTCTGTGTTTCGAAGTTCCAGTACATGGCGGAAACTACAAAACGATTTCGTATCGGTTCTGCATTTGACCTTTTAACTTCCCTTACCTTTCATATTCCACCGTATGAAACCAATAGCTAGTTGCCTTTTGATATTTCCAGAATTTAACTATTCACCTTTGGTTATCCCACTGGTTTATTTTATATGTTGATTCACTTTATATCTTTTCTTGGCTTCGTCCTTTCACTTCCATTTGCTCTTCCATTCTCTTATCATTTTGTTCTACTGTTCTCAAAAAGAAAAATAAATATAAAGTTATTAGCATAGTTACTTGTAGCCCACAATTCTTCTTCCTTCTCCATTTTTTTCTCGGCCTTCTATTTTCCCATTTCTCCAATGCCAGCAGCCACCACGCCCAAGCCTTCCGTCCACCTCCTCGAACGCCACCTTGCCGAGAACTCCCATTTACCTAGGCCTCCACTCACCGAAGTAGCTTCTCCCTAACCTCCACATCTCCATCCTCATCACCTATATTCTGTCACCCACGTAACCTTAGCATACCATGTCAAACCCCTGCCGCATCATCTCCATGTTGTACCGACTTGCCTGTACCCTCATCACATAGAAACCCATCACCACGCGATAGTGCCCAAAATCAG
Organism: Allium cepa; assembly: GCA_030765085.1. Lineage (NCBI taxonomy): Eukaryota > Viridiplantae > Streptophyta > Magnoliopsida > Asparagales > Amaryllidaceae > Allium > Allium cepa. The sequence goes on along the minus strand of CM060934.1, from coordinate 660,899,188 downwards.
CCCATTCTTCCCTTGGATCCACGCTCTCCACTCAGACCATGCATATGTGCAGACCTGACTCCCTACCAAGCAACCGCTTCCTGACCCACCACCAATAGCCACGAGCTCTGGCTGTCCACCTAAGCACCATCACGCGACACAACAGCCACGTCCAAGGTTTAAAACTTTAGATTTTTAAAATTTATATGTTTGGAAAATTTATTTATAATTTTGGATTGAAAAAATATTTTTTAAGACTTTTCTTATAATTTTACTAATTCTTTAAAATATATAATTAATTTTTAATATAAAAATAAATTTAATAATAAGCTTTAATTTAATAAATTTTAATTTAATTAGTATATAATATGTTTTAAGTATTTATTTAAAATTATATTTTCAAAGTAGATTTTTATATAATTTTACTAAATTAAGGATTGGAAAGATAAATTTGAAATTGATTTGAAATTTTAATTATTTAAGAATTATAGTCAAATAAAATCGATTTGAAATTTATTGAATTTGAGATTTGAGATTTTGAAGATATGATTTATAACCTATTTTTTGTTTAAGATTATTAAATGAATATTCTCAAATTTAAATAAATCAAAATGGGATATTTAGCTTTACTTAAATTGTAATTTGAGATTTTATTTAATATCGTAGGATTTTTTAAGTAAATATTTCAATGGTAAAGTTGAGTTTGAAATATAAATGACATTTATCAAAATTGAGTTATTGTAAAAGTTTGAATATTTAAGCTGTGAAATCTATTGAAATCAGAATGGTTTGATTTGTAGTTCAAATCTATATTTGAAATACATATAAATTAATTGTTTATTGAAATGTTGAATTAAATTAAAATTTCGTGAATTAAGATTTAATTAATTTGAATTTTAGAATTTGAGTTGATTTGGATCGATTTTTGAAATTTGAGGAAACTATTTATTTATGTAGAGTATTTTTAATAATATTAAAAATTATTTTAATATATATATTATTTTAATATATATAAAATAGTTTTTATATAAAACTATTTTATATACTAATTATTTTAATATAAAATATTTTTAATTTACAACTATTTTAATATGCAAATATTTTTAATATGTAAACTATTTTAAACTATAACTATTTTTATTATATATGCTATTTTTAATATCTAAACTGTTTAAGTGGGAAGTGTTATGATTTCCAAAGTATTATAATTTCAAAGTGTTATGATTTCCAAGTTATGGTTTCCAAAGTGTTATAAATTCGAAAGTGTTATAATTTTGAAAAGTGTTATGATTTTTGAAATGAATATTATTTTAAAAGGAGTAATGATCTCGAATTGATATGGTTTTGAAATGATATGATATTTTGATATGAATTATAAACTATTTGAAATGAAATGGCCACGGTGATATAATAAAGTTTAGTTGTTAAAGAGATCGGGATCGGTTATTGTTGTACTCTCTGCCAATACCGAATACCACTTTAACAATCGTGTACGCGGTGGAGATTCCAAAATATAGTAGAATGGTTGGAAACGATCCTATATGAGGTATTTACGTGGACCTGACATCCGTGAGTTAGCTTAAGGTGGTTAAAACAGGAGCAGTTGATGGGCCAAGTGAGATAGCACCTCTGAACGGACACACTTGTATGATACCATTTTATTACTTTATGATTGATTGGGTGCACCCTCGGATTTTTATGCGTGTGTTGGATGAGATGGGTGGTAGCTGCGGCTATGCATTACCACCAGCCCGAAAGTGTAATTGGTTTATCTACCCCGGCATTGCCTAGTTGTGCCGTGTCACCTACCATATTGAGCCCACTACGAGTTTGTTTTGTTCTGTACCTATGGAGTGCTCCCTGATATCCCATTGGTTTGGTGGAGTTTATAGCACTGTATAGATTGCGCATTATATAAAAATGTGTTAAGGGGAATATGGGTAACGCCTTAATGCTATTATAATAGTTTACTTTACTATAGACATTATTATAATACTGTATATTACTACGTAGTAGAGAGTTCCACGGATCCTTAGAGGATGGTTGTCCCAAACATCCTTTAAGTTGCCAATATTTTACTTGATATTTCACTTGAGCTGGATTATTGATATTAGAATGTTAATCCTGACTCGAATTTTTTATGTTTTGCTTTATGCTCGGGTCAGATTGAGTGTCACAGTATTTGAAACTCACTTTTGGAGTTGGAGCTTCGCTTGGAGACATCTATGTCTATTCAGCTTTCGATTATTCGATTGACTCCGATGATATGTTCAGATCTCTTTATTTGACTATGTATTTGAGACTTTTATGTATTTTGATTTCTGCTGTATTTTGTTTCATACTCTGTTGTATATATATAGTAGCTTCATGAACTACTATTCATCTGTTTCCGCTGCTTATTGTTATGTTACTCTATGTTTGTGATTCTATGATTGATTTATTTACCGTATATGCTGAGTTTTTCCAAATGTAAAATTAACAATATGTTGTTTCGAGCAATTCAAATATGGCATGTGTGGATGCGAATGGCATGAAATACCAGGATGTTACATTTTCAGTCATTCCGGTTGATGTGGCTTGAGGCTACGATTACCTTTCAAGAGCAATTTCACTTAGAATGCTCATCGTCCTCTAATAACAATGTTTTGATAGTATTCGTCCATACAAGTTGTCTTGGGTCTGGACAAACCGAATTACTATCTTCTCTGTCTACACCATATCCGCAATGTTCAAACTGGATCGAAGTGGCTTTTGGATAATTAAATCTGATCCCGATCTCTTCGAAACGATTAACGAATTTGGCCAAATTTGATAGTCAGTTATTTAAGTATCAACTAACATCCAAAAGTAGACATCAGGCCTTATTTTTAAATTTTCCAAAATTTTAATATATTTATAAGTATGTATTTAAGCTACTTCTAGTATTCCAATAGTTGAAACCATTTCAAATTCTTGTAAATTCAATAGAATATTTCCAACCATTCCGATACTTAGATTATTTTTTCCAACTCCATTTTTTTGTGTTCAACACTTAGGAAGTATTCCATTTATTTCCTATTTTCTCAAAATCATTTACAATTTATTTGTATTTTTCTTGATTCTTTTATAACGAATTCTATAAGTTTCGGAGTTCCTTAATTAATTCCCTTTAATATTTCCAAAGTCAAATATACTTGCTTATAATTTCAATTTCCCTTTCTACTTCTTTTATGAATTTTATTTCATTTTTTCAAAGTTCACTTTCATTTAACTACTTCAGAAATTTTCTTACTTTTTCACAAATTCCATTTTGAGAATTTTCTTATAAATCCCATATACTGGATAACCCATTTCCAAATTTTCGTGAAGGTTTATAAATAAATTTAAAACATTACAAAACTCTCTTTCTATGTATATACAATAAGCATTTAAAAGAATAATAATAATTCACTTTTAAGACATGTTCAAGTAATTATCTAGAATATCAAAATGCTTTTTATAACATCACTTTTCAAAGCTGATTTTAAAGTTTAGGATTTATTAAAATAAAAGTTAAATATTTGAAAAATCCACTTACTGAATTATTTCATTCTTAACTAGTTTAAAATCTCATAGCTCAATAAATAAAAATTTTCTTTTCAAAACAAACTTAACTTCCTAAATTTTAATTTTTTTAAAAAAAATCTCAATAATCAATTCAATTTATAAATTCCTCTCGATTCACAACCCATCAATTTCATTCTGGTTCTCCTCCTAACCATTTCCACTTTTCAAAAGTAGTATCCACTATTTTCCTCAACCCTGTTTCCATATTCTAATATAAATTTACCCTATGAATTTTATATTCTCAAATTTTCATCTAATATCAGTTTCCTTTATTTATAAATTTATAACTCCTCCGAGATTAACTTTTTTATAAAACAGTCTCACTTATAAAATTTTAGTTTATAAATCAATTTCCTTATAAGTTCCATTTTATGCTGCCAATATAATTTATAATATAAATTTCAACCCCTTTTTATATTATTTTGGTATGATTTAAAAATCCTTTGTACAGATTATTTCTAAAAACTTTATTTAACAATTTATGGATTAGTAGAGTTCAAACAAAACAAAATTTACTACTTATCCAATCAATTTCTTTTTAAGTGATCCAATTTCGATATAATTATTTTTATATTTAAAATCTCCTTACATTCCTTGAATTTCAAAAAACATATTTATGGTACTTAAAATACCAAAATTTTGACCAGTACTACTGTAGCATTTAATAAATTAAATCACGCATTAATCCAACTGATTTTTCAATCATATCATGTACTTTTACATATATGAAAAACAATAAATATATTTGTCGAATCCAGTTGGGTCCCTCCAACCTATTTCCTTGCATCCACATATGTTATTATAACATGAAAAAAATATACCAATCCCACTTCGAGGGGGATATAGCGATATATAGGGTCATGCCGCATAGGGTCTCATCCGCTCCAACGGTGGGAAATGTATCCAACTACTAATATGTACACTACTATATATATATATCACATCCACTAGATAATAATTTATAAATTCATCCAATCATTCAACAGTTAATTTTCAATAATCTAAATAAAAATAGTAATCCAAGTCGAGTGAGTAAAACTCACCTTTATTTTCGACTTTGCCAATCGATCCAATTTTAATTCCAGCTTGTATATTTTTCATCTACGAATAGAAACTCGTCTTGATTTCACTTATTTTGTACCTCGAACACAAATTTTATTAAATTTATTAGCTATCTCAAATTTGAACTTTTAATAAAATAACTAAATATATAATTAAATTGGTTACAATATTATACCTCCCACTGCTCGCGCTCGTTCTTAAGGATTCGACCATGGCCATGATTTACCCTTTTCACGCTGCCCCACCCCTTCTGCAGACATCTCCTCCACCAGATTGAGCACTTCCCTAATGCGAACTCCACGTTCTAGCATCCTACCACCCACTCATGCATTACGAGGCGCTGCCACCTCCTCGCTCTGCCTTCCAATGAGCACGACTTCATCCTTTTTTTAAATCGCGAACGAACTTGTAGCCTCTACTTGCATCACCTCCGCCACCTTCTCCGATTGTTCACGTATGTCATGCCATTGAGCCCACAGTTGAACACGACTTGGCCAACATCACAACTCCACAGCGCTGCCACATTCTTCCTCCCCACTTGCTACTTCAAGTTGAGCCTGATCGTTGCTCAATCGCGATTGATTTCATTTTAATTCTTTCTTTTCTTGAATTGTTTTTGGATTTGAACGAATGAAGGGGGAACACGATTTTGAACAACAATTCGATTTCGGTTTGGAGTTTTAAACTGATTCTAAGAAAGGAGGGGTTCGTGATTTTAAATGAAGAAGGCTCGCGATTATTTTCAGTGGCCATTTTTTTAACGAAGTATTTCGTGAATATTTTGAACTGAAGAGAGGGAGAAAGCACGTGATTTAAAAAAAAAAGACTTGAAGTTAGCGCGTTGAAGGGGGAATGGTACATTGATTTGAAAAGAAGAAAAGAGGCCGATGGAAGTATGGTCAAGTCAGTTATATATATATATATATATATATATATATATATGTATATATGTATATAATTTAAATTTCAAATCATCTCGACTAACACAACTCAAAATCTCGAACTCCTATCAAGGCATGTCGCTAGGCATTTATGATGTTATACCCCTATTTCGAATGCAATGGAAAAGGTTTCGAGTCCTAATTCGACCGTTAGGAGAAGATTGCTTTTTTGGACTCAATTATTATATTAAATTTTCGATATAACTTTCAGCGTGTTTCTATCCAGTACGATCAAACGTTAAATCCAAACATTATGAAATTTGAAGTTCCATAATAATACTCTATTACGAATCCAATGGAATTGGTTTCGTTGAATTCCAAGACTGTGCCCTGGATCGCTATTTTAATGTGTCGATTAAATTGACGGTTTCAAAAATTGACAAATCACTTGAACTTTCAGTTTTAAAATCTTAGTAACTAAATTATAATTCAAAATCCAATATTTAGACCATTTAAATATTCCAAATTAATCATCGAAAAATCTAGGTGGTTACATAAAGTGTGTAATTAAAAATGAATTTAGCATGTGTATTTTACTAAAATAATATAACTTCACCGGGATAAATGCAAAGTACATAATATGAGACAAAATAATCATAACAAAATGAATTCAAAAGGACAACTTGCATTGTAGAAAGGGACCGAATAAAGGTTTGCTATGAACTGAAACTACTCATTACATTATGCATGTTCCTGTACTTGGCGGTTTTTATGTTTTTTTCAAACCAATTAATTTATGTGTTTACCTATATTTCAATTATTAAACATATCAATTTCTATGCTTTACCTATTCGATATTTTTCAAATAACCTAGTTATTCATTAATTTGTATCATCTAATTCTGAACCTCTCTTAAACTCTTTGTAAACAAAGCGAATGCTATATTAGACTTGACCGTATCGATTTTTTTAACCAAAGCCAAGGTATGAAGATCATTTTGTTGGTTAATGACTTTAGTAAATTATCTTTTGAATGGAAGGAGTTGATATATTAGTTAACCCAAATACATAACTTTAACAACGAATGATAATTTAGTGCGCAGTTTTTCAATAGAATGCATTAGGTAATGAAAGAAGCTAAAGATCGTGGAAGGTAAAAGGAGTAGCAGTATACTACAATTCACAACAACTCCTGACATAACATGCTTCATATATTAGAATTTATTTCTAAAATAAATTGCTTTATTCCATATAAGTTTTTCTAGTTTAAAAATATTAAAACAAAAATGTTCATATCATATATGCTTATCGTCAATTTCCCCCATATTGGATTTTAGATTTAAATTCGATTTAAATGTTATAATTTTTTATTTGAAGACAATTAGATTCCAATTTTATTAATTTCCAACTAGTCCAAAATCTTTTCAGAGAATTTAAAGATAAAACCTTCCTTCATTTTTAGGAATTAAATTTCAATAACAAAGGAACTTAAGTAAAATTCAAGTTATACATTTTTGAAATATTCCTTATTTTTCATCTTTATTCCAAACTCCTTTCTTAAACCTTATAAATAAAAATACAATATTATTGTTCCTATTATCATCATCCTTTAAAGCAAAAAAATACCGACATCTTCAAAACATTTCAGAAGTAATTCAACCATCTTAAACAATAATTTCTAAGGAAGTTAACTGGTTTTAAGAGCGTAAATATAACTTGAAACAACTCTATAGCATACAAAGGAAGAAGAAGAATATAATCACAAGAAGCTTAAATCCTTTTCTTCCTATACAAGATCAGAATTAATGACTAAATACAAATGAGTATGAAAGTAGCAGTTAGTAAAATTATAAAACAACATCAACCAAATTATATTTCTCTGTTATATTCAATGCAAAGGATGACCATACTTGATGCAAATCAAGGTATTTATATTTCAAATAATAAATCATTTCTTTGTTATTTCTGCTAAATTATAATTTATATTACAAATTATTTACAACTTCTGCTAAATTATAATTTCTCATTTAAAAATTTTAAATTGAAATTTCAATTCATATATATATATATATACACACACACATAATCCTTTAATTATTTACTTATTTTCTAATTTGAAAATAGTTTATACAAACATTTTACACCCTTTTAACATACGAACACCTTATGCAAATTTTAAAACATGAAACATTTTGATGTGTCCAATATATTCAACTCGTTAAATATTTTCTAAGTGTGGATGTTAAATAATTTAAAGATTTCTCTTATGCTTGTAACATCCCCATTTAGAGGCCCAAAACTAACTGCTGCGGATGCTGCAGTCATCCATAGTTATTGGTTCTTAATGACAAAATACGGCTATGTTAATCATGTCAATAATCAGAAGCACATTAATATGAAAAAATTTCAACACAGTTTAACAACAAATTTTCATATCTTATTTCATAAATGATATTTCATATTCATTACGTAATTCCAGTCGTAGTCCCATGTTCAGAGAAAATATAATCATTATAAAATACTCCAAGAGCGGCATATGAAGATGCCCCATTGGTTGACCAAAGTTAAATACTTGGCAATTATACAACTTTTCCCTTACATCCAAATATCAAAATGAAGATAGATAAAGCTTTTAATAACTAGATTTCCTTCTGCATATCTCTGAAAGCTTATTCATCAAACTAGATGACTTGAAATCCCTTACTGCTGACCTACTCAAATGAGTACTAGAGAGTTTAAGGGAAAAAACAAAAACTCTGGATCAGACTATAGTTTGGTGTGAATAACAATCTGTCATCTTGAACCAAGTAGATATCTAGTGAGACCATGCCATTAAGCGGAATGGGTTTTCCCCTCACTGGTATCTTAACCAAAACATAACAACCATATACCGAGTCCTGCAACCACAATGATTAGAATATAAAATATAATATTTATAGTCATGTAACATATATTAGATTACCTATCCCAATTCATTAGATTACTCATCTTAATTTTGAAAAGACTAACCAACATAATTTAAACTGACTATTCATTTTATATTTTATGAACTACTCATCTCACATTTAAACATATTCAGAATTATGTTGACTATCCATCTCACTTTCAATTATTACTTGGATTTCTCATCCCCTACCACATTTACTACCCATCACCTATGGTTCAATTATTCAAAATTATATGGACTATCCATCACACATATTTCATTTAACTTAAAATGATGTGGACTATCCATTACACATTCTATAGTTTTCCTAGGATGACTATTAATCCTTCATTATCAGCATGATGTGGACTATCCATCTCAGATCTCATAGGTTTCCTAGGATGACTATGGACCCATCACTTCATTCACGTTACCCGCATATTTCAGTCTTAATCCATGTTATCCACATGATTCTGTTCTTATTCAAGTTATCACATAATTAACATCTGTCTATTGGTGTCCCAAATTAGGTTATCTTCCCTTAAAGTTATAATATTTCAAAGTGACATTCATTGGTATCCCTAATTATTTCATGTCGAACTTATTAAAATAAACAATGGTATCCCCAAGGTTTAAAGTCGAAGTCAATAACATATGGCTCACCACCTAATTTAAATTTAGATCAATGTCGAAGTTAATCCACATTGGTGTCCCTAATGATAGTGTCATAGTTTATAATTTAAAATGGCATTGGTATCCCTAATGACGACGTCAAAAATAGAAAACATAAGGCTTTCCGCCTTTAATGAAATTCACATAACACAAACTGTAATAAATCACTTCGGCCCCTATCCATGGTTGAAGACGAAAACTTATATTCCTTTTAAGCTAAAGAAAAATTCATGTCAAAATTGATGTTGTCGACCTTTAGTAACTATAGGCTATCCACCTATTAAAACAAAACTTAAAACCTTTTGTATGTTATTTGGCTAACTGTTGAAGATATAGGAAGGCTTCTACGGCCCCTTCTAAAACAGTTTTGATTAACTTCGAAAACAAGCCTCTTCGACATTAAAGAGATGAAGTGCGACGTTATGGCCAAGCGGCATTGACTCTAAAACGTAAGGTCATCGACCTTGATGCACATTGACCCCTAAGACCTTCGACGACGTTATAAAACTTGTACACTTAAGTTACTTCAGCTACTTTGTCACTTCTTATATAAAGTCGAAGTCAATAAAGATGGCATTACTACCTTAGTCTGAAAGTATAGAATATTTATTTCCTTCCGTCGTGAGATCTGAAAGTGCAGAATATTTTAAATTTTGTTTTCGTCTCTATATTATGCAATGTTTTAAACCGATGACTCATACTCGAATGTCATTTTAGGCTTTATGATGTGTCTAACACTTGAATTACAAGGGTATCACCATACGTATTATATGTATATTGATTTATGATGTGTTCGATATTTGAATCATAAGGGTATTTCATAGGGAATAAATTATTCCTTAAATTGATATTACTCTAATAAATGCATTATTAAAGATTATAAATCTTTAATATATTGATTACCATCTAACATTTATATATTAATAGGTTAATTTCATACTCTATAATTGTTGAAGAACCTCAAGCTGGGGATGTTATGTTTAGTACTATGGATATATTGACCAGATGAGGTAATATGCTAGCATGTATATATTGACGAAATTCAAGGTATATGCATTATACTTAGGCCGTCGCAAAATGATAGATGTGAGTGAATAATCTCTTTTGATTTGTATAGAAAACTCAAGGATGAGTAAGATTAGGACAAAGACCATGAGTTTTGAGTTGTATATGATACAACTGATAAAGTTTTACACATCGCTTGCGGACTTATGATTTGTCGAGCAAACTAAAGGTTAAAATCCCAAGGCAAGCGAGTCTTAACACTCACTAGAGGAATCATAAATTTTCTATATTTCACTTAATATTTTGAGGAATATAAAAATCTAGTGGGTGTAATACGTGATAAAAATAATAAGAGATTAATTAATTAACAATAAGGTTAAAAATGAAAATTTTGTACATGTTGGAATTACGCTATGAAAGTAACACAATTACGTTCGTGGAGATTTTTTGATCAACTTTCATATATAAAGTTTTTTTAATCGCAATTCAAACAGAATTGGTGATTAAAATTTTCAAATTTAAAATAATTCGAAGTAAATTTAAATTAAAAAATTTAATTAATGTAAGCGTTCGAAATTTTAACGCTAACAAATATTCTAACATTAATAGGAATCTTAAGGTTTAAGGAAACGTTAAAATAAGTGTTGACTTAATACAATAAAGGGAAAGAAATTAATTAACAATTATTACATTCCCAAAAATGCTAAGTCCGGTCAACTGCCTCCTTACGGCGGATCGACCGCTAGCGGTAGATCGCTGTAACGATCCCAATTTCGAATTGAATTTAAATTAATAGTTAATGTAAATTTTGGAATATATTTTAGGAATAAACTTGAATTTGAAATATATATGTATATGTATATATATATAAGTAATTTTGAATTTGACTTTGGAATTTGAATTTGACTTTGGAATTTGGATTTGAATATTAAATTTGTGCTTAAATTTAAATAAATGACTTAGAATATGATTTGGATTTAAAAATATTATTTGTGTAAATTGATTTATGGGTAGTTAGTATTTAAAAGCGTTTTCTTCTAAATAATGTGTATACGGATAGAAACAAAAATAAAAACAAGGACTAAATGGTTATTGTGTGTAAGCAACATAAGATAAATACATATAAAATAAAATAAAATAAAAAAGTATGCAAGATAATAAAACAAATAAAAACCTAAGAACATACAAGAATGAGATATTGACAAGTATAGGTAAGAGAAGATAAAACAAAAGAATGAATGCAAGAAAACAAAAATCTAAATATGTATGTGCAAACAAATAAAAAAAATGATAAGCATAAGCTTATAAAACAAGACGAATATCATTAACATAAGCACACAAAAGAAATATCATTTCAGCTGAAATAACAACATCATTTCAGCCACCAAAGTAAGAAGCAAATCAGCTCAGCCACCAAAACAAGAAAAAAAATCTTTGATCAAATCAAATAAAAAGAAACATCTCTGACCAACAAATAAGCTTAAACCAGATAATACTTCCCCTCTGTAAACACCTTTCTCTACATATATACATCCATATTGTTTGATTTCATTCGAAAAAATTTATCATTCCATAAAATAAACATCATTATTCTACTAACTTAAACAAGATCATTCAACAACAGAGCAAAAAAATGCAGCTTCAAACAAAGCAGTTCTCTGTTCAAATCTTTTCAGGTGAGTAACATCACAGTTTAAATAGTTTAAATATATAATTCGGTTGCCTGTTCATCTCTGAAACTAGTATATTTTTGAATGAATTATAAGTATAGCTTTGTGTATACATATGGAAATATTGGTGAGCATGCTGTGTATATGTATTCTTCTTCTCTGATTTTAGTTCTAGGCTCAAAATCAAATCAAAATCCACTTGCTTTTGATCCAATCTGTGTTAAGACTTAAGTCCTGAAACAAATATGATTGTTATATCATAGATTTTAGTTTTAAAATTTTTTTAGGTAAAAACAATTGTGTATTGTCTCTGTAAATTTAAAACATCAATTCATGCTCAATAAAAGTAAAAACTCAAACATAATAATTTATAGATTCAGGATTATAAATCGAATTCCTAAACTAAAACATGATTTTTAAAACTAGAATCATAATTTTTAGTTAAGTTTTGAATGAGCAGTTCTAGTTCATCAGAAAAAAGGAATTGGGGGATTTTCTGGTTATCTATTTGATTTTGGAGGTCGGGGTTTCTTCTGGTCATAGTAGGATAATCAATGAGTGGAGGAAAAATATTGGATGGCCGTATAGTTGACCATGCGATAGTGGTAGGTCGATTGAGTTTCTAAACTTAGTTTTATTTTGGTCTGGTTTTTGGGTTGGCACGATCCCTCTGGTGGATTGAGTTTCATGATATTTTGGGGAATGGAAGCTGTGGGGTTGTCGACGACGTGTCTGAAGTTGCTGGCACTCCGGTGGTTGGAGGAGCGAGAATGAGGTGATTTCAAGTTTCGAGCTTTGTGTCAGGTTGCTCGATTTTGTTCGTGGGCTTCTGAGTGTCGATTGATGATCGATATTGGTTGCTACATTGTTGAGTGATGTCATGGAGGGTATGACGACGGTCGGAGGCAGCCACAGCAGTGGTGCATGTGCACCGAGTTATTCGAGGTGTCAGTGCTTTTGGCTTGAGGGATTGCTCGAAGTAGAGGTCGGGTTTTGGTGTTAGTAGCTCGAGTTCGTTCTCGAAGTAGTTGAGGGTGATCACCTGTAGGATTTTTTTTAAACTTAAAATTTAATCAAACTTTTAGGAAAAAAACTGGAAGAAGAGAAAAAACTCGAGTTTGACCCGAGTAAGCTTCGAGTTCGACCCCAAGCAGAAGCTTTATAACTGTTTAGAGGCTTTAAAAGTTTTAAAACTTGCTTTCTTTGAAATTTAAAAATTTAAATTGGTTTAAAACTTTTATATAAATTACTTGATGTTTAATAAATTTTTTCTTAAACATTTTGATTAAGAAGTTTTGAAGTTTGATAAATTTAAACTTTGTTAAGAAAATTTAAAGTGATATTTAAAAATTTAGTTATGAATGTAGTTTTAAAAATTTATATAAAAGACAAGTTTTTTTAATTCAAATTGAAAATAGCTTTTAAAAACTATTAATTGATAAATGTTTAAGCTATTTAAAATTATGTTTTGATAACTTTTAATTTTAAAGATAAATGATTATTTATATTAAAACTTAATTAATGATTTAATTAAGTAAAGGTAATTTTAAAGATAAATGGGTAATTATGTTAATGGTAATAAAGATATTAACAAGAATATTTTATCTTAATTAAGGTTTAATGTCTTGATATTAATGAAAATAATTTAAAGAACCTAAGTATAATTAATTAGTTTAACTAATTATAAAGGATTAATTAATTATAAAGGATTAATTTAGAGATAATTAATTAGCTAATTAATGATTAATTAATTAATTATAAAAGTAATTATGGATTAATTAATTTGTTTTAAGAAATAAATAATTAATAGAAGTAATTAAGATTTAATTAATTACAATTAAGGATTAATAAATTAAGATAATTAATTAAGGATAAATTAATTAATGAAGGTGATTAAGACTTAATCAATTGTAATTAATGAAAATAAATCATTGATTAAAGATTATTAATGAAAGTAATTTGGTGGTTAATTAAATTAATACCACATTATTTATTCATCTTAATTAAAGATGTTAGATTGTTATTGAATGCTGTGTATTGAATTGATATCTCTATTATGTGATGCTATGTAATATGAATTGCTTTGTGTTGAGCTATGATATCTGTGACGAATATACTGTTGAATGAATATGAAAACCCCTTGGCCATAAAACGTCATTTGAGTTTCGATGCGACAGGGAGTCGGATTCCAGTTGGTTATCCGAAACTCACATCGAATCGCAATGGTAAATTTTTTTGATTGATAAATTTACTTTGTCTGTGAATCTATGAATGAAGATAAGCATTGTGGATTATACCGCTTATCGATATTGATATGATTGAATCTGTGATGATTGATGTTCTTGTACTATTGTGTAAAACCCCTAGACTACACTATACACACACAAATATGGATTGCACAAGGAAATCGGCTAAATCACACGTTTTAGCAATTTTAAAGATTGAATTCTCGTTTTGGAATTGAAAGCTTTTAAAAATGATTTTTCAAAAATAAAAGTTATTTTAAACTACTTAATAAACTGGAAATTTAAATAATTTGATTTGAATTTGAATTCAATATTTGAAATTGAATTCAAAGATTTGGAAATTATGGTCTGAAAAGATTATACAAGTTATAAAGGTGTTTATATGGGTTTTTAACCTTTTAAAAAAAGTATAGTTTTGGAAATTTAAATTTAAATCCAAGTTTTATACTTGAATGGCTTTAAGTTATGTAAATTGTAATCAATTTTCCCCAAAACAAAAACTATTTTTTTCAAATAATAATAGCTTTCATAATAAGAAAGGATTTCCAATGTGTATCGAAAGGTTTCAAGTTTGAAATGAAATTGTAAATAGTTTGGAAAAACTATGAATTAACCTTTGTGAAGACGATTAAATTTTGTTTTGAATTCAAAGAGGATTTTAAATGATATATCTTCCATATACAAGATTTGAATTGGAATTTTAAAGTTACGATTAAATCTTTAATTGAAAGATTGGATAGTTAATCCAATTTGAAATGGAAATTGTTTTGAAATCCGTGAATGGATCTTTGTAAAATTGGGTGAACTTTGTGAAATGAATCTTTTTGTTTAAAAAGATTTGAAATGGCAATTGGTTTAAACCATTTGAAAGAAAAGTTTTGGATATTAAGTTGTGACTTAACTGAAATCCTATATCCATATTTTTTTAAATATTACTCATTATTCAGTTTAGCCGGGAGAGGGCTTTGTGTCATATAACCCATTCCGAATAATGATACGTCATTATGGATAGCATTTGAAGATTGGTGGTGAAGACCGGGTATTTTCGAAAATGAAAGGATAACCCGTCGGTTGTCTCTACACTGAGTCACGCCGGTATAGAGATTTCTTAAGTGATGGGAAGTCCGATCGAGATTGTGAATACCCGGATTTGCAAGGGCTTCTTTGGAAGTGCCTTCGACTCTGTTCGAACCCGGAACAGACTTGTATGGATGTGTGTCTAACATTACACTTTGAGATGTAAAGCCGGTTTCTATCAAATACATTCCTATTGGTGGCGGAGATTTATTCTCTTAGCATTACACCCTTCTCGGAGACGTATGAGCTCAGAGGTTATGTAGTTGATGGTTACTAGTGATACATTCCCAATTTGGTAATGTGGCATGCTAAGTGCTGCTGCGTGTTGATGATCATTTGTTGATCATTTGTGATCGAAGCATGGCTTTGTGAAAAAACGTAGCTTTGTGGACGAGACTACGTCGAGCCTTACAACCCAGTAATGGTCGAAACAGGAATCATGGCAGCAAGGTTATTTGGGGGTTGCTCCTCCTGAGAGTTTGTCCATTTCCTTCTGGATTATAAGTGGTATCATGGTATGGAGCCCAGATAATTACTTTGTGGTTGCTGCAAACTTATTTCTTTGTGGTTTTCGGTTGAGAAGCGCTTCGGATAAAGGTTGGTAACAACCAGGAGGTGGCATACTCGTGTCAGTTGTTACCTAATCGCAGAGGTAACCAGGCCTTGTGTAGCAGAGATCCAGTTAGGTTCTCGGGGGCGTCCCTCCAGAGGCATTCCATTTTATGTGGAAATTTCCTTTTCCCGACCATTTGTTGGAAATCCAATCATCCAATACGAGCTCTTTACGGTTTTAGTTGTATAACCTGCCATTTACTAATGGTGGTCACCACTGTTTAGATGGTAGCTATAGTAGGCATAGTATGAAATGTCTATGCTGGCTAAGATTAATATTATACTTTTGAAATGTTTTCCACTATGCACTAATAATAATATCAAAAAAAAGGTTTCCGCGTATCAAGCATTTTTGACTATCATAAGAAGAAATCTCCTCCAAGTCTGCATTTGCATTGTGTGTGTGGTCGGAGGTCTTATGGTAGTTTCATTTTTCAAAAAGCATTGCGGAATTGAACTTTAAAGGCTTTGTTGTTTGTTTTAAAAGATTAAACTGTTTTCGTTTGCTCACACCAGTCCCATGACTGCCCTGGAGTTTATTGTTCCTTTCTTAAACTCTAGGTGCCCACAATTTTCCACATGGGCAGTCTAGAGTTTGGTTTTTCAGATAGTCGAATAGTAGGAATTGATTCGATAACCTTTGAAGCCTTTGGATTTGTGGATCGCATTTTTTACACTTCAGCCTTCACGGCTGCACTTGCTTATCTTTGTGAACGTGATGGGCGTTTGGGCTATCTTTACTTTGAAGATGGAGTTTCAGTTGCATTATGGAGTTGGATTCTTTTGGAGATGTATTCTATTGAAGACATTGTCTTTCCGCTGCTATTCCTTGTGTCCCTGATAGTATTGATATCTATTGTATCATTTTGCTGTATCATCATTGTATCAGATATTGTATCAAATGTTGTATATGATATTATTCAATTTCTTCCGCTGTGTTGTACTTGATGTGTTATAAGCTCCGGCACGAGTCAAATTTTAACGGTTAAATCTGCGGCATTCAAGTACGACTGAAGTACGGGTGTCGATTTTCGAACGCTGAAATTTGGATCGTGACAATCGCCTTGGGAGCAGTGGTCGACCGATAGAATGGTGGCAGCTAGGGTTAATTTAGGCCAGGAACGACCCAGATTTTATTATTTTAAACCAACTCAAATCCAATAGTTCTAGTGCATTCTAACCATTAGTAAGTGGCCAGCCACCTCGTTTTTATTCACAAATTATTTAGGAACACTAATGAAGCACTGCCAGTCTTTTCTTCCCTATGATTCAAATACACTTAGGATTTCCAATTAAGGGATTTTAAATACTTAATATTCGATTTTTAATTCTAGTCTTCCCCAAATCCCTGATTCTGAATCTAGTTTGTATACAATCTTACTATTGTATATTCCAAAAGGAAGAGATCTGAAGGGGAAATTTGGAGCCTGCATGAATCAAATCTAAAAATGGACCAAGCAAATTCTCTATGAGTAGAAATCTTATTTTTTTCAGATTTTAGTACTAATATAGTAGAAGTTTGGATTTGTTTTATGCCGCAAGGAATTTTGTTCATGAAAACCCTAAAAATAAAACCCAAAAATTCCTCCAAACGAAATGTTAATTCTTATATTTATTGAAATCTAAATTATTTTATATTAAAATAATAAAGTTGTTTTATTATTGCAATTTGAATTTTCCATATTCAATTCCACTTCTAATCTTCTCTGTTATTATGTAAAGGGGTTCTAAAAGACAAAATAAGTTAGGAAATGGTGTGTAAAGTTTGAATTCTACTATTTGTAGTTTGCACTACTTATTTTCTGACAAAAATGAATCCTCTTTTCGCTTCAGATAAATGGTTAAGTTGAATAAATGTAAAAAAAATATTGTAAATTTTGTTTCCTTGAAATAGAGACATCAATTCTACTATATTTGTATAGAATAAGTTTGGTGTATGATTCTATTTTATTTATGTAGGTTTATTGTCTGGTTAAGGATATTAGCTATTTTGAAAATATTGTATAGAATTAGACTTGTATATGGATGTTTTGGCATTTAATGATTAGTATAAGGCATGAATCTTAGAATTGGTATATCGTTCACATGGTTAGGAATATATATATATATATACATATATATATATGTATGTATGTATGTGTATGTATTAGTTATTGCGTAGATCTAAATATATTATTATTAGTATATAATTAATAATGTATTAATCGCCGAGTATAATTAGGTTGTTAATTAGCATTAAATCCCCATAGGAAGAAAGTAAAGGATAATTATGGAAATTAGTCCATAATTAAAGACGAAATAAGGAGTTCTTGTATAGTATGTAAATGCAGGTGAGGTACATATGGTAATATGTTACGAGAGTAGAATTATGACTAAGTTATAGAGATGCGAGGTTAGTCAAAATTACATAAATGTCCACTCCATGAATCTAGCTACCACTAATGTGAGTCTGGGATTGATGTAAGATATTGCCTATAATAAGTACCCATAGAGGACATGAGGTTAGTCCTAATTCTATAGGGTAAGTCTTCCCACTTAATTTGGCTACTAGTACCTATGAATAGTCGGACTAATGTGAAATGTCACGGTTTGGGTTATGGGTCATAAGGCATATGACCTCTTCTAAGTTGGAGGCATTAAGTGGCTATTGTAGGATCCGCCTTCTTTACAGTCTAGAAGTATTAAATGGTCAAGATTATCTTTTAGGTGCGGTAGTGAGGAATCTCAGGAGGGCTTCACTTGGGGTTAAGGTATTATATGACTATCATTGGGTCCGTGTAACTATCCCAATTTTGATTTAAATTTAAATTAATAATTAATGTGAATTTTGGATAAATTTTGGAATTATTTTGAATTTGAAGTATATATATGAGTAAATTTGGGTTTGACTTTAAAATTTTGAATTTTGAATATTGAATTTGTATTTAAAATTTGAATAAAAGACTTAGAAAATGATTTGGGTAAAAATATTATTTGTATTTAATTATGAGTAGATAGTTTCATAATTATAAAAATATATTAATATAAATTAAATGTT
Source organism: Allium cepa (assembly GCA_030765085.1). Taxonomy (NCBI): domain Eukaryota; kingdom Viridiplantae; phylum Streptophyta; class Magnoliopsida; order Asparagales; family Amaryllidaceae; genus Allium; species Allium cepa. Next base: position 660,880,437 of record CM060934.1, on the reverse strand, counting down.
GATAGTTAAACTTTAAAACATAGAAATAAAAACAAGTTATGCAACAAGAAAAGAAAAAATAAACATGAACATAAAATAAGACAGATATGTTTTGCTGTAAAATTCATATACAATATACAAACAAATAAAGTATACATATAAAAAAAGGTGACACAAGAAACAACAAATAATTATAGATTTCATTTAGGATACAAAGAAACCAAAGATATATTTAAGTAAGAAGCTTGCCAAAGAAGACAATGTAATATATTCCAGTATGAACAATGAACGAGAGGTAATTAATGCAAAGAAAAAAAATATCTTAGCATACCACAAAATCTTATCAGCCGAAATCTTGTTTAATCAAACAAAGAACAAAAATCTCTGCCTTATATTGTACAAACCAAACATAAATAATATCACCCTGTACAAAATTGTATACCCTGTCAACTTCTTTTCTATATATTAATCATCTTCATCACAGTTCGTTCTCAAAAACATAGCTAACCAGAAACAAGGAAAAGTAAGCACCATCATTTTACAAATTTAAAACAACAATCAAACAAGAAGATTTAAAGGAAGATCAAAGCAAACCATTTCCATTTTTAAAGTTCAAGCTGTTTTCAACATAAAAGAACTCTGTGCATCCTCTCCAAAACTGTGAGTAACATCATATCTTTTTTTATTTAAAGTTTGAACCTGTTGCATGTATATATATATGTGAATAGTATGTTAGGATATATATATATATATATATGTATGTATATATATATGCATATATATATATATGTATATATATATATGAAAATTCTCTGAGAATTTGAAAGATGGATGTTTTTGTACAGGTTGTGTTTATAATTGTCCTCTGTCAGGGATTTAAACACCAGATTTTTGATTCAAAAATCGTTCCCTCTTGTTATACTTGCTGTTTGAGTTTAGTGTTAAGACAAAAATTGTTTGCTATAGCATAAAATAAAGATTAAAAATTTATTTGAGTTTAAACAACTTAGTATTCTTCCTCGAAAACAAGATAATCTGAGAAAATTCTAAATAAGTCAAAATTCAAACTTCATGATTTACGAATTCAGGTGTATAAATGGAATTCTTATACTTTAATATGATTTTTAAAGCACGAATTATAATTTTTAGATAGAGGGGGAAAGAGCAGTTCGAGTTTGTTTGAATTTCGTTATTTTCGTGATCCCTAGTGATCTATTGGGTTGTAGTGGCCGGGACCTTTGGTGGTGATGGAGGGACGAACGAGGGTTCGGGGAAAAAATATGGTGATGGGGTAAAGTTGGTCTTGGTGGCGTGGCGAACTCGTAAAGTTTGTAAACCTAGTTTTTGTCAAGGTTAGATGTTTCGATTCATTCATCGTCGACAGTTGATCGAGTGTTGCGAGGTTTTGGGGGATGGTAGAGGAGAGGCAGTCGAAGCAGTAGCCAGAGGTGGTGGTACTCAGGTGGTCGGAAATTGAAGTACGGCGTAGTTCCAGGTTTTGGGTTTTAGGGTGCAGTCTGGTTTCCAGGTTTTGGATTAGTTAACTCGAACTCGATTTCGAGTGGCTGTGAAGTTTCTGATGATCGTGATTGTTTCTGGTGGTGGTCATTGATGTGTGAAGGCTCTCGAAGGTAGCTGGAGTTAGCCAGAGCCACGGTGCATGTGCACCGAGCATTCGATTTTCCGATGATCTACAGGTTTTCGATGACCTGGTTGTAAATTTGAATTTAAAAGCAAATTTAAACTGAAATTAAAGTTGTGATGATAGATTTAAACAAATTTAAATCTAATATGAAGTATAAATTCAAAATGACTTTGAATCTTTAAAGTTTTAAAATATTTAAAGAGGGTTTCAGTTTTTTTTTAAAAAAACCTGACAGTTTTTCTAGATTTTAAATTTTAATTTAAATCTGAAACATAATTTAAACTAGGATTAAATTTAAAAGTTAAGTTTAGTTTTCAAATAAACTTTTGAATCTTGATGTTTTAAAATGAATTTGGATTTTAAATAAAGAATTTAAATCAAAGTTAAAGGCAAGTTTTAAATCAAAAGATTTAAATCAAATGCTTAAAATTAGAGGATTCAAATTCATTTTGAATCCAGATTTTGGAATTTAAAATCAGTTATAATCTGAATGTTTTAAACAAGTTTAAATCAAATAGTTTTTTAAAGTAATTTGTTTTCAAATAAATATTTGAATTGGATTTTGATAAAGTTCTTTTACAAAAAGGATTTGAATGAAAAGTTAAACAATTTGTTTTAACTTGAATTCACAAGTTAATAATGTAATGTATTTTAAAAATTAAGTTTTAAATAAAAATTTAAGTGATTTAGTTAGAACTTTCCTTTTATAAGTTTATAAGTTGATATTTAAATTTTGTTATTGTTTATCTTTTTGAATCTTAAATTCAAACTGAAATTTGAATCTAAATTTAAAAGCTTAATGTTTTAAATACACTTTAATGTTAATGAAATCATTAATAAAGAAATGAATTATCTTAGAGATAATTAAGGTAATTAAGTGATTTAATTAATAAGATAATTAAGTAATGACTTATTTATTTAATTTATAAATTAGTGATTTAGATTAATTTATAATCCGAGATTAATTAGGAAAGTAATTAAAAAATTGTCATTTGTTAATGAAAGTCATTAACTAAGATAATTTAAATAATTAATTAATGTGATTAATTTCAATAATTAATTAGATTAATTTAATGTTAATCATTTACGAGATTGTGTAAGTGTAATTACTTTATGGTAAGTAATTAAAGATTTAATTTCTAAAAACAATTAATTAAGGGGTTAATTAATTATGTAATTGGTTTAGAGGTTAATTTAATTAATATGATTAAATAAGAGTAATTTATTAATTAAGAATAACTAATTAAAGTGTTTGATGAATTAATTTATATCAAATGATTTGTAATTAATAAATCAGGATTGGATAATTATTTCATAAGACATTAATTTAATTGGAAATAAATTGAATTAATTAGGATTAAATAATTAATTAATCCTGCTTATAAGTGATTATTGAATGCTTGACCTTACTTATGAATGATTGTATTTTATGAAATGCCTGAATTGATTGTCCTATCTGATCTGTGATATTCTGTTCTGTGGATTGGACTTTGTACTTTATTTACTTATTTGTGATGCATTCGTATGTTATCTGTGAATCTGTGAATGAACGATAAGCGTTATAGTTTATACCGCTTATCAAAACTATTTCTGTGTTTTGACCTGTGATGATGATGTTGTTACACTATTGTGTTAAACCCCTGGACCACACCATACACACACAAATATGGATTTCACGAGGAAATCGATTAAGTCACAGATTTTTTTTGAAATGATTTTCAAATAGACAATTTGAATTCATATGGTTTGGAAATGGAATCGAGTTAAATATGAGAAGCTTTTGAAAAAGGAATTTCAAAGATAAAATTTATTTTTGAATAACTTGATAACTCTTTGAAATTTGAATTCAATATATGAAACTGAATCCTATGATTTGAATCTAAGGATGAAAGATGTTATACAAGTTATATATGGGTTAAACCATTTCAAATGTATTGATTTGGGAATTTGAATTTAAATTCAAAGGCTTTAACTCGTGCAAATAAAATTGGATTTTTTCTGAAATGAAAACTATTTGTTTTCAAATAGTAAAAGCTTTCATATAAGAAATGAACTTCCAAATTGTGTTAAAAGGATTTCAAGTCTAAAATGAAAATGGATTTCCAAGATTGGAAACGGCCTGAAAGCTATAAGTTAAATCTTAACTTAAAGATTGGATGAGTTAATCCAATAGAAATGGAAATTGTTTTAGAACCCGTACTGGGTGAACTTTGTGAAACAAATCTTTTTGTTTAAGGATTTGAAATGGTAATTTGTTCAACCATTTGAAGAAAGGTTTTGGATTTTATAAGTTGTGACTTAACTGAAATCCCATATCCATATATTTTAATTTTGCGCTCATTATTCGGTTTAGCCGGGAGAGGACCCTGTGTCATATAACCCATTCTGAATTGTGATACGACGTTGTGGATAGCATTTGAAGACCGGTGGTGAAGACCGCGTATTTGTGTGAACGATAGGATAACCTATCGATTGACTCTGCACTAAGTTGCTCCGGTATAGAGTTCTCCCTAAGTGATGGGAAGTCCGATCGGGATTGTAAATACCCGAATTTGCAATGGCTTCTTCCTTTATTAGACGAAGAGCCTTCGGTTCTGTTCGAACCCGGGACAAACTTGTATGGTTGTACGTCTGACAGTACACTTTGAGATATAAAACAGATTTCTTTCAAATACATATCTGTTTGTGGCGGAGAATTTATTCTCTTAGCTTAACACCCTTCCCTGAGACGTATGAGCTCAGAGGTTATGTAGTTGAAGATTATCAGCGATATATTCCCAATTTGGTAGTGTAGCATGCTGAGTGCTGCTGCGTGTTAATGATCATTTGTTGATCATTTGTCATCAGAGCATGGCCTTTGTATGAAGCATAGCTTTGTCGACGAAACTGCATCAGGACCTCACACCCCGAAAATGGTCGAAACAGGAAAGATGCGGCAAGGTTATGAGGGTCGCACCCTTTAGGGTGTGTCATTCCCTTCTGGTAAAGGGTGGTATCATGGTATGGAGCCCAGATATTTACCTATGTGGTGGGCTTCAATCTTATTTCTGTGTGGTTATTGCTTTGTGGTTTAGAGGCGCCTCAGATAAAGGTCCGAAAGGACCGGGGGGTGGCATGCTCGAGAAGTAGTTACCTAGTTACGAAGGTAACCCGACCTTGTATTGGCAGAGAGATGGTTAAGTTCTCGGGACGTCCCGCCAGAGGCGTACCCATGGACACTGGGAAGTTCCTTAACCCGACTATTTGTTGGAAATCCATTCATCCAATGCGTGCCTTATACGGCTTTAGTTGTAGAACCTGTCATTTACTTATGGTGGTCACCACTGTTTAGATTGTAGCAATAGTAGGCATAGCTTGGAATGTCTATGCTGGCTAGGATTTATATTCTACTTTCGAAATGTTTTCCACTATGCACTTATAATAATAATATCAAGACATTTTCTCGTATCAAGCATGTTTGACTATCATAAGGAGAAATCTCCTCGAATTCTGCGTTTGCATTGTGTGTGTGGCGGGAGGCCTTATGGTTCTTTCATTTTCTAAAAAGCATTGCGGATTTATTTTAAATTCCTTTGTTGTTGTTTGAAAAGACCAAACTGTTTTTTTGTTACTCACACCAGTCCCATGACTGACTCGGATTTTATTGTTCCTTTCCTAAACCATGGGTGCCCACAATTTTTCCACATGGGCAGTCTAGAGTTGGTTTTTTTAAGATAGTTGGGTTTAGTAAATTATCTGGAGTTAGTCCAGTCTTTGGATCGGGACTGCACTTGCTTGTCTAGGTGACACATGATGTTTGTTTCGAGCTAGTTTTGGATTGGAGCATTGGATTTCGGGATGCATTCTATTGAAGATATTCTTTCCGCTGCTATTTTCTTGTATCATATCTCTGATAGTATTGATATCTATTGTATCATTCTGTGTATCATATTATATCAGATATTGTATCCGTCATTGTATCAATGTTTTATATATATTGATATTCTTTTTCTTCCGCTGTGTTGTACTTAATGGTGTTATAAGCTCCGACGCACCAGATTTGACATTTGGATCTATGGCATTGGAATATGAGTGTCGTATTTGGTGTCGATTTTCGAAGGTCGAGTCAGGACCGCTACATTTGGTATCAGAGCTGAGGGGTAAAACTTTAGCTCAGGAGTATAATACGTTAAGTAACTCATTAGTGATAGGGTGAAGTATACCATAGAATGAGTATCCTAAGATATCCGTTCGAATGCCTCAGTAAATTCCCTTACTATCCACTGATAGTGAGTATAAGTGCAAGAAGAGGACTAGATTGGGGACAGGGGGAGTACCACTACACATGGTCAATACCCTGCAATAGCGGAAACAATTTTCTTCTCAATCTCCTTTGATGCGTCTTCCAAATTTCTTTTTATTTGCTTCGTGACAGCTCCAGAAAGAAGTTTCGGTGTGATGGTGGCCCTATGAATTGTTGTAGAAAATCCTTACTTCGTATTTTCATTGGTTTCTTATCAGTTTTTTCGATCTAAACTTTAATGAATTTGGAATTTGAAATTGAAAATTTTAAATAAATTGGAAATTTTAAATTGATTTGAATTGATTAATAGAATATGAGGCTAAATTTGAGTTGTATCAATAAAACGATTTCGTTTAAAACCAAATTTGAAATTCTATTGTGATTTCTTGTGTAGATTGAAGTCCGAAGAGGGACAAGTTGGTATATAATTTGGGATATTCCGACTTGAATTTGGAATCCATACCTAATGTTTGAAAAATTGTAAAAGATTGAATCTATCTATCTATTCTCTGGGGTCCGATATATTCTAGGAACGGTTAGTTATCCCTTCGAACTTACCAGTGCCCTGCATATTATAGATCTAGATGATCCGGGTATCCTGTGTAATATTTTATAAGTTTGTTCTCATATTGGTGATATTCTGATTTGGTGAGCCAAATACAAAATAGATATCCAATTTGACCTGGAATACTGTTTCTCTATCTTTGTATATCTATCTTTGTTGGTTTCGTGCCTGCAAAATTTGCGGACGAAATTTCTTTAAGGGGGGAATCTGTAACGATCCCAATTTTTGATTTAAATTTAAATTAATAATTAATGTGAATTTTGGATAAATTTTGTAATTATTTTGAATTTGAAGTATATATATGAGTAAATTTGGGTTTGACTTTAAAATTTTGAATTTTGAATATTGAATTTATATTTAAAATTTGGATAAAAGACTTAGAAAATGATTTGGGTAAAAATATTATTTATATTTATTTATGGATAGTTAGTTTTATAATTATAAAAATATATTAATATAAATTAAATGTTGATAGTTAAACTTTAAAACATAGAAATAAAAACAAGTTATGCAACAAGAAAAGAAAAAATAAACACGAACATAAAACAAGACAGATATGTTCTGCTGTAAAATTCATATACAATGTACAAAGAAATAAAGTATACATATAAAAAGAAAAAGAAAAAGGTGACATAATAAAAAACAAATAACTATAGATTTCATTTAGGATACAAAGAAACTAGAGATATATTTAAGTAAGAAGCTTGCCAAAGAAGACAATGTAATATATTCAAGTATGAACAAACAACCATGGGTAATTAATGCAAAGAAAAAAAATATCTTAGCATACCACAAAATCTTATCAGCCGAAATCTTGTTTAATCAAGCAAAGAAAAAAAAAATCTCTGCCTTGTATTGTACAAACCAAACATAAATAATATCACCCTGTACAAAATTGTATACCCTGTCAACTTCTTTTCTATATATTAATGATCTTCATCACAGTTCGTTCTCAAAAACATAGCTAACAAGAAACAAGGAAAAGTAAGCACCATCATTTTACAAATTTAAGACAACAATCAAACAAGAAGATTTAGAGGAAGATCAAAGCAAACCATTTCCAGTTTTAAAAGTTCAAGTTGTTTTCAACATAAAAGAACTCTGTTCATCCTCTCCAAAACTGTGAGTTACATCATATCTTTTTTTATTTAAAGTTTGAACCTGTTGCATGTGTGTGTGTGTGTGTGTGTGTGTGTGTGAATAGTATGTTAGGATATATATATATATATATATATATATGAAAATTCTCTAAGAATTTGAAAGATGGATGTTTTTGTACAGGCTGTGTTTATAATTGTCCTCTGTCTGGGATTTAAACACCATATTTTTTATTCTAAAACCATTCCCTCTTGATATACTTTCCGTTTGAGGTTTATGTTAAGACAAAAATTATTTGTTATAGCATAAACTAAAGATTAAAAATTTATTTGAGTTTAAACAACTTAGTATTCTTTCTGGAAAACAAGATAATCTGAGCAAATTCTAAAAAGTCAAAATTCAAACTTCGTGATTAACAAATTCAGGTATATAAATGGAATTATTATACTTTAATATGACTTTTAAAGCATGAATTATAATTTTTAGATAGAGGGAGAAAGAGTAGTTCGAGTTTGTTTGAATTTCGTTATTTTGGTCATCTCTGGTGATCCATTGGGTCGTAGTGGTCGGGACCTTTGGTGATGATAGAGGGACGAACGAGGGTTTGGAGAAAAATATGGTGATGGGGTGAAGTTGGTTGTTGCGGCGGCGGTGAAATGGTGAAGTTTGTAAACCTAGTTTTTGTCAAGGTTAGATGTTTCGATTCATTCATCGTCGACAGTTGATCGAGTGTTGCGAGGTTTTGGAGGATGATAGAGGAGAGGTAATCGAAGCAGTAGGCGGAGGTGGTGGTACTCCGGTGGTCGGAAATTGACGTACGACGAAGTTCCAGGTTTTGGGTTTTGGGGTGCAGTCTGGTTTCTATGTTTTAGATTAGTTAACTCAAATTCGATTTCGAGTGGCTATGAAGTTTCTGATGATCGTGATCGTTTATGGTGGTGGTCATTGATGTGTGTAGGCTGTCGAAGGTGGCTGGAGTTGGCCAGAGCCACGGTGCATGTGCACTGTGCATTTGATTTTCTGATGATCTTTTTGGGTTTGGGTAGGAATTGTTCTCGGGATTTACTCGAGTTATTTGAGTGTTTACTCGAAGTAAAATACGTTGTGACTTGAAGCAATTTTGGGTTTGCTCGATTATTGGTCTGGTGACAGGTTTTTGATGACCTGACTGTAAATTTGAATTTAAAAGCAAATTAAAACTGAAATTAAAGTTGTGATGATAGATTTAAACAAGTTTAAATCTAGTATGAAGTATAATTTCAAAATGACTTTGAATCTTTAAAGTTTTAAAATATTTGAAGAGGGTTTCAGTTTTTTTTTTAAAAAAACCTGACAATTTTTCTAGATTTTAAATTTTAATTTAAAATCTGAAACATAATTTAAACTGGGTTTAAATTTAAAAGTCAAGTTTAGTTTTCAAATAAACTTTTGAATCTTGAAGTTTTAAAATGAATTTGGATTTTAAATAAAGAATTTAAAATCAAAGTTAAAGGCAAGTTTTAAATCAAAAGATTTAAATCAAATGTTTAAAATTAGAGGATTCAAATTCATTTTGAATCCAGATCTGGGAATTTAAAATCAGTTTTAAATCTGTATGTTTTAAACAAGTTTAAATCAAATAGATTTTTTAAGTAACTTTTTTTCAAATAAATATTTAAATTGGATTTTGATAAAGTTCTTTTATAAAAAGGATTTGAATGAAAAGTTAAACAATTTTTTTTAACTTGAATTTGCAAGTTAATAATGTAATGTATTTTAAAACTTAAGTTTTAAATAAAAATTTAAGAGATTTAGTTAGAACTTTCCTTTTATAAGTTTATAAGTTGATATTTAAATTTGGTTAATGTTTATCTTTTTGAATCTTAAATTCAAACTGAAATTTGAATCTAAGTTTAAAAGCGTAATGTTTTAAATACACTTTAATGTTAATGAAATCATTAATAAAGAAATGAATTATCTTAGAGATAATTAAGGTAAATAAGTGATTTAATTAATAATTAAGTAATGACTTATTTATTTAATTTATAAATTAATGATTTAGATTAATTTATAATCGGAGATTAATTAGGAAAGTAATTAAAGAATTGTCATTAGTTAATGAAAGTCATTAACTAAGATTATTTAAATAATTAATTAATGTGATTAATTTTAATAATTAATTAGATTAATTTAATGTTAATCATTTACGAGATTGTGTAAGTGTAATTACCTTATGGTAAGTAATTAAAGATTTAATTTCTTAAAATAATTAATTAAGGGGTTAATTAATTATGTAATTGGTTTAGAGGTTAATTTAATTAATATGATTAGATAAGAATAATTTATTAATTAAGAATAACTAATTAAAGCGTTTGATGAATTAATTTTTATCAAATGATTTGTAATTAATAAATCAGTATTGGATAATTATTTCATAAGTCATTAATTTAATTGGAAATAAATTGAATTAATCAGGATTAAACAATTAATTAATCCTGCTTATAAATGATTATTGAATGCTTGACCTTACTTATGAATGATTGTGTTTTATGAAATGCCTTGAATTGATTGTCCTATCTGATCCGTGATATTTTGTTTTGTGGATTGGGTTGTGTATTTTATTCATTTATTTGTGATACACTTGTATATTATCCGTGAATCTGTGAATGAACGATAAGCATTATAGTTTATACCGTTTATCAACTATATTTCCGTGTTTTGGTCTGTGATGATGATGTTGTTGCACTATTGTGTTAAACCCCTGGACCACACCATACACACACAAATGTGGATTTCACGAGGAAATCGATTAAGTCACAGATTTTTTTGAAATGATTTTCAAATAGACAATTTGAATTTAAATGGTTTGGAAATGGAATCGGGTTAATATGAGAAGCTTTTGAAAAAGGAATTTCAAAGATAAAATTTATTTTTGAATAACTTGATAACGCTTTGAAATTTGAATTCAATATATGAAACTGAATCCTATGATTTGAATCTAGGGATTAAAGATGTTATACAAGTTATATATGGGTTAAACCATTTCAAATGTATTGATTTGGGAATCTGAATTTAAATTCAAAGGCTTTAACTCGTGCAAATAAAATTGGATTTTTCTGAAATGAAAACTATTTGTTTTCAAATAGTAGAAGCTTTCATATAAGAAATGAACTTCCAAGTTGTGTTAAAAGGATTTCAAGTCTAAAATGAAAATGGATTTCCAAGATTGGAAACGGTTTGAAAGCTATAAGTTAAATCTTAACTTAAAGATTGGATGAGCTAATCCAATCGAAATGGAAATTGTTTTGGAACCCGTAAATCGATATTTGTGAAACTGGGTGAACTTTGTGAAATAAATCTTTTTGTTTAAGGATTTGAAATGGTAATTTGTTTAACCATTTGAAGAAAGGTTTTGGATTTTATAAGTTGTGACTTAACTGAAATCCCATATCCGTATATTTTAATTTTGCGCTCATTATTCGGTTTAGCCGGGAGAGGACCTTGTGTCATATTACCTATTGCAAATAGTGATACGACGTTATGGATAACATTTGAAGCCTGGTGGTGAAGACCATGTATTTGTGTGAACGATAGGATAACCTATTGATTGACTCTGCACTGAGTTGCTCCGGTATAGAGTTCTCTCTAAGTGATAGGAGTCCGATCGGAATTGTAAATACCCGGATTTGCAAGGGCTTCTTCATTATTGGACGAAGTGCCTTCGGTTCTGTTCGAACCCGGGACAGACTTGTATGGTTGTATGTCTGACACTACACTTTGAGATATAAAATAGATTTCTTTCAAATACATATCTATTAGTGGTGGAGAATTTATTCTCTTAGCTTAACACCCTTCTTTGAGACGTACGAGCTCAGAGGTTATGTAGTTGAAGATTATCAGCAATATATTCCCAATTTGGTAGTGTGGCATGCTGAGTGCTGCTGTGTGTTAATGATCATTTTTTGATCATTTGTCATCAGAGCATGGCTTTTGTATGAAGCATAGCTTTGTGGACGAAACTGCATCAGGACCTCACACCCCGGAAATGGTCGAAACAGGAAAGATGCGACAAGGTTATGAGGGTCGCGCCCTTTAGGGTGTGTCATTCCCTTCTGGTAAAGGGTGGTATCATGGTATGGAGCCTAGATATTTACCTATGTGGTGGGCTTCAATCTCATTTCTGTGTGGTTGTTGCGTTGTGGTTTAGAGGCGCCTCGGATAAAGGTCCCAAAGGACCGGGGGGTGGCATGCTCGAGAAGTAGTTACCTAGTTACAGAGGTAACCCGGCCTTGTGTTGGCAGAGAGCTGGTTAAGTTCTCGGGACGTCCCACCAGAGGCGTACCCATGGACAATGGGAAGTTCCTTAGCCCGACCATTTGTTGGCAATCCATTCACCCAATATGTGCCTTGTACGGCTGTAGTTGTAGAACCTGCCATTTACTTATGGTGGTCACCACTGTTTAGATGATAGCTATAGTAGGCATAGTTCAGAATGTCTATGCTGGCTAGGATTTATATTCTACTTTTGAAATATTTTCCACTATGCACTTATAATAATAATATCAAGAAATTTTATCATATCAAGCATTTTTTACTATCATAAGGAGAAATCTCCTCCAATTCTGCGTTTGCATTGTGTGTGTGGCGGGAGGCCATATGGTAGTTTCATTTTCTAAAAAGCATTGCGGATTTATTTTAAATTCCTTTGTTGTTGTTTGAAAAGACCAAACTGTTTTTTTGTTACTCACACTAGTCCCATGACTGACTCGGAGTTTATTGTTCCTTTCCTAAACTCTTGGTGCCCACAATTTTTCCACACGGGTGGTCTAGAGTTGTTTTTTCTTCAGATAGTCGGCTTTAGTAGATTGTCAGGAGTTAGTCCAGTCTTTGGATCAGGACTACACTTGCTTGTCTAGGTGACACGTGATGTTTGGTTCGAGCTAGCTTTGGATTGGAGCATTGGATTTGGGGATGCATTCTATTGAAGATATTCTTTCCATTGCTATTTTCTTGTGTCATATCTCTGATAGTATTGATATCTAGTGTATCATTCTGTGTATCATATTATATCAGATATTGTATCTGTCATTGTATCAATGTTATATATATTAATATTCTTTTTCTTCCGCTGTGTTGTACTTAATGGTGTTATAAGCTTCGGCGCACCAGATTCGACATTTGGATCTGCGACATTGGAATACGAGTGTCGTATTCGGTGCCGATTTTCAAAGGTCGAGTCAGGACCGCTATAGTCCGCCTCTCTTATAAAGAAGTATTAAATAACCTCATGAGATTTTGAATGGTCTCATGTAGGGAGTACCAAAGGGGGGTCCACCTAGGGTTTATGTATTAAATGGTGGGGATCTGCCTAGGTTATAGGTATTAAATGGTCAGAATCTGCCTAATTCCCATTAGAAAGGTACTAAGTGGCTTAGGTACTTTCTCTCACTTTGTTAGGACTGATGGTAGTTGCGGAATGGGCTAGAAAGGCCTTCAGGCTTATAATTGGAAATATACTTGATATGATATAGTATAGGATGCATAAGACATATTACTTATGTATTGATATTGCCCAAATACTATTATGGTAAGAATTAAGATTTTCATTCATCAATCATTGTTTTTCTGACCACCTCCTCATTACAATACATGGGTTAGGTGAAATGATGTTGATTGAGAGGGTGAAGGCGAAGGTGAGGACTCGCGGTAGTTATCCATCTTTTTTTTGGTATATATTTTGATGAACCTATCTCTGACATTATTTTGTTTTGAGACAATGTATTTTAAATATTGGGATGTTATGTTCCTAAGTTTTGAAATTTTAGAAAATGGGTATTTATTATTGATATTATATTTTATCCTTTCCGCTGTGAGATTCTGATAGCATAGATAGATAACTTTGTATATTGTTCATTGTATCAATTTTATTAACCAATAGCCAATTTTGGAATGGACGTAATGTTCAATAAGCTTTTATTAGGTTGAAAATTAGGTCCATTTTGAGATGGGTTACCACATTTGATATCAGAGTTTAGGCTACCCAATCTATGAGGATAAGTATACATAAGAATGTATACCTGTTATTTTTGAAAGTATTTTCCAAAACCCTATTATAGACACACAAGCACTTATTTGAACATATGCAAACACATTAGGAAAATCATTTATTTCAGTAAATAATACTATCTTAGTATGTTTTAACTTAAAGTTTAACCTACAGATAGTTGATTATGGTTGAAAATCGTTTGTCTGAGGCTGGAAACCCGTCCACCAAAGAGATACCACTATCTAAGGGATGTCATAATGGTTCAATCAGTACCTAAGGATGGCTGCATGGCATTCAAAGGGAGAAGCATTGGATTAGTAGACCATAGTAGTTGAAGAGAATACTGATAAAGAAACCCAATTGTCTAGATTGAGAATTGGCTTTGAGTCTGGAGTCATGTCCAAAGTAGAATCTAGTTTGTGGTTGGAGAAGTTTATACAATTGAGGCAAGGAGACTTCATGTTGAAGGAGTATGTCAATATGTTCATGGAATTGGCTAAGTTTGGATTGATTCAGATTGACACCCTCTCAAAGAAGGCTATGAAGTTTGCCAAGGGCCTAAATTCTCCACATAGGGAGCTACTTTTGTGACAAACTCCTATAGATGTCATTTATCAGATGATAATTGAGATGGCTTTACTTTATACAGTTGGCTTGTGGGAGAGGGGGAAGGAGAAAGAGGAGGAAAAGTTTAAACAGCAAAAAAAGAAGATAGAGCTAAGAAGGGAGGATTTTGGGAGAACAAGAAGGCCAATGGGAAGACAAGAAAGAAGAGGTGACATATTGTAGATATCAAAAGAAAGGATTGTTACTGAGGACTGTATGGTGAGATTAATTCGAGAGCATCACATTCATTCATAGCTAGAAATGTAGTTAACTCCTTGAGTGTAAAGCCCCAAGTTGTCACCGAGCCAATAGTCATGTCAGATCCTGTTGGGTGATCGAAATCCCTTTCTTTAATTTGTAAAGACCTAGTTGTGGATGTATGTAACATTGATTTTACATTTAATGCATATACTATTGGTTTTGAGGGGTATAGGCTTCTCCTAGGGATAGATTGATTGTCTTACTATGGGGCTATTTTAGATTGTTATAAGAGGATTGTATGGTTAAGGAGTTGCAATGGGAAAAATATAGATTTTTATTTTATACCCCAAAACTTAGTCAAGCTAGGATATATATATTCTCCTAGCAAATCATAACATGATCTCTTATCTATTCCTGTAGTTCAAGAATTTCCTAACATTTTTGAAGATGTCTTGGGTCTCCTACCCCGAAGGGAGATAAAGTTCAGAATCGATTTAAAGAAGGGCACTAGACTTGTCGCTTTACCATTAAGGCACATGGCCCCCAAAGAAAGGGAGAGTTGGACTAGTAGAGTTTGGAGCTATTATGAAAGGGATTTATTTGCCATAATACTTTAGAATGGGGAGCACCAATTATCTTCAAAATTGAAGCAAATGGTTCTTTAAGGCTATGCATTAACTATAAACAATCAACAAGCTAATCAAGAAGAATATATATCCTTGCCTAGAATAGTGATTTGTTTGATCAACTTGTTGGAGTCAAAACCTTTTCTCAGTTGGACTTAGCCACTAGATTTCATCAATTGGGAATAATAGAGGATAGCAAACAGAAGACCGCATTTCGTACTCTAGAAGGACTGTATGAATGGGAAGTGATGCTTTTCAGGTTGACAAATTCCACTATATACTTTATTGATTTGATAAGTAGAGTCTTTAGGGGTCAACTAAATAAGTTCATTATAGTATTTGTAAATGATATTCTAGTATTCTCTAAAAGTGAAGGCGAGCATGAAAATACTTAATGAAGGTACTGGGATCTTGGGAAGGCACCAATTTAAAATAAAATTCTGTAATTGTCATTTTGAAAAAAGGAAGTGAGATTTCTTGGTCATATTGATTTTGAGAAGGGGTTGTCCGTGGACCTCATAAAAGTAGAAGCTATTCAATATTGGAAGATTCCAAAGTATGCCATGGAAGTTAGGAGTTTTCATGGGTTGCAGGTTACTGTAGGAAATTCATTAAGGACTTTGCCAAGATAGCGGTCTCACTTACTCGCTTAACCAAGAAAAATCTATTTTTTTCTTGGAATGAGAAATGCATGGAAACATTCGAAAATGGTAAAGGAATTGTTGATTAGTGCACCGGTACTTACCATTCCTGATGGGACATGGAATTTTACCGTTTACACCGATGCTTGTGGTTCAAGGTTAAGAGCTGTTCTTATGCAAGAGGGTAGAGTAATAGCCTGTGCTAGTAAGCAGTTGAAGGACCATGAGAAGGGGTTCCCAACTCATGACTTGAGTTAGGGGCTGTTATCTTTACTTTGAAGATGTGGAGGCACTATCTTTTAGGAGAAAGCTTTGATTTGTTCAGCGACCATAAATCCCTCAAATATGTATTTTCCCAAAAGTATTTGAATCTTAGGCAGTAGAGATAGATGAATTTTATAATATTATATGACTTTAAGATACAGTATACCCCCGAAAAAAGGAATGTTATTGCCAACGTCCTTAGCCGAATGCATGTTTACTCTAGGTGTTATATATGAGTGCAGAGAGTTAGAGTTGCACTTGAATTTCAATTTCCAACCACCAATAGAACCCACTCTAGGCTATTTCGTAGCAATGGAGGTTAGGCCAACATGGATGGACTGCATTGGGTAAGAGCAGATGAAAGATGCGACGATAGTTGATATTATGGACAAGCTAAGTAAAGGAGAGAATTTTCCCTATGCTAGTAGATATGCGGTTAACAAAAGAGGATGTTTGAGAAGAGATGGATATCTATGTGCTCCTATGAAGGAGGAAGTTTTAGCTGAGTGTCACCAATCTAGGATGGCCTTCCATTATGAAAGGGATAAAATGTTTAGGGATATGAAGAGAATTTTCTACTAGCTGGGGATGAAGAGTAGGGTGGCAAAATTTGTTTCTACGTGCTTGACTTGCCAAAAAATAAAGGCGGGACAAGAGAAACCTAAAGAACTATTGTTGCAATTAGAGGTGTCGACTTGTAAATGGGACCATGTATCGATCGACTTTATAAATAGGTTGCCTAGAAGTCAGAGAGGCAATGAAACTATTTGGGTCACAGTGGATAGACTCACTAAAAGCATCTACTTTTTCCTACTAAGAGCAATAGGACTGCAATATCTCTAGCGCAAATTTATATTGAGGAGGTGGTACAATTGCATGGATTTTCGGTCCATGTTGTTGGTGATATAGACTCCTTGTTCACTAGCGAATTTTGGAGGAGTTTGCAATCAGCTTTAGGAACAACATTAAATCATAGCACCGCTTACCACTTACAGAGAGCCAGACTGAAAAGGAGAAGTTTTTTTGGAAGTTTTATTAAGAGCTTGCATCATGGATTTCGTAGGGTGTTGGAAGTATCACTTACCCTTAGTAAAATTCATATACAATAATAATTACTAAGCGACGATTGGCATGGCACCCTTAGATGCGCTTTATAAGAGGCTTGTTAATAACCTAATTATTGGTGGGAAACGACTAAAGAAATTATATTCTGACCAAATTTGATTCACAAGACCTCGGAAAAGATAAAGATGATTAGGTAGCAAATGAAGGTCGTATAGGATCGTCTGAAGTCCTATGCTGACTAGCAAAGGAAAGAATCAGAGTTTGAGGTAGGAGATATGGTGTTTATTAAGGTTTCCCCTCTTAGGAAGGTGATGAGATTTGGTAAGTCGCGAAAGTTGATGCCAAGGTTCGTTGGGCCTCTTCTGATCTTGGAAAGATTAGGGAAACTTGCATATCGAGTAGAGATGCTAGATAAGTTGGCCGGAGTCCATAATGTTAGTCATGTTCGTACTTGAGGAGATGCCTTCACGACACTGCTACTATAGTAGAGCATGATCAGCTAGCAGATATTGAGACGGATTCGATAGCACCCCGTGCCACCTCATGCATAGTGGATCATAGAACTAGGAAGCTCCACGTAAAGAAAGTGGGCTGGTCTGAGTACAACAAGGAGATAATTCAATGGAAAGCACATGGGAAACCAAACAGAAGATGATGGCTTCTCATTATAAGCTTTGCTCTGGTAAACATTCTCTTTCTAAATTTAGATTTTTGGTTGCACCATGGCTTCTTGATTGGATGGTAGTGGATGGTTGCCACAATTTTTAATGTCACTTTTGCACTCATGTACAATTTTATTAGGATGCTTGCATAAATGTCTATATGTGACAATCTTGCATTCACGCTAGGACTTAGCTTACCTATAGCACATTGCATACATAATCATATTGAATTTTTGGTTGAGTAGATGGTTATGTAGATAACTTGGTTGTATAACATGGATGTTGAGTGCACACTACACTATTTGTCCCTGATGGATTTCAGGGATGAAATTCTTTTTAAGGGAGAAGAATGTAACACCCCGTAAAATTTAATAAGAAATTAATTAATAAATAATAAGGATAAAAATGAATTTTTTTGAATGACGGACATTGACCACGGAAGTTACACCATTGCATTCGTGGTGATTTTCTAATCAACTTTTATATATAAAGTTTTGCAGTTGGAGCTAAATGGTAAAGTTACTAACGTTTGAGAATTTTGAATTAAAAACAATTAGAAGTGAATTTAAATTTAAAATTTTAATTAATGTTAACTTTTGAAATTTAAAACGCTAATAAATCATTTAATGTTGATGGGAATCTTAGGGTTTCAGGAAATGTTAAAGTAAACATTAACGTTAATAAAATAAATAGGGAAAACAATTAGTTAATTGACGACAATTATTACATTCCCAAAAACGCTAAGATCGGTCGACCATCTCCTTAGGATCAGTCGACCGTTAGCGGTTGACTACTAAGGGAGGATCGACAAGTAGGAGGGTGGTAACTGTTGAATATGCGCTTATATGATTTTTGTTTGATGATAATAAACATATATACATTCGTTTAAATGTATTTGATAATATACTATTTTATTTTTCACAGATTAAATAAATATTTGCTGAATAAAATAAATAACACAGAATTTGAATTCAAACGAATTTTTTATTCAAACAAATATTTATTACAATTTTGAATAGTATACAATTTCAAGCTCTCACTATAACTATACAACTTTGATTACAATTACATCACATTTCACATTTACAATTCACCTCACTACATATCACTCACACTCGTATTTATCTTCAACTGCATTCCAGTTTGAATCCAGCATCTGAGCAATCTGCAAAAATATAAACTAACGCAGTAAAATTGAAAAAGAAATATTTTTGTAATTCAAAAATAAAAGATAATTTTTGAATATATGATTTGCCTCAGTTATTTGGGTTGTTCGTCATAATTTAAATTTGAATTCATCATACACGAACAACTTGTGACATACACAGTGTATTACTGTATATGCCACAAGGCCGTGCACGCCGATATATACACTTGATAATGCTACAGAGACAGGTGAGCACAAGGTCAAACCCAAATATACGGACAGGTTCAACTCAGGTGCAATAAATTCAAAAATACGACACGAGCATAAGGTCAAATCCGAGTTTTGAAACTGGATTCAACACAAGTGAACATGACAAGAAACAGTTCAATATGAAATGATGAACATGCAGTTAACAAGTGACAATATACTTCAATGACCAAAGCATGGCCAATGCAAAATGCAGATACAAACTACAAAGAACATCAACAACTACAAAACTGCATGCACACGGCAACTACAAAGTGCAAAGGCCATGATCAAGCCAACACAGCAAGCAGATGCAAGCTAACCGGCAAATGAACAGAGGCAACAAGGCCAGTTGATAACAGGGAACACAAGTGTGGCAAATGCAAACTGTGGTGAAGCAACAAAGATGAACCAGACAGTGATACAAGTTCGAACAATGCTCAATGCACAGCCAACAAGATATCATCAAAAACCAAACAAGGGACAGGCCATAACATGCAGACCAAACACATGAGTATAAACAAATGAATCAGCAAGGCAATGCATAAATGCAATAGAATGCAATGCTCAATATCACTACAAACTGCAGTGGACAGCAAAAATGATCAACTCAAATTATACAAGCTCCAGAAGTACAAACTGAAGACTACATGAAATGTATGCAAACACCAATCAGTAGCATGCTAATGAAGACTGCATCAAAATGCAAGCACAAAGTGCACAGCAACCATTAACTGCTCAAGACCACACAGTACAGTATGCAAACATGAAGTCATAGTTCACAAGCCTGCAACTTCAATCCAAACCAAACAGTGGCAAATGCATCAGTAATTAAGCATATAATCACACCTAGCATGACAACTGACTCTAGTGACACAAGTGATACCAAACACTACAAACTGCAAATACCAGTGATACGAGTGCGTCAGAAATATAGCAACACAGAGGGATCTGAAATCACAACGGAGTTCAACATAACTCGAAGTACACTTTAATGCAAACTGCCTCAAAAATGAATACAACATGAAGCACTGCTACTCAAGGCAACTAGGAATGAACAGAATCACAAGGCAAGTGCACCACCACACAAGTATACACAACCAACATATATGCACCAGTAAACCAATGAACCAACACAAGCATGAAACCAGTCAATGCCGAGACTAAACAAATTAGTGACATCAAAACATGGCAGTAAGGATGTAATGGCTGTGAACAACAAGAGGGATGCAAGCATCAAGCTGCAGTTTTCAAAACAAGTGACCAAAGTCAAAGCATCAGAGGGAATCATCAATATCCAAACTGCAGATACAAAGCTAAATTTATCAAAGCCATGTGTTTTAACAAGTCAACAGAAAAAGGAACGAAAACCGTGGTCATCACGAAATTGATTCAAAGCCGTGGGACGCAAGAAATGAAACTATACGTGTATGAAAAAGTCAGAATCAATCTCATTCATTCAAGCATCATCAAGTGGCCGAGATGAAGAATTTGACAAATTCAAACAAAATTGATACGAACGCAATTATAGGAACTGGAATCCTATAAATTACCGCAAATCATCATCGGCAATTGATCGAGTTCAAACAAGCCAAAATCAGAAAAGCAAAAGGATAAAATACATACCGAAATCACGAAACGAACTCGATCCAAATTGAAGAACCGTGGTCAAAGCAAAAAAGCATCGAAGCATACAATCAAACTGTATCAAGCGGCGAACATCAATTTGCACAACCCTAGTTTGAATTGCAAGGAGCAAACGAAAGCCCTAATTGAGTTGAGGAGCGGCCATTTTTCACGAACGAAAAAAAAAATAAAACGGGTTGAAGAAGTGAATAAGGGGCCGGCCTTTGGTTTATTAATTTGGGCTTTGTTTTTTTATTAAATAGGGCTTTGTTATTTTAAATTGTTTTTAAATTGTATTTTTTTAAACCGTTTTTTTTTAATTTTCTTGTCGTGTGACTAGGGTACAATCTACGGTGTGTAGTTTGGGAATTCGCAACTCGGTGGTTGAGTTGTGGTCAGGGTTTTGAGCATAGAGTTAGATTAGTCAATAGCGGGTATAGCGAGTTTACGTGTGTAAGCGAGGGACTATCTAATTTCTAATAGAAACCTTGGGGGCAGCACGTAGGTAGGGTTTTGCCGAAGCTGGGTAAATTCTGTGTTGTTCTGTTTTATTCTGTTATTTTATATTCTGCGATATCTGTGCTGCTATTCTGTGATCTGAATTGAATTTAATTCATAAGCTTCCGCGATTAATTTTTATAATTTACACTATCACCCTATTCACCCCCCCCCCCCTCTAGGGTGAAATCGATCCTACAAGTGGTATCAGAGCTAGGAACAAAAGCCGTTTTTGTTTTAAAAATTTGATTTTACAAAAACCAATTTTTTTTTTAAAAATTCGTGTTTCAAAAATCAATTTTTGTTTTAAAAATTCGTGTTTCAAAAATCGGTTTTTTGCTTTTAAAAAATTTGAATTTTTAAAATGGCTTCTTTTAATAATGCTTTTGCAGAAGGGCAATCCATAGTTAGACCACCAATGTTCAATGGTGAATATGCTTACTGGAAAAATAGAATGCAAATTTTTCTGAAAACCATTGACGCTTGGAATATTGTTGAGACAGGTTATAGTATACCAACTATAACTGTAGATAATCAGGAAATAGAGAAACCAAAGGAACAATGGACAGAACTAGAAAATAAATTACAGAATACTAATGCCAAAGCTATGAATTCTATTATCTGTTCATTGGATCAATTTGAATTTAATCGTGTCCCACATTGTCTAACTGCGCAGGAAATATGGCACATACTAGAAGTGACTCACGAAGGAACATCTCAAGTCAAAGAATCTCGCCTTGCAATGCTAAGCAGCGAATACGAGAACTTCAAAATGGCGAAGGAAGAAAATGTCAAAGAGATGTACGGACGACTCTCCAATATCGTATACAAATCAAAAGCTCTCGGAAAAACATACACCGAATTAGAAATAGTCCGAAAAATCCTCAGAGTCCTTCCACGAAGCTTTGAAGCAAAAGTAACTGCCATACAAGAATCGAAAGATTTAAAACAACTTAAAGTTGAAGAACTCATCGGAAATCTCACCACTTATGAGTTAGAAATGAAATTCAAAGAAGAGCGTGAAGGAGGTGACACTCAAAAGAAATCAATAGCTCTCAAAGGAACAACCGAAAGTGATGATGATAACGATGAAGATGATGGAGCAGCAGAATTGGAGCTGTTAATAAGGAAATTCAAAAAATGGAATCAAAAACATGTAAATTCAGCTCGAAATCAAAAAGCAAAAAGCAGAATAGCCAAAGCACTAGACTACTCAGAAGAACAAAAGTTTATTTGTTATAATTGCAACAAACCTGGCCATATCAAGCCCGATTGTCCACAAATTAAATCCAGCCACGGAAAGAAACAGAAAAAGAAAAGTTTTGCAGCCACTTGGGATGAAATAGACGAGAATGATCAAAGCACTGGCAGTGAAAGCGAAAAGGCAGAATTGTGTCTTCGAGGTGATACAACTGACAGTGACGATGACGAGCCAAGTGAGGTATCAAAACTTACCCATTCTGAGTTGCTTATATATTTTCATGAAGTAAACGGTTGTTTTGAACGACTTAGGGAAAAATACTCCAAACTTGAATCTCAAAAAGATACTTTGATAGAATGTAATAAACAACTTGATCAATTAGTTAAAACCTATCAAAGTAGGATCCCTAAGTGTGATAAGTGTCCAACATTTGAAAAGGAAATTAAAAAATCAGAAATCAATATAAAAACACTTGAAAATGAAATTCTGATTTTAAAGGAGAACGAAAATACTAGGAGAGAGAATTCTATTAAAAAGTGCACACAATTGTTAAACGAAAATGAATCTCTCAAATCACAAGTCCAACAACTGTCTACTACTTTAGAAAAATTTTCCAAAAGTGAAAAATCATTAAATATGCTATTAGGAAAACAAACTGTTAATACAGTTAGACAAGGACTGGGATATAATAATTCGAAAATTGTTGAAAACAAGATTAATCAAGTAAATTCTATGTGCACAATTTGTAGAAAATTTGGACACAATCACAA
Organism: Allium cepa; assembly: GCA_030765085.1. Lineage (NCBI taxonomy): Eukaryota > Viridiplantae > Streptophyta > Magnoliopsida > Asparagales > Amaryllidaceae > Allium > Allium cepa. The sequence goes on along the minus strand of CM060934.1, from coordinate 660,857,290 downwards.
TAATTGTTGGTATAGACCCAAACATGTGAAAACTATACCGATTTGGGTTCCAAAAGGCACAAATATAAAATCTCTCAAAGTTAAACAAATTTGGGTGCCGAAGGGAACAATTATAAACAGTTTTGGGTCTACACAAAATTATTTTTCAAAATTTTCTGCCACTAACAACCATGGACCTATAAAAACAAATAGGTCACAAAAATCTTTTTCCGTGTAGGTGTGGTGGCAGGCTAAGGAACAACAATAGTGTACTCTGGATTTTGGCTGTTCCAGAAACACAACGGGCGACAAAGCTAAGTTCCTTAGCCTAGTATAAAGGTGACAGAATCACAACGGACAACAACGAAAAATATCGTAAAGGTAAAACAGGTATGGTATGTTTTAAACGATATATTAAATGTGATAATCTGCACTGTATTTTGAATTAATTCAGCCAATATTGAGATTGATGAAAAGATGATGATTTTTGATTCTGATTTATTCAAAATTGTTGGCCAATTATATTCTTATGCCAAAAACACTATAAAAATCTCTAGATTCTTTGAATTACTTCATATATATCATTTTGGATTAAAAATAGTGTTTTGTTGGATAATTATACAATTGGTTATAATTCGACTAACTCTATATTCACGGTTTTTCGATTATTTACACGGCCTCATTTCAAATTCAAAAGAATGTCATTTAAATTGCTGAAAAAATTGAGTTTGAAATTTTGATGCACACTTCATGTTTTGGTCTATAAAATTCAATTGATGATAATTTTTGAGTGAAAAAAAAATTCAGATGCAGATTACACTGGTAATCTAGTTGATAGAAAAATTACTAGTGAAACGTGATTTTTTTTAGACATTTAGTAACTGCATCGTTTTTTTTTCAAAGAAAATATCTGCATATTTTTCATTTCAAATAATTTTTCAAATAGCAGAAAATTTTCTTTTAAAAACCCCCTGGAGAAAATCATCTTTGACCATATTTTCAGATTATTCATTTTTGAAAAATTAATTTCATAATTATTTTTGAATTTGATTTTAAATGACTATTATGACTAATCTGACTTCCAAATAATTATCGAAAAGAAAAATAGTGATTGAAAAAGTGATGAGTGTTGATATTGATTATATATTATAACTCGAGAAAGTATAATTAGAAAATTTCTTTAGAAATGTACACAAGAGTTATAAAACTTTTTGTTGGTAAAAATTCCATGACCATCTCTATACCTATCATATTTCTATCAACCATCACTCATCAAAATTCTATATAGTTTGTCAATATGTGGTACTTTAAACAGGATTCGTTCGTTTTTCATTTTTACATTTTTTAAATAAAAAAAATTAAATAAATAAATAAATACCAAAGTATTCACTCTCATTTAAAAGTCCTCACGGTTATGCATGGGTGAATTACTTGGAATTTGTTATGTGCTTCCATGCTCATTTAAAAGTCCTCGCGGTTATGCATGTATGGAACGCATATCAAAAGTTGATTTGTAAAATAAGCAAGTTGATTCTAATCCCATTTAAAAGTCCTTACGGTTATGCGTGGTTAGAAGATACTTGAATTCATTTTTTTTAAATAAAATTGGAATACTACTAATCTCATTTAAAAGTCCTAACGGTTATGCATGGTTAGTAGATATTCAAATTCCTGATATAAATATACCACAAATAGACACAACTGTATGGTTTTATATGATGACATCATTTCCATCATTCTAAAAGTGGAATATGCGCCTAACAAAATATTTATGATTTTTGTTTGACTTTTTATTGAAATTTAATATTTATATTCAATTGAGTTTTAATGTTGGATTGATATCGATTACTTTATCTCTATTTTCTCTAACACTATTATTCTTTTGCTGATAACAAAAGGGGGAGAGAAAAGTTAAGATTTTGTCAAAAAGAATCAAGCAAAGGTCAAATAATTTTCCATTTGCATATAGGCTCATTTATATATTTCTATTTGTATACATATATGTAGGGGGAGCTTTGTGTAGAGAGGAAGCATTTAAATAGGGGGAGCAATTAGAATATATCAATGATCAAATACATTTAACATATTCAAAATCTTAAATATATGTTCGTTATCATCAAAAGGGGGAGATTGTTGAATATGCGCTTATATGATTTTTGTTTGATGATAATAAACATATATACATTCGTTTAAATGTATTTGATAATATACTATTTTATTTTTCACAGATTAAATAAATATTTGCTGAATAAAATAAATAACACGGAATTTGAATTCAAACGAATTTTTTATTCAAACAAATATTTATTACAATTTTGAATAGTATACAATTTCAAGCTCTCACTATAACTATACAACTTTGATTACAATTACATCACATTTCACATTTACAATTCACCTCACTACATATCACTCACACTCGTATTTATCTTCAACTGCATTCCAGTTTGAATCTAGCATCTGAGCAATCTGCAAAAATATAAACTAACGCAGTAAAATTGAAAAAGAAATATTTTTGTAATTCAAAAATAAAAGATAATTTTTGAATATATGATTTGCCTCAGTTATTTGGGTTGTTCGTCATAATTTAAATTTGAATTCATCATACACGAACAACTTGTGACATACACAATGTATTACTGTATATGCCACAAGGCCGTGCACGCCGATATATACACTTGATAATGCTACAGAGATAGGTGAGCACAAGGTCAAACCCAAATATACGGACAGGTTCAACTCAGGTGCAATAAATTCAAAAATACGACACGAGCACAAGGTCAAATCCGAGTTTTGAAACTGGATTCAACACAAGTGAACATGACAAGAAACAGTTCAATATGAAATGATGAACATGCAGTTAACAAGTGACAATATACTTCAATGACCAAAGCATGGCCAATGCAAAATGCAGATACAAACTACAAAGAACATCAACAACTACAAAACTGCATGCACACGGCAACTACAAAGTGCAAAGGCCATGATCAAGCCAACACAGCAAGCAGATGCAAGCTAACCGGCAAATGAACAGAGGCAACAAGGCCAGTTGATAACAGGGAACACAAGTGTGGCAAATGCAAACTGTGGTGAAGCAACAAAGATGAACCAGACAGTGATACAAGTTCGAACAATGCTCAATGCACAGCCAACAAGATATCATCAAAAACCAAACAAGGGACAGGCCATAACATGCAGACCAAACACATGAGTATAAACAAATGAATCAGCAAGACAATGCACAAATGCAATAGAATGCAATGCTCAATATCACTACAAACTGCAGTGGACAGCAAAAATGATCAACTCAAATTATACAAGCTCCAGAAGTACAAACTGAAGACTACATGAAATGTATGCAAACACCAATCAGTAGCATGCTAATGAAGACTGCATCAAAATGCAAGCACAAAGTGCACAGCAACCATTAACTGCTCAAGACCACACAGTACAGTATGCAAACATGAAGTAATAGTTCACAAGCCTACAACTTCAATGCAAACAAAACAGTGGCAAATGCATCAGTAATTAAGCATATAATCACACCTAGCATGACAACTGACTCTAGTGACACAAGTGATACCAAACACTACAAACTGCAAATACCAGTGATACGAGTGCGTCAGATACCAGTGATACGAGTGCGTCAGAAATATAGCAACACAGAGGGATCTGAAATCACAACGGAGTTCAACATAACTCGAAGTACACTCTAATGCAAACTGCCTCAAAAATGAATACAACATGAAGCACTGCTACTCAAGGCAACTAGGAATGAACAGAATCACAAGGCAAGTGCACCACCACCCAAGTATACACAATCAACATATATGCACCAGTAAACCAATGAACCAACACAAGCATGAAACCAGTCAATGCCGAGACTAAACAAATCAGTGACATCAAAACATGGCAGTAAGGATGTAATGGCTGTGAACAACAAGAGGGATGCAAGCATCAAGCTGCAGTTTTCAAAACAAGTGACCAAAGTCAAAGCATCAGAGGGAATCATCAATATCCAAACTGCAGATACAAAGCTAAATTTATCAAAGCCATGTGTTTTAACAAGTCAACAGAAAAAGGAACGAAAACCGTGGTTATCACGAAATTGATTCAAAGCCGTGGGACGCAAGAAATGAAATTATACGTGTATGAAAAAGTCAGAATCAATCTCATTCATTCAAGCATCATCAAATGGCCGAGATGAAGAATTTGACAAATTCAAACAAAATTGATACGAACGCAATTATAGGAACTGGAATCCTATAAATTACCACAAATCATCATCGGCAATTGATCGAGTTCAAACAAGTCAAAATCAGAAAAGCAAAAGAATAAAATACATACCGAAATCACGAAACGAACTCGATCCAAATTGAAGAACCGTGGTCAAAGCAAAAAGCATCGAAGCATACAATCAAACTGTATCAAGCGGCGAACATCAATTTGCACAACCCTAGTTTGAATTGCAAGGAGCAAACGAAAGCCCTAATTGAGTTGAGGAGCGGCCATTTTTCACGAACGAAAAAAAAATAAAACGGGTTGAAGAAGTGAATAAGGGGCCGGCCTTTGGTTTATTAATTTGGGCTTTGTTTTTTATTAAATAGGGCTTTGTTATTTTAAATTGTTTTTAAATTGTATTTTTTTAAACTGTTTTTTTAATTTTCTAGTCGTGTGACTAGGGTACAAACTACGGTGTGTAGTTTGGGAATTCGCAACTCGGTGGTTGAGTTGTGGTCAGGGTTTTGAGCGTAGAGTTAGATTAGTCAATAGCGGGTATAGCGAGTTTACGTGTGTAAGCGAGGGACTATCTAATTTCTAGTAGAAACCTTGGGGGCAGCACGTAGGCAGGGTTTTGCCGAAGCTGGGTAAATTCTGTGTTGTTCTGTTTTATTCTGTTATTTTATATTCTACGATATCTGTGCTGCTATTCTGTGATCTGAATTGAATTTAATTCATAAGCTTCCGCGATTAATTTTTATAATTTACACTATCACCCTATTCACCCCCCCTCTAGGGTGAAATCGATCCTACAGTAACTAGGGTTAATTTAGGCCAGGAAGGACAAGGATTTTATCATTTTGTAACGGTTTAAATCTGACGGTTCTGGATTATTCTAACCGCTATACATAATAAGCTAGCCCCTACACTTTTATTCATAAATTATTTAGGAATGCTACCTAAGCTCTACCAGTCTTCTTCTTTCCTACGATTAAGAATCACTTTGGAATTTCTAATAAGGAATTTTTGATATTTAAATGTTAAATTTTTAATTCTGTTCTTCTTCCAAATCCTTGACTCTGAATCTAATTTATATGCAATCTCATGGTATATTCCAAAAAGAAGATATTTAAAGGAGAAATTAGGAGTGGGTGTGAATCAAATCCAAAATATGAGCAGCCAAATTCTTCCATGAGTGGAAATCTTAGTTTTTCATATTTTAGTACTTTTTTAGAAGTGTGGATTATTTAATGCCTTAGGGAATTTTGTCCACAAAAGCCCTAAAACTAAAACCCTGAAATTTCCTCAAACGAAATGTCAATTCTTATGTTATTGCATCTCAATTATTATATATTAAAATATACAATTTGTTTATTATTGCAATTTGAATATTTCATATTCTATTCAACTTCCAGTTTTCTCTACTACTAATTAATGGAGTTCTAAAAGAAAAAAATAAATTAGGAAATAGTGTGTAATGTATGAATTCTACTATTCTAGTTTGCACTGCTTCTTCCTGTAATTTAGATAAAAAGGAATCCTTTTTTTCGCTTGAGGTTTGTATATGGAGAATTGAGTAGAATAAAAAAAAATTAAACTGTAAGTTTTGTTTCTTTGAAATAATGGCGTTAATTCTTCTATAGTGGTATAAAATAAGTTTGGTGTATGATTCTATTTTACTTATTTAAGTTTATGGTTTGACTAAGGGTAATAGCTATTTTGAAAGTATTGTATAAAGTTAGACTTTACATAGAAAATTTGAATTTTAACGATTAATATAAGGCATGAATTTTAAAATAGAAATTTCGTTCGCATGGTTAAGAGTATCTCTACATATTAGTTACTGCATAAATATAAATATATTATGAATAGCGAACCGCGTAATATAAATGGGTTATTAATTAGCATTAGACCCCATTAGGAAGGAAGTTAAGGATAATTATGAAAACTAGGCCATAATATAATGAGAAATAAGGAGTTCTCCTTCTATGGCTGTAACGACCCAGGACTTTTAGTAATTAAAATTTGAATATTTAATTAATTTTAAATATTAATAAGTGAATTTATAAGTCGAATAAATTTTAATTCGAATAATTGGATTTAATTGGATAATTAAATCGATAATTTAATATGTTGAATTATGGAAATAATTGAAAATTGAGTTAAATACGATTGAAAATGATTTGTAAAATTTTTATTTTATCATATTGGAGTTAGAACGATATTTTAGAACTTTTAAAATCGAATTAGAAGTTAATTTGTGAAAATTGAATATTTTAATATTTAATCGACTAGTGAAATTTGTCAATTTTTGAACCATTTCCTTCTGGAAAAGGGTGGTATATTGGTATGGATCCCAGATACTTACTCATGTTGAAAACACTTTATGATTGTGTGAATTGATTGCGAGCGCTCGGTTGAAAGGTCCCAAAGGACCGGGGGATGACATATTCGGTCAGTTGGTACTCAGTTAGGGGTAACCCGGCCTTGTGTTGGCAGAGATCCGGTTTGGTTCTCGGGGATGTCCTTCCAAAGGCATTCTCATGTGGCAATGGGAAGTTCCTTGGCCTGATCAATCGTTGGAAATCCAAAGAAACAATACGAGACTTGTACGGTTTTAGTTGTATAACCTGCTATGGAATGTGGCGGTAATCTGCTATTGAACATAGTTAGCTATAGTAGGCATACGATAATGGTCGTATGTTGGCTAAGATTTATATTCTACTTTTGAAATATTTTCCTACACTACGCACTAATAATAATATCAAATGTTCTTTTTAATGCGTATCAAGCATCTTTGACTATCATAAGGAGAAATCTCCTCCGATTCTGCGTTTGCATTGTGTGTGTGTGCGGGAGGCCTTATGGTAGTCTCATTTTTTTAAAAGCATTGCGAATTGACTTAAAAAAATATTCCTCTATTTTGATTTTAAAGATAAATAAACTGTTTTGAGTTCTCACACCAGTCACATGACTGACTCGGAGTTTATTGTTTTCCTTCCTAAACTCTGGGTGCCCACCAATTTCCACACGGGCAGTCAAGAGTTAGGTTTATCAGGATATTCTGGAGTTGCTGGAGGCAAGATGGATGGCATGGCGTATTACTAGTATATAGTATTTCTTTTCCGCTGTTTGATGTTGTTTGTTGTTGTTGTACACTCTGATGTAATGATGATATGATATAATGAAATGTGATGTAATGTAATAACTGATATAGTTCTTTGTTTAAAGATTATCCATTTATTATTATATGTTGTTCCGCTGCGAATTGTGAGATTCTGTTGTTGTTCTGCTGTTTTCTGTTCCGTTCTATTTTCCATTTTCTTTACCCTCCATTTTCTATCTTTCCTCTCTTCTTCTGTCTCTTCTTCTTTCTTAAACCATAACAATTCGGGTTTCCGGCCTTCGATTTCTCGGCAGTCGATAAAGTGAGTATCGATGTTGAATTTTCGAAAGTCGAAAATTTCCGGGACGTTACATTTGGTATCAGAGCATATGGTTAAGCGACAACCATGGTTCTGTTGGGTATTACTCATTAGAGATAGAGTCAGTAGTACTCTAGAATGAGTTTGAGTGTAATAATAGCTATGAGAGCGTATTTGTTAGTGAATATAAAATTGTTTTATATTGTGATGATTGGTTTATTGAGTGGCATATGAACCGTCGTCGGCGCAGCCTCGAAACTGAATCGAAGGGGTTTCTAAACACTTGAATAGAACAATTCGACACGATATTGTTTTAAGTTGGGTAAATGAAATAATTTTACCTTGATTATATTTTATATATAAAGGAATAATTTTTCAGAATTACTAAAGTGTATATAAGTGGATTGTTTAGTTGTTTGAATAATCTAAGTAAAAGAATAATTGTATAAGCAAAAGAATTATAAGAATTGAATTATAATTAAAGTGATTTACAATTGTGAAATAAACTTATATATATAAGAAGTGAAACTATATGAATATATTTATGAATAGGAGTTGTAAATAAAAATGAATTTAAAGTTAAATGGAAAATTTACTTTAGAATTTGGAAGCTGAATTTATTTATAAGTTGGAATTTAAGTTAAGTAAAAACAAGTGATGTTTGTAAAATGAAATATGACTTAAGAGTATGTTGAATGAAGTTGATATTGGTATCAAAGTAAATTATTAAAGTTAAGTGATAGATATGAACTTAAGTTATATAAATGAAATTCAACTTGAAATGGTTAAATGAATTACCAATTGAATTGAATTAATGGATTGAATGTTAATCAATTGAATGCAAATAAAGTTGATATGGAATAATGAATGTAAGTGTTAATTCATTAAAATCTAATGTTATTAGAAATTGAATAATTAAATCGAAAAACCAATTCATTGAATATTAATGAGAATATGAATGAATATTTATTGGTTATGAATGCTAGTTGGTTGATGTTTGCATTTGTTGCTTTTACTACATTTGCTATGTTGGCATATATAGTTATTATGTTACTATATGTTGTATATCGATACTATTGTCTATATGCATGATTCTCATGTTGTTTGTTGAGTGTTTAGTAGGTGCGGATCGCGTTTGCTTCGCATTTGGAGCTCGCTTTCGCGCTATATTAGCCGTATATGCTCGCTAATAAAATATAAGGTACATATCTCGGATTACATACCGTACTTTTACACTTTTTTCCCTGCGGGATGCCTCATTACTTGATGAGATGTATATTTGTGATATATATATACTGTTATTTTTTTCGTATCGAGCCGCGCAAAGGAGACTATGGCGAATTTTTCCGAAAATTTAAGGCATTAGAAAAATTTTGAGAAAATTGGAAAGTTTTGAAAACTTTAATTTTGATTTGGAGTTGAAAGTTAAACAATAGTAGTTGTTTTTGAAAAGATAACTAAGTATGATTTGAAAACTTAGTAAAGTTATTGTAAGAAGTTTAACTATGGATTTTGGAAAGTTAATAAATTCTGTAATTTTCTTACTTGATAATTTCGAGGACGAAATTCTTTTAAGGGGGGAAGATTGTAACGACCCAGGATTTTTAGTAATTAAAATTTGAATATTTAATTAATTTTAAATATTAATAAGTGAATTTATAAATCGAATAAATTTTAATTCGAATAATTGGATTTAATTGGATAATTAAATCGATAATTTAATAAGTTGAATTATGGAAATAATTGAAAATTGAGTTAAATATGATTGAAAATGATTTGTAAAAATTTTATTTTATCATACTGGAGTTAGAACGATATTTTAGAACTTTTAAAATCGAATTAGAAGTTAATTTGTGAAAATTGAATATTTTAATATTTAATCGACTAGTGAAAATAGCTAATTTTTGAACAGTCTCAGAATTGGACGAAACTAGTTCCATTGGATCCGTAATAGTTAGTTATTACCGGATTTCAATTTTCGTAGCAATCGGAGTTATCGTTTGATCGTGGCAGCTCGAAACGCATCGAAATTGTTTTAATATTAATTTGGCGAGTTAAAATAGCCATTTTTCAAAAAGTCTCGGATTTCGATGAAACCAGTTTCATCGGATCCGTAATGTGATATTATTGTAAGGTTTCAAATTTCGTGTCAATTGGATTTACCGTTTGTCCGATACAAATTAAAACGCCTAGAAAATCGTTTAAATCGGTTTAATTTAAATTGAACGTTTATTGCCATAACTCGCACAGATGTCCGAATTAGCTTCCGAAACCTGCTCCATTGTGTCCGTAACGTGGGATAAACCCTAGGAACGTCAGTCACCACGCGTAAATCGGAGTTTGAAAATTTTGAAATGAATAGTGTTTTCGTTTAAAATTCTATAAAAGCACCATGTTCTTCACCAAATAATCAAAACCCTAGTTATTTGTTCGTGGCCGCCACCTTCAAAATATAAGGCCGAAAATTGTTCAATTTCTTCCCTCAATCTCTCCCAATCCACTCAATGATTTCAGAAATCTTCAACTAACAAAACGTAGATCTCGTCAAGAGCTTTAAAATCAACGGCGGTGATCAATTTCTGTTGAGTGGATCAATGGGAAAACGTAATAGAAAGGCGCGCGTTTTGAGGCCGATTTCACAGCAAAGGAAGGGCCGAGTCTCACAAGATTATGGCCGAGCATGGAGCTCGTGACGAGCTTCGACGTGGTGGCGACGTGATGGAATTTCGTGTGTTGTGGAGGCCGTGATATTAAACCCTAAATATCAATGATGGGTTCAGCCTCTTCATTTTGCCTGGAAACAAAGTCGCGTTGGAGAAGATGGAAGGCACGGGTTGGATTGAAGGGGGGTTTGGAGATCCTACGGCTAGTATTAGAGTAGGTTAATATTATAAAGTTTTGTTGTAAATTTTTGAATATAAAATCGAGTAAACTTGTTAAATGCATAACTTTTTCATACGAGGTCGAAAACGCGCGAAACCAGTTGCGTTGGAATCGTATGGACGAGCACTACGCGATGGAGTTGGATTGGAGTCGTTTGGAGTTAGTGAGAATTTTGGGTAAAATTAAACGTCCGTTTAATTTTATTCGAAATAAATCGCTAAAACGAAATTTAAATCAAGGTGAGAACTTCTCACTCAATCAAATCAGTTTCGATTTTATTTTAAATAGTTAGATTTAAAATACTTGAATGCATGTTTGAATGATGATTGATATCTATTGATTGTTAAAATAGACATTATGCGCCGTTAGTAAGCGGATGTTATTTATTAAAAACATATACCGCGAATATTTCATAAATAGTGAAATTGGTATTATATATAATAGCAATATATATATATATTGGCATATGTATATATTGGAGTTATTGATTTCCCGCATTTGTATAGCGGATGAGACCCTATTGCGCCGTCTATTAAGCGGATAATATTTTAAATCCCATATACCGCGATAATTTCGTACTGGAACGAAATTGGTATTGTGCTAACATCTTTGGATGCAGGAAACAGGTTGGAGGGATCCAACTGGATTCCTCAACAGTTTTTATTTGATTTCAGATATTTTGATATTTGATGGATTATCATATCGATATATGATATCGTTGTTGTCGTGATTGGCTATTTGGTATGTAGCATCATTGGACCAAATTTTGGAATTTTAAAAGGATTTCAAAGTGATTTTTGAAAGTATACGTTTATAAAATATTTTTGGAATTGATTCATTTTAAATAAATAAACGTTATAATTTTAATGTTATAAAAATTATGATTTTTGAGAAATATAGTTAAAAGTTGATTTTTGAAAATATGAGGCTGATGATTTTATAAAATAGTAAAATCGGGATTTTTGAAATTATTGTGAAAAGTTTAAATATAGGATTTATGAAATTTAATTATTTTATAAATCGGAATGATGAAATTATAAAGGAGATTAAAGATGTTTTAAAAGAATAATATAAATTGATTTTATAAAGGATTTATAAATTGATATTTATAAATGAAAATATTTGAATTATAAAACGAGTTTTTATAATTGTTTGAATGAAGTGAAAATGGATTGCATAAGTGAATGGAATTTATAGAATTATAAATGGTGAAGTTATAAGTGAAATTTATAAATAATAAGATTTATAAATTTCGTGAAGTTATTAAAGAATGGTTTTGGATAAATAATTGAATCTTATAAGTTATAAGATTTATAATTATGAAGTTCAAAGGAACGATTTTGCAAACAAATAAATTATAAGTATTTCACTTATGATATGAACTTTTGTTTTATAATTGAGTTATAAATTGAATAGGTTAATAAAGGAATTTATAAACGTTGTTTTATAAATTCGCAAACGACTTATTTTGATAAGTAAATTGTTGAAACCTATTAATGGAGTTATATTCACGTTTTTGAACTGTGAATAATCCTTTAAAATAAAATGAATAAAAGGATGAAATTTGTTAACGTAGTGTGTTCACGTTTTTGAATAGTGAATAATATGTTAAAGAAATTGTTTTGAATGTGATGTTTTAAATTGAGCTAAAACGATCTAACGATGTTTTAAAATGTGTTGAGATTCGAAACCATAGATTTCAACATTCATTGTTGAAATAGACGTTTTCGAGAAATAGAAGGAAATAGTGGACTATAACACTGTTGTTATAGTAAATGATTTCCGAAAGGAAATGTTTTGTATAGTATTGGGATTTATATATCTATTTTAATTTCGAATCCCTATACTAGTGATTTTGGGTTGTCGTAACGATGTTTTACGCAACATTCGTTTTGGCCCAAATAAATATGTTAAGAGAATGATTTCCTTAAAGAATGAAATATATACTTAATCTCGATTGAAGTATATTGAATATTTTCCAAGTGTTGAAAATAAATGGATTGAGAATTACGTAATAAATAAGTATGGAAATGTTTTTCCAATGTGAAATGAAACGTTTAGAGAATTTATCTTTTTGAAGATAAATTGAAATGAATAATTGAAATCGTATATGCATGGATATTTTGGAATGAAAATTCACTATGGAATTTATAAAAGAAAATGGAATTTGTTTAAAAATAAATATTGATTTATTTTTGAAGTGTGAAATTATATATCTAGTAAAGATATTTTTGGGAAAGAAATAATTTGGGAAAATTATTTGGAATCTGGTGATGTGTGCATATCCATTGATAGTTCAATAACCGACTATCAATATTTACCCTTGAAAGGTATTTGTTGTGATTTGTTGAATTTGAATGCTACACTTATTTTTAAATTATTGCGCTCGTTATTCGGATTACCCATTCCGAATAGTGATACGACGTAATGGATAGCATTGATGACCGGTGTTGAAGACCGGATATTTGTGAGAGCGATAGGATGACCTATCGATTGTCTCTGCACTGAGTTGCAACGGTATAGAGACTCCCTAAGTGATGGGAAATCCGATCAGGATTGTGGATATCCGAATTGCAAGGACTTCTTTGTAAGTGCCTTCGGTTCTGTTCGAGCCCGGAACAGACTTGTAGGGATTGTATGTCTGACATTACAAATTGAGATATAAAGCAGATTTCTTTCAAATATATTTCTGTTGGTGGCGGAGAATTTATTCTTTTAGCTTAACACCCTTCTCTGAGACGTACGAGCTCAGAGGTTATGTAGTTGAATGTTATCAGCGATATATTCCCAATTTTGTAATGTGACATGCTGAGTGTTGCTGTGAAATGATCATTGTGTTGATTATTTGTGATAGGATCATTTATTTGATCGTCTATCCTGGTGATCATTTCTATGATCATTTGTTGACCCAAAGCATGGCTTTTGTATAAAGTATGTTTTTGTGGACGTGACTTCGTCGAGCCTCACACCTCGGGAATGGTCAAAACAGGAAAGATGCGGCAAGGTTATGAGGGGTAGCGCCCTTTAGGATATGTGCATTTCCTTCTGGAAAAGGGTGGTATCATGGTATGGAGCCCAGATACTTACTCATGTTGAAAACACTTTATGATTGTGTGAATTGATTGCGAGCGCTCGGTTGAAAGGTCCCAAAGGACCGGGGGATGGCATATTCGGTCAGTTGTTACTCAGTTAGGGGTAACCCGGCCTTGTGTTGGCAGAGATCCGGTTTGGTTCTCGGGGATGTCCTTCCAGAGGCATTCTCATGTGGCAATGGGAAGTTCCTTGGCCTGATCATTCGTTGGAAATCCAAAGAAACAATACGAGACTTGTACGGTTTTAGTTGTATAACCTGCTATGGAATGTGGCGGTAACCTGCTATTGAACATAGTTAGCTATAGTAGGCATACGATAATGGTCGTATGTTGGCTATGATTTATATTCTACTTTCGAAATATTTTCCTACACTATGCACTAATAATAATATCAAATGTTCTTTTTAATACGTATCAAACATCTTTGACTATCATAAGGAGAAATCTCCTCCGATTCTGCGTTTGCATTGTGTGTGTGTGCGGGAGGCCTTATGGTAGTCTCATTTTTTTAAAAGCATTGCGAATTGACTTAAAAAAATATTCCTCTATTTTGATTTTAAAGATAAATAAACTGTTTTGAGTTCTCACACCAGTCACATGGCTGACTCGGAGTTTATTGTTTTCCTTCCTAAACTCTGGGTGCCCACCAATTTCCACACGGGCAGTCAAGAGTTAGGTTTATCAGGATATTCTGGAGTTGCTGGAGGCAAGATGGATGGCATGGCGTATTACTAGTATATAGTATTTCTTTTCCGCTGTTTGATGTTGTTTGTTGTTGTTGTACACTCTGATGTAATGATGATATGATATAATGAAATGTGATGTAATGTAATAACTGATATAGTTCTTTGTTTAAAGATTATCCATTTATTATTATATGTTGTTCCGCTGCGAATTGTGAGATTCTGTTGTTGTTCTGCTGTTTTCTGTTCCGTTCTATTTTCCATTTTCTTTACCCTCCATTTTCTATCTTTCCTCTCTTCTTCTGTCTCTTCTTCTTTCTTAAACCATAACAATTCGGGTTTCCGGCCTTCGATTTCTCGGCAGTCGATAAAGTGAGTATCGATGTTGAATTTTCGAAAGTCGAAAATTTCCGGGACGTTACAATGGCCTTAGTATGTAAATGCGAGTGAGGTACATATAGTAGTATGTTAGGAGAGTGGAATTATGACAAAGTTATAGAGATGCAAGGTCACTCAAAATCATACAGAAGTCTACCCAGCTAATCTGGCAACCACCAATGTGACTTTAGGATTGATGTGAGACACCGTCTATAATAAGTACCCATAGAGGACGCAAGGTTAGTCCTAATTCTATAGGGTAAGTCTGCCCAGTTAATCCGGTGACCAGTACCTATGAATAGTCAAACTAATATGAGACATCATAGTCTAAGTAAAGGGTCATAAGGCAAAGGACCTACTTCTAGGTTGGAGGCACTAAGTGGCCGTTGTAGTGTTCCACTTCTTCAAACTTAAGAAGTATTAAATGATCGAGATTATCGTTTAGATGTGGTATTGAGGAATCTCAAGAGGAGTCCATGTAACGATCCATATTTTAATGATAGGATACTAAAATAGTTGATCTAAAAATTGAATCAGTAATTAGTTGACAGTCCAAAAATATGATTTTTCGCATACGGCCAAATTAGGACTCGAGACCACTTCCGTTGCATTCAAATCGATGTTGCGAAATAAACTAAGCATTAACATCACTATATTTGGAAATCAGATGATCCGATGGATGAAATGATCTTGAGATGCATAAAATTCTCATCCAAGAGCGCTATCTCGGATAGCAACGAAATTTATACCATTGGACCCGTGAAAATGATGTGATATGCACCGACAAGTTTCATTATGATAGGATATGCCATGTGATCATACGAGCTCAAAACGTAAGGCAATTTATTTGAGAAAACTAATAAATTATATATATACAATATGTATTTATATACACTCACTTCACTTTCCTCTTACATTTATTTTGCCTCTCTTCCTCTTTATAGTAAACAAAAGTAGCTGCCTCCTTTCTACGAATTAAATCTGAAGCTACAAATATCGAGAGAAGCCATCGTCGGATCCATTGAACTTGTGTTGGAGAAAGCTTCAAATCCATATGATTCATTGGGTGGCAGTATTGGTTGGCGACGCCTAACTTGTGGGGTCGTGCCTAGGGTTAGAGGTGGTCGGTGTTTGAGGAGGTGTTAGGTGAAATTAAGAATACCATTGCGTTTTTCATATCGAAGTGCACCTCACCGCACCATCCATTGGAGCTCTGATCGAGCTTGGTGATTAGCGGACTGACATGGATGTTTAATGTCGCATTTTGGAAGGAGGAGCCGAGGTTAGATTAGAGGAGTCTATTGCGAAGAGCTAGCATGGTAGAGCGTGTAAGAGTTGATCATTAGTCGTTTTGTTGACCAAAGAGGGAGAATTTGAGGTGCATGCACGGTGGAGGATGGGTTCATGCGTGTGCATGTACAGGGAAGGTAATTTTGGGGGAAGAAGGAGATTATAAAGGTAATTGTAGAATGATTGGCTCATTAATTACTATTTTAATTTCATTTCTGATAATATTTGTATCATTTTCATACGAGGTTCTATTTGGTTCTAGTTTCTTGTGTTGCGCTCATGATGGAGAACTCTACGGCTTGGCATTGGATTGGTTAGCTTTTATTGAGGGGACTGATATTGTCTCTCATCATAATATAATTATTAGTATAGCATAAAAATAGTGTTTTGAAATGATTTCTATCTTTAAAATGTGATCTTAATATATTTAAACACACACTTGATTTTTATAAAAGAAAATAAAAATATTTTAATACAGTATCAAATTAAATATCACATTTTTCTTATTGATGTGGTATATTTAGGAAATTGCTAATTTTCGGCCATTTTTGACACGAATCACATAATTTTTGGTAAAGATGCATTATACATGTTGTGTATATACTATATTTGCATGTATGCTTATTGGTTGCATGTATGCTTGTTTGCTTTTTTTGGTTGAAAAAGCCGATCAATCGGTGACATAGTATAAGGAAATATCTCGTACGTTCGAGTTTCGATGCGAAAACTTATAAAAGAGTACTGGAATGCGGGCCGACTGATCAGAAGATGGAAGACGATAGATTTGGATGAGCTTCGGGCTTTAGGATGGACGTCGGACGTTTTCATTTGGTTTGTACCTACCTATTTTTGGGTTATGTACATGACTTTGGTATTAACCATTATAGAGTGGTTAGTACCCACCACTATTGATAATGGCCAATTTGGTTGATCTTTGACATAAATAGTGATGCGGCTTCGACGAGATTATTGTGGTGGTTTGTTCATGCCTCCAACTCTTGGTCTCTATGTTATTGCTCTACGATGAGCGATTTAAATGGTGAAGCAATGACGTAACGCTTCGACGTGATGGCTTCTGACCTTTGACAACTACGACTCGATATTAATGAATTATGTTCCGATGATGATGGCTCAATGTTGATGGAGTCATAATGATTTTCCATAAGGGTAGGTTCTAGTAAGGGTGATCAGTGGATATAATGGTGTTTGATTATATCGACGAATAATGAAAATGTGGAATGGTTCCTCTAGAATAATTGAACCTAGATGGAACCAGTAAAGGGCTTGGATATGTGCTAAAGGATCATTGATACTTGGAGTGCTTTCTAGTGCACTCAAGGCAATGGTATTGTAAGGATGCCTGTGGGCACTTTGTTTTGTTAACCTAGATCGGTTGTTTGGATCCGTATACCCTAGACCAATTGCCCGAGTCTAACTGCAGATTCGGGCAATGTACCGAGTACACAAAAAAATAATATTTTTCCATTAATCCCTAATAGAGGAGTGGTCATACGAGTTACCATTTATCCAAAACACATTGAGTGACAATAAGGTTTGTTTGATGGATCCTTTGTTTTCCATGATTTTTTTTATGTAGTCTATCACTCAATGAATGTCACATGATGTAAGTATTATAGATAAGGATAATTAAACACATCAACATTGTAGTTAAATTGGAGTACACCTTTATGGTGTTTGTAGAGTAGCATATTATTGATGTTATGTGCTAACTCTTTGGGTGCAGGGATGGATCTGGTATGATTCCCCATGCCTTTTGTTCTATATAATATATTGACTTTTATAGTATTTTGAGAATGTTTATCGCCTAATCCCAGACTGTTGTCTGACCCGAGGTCTTATTCTTTTCTTCATATTATATTGGGTACTCTTAAATGAGTAGACTAGATAGAAGGTGTAAAGGTAACATGGAGTGGGCAGATGGACTAGCAGGAGGTAATGTTTTCTCACATCTATATTTGGGGCTTATTATTGTTTGTTTCGCTATGGGACAATATGGAGCCTTGAGAGTGCTTGACTTACTACTATAGAGATAGTTTATAGGTTGAGTTTATTCAACAGTCATATAAACTCTATTACCATTTTCAATATTGTATGTGCCCGTGTACTCTGATTATATGGTTTATGTGGCTACTACTGTCCAGTCTGTTTTACATCTATAATGGTTATTATATTATACTTGGTGCGTTGTGAGATATACATTCCTTAATTGTATGATGTTTTCTTTCTCTTCTCGTCTATTACTTTCTCTTATATTCCTATTCTTTACTTCTTCTTTTTTAGACCATCGTTTTACATAGGTCGGGTGCTTTGTCAGCACATTATTCAGTTATATGGAAATCAAAGGTGTAGGGCAGTCATCACATTTGGTATCAAAGCATCGACCATGTGATTAACCTGAGCTGATATTGGGATCCAGTAGAGATAGTGTAGGAGTTGTTGCCTTAGACTGGATCAAGAGTATATATATACGAAGAGTGTGTACTTGTTATATATTTTGGTTTTCAATACGATATAGTAGCACATATAATATATAAGTAGTTTTGCACATGAGTACCACCAATGCAGTTTTACTTTATAAGAGACTAATCATCCTTATTATGGATTTGAAATGATCTAAGATACAAGAAATTCTACCATTGACTCCATCTCAAGAGTTGAGGAGCGGGTAGGATCATGGGCGACTAACCCCAATTTATAGAACATGTTTTCTAAAGTGGTGCGAATCAATATCTAGAATGCCTAAGTTGCTCCAAATGATTATGGTGATCAAGTGAAAATTCCTAGAGTTGACTTTGATGAGCTGTATAAAGACTACTTGAGTCAAAGAGGCATATCGTTCCTTGCAATGGAGTCAGCTGTTGAGTTGCAAGATTGGATGGCTATTTGTAAGGGGATCTTCAATGACTTGGAGTTAGATGATGTAATGAGGTAGAGGTTAACCTCTAGATAACTTTAAGGATGAGCTTTAACTAATGGAGTGCCCTTAATGCTTTGATTCCTAAGGATCATTTTACTTGGATCAGTTCGTAGTTTTCTTCGAAGAAAATTTATCTCGACTTTTCAAAGTCTGTGTTGTTTGGGAAGTTCGTCGGTTTGGAATAAGGCGATATGTTTGTATCAAATATGTTGCCGAATTTGATATGCTGTCAAAGTATGGTCTATCTTTTATTGAAACTCCACTTATAAAAAATGAAAAGTTTATCACTGGGTTAAGCGATTATCTTGGGAAGCGATTGATTGGTCATACTTACGAGTGCTTCGAGGAGTTGATCGAGAAGGCTTTGCGATACAAATGCTTGTACCTAGTGCAGAACAACTGTACCGAAGCAGATGAGCGAGGGAAGATAATTGAAACTAATGCATTGAATGTCGTTCATATTTCGTCGAGTGCTCCATTGACGAAAGAAAAAGGAAAGTTCATTTCTATCTAAGGTATGCTTTCCACTTATGGTGATCCATGTGTGTTTTATTCGATATCAGGGTTTCACATTCCTTCATATATTGTGATTTGATATATAGATTGGGATTTAGACCAGAGGTATTTGACCAACCTTTAAATTATGACAAATCTTATTGGGGCCTCAACTAGCCTGTGCATAGGCTATCAAGACCTAGCCTTATCGAGTCATGGATTTTTTTGTTATTGAATTGTTTTGGGTTTAATTTGGTTTGATATTATAGTTTAGGAATGGCCTGGCTGAAGAGGTACAAAATAGGGGTAAATTGTGAGAGACCATTGATGATGATATGAACTGACGATAAGTGGAAGGAAGTGTTAGGTTGCCCACCAAAGATGAGAAGTGATGATTATCTTTCTGTATTCTCTCGATATACCACACAACGAGTTATCATTTGTGCTTGTAGCTTGAGAGCATCTAAACATATTCGATGAGATGTCGGATTACCATGACATAGGGAGATATAGTTCTATATCGATATGGATAGAGATGCTAGACCGATAATTATGCCTTTAAGTCATATGATGCCCAAAGAGTATTGGAAACTAGAGGTGTGAGCGATGACCTATTTAGGCGAGGGTTCATTCATAGGATCATATTAGAGTGGGATGCACCTATGGTGTTCGCCACTAAGGTGGATAACTCTTTGAGGTTATGAGTTAATGGAAATAAGCTGAATGAGATAACGAACAAGTATCCTCTCCTGCTTATTGACGGCTTATTCAATCATCTCTATGGTATGAAGGTGTGCTCTCAGTTTGACCAAGTGATGGATTTCATCAACTAAGAATAGTTGGAGAGAGTGTGCCGATCACACTGTTTCATATGCTGCTTGATTTTTAATTGGTTGGTTATGCCGTCTGGGCTAACCAACACATCAACATAGTTTGTTGATCTCATGGTCCTCATTTGAGGGAAGTGAGATGCTTAGGTCATGTTGCTTTAGAACAAGGCATTGCTGTGGATCCTACGTGTTACGACAGTCCTGGATTAGAATAAAACAAAGAGTGCTATAGATATGAGGATTTGTCTTAGATTGAAGGGATATTATAGACATTTTACCAAGGACTTCTCTAAGCTAGTAGCATCATTAACCAATTTGATGAGGAGATTCAGACTTTTATTTAGGATGCGAGGTGTAGACACGCGTTTCTGTGTCTGACAAAGAGGTTAAGGAGTGCACCACTGTTATTCATTTCGAGTGGGAATGAAGAGTCAAATACACACACATGCCTATGGTACATGTCTTAGTGTGGTATTGATGCAGAAAGGTAAGTTGTCGCATATGCTAGTCAACAACTGAAACCGTACGAGAGGGAGTATCCAACTCATGATTTGGAGTTGCCTACTATAGTTGTTGTTTTGGAGATTTGGAGGCTCTACAGTTAGGAGAGGGTTTCGAGTTGTTCATTGATCCTACTTTGTTGAAGTATCTCTTCTTCGAGAAGATCTTAACCTTTGCCAATAATGATGGCTAGTGTTCTTGACCTTCTACGACCTTAACATTTCCTATATGCTTAGTAGGGAAATGTAGTCGTTGAGTGGAAGACATGCGAGTTTGGAAGAGATGTTCCTACAGTGGACACATATCGTGTTTATCCGTGGCTTTGACTTTCGAACTCGATGTGAGCTACGACCAAAGATGACAGCTAGTTTAACCATCAGACCTACTTTGATTTAGTAGATCGGTACTAGTCAAGCTAGACTAGTGAAGATCATGGCTAAATTAGAGGAATGAGTAATGTCGATAGATTAGATGCAGTGTGAACCCAACAGAGATTGTTGGTTCTATAGGGATGAGAGATAGTTTGTTCCCTAGTAGAAGTGGGAGCATATATCTATGGGTTTTTTCGATAAATTTCAAAGACCAGAGAAGACACGATAGCATAAGTAGATAGATTAAAGAAGAATGATAGATTTATATTCGTTAGGTCGAATTGAAGGCACTGAATTTATCGGATTTTATGCGAAGTGGAATGTCTAATTCCTCGGTGTGTCAAAGAGCATTGTATGTGGCTAAAACCCATTACTCACCAGTGCATTTGGAAGAACATACAGGAGCATTGGGAAATATGACACCGAATCGATTAGATAATATTGAGATTAAACCAAAAACTTCAAGACCTCTTTAGCCTGTTAATATCATAAGACATGATACAATTCATATTAGGTGGGAGGCAATGGAGTAGTAAAAGTTTAGTGGAGTGAAAGCAAAGGCGATTGCGCAAGGAAAACCGATGAGAGCATGATGATCGCTTGTCTCGAGCTCTTCAATTGATAAGATTTCCATTTTATCATTAGCTTTCATATTGGATATCATATTTTATGCTTTATACTAGATATTTTAGTATCTTGCATGCTAAGATAGGCATGGATGTTAATTTTTGATGTTTGATTGTTAGGCATGTGAGGTAGTTATGTTTTGATATAGCATATTTATTTGAGATGATTGCTATATATCATTTAGCATACTTAAATACCTGATATGATGTTGCGGTTTTGTTTAATCCTCTTTGTTGAGTACATGTTCAGTACATGGATGCAAGTGTTGGCTATTTGGATGCTTACGCACTTTTATTTGCACCCAAATGGTATGCTCTTGCTATAAAAGAGGTATGTAAGATCTGTTGTGTAGATTTGGGCATATAAGCATGTATGTCCTCAGAAATGACATACCTTAGCTATGAGATACTTCAAATATGAGATGTAAATATATCTATGTTGTTTTGGAATTTTTCTAGACCTACTCGTGCAAAGAAGGTGCAGCCGAATTTTTCTGAAACAAAGGGACTTTGAAAGCCTATTGGTTAGGAGATGTTTTGCTTACTTTGGCAATTTAAGGATGAAATCTTTTTAAAGAGGGGAGAATGTAATGACCCATATTTTTAACAATTGAATATTTAAATAATTGATTTAAATATTGAATTGTTAATTAACTGAAGATCCAAAAATATAATTTTTTGCATATGACCGAATTAGGACTCGAGACCACTTTCATTGAGTTCGGATTGATGTTGTGAATTAAAATGAGTATCAATATTGCTATATTTGGAAATAGGACAATTTGATGGCCGAAATGATCTCAAGATGCCTGAAATTATCATCGAAAGCATATTGAGTGACAACGAGGTTTGTTTGATAGATGATATGTTCGCCATGATTGTTTTTATGCAGTCTGTACTCTATGGATGTAACATGATGTAGGTAGTATGGATAGGGATACCTGGACACCACGACACTGCACTTAGAATGGAGTAAACCTTTATAATAGAGTAGCATACTATTGATATTATGTTATTGATTTTATGTGCTAACTCTTTAGATGCAGGGACAAGTTAGGTATGATTCCTCATAACCTCTGTTCTATATACTATATTGACTTCTATAGTATTTTGAGGTTGTTTCATCGCTCATAATTGATTATTGTCTCACCTGATGTTTTATGCTTTGCTTCTTATTATCTTGGGTACTCTTATATGAGTAAACTCGATAGCAGGTGGCGACACATGGAGTGTGCAAATGGGCTAGCATGTGGTGGCACTTTCTCATACCTCTATTTAGGGATTGTTATTGTTTATTCCATTGTGCGATGCTATGGATCCTTGACAGTATTTGACTTACTATTATTAAAGATAGTTTATTAATTGAGTTTATGTATGATCTTCCTTTATTAAAACTAAAGATGACACTTAATACATCCTTGGTATTCGCCGATCATTTAATTATCCGACAGGCAGGTCGTTGGGGTGAAGAAAGAAAAAGACTGAACATAATCTCATATCGTGATGAAAACCATATAATATACCCAAGTCTTTACTAAAAGAAATCACTTTTATTATACACAATATCAGAGTACACTATTCTATTATCCACTTGGATAGTTACAACATCCCGTCCTAATAAATGTTGATAAATACGGACACTATAATGCAGGGCAAAGACAACAAAAGAATATAAGACACATGGCTATGTCTTGGAGAATCCAGCTCGTCTCTTGAAAGCTCCAAAGAATCCTACAACATCTAGAAAATATGTTCAGGCTGACCAGAGCATTATAAGAGAAATAACGGCCAGGCCAGTCTAGTAAACCAGCGTGAGTAAAAATCAATGCAAAACATATGGATTTCTATATTTGAAAACCTTTTTCAAAATAAATGATCTCTCATAAGACCACACTGCACATAAACACTGACAGGTTTTTACCTTATGATAACCAAATCGTTGTTATTACAAAAATTAAATGATATTATACTAATGTCTACGGGTTTAAAATACCAATAATTAAGTAGTTGTGATGTGTGTACATCACAACAATAATAGGTATGCAATCAAATATCGAAGGTGCTTATTGGAGATTGGATTCCAACAGATGGCAAGGTAATGGACTACCTTTCAAAAATGGTACATGTCTAGACAAAATATACATGAGGACGAAAACCTTTAACATATGCCAACATAGAACCGGCCTACCTCTTGCTAGAAAGTACCGAATATAACATCACCATGGTTGTTCCCTACCTTTATAGAGATCTCTCATGCACCACCAAATCCATAATAAGGAAATCTAGAAAAGTGATGACACATCCTAATAAAAACAATCCATATCGCCCAACTGCATCTAACCTATTTTAACCATTTCCGAGGTGTGAGGCTTGAGAGGCTATGCTCTTAATATTTAGCAATCCATCTTGGAATGCTATCACTGCCCTCTAAACAAAAATGCAATGCTAGCATTCATTTATCCAAGTTCATTCTGGGTCTGAATGAAACCGAATGCATTTCAAGGTGCATCATCTTCATGTTGTCTTCTACATGAACTTATATGTTAGTTCAGAGTAGGTTTTGGAAGCATATCTGATCTCGGTTTCTCCAAACCAACAATGATAATTTTTGGTTGACTCATTACCGATTCTTTTGGAAGTATACAATAAGTAGTCGAGTCCTCACCAGGGAACTCGCATACATAACCATACTTCCTAAGTTAAAACTGGCCAAGATTTGATAGTCCGTTATTTAACCATCAAATACACAACAACAAAAATCTAGAGATTTAATTACCCATAGCAACCACTAAGCCTCAAAATAAATCTCCATTTATCAAATATCATTTCAAAATGTTTATCAAAACATTCGTATACTTATGTCACTGACATAAGTATATTTACAACCATTCATAAAAGATTTCTTATTTTCAAAAGATTATTAAAAGGATCAAACAAATGTTATCTAAATTAGAGATAAGAACAACCCCAAACACTATTCCTTTGGTGTTAAGCATGGAACGAAAGTTCTACACCACCATAATTAAGAAGGTTGGTTAAGGGAAATCCAAATATCAAATTCTTTTATAATTTACGTCTACAAAACATTTTTATCTAATCTCTTCCAAATGTCAAAATCACTTTTTGTTTATAAAACTCCTTTAATAAATTTCGATCAATAAAGTTTCTTTGATAAACAAATTAATTATTTAAAAATCCTTTAAATAAACAAGTTATTATTTAAAACACCTTTCATTTAATTATGTTGAAACGACAACAAAATAATAACTTTAAATAATCATTTAAAAGAATTAAAATAATGATTTCACAAATTCATGAGGGGAATAGCGACCATATG
Organism: Allium cepa; assembly: GCA_030765085.1. Classification (NCBI taxonomy): domain Eukaryota; kingdom Viridiplantae; phylum Streptophyta; class Magnoliopsida; order Asparagales; family Amaryllidaceae; genus Allium; species Allium cepa. Next base: position 660,832,241 of record CM060934.1, on the reverse strand, counting down.
GTTTAATAAGTTTTATTTAAACTTTCCAATTTATAACAGGAGTGTTTACATAACAACCAAATATGTAAAAGGGAGCAACAAACAATAATTAACCAGCATACAGGTTAATGCCCCAGTTATAGTAATAACAGACTTAAATCTTTTCTACTAACACATGTCCAAGCTATTATAATAGCAGAATGGTGTTTTGTTCTACTAAATAGATGTCATTTGGTTTCATAATCATTTGAGGTAATTTAAGGATAACTGAAAAAATCCATTGACTTGAAATACTTGTGCAGAAGAAAACTACTATTAAAACAAAATCGATATAAAGAAATAAACGATTTTAAAATTTAAAACCTTTATTCAACAATTAAATAACATTTACTTCTTAAGTACCAATTACCTTTATTAATTAGTGATTAAATACTAATTGCCTTACTTACTTAATTAAATAAATAATCATTAATTAAATAAATAATAAGTAAATAAATACTTTTCATAACTTAAATTATGTTTAAAAACATTTTCCAAAAAGATTCCTAAGTGAAAACGCTTTTAGATTTCGAAAAGAGTTCATTTTCACGAACTGCACTTATAGCGACTATCGCTATACGACCCGCACGTTCAATTCATGTTTATCATACAAAATATATTTCAAACCTTTCTTTTTATATATGAAGCATTTTATAACTTGTAAAAACTTCTGAAACTAAAAAGTAAAGTTTTTGGAAACTTTATTAAACTTTTTAGTAAATGCTTAAGTAAAACGAAATTTAAAAAACAAGGGATCTTTTTATCACTTAAACAAGCCCATATACAAACTTCCTTAGCATATGAAACACCCATAAGATCATAACATAGATGACATAATTCCTAACCATGAGCAACGATCTCAACTTTCTAACCAACATAAACATTAGACTTCATTTCAAGTTTATTTCCAAACCATGACATACAAGCACATATAAATTATACCGAAACATATATATATATAATCCGAGCACTTTTACATACATACAACCAACGTTATTTTTTCTCAAACAATCACTATATTAAAAACTAAACCAAGCAATATTATGTATTTTTAAAACTTAGTAAAAAGGTGAGAACTTTACTCACCAAAAGTCGACGAAACTTAAGCGAACTTTTAATCTAACTCGAATACAACCTAGAACTTGCCTTGCCTTTCTAAAGATGATATTTTGGAAGCCTAGGGGTGCAGATGTGGTTTGGCCAAGGGGCTCTTATGCTCGGCCTTTATGGTTTGAAGGTAGGTGTGCGCTTGTTTTGTGAAGACGGAGTATTAAAATGGATGAAGGTGCTCAAAACAAGGATTTTGAGATTTTTTTTAAAAGGGATGAACTAAGTTTTCTTTTCCTTTAAAACAAATTAAATTAAAAGCCATGAAAAGAATATGAATACTTGGAGTGGTTTAGAAAATGAAAATGGAGGGAACAAAATGAAGAAAAATTATGAAAATTATTTTATATACAACATGAAATACTAAATTACCAATTTACCCTTTAGGCACTTAACCTCCGCACAAATTTCTCCGCCTCACCCTCATGACCCCTCCCCTATACACGTGAAAATAACCCCCTCCCTTTCTTTTAAAAGCCAACACCTAATGATTATTTAAGTACTTTATGTTTGTAAAAACATGACATTTTATGTCACTTATTTTTATTTTGTTTAACTTTGCATAATTAGTCATGTCATGCTTTAAGTTAATACATGTATACATATTTGTCAAAAATATATTCTAACTTATAATAAATGTGTGTATATGTTACACAAATGTGCACAACATTTTCCGATAACTTTTCGACACCGAAAAGTCAAAATTTGAAAAACGATTTCCGGTCACATTTTCTATTTTGTTTTGAACTAATTATTTTTGTAAAAAAATTTTGAAAACTACTTTACCATCATTAGTTATTATTTAAAATGATTTTATTTTGATTTGGAAAATCCATTAATTAATTATTAAAAATATAATTGAATATCTAAATTTAAAATGATTATATAATGCGTCTTTATAGTTTATTTATTAGTTGTATAAACTCTATTACTTTTTGTATAACTGTATGAGCCTATATACTCCGATTTTTTGGTTCATAGTTACTACTATCTTGTTTGTTTTATATCTATGATGGTTATTATATTTTACCCGATGTGCTATGAGATATACGATAGGTTCTGCAATTGTATGATGTTTTCTTTCTCTTTTCTTTTATTGCCTTATCTTCTATTCCTCTTCTTTACTTCTTTTCTTTCCTTAAATCATCATCCAATATCAGTCGGATACTCCAACAGTGCATTATTTAGTTATGTGGACATCAAATTTGTAGGGCGATCATCACAGTCCACTTCAAGGTTATGGTATTAAGTGGCTATTGTAGGGTCCGTCTCTTCCCATAAAGAAGTATTAAGTGGTCTAATAAGATTTCGAATGGTGTCACTGAGTGTAAAGGTTGCGAATTTTGACTCACGAAAGTCGACATTAATACGTCCACTGTATCAACTGCCGAGCAATCGAATGCCGGAAAACCGTACCGTTAGGGTTAAAGAAGAGCTAGAAGATAGAAGAAGAAAGAAAGAAAAAGCAACATAAACAATATCAGAATCTCACAATCGCAGCGGAACAACATATAATAGATAAATGAATATCTTTGAAACAAAGAACTATATCAGTTATTACATTACATCACATTACATTACATTATCAGAGTGTACAACAACAAATAGCGGAACATAAATACTATACACTAATTGATACTCCATGCCATCCAGCTATCTCCTGATCTCCACAGCAACTCCTGAATTCCAGAATGACCTGATAACCTAACTCTAGACTGCACGTGTTAAAATAGGTGGGCACCCAGAGTTTAGGAAGGAAACAATAAACTTCAGGTCAGTCATGCGACTGGTGTGAGAAATTAAAACAATTGTTCTTTAAAAACAAACAAAGGAATATTTTTAAATGGATTCGCAATGCTTTTAGAAAATTAGACTACCGTAAGGCCTCCCGCACACACACACAATGCAAACGTAGAATCGGAGGAGATTTCTCCTTATGATAGTCAAATATGCTTGATACGCAAATCTTCTTTGATATTATTATTATAAGGCAAAGTGTAGGAAAACATTTCGAAAGTATAACATAAATCTTTGCCAGCATAGGCATTCCGCACTTATGCCTACTATAGCTACCATGTTCAATAGCAGGTTAACGCCACATTCCATGGCAGATTATATAACTAAAACCGTACAAGGTTCGTATTGTTTCTTTGGATTTTCCAACAAATGGTCAGGCCGAGGAACTTCCCATTGCCACAAGGAAACGCCTCTGGAAGGACGCCCCAAGAAACTAACCTGATCTCTGCCAACACAAGGCCGGGTTTCCCCTAACTGGGTAACTACTGACACGAATACGCCGTACCCCGGTTGTAACCGACCTAAATTCCGGGATTCACCAACAACCACAAAATAGTAAGTTTGCAGCAACAACATAGGTTAAGTATCAGGGCTCCATACCATAATACCACCTCTATCCAGAAGGAAATGACATACACTAAGGGGGCGCTATCCTGTTTTGACCATTATCGGGGTGTGAGGTCCGACGAAGTCTCGTCCACAAAGCTACACTTTTCATAAAAGCCACTCTTTGATCAACAAATGATCATGAGCACTCTGTATGCCACATTACCAATTTGGGAATGTATCACTAGTAACCATCAACTACATAACCTCTGAGCTCGTACGTCTCAGAGAAGAATGTTAAGCTAAAAGAATAAATTCTCCGCCACCAACAGAAATATATTTGATAGAAACCAGCTTTACATCTCAAATTGTAACGTCAGACACACATCCATACATGTCCGTTCTGGGATCGAACGGAACCGAAGGCACTTCCAAAAGAAGCCCTTGCAATCCGGATATTCACTAATCACGATCGGACTTCCCATCACAAAGGGCGATAAAATCTCTATATCGGAGATCAGCCAGTGCAGAGTCATTCGACGGTAATCCTTCCGTTTTCGAAAAAATCTGGTCTTCAACACCGGTCTTCAAATGCTATCCATTACGACATATCACTATTCGGAATGGGATTTATGACACAAAGGTCCTCTCCCGGCTAAACCGAATAACGAGCGCTTATTTTAAAAAAATATTGTAGCATTCAATTTCAAGAAATTCAAAACAAATACACATTTAAAGGTAAATATTGATAGTCGATTATTTAAATATCAATAGATATGCACAATCATCACCAAATTCCAAATAATTTCCCAAATTATTTATTTTCTAAAAATATCTTTACAAGATATATAATCTCTCGCACTTCAAAAATAAATCAATGTTTATTTTTAAAACAATTTTCCCTTTCCTTTAAAAATTCCATGGTGAATTCACATTTACAAAATATCTATTAATATGATTCTCAAATCGATTTCAAATATTCACTTTCAATTTATCTTTAAAAGATAAAATCTCAAAACATATCACTTCATATTGGAAAAACATTTCCATACTTATTTAGAATAAGTAATTCACAAATCTATTTATTTTCAATACTTAGAAAATATTCAATATACTTAAAACACGATTAAGTATATATTTTATTCTTTTAAGGAAAACGTTCTCTTAAACACATTTATTTGGGTCCAAACGAATGTTGCGTAAAACATCGTTACGGCAACTCAAAATCACTAGTATAGGGATTCAAAATTAAGATAGATATATAAATCTCAATACTATATAAAACATTTCCTTTCGAAAATCATTTACTATAACAACAGTGTTATAGTCCACCATTTCCTTATTTCTCGAAAACGTCTATTTCAACAATGAAGTTGAAATATATGCTTTCGATCCTTAACACAATTTAAAACAACTTCAAATCGTTTTAATTCCATTTAAAAGATCACTTCCTAAAACATTTCTTTAATATATCATTCACCGTCCAAAACCGTGAATATAAATCGGTTACCCAATTCAACACTTCTACATATTTAATTTAAAGGATTATCCACTGTCCAAAATCGTGAATATATTTCCTTTAATAACCTTTCATATTTTCTTATCAAATTCAATTGGTTTTGGATTTATAAACAACGTTTATAATTTCACATTCATATATTTATTTAAAAGCATCAATTTATAAAATCTCTTAATTAACAAATCTATTTAAAGCTCATTTAAATGCCAAAATCCAATTTTCAAGTTAATTACTTATAAATCTTTTATTTTACAAAATCTATTCATTTTATAACTTCACAATTTATAAATCTATAAATTTCATTCACTTATGAAATCCATTTATACTTAATTTTGATACTTCTAAAAACTCGTTTTATAATTCCAATACTTTTAATTTATAAATATCAATTTTATAAATCTTTTATATAGACCGTTTATAATAATTTAAAAAATCTCAATTTAAACTATTTTATAAAATTCGTTAACTCCATATTTCAAAAATCACATTTTTTTTACTATATTTCTCAAAAACAATAATTTTTATAACATTAAAATTATAACGTTTATTTTATTTAAAATGAATCAATTCCAAAATTCAATAAAACGTATACTTTCAAAAATCACTTTAAAACCCTTTTAAAATGTGAAAATCATCACTTTAACATTTTTAATTCTTCAAAATAGGCCCAATGCTGCACAACACTAAATATAACAATCACGGCATCCAAAACATCATACATCAATATGATAACAGAATATATCGCAAATATCTGTAAATAAATCAATACTGTTGAGGAATCCAGTTGGATCCCTCCAACCTGTTACCCTGCATCCACAAATGTTAACACAACACCAATCCCGTTTCAATACGGAATATCGTGATACATGGGTTCATATAAAATATTATCCGCTATTATGCGGCGCAATAGGGTCTCATCCGCTATATAATGCGGGAAAATCAACTCCAAGTACATATATAATACCAATTCCACTTTAAGATGGAATATCGCGGTATATGTGTTTAATAAATAACATCCGCTTAATATACGGCGTATAGGGTCTATTTCAAAACAATAGATAATAATTTATCATTCAATCACACAATCTAGCAATTTTCAATTTAACTATTTAAAATTTGAATCGAAACAATTTTGATTGAGTGAGAAGTTCTCACCTTTCTTCCAATAACAGTTGCAGTGTTTTATTTCGAATGCACGTTTAATTTTATCCAAAATTTTCATTAGCTCCAATCAATCCCAATCTAGCTCCATTGCGTAGTGTTCGACAATACGAATCCAACGCAATTCGTGCGAAACGGATCTCGTATGAAAGAGTTATGATAGTTTAAAATTTGAACGAATTATAATATAATTAAATTTACAATTTCTATTTAATTTTTGTCACGACCCGACTTTCCACTCCCAGAAAATCGCGTCATGAAAGAAGAAAGAAAGGGATAGAAGAAGAAAAGAAAGAAGAGAAGAAGAAACAACATCAGAATCTAACACAGCGGAACGAATAAATTATATTAATCACATAATACTTTACATAGTATCATATACATCAGAGATACACAGCATAAACAACTCATACTAGACAGTTATAGACACCTGTCTAGTTATACAACATAATACAACAACTCAAAGAAAACACACAGCGGAAAACTCTATAGCTATACGCGGAAGCCTCCTGCTCCATTGCTCCTCCATAATTCGTCAAAGCTAACCAGATTCCTAACCTGAATTTCCCTTGGCTACTCGTAAAAATTTGAGTACCCAAGAGTTTATGAAAAACAAAAATAAACTCCGGGTCAGACATGGGTCTGGTGTGAGTAACAGGTTAAAGTTGCTTAACTTTTAAAAACCTTTGAAAAGAAAGGTATCACGTAAGACTTCCCACACATAAACATGGAAAAGTTTTTACCTTACGCTAACCAAAACATTTGATAGGAAATCCTGTGATATTATAATAGTGTCTAGGGTTTTCAAATAAATAAGAAATAGCCGAAATTGTTACATCTATTAAATTCCAGCTACTAGCCACAAAAGTGGGTAATACAATCAAAACCGTTGGCACTTATTGGATTTTGGATTCCATACAATGGCAGGGCTACTGGGGTACCGCCCGTCACAGTACGTGGCCTAGATCACCGTACCGAGGATTACTCCCTTCATCCCCTGCAACACAAAGCCGGACCCGTTCCTTACTGAACAGTTCCAAATAAGACAACCCCGACGGTTGTAGCTACTAAACCGTCCCACACAGCCGAAATAAAAGGGACCTCTAGACAGGGGAAAATCTTACTCTCAAGTGGGGGCTACCCACGAAGCTTTGCTGCACCTCCCCTGTTTTAGCCATTCCCGGTTGATGAGGCTTGAGGCTACGATTACCTTTATAGGACATATCACTTAGAATGCTCATCGTCCATCTGACGATGTTCTGAAAGCATTCAATCCATACAAGTTCGTTCCGGGTTCGAACGAAACCGAAGGCATTATTTCGTTACACTCATTTTGGAATCACCCTCAGAGTTAACGACAATAACCCTTGCACTCTAAATCACCATCTCGAATCTATAAGGACTAATTCCGTCAACTCATTACGGAATCACCCACAGAGTTATAATGACTCATAGTCCTTACACCTCGAGTCTTCACAAAGCTCCACTTAGATTCACGACCTAACGTTATTTGGAATCGATGTGGTTTTCGGATATCCAAATATGGAAACCCGATCCCGGTCTCATCGAAATCCAAAGCGTGTCTTTTAAGGTCCAAGTTGTTTTAAAGGTTTTAAAACAATTCAATACAGTATCTATATATACACAGATAGATAGCTTAAAACATAACTGATAATCAACATTATCACATAACAGGTAATTCACATCATCAATATCAAATAGATATTCCATATATCAACATCACAATAGATAACCTATGTTATCATCACAATATCATCAAACATCCATACCACACAATATCATTTATCTCATTTCTGAGATCACAAAGCATCCAAGTCAATCCATGACATCCATCCATACATAAGCAAGGATTTACTCATACCAAAATATAATTAATGTAAATTGAATTAAATTAATCATCTCTATCTCAAATTAATTTAAAATGAATTAAATTAAATCCCTTCATCTTTAATTAAATTAAATTAATTGCTTTACCAAATTATCTTGCTTACTCAATCATTTAATTGATTACAATCAATTAATTCATCATAAATTACTTTAATTAATCACTCTTGATTAATTATACTTAATTACATTTATGTAATTATCCTCAATTAATTTTACAAAATTAATTATCCTCAACTAAACAGTAATTAACTTTTAATTACTCCAACTAATTAATTAATCATAATTAATTACATTTATCCTTAATTAATTACATTAATTAATTACCTTTAATTACCTATTATTGATTAATTAATCATAATTAATCAACTTAAATTACATCATTAATTAAAATAATTAATGATCTTAATTACTTCTTAAATTAATTACTCAAAGTAATTAACAACTTAATTACTTTATTAACCCAAATTAATTATCCTTAAATTAATTTCTTAAATTAATTATTTGATTAATTACTAAATAATTAATCCAAATTTCTTCATACTTAAATATCTCCTTAATTACAATCTGTAATTATTAAACAATTACTTAACTAAGTAATTTCCAAAACATTAATTACATAAAGTAATTATTCTTAATCCAGGTGTTTAAAATTAATTAAACTTATTTAATTAAATTAAACAATCTTATTCAATTAAATTAATTACATTAAGTAATTAATTTCTTAATTATTTATCAAGTAATTATACTTAAGCCATTTATAGTTGATTATTATTAAATTAATTAATCATGGTTAATGATCTTCATTAACCATCCTCTAAATATTTTATTAAAGTAATTAACTTAAATTAATTACCAATTAAATTATTTTAATCATTTATTAATTAAAGTTAATTATTAAATTAATTAACCTTAATTAAAAACTTAATTACATAATTATTATTCATTTATCATTAATTAATAATTTAATTAATGATCTTAATTCCAAATTGATTAATCCTTAATCAATTATTAATTCCAAATTTAATTAATTTATTAAATTAATTAACAAATCTTAATTACCTTGTTAATTAATTCTAAAACAAAATCTTAATCAAATTTTCAAAATAAACATAACTTAAGAAATTTCCCTTCAAATTAAACAATCTTAATTATGTTTAAACAATATTATCCAAAACAAAATACTTAAGAAATTTCCCTTTAAATTTCAATTTAAATTCAAGTTAAAATAGAATAATATCAAACTTATCAAATTTTAAATAATTTGAAACTTATTTAAAATTACAAGTCAAAACAAAAGTTTGACTTAAAAATGCAATCATAAGAATTTGAAGTTAAATCTATTTCAAAATTTTAGAAGTTTCAAAGCATTTATATTTTAAATCTTTCAAATTTGAATCTTCCTTTAAATTTTGAAACTGAACTTCATTTTAAACTCAGATTCCAATTTAAATTTAATTCTTAAATCTTAATCACCTTTTAAAACTTCATCATTAAAGTTCCAACTATTTACACAAAATAAAATAGTTAATTAAATTAAATTTAAAACTTAAGTTCTTTTTTAAAAACTGAAATTTGGATTTCAAATCAGTAATACAAACTTGAATTGCATTTAAACTCAAACTTTACTTTAAATATAAATTGCAGATTCAAATTTTAAAAACCCAGATTTTGAAAAAAACAGAAAACAGGGTTTTCAAAACCTGGAATTTTGAATTCAAATCAATATACAAATTTAAATTCAAAAATACAACCTGAATTTGATTTTTAAACCTGAACCTTAATCTACACCAAAAGCTACAGATTTTTTTTTTTTGTTTAAAAGTTTAAAACCAGATTTTAGAAACAGTTTTCCTATAACCTGTAACTACAGAGACCTGAGAAACTTATATTTTTTACTTCGGGTCAAACACATGCCCACTTCGAGTCTCTGAACCATTTACTTCGAGTTTTTCTACAATCTACTCGAGTCATTCAAAGACCACTCCCTGAAACCCCCAAACCAAACAGTTCACCAGAAATCCTCGTTGCACCACCTCTGGTGATCATCAGCGATGATCCAGCAACCTCCACATACACAAACATGCCTACAGCAACCATCAAATCGATTCAATAATCAATCATTCAAATTTTAGCTTCCCCCATTCCTAAACCTGAAAAAGTTCTACAGGTTCCAACTTAAAACCTGTCAACGGCCATAAATTGCCACTCCGATCACCTGACATCCAACCTTTCCGGCCTCGCACTCCTCTACACATCCTCTACCCATATCCCAAACACCATAGCACTCGGTCAATCCACCACTTCAAACTGACTCAAAGCACAAACCTATGCAAAACTAGGGCTTTCTTCCAAAAATCAAAACTGCAATTCAACCTAGCAAATTTAATTACTTCTTTGATTTTTCTAAGGATCTATGATCCATTCTTAACAACTCAAAAGAATTTCAGAATTTTACAATTCAAAAATCAAAAGAATTTGCACAGATTCAAATTTTTGTTTACCAGACCAAACTGTAAATGAACATTCACTTAAAATACTTATACTTGATTTTAAACCAAGTTTTTGTCAATGCATTAAGATTATGGAATTGGATTTAAGTATTAATGTGTTTGATTTAAATCTTAAGTTTTAAACTGAGATTAAATTAAATGATTTTGATTTTGATTTTTAAATCAAACTGTGAACCTGTAAACTACAAAACAGAGAAGACTTTGGAAATATAAGCATGCATACCAAACAATCAGAGATACAACCATATAAATACACAACCATACATATAAATGTACTTAATAAAATATTTAACTCAGAAATTAGCATGCAACCATTATTCATACTTAAGTAAAAAAATGTGATGTTACTCCCTTTTGAAAAACAAAACAAAGCTCAGTTGAATATGCAGAAAACTCAAAATGCAGGCATTTCATCTCATACACGAACACAGGCATATCCATCATACTCAACAAGCAATAGATTTAAGCAACTATATTTTAATTTAGTTTTGAAAATAAATTGTTACTCACTTTTTATTATGAATGCAGGCCCCTGTTTGAATTGCAGAACACATGCAGGCTTGACCCCTTTTTGTTGAAATCTGAGTTTGAATTGATATGCAGTTTGCCAGTTGCCAAATGCATGCTAATGCTTATGATCCCAACCCAAATTTAAAACAGTGCAGACTTTAAAAATGCAGGTGCTTCTTCTATTGTTATAAGTCTGGTTGCTCATGCTCACAGCCTAATTGCTTGCATGTAGGAAATAGATGATGCTGAGCCACTTTCCATATGCATGCAAATGCCTTTCCACCCAGGCTTAAACATAGATGCATGCAGAGACAAAAGTGTGCAGGTTCACTTGAATTTTTGTGGAAATGTAAATTGAATTTGATGAGAAATTTGGTCTTTTAATATGCAGGGGAATTTGCAGATTTGTTTTGATTATGCAGAGGTCTGAATTGAATTTGAGGGAATGTAAATTGATGGATTTGAATGTGGTTTGGTGAATTGTATATGCAGATCTGATCTTTATTTGATTAAAGAAGAATGAAAATTATATGCATGAATGAGGATGTAAACTATGCAAATGTATTCTTAGATTTTAGGAAATAAAAGAAAGATTAAAACTAATTTTACACTTGTCATGAATGAGACACTTGTCTATATGAATATATATTAATTTAACACATGTTATCTCTTTTAAGGAAAATTAGTATTTATTTACAAGCTAATGCATATATTAACTTAGTTTCAATTTGTTAATTTATATTTAAACATGTGTATGAAATAGAAACAACCAATGTTTTCTTAAAGACAATTAGTTTTTAATTACAAATTAATGTTATATTAGCTTAAATTAAGTTGTTAGTTTATATGTATAAATTTATAAATAAAAACAAAAACAAATCATGTTTATAAACTTATACAAATAAAAATTAAAACAAATTTAGATTTTATACCTTTGAATTTAAATTCAAACTAGATTCAAAACCAAACAATTTCAAAATAAAAATTCAATTTGAAATAACCAATTGCAATTTCTATTCAAAATTTATTTTAGAAAGACAATACAATATTAATATTATTTTTATAAATCTCTTTTATTAATTTAAAATCATTTTACAATAAATTATATTTTATTAAATAAAATATCCATTTTATTAAACCATAAAACATTTTATTGTATTTATTTTAAATTTTAAAACAATACCAATCTATTTAAAATATAAACCAAATATTTATATTGAAAATAGAAATCAATTTATTATTTAAAAGATAAAATAACCAATTTAAATATTTATTGAAGAAAATTATCATATTCACTTGAATAATTATTATCAGATTATCAATATCAATTTAATTTTAACTACAGATTATTAAATTGATATTGTCAAAAATTACGGGACGTTACAATCCTTCCCCCTTAAAAGAATTTCGTCCTCGAAATTTAAAACAAAGGTAATTTAATAATCTGATTATATTTTAATTTTAAACACAAGCATATATCAAACATATGCTAACAATCAACCAAACCAATCAAACAAATCTAATTATCCAGACAAAATCTGGATGAAATCTCATCGAGTTTCCCCAGTGTGTGTATATATCCACTGGGACACTCGCTCTAGAAAATCCAAACAAACAATACTACGAAGCTACAAAGCTCCTATACAACTATATCTATAACACTAGACAAGATATCAGACTACAAACGAGTCTGACTCAACACCCAAAACTCCAGAACTGCTGGTTCCACAACCAGAGACAGACCATACACGTACTCCCTCAGATATACGTGAAACTCATCGAATCCCAGTTATCCAAACTGGCCAGCCAATCCTGTAGATCAATCACTTATCTTCAAGATCACAGAAAAGATCCAAAATCACTTCAGAGCTAACTTCTCAGACTCACCCAAACTTATAGCTCACTTTTGATCGGAGAAAACTTATCCAAAATTAAATCTCCGACTTCAGAGTCCAAATCTCTTTGACTCTTATCCACAAAACTCCCCAGACGATCCTGGGCTACCTACAGCCTACTGATCAGCTAAACCCTCGCTGATGCTTCCAGAAACAAACCAGACCAATCAACTCAACAAAATGATCTCCTCAAGATCAACCAAAATCAAGAACTCAAACTCAACTTCTCAACATCAGAAAACAACAACTCACTTCTGCCCAGAAAAGGAAAAAGCAGGTACACTTCCAAACTGCTTCCGCTGCTCAACTCTGATCCGAAGTAGAAGAGAATGATGAAGAAGAACACAAGCACAACATGACAACACACCCCAGAGATATGGTTCACAGATCCATAAGAATCATTCAGGAGTTCCTCCAAAACTCCGAGCTGCTACACCAACTCAACTCTTGGAATCATTCTACTATAAAGCTGAACCTCCAATACCACTCCTGGAATTCCAATCGATAAGGAAACTCAATCTCCAGATGCAAACAGAACTCTGACTTCCTGAAGACATCCAGAAAAACTCAAACAACCGAAGAGAACACTCAAACAATCGCAAGTCACTTTTGCGAACCACCCAAATCAAATCCAAGTAAAACTATTCTCCCTTAACCCAAAAAGAACAGCTTACTCACAACAAGCCAACCCATCGAAGAAACGGGTTCACTTAACTGCTTTTGAACTCCACTTCAGAAAAACTGCCAAGCCAAAAGATCTCTTGCCAACACCGAGAACATTCCAAACTACACTGCTGCCACAGATGCCAAAGAATCCCAAAACAAAGCTCACCGAGAAACTCGGACTTCAAAGCAAACAAAAACTCAAGCTGACCACAGCCACAACGCTGAAGCAGACTCACTTCCTTAACTTGTTCCAAAGAAAACATCTTCGGGAACATCCATAGTCACTACATCTCATCACGCAGCTACTACTCCTGAGGTATTCAAAATACCATCACTTACTTCAGCTCAACCAAGCAGATCCAAACACTACTCATCTAACTTCAAAAATGAACTCCGAACCTTAACAGGTTTCCTTCAGAGATTAATGAAGTTCTTCATCACTACAGAATTCACTCGAGACGATATTAGGTCTACATTCTCAACAGATACACCTCCAACCTCAAACATTCAAACTCCAACCAATGGTAGTCGTGTTACACACACTACTACCCCATCTACCTTTATAACTCAAATTGGAAAACCTGAACAGGTAACCCAACAGATAGGTAGAAATAAATATATATATGATATATAAAAATTACAAATACGCTCTCTCAAAAAAGACACTACTACAGAGCCTAGGTATTCACTCAACCTAATGCTCCCTAAAGAAAGATACACTTCAGAGCCTAGGTATTCACTCAGCCTAATGCTCTGATACCACAATGTCACGACCCGACTTTCCACTCCCAGAAAATCGCGTCATGAAAGAAGAAAGAAAGGGATAGAAGAAGAAAAGAAAGAAGAGAAGAAGAAACAACATCAGAATCTAACACAGCGGAACGAATAAATTATATTAATCACATAATACTTTACATAGTATCATATACATCAGAGATACACAGCATAAACAACTCATACTAGACAGTTATAGACACCTGTCTAGTTATACAACATAATACAACAACTCAAAGAAAACACACAGCGGAAAACTCTATAGCTATACGCGGAAGCCTCCTGCTCCATTGCTCCTCCATAATTCGTCAAAGCTAACCAGATTCCTAACCTGAATTTCCCTTGGCTACTCGTAAAAATTTGAGTACCCAAGAGTTTATGAAAAACAAAAATAAACTCCGGGTCAGACATGGGTCTGGTGTGAGTAACAGGTTAAAGTTGCTTAACTTTTAAAAACCTTTGAAAAGAAAGGTATCACGTAAGACTTCCCACACATAAACATGGAAAAGTTTTTACCTTACGCTAACCAAAACATTTGATAGGAAATCCTGTGATATTATAATAGTGTCTAGGGTTTTCAAATAAATAAGAAATAGCCGAAATTGTTACATCTATTAAATTCCAGCTACTAGCCACAAAAGTGGGTAATACAATCAAAACCGTTGGCACTTATTGGATTTTGGATTCCATACAATGGCAGGGCTACTGGGGTACCGCCCGTCACAGTACGTGGCCTAGATCACCGTACCGAGGATTACTCCCTTCATCCCCTGCAACACAAAGCCGGACCCGTTCCTTACTGAACAGTTCCAAATAAGACAACCCCGACGGTTGTAGCTACTAAACCGTCCCACACAGCCGAAATAAAAGGGACCTCTAGACAGGGGAAAATCTTACTCTCAAGTGGGGGCTACCCACGAAGCTTTGCTGCACCTCCCCTGTTTTAGCCATTCCCGGTTGATGAGGCTTGAGGCTACGATTACCTTTATAGGACATATCACTTAGAATGCTCATCGTCCATCTGACGATGTTCTGAAAGCATTCAATCCATACAAGTTCGTTCCGGGTTCGAACGAAACCGAAGGCATTATTTCGTTACACTCATTTTGGAATCACCCTCAGAGTTAACGACAATAACCCTTGCACTCTAAATCACCATCTCGAATCTATAAGGACTAATTCCGTCAACTCATTACGGAATCACCCACAGAGTTATAATGACTCATAGTCCTTACACCTCGAGTCTTCACAAAGCTCCACTTAGATTCACGACCTAACGTTATTTGGAATCGATGTGGTTTTCGGATATCCAAATATGGAAACCCGATCCCGGTCTCATCGAAATCCAAAGCGTGTCTTTTAAGGTCCAAGTTGTTTTAAAGGTTTTAAAACAATTCAATACAGTATCTATATATACACAGATAGATAGCTTAAAACATAACTGATAATCAACATTATCACATAACAGGTAATTCACATCATCAATATCAAATAGATATTCCATATATCAACATCACAATAGATAACCTATGTTATCATCACAATATCATCAAACATCCATACCACACAATATCATTTATCTCATTTCTGAGATCACAAAGCATCCAAGTCAATCCATGACATCCATCCATACATAAGCAAGGATTTACTCATACCAAAATATAATTAATGTAAATTGAATTAAATTAATCATCTCTATCTCAAATTAATTTAAAATGAATTAAATTAAATCCCTTCATCTTTAATTAAATTAAATTAATTGCTTTACCAAATTATCTTGCTTACTCAATCATTTAATTGATTACAATCAATTAATTCATCATAAATTACTTTAATTAATCACTCTTGATTAATTATACTTAATTACATTTATGTAATTATCCTCAATTAATTTTACAAAATTAATTATCCTCAACTAAACAGTAATTAACTTTTAATTACTCCAACTAATTAATTAATCATAATTAATTACATTTATCCTTAATTAATTACATTAATTAATTACCTTTAATTACCTATTATTGATTAATTAATCATAATTAATCAACTTAAATTACATCATTAATTAAAATAATTAATGATCTTAATTACTTCTTAAATTAATTACTCAAAGTAATTAACAACTTAATTACTTTATTAACCCAAATTAATTATCCTTAAATTAATTTCTTAAATTAATTATTTGATTAATTACTAAATAATTAATCCAAATTTCTTCATACTTAAATATCTCCTTAATTACAATCTGTAATTATTAAACAATTACTTAACTAAGTAATTTCCAAAACATTAATTACATAAAGTAATTATTCTTAATCCAGGTGTTTAAAATTAATTAAACTTATTTAATTAAATTAAACAATCTTATTCAATTAAATTAATTACATTAAGTAATTAATTTCTTAATTACTTTATCAAGTAATTATACTTAAGTCATTTATAATTGATTATTATTAAATTAATTAATCATGGTTAATGATCTTCATTAACCATCCTCTAAATATTTTATTAAAGTAATTAACTTAAATTAATTACCAATTAAATTATTTTAATCATTTATTAATTAAAGTTAATTATTAAATTAATTAACCTTAATTAAAAACTTAATTACATAATTATTATTCATTTATCATTAATTAATAATTTAAATAATGATCTTAATTCCAAATTGATTAATCCTTAATCAATTATTAATTCCAAATTTAATTAATTTATTAAATTAATTAACAAATCTTAATTACCTTGTTAATTAATTCTAAAACAAAATCTTAATCAAATTTTCAAAATAAACATAACTTAAGAAATTTCCCTTCAAATTAAACAATCTTAATTATGTTTAAACAATATTATCCAAAACAAAATACTTAAGAAATTTCCCTTTAAATTTCAATTTAAATTCAAGTTAAAATAGAATAATATCAAACTTATCAAATTTTAAATAATTTGAAACTTATTTAAAATTACAAGTCAAAACAAAAGTTTGACTTAAAAATGCAATCATAAGAATTTGAAGTTAAATCTATTTCAAAATTTTAGAAGTTTCAAAGCATTTATATTTTAAATCTTTCAAATTTGAATCTTCCTTTAAATTTTGAAACTGAACTTCATTTTAAACTCAGATTCCAATTTAAATTTAATTCTTAAATCTTAATCACCTTTTAAAACTTCATCATTAAAGTTCCAACTATTTACACAAAATAAAATAGTTAATTAAATTAAATTTAAAACTTAAGTTCTGTTTTAAAAACTGAAATTTGGATTTCAAATCAGTAATACAAACTTGAATTGCATTTAAACTCAAACTTTACTTTAAATATAAATTGCAGATTCAAATTTTAAAAACCCAGATTTTGAAAAAAACAGAAAACAGGGTTTTCAAAACCTGGAATTTTGAATTCAAATCAATATACAAATTTAAATTCAAAAATACAACCTGAATTTGATTTTTAAACCTGAACCTTAATCTACACCAAAAGCTACAGATTTTTTTTTTTTTGTTTAAAAGTTTAAAACCAGATTTTAGAAACAGTTTTCCTATAACCTGTAACTACAGAGACCTGAGAAACTTATATTTTTACTTCGGGTCAAACACATGCCCACTTCGAGTCTCTGAACCATTTACTTCGAGTTTTTCTACAATCTACTCGAGTCATTCAAAGACCACTCCCTGAAACCCCCAAACCAAACAGTTCACCAGAAATCCTCGTTGCACCACCTCTGGTGATCATCAGCGATGATCCAGCAACCTCCACATACACAAACATGCCTACAGCAACCATCAAATCGATTCAATAATCAATCATTCAAATTTTAGCTTCCCCCATTCCTAAACCTGAAAAAGTTCTACAGGTTCCAACTTAAAACCTGTCAACGGCCATAAATTGCCACTCCGATCACCTGACATCCAACCTTTCCGGCCTCGCACTCCTCTACACATCCTCTACCCATATCCCAAACACCATAGCACTCGGTCAATCCACCACTTCAAACTGACTCAAAGCACAAACCTATGCAAAACTAGGGCTTTCTTCCAAAAATCAAAACTGCAATTCAACCTAGCAAATTTAATTACTTCTTTGATTTTTCTAAGGATCTATGATCCATTCTTAACAACTCAAAAGAATTTCAGAATTTTACAATTCAAAAATCAAAAGAATTTTAACAGATTCAAATTTTTGTTTACCAGACCAAACTGTAAATGAACATTCACTTAAAATACTTATACTTGATTTTAAACCAAGTTTTTGTCAATGCATTAAGATTATGGAATTGGATTTAAGTATTAATGTGTTTGATTTAAATCTTAAGTTTTAAACTGAGATTAAATTAAATGATTTTGATTTTGATTTTTAAATCAAACTGTGAACCTGTAAACTACAAAACAGAGAAGACTTTGGAAATATAAGCATGCATACCAAACAATCAGAGATACAACCATATAAATACACAACCATACATATAAATGTACTTAATAAAATATTTAACTCAGAAATTAGCATGCAACCATTATTCATACTTAAGTAAAAAAATGTGATGTTACTCCCTTTTGAAAAACAAAACAAAGCTCAGTTGAATATGCAGAAAACTCAAAATGCAGGCATTTCATCTCATACACAAACACAGGCATATCCATCATACTCAACAAGCAATAGATTTAAGCAACTATATTTTAATTTAGTTTTGAAAATAAATTGTTACTCACTTTTTATTATGAATGCAGGCCCCTGTTTGAATTGCAGAACACATGCAGGCTTGACCCCTTTTTGTTGAAATCTGAGTTTGAATTGATATGCAGTTTGCCAGTTGCCAAATGCATGCTAATGCTTATGATCCCAACCCAAATTTAAAACAGTGCAGACTTTAAAAATGCAGGTGCTTCTTCTGTTGTTATAAGTCTGGTTGCTCATGCTCACAGCCTAATTGCTTGCATGTAGGAAATAGATGATGCTGAGCCACTTTCCATATGCATGCAAATGCCTTTCCACCCAGGCTTAAACATAGATGCATGCAGAGACAAAAGTGTGCAGGTTCACTTGAATTTTTGTGGAAATGTAAATTGAATTTGATGAGAAATTTGGTCTTTTAATATGCAGGGGAATTTGCAGATTTGTTTTGATTATGCAGAGGTCTGAATTGAATTTGAGGGAATGTAAATTGATGGATTTGAATGTGGTTTGGTGAATTGTATATGCAGATCTGATCTTTATTTGATTAAAGAAGAATGAAAATTATATGCATGAATGAGGATGTAAACTATGCAAATGTATTCTCAGATTTTAGGAAATAAAAGAAAGATTAAAACTAATTTTACACTTGTCATGAATGAGACACTTGTCTATATGAATATATATTAATTTAACACATGTTATCTCTTTTAAGGAAAATTAGTATTTATTTACAAGCTAATGCATATATTAACTTAGTTTCAATTTGTTAATTTATATTTAAACATGTGTATGAAATAGAAACAACCAATGTTTTCTTAAAGACAATTAGTTTTTAATTACAAATTAATGTTATATTAGCTTAAATTAAGTTGTTAGTTTATATGTATAAATTTATAAATAAAAACAAAAACAAATCATGTTTATAAACTTATACAAATAAAAATTAAAACAAATTTAGATTTTATACCTTTGAATTTAAATTCAAACTAGATTCAAAACCAAACAATTTCAAAATAAAAATTCAATTTGAAATAACCAATTGCAATTTCTATTCAAAATTTATTTTAGAAAGACAATACAATATTAATATTATTTTTATAAATCTCTTTTATTAATTTAAAATCATTTTACAATAAATTATATTTTATTAAATAAAATATCCATTTTATTAAACCATAAAACATTTTATTGTATTTATTTTAAATTTTAAAACAATACCAATCTATTTAAAATATAAACCAAATATTTATATTGAAAATAGAAATCAATTTATTATTTAAAAGATAAAATAACCAATTTAAATATTTATTGAAGAAAATTATCATATTCACTTGAATAATTATTATCAGATTATCAATATCAATTTAATTTTAACTACAGATTATTAAATTGATATTGTCAAAAATTACGGGACGTTACAATTTTTTTAAGCCTTAATCCAATCAGAGCTGTTCATTTCTGTTTTGAAGCATCTGGGCCACACGTTTCTTCCCCCTTCCCCTTCGTTCCATCTCCAGTTCAAATACGTTGAAGAAACCAATGAAGCCGCCACCCTAAATCGAATTAACGCAACCACCATGACGTTCAAGATTTCAATGAGGACCCCCTATTTCGCGCGCGCGCCTCTGCTCCACCCACGACCTGAATCACACCAAGCTCAGCCTCCATCTCGAGATGAAAACCACGTGTGAACGGAAGCCAAACACGGCTAGTTTGTCGTCGATCCATGCCATTAAAAATGATCACAACCGTATGGATCTATAGTTCTCTCAATGCTCTTTAACTTTGCAGTTAGAAGTTTGTTGAATCAATTTACGAATTTGAAGAAATTGGAGGAGAAAGAGATAAATATTTTCGGCTATTAATTTGTTTCTAGCGGCTGTATCCCTAGCCAGGGTTTGAGTGTAAAATTGTGAATTATGTGGCCTTTTATAGAAAATTATGTGATACTATTCACCGGAAATTTTTTCGAACTCCAAACGAAGCGTGCCGCCTGTCTTTATAATGTTTTACCCCCATTCCGAACGCAATGGAATATATATCGGGAGCCAGTTCGATCAAATTTGAAAGATAAGTTTTTTTTTGAATCGACTATTTAAATTCAAAATTTACTCAAATCGATTTCTACGCGTTTTAGCATGCCTTGGACAAACTGTAAGTCCGATTGACACGAAATTTGAAACCTTACAATAATATAACATTACGGATCCGATGAAACTTGTTTCGTCAAAATCCGAGACTGTTTGAAAAATGGCTATTTTTACTCGTCAATTAAATATTAAATATTAAAATATTCAATTTCTGCAAATTAACTTTTAATTCAATTTTAAAAGTTTTGAACATCATTCTAACTCCAATATGATTTAATATAACTTTACTGATCAATTTTAATCACATTAAACCCAATTTCCAATTATCTCTGTAATTTCAAATATAAAATTGTCGATTTAATTATCCAATTAAATCCAGATATTCGAAATATAATTTATTCGACTTACAAATTTTACTTATTAATATTTAAAAATAAATTAAATATACGAATTTTAATTGACAGAAATTCTAGATCGTTACAAACTTCCCCCCTTAAAAGAATTTCGTCCTCGAAATTACCAAGTAAGAAAAGTTACAGAATTCATCTTTCTTTTCAAAACCATTTGTTCAAATTAAATTTAAAATTCATTTAAACATTTTAACTTTTCCAAAATCCATGGTTAAAATTCTTACAATAACTTTACTAAGTTTTCAAATCATACTTAGTTATCCTTTCAAAACAAACTATATCGTTTAACTTTTCACTCCAAAATCAAAGTTATAGTTTGCACAAATTTTCCAATTTCCTCAAAAATATTCTAACGCCTTAAATTTTCGAAAAATTTCGCCAGCGTTTCCTTTGCGCAGTTCGATCCGAAAAAAATGGCAATATATATATATATATATATATATCACAAATATACATCTCATCAAGTAATGAGGCATCCCGTAAGGAAAAAAGTGTAAAAGTACGATATGTAATCCGAGATATGTACCTTATATATTATTAGCGAGCATATACGGCTAATATAGCGTGAAAGTGAGCTCCAAAAGCGAAGCAAGCGCAATCCACACCTACAATACTCAACAAACAAATGAGAACATGTATATATGCTAATAATATCAATATACAACATATGCAACAACTATATATGTCAATATAGCAAATGCAATCAAAAGTAATAAATCCAACCATCAACCAACTAGCATTCAACGAACATCCATAACCAAAACAATATTCATTCACTTCTCATTAATATTCGAGGAATTGGTTTCCCAAATTAAATCACATTTGATCCATTATCATTGGATGTTTTTACTAACATTCATTTATTCATGTTCAATTAGTTTATATTCACTAATTTACATTCAAGTTAGTTCACTTCCACATTCAAATCAAATTACACAGCTTTAAATTTCATTAATTAAATTTCATTAACACTTAATGAATTTCTATACAATCAACTAACAATCATATAACAAACAATGTATATCCAACATTACCAAATTTCTTTACTTTGCTTACATTCATTCAATTTTGTTCATCACTTTTAATTAGCTTTAATGAATTAACACTTACATTCATTATTTTATATCAATTCTTTTACATTCAATTGATTTACATTCAATTCATTCATTAATTCAATTGCTAATTCATTTAGTAAATAAGGTTGAATTTCATTACATAACTCAAGTTCACATCCATTTAATTCACTTTACTATATTACTTCGATAACAAAATCAACTTCATACAACATTACTTAAGTTATATTCCATCTCAAACATCATTTGTTTAACTTAACTTAAATTTTCACTTATAAATCCAATTCAAATTCAAATTCTAAAGTAAATTCTATTTACTTTTACCAAGGTAAAATCTTTATTATTTTATATTATAAGTTCAAAACTCGTTCT
The DNA here is from genome assembly GCA_030765085.1 of Allium cepa. Classification (NCBI taxonomy): domain Eukaryota; kingdom Viridiplantae; phylum Streptophyta; class Magnoliopsida; order Asparagales; family Amaryllidaceae; genus Allium; species Allium cepa. The sequence continues at coordinate 660,809,218 of CM060934.1, read as the reverse complement.
ACTTATATTCAACAATTACAACTTGGATTTAATTTCAAATTTGTTTATCACAACTAAATTTCAATTTTCAATTAACTATGGTAGCAAATCCATCACACAGAAACTTGAAAATGATACTGATGATGCTGCAGTCATCACCCTTATTATTTTCCAGTAACAGTAGTGAATTCAGTGCTTAATATTCTTTCAAAAAAATTCCTTTTACTTATAAATCACATTTATAAATCTTTTTCTTATATAATTTCACCTATTGTATATATAAGATTATTTCACAATTATAAATCATATTAATTATAATTCCATACTTAATAATTCATTTTCTTATACAATTTATTCTTTTAATTAACTTATATATATATTCTTACACTTTTAACAACCAAACAATCAATTTATATACACTTTAATAATTTCTGAAAAATTATTCCTTTTTATATAAAATATAATCGAGGTAAAATTATTCCATTTACCCTATTTTAAAACGATATCGTGTCAAATTGTTTTGTACAAGTGTTTAGAGATCCCTATCAACAACGTTAATTACTCGTATTGACCAAAATCCATATACCACTCAACAAACCAATCATCACAATATGAAACAATTTATATTCACTAACAAGTACATCTCATAGTTATTATTACACTCAAACTCATTCTAGAGCACTACCGACTCTATCTCTAATGAGTAATTCCCAACAGAGCCAAGGTTGTCACTTAACCATATGCTCTGATACCAAATGTAAAGGTTGTGAATATCGACTCACGAAAGTCGAGATTAGTACATCCACTGTATCATTTGTCGAGAAATCAAATGCCGGAAAACCATACCGTTAGGGTTAAAGAAGAGGTAGAAGATAGAAGAAGAAAGAAAGAAAAAGCAACAGAAATAATATTAGAATCTCACAATCACCGCGGAACAACATATAATAGATACATAAATATCTTTAAAACAAAGAACTGTGTCAGTTATTACATTACATCACATTACATTACATGATCAGAGTGTACAATAACAAACAGCAGAAAAGAAATACTATATACTAATTGATACTCCATGCCATCCAGCTTGCTCCTGATCTCCACAGCATCTCCTGAATTCCAGAATGACCTGATAACCTAACTCTAGACTGCCCATGTTAAAATTGGTGAACACCCAGAGTTTAGGAAGGAAACAATAAACTCCAGGTCAGTCATGGGACTGGTGTGAGAACATAAAACAGTTATTCTTTAAAAACAAACAAAGAAATATTTTTAAATGGATTCGCAATGCTTATAGAAAATGAGACTACCATAAGGTCTCCCGCACACACACGCACAATGCAAACGCAGAATCGAAGGAGATTTCTCCTTATGATAGTCAAATATGCTTGATACGCAAATTTTCTTTGATATTATTATTATAATTGCAAAGTGTAGGAAAACATTTTGAAAGTATAATATAAATCTTAGCCAGCATAGGCATTCTGCACTTATGCCTACTATAGCTACCATGTTCAATAGCAGGTTACCGCCACATTCCATGGCAGGTTATACAACTAAAACCGTACAAGGTTCGTATTGTTTCTTTGGATTTCCCAACAAATGGTCAGGCCAAGGAACTTCTCATTTCCACATGGAAACGCCTCTGGAAGGACGCCCCGAGAACCAAACCGGATCTCTGCCAACACAAGGCCAGGTTACCCCTAACTCGGTAACTACTAACACGAATATGCCATCCCCCGGTCGTAAACGACCTAAATCCTGGGATTCACCAACAACCACAAAATAATAAGTTTGCAGCAACGACATAGGTTAAGTATCAAGGCTCCATACCATAATACCACCTCTATCCAGAAGGAAATGACATACACTAAGGGGGTGCTATCCCCTAATAACCTTGCCTCATCTTCCCTGTTTTGACCATTATCGGGGTGTGAGGTCCGATGAAGTCTCGTCCACAAAGCTACGCTTTTCATAAAAGCCACGCTTTGATCAACAAATGATCATCAGCACACTGTATGCCACATTACCAATGTGGCAATGCATCACTAGCAACCATCAACTACATAACCTCTGAGCTCGTACATCTTAGAGAAGGGTGTTAAGCTAAAAGAATGAATTCTCCGCCACCAACAAAAATATATTTGATAGAAACCAGCTTTACATCTCAAATTGTAACGTCAGACACACATCCATACAAGTCCGTTTCGGGATCGAACGGAACCGAAGGCACTTCCAAAAGAAGCCCTTGCAATTCGAATATTCACTAATCACGACCGGACTTTCCATCACAAAGGGCGATAAAATCTCTATATCGAAGATCAGCCGATGCAGAGCCATTTGACGGTAATCCTTCCGTTTTCGAAAATATCCGGTCTTCAACGCCGGTCTTCAAATGCTATCCATTGCGACATATCACTATTCGGAATGGGATTTATGACACAAAGGTCCTCTCCCGGCTAAACCGAATAACAAGCGCTTATTTTAAAAAAATAGCGTAGCATTCAATTTCAAGCAATTCACAACAAATGCCCATTAAAGGTAAATATTGATATTCGGTTATTTAACTATCAATAGATATGCACAATCATCACCAAATTCCAAATAATGTCCCAAATTATTTATTTTCCAAAAATATCATTACAAGATATATAATCTTTCACACTTCAAAAATAAATCAATGTTCATTTTTGAAACAATTTTCCCTTCCCTTTATAAATTCCATGGTGAATTCACATTTCCAAAATATCTATTAATATACGATTCTCAAATCGATTTCAAATATTCACTTTCAATTTATCTTTAGAAGATAAAATCTCAAAAAATTTCACTTCATATTGGAAAAACATTTCCATACTTATTTGATAATAAGTAATTCACAAATCTATTTATTTTCAATACTTAGAAAATATTCAATATACTTAAAACATGACTAAGTATATATTTTATTCTTTTAAGGAAAACGTTCTCTTAAACACATTTATTTGGGTCCAAACGAATGTTGTGTAAAACATCGTTACGACAACCCAAAATCACTAGTATAGGGATTCGAAATTAAGATAGATATATAAATCCCAATACTATATAAAACATTTCCTTTCGAAAATCATTTACTATAACAACAGTGATATAGTCCACCATTTCCTTATTTCTCGAAAACGTCTATTTCAACAATGAACGTTGAAATCTATGGTTTCGATCCGTAACACATTTTAAAACAACTTCAAATCATTTTAATTCCATTTAAAAGATCACTTCCTAAAACATTTCTTTAGCATATCATTCACCGTCCAAAATCATGAATATAAATCGTTTACCCAATTCAACACTTCTACATATTTAATTTAAAGGATTATCCACTATCCAAAATCGTGAATATATTTCCTTTAATAACCTTTCATATTTACTTATCAAATTCAATTGGTTTTGGATTTATAAACAACATTTATAATTTCACATTCATATATTTGTTTAGAAACTTCAATTTATAAAATCTCTTAATTAACAAATTCTATTTAAATCTCGTTTAAATGCCAAAATCCAATTTTCAAGTTAATTACTTATAAATCTTTTATTTTACAAAACTATTCATTTTATAGTTCACAATTTATAAATCTATAATTTCAATCACTTATGAAATCCATTTATACTTCATTTTGGCACTTATAAAAACACGTTTATAATTCCAATACTTTTAATTTATAAATATCAATTTTATAAATCTTTTATATATGCCGTTTATAATAATTTCAAAAATCTCAATTTTAATTTTTTTTATAAAATTCATTAACTCCATATTTCAAAAATCATATTTTTTACTATATTTCTCAACAATCATGATTTTTATAACATTAAAATTATAACATTTATTTTATTTAAAATGAATCAATTTCAAAATTCAATAAAACATATACTTTCAAAAACCACTTTAAACCCTTTTAAAATTTGAAAATCATCACTTTAACATTTTTAATTCTTCAAAATAGGCCCAATGCTGCAACAGCACTAAATATAACAATCACGGCATCCAAAACATCATACATCAATATGATAACAGAATATATCGCAAATATCTGTAAATAAATCAATAATGTTGAGGAATCCAGTTGGATCCCTCCAACCTTTTACCCTGCATCCAAAGATGTTAGCACAATACCAATCCCGTTTCAATACGGAATATCGTGGTACATGGGTTCATATAAAATATTATTCGCTATTATGCGGTGCGATAGGGTCTCACCCACTATATAATGCGGGAAAATCAAATCCAAGTACATATATAATACCAATTCCACTTCAAGATGGAATATCGCGGTATATGTGTTTATTAAATAACATCCGCTTAATATACGGCGTATAGGGTCTATTTCAAAACAATAGATAATAATTTATCATTCAATCACACAATGAAGCAATTTTAAATTTAACTATTTAAAATTTAAATCAAAACAATTTTGACTGGGTGAGAAGTTCTCACCTTGCTTCCAATAACAGTTGTAGTGTTTTATTTCGAATAAAATTAAACGCACGTTTAATTTTACCCAAAATTTTCACTAGCTCCAATCAATCCCAATCTAGCTCCATTACGTAATGTTCGACAATACGAGTCCAAAGCAATTCATTTTGTGCGAAACGAACCTCGTATGAAAGAGTTATGATAGTTTAAAGTTTGAACGAATTATAATATAATTAAATTTACAATTTCTTTTTAATTTTTTTAAACCTTAATCCAATCAGAGCCGTTCATTTCTGTTTTGAAGCATCTGGGCCATGCGTTTCTTCCTCCTTCCCCTTTGTTCCATCTCCAGTTCAAATACGTTGAAAAAACCCATGAAGCCGCCACCCTAAATCGAATTAACGCAACCAACATGACGTTCAAGAATTCGATTAGGACCCCCCATTTCGCGCGCGCGCCTCTGCTCCATCCATGGCCAGAACCACGCCAAGCTTGGCCTCCATCTCGAGCTGAAAACCACGTGTGAACGGAAGCCAAACACGGCTAGTTTGTCGTCGATCCATGCCATTAAAAACGATCACAACCATATGGATCTATAGTTCTCTCAAGGCTCTTTAACTTTGCAGTTAGAAGTTTGTTGAATCGATTTATGGATTTGAAGAAATTGGAGGAAAAAGAGATGGATATTTTCGGCCATTAATTTGTTTCTGGCGGCTGTAACCCTAGCCAGGTTTTGAGTGTAAAATTGTGAATTATGTGGCCTTTTATAGAAAATTACGCGACATTATTCACCCGAAATTTTTCCGAACTCCAAACGAAACGTCCCGCCTAGCATTTATAATGTTTTACTCCCATTTCGAACGCAATGGAATATATATCGGGAGCCAATTCGATCAAATTTGAAAGATAAGTTTTTTTTGAACCGGCTATTTAAATTCAAAATTCACTCGAATCGATTTCTACGCGTTTTAGCTTGTCCCGGACAAATCGTAAATCCGATTGACACGAAATTTGAAACCTTACAATAATATAACATTACATATCTGATGAAACTAGTTTCGCCGAAATCCGAGACGGTTTGAAAAATGTCTATTTTTACTCATCAATTAAATATTAAATATTAAAATATTCAATTTATGCAAATTAATTTTTAATTCAATTTTAAAAGTTCTGTAACATCATTCTACTCCAATATGATTTAATATAACTTTACAAATCAATTTTATTCACATTAAACCCAATTTTCAATTATTTCTGTAATTTCAAATATAAAATTATCGATTTAATTATCCAATTAAATCCAGATATTCGAAATATAATTTATTCGACTTACAAATTTTACTTATTAATATCTAAAAATAAATTAAATATATGAATTTTAATTGACAGAAATTCTGGGTCGTTACACTTGGGGAGTACCAAAAGGAAGTACTCCTTCGGTTTAGGGGTTAAATGATGGGGATCTTCCTTGGTTATAGTTATTAAATGATTAGAGTTTGCCTGATTCCTATTAAAGTGGTACTAATTAGCTCAAGTAATTTCTCTCACATTGTTAGGACTAATGGTAGTTGAGGAATGCCTGTAAAGGCTTTCAGGCTTTCAGTTGGAAGTATTCTTGGTAGGATATAGTATTGGATGCCTAAGAAATATTACTTATCTGAATGATACTGGCCACATACTATTATTATAAGATTTGAGATTTTCATTCACCAGACATTATTGTTTTGACCCTCTCCTAATTACAACGCATAGGTTAGATGAGGTGATGCTGATTAAGAGCTAAAAGCAAAGGCAAGGACTTGTGGTAGTTATTATTACCCAACATTCTAGCCTAGCTATATTGAACTAACTACACGAGTTAGATTCAATTGTCATCAAGGCCGATGATTCCAAAATGATAATTATGGGGACCGAAAATAAAGTATGGATGATTATATGAAGGCAGAATTGAATGGATATAATGGATTTATGATATAGGATACTCAAAGCATGGAATATAGCTCAACGAATGGAAGGGTTCGGCATAGCATGGCATATTGTGAGGGATCGACATACTTGATCAAGAGCTATCGGTCGGCTTCACTAAAGAGGGATCGTCATCCATTAAGGATCAAGTGAATTCATGCATACAACAACCAATATCTCAGGATTTACATGTCCAAAGCCTATGAAATTTCAAGGTCAAGGTAAATGGACCATAGGGAACCCACCCTAGGGATTGCACGTCATAAGCACAACCTTCGAGAGATCAGCATACATCCCTTTAGAGGGTTCAGTTACAAACAGTGCACAAGTGACACCAAATAAAAGATAGAGCAATTACTCAAGTTCCAATTTTCCAAATGACATGAGAATTGAAGGACAAACATATTTTAGCATGGAGAAGCCACCTTAGGGATCACTGCCCAAAAATTAACCAATGAAGGGATCAATACCGATCCCTACTAATTAGGAATTGGGCCTAGAGATCCATCTAGTGGGCCCATGTGGATTAGGAGGTCCTTCAGCCAATGTTTCAGAGAGATAGGTGGTCGTCTTCACCTATAAGTACTGGCCTAATGGGTCATTCTGAAGATCTTTATGCTAGTTTTTACTCTAGGCTCTATTGTAATCAAGTTTTTGTTATTCCTTACTGCTGTAATCAGATTTATAAATGATCAATAAAGGATAATCTTCAAAGTGGATGTAGGCATACAATGCCGAACCACTACAAATTCCTATGTCTATAATTATTGCTCTTTATTTGTCATTTGCTTAATCATTTCCTTATTTTAATTTTGTTTTTCTTCATTTACTTATCCATATAAATCTATTCTTGGGTGTTTGTGACCAATTTGGTTGCAAACATTTTGGTGCTTTCACTAAGAGGCTTGATTCTCAGCTTACTGGAGCCCTCTATTGTTACTGGATTGGATAAATCCCCTAAAGGAGATCTACAGTTATCTTAAAGAAATTGCTAAGACTACTTAGATTTGTAGAAGTCTAAGCAAGGAAAATTAATAATGGTGAGACATACTAGATCTACTTCTCATAACATGGAAGGAAATGAGAATACTAGCATTCAGCAAGAAGATCCAAGCAATCAACAAAAAATATGAATGTTGATCTAATTGAAGTTTAGAATTCTACTGACTCTATACAAGATCTGAATTTCATAATTTAATGAGAGAGTTAATGGAAATCCGTCGATATTTAAATCAACAAATTCAGACTAATATTAACTTGATGAACTAAATCAATTAGCACCATTTGGGGAAAGCTAGGAGTTAAGCATCAGAGAGTTCTAGCTCATCATATGAGTATCATAGGCATATGAGTCATAGAATAGACGAATGTCATATAGAAACTTCAGGGCATCAACTGGCAGACCATAGGTCTACCAGAATCGATCAGTACCAATCCCTTTAGAGGGATCGGTAACAATCCTTCCACTAGAAGGGGGTTCATCCACGCCTTATGGAAATCAAGCTGGAGTTGCTAGGGTTGGTTTGGATGTTGGAGTTCAATTGAATCTTGACCGAGATCTTCCCCAAAATGACAATGATGTGAATTTAGAAGATACATATTGGGAGGATGGTGAACCAAGAAGGCGTGAAATGGCATGCAGACATCGATCGGGCCATTCACGTGAGGTGAATCACGACCACCGCTTAGCACTAACCATCCAAAAGCCGGACTTATCGGCTATGGTCAAACAGTTAATGAAGGTGAGCCAAGGATTAACCAACGATGACTGGTGAATCTCAAGAAGTCATACCCTATTCCCTGATAGTGTATTGCATGCATGGTATCCAAGGAAGTTCAACATGCCTTCAACGCTTGCCTATGAGCGAAAGACCGACCCTAGGCAGCATACCATGAGATACAAAGGCTAATGGATTCTACGTGAACAGATGATGTGACTAAGTGTAGATGCTTTCCCATAACTCTCTCCGAAATAGTGACGATGTGGTTCACAAGGCTCCCTTATGATCAATTTCTAGATTCGATGATTTGGCAACCCAGTTTTTGGAGCAGTTCCGGATGCACACAACTAGTCCCAAAGATGTGATGTCCCTTTCTCGCATGATTCAGGCTCCAAGAAAGTTGTTGAAAGATTATTTGGAGAGATTTCATACAGCTGTCACAAAGTTTAGTAATTCGAATGACAATGCAATACTCATGGCCATGACGAGAGGGATCGATCCATAGTCTGAGTTTGATGATCGGTTAGCCGGTAGGCCACCTACAACATTGGAACGCTTTTGTGAAAAGGCGGCTCAGTATTTGAGAAAGAAGGAAGCCAAGTCCTCTAGAAAGAAGAATATTGCGGGACCAAGTGGAGAAGGAGTATAGAGTAACGTTGCAATAAAACAGTCTGATGATAGTTATGGAAAAGTCCGAGTGAATGTCCATAATAAACCAAATCAGCAAAAGGGAGGTGGAGATAGGAACCGTGAACGAAAGTGGGGTTCAGGATGAGAGATGCTAAGGACTCCAAATTATAATACTTACACGCCATTGAATACGTCCTTGGATAATATCTATCTATATATTTGCCATACCATGTAGTATAGGAAGCCACCTCCAAAGGAATCAATAGAGAAGCAGAAACAGACCGAGAAATGTTGTCGGTTTCACGAGTGCTATGTGCATAATACAAATGAACGTAGGCATCTCTAGGATGTTAGAAAAAACCGATTCGAGAAAGAAAATTACAGAAGTTTGTGAAATCCCCGTAGGATGGTAGGCAGGGGACATCTGACCTCAATCGAGGATAAGCGCTATGTAAGGCTGAGGAGATTGTGCGGACTTATGATAAATACGACAGTTAGAGGACTGCACCCAACAAATAAGAGTTGGCAGGAGATGGAGTGCTATGCTAGCACAATTAGGCATGTGGATTTTGAATGCTGTACGAACATGGAAGATGGAGCTCCGGCAAAACAACAACTCGTGATGGCAGATGATATTGTGTTTAGGAACATAGATGAAGATAAGGTTGAGGCTTCGACAATTGACTTAATGGCTTCGGCCATGATTAGCCACACTTTGGTGAGAAGGATATTGATTTGTTATGGAAGTTCCGTAAATATAATCATCAAAAAAGCTTATCATCAGATGAGGCTGGAAGCCAAAGAATTAAAACAGTCTAAAGATTGTATACACGATTTTAATGGCATTGCAACCGAAGCTATTAGTTATGTGAAGTTACCTATAGAGTTGGGAGAAGGTGAATGCAGGAGAGTATGGATCTTGCCATTTTTTTTGGATTTTGACTCTCCAACCCTAGCTGAATTCCGGGCAGCTCTTGCCTCATGGTTTTTGACTTTGAAGTTCCCAACAGATAATGTTGTTGGAGTTATTCATAGCGATTAAGCGATTGGATGTGTCCATTATGTAGCTGAGTTAAGGGATTCTCAATGCAAAGAAAAAGGTAAGGTTATGGACAAGACTATTCACATCCAATCTATTGAAGATTGACAACTAGCACCTAAGCATAAGGGTGTGGACAAGAATATCCGCATCCAAACTACTGAAGATTGACAACTAGCGCCCGAGCCTTGGCTCGAGCACCATAGTTGGTTCTATAGAGATATAGATCTGAGAATTGATGAAGAGGAGCCCAAAAAGACTAAGGCTGCACCGGTTGAGCTTTCAATTGATTTCACGGTCAGCCATGATAAACCATCACAAGTCCTAAAGATTGGATCATAGCTTAGCCCACAGATGTTGAAAGAACCTGCTGGTTTTCTCTGAGCGAACCTAGATGTGTTCGCTTGGACTCACTATGACATGAGTGGAATTCGCCTACCATTGCAAGCCATGCATTGAATACCAACCCGAGGCATATCCTAGTGAAGAGAAAAAACATGGCATAGATCCAAAGAGATCTGCCACTCTCAAAGAGGAGGTGGATAGATTGAAAGATAATAGGTTTATCCACGACGCCTTCTACCCTAAATGGGTATCTAATCCTGTAATTGTGAGAAAAGTGAATGGGAAATGGAGCATGCATTGCTTATTCAAGCTTGAATAAGGCGTGTTCAAAAGTAAGTTTTCCGCTTCCGAGGATCGACCAACTAGCGGATTCAACCATAGGATACGAATTGCTATCTTTCATTGATGCGTACTCAGGATATAACCAAATTCCGATGCATATTCCCGATCAAGGGCACACTAGTTTCATTACCGATGTTGGATTGTACTGTAATGTACTAATGCCATTTGGATTAAAGAATACGGGAGAAACTCATCAGCACTTAGTCAACAAGACGTTCAAAGATCATATAGGAAAAACGATGGAAGTGTATGTAGATTATATGCTCGTGAAGTCACGACGATCAAGTGACCACATTAGAGACTTGGCAGAAATAACATCCTTCGATATCACAAGACAAAAAATAATCCTTTGATGTGTTCTTCTAGTGCTGCATTAGGGTAATTTTTAGGTTTTATTGTTAATGCCCATGGAATTGAAGCTAATCCCGAGAAGATTCAAGCTATCCGTAATATCCAAGCACTAAGGACTATCTAATAAGTGCAGAGTCCGAATGGAAAAGTTGTTGCCTTAAGCCGATTTATCTCTAGAGCTAACGATAAATGCATTCCTTTCTTTAATTTGATTAGGAATGGGAAAGGAAACTTCGAATGGATGTAGGATTGCAAAGACGCGGTTCCAGCTTTGGTGAATCATTTGGAGAGACCCCCCGTATTGTCAAAGTCGGTGATTGTGAAGATGTGTACATTTAATTTTTCTGTATCGGCACATGCTATAAGTTCCGCATTGCTTTACAAGAGGATCGTATCCAGAGGTCGGTGTATTACATCCGCAAATGATTGACGGGAGCTAAAAGCAACTATTCGAAAATAGAGAAACTGGCATATTACTTACTGATTGCATTAACTTCGTCCATACTTCCAGGTACACCCGATCAATGTTTACACCAACCATCCATTATGATAGGCCCTACAGCGACCTGAGACGTGTGGAAGGTTACTCAAGTGGAATATCGAGCTCATTCAATTCGATATTACTTATCTCCTTCGGAGGGCTATTCAAGGTCAGGCATTTGTAGATTTTATAGCAGAGTTTACTATGCAAGATGATTCTTTGGAAGGAAGTGAAATCTCTACTATATGGTGGAAATGTATACTTATAGTGCGTCTAATGATCATTATTCTAGAGCTATAACTGTGATTATAACTCCTGAAGATCGGTCAATCTGTTATGCTTTAAAGCTTGATTTCCTAACGACAAACAAAGAAGCAAAGTTTGAAGCTCTAATTGCTCGACTTAAACTCACTAGAGAACTCAGCATGAAATCTCTTGAAATCTTCTACGATTCGCAGTTGGTAGTTTACAAAGTAAGGGGAGGCTATCAAGTTAAGGTATAACGGCTTGCCCTATATCTTAACCAAGTCCAAGAGTTATTGACAGAATTTGAGTACCGTGACATTTCACACATTCCATGAGATCAAAACAGAGAGGCTGACTCATTGGCGAAGTTTGCCAGCACTGGTGATGCACAATAGATGGGCTTGGTTCTGGTCAAAGTATTAAATGCCCCAAGTATGAACATGATAGAAATTGACTACATGCTGGAAGCGAAGCCTGAGAGGGAATCGTGGATGACTCTAATCAATGACTATTTGGTATATGGAGTCCTAATAAATAAAAGAAATGGAAAGCGACAAGTCCTCCATAAAGCTTTGCGATATGTTATGCATGAAGGGATTATGTACAGAAAAGGTTTTTCACTTCTCCTACTTCGGTATGTCGCTCACGACTAGATAAAACATCTCCTAAAAGAAGTCCATGAAAGGGAATGTGGCGACCACATTGGAGGGCAAACTTTGGCAAAGAAAATACTCCGTTATGGGGATTATTGGCCAACTATCAATCGAGACGCCACTGACTGTGTAAGACGATGCGATAAATGCCAAATATATACAAAAGTTCCAAGAGCTCCGCCAACGAAAATCACGCAAATGTTCATCCCATCGCCGTTTGCTTTGTGGGGTATAGATATTATCAATTCCTTACCGATCTTTAAAGGCAGCACCAAGTACACCATCATCGTAGTTGATTACTTCACCAAATGGTTGAAGCAAAACATTCAGCCACGATCATAACCAAGAAAGTGATCAACATTATTGTTATAAACATCATATGTCGTTTTGATCTTCTGCGAACTATTATGACAGATAATGGGACTCAATTCGACATTATTGAATTCAAAGACTTCTGTCAGAGATATCATATTGAAAAGAGATTTGCAGCAATCGCTCACCCTCAAGAAAATAGACAGGTTGAAGGTGTAAACAAAATCATAATGTCCACTCTGATGAAATGTTTGGAGAAGGCTAGAGGCAGATGGGTGGGTGGATTCCCTACACCACTGCGGGATTACAGGACTACCCACAAGTCCACGATTGGCTATACTCCATTCGCTCTTGCTTACGGTTCCAAAGCCATCATTCTTGTTGAGTTGGAAGTTCCTTCTCATTGAGTGACTTACTATGATCCTAAAAAGAATAAAGATCTTCTCTTAGAGTCTCCAGATTTTATAGATGATAAATGCGAGGAAGTAGATCTGAGGGTAGATGCACATCGACATCGAGTCGTCCGGTATTATAACATTAAAATCTAACCTAGAACTTTTGAAATTGAGGATCTTGTCTTGAAATGGGTATTTTATACCCCATTGCATATGAATCCAATCTGGGAGGGATCATATGTCATTGAACAAAGGCTTGGAGATTGAACATTCAAGCTAGAGACTGTCGATGACATCACACTTCCAAGGGCGTGGAATAGCGAGCGTCTACGATGCTATTTCACTTAGTTTATTTCTTTTCATTTCAGTTATATTTGATTTCATAATACTGGTTTAGCATTTGATTTTTCAAATGTATAATAAGACAGATCATGTTATTCCTTTCCATTTAACAAATAAAGTTTCGAACTTCCTTTATATTTATGTTTGCTGTAGCACTATAAACTAGTTACGTGATGAAACTGATGGATGTCAATATGTTTGAGTAGGCTTCTAGAGTTTGAAATTAATCAATCACGCTAATTCCTAATAGGAATAAACAAGATAAGCTTGGTCCACTTGTTTATTTGATAACTTCCATTCATAATCCAATGGACGGGAAACACCATAAGAAATAAATGTTGCTCGGCCATCCGATGATCAAATAAGTCCTACAAAACTAGGGAACTGAGATAAAAAGAGAGTGACTGTGACATGACCGATCACTTGCTAAGTCAAACCTCGGACCCTGGGGAAAATAAATCAACTAAAGACTCTTCGAAATAACTCTAAGTCCCCAGAGGGTAGAACAAAGTATAAACCTAAGTCGGGTGTGAATCGACCACCCGTAATGTAAATCTAAGTCCTCAGAATGCAGACCTAAGTATAAACATAAGCCAAGTGTGAATCGACCACCTACAACATAACTATAAGTCCCTAGAGTGTGAACCGGAGTACAAACATTAGTTGGGTGTTAATCGACCACTTGCAACATAATATTAGGTCCCCAAAGTGTAGACCAGAGAATAAACACAAATTGGGTATGAATCGACCACCCGCAACGTAACTAAGCCCTCAGATTGCAGACCGGAGTATAAATATAAGTCGGGTGTGAATTGACTACCCACAGCGTAACTTTGAGTCGAGTGTGAATCGACCACATGCAATATAACTCTAAGTCTCCAGAGTGAGAATAGGAGTATAAATGCAAATCAGGTGTGAATTGAACACCTGTGAAATAACTCTGAATTCCCAGAGTGCGCACTAGAGTATTATACATAGATTGGGTACGATTTGACCACTCATCAACTAACCCTTATCCCAAGAGTTTGTATAAAGTGTAAACAAATAGCTAAATGAGGTTCGACCATTCACAATTCTATGAACTTCGGCCTGAAACCGATAGGAGTATAAAGTTGCTAAGGATGGAGTTCGACCATCCAACGTCTAACCCCGCTAATCTAAGAATAGCGATAGTAGTATAGTTACGCAAAAACTGCTGAATTCAACGTCGTAACATTAGGGCTTGAGCCTAGCATTTAATACGACTCAAGGCCATGACCACATGGAGGTCTTGGGTTGGAGCTATTGGATTGTCACCAAAGTTAATGAACAACGAATTACAAGTATATTGAATGGAAAGTAATAGTTCAACTATGTAAATAGCAGTTCACAAGAAAGCTCAATAGAAAACGAGAATTTTTATTCACATGATAGTTTTCGAGATCGTGCAACAAGTTATTTCAAAAACTGAGAATCATTCTCGTACAGCCACAACTAATAAAAGAAATGACAAACAAGCAGCTATGCAAACTATGCACATACAGAGCCGAAGTGATGGCTATTTCTTTGACCTCCTTTCTTGTTTGGATTTTTCGGAAGAAGTGCCACTTGAGCCATGATGCTTCTCTCCTGGATCCTTTACCACCTTTTGCAGGAGAGTTTACAAAGGTTGGAGGGTGTTCACTGGGAATCGACCCTCAAGGTGGAATAATTTGTAGTGGCACAAGGTATAGATTGTCAATGTCCACCTCGACAGGCTCAGCTTTTGTCTTTTTCTTTAGTAACTCCTCCTTCTCGATATGCTTTTTCAAGCTAATTTCATCAGTGCGTTCGAAGGCGCTGATAATCACATCATTGAGTTCATCCACTGGGAGTGGATCTTTAACCTTCTCATCATCAAGAGCTCTAATGACTTGAGCATTGGGTCTTGGTACATCAGTGGCTGTTAGAACTTCTACTAGTTTCTCTTGTTGCTCCACAGCACCATCGCTTTTAGGAGTTTGATCGGGACTAGAAAGACCTGCAAATTTGTTAAAAGAAGGGGATAAACTTAAAACCATTGAATGTGAAGAACAGAACCTTTCATAAGCTGGAGAATAAATTGGAATACCTGTATTCAGTTGGCTCTCGATGGTAGCTAGAGTGCCCCTTTCCAAAATAGGGGACAACACTTTGGATTGATAACCAGACTTACCAGATCATAGCGCAAGTCCTACTCTGGGCCAAACGAAACCGATGCTCCAGCCGCTTGGGAAAAAGAGGGGCCCTTAGGATCGGCATTCGAGGATCCAGCAATATGTTCTCCTTTGTCAGAAGGTGCAGAAATGTTAAAGCATCGAAGTCTCACGACAGCTAGATCTAGAAATTCGTTTCAACCAAGGTCTCTCGCATTAATTTTTGTTCATCAAATTTAGCTCAATCCAACACCATCTTTTTCATCTCAATGATTTACTCCAAGGCTTCACCAAGTGATTTGAGATAACCTTCGCCAAGAAACTCAAGTCGTGGTGGATGAAGACTTTGGCGCTATATTCAATGATCAATTAATCAAGCAAGTCCTTGATTTCATTCCGACCGGACTCTTTAGCATCTTCTACTTGGGTTTTAATTTCTCCCATCATCTCCTTGAGGGTTTCCTCTCGAGCCTCCTCTTTAAGAGCTTCTATCTAGGCAAACTGCTCATCGAGTATAATTTCCAGGCTCCTAGCTTCAACAGCCTCTTTGCAGTACCTTTGCGATTTGTAACGACCCATAAAATTCAATAATTAAATTGGTTAAATTAATAAGATTTTCATAATTAAATTTAGAAAGAAATAAATTTTTTATAATTTATATTGAAGTAAATGTTAAGAATGAAATATAGCAATGGTAATTAAAACTGATTATTAGTAATTTAAATATAATTCTAATAAATGAAGCAGTGAAAGTATTATACTTGGATATAAATTTAATATGAGAAAATAAAGGTAAGTATTGAATTAATCAATGAAATACCATATTGTTAAAAGTAATTGGATGTAAATTAAAGAAATATGTTAATGCAAGTTAATAATTAATGAACATGAATGAACATGCCAATTAAATAAAATAATTTAAATGTTATGACTTAGTTATAAATGGAATATAATAAAAACAAATGTAATTATTATATTAATGTGTGAAATAATATGATAGATGGAACTGTTTGTGAAGAATAAACATACAAGTATTATAAAGGGATAATGGTGACAAATGGTAGTTGTTACCAGTTAATTTACCAATTACAAATAAGGGTAATTAAATGTTACTTTAATGATAATTAATATAATAGTGGAAAGTGTGAATGTAAATTTAATAGAAACGTGAATTTATTTATATGGTAATAATTGATGTAATAAAAGTATGAAACCAAGTAAATAAATAAATTGAGAATATATATCGTAATTAATGTACATATTTGGAAAATATAATAAAATGGAAATAGTAGTTAATACAGAGGAAAGATGGATGTTTGAATATAGTAGTGTAGTGAAAGACAAGCATATCATTCCATTGAAATCTAATTTATAACAAGTGTAATTATTATAGCAATTGGAATTAAATATTATGCAATTGAAATAAAGATGAAAACGGAATATTGAAGTACGTAATGCAAGGGTATCGTAAATAGTAATGGAATAAAATTAGTGTTATATATTGAATAATAACCTGGGTTGATAGGTAACAAACTTTTAAATGCAATTAAAAGCAAATAGGTGACAATTAATATAGGTTGTTTATTTATTTAATGCGTTAAATAAACTTTGGTAATCAATTACAATAAATCTTAATTTAACGTTTTGTTAATGTAAATTAAAGTAATAATCGGAAGTAATGTTAATTTTATTCATAATATGACAATTAATATGATTGGAATCTTTTAATTAAAAAGTAGGAACACGTTAATTGTAAACATATATTGAAATAAATTTAGATTGGGTGATTTATTTTCAATTAAATCATTTCATATTTCAAAATTTAATGCTAGTTTATTGCATATATGTTTATATCTAAGTTTAAACTTATGTTTTAGATCCAATTAGATCATTAAAAAGAAAAGATTATTTAGGTTTGAAATCTCATACGTTATTAAATTAAATGTTAATAGGAGATGATAAAAGGGGTAAAATAGATTTACACTTAACTATTTCCTTTTCAATTAGATTTTAATTGCAACATAACTTACCTTTCCATCTTCATTTTTCTAATTTACTCTTACATTCATTGCCTCCTTATGTGGATT
The DNA here is from genome assembly GCA_030765085.1 of Allium cepa. Classification (NCBI taxonomy): domain Eukaryota; kingdom Viridiplantae; phylum Streptophyta; class Magnoliopsida; order Asparagales; family Amaryllidaceae; genus Allium; species Allium cepa. The sequence goes on along the minus strand of CM060934.1, from coordinate 660,791,724 downwards.
ATTTTCATACCTTTTATTTATGAATGTGTAATATCCCGGAATTTATGGCAATATAAATTTAATAATCTGTGTTTAAATTGAAATTGAATTATAATTATTGTTGATAAATTTGAATTGATAATATAATCTTCTTTATTTAAATATTTAATTTGTGAATTTATTTTTAATAAACTAATAAATCTATTTTCTATTTAATAATGTATATGTATTTATATATAGTTTAAATAGATAAGTTGTTTTTAATTAAATTACTATAGCATAATTTTAATATTTTGAATTTAGGAATTGTGGTTTATTTTTGATTTAAGCTTTTCAAAAATATTTAATAAAATAACTAAATGATTTTTAATATATAAGATAAATGTTTTATTGGTTTAAAATTCATTTTAACTTAAGTTTGTATATTAAAATAAGTTACAAAAATGTTTGTGTTATTCTTTTTAAAATATTGATTTATAAAATGTGATTTGTTTAATTAATATGAAATTTAAAATACAATTTAAAATATGAAACATGTATTCATTTAAGTTATAACCTATTGTATAAATTTATTTTAATTACTTAAAAGTATCTTTGACAAATGATTTATTTGCATATTGTTTTATTTATAATAACACTTTGCTTTATTCTTTAGAAATTCATTATATACATAACTAGGTGTTAATAGAACTAATTAATTAAGTTAAACTTTCATTAAATTTAATTTAAAAATACTAATTACTTAAAGATACATGTGTAAGTATATAAAAGCCTCCAATAACATATGTTAAGTAATTAAACAAGGAAGTTAACAAGTGTTAACATTTTAGACAAGTGTCAAATTATATCTTTTATGTTTCTTTGTTTTTAATAAATCATAAATTTAGTTTATAAAACATTGCATTCTTTCATTCATGGCTTTTTCTCAGTTTTATTTTTTAACTAAAGAAACCTTTCAACTGAAAACATCTTACACCAAAGTAATCTTCATTCTATTGAAAATCAGTAAACAAAAGCTCCTCAAAATGCAAATCATTACCCTGTAACTCCTCAAACCAGAAATACATCTCAAATCCCTTATCCATTTTCAAAATCTACAAAATTATTCCCTGTGCATCATAAAAAAGTCTGCATTTTATTCAATATGAAACAAAGGCCTGCATTTTTTCAAAACAACCTAGGATGAAACTGCAAATTTCAAATTGTTCTGCATTCCATTCAAGCAAGCAACCTGCATGTAAGATATGGAATCAAAAAGAAAGTTTTATAATGATTTAAAGGCTGTGCAAAAATCAGGAAAACTCAGGTTTAAAAAAAAAAGGCATTTAACAGCTGAAGTAAATTACAGAGGGTGTTCTTCATGTTCAAAATCTGGGCTCTGCATTTTATTTCAAGTGAGTAACACCCAATTTAAAAATAAATTAAGTAGGATTGCATGCTAGTTTATCTGATAATTTTAATTTTGTATATGCCTTTGAAATTGCCTATGCATATATGGGTGTGAGGCATGTTTGATTTCCCAAGGTTCTGACTGTACAATTTAAGTTCAAAATAATTCTTTTCCCTTGATCTGGTTGCTATTATGTATTATCATTGAATGAAATTTGTTTATTTCATGAAAAATAAATTTTAAAAGTTTTTTTTAGCTGTATAGTTTTTGTGTTGTCTGGAACATAAACAACACAGCTAAATTCTGTAAAAATGGAAAATTTAAAGTATCATAAATCAATGTTTTAGAAATTCAATTCAAAACAACTTCCAAAATTATGATTTTTAAAAATAATATTACAATTTTTAATGATTGAATCAGAGTACAGTTTCAAATTTACTATATCATACATAATTGATAAGCACGGTTGATGCTTGCAATTGATTTGGTTGAATTTGTTTTTGGAGACAGTGAAGCTATGATAGATTATGGGAAAATTACTGAATTGGATTGAAATTCATTTTTGAGGTTGTAATTTGGGATTTTCAGTGTGAACCCCAGTTTTATTGGGTCACTGTTTTTGTTCGAATATGGTCTCCTCGGTTGATCGAGTTCAACCATGATTCGCGTATTGGTAGATGGTGGTTTGGGGAAGGCTTCACCGGAGTATGGAAGGTGATGGTGGCCGGAGATGGGAGGTATCGCCGTTGACAGGTCAGGCATTGAAAGGGGGAAGATGTTCCAGGTTTTGGTTTTTAACATGAATTCAAATTCGAGTTGAATTCTGGGGGATTTGAGGTTTGAAGGGTGATGTGGGGTTGCTGGTCGATGGAGGATGTCCATTGATGATGGCCAGTGATGGCCGGAGTTGGTGAGTGAGTGCACAGGGAGGAGTTGTGCATGTTGGTGTTGATTTTTGGGTTACAGGGTTTTGGACCTCGTGATGATCTCGGGGAAATCGAGTTATAACTCGAAGTAGGGGTTGAGTAGACTCGAAGTAATTGTGGAATTGCTCGAGTTACTTGTGTTTCAAGTTTTGATAAATAAAACAGAAAACTGTTTACAGATTTTTAAAGTAGAAGTAAAAGTTTTTAAATGTAAACTTGAATCTGAACCAAGTTTAAGATTTAAACTGGTTTTAAATATAAATTCAATTAGTTTAAATCTTAGGTTTTGAAATAATTTAAATTTTGAAACTTTAGTTTGGTCTTAGCATAATCTGGAAATCTGTTTGCTGTTTTTAACTTTTAAAATTTAAAAGTTAAAATGTAAACTTAATTTGAACTTGGGTTTTAAAACCTGAATCTAAAATATGAATTCAAAGAAGGTTGAATTTTGTTTTTAGAAATAATTTAAATTCAGAAAAATTTAAGTTTGAAAACTATGTTCTGTTTTTCTGTTTTTTTAGTTTTAAAAGTAAAGTTGAAATTGTAAGTTGAAGTTCAAAAACTGAGATTTCTAAACCTGAAATTTAAATGTGAAATCAATAGTTTAATTCTTGGATTTTGAAACATTTTTTAATTCAAAATGTAAGATGTTTAAACTAAAACAGGAAACTGTTTTTCTGTTTTAAATTTAATAGTAAATTTTATAATGCAACTGAAATTTAAAACCAAGTTAAATCTGGAAACTCAAATATGAAATTCAAGTAGATGAATCAGAGTTTGAATTTAATTTAAATCTGGAATTTAAATTTAGATTTTAAACTTTTTAAAGTATAAAGGAACATTGGTTTTGAATTTGAACTATGAGTTTAAAATTATGAAATAAAATTTAAAATTTAAAATAAGTTGAAGTCCAGTTTCTAAAACCTGGAATTTGATTTTTATGTCAGTTTTTTTAAATAAAATAAGTTTTTAAATTTAAATTTGTTTAACTATTTTAGGAAAGTTTAAATAATTTGAATCTAAAAATGAAGATGGAAGTGTAAGTAAAGTTTTAATTTTTTTAGTTTGAATCTGCAATGAAAATTTAAATTGTGTTTTAGTTTGAAATTTAAAATGAAAATTTTAAATTGAATTTATTTGGAACAAATTGTTTAAAATACTTTATATAAGAAGAATGTTTCTTAATTTAGAACTTAAGAAATTGGTTTCATTTAAATTATTAAATTAATTTAAATGGAATATTAATTATTTAACTAATGAAAAATGTGGATATTTAATTAAGTAATTAATAATTTTTAAGTTAATTAATTAGATTTGAGATTAATTAATTAAGGTTAATTAATCTATAATTAAGGATGGTTAATTAAATTTTAATTAATGATTAAGATTTATTTAATCAAGTGATTAAAGATAATTTAGAATTTAATTAACACTTAATTAATTAATAATTAGAGGTTAATTAAATTGAAATTAAATATTAATTAATTGATAATTAATAATGATTTGTATAAGTTAAATTCTTAATTAAGTAATTAAGAAATGTTAATGAAGGTCATTAACTTAAGATTATTTAACAATTAATAAATGTGATTAATTTTTGATAATTAATTAATAATAATCAATTGTTTAATTACTTAATGAAAGTAATTAATAAATTAATACTTGGTGTAATTAATTTGATTAATGTGATTAGTTTAGTTTAATTTAGTTAAATTAATTTAAACATTTATGGATTGTTTGATTACCACTTTATGTAAATTAATGAAATTGTAATTACTTAGGGAAGTAATTAATTAAATAATTACTGGACGTAATTAAAGATATTAATTTTGGAAGTAATTTGAATTTACTTTGGAAATTTTTCAAGAGATAAATGGAAATAATTAATTAAGAGTAATTAATTTATGGAAAGAGTAATTAAAGTAGTTAATTACTGAATGGTTATTAATCATAGGTGGTTAATAAATATGTGTAGTTTAATTACAGATTAATTACTTATGTAATTAATTTATATTGAGAGATTGATTAAATGTAATCAGAAGTCATTAATTAATTAATTAATGATGTAATTTAGAATCGATTAATTAAGGTATAATTAATAATGAATAAATGATTAATGTAATTAATTTTAGCTAATTAATTAATTATTCCCTGTGCATCATACAAAAGTCTGCATTTTATTCAATATGAAATAAAGGCCTGCATTTTTTCAAAACAACCTGGGATGAAAATGCAAATTTCAAATTGTTCTACATTCCATTCAAGCAAGAAACCTGCATGTAAGATCTGGAATCAAAAAGCAAGTTTTATAATGATTTAAAGGCTGTGCAAAAATCAGGAAAACTCAAGTTCAAAAAAAGGGCATTTAACAGCTGAAGCAAATTACAGAGGGTGTTCTGCATGTTCAAAATCTGGGCTCTGCATTTTATTTCAAGCGAGTAACACCCAATTTAAAAATAAATTAAGTAGGATTACATGCTAGTTTATCTGACAAGTTTAATTTTGTATATGCCTTTGAAATTGCCTGTGTATATATGGGTATGAGGCATTTTTGATTTCCCAAGGTTCTGACTGTATAATTTAAGTTCAAAATAATCTTTCCCTTGATCTGGTTGCTATTATGTTTTATCATTGAATGAAATCTGTTTATTTCATGAAAAATAAATTTTAAAAGTTTTTTTAGCTGTATAGTTTTTTTGTTGTCTGGAACATAAACAACACAGCTAAATTCTGTAAAAATGGAAAATTTAAAGTATCATAAATCAATGTTTCATAAATTCAATTCAAAACAACTTCCAAAATTATGATTTTTAAAAATAATATTACAATTTTTAATGATTGAATCAAAGTACAGTTTCAAATTTACTGTATCATACATAATTGATAAGCACAGTTGATGCTTGCAATTGATTTGGTTGAATTTGTTTCTGGAGATAGTGAAGCTATGATAGATTATGGGAAAATTACTGAATTAGATTGAAATTCATTTTTGAGGTTGTAATTTGGGATTTTCAGTGTGAACCCTAGTTTTATTGGGTCACTGTTTTTGTTCGAATGTGGTCTCCTCGGTTGATCGAGTTCAACCATGATTCACGTATTGGTAGATGGTGGTTTGGGGAAGGCTTCGCCGGAGTATGGAAGGTGATGGTGGCCGGAGATGGGAGGTATCGCCATTGACAGGTCAGGATTGAAAGGGGGAAGATGTTCCAGGTTTTGGTTTTTAACATGAATTCAAATTCCAGTTGAATTCTGGGGGATCTGTGGTTTGAAGGGTGATGTGGGGTTGCTGGTCGATGGAGGATGTCCATTGATGATGGCCAGTGATGGCCGGAGTTGGTGAGTGAGTGCACATGTGACGCCCCACCTCTATACCCACGCTAGCCAAGAACACTACGGTGTAGTGCTGTCAACTAGCACGGAGAATAAGGCTGTTGAGGAGCGACCATCCATGTAATTTCTTATCACACGGTGGCTATAAAATAATCTTCGGAAACAAATATAGAAGTAAGCATAACATGCGAATCAATCACAGATATCCATATCACAAAGGCGGAAAGAGATATGAATATATATCACATAAAAGTGTACATCAGAGTAGTGGTCTAAAAAGATCCACGATAATACAAAAGAATAGCAACGCGTGCTATACAAAAGAATACAACTATGAGTCTATATCTCAAGTGTAAACAACAAAAGCTGCTAATCTAAACAAGTAGCCAAAAGTCTGAGTAGTGAATCACTGGGGGAGGAGTCAAGCAGTAGCACCTGTAACATCTCGGCCTGACCCTAGTATTATTTAGAAGAAAATAATAAACGGATCAGTGTAGCTATAAATATCAGATGACATGATATAAAATAAAAGATATGGCATAAACATAAAATATCCATACTGACATACTACTATAAGTATGCAATTAATGATCAACAGGAGATCAACCGATAAGAGATAAATCAATATCACAGGAATCTTCTCAAAGATCCAAAGAGGGCATCATACCCTAAACTTGTACTCATGACAAGTCAAAGAGATAAATTCCAGAAATCAACACAAGAAATCCAGAAATCATAAAAAGGGAAAGAGGCCTATCACATGACGGTCCGAAGACCAAGGGGAGCTACCCCGCATGTGTGAATGGAATCACACAGATTGAGGTCAAGACTAACCAAAAAGCAGAAAGGTATGTGTGAATAGAATCACACAAGTGGTGTCTAGTCTAACCTTGCAATGAAAGAGACATCGCGCAATTGCTAGTCTAATTCATAAAGCGATCATCAAGATCAACGAGAAGTGTCAATTACACTAAGCTAGTAAATATAGAAGTTTAGCCTCATGTCCCATAACCACTTGCTTAACTTAAATATTTACGAACAAACTGTAAATCTTCACTAATAAAATTGTCACAAGAGGTTCAATCGAACAAGTCCAAGAATTAACCGACGAAGTGAACGCAAGCGTTTCATACCACTTGTTTTACTAAGTCGTTTAATTAGATTTCTCATCTGAGTGAGGTAAAGGCTTGTATATACTAATAGATTGGAAAACGGTTTAAGAAAAGAGCTTTGTTATTGAAAATAGAGTTGAAATCATTTTGTTGAAAGAGTTTTGATATTTACTACTAGTTTTGAAACCTTTATATTTTAAAGTGACAAATCACAGAAGCGATTGTAGAAACAATCAATCACAAAGATCACATTCGAAGATGTGATAAAAATCCAAGGAAATCAGCTCAGCAAGTTCTGTTGAATATTTTTCAGATAAGATCCCCTACGGAGGGGGGTCCAGGGGGGGTGGCAACCCCCCAAGGTGGGGGTGCGGGGGCAACGCCACCGCTTACGGGGTTCGACCTGCCCGGTCAGGACGTGGGGGTCCAAGGGGAAGCGCCCCCGCCGGGGTGCGGGGCAGCGCCCCGTCCAAAACGGTACGACTTAGTGAAGACAAAATGAGGTCTAACGACCTAAGAGGGATAGGGTCGAGCGACCTAATGGTTGCGACCTAGGGGTCTAAGGAGCACGACCTAGTGGTCCAGCGACCTAAAGGGTAAAGGTCATGCGACCTAAAATGGGTTCGCGACCTAACACTCAAACAACCTAAAGAAATTAAGGAGCCGAGCGACCTATAAGAAGCAGCGACCTAAGTAGAAACGAGGCCCAACGACCTAAGGGTTAGGTCATGCGAGTTAAGTGGTCAGGCGACCTAAGGTCTTACGACCTAACGACCTACGGTCTAAAGGCCACGCGACCTAGAGGATCTGCGAGCTAACGAGGCCGACCTAAGGTGCAAGCGACCTAAGGGACAACGAGCTAAAGTATGGTACGCGACCTAAAAGATGGCGCGACCTAAGGTGAGAGCAGGTCGAGCGACTTAAGGCGATGCGCGACCTAAGACCTAGCGACCTAAAGGGATGCACGACCTAAGACCTAAGCTCAAATACGAGCTACGAGCTAGCGACCTACGACCTAAGCTCAAATGCGAGCTAAGGCCTACGACCTAAGGCCCTAACGTACTAACATTTGTCGCGACCTAAGTGGTGACGACCTAACATGGAAAGGCTGAGCGACCTAACGCTGTAGAGGGGATTTAAGGCCAGAAACGACCTACGACCTAAACCCCATACGACCTAACGTGAAACGACCTAACTCCGAAGTGAAAATTCAAGGCAGTGCGACCTAGCGCAATAACACGCGAACGACCTAAGGGTTAGGTCGCGAACGACCTAACTCCGAACACCAAAAATGGCCAGAACGACCTAAGTGCAGAAAATTCACCAAAACGCTAAAAATTGGAGTTTTTCGCCAATCCAATCCAAACCAAATGCAAATGTGCATGCAAAAGTGATAGGGAATCATTCCCAACAGTCCAATATAGTTATAGACTAGATTTGTGAGATAAAAATCTCACCTTTGCTCCAAAACCCAATGAAAATGAAGAACAAAGCTTGAAGGCAAATGGAGAAGCAACCACAAGCTTGAATCCGATGTCTTCTTCTTGAATTTGGAGTTGAATGTTGGAGTTGCAATAAAACAAAGACTTTGGAGTTTTAATTTCTCATTCCATTCACCATTTTTGTTGAAGCTTTAGTGTTAGGAAATGAAATGAAGCAATGAAGAAGAAGTGGGGTGGAACTTGGGCCTAATGGGCTAAAAGTCCAAACCAAAGGCTCGAGTGAAAAAGTGGTGAAATTCCACTAACCCCAAACATATCAATGTTTATACTTAGAAGATTGCAAACGACGTTACGAACTCAATGGAAGTGGTCTCGAGTCCTAATTTGACCGTTTGCAAAAAGTAGCTTCGGACCAAAATCCGATTAACGATAAAATATTTAAATAAAATATTTAAATATAGAAATCAATAAATATGCGGGTTGTTACAGCACAGAGAGGAGTTGTGCATGTTGGTGCTGATTTTTAGGTTACAGGGTTTTGGACCTCGTGATGATCTCGAGGAAATCGAGTTATAACTCGAAGTAGGGGTTGAGTAGACTCGAAGTAATTGTGGAATTGCTCGAGTTACCTGTGTTTCAAGTTTTGATAAACAAACCAGAAAACTGTTTACAGATTTTTAAAGTAGAAGTAAAAGTTTTTAAATGTAAACTTGAATCTGAACCAAGTTTAAGATTTAAACTGGTTTTAAATATAAATTCAATTAGTTTAAATCTTAGGTTTTGAAATAATTTAAATTTTGAAACTTTAGTTTGGTCTTAGCATAATATGGAAATCTGTTTGCTGTTTATAACTTTTAAAATTTAAAATTTAAAATGTAAACTAAATTTGAACTTGGGTTTTAAAACCTGAATCTAAAATATGAATTCAAATAAGGTTGAATTTTGTTTTTAGAAATAATTTAAATTCAGAAAAATTTAAGTTTGAAAACTATGTTATGTTTTTCTGTTTTTTTAGTTTTAAAAGTAAAGTTGAAATTGTAAGTTGAAGTTTAAAAACTGAGATTTCTAAACCTAATTTAAATGTGAAATCAATAGTTTAATTCTTGGATTGTGAAACATTTTTGAATTCAAAATGTAAGATGTTTAAACTAAAACAGGAAACTGTTTTTCTGTTTTAAATTTAAAAGTAAATTTTATAATACAACTGAAATTTAAAACCAAGTTAAATCTGGAAACTGAAATATGAAATTCAAGTAGATGAATCTGAGTTTGAATTTAATTTAAATCTGGAATTTAAATTTGTATTTTAAACTTTTTAAAGTATAAAGGAACATTGGTTTTGAATTTGAAACTATGAGTTTTAAATTATGAAATAAATTTTAAAATTTAAAATAAGTTTAAGTCCAGTTTTTAAAACCTGGAATTTGATTTTTATGTCAGTTTTTTTAAATAAAATAAGTTTTAAAATTTAAATTTGTTTAACTATTTTAGGAAAGTTTAAATAATTTGAATTTAAAAATGAAGATGGAAGTGTAAGTAAAGTTTTAACTTTTTTTAGTTTTAATCTGGAATGAAAATTTAAATTGTGTTTCAGTTTGAAATTTAAAAAGAATTTTTTAAATTGAATTTATTTGGAACAAATTGTTTAAAATACTATATAAGAAGAATGTTTCTTAATTTAGAACTTAAGAAATTGTTTTCATTTAAATTATTTAATTAATTTAAATGGAATATTAATTATTTAATTAATGAAAAATATGGATGTTTAATTAAGTAATTAATAATTTTTAAGTTAATTAATTAGATTTGAGATTAATTAATTAAGGTTAATTAATCTATAATTAAGGATGGTTAATTAAATTTTAATTAATGATTAAGATTTATTTAATCAAGTGATTAAAGATAATTTAGAATTTAATTAACACTTAATTAATTAATAATTAGAGGTTAATTAAATTGAAATTTAATATTAATTAATTGATAATTAATAATGATTTGTATAAGTTAAATTCTTAATTAAGTAATTAAGAAATGTTAATGAAGGTCATTAGCTTAAGATTATTTAACAATTAATTAATGTGGTTAATTTTTGATAATTAATTTAATTAATTAATTAATAATAATCAATTGTTTAATTACTTAATGAAAGTAATTAACAAATAATTACTTGGTGTAATTAATTTGATTAATGTGATTAGTTTAGTTTAACTAAATTAAATTAATTTAAACATTTGTGGATTGTTTGATGACCACTTTATGTAAATTAATGAAATTGTAATTACTTAGGGAAGTAATTAATTAAATAATTACTTGATGTAATTAAAGATATTAATTATGGAAGTAATTTTAATCTACTTTGAAAATTTATCAAGAAATAAATGGAAATAATTAATTAAGAGTAATTAATTTATGGAAAGAGTAATTAAAGTAGTAATTACTGAATGGTTATTAATCATGGGTGATTAATATATGTGTGTGGTTTAATTACAGATTAATTACTTATGTAATTAATTTATATTGAGAGATTGGTTAAATGTAATCAGAAGTCATTAATTAATTAATTAATGATGTAATTTAGAATCGATTAATTAAGGTATAATTAATAATGAATAAATGATTAATGTAATTAATTTTAGCTAATTAATTAATTAAGTAACTACAAGTTAATTTTTTTGCAAAGGGTTTAATATAATTAACTTGTGTAATTAATATTAAAGGCTAATTATTTATTGTAATTAGAGATGGTTAATCAATGAGGATTAATTGAATGAATATTGAGATGGTGTTTTATCTAATTAATTTGTAATCAATTAATGATTAAGATAAGCAGGATTAATGATGAAGTAATTAATTTAATTTATTTTAAATTAATTAGAAATTAAGTAATTAATTTAATTCATTTTATATTACTTATAGATGGTGTGATCATTAGATCATTGCTTATGTTTGATGATTGGTATTGGTTGCCTGGTATGGTTTGTAATCTCAGCTATGAGATGGAAAATGTATGGATGCATTGGTTGCTTTTGGATGATAATATGGATTATCTGATTATGATATGAATTATCTGTTAATGATAATGTTGATTATCTAGTGTACTGTGAATTATCAATTTGAGTGTATATAGATAATGAATTGAAATTGTTTTAAACTCTAAAACAACTTGGCCTTAAAAGACACGTTTTGGATTTCGATGAGACCGGGATCGGGTTTCCATATTTGGATATCCGAAAACCACATCGATCCAAATTAACGTTAGGCCGTGAATCTGAAGTGAAGATGAAGATTCAGAGTGCAAGGGTTATTGTCGTTAACTCTGAGGGTGATTCCAAAATGAGTGTAACGAGATAATGCATTCGGTTTCGTTCGAACCCGGAATGAACTTGTATGGATTGAATGCTTTCAGAACATCGTTAGGAAGACGATGAGCATTCAAAGTGATATGTCCTATAAAGGTAATCGTAGCCTCAAGCCTCATCAACCGGGAATGGCTAACACAGGGGAGGTGCAGCAAGGCTTCATGGGTAGGTCCCACTTGAGGGCGACATTTACCTCTGTCTAGATGTCCCTTTATTTCGGCATAGTGGTGCGGTTGCTGATCACAACTGCGGGGTGGTCTTGTTCGGAACTATTCAGTAAGGAATGGTTCCGGCTTTGTGTTGTAAGGGAGCGGGCGTACTCCTCGGTACGGTGATCTAGGCAACGTACTGTGATGGGCGGTACCCCAGTAGCCCAGCCATTGTATGGAATCCAAATTCCAATAAGTGCCAACGGTTTTGATTGTATTATCCACTTTTGTGGCTAGTAGATGGAATTTAATAGATGTAACAATTTCGGCTATTTCTCATTTACTTGAAAACCCTAGACCTATTATAATATCATCGAATTTCCTATCAAATGTTTTGGTTAGCGTAAGGTAAAAACTTTTCCATGTTTATGTGTGGGAAGTCTTACGTGATACCTTTTCTTTTCAAATGTTTTTTCAAAGTTAAGCAACTTTAACCTGTTACTCACACCAGACCCATGTCAGACCCGGAGTTATTTCTGTTTTTCTTTAACTCTTGGGTACTCAAATTTTTACGAGTAGCCAAGGGATTCAGGTTAGGATTCAGGTTGGCTTCGACGAATTGTGGAGGAGAAATGGAGCAGGAGGCTTCTGCGTGTAGTAATATAGTTTTTCGTTATGTTGGTATCTCTGAGTGTTTGTCTGTAATGTATTGAATTCTAATAACTAGCAGATGTTTATAACTGTCCAGTATGTGTTGTATTGTTTGTGTAACTCTGATAATTGTTGTAAAACTATGTAATACTTATGTTATTAATATAATTTATTCGTTCCGCTGTTGAGATTCTTGTGTTGTTTCTTCTTCCTCTTCTTTCTTTTCTCTTTTCTATCCCTTTCTTTCTTAAGGATGATACGACATTTTGTGGAGAAAAGGTCGGGTCGTCTCAGTTGGTATCAAAGCGTTAGGTTGAGTGAATACCTAGGCTCTGGAGTGGTGTCTACCTTGAGAGAGAGTAATTGTATTTTTACTATATATATAATTGATTCTACCTATTTGTTGGTTTACCTGTTCGGGTTTCCAATATAAGTTATAAAGGTAGACAAGGTAGAAGTGTGTGTTACACGACTACCATTGGTTGGAGTCTGATGGATGAGGTTGGAATGTATTTGTCGAGACTGTAAACCGAATACCGTCTCGAGTGAGTTTTGCTGTGATGATGGTCTTCATCGATCTCTGAAGGAAACCTTCTAAAGGTTCGGAGTTCATCTTTGAAGTGCAGAATTGAGTTTTGATTTGTCGATAAGGCTGAAGCAAGTGAGTGATGATATTTTGATATCTCAGGAAGTTGTAGCTGCGTGATGAGATGCAGTGACTATGGATGTTCCCGAAAATGTTTCTTTGGAACAAGAGTAAGAAGTGAATTTGCTCGGTGATGTGGCTGAGTTTAGCAGAGTGTTCTGAGTTGGTAAGGAGTCTTCTGGCTATGTAGTTTTTCTGATGTGGAGTTCAGAAGTAGCAAGAGTGAATCCTTTCTTTGGTAAGTTGGCTAAGCCAACATAAGCTGTTCTGATTGGTAAAGAGAGAGCAGTTTTCTTTGGAATTAGGCTGAGTTGATCGCAAAAGTGACTTGCAATAGTATGTTCTTTTGGATTGCTGGAGATTGTCCGGATTTCTTCCAGGAAGTCAGAGGTTTTTCCGCGTCTGGAGATTGAGTTTTCTTTCCAGGAATGGAACTGGTAGTTCAGTTGGTAGATGGATGGTTCCATAAGATAGAAGTTGGTGAAGCAACTCAAGTTTCGGAGAAACATCTGAGTTATCTTTTATGGATATATGGAACCATATTTCTGTGCTGGGTTGTCTAGTCTGTGCCCATGTTCTTCAGCATTTTCTTCTACTTCAGATCAGAGTTGTGCAGCGGAAGCAGTTTGGGGGTGTTTCTGTTTTGTCTTTTCCGGTTATGAAGAAGTTTGTTCTGCTTCTGCTGTTAAGAAGCAGGGTTTGTGTTCTTTGTTTTTGAGTGATCTTGAGGAGACCATTGGATTGTTTTGATCCAGTCTGTTTCTAGAGGCATCGGCATAGAGTTGAGCTGATTAGGATGGATGTTGGTAGCCCAGGATCGCCCGAAGATTTTTATGGATAAGAGACGAAGAAATTTGGATTCTGGAGTCGGAGATTGGGTTTTGGTTAAGTTTTTCTCTGATCCATGGAGCTATAAGTTTTGGCAAATCTGTGAAGCTAGCTCCGAAGTGTTTTGGTTTCTTCCGTGTTTTGGGTTAGATCAGTGTTTGGTTTTCTAGAGTTGAATTGCCGGTTTGGATAACTGGGATTCAGAGTGTTTCACGTATCTCTGAGGGAGTACGTGTTTGATATTTCTGGTTTTAGAATCAGCAGTTTAGGATGGATTGGTTGTTGAGTCAGACTCGTTTGTAGTCTGATATTCTGTATAGAATTGTTGATAGGAACTCTATAGCTTAGTAGTCTTTGATTGTTTGAATTCTATAGAGCGAGTATCCCGATATACATATATACCGAGGAAACTCGTGAAAGTTTTATCCAAAATTCTTTTGGATAATTGGATTTGTTCTGATTGTGTGAATTGGTTACTTTGGTTGTTAGCATATGATTAACATATGCTGTATTTTAAAATAAAATATGTAAATAAATTATTAAATTACCTTTGTTTTAAATTTCGGGGACGAAATTCTTTTAAGGGGGAAGGATCGTAATATCCCGGAATTTATGGCAATATAAATTTAATAATCTGTGTTTAAATTTAAATTGAATTGATAATTATTGTTGATAAATTTGAATTGATACTATAATCTTCTTTATTTAAATATTTAATTTGTGAATTTATTTTTAATAAACGAATAAATCTATTTTCTATTTAATAATGTATATGTATTTATATATATTTTAAATACATAAGTTGTTTTTAATTAAATTAGTATAGCATAATTTTAATATTTTGAATTTAGGAATTGTGATTTATTTTTGATTTAAGCTTTTCAAAAATATTTAATAAAATAACTAAATGATTTTTAATATATAAGATAAATGTTTTATTGCTTTAAAATTCATTTTAACTTAATTTTGTATATTAAAATAAGTTACAAAAATGTTTATGTTATTCTTTTTAAAATATTGATTTATGAAATGTGATTTGTTTATTTAATATGAAATTTAAAATACAATTTAAAATATGAAACATGTATTCATTTAAGTTATAACCTCTTTTATAAATTTATTTTAATTATTTAAAAGCATCTTTGACAAATGATTTATTTGCATATTGTTTTATTTATAATAACACTTTGCTTTATTCTTTAGAAATTAATTATATACATAACTAGGTGTTAATAGAACTAATTAATTAAGTTAAACTTTCATTAAACTTTAATTTAAAAATACTAATTACTTAAAGATACATGTGTAAGTATATAAAAGCCTCCAATAACATATGTTAAGTAATTAAACAAGGAAGTTAACAAGTGTTAACATTTTAGACTAGTGTCAAATTATATCTTTTATTTTTCTTTGTTTTTAATAAATCATAAATTTAGTTTATAAAACATTGCATTCTTTCATTCCTGGCTTTTTCTCAGTTTGATTTCTTAACTAAAGAAATCTTTCAACTTAAAACATCTCACACCAAAGTAATCTTCATTCTATTGAAAATCAGTAAACAAAAACTCCTCGAAATGCAAATCATTACCCTGTAACTCCTCAAACCAGAAATACATCTCAAATCCCTTATCCATTTTCAAAATCTGCAAAATTATTCCCTGTGCATCATACAAAAGTCTGCATTTTATTCAATATGAAATAAAGGCCTGCATTTTTTCAAAACAACCTGGGATGAAAATGCAAATTTCAAATTGTTCTACATTCCATTCAAGCAAGAAACCTGCATGTAAGATCTGGAATCAAAAAGCAAGTTTTATAATGATTTAAAGGCTGTGCAAAAATCAGGAAAACTCAAGTTCAAAAAAAGGGCATTTAACAGCTGAAGCAAATTACAGAGGGTGTTCTGCATGTTCAAAATCTGGGCTCTGCATTTTATTTCAAGCGAGTAACACCCAATTTAAAAATAAATTAAGTAGGATTACATGCTAGTTTATCTAACAAGTTTAATTTTGTATATGCCTTTGAAATTGCCTGTGTATATATGGGTATGAGGCATTTTTGATTTCCCAAGGTTCTGACTGTATAATTTAAGTTCAAAATAATCTTTCCCTTGATCTGGTTGCTATTATGTTTTATCATTGAATGAAATCTGTTTATTTCATGAAAAATAAATTTTAAAAGTTTTTTTAGCTGTATAGTTTTTTTGTTGTCTGGAACATAAACAACACAGCTAAATTCTGTAAAAATGGAAAATTTAAAGTATCATAAATCAATGTTTCATAAATTCAATTCAAAACAACTTCCAAAATTATGATTTTTAAAAATAATATTACAATTTTTAATGATTGAATCAAAGTACAGTTTCAAATTTACTGTATCATACATAATTGATAAGCACAGTTGATGCTTGCAATTGATTTGGTTGAATTTGTTTCTGGAGATAGTGAAGCTATGATAGATTATGGGAAAATTACTGAATTAGATTGAAATTCATTTTTGAGGTTGTAATTTGGGATTTTCAGTGTGAACCCTAGTTTTATTGGGTCACTGTTTTTGTTCGAATGTGGTCTCCTCGGTTGATCGAGTTCAACCATGATTCACGTATTGGTCGATGGTGGTTTGGGGAAGGCTTCGCCGGAGTATGGAAGGTGATGGTGGCCGGAGATGGGAGGTATCGCCATTGACAGGTCAGGCATTGAAAGGGGGAAGATGTTCCAGGTTTTGGTTTTTAACATGAATTCAAATTCCAGTTGAATTCTGGGGGATCTGTGGTTTGAAGGGTGATGTGGGGTTGCTGGTCGATGGAGGATGTCCATTGATGATGGCCAGTGATGGCCGGAGTTGGTGAGTGAGTGCACATGTGACGCCCCACCTCTATACCCACGCTAGCCAAGAACACTACGGTGTAGTGCTGTCAACTAGCACGGAGAATAAGGCTGTTGAGGAGCGACCATCCATGTAATTTCTTATCACACGGTGGCTATAAAATAATCTTCGGAAACAAATATAGAAGTAAGCATAACATGCGAATCAATCACAGATATCCATATCACAAAGGCGGAAAGAGATATGAATATATATCACATAAAAGTGTACATCAGAGTAGTGGTCTAAAAAGATCCACGATAATACAAAAGAATAGCAACGCGTGCTATACAAAAGAATACAACTATGAGTCTATATCTCAAGTGTAAACAACAAAAGCTGCTAATCTAAACAAGTAGCCAAAAGTCTGAGTAGTGAATCACTGGGGGAGGAGTCAAGCAGTAGCACCTGTAACATCTCGGCCTGACCCTAGTATTATTTAGAAGAAAATAATAAACGGATCAGTGTAGCTATAAATATCAGATGACATGATATAAAATAAAAGATATGGCATAAACATAAAATATCCATACTGACATACTACTATAAGTATGCAATTAATGATCAACAGGAGATCAACCGATAAGAGATAAATCAATATCACAGGAATCTTCTCAAAGATCCAAAGAGGGCATCATACCCTAAACTTGTACTCATGACAAGTCAAAGAGATAAATTCCAGAAATCAACACAAGAAATCCAGAAATCATAAAAAGGGAAAGAGGCCTATCACATGACGGTCCGAAGACCAAGGGGAGCTACCCCGCATGTGTGAATGGAATCACACAGATTGAGGTCAAGACTAACCAAAAAGCAGAAAGGTATGTGTGAATAGAATCACACAAGTGGTGTCTAGTCTAACCTTGCAATGAAAGAGACATCGCGCAATTGCTAGTCTAATTCATAAAGCGATCATCAAGATCAACGAGAAGTGTCAATTACACTAAGCTAGTAAATATAGAAGTTTAGCCTCATGTCCCATAACCACTTGCTTAACTTAAATATTTACGAACAAACTGTAAATCTTCACTAATAAAATTGTCACAAGAGGTTCAATCGAACAAGTCCAAGAATTAACCGACGAAGTGAACGCAAGCGTTTCATACCACTTGTTTTACTAAGTCGTTTAATTAGATTTCTCATCTGAGTGAGGTAAAGGATTGTATATACTAATAGATTGGAAAACGGTTTAAGAAAAGAGCTTTGTTATTGAAAATAGAGTTGAAATCATTTTGTTGAAAGAGTTTTGATATTTACTACTAGTTTTGAAACCTTTATATTTTAAAGTGACAAATCACAGAAGCGATTGTAGAAACAATCAATCACAAAGGTCACATTCGAAGATGTGATAAAAATCCAAGGAAATCAGCTCAGCAAGTTCTGTTGAATATTTTTCAGATAAGATCCCCTACGGAGGGGGGGTCCGGGGGGGTGGCAACCCCCCAAGGTGGGGGTGCGGGGGCAACGCCACCGCTTACGGGGTTCGACCTGCCCGGTCAGGACGTGGGGGTCCAAGGGGCAGCGCCCCCGCCGGGGTGCGGGGCAGCGCCCCGTCCAAAACGGTACGACTTAGTGAAGACAAAATGACGTCTAACGACCTAAGAGGGATAGGGTCGAGCGACCTAATGGTTGCGACCTAGGGGTCTAAGGAGCACGACCTAGTGGTCCAGCGACCTAAAGGGTAAAGGTCATGCGACCTAAAATGGGTTCGCGACCTAACACTCAAACGACCTAAAGAAATTAAGGAGCCGAGCGACCTATAAGAAGCAGCGACCTAAGTAGAAACGAGGCCCAACGACCTAAGGGTTAGGTCATGCGAGTTAAGTGGTCAGGCGACCTAAGGTCTTACGACCTAACGACCTACGGTCTAAAGGCCACGCGACCTAGAGGATCTGCGAGCTAACGAGGCCGACCTAAGGTGCAAGCGACCTAAGGGACAACGAGCTAAAGTATGGTACGCGACCTAAAAGATGGCGCGACCTAAGGTGAGAGCAGGTCGAGTGACTTAAGGCGATGCGCGACCTAAGACCTAGCGACCTAAAGGGATGCGCGACCTAAGACCTAAGCTCAAATACGAGCTACGAGCTAGCGACCTACGACCTAAGCTCAAATGCGAGCTAAGGCCTACGACCTAAGGCCCTAACGTACTAACATTTGTCGCGACCTAAGTGGTGACGACCTAACATGGAAAGGCTGAGCGACCTAACGCTGTAGAGGGGATTTAAGGCCAGAAACGACCTACGACCTAAACCCCATACGACCTAACGTGAAACGACCTAACTCCGAAGTGAAAATTCAAGGCAGTGCGACCTAGCGCAATAACACGCGAACGACCTAAGGGTTAGGTCGCGAACGACCTAACTCCGAACACCAAAAATGGCCAGAACGACCTAAGTGCAGAAAATTCACCAAAACGCTAAAAATTGGAGTTTTTCGCCAATCCAATCCAAACCAAATGCAAATGTGCATGCAAAAGTGATAGGGAATCATTCCCAACAGTCCAATATAGTTATAGACTAGATTTGTGAGATAAAAATCTCACCTTTGCTCCAAAACCCAATGAAAATGAAGAACAAAGCTTGAAGGCAAATGGAGAAGCAACCACAAGCTTGAATCCGATGTCTTCTTCTTGAATTTGGAGTTGAATGTTGGAGTTGCAATAAAACAAAGACTTTGGAGTTTTAATTTCTCATTCCATTCACCATTTTTGTTGAAGCTTTAGTGTTAGGAAATGAAATGAAGCAATGAAGAAGAAGTGGGGTGGAACTTGGGCCTAATGGGCTAAAAGTCCAAACCAAAGGCTCGAGTGAAAAAGTGGTGAAATTCCACTAACCCCAAACATATCAATGTTTATACTTAGAAGATTGCAAACGACGTTACGAACTCAATGGAAGTGGTCTCGAGTCCTAATTTGACCGTTTGCAAAAAGTAGCTTCGGACCAAAATCCGATTAACGATAAAATATTTAAATAAAATATTTAAATATAGAAATCAATAAATATGCGGGTTGTTACAGCACAGAGAGGAGTTGTGCATGTTGGTGCTGATTTTTAGGTTACATGGTTTTGGACCTCGTGATGATCTCGAGGAAATCGAGTTATAACTCGAAGTAGGGGTTGAGTAGACTCGAAGTAATTGTGGAATTGCTCGAGTTACCTGTGTTTCAAGTTTTGATAAACAAACCAGAAAACTGTTTACAGATTTTTAAAGTAGAAGTAAAAGTTTTTAAATGTAAACTTGAATCTGAACCAAGTTTAAGATTTAAACTGGTTTTAAATATAAATTCAATTAGTTTAAATCTTAGGTTTTGAAATAATTTAAATTTTGAAACTTTAGTTTGGTCTTAGCATAATACGGAAATCTGTTTGCTGTTTTTAACTTTTAAAATTTAAAATTTAAAATGTAAACTAAATTTGAACTTGGGTTTTAAAACCTGAATCTAAAATATGAATTCAAATAAGGTTGAATTTTGTTTTTAGAAATAATTTAAATTCAGAAAAATTTAAGTTTGAAAACTATGTTCTGTTTTTCTGTTTTTTTAGTTTTAAAAGTAAAGTTGAAATTGTAAGTTGAAGTTCAAAAACTGAGATTTCTAAACCTAATTTAAATGTGAAATCAATAGTTTAATTCTTGGATTGTGAAACATTTTTGAATTCAAAATGTAAGATGTTTAAACTAAAACAGGAAACTGTTTTTCTGTTTTAAATTTAAAAGTAAATTTTATAATACAACTGAAATTTAAAACCAAGTTAAATCTGGAAACTGAAATATGAAATTCAAGTAGATGAATCTGAGTTTGAATTTAATTTAAATCTGGAGTTTAAATTTGTATTTTAAACTTTTTAAAGTATAAAGGAACATTGGTTTTGAATTTGAAACTATGAGTTTTAAATTATGAAATAAATTTTAAAATTTAAAATAAGTTTAAGTCCAGTTTTTAAAACCTGGAATTTGATTTTTATGTCAGTTTTTTTAAATAAAATAAGTTTTAAAATTTAAATTTGTTTAACTATTTTAGGAAAGTTTAAATAATTTGAATTTAAAAATGAAGATGGAAGTGTAAGTAAAGTTTTAACTTTTTTTAGTTTTAATCTGGAATGAAAATTTAAATTGTGTTTCAGTTTGAAATTTAAAAAGAATTTTTTAAATTGAATTTATTTGGAACAAATTGTTTAAAATACTATATAAGAAGAATGTTTCTTAATTTAGAACTTAAGAAATTGTTTTCATTTAAATTATTTAATTAATTTAAATGGAATATTAATTATTTAATTAATGAAAAATATGGATGTTTAATTAAGTAATTAATAATTTTTAAGTTAATTAATTAGATTTGAGATTAATTAATTAAGGTTAATTAATCTATAATTAAGGATGGTTAATTAAATTTTAATTAATGATTAAGATTTATTTAATCAAGTGATTAAAGATAATTTAGAATTTAATTAACACTTAATTAATTAATAATTAGAGGTTAATTAAATTGAAATTTAATATTAATTAATTGATAATTAATAATGATTTGTATAAGTTAAATTCTTAATTAAGTAATTAAGAAATGTTAATGAAGGTCATTAGCTTAAGATTATTTAACAATTAATTAATGTGGTTAATTTTTGATAATTAATTTAATTAATTAATTAATAATAATCAATTGTTTAATTACTTAATGAAAGTAATTAACAAATAATTACTTGGTGTAATTAATTTGATTAATGTGATTAGTTTAGTTTAATTTAGTTAAATTAATTTAAACATTTGTGGATTGTTTGATGACCACTTTATGTAAATTAATGAAATTGTAATTACTTAGGGAAGTAATTAATTAAATAATTACTTGATGTAATTAAAGATATTAATTATGGAAGTAATTTTAATCTACTTTGAAAATTTATCAAGAAATAAATGGAAATAATTAATTAAGAGTAATTAATTTATGGAAAGAGTAATTAAAGTAGTAATTACTGAATGGTTATTAATCATGGGTGATTAATATATATGTGTGGTTTAATTACAGATTAATTACTTATGTAATTAATTTATATTGAGAGATTGGTTAAATGTAATCAGAAGTCATTAATTAATTAATTAATGATGTAATTTAGAATCGATTAATTAAGGTATAATTAATAATGAATAAATGATTAATGTAATTAATTTTAGCTAATTAATTAATTAAGTAACTACAAGTTAATTTTTTTGCAAAGGGTTTAATATAATTAACTTGTGTAATTAATATTAAAGGCTAATTATTTATTGTAATTAGAGATGGTTAATCAATGAGGATTAATTGAATGAATATTGAGATGGTGTTTTATCTAATTGATTTGTAATCAATTAATGATTAAGATAAGCAGGATTAATGATGAAGTAATTAATTTAATTTATTTTAAATTAATTAGAAATTAAGTAATTAATTTAATTCATTTTATATTAATTATAGATGGTGTGATCATTAGATCATTGCTTATGTTTGATGATTGGTATTGGTTGCCTGGTATGGTTTGTAATCTCAGCTATGAGATGGAAAATGTATGGATGCATTGGTTGCTTTTGGATGATAATATGGATTATCTGATTATGATATGAATTATCTGTTAATGATAATGTTGATTATCTAATGTACTGTAAATTATCTATTTGAGTGTATATAGATAATGAATTGAAATTGTTTTAAACTCTAAAACAACTTGGCCTTAAAAGACACGTTTTGGATTTCGATGAGACCGGGATCGGGTTTTCATATTTGGATATCCGAAAACCACATCGATCCAAATTAATGTTAGGTCGTGAATCTGAAGTGAAGATGAAGATTCAGAGTGCAAGGGTTATTGTCGTTAACTCTGAGGGTGATTTCAAAATGAGTGTAACGAGGTAATGCCTTCGGTTTCGTTCAAACCCGAAACGAACTTGTATGGATTGAATGCTTTCAGAACATCGTCAGGAGGATGATGAGCATTCTAAGTGATATGTCCTATAAAGGTAATCGTAGCCTCAAGCCTCATCAACCGGGAATGGCCAAAATAGGGGAGGTGCAGCAAGGCTTCATGGGTAGCTCCCACTTGAGAGCGAGATTTACCCCTGTCTAGATGTTCCTTTATTTCGGCTTAGTGGTGCGGTTGCTGATCACAACTGCGGGGTGGTCTTGTTTGGAACTGTTCAGTAAGGAATGGTTCCGGCTTTGTGTTGCAGGGGAGAGGGCGTACTCCTCGGTACGGTGATCTAGGCCACGTACTGTGACGGGCGGTACCCCAGTAGCCCATCCATTGTATGAAATCCAAAATCCAATAAGTGCCAACGGTTTTGGATTGTATTACCCACTTTTGTGGCTAATAGCTGGAATTTAATAGATGTAACAATTTCGGCTATTTCTTATTTAGTTGAAAACCCTAGACCTATTATAATATCATCGGATTTCCTATCAAATGTTTTGGTTAGCGTAAGTTAAATATTTTTCCATGTTTATGTGTGGGAAGTCATACGTGATACCTTTTCTTTTCAAAGGTTTTTTCAAAGTTAAGCAACTTTAACCTGTTACTCACACCAGACCCATGTCTGACCAGGAGTTATTTCTGTTTTTCTTTAACTCTTGGGTACTCAAATTTTTACGAGTAGCCAAGGGATTCAGGTTAGGATTCAGGTTAGCTTCGACGAATTGTGGAGGAGCAATGGAGCAGGAGGCTTCTGCGTATAGTAATATAGTTTTCCGCTGTGTTGGTATCTCTGAGTGATTATCTGTAATGTATTGAATTGTAATAACTAGCAGATGTTTATAACTGTCTAGTATGTGTTGTATTGTTTGTGTAACTCTGATAATTGTTGTAAAACTATGTAATACTTATTTTAATAATATAATTTATTCGTTCTGCTGTTGAGATTCTTGTGTTGTTTCTTCTTCCTATTCTTTATTTTCTCTTTTCTATCCCTTTCTTTCTAAAGGATGATACGACTTTTTGTGGAGAAAAAGTCGGGTCGTCTCAGAATGTAAAATATAAGTGGCGATAAAGATGTACATATATATATTATACACCTGTTTATATTACCTTGTTTATGCTATCATATTTTTGAATGTATGTTAATGTGTTCCGAGTAAAACATTCAATCAAAATGTTAACATATTTGTTTAATTCCCAATCTAATCATAAAGAGGGAGAAATGAAAAGTTCTTAATGTTGTATATTCTTTTAATTTATGACACACATTCGTGTGGAGAATTTATTTTACTTTATTGTGTGTTAATTAAATCTTTAAAGGATGTTAATTTTTGTACATTTAGGGTTAACAAAATTAATAAAGTGAACGATTGTTTTGAAATTTGAATTCTAAAAATTTGTTTACAGTATAGAGTTGGCCCATTCATTCCCTTTCTAATTAATAATTACCTCTTTTTAATGCATGCTACTTTTAAAAATGCTATTCATATTTACTATATTTCAATACCAAATTTGTTCATATTTACTTTCTTTCCTCGTTCATTTTCCATCTTCATTTTTCTGTAACGTCATTTCATTTATTTCTAATTAATAGCGGCCTCACTTTTCAAATTTCTTTTGCCTTAAACCTAGCTCTAACCTTATAAATAAGATATGATGCAAATGAAACCCCAGCCTCCATTCTAATCTTCTTTCTTTTCTTCTTCTTCAAATCTCCTTATTATCTCCCATTTTAATTTTTCCTTCCTCTTCAAATATTCTTCTTCTTCAAATTTTATTCTATTTTAAACTTTCTTCTTTCTTTTCAAATCTTAATCTTCACTTCCATTTTCAGTTCTTCTTATTTTAATCCTTTTCTTTTTCAATTATTCTTTTTCAAATCTTCTTTTTTTTCAAACTGTAACGACCCAGGATTTTTATTAATTAAAATTTGAATATTTAATTAATTTTAAATGTTAATAAGTGAATTTATAAGTCGAATAAATTTTATTTCGATTTATTAGATTTAATTGGATAATTAAATCGATAATTTAATATGTTAAATTATGGAAATAATTGAAAATTTAGTTAAATATGATTGAAAATGATTTGTAAAATTTTATTTTATCATATTGAAGTTAGAATGATATTTTAGAACTTTTAAAATCGAATTAAAAGTTAATTTGTGAAAATTGAATATTTTAATATTAAATCGACTAGTGAAAATAGTCAATTTTTGAACAATCTCAGAATTGAACGAAACAAGGTCCATTGGATCCGTAATAGTTAGTTATTACCGGATTTTAATTTTCGTAGCAATCGAAGTTATCGTTTGATCGTGGCAGCTCGAAACGCATCGAATTGTTTTTAATATTAATTTGGCGAGTTAAAATAGCCATTTTTCAAAAAGTCTCAGATTTTGATGAAACCAGTTTCATCGGATCCGTAATGTCATATTATTGTAAGGTTTAAAATTTCGTGTCGATTGGATTTACCGTTTGTCCGGTATAAATTAAAACGCCTAGAAAATCGCTTAAATCGGTTTAATTTAAATCGATCGTTTGTTGCCATAACTCGCACAGATAATCGAATTAGCTTCCGAAACCTGTTCCATTGTGTCCGGAACGCGGGGTAAACCCTAGAAACGCTGGTTACGGCGTGTAAATCGGAGTTCGGAATTTCTGGATGAATAGTGTTCGTTTTTTTCTCTATAAATAGCTTATAATTCTCAAAAATAAAAAAAAAGAAAACTAAACCCTAATCTATATGCAGCCGCCACCTACAATAGTGAATGGCCGAAATTCCATCTCGTTTCCCCTCCGATTTCATCCAATCCACAAATCGATTCACGAAGCAATCAACTACAAAGAGGTAGAGCATGAAGAGATCTCGAGATCCAACGGTGGTGATCGAGTTTCGAGCAACGTAGAAGGAGATAATAGGGCGCGTTATCATGCGTTTGTCTTCGATTTGCATGCTGAGGGGACGGCCGAGCCACGAGATACTCAGGCCGAGCATGGAGGGGAGCAAGGCGCGCGTGGTGGTGGTGGTTGATCGAGTCGAAGTGGTTCGTATTGGGTGAAAAATTTAACCCTAAAAATTTATATGGGTTCGGCTATGATACTGGAGATGGACGCGAGTTTGGGAAGAAGGGGAGCGCACAGTTCAGATGGCAAGTTGTTGGATCTAACGGTGGTGATAAGTAAGGTTATAAATTTTATAATAAAAGTTGTAAATTTATATAAGTATAAATCGTGTAACTTCAAATATTTGTAACTTTTTCATACGAGGTCGAAAACGCGCGAAACCAGTTGCGTTGGAATCGTATGGACGAGCACTACGCGATGCAAGTGGATTGGAGTCGTTTGGAGTTAGTGAGAATTTTGGGTAAAATTAAACGCGCGTTTAATTTTATTCGAAATAAATCGCTAAAACGAAATTGAAATCAAGGTGAGAACTTCTCACTCAATCGAATCAGTTTCGATTTTATTTTAAATAGTTAGATTTAAAATATCTGAATGCATGTTTGAATGATGATTGTTATCTATTGATTGTTAAAATAGACATTATGCGCCGTTAGTAAGCGGATGTTATTTATTAAAAACATATACCGCGAATATTTCATAAACAGTGAAATTGGTATTATATATGATAGCAATATATATATATATATTGGCATATGTATATATTGGAGTTATTGATTTCCCGCATTTGTTTAGCGGATGAGACCCTATTGCGCCGTCTATTAAGCGGATAATATTATTAATCCCATATACCGCGATAATTTCGTACTGGAGCGAAATTGGTATTGTGCTAATGTTTGTGGATGCAGGAAAACAGGTTGGAGGGATCCAACTGGATTCCTCAACAGTATTTATTTGATTTCAAATATTTTGATATTTGATGGATTATCATATCGATATATGATATCGTTGTAGTCGTGATTGACTATTTGGTATGTAGCATCATTGGACCAAGTTTTGAAACTTTAAAATGATTTTTAAAGTGATTTTTGAAAAGTATATGTTTTATAAAATAATTTTGGAATTGATCCATTTTAAATAAATAAACGTTATAATTTTTAAAGTTATAAAAAATTATGATTTTTGAGAAATATAGTTAAAAACTGATTTTTGAGAATATGATGCTAATGATTTTATAAAATAGTTTAATCGGGATTTTAGAATTTATTGTGAAAAGTTTAAATATAGGATTTATAAAATTTATTTATTTTATGAATCAAAATGGTGAAATAATAAAGGAGATTAAAGACGTTTTAAAGAATAATATAAATTGATTTATATTAAGAGATTTATAAATGGATATTTATAAATTGAAATATTGACATTATAAAACGAGTTTTTATAAGTGTTTGAATGAAGTGAAAATGAATTTTGTAAGTGAATGGAAATTATAAAATTATAAATGGTGAAGTTATAAATGAAATTTATAAATAGTAAGATTTATAAATTTTGTGAAATTATTAAAGAATATATTTGGATGAATAATTGAATCTTATAAGTTATAAGATTTATAATTATGAAGTTCAAAGGAACGGTTTTTGTAAACGAATAAATTATAAGTATTTAACTTATAATATGAACCTTTAGTTTATAATTGTGTTATAAATGGAATAGGTTAATAAAGGAATTTATAAAAGGAAGTTGTTATAAAATAAATAGAAATGGAATTTATAAACGTGTTTTTATAAATCCGCAAACAACTTATTTTGATAAGTAAATTGTTGAAACCTATTAATGGAGTTATATTCACATTTTTTTTGACCGTGAATAATCCTTTAAAATAAAATGTATAGAAAGGATGAAATTTGTTAACGTAGTATATTCACGTTTTTGAATAATGAATAATATGTTAAAGAAAATGTTTAGATTTGATGTTTTAAATAGAATTAAAACGATCTAACGATGTTTTAAAATGTGTTAAGATTCGAAACCATAGATTTCAGCATTGATTGTTGAAATAGACGTTTTCGAGAAATAGAAGGAAATGGTGGACTATAACACTGTTGTTATAGTAAATGATTTCCGAAAGGAAATGTTTTGTATAGTATTGGGATTTATATATCTATCTTAAATTCGAATCCCTATACTAGTGATTTTGGGTTGTCGTAACGATGTTTTACGTAACATTCGTTTTGGCCCAAATAAATATGTTTAAGAGAATGATTTCCTTAAAGAATGAAACATATACTTAATCTCGATTTAAGTATATTGAATATTTTTCAAGTGTTGAAAATAAATAGATTTGTGAATTACTTATTTAATAAGTATGGAAATGTTCCAAGATAAAGTGAATATTTTGAGAATTTATCTTTTTGAAGATAAATTGAAATGAATAATTGAAATCATATATTCATAGATATTGTGAAATATAAATTCACTATGGAATTTATAAAAGAAAGTGGAATTTGTATGAAAATAAATATTGATTTATTTTTGAAGTATTGAGAATAATATATCTTGTAAAGATATTTTGGAAAATAAATAATTTGGAAAATTATTTGGAATCTGGTGATGTGTGCATATCCATTGATAGTTCAATAACCGACTATCAATATTTCCCTTTGAATGGGTAATTGATGTGATTTGTTTGAATTTGAATGCCACTCTTATTTTTGAATAAGCGCTCACTATTCGGGTTAACCGGGAAAGGACCATGGGGTCGTATAACCCATTCCAAATATGTGATACGTCCTTATGAATTGCATTTGATGACCGGTGTTGAAGACCGAGTATTTGCGAAAGCGATAGGATGACCTATCGATTGTCTCTACACTGGGTAGCTCCTGGTATAGAGATCCCCTAAGTGATGGGAAATTCGATCGGGATTGTGAATACCCGGATTGCAAGGGCTTCGTGAGAAGTGCCTTCGGTTTTGTTCGATCCCGGAACAGACTTGTATGGATTGTATGTCTGACATTACAAATTGAGATATAAAGCCGATTTCATTCAAATATATTTCTGTTGGTGGCGAAGAATTTATTCTTTTAGCTTAACACCCTTCTCTGAGACGTACGAGCTCAGAGGTTATGTAGTTGAAGGTTATCAGCAATATATTCCCAATTTGGTAATGTGACATGCTGAGTGTTGCTGTGAAATGATCATTGTGTTGATTATTTGTGATAGGATCATTTATTTGATCGTCTATCCTGGTGATCATTTCTATGATCATTTGTTGACCCAAAGCATGGCTTTTGTATAAAGTATGTTTTTGTGGACGTGACTTCGTCGAGCCTCACACCCCGCGAATGGTCAAAACAGGAAAGATACGGCAAGGTTATGAGGGGTAGCGCCCTTTAGGATATGTGCATTTCCTTCTGGAAAAGGGTGGTATCATGGTATGGAGCCCAAATACTTACTCATGTTGAAAACACTTTATGATTGTGTGAATTGATTGCGAGCGCTCGGTGAAAGGTCCCAAAGGACTGGGGGATGGCATATTCGGTCAGTTGTTACTCAGTTAGGGGTAACCTGGCCTTGTGTTGGTAGAGATCCGGTTTGGTTCTCGGGGATGTCCATCCAGAGGCATTCTCATGTGGCAATGGGAAGTTCCTTGGCCTGATCATTCGTTGGAAATCCAAAGAAACAATACGATCTTGTACGGTATTAGTTGTAGAACCTGCTTCCTCAGGAAGTAGCTATAGTAGGCATAATATAATGGTACCTATGCTGGCTAAGATTTATATTCTACTTTCAAAATGATTTTTCCTACAGTATGCACTAATAATAATATCAAATGTTCTTTTAAATGCGTATCAAGCATCTTTGACTATCATAAGGAGAAATCTCCTCCAAGTCTGCGTTCGCATTGTGTGTGTGGTGGGAGGTCTTATGGTAGTCTCATTTTTAAAAGCATTGCGAACTGACTTTAAAAATATTCCTATATTTTGATTTTTAAAGATAAATAAACTGTTTTGAGTTCCCACACCAGTCTTGCTTATGCTAGGTGATATGTGATGGGGGGTTCTCGCTTCGCGGTTTGGTGGAGAACGGGAGACTCTTACCCCCAAACGTCCTCTTTACCGGGTTGGTTAGGCGAAGCCGTGACATTCGAAAGGGTGGCCGTAAAAGCAAGTTTGGGATATCAGTGTAAGCCACGGTGGGGCTGGGATGGTTGAAAAGCCTACCGGTTGTGACCGCAAATCTTCACAGGTGGTATCAGAGCTTATGGTTAAGCGACAACCATGGTTCTGTTGGGTATTACTCATAAGAGATAGAGTCAGCAGTACTCTAGAATGAGTTTGAGTGTAATAATAGCTATGAGAGCGTATTTGTTAGTGAATATAAATTTTTTTTATATTGTGATGATTGGTTTGTTGAGTGGTATATAGATTTTGGTTAATACGAGTAATTAACGTTGTTGATAGGGATCTCTAAACACTTGTACAGAACAATTCGACACAGTATTGTTTTAAAATTAGGTAAATGAAATAATTTTACCTTGATTATATTTTATATATAAAGGAATAATTTTTCAGAATTATTAAAGTGTATATAAGTTGATTGTTTAGTTGTTTGAATAATCTAAATAAAAGAATAAATATATAAGCAAAAGAATTATAAGAATTGAATTATAATTAATGTGATTTACAATTGCGAAATAAACTTATATATATAAGAAGTGAAACTATATGAATATATTTATGAATATGAGTTGTAAATAAAAAAAATGAATTTAAAGTTAAATGGAAGTATAACTTAAGAGATGGTTAAATGAACTACCAATTGAATTGAATAAATGGATTGAATATTAATCAGTTGAATGTGAATTAAGTTAATATGAAATAATGAATATAAGTGTTAATTCAATAAAATCTAATGTTATTGAAAGTTGAATAGTTGAATGAAAATCATTTAATTAAACCAATTATAAGCAAAGGAATTAAAATTCAATTGGAAGTTTAGTGAATCTTAAATAGAAGTGAATTTGATTTGGAAGTGAACCAACTTGAATATGAATTAGTGAATATAAACTAATTGAAAATGAATGTTAGTAAAAACATCCACTGTAAATGAATCAAATGTGATTAAATTGAAAACCATTTCATTGAATATTAATGAGAATATGAATGAATATTTATTGGTTATGAATGCTAGTTGGTTGATGTTTGCATTTGTTGCTTTAGTTGCATTTGCTATGTTAACATATATAGTTATTATGTTGCTATATGTTGTATATCGATACTATGTTCATATATGCATGTTCTCATGTTGTTTGTTGAGTGTTTAGTAGGTGCGGATTGCGTTTGCTTTGCATTTGGAGCTCGCTTTCGCGCTATATTAGCCGTATATGCTTGCTAATAAAATATAAGGTACATATCTCGGATTACATACCGTACTTTTACATTTTTTTCCCTTCGGGATGCCTCATTACTTGATGAGATGTATATTTGTGATATATATACTGTCCTTTTTTTTGGTTCGAGCCGCGCAAAGGAGACTATGGCGAATTTTTCCGAAAATTTAAGGCGTTAGAAAAAATTTGAGAAAATTGGAAATTTTTTGAAAACTATAACTTTGTTTTGGAGTTGAAAGTTAAACAATAGTAGTTGTTTTTGAAAAGATAACTAAGTATGATTTGAAACTTAGTAAAGTTATTGTAAGAAGTTTAACTATGAATTTTGGGAAAGTTAATAGATTCTGTAACCTTTCTTACTTGTTAATTTCGAGGACGAAATTCTTTTAAGGGGGGAAGATTGTAACGACCCAGGATTTTTATTAATTAAAATTTGAATATTTAATTAATTTTAAATGTTAATAAGTGAATTTATAAGTCGAATAAATTTTATTTCGATTCATTAGATTTAATTGGATAATTAAATCGATAATTTAATATGTTAAATTATGGAAATAATTGAAAATTGAGTTAAATATGATTGAAAATGATTTGTAAAATTTTATTTTAT
Organism: Allium cepa; assembly: GCA_030765085.1. NCBI lineage: Eukaryota > Viridiplantae > Streptophyta > Magnoliopsida > Asparagales > Amaryllidaceae > Allium > Allium cepa. Next base: position 660,760,209 of record CM060934.1, on the reverse strand, counting down.
CATATTGAAGTTAGAATGATATTTTAGAACTTTTAAAATCGAATTAAAAGTTAATTTGTGAAAATTGAATATTTTAATATTAAATCGACTAGTGAAAATAGTCAATTTTTGAACAATCTCAGAATTGAACGAAACCAGTTCCATTGGATCCGTAATAGTTAGTTATTACCGGATTTTAATTTTCGTAGCAATCGGAGTTATCGTTTGATCGTGGCAGCTCGAAACGCATCGAATTGTTTTTAATATTAATTTGGCGAGTTAAAATAGCCATTTTTCAAAAAGTCTCGGATTTCGACGAAACCAGTTTCATCGGATCCGTAATGTGATATTATTGTAAGGTTTAAAATTTCGTGTCGATTGGATTTACCGTTTGTCCGGTATAAATTAAAACGCCTAGAAAATCGCTTAAATCGGTTTAATTTAAATCGATCGTTTGTTGCCATAACTCGCACAGATGATCGAATTAGCTTCCGAAACCTGTTCCATTGTGTTCGGAACGCGGGGTAAACCCTAGAAACGCTGGTTACGGCGCGTAAATCGGAGTTCGGAATTTCCGGATGAATAGTGTTCGTTTTTTCCTCTATAAATAGCTCATAATTCTCAAAAAAAAAAAAAAAAAACTAAACCCTAATCTATATGCAGCCGCCACCTACAACAGTGAATGGCCGAAATTCCATCTCGTTTCCCCTCCGATTTCATCCAATCCACAAATCGATTCACGAAGCTATCAATTACAAAGAGGTAGAGCATGAAGAGATCTCGAGATCCAACGGTGGTGATCGAGTTTCGAGCAACGTAGAAGGAGATAATAGGGCGCGTTATCATGCGTTTGTCTTTGATTTGCGTGCTGAGGGGAGGGCCGAGCCACGAGATACTCAGGCCGAGCATGGAGGGGAGCAAGGCGCGCGTGGTGGTGGTGGTTGATCGAGTCGAAGTGGTTCGTATTGGGTGAAAAATTTAACCCTAAAAATTTATATGGGTTCGGCTATGATACTGGAGATGGACGCGACTTTGGGAAGAAGGGGAGCGCACAGTTCAGATGGAAAGTTGTTGGATCTAACGGTGGTGATAAGTTAGGTTATAAATTTTATAATAAAAGTTGTAAATTTATATAAGTATAAATCGTGTAACTTCAAATATTTGTAACTTTTTCATACGAGGTCGAAAACGCGCGAAACCAGTTGCGTTGGAATCGTATGGACGAGCACTACGCGATGCAATTGGATTGGAGTCGTTTGGAGTTAGTGAGAATTTTGGGTAAAATTAAACGCGCGTTTAATTTTATTCGAAATAAATCGCTAAAACGAAATTGAAATCAAGGTGAGAACTTCTCACTCAATCGAATCAGTTTCGATTTTATTTTAAATAGTTAGATTTAAAATATCTGAATGCATGTTTGAATGATGATTGTTATCTATTGATTGTTAAAATAGACATTATGCGCCGTTAGTAAGCGGATGTTATTTATTAAAAACATATACCGCGAATATTTCATAAACAGTGAAATTGGTATTATATATGATAGCAATATATATATATATTGGCATATGTATATATTGGAGTTATTGATTTCCCGCATTTGCTTAGCGGATGAGACCCTATTGCGCCGTCTATTAAGCGGATAATATTATTAATCCCATATACCGCGATAATTTCGTACTGGAGCGAAATTGGTATTGTGCTAATGTTTGTGGATGCAGGAAAACAGGTTGGAGGGATCCAACTGGATTCCTCAACAGTATTTATTTGATTTCGGATATTTTGATATTTGATGGATTATCATATCGATATATGATATCGTTGTAGTCGTGATTGACTATTTGGTATGTAGCATCATTGGACCAAGTTTTGAAACTTTAAAATGATTTTTAAAGTGATTTTTGAAAAGTATATGTTTTATAAAATAATTTTGGAATTGATCCATTTTAAATAAATAAACGTTATAATTTTTAAAGTTATAAAAAATTATGATTTTTGAGAAATATAGTTAAAAACTGATTTTTGAGAATATGATGCTAATGATTTTATAAAATAGTTTAATCGGGATTTTAGAATTTATTGTGAAAAGTTTAGATATAGGATTTATAAAATTTAATTATTTTATGAATCAAAATGGTGAAATAATAAAGGAGATTAAAGACGTTTTAAAGAATAATATAAATTGATTTATATTAAGAGTTTATAAATGGATATTTATAAATTGAAATATTGACATTTTAAAACGAGTTTTTATAAGTGTTTGAATGAAGTGAAAATGAATTTTGTAAGTGAATGGAAATTATAAAATTATAAATGGTGGAGTTATAAATGAAATTTATAAATAGTAAGATTTATAAATTTTGTGAAATTATTAAAGAATATATTTGGATGAATAATTGAATCTTATAAGTTATAAGATTTATAATTATGAAGTTCAAAGGAACGGTTTTTGTAAACGAATAAATTATAAGTATTTAACTTATAATATGAACCTTTAGTTTATAATTGTGTTATAAATGGAATAGGTTAATAAAGGAATTTATAAAAGGAAGTTGTTATAAAATAAATAGAAATGGAATTTATAAACGTGTTTTTATAAATCCGCAAACAACTTATTTTGATAAGTAAATTGTTGAAACCTATTAATGGAGTTATATTCACATTTTTTTTGACCGTGAATAATCCTTTAAAATAAAATGTATAGAAAGGATGAAATTTGTTAACGTAGTATATTCACGTTTTTGAATAATGAATAATATGTTAAAGAAAATGTTTAGATTTGATGTTTTAAACAGAATTAAAACGATCTAACGATGTTTTAAAATGTATTAAGATTCGAAACCATAGATTTCAGCATTGATTGTTGTAGACGTTTTCGAGAAATAGAAGGAAATGGTGGACTATAACACTGTTGTTATAGTAAATGATTTCCGAAAGGCAATGTTTTGTATAGTATTGGGATTTATATATCTATCTTAAATTCGAATTCCTATACTAGTGATTTTGGGTTGTCGTAACGATGTTTTACGTAACATTCGTTTTGGCCCAAATAAATATGTTTAAGAGAATGATTTCCTTAAAGAATGAAACATATACTTAATCTCGATTTAAGTATATTGAATATTTTTCAAGTGTTGAAAATAAATAGATTTGTGAATTACTTATTTAATAAGTATGGAAATGTTCCAAGATAAAGTGAATATTTTGAGAATTTATCTTTTTGAAGATAAATTGAAATGAATAATTGAAATCATATATTCGTAGATATTGTGAAATATAAATTCACTATGGAATTTATAAAAGAAAGTGGAATTTGTATGAAAATAAATATTGATTTATTTTTGAAGTATTGAGAATAATATATCTTGTAAAGATATTTTGGAAAATAAATAATTTGGAAAATAAATAATTTGGAAAATTATTTGAAATCTGGTGATGTGTGCATATCCATTGATAGTTCAATAACCGACTATCAATATTTCCCTTTGAATGGGTAATTGATGTGATTTGTTTGAATTTGAATGCCACACTTATTTTTGAATAAGCGCTCACTATTCGGGTTAACCGGGAAAGGACCATGGGGTCGTATAACCCATTCCGAATATGTGATACGTCGTTATGAATTGCATTTGATGACCGGTGTTGAAGACCGAGTATTTGCGAAAGCGATAGGATGACCTATCGATTGTCTCTGCACTGGGTAGCTCCTGGTATAGAGATCCCCTAAGTGATGGGAAATTCGATCGGGATTGTGAATACTCGGATTGCAAGGGCTTCGTGAGAAGTGCCTTCGATTTTGTTCGATCCCGGAACAGACTTGTATGGATTGTATGTCTGACATTACAAATTGAGATATAAAGCCGATTTCATTCAAATATATTTCTATTGGTGGTGAAGAATTTATTCTTTTAGCTTAGCACCCTTCTCTGAGACGTACGAGCTCAGAGGTTATGTAGTTGAAGGTTATCAGCAATATATTCCCAATTTGGTAATGTGACATGCTGAGTGTTGCTGTGAAATGATCATTGTGTTGATTATTTGTGATAGGATCATTTATTTGATCGTCTATCCTGGTGATCATTTCTATGATCATTTGTTGACCCAAAGCATGGCTTTTGTATAAAGTATGTTTTTGTGGACGTGACTTCGTCGAGCCTCACACCCCGTGAATGGTCAAAACAGGAAAGATGCGGCAAGGTTATGAGGGGTAGCGCCCTTTAGGATATGTGCATTTCCTTCTAAAAAAGGGTGGTATCATGGTATGGAGCCCAGATACTTACTCATGTTGGAAACACTTTATGATTGTGTGAATTGATTGCGAGCGCTCGGTGAAAGGTCCCAAAGGACCGGGGGATGGCATATTCGGTCAGTTGTTACTCAGTTAGGGGTAACCCGGCCTTGTGTTGGTAGAGATCCGGTTTGGTTCTCGGGGATGTCCATCCATAGGCATTCTCATGTGGCAATGGGAAGTTCCTTGGCCTGATCATTCGTTGGAAATCCAAAGAAACAATACGATCTTGTACGGTATTAGTCGTAGAACCTGCTTCCTCAGGAAGTAGCTATAGTAGGCATAATATAATGGTACCTATGCTGGCTAAGATTTATATTCTACTTTCGAAATGATTTTTCCTACACTATGCACTAATAATAATATCAAATGTTCTTTTAAATGCGTATCAAGCATCTTTGACTATCATAAGGAGAAATCTCCTCCAAGTCTGCGTTCGCATTGTGTGTGTGGTGGGAGGTCTTATGGTAGTCTCATTTTTAAAAGCATTGCGAATTGACTTTAAAAATATTCCTCTATTTTGATTTTTAAAGATAAATAAACTGTTTTGAGTTCCCACACCAGTCACATGACTGACTCGGAGTTTATTGTTTTCCTTCCTAAACTCTGGGTGCCCACCAATTTCCACACGGGCAGTGAAGAGTCAGGTTTATCAGGATATTCTGGATATTCTGGAGTTGCTAGAGGCAAGCTGGATGGCATGACGTATTATTAGCATATAGTATTTCTTTTTCCGCTATTTGTTGTATATTGTTGTACACTCTGATGTAATGATGATATGATGTGATGTAATCACTGATATAGTTCTTTGTTTAAAGATTATTCATTTATTATTATATGTTGTTCCGCTGCGAATTGTGAGATTCTGATGTTGTTCTGTTGTTTTCTGTTCCGTTCTATTTTCTATTTTCTTTTCTCCCTATCTTCTTATCTTCTTATCTCTTCTTCTCTCTTTTTCTGTTTCTTAAACATTGATAATTCGTATTTCTGTTCACCTTGAATTAATCTATGGAGATTAGTGTATATTCAAGGAGTACGGATTTGCGGGTCTTCACACAAACCTTTGAAAAAAATACATAATACATATACATATATATATATATATATATATATATTAATATAATAAGGACGGAAATAAAAGTAAATCAAAATAAAAGAAAAATTACGGAACAAATCTAGCAATCAAGAAGGAGACTAAGGAAACATAGAGCGAAGCTATTGATTACAAGTCTATTATTTTCAGATTCGTATAAAGGTGAGTGTTTTAACCCACTCACAACTTCTAAAATTTCTTATGTGTGTTAAATTAATTTCTGATGTGATTTGAAATTCATTTATGTCTGTTTGACATATTTTTAATCATCATCCTTGTTAAATCGAATTTATTGAATTAAATTGTTGTTAATTTATTTCTGCATATAAACTGCCAGTTAAATAGTTGTTTAATTTATTATTGAATATAAACTGTCAGTAAATACCTATTGCTTATTATCTGTTATATATGGATGTTATGCTTGGATTGGATGATGATTGTGATAAATGGTTGATGATTGATATTGGATGAATGGATGTTGGATTATATATTATTATAAATTGCAAGTTGTTATGCATTTTTATTTCATTCGAGATTGCGGCTTGGAATGATATAACCGTAATTTTTATTTATATTACGGGTTGAAATGATAATTATCTGTATCACTTGACCATAGGGTAGAAAATTATATACAGACACGGTGGTCTATATATATAAACATTTTTAAATGATTTTCTATGGTTTTGTTAAATTTGAAATTTTAAAAGGTAGGATTTTATCATTTGATTTTGGGTTAAGGTGAATTAAATAAATATTTCAAGTATAAATAAATTTAAGGAAATATTCAGTTATTTGAAATTTAGGTTATGTTTCAATGATAATGGATTTATTAAGTAAAATATTTCAAAACTAAACAATAGAAAATTGAATTGCTGAACTATATCTATCAAACATAGTTTTGGAATTTTTGAACACTTAAAGCTTGAAATAAACTGAATTTGAAATGGTTTATTTGGTGAATCAATCGGTTTTGAAATCAATATAATTTGAAATGGGTTATTTGGAAACTGAATTGAATGAAAATTGTGATTCGGGATTTGGTTAAATCTAAAATTTAAAAATTCGAGTTATTTTGGAATTGATTTTTGAGATTGCAGAAGTCATTTTATATATAAAGTATTTTAGTATGTAAACCATTTAAGTGGTGGAAGTATGTTCAAAGTTTGAGTTTCAAATTATTATGATTTGAAAGTGTTATATTTCAAGTGTTTTGATTTCGAAGCGTTATAACTTTGGTGCTATGATTTTGAAAAAGGGATATGTTTGAGAAAAAATGATAGATATTTGTTTGGGTTTTTATAACAATGATGTCATATTGATTTGGGTTTTGAAACGGAAATGATACCGTATTTATATGGTTTTGAAATGGATATATCTTCTGTTTTGAAGTATAAATTATTTTGAAATGACCGCGGTGTTATAATAACGTTTGGTTGTTAAAGAGGCAGGGATCGGAAGTTTTCATACTCTCTGCCAACACCGAAAACCACTTTAACAACCGTGTATGCGGCGGAGATTCCAAAATGAAGTAGGATGGTGGCGACGTTCTATTAAGGTATATACGTTGACCCGACTCCCGTGAGTTGGCATAAGGTGGCTAAAACAGGAGCGATTCTCGGGCCAATGAGGTCATTCCTCTAATCGGACACGCTCCTTCGATATTATACTCTGACTTTTGGATTGATTCGGTGGCTACTTTTTATTTTTGATTTGGGGGTGTGGCTAGAGGTGGGTGGTAGGTGTGCGCTACGCGTTACCACCAGCCCGGATGCGTAATTAGTATATCTACCCTGGCATTGTCTTGTGTGCCGTGTCTACTACCCTAGCGCGCCTTGTACGAGTTTGTTTTTCTCCCGTAGCCCATGGAGTATTTAGGGTAGTCTCCCGATCTGGAGATGCGCTGATACTGAATGGACTACCGGGACTATTATGTGGTAAGGGCTATATGGTTAACCCCTTAACGCTATTTAAAAGTAAGTTTATTTTGCTATAGACATTATTATAATAGCAAAATGTTACTATAGAGTAAATGGTTTAACGGATCCCTAGGAGATGTGAATACCGAGCATCTCTTAAGTTACTGCACTCACATTAGACACTGGATAGGAGATGTCAAACCCCGTAAACATCTCTGGCGCCATTCCACTCATATAATCTACCGTTGATTTAACTTACGTAAGATCATTTAGTTCTGAATCGAGCGTTTTGTTTTTTCAATTCGCTCGGGTCAGTCTGAGAATTTCGGGATTCAAAGACTTTATCTCTGGAGGACGATGACGAAGATTTGTATTAATATTATTTATAGTATTCCACTACATTCATACTGTTCCGTTGCATTATTTTTTGTTCTCTGGTATGTGTAACTCTGATATGTATTGTATAAGTATAATCGAATATTTTGTAAAATAGTTTCATGAATTGTATATTTAATTATTATATTTTATCGTTCCGCTGAAAGATTCTGTTTTGTTCTTTTTCTTTCTGTGCTTTTTCTTATTTACCCCATAACAATCCGCCCTTCTGTATGGTTGAAGTCTGACGTGTGTGGTTTATCGTCGATTTAAAGCATACAAAAAGGCGGGCCGTCACATCCGGTATCAAAGCTTTGGTTTAGCGATAAACCTTAGCTTTGTGGGGTCTGACTCTTTATTAATAGGATAACAATACCCTATGATGAGTCGCTGAGTGTATATATAGGACAGAGCGTATTTATTAGTGTTATAAAAAGGTTTTAATATTGTGTTAATTTGTTCCATTTTATATTTATAACTTCTGGTTGATGCATGGGACGCTATGACATCAATAGGGATTTCTAAACACTTAATAGGACAGACCGACACAATATTTGTTTTGAATAAAGGTGAATGAAACAATTTTGCCTATTATATTTTCTATATATAAAATAAATTTTTTATAAAGGTTATATTTGGTTGTAATATATTGGTTGTTAGGTAGTGTAATATATAAATATTAGTAATGTAGGATTTGAAAATTAAATAAATGAAATCGAAAATTTAGAACTTAGTTTTGGGGTTTTGAAAATCTCTTTCGAAATATTTTGGAATATAATAATAATATTATTTAGAAGTAATTTCTGATATAAATATTTCAAAAAATTGAAAGAACTGTTTTAGTGAAATTTTGGAAGTGATGAGTTATGTACTTCCCTCTCTGTCGTTGGAAATAATTTTGGTGATGGGTGCACGCATCATCGACATTCATTTTCGAGTTTCAAAGTAGGAAGGCTACTGTAGTAGTTTTACTGCAGATTTATTTTGATTAGAAAATATAAATTTTAATTTTTTTTATATATAATTGGATATATAAGTTGCAAGTATATACTTACCTATTATTCTAAAATGATTTGAAATTTAACCCGGTATTTAGTTCTAAATTTCCCATTAATCAATAGTTCAATTGCCTTAGTGAATTGGAATTTAACTAATAATTGAAACCTCTAAATGAAATAATAGATTAAATGCCAAGTTATAAACGAAATTTCAAGAAAATTTATATTGTAACCTATAAACAAAAGATATGATTATTGAACATTAAATTAATTAAAAGAAATGAGATGAACTTGTAAAAATTTCAATTGCATTTTTAAAAAGCATATATATAACTTACCAAATATTAAAAGTTCTAATGTTTGATAAGAAAATGTAATGTATATTATACAAGTAAAACTTGAAGTAATGAGAAGTATTTGATGAAATTCTTTAATAAATAAGAATTTGTTATTCTAGTGTTGTAAACTTAGGTATAATTGAAATTGCTTCTAATAAAATATAATAGAAAGGAAAGTATTATAAATAAATGGTTATAAACTTAAGTAATCAATTGAGATGCTAAGAAATTGGATTAAACATAAATACAATAAATAAATGAATAAATATAATGCAATAAAAAGAAGAAACTGACATGACATTTATAAATGAAAACAAATATTTGTAAGTAATAAATGAAAATAATTGAAATAAACATTGAATAAATGAATAAAAGTTGTAAAAAGTAAATGTAAATTTTATGGATGAATCATTATACGAATAAAAAGGGAAATGAAACAATAAATGTTATGAGATGAAATTAATAAGAATGAACTTAATTTATTGTTTGAAATTTTATTGTCTTGGTTTATGGTTGTTTGGGAAAGAATATTTTAAAATTGTTAGGATGTATGAATAATTTATTTAGTTTCATCTAAGACTGTTGAGTAAATGGTGCATTTAGTAGTTTATTTTTCTTCTGTACAATTTGAAGTTTTGAACCCGAACAACTATTTGTTTGTTTGATATGAAGGGATAATTGATTATGCTGATTTTTGGGATGATTGTATATTGGTTGCAAGTGATTGTTGTTTGTATTGATTTGGTTGTTTATGGTTGAAACCACTTTAAAATATTTTATTTTATATAATTGTTAACCTTTTTGGATTATATAAGTGAAATACAGGTTATGGAAGCAATTGCTACTGCTTTTGGTTTCATAATTAAGCGTAAATTGCCCGACAAATAGCTACGTTTTCGGATTACGGTTTATATCATTATTATAATATTTTTTCTCGTGTTGGGATATATTATTTTGGAAAATATATGTTATATATTGTTATATTTGATATTATATCTCACCCCGAGCCTCTTCGTACAAAGGTGACTCTGCCGAAATTTTCCGTAGACTTTGGACTTAGAATTTTCTGAAAGGTGTTTTCCAAACTTTATTAATTTGAGTATAAAAAAATTTAATGGTTAAAATTTGGTATATTTTATTTAAATTATTTAATTTTGTAACTTACTTGTTTATAAAGTTAATAGTTTTGAATAAGATATTGTTACTTAATTCTTTCTTTTCCCTTCTTTTTACTTTTCGGGGACAAAAAGTTTTGAATGAGGGAGCGTGTAACGACCCGTAAAATTCAATAATTAAATTGGTTAAATTAATAAGGTTTTCATAATTAAATTTAGAAAGAATTTTTTATATATAATTCATATTGAAGCAAATGATAAGAATGCAATATAGCAATGGTAATTAAAACTAATTATTAGTAATTTGAATAAATCTCTAATAAATGAAGTGGTGAAAGTGTTATACCTAGATATAAATTGAATATGAGAAAATAAAGGTAAGTATTGAATTAATTAATGAAATGAGACATTGTTAAGAGTAATTGGGTATAAATTAAGGAAATATGTTAATGCAAGTTAATAATTAATGAATTTGAATGAACATGCCAATTAAATAAAATAATTTAAATGTTATGACTTAGTTATAAATGGAATATAATAAAAACAAATGTAATTATTGTATTAATGTGTGAAATAATATGATAGATGGAAATTATTTGTGAAGAATAAACATACAAGTATTATAACGGGATAATGGTGACAAATGGTAGTTGTTACCAGTTAATTTACCAATTACAAATATGGGTAATTAAATGTTACTTTAATGATAATTAATATAATAGTGGAAAGTGTGAAAGTAAATTTAATAGAAACGTAAATTTATTTATAAGGTAGTAATTGATGTAATAAAAGTATGAAACCAAATAAATAAATTAATTGAGAATATAAATCGTAATTAATTTACATATTTGGCAATATAATAAAATGGAAATAGTAGTTAATACAAAGGAAAGATGGATATTTGAATATAGTAGTGTAATGAAAGACAAACAAATCATTCAATTGAAATCTAATTTATAATAAGTGTAATTATTGTAACAATTGGAATTAAATATTATGCAATTGAAATAAAGATGAAAATGGAAATATTGAAGTATGTAATGCAAGGGTATCATAAATAGTAATGGAATAAAATTAGTGTTATATATGGAATAATAACCTGGGTTGATAGGTAACAAACTTTTAAATGCAATTAAAAGCAAATAGGTGACCTTTAATATAGGTTGTTTATTTATTTAATGTGTTACATAAACTTTGGTAATCAATTACAATAAATCTTAATTTAACGTTTGGTTAATGTAAATTAAAGTAATAATTGGAAGTAATGTTAATTTTATTCATAATATGGAAATTAATGTGATTGGAATCTTTTAATTAAAATGTAGCAAGACGTTAATTGTAAACATATATTGAAATAAATTTAGATTGGGTGATTTATTTCCAATTTAATCAGTTCACGTTTCAAAATATAATGCTAGTTTATTGCATATATGTTTATACCTAAATTTAAACTGATGTTTTAGATCCAATTATATCATTAGAAAGAAAGGATTATTTATGTTTGAAATCTCATACGTTATTAAATTAAATGTTAATAGGAAATGATAAAAGGGGTAAAATAGATTTACACTTTACTATTTCCTTTTCAGTTAGATTTTAATTGCAACATAACTTTCCTTTCCATCTTCACTTTTCTAATTTACTCTTACATTCATTGCCTCCTTAAGTGGATTATTTTCATACCTTTTATTTATGAATGTAAACTATAAGTGGCGATAAAGACGTACATATATATATATATATTATACACCTGTTTATATTACCTTGCTTATGCTATTATATTTTTGAATGTATTTTAATGCGTTCCTAGTAAAACATTCAATCGAAATGTTAAGATATCGTTTAATTCCCAATCTAATCACAAAGAGGGAGAAATGAAAAGTTCTTAATGCTGTATATTCTTTTAATTTATGACACAAATTCGTGTAGAGAATTTATTTTCCTTTATTATGTGTTAATTAAATTTTTAAAGGATGTTAATTTTGGTACGTTTAGGGTTAACAAAATTAATTAAGTGAACGATTATTTTGAAAGTTGAATTCTAAAAATTTGTTTACAGTATAGAGTTGGACCATTCATTCTCTTTCTAATTAATAATTACCTCTTTTTAATACCTGCTACTTTTAAAAATTTTGTTCACATTTACTATATTTCAATACCAAATTTGTTCATATTTACTTTCTTTTATCGTTCATCTTCCAACTTTATTTTTCTGTAACGTCATTTCATTTATTTCTAATTAATAGCGGCCTCTCTTTTCAAATCTCATTGGCGCTAAACCTAACTCTAACCTTATAAATATGATATGATGCAAATGTAACCCCAGCCTCTATTCTAATCCTTTTTTTTTCAAATCCCCTTATTATCTCCCATTTTAATTTTTCCTTCCTCTTCAAATATTCTTCTTCTTCAAATTTTAGTCTATTTCAAACTTTCTTCTTTCTTTTCAAATCTTGATCTTCTCCTCCATTTTTATTCTTCTTATTTTAATACTTTTCCTTTTCAATTCTTCTTTTTCAAATCTTTTTTTCAAACCTTTAAAAAAAATACATAAATACATACATTTACATATATATTAATATAATAAGGAGGGAAATTAAAGTAAATCCAAATAAAAGAAAAATTACGAACAAATCTTACAATCAAGAAGGAGACTAAGGAAACATAGAGAGAAGTTATTGATTAGAAGTATATTATTTTCAGATTCGTATGAAGATGAGTGTTTTAACCCATTCAGAACTTCTAAAATTTCTTATGTGTGTTAAATTAATTTCTGATGTGATTTGAAATTCATTTATGTCTGTTTGGCATATTTTTAATCATCATCCCAATTAAATTGAATTTATTGAATTAAATTGTTGTTAATTTATTTTTGCATATAAAACGCTAGTTAAATAGTTGTTTAATTTATTATTGAACATAAACTATCAGTAAATACCTACTGTTTATTATCTGCTATATATGGATGTTATTGTTGATGATGATTTTGATAAATGGTTGATGATTGATATTGGATGAATGGATGTTGGATTATATATTGTAAATTGCAAGTTGTTATCCATTTTTATTTCATTCCGGATTGTGGTTTGAAATGATATAACCGCAATTTTTATTTAAATTACGGATTGAATGATAAATATTCGTATCACTTGACCATAGGGTAGAAAATTATATGCAGACACCGTGGTCTATATATAAAAATAGTTTTAAATGATTTTCTATGGTTTTGTTAAATTTGAAATTTTAAAAGGTATGATTTTATCATTTGATTTTGGGTTAAGGTGAACTAAATAAAAGTATCAAGTATAAATAAATTTAAGGAAATATTCAGTTATATGAAATTTGGGTTGTGTTTCAATGATAATGGATTTATTAAGTAAAATATTTCAAAACTAAACAATAGAAAATTGAATTGTTGAATTGTAAATATCAAACTTAGTTTTGGAATTTTTGAATACTTAAAGCTTGAAATAAACTGAATTTGAAATGGTTTATTTGGTGAATCAATCAGTTTTTAAAGCAATATAATTTGAAATGGGTTATTTGGAACTGATTGAATGGAGATTGTGATTTGGGATTTGGTTAAATCTAAAATTTAGAAATACAAGTTATTTTGGAATTAATTTTTGAAATTGAAGAAGTTATTTTATTATATAAAGTATTTTAGTATATAAACCATTTAAGTGGTGGAAGTATGTTCAAAGTTTGAGTTTCAAATTATTATGATTTGAAAGTGTTATATTTCAAGTGTTTTAATTTCGTAGCGTTATAACTTTGAAAGTGCTATGATTTTGAAAAAGGGATATATTTGAGATAAAATGATAGTATATTTGTTTGGGTTTTTATAAAAATTATATCATATTGATTTGGGTTTTGAAACAGAAATGATACCCTATTTATATGGTTTTGAAATGGATATATCCTCTATTTTGAAGTATAAATTATTTTGAACTGACCGCGGTTCTATAATAACGTTTGGTTGTTAAAGAGACCGAGATCGGAAGTTGTCATACTCTCTACCAACTCCTAAAACCACTTTAACGACTGTGTATGCGGTGGAGATTCCAGAATGAAGTAGGATTGTGGCGACATTCTATTAAGGTATATACGTGGACCCGACTCCCATGAGTTGGCATAAGGTGGCTAAAACAGGAGCGATTCTTGGGCCAATGAGGTCATTCCTCTGATCGGACACACTCCTTCAATATTATACTCTGACTTTTGGATTGATTCGGTGGCCACTTTTGATTTTTGATTTGGGGGTGTGGCTCGAGGTGGACGGTAGCTGCGCGCTACGCGTTACCACCAGCCCGGATGCGTAATTGGTATATCTACCCTGACATTACCTTGTGTACCATCTCACCTAAACTAGCGCGCCTTGTACAAGTTTGTTTTTGTCCCATAGCCCATGGAGTATTTAGGGTAGTCTCCTAATCTGGAGATGCGATAATACTGGATGGAATACTAGAACTATTATGTGGTAAGGGCTACATGGGTAACCCCTTAACGCTATTTAAAAGTAAGTTTATTGTAACGACCCCGGATTTTGGCCCTGTTTATTTTAGTAAGTAAACGGATCATTTTAAAATGAATATGATTTTGGAAATATTGCCATTTATTTGTATGGATTTGTATTTTTGAAAATGAAATTTGATTCTGGAAATTTAAAACAAAATCTCTTGATAATATCTATAATAAAATTTACCTTAATAATTAAATTACAATACTTTACCTTGTTAACATTTGATAAATAGATATATATGAATGATAGTGTTTAAATTAAAATCAATGTCTATCAGTATAAAATATAAATATTAAATATAAGTAAAACTTGAGAATATAATTTAAATATTGATAGTTAAAATATAAAATATAAAATATAAATGTAAAATATAAGTCAAACTTATGTAATAAAATACAAATAGAAATAAATATAAGTATAAAATATAAGTCACCATACTGAATATAACTTAAAACATTGACAGTCGAAATATATAAATACAAATGTAAATATAAACAAGAGTTAAATGAAACACTAAGTATAAAATGAAATAAAAACAAGTATAACATAATAACAAAACAAATATTTAAATAAATATCTTCATGTATATGACATTGTTTGCCTGCAAGTTCAAACTAGAAGTAACAAGACAATATCTTCATCCATAAGCCTACCTGCAAAATATAAAACAAAATAAAGCCAAATGTAAAGTAAACCTGACCATATGTATATAGACTATTCAAGTTATAAGTTAATAAGACAAATATTTATATATAAACAAAGCTTCGTATACACACAAGAGAATAAACCTGACACATATGTATGGACATTATTCAAGCTAGAAAATAACAATAACACAACAAGTCTTCATTCACAAGCCAAGCCTACCTGCAAAAGTATATGTCTTCATGCAAATATCTTTATACATAGTATAACATAATTATAATTATGTAAACTAAGTGAGAAACCAAAGCATTTAATTGCTATCTTTTCAGCCCAATTTTGGTCATTTCAAAAGTATTACAAATCTTTACATTTCAGTAAGTAAAACCTGGTCAAAGTAAAACAAAAAAAGAAAATGTTTGTCCAGTTACCACCTTCCTCATACATACTGTTTCTCTTATATATATATATATGCATCTTTCTTTTAGTTCGTTCAAAAACTTTTCTAATCTGTAAAAACTAAAGAGGAGAAAAGAAGTAAATCAATTTAATTCAAACTAGAAATTTGTCAAGAATTCAAAGCGAAAACAGGGAAGGCCTTAAGCAGATTCATACTGCAGTTTTCATGAAACATGATTGTTATTTGTTCAGGAATTATGCAGGTGAGTAAACTTAATTCCTTAAGCTTTCAGTTTAAATTAAAAAGTCAAGAAGATTCTATGATATTATGGTATTATATGTGTTTTAAATGTTGAGTATGATCCTGTGTTGCTTGCTTATCTGTTTAATTGATATAGGGGAATATTTTGTTCAAAAATCAAATTTATTTGCTGCAAACATTTGTTAAGTTTTAATTGTTCAATCAAACATAGTAGTTAAACTAAACTAAGATTTTGTAAGATGTTTAAAACATCTGTGTAGAAGTATGCTACTGGAATATGGTTTTACAGGCAATCAAGTAATTTATTGATAAATTCATTTGTTATAAAATGATAGTTCGAATTTATATCTTGAATTCCGATTGAAATTTATGATTGTTAAAACAAGATCGAAGAATTTTCGTAGCATATTCAAAGAGCAGTTTGGAGTTGAACAAAAGTTGCATTTCATCCTATTTCAAGGGATCGATTCAATTTTAATTGTTGAAACTTGAATTGAAGCAAGCTTATCCATCCATGATCTCGGGAAAAATGTGAATTTTTTTTATCTATTGTGTGAATTAGGAAAACGAGGTCATTTTAGGGTTTTTGTCGAGTTTTTTGCACTTGTCAGTAAACAGGGCGTGTTCATCTTCGTTGCGCGATCGAGCTGTTTGAGTTGTTGGTGGTTGGTGGGTTATCATGTTGTCGTTGTGTAGGCAAGGGTTAGGGTGCTGCAGGTGGCTGGAGCGGCGGTGGCGTGACGTTTTGTCAAAGAGGTTAGTTACAGCTTTTCGAGCTGTAGGCCAAATTTTCAAATTCGAATTTTGTAGGCATTTCGAATTTTTGATTCGAGTTTAGAGATGGATCGCGACTTGCCGATGATCTTGGAAGTTCGCCATTGCCTCGCGTGTTGCCGTGCACGTGTATGGCATAACTCAGGTATCAGCGTCATTGATGGGTCATCTGTATCGAGTCGTGCGCGAGTTTTTTTTGGGGGTTGCTTCACGGTTTGATCGCGTGCGTGAGTATACTTCCTGATGCTATTTTTACTTATGTTTTTAAACTTAAACTACAGGGAAGAAAAAAAATTAAAAAAAGGGAGAAGAAGAAGTTATGTACAGGGAGTCTCGGGGAAATCGCGTGAAGTACTCGAAGTAACGCTCAAGTTAACATAGGGGAGCTCGGGTTTTTGTTACTGCTGTATTGTTTTTTTAGTAAAGTAAGTAGACAAGTGTTAACAGTTTAAATAAAAAAAGGATTAGATTCAAGCTTAATTATTTAGTTAACTTAACAATGTATTTAACACTTGATTATTATTTTAATTTAGTAATTAAGTTAAGTATGAAAATTAATTAACATTAAAGGTTTGTTATTAATATTAAATTTATTTCCAAAGTTTAAGAAGATTTCTTTAAAAATGTCGGTTAAGTTGAATAATTAACATCAATTAATTATTTTAGAATGTAATTACGAATAATTATATTATAATTGTAATTAGAGTTAGAATTAATCAATGCTTAAGTGATTACTAAATTTAGAATTAACTACTTTAAGTTAATTAATTAATGATTAATAATTAAGAGTAGTCAAGTAATTTAATTAAGAATTAATAAATGATTAATTAAGTAAATTAGAAGTTAATTAATGGGTAATTAAGTTTTATTAATAATTAAGGTCATTAATTAATGATTAAGAAATAGTTAATTAAGTTAAATAAATTGACTAAGAAATAATTAATTAAACAGTGTGAAATAAAATAAGTGATTAATTAAATGATTAAGACTTAATAATTGATTAAGAAATGATTAATTAAATTAAATAATTTAAAATGGAATAAGTAATTAACTGTTAACTAATGATTAATTAAACAGGGTTAAGTGATTATTTCTCAACTAATTAGTTCTAAATTGAATTAATTACAGAAAGAATTAAAGGCGATTGCTTATGGATTGTGTATGTAGAATATCTGATCTGTGATATTTATTTGATGATATTCTATGATGCTCTATGATATGCCATGATATATATCAATGATGATTGTGTATGATTTATCTGTGATATGTTATTTGAATACAACCATTGAATTAAGAATGTTTAAGTTAATTAGACAACTTTGCCTTTAAAATGGCGTTTGGATTTTGATGAGACCGGGATCGGGTGTTATTTATGATTATCCGAAAACCACATCGATCCAAATTAAACGATAGGTCGTGAATTCTCAAGTGAAGATTGAGATGGTTTTCAGAATGCAAGGGTTATCGTCGTTAACTCTGAGGGTTATTCCAAAATGAGTGTAACGAGATAATGCCTTCGGTTTCGTTCGAACCCGGAACGAACTTGTATGGATTGAATGCTTTCAGCACATCGTCAGGCGGACGATGAGCATTCTAAGAGATATGTTCTGTAAAGGTAATCGCAGCCTCTAGCCTCATCAACCGGGAATAGCTAAAATAGGGGAGGTGCAGCAAGGTTTGGTGGGTCATGCCCAAGCAGGACGAGATGTACCCCTGTCTAGATGTCCCTTTTTATTTCGGCTGTGTGGGCGGTTGCTAGCTACAACCACGGGGTTATCTTGTTCGGGACTGTTCAGCAAGGAAAGGTTCCGGCCTTGTGTTGTAGGGGGTCGGGAGTGATCCTCGGTACGGTGATCTAGGCCCAGTACTGTGACGGACGGTACCCTAGTAGCACTGCCATTGTTGGAAACCCATTTTCCCTACGAGACCCTACGGTTTTGATTTGTATTACCCACTTTTGTGGCTAGTAGCTGGAATTTAATAATGTAACAACTTCGGCTATTTTCTATTTACTTGAAAACCCTAGACACTATTATAATATCACTGAATTTCCTATGAAATGTTTTGGTTAGCGTAAGGTAAAAACTTACCAGTATTTATGTGTGGGGAGTCTTACGTGATACCTTTATTTTCAAATGTTTTTCAAAGTAAAAAACTTTAAACCGTTTACTCATACCAAACCCATGTCTGACCCAAAGTTTATATTTTGTTTTTCATAAACTCTTGGGTACTCAAATCTTTATGACTAGCCAAGTGATAGGTTTGGATCTTTGATTTCTGGAGGAGCTTGGAGCAGGAGTGCCACACGTATGTAGATATCTAATTAGTTCCGTTGTGTTAGTTAGTGTATGCTGTATCTCTGATTTATGTAGTGACAGATGTGTATATGACTGTCATGTGTATGATATTGTATGACTCTTATGTATGTAAAACTATGTAATAGTTATGTGATGTATTATATTTTGTTCCGTTCCGCTGTGAGATTCTGATGTTGTTGTTCTTTCTTTCTATTCTTTTCTATTTCTATCCCTTTCTTTCTTAATGATGATACATCTTTCTGGTAGTAGAAGGGCGGGTCGTCACAGTTGGTATCAGAGTGCTAGGTTGAGCGAATACCTAGGCTCTTGAGCGATTTCATTCTTGAGAGAGTGTATTTGTAATTTTGATATATATATATATATACATATATATACATATATACATATATATATACATATATACATATATATATACATATATATATATATATATATATATATATATATATATATATATATTTCTACCTATTTGTTGGGTTACCTGTTCCGGTTTTCCAATATAAGTTATAAGGGTAGATAGGGTGGTGGTGTGTGAAACACGACTACCAATGGTTGGAGTTTGAATGGTTGAGGCTGGAGGTGTATCTATCGAGGCTGTAGACCTATTACCGTCTCGAGTGAACTTTGGGTGGTGTTTGGATTTCATCGAGCTCCGAAGGAAATTTGTTAAGGTTCGGAGTTCATTTTTGAAGTGTAAGTTTGGATGAGCTAGAGTTTGGATCTGTCGGTTGGACAGAAGCAAGTCATAATATCTTGTTACCTTCAGGATGTAGTAGCTGTGTGATGAGACACAGTGATTATGGACGTCTCCGAAGATGTTTCTTTGGGACAAGTTAAGGAAGTATGTTTGTTTCGGTGTTGTGGCTAAGCTCAGTAGGTGTTTCTGTTTGGTTTGAGGTCTGAGTTTCTCGAAGAGCTTTGGATAGGAAGTCTTTGGGTATCTAAGTCAGCTGTGTAGCTCGAAGTGCTCTGTGTTCCGTCGAGAAGATTTTCTGGTTAGTAGTTTTTCTTGAGGAATTTCAGGAGTAGCAGAGTGGATCTATCTATTCGATGGAGTGGCTCGATAAGAATAAAGCTGTTCTGAATTGCGATGAGAGAACAGTTTCGTTGGAAACTGATTTGGGTAAGATTGCCAGAGTGTCGTGTGATAACTCTGAAATTTACTTGAGTAGTCTTTTACATGGAATTGAGACCTCTCAAGAGAAGATTGAAGATATCAATGTGGTCTAAGATTTTCCTGATGTATTCGAGGAAGTCAAGTGTTTGCCTCCACATCGAGAGATAGAGTTTTGCATTGATTTGATCTCAGGAGAGATTGTTTGGGCTCAGTTCTTTCTTGTTGGGATTCTGCTGCAGTGTTGTCACTAAATCAGATAGATCGCTAAAGTTCTGTGTGGATTATCGAGTACTGAATAAGTTTGTTTGGTATTCATCGATGATATTGTGATCTATTCTAAGTTTGAAGAAGAGCACAAGCAGCATTTGAGAATATTATTGGAGACACTGAGGAGACATGTTTTGAAAGCGAAGTTCTCTGAGTGTCATTTTGGAAATCAAAAGTCAAATTTTTGGGGCGCATTATTTCAGGTGAAGGTATCCCTGTAAATCCACCGAAGGTCGAGAGTATTCTGAAATGGAAGCAATCAAAGTCAATGACGGGAGTTCGCATTTTTCTGAGATTAGCTGGCTACTACAAGAAATTTATCAAGAATATTTCAAGATTTCTTCGCACCTAATTAAGTTGACAAGGAAAGGAGCTAAATTCAAATGGACACCCCAATGTGGAGAAGCTTTCCAGGAGTTGAAGACGAGGCAAATCAGTCTACCAGTGCTTACTATTCCGGATCGGAAAAGAAAATTTGAGTTTATATAGATCCTTGTATAGTCGGTCTGGGAGCAGTTTTGATGCAGAATGGAAGATTAATTGCGTATGCAAGTAGGCAATTTAAAGCCACATGAGGGGAACTACACTACGCACGATCTAGAATTGTTAGCCACTGTTTTTGATTTAAAGACACTATCTCTTAGGAGAGAAGTTCGAGTTATTCACGGATCACAAACCGTTGAAATATCTTTTCTCTAAAAAGGATCTTAATCTGAGGCAGCAGCGATGGGTCGAGTTTCTGGCATCATATGTTTTGGATATTCTGTATACCCGGGAAAGGCGAATGTTTGGCTGATGCTCTTAACAGGATGCAGTTTTGTCTCTTTTGGAAGTCGTTCCATCTCTCCAAGACAGAATCACTAGTAAACAAATGGAGGATAGAACTTTTGAGGAACTAATTCTTGGAACTAAGAATGGTTGGTATTTTGATTTTAAGGTGGATGATCAGGGTGTTTTGAGGTTTAATGGTCGTTTGTGTATGCCTGATATAAATGGATTGAGGCAAGAATTTTAGTTGAGTGTCATCACTCCAGACTGAATATTCATCCAGGAATTTCTAGGATGTATAAAGATATGAGATGTATTTTTTGGTGACCGAGCATAAAGAGGGATGTAGCTGCTTTTGTTGATAGTTGTGATATCTGTCAGCAAGTGATAGGAGATCAACAGAAGTCAGCCAGTTTGTTGCAGTCTTTGGAAATCCCAGAATGGAAATGGAAGTTGATTTTCATCGACGGTTTGCCCAGAACCAAGAAAAGGAACGATGGAATATGGGTATTATGGATCGGTTAACTAAGAGTACCCAATTTATACCAGTTAAGGCGACTCGTATCGCAGTTTCTCTGGCAGAGATTTTCTTGAGGGAGATAGTCAGTTTTGCATGGTGTTCCTATTAGCATAGTAAGTGATCGTGATCCTATCTTTACCAGCAAATTCTGGAAGGCTCTACAATCAACTTTGGGAAACAGGTTTGAAGTTGAGTATAGCCTATCATCCTCAGACCGACGGACAGACGGAGAGGCTGAATCGTATTCTAGAAAATATGCTACGAGCTTGTGTTTTGGATTTTGGTGGATTGTGAGAAGACCATTTTCATTTGGTAGAATTCTCCTATAATAACCGTTACCAAGCTAGTATCAAGATGGCTACTTATGAAGATTTGTATGGAAGACCGTGTAGATCCCCATCCTGTTGGATAGAGTCGAAAGATTGTCTTGTGCTTGAGCCAGATTTGATTCGTGTGGCTTCTGCTAAAGTTAGGTTTATCAAGAAGAAGGATGAGAGCTTCTCAGGACCGTCAGTAGAAGTACGCAGATAAGAGAAGGAGACAATTGAAATTTGAGATTGGTGATTTAGTTTTTGTCAAGTTTCCCCGATTTAAAGGAACTATTAGATTTGGAAAGAGTTAGTGTTGTAGCTCACAAAGTTGAATTGTCAGAACGAATATCTGGAATTCATAGTGTATTCCATGTATCCCATCTAAGGAAATTTGTTTAGGATCCATTATCAGTGTAGAACCAGTAGTTCAGGAAGATTTGAAAGTCGAGCCGAATATGACTGTGGTCAGGAATCCAGTTCGGATTGTTGATCAAGACAAGAGGCAACCCAGGAGTAAGATAGTGAAGCGTGTCATAGTGCAGTGGAGCGAGGATCCCAGAATTTTCACCTAGGAAACTCTGAATAGTTTTAGGAAAGCTTATCCGGATTTGTGTCTGTATAAATGGTGATGTTTGTTAGGATAGACAATTTGGTTATTTGCTAATATATGAATGATACGTATGTTTGAATGGTTCAAATAACAACTTTTAAATTATCTTTGTTTTAAATTTTGGGGACGAAATTCTTTTAAGGGGGAGGAATGTAACGACCCCAGATTTTGCCCTGTTTATTTTAGTAAATATTTAATCTAATTAAATAAAAAGTAAACGGATCATTTTAAAATGAATATGATTTTGGAAATATTGCCATTTATTTGTATGGATTTGTATTTTTGAAAAGGAAATTTGATTCTGGAAATGTAAAATAAAATCTCTTGATAATATCTATAATAAAATTTACCTTATATAATTAAATTGAAATACGTTACCTTGTTAACATTTGATAAATAGATATATGTGAATGATTGTATTTAAATTAAAATCAAAGTTTGTCAATATAAAATATAAATATAAAATATAAGTAAAACTTGAGAATATAATTTAAGTATTGATAGTTAAAATATAAAATATAAAATATAAATGTAAAATATAAGTCAAACTTATGTAATAAAATACAAATAGAAATAAATATAAGTATAAAATATAAGTCACCATATTGAATATAACTTAAAACATTGACAGTCGAAATATATAAATACAAATGTAAATATAAACAGGAGTTAAATGAAACACTGAGTATAAAATGAAATAAAAACTAGTATAACATAGTAACAAAACAAATATTTAAATAAATATCTTCATATATATGACAGTGTTTGCCTGCAAGTTCAAACTAGAAGTAACAAGACAATATCTTCATCCACAAGCCTACCTGCAAAATATAAAACAAACTAAAGCCAAATGTAAAGTAAAACCTGACCATATGTATATAGACTATTCAAGCTATAAGTTAATAAGACAAATATTTATATATAAACAAATCTTCTGTAACAACCAGGTATTTTCAACCATTCGCATCCATTATAAGTGTATAGGTAGACACTCATGCCGGAATTGAATTGCTCAAAATACCGCGTTGTAATTAAAAATTTGGCAAATCTCAGAATATACGGTAAATAAAAATCACAGATCACAGACACAAAGTAATAATAATGCAGCGGAAGTAAAAGAGATAGTAGTTCATGAAGCTACTATGTAAATATAAGATACATCAGAGTTAAATAAGATACAACAGAAGAGTAACATGATACATCAGGTACAAATCAGATACATCACTGAACCACTGGATACTGAAACAAAATAGATGGCTGGATCTTCAAGGAAAGCTCCAACGCCGAAGGTGAATCTGGAATGCTAACTCACTCAATCTGACCCGAGCGTAAAGCAAAACACAAAACCCTCGAGTCAGGACATAAATACTTATAAATTGTAAATCAACTCAAGTGAACAGTAACAAAATGCATCAGTAACTTAAAGGATGCTTGGGACCGCCCATCCTCTAAGGATCTGTTAAACTATTTACTATGTAGTAATATACGCTATATACGGTAGTGTCTAATCAGTAAAGTATAATCATATAGAAAATAGCGTTAAGGGGATGGTGAACCTTAACGCGGTCGGATCTTTAAAACCAAAATCGTAGCGGGCTCGATATAAGGATATGACACGGCACGCGAGGCAATGCCAGGGTGGATACACCGTTTGCACTCCCGGACCAGTGGTGACGGCAAGCCAGCAGCTTCCGCCCACCTCGAACAATACCCCCGAATCAAAGTGGCGCCACCGAATCGAATCACAACAGTAATAGAATAGTTTCCGATGGAGCATGCTCGATGAAAGGGTGCGACCCTTTGTGTAGCCCGGTATAGCTCCTGTTTTAGTCATATATGCCAACTCACGGGAGTTGGGTCCACGTAATATACCTCGAGAACGTCGCCACCATCCTACTTCATTCTGGAATCTCCACCGCGTACACAGTTGTTAAAGTGGTTTTCGGTATTGTCTGGCTATAAGCATATATAGGGTCAAGGTTAAATAAGTTGAGTTTTTGTGACATTCTTGGATCGGCCATGGGCATGTGGTGGCTTGGCCATGCATGTACAGGTCTGGACAGTAGATGGAGCGGCGGCCAAAGATGGTGGAGTGGCTGGTGGTGGTGGCTAAGGGGTGGCCAAAGCAAGATATGGAGGGTAGGTGATGATATGTGTGGTCTAGGCAATGTTTTAAGGAGTTTTGTGGAAGTTTTGTAGTGCTAGCTTCAATGGATGGGCTCGGCTTGGTCATGGTCTGATTTTCAGAGGGTGTTGGGTGATGTGACAGAGGGTGGAGGTCAGGTCAGAGGTGGTGGAGGTTGCTATGGTGGTGGTTAAGGTGGTGGTTGAAGGAGATGAGGCAAAGGTGGTCAAACTAGCATTGTTCAAGGGCATTGTTGCATTTTTTTGGAGTTTTGGCACCATGGTGGGCTCGGCCTTGGTCAAGACCAGAGGGGTAGCTGGTGATGATGGAAGGGAAGAGGTGTAGGAGGTGGTGGCCGTGGCTATGGAGGAGAGGCCAAGCAATACACATGAGAAAGCAAGGCAAAAAATAAGAAAACAATGGAAAAAGAAGAGCAAAAACAAGAGGAAAAGAGGAGCCATTACCAAACCTTTCTAGCCGTGAAAAATGAAGTGGAGAGGAATGTTTTCACGTGAAAATGAGGTAAGAAATGCACAGCTACAAAAAAGAAAGGATGGTCAAAGGAAATTAAATCTATTAATTGGAAAAGAAACGGAAGAAGAAACGTTAAAACGGTTTTACGTTTCTTTGCTTTCAAACCTTTTAAACTTCCTATATATATATTCATATACATATTAAATAACTGAAAACACTTATAAATTTTAGTTAGAATTCGAAAATATAACAGATAAACAAAATATTAATTAGATATGATTAAAATAAGAAAAATAGCACAGAAAGTGAAAACTTGACTTAAGAATTAGAAATAACTTCAATACACTTTGGAAAAATTTACTTTAATTTAAATACATGTAAAATGAATAAAATAAATTAAAACACAGAAAATAAAAGTAAGTGCGTAAAATAAATAAATAAATTTTAATTATATATAATTAAATTAAGAAAATGGCTTAAAATTGTAGACTAGGCTTTTAAAATTAGAAATAAATTCAAATGAACTTTAGAAAAATTATATTATCATTTTAAAAATACTTAAAAGTCAAAATATATATAACATAACATATTATCACATATTAAAATAAAATATAACAAAGAAGAAGTAATTTATACAATTTAAAATAGTCATTGTTAAATAACCCTATATACGCACAATATTGTAAAGGGTATAACTTTCACAATTTACATCCAAATTCAACGAAACGAAAAGTGGTGTTCTTAGAATTTTATGTACTTTCATAATAAAAGAAAAAATTAAAATTTTAAACTTTTAAAATTTTAAGTTAAAAGTCACAGTTTGACTATTTTGACCAAAAATCAGCATTTCAGGCAAATATTCAACTTACACAAGTTTGGAATTATAACTCATATAAAATTCAAGATTATATTTAAATAATAAATTTAATCATTTCAAATAAGTAAAATAAGTTTTTAAATCAAAATCTTACATTAAAAATAATTAAAATATACAATAAAATAATTACAAAATACAGGGTTGTTACACTCTCCCCCACTCAAAACTTTTCGTCCTCGAAAAGGAATGAGGTATGGAAGGGCACAGAAAAGATAGAGTGAAATAGGATTAAGAAGAGATGGCAAGGAGATTGAAATTATACCCGATAACTGTTTTTGTAGGTAAGTTTCGCAAGGTGCAGATTATCAAAGATATAGAAAGATTTCTAAACAGAAAGATCATAGAAAGATGCATATACCGGTCTATAGCAAGATAAGGATGATAAGAACAACCAAAAGATAGTTTGAAAAACAAAATAAGGAAATGAATTTGAAAGCATGGAGATTTCAGCTTAAATAGAAAATAAACTTTTACACAAGTTACATAAATCTTAACTATCTCAAATTTCATTATCTTATTATCCAATCATCTTAAATTAACAATTTTTTTTTTAAAACCATGGGTTAGAAAAATAATCATTTATTACACTCACAATGTATTTAACAAATTTTATTCTTCTTTATTCCTAATAAAAATTAAATTTATTCCTCTCAATATATTTATCACTCATGTTCAATATACTTACACTTATTATAACTTCTTTCTTTTATTCTTAGTTCTTTTAACATCATTTTATTGTAAGTTATTCAATTTCCCTTTATTATATTTACCTCTGTTAATCATTTTATAATTAAAATTTAAGTGTATAACATTTATTATAACCACTCAAATTTTATAAAAAAAAACTTTTTATATTGTATATTATTCAATTACATTGTTAACTTCTAAAATTTTGGTAAGTTATATTTGAATGCAATTGTATTATACAAATAAAATTTCCAATTCAATCATTTCAAGCTTAAATCAATTTTTTTTTCTTTTTATAATTGAAATTATTCTTTAAAAATAGAATTTAAGAATTAAATTTCCGATTTCTTCAGACCATTTAGAGATAAGAAATAATATATATACATATATAATATGTCAAATCAAATTTCAATCATATATCTATATCTATATATATATATATATTATAAATCAAGTCATATTTTAGAAATTAAAATCAATTTAATTTCCCAAAACAAAGCTGTAGCAAGACTACAGAACAGTCTCTTAACTTCGAAACTCGAAAATGAACGTCGATGATGTCGCAATCATCACCGAAGTTATTTTCCAGCGACAAAGAGAAGAGCACTAATTTTAAACCTTTAAAATTCTTTGAAAACAAATTCTATTCAAAATACTTTAAATAATATAACCTTTTAAAACTTTAAACCAAAGTTCGAAATAATCGGAATTTTAAATCCTCAAATTCTTGTTTTAAATTCAATTCAATTCCCAAATAAATTTATAAACAAATATTTATAGATCTATTTGTAGAACAATAAATGATAAATCAAGTATTATCATTTCAAATTATCAATTTAAATCATTTCATTAAGTTCCATAAATTTACTTATATATCAAAATTTATTTCATTAACCAATTTTTTTTTTAAAATATATTGTGTCCGTTTGTTCTATCAAAGTGTTTTGGAAATCTTATCGATAACGCGGATCAGACGTATCGATCAGAAACCCAACTCAACATCAACAACTCAAACAACACAATATATAAAACATTTTAGTTTTAAATACTAGTTTACAAATACACTATACATGAATAGATTTTCAAAGAAGGGTAGAGATTCAAATTTTTGATTAACACAAATCAAAGGAGATTATAATTTAAAAATAAGTTGGAAACAAGGATGACATGATTAAATAACAGAATAGGAAGATGGATAAGCTAATATAAATCACGGGCAACCTTAACCGGGTCAACCGTGACTTAAAGAATAAGATCAATGTTGATTTTTCTAGGGTAAATCTACATTCGATCTCAAGAGTTAGAGTTTGAAATAACAAAAGATATTAGCATCTAAACCAAGGATAGATAAGAATCTTGGTGAATCGACGCTAACTGCAAAGGAGTTTTCCCCCTTTTCAATTAAATTTGAAATTGGCGTGATCGCCGACTTACTAGAAAGATCATTCGAAGCGGAGTTATGGGTTACTCCAGAATCAAAAGAAGATGAATAGTGAGGGATACGAATGGATTTTGGAACCATAGGGAATGTTCCAAAATTCAAAGGAATCGAGTCAAAAGGGAGAGATTCAAACTTGAATGAAAGTGATTCTGTAAATACATTCACTCCATATGCTGAGTTTTGCCTAGAGCTACCAAAGCTCTGATACCAACTGTAACAACCAGGTATTTTCAACCATTCGCATCCATTATAAGTGTATAGGTAGACACTCATGCGGAATTGAATTTCTCAAAATACCGCGTTGTAATTAAAAATTTGGCAAATCTTAGAATATACAGTAAATAAAAATCACAGATCACAGACACAGAGTAATAATAATGCAGTGGAAGTAAAAGAGATAGTAGTTCATGAAACTACTATGTAAATATAAGATACATCAGAGTTAAATAAGATACAACGGAAGAGTAACAAGATACATCAGGTACAAATCAGATACATCACTGAACCACTGGATACTGAAACAAAATAGATGGCTGGATCTTCAAGGAAAGCTCCAACGCCGAAGGTGAATCTGGAATGCTAACTCACTCAATCTGACCCGAGCGTAAAGAAAAACACAAAACCCTCGAGTCAGGACATAAATACTTATAAATTGTAAATCAACTCAAGTGAACAGTAACAAAATGCATCAGTAACTTAAAGGATGCTTGGGACCGCCCATCCTCTAAGGATCCGTTAAACTATTTACTATGTAGTAATATACGCTATATACGGTAGTGTCTAATCAGTAAAGTATAATCATATAGAAAATAGCGTTAAGGGGATGGTGAACCTTAACGCGGTCGGATCTTTAAAACCAAAATCGTAGCGGGCTCGATATAAGGATATGACACGGCACGCGAGGCAATGCCAGGGTGGATACACCGTTTGCACTCCCGGACCGGTGGTGACGGCAAGCCAGCAGCTTCCGCCCACCTCGAACAATACCCCCGAATCAAAGTGGTGCCACCGAATCGAATCACAACAGTAATAGAATAGTTTCCGATGGAGCATGCTCGATGAAAGGGTGCGACCCTTTGTGTAGCCCGGTATAGCTCCTGTTTTAGTCATATATGCCAACTCACGGGAGTTGGGTCCACGTAATATACCTCGAGAACGTCGCCACCATCCTACTTCATTCTGGAATCTCCACCGCGTACACAGTTGTTAAAGTGGTTTTCGGTATTGTCCGGCTATAAGACAATATCCGATCCCGGTCTCTTTAACAACCAATCGTTATTATAACCCGTAGTTATAACTTTAAAACATATTTTATACTTAAAAATAAAATATCATTCCAACCCAAATCTTTATCAAAAATAAAGATTAAATCATTTCCAAACCATTTCAAATATATCATCATACCATATCTTTCAATTCAAATATTTATCAAAGTAAATATCAAGTCATTTCTAACCATTTTTATTATCAAAATATTTTAATATCAAAATGTCATATCTTTCAAAACTTCGTTTCAAATCATTTTAATATTCCAAAATATCATATCTTTTCGAAACCACATTTCAGTCATTTAATATATCAAAATATCGTATCTTTAAAATCCTTTAAATTCAAAGATAACATTCATTCATTTCGATTCAACCCACTCTTTAAATGATTTATATTTCAATGATTTAATTCAATTAAAATCATTTTAAAAGTGTAATTATTATACATTCAAGTCCAGTATTCAATTTTCAAAGTTCCAAACCATTCTGAGTTCGTTTGCTAAGTCAAAAACCATAATTATTACAATTTCAGCATTTCACAGCATATAGAAAAAGCTATTACAAGTTATACTTGAAAACACTTTGATTCAGCAAAGACAGCATTTAAAACTGCTGTTTAAACTCAGTTTTTGGTTGATTATAGTTCAAAACAGAAAAGACAGCATTTCAGAAGTGCTGCGGTAGTTCAGATTTCAAAATAAAGGTTTTATTTGATTTCAGCAAAGATTGCAGACCACTATAGCATTTCCAGAGAATGCTATAAGCGACCTGAGTTCAATATTAGCCTATAAGTTCAACTACAGCAACTACAGCATTTCAGACCTGCTGTAATAGCTCATTTTTCACAGTTTTCGTTCAATTCAGAAACCATAGCATTTCTGAATGCCATTAAGAGTAAATTCTAGGTTTTGTTGTATTTCCAGTAATTAAATAACTTTAATTCAAAACAAATAAACATTTTAGAAAATTCATTTTTAACATTTAAATGTTCATTAACATATCATTTGACATATTAATTTTTATACAATAAATTTCATATAACTAAGTCCAATTTCAACAATTTACCAAATAAATTCAAGTGTAAAAGTTTCCAATTCTTCACATTTCGACAAATAAACTTAACACTTATATTTTATTTTCATTTGACAAAAATTTAACCAAATTTCCTATTTTTATTTAATTAACTTAAACCTTTAATTAAAACCAAATTCACCTTTTCCAATCAAGTTATATCTTAAAATTTCACCTTTCAACAGTCATTTATTCAACCACTTAAATTCATAGATAAGTTTGATAATACTTTAATAAATCATCTAAATTAAGATTTAAATCAAAAATCATATTTACCAATTTCCAAATATAATTAAAGTCCATTTTATTTATATAGCTTAAACATCATTTGAACCAAAATTCCACATTCCAAACTTAGGGCATATTTCACAAATCAAATTTTAACCATTCATAAATTACATTTTTAACACATAGAAAAATCACAATTTATTTATTTAAAACATTTCACAATCCATTTGAATCAAATTTCATAAATTTATATTTTAAAAATACTTAAAAATATTCAGAACACTTTATAGAATAACCACGGGTCTGTATATAGTTTTCTAACCTAGGTCAACTGATACGGATATGTATCATTTCAATCCGAAGTTTAAAAAGAAAAATCCGGGTTATATCATTTCAAACCCGCAATCCCAAGTCAAAATGAAAAATAAAAAAAAACCATTCAGGCCTATCATTTCAGTCCGTAATGATTTTATTCTAACAGGGAACTTGTAGTGTGATCATATACAGAAATAATATAAACAATGTCAATATCGTAATATACAGTCATATATCAGATGTCAGGTGAAAATTAACAGTTTTAACATGGTAATAACATGGCATAACATATCATATGATTCTCATTAACTTGCATAAACATTTTTATTACTAAATACTTGTCATCAATTCACTTTCCATAAGTATAAATGTCAGAGTGAGAAAGACTCACATTTTTCAAAGCTAGAGACCAAAACAACATACAAGCACGACTCCAAAGGCACGACAAGCACAATTGCACGACTTTTGATTTGAGTTGAAAGATAGTCAAGATATGATTTTGTATCAACAACCCAAAACAAAACAAACAAGACAATATATAAACATTCAACATAAAATAACATTGAAACAATTTTGAAATACAAAGCAAAACGAACA
The DNA here is from genome assembly GCA_030765085.1 of Allium cepa. Taxonomy (NCBI): domain Eukaryota; kingdom Viridiplantae; phylum Streptophyta; class Magnoliopsida; order Asparagales; family Amaryllidaceae; genus Allium; species Allium cepa. The sequence goes on along the minus strand of CM060934.1, from coordinate 660,728,514 downwards.
AGATAGATTGGACCTTGCTTCAACCACTTCAATGCTTGGCCTAAGGGACACTTATGCTTGGCTATGATGATGCTTTGGCTCAGGTATGACATCATATAGGTCAGGTTTAACATCATATAGGCAAGGCAACAAGTGGAGATGAAGGTGTAGTGGTGCAACATAAAGCATATATAGGGTCAAGGTTAAATAAGTTGAGTTTTTGTGACATTCTTGGATCGGCCATGGGCATGTGGTGGCTTGGCCATGCTTGTACAGGTCTGGACAGTAGCTGGAGCGGCGGCCAAAGATGGTGGAGTGGCTGGTGGTGGTGGCTAAGGGGTGGCCAAAGCAAGATATGGAGGGTAGGTGATGATATGTGTGGTCTAGGCAATGTTTTAAAGAGTTTTGTGGAAGTTTTGTGGTGCTAGCTTCAATGGATGGGCACGGCTTGGTCATGGTCTGATTTTCAGAGGGTGTTGGGTGATGTGGCAGAGGGTGGAGGTCAGGTCAGAGGTGGTGGAGGTGGCTATGGTGGTGGTTAAGGTGGTGGTTGAAGGAGATGAGGCAAAGGTGGTCAAACTAGCATTGTTCAAGGGCATTGTTGCATTTTTTTTGGAGTTTTGGCACCATGGTGGGCTCGGCCTTGGTCAAGACCAGAGGGGTAGCTGGTGATGATGGAAGGGAAGAGGTGTAGGAGGTGGTGTCCGTGGCTATGGAGGAAAGGCCAAGCAATACACATGAGAAAACAAGGCAAAATATAAGAAAACAATGGAAAAAGAAGAGCAAAAAGAAGAGGAAAAGAGGAGCCATTACCAAACCTTTCTAGCCGTGAAAAATGAAGTGGAGAGAAATGTTTTCACATGAAAATGAGGTAAGAAATGCACAGCTACAGAAAAGAAAGGACGGTCAAAGGAAATTAAATCTATTAATTGGAAAAGAAACGGAAAAAGAAACGGAAAAACGGTTTTACGTTTCTTTGCTTTCAAACCTTTTAAACTTCCTATATATATATTCATATACATCTTAAATAACTGAAAACACTTATAAATTTCAGTTAGAATTCGAAAATATAACAGATAAAAAAAATTAATAATTAAATATTAATTAGATATGATTAAAATAAGAAAAATAGCACAGACAGTGAAAACTTGACTTAAGAATTAGAAATAACTTCAATACACTTTGGAAAAGTTTACTTTAATTTAAATACATGTAAAATGAATAAAATAAAGTAAAACACAACAAATAAAAGTGAGTGCATAAAATAAATAAATAAATTTTAATTATATATAATTAAATTAAGAAAATGGCTTAAAATTGTAGACTAGGCTTTTAAAATTAGAAATAAATTCAAATGAACTTTAGAAAAATTATATTATCATTTTAAAATACTTAAAAGTCAAAATATACATAACATAACATATTATTACATATTAAAATAAAATATAACAAAGAAGAAGTAATTTATACAATTTAAAATTGTCATTGTTAAATAACCCTATATACGCACAATATTGTAAAGAGTATAACTTTCACAATTTACATCCAAATTCAACGAAACAAAAAGTGGTGTTCTTAGAATTTTATATACTTTCATAATAAAAGAAAAAAAATTAAATTTTTAAACTTTTAAAATTTTAAGTTAAAAGTCACAGATTGACTATTTTGACCAAAAATCAGCATTTCAGGCAAATATTCAACTTACACAAGTTTGGAATTATAACTCATATAAAAATAAAGATTATATTTAAATAATAAATTTAATCATTTCAAATAAGTAAAATAAGTTTTTAAATCAAAATCTTACATTAAAAATAATTAAAATATACAATAAAATAATTACAAAATACAGGGTTGTTACATCTTCATATACACACAAGAGAGTAAACCTGACACATGTGTATGAATATTATTCAATCTAGAAAATAACAATAACACAACAAATCTTCAATCACAAGCCAAGCCTATATGCAAAAGTATATGTCTTCATACAAATAATTTTATACATAGTACAACATAATTATAATTATGTAAACTAAGTTAGAAACCAAAGCATTTAATTGATATCTTCTCAGTCCAAATTTGGTCATTTCAAAAGTATTACAAATCTTTACATTTCAGTAAGTAAAATCTGGTCAAAGTAAAACAAAATAAAGAAAATGTTTGTCCAGTTACCACCTTCCTTATACATACTGTTTCTCCTATATATATATATATATGCATCTTTCTTTTAGTTCGTTCAAAAACTTTTCTAATCTGTGAAAACTAAAGAGGAGAAAAGAAGTAAATCAATTTAATTCAAACTAGAAATTTGTCAAGAATTCAAAGCAAAAACAGGGAAGGCCTCAAGCAGATTCATACTGCAGTTTTCATGAGACATGATTGTTCTTTGTTCAAGAATTATGCAGGTGCGTAAACTTAATTCCTTAAGCTTTCAGTTTAAATTAAACAGTTAAGAAGATTCTATGATATTATGGTATTATATGTGTTTTAAATCTTGAGTATGATCTTGTGTTGCCTGCTTCTCTGTTTAATTGATATAGGGGAATATTCTGTTCAAAAATCAAATTTATTTGCTGCAAACATATGTTAAGTTTTAATTGTTCAATCAAGCAAAGTAGTTAAACTAAACTAAGATTTTGTAAGATGTTTAAAACATTTGTGTAGAAGTATGCTACTGGAATATGGTTTTACAGGCAATCAAGTAATTTACTGATAAATTCATTTGTTATAAAATGCTAATTTGAATTTATATCTTGAATTCCGATTGAAATTTATGATTTTTAAAACAAGATCGAAGAATTTTCATATCATATTCAAAGAGCAGTTTGGAGTTGAACAAGAGTTGCATTTCATCCTATTTCAAGTGATCGATTCAATTTTAATTGTTGAAACTTGAATTGAAGCAAGCTTATCCATCCATGATCTCGGGAAAAATGTGAAAAAAATTATCTATTGTGCGAATTAGGAAAACGAGGTCATTTTAGGGTTTTTGTCGAGTTTTTTGCACTTGTCAGTAAACAGGGTGTGTTCATCTTCATTGCGCGATCGAGCCGTACGAGTCATTGGTGGTTGGTGGGTTATTGTGTCGTCATCGTGTGGGAAAGGGTTAGAGTGCTGTAGGTGGCTGGAGCGGCGGCGGCGTGACGTTTTGTCGAAGAGGTTAGTTACAGCTTTTCGAGCTGTAGGCCAAATTTTCAAATTCAAATTTTGTAGGCATTTCGAATTTTTGATTCGAGTTTAGAGATGGATCGCGACTTGCCGATGATCTTGTAAGTTTTCCAGTGCCTCGCGTGTTGCCGTGCACATGTATGGCATAGCTCAGGTATCAGCGTTGTTGATGGGTCATCTGTATCGAGTCGTGCGCGAGTTTGTTTGGGGTTGCTTCGGGGTTTGATCGTGTGCGTGAGTATACTTCCTGATGCTATTTTTACTTATGTTTTAAAACTTAAACTACAGGGAAGAAAACAAATAAAAAAAGGGAGAAGAAGAAGTTATATACAGGGAGTCTCGGGGAAATCACGTGAAGTACTCGACGTAACGCTCGAGTTAACATAAGGGAGCCTCGGGTTTTTGTTACTGCTGTATTGTTTTTTTAGTAAAGTAAGTAGACAAGTGTTAACAGTTTAAATAAAAAAGGATTAGATTCAAGCTTGATTATTTAGTTAATACTTAACAATGTATTTAGCACTTGATTATTATTTTAGTTTAGTAATTAAGTTAAGTATGAAAATTAATTAACATTAAAGGTTTGTAGTTAATATTAAATTGATTTCCAAAGTTTAAGAAGATTTCATTAAAAATGTCAGTTAAGTTGAATAATTAACATCCATTAATTATTTTAGAAAGTAATTATGAATAATTATTTTATAATTGTAGTTAGAGTTAGAATTAATCAATGCTTAAGTGATTACTAAATTTAGAATTAACTACTTTAAGTTAATTAATTAATGATTAATAATTAAGAGTAGTCAAGTAATTTAAGTAAGAATTAATAAATGATTAATTAAGTAAATTAGCAGTTAATTAATGGGTAATTAAGTTTTATTAATAATTAAGGTCATTAATTAATGATTAAGAAATAGTTAATTAAGTTAAATAAATTGATTAAGAAATAATTAATTAAATGGTGTGAAATAAAATAAGTGATTAATTAAATAATTAAGACTTAATAATTGATTAAGAAATGATTAATTAAATTAAATTATTTAAAAAGGAATAAGTAATTAACTGTTAATTAATGATTAATTAAACAGGGCTAAGTGATTATTTCTCAAGTAATTAGTTTAAAATTAAATTAATTACAGAAAAAATTAAAGGTGATTACTAATGGATTGTGTTTGTAGAATATCTGATCTGTGATATTTATTTGATGATATTCTGTGATGCTCTGTGATATGCCATGATAGATAATTGTGTATGATTTATCTGTGATATGTTATTTGAATACACTCATTGAATTAAGAATGTTTAAGTTAATTAGACAACTTGGCCTTTAAAATGGCGTTTGGATTTCAATGAGACAGGGATCAGGTGTCATTTATGATTATATGAAAACCACATCGATCCAAATTAAACGATAGGTCGTGAATTCTCAAGTGAAGATCGAGATGGTTTTCAGAATGCTAGGGTTATCGTCGTTAACTCTGAGGGTGATTCCAAAATGAGTGTAACGAGATAATACCTTCGGTTTCGTTCGAACCCGGAACGAACTTGTATGGATTGAATGCTTTCAGCACATTGTCAGGCGGACGATGAGCATTCTAAGAGATTTGTTCTGTAAAGGTCATAGCAGCCTCAAGCCTCATCAACCGGGAATGGCTAAAACATGGGAGGTGCAGAAAGGTTAGGTGGGTCATGCCCAAGCAGGACGAGATGTACCCCTGTCTAGATGTCCCTTTTTATTTCGGCTATGTGGGCGGTTGCTAGCTACAACCGTGGGGTTATCTTGTTCGGGACTGTTAACTAAGGAATGGTTCCGGCCTTGTGTTGTAAGGGGTCGAGAGTGATCCTCGATACGGTGATCTAGGCCCTTTACTGTGACAAACGGTACCCCAGTAGCCCAGCCATTGTTGGAAACCCATTTTCCCTACGAGACCATACGGTTTTGATTTGTATTACCCACTTTTGTAGCTAGTAGCTGGAATTTAATAATGTAACAATTTTGGCTATTTTCTATTTACTTGAAAACCCTAGACACTATTTTAATATCACTGGATTTCCTATGAAATGTTTTGGCTAGCGTAAAGTAAAAACTTACCCGTATTTATGTGTAGGGAGTCTTACGTGATACCTTTATTTTCAAAAAAAATTCAAAGTTAAACAACTTTAAACCGTTTACTCATACCAGATCCATGTCTGACCCGGAGTTTATATTTTGTTTTTCATGAACTCTTGGGTACTCAAATTTTTATGAGTAGCCAAGTGATAGGTTTGGATCTTTGATTTCTGGAGGAGCTTGGAGCAGGAGTGCAAGACGTATATAGATATCTATTTAGTTCCGTTGTGTTAGTTAGTGTACGCTGTATCTCTGATGTATGTAGTGACAGATGTGTATATGACTGTCATGTGTATGATATTGTATGACTCTGATGTATGTAAAACTATGTAATAGTTATGTGATGTATTATATTTTGTTCCGTTCTGCTGTGAGATTCTGATGTTGTTGTTGTTTCTTTCTATTCTTTTCTATTTCTATCCCTTTCTTTCTTAATGATGATACGTCTTTCTAGTAGTAGAAGGGCGGGTTGTCACATTTATTTTACTATAGACATTATTGTAATAGTAAATTACTACGTAGTAAATAGTTTAACGGATCCCTAGGAGATGTGAATCCCGAGCATCTCTTAAGTTACTGCACTCATTTTAGACACTGGATAGGAGATGTTAAACCCCGTAAACATCTCGGACACCATTCCACTCATATTATCTACCGTTGATTTAACTTACATATGATCTTTTAGTTCTGACTCGAGTGTTTTGTCTTTTCAATTCGCTCGGGCCAGTTTGAGCATTTCAGGATTCGAAGACTTTATCTCTGGAGGACGATGACGAAGATTTGTATTAATGTTATTTATAGTATTCCACTACATTCATACTGTTCCGCTGCATTATTTATTGTTCTCTGGTATGTATAACTTTGATATGTATTTTATAAGTATAATCGAATATTTTATAAAACAGTTTCATGAACTGTATATTTAATTATTATATTTTATCATTCCGCTGCAAGATTCTGTTTTGTTCTTTTTCTTTCTCTACTTTTTCTTATTTACCCCATAACAATCCGCCCTTCTGTTTGGTTTAAGTCTGACGTGTGTGGTTTATCGTTGATTTAAAGCGTATAAAAAGGTGGGCCATTACACGATTCTTCTTGGGCCTCAATTTTCTCTTCCTTTTATTTCTTAAGAAGCTCCTCAAGTTCGTCGATGCATAGGGCTAAGACATGTTTTTCCTTCTGCAAGGAATCTTTTTCCAGAGCAAGTGCACCAATGCGATTGAGGACAACATCGAGTTCCTTTCTATGGGAAGCTTCTAAATGGCTCACTGCCTTCGATGTTTCTTTGGCACTTTTCTTTACCTCGGCAAGTTTTGTTGTCAATTCTGACAGTTCGTCATCTTGGTGTTTGATTATGTCTTTATCATTTATTGCCTTTAGCTTGAGACGATCTATTTCATACTAACACTTAATTGACACTTCAAACTTTTTTTCCGCCAAGTGTTGAAATGATTCATGCTGCACAAACATGTCATTGACATATGCGAGGGAACTTTCTTTGGCGTGCCCTAAGATCATATGTATTGTGGGAAGGAATTTAAGCCCATCGAAGTAGATTTTTGAAAAAGTGGACTTAAGCTTGGCTAATTTCTCTCCTGTAGAAGTGTCAGAAGCTACATCTGACAAGGATGGATTGAAAGCGACAATCAGATGCTTGCTTAAACTACGGTCAGAAGACTGCTTTGACCTTGAAAAAAAGAGTGGTGCTCATGCGATGCGGCGATTTAAGGGCCGCGGTAGGGAGGCTAGTCTCCGCTATAAGTAGGGAAATTAGGCTGGTCTCCCTCGCGAGATGTCTAAGATTGGGATTTGTGCTCGAAAGAGGAGGATTCCCTTGAATGATAGATTCTTTTCCATCCATCGTCTTTTTCCCTACGCCTACCAGACTCTGAGTCACGACTAGATCGATGATATGTCAAAAAACCTCTTAAAAGATCAAAGGCCTGGGATTGAGTCATCGCATCTGCAAATACCAAATGAGAACATATGAGTAACTACCGTGCAAAGGATTAATGAAGAGTGTGTAGTGAAGCGCATATGGTCGTGAGTGTACTAGTGTTCCTTTTAATAGACCGGTGATTGTAGTCTTGCTTATGGGTGTTCTCTCTCCTTTATCAGTAGGATGAATACCTTCACCGCTCCTAGTAGAGGAAAAGCCCTTCGATGTTGATATTAGGAAAGTCATAAGTCATAATATCATTTGGAATTTTGAGATTTGAAAACTTCAAAATAGTTCGGGAATATAACAAATACAAGATACAGAAGTCGGAAATCAGATGGAAAAAGAAGGCAGAACACAAAAATGCACAGGCAAAAACAATACCCAGGCCAAAAATCTTCTTCAGGTTTAACTTTCAGACATAATTTTAATGGCTTAATGACCTTGGACTAGTCTGAAATTTGATACGCACAAAATAGAACAATTTATCTATGAACTAGAAAAAAATTCACCGAATTCTGACATGAAATGGTAAAGATATGAAATTTCAAACATGGACTCAGGCCATGTTGAATTTTTCCCAGGTTTGAAAACCCTCACGGGTTCAACTTTCAGACATAAAACAGGTGATCAAACGACCTGTGATTGAACCGAAAATCGGTATGAACATAGTATAAAACTTCAACTTTCAAATAAAAAAGAATCAATGAATTTTGATAGGAAATGAAAAAGATACGCTGTCCCAAATATGGACTTAGGCCATGTTTGCAGTAGCTTAGAAAACGGAAATATGTACAGGCTTGAAAACCATCTCGGGTTCAACTTTCAGGCATGAAATAGAGGACCAAATGACCTTTGATTGAACTTATAACTTTTGCACATATAGTAGAAAACTTCAACTTTCAAATAAAAAAAGAATCAAGGAATTTTGACATTGGAATAATAAAATATGGTCGTACAAAGAAGCAACTCAAAACTGTTTTTCATAGAAACAAAACATCCACAGAAAATATATACAAAAGCTATTTTTGCACAGAATTTTGACATTTGAAACTTTTCTTCAGCTAGAAATTGTGAGTTTATTCCCTTCGGTGAACTTTCAAAGTGTTGGAAAGATGATTCTTCTTCAATAGAAGTAATGACTCTATGGCAGTTTTTCTTCTACGAATTTTTATGCCAGCTTCTTCTTTCTCTTATTGGGTGTTTGAGATTGCACTACGACGGTTCGACCACAGGCATATTCCTTGGGCCTCCATCAGCATCGCTAGATTCGTTGGCCTGGAAATCCCTAATCTCACCTTCTTCAATGTCATCCCCAGTCCCATTGGTGGAGGCATGATAGGATTGATGGCATCCCTTTCTTGATCTGTAATGTTTTTTTACGATGCTGTGCTTGCGGGTAGCCCAATGCTAAGACCCACTTCCAGCAACCTGAATAAAGATAGTAACTTGTCAGTAACAAGAGGTTGAATATCCCTATCTTTGGTAGGGGCAGCATGAATAGTGGCGATCGCTCTTAAAAAAGTAATGCCTTCAGGACATAGGCGGACACCTATAGGAATTTCAGATGTTAATAGATTAAAAAATATAAGTTGGATTAAAGGACTTAAGAATGAAATGAAGGTAACACTTACGTCCTTCCAATTATCGACTAGTGAAGCCAGGTGGATATCAAAAATAAAACCACTCGTGCTTGAATAGAGAGAGTTTATTCCAAGCGCCTGTCATAACTTGGCAGTTAGGCGAATGTTCGAGAAAAATATAAGAAGGAATCCCTGACCACTGTTTAAATTTGTAGATGAATCTTATGTCCTTGGGGGTTAGCGAACAAAATAGAATGCTCATAAATAGCTGGAAGGTTCTGTGTAGGAAGGCGTAACTATTTGGATGGAGTTGAGTGGGAGCTATTCCAAGATTTCTCAACATCTCTTGAATAAATGAATTAAAGGGCGGTACGCATCTAGCCTAACACATAAATTTGTTACATGTCGCATTCCCTTTTAGGGGTAAGTGAGGCCTGTCGTTTGTTGAAGGAACCAGGACGTCTACAACGGAATCCCATGAATGGAACATAGCCAGTGAAGGGTAGCCTCGCCAATTTGGGAGGCTTGAGAATCTATTGGGTTATCTAGAAGAATGGCACTGTTTTATGCGTCAGGAGTAGGACTTATATCCTCTACTGGAAGGACCGTAACATATGAAAAAAGGCCGACCGATAGGATAGAAACTTCTATCTGTTCTACTTGATGGTTGGGAGAAAGCCTGCCGTATATAGTCATAGAACTTGATTTTGCTTTAGGATCGATGTGTTGCATGGCCATTTGGAAAACATACCAACTAAATGTTATGAGCGTCTGTAGTCCACACTAGCTATACTCAGTAGACAATTGAGGTTAGAAAAGTTTACCTATTCCCCCTATGTTAAGTGTAAGTAGTGAAGTGTAGTGAAGTGTATAGAAGAAATAAACAAGCTTAAGAAGATGAAGTAAAGCAATAAGACTTTGGATTCTAACCTAAGTGATCGTCATCGCTGACCGTCTCAACTAGTGGAGAGATTGATCCATTATAAAAGCACTAGAATCGACTGTCAGTTTGTAAAAGTGTATAGTTTGTCATTCAAGTCCATATGCAAGTTTTTAGTATATGTTGAAAGCTCTAAGAATTTGATTGTTCAATCTCGAGTTTAATTAGTATGCATGTTTTAGTGTTCATCATCATCGTATATCCAAGTTCTCTAAGGTGAGTTATTGATGATTGTCCAAGCAAGTGAAGTTGGATTGGATTGTAAGTTAAAAAAGGTTCCTTATGCCGACCCCTATGTTCTTATCGATCCCTATGTTCTTTTCAACTCGTATGTTTGTGCCGATCCCTATGGTTATACCGATCCTTTTCCCAAAGCCTCACAACCGAGCCCTCTCTTCGACCTAAGCACACCGACCCCTTCTACTTCATCCTCAACTCATTTAGCCTCTACGCTGACGGATCTGCATAGAACCAAACATCCAACGCCGATCCCTTCTCTATTCTATCTTCTTCCTCATTTATCTCTTTTCCTTCCTTTTCCTTATTTATATATTCCAAACCCTATGTTTATACCGATCAGCATAGGACAAACTATCCAACACTGATCCCTCCTTCATTCTGTCTTCTTCCTCCTATTTCCCCTCCTTTCTTCCTTTCCCTTACATATTCTATCGAACCCTATCTGCCAATGATTCATCTCCCAGGCTGCTTCGATCGTTATGTCATCATGGCCTCGAATGTCATCATAATCGCTAACAACATGGAATCCAGTGCTTTATCGTATAATTGAAAATTATAGTTTAAAGACTTAACATTGTGAATGTATGAGTTAAAATAAGAATGAGTGTTTGGGGATATTCGAATTAGAAAGTTAGAAGAAGCGAGTTTATGGGACAGGTTGGATCGCAGATGGATTTATGGCTCTAGATTGGAAGGTTTGGTTTCATGGATTGAAAGAAAAGGTTCGGTGCAAGGCAGATGTTGAGAAAATGAGATAAGTGAGAGTGAAGGGATGGAAAGTTGCTGTATATATGGATGATGGTTCGGCCAAAGCCTTTGGCACATGGCATGGAAAGAGAGGAACCAACATAAAAGCTCGTTGACCCCTGTTAGCATGGACCCAAAAAAGGGACTGGCATACATATAAGCCAACCCCATAAAAGATTTAATATAAAAAAAGAGGGATAGGCTAAACGCATGCCGATTTAGAAAAAATAATAAAAAAGAGAAGGGAAAAAGAAAGAATAAATGATGGGGATTGGCCATAGGTATGTGTGCAAATAAACATAGGCATAAAAATTATTGGAAGCATGTACATAAAAAATGCTATGAAAGTTGGCTACAACCCATGAGTGTTTTAACACATCCGAGAGCCAATAATAGAAACGTGTATATGAACATGCACGTGTATGACCTAAAAGTTCAACTAATCTTCTTGTTTGATGTTGGACCGAATACAAAAAGCTTATTAGTCTCACAGAACTTGTGTGTGTGTGTGTGTGTATCAATTGACGGAATATAGCACTGGATTTATATTATTGGAAATTGACCAAGCGTCATAATAAGCAATAAGGAATTCGACACCTTGGAAAAATGATTCGGTAAAGGAGTAATGATTTTTCAGAAAGCTAGATGGATCTCACTCTTGACGATTTAAAGCATCTCATGTTAATCACGAGATATACTTTTGAGGGCAAGTGTTACCCGGCATTCTAGCCTGGCTATATTGAATTAATTGCACGAGTTAGATCGGATTGCCATCATGGTTGATGATTGCAGAATGATAATTGCATGGACTGGAAGATGATTATATAAAGTCAGAATTGAATGGATTTTATGGATGTACAATGTAGGATGCTCAAAGCATGGAATATGGCTAAACAAATGTAAAAGTTTAGCATAACATGGAACATTGTGTGGGATCAGCATACTTGATCAAGAGGGATCGGTTGGCTTCACTGAAGAAGGATTGGCATCCATCAAGGATCAAGTTCATTCATGCACACAACAATCAATATCTTAAGATTTACATATCCAAAGCCTATGAAATTTGGAGGACAAGGTAAATGGACCACAGGTAACCTACCCTAACGATTGGACTTGATAAGAACAACCTTTGAGGGATCATCATACATCTCTTTAGAGGTTTTGACTGTAAATAGAACACAAGTGATATCAAGTCAAAAATCGAGCAATTATCGAGTTCCAGTTGTCTAAATGACATTAGAATTGAAGGGAAAACATATTTTAACATGGAGAGGCTACCTTAGGGATTGCTACCCAAAAATCGACCAATGAAGGGATTAGTACAGATCCATCCTCATTGGTAATTGGACTTAGCGATCCCTCTAGTGGGCCTATGTGGAATAAAAGGTCCTTCACTGAAAGTTTCAAAGAGATTAATGGTTGTCTTCACCTTTCAATACTGGAATGATGTGTCATTCTGAAGATCTTTACGCTGCTTGTTATTCTAGCCTCTATTGTAATCAAGTGTTTGATATTCTTTACTACTGTAATCCGATTTATAAGTGATCAATAAAAAATAATCTATAAAGTGGATGTAGGCATACAATGCCAGACACTATAAATTCCTATGCCTTTGATTATTACTGTTTATCTGTTATTAGCTTAAACATTTCCTCATTTTAATTTTGTTTTTCTTCATTTACTTCTCTACATAAATTTATTCTTGGACGTTTATGACCAATTTGGTTGCAAACAGTTACCTATCTATTTATGTTGTGATATAATTTGATGCAGCTACATGATGTTGTTGTTTTGAGACATTGTATTTTAGATATTGGGATGTTATGTTTTTGAAATTAGAATTTTTATAAAATGGTTACTTATTTCTGATATTATATTTTTATCATTTTTGGTGTGGAATCCTGATAGCACAAATAGATAGCTTTGTATACTATTCATTGTACTAATTTACCAACCGCCAACCTACTTTGGAATTGGCCTAAGGTCCGATGGGCTTTTATTGAGTCGAACATTAGACTTGTTTAGAGATGGTTTGTTATAATGGTGGCTTATTAGAAAAATAAAATAAACAAATTTTACCATTCTATATTGTAATAATATATATATGTTACTCAAGACAAAATAATCTATCTCGATAAATTTATGCAACCAATATAATAAATAAAGTGTTTCTCACTTAAAATACAAAAATTACTGAATTAAGATTGATATAGAGTATAAAATATACTTACCAATAAATCTTTTAACATTTTTTTAATTTAAGATTTATGCAAGGACCAAATTATAAAAATACCAAATACGTTTCTGCACTGTTACATAGATGTTTTTTAGCACAAAACTTCGTATTTCCTTCTATGAGTTTTTAACTCTAAAATAATACAAGAATATGTACGCTTCATTTATATTCAATCACAAACAAAAGTTGTATGTTAAATAGTGTAGTTCATGGTATATGAAATATCGATAAAAGTCGTTTATTCAAAATTAGAAATTAAACCATAATGCAAGTTCATGCATTCAATATGTGTAATGACCCATAAATTAATCACTTTGCATTTGAATATTTAAATCACTTTAAAATATGTAAAAATGGATTTTAATAACCATATAACATCTTTAAAACAATAATTAATGATGTTAAAATCATTTTCAAAATATGTATAATAAATAATTAGTACAAATAAAAATAGAAAATATGATCGAAAAATGTTTTCCGAAATTTCAACTTTTCGACATCTGAAAGTCGTAGAAAACTTCATGCAAATTTTTTTTCCAACTCATATACACGTGTAAAAACATATACATATATCATGTGATAAATTAATTATAATGTCAAAGTTAATAATAATGCTTAGTTTAAATAAAATGTGATTTAACTAAATATGCATATAAGAACCTAAATAACCTAAGGAAGCACACAACTATCACCTTAAACACATAGGTAAGTACACAAAAACAGACCTAGGGGGTAATGTGTGCAAGGAGGGATAGAGGGGTTATGAAGGTCCATGATACATGCACAGTTTATATTATTTAATTCCTAAGTCCTTTTACTAAAATATGCTCCTCATTTGCCTATAAATACCTCCATCCTAACTCATTTCTTCACTTTAAATTCTCTTCCTAAAACTTCTTTCTCATTTCCTAAAACTTCTTCCTTAAGTTAGATTGCTAAAAACTAGCTATTTCCTTCTATACATCAACTTACATCATAAACAAGACCCACACCCCTCATTTGGGGCTATAGTCGCGTCCAACATTCACCCCAAGGTCCACAAAGTCGAGCTATTTGCATAGTAGAGCCTAGATCTATTCACATTCAAGAGGCAGTGCAAGTTTGGTTAAGTTAGCAAGATTTTTTGTGACTAAAACTTCACCTTTAAACCAAAAGTTTTTAAACCATACTCACATTCATTTTTTTCTATTGAATGCTTTTTTTTATGTATTTGGTAGTGTGGTAGTTAGTGGTTTGATTCATGCTTCGAAAAGTTGACATCTTGGTTGTAGTTTAGCAGCTCGTAATGTTAGTAAGTAAAAGATGCTTATAATGTTGGTTCATGCTTACTACATGTTGTATCATAGTAAATTACCATGTATATATTCTCATATCCTTGTTATGTAATGTTTGGTTGTAACGATAATGCCATAAACTTGTTTGCCGAACAGCCCGTATAGCAATAGTCGTTATATCGGCACTTTTAGAAAATCATTTTTTATCGAAACCATTTGGTTTCACCTTTGTGCTTGGAATTTTTTTGCAAGTTAGGCAAGATATTAATTAAAAATGTTTTAAAAATTATTTAACCATTTTAATAATGATTATTTAGTCAAATAATAATTTAATTAATAAAGATTAAGGTTAAATAATTACTTAGTTAATGATGTGTTTTAAATTTAACTAATTACTTGGTTAATTATTGCTTTAAATTAAATAATCATTTTATTTAATGATGTTTAAGGAAAATCAATCACTCAATAATAATGGATTAAAGTTAATTAATCAATTTTCTAACGATGTTTTCGAATTAATTATTTTCTAATTAATGATTTTTAAAGTAAATCCATTTGTTTTAACTTTAAGTAATCTTTCCTTTAATGATGCTTTAAAGTTGTAAATCATTTTAATTGATGATATTTATTAATTAATTAATTTAATTAACTATATTTAAATATTACAAATTAATTGAATTAATGATGTTTTAAAGGTGATTTACCTTGTCATAAAGGCATTTGAAGTTAATTTATCAACTTAATTAATGAAGTTTCAAAGTGAATTTATCAAAGTAACAAGATTTTTTTTGACTTTTTTATTCATTCTAATTAACGATGATGAATTGTTAATTTAATTTAATTTAATTAAATATAACTAATTTTTAGTTAAATTAGTGGTGTTTAAAAGCGATTTACTAATTTTGGATAAAGGGCTATTGAAGTAAATTCATCAACTGAATTAATGAACTTTTAAAGTTAAAATTAAGGATGTGTTCAAGTTATTAAATCCTTTTTATAATGATGATTCAAAGTTAGTAAACTCCTTAACAAAATGTTTTAAAGCTAATACTTGTAATGTGAAGCCAAGTGCGAATTCAGGTTTTTAAAGAAAAGTTTGAATTGTTTATGGAAATGGATTAATTTCCGTAGAGCGATCCACTTATATGGAAATAATCTATTTGTACGATTAGCACTAAACATCGAAGAAGTAGACTTGTCTCTATTTTGAAAGTTAAGAATAATCATGGGAGATGACTTTGAGGTAACACTACCTTGTTTGGTATTATTGTTAACCAAGAAATAGTACGTGTTCGAATTCGATGATTGGTGGTGAGTATACAAGAATTAATTTCCATATGCGATCATTTTATATCCTCGATACTTGGTTTCTCAACTATTGGTTACTTCAACTTCTTTATTATGGTCATTCTTAGACGATTTGGTGCTCCATTGAGCTTTGCTGTCCTTTATCATTAAATGACTGAACCCAAAGCGCGATAGGACATCCAGCTATGCGGGGTTGCTCCCATTAGGGTATTTTCACATCTCATCTAGATCGAGTTCATTTTCACCTTTAGATGTGAAACGTTAGAATTCTTGGTAAGGTTAGTGGGGTTAGGCTGAAACATTTTTGAGAAGTGTCATGGAGTATATGAGCTTCTCAAAAGTATATTACTAGAGATATACTTCAAGGTTAGTGCACATTCCTAGTTATTTGTTGGAAATTTTCCATTCCATATTTGATTCGAACCTTCAAAATGTTTTTCTGTAATTGCAACGGGAATAGACAACCACTCTTCACGATGTTTAATTATAGGTTTTGTCCGTTCTATCAAGTTTGAACTATTATCTTATTTTATCCATTCTGTCTAATTTGGATTTTGTTCAGAGAATTTTCATTCTTTTAAGTCTGGATATTTATACTATTTTTCCTATCATCCATGTTTGGATTTGTTTCCTATTGTTCTTTTCCATTTTTATGCTTGGTTGTTGTTTATGTGGGAGGAAATCCATTCTGCGCTTGCGGCATGGTCCCATATATTACTTTTGAATACATTACCTTTTATTTCAAAGTTTTGCTCATACCAGACATATTGTCTGAACCGAGTTGATTAATTTCCCTAAACTCTCGGGTACTCAATTATTTTTGAGTAGTACAAGAATAGCAGGTTTTCTTTAGAGCTTTTTGAAGACGACGATCGATCAGATGGCTCCTTAGTTATCCAGTTATTTCTCTCTGCTGCATGATTATGAAAATGTATTTTGTATGTAAAATGATAAATCAGAATGTATAACTGCTGATCTGTTAGATGTAGTACTTTTGTTTAACTTTAATACCTCATGTGAGGAATAAACTTCTGTACTATATCATTTTGTATTATATGTAACCATTCCATTGTGAGGTTTTTCTATTATGTTCTTTTTGTTATTATTTACCCCTAGACAACTTATCTTTCAGATGCTTGGGCATTGACACACTAATACCGAGGATGTATTAAGTGTCGTTCCTAGGTGTTAAAAAGGTGGGTCGTCATAGATGGTATCAGTGCTTAGGTTTAGCGAATCCCTAAGCCCTGGTGGGGTAAACACTGTTTGGGTAGGATCTGTAATGTTCTAGGATAAGTGCGAGAGTATAAATGTATATATTGGGTGTGTCTTTGTTAGTGTTATAAAAATGTTTTATATTGCGTTATTTGATCCGTTGGGTACGAATAGCATTATCGGAAGGGATTCCTAAACACTTGAACAGACCTGCAGATATAGTATTGTTTAAAATGGTAAATCAAACAATTTTACCTAAGAATATATTTTATAGATATAAAAGGGTGATTTAAAAAATTAATATAGCTATATTGATGAGTTGATTATCGAAAATGATAATATTTTATTGTTGTCACTTAGGATTTGTTTAGTTATGCTCGTCCAGTTTGGGAATTAACTATTATTGAATAACTCATAAGAAATTTTTCTTAGTAATGTACAGATTGAGAAGATAGGAATTAGGGAACTTTGAAATGAACACCATGTGAATTAAGTTTCATGGTTTGATTATAAGGTGTTCAGTGAAAGGATTAAGTTAAAAGTATCTTTTAATATTGTTAAGGTGTAAGTAAACTTTTAATGAAAAGTTGTTTTATATAATCTAAGTAAGGATTAATATTTGAAAAAAATTAACTATAATGAAGAAGTATTATTTAAATGTGAGTTTAACTTACATTCTAATTTGCTATATAATATCAATGATGCTAAAAACTAGTGTTGATTGATTAGATGTTAATTAAATTATTTGATTTGTTGTTTGGTTGAATTTCCATTTCGAAAATGGATGTTTAATAGAAATTAATCTTGATATTCCATTTAAACGGTTTAAGTGTCGTTGTAGCGATTTCCACTATACCTTCATTTACTGAATATTATCCTCTAAACCCATGCGTGTTTGTCTGAGTTTGAGGTTGCGTTTTCACAAAAGTAGATGTTTAAAACTCATTAATCATTTTGTTTAATGATATTCTAAATTAATTACTCAATTTAACTAATGATGTTTAAAATTAATTAGTCTTTTTGATTAATGAGATTTGAATTTAATTAGATCAATTTAATTATTGATATCGAACTTTAATTAATATTTCAATGATTGGTTAAATTTAATTAATTGTTTTAATAATAGTGTTTTGAAATTTAGTTAATCATCTTAATTAATGATTTTTGAATTTAATTAAATATCAATGATATTTGAAATGTAATTAATCGTTTTAACTGATGAGCATTTTGAATTTAACTAATTATTTTGATTAATAGTGTTTAAATTTTATTAATCATTTTAGTTAATAATGTTTGAGACTAATTATAAATTTCAATTAATAATTATTTAGATTTAATAAGTCTTTTCATAAATAATAATTTAAGTTAATCAATTAATTTAAGAAATGAGTTTAAAGTCAAATAATTAATTTAGTATTTTAAGGTTAATTTACTGATTTAATGAATGTGTTTTGAGAATAATTAACTATTTTATATAAAGAAAAATTATTTTTTAATAAAAGAAAATTGTAGATGTGATTAATTATATTTCAGCATAATTAATATTGGTTTAGATTTAGAAAAGAGTATTATAAATCATCCCCAAGGATGATTATCATTTTTTTAAATTTATAAAAGGTATTTTTTTATTTTCTTTTGGAATAATAAATATTGTTTTAAATTTATAAATGATGGTTTTAAAGGATAAATTGTTTTGGGTTTTTAGTAAACGATGTTTAAAATACGTTTGTTTTGACCCTTGTTTTAATACACTTAGTATTATAAATTTGTCTTTCAAAATAACATTTTAAAGATTTTTTAGAGAATCTAAATCCCGGAATTGTTTGAAATGGTTTCAAAAGATTCCGAGAAAAGTATTAGCAGTATTATTTGGAAATATTTCTAAAGTATAATTATCTTGGAATTTTTTTTAACTAAGATGCATTTTCTTTGAATAATTCATAGGAGAACATTTCGGTTAGTTTTATGGTAAATTGAATGATCTTCTAAGTGACGATTGGATGTTTCATAGTTGAATTTTATGGAGTACTTAGTAAAAAATTCACTTTGTTGTTGTGCGAACGTACCCAATGTGAGTTTTAGTAAATAAATTGTCTGAAGTTGTTGCATAAAAGAAATATGTGCCGAATGCTTGCAAATGAGTTTTTGAAATTGAAAACTAGTTACTTCATCTTTAATTTCCCTTAATAAGGAATTTATTTAAAATAAAAAGTATTTTGGTAAAAGAATTTTTTGGATAAATAATTTTTTACCTTTAGATAAGGTAAGGAATAAGTTAACAATGATTTAATTGGATTAGATTGGATAGGATGGTTTTGATAAAATTATTTTATCAAAATCATAGATATTATTTAAGTATCTAAGCAGTGTAAACTAATTGGTATTTTTGGGCCAATCCTTAAACATCATTCATTATATCACCTTAAGCTAAAAAGGTAGAAAGGTTTTAATAGACATTGTTTTATTAAAACCATAGCTTTTGTTTAAAACATATAGCAGTGTAAACTATTTGTTGTTTTGGGTCAACCCTTGAACATCGTCTATTTTAACACTCTAAGTTAAAGTGGTCGAGAGGCTGACTCAGTTTTGAAAACCCCAAATTTTAATTAGGTTTTTCACCCAAATTGTGAAATATAAAATAAAATTTGTATTTATGTGTACTCTTAGGGTTTGAAAGAGTATTAAACACGACAATAAAGTAGAGTAAGTTATTATTAATGTTTTTATAAAGAAACGACTTTATAAAATATTTTTAAACTTAGGTGAAAATTTATGATTATTTCATAAGAAATTTGGGTATTTAATAAAATATTAAATGCAAATTTAAGTGATTTAGAAATATTGGTATAATTAAGAAACCGATAATTTTAGAAAGTGATTTTCAATTTGTCTAAAGAAGCATAGGTAATCTCTAAGAAATAACCAAAGGTTGATTAGCAAACTGGTATGCTTAGAAACTATTTATATTCTTAGGCAATCAAGATAGTTTCAACCTAAGTTAAGATTTATTTGTTAGTCATTTGACAATTCAAATAATGTTAGGTGGTGGATGTTACTTTATGGAATTTGATTGATTTGATTTAATTAAATTTGGATGATTAATTATATGATATTATATACCACTGTTTATAAAGTTAAAATTTATAAACCAAAGATTGAATTGTTGTTCATTAGGACTTAAATCCATGTGCTTTTGAAAATGTGATTTTGGAAATTTTTGAAAAAGAAATAAACAGATTTTTTGCTCTAGTTGTTGCTTAGGAGGAACCTGAATACCACTGGAAGCTCCGTAATGTTTTGATTCTAGAGTCTAACATGTTTTGTTAGGAGGACCCCCGCCTTGACATTTTTTTATTTTTGTTTCGATTTACTTCCCTTTTTGAGGGATTCAAAAATAAATTTTGAAATATTTTGAATATAAATCCCAGGCATTTAGTTCTAAATTTTAGAAGTATTTTGAAAAATATTGGATGCATTGCATTTATTATAGAATATTCTCTTTATTTTGTTATAGATGTTCATATACATTACTTTTGGTTGCATCATGTTTCCTAATCGATATGGTTGTTATAGTTTTTATATTGCAAGTGTTTATGATAGAAATAATATAACTAAGCAAAATATAACTAAACAGATTTACTAAAATCAAGTAAGTAAATTGTTTTTTTAGGTTGGTTATTACTTCTTCCACTCCGTAATAATTTCGAGGATGAAATTCTTTAAAGGGGAGAGTGTAACGACCCGTAAATTAATCACTCTGCGTTTGAATATTTAAATCTTTTTTAAATATTTGAGTAATTAATTTTAATAACCAAATAAACATCTTTTAGATAATAATTAGTGATGTTAAAATCATTTAAAAAATATGTACAAAACAATTAGTTCAAATTAAAAAAAAATGTGACTGAAAAACATTTTCCGAAATTTTGAATTTTCGGCATTGGAAAGTCGTCGAAAACATTATGCATATTTTTTTCTAACACATATACACATGCATAAACGGGTACATATATCATGTAATCAGTAATTATAGTGTTAAAGTTAATAACCATGCTTAGTTAAAATAAACATGATTTGACTAAATATGCATATAAAAACCTAAATAAATCAACGGAAGTACACAACCATCACCTTAAACATATAGGTAAGTACACAAAAACAAGCTAGGAGGGACCTAGGGGGGATAACGTGTGAAAGGAGGAATGGAGGAGGTATGAGCTCCATGATACATGCACACTTAATATTATTTAATTCCTAAGTCCTTAGACTATAATACCCTCCTCATTTGCCTATAAATACCTCCATCCTAACACATTTATTCACTTTGAATTCTCTTTCTCATTTCCTAAAACCTCTTTTACATATTCTTAAACATCCATGGATTAGTTTCTAAAAATCAAAATTTTTCACTTTTTCCATAAGTTAGATTGCTAAAAACTAGTTATTTCCTTCTCTACATCAACTTACATCCAAAACAAGATCCACACCCCACATTTTGGGCCGAGGCCGTGCCCAATATAGCTTATGGCCGAGCCAAACATTCACTCCAAGATCTACAAAGTCGAGCCATTTTCATAGTAGAGCCTAGATCTAGTCGCATTCAAGAGTTGATGCAAGTTTGGTTAAGTTAGTAAGCTTTTTTATGGGTAAAACTTCACTTTTAAATCAAAAGTTTTTAAACCGTACTTATGTTCATTGTTTTTTTTCTATTAAATGCTTTTTATATGTATTTGGTAGTGTGGTAGTTGGTGGTTTGATTCATGCTTCGAAAAGTTGAGATCTTGATCCTAGTTTAACAACTTGTAAAGTTAGTAAGTAAAAGTTGCTTATAATGTTGGTTCATGCTTACTACATGTTGTATCGTAGTAAATTACCATGTATATATGCTCATATCCTTGTTATGTAATGTTTGGTTGTAATGATAATTGTTAATCCAAAAAATGGATCAACACCCTGGTTTGAGTTTGAAAGCAATAGCCCTGTTCTGACAGAGTAATAACATAGATAATAGGTATAGAAAAAGAGCAGTAAAAGAAAGAAGACAAGGAATTTTTATAGTGGTTCAACTGTTAATGAAGCCTACATCCACTTTATAGTTTCATTTTGACTGATTGCTGTTACAAATGGTGTTTGATTACAAAGATTTTGATTACCCTTAACTACATTGAATCTTCAGAGTTGGAATCCATTGGAAAATCACAGTGAATCTCTTTGGAGATTGTTATGAGAAAGGTAGGGAGTGAAGAAGGTTTCCAACAGAGCTTCAGCAACCAGTTCGGAGAAGATCCCATTTTTGTTGTAGGTAAGATGGTAATTATAGAGATCGGAGAGTTTCTGCGCTAGGCATGTTCACTAACTCCTTGTAGATGGGTCCAGCAAGATGCAACGAAGCTCAGCTCACGACCCAAGACAATCAGATTTAGCTTGCGGGCGAGACGATCACTTAGATCCTCTTCTCCCTTTTTGCCTAATTTGCTTGCCAAGAGTCCATGAACAAGTATGGATCTCTAGCTATCCATGGTGTATGGATCGCCAACGATCCATATAGTTAGCATATTTTGGCTTTTTTCGCTTCCCGTGTGTCTTAGCGACCCAGTGATAAAGTAGGATCACCGACGATCCATAGTGAATGGATAGCTAGCAATCTATGCACTTAGACTTTTTCTAGACTTTGATGCCTGACATGCTTTTTTTTTTGCTTTGTATCGACATTGTTCGGGTAGTCTTATTGCATGTCGCTTTGTTTTGATGATGATTTACTAGCTAGTGATATTTAGATGCTGATTGGATAGATGAACGTTGGTCTCTTGGTTTAGTCCAAATTAGTCGTTTCTTTAGCCCTTTTTGGTTGAGTTCCGAGCTGTTGCCACTCCATCAAGTCGCTCCATATTCTCCTGGATCCTGATGGGTTACAAACTCGGATAACATTTGCCCCTCAGAGTATCCCTCCGTTGAAAACAAGGCGTGCTATGGAGGTAGCTTCTTTTGAGTCTTCATTTTGTGAAATCTAGTAGATCTTGTCGAGGTTACCATGAAAAATTGGCTTTGACTATTCAATCATCTATTGAAATTTCAGGGTGAATCGTCGGTGGCCACCTCAAGATGTCATTTTCAATTGATTGACTTTTGATGGCCGTTTTGATTTCGATCTGAATTTCAATTCCTAGTATTGACGATGCAACCTTTGCTCTGCAGTTTACACTAGGGTTTGGGTCAGTAAGTTGGTGCATGATGTAGGTTTGAAGCTATCCTATATAGTTTTAATTCGACCGGCAGTGAAGCTATGCTTTGTCTCGAATGATTGTATGTCGTTCTAGGGCGAATTCTAGCTCTTGGTCTTTAATCTTTACTTTTCGAGGAATTGGTTAAGTTCCTGTCGATGTTTTTGAATGCCAATGTGATGATTTGTTCCAAATCAGATATAGTGGATGATTCAATCGTCTCGCTCTTCTTATTTCTATATTCCAGTGATCCTAAAATGAAAAGCTTCCCGCATCGCTCCGGATAATGGCTCCATTATCGATCGATGATCGATAATGGGTAAGTGTGGAAGAGATAATTTCAAAGGACGATATGGAATGTTTTTCAAATGTAAGCAAGCTATCTACATTAGATCGTTTGTTCGTAGTATTAAGGATATTGGACTCTTCTCATGTAGATAACGCACTACATCTGGCCCGTCAATGCTTAGGACTCGATTGGTCAACATACATCGACTTCCCTTGGATTCTGGGCGTTGGTTATATGAGGATATTATTTAAAGTAGACCACACGTAACAGGATTGAATGCCAAATTTTGTCATTGAAAATGAATTTTCGGTCATCTAATATTTAGTCTGGCGGAGTACTCCCGCTCCTCCAGAAGCTGGGTCCTTCACAACTTAGGCATCACTTATTATCCCTATCATATTAGAATGATTGATTACAATTAAATTACAACGCATAGTTGCTCTTGTAGAGTTTTAGTTGGAGTTCGATTAAGCATAGTTTCAGCCTTCGGAAACTAGTGCATGAGTTATCCAAGTGCAATTTTCCTTCCTTTGCGTTTTTTCGGAATCCAATGCACACCAGCCTCTATCTAAGGGGACTATTGGCTTAATTGCTCGATCTCGAGCATTGCTTTTTCTCGCTGTTGCACTTCTACTGCTAATGTGTAGCATACACCTTTACCGTAATTCTATACATGTAAGTAATACTTCTGCGGTCATTTCGGCATATTCGATTTCATATCTTTGTTCAAAACTATGAACTAGCTTGGTCTAACCAGTTCTATAGCTAATCCCTACTTATGCTCAATTGAGCTCGTTTCAACAAAGTGTTAGTGTAAATGCATTAGTCCATAGGGCTGATTACTTTGACTATCGAACCAACATGTTTTCGGAGAATAGGTCTCCTAAGATATAAGTTCGATTGCCCCAATTTGATTGACGCTATAGCTCCTATCTTTGGGAATTAGGACTTTGTTGCTTGATCCTAAGATCTGAATTTTGTAATGATGTCGCTATGTATTAGAAAGATGCGTTTCTAGCATCTTTTGCTAAAGTAATTTCTTCTAAGTCTGACGTTGAGATCCTAATTATGTCTTGGTTTCTATCTTTGGAAACTCATACACGGTTGACTTAACTCTGCTGATTTTTCCTTGATGTTGTGAATCATCAGATAGCATGAGATGCAAGAAGGTAGGGCTGAAGATTCAATCAAATTCTTGATTCTATTTTTGAAAGCCGATGTATCGATAGTTTCATCTTGAGCTTTCTTTCAAGCATCAACAAACTTCGGGTAATGGTATATTCCTACAAGTTAGAACCAAATGTTCTAGTCTGACTATAAGTAGGTAATCGATCCTCTCGTCATCGTCGGATTATGAGTGACGATTGATATCTAAACGTTAAATCCTTTGTTTCCTTTATTGGCGATTTTTTGCCAAAATGCTCTGTTTTGTGATACATAACCTTTATCTAACCAACCTCATAGTTATTCATGTTTGGACTTTTGAAACATTTCTTTCGATCAAGTATTTGTGCATCTATCCCTTCATGAGGGACTAACTATTTTGAATGCTTGGATTTGGGCGATTGTGAGAGATGGAAACCTATTAGGGCGAATTGCTCAATTGCCCCCATCCTAGCTCTCAATGCCATTTTGAAATTGAGGAAGTTTAGGGAATTTTCGACCTTTCATGATTGCTCCCGCTTGCCTTGGCCATTCATGCTCTTCTTGGTTACTGACATTATCATGGAAGTTTTGTTCATATGTTAACTCCTGTCTTCAAGAATTTATAACCTAACTGCTTGGTTCCAAGCAACATTTCCTCGACGCTGCCTATCTTTCGGCTGTGTCAAAAAATTTCTAATTTGAATATAGGAAATTCGGTTGTCCACTAGCTTTCATTCTTAGAAATTAGTACACGATCAGTTCAATCCTGTGATTTCCTTTCGACGCTGCTTTATTCCTACGCAGTGACTGATTCTTATGATGAAAGGTCAAACCGTCCGGTTGAACTATGAAAGGATACACCTTCTGTTCATTGCCTATCATTGGGCAACAGTAGTTTTTTAAAGAGAAGCTAGAAACTCAGTTGAGGACCAACTTCTATCTCTAACGATGGTTCACTGCGATGAGTGTTTCTCCTCAGCCTTGTAGATTAAAGATTTCCTAGCATTTCCGAGGCATTACCCATGCTTAGTAATTAGAATGCTTCCTGGAGTTGCTGGGGCAACACCGATGCTTAGTAATATAGAATATCCTTTTATCTCTTATATTATATAGTTCACTTATCATAATAACTATTTTCTTAAATAGGCTGTGTAGTGAATGTAGACCTAGGTTCATTATCGTTTACAGCTTCAAGTTCTTATCTAATAATTTACTTGATTCATGTCATACTTTGCTTTATTATCTTCTATTCTAGGAAGTAATTCTATTTTATTTGGTTGGTTATGAAAACTATCCATTTCCATATTTTAATATTAAATAATATTGTGATAATTGCTAGATATTTCTTTTACTATTTTGGAATAGTGTAAAATACAGTGGTTTCTCTATTTTGTACTAATTCTCTTTTTTTTCTTTTATTCTAGCAATTAAGTTCATTTTTGTCTTTTAAATATTAAATTATAGAAATGTATCCTATTTTTTAAACCAATCAATTAACCTTTTAGTTACTCCCAAATCCAGTTATTAGATTAATTAACTTTTCTTATTTTAACATAATTTATTACAGTAATTCCATTCCCCAAACTTTTATTACTTTATATCTTATTTCCTTCATTTCAGTATTCTTAATTATTTAATTCATATTTACGTTTAATCTATTCTAATCCATACGCAAAGAAAGAGGAGAAAATAGAAGAAGAATGCCGCTTGCATAGAAATCCAAAATGTAGAAATAGATGTAAATAAATACTAATACCATAAATAAACTGTAAATTTCTTGTAGTTCAGCATAACTTAATTAATAGGATTAATTACTGAATAAAATTGCCTAAACGGGAATTTAACAATAATATATCTTAACTTATAACATATATAAACAAATCCACTCACCTGACGTCCTTAGCTTTGCCTGTGCTCGGCTTGGCTCCATATTCCTTCTGGGTCCCCCTCCAAGGTGCATAATATTTTAATTTAGAAGATCATCTCCCTAGAAATATTTTCTTTTTAGTGCCTGCCTTTTGGCCAAGAACACAAAGAAATATCTTCTACATAGGATTCAACCTTAGGCCAAGAGCCCATTGGGAGAAAATCTAACTGTGAGAAAAGAGCTATGCCTTGGGTTCTATTTATAGGGGAGCTTAGGGATCTCAGGCCGTTGGATTCTTGGACTGAACTTGGAGCCACCAAATCACAGAGTTGTTCGGAGCCATCTGATCGAACAAAGTATGGTTCATATCACATTGAAAACCAAAAATACGTCATTGTACATACCTGGATGAGGCTTCGTCCAAGCCGTATGGAGGTCGACCGGGCGGTCGACTACCCATAACCAACGGTCGACCACACGGTCAACCTTGGGGCTATTTTAGTAGACCTTCCGGTCGTCCCATAAACGTATGTGTATATATTCATTTTCTTTCCCCCTTTTGTTTCATTTGTTAATTTTTTATATTGGCTCGGATTTTGACAAGTCATATATGGAAAAAATTGCCTCAGACGCAATGGTACAAGTTCCGAAGCCGTAATCTGAAAATTTCAAAATAATTTATTTTCATTGCTTATCGTCATTCGTTAAATTCTAAGTATATAAAAATGCGAGGTGATACGCAGCCAAACAGATGTATGTTTATAAAAGCCAATGATGAAATCTCAAGAATGCAGTGTCAAACATCCGTCTATACAAGTTCGTTCTGGGACTGAACGAAACCGAATGCACCTTCCTAACATATCTTGTCGGGAATTAACCTTAGGATTAGTAGCAAAAGTATTTGTAACCTAAAAAGTTCATAAATGAAGGGACCACTGCTACTATAGTATTTGGGAGCTAACCAAAATTATCTACAGGTAGTTCTTTCAATCCGAAAATCCTCCGTCTTCATCCTTCCTTTTCTTTATCATGTCTTTATTTTTCGAACGTATACATCGGTTCGAAGTGGTTTTTAGATAGGAATTTACCCCAGATCCAATCCCAGTTCCTTCTAACCAATTATCAATAAAAAGTTCTGCGAATAGGGAATCATACTTTAATTGATTGAGTTTTTTTATCAAAATCTCTTTTAGAGATATATATTTTTAAGACATTTTTTTCGGTGTATGCAGAATCATTAAACTTCTCTTGTCAAATCCTTTGATAACTTAAAACCTTTTTAAATTCCAAATTACTTCATCTTTTCTCAGGAAAATATTTCTAAATAATTTATTTAAATCTTAAAAAAGATTTTCAAATCATAACCTTTAAAATGGATCAAAAACAATGTTATTCAAGACATCATTTACTGTAAATCCAAACCAACAAATTTAAGTATAGGAATTAAATTAATTCCAAAACATTTCATTTAAATCTTAAAAAAGATTTCATAATTATAAACTCATACTTTTGATTGAGTTAAAACCATGTTATCTAGGATGTTAATCCCAAAACTAGTAAATATTAAGTGAGTAAAATCTATAGTCATCTAATTCTACTCAATATCAATTTCTGTATTCAACAAATACTATAGGTAGAATAGTGGTGAAATCACCATTTAAAATCCATGACTAGTATGAGTTCCTTCTTCAGGCTTTAACACTATGTATAAGAAGATCATCCCCATAAAATCAAAGTCGTATTTAATTTAAATTTGAAAAACTTAACCTTTTGATACTTAACTCATTTCTGACATTCCGACCTTATCTATCCCTCAACCGCGGAAGAGGCGAGGTGAACCAGCGCACTTGTTGCTCCTAAACATCTCCTTTGTTTAAGCACCTCACATCCGGATCTTACGAATAGAAAAATCCATTCTACTGGTCATCTTTTAGAGCAAAGACTAAATCACTTAATTTGTAATTTCTTTTCTTTATATTGTTTATTTAAATTCTTTTAAACGAACTATAAAACTTCCAAATCATTATTAAAACACTTAATTATCCATTTAAAAACATTTATAAAATATTTGAAAAAGAATCGTTATGTTTAAAGCTATATTTCAAAGGTTATAGAAAGTGTTGAGAAAAAGTGCTGTGGAAAGTGCCCTTTTAAGCTGTGTTGATCAAAAAGATTTTTCTATTATTTGAAAATTCATTTTAGTTACTCCAATCATTTTTAAATCATTTAAATGTTTTATTCCACATTTTTAAATAATTTAAATATCATTTTAAAAGGAATCATGTTTTGGATTCCGAACTGCGAAACCGTGATTTTTCCAAAAACTTGTTTTATTCATATTTCAAAATCTACTTATCGAAATCTCAATTTCTTTCCTCGTTAGTAAAATATGGATATAATAGTTTAGAAAATTCTTATCTCAAAGAACTCTAAGCTATATTTCATTCTATTCAATCATTTAACTTTTATGGCGAGAAATCGCGAACTACCTTCGCGCGACGTGCCTATTTTTGACTGAATTTTCATTTACTTTTCAAACTTCTCTAAAACACTTTAAAATGTTTATAAAACATTTCATACTTGTTTTTAAACCTTTTTAGAGTGATTCAACCGTCCATATACACTATTTCATTAATATAGAGGAATGTGATTTCTTTTGTGTTTTTATCGACGTGTATTTCCATGACGTGCATATATTATTCATACGAAACAACCAAACTGAGATCAAAGCATATTAAACAACCATTGAAAATATCATATCATCATCCAAAATAAAATAAAATATTTTAGGATTTCCCACTTTCATTTTCCCTTCGAGCTAATATGAAATCGGCTATAGCTCCGTTATTATCGATCCAAAGCAAATGAAACAAAGCTTGCGACCTATGTGAGAGCTCGACCTAGCCTTGATGATGGAGGAGCTCATGGCCTAGGTGGTGCGGGGTGGTGGCCGTGGACTTTGGAAGAGTAGAGGAGGTGTTTAGAACTAGTTTTGAAGTGGATCAATATTATAAACTAGTTTATACATTTTCCTCTTTATTTGAGATTTTTTCCCTAATTTTCGATAATTTTTTTCTATGTATAAGAGGCCATTAGACAGGCTCTTACAAAGCTTGAAAGGAAGAGAAAGAAGAAACGGATGGTATTAGGAATTTTGTGAGAAGAGGAATGGTATTTATAGAAAAAAACTTGGAATAAAATATTCAAATGCATAATTACCTAAATGCCAATAGCCACGGCCCCTAGCTCCTACACGCACGGCTGCCCCCCCAAAGCCATGTGATGGTGATGTGAGGTGATGGTGTGGTACAATGTGTGTGTGTACATGTAGGTGAATAACATTTCGAACGTCCTTGAACAACTTTTGTTTGTTAAATTGTTGAAACCAGGGGAACTAATTATTGGTGATATTTTCACTTATTTATCAACGTACATGTATTTGTAAGTAGAATTTAGAAATAAACTTCTTATCATTTTAAACTAATTAAAATGATCCTATTAGAATTATAAGACCATATAAATTATTATTAAAAATTATCTACAATAATTTTATTTTATGGATAAAGCGTTATCGATTATTTCGGTTATTTTCAAATCAAATATATGATTTTATAGAACTATTATAAATAATTTATTACGACTTTATAACTTTTCAAATGAATTATCATCTTTTAAAATAATTATTTGGATAATTAAAATTATTATTAATCATTAAACCTCAGCTTAAATTCATAAATTTATATTTAAATATAATGCCATTTAATCGATATCAATTTCGAGGAATATATTTTTGTAAATATTTATTCAAAACAGGATTAGTATTATTATTTATTATCACTTAAACCATAAGATATATATTATCAACCTTTTATTTGCATAAATTTCAAATAAATATAATTTATCAAAGTGATAAATTGGTAGGTCATTACAGACCCCCTTAAAAGGATTTCGTCCTTGAAATTACCAAAAAAAAATCCAAAGGTTTTCCCAAAATATTTATTTTTAAACTTACATTCGTATGATGTATATAGATAACATGTACGCAATATCTGATTCGATCTTCTATTCAAATTCACAACATTACTTCCAAACTAGCATTGATTCCCCGATCCTTTCGCGTAATTTCCTCCATACGATTTCTACAAGGTAAATAATTATTCTTTTAGACATAAGTAGCAGATAATTGCTAGCATATTTTTAGGTAGAGAAGTTTGGTCAATTCTTAGAAAATATTTCAGGATTCATTTCTAAAGATAGCTTTTAATTTTTTTATATAAAATATTTCATTATTTCAAAATTTCATTGAAAATTCTACCAAAATATTATTTTCTTTTCAAATATATATATAATACACACACACACACCGATATAGGTAAGGTGATTTCATATAAAACCAAATTCAGTTGTATAAGATATTAACAAATACGCACTCACACACACACACTCAAACTCATTCTAGGGAGTTACTAACCCTATCTCGAATGAATTACTCATCCTGGGGAACAACTAACTCTATCACTAATGATATTTTACCCTTACCAAAGTCAAGCTGTTCGCTCAACCTAAGCTCTGATACCATGATGTGAGGACTCATTTCTTCGACTCTCCGAAATCGACACTAACACATCCTCGGTATGCATGTGCCGTAAATGCAATTATCAACGTAGCGGATTATCAAGGGTAAGAAAGAAAATAAAGATGGAATATAATCTCACACGAATGGAATAACATATATTACTTCAATATAAAAATCTTTACAGCGGAAATTTAATGTAATAACCCATAAATTTTAGTGGTTTTATTTATTTAATTAATTGAATTTTTGTGAAATTTTAGATAATAAAATTTGGAAATAAAAATTTGATATTTGGAATACGTCTATTCCCAACATTGCAAATGATAAATTTTGATCTAAAAATATGGAAATTTATTTTCTTGTGTAAATTCGATTTTTAATTTAAGTCATTTAAAATTGATGATGATACAATGTTTTCCAAACCTAAATATTTTTATATAATAAATTTGTAAATCATCTTCTGAGTGGGATGTCATATTTTGTTTCATCAAATTTGAACTGCTATAGCTCCGATTATCTTATTTTTGACAAAATAGCAGCATTTTCTGGACGGAATATCGACTTTTGATTGGATGGTCGCACCATTGATATCTGTGTACTGTTTTGATCGTCTCGTCGTGCCAATCTTTGTGGTATATTTATTTCTCTATTTCGAAGTCCGGTGTGTAGTGCAAATTGCAAAACATCTAATAGATCGGTTCCGCTTTTGAACCTTTTGGCTTCCCGATCTTTCAATTTACCACCGTATAACAAACAGCCGCTAAAAATTAAATATTCTTGAATGTATCGCCTGACTTTTACAATCTACAACTTTTCAATTTAATTTGCTAATTTATTTTCGGTTCACTTTGAGTCTCTTCAAATTTCTATTTTCGGTTCAAGAATATTGATAATATAAAATTTATACCTTTTATTCTCATCCGTACTTTCTCCTACATCTTGGAAGCTGCCTGCCTCTCCTTCAGGCATAGCCGCCTTCAATTCATTTTGAGTTTAATAATATATATATATATATATATACATATATATATAATTTTCGTATTTTAAAAGTTTGCAACCCCGTGCTATCTCCTCCTTTCAACATTCGCAAGCCACTCTAGCCTCCCCTTTAGAAATGGCACCCTCTACCTTTGCTTTTGACATTTTCCCCATCTTCCCTAACCGTGACTTGCTTCACGTCATCCGCACCTTCCTCCTTCACTACAGCACTCCACAGCCTCCCTCTAGCCTTCTTCCTCCGCGAGCCCAGCCCGCAACCCGACTTCACCCTACGCCTCCTCTCTCGGCTGAGCCCCTCACCATAGCCAACTCCTTTTTTATGCACGGTATGTATGTTTATGTATTATGTATGTGTGTCTGTTCTATATAAATCCATAGTTAGTTATATATATTAGTTTATATATATTTTGTTGTTGTTTGAATATGCATTAGATCATATATTTGAACTAAGTTGGGTTCTATAAGTTATGTTGACTGTATATATATAATTTTGATATATCTCTATGTGGGTATATATATATGTTTAGTGTACTTACTAAGTAATATATGTATAGATTGTTTATATATATATATATATATATATAACTTCTATTATTCTGTTTTGTATTACACATACGTATAGAATTTAAGTTATATATATGGTGTTTTAAAGTATAAGTATTTGTATACTGCTGTATATATATACACAAGTTATATAAGGTGGAATGTTATAACCCTGTACAAGTTTATTCAACCTATGTAGTATATATGTAAAGTTATAATGTTATATAGTTTATCTATAGTCTGTTAAGATATATATGCGGATATTAAAGTTATAATGTTTATAGTATATATAAGTCTATATATATATATATATATATAAGGTCAGAAGCTATTTTTCGTCGCTGTAGTCATACTTTATACTCATAGATGTTTCGATTAATATATAATATGTTAAACTATATATAAATTTTCTAAACTGTATAGGTTGTGCATATCTAGTATATTTTGTTAACATTTTTGTAAGCCTATATATTTATTAGATCTTATATACAATCTGTTTATACATTTGAGTTTATGTAGATGTTTATAACCTTAATAATTGTTTGTTAATAAATTTTGATTTATATGTTTATAACCTTAACATAATAATATTAGGTAAATATATAAGTTATTTACCTTATTTGATCTGGTTATATATATATATATATATAGTTTTATATGAGTTATAAAATATGTATATCATATTTTATTAGTTTATATATATAGCGTATAGGCTTGATTTTTTTAAAATATATGTGTATTTCTAAATTTAATTTTGATTTTATATAATATATATTTCGTCTTATTACATCAAGCTGATTTCGATTTTTCCTCTGACTTTAATTTATCTGCTTTGACCATTGAATTCGTGCCAATTTTGCTTTGCTTTGGAATTCGTGCTTGGATCCGTAACTAAATTCATTCCCATTTTCCTCTAACCTCGAAAGGTGAGAAATCACTCATGATTAATGTTATTATTTTTATTAGATTTGATTTCCATTGAAATGATAATTGAAATATGCGGATGTTAGTTATTTACATTGCTATATATATGTTATTATATGTATCTATTCACCTGTGACATCTGACACCGTGATCTATTATTTACGTTCATATTATATGCCTGCTATATTATTATCATATCTGTTCTCACTCTGCTAGTTCCCTGTTAGTATAGAATTCCCTATGGGTTGAAATGATACATACCCAAACGATCTGTAGTTGAAATGATAAACCCAAGTGATTTTCACTGAATTGAATTTGGGATTGTGGGTTGAAATGATATAAACCCATATATATATATATATATATATATATATATATATTGTGGATTGAAATGGTAAATATCTGTATCACTTGACCATAGGATAGAAAATTATATACAAACACCGTTGGTCAATATATATATTTTGTGATGATTTCCAAGGTTTTGAAATGAATATTTTGGTTTTGATAAATATTGATTTTAAGATATATATATATATATATATATATATATATATATGATATTTTTATAAATATTTTAAATTTTGATTTTTAAAATTTTATGTTTTGAAAATTTTAAAATTATAAGTTAGTTTTGGAATTATAAATTTTAAGATTTTACTTACAACTTTATTATTTTAAAATATATACAAATAAGTTTAATAAAAAGATTTGATTTATTAAAGTTGATTTAATAAAGTTGATTTAATTGAAATATAATATGTTTAAATATTTATTTAAAATTTATATTATCAAATATAGAGTTTATAATGATTTTAATAAAATTTAGGTTGGAAAAGAAATAGAAATTGGTTTAAAAATTGAATTTATTTAAGAATTATACTCAAATAAGTTTGATTTGAAATTTATTAGATTTGGGATTTTCAAGATATGATTTTATAACCTGATTTTGATTAAAAGTGATTTAAACGAATATTTCGAATTAACATAAATTGAAACGGTATATTTAGAATTATTTAACTGTTATTTGAATAATTAAGTAAATATTTCAAAATAAATAATAGTAAAGTGAATTTGATATATATATATATATATATATATATATATATATATATATATATATATGAAATTGCCAAATTTATTTTTTCAATATTAAATATTTAAAGCTTTGAAATATATTGAAAATTAGATGGTTTATTTTGTGGTTCAAATTTGTATTTGAAATTGATATAATTTGAAATGGTTTATTGAAAAACTGAATTGAGTCGAAATTAGTGAATTGAGATTGAATTAAATTGAATTTTGGAAGTCGAGTTGATTCAGAATCGATTTGTGAAATTTAAGGATGCTATTTTATTATATAAAGTATTTTTAAATTATATTTTAAAACTATTTATATATTTTTCTTTATCAATTATTTTCATATGAACTATTGTAATATAAATTATTTTTAATATAAACTATTTTATTATACTAAGTATTTTATTTTAAACTATTTTAACATATAACTACATTATACAAGCTATTTTATTTTGTACATTATTTTAATATCTAAACCGGTTAAATGGGAAGCATTGTGGTTTTCTAAAGTATTATGATGGTTAAATTATGATTTCCAAAGTATTTTGATTTCCAAAGAATTATGATTTCTAAGTTATGATTTCTAAAGTGTTATGGTTTTAGAAGCTTTATAATTTCGTAAGTGTTATAACTTTGAATTGCTACGATTTTCAGAAATGGATATATTTAAAATGGAAATGATATCGTATTTGGTTTTGAAATGGAAAATGATATCGTATTGATATGGTTTTGAAAAGGAAATTATATCGTATTGATGTGGTTTTGAAAAGGAAATGATATTAGGGTTTTGAAGTATAAATTATTTTGAAATGACCACGGTGTTATAATAACGTTTGGTTGTTAAGGAGACCGGGATCGGTTATTGTCATACTCTCTGCCAATGCCGAAAACCACTTTAACAACTGTGTACGCGGCGGAGATTTCAGAATGAAGTAGGATGGCGGCGACGATCCTATATGTGGTATATACATGGACCCGACTCCTGTGAGTTGGCATAAGGTGGCTAAAATAGGAGCAATCAATGGGCCAAGTGAGGTAGCTCCTTTGATCAGACGGACTTCTTCGTATGCCAATCTTTTACTTTGTGATTGATTTGGTACGTACCTTTGATTTAAGAGTGTGGCTCGAGGTGGGCAGTAGTTGCTGTGATGCCTTAGCACCAGCCCGGAAGTGTAATTGGTATATCTACCTTGGCATTACCTAGTTGTGCCGTATCACCTACCTAAGCAAGACCACTAAGAGTTTGTTTTGTACCATACCTATGGAATGAACTCTGACGACGCCCAGTAGGGGGAGATTACGGTACTGTATAGACTATGGAAATATATAAAATGTGTTAAGGGGGATATGAGTAACGCCTTAACGCTATTTTTATAGTTTACTTTACTTTAGACATTATTATAATAGCGTATATTACTACATAGTAGATAGTTTAACGGATCCTTAGAGGATGGGTATCCAAATCATCCTTTGAGTTACTTGTATTTCAGTTGTTATTTCACTTGAGTTGGATTTATTGATATAAGAATGTTAATCCTAACTCGAGTGTTTTGTGTTTTGCTATACGCTCGGGTCAGACTGAGTGTCACAGCATTTGAGAGTCACCTTTAGAATTTGGAGCTTTGCTTTGAGATCCAACTATCGATTCAGCTTTCAATTATTTAGTTGATTCCAGTGATGCATTCAGATTTTGTACTTGACTAGTGTATTCAAGACTTCTGTTGTATCATTTTTAACTCTGTTATATATATATATAGTAGCTTCATGAACTACTATTCTTTTTTCCGCTGCTAATTGTTATATTACTCTGTGTTTGTGATTATTTATTTACTTTATATGTTGAGTTTTGCCAAATATAAATTAACAATCTGACATTTTGAGCAACTCAAGTCCGACATGTGCGGATGCGAATGGTTGGAAATACCAGGATGTTACATGTGGTATCAAAGCTTTGGTTTTTGGCAAAACTCAACATATATAGTAAGTTTCATTACAGAATCACTTTCGTTCGAGCTTGAATCTCTTCTTCTTTGACTCAGTTTCCCTTTGTATTTTGGAACGTTCCCTTCAGTTCCAAAATCAATTCTTGTCTCTCCCTATTCGTATTCTATTGATTTTGGAGTATCCCATAGCTCCACTGAATGATTTGTAAAGGGGTAGAACTCCTTTAAAACAGGCATTGATTCACCAGAGATTTTTGTATCCTCGGTTTAGATGCTGCAATCTCTTGTTATGTTGAATTATATCTCCTATGATCGAATGTCGATTTTCCTTAGAATTCTGCATCGATCTAATTCTTGTAGTCTTTCTTGACCCAGTTAAAGGTCACCCGTGATTTATATAAGTCTATCCATCTTTCTATTTTTCTATTCAATCATCTTACCTTCGTCTTGAGTCTGCCTGCCTTGTTTGAATTCTTTTGGTTAGGGCCCCTCCAATATAAATATCTATATTTGTTTTGACATCTATTTTTTATCACCGAATGAGGGAGTATATTAGAAATTAATAACAAATTATTTTATATAATGTGTGTTTGAGTTGTTAAGTTTGAATTTTGGGTTTCGGTCGATTCGTCTGATCAACGTTATCGATAGAAATTCCAAACATTTGAGCAGAGCAAACTGACACAACATTGTTTCAAATTTGATAAATGAAATAAATTTTGTATGATTATATTATATATAAGTATTTTTCTGAAATTAAATAGTTAAATTATTTATTGTTTTCTAAACAATTGAATAAATGAAACTATAAAATATGGTATATAAATTGATTTGGAATTTAAATGAATTTAAATTAAGAGATCGAGAATTTAATTTTCGGTGATTTCAAACTTTTGTTTTAAAGTTTTAAAATGTATATTATTTAAAGTATTTTCAAATAGAAAATCGTTTCCAAATAATTTTGAAAGTTTTAAATCGGTACTCTCCTACATTGTCATTGGAAAATAATTTTGGTGATGACTGCAGCATCATCAACGTTCATTTTCGAATTTCATAGTAGAGAGTCCATTCTGTAGCTTTGCTACACTTTTGTTTCGAAAATTAAATTGATTTGAATTTATAAAGTACGAATTGATTCATATATATATTATATTGTTTATGATAATAGACGTGGTTTGATATATGTAGAATATGTATATACATATATATGTATCTCTAAATGGTTTGAAATCAATCAGAAGTTTAATTCTTCAATTTATGTTAAAGGATGTTTTTAATTATAAATAAATCCAAAAATTTTGAATAAATATTTAAACTTGAAATAATTGAATTTGGAAAATTTTACTTGTATAGTACTCATTTACTTTCCAATATCTAACTTACCTAAATCATTCAAAAGTTGAATTTGTAATTGAATAATTTACAATGTTAAAAGAATTTATAAATAAATTCGAGTGTTATAATAAATGTTTTATATTTAATTTTATAGTAATGTTAATTAAGTTAAATTTAATAATAGGATAATGAGTAAATAAGATTAATAAAATAATTTTTTTTGAAGGAATATTAATAAATTGAAATTAAATCAACTGAAATAAAATACCTTGAATTTAAAATCAACTATTGAATATTAATTTGTTTAAATTGAAATTTATGTAGTTTTAAATAGTTGTTTTATTTTGTTTTCAATCTATTTTCCCTTCTGGTTGTTTCTATTCTCCTAACTCGTCCCCTTTCAGGGACGAAAAGTTTTGAGTGGAGGAGAGTGTAATGACCCGTAAATTTTAGTGGTTTTATTAATTTAATTAATTGAATTTTTGTGAAATTTTAAATAATAAAATTTGGAATAAAAATTTGATATTTGGAATACGTCTCATCCAATATAGAAAATGGTAAATTTTCATCTAAAAATATGGATGTTTATTTTCTTTTGTAAATTCTATTTTTAATCAGGTCAGTTAAAATTAATGATAATAAAATGTTTTCGAAACCTGAATATTTTTATGTAACAAATTTGTAAATTATCTTTCGAGTGAGATGTCATATTTAGTTTCGTCAAATTAGAACTGCTATAGCTCCGATTATCTTATTTTTGGCAAAATAGCAGCATTTTCAGTACCAAATATCGACTTTGATTAGATGGTCATACCGTTGATATCTGCGTACCGTTTTGATCGTCTCGTCGTACCGATCTCTGTGTTATATTTATTTCTCTATTTCGAAGTCCGATGTGCGGTGCAATCTACGAAACACCTATCATATAAGTTTCGCTTTCGAACCTTTGGCTTACAGACCTTTCAATTTACCACCGTATAACAAACAACCACTAAAAATTAAATATTCCTGAATGCATCGCCTGACTTTTGCTATCTCCAACTTTTCAATTTAATTTGCTAATTTATTTCCAGTTCATTTTGAGTCTCTTCAAATTTCTATTTTTGGTTCAAGAATATTTATAATATAAAATTTATACCTTTTATTCTCATCCATACTTTCTCCTATATCTTGGAAGCTTCTTGCCACTCCTTCAGTCATGGTTGCCTTCTGTTCGTTTGGAGTTATATATATATATATATATATATATATATAATTTTTGTATTTTAAAAGTTTTCAAACCCGTCCTATCTCCTTTCCTCAACATTCACAGGCTACTCTAGCCCCGCCTCTAGAAACGGCACCCTCTACCTTTGCTTTAGACCTTTTACCCACCACCCCTAACTATGACTTGCTTCACATCATCCGCGCCTTCCACCTTCCTTACAGCACTCGACAGCCTCCCTCTAGCCTTCTTCCTCCGTGAGCGCAGCCCACAATCCGACTTCACCCTACGCCTCCTCTCTCGGCTGCGCTCTCCACCATAGCCAACTCCTTTTTTTATGCACGGTATGCATGTTTATGTATATTGTATTATATATGTGTGTCTATTCTAGAATAAATCCATAGTTAGTTATATATTAGTTTATATGTATTTTGCTATTGTCTAAATATGCATTAGATCATATATTTGAGCAAAGCTGTGTTCTATAAGTTATACTGACTGTATTTATATAATTTTGATATATCTGTAAGGGTATATATAAGTTTAGTATACTTACTAAGTAATATAAGGTTACTTCTATTATTCTGTTTTATATTATATATACGTATAGACTTTAAGTTATATATATATATATATATGGTGTTTTAAAGTATAAGTATTTGTATACTGCTGTATATAGATACAGTTTATATAAGGTGATATGTTATAACCCTATACAAGTTTATTCAACCTGTGTAGTATATATGTAAAGTTATAAAGTTATATACTTTATTTATAGTCTGTTAAGATATATACGCGGTTATATTAAAGTTATAATGTTTACAACATATATAAGTCCATATATATATGTAAGAAATTTTTCAGAAGCTATGTTTCGTTGCTATAGTCATACTTTATACTCATAGATGTTTCGATCTATATATAATATGTTAAACTATGTACAAAATATGTAAACTGTATAGGTTGTGCATATCTAGTTTATTTTGTTAACTTTTTTGTAAGCCTGTATATGTATTAGATCTTATATACATCTGTTTATGCATATGAGTTTATGTAAATGTATATAACCTTAATTATTGTTTGTTAATAAATTTTAATTTATATGTTTATAAATTTACCATAATAATATTAGGTAAATATATAAGCTGTTTAGCTTATTTGATCTGGTTATTTATATATATAGTTTTATATGAGTTATAAAATCTATATATCATATTTTATTAGTTTATATATATAGGGTATAGGCTTGATTTTTTTAAAAATATGTGTATTTCTAAATTTAATTTTGATTGTATACAATACATATTTCGTATCATTACATCAAGCTAATTTCGATTTTTCCTTTTACTCCAATTTATCAGCTTTGATTATCGAATTCATGCCAATTTTGCTTTGCTTTGGAATTCGTGCTATGGATCCGTAACTCAGTTCATTCTCGTTCGTCTCTAACCTCGAAAAGTGAGCAATCATTCACGATTTACGTTCTTATATTTATTAAATTTCATTTCAATTAAAACGATAATTGAAATATGCGGTTGTTAGTTATTTACATTGTTATATATATGTTATTATCTATATTTGTTTACCTGTGACATCTGACACCATTATCTGTTATTTATGTTGATATTATATGTCTGTTATACTATTATTATATCAGTTCTCACTCTGCGATTCCTTGTTAGTATAGAATTCCCTATGGGTTGAAATGATAAATACCCGAACGATCTGTAGAATACAAGAATATCATTATGGGTTGAATATCCATATCACTTGACCATATTATAGAAAATTATACACACACACCGTTAGTCAATATATATATATATATATATATATATATATATATATATTGAGATGATTTCCAGGTTTTGAAATGAATACTTTGGTTTTAATAAATATTGATTTTAAGATATATAAATTTATAAATGTTATGCTTATAAAGGTTTTAAATTTTGATTGTTGAAATTTTATGTTTTGAAAATTTTAAAATTATAAGTTAGTTTTGGAATTATAAATTTTATGATTTTACTTACAATTTTACTATATTAAAATATATATATATATATATATATATATATATATAAAATAAGCTTAATAATAAGATTTGATTTAATTAATATATAATACGTTTAAGTATTTAATTAAAATTTATATTTTCGAATATAGAGTTTATAATGATTTTAATAAAATTCAGGGAAATAGAAATTGGTTTGAAATTGAATTTATTTAAGAATTATACTTAAATAAGTTTGATTTGAAATTTATTAGATTTGGGATTTTAAAGATATGATTTTATAACTTGATTTTGATTAAAAGTGATTTAAATGAATATTTCAAATTTACATAAATTGAAATGGTATATTTAGTTTTATTTAAATTTGAAATTTGAAGTTTTATTTAAATGTTATTTAAATAATTAGGTAAGTATTTCATAGTAAATAATAGTAAAGTGAATTTGATATATATATATATATATATATATATATATATATATATATATGAATATATGAATTTTCCAAATTTATTTTTGAAATATTGAATATTTAATGCTTTGAAATATATTGAAATTTAAATGGTTTGTTTTATGGTTCAAATCTGTATTTGAAATTGATATAATTTGAAATGGTTTATTAAGAAACTGAAGTGAGTTGAAATTGATGAATTAAGATTGAATTAAATTGAATTTTGGAATTTGAGTTGATTCGGAATCGATTTGTGAAATTTGAAGAAGCTATTTTATTATATAAAGTATTTTTAAATTATATTTTAAAACTATTTATATATTTTTCTTTATAAATTATTTTCATATAAACTATTTTAAGATAAATTATTTTTAGTATAAATTATTTTAATATACTAACTATTTTATTTCAAACCATTTTAACCTATAACTACTTTATACAAGATATTTTATTTTATAAACTATTTTATTTTATACACTATTTTAATATTTAAACTGGTTAAGTGGGAAATGTTGTGGTTTTCCTAATTATTATGACTTCCAAAGTATTATGATTTATAAATTATGATTTCCAAAGTATTTTGATTTTCAAAGTGTTATGATTTCTAAGTTATGATTTCTAAAGTGTTATGGTTTTAGAAGCATTATAATTTCGAAAGTGTTATAACTTTGAAGTGCTATGATTTTTGGAAATGGATATATTTGTAATGGAAATGATATCGTATTTGGTTTTGAAATGGAAATGATATAGTAATGATATGATTCTGAAATGGAAATGATATTTTGGTTTTGAAGTATAAATTATTTTGAAATAACCATAGTGTTATAATAACATTTGGTTGTTAAAGAGACTGGGATCAGTTATTGTCATACTCTTTGCCAATGCCGAAAACCGCTTTAACAACCATGTACATGGTGGAGATTCCAGAATGAAGTAGGATGGTGGCGACGATCCTATATGAGGTACATACGTAGAGCCGACTCCCATGAGTTGGCATAAGGTGGCTAAAACAGGAGCAATCGACGGACCAAGTGAGGTAGCTCCTCCGATCGGACACACTTTTTCGTATGCCATTCTATTACTTTGCGATTGATTTGGTGCGCACCTTTGATTTGGAAGAGTGGCTCGAGGTGGGCGGTAGTTGCTGCTATGTGTTACCACTAGCCCAGAAGTGTAATTGGTATATCTACCATGGCATTGCCTTGTTGTGCCATGTGACCTAACTTAGCAAGACCACTACGAGTTTGTTTTGTACCATACCTATGGAGTACCCTCTGATGACGCCCAGTATATGGGAGATTACGGTACTGTATAGACTATGGAAATATATCAAATGTGTTAAGGGGGATATGGGTAATGCCTTAATGCTATTTTTATAGTTTATTTTACTTTAGACATTATTATAATAGCGTATATTACTACATAGTAGATAGTTTAACGGATCCTTAGAGGATGGTTATTACAAACATCCTTTGAGTTACTTGTATTTCAGTAGTTATTTCACTTGAGTTGATTTATTAATATAAAAATGTTAATCCTCCCGACTCGAATGTTTTGTGTTTTGCTTTACGCTCGGGTCAGACTGAGTGTCGCATCATTTAAGACTCACCTTTGGAGTTTGGAGCTTCACTTGAAGATCCAACTATCGATTAAGCTTTTTGTTATTCAGTTGATTCCAGTGATGTATTCAGATTTTTTACTTGACTAAAGTATTCGAGAATTTTGTTGTATCTTGTTTGACTCTGTTATATATATATAGTAGCTTCACGTACTACTATTCTTTGTTTCCGCTAATTATTGTTATATTATTTTGTGTGTGTGATTCTGTGATTATTTATTTACTGTATATGCTTAGTTTTGCCAAATATAAATTAACATTCTGATATTTTGAGCAATTCAAGTCTGACATGTGCGGATGCGAATGGTTGAAAATACCAGGATATTACATTTATCAGAGTTAAACATGGATAGCTATAAATTTCTGTTCTTACAAATGCAGAATACAATATTACTCAAGTGTGATGGAAACGATCTTCAAAAAAATCTTCAAACTTCATGCTTCGAGCTCCATCCAGATATCTTCTAAACTAAACCTGACTACTTAGCTGCCTGGAAAAATTAGGGCACCCTGAGTTTATGGCAAAGGAAAATAAACTCCGGCTCAGTTATGGGACTGGATGGGAACTCAAAATACGTGTTTTGAAAATAAAATGGTATCTTATAAGGCCACGCCGCACATAAAAACAGAATGGATTTTTACCTTATGATAACCAAATCATTACTAATTCAAAATAAGGGATATTATTTTAATGACATTTCTTTAAAAACATTTGCAAATAAGCTTATTATCTTAGCCAAAATAGTTACATTATTAAATTCCAACATACCACCTTGTAATACAAGGCTTTCTACATGTAAAATCATACAGGCTCTTATTGGAGAATGGGTTTCCATAAAAATGACCAGGTGAAGAGACTACTTCCGACAGTACATCTACATAGGAACGTACTGAGGACCAACCGACAGTCCCCTACCAACACAAGACCTACCTACCTCTTTCTAGATAGTACCGAATATACATCATCACCCTGGTCATTACCGACCTATTCAAGGGCCGTCACAGCGTACAAACACAATAATTTAAGTCCCAAATGTCATAGCGGGAATAAACATATCTAGAAGGTGATGATCGTATCCTAATGGTAGCAAACCACATTGCTTTGCCGCATCTACCATATTTCGGTCATTTTCGGGTGTGAGGCTTGAGGTAACGATTACCATTTACTTTGCACATTTCACTTTGAATGCCATATCGCTATTCCATCTATCACTATTAACTTCCGCAAACATACAACCTCCGAGCTCATACGTCTCCAAGAAGAGTTTTAAGCTAAGAGAAGTTGCCTTCTCCGCCACCAAACAGATGTATGTTTATAAAAGGCAACGTTGAAATCTCAAGATTGTAATGTCAA
Source organism: Allium cepa (assembly GCA_030765085.1). Lineage (NCBI taxonomy): Eukaryota > Viridiplantae > Streptophyta > Magnoliopsida > Asparagales > Amaryllidaceae > Allium > Allium cepa. The sequence goes on along the minus strand of CM060934.1, from coordinate 660,684,214 downwards.
ACATCCATCCATACAAGTTCGTTCTTGGACTGAACGAAACCAAAAGGCACCTTGCTAACATATCCTATCGGGAATTAACCCTAGGATTTGTGGCGAAAATTCCTTGTAACTCAAAGAGTTTCAGGAATGAAGGGACCACTACTACTTTAGTACTAGGGAGCTAACCAGAATTATCAACAAGCAGTCCTTTCACCCCAAAAAGCCTCTGTCTTCGTCCTTCTTTTTCTTTATCATGTCTTCATTTTTCAAACGCATACATCGGTTCGAATTATTGTTGGGATAGGAATTTACCCCAAATCCGACCCCGGTTCCTTCGAACCAATCATCGATAAAAAGAGGTTCTGTGAATAGGGAATCATTCTTTAATTGATTGAGTCCTTTTTATCAAAATCTCTTATATATATATATATATATATATATATATATATATATATTTCTAAGACATTCTTTTCGGTATATATGAAATCATTAAAACTCTCTTATCAAATCCTTTGATTACTTCAAATCCTTTTAAATTCCAAATCATTTCATATTTTCTTAGGAAAATATTTCCAAATCATTTATTTAAATCTTAACAATGATTTCCAAATCATAACCTTTAAAGTGGATCAAAAACAATGTTATTCAAGACATCATTTACTATAAGTCCAAACCAATAAATTCAAGTATAGGAAATACACTAATTCCAAATCATTTCATTTAAATCTTAACAACAATTTCTTAATTCAAAACTAATACTTTTGATTGAGTTAAAACCATGTTATCTAGTATGTTAATCCCAAAACCAGTAAATACTAAGTGAGCAGATTCTATAGAAACCATCTAATTCTACTCATTATCAATTCCATATTCAACGAATACTATGGGTGGAATAATGGAAAAATCACCTTTCGAATTCCATGAATGGTATGAGTTTCCTTTTCAGGCTTTAACACCGAGTATAAGAAGATCATCCCCATACAATCAAAGTTGTATTTAATTTAAATTTGGAAAATTTAACCTTTTTATACTTAACCCGTTTTCGACATTTCTACCTTATTTATCTCTCGTCTAGGGAAGTGGCTTGGTGAATCAGGGCACTGGTTGCTCCTGAACATCTTCTTAGTTTAAGCACCTCACATCCGGATCTTACAAATAGAAAAATCCAGTTTATAGGTCGTCTTTTAAAGCAAAGATTAAATCATTTAATTAAAACTAGTAGTTAATATTAATTTTTGTATTAATTTGTGAATTAATTGGTGATTGATATAAATTTTTGGATTCAAATAAGGATAAATTGAGGATTAATTTGAATATTTGGGAATAAATGTATATAGTAGATTTGGATTGAAATTCAAAAATAAAAAAAATTGTAAAAAGAATTTTTAATCTGGGAATTCTAAAATAAAATATATTTTGGGTTGAAATTCAAAAATAAGTATTTTTATAAAAGTAATTGGATTTAAAAGTTATATTTTGAAAAACAATATGTACGTATATAACTAGAATTGTAAAATACAATATGATACTAAAACAAGGTTTAATAAAAGTTTTAAAAATGTACATATCTTTTGGAAATTAATAAGAAAACATATATATGAGTAAAATTGGTTTGTAAATATGTAAAATAAGATTTTATAAAAGATTTAGAATACTTTTCTTCTATATACTTGAAGATAAATATAAAAAGTATATAAGTGAATAAATAAATGTTTTAAACATACATGTATGTATATATATCTTTTGAAATAAAAAGGATTTATGTAAAGATATTTTTAACTTAAGTTTAAAATTCAAATGAGATAAATAAAAAGGTTTAAAAGCATAAAGCTTGTTTCATGAATTAAAATAAAGTAAGAATAAAACAAAGTTAAAAATTAATTATAAACAAGGTTTAATACATTTTCTTTTGAAATTTAACTAGAAATAAATAAAATTTGTTTAAATAGTTTAAATCTAAGAACAAAAGTAATTTATAAAATAAAAGGTTTAAAATATAAATACTTAATTAAACAAGGGTTAAAATATAACTTGTAAATTAAATTAAGTGAGGGTTTAAACACAATATTATTACATTTGACATTTGTATATTCACAAATTCATGCATGAACATGTGTTAACATATGTTAACAAGTGTAAAGATTTTTAAAATACAATTAACAAGTGTAACAAAATAAAATAAGTGGCAAGATGTATTGTTTTTCTTTTTAAATTTATAATGAAAATAAACATCAAAATTAAGAAGTAACCAGGTTTCAATGTAACGACCCGCCGTTCTGACCGCCCCTAGTCGGTAATTAAACCAACTTGAAACGTTCAAAATGACGGATTGTTATTCAGTTTATAGAGTTTAAACAGAATCAGCCACAGAAACACAGAATAATTATATTTCACATAATGAATTTTTTGTACATATATCAGAGTTTATACAATGAATTAAATTTATACAGCGGAATATTTCTTTAAGTACAAAAATAAATCCCTGAAAAAGCTAAAGTGAAGCGTTATCCCCCTCTCTCTCTAACTTCGATGCCCGAAAATCTTCAAGCTGTAAAATTACTCGGTCTGACCCGAGTATTACATTCAAAAGAAAATAATACACAGGTCAGTCTAATTCAAACTCAGTTATTAGTGCATAGAGGTAATAATAATCAAACAACAATTAGACGACAGTCAAATATAAATTTACCTATCCGATCCTTTCAACAAAGAAAACGGATAACGGTAAACATAACACTTAACAGTGTTAAGCAATAAATCAGTAGATTCAGATTATCAACGAAGATATATGAAGGGATTATTAATGAAGGTAATTTAGAAAAACACATCAGAATTGCCTAAACGGCAATTAACGACAAAATCATCAAAATGCGATTCAAAAAATATTGAATTGGCAACATAAAAATAAATTTCCATCAATAGAAAAAAAACAATTAAAACATCAAATTTGGTAGGGCTGCAGTACACGCACGTGTGCACGGCCTCGCCACATTTAAAATGTTAACTCTGTGTGGCTGCAGTTCACGCTTGCTTGCACTGCCTCACCATTACCGTAATGAAATATGCAAAAGATCGTAAATCAAAACAAAATAGGATATCAATAAAACAATACCACGCCGTGTGGCTGCAGTTCACGCTTGCGTGCACTGCCTTGCCACTATCGTGATGATGTACTCTAAAGGTCAACGAACCAAAATCAATGAAGAATCAATATCGATGCAACGCAAACCGACAAGGCAACTGCATAAACGAATCCCAAGGCAAATCTGCAACAATAAACTTCAGCCATCACAAATGTTCAAGGGTAGAACTGCAACAATAACGCAGCCACCACCTGAATACACGGGCACAACAACTACAAACTGCAAGAACGAACTCAAAACAACACAAAAGTTCCCAAATTCAACAGGGCAGCCAGTATTAGTGCACAAGGGCAAAGCTGCAACCAAGATCTGCAGCCGCCACGAGTACACGAAGCACGAAGGCTCGAATGACCCAGTGCGCAAAGGCAGGGGTACAAACTACATGAAAACAGCTGAAAGAAGGTGAGAGCACCAAAAATATGGCACCACAACACACAAAACAAGATCAAAGTACAGTTAACATAAAACAGGTCAGACTGACAACTCAGCATGTACAAGGCAACAGAGGATGCAAATATAGGCAGCAGCATGGTTAGCAAAGGCAGCTGGGTTGAAATGCAACCTTAAAGAGAAATCAAAAATGTTGGCACACAACAGAACTGGCGAACAAAAAAAAAGCAAGGGTAACCACTAACACACATAAGTATATGTGTATATATGGCATATACCAGTGGATCAATTCGGTACTAGAATCAGCAAAGGCAAAGTACCAGTTCAACTCGAAAGCATCACAACACAAGTGTACATAAGCAACAATGCACTGTACATCAAGTGATACAACAATGCAACACCAATGACAACTTTTAAAACCAAGTATAAAGCAGTGTCAATGAGTACTGCAAGTAAGACCAGGATGCAAGTTAAGGCAAGATTATAGTGCAACAGGACAACAATAGTGAAACAACAATGTTTGCACCCATGTGATCCAGTGAACCAGATCAAAGCAGAAAATAAATTGGCACTTGTATATACACAGTGTCTTGCAGACTATAAATGGATCAAAAAAACAAAATCGAGTGCAATAACAAGTGAACAAAGCAAGGTGAAATCAGAGTTGTAGTGAACAAAGAAAAATACAATGCCCAGTAGCAATTATCAGTTTGAACCAAGATAACTGCAACCATGAACCCAACAAAATGAAACTGCGGCCACTTTGAATCCAGAGCAAACTGCAACAAGAATGCAATCACCACAAGTATCCAAGGGCACAGCAAAAATATACTGAAATAGCAATAAGACACAAAGGTCAATACCTGCACATACATGAACCAGAAAAATACGGCTCGGCAAGGCAAAAATGCAACAAAAATGAAACTGCAGAGGTCCAGTCAGTAATATCATGACTCAACATCAACTGCAATATGGCAACATAACTACACAATGAAGCATGAATGAATGCTACAGTCTCAAGTCCAACCAGACCAAATTGAAACAGCAATTTGAAAATGAAACAAGAAACTCAAGTAATTCCAGAAATCAAAATAGTTTCAAGAATGTAAGCACTACAAGGAAACCGACTCCAAGCTGCATGTACACTCAAGTGAAACAAACAGTTGTCAAATGGAAGAATACAACAACAATGAAGGCACCAGACCTCAAAGGAAATCAAAGTGGTCAGGTACTTTAAATCTAAAGCAATGCTCAGTGCAATGGACAACATACATAAGGTTCAAGTATAACAATAATGCACAATGGATTTGAGTTCGAAGCAAAACAGATGTCAAATGAACATCAATATGCAATTTGAAATAGGCAGTGACTAAGTGAAAATGAGAATATCCTGTTTTAACAAAACAGTGAAACATGAAGCAGTTCAATATTACTGCACATAACAGATACAACATGAAGTGCCATCATGATATTCAAGTTACAGGTCAAAGGCAAGAAGCTTAACAATTACTCACTATGTTTTGTAAAATTTAGCCAAGCAATATAATCTATGAAATAATACATGTATCAGGTTTGTATACTCTGTTCTTACTCGATATATGCATGAAACGTATGTCTGCCATCAGGTTTTAAACCCATGTATACTTTCAAATGGCCATAAATAATTTTCCAGACATTATAATGTTGCTTTTATGGCCAAAGCAAATAATCAAAACATGTTAAAGAGGGCTACAAGATGTTCATACCATACAGGTCAGAGAACTAACGTGTTCATCCTACATTTGCAGTTCAAAATCAATGCCATGAAATCAAATGGTCCAGCATACACAAATGGGAACGAGTCAGAAACACGTTCCACCATGGAGACCGAAGTCATGTTTCAAACCAAAGCCAGAAAAAAACATCAATCATATGGAATCGACGAACTCAGAGAAATCATCAAAAATTCGAAGCAATGATAGCCCAGAGATTAAGCAAAGAAAATTTACGAACTAGAACAAGACAGAAATCATCCAAAATTTGATTTAGATGTGAGTGATATGCACTCACCTTTCTTGACACGGTCGAGAAAATTTGAAGCCGAAGCCCTAATTTGGATCGAAGGACGAAACCCTAGCTTCGGAGAGGTGGAATCGAGCAAGCTCTTATTTTGGAAAGAGGGACGAAAAGGAACGAAGAAGAACTCGTGGCCGCCATTTTCTTTCTTTCGTTTTATTTTTTTTAATGAAAAGGAGGGGTTTTGAACGAGTATAAGAGAGAAGGGAAGACGTGATTCTGGCGTGGGTTACGGCGTAAATAATGGCGTGTTTTTAGCTGATCAAAGTAAGGCAGCGTACTAATTATGTTCATTTTTATATATTTTTTTCATTTTTTAATTCAATTTGTTTTGTATAATTATTTTCTTTACTTTGTTTTGTTTAATTTTGTTGTTAAAATTTTAACTAAGTGTATTTATTTATTTATTTTGTGTTGATTAAAATTTTATTCCTTTTTATTTTAAAGAAAAGAAAAATGTTATTTAAAACTAACCATCCACTTATAAATTTACATAAATAACAATTCTTTTATCCAAATTATTTTTTCCAAGTCGTTAGTTCGAATTTTAAATATAAATTTAACATTCCATTTCAAATTCCAAAGTCAAATTCACATTTTTATTCAACTTCAATAGATTAAATTTAAAATTTAAATCGCCAAATTCATAGTTATATTAGGAATTCAAACTAAACCATCATTCAAATATTTAAAATTAATTAAATATTTTAAATTTAAATTGTTCAAAATTCAGGGTTGTTACAATCTTCCCTCCTTAAAAGAATTTCGTCCCGAAATTATAAGTTAGGAAAAAACGATTGTTAAATCTCACCAATTTTATACCCTACACAATCTTTACCAAGTTCGAATCTTATTAAAAATAAATAAATATAGGACTCATTCCATTTGTTTTATCTCACTAGCTTTGTTCATTATCTTCTAAAATCAAGACGTAAAAGTCTTTTACCAAAAAATTTCGACTTACAAAACTCAGATTTAAACTTGAAATTCTTCATGCTAAAGATTTTCATATCATATATCATTTTCAAAGCTGTGGACTTTCAAGATATTTTAAAGATCTTCTTCCTTAATTCAATTAAGTTGGAATTATGTAATTCAAGAAAAATGTTATTTAAAACTAACCATCCACTTATAAATTTACATAAATAACAATTCTTTTATCCAAATTATTTTTTCCAAGTCGTTAGTTCGAATTTTAAATACAAATTTAACATTCCATTTCAAATTCCAAAGTCAAATTCACATTTTTATTCAACTTCAATAGATTAAATTTAAAATTTAAATCGCCCAATTCATAGTTATATTGAGAATTCAAACTAAACCGTCATTCAAATATTTAAAATTAATTAAATATTTTAAATTTAAATTGTTCAAAATTCAGGGTTGTTACATTCAACATCTTCATTTAATCAAAAACTGTGAATTAAAATAGAAAAGAAAACCCGGAAACAAAATTACAACATCAAATCATAAACCTCGAAAATGAAAATCAAAGTAAACTTCCTGGAAACAAATCAAACCATAAAAATCTAAAAAAGAAATCAACATCAAGACCAAAAACAGAATGGAAACCAAAATTCAAAAAGCATCTTGAATCTAAAGTATCATCACAAGCAAGCTTCAAGATTCAATTTGCAAATCAAACTATAACCTAGAAGCTTGATCAAGAACAAGTCAGGTCAATTCAACTCAAAGCAAAATTAGAAACCTGGTAAAGAAAATGAAATACAAGTTCTGGTTAAATCCAAAATCATATCAAAATAATGATCAGATGCAACTCAAGATCAAAAGCAAGTTCAAATAACAAATCTAAGTCAGCTTCAATATATCTTAATCCAGATTTCTAACCAGTCCTATGTGTGTTCATGATAAGGTGAGAAAACCTCATTTTTATTTTAAAAGCCTTAATATGTTAATAGATGTGATAAATGTTTTTACCTGAAAAATGGTTGAACTTCTCTGTATATATAGTGTGCATGTCTGTGAATCTATATGTATTCCTTTGGTTGGAATCACAGACACAAATCTACACAAATAAATTAATATCTTTTTATCCAAATACATTCAAGCTATAATTTCTAAAGATGAAATGTTTGTAATAATGTGATATAAGTTTTAAAAATAATTTCAAGTGAGCAAGTTGAATATGTAACAACCCAATATTTAGTATCAATTGATAATCGACATTAAACGATTAATATTGCTGCTAATTGCTGTTTGGAGTTTATAAAACCCGGATTAAATTCCTTTCAAAAATTTGATGAAAATGGTTGCGGGCTTCAATTGATTTTGGCCCACATTTTCATTTGTTTGTTTTGTTCGTTCCCTTTTTTTTATTTCAAATTCGACCCGTTCCTTTTCATTATTCGTTCGTTCGAAATCCTAAGAGAAAATGGAGGCTTCCTGTTTTCTTTTTATTCCATGTTCTTAAATTAGGGCTTCTGAAAAATTCTTCGAAGTCGCGCCTCAGGTGTTCGATCGGTGGATATTCACGAATACCTTGGATCGATAGTTTCCTCGTTCCTCTCTTCGGCCGTGGATTGCGCGCGTTGGACAAAGGTGAGTGACCATTCACTCACATCTAATTTGATGCTATGCTTGGTATTTCGATTTTGTTTTGTTGATGACGATTTCTTTGACGTTTTCAATCCACATGGTTTTGATTTCTGATTTTCGTTCGATTCATTGATACACTCATCCTGGTTTCGATTTTGAGGGTTCGTCTTTGGCACTGACTTGTTAAATGACGGCCATGACACTTGTGTTGGTATTATTTGAAACTGCTACACATTCGAACCCCTGTCACTTGATAATTTCGGCCTCTTGACTTTGTTGAATTTCGATTACTTGACTAAAACTATCCCTGGTACCTAGCTCGATTTGCTTCAATGTGTTATGTATCCTGCTGCATATCACTACATTTTTATCACGTCACTGTTTATTTGCATATAAACTTGGATTCTTTGTTCCATCACTGCATTTTCATCACGGCTGTTGTTTCACTGTCTTCAGTGAATCTAGGGGTTATCTCGAGTTTGCACTTGCATATCCACTTTAAATAGCTATGTCACCCTTTCATGTTTACATATATATGCTCTAGTGATATTTCATTTGGTATGTGCTGTCTGCACTCGTTTCTTCTCATCTTCATCAATGATGTTTGATAACCACTGTTAAGTATCATTGTGTATATGCTGTACCAAGTGCATATTGGTGCAACTCGTACACACTTCGATTTGAGCTCGCATTGTTTATTTGAACTGCTGTATATATGTATTCTTACCTCTGAACTATGTACCTGATGCAGTCTCCATGCAATTGGGTTTTGGGTATCATTCTTTGAGACGAATTGCATTTCAATTGTCGACTTTTTCTGTTTATCCATGGTTTGTTAATTTTTATTTGTCTCTCTCTGATAGTTTTAAAATTTCTTTGGTATAGAAAGAGATTGTCTTTGTCTATGCCTTATTGATATCGGCTTTGACTTTGTTTGACAGTATTTATTTCTCGACTCTGGCCGTTTGTGTATATTGCTTTTGTACATTTCCCCGAGTCACTTGTAACCGCTGTTACCTGTTGTTCAGTCTAGTTGACTTTGACTTTGTTTATGATTGCTTTCTTTGGCTTCATTGCATCCTCATTTACCTGCACATATGAGCTTAGTCACTGGCATTGTTTTATTGAGTAGATATGTATGCGTGTACCTATATATGCAAACATGTACATTTTTGTAAAAATGTTAATGCTGGTTGCTTGCTGTTGACCTTCTCGTGACTGCAATCATGTTGCAGTCCTGCCTTGTATTTGCAGTGCCTTATTATCATTGTCTTGATTTGGTTTCTTGATGTATTGATCTTAGCTTGCTTCTGATTTTACTGAATTTTGTTAGTCTTGACTAATTTGCTTCGAGACAGTTTTTGTTGCATTGTGATCTTGTGGTGGCTATAGTTTTTAATTGTAGTTTGCCCTTGTATCCTTGTGGCCTTCATTGCACTGTCCACTGAACATCAAGTCATGTAGTTCATGTGCAGTTGTATATTTGGTTTATGATACATGCGCCTGAGTTGAATCCGGCGTTCGGGTTTGACCTTGTGTTCGTTTGTGAACTTTCATTGTGTACATACGAGCACATTGTACGTGTCTATCTACTTTGACCATTGAGGCCGTGGCATTGATATTTGAACCTTCATTGATTTTGGTTCGTTGATCTTTTGTGTACGTAATTACTGTAGTGGCAAGGCAGTGCACGCAAGCGTGAACTGCGGCCACACGGAATTGAGTTTTTGGGTACATTATCACTATAGTGGCAAGGCAGTGCATGCAAGCGTGTACTGCAGCCACACGGTATGGATTTTATGATATTCTATCTTGTTTTGATCTATTGATCTTTTGCATATTCCATATGCTGTAGTGGCGAGGCAGTGCACGCGTGCGTGTACTGCAGCCCTACTCGAATTAATATTTTAATTGATATTTCAATGGATTGAACTGTTTTGTTTATTCAATTCAATATTCTTAATTGTATTCTGATTTGGTTTAATTTGCTGATCTGTTTAACACTGTTATGTGTTATATTTATCGTTATCCGATTTCTTTATTTAAGGATCGGATAGATGAGATTTATTATGACTGTCGTCTATTCATTATTTAATTATTATTGCTTCTGTGCACTAATAACTGAGTTTGAATTAGACTGACCTGCGTATTATTTTCTTTTGAATTTAATACTCGGGTCAGACCGAGTTATTTTAGGTCGTAGATAGCTTGCTTTGGGTAGCTGTTTGAGCTATGAAGACTTTTCATATCTTTTGGAGTAGTCGTGTCTAGTATAGGTTGATATGTATTCATGTATATTAGTCGATAATGTACTTGTATATATAACTTCCAGAGTCGACTGTTGTAGTTGTATCATATGTTCTATGTCAAATGTATTGTAACTGACATCAGTTATATATATGAGACTTTTCTGTTTTATCTGTATTCCGCATTTATTCATATTATCTGTGTTATTATTATATCTACTATCCTAAACTATTATGAACCATCGTAGTTCATTTTATACTGGAATTGGGGTATGTCGATGGGAGTAAATAAATCAGAGATAAAAAATGAAAGAATATATATATATATATATATATATATATATATATATCACTCCTATCGAGATAACCAATACTAGTGTAAGGCCTAACTACTGATGGCCGCTCCTCAATAGCCTTATTCTCCGCGCTAGTTGACAGCATTACACCGTAGTGTTCTTGGCTAGCGTGGGTATAGAGGTGGGGCGTCACAGCTTGGTATCAAAGCCTGGGGTTTAGGACAAATATAAAACATAACTTAGATGGAACATGTGTTACAACTATTTGTCGATGTTTTATCTCTCATCTTTGCATATGATTATCTTTGATTGTTAGGTATGAATTCCTAACGCTTATTCATGTGCATTTGATTTTGGTTTCATGAAAGTATTTTGGCTTCGACCTATGTTTACTTTGCGAACTCAAGTTGGGTTTTTGATGATGAGGATTTTGTTCTTGTGTTTTCGGCTTTGAATTGATTTAGCCGATGTTGATTTTGTTCGAATTTGGCCAATAATTGTTGTACTCGACATTGACTTGATTTTTATTTTTTTTGAAGTCATTTATGCATTTATGCTCGTTCTGCTTTGTTTTTCCAAATTTAATCGACTCGTGTTAATTCCCCGATTTGTTGCTATCATTTATTAGCGACTTTAGTGACATTTTCTTCGGGATTTTTGTGAACATACCTTTTGATGAATTCGGTATCGATTTCTTTGGATTCTATTCACATCTTTGTATGTGAATTCTTGTGATTGATTGTTTCTACAATCATTTTTGTGATTTGTCACTTTAAAAAATATAAAGGTTTTCTATACTAGTAGTAAATATATAAACCCTTTTCTCCAAACGATTTCAAAACTATTTTACTACAAAGCTCTTTTTCCTAAACCATTTTCCAATCTATTAGTATATACAAACCTTTACCTCACTCGTATGAGAAATTGAATTAAACGGCTTAGTAAAACAAGTGGTATGAAACGCTTGCGTTCACTTCGTCGGTTAATTCTTGGACTTGTTCGATTGAACCTCTTGTGACAATTTTCTAGTGAAGATTTACAGTTTGTTCGTAAATATTTAAGTTAAACAAGTGGTTATGGGACATGAAGCTAAACTTTTATATTTACTAACTTAGTTAATTGACACTTCTTTATGATCATGACGATCATTTTTGTGGTTTAGACTAGCAACTGTGCGATGTCTCTTTGTCTGCGAGGGAGACTAGACCCCGCTCTTGTGATGTTTCGCCATCACATTTGTGTGATGTTTCGCCATCACATATGTGGGGTAGCGCCCCACGGTCTTCGGACCATTCGTGTGTCAAAAATTAATAGTTGGCCACCATGAGATAGCGTCTCGTTTTGTGATACCGGTTGGTGAGTTTTCATGCTCCCATTTTGTGATAGGCCTTCTCCATTTTATGATTTAGACTAGCAATTGTGCGACGTCACTTTGTTTGCAAGGTTAGGCTAGACACCATTTGTGTGATTCCGCTCACACATAACTTTTTGCTTTTGGTTAGCCAAGACACCATTTGTGTGATTCCCCTCACACATACCTTTTTGTTTGCGAGTGTAACAACCCGCATATTTATCGATTTTATATTTAAATATTTTATTTAAATATTTTGTCGTTAATCGGATATTGGTCCGAAAAGCTACTTTTTTGTAAATGGTCAAATTAGGACTCGAGACCACTTCCATTGAGTTCGAAATGCCGTTTACAACTTTTTTTAAGTATAAACATTGATAGGTTTGGAGTTAGTGGAATTTCACTTACTTTTCCCGCTTTGGACTTTGGGTTAGATTAGCCATTATAACTCAAACCCACTTCTCTCCTTCTCCTCACTCTTCATAAATTTCCTAACAACTAAGCTTTAACATTAATGGTGAGTGGAAGGGGAAATTAATATTCCAAGCTCAAATTCTCTTGCAAATCCAACATTCAATTCCAAATTCAAGAAGAAGATATTGGATTCAAGCTTGTGATTACTTCTCCATTGCTTTTAAGCTTTTCTTCATAAATTTGGTACAAAGGTGACATTTTTATCCCACAATTCTAGTCTATAACTATATTGGACTGTTGGGAATGATTCCCCATCACTTAAGCTTGTACAATTGCATTTGGTTTGGATTAGATTGGTGAAAAAACTCCAATTTTTAGTGTTTTTGGTGAAAAATTGCACTTAGGTCGTTCTGCCTATGTTAGGTCATTCGCGTTGAAAAGCCACTCAGAGAATAGCTCGTTTCTGGTCTTAAAACCGTCCGCACGTGTTAGGTCGTTTTCTTTGGAATTAGGTCATTGGGTTTTAAGTCGTAGGTCGCTCGTCCTTGTTATAGTGGTTAGGTCGTTGGACGATAGGTTTGCTCGCGTGTTAAACCTCTTAAGTCGCTCGACCTTATAAACTGTTAACTCGTTAGGTCGTAGGTCGCATCGGTACGCTAGGTCGCGTGACCTTAGGTAGTTCCCCTTGAGGTCGTATGACCTTGAGTCATTCACATGGTTTAAGCCTTTAAGTCGTTAGGTCGTAGGTCGCAAGGCAGTAGGTCGCGCAATCCCCTTAACTCGTTCGGCCTTGTCATTTTTAGGTCGCGAGTCTTGCTAGGTCGCCCCTTGTGTTAACTCGTTCGGCCTTGTCATTTTTAGGTCGCGTACCCCGTTAAGTCGCTCGGCCTTTGTTCCATTAGGCCGCGTACCCCGTTAAGTCGCTCGGCCTTTGTTCCATTAGGCCGCGTACCCCGTTAAGTCGCTCGGCCTTTGTTCCATTAGGTCGCGTACCCCGTTAAGTCGCTTGGCCTTTGTTCCATTAGGTCGCGTACCCCGTTAAGTCGCTCGGCCTTTGTTCCATTAGGTCGCGTACCCCCTTAAGTCGCTCGGTCTTTGTTCCATTAGGTCGCGTAGCCCCTTAAGCCGCTCGATCCTATCCTCCCTTAGGTCTTCACTAGGTCGTACCGTTTTGGTCAGGGCGCTGCCACATACCCAGCCGGAGGCGCTGCCATGTACCCCGCCGGGGGCGCTGCCCCCAGACCCCCGCGACCTAACCGGACAGATCGAACCCCGTAGCAGGGGCGTTGCCACCCCTCCTCCGTAGGGGATCTTATCCGAAAAACGTTCAACAGAACTTGTTTTGTTGAGATGCTGAGTTGACCATTCTTCGGGACAAGCTATCATGGGCTTCTCGGTCGATTGTGTGGATTTTTGAATATCTATTTTGATGGATTCTTTATCGATTTCTTTGGAATTTATTCACGTCTTCGTATGTGAATTTTGATGATCGATTGTTCTACAATCATCTTTGTGATTTGTCACTTTAAAATATACAAAGGTTTCAATACTTGTAGTAAATATCAAAACTCTTTCAACAAAATGATTTCAACCCTATTTTCAATAACAAAGCTCTTTTCTTAAACCGTTTTCCAATCTACTAGTATATACAAACCTTTACCTCACTCGTATGAGAAATTGAATTAAAAGGCTTAGTAAAACAAGTGGTATGAAACACTTGCGTTTACTTTGTCGGTTAATTCTTGGACTTGTTCGATTTAATCTCTTGTGACAATTTTCTAGTGGAGATCTACAATTTGTTCGTAAATATTTAAGTTAAGCTAGTGGTTATGGGACATGAAGCTAAGCTCATATATTTACTAGCTTATTGTAATTGACACTTCTCATTGATCATGACAATCATTTTATGATTTAGACAAGCAATTGTGCGATGTCTCTTTGTTTGCAAGGTTAGACTAGACCTCATAGGTGTGATTCCGACTCACACATATCTCTTTGTCCGCAAGGTTAGTCTAGACACCATTTGTGTGATTCCACTCACACATACCTTTTTGTTGCGAGGTTAGGCTAGACACCATTTTTGTGATTCCACTCACACATACCTCTTTGCTTTTTGGTTAGCCTGGACCTCATCTGGGTGATTCCGACTCACCCATATGGGGTAGCTTCCTATGGTCTTCGGACCGTCATGTGATAGGCCTCTTTCCCTTTTTCTGTGATTTCTGGATTTCTTGTGTTGATTTCTGGAATTTATGTCATTGACTTGTTATGAGTACAAGTTTAGGGTATGATGCCCTCTTTGGATCTTTGAGAAGATTCTTGTGATATCGATTTATCTCTTATTAATTGATCTTCTGTTATTCATCATTTGCATACTTATAGTAGTATGTCAGTATGGATATTTTATGTTTATGTCATATCTTTTATATTATGCCATGTCATCTGATATTTATAGCTTTACTGATCCGTTTATTATTTTCTTAAATAATACTCGGGTCAGACCGAGATGTTACAGGTGCTTCTGCTTAACTTCTTCACGGGGATTTGCTACTCTGACTTTTGGCTAACTATTTAGATTAGCAGTTTTTTGTTTTATACACTTGAGACATAGACTCATAGTTGTATTCTTTTGTATAGCACGTGTTGCTATTCTTTTGTATGATTGTGGATCTTTTTGACCACTACTCTGATGTATACTTTCATGTGTTAGTTATATATTCATATCTTCTTCCGCCTTTGTGATATGGATGTCTGTAACTGATTTATGTTATGCTTATTTCTATGTTTGTTTCCGAAGATTATTTATAGCCACCGTGTGATAAGCAATCACAAGGATGGTCGCTCCTCAACAGCCTTATTCTCCGTGCTAGTTGACAGCACTACACCGTAGTGTTCTTGGCTGGCGTGGGTATAGAGGTGGGGCGTTACAGCTTGGTATCAGAGCCAAACTTTGGAATAATGTAGAATAACTTAACAGGGATCATTGTCCTAAGTCCACCTTAGGAGTTATGTCTTAGGATTAATTCGAGTCGTCGTACCGATTCATCCTATATCCTTTATGATTCCTTGTTTTATCTAGCAAGATTGCTTGATATTCATTAGTGAATAATCTTCTTCTTGCTCTTTTTCTTTCTTAAGGAAGAGAAATGGTTAGACTGGTCGTCCCAGAGCTGGACCATCTAGTGCTCTACCCCAAGATGGAGTTTTTATGACTACCCAGCAACTTCTTGACCTTGTTACGAATGCTCAAGCAGCTGGTTCTAATCCGGAACCTACTCACCCTAAATCTGGGTTTGCACGTTTGTGCAATGATTACACCAACTTGGGTGGGAAGCCATTTAAAGGTTCTGAAACTGTCATCGAGGTCCAGGCTTGGTTGAGGACCTGCGATCGAATTTTCATTCGCATGAATCTCGTCGATCTTCACCGTGTTCAGGTAGCTTCCAGTATGCTCCAAGAGAGGGCACTGGACTGGTATGAACTTCTTATTTCTGAAGTCAATGAAGCGGACCTTACCTGGGAGCAATTCCGGACGCGCTTCGAGTTAAAATTTATACCAGAAGCAGAGAAGGTAACTCTGGCTCGACGCTTTTTAGACCTTGTTCAAGGTTAGTCATCTGTGACTGATTACGTCACAGCCTTTAAGTCGCTTTCCAAATATGGGGTTGAATATATCAACACCCCATTGAAGAAGAACCAGAGGTTCGTTTATGGCTTAAACAAAAGCCTCAAGAAGCCATTACTTCTAAAGTTAGAAGTTCCTTTCGACCAACTTATAGATATCGCTCTTCGTTTGGAAGAGGCTGATAAAGAAAGTGATGTTGAAGTAGTAGCTTCCAAACCCAACTTCAACAACAAAAAGAGGCCCAGTAAATTCAAAGGCCCTTATCCCAACAAAAAGGGTAAGCATGCAACCCCTGCGGCAAAGTCTCCTTCTCCTAGTGGTGCGAGATGCTTCAACTGTGGATCTGGGGGTCATTTTGCGAATAAGTGCTCGAAGCCCAAATCTTGTCGCTATTGTAAGAGCCCGGATCATTACATACATCAATGCCTCAAACGTGAAGGTAAGAAGGAAGGAAAGTTGAATGTGGCTCAAACCCCTGGCAACACATCTCGTGGCCAGGGTATTTCTTACTCCATTCTTAATGGTATTATTTTATTTCATGATCAACCTATTAGAGTTCTCTTTGATACGGGTGCATCCCATTCTTTTATATCAAAGGAACTGGTAGACACTTTTTCCTTAAGTGTTACTGTATTAATGACTTCTTTAAAAATTGTGAATCCTGTTGGTGGATCCGCAACTCTTAGTTTGCTTTGTAAATATGTGGAAATTATTTTATGCGATTTTTCTTTCCTAGCCGATTTGCATGTTATGCGTTACTTAGGCTTTGGAATGATATTGGGTATGGACTGGCTTAACCATTATGAAGCTCATATCCTATGTCCTGAGCGGACTATTTATCTCCGACATCCGCAATTTGTAAATCCGATTTCTATTATTCTTAAAGATTCGGATTCTTCTTTGACTGCATCTTTATATTCTTTAAATCCTCGAGATGATGATGATGAGGAAGACGTCTTTCTCGAATTCACATTGTCCGTGAATTTTCCGACATATTCGAGCCCGTTTTAGATTTACCACCGAAGCGAGCAATTGAGTTCAGAATCAATCTTACCTCTGAAGCTCTACCTGTTACTCGTCCTCCTTATCGCATGTCCAATAAGGAAAATGAAGAGATGCGCAAACAATTATCCGAATTGGAGACGAAGCAGTTTATTCGCTCTAGTTCCTCGCCTTGGGGAGCTTCGGCTATTTTCGTAAAGAAATCCGATGGTACTCTTAGGCTCTGCGTTGATTATCGCCAGCTTAACGATCTTACTATTAAAAATAAATATCCTTTACCTCGGATTGATGATCCATTCGATCATCTTAGTGGTGCTAAGGTCTTTTCACAATTGGACTTGGCTACCGTTTCCATCAACTTCGTAGCGCAGAGGATAGCATTCCTTTGACATCATTCCATACTCGATATGGATCTTATGAATGGCTTGTTATGCCATTTGGGTTAACGAATGCTCCGGCTTATTTCGTTGACCTCATGAATCGAGTTTTCAAAGATTTCCTTGATCGGTTTGTCCTCATATTCATTGATGATATTCTTGTGTATTCAAAAACCGAGGAGGAACATGAGAAACATCTTCGGATTGTATTGGAAACTCTTAGGAGTAATCAATTAAAGGCGAAATTTTCTAATTGCCACTTTTGGCAATCTCGTGTGAAGTTTCTCGATCATATTATTTCCGAATCCGGAATTTCCGTGGATCCTTCAAAGATTGAAGCGATTCAAGATTCGAAAAGACCTGAGAGTGTGACTGGAATTCATAGCTTTCTCGGATTGGCGGGTTATTACCGTCGTTTTATTAAAGACTTTTCTAAGATTGTCGTGCCTCTTACTGGCTTGACTAAGAAGGGAGTGAAATACATTTGGTCGGACAAATGTGAAGCCTCTTTTCAGAAATTGAAAGAACTCCTTTCTGATGCTCCTATTCTTGTTATTCCCGAAGGGAATCAAGATTTTGTTGTTTATACTGATTCTAGTCACGTTGGTTTGGGTGTCGTTCTTATGAAAAAAGAACGTGTTATTGCTTATGCTTCTAGGCAATTAAAACCAGCCGAGACTAAAAATGCCACACATGATTTAGAACTCACGGCTATTGTTTTCGCCCTTCGAATTTGGCGTCATTATCTATTGGGAGAGAAATTTATTCTTTACACGGATCATAAGTCTTTGAAATATTTATTTTCTCAAAAGGAACTTAATTTTCGTCAACAGCGTTGGCTCGAGTTCCTTGCACCTTATGATCTTGATATTCTTTATACCCCCGGTAAGGGTAATCGTGTCGCCGATGCTCTTAGCCGTAAACAACATGCAGTTGTTTCTATGACGATATCCGAATGGAACGATCTCGAGATTTTATCCACTTGTGAGATTCGAGAGCGCGTATTCGATTTATGCTCATCACTTGTTTTATGTAGCCTTGAGGCCCATCCTTCTCTTTTAGACCGCATTCTTGAAGCTCAAGGGCTAGATCCTGAATTGGCTCTTCTTGGCCAAAATGTTAAGGATAAAATTGATATTGAAGGTTTGAAAGACTTTGATATTGATTCTCGCGACGGCATTCGAAAATTTGGTAGACTTATCGTACCAAATATTGGTGATCTTCGTAAAAATATTTTAGAAGATTCCCATCGTTCTAAATTCACCATTCATCCCGGTAGTAGTAAAATGTACGCTGATATGAAGCGACTTTATTATTGGGAGGGAATGAAATCTAATATTGCTAACATTGTTAAGTGTTGCATGACGTGCCAACTTGTCAAGGCCGAACATCAAAGGCCTGGTGGGTTATTGCTACCTTTAGAAATTCCAATGTGGAAGTGGGACCAAATTTCCATGGATTTTATTGATGGCCTTCCCCGTTCTCGCTTGGGTCACGATAGCTTATGGGTGATTATTGATAGACTTACTAAATCTGCCCATTTTATTCCCGTACGGTCTAACCGAACCGTTCCTCTTTTGGACAAACTTTTTATCAAAGAAATTGTTAAATTGCATGGAGTTCCTAATTCTATTGTTAGCGATCGAGATCCATTGTTTACTAGTGGATTTTGGAAGAGTCTTCAAAAAGCTTTAGGAATGAAGCTTAACTTTAGCACTGCTTATCACCCCCAGTCTGATGGACAAACCGAGCGTGTGAATCAAAGTCTTGATGATCTTCTTCGTGCTTGTGTGCTCGATTTTGGTGGAAGTTGGAAAGATCATATATTCACTTGTTGAATTTTCCTATAATAATAGCTTCCAATCTAGTATTGGTATGGCACCTTTCGAGGCACTCTATGGAAGGCCATGCCGACCTCCTTCTTGTTGGCTTGAGGCCGGTGAGAAGCTAGTTTTAGGTCTAGACTTTATTCGTGATTCCACAGAGAAGATTGAACTTATTCGACATAGGATGAAAGAAGCCCAGTGTAGACAAAAATCCTATGTCGATAATCGAAGAAGGAAGTTAGAATTTTCTGTGGGAGATTCTGTTTTTATTCGTGTTTAACCTATGAAAGGTGTTGTACGTTTCAGTCGATAGGGAAAGTTAGCACCCCGATATGTTGGGCCATTTCCTATCACTGAACATATTGGTTCTGTGGCTTATCGCCTTGCATTACCGGCTCAGTTTTCTGCTATGCATGACGTGTTTCATGTTTCTCAATTACGGAAATGCCTTCGAGATTCCGATTCTATTCTTGAGCCTGGTGTTGTGGAAGAAATTGAAGTTTCGCCGAATTTACGAGCAACATCCTATTCGAATTATTGCTTCGGAGGTCAAACGACTCCGAAATAAAGATGTTCCGCTTGTGAAGGTTCAATGGACCTCAAATCCTAAGAATTGCTCTTGGGAATCCAGAGAATTCATCGAGCGAACACATCCGGACTTGCTTACCCCTGCTCTTTAAGGTGAACTTCCTATTTCAAATTTCTTTTGTGTTAATATGCTTTTATGGTTGTTACTTTTTATTTCCATCTTATATTGCGAGGACCAATTTCTTTAAGGAGGGGAGTCTGTAACAACCCGCATATTTATCGATTTTATATTTAAATATTTTGTCGTTAATCGGATATTGGTCCGAAAAGCTACCTTTTTGCAAATGGTCAAATTAGGACTCGAGACCACTTCCATTGAGTTCGAAATGCCGTTTACAACTTTTTTTAAGTATAAACATTGTTAGATTTAGAGTTAGTGGAATTTCACTTACTTTTCCCGCTTTGGACTTTGGGTTAGATTAGCCATTATAACTCAAACCCACTTCTCTCCTTCTCCTCACTCTTCATAAATTTCCTAACAACCAAGCTTTAGCATTAATGGTGAGTGGAAGGGGAAATTAATATTCCAAGCTCAAATTCTCTTGCAAATCCAACATTCAATTCCAAATTCAAGAAGAAGATATTGGATTCAAGCTTGTGATTACTTCTCCATTGCTTTTAAGCTTTTCTTCATAAATTTGGTACAAAGGTGAGATTTTTATCCCACAATTCTAGTCTATAACTATATTGGACTGTTGGGAATGATTCCCCATCACTTAAGCATGTACAATTGCATTTGGTTTGGATTAGATTGGTGAAAAAACTCCAATTTTTAGTGTTTTTGGTGAAAAACTGCACTTAGGTCGTTCTGCCTATGTTAGGTCATTCGCGTTGAAAAGTCACTCAGAGAATAGCTCGTTTCTGGTCTTAAAACCGTCCGCACGTGTTAGGTCATTCGCTTCGGAACTAGGTCGTTGGGTTTTAAGTCGTAGGTCGCTCAGCCTTGTTATAGTGGTTAGGTCGTTGGACGATAGGTTTGCTCGCGTGTTAAACCTCTTAAGTCGCTCGACCTTATAAACCGTTAACTCGTTAGGTCGTAGGTCGCATCGGTACGCTAGGTCGCGTGACCTTAGGTCGTTCCCCTTGAGGTCGTATGACCTTGAGTCGTTCACATGGTTTAAGCCTTTAAGTCATTAGGTCGTAGGTCGCAAGGCAGTAGGTCGCGCAATCCCCTTAACTCGTTCGGCCTTGTCATTTTTAGGTCGCGAATCTTGCTAGGTCGCGTCCGGCCTTGTCATTTTTAGGTCGCGTACCCCGTTAAGTCGCTCGGCCTTTGTTCCATTAGGTCGCGTACCCCGTTAAGTCGCTCGGCCTTTGTTCCATTAGGTCGCGTACCCCGTTAAGTCGCTCGGCCTTTGTTCCATTAGGTCGCGTACCACGTTAAGTCGCTCGGCCTTTGTTTCATTAGGTCGCGTACCCCGTTAAGTCGCTCGGCCTTTCTTCCATTAGGTCGCGTACCCCCTTAAGTCGCTCGGTCTTTGTTCCATTAGGTTGCGTACCCCTTAAGTCGCTCGATCCTATCCTCCCTTAGGTCTTCACTAGGTCGTACCGTTTTGGTCGGGGCGCTGCCTCTTGGACCCCCGCGACCTGACCAGGCTGGTCGAACCCCGTAGCTGGGGCGTTGCCCCCGCACCCCCACCTTGGGGGGGGGGGTTTGCCACCCCCCCTGGACCCCCCCTCCGTAGGGGATCTTATCTAAAAAACGTTCAACAGAACTTGTTTTGTTGAGATGCTGAGTTGACCATTCTTCGAGACAAGCTATCTTGGGCTTCTCGGTCGATTGTCTGGATTTTTGAATATCTATTTCGATGGATTCTTTATCGATTTCTTTGGAATTTATTCACGTCTTCGTATGTGAATTTTGATGATCGATTGTTGTACAATCATCTTTGTGATTTGTCACTTTAAAATATACAAAGGTTTCAATACTAGTAGTAAATATCAAAACTCTTTCAACAAAATGATTTCAACCCTATTTTCAATAGCAAAGATCTTTTCTTAAACCGTTTTCTAATCTACTAGTATATACAAACCTTTACCTCACTCGTATGAGAAATTGAATTAAACGGCTTAGTAAAACAAGTGGTATGAAACGCTTGCGTTTAATTTGTCGGTTAATTCTTGGACTTGTTCGATTGAATCTCTTGTGACAATTTTCTAGTGGAGATCTACAATTTGTTCGTAAATATTTAAGTTAAGCTAGTGGTTATGGGACATGAAGCTAAGCTCATATATTTACCAGCTTATTGTAATTGATACTTCTCGTTGATCATAACGATCATTTTATGATTTAGACTAGCAATTGTGCGATGTCTCTATGTTTGCAAGGTTAGACTAGACCTCATAGGTGTGATTCCGACTCACACATATCTCTTTGTCCGCAAGGTTAGTCTAGACACCATTTGTGTGATTCCACTCACACATACCTTTTTGTTGCGATGTTATGCTAGACACCATTTGTGTGATTCCACTCACACATACCTCTTTGCTTTTTGGTTAGCCTGTACCTCATCTGGGTGATTCCGACTCACCCGTATGGGGTAGCTCCCCATGGTCTTCGGACCGTCATGTGATAGTCCTCTTTCCCTTTTTCTGTGATTTCCGGATTTCTTGTGTTGACTTCTGGAATTTATGTCATTGACTTGTTATGAGTACAAGTTTAGGGTATGATGCCTTCTTTGGATCTTTGAGAAGATTCTTGTGATATCGATTTATCTCTTATTGATTGATCTTCTGTTAATCACCATTTGCATACTTATATTAGTATGTCAGTATGGATATTTTATGTTTATGTCATATCTTTTATTTTATACCATGTCATCGGATATTTATAGCTAGACTGATCCGTTTATTATTTTCTTAAATAATACTCGGGTCAGATCGAGATGTTACATGTGCTTCTGCTTGACTTCTTCCTGGGGATTTGCTACTCGGACTTTTGGCTAACTATTTAGATTAGCAGTTTTTTGTTGTATACACTTGAGACATAGACTCATAGTTGTGTTCTTTTGTATAGCACGTGTTGCTATTCTTTTGTATTATTGTGGATCTTTTTGACCACTACTCTGATATACACTTTCATGTGTTAGTTATATATTCATATCTTCTTCCGCCTTTGTGATATGGATGTCTGTGACTGATTTATGTTATGATTATTTCTATGTTTGTTTCCGAAGATTATTTATAGCCACTGTGTGATAAGCAATCACAAGGATGGTCGCTCCTCAACATCCTTATTCTCCGTGCTAGTTGATAACACTACACCATAGTGTTCTTGGCTAGCGTGAGTATAGAGGTGGGGCGTTACAACGAGGTTAGGCTAGACACCATTTGTGTGATTCCACTCACACATACCTTTTTGCTTTTTGGTTAGCCTAGACACCATTTGTGTGATTCCGCTCACACATACCTTTTTGTTTGCGAGGTTAGGCTAGACACCATTTGTGTGATTCCACTCACACATACCTTTTTGCTTTTTGGTTAGCCTAAACCTCATCTGGGTGATTCCAACTCACCCATATGGGGTAGCTCCACATGGTCTTCGGATCGTCATGTGATAGGCCTCTTTCCCTTTTTCTGTGATTTCTGGATTTCTTGTGCAGATTTCTAGAATTCGTGTTTTCTGGATTTCTTGTGTAGATTTCTAGAATTTGTGTTTTCTAGATTTCTTGTGATGATTTCTAGAATTTGTGCTTCACCAATTTTCGTGATTTCTATTGATAAGTTTTATCAATTTTTGTGCATTGGTGAATTCGTGTGTCATTGACTTGTTATGAATACAAGTTTAGGGTATGATATCCCTTTCTATCTTTGAGAAGATTCTTGTGACATTTTTGATGAACGAAAATTCATTGGTATTATATTTTGATGCCAATTATTTTGATGAGAATTTGACGTATTAACTTCAGTAACCGTCAATCTCAAAATGGATTTTCAAGCGGTTATCCCGCGATGCTTATTTTGTTGTCTGTTTTTACGGTATTTTGAGAAGTGCAACTTCCTTGTCGAAGTTGCTACTGATGTTGCTGTTTTAATCACGTGTTAAAAAAAGGGAATGGCACAAAACAAACGAATGAAAATGTGGGCCAAAATCAATTGAATCCCGCAACCATTTTCATCAAATTTTTGAAAGGAATTTAATCCGGGTTTTATAAACTCCAAACAGCAATTAGCAACAATATTAATCGTTTAATGTCAATTATCAATTGATGCTAAATACTGGGTTGCTACAGACTCCCCTCCTTAAAGAAATTGCATCCTCGCAATCATAAGGAATAAATGGACAAAAAGTAACAACCATAAGAGCATAAAAGAGTGAACTTGAATGTGTTTGCTCGATGAATTCTCTGGATTCCTAAGTGCAATCCTTAGGATTTGAGAACCATTGAACTTCTGCAAGAAAAACATCTTTATTTCGAAGGTGCTACACCCCCGAAGCAATGATGTGAATAGAAGGTTGCTCAAGAATAAAAATCGGAAATCCCTAAGGCATTTCCGTAATTGGAAGACGTGGAAAACGTCATGAATAGCAGAAAATTGAGCCGGTACACCGGCGTAGTAAAATATAAACACCAAAGAAATCTTTCAATTTCATAAAAGAAATTCTCAAATTCTCTACAAAATTTAATTATCAAATAGATAATCAGAATACAGAAATCACAAAACAGCAATATCTAATTATCGATACGATAATCAGGAATTACCACAACGGTAATCAAATTTCAAATCAACAAATATTCAATTATCAAAACGATAATCAAATCTTAAATCACAAATATTTAATTATCACAAACGATAATTAAATCTCAAATATCTAATTATCACGTGCGATAATCAGAAACAACAAATATCTGATTATAAAAACGATAATCAGAAATCACAAATCAACGAATATATAATAATCACAATTGATAATCAAATCTTAAATCGCAGATATTTAATTATCACAAACGATAATTAAATCTCAAATATCTAATTATCACAAGCGATAATCAGAAACAACAAATATCTGATTATCGAAAACGATAATCAGAAATCACAAATCAAAGAATATTTAATTATCACAATTAATAATCAAATCTTAAATCGCAAATATTTAATTGTCACAAACGATAATTAAATCTCAAATATCTAATTATCACAAGCGATAATCAGAAACAACAAATATATGATTATCAAAAACGATAATCCGAAATAATATTTCAATTAACGAGTCCGGGATTAACCGAAATAGCAAACGCACATGTCCCATAACCACGAGTTTTACTAAATCGTTTAATTCACTTCATCGTTTCCTTGAAAGTGCAAAATTGTGTATTCTAAAAATAACATTTCACATTCTCAAACGGACAAGTCCGGAATTAAGCGAATCAGTAAAAGAAAGGGGTCATAGTCCTCGATTTTTCTGAAACGTTTAAATCGCTTCCTCATTCTTTTGAAAGCGCAAAGTGCAAAACTTATGACAACAATTTTTATTTATTTTTTGCACTTTGCGCTTTCAAAAGAATGAGGAAGCGATTTAAACGTTTCAGAAAAATCGAGGACTATGACCCCTTTCTTTTACTGATTCGCTTAATTCCGGACTTGTTCGTTTGAGAATGTAAATTATTATTTTTATAAAATAAATAAAAATTGTTTTTAGAAGTTTTGCACATTGCGCTTTCAAAAGAATAAGAAAGCGATTTTTCAGAAAAATCGAGGACTATGACCCCTTTCTTTTACTGATTCGCTTAATTCTGGACTTGTCCATTTGAGAATGTGAAATGTTATTTTTAGAATACACAATTTTGCACTTTCAAGGAAACGATGAAGCGAATTAAACGATTTAGTAAAACTCGTGGTTATGGGACATGTGCGTTTGCTATTTCGGTTAATCCCGGACTCGTTAATTGAAATATTATTTCGGATTATCGTTTTTGATAATCAGATATTTGTTGTTTTTGATTATCGCTTGTGATAATTAGATATTTGAGATTTAATTATCGTTTGTTATAATTAAATATTTGGGATTTAAGATTTGATTATCAATTGTGATAATTAAATATTCGTTGATACGCTCATCCTGGTTTCGATTTTGAGGGTTCGTCTTTGGCACTGACATTTTAAATGATGGTCGTGACACTTGTGTTGGTATTATTTGAAACTACTACACATTCGAACCCCTGTCACTTGATAATTTTGTCCTCTTGAATTTGTTGAATTTCGATTACTTGACTAAAACTATCCCTGGTACCTAGCTCGATTTGCTTCAATGTGTTTTGTATCCTGCTGCATATCACTACATTTTTATCACGGCACTTTTTATTTGCATATAAACTTGGATTCTTTGTTCCATCACTGCATTTTCATCACGGCTATTGTTTCACTGTCTTCAGTGAATCTGGGGGTTATCTCTAGTTTGCACTTGCATATCCACTTTAAATAGCTATGTCACCCTTTCATGTTTACATATATATGCTCTAGTGATATTTCATTTGTGCTGTCTGCACTCGTTTCTTCTCATCTTCATCAATGATGTTTGATAACCACTGCTAAGTATCATTGTGTATATGCTATACCAAGTGCATATTGGTGCAACTCGTACACACTTCGATTTGAGCTTGCATTGTTTGTTTGAACTGCTGTATATATGTATTCTTACCTCTGAACTGTGTACCTGATGCAGTCTCCATGCAATTGGGTTTTGGGTATCATTCTTCGAGACGAATTGCATTTCAATTGTCGACTTTTTCTGTTTATCCATGGTTTGTTAATTTTTATTTGTCTCTCTCTGATAGTTTTAAAATTTCTTTGGTATAGAAAGAGATTATCTTTGTCTTTGCCTTATTGATATCGGCTTTGACTTTGTTTGACAGTATTTATTTCTCGACTCTGGCCGTTTGTGTATATTGCTTCTGTACATTTCCCCAAGTCACTTGTAACTGTTGTTACCTGTTGTTCGGTCTAGTTGACTTTGACGTTGTTTATGATTGCTTGCTTTGGCTTCATTGCATCCTCATTTACCTACACATATGAGCTTAGTCACTGGCACTGTTTTATTGAGTAGATATGCATGCGTGTACCTATATATGCATACATGTACATTTATGTAAAAATGTTAATGCTGGTTGCTTGCTGTTGACCTTCTCGTGACTGCAATCATGTTGCAGTCCTGCCTTGTATTTGTAGTGCCTTATTGTCACTGTGTTGATTTGGTTTCTTGATGTATTGATCTTAGCTTGCTTCTGATTTTACTGAATTTTGTTAGTCTCGGCTAATTTTCTTCGAGATAGTTTTTGTTGCATTGTGATCTTATGGTGGCTGTAGTTTTTAGTTGCAGTTTGCCCTTGTATCCTTATGGCCTTCATTGCACTGTCCACTGAACTTCAAGTCATGTAGTTCATATGCAGTTGTATATTTGGTTTATGATACATATGCCTGAGTTGAATCCGGTGTTCGGGTTTGACCTTGTGTTCGTTTGTGAACTTTCATTGTGTACATACGTGCACACTGTACATGTCTGTCTACTTTGACATTGAGGCCGTGGCATTGATATTTTAACCTTCACTGATTTTGATTCATTGATCTTTTGTGTACGTCATTACTGTAGTGGCAAGGCAGTGCACGCAAGCGCGAACTGCAGCCACACGGAATTGAGTTTTTGGGTACATTATCACTGTAATGGCAAGGCAGTGCACGCAAGCGTGAACTGCAGCCACACGGTATGGATTTTATGATATTCTATCTTGTTTTGATTTATTGATCTTTTGCATATTCCATATGCTGAAGTGGCGAGGCAGTGCACGCGTGCGTGTACTGCAGCCCTACTCGAATTAATATTTTAATTGATATTTCAATGGATTGAACTGTTTTGTTTATTCAATTCAAAATTATTAATTGTATTCTGATTTGGTTTAATTTGCTGATCTGTTGTTTAACACTGTTACGTGTAATATTTATCGTTATCCGATTTCTTTATTTAAGGATCGGATAGACGAGATTTATTGTGACTGTCGTCTATTCATTATTTAACTATTATTGCTTCTGTGCACTAATAACTGAGTTTGAATTAGACTGACATGCGTATTATTTTCTTTTGAATTTAATACTCGGGTCAGACCGAGTTATTTTAGGTCGTAGATATCTTGCTTTGGGTAGCTGTTTGAGCTATGAAGACTTTTCATATCTTTTGGAGTTGTCGTGTCATAGTATAGGTTGATATGTATTCATGTACATTAGTCGATAATGTACTTGTATATATAACTTCCAGAGTCGACTGTTGTAGTTGTATCATAGTTCTATGTCAAATGTATTGTAATTGACATCAGTTATATATATGAGACTTTTCTGTTTTATCTGTGTTCCGCATTTATTGATATTATCTGTGTTATTATTATATCTACTGTCCTAAACTATTATGAACCATCGTAGTTTGTTTTATACTGGAATTGGGGTATGTCGATGGGAGTAAATAAATTAGAGATAAAAAATGAAAGAATATATATATGTACCACTCCTGTCGAGATAACCGATACTAGTGTAAGGCCTAACTACTGATGGCCGCTCCTCAACAGCCTTATTCTCCGCGCTAGTTGACAGTATTACACCGTAGTGTTCTTGGCTAGCGTGGGTATAGAGGTGGGGCATCACAGAAAATTTGTTTCAAAATTGATAAAATACAGAGATGATCCTATATAATTCTAAAAATCAATGATCATGATTTCTTATTTGGATTCTATAACTCGAATCGTCTAAGACAATTATGATTTTAGACAATAATTTCATGATTTTTATTTCGGTATGTGTCGTGAATTTATATGATAAACGGAAAAGGCATTTGGGCCAAATTTCGACAAACCGCAAGTTTATGTTTATCGTGCTTTGGCCAAAAGAAGGTTCGAACATCGATGGTTAAGGAAAAAATAATGGTAGAAAATTCAGATCGTCGTTGAAGAAGAGCGACGAGTTTGTAGGGTTTTGTACGCAGTTTGGTTCGATGGGAATTTGAAGGGGAGTTCATCGTCGACAAGGTGTCGGAATTGACAAAACCAGAGGGAATGGAAGTATTGTCGAGTGGAGATGCTCTGGTCGAGGGGGCATTGTCGATGGTGGTTGGAATTGTAGGCAAAGGGAGATGGCATCGATCGGGTTTTGATACCAGGTAGTGCTGGGTGTAGAAAATTTTGGTTCCAGATAAGTGCGACGTTTCTGGGTGCTCGAGTCGATGGTCGGAGTCGTCAGTGACTTGTAGACGACGGTGAAGTTGATCGGAGCTCTGCCAATCTCATGTGCACGTGCATGCGAGCATGGATATATCTGGGTTGTTGTGGTGGTTAAGGAAGAAGATGTTTAGTCAGGCTAGTCTCGAGGAAAGGAGTGTTTTGCTCGAGCTTGTCTTCGGGGTTTCGAGTGAAGGTTAATAACTTATAACATTTTTTTAACAAAAGAAAACAAGAAAGGGAATAAGAAGGTAGGTGCTCGGGGAATTCTCGGGGGAAAAATTAGATGTGGCTCGAGTCCTTGGTTGGGATTTTTGGGTTTGGGCCGAGTATGTTTTGAAATTGTTTTAATTTCATAGTAAATTTGTTAAACAAATTTTCAAAGGAAATATTGACCAAGTTTTTCGAATCAAAATTATAAACCAGTTTTAAAACAAGTATCAAAGATTTGAAAGTTGAAATGTTTTCAAAATTATTTTGGTAATTAATAAATTTTATATTAGTTAATTAATTAAGTTAATTAACAAGTATTTTCAAAATTATAATGTTGTGATAGAAAAAGTGATTAAGGAAGTGATTTAATCCTTAATTAATCAAGAAGGTCTTAAATGATTTTGTATGATAACAATTTCAAGTATTTATCTTATTCTAAAGGATGTAATTAAGTGATTAAGTAAGTATAAATTACTTTGTGTAATTGATTAAAAAGCTAATTACTTTACGTAATGTAATTAAAAATAATTAATTACTTAAAGGATAATCTTGATGATGGTAATTAAAGAATAATTAATTAAATTCTTAATTGATGATTAAAAGTAATTAATTTTTTAAAGATAGTTACTTAATTAAAAGTAATAAATTGATTATTAACGTTTCTTAATCAAATGATAAACGGGTTATTACTCAATGTAATTAATTTGTGATTTATTAATATAAGTGATTAGGGATAATCATTTATTGTAATTAATTAAGGATAATTAATTAAATGGGATTTAATTAAGGGTTAATTAAATAATATAATTAATTAAAAGATTGATTAAATAATTAAAGGTTAATTATTTAATGATTAAAGATTAATTGATTTATTAATTAAGGTTAATTGATTTATTAATTAAGGATTAATTGATTAATAATTAAAGGTTAATTAATTTATCATTGAAGGATAATTAATTAAGATGTTTTGTAATTAATTAATATTAATTAACCAAGATTAGTAATTTATTCATAAGTAATTAATCTGATTTAAATTAATCAAGTAATTAATTGATCTCACTTATGGATGTTTGGATTGTATAGAATGTTGTGAATTGTTTGATATCCCTGATGTTTGATGCTCTGTTTTAATTTAAGCTGTGATGAATGTAATTTATTTATTTGTTAAGAATGTAATTTATTTATCTATGATAAATTTATATTATCTATCTTTGAATTCGTGAACGAAGATAAGTGTTGTAGATTATACCGCTTATCGATATCGTTATGTTGGAATCTAAGATGATTGATGATGTTGCACTATTGTGTAAAACCCTCGGACTACACCATACACACACAAATATGGATTGCGCAAGGAAATTGGTTAAGTCATAGATTTTTGAAATGGTTTTAAAGTTAAATTTTGAATACAAATAGTTTTGGAAATGAAATTGGGTTAAACATGAAATGCTTTTGAAAAGGAGTTTTAAAGATAAAAGTTATTTTGAATAACTTGTTAAAGTTTTGAAATTTAAATAGTTTGATTTGAATTTAAATTCAAGTTTTGAAATTGAATTCTATGTCTGGGAATTATGGTTTAAATAGGTTATAGTATTTATATGGGTTTTAAACCATTTTAAAAGTAGTGTTTTGGAATTTGAATTTAACCCAAGTTTTATACTTGAAGGGCTTTAACTTATGCAAAATGTAATCGGATTTTTTTCGAAAAGAAAACTATTTGTTTTCAAATGATAATAGCTTACATATAAAGAAAGGATTTCCAATTTGTGTCGAAAAGATTTCAAGTATGAAATGAAAATAGTTTGAAAGCTATGAATGAGTCTTTGTGAAAGATTGCTGAACTTTTTTTCGAAATTGAAGGGGATCTTAAAGGTGTATCTTTTGTATAAAAGATTTGGAATTGAAATTGTTTTGAAAGGCTATGAATGAATCTTTGTGAAAGATTGGTGAACCTTGTAAAGTGAATCTTTTTGTTTAAAACATTTGAAATGGTAATTTGTTTAAACCATTTGAAGAAAAGTTTTGGGCTTTAAGTTATGACTTAACTAAGATCCCAATATCCATATGTTTTTAAATACTGTGCTCATTATTCGATTTAGCCGGGAGAGGACTTTGTGCCATATAACCCATTTCGAATAATGATACGATGACATGGATAGCATTTGAAGACCGGTGGTGAAGACCGGATATTTTCGAAAGCGAAAGGATAACCCGTCGAATGTCCCTGCACCTAATGGCCCCGGTATAGAGATTTGATTACCCTTTGTGATGGAAGTTCGGACGTTGTTAGGGATTATCCGGATTTGCAAGGGTTTCTTTGTGAAGTGCCTTCGGTTTTGTTCGAACCCGGAACATACTTGTATGGATGTGTATCTGACATTATACTTTGAGATGTAAAGCTGTTTTCTATCAAATACATTTCTGTTTGGTGGCGGAGAATTTATTCTCTTAGCTTAACACCCTTCTCTGCGACGTACAAGTTCAGAGGTTATGTAGTTGATGGTTACGTGATACATCCCCAATTTGGTAATGTGGCATACGAAGTGTTGCTGATCATTTGTTGATCGAAGCATGGCTTTTGTACAAAGCGTAGCTTTGTGAACGAGACTGCATCAGGGCCTCACAACCCAGAAATGGTCGAAATACGAAGAATGCAGCAAGGTTATTTAGGGGTCACGCCCCTAGGGTATGTCCATTTCTTCTTGAAAAGGGTGGTATCATGGTATGGAGCCCAGATACTTAACTCATGTGGTCACTGCAAATTTATTACTTTGTGCTTGCTTTGTGGTTGAGAGCTCTCGGATAGAGGTCGCAAACGACCAGGGATGGCATACTTGTAGGTGTTACTTCTGGGCAGGTGTAACCCGACCTTGTGTTGGCAGAGACCAGGTTAAGTTCTCAGGGCGTCCCTCCAGAGGCGTACCCATGTGGCAATAGGAAGTTCCTTAGTCTGTCCATTTGTTGGAAATCCAATCTCCAATACGCGCCTTGTACTGTTTTAGTTGTAGAACCTGCCATCTAACATGGTAGCTATAGCAGGCATACTATATGTATAATAACTAAGATTAATATTATACTTGCAAATGTTTTCCACTATGCACTAATAATAATATCAAAAGGGTTTGCGTATCAAGTATGTTTGACAATCAAAAGGAGAAATCTCCCCCATGTGTGCGATTGCATTGTGTGTTTGTCGGGATGCCTTGTGGTAGTTTCATTTTCCAAAAAGCATTATGAATTTCTTTTAAATTTTTTTGTTTTGCTTTTGTTAGAGAAAACTGTTTTCATTTGCTCACACCAGTCCCATGGCTGACCTTGAGTTTATAATTCCCTTCCTTAACTCTGGGTGCCCATAATTTTCCACACAGGCAGTCTAGAGTTGGGATTTTTAGACAATCAAATAGTAGGTGTAGATTCAGTAGCCTTCAGTCTCTAGAAATCTTCTTCAGTCTTTGGATGACTGACCTTGCTTAAGTCCAACATGATGGTGGTTCGAGCTTTCGATTTGGAATTTTAGAGCATTGGAGATGGAGTTGCAATTTGGATTCTCAAGCTGTCTCTCTCTTTTGAAGGCATATGTTGGTGTTCCTCTTTTGAAGTTGTTCCTTTCCGCTGTACCTTATATCTTTGATATTATTGATTAATTATTGTTGTATCATTGTTGTAATTCACTGTTGTATATCAATGATACATATTATTTTCTTCCGCTGTGTTGTTGTACTTAATGTCTTATAAGCTTCGGCGAACCAGATTCGACGTTTGGATCTGCGACATTCGAATACGGGTAATGTATTCAATGTCGATTTACGAAGGTCGGGTTAGGGTCGTTACATTTGGTATCAGACCTAAAGGTTGAGTAAGAACTTTAGCTTTGGAGTATAACACATTAAGTGACTCATTAGGGATAGGGTGAAGTATACCCTAGAATGAGTGCAACCTGAAAAGTATTAAAGGAGAGTAAGTTTGGATTCGATATAGTGAGAAGATTTTTAAGGGATTTGAAGTTGGATGGTGATCAAAGGGATTGATAATTTCCTGGCTGCTCCAGAAAGAAGCTGTGGCGAGAGATCATTATTTTGGCTGAATCAGAGGATAAATTAGAGTAGGACATAAACTCCAGATAGAATTTGGAAATGTTTTTTTGCATGAATTGGTTGCCTTGGTTGCTAGAATATGGTTGATAGGTATACTTTGGTAACTTAAAAAAAGTTTAGGATTTCCCTTATTTTTAAATTTCGAGGACGAAATTTTCTCAAGGGGAGGAATTGTAACATTCCCGATTTTAGGCTAAATTAAAAGTAGTAACCGATATTAATTTGTGAATTAATTTGTGATTTAATTGGTGATTGATATAAATTTTTGGATTAAAATAAGGATAAATTAGGATTAATTTGAATATTTGGGAATAAATGTATATAGTAGATTTGGATTGGAAAATTAAAAATAAAAATAAAAATTTGTAAAAAGAATTTTTAATCTGGGAATTCTAAAAAAAAAATATTTTGGGTTGAAATTCAAAAATAAGTATTTTTATTAAAGTAATTGGAAATAAAAGTTATATTTTGAAATATATAACTAGAATCATAAAATACAATATGATATTAAAACAAGGTTTAATAAAAGTTTTAAAAATGTACATATCTTTTGGAAATTAATAAGAAAACATATATATATATATATATGAATAAAATTGGTTTGTAAATATGTAAAATGAGATTTTATAAAAGATTTAGAATACTTTTCTTCTATATACTTGAAGATAAATATAAATAGAATATAAGAGAATAAATAAAAGTATTAAACATACATATATGTATATATATCATTTTAAATAAAAAGGATTTATATAAAGATATTTTTAACTTAAGTTTAAAATTCAAATGAGATAAATAAAAAGGTTTAAAAGCATAAAGCATGTTCCATAAACTAAAATAAAGTAAGAATTAAAACAAAGTTACAAATTAATTATAAACAAGGTTTAATGCATTTTCTTTTGAAATTTAACTACAAATAAATAAAATTTGTTTAAACAGTTTAAATCTAAGAACAAAAGTAATTTATAAAATAAAAAGGTATAAAATATAAATGCTTAATTAAACAAGGGTTAAAATATAATTTGTAAATTAAATTAAGTGAGTGTTTAAACACAATATTATTACATATGACATTTGTATATTCACAAATTTATGCATGAAAAAGTGCTAACAAATATTAACAAGTGTTAACAAATATTAACAAGTGTAAAGATTTTTAAAATACAATTAACAAGTTTAACAAAATAAAACAAGTGGCAAGATGTATGGTTTTTCTTTTTAAATTTATAATGAAAATAAACATCAAAATTAAAAGTAACCAAGTTTCAACATCTTCATTTAATCAAAAACTGGGAATTAAAAGAGAAAAGAAAATTGGGAAACAAAAATACAACCTCAAATCATAAACCTGGAAAATGAAAATCAAAGTAAACTTCAGCCTCAAAATAAATCAAACCAGAAAAATATGAAAAAGAAATCAACATCAAGACCAAAAACAGAATGGAAACCAAAATTCAAAAAGCATCTTGAATCTGAAGTATCACCACAAGCAAGCTTCATGAT
The DNA here is from genome assembly GCA_030765085.1 of Allium cepa. NCBI lineage: Eukaryota > Viridiplantae > Streptophyta > Magnoliopsida > Asparagales > Amaryllidaceae > Allium > Allium cepa. The sequence goes on along the minus strand of CM060934.1, from coordinate 660,649,359 downwards.
TCAATGTGCAAATCAAACTACAACATGGAAGCCTGATCAAGAACAAGTCAGATCAATTCAACTCAAAGCAAAATAAGAAACCTGGCAAAGAAAATGAAATGCAAGTTCTGGTTAAATCAAAAATCAGATCAAAACAATGATCAGATGCAGCTCAAGATCAAAAGCAAGTTCAAACAACAAATTTAAGTTCAGCTTCAATATATCTGGTTCCAGATTTCTAACCAGCCCTCTATGTCTTCAAGATAAGGTGAGCAAACCTCATTTTTATTTTAAAATCCTTAATATGTTAATAGATGTGATAAATTTGTTTGCATGAATGTTTTTATTTCAAAAATGGTTGAACTTCTCTGTATATATAGTGTGCATGTCTGTGAATCTATATGTATTCCTCTGGTTGGAATCACGGGCACAAATCTACACAAATAAATTAATATCTTCTTATCCAAATACATTCAAGCTATAATTTCTAATGGTGAAATGTTTGTAACAATGTGATATAAGTTTTGAAAATAATTTCAAGTGAGCAAGTTGAATATTTGTTTCAAAATTGATAAAATACAGAGATGATCCTATATAAGTCTAAAAATTAATGATCATGGTTTCTTGTTTGGATTCTATAACTCGAATCATCCTAGAAAATTATGATTTTAGACAATAATTTCAAGATTTTTAGTTTGGTATGTGTTGCAAATTTATATGATAAATGGAAAAAGCATTTGGGCCAAATTTTGTCGAACGACAAGTTTATGTTCATCGTGCTTTTGCCAGAAGAAGGTTCGAACATCGATGGTTAAGGGAAAAATAAAAGCAGAAAATTCAGATCGTCGTGGAAGGAGAGTGGCGAGGTTGTAGGATTTTGTACCCAGTTTGGTTCGGTGGGAATTTGAAGGGGAGTTCATCGTCGACAAGGCATCGGAATTGACAAAACCAGGGGGAATCGAAGAATTGTCGAGTGGAGATGCTCTAGTCGAAAGGGCATGGTCGATGGTGGCTGGAATTGTCGGCAAAGGGAGATGGCGTCGATCAGGTTTTGATACCATGTAGTGCTGGGTGTACAAAATTTTGGTTCTAGATAGGTGTGATGTTTCTGGTTGCTCGAGTTGATGCTCGTAGTCGTCAGCGACTGCAGACGGCGGTGAAGTTGATCGGTGCTCTGGCAATCTCGTGTGCACGTGCATGCGAGCATGGATATATCTGGGTTGTTGTGGTAGTTAAGGAAGAAGATGTTTACTTAGGCTAGTCCCGGGGAAAGGAGGTTTTGCTCGAGCTTATCTTCGGGGTTTCAAGTAAAGGTTAATAACTTATAACATTTTTTTTTTCAAACAAGAATGGAAAGAAGCAGGTAGGTGCTCGGGGTAGTTCTTAGGAAAAAATTAGATGTGGCTCAAGTCCCTGGTCGGGATTTCTTGGTTTGGACTGAGTATGTTTTGAAATTGTTTTTAAATTAATTTCGAAGCAAAATTTTTAAACAAATGTCCAAAAGAAATATTGACCAAGTTTTTTGAATCGAAATTATAAACCAATTTTAAAACAAGTGTCAAAGATTTGAAAGTTGAAATGTTTTCAAAATTGTTTTGGTAAATAATAAATTTTATATTAGTTAATTAATTAAATTTAATTAACAAGTATTTTCAAAATTATAATGTTGTGATAGAAAAAGTGATTAAGGAAGTGTTTTAATCCTTAATTAATCAAGAAGGTATTAAATGATTTTGTATGATAACATTTTCAAGTATTTATCTTAATTTAAAGGATGTAATTAAGTGATTAAGTAAGTATAAATTACTTTGTGTAATTGATTGAAAAGCTAATTACTTTGTGTAATTTAATTAAAAATAATTAATTACTTAAAGGATAATCTTAATGATGGTAATTAAAGAATAATTAATTAAATTCTTAATTGATGATTAAAAGTAATTAATTATTTAAAGATAGTTACTTAATTTAAAGTAATTAATTAATTATTAACGTTGATTAATCAAATTATACAAGGGTAATTACTCAATGTAATTAATTTGTGATTTATTAATATAAGTGATTAAGGATAACCACGTATTGTAATTAATTAAGGATAATTAAGTAAATGGTAATTAATTAAGGGTTAATTAATTGATATGATTAAATAAAAGATTAATTAAATAATTAAAGGTTAATTATTTAATGATTAAAGGTTAATTGATTTATTAATTAAGGTTAATTGATTTATTAATTAAGGATTAATTGATTAATAACTAAAGGTTAATTAATTTGTCATTAAAGGATAATTAATTAAGATGTTTGGTAATTAATTAATATTAATTAATCAAGATTAGTAATTTATTCATAAGTAATTAATCTGATTTAAATTAATCAGATAATTAATTGATCTTACTTATGGATGTTTGAATTGTATAAAATGCAGTGAATTGTTTGATATCCCTGATGTGTGATGCTCTGTTTTGATTTGAGCTGTGATGAATGTAATTTATTTATCTGTGATGAATGTAATTTATTTATCTGTGATGAATTTATATTATCTATCTGTGAATTCATGAATAAAGATAAGCGTTATAGCTTATACCGGTTATCCATATTGTTGTGTTTGAATCTTTGATGATTGATGATGTTGCACTATTGTGTAAAACCCCTGGACTACACCATACAGACACAATTATGGATGGCACAAGGAAATTGGTTAAGTCACTCATTTTTGAAATGGTTATAAAGTTAAATTTTGAATACAAATAGTTTTGGAAATGAAATTGGGTTAAACATGAAAAGCTTTTGAAAAGGAGTTTTAAAGATAAAAGTTATTTCGAATAACTTGTTAAAGTTTTTAAATTTAAATAGTTTGATTTGAATTTAAATTCAAGATTTGAAATTGAATTCTATGTTTGGAAATTGTGGTCTAAAAGGGTTATAGTCTTTATATGGGTTTTAAACCATTTTAAAAGTAGTGTTTTGGGAATTTGAATTTAACCCATGTTTTATACTTGAAGGGCTTTAACTTGTGCAAAATGTAATCGGATTTTCCGAAACGAAAACTATTTGTTTTCAAATGATAATAGCTTACATATAAAGAAAGGATTTCCAATTTGTGTCGAAAAGATTTCAAGTATGAAATGAAAATAGTTTGGAAGGTATGAATGATTCTTTGTGAAAGATTGTTCAACTTTGTTTTGAAATTGAAGAGGATCTTAAAGGTATATCTTTTGTATAAAAAATTTGGAATTGAAATTGTTTTGAAAGGCTATGAATGAATCTTTGTGAAAGATTGGTGAATCTTGTAAAGTGAATCCTTTTGTTTATAAGATTTGAAATGGTAATTTTTTTAAACCATTTGAAGAAAAGTTTTGGGCTTTAAGTTGTGACATAACTAAGACCCCAATATCCATATGTTTTTAAATACTACGCTCATTATTCGGTTTAGCCGACACGGGACTTTGTGTCATATAACCCATTTCGAATAATGATACGACGATATGGATAGCATTTGAAGATCGGTGTGAAGACCAAATATTTTCCAAAGCGAAAGGATAATCCATTAAATGTCTCTGCACCGAATGGCTCCGGTATAGAGATTTGATTACCCTTTGTGATGGGGAGTTTTTAGGTGATTAGGGATTATCCGGATTTGCAAGGGCTTCTTTGTGAAGTGCTTTCGGTTCTGTTCGAACCCGCAACAGACTTGTATGGATATGTATCTGATATTACACTTTGAGATGTAAAGCTGGTTTCTATCAAATACATTTCTGTTTGGTGGCTGAGAATTTATTCTCCTAGCTTAAAACCCTTCTTTGAGACGTACGAGCTCAAAGATTATGTAGTTGATGGTTACTAGAGATACATTCCCAATTTGGTGATATGGCATACGAAGTGCTGCTAATCATTTGTTGATCGAAGCACGACTTTTGTGTAAAGCGTAGCTTTGTGGATGCGACTGCATCAGGACCTCACAACCCGAAAATGGTCGAAACATGAAGAACGTAGCAAGCTTATTTAGGGGTCGCGCCCCTAGGGTATATCCATTTCTTTTGGAAAAGGGTGGTATCATGGTATGAAGCCCAGATACTTAACTCATGTGGTCACTGCAAATTTATTACTTTGTGGTTGAGAGCTATCGGATAAAAGTCGCAAACGACCGAGGATGGCATACTTGTAGGTATTACTTCCAAGCAGGGATAACCCGGCCTTGTGTTGGCAGAGAGCTGGTTAAGTTCTCGTGACATCCCTCCAAAGGCGTAGCCATGTGGCAATAGGAAGTTTCTTAGCCTGACCATTTGTTGGAAATCCAATCTCCAATACGCGCCTTGTACGGTTTTAGTTGTAGAACCTGCCATCTAACATGGTAGCTATAGTAGGCATACTATAAGTATGCTGGCTAAGATTAATATTATACTTGCAAATGTTTTCCACTATGCACTAATAATAATATCAAAAGGATGCGTATCAAGAATGTTTTACTATCATAATGAGAAATCTCCCCCAAGGGTGCGTTGCATTATGCGTGTGCCGGGAGGCCTTATGATAGTTTCATTTTCCAAAAAGCATTGCGGATTTTTTTTAATTTATTTTGTTTTTATTTTGTTAGAGAAAACTGTTTTTGTTTGCTCATACCAGTCCCATGACTGACCTGGAGTTTATTATTCCCTTCCTAAACTCTGGGTGCCCACAATTTTCCATAGGGGCAGTCTAGAGTTGGGATTTTAAGATAATCAAATAGTAGGTGTAGATTCGCCAGCCTTCAGTCTCTGGAAATCTTCTTCAGTCCTTGGATGACCGACTTGCTTAAGTCCAACTTGATGGTGTTTCGAGCTTTCAATTTGGAGTTTTGGAGCATTGGAGATGGAGTTGCATTTTGGATTCTCAAGCCGTCTCTCTCTTTTGAAGGCATATGTTGGTGTTCCTCTTTCGAAGTTCTTCCTTTCTGCGGTACCTTATATCTCTGATATTATTGATTAATTCTTGTTGTATCATTGTTGTAATTCACTATTGTATATCAATGATATATATTAATTTCTTCCGCTATGTTGTTGTCTTAATGTGTTATAAGCTTCGGGGAACCAAATTCGACGTTTGGATCTACGGCATTCGAATACGGGTAATGTATTCTGTGTCGATTTTCGAGGATCGAGCCAGGGTCGTTTCACGTGTATTTCCTTGACATGCATATATATTCAATATTTATATGAAAAGACCAAACTTGAGATCAATGCATATTAAACATCCATTGCAAATATCATATCATCATCCAAAATAAAATACAATAGTTTAGACGTTCTCACCTTTATTTTCCCATCGAGCTAATATAAAATCGGCTATAGCTCCGCTACTATCGAACCAAAGAAAATGAAACCAAGCCTGCGACCTATGGGAGAGCTCGACCAAGCCTTGATGATGGAGGAGCTCATGGCCTAGGTGGTGTAGGGTGGTGGCCGTGGACTTTGGAAGAGTAGAGGAGGTGTTTAGAACTTGTTTGAAGTGGAACAATATTATAAACTAGTGTATACATTTTTCTCTTTATTTGAGATTTTTTCCCCAACTTTTCTATAAACTTTTTTCTATGAATAAGAGGCCATTATAGAGGCTCTTAGAAAGATTGGAAAGAAGAGGAAGAATAAGTGGAATGGTATTAGGAATTTTTGTGAGAAGAGGGGTGGGTTTTACAGAAAAAACCTTGGAATAAAATATTCAAATGCATAATTACCTAAATGTCCCTAGCCCCTACACGCACGACTCCCCTCTTAAAGCCATGCCATGGTGATGTGAGGTGATGGTGTGGTACAATGAAGCGATGTTTTCTTTATGGTTGCTTAAAGGTTAAAGCTTTAGGAATTATTACATCATTTTTTGTAATATTTATATAAACGTGTATTTATGTTTATGTACATGTTATCATGTGCATATGTATATATATCTGTGTGTGTGTGTACATGTAGGTGCATAACACTTCGAACATCTTTGAACGACTTTTGTTTGAAATCCAGGGAACCGACTTATCGGTCATATTTTCACTTATTTATCGACGTACATATATTTGTAAACAAAATTTAGGAATAAAATTCTTATTATTTGAAACTAATTAAAATGATCCTGTTTGAATTATAAAATCATATAAATTATTATTAACAATTATTTACAATAATTGTTATTTTATCGATAAGGCGTTATCGATTTTTTCGTTTATTTTCAAATTAGATATATGTTTATATAAATATATTATAAATAATTTATTACCACTTTATAAATTTTAAAATGAATTATCATCTTTTAAAATAATTATTTGGATAATTAAAATAACTATGAAATCATTAAACCTCAATTTAAATTCATAAATCTATATTTAAATATGATGCCATTTTACCGATATAAATTTCGAGGAAAATATTTTTATAAATATTTATTCAAAACAAGATTAATATTATTTATTATAATTTTTAATAATATTATTTGTATTATAAATATTTTATTTGCATAAACATAAAATAAATATAATTTACCAAAGTGATAAGTTGGTGGGTCGTTACAGACCCCCCTTAAAAGAATTTCGTCCTCGAAATTACCCAAAACGAAAACAAAAAGGTTTGGCCAAAATATTTATTTTTGAACTTACATTCGTACGAGGTATGTGAATCACCCGTACGCAATATCTAATTCGATCTTCTATTCAAATTCAAAACTTTACTTCAACTAGCATTGATTCCCTAATCCTTTAGTGCGGATTCTTATTGGGCTTTCTAATCAAAACTTTAGTTTTCCTTGCATAGCTCTTAACTATGATAGGAAACTCAAGCATCTAAGCATAACCCTCATCAATGTTCGTCGTCAAGGATCGAGTGATAAATCCTTTTTTGGATAAGTGTCAAGCACGTCAAAGTTATGTACTCGAATCTTAGATTAAATCGTGCGACGAAACAATCTATATACTTCATATGTATTTATTATCTCTTCGAATTTTTTATGAAAACATTTCATAAAACTTCCATTCTATATTCAGACTTTTTATAAAGATACTTGTTTATACATAACCATTTTACTTTTTTATTTCCAAATATTTCAACTTAAAGAAAACACTTCTTCCAAAAGATAAATATCTTTTTATTATAATACATTTCTAAACGTATCTTAATAGTTCCTAAAAACTTATTTTCAAAACAATTCATTAAATTGATAAATCACCATAAGCTTCCTTTACCTAATATCACTGTGAAAACATTCTGTATTTAGTTAAATCTTTCTTTATCAATTAACACTCCTTTATTAATTGAAACTTCCTTTATATATATATCTCTTTACTTATACTAGTTTTAATACTTAAAAAAGTATTTATATACTTATTCAAATGTTATAAGTATATTTAACAAGTTTTCCTTTCTTACCTTTAAAATATTATCAAAGAGATTAAAACGATTACTACCGAAACATTATTATAATGAATTTCTCTTTTTATAGTATATAATATTTTCTATCCCTTTTTTTTGTAAAATCCACCAAAATGCTATTATCTTTAAAATCCCATTATTAAAGTTCTAAATATACCCATCAAATTTCTTCCAAAGTGTCATTTAAGGGTTTAAAAACAAATGTTGCAAAAACATCGTTTACTACAAACCCAAAATCATTCATTAATAACTTTGAATATTTATTTTAAAGGGCCATACTAAGGGCAAAATCATATTATAAATTCTCACATGCTTACATCGTTCGAATTTTTCAAAGCTTGGGTCCAAAAAGAAAATTCCCTTCCCTTCATTACACTAGTACAATCCAAAACACTGAATCAACAATAAGCGTCCCATCCATACTCATACATTTTAGAATTATCCTTAATTCCCCAAACGTTACTCCTATTTTGCTGAGTCTGATGATGAAGGTGGACTCCAATTACCAAGGTTTATCATCGCTTTACCTTCTCTTTCTTCATCACTGTCCAACTCATCGTCCGCCTCGTTGTCGTCCTCTTCCAGCATCTCTCCCATTACTTAGGGTGACCATGGTTGGTTCCATGGGACATGTCCCATCCCTACTGGTATTCTAGGAAAGACTCCTCATTCTTCTAACTCCTTGAAAACTTGCATGTTTTTCTCCCAAGGGTTCTCAAATTCTTTGACCCCCCTCTTCTTCTTCTTTTGTTGCATCTTCGTTGTTGCTTCCAGTCTTGTTCCAGTTTATGTATGAACTGGATAATCCCTCCTACCATACGACACACTCCACGTACATATCCCATAATACATTGCTTCATTCATTTTCTATGATAGCATCAGGGTCTTCCATCGGCTTTGATTCTTCCTCCATGGGATCTATTTCTTCTTCCTTAGGTTTTGATTTTTCTTCCATCGGCCCAATCTCTTCTGGTTTTTTCCAAAATGGAGCTAGCGGGATCTACTATCCAATTTCCCTCCAAGTTCTGCATGGGTTCATTATTGCTGCAGATCATAATTACTCTTGGAGCTGGGGGCGGTACAAGCATTTCGGCTTTAGGGTATCCATCTTCACCCCTTCAAATGTGTGGGGCATATTCTTCTTCGATCGAAACCCACCATTGCTAGGCCGATATTTTAGTTTCTCCTCTTCGCCAGTAGAGAGAACAATTAGGCCATCCTTCTTGCCCCAATTCGCTCTAGAGGACTCTCCTTTTGCTTAGCTTCACTCTTATGGTTTCTACAATGCGAACAACTATTCTTTTAGACACAAGTAGTAGGTAATTGCTAGCGTATTTTTAGGTAGAGAAGTTTTGGTCAATGCTGAAAAAATGTTTCAAGATTCATTTTTAAAGAAAGCTTTTATTTTATTTTTATATAAAATATTTCATTATTTCAAAACTTCTTTGAAAATTCTACCAGAATATTCTTTTCTTTTCAAAAATACACACACACACACACATATATATATATAAAGTGATTCAATACAAACCAAATTCATTTGTATACGATATTTACAAATACTCACTAACATATATATAAAAATATATAATACTCAAACTCATTCTAGGGTGTTACAAACCCTAACTCTAACGGGTTACTCATCCTGGGGAATTACTAACTCTATCTCTAATTAGAATTTACCCCTACCAAAGCCAAGGTGTTCACTCAACCTAAGCTCTAATACAAGGATGTAAGGGCTCGTTTCTTTGACTCTTGGAAATCGACACTAATACATCCTCAGTGTTCACATGCCGTAAATTCAGTTGCCGAATTAGCGGATTCTCGAGGGTAAGAAAGAAAATAAACGCAGAACAGAATCTCATAAAAATGGAATAACATATATTATTTCAATATAAAATCTTTACAGCAGAAATTTAAAATACATTTATTAGAGTTAAACATGGACAGTTATAAATTTCTGTACTTACAAGTGCGGAATACAATATTACTCAAGTGTGGTGGAAACAATCTTCAAAAAAATCTTCGAACTTCATGCTTCGAGCTCCATCCAGATATCTTCTAAACTAAACCTGACTATTAGGTTGCCTGGAAAAATTAGGGCACCCAAAGTTTAAGGGAAAGGGTAAAAAAACTCCGAGTCATCCATGAGACTGGTGTGAGAACTCAAAATATATGTTTTGAGAAAAGAAGGGTATCACATAAGTCCACGCCGCAAATACACATGGAATGGGTTTTACCTTATGATAACCAAATCATTATTACATCAAAGTAAGGGATATTATTTTAAATGAAATTTCTTTAAAAACATTTACAAATAAGTTTATTAATCTTAGCCGAAATTGTTACATTATTAAATTCCGACATACCTCCTTGTAATACAAGGCTTTCTACATCTAAAATCACATAGGCTCTCATTAGCGAATGAGTTTCATATAAATGACCAGGTGAAGAGACTACCTTTCGACAATACATCCATAGAGGAATGTACCGAGGCCCAACTGATGGTCCCCTACCAACACAAGACCGCCTATATCTTCCTAGATAGTACCAGTCACCCGGGTCATTACCAACTATCCAAGGGCCCTCACAACATATATCCACAATAATATCAGTCCCAAACATCATGGCGGGAATAAATATATCTAGAATGGGATGATCATATCCTAATGTTTGCGCCACATTACCTTGCCGCATCTACCATGTTTCAATCATTTCCAGGTGTGAGGCTTGTGGTAACGATTACCGTTTACTTTGCACATTGCACTTAGAATGCCATATCGCCATTCCATCGATCACTATTGACTTCCACAAACATATAAACTCTGAGCTCATACATCTTTGAGAAGAGTATTAAGCTAAGAGAAGTTGCTTTCTCTACCCCAAAACAGATGTATGTTTGTAAAAGCTAACGTTGAAATCTCAAGAATGCAATGTCAGACATCCATCTATAAAAGTTTGTTTTGGGACCGAACAAAATCGAAGGCACCTTCCAAACACATCCTGTTGGAAATTAACCCTAGGATTAGTAGCGAAAAGTCCTTGTAATCCAAAGAGTTTCAGAAATGAAGGGACCACTGCTATTTTAGTATTTGGGAGCTAACCAAAATTATCAATAGGCAGTCCTTTCATCGCGAAAATCTTCGGTCTTCATCTTTTCTTTTATTTTTCATGTCTTCATTAGTCGAACGCATACATCGATTCGAAATGGTTTTCGAATAGGAATTTACCCCAAATCTGACCCTGGTTCCTTCGAACCAATCATCGATAAAAAGAGGCTTTGTGAATAGGGGATCGTCCTTTAATTGATTAAGTTCTTTTTATTCAAATCCCTTTTGAAGATATATATTTCTATGACATTCTTTTCAGTATACACAGAATCATTAGACCTCTCTTAACAGATCCTTTGATTACTTAAAACCTTTTTAAATTCCAAATCATTTCATCTTTCCTTAGTAAAATATTTCAAAATCATTTATTTAAGTCTCAACAAATATTTCCAAATCATAACCTTTAAAATGGATCAAAAGCAATGTTATTTAAGACATTGTTGACTATAAATCCAAATCAATAAATTTCAAGTATGGGAATTAAAATAATTCCAAAAATTTCACTTAAATCTTAACAAAGATTTCTTAATTCAAAACTCATACTTTTGATTGAGTTAAAACCATGTTATCAAGGATGTTAATCCTAAAACCAGTAAATATTAAGTGAGTAGAATCTATAGAAATCATTTAATTCTACTCAATGTCAATTCTCTTATTTAACAAATACTATGGGTGGAATAATGAGGAAATCACATTTTAAGTTCCACAAATAGTGCGAGTTCCTTCTTCGGGCTTAAACATTGAGTATAAGAAGATTATCTCCATAAAATCAAAGTTGTAATTTAAATTTGGAAAATTTAATCTTTTTATACTTAACTTGTTTCCGACATTTCGACCTTATTTATCCCTCATGCAAGAAAGAGGCCAGATGAACCAGAGAACTAATTGCTCCTCAACATATCCTTAGTTTAAGCATCTCAGATCTGGATCTCACAAATAGAAAAATCCAGTCTACCCATCGACTTTTAGAGCCAAGATTAAACACTTAATTCGTACTAGCTTTTCTTTATATTGTGTATTTAAATTCCTTTTAAAAGAACTATAAAACTTCAAGATAATTATTTAAAAACTTAATTATCCATTTGAAAATAGTTATAAAAGATTTGGAAAAGAATCATGAAGTTTAAAGCTATGTTTCAAAGGTTATAGAAAAGTGCTATGGAAAAGTGCTCTAGAAAGTGCTCTTTTAAGCTGTATTGATCAAAACGGCTTTTCTATTATTTGGAAATTCATTTTACTAGTAAAATAAATTTTAAAACATTTGAAATATTTATAAGATTTGTTACACGTTTTTAAACAATTTTTAAATATCATTTTCAAAGAAATCCTGTTTTGGATTTTGAACTGCAAAACCACGATTTTTCCAAAAACTTGTTTTACTCATATTTCGAAATCTACTTATCGAAATCTCAATTTTCTATCTTCGTCAAAAAAATATGGATATAACAGTTTGAAAAATTCTTATCTTGAAGAATTCTGAGCTATATTCATGTCTATTCACTCTTTTAACTTTTATGGTGCAAAAACGCGAATTACTGTTACACGACACGCCTATTTTTCACTGAATTTTCAATTACTTTCCAAACTTCTCCAAAACACTTTCAAATTTTTATGTTCAAACTCATATTTAAATCATTTTTGGGATACTTAACCATTCATATACACCAATTCATTAATATAGAGGAATGTGATTTCCTTTATGTTTATCGATATGTATTTCTAAGACTTGCATATATATTTAATATTCATATGAAACAACCAAACATGATGATCAAAGAATATTAACATCCATTGCAAATATCATACCATCATCCAAAATAAAATATAATAGATTTCGACCTGTGGGAGAGCAAACTAGATTATTAAAGCAAATGAAACAAAGCTTCCGACCAATGGGAGAGCTCGGCCTGGCCTTATTAATGGAGGAGCTCACAGCCTAGGTGGTGTGGAGTGGTGCTCATGGACTTTGAAGAGTAGAGGAGGTGTTTAAAACTTGTTTTGAAGTGGGTCGATATTATAAACTAGTGTATACAGTTTCCTCTTTTATTTGAGATACTTTTCCCTAACTTTTTTATAATTTTTTTCTATGAACAAGAGGCCAATAGAGAGGCTCTTAGAAATCTTAAAAAGAAGAGGAAGAAGAAGTGGAATTGTATTAGGAATTTTGTGAGAAGAGGGGTGGTATTTATAGAAAAAACCTAGGAATAAAATATCTAAATGCACAATTACCAAAATGCTCCTAGCCCGCACCTCCCTAGACCCTACACGGATGGCTCCACTCCAAAGCAATCTGATGCTGATGTTAGGTGATAGTGTGGTAAAATGAAGTGATGTTTTCTTTATGGTTACTTAAAGGTTAAGCATTAAGAATTATTAAATCATTTTTTGTAATATACGTATACATATATATGTATATGTATATGTATGTATTTATGTGTATATATACATGGTATCGTGTGCATGTGACATATATATATATATATATATATATATATATATATATATATATATATATATATGAAGGTGCATAACACTTCGAACGTCCTTGAATAACTTTTGTTTGCTAAATCGTTGAAACCCGGGGAACTGATTTATCGGTCATATTTTCACTTATTTATTAACGTACATATATTTGTAAACAAAATTTAGATTATTTTAAACTAAATAAAATGATCCTATTTGAATTATAAAACCATATAAACTATTATTAACATTTATCTACAATAATTGCTATTATATCGATAAGGCGTTATCGATTTTTCTGTATATTTTCAAATCAGTCATATGTTTTTATAAAACTGTTATAAAGAATATATTACCACATTATAACTTTTCAATATGAATTATCATCTTTTAGAATAATTATTTGGATAATTAAAATAATTATTAAATAATTAAATATCAATTTAAATTCATAAATCTATATTTAAATATGATGATATTTTATCGATATAAAATTTGAGCTAAATATCTTTGTAAATATTTATTCAAAATATGACTGTTATTATTTATTATCACTTAAAACAATATTATTTGTATTATCAACCTTTTATTTGCGTAAATTTAAAATAAATATAATTTACCAAAGTGATAAATTGGCGGGTCGTTAGAGTTGGTTTCTCAGTATCTGTTACTTCAGCTTCTTTATTACCGTCATTCTTAGATGATTTGTTCCTCTATTGAACTTTTTTATCCTTTATCGGTAAATGATTGCACCCAAACCGTGAAAGGACGTACAGTTATGTGGGGTTGCTACCGTTAGGTTATTTTCACATCTCATCCAGATCAGATATGTTTACGCATTTAGATGTGAAATATTCGGATTCTCGATAAGTTGGTGGGTTCCGGCTGGTACATTTTCAAGAAATGTCACTGAGTATATGAGTTCTTAGAAGTGTATTACTAGAGGTATACTTCAAGGGTGGTGTACCTTCCTAGTCATTTTTTGGAAATTTTCCTTTCATGTTTGATTCGAACATTCGAACTGTTATTCTGTAATTGAAACAGGAAGAGTCATCCACTCTTCACGATGTTTAATCATAGGTTTCGTCCATTCTATCAAGTTTGGACTATTATCTTGCTTAATATATTCTATCTAGTTTGGATTTTGTGCAGACTATATCCATTCTTTTAAGTCTGGATCTTTATACTGTTTTTGCCCATCATCTATGTTTGGATTTGTTTCCTACTGGGTTTTTTTTCCATTTTTATGTTTGGTTGTTGTATATGTGAGAGGAAACCCATTCCGCGTTAGCGGCGTGGTCCCACATATTGTTATGTACACCTCCTTTTGTTTCAGAGTTTTACTCCTTTTGTTTCAGAGTTTTACTCACACATACATATTATTTGACCCGAGTTGTTTATTTTCTTCAAACTCTCAGGTACTCAATTATATTTGAGTAGTCCGAGAACAGCAGGTTTTATTTGGAGCACTTTGAAGACGATGATCGAGTAGGCGGCTCCTTAGTTATCTAGTTATTTCTCTCTGTTGTATGATTATGAAGATGTATTTTATATCTAAAATGACAAGTCTGAATGTATAACTGCATATTGTTTGGATGTAGTACTTTTGTTTAACTCTGATAACTCCATGTATGAAGTAACCTTTTGTACTATATCATTTTGTACTATATGTAACCATTCCATTGTGAAGGTTTTTCTATTTTGTTCTTTCTGTTATTATTTTACTCCAAGATAACTTATCTTTTGGATGCTCGGTTAATGACAAATGAATATTGAGGATGTATTAAGTTTCGTTCCTAAGTGTCAAAAAGGTGGGTTGTCACAATAATATAAGCAATAAGGATCTTATCATGTCAGATGTAGAACTAGACCAAGCGTTATAAGATAGAGCTAGGAATTCGATCGTTTAAATGTTAGTTTGATTAGTTTAAGTAAAGTCTAACTTATTTTATATCCTTAAATGTTAAGGATAATTGAGTGCACTTTTGAAAAGAGTTTAGGGAGTTCTTGTAGTAAGGATTTTCATTGAGTGGTTCAAACATCTGAGAAGGAAAGCAAATATATGAGAGTGGATATAACTTAGCCATTGACGAAGAGAGTGAATGATCACCTATGCTTCGTAAAGAGACATTGGAAACGAGATTTGTATAAAATACTATTAAATACTTAATATGGAATGAGAAATGCGATCTCTATTCCAAATGTATTTTTCTTATGGGAAATTGTTTTCTATGAGAGTTATTTCTTTGAGTTTAAGATATTTGATCTAAAACAATGTAACTATAAAATAGTGACGGTAAATAAAATAATTAGCTATATTAAGTAGTTGATAAAGCTTCATATTTTGTATGCCATTATAGTAATGGCAGAAATAGTTGGAGCATACCAAATGAAACTTGTTAGTAGTCGCACCAAGTTACAAATGGTAAAGGAACGGGCAGTCGGAAGTAGGCGAAATAGATAAATTTCACAAAAAAATATTCTATTTTGAATCTATTGGACCTATGATTTTTCAGAGGTATTTTAAATAAAATCTTAATTTTATTTAGTTTGTTTAAAAAGATTTTCATAAATTTAATGTTTATATAAACTAGAGTATATCAAATACACTTCTAAATGTATTTATGTGTAACAATTTCTTATTTAATTTAACTCGGAGAAGGAAATCTTTCATTTCACTCTCTTATCTTATTCAATTAATGAGGAAAGATTTTGTTTTATTTGGAGAGAGAAACTTGTCACTTCTATCCCTTTTATTAAATTGATTGATTTATTAAATGACATAAATAACCAAATTTATGCCTAGCATATATTGTGAGTATATCCAACTATAATCTAGTCTATATTGTGTAATTGCAACATATCATATTATGAACTTATTTAATGTGTATGTGTTTGGTTTCTGGGATTTACATTGCAATGGACAGATTCTTCCTTTTTATATGCATTGGCTGTCCAAAGCATTGCTTAAATTTATATGCAACGAACCAGAATTTTAGTGATTTGAAATTGGAGCATTTAGTTGATTTTAAATATTTAAAATTTAATAACTTGAATTTATAATATAGTGGTTTATTGGATGATTTAATTGTCAAATTTAATACTTGAAATTGGTTAAATAACGAATCTTGAGTTTTAAGCCAAATAAAAACAATTTCAAAGCTTATTTAATTTCTACATATAAGAACAAGGATAATAAAAATTTTAAATTGGATTTGTAAGTGGTTTACTCGATTTTAAAAATAACTTGTTTAGATTAACAAATAAAAATAGCCTTCCGTGGCATAGTCTCGGAATCCGATGAAACTACTGTCATTGGATCCGTAATAGTATATTATTATCGGATTTCAAATTTCATAAAATTTAGGGTTATCTTTTGATCGTGTGGGCTAGAAGGCGTTGAAATTAATATTAGAAATTTAAAATAATAATTGGGTTCAAAAAGCTACCTTTTGCATACGATTGAATTGGGTTCCAAAACTTGCTACATTGCATTCGGAATAGGGGTATAACATTAGAAATGCCTGGCAGCATACCTCGATCAGAGTTCAAATATCTGGATATTTTGACATTTTGATAATATATTTTAATCAATTTGACTACACAGCCTCTTAGTCAACTCTCGGCCAACCTATATCTGTGACCTACTCGCCCCTTACCTTTTAAATCAAGCTTCCCCTTTCTTTAATTTCAAAAAGATCATAGCAAAGAAGAAGAAAAAAATGAAAGCTTTAAATATCTAGTTCTCCTCTAATACTCAATAAAAAAATCTGAAACTGAATTTAAGAATCATGTTTTGATGAGATTTTCTTAGTCGTATAGGTTTTAGGTTTTTTGATCTTAGGTTAGAAGATGGTCGTTGTCATGGCCAAACTAGGGTTAGAGGTCGTGGAGCATGTGGTAGTCATTTCGTCGAATAAAGCATGGGATTTTCCGCGTGACGCGAAGGAGAATCTCTGGTAGATTTTTGATGGTAGCCAATCGCTTGTGGAAGTTGGGACATGTCGTATAGCAAAGGCAATTCGAGTAGGTCACGACTTGCGGGGTCATTCGAACTTTAATTTTCTAGCATTGACAGGTGCGGTTCGTCGAGAGGGAGCTGTTGGCGAAGACGGAAGTTAATTTCATCGATTATTAGGGCGTATCAATGGATATGCATGCACGACAAATTGGATTAGTTGTGCATGTACAGGCATGAGAGTCGGTTGGGGAAGAAGGATTGTGGGCCTTGGATCGAGATGAGTGAATGGGTTGAATGCTTTTTTTGGTAATTAACTTGTAATTATAGCAATTTATTTATTTAAGCTAAATCGTGAATCTTATACAATGTATAACTCTCTCACACAAAGTCCAATTGGGACGAAACCTTTTGCGTTGCGATCATGATGATGAGGGCTTTGCAATGAAACTAGTTTGGATGGATTTGGAGACAGTGTAATTTGGGTTAAAATCGGACGTTGTTCGATTTTAGTTCCAAATTGGAATGCCTCGACGACAACAGAAAATAAAGACGAGTGTTTTATACGCTCAGGATGAACTAAATATGTTTACGTTTGTTAAATTTATATCATGAAGTGGTTTAAATTTATTGACTACTATTGAGTGAATTTAATTGACATTTAAGTTGATATGAATTAAAATGATAGGAATTTGAATTGACAGTTCAAATTGAAATAGGAATTAAATTGTTAGTCAAAATTCCGATTATTAATGAATGATTATTTGATGTGACATTTTGCCTGTTTGGATGCTTGATTGTGATGGATGTTATTGATTGATGTTTGGATGATTTGATTGTTTATTTATTTTGATACATCCTATTATCCTCCTACATGTTATTTACAGTATATAAAACTGTAAAATGAATTGTTTCATATAAATTAAGAAATAGGTTGAAATGATGTATACCTATGACATTGTGATTTGGATTGAAATGATATATATATCCATCCCTGAAATTAAATTAAAGTAACTAATTACTTAGCCATAGGATTGGAAATTATGTACGGACAACAAATTGGTTAAATTAATGGATTTTAAAAATTATGATTTGATTTTTTTTAATGATTTTTGATTTAAAGAAATAAAAATCAAATTTATAGAAACTAAATTATTTTCAAACTTGAGCTCGGAATATTGAAATTTAAATTTGGTAAATGAAATGTTTTAATAATAAAATTTATATTTCTAAGTTATGATCGAAATATGATTTAAATTTCAGAAATTGATTTGATTTAAAGGATTGGACTTTTATTCGTACTTTGAATATTACTAAGCAAAAGGGATATAAAACGATATTTCGAAATTGAGCTCGGAATTGAATTATATTTAAAGATTTGGATTTTAGTTTAGATATTAAAGTCGTGAAAGGAGGAGCAAAGTTGTGCGAAGCATAGAGGAAGATCAGTTATTTTGCCTAGTAAGTAAAAACTATACATCGAAACTGATGTAGTTGGGCCACGAAGGCCGCAAATTATACATATACCTTCATTCTATCAATAAGACAAAGAAAGGTGTAAAGTAAAGATGCATGGATCTTGGCTATAGGTCATTAGTCTTAAGTTCCCTATTGGATGTAGAGTATATTAATAGGCCGATCCTTGAATCATCTAGTTCCTAGAAATAAAAGACTAGTCCGATCAACCAACCGGAGATGGAAATTCGCTATGACCATGACCTCTTGACTAGTGCATCAACTGTTGCATGAGAGTTCATTGGGCCTAATCGACGGGGGTTCAGATGGATCTAATTATTTTATTGAAACAAGTATGCCGGGAAAGCTAAGCCAAGGCGAGCGAAGTAAGCAGCGAGGGCGCTATAACAATCCAGAGTAAAAATCGAACTTGGAATAGATGTAAATCGAAATAGTTTAAAGTTGAGAATTGGAATTGAAATTAATTTGGGATCGAAGTAAAATTCAACATGAAATCGGAATTGAATCGTTTAAATCGAAATGGAAATTAGAATTGATTCGAATTGGGAAATTTAGAATTAAATCGGTTTGGCTTTTGAAACTATTATTCAACTGAATTATTCTTGTACAAACTGTCTAAAATCTATGTTTTTTAAAATATTCAAATCAATTTGATTTTCCAAACTATTTTACCATATAAATTATTTTAATACTCAAACTGTTTTCTATTGAACTATTTTAACTATTTAACTATTTCAAAACAGTTTAACTATTTTCTAAAATTCAAACTAGTCAAAGTGGGAATTATCATATTTTAATCATGGAAAATGAATTATAACCCAAATTGAAATTTGAAACAATTTTGGAATCGAAACCGAGATATTGGAGCGAAAATGTTTTTGAGTGAAATGGTATACTTCGAGTAAATATGATGAATTTGAAATGAATTTGATTTTGAAGTGAATATGATATTTCGATATCAAATATGAATCATTTTTTTTTGAGAGAAATGTGTGATCCTCTAATAAAAGAGGAGAGCACACATGGAACACTATATATATAACAAAAATAAGGAGCTGCCAACATGCCTGACAGGTAGCCAAACTATAAAAATAGAAAAAGAAAAAGAAAAAGATACCCCTCAAATGAGCTCCGGCAAAGCCACCGCCCATTACACTCTAATATCAAGCTCCGGCAAAGCCACCGCCCAATATTAAAGTGTTAGAGGTATCTAAAGAAACAATCTCTCAAGAGATAAGATCCAAAAAGATGAACTCCAACAGTAGGACCAAAATGAAGAGCTCCACAAAGAAGACCACGAGAAACTGAAGAGAAAAGCCCAATGCAATCCAAATCCCAGAGAAGAGCTATCCTGAAAACCTAAATAAAGCTGAATACTCTCCTGCAAATCAGATAAAAGAAAAACCAGCAACCAACCTGAACCATACCTGGAACAAAACTAGGAATACAAGTTAGAATGCATCACATATATGTATATAAATAGAATTTATATACATATATGTGAGAGAGAGACAAAAAATGGAAACTAAGAACCTATACAAGAAAGAGAATTATGATTCATCCAATAAACTTGATTAAAATCGGAATAAGGAATAATGTGAGAAGTATTAGAAACAGAATTATTGATGCTAAGAGAGAATATAAAAATATTATTTCTAACCTTGCTAAGATAATCTTTAAAGCACTTATTTTTGGCTAATTTATATTTGGGATTAGAGATCCAATTTAAGAAAAAATTTGAGATTAAAATAATCAAATTATTATTATGATGATAGTTATTATTAAAGATTCTTTGATTTCTTTCAAACCAAATGAACCAACAAGAAATAGTGAATAAAGAATCAAGCAAGTATCTGGAGTCCTTATTAAACATAAATCTAAAAGAGTTCCAATAGAAGAAACAATCAGAAACTCTAGAACTAATAACAAACTCAAAAATATTAAGAGTCTTAATAAGAATAAAATGAGTATCCATGCATTCGAAATAAATATGATTAATATCTTCAGGAAAAAAGTTGCAAAATAAACATTTATTATCAATACTAATATTTTTCTTTTTTAAAAATTCAGTAGTGTTTAACTTACCATGAATAATGAGCCACATATGAATCTTAGATTTAGGAGGGGCATTTGACTTCCAAATAAAATTAAAACAATTGACAGAAACCCCGGAGAAGTTGATAAAATTATAAAAGGAATTACAAAAGTATTTCTTGCTCTTATCCCATTCCCAGCAAATAATGTCATTATTATTGTCAATGCTATAAAGATTAAGTTTAGCATAAAGCAAGAAAAGCTGTCTAAGGGTATGGCCAACTAAAATACAATTAAAATTGAAAATCCAAGGAGGGTCTCTCTCAGAGTTGAAAACATCAGAAATAAATGCAAATTTAAAGTTACAAATATCATATAAATCCTTGAATTCATACTTGAGAGTAGTAGAAGAAATCCAGCAATCATGCCAAAAAGATGTATTATTACCAGAATGAACAATAATATTAATACCTAATTTGAAAATATCACTACATTTTAAAATAGATTTCCAAAAATGAGAAATAAAACTAGAACTAGAAGGACTAATGTGATAGAGATTATAACTACCATTGTAATAATATTTAGATATAATCTCCTTCCAAATGGCATTATCACTAGTATCTCTAAATTTCCATAACCATTTACCAAGAAGAGACAGATTCATATTATGTAAGTTAATGACTCCTAGACCACCCTCTTTTTTAGATTTACAAACATTATCCCAATTAACTAAACATTTAATGCTACTGTTAGGATTAACTCCACTCTAAAGAAAATCCCTTCTAATTTTATCTATCTTATCTATCACCCGATCAGGAAAAAGGTGCATAGACATCCAATAAATAGGGAGCGCTGATAAGACAGAATTAATCAATACCAGCCTACCAGCTCTAGATAAGAATCTCACATTCCAATTATTAAACCTATTTTTAATTTTATCTATAATAATTAACCAATCATCATGTTTAAGTTTCGAAGGTCTGATTACAAAACCAAGATAGTCAAAAGGAAAACTCATAGTTTTACAATTCAAAGTTTTAGCAACTAAATTTTCAACATTATCAAAATCATTTAAAATTAAAACAGAACTTTTGTCTAAATTAATTTTTAAACCAGATAAAAGTTCAAAACTATAAAGAATAAATTTAAGAGCAATAATATGCTTAGGTAGATGAGAGGAAAAGAGCAAAGTATCATCAGCAAACTGAAGGACAGAAAGACTAAGACTAGAAATATCATTACCAATAACACCCAAAAGGTTATTGTTAACAGCATTCTTAATTATCTTAGAAAAAACATCAGCCGCTAAATTGAACAGAAGGGGCGATAATGGATCCCCTTGCCTTAATCCTCTCTTAGATTGAATTTTATTACCTAAGACACCATTGACCATGATACTCGAATTGCCCGTTTTAAGCAAGATAATAATCCAATTAATCCACTTATTACTAAAGCCTCTGGCAAGGAAAATCTCTATAAGGAAATCCCAATCAACCGAGTCGAAGGCTTTAGCAAAATCTAATTTTAAGATAGCACGGGTTATATTATTCTTACAATAAAAATTGATATATTCTTGAACAACCGCTACACCATCAGTAATATTCCTGCCTTTAATGAAAGTTGATTGCGAACAGTCAATGAGATCATTCATTTTTAAACTAAGTCTATTAGCTAAAACTTTTGAAATAATTTTAACAGAGCAGTTCATCAAAGATATGGGCCTAAAATCTTTTAAAGTATTAGCACCCACTTTTTTATGTAATAAAATAACATTAGCAAAATTAAAACGACCTAATTGGAGATCACCATTATAAAATTCATTGAACATACAAATTAAGTCTAGTTTTAAGATCTCCCAAAAAGATTAATAAAAGAAAATAGGAAAAACATCCGGGCCCGGCGATTTGTCTCCTGGTAAATCAAAGATGGTTTTTCGAATTTCCTCTTCAGAAAAAGTGACATCTAAATCAGAAAGATTGATGTTAGAGGTGGATGGGTAAAGATCATTCCATCTAGCACTAACTCTATGTTTAATTTTGGTGCCAAAAATATCTTTATAATAATCAGTAAAGGCATTGTTAAGATCTCGTTGATCAACTAATTCCACATTATTAACTAAAATGGAATTAATTGTATTACTACGTTTTCTGTTATTAGCTAAGCTGTGGAAGAATTTTGTATTATTGTCACCTTCATTGAACCATTGACAATTAGATCTCTGTTTCCAAATAACTTCCTCTTTTTCAAGAATAGAATAAAGATCCTCTTTTAAATTATTAAGGACATTTCTCTCACCTATATTTAATTGTCTAGATTCTTCAATCTTATTAAGTTTGAGCAATTCATTAAGAATGTTATCCTTTTTAATTTTTATATTACCAAAAACATTTTTATTACAATTTTTAAGAAAAATCCTGAGATTTCTAAGTTTGAGCACAAAAGCTTTGGCAGACTTACCACAAAACTTAAGGTTATAAAAACTCATAGAGGACCATTTATTGATGACTAAATTAGAAAAACCAGAATCTAGAAACCACATTTTTTCAAATTTAAAAACATTATTCAAAAATCTATGACTATCACAAGTAAGAATAATGGGACAGTGATCAGAAAGGGTAAAAGGTAAACCTGACACTCTACAGATAGGAAATTTGTCCTCAATATCATCACAAACGAAAAATCTATCTAAAAGAGCAAAAGAGGGAGACTCTCTATTATTGCTCCAAGTGAAAGATCTATTGGATAGAGGAATTTCGATCAAATTACATTGAATAATAAATTGATCGAATTCCTCCATAGCCAAATAATCGCCTTCCCGAGGAGAGCGCTCCCCAATAAAACGAGTCACATTAAAATCTCCCCCCAAAATCCAAGGACCAGGGGCGAAAGACCTAAACTCAAGGCATTCATTCTAGAGAATCCGCCTCTCAATTTTAGAGTTAGGCCCATAAACATTAGAAATATTTAAAAAAGAATTGTCATAGAGATTAATTAAAATGATGTGTAAAGAGTGCTGCTTCTGAATACACTGAAGAACTTTAAAGAGATTATCTCTCCAACCAATCATTAAACCCCCAGAAGAGCCCATAGAAGGAAGAAATACCCAATTTCTAAAACGAAAACCACCCAATCTTCTAAAAAAACGAGAATCATGACATTCTATTTTGGTCTCTTGAAGAAGAGCAATGTCAATAGAAAAATCTTTAAAAAAGAGTCTAACTTTATCACATTTACTGAGGTCGTTCAGACCTCTAATGTTCCAACTAATGACTCTCATAAACCCATAGATCTATCCCTATCAAGTTCTTTACTTCTAATAAACTCACGATCTAACTCAATATCAGAAAAAATAAAAGCAGAGCTACTAGCTAACTGACCAAACTCAGAAGCGGATAAATCACCAAGAGCATAAGAAGAATAAAAGCTTCAAAAATCAAAACGCATACCAGTGCCTGGTTCCAAAACACTGCTCACAGTGCTTGAACCAGGAAACTCACTCATCGACTGAGAGCAACTGCCTCTAATCCTGACACTGCGACGAACCAAACCACTCGAAGAAACATGCTTTCTACGCCTACCTCTCTTCGAAGTAGCAATAGAAGGCACTGAACTACCAAAAGCCTCAACATTCATAGCAGATAATAATCCATCTGATCCCTCACCTCCATCAATAGTATCAGTAGAATCCACACAAGCCACAACACTAACATAATCCACTTGAGAATTGGTCAAACTCGGAGAAGCAAATGAAGAAATATTAACAATAGGAAGAAATTGGTCTAAAGCTTTGACCCCAGCTAACCAGAGAAACACACCAAAGCAGACTCCCTAGGCAAATAGGGAAATTTATTCTCTGAAAAACAATCAACCTGTTCCAAAGAACCATGTGCTTCATGCACAATATGCATTGAATCTTTATTTGGCAAAATCTCATCAAAGTGCCAAACATCATCAACAGACAAAGCCAACATATCATCTGAAGGAGATTCATCTGATAAAAGCCAATCAAGGGGAACTTCAGAATGATGCAACGGCAAAAACTCATCAACTGTGGAAGATACATCATCACCCTCTAAATGAGTAACATCAACCCAGCTACTGATATCAGATAAATCAGAACAACTCGGTGACTCTGAGACCACAGGCAAATCGATAAACTGCCTCACTGCCAACTCTTCAAAACACACAACATCATTATGGAGGAAATGATCACTAACTGGAGCAAGAGACTGAAATTCGAAAACAGAACAAATAGGAGACCCATCACAATCCAAACATTTGCTACCCAAAATATCAACCGAGGAAAGAGCTGAGAACTCTTTAAATTGAACACTATCAACATCAATTATATCCGAGCATTCAGAGACAGTATCTGGATCAAGACATGCATATCTGTTGCTAGTGGATATCTTGAAAGGTTCCAGAAAAGAAGAAGTGCCTTTTTTGGAATTAGGATGAATAAATCCACTAAACAAGATATTATCCAAAGATGAAATACAGCGGTCGACATCTGGATCAGATAAAATGGGATCTAACCTTACAGAATCTTGAAAAAATGCAACAGAAGCCAGCTCTGACTCTGAAGAAGCCGAGTAGTCCAAAGTGTCAACAAGCGTCTCTGTATCTCCACTAAAATCTTGATCCCCCTTATCAGTATTTGGGGAATTAATATTGTTAAAGTGAGATAAAAGATCATCAAGTAAATTCAAACCAGCAAAACTCTTGTGTCCAAGATTACGTATTAATATACCTCTCAAGTTGATGAAATTGATAACGAACAAAAAACCATGCTTTGCCAAAATATCAGAAGGAATGGAAGCATTCAATGAGGAATCAGTGGTACCAAAATAAATCTCTGGATCTCCAAATTTAGCTTTATAACCCATGCCAATGTTTGGGGCATTAATAACATTAAAATGAAGAAGCAATGCTTCCAGGAGATTAAAACCTTCAAATCGAAACTGCCCTAAATGGTCGTTAATAAACCTTTTCAGAAGCATGATTTTAAGCACAAACTGAAAACCATTTTCAACCAAGAAATCAGATGAAACCGAAGAGGACGATAGGATCAAACACTTATCACTCTTATGACCAAAATTGCCGCAGCTGAAACACCTAATAGGATCTCGGCACTGGGATGCGAAATGTTTACTGTCTCCACATCTATAACAAAAAGATCCGATTTTTTTAGAATCAATCCATCGCTTGAAAGAGAACTGAGGTTTCGCATCTCGTAAAGAATTCCCAGGAAAAAAATCTTTGACCACTTGAGCATAGGAGCGACGATGAAGTGAATCAGGAGCGGTAGCCTCAGAGATAATAAGTGAAGGAAAAGAAAGCGATGGGAAGAACTGAGATCTTGGAGAAAGGAAAGAATATGAAGAAGGAGCAGACATTAGACCATTCCAATTCATAATCGTGTTCACCTCATCAACTTGCCACAATCACTCACCTCAAATCTTGTACAAACAAAATCGAACCCACCTGTATAAGAAAACGTGGCTTGATCGGAGAGGAATAACTCAAAGTTTTTTAGATCAAGGGTTTGGTTTGATTTTAGATGAGGTCAAGTAAAATTGGATGCTTGGATTTAATTGAAGGTTATGATGAAGGTTGTAGAGGATGCGAAGGATTGAATCATCTACGAGGTTGGAGGGATGGATGGATTTCTTGAGCTAAGATTCGTCAATGGCAGTGGTAAAGGGAAGTAAGGGTTTGTTCGGTGGCAAAGCAAAAGAACGAAGTAAATATGAATCATTTTTGAAATGTAAAAGTACCAACCAGCGTGTATAACGGCGTTTGGTTGTTAAAGAGACCGTGACCTTTTATTGGCATACTCTCTGTCAATATTGGAACCACTTTAACAACTGTGTATGTGGAGGAGACTCCAGAACGAAGTGGTTGGATTTAGCATTGTTGTTGGATTTGAAGAAAGAGAACGATTATGGATTGGTCTGACACTTGTGTCAATTTAAAATGACTAAAATAGGAGCTATACCGGTCGATGAGGCTAGCTACCACTAGTAGACACGCTTCTTTTTTTACCATTTACATTGTGATTGATTGGTGCACACACTCAGGTTTTGGGAGTTTTGGATGTAGTTGGCAGTCATGGCTATGATGCATTACCCCAACCGAGAAGGGTAAACTGGTTGTATCTTACCTTAGGCATTGACTCAAGTGCCATGTCATACTTTTATCCTTATACGAGAACCCTACGATTTTGGTTTAGTGTTGTTGTATCATGGCGCATCACTGACTACCGACGTGCTACTGGTGGTGTCAAATGCAAACTGTACACCAATGCTTAAAAACACGTTAAGGGGGATTAATGTAAAGCCTTAACGCAGAGAAAAATATTTATTTTATTGATTGGACATTATATATGTAGCGTATTCTACTACATATAAATATTTTGATGGATCCTTAAGACATGAAAAATTCCGTAACATTTCTTAAGTTATGACACGCACATTATACACAGGATAGGAGATGTGAAACCCCATAAACATCTCTTACGCCATGTCACTCATGTTATTTGTGATATCAATTTGAATCATATATAAGAATATTTTAGTCCTGACGCGAGTGTTTTGTCTTTTCATTATGCTCGGATCATCCCTGAGTTTTCAACTTATTGAAGGTTTATTCGGAAGGACGAAGACTTGGTATATTATTACTATTATTATTCATGCATCATGTTTTTTGCTGCATTATTTTATTTATCCCTATCATATATATATATATATATATATATATATATATATATCTTTGATAAATATTGTATAGATTATAATAAAATGTATAATATAAACAGCTTCTTGAACTATTTATTTGTTTACAATATTTTATCGTTCCGCTGTTAGATTCTGTATTTTTTTTATTCTTCTTTTCTTATTTTTCTTAATTAACCGCATTGATTATCTATGTTTCGGATTGTTTAAGTTCGACATATGTGGATTATTTTCAATTTAAACCTTTCGAAATGCGGGTCGTCATAGTTGGTATCAAAGCTTTGGTTTAGCAAGAGCCGTGCCTTTGATGGGGTAACTCATTAGAGATAGGGTCAGTAATACCCTAGAATGAGTTTGAATGTATATATATAAGTGCATATTTGTTACTGAATATAAATATTGTTTTATATTGTGTTAGTTGACTTGTTGAGTTGCTTATGGATTCTGGTCAATACAAATAATTAACGTTATTGATAAGGATCTCTAAACACTTGAACAGAGCGACTCGAAATGATATTGTTTTGAAACTAGGTAAATGGAATAATTTTACTTTCATTATATTTTATATATACATAAATACTTTTTTAGAAACTATTATTAGATGGTATGTTTGGTTGTTAGGAATTATAATAATGATTATTATCATTAAATGTTTGTTATGCCTTAATAAAAGATGCTTATTATAATATAAACAATGATAAAACATTTGTGAAATGTTTTAAGGAGGTGAAATTTAGTAAGTACAATTTATAAATGTGACTTATAAATTAAAATGGATTTAAATTAAGAAGTTTTAAATCTAGGTCTCGAAGATTTTGAAATGCGTTTCAAAGTGTTTTCGAAAATAATAATGATAGTATTATTTTGGAAGTATTTTTGAATAAAAATATTTAAAAAATGGTTTTTAAAAGAAATAAAGCACTGAACTCACTTCGGTCGTTGGAAAATAATTCTGCTGATAATCGCGACATCATCGGTGTTCATTTTCAAGTTTCTAAGTGATGGATTGCTACCGCAATGATTTGCTAATGGAGTCTTCTTTTGATAAATAAGTTTTTGATTTTTAGAAATTTGGAAATTTTAACTTGATAAAAAATTGAGATATGTATATATACATGATTCCAAATTGATTTAAAATTAAACTAGGTGTTTAGATTATGAAATTCGCTATCTAAGTGTTTGTGAAATGAATAAAGATAAGTTTTGAACTTATAAATTTAAGAAATGATATAGATAAGAAAATAAATTATGAAATTGAGATAAGAGATTAAATTTAACTTAAGAAAAGTTAAATCAAGTGATTGTGGTAGCAGAATAAATTAGTGAAGCGAACAAATTAAGTGAATTGAATAGAACTAATAAAGTGAAATTTAGAAATTTAGCCAAAGTGGAGCGAAATAGAATAAAATTTTGTATTCATTGAGATTTGAAATAATACTGAAATGGGCTAATTATACTTACTAATTTAATTAGTGAATAAATATGGTTTTGGATAGGGTTGATAAAATTTAATATTTAAAATTGGGAGATAAATTGAGTTAAATGGAATTGAATTTGAATTTGAATAGAAGAGGATATAAATTGAAGTAGTGAAGTGGTAATAAACATACGAACCTTTGTATAAATTTTTTATAATTGACTTATGAAAATTTGATAAGAAAATTCTTAAGAGATAATTGGTATTGAAAAATATAATAAGAAATTAAGCTATGCGAATAATGCAATGTGGTTGATTATTGTGAATAATTGAATGGAAATGAAGTAAATATAAACAAAGGAATTTGGTATATCTAAGAAATCAATTGGAAATAAATATGTATGTTGTGCGTATATTATTTTATTCGCATAATTGTTTAATCCAGATTCGAGCACAGAATTTCGAGATAATTTATATCGATCCGAGTTGGAATTTTTTACACGGTTTTCACCAGCGAACACTAGATATTGATTTTGGGTTGATTATGGAATTCTCTAACATAATATATGACTAAAAGGAGAATGGAAGTTTGTGATCAAGGAACCAGATCTTAGTCCGCACTAGAGAATCGTGTCAACGATACTAGTGGAAGTGAAATGTGTGATCGAGTGAGCGATCAGATTTGATACTGCGTTTGTATGATATATATGTACATCGTACGGTTTTAGTAAAGCAAATATTGGATATTGAAATTTCAAAATAATATGATTTCGAATTACATGTTTGGATATCATGGGTAACTAAGATGTAGGTATCTAAATTCATGAAAATTTGGATTTCCTTACAAAAAGGTCCATGCTTATTTTGTCATTTGATTTGATGGTTTTATGATTGAGCCACTTGGCTTTTGTTGGTTTGGGGCCCGTAGTGGCGTTTTGTATGTGTTCGAGTCTAGAAGCACAAAGGAGACGCTGGTGATTTTTTTTGAAAATTTACGGAGTTAGAAGATTTTGAAGAAATTTCTAATAACTAAAAATTGATTTTGGGATATAATTTGAAATGATTGAGCAAATAATATTATTTGGAATCTATGGATGAAAATCGAAATTAGAAAAAGTGATAATGTGGCTTCAACAAATTGATTTTGGGAAGTTGTTTCAACTTATTGGATTTGAGAAACTTAATTGGTTTTGGGCCATTCTTCTTACCTTGGCAATTTGGGGACGAAATTCTTTTAAGAGGGAAGGAATTTAATGACCTAGAATTTTAGTGATTTGAAATTGGAGCATTTAATTGATTTTAAATATTTAAAAGTTAATTTTATAGATTTAATAACTATAACTTCTAATATAGTGGTTTATTGGATAATTCAATTGTTAAATTCAATACATGAAATTGGTTATATAATTAATCTTGAGTTTTAAGCCAGATAAAAATAATTTCAAAGCTTATTTAATTTCTATGTGAAAGAATGAAGATAATAAAAAAATTTAAATTGGATTGTGTTTTACTCGTTTTTAAATATAATTTGTTTAAATTAACAAATAAAAATAGTCTTCTGGGACGCAGCCTCGGAATCTGACGAAAACTGTGTCATTGGATCCGTAATAGTGTATTATTATCGTATTTCAAATTTCGAAGCATTTGGGATTATTGTTCGATCGTACAGGCTACAAACGCGTTGAACTTAAAATTGGAAATTTAAAATAATAATTGGGTTCAAAAAACTATCTTTTACATACGATTGAATTAGGTTATGAAACTTTTTACATTGCATTCAGAATAAGGGTATAACATTAGAAACGCCTAGCAGCATGCCTCGATTGGAGTTCGAATAAAATATCTGGATATTTTGAATTTTTTTTAAAAATATTCTAATTGATTTGATTGCACGGCTTTTTAGTCAACACTCAGCCAACCTATACCTATGACCTACCCGCCCCTTACCTTTTAAATCAAGCTTCTCCTTACTTTAACTTCAACAGAGCACAACAAAGAAGAAAAAAGAATGAAAGCTTTAAAATCTAGTTCTCCTCTAATACTCAATAAAAAAAATCTGAAACCGAGTTTAAAAATCTTGTTTTGCTAAGAGCTTCTTAGTGGTATATGTTTTGGGTTGTTTGATCTTGGGTTGGAAGATGGCCATTGTCATGGTCGAATTAGTGTTAGAGGTTGTTGAGCATGCGGTAGTCGATCTGTCGAACAAAGCATGGGATTTGACGCATGACGCAAAGGAGCACCTTGGGTATATTTTTGGTGGTAGTCGATCGCCTATGAAGGATGGCGACATGTTGTACGACAGGGGAAATTCAAGCATGTCATAACTTACAAGGGCCGTTTGATTTTTGATTTTCTAGCATTGGCGGGAGCGGTTCGTCGAGAGGGAGCTGTTGGCAAAGACAGAAGTTAATTTCATGGACTATTGTGGCGTATCAGTGGATACGTGTGAGCAAATTGGGTCAGTTGTGCATGTACAGGCATGAGAGCGAGTTAGGGAAGGATTGTGGGCCTTGGGTCGAGATGAGTGAATGGGTTGAAAGCTTTTGTTGTTAATTAACTTGTAATTATAGTAATTTATTTATTTAAGCTAAATCATGAATCTTATAAAATGTATAATCTCGCATACAAGGTCCGATTAGGACGAAACCTTTTTCATTTGAGACCGTAATGACGAAATCTTTGCAATGAAACTACTTTGGATGGATTTGGAGATAGTGTAAATTTAGGCTAAAATCGGACGTTGTTTAATTTTAGTTCCAAACTGGAATGCCTCAGCGACAAAAAAATAAAGGTGAGTGTTTTATACTCTCATGACAAACTAAATATGTTTATGCTAGTTAAATTTATATCGTGAAGTAGTTTAAATTTATTGACTGCCGTAGAGTAAATTTAATTGACATTTAAGTTAATATGAATTAAAATGATAGGAATTTTAATTGACAATTTAAATTGAAATAGGAATTAAATTGTTAGTTAAACTTTCGATTATTGATGACTAGTTAATTGCTGTGATATTTTGACTGTTTGGTTGCTTGATTGTGATGGACGCTATTGGTTAATGTTTTGGATGATTTGGTTATTTATTTATTTTAATATATCCTATTATCCTCCTGTATATATTATTTGCAATATATAAATTTTAAATCAAATTATTTCAAATAAATTAAGAAATAGGTTGAAATGATATACCTATGACGCTGTGATTTGGATTGAAATGATATATACTTATCCCTGAAATTGAATTGAAATAACTGATCGCTAAGCCATAAGATAGGAAATTATATACGGACACTATATTTGTTAAATTAAAGGATTTTAAAAATTGTGATTTTAATGTTATTTAAATGATTTTTGATTTAAAGAAATAAAAGTCAAATTTATAGAAACCAAATTATTTTCAAACTTGAGCTCGGAATATTGAAATTTCAATTTGGTAAACGAAATGTTTTAAATAGTTGAAGTTGAGATTTTTAAGTTATAATCAAAATATGATTTAAATTTCAAAAATTGATTTGATTTAAAGGATTGGACTTTTATTCAAACTTTGAATATTACTAAGTAAAAGGGATATAAAACGATATTTCAAAATTGAGCTTGGAATTAAATTATATTTGAAGATTTGGATTTTAATTTAGATATTGAAGGCAAATTTGATTTAAGTGTTTTGAATCGATATTTTGAAAATCAAACTCGGAATTGATATAAATCGAAATTGTTTAAAGTTGAGAATTGGAATTGAAATTAATTTTGGATCGAAGTAAAATTCGTCTTGAAATCGGAATTGAATCGATTAAATCAAAATGGGAATTTGAATTGTTCGAATTGTGAAATTCAGAATTGAATTGGTTTGACTTTTGAAACTATTTGTCAAATGGATTATTTTTGTATAAACTGTCTATAATCTATATTTTTTTTAAATATTCAAATTATTTTGGTTTTCCAAACTATTTTACTATTTAAACCATTTTAATACTCAAACTATTTCTATTAAACTATTTTAACTATTTAACCATTTTAAAACACTTAAAACTATTTTCTAAAGTTCAAACTGGTCAGAGTGGGAATTGTTATATTTATATCATGGATTTAAGTACAAATTGGGTTAAAATGAAGTTACAACCCAAATTGAAATTCGAAACAATTTTCGAATCAAATTTAAGATATTGGGTCGAAAATGATTTTGAGTGATATGGTATACTTTGTGTAAATGTAATGATTTCGAAACGGATTTGATTTTGAAGCGAATATGATATTTTAATATCAAAAATGATTCGTTTTCGAAATATAAAAGTACCAACCAGTGTGTAAAATGACGTTTGGTTGTTAAAGAGACTGGGGCCTCTTATTGGCATACTCTTTATCAATATTGGAATCAATTTAACAACTCTATACGTGGAGGAGACTCCAAAATGAAGTGGTTGGATTTGGCGTCGTTGCTAGATTTGAAGAAAGAGAACGATGATGGATTGGCCTTACAGTTTTGTCAATTTGAAATGAGTAAATCAGGAGTCGTACCGGTCAATGAGGCTAGCCACCTCTAGCGAACGCACTTCTTCGTATTTCCATCATTCACATTGTGATTGATTGTTGCACACCCTCGGGTTTTGGGAGTGTTGGACGCAGTGGATGGTCATGGCTATGATGCGTCACCACCAGCCGGGAAGGATAAATCGGTAGTATCCTATCTTCGGCATTGCCTCACGTGCTTTGTCATACTTTTATCGTTATATGAGACCCTTATGATTTTCGTTTATTGTGTCGTATCACGGCGTATCACGGACTTCCAACGTGCTACTGGTGGTGTCAAATGCAAACTGTACACTAATGCTTAAAAATGCGTTAAGGAGATTAATGTAAAGCCTTAACGCTAAAAAAAATATTTATTTTATTGATTAGACATTATATATGTAGCGTATTCTACTACTGTTTCCTGGGGACTTGACCAGGAAACTTAGTATTCGGCATCCCCACCAATCGGCTCAACTGGATCGTTCGACGACCGACATCCAAGAAACACTCGTCATCCAGGGTGCGCTCGGCATCCAAGTTCGTTCGGCGTCTATGGAACGTTCAACATGGCAGAGCATTCAGCATCGAGAGACGTTCAGTATGGAATAATGTTTGGCATGTGAGAACGCTCGGCACGGCAGAATTGTCCAGCATCAACGACCATTCGACCCAAAAATTGGTCGGCCAAACTATCGTTCGGCCTAACTATTGGTCGGCCTAATAATGGATCGGCCAAGATATAGTTCGACCTGGGTAGCATTCGGCCAAAGTATCGTCTGGCCTAAGTTTTGCTCGGCATACAAACATCTTTCGGCCAAGTCATCGTTCAGCCAAGTCACTGGTTCGACTTCCCGTATCGTTCGATGTAGATGCTTCCCACGGCATTCAGAGTGTTCGGCCTCGCTGCGCTCGGCATGAGGAGATTGTTCAGTAATCATACCCTGTTCGGCATTCGACGTTCGACATCTATGGGTTGGCACACAGAAATTACTCCATTTGGGCTGAGATATTCAGCCACCAGGGAAGTCCAACCCATCTTCGTCTATAAATAGAGAGACAGGGGCACAGTGAAAGGGATCAGGTTTTTTTGGGAACACTGCGGAAACTCTGCCACGTTCAACACTCATTCAAGACTTAATCTTTTGTTTTGCAATTGTATCCAAGTAATTAGAAATGGATTGTACCTGTAATCAACTATCAAGGAAATCAATAGAAATCAACTTCAAAGTGGACGCAGGCAGTTACGCCGAACCACTATAAATTTGATGTTCCTGTTCTCTGCACTGAAATTTAAATATTTTTCTCTATTTAATTTACTTTCTTCATTAATCTCTCTACATAATCTTTCTAAGGGCGTTAGTGACCAATTTTGGTGCTAACATTTTGGTGCTTTCACCGAGAATTGAATTCTCAGGCTGTTAGGATCTGCTTTGTAACTACTGGATTGCCTAAATCCCTCAGAGGAGATCCAAGATCAGTAACAAGGCATTTGTTGATTCTATTCAGAGTTATAACCAACAACTCTACCATGGGAAGACCATGAACCAGATCGGCCTCCCATAACGCAGATGTCCACGAAACTGCTAGCGTACAACAAGTTGGACCAAGAAATCAGCAAGCAATAAGAGGTGCAGGGCCCTCCACCCAATACCAAGCGGAAGTCGTTTCTCGAATAGAGTTCAACGACTTGGTAAGTGAACTCAAGGAAAGTAGAAGGCAACTTGCTGAGCAGATTCAAGCCAACGCTAACCTTATGACTCAGCTCGCTCAGCAGGAACGCTAGAATGTTGGAGGTAACCCTGCCCCTTATTCTGAATCTGATAGTTCAATGTCAGATGACGAACCTCCTAGGCGTAGACGCCGTAAGGATGAAGGTATACAAGCAGGCGTTGGGAATCAAGCCCGCGAAGAGACCGGACACCCGAATCTCCAAGACCAAAACCAAGCGGTACATCAACCCGCACGGCCCCGTGGAACGGAACCCAACCTTCCATCCTCCATACAAACTCCGGACTTAACAGCTATGGTCACGCAGTTGATGAGAGAAAACCAAGGCTTGACCAATGAAGATTGGGGAGTGTCCAAAAGCCATACTCCCTTTATGGATGGTATCATTCAGGCAGAGTACCCCAAGAAGTTCAATATGCCGACTATCCCCACCTACGAAGGGAAGACTGATCCCAGGAAGCATGTGATGAGGTATGGATGGATGATGGATTCTCCAAGGGCTAATGACGCAACCAGGTGTAGGTGCTTTCCAATCACTCTGTTCGGAATCGCCACCATGTGGTTTACTCGTCTTCCCCCGCGGTCTATATCCAGCTTTGACGAATTGACAATAAAATTCGTAGAATATTTCAGTATACACACCACGCGTCCAAATGATGTGATGTCCTTATCAAGCGTAATACACGCTTCGGGAGAGTCATTGAAAGCATACTTGCAGAGATTTCATGTTGCTGCTACCGAAGTGAGCAACCCAAATGACCATGCCCTATTGATAGCGGTAATGCGTGGAGTGGATCCGGACTCTGAATTTGGAGATTAGTTGACAGGAAAGCCCCCAGCCACGCTGGAACGTTTTTATTCGAAAGCTCATCAGTTCATAAGAAGGGAAGAAGTTCGATGGACAAGACGAGACATTGCACCAGGGCCTGCTCGGGAGATTGTGAAAAGTACCGTCGCCATGAAGCAAACCGACGATAATTCAGGAAAAGCTCAAGTCAACGTCCAAAAAAAGCCTGGGCAATCTAAAGGATCTGGAGGTTGAAATCCCGGAAAGAAAAGAGTGACGGGGAAGTGGAAGTCAAGGATCCTGACCTATAATGAATACACCCCACTCAACGTATCACTTGAGAACATCTATTTGTCAACTTGCAACACTTTTCAGTATAGGAAACTATGCCCAAAGAAATCAATGGAGAACCAGAAGCGAACTGGGAAGTACTGTCGCTTTCACGAGTCTTATGGGCACAACACAGAGGAGTGCAGACACCTCCATGACGCTATAGAAAAGCTGATTAGACAGAAGAAGCTGTAGGATTTCATCAAAGACCCACAAAACAGAAGACAAGAGACATTGGACCCCGGTCGTGGGCCAGCTCCACGCCAACCCGAACAACCTGCTCGAACTGTGGGTAGATTGGTTATCTACATGATTGTTGGCGGAACTCATCCCGCGGATAAGAATTGGCAGGAGATGGAGCGATATGCTAACTCTTTAAGACATGCGGAGTATGAGTGTTGTTCGAATGTGGAGGATGGGACCCCTGCGAAGCAACAGCGCACGATGGATGATGATACTGTATTCAGGAGCAGAGATGCGGATAAGGTGGAGGCCCCTACCATCGACCCGATGGTCATATCAGCGACAATCGGGCCGGCATTTGTGAAGAGAATTCTAATTGATTGTGGAAGTTCCGTTAACATCATCTTCAAGAAAGCATACGACCAAATGAAGCTAGAGACTAAGGATTTGAAACCGTCTAAAGCCAGAATCCACGGCTTTAACGGAGCAGTAACGGATGTAGTTGGATATGTGGAGTTACCAGTTGAACTGGGGCAAGGCCAGCGTAGGAGGGTACGGATCCTACCATTCATAGTGTTGGATGTTGACTCTCCATATAACGTATTTCTAGGACGTCCAGCCTTGGCAGAATTTAGGGCAGCATTGGACCCTTGATGTCCGACGTTAAAATTTCCCACAGACGGTGGTGTTGGAGTGGTACATGGCGATCAGGAGACCGGACGTGCCTGCTATGTGGCTGAGCTGAGAGAGGCTCAGCGTAGAGAGAAAGGAAAGGTTTCGGACCGCTCCGTCCGCATCCGAAGTGCTGATGATTGACAGTAGCGCCTGAGCCCTGGCTCGGGCAACATTCTCGGATCCATAGAGACATAGATCCGAGAGATGATGATGGGGGACCCAGGGAAACAAATGCAGCACCGGTTGAACTAACAATTGACATCTTAGTCAACCGGAATGACCCGTCACGAATTCTTAAAATTGGATCATAACTCGACCCCGTGGTGGCCGAGAACCTCACTGACTTCCTCCGAGCGAATCTTGATGTCTTCGCTTGGACACATTCTGACATGTGCGGGATTTCTCCTACAATCGCGAGCCAATATGTTGTACATAGACCCAAGACATGTTCCTGTGAAACAGAAAAGGAGAGGCATGGACCCAGAGAGGTCTGTGGCTCTCAAAGAGGAGGTGGACAAACTCAAAGCCAATGGGTTCGTCCGCGACGCCCTCTACTCTGAATGGGTTTCTAACCTGGTGCTATTAAAGAAAGCGAATGGAAAATGGAGAACTTGTGTCGATGATTCTGATTTAAGCAAAGCATGCACGAAGGATAGTTTCCCGTTGCCTAGGATTGACCAGCTGGTCGATTCAACTACTGGGCATGAGTTACTATCGTTTATGGATGCGTACTATGGATATAACCAAATCCCGATGCGCCTCCCAGACCAAGAACACACCATTTTTGTCACAAACATTGGGTTGTATTGCTATGTAGTGATGCCCTTTGGATTGAAAAACGCAGGAGCAACTTATTAGCGTCTGGTGAATCAGATGTTCAAAGACCAGATTGGTAAAATGATGGAAGTTTATGTGGATGACATGCTCGTGAAGTCGCGGCAGTCAAACGACCACATCCGAGACTTAGCGGAGATGTTTAACATACTCAGACAATATGGAATGAAGATCAATCTTTGAAGTGTTCATTCGGCGTAGATTCGGGAAAGTTTTTGGGTTTCATTGTGAATGCACGAGGAATCGAGGCTAACCCGGAGAAGATTAAAGCCATCCGTGATATACAAGTGCCCAGAACCATAAAGCAGGTGCAAAGCTTGAACGGAAAGGTAGCTGCGTTGAGCCGATTCATATCTAAGGCCATAGACAAGTGTATTCCTTTCTTTGATGTCATAAAGAAAGGAAAGAGGAATTTCGTGTGGACATCCGACTCTGAGGAAGCAATCAAAGCTCTTGTAAGGCACTTAGAATGTCCCCCGGTATTGTCGGAACCAATAAACCACGAAATGTTGTACATATACTTGGTTGTATCCCAGCACGCTATCAGTACAGCCTTGGTTCGCGAGGAAGACCGGGTTCAAAAGCCAGTGTACTATGTTAGTAAACGTTTGACGGGGGCAGAAAGAAATTATCCAAAGATTGAAAAACTAGCCTATTGCTTGGTGATTGCATCACGCAAGCTTCGTCCGTATTTTCAGGCGCACTCGCTCAGTGTCTACACTGATCAACCTTAATGCAGATACTCCAACGATCAGAAACTTCCGGGAGAATGCTTAAATGGAATATTGAGTTAAGTTAGTTCGACATTACCTACCAGCCATGAAGGGCCATATAAAACCAAGCACTAGCTGACTTCGTTGCTGAATTTACTATGACGGACGAATCAAATGACCTCAATGTCATACCTCACGTTCGATGGAAGATGTACACCGATGGGGCATCTAACGACCGTTGTTCGGGGTTTGGCATAGTTCTTGTAACTCCTGAGAAACGATCAGTCTGCTACGCTTTGAAGCTCGAATTCATAGCAACAAATAACGAAGACGAATATGAAGCGTTGATCGCCGGCTTGAAACTTATCAAAGAACTGGGAGTAAAATCGGTTGAAATCTTGAGTGACTCGCAGCTAGTGGTGTATCAAGTGCGAGGAGACTACCAAGCAATGCCCCATATTTGGTTCGAGTTCAGGAGCTGCTAGCAAATCCCGAGTATTATGATATTTCACATGTCCAGCATCAGCGAAATAGAGCAGCCGATTCATTGGAAAAATTCGCAAGCACAGGCGACGCACAGCAAATGGGATTATTTCCTGTTGAGACTCTCCATGCTCCGAGTACAGATATGATGGGGGTAGATTTCGTGTTGGAAACAGAAATCGAGAAGGAATTGTGGATGACCCCAATCAAGCAGTACTTGCTATTCGAGATCTTACCCAAAGAAAGGAGCGAAAGACGACAAGTCCTTCGTAAGGCTTTTCGTTATGTAATACAGGATGGAATAATGTGTCGAAGGGGATTCTTGACCCCACTACTCCGATGCATTCCCCATGATGAGATAAAACGGGTCCTGGAGGAAGTCCATGAAGGAGGGTGCGGCGACCATACTGGGGGGCAGACATTAGCAAAGAAGATCCTCCGTTATGGATACTACTGGCCAACTGTGAATCGGGATGCTGTAGACTATGTGAGAAGATGTGATAAATGCAAGATATATGCAAAAACCCTAGGAGCTCCGTCGACGGAACTCATGCAAATGGTTAGTCCCTGGCCATTTGCAATGTGGGGAATTGACCTAGTTTGTTCTTTACCCATAGCCAAAGGTGGAGCGAAATATGCAATAATTGCGGTCGACTACTTCACCAAATGGGTAGAAGCAGAGCCTCTAGCCACAATAACCACCAAGAAGGTTATTAATTTCATCGTACAAAATATCATCTGTCGTTTTGGCCTTCCACGGACCATCATGGACTCAATTCGAAAGCAAGGAGTTTAAAGAATTTTGTCAGAAATATGGCATTGAAAAGAAGTTTGCAGTTGTTGCTCACCCGAAAGCCAACGGACAAGTGGAAGCCGTAAACAAGATAATCAAGTCCATACTGAATAAACGTCTGGAAAAGGCTAGAGGTAAGTGGGTGGGTGAACTTCCAAAAACGCTTTGGGCCTACAGGACCACCCACAAGACCGTGACTGGCCACACTCCATTCGCATTGGCATATGGCACGGAAGCTGTCATACCCATGGAACTTGAAGTTCCATCACATCGGGTAACTTATTACGACCCTGAGTCGAACCAGAATCTTTTATTGGAATCATTGGACATCATTGACGAAAAAGGCGAAGAGGCCAATTTGAGAGCGGCTGCATACAGACATAGAGTCGCAAAATATTATAACAAAAATGTCTGACCAAGAATTTTTGGTGTCGGAGACCTTGTTTTGAAACGAGTTTTTCCGATCCCGTCTCATATGAATCCCGCATGGGAAGGTCCATACGTCATCGAATGGAAGCTTGGAGAAGGAACTTTCAAGCTAGCAACCATCGATGGTGCGACACTCCCCCGAGCATGGAACAGCGAGCACTTGCGGCATTATTATACTTAGTCTATTTCTTTTATGTATTAGTTGCATTTATTTCTAGTACGCCTTTATTTCTAGTTCTTGGCATTTAGTAAGACAATTCAGCTTGCTTTCATTAATAAAGGCTTGAAGCCATCTTTTCCATAAATTACTAATGTCTCGGCGTATGATGATCCTGTGACAGGAAAACGAAACCATTTTATTCTGGCCGACGTACGAACATGCGCAAAAGAATCTAAAATCTCCAATTCCCCAGAGTTCGGACTAGAGTACTCTTTGTCCCTGAAGCGCGGACTCGAGTATAAACGATTCTAAAATCTCCAAGTCCCCAGAATGCGGACCGGAGTACTCTAAGCCCTCGGAGTGCGGACTCGAGTATAAACGATTAAAAATCTCCAAGTCCCTAGAGTGCGGACTGGAGTGCTCTAAGTCCTCGGAGCGCGGATTCGAGTATAAATGATTAAAAATCACCAAGTCCCCAGAGTGTGGACTGGAGTACTCTAAGTCCCTGGAGCGCGGACTCCAGTATAAACGACTCAAAATCTCCTAGTCCCCAGAGTGCGGACTGGAGTACTCTAAGTCCCTGGAGCACGGACTCGAGTATAAACGACTCAAAATCTCCAAGTCCCCAGAGCGTGGACTGGTGTACTCTAAGTCCCCGGAGCGCGGACTCGAGTATAAACGACTCAAAATCTCCAAGTCCCCAGAGCGTGGACTGGTGTACTCTAAGTCCCCGGAGCGCGGACTCGAGTATAAACGACTCAAAATCTCCAAGCCCCCCGAGTGCGGACTGGAGTACTCTATATCCCCTGAGCGCGGACTCGAGTATAAACGACTCAAAATCGCCAAGTCTCTAGAGTACGGACTGGAGTACTCTAAGTCCCCGATGTGCGGACTAAAAAATATTCTAAGTGCTTGAAGCGTAGAAGGAAGAATGAACAACTCTCAAAGAATCTCCGAGCTATATGAAGGTGAGCCGAGAAGTCCATGTTATTCACAACAGCTTGGATTTAAATCACAATCATACAAATTGGACGACAAGAGCCTTTTGAAAGACAAAAAAGGAACTAAGCTTTATTCAGACAAAGTTTTTACTACAAAGTTCGGAGTAGACAATCTATTTACAAGTATGGAAGTAGATGAAAATAATTACATAACTTAAACTAACTCTCGTTGAACACGAGTAATGGTCACTTCTTGTGCTTCTTCGACTTCCTCACCTTTGTGGTCTTCTCAAATGTCTCCTCCCCTGTACGTTTACCCTTGGTACTCTTCTTTGATGGAGGGGTAGTAGCTGAAGGAGTACGGGGAACATCCACGGGCTTGGACCTGCCAGGGAGAATGACCTTCAATGGCTTGTGCAAGAAATCGTCTGGGTCCACAACTCGAGGCTCGACCTTGATCTCGGCCGTCTCTCTCTTCTCCTTCTCGAGCCACTCCTTCATACTTAGCTCATATGTGCGTTCGAAGGCGCCTGTAATCTCTACTTCATAACTCCCCTCGATGGGAGAAGAAGTCTCAGATTTGCCTTCATCCAGCGCTCCAATCACTTGAGCATCTGGCCTGGGAGCCTCTCCTACCTGATGGCCTCACCTATCTTTTCCTCCACCTCCTTGGCGACATCGCTCCTTGGAGTGGGCGTGGGATCAGAATGGCATGCACAAAATCATTAAAAACAAGCATTAGAATACAATAGTCCTTCATAAAGAATGACGACTTTTGAAATCTTAAAGTGAAGAGTTATCTACTAGGCTCCGGCAGGCTCTCAGCTATCAAGGGGGTTTCACCTCTGGAATGGGAGACAGAATATGGACGCCAAGGACAGGGTCCTCCAGATTGTAACTGATATGCTGCTCAAAGGGATCGAGTATCGGCCGATCGGCCAATCGAGCCGGTGCATGAACTGGAGGCACAACCCCGGATGGGTCGGTAATCACTTCTTTCCCTTTCTTTGAGGGGGAGCCTTTGCAATAAATAGATTTAGCTGCTGACAAGTCAGAAGGCTCATTCCCCTTAAGGAATTCTTTTATCAAGACCCCCTCATCATTCTCTTTGGTACCGTGCTCGGCCTTTCTGATTTTGGTTAAAGTCTCCCACGCCTCGGCCAGAGATTCAAGATAACCCTCACCCAAGAAAGTCAATTCTCGATGCATGAGAACGTGGGTGTTGAACTCAGCAATTAGTGGATCAAACATACTTTTGACCTCCTCCCTGCCTTCTTCTCTAGCTGCCTCGAGACGCGAGTCGATATCAATGGACGCTATCTTCTTGCCCTCTTCACGGGCTTCACTCTTTAACGCCTCAACTCTGGAAAGCTCGCCTTCAAGTTTTTATTTTAAGAGTCGAGTGGAAACGATCTCATCACAGTATCATTGTGACTCTTCTTGGGCAGCCATTTTCCCTTCCTTCTCTCTGCGGAACTGCTTCTCAAGTTCCTTGACTCGGAGGCTGAATGCGTCCCTCTCCTTTTGAATTAAGTCCTTCTCTAGAGCCAAAGCCCCACATCATTGAACCGCCTCGTCGAGTTCTTTCTTATCAGTTGATTCCAGACGAGTGACGGCCTCAGCGGTGTCCTTGGCGCTCTGATGGGCGACCTCAAGTTCAAACTTGTAAGTTGCAATCTCTTCGTCTTGAGCCTTAATGATGTCTTTGTCGTGGATAGCCTCAAGCTTCAGGCGATCGATTTCATGTGGGCGCTTCATGGAGACCTCAGAAAGTTTTTCAACCAAATGAACAAACGCGTCATGTTGAACATAGACGTCGTTGGTACAGGCATTGGCACTCTGCTTGACATCTCCGGGGATATGGTGAATCACCAGGAGGAATTTCAAGCCGTCGAAGCAGATTTTTGGAAATTTATCTTTAAGCTCGACCAGCCTCTCCGATACTGTTGGGTTTGTTTTAGGAGCGGGAGGAGACGGCTTTGAAAGTTCGGCTCTCCTGTGAGAATCTCGGGACTATCGAGTAGAAGAGGAATCGGATTGTTGGTCCCGGGGAGCATCAGATTACGACTCTTATGGTCGCGTTTTGTCTTTGCTTTGTTCCGGTTTGAGAGGAAGTATCCTGGTGGTATTTTGGCTGATAGTAAGTTTTCTTCCGAGATGACGAGTCCCGGGAATGATGGTCTTTATCGCCGTTACCATCCCTATCTCGACGTCTTCCGAAACCCGAGTCCCGTCCAGATTGATAAAAAATAGACGAACCACGAAGGCGATCGAATCCATGCGAGTGCCCCATGTCACCTGCACATAATTTAAATAACAATGAATCAGCAAAGAGTAGTGTGACGATGAAAATCTAAGTGCAAATTGAAGTGTAAGTGTTCGTGTGTGTCCTAGTGTTTCCCCCACACGGACCAGTCGCTTTTCTAATGGGAGTTTTTTCTCCCTGACTTTGGGTTAGAGCGCCCGCATCGCCTCTGATGGGCGAATAAAGCTTGAATGCCTCCGGATCGTCGAAGTCGTAATTGAGAAGGTCATTCGGAATGGAGAGGTTTGCTAGGCCTTTTAAAGAACTTTCTATGTGCTGTGGAGAAGCCTCTTTCTCTGATGGAATTAGCGTAACTTTTGAAGTTCCGCCAACCTTCTCCTTTCTAATCTTGTACGTCAATCCATTTTTCCTCTTTGAAGAGGAAGATGACGTTTCGATATCGTGTACTTCGACTATCAGATCCTAAGTGGGACCCAAGTTCTCACCTTGTGCTTCAGGTGTTTCATTCCCTTTAATTTCCCCGTCTTCATGTGCATTAAGGGCGTGACGTGATGATGACTCAGCTAATTTTTTCCCTTTATCGGATGCGGGCTTTGGTACGGAGATGCCCTCAAGAAGGCTTACCCGACGACCTTCTGCTAACAGTCCGAACCTCGATAGTGACTCATTTGAAATGAGAGTTCGAATGTCTCATTCTTCGGCGGGAAGAGCTCTAATAGCTTCCACGGCCTCAGAATATCCGCGGCCGTCAGGACGTGGATTGATACCTGAGAAGATGAAACAAGAGTTAGAAAAGGCATAGCTTCGACCAAACATGAGTATGTTTCAAGAAGAAGACTTACTTCCTTCAACCCATCTCCTCACGAAACCAGGAGGGCAACGCACATAGAACCATTCCTGTTTGTACAAGGAAAATTTGCTCCATGCCCCGGTTAAAATCTGGCATTTGTGGTGCTGTTCGAGGAATACAAAGGAGGGCTATCTCTCCACTTCTTGATCATATAAATATATCTGATGTCGCCAGGAGTTGGAGGCCTAGAGAGGGCGGTCATGAAGAGGATGTAGGTGCCATAGATGAAGGCGTGACCGTTTGGGTGCAGTTGCGACGGGGCGATATCAATGTATTGCAGCACGTCCAGAAGAAATAAGTTAAATGGTGGCACACTGCCGACCCAGCATATAAACTTATTACAGGCGGTGTATCCAACTAGGGGCAGGTGTGGACGACATGCCTCGATGGAACCAGCACATCGTCAAATGGGATTCCATGGATAGAGCATATTCGTCGGAGCACAGCTTCATTGACCTTCAAATCTTGAGAATCGACCGGGTTGTCCAAGAGAATTGATGCTTCCAGGGCATCGGGAGCTAAGTTATGAGCGGGGGAAGTCGATGGGTTAGAATTATCCGTGACCCCTTCTTTAGAAGATGGCCCAAGTCTATCCGAGAGTGGCGGAGCTAGATTTCTTAGACATCTCTGATAAATATTGAGTTTGACGAGAGCACCTGTTTGAACTATACTTGAAAAACAATCAACGTCAGAATTAACAACACAAACATTCCCCCCGTGTGGTGTGTGAACTAGTGCGATCATTC
Organism: Allium cepa; assembly: GCA_030765085.1. Lineage (NCBI taxonomy): Eukaryota > Viridiplantae > Streptophyta > Magnoliopsida > Asparagales > Amaryllidaceae > Allium > Allium cepa. Next base: position 660,604,379 of record CM060934.1, on the reverse strand, counting down.
ATGTGTAAGCGTTGAAAAATTGAAAGTCACAGAGTTAATAATATAAAATTGAGCTTTGAATCGTCGTCTTCGAAGACCATCATCGCTGACCATCTCTAAAAGCCTGTCTTATGGTGTTTATAGTTTCGGATTCAGAAAATGTTGGAAGAAGTAATCCGATTATGTCGATTAAAATTCAGGTTCGTGTCTATCGAAGCTAGGAAGTTGTCAGTCCGGATCAGTTCGATATGCTAGTATGCTGGAGTCCTTGTCCTTGTTTTGTTATGTGATTAGGTAAGGTAAACAAGTGTTTGGCCTAAGCTAAGGGATGGTTCGACATTCATAATGGCTCGGCCTAAAAGTTGTCCGGCCTGAGTATTGTTCGGCCAAACCTTCGTCCGGCCTAGCTACCGCTCGGCCTGAATATTGTTCGGCCAAACTTTCGTTCGGCCTAACTATCGTTCAACCTAGGTAACGTTCGGCAAAGTATTGTTCGGCCAAAATTCTGTTTGGCCGAAGTAACACTCGGCATCCGAACTAAGTCATGCTCCCTTCCTGTCCTACCATTCCACTGCTCGGCATGTGGTGAATCATGCCGAACCAGAGTTACGCCGAACCCTAATGCTCGGCACACCGCACATAACCATACCGAGCGACGATGACGAATCGTTCGGCGAGCCAGACCAAACCATGCTGTTCGGCGTCCTAACCAATTCCTGCTCTTCCTCAGTTCTACCCTCTAATCTCGTTCGGCGCGAGGGAACCGTGCCGAACCACTATACACCTCCCAACATCTCCCTCGTGTCCTCGACTCTGGCCACTTCTCTTCCCGACCATACCATCTAGCCCTAAGTAATATCCTAATCAAACTTCGATTCATTCGTCCGCGCAACACCTATCGGCTACAGTACTAATTTACGAACTCGAGCCTCGCGTTAAAACCTATTTATTTAGGGAAAGGATTTAGATGGTGGGATCGTTACCTAGTTAGTGGACCGCGACTTGGAGGAATCTGGAGTTAAGGGCACAGCTTTAGTTAATGCCGAATGGACTGGGAAGGAATGTTAAATCTTTGGAAGCTGTTAGCAGGTGAAATTTGCAAGTATGAGATAGCGGAGGTAAAAAGTGAAAAGAGAAGAAGGAGGAAGACACTGGCCTTTATAGGGAAGAAGAAGAAGTTGAAGAGATTGTGACCGGTGGAGCCGGTCAAGGCCGCACCGTTCGGCTTCGGCATACAAAATCGTTCGGCATAACGTGAAGCGTTCGGCTTCGGCATACAAAGTCGTTTAGTGTAACGTGAAGCGTTCGGCTTCGACTATACTGTTCGGCGTGCATCACTTCATCTAGCGATCGAGGGAAGTCACCATTGAGGAAACTGGACCACGGCCAGGGACAAAGCATAGAGGACGTATGATTCAAAGCACGCCACGTTCGGCCATGTAATGCACTTTGAGGGGAAAGTGTTTCCTGGGGACTTGACCAGGCAACTTATTGTTCGGGATCCCCACCGGTCGCCTCAACTGAATCACTCGACGACCGGCATCCAAGAAGCACTCGGCATCTAGGGTGCGCTTGGCATCCAAGGTGCGCTCGGCATCCAAGTTCGTTCGGCATCTATGGAAGGTTCGGCATGGCAGAGCATTCAGCATTGAGAGACGTTCGATATGGAATAACATTCGGCATGTGAGAACACTCGGCATGGCAGAATTGTCCAGCATCAACTACCATTCGGCCCAAACATTGGTCAACCAAACTATCATTCGGCCTAACTATTGGTCGGCCAAAGAATCGTTCGGCCAAGACATAGTTTGCCTGGGTAGCGTTCGGCCAAAGTATCGTCCGGCCTAAGTTTTGCTCGGCATACAAATATCCTGGGCCAAGAAATCGTTCGGCCATGTCACTGGTTCAGCTTCTAGTATCGTTCGGTGCAGATGCTTCCCATGGCATTCAGAGTGTTCGGCCTCGATGCGCTCGGCATGAGGAGATTGTTCGGCAATCATACCCTGTTCGGCATTCGAAGTTCGACATCTATGGGTCGGCACATAGAAATTACTCCATTTGGGCCGAGATATTCAGCCACCAGGCCCACCAGGGAAGTCCAACCCATCTTCGTCTATAAATAGAGAGGCAGGGGCACAGTGAAAGGGATCAGTTTTTTTTGGAACACTGGGGAAACTCTGCCGCATTCAACGCTCATTCAAGACTTAATCTTTTGTTTTTCAATTGTATCCAAGTAATTAGAAAAGGATTGAATCTGTAATCAACTATCAAGGAAATCAATAGAAATCAACTTCAAAGTGGACGTAGGCAGTTACGCCGAACCACTATAAATTTGGTGTTCCTGTTCTCTGCACTGAAACTTACATATTGTTCTCTATTTTAATTTACTTTCTTCATTAATCTCTCTACACAATCTTTCTAAGGGTGTTAGTGACCAATTTTGGTGCTAACAACTACATATAAATATTTTGATGGATCCTTAAAAGATGGAAAATCCCGCAACATCTCTTAAGTTATGGCATGCACGTTATACACTGGATAGGAGATGTGAAACCCTATAAACATGTCTGACGACATGACACTCATGTTATGTGTGATATTGATTTGACTCACATAATAATATTTTAGTCCTGACTCGAGTGTTTTGCATTTTCATTACGCTCGGTTTAGCCCTTAGTTTTAAGCTTATTAAAGATTTATTCTGGAGGACGAAGACGAAGATTTGGTATATTATTACTATTATTATTCTTACATCATGTTGTCTGCTGCATTGTTTTATTTATCCCTATTGTATATATAACTCTGATATAAGTTGTATACAATATAATCAAATGTATAATATAAGCAGCTTCATCAACTGTTTATTTGATTATTATATTTAATCGTTCCACTGCGAAATTTTGTGTTTGTTTTCTTCTTTTCTTATTTTTCTTAATTAACTCCCGTGATTAACTATGTTCCAAATTTTTTAAGTTGGACATATGTGGATTATTTTCGATTTAAACCTTTCAAAATGTTGGTCGTCATATTATATGTGTATGTGTGCTTGTGTATATGTTTAAATATACTCTATATGTATGTCTGTATGTATGTATGTATTGTTAATGAATCTATAAATCTAAATTAATTCAACCACATCAACTATTTTGAATTCAATATTTATTTTAAAAACATGTAGTGATTTAATTCAGTGAAACAATTTGAAAATGGATTTTAATCTATAAATCCAAAGATTACCTACGTTTATATGTTAATAATACAATGTAAGATAAAATGTATGCATATTATAAGCAACAATATTCTCCAAAAGTAAAATTTATTAAACAAATTAGAATGTTGATACATGTAGATTTCTATATTAAAACATATCTCCTTTAATATTTTTTTGAAATTGGCTACTTAGATAGTAGTCCATGTTGGTACTATAAGTCTTAGATAGCGTACAATATATTACATGTCAATATATGTTCAAATCACGCTACGTAAGTTTTGAGCCTGTGACCTCTCGCACCAAAGTCAAAGTGCCTAATATTAGGATAATGGTACTGGTCATCTCTTTTAATAGTTAGATGTGTATGTGTATATGTAAATGGTGTTCATTTTTAAACATTCACTATAAAATAGTTTTCAAATTAATTTTAGTACAAGTATATAAATATACATACATACATACATACATGTATGTCTGTATGTGTCTTTGCGTGTGTTTTGAAGTGGAATTCTAATTGTGAAACAATAAAGTTACCATTGACATTCAACTATATACATATAACAATTAATTAGTTTGTAAATTTAGATCTAAAAAACATCAACATAAAAAATTAAAAATTAACGATCAAAATTATCATAATTAATTTCAATCCCATTCAAATTAGGGATGCGCATTTGGTCGGTTCAATTGGTCTGATGATGAAAATTGTTTAACCAAACTAAAACTAATAAATATGAAAACCAAACCAAACCAACCGAATTAATTCTCGTTGGTTGGTTAGTTATCCGTTTTAAATGACTTAAAAATGATTCATATTTTATGTTCGAAATATTCATTGTACTCTAAAATAAAACATAAATATATGATTAAATTACTCGTATTTAGTATTCTAGTATTTTTAATAGTAATTTGACACATGCATAATAAATAAAATTTATTTAGACCACTTTACTAGTCTTCAAGTTTATTATAACATTAGTAATGTTGTCAATATAATAAAATTTTGGTTAATTTGGTTAAACCAATAACCGAATTAATTATTTTTATAGGTCAGTTAGAAACCAATCTATTTTCAAAACCAAACTAGACCGATCCAAACAAAAAGATTTAGCTGGTTTATTTCGTTTAACTAAAGATTGCTTAACCCTAATTCAAATCAATAAACTTAAAAAATTAGACCTATTCGTATACAAATTAAAGTGGACAATAAATGCATATAAAAATTCATCCAAATAATCAAATAATTAGATCTACAACAACATGGTGAATATATATACAAGATATAATAAGTCATATCTAATAGATGTAGCCCTTGAATGCACCTTGATTGATAGATGCATCTAGATCCAAATCTGAATCAATCTCCTAGCTTTTCAAAAGAAGGAAAACCACCTTTTATTTGATTGATTCAATTGAACGACACTAAAATAATTTTTTGTCTTTTACGTTGGCTTGAATTTTTGGCGATGAAGGTTACAAAATGAAGATAGAAGCAAGGGTTTTGAAAGAGAATGATTAGGAGGGGAAGTGAATGAAAAGGGAGATATCCAGAGGGATAACCTTCCTCAATCTTCTTTCTTCATTTTCTAAATCCAATAATTGAATTTCAAGGCTTCTTTTTATTTCCATAGCCAATCATGAATGAAGCTTGATGGGCTTTTAATTTTTTCAATAACATTCTACAAATAATTAAATTTAAATCAAATTTAAACTCCCATCAATATCGTGTATTAATTTACAAATATACAAATTTTATATACGCATCCAATTAAATACTAATATTATCCCAAAAAACCAATGGCATCCATTACGTCAATTAATTAATTAATATTTCAAAACATATTAATTAATTTATGACAATTCGTAAATCAATTAAATCACATGGAATTTTGAAGAATCTATCAATGTGGTTGTGCGACTCACATGTGCAAATTCGGTTAGCGAGTAGTATGAATTATCGAACCTTAATATTCACTCATCACCTTAGCTAGTGAAGTGACATTTTGGTTGAATTTATCTTTTACAGATCTTTTCGGTAAAATCCAAATTTACTATTATAAGCATTACCTGATATCAATGATTATTTACAACAATTCTCTTCGTCAACACTGCATAAAATTAGGACTTATGGAATTTAATTCCAGTCAAAATTCCAATACAGTCTACATTCAACTTGAAGAGTCCAAACAAAAAGTCTTTAGTTTAAATGTCTATTATTATTAACTGCATTTCTCTGGCCAAAGACTATGATTTTAAGTTAACTATGGTTGACCGTGATATTAACCCTATACAAATATAAGGAGAAGAATTCTTTATTAAATAATGTTTCACTTCCAATGCTTCAAAGTAGACCCAACTATAGTCGTTCACTGGACATTATGCTATAATTTAACTATAATTAAAGTGGAATATCTATATTGAAGTTTCACGGTATTCTTTAGTCAAGGGAACAGTGTAACATCATTACTTCGATATCCTCTATTAGACCTTGGTTATATTAATTAACAGAGAACTCCCGAGTGATTCATTGCATAGTTATCTAACAACTATCAGTACGTAACCCCTTAGTGCCCCCGACAAGCATGAGTAATACACTGCCCAACATCTGAAGAGCATTACAGACTCTAATCTCAATGGTTATATTGATATCCCATCATGAAGCATCTTGAACGGGAATATTTAAAATAATATGTTATTTTAAATGTGATAAATTTCTCATGATTATAACACATTGTAGTTACTATCACATAACATATTATTTAAGGATTTTCTACTTAATATAATTTAAATTAATTAATTAACAATATCGTAATACAACAAGCACATAATAGAAAGAAAAACACATTTTATTTCGAACAAGATTGGTTTTCAAGTTAGATGGATGTAATTACATATTTACCCTTAGGGCATACCCCTAATTCGATCAATATCTCACTTGCACTTGGGATCAATTATGGAATCTTATTCCAACTCCTTCAATCGGTTTTCGCAAAACTAACTGGATCTGTCCTTTAGTGAATGATATGCTATTTTGTGTTAATTATATACTCCGTCAATCAGCTCTCTCCAACATTGATAAACTGCCTTTATTATGTAGAGCTATTCAGAGTATGTCTCTCGACTTCTAACGAGCTTTAGGTTCTTTACGAACTATATTGCAGCATTGGTATTATATAACAATGTTGTGGGATTCTCAACATCTGGAATCACCCATAACTCAGTTATTAATTTGTATATTTATTTGTAATTCTTTTATAGTACTGTTATTCAGGGCATTGTACTTAGCCCTTGGTTGAATAAGCTACTACTTATTGTTTAGAACATTTCCAACTTAAAGCTATTAACTTAAGATTGAACAAGATCTTAGGATTGACACATTTACTCAATATTACTTATGAAGTTCAAGCCAGCACATTCCTTCATAAGGATTTCATTTGTTTATATATATTCTTCACTATTTCATAAATACTCGAGAATGTTCTCAATCTTTATGTACTAATCTTAATTCGTATACTTGCTCTATGTATCAAATACATAGGTGAAGTATTATATTGTTTACAATATAGAATGTATGATATTTCCTATTACTAGTGCATAAGGATCTCATCTTGGGACAATCCAAATATCCTTTTATACCGATCATAAATATGACATTTACAAATTCAATGTCAAGTGTTAAACAACCAAAGTAACATGATTTTAACTAAAGTGCATCGTTAATTCATATCTTGTTTGCTTATAGTTTTAGAAATATTTTGTACCTATTAATATTCTTTCTAAAAAATACAAATTTCCTCTACATTTTGACTGAATATCAAACTATTTGATTTCTTTGTCAAAATACTTGCTTAATACTGATGTTAATCGAATAACACTTTCATATCATTTAGAATTGTGCTTTATGTAGAAAAAATCAAAACCATATTGAGTGATAATTCTGTAAGTCAAATTCGAATTAACTTAAGTACGTCGAACGACGAATCTGTTACGTTAATTTCAACAATTGAAACATACGTTGTTATTCTTTTTAACATAGCTTATTATATTTTAACTATATTGATCTTTTTCTCAAAAATGCTTTTTGCGGTCGATGGATCACATCCTTTCAGGTATAACCATTAGAATTGTATTTTGTTAATGTACTTGGAATCCATTTCGAATCCGTGCATCATGCCATATGGTAGAGTCAATACTCTTAATGGCTATTGATAACTGAGGAAATTCTTTACTTGACACTAATATAAAATATAATTTCATTTTAATGTGCGAGGATCTTATTAGACCATCTACTTGCTAACGCTCGTTTAGTTTGATCAATTTCATTCCATCCTTTGTAATCAGTTTTATCTCCTGATCGTATCCAAATCCATTTTACTACCATTAATTTCTGGTATAAATTCCTTCATCGAGAAGGTAGCGTTTCCTGATCCAACTATTGTTTCTTGGTTTAACGAAATAGGTATTCATAAACATTTTACGAGTTGCCTATATACATATGTAAAATTAATTTGGTTATAGGTTTATGAACTTATGTTCGTAACATAAATTTGTCAATAAACATTGACCGGTCTCTAACAAGTGACTTACACAGTCTACCATACAGTGTTTAAAACGATGCCATCTCTATACTCGACATTTAACTATTATTATAGACAAACTCTACTAGATGCATAAAGATCCTCTAAAATTCAAGACACGTACTCTCAGCAAATCCTCGAGTACACGGTTTAAGTAACGATTCCGGTTTTAAGCTAAATTTAATTTAATAATTAATATAAATTTTTGGATTAAATTGTGAATTAATTTGAATTTTTTCAAATTAAATAAGACATGTATTTGTTTATATAATATATGTACATAATTGATTATACATAGAATTTGGATTTGAAATTTAAATAAATATCTTTTAAAATAAATTGGATTTAAAACTTTATATTTTAATAAAAATTTATTTTCTAATTGTAATATATATTTATATATATGTATGTATATACATTGTAATTTTGGAAGTTAAATTTTGAATTTAGTATAATAAATTTTTCAAAAGCTATTTAAATTAAATTCTCTATTTTTAAAACTTATATAATATATATATATATGTATTTATTTATTAATAATTTAAATTTAAAAAAAAAATTTCTTTAAGGTTATATAAATATATATATAGTAGAAAATGTATAAAACGCACACACACACACACGCATATATATATATATATATATATATATAATTAAATAGGAAAATAAAATATAAAATTATATAAAAATATATTTAAACATATCATTACATGTGTAACATTTATAATACGCAAAATGGACAAGTGTAGAAATTATAATATGGGATTAAACAAGTGTTAGCTAAAATACAACATGCATTAACAAGTGTCATTAATTCTTTTTATTTTTATATTTAAAAATTTATGAATAAAGTAAAAACAAGTTTGTATATATCACTCTCCTCCTTCTTTCTCATTTTTTCTTTGATCGAATCAAAACCAAGATCTAGAGCAAATTCAATAAAGAAATCAAAAGATCATTCAAATCAAATAACAAAACAAATTTATCTCAAAACTAGCAGATTATCTCAAACCTGGAAATCAAACTACAAATCAAAACAAAAGCTTCAGCTCATAAACAATCAAGTTCAGATCAACAAGCAAGATTCAAGATCAAAGATCCAACTTAAAGTCATCAACTATCAGATCAAATCAAAATAGTTTCCAGATCAATAAAAAGCTTTTCTCTATTTCTTAAAACTATGAGTAAACTTTCCGTAAAATCTAAAATCTGATAAAACTTGAATTTGCATGTGACAAATACTGGAAATATGTGATGAGAAATTGTTGTATAGATGTAAAATTTGCTTGCATGTCTGTGTATATATATGAAAGTGTTGAGTGTGCATGTCTGTATATACGTATGTATAGGCTCTGTTCTAGTTACAGGTCTTAAAACAATTTCTAAAATCAATCTCTCCTCCCCTAATCTTGTTTAGGGTTTGGTATATAAACAAAAATTGTTTGTAATAACAAGATATCAATTCTAAAAATATTTTCAAGATGAATTTGAAGGCAGTTTTATAAAAAAGGAAGAACTACAGTGAAATCTCTAAGTATGCTAAAATTTGACTTCACAAATTTCTTGTTTCAATTAGATAATCTGGTTTGTTTCCGAAAACTATTATTTTTAAAACGAAATCGTGATTTTTAAGCCTGTAAATCGAGAGAATTGTGGGTTGAACGTGATTTGAGTTTTAGTCGATTTCTGATGATCGACATGGTGAAGGTCGTCGAGGTCATTACTGAAGCAAGCTGGAAGGTTGGGCCACTCGGGAAAAATAGCAGAAGAATTTTCTGATGGTCGGAGTGGCCTAGTGGAGGCGAAGTAGGGTTTATCGAGTGGGTTTGGTCGATGATCATTCTCGAGCCCGTACGTCGTCGTGAGTGGACTAGAAGCGATCGCACGATGGGGGTTTGACACGTCGGATCGCGATGAAGCTTTGGACGTGGTGGCATGAATCCAGGAGGTCAAAGGTGATGCAACGAGGAGGTTTTCTGGTGACTGGGTTATTCCAGGTTGGGTTCCTATTTGCTCTATTTCGTTTTGTTGATCGATGCTTGGATCTGGATGGTCGGACCGATAGTGGAGGTCATTGGCGACTAGTTGATGGACACGGCGCTGGTCGAAGATAACCAGAATGATCGTGCACATGCACGCGTGAGTGTTTGTGTCTGGTATCGTTTGTGATTGGGGAAGAAACATTTTGCTCAGGGTTTGTTTCGGGGAAAAGAAGTTTTAGCTCGAGTGTACATATGGGTGAGTTCGTGTGGGTTCTAAAATGTTTAAAAATTTAAAAGAAAAAAAGGATTTCTCGTGGTTTGGCCTGGAATTTCAGCAGTTTGGCTCGGGTTGTTTCGTTTGTTTTGTTAACCAGATTTTAAAAATCATGTCCAGTTTGTAAGAAGAAAGGAAAATCCAGATTTAAAAGCAAAAGTAAATTTTAGTTAATCAAACTTTCAAAATATATTAACATGTTTATAAAAGCAAAAGAATGGACATGTTCTCATGAAATTTGGTACCAAGTTTTAAAATGTTTTTAAGATTAATTATCTTAGTTTTAAATAATGGTATACTAGGTGATAAATTAATGTGATTCCTAGTTGTTTTCACATGGAATTTAATGGTATAATTAAGTAGTTAACTAAAAAGATGAAGTGTTTTTAATTAACTTAAGAATTTTAAGTTAATTCATATGTTAAAAATAAATTTTAATTTCAAGGTTATTTGAATAAGATTTAAATGATGATTAAGAAATTAATTAAGATAAATGGTTTATCTTAAACAATACTTTTAATTATTAGTAACTTAAAGGTTTTAAGTTAAATTTTATGTTAATGATAATTTTTTCCAAGATTATTAATTATGTTTTTTATGATAATTTAGTAATTAATTAAGATAAAAAGGTTTATCTTTAAAATTTAATTAAGATTTTGGGTAATTATTGATTAATTAAATTAATGAAGTAATTAAAGAGAAATTAAATAAGGATTAACTAATTAATGACTAATAGACAATTAATTAATTAAAAATAATTAACTAATGTAATAATTAAATGTTAATTAATTGATTAATTAAACTTTAATTAATTTATGATTAAAGGATAATTAATTGATGATTAAAGGTTGATTAATCAAGTGATTAAAGGATAATTACTTAATGTAAGTAATTAAAAGATAATTTGTAATTAAAGGTAAATTAATTAAAGGTTAATAAATAATTAAGGGCTAATTACTTAATAATTAAAGGTTAATTAATTAATTAGAGGATGATTAATTAATATAACCAATTAAGGGTTAATCAATTAATGTAATTAACTTAAGGTTAATTAATTTATGTGATTAACTAAGGATAATTAATAAATTGAGGATAATTGATTATGTTAGATAATTAAGGATGATTAATCAATTTCATTAATTTATTAAAATAATAACCAATGGTTTGTAAGTAATTAGTGTTAATTAAGCAGGATTAGGTGATTGATTCATAAGTAATTAATTTATTAAATTAATTTTAATTTATCTTGCTTATGGATGATTGGATCATATTGAATGCCTTGAGTTATTTGATATCTCTGATGTATGATGTTCTGTGATGTGAATTCTTTTGAATTAAGCTGTGAACTATGATTTAATTTATCTGTGATGAATTTATATATTTATCTGTATATGGAAAATAAGCATTATAGGATATACCGCTTATTTATATTATTGTGTTTGAATTTGTGATGGTTGTGATATTTGATTGTTACGTGCAAAACTCCTGGACAACGCACACACACAAATATGGATTTCACGGGACAATGGATAAGTCATGGGTATTTTGAATTTAAATATTATTCAAAAGTTGAATTTTGAATCCAAAATGGTTTAGAAGTGAATTGGGTTAAATATGAAAAAATTTTGAAAAGGAAGTTTTAAAAATTTAGAATTATTTTAGGAATTTAAATTTAACTCAAAATAGAGTTTGCCGAGAATACCGCAGTTCACTGATTTTTCGATTTGTATTTTAAAAGGCTATAACTTGAGCAAATTTAATCGGACTTTCCCGAAACGAAAAACCTTTATTTTCAAATGATAACAACTTTCATATAAAGAAAGACTTTCCAGTTTTTGTTGAAAGGATTTCGATTTATATCAAACTTGAAATGGAAATCTTTTGAAAGCTATAAATGAATCTTTGTTAAAGATTTGGTAAACCTTGATTTAAATTGAAGAGGATCTTAAAGGTGTATCTTTTGTATAAAAGATTTAAAAATGGAAATTTGTTTAAACCATTCTATAGGAAAGGTTTTGGGGAACAAGGATGGAAAATTGCGACTTAGCTAAGATCCCAATGTATCCATATGTTTTTTTATAAAAAAAGCGCACATTATTTGGTTTAGCCGAAGGAGGACATTAAGTCATGAAACCCATTCCGAATAATGATACGATGAAATAGATTGAATTTGAAGACAGTGGTTGAAGATCAGGTATTTTCGAAAACGAAAGGATTACCTGTCGAATGTCTTTGCATCGAATGGCCCCGGTATTTAGATTTAGATTACCCTATGTGATGTGGAGTCCGGACGTGATTAGGAATATCCGGATTTGCAAGGGCTTCTATCCTTAATTGGACGAAGTGCCTTCGGTTCCATTCGGACCTACGATGGACTTGTATGGATGTATGTTTGACATTACACTTTGAGATATAAAGCTGGTTTCTATCAAATACATTTCTGTTTAGTGGTGGAGAATTTATTCTCTAAGCTTAACTTCCTTCTCTGAGACGTCGAGTTCCGAGGTTATGTAGTTGATGGTTACTCGCGATATATTCTTAATTTGGTAATGTGGCATGCTAAGTGCTGATCATTGGTTGATCGAAGCATGGCCTTTGTGAAAATCGTAGCTTTGTGGGACTAGACTTCGTCGAACCTCACATCCTGAAAATGGTCGAAACAGGAAGGATGTAGCAAGGTTACGGGGGTCGTGCCTCTTAGGGTATGTGCATTTCCTTTTGGATAAAAAGTGGTATCATGGTATGGAGCCTAGATATTTTACTTGTGTGGATTTGTTTGGATTTGTTGGTGATAGAGGTACCTCGGTAAATGTCGATTACGACCGGGGGATGACATACTCGTGACAGTTAGTTACCTAGTTACAAAGGTAACTCGACCTTGTGTTGGCAAAGATCCGGTTAGGTTCTCGGGGCGTCCCTCTAGAGGCATGCCCATTCGAAAAGGAAGTTCCTTAGCCTTGACCATTTGCTGGAAATCCAAACAATCAATACGAGCCCTTTACGGTTTTAGTTTTATAACCTACCACGTAAAATGGTAGTAACCTGCCATTTAACATGGTAGCTATAGTAGGTATACTATAATGGTAGTATGCTGGCTAAGATTAATAATATACTTTCAAAATGTTTTCCACACTATGCACTAACAATAATATCAAAAGGATTTTCGTGTATCAAGCATGGTTGACTATCATAAGGAGAAATCTCCTCCAAGTGTGTGATTGCATTGTGTGTGTCACGTGAGGCCTTATGGTAGTTTCATTTTCCAAAAAGCATAGCGGATTTCTTTTTATTTATTTTGCTTGTTTTTGTTCAAATCAACTGTTTTTTCTTTGCTCACACATGTCCCATGACTGACCTGGAGTTTACTGTTCCCTTTCTAAACTCTGGGTGCCCATAATTTTCCACACGGGCAGCCTAGAGTCAGGTTATCTGTAGTTCAGAAGCTAGTTCAGATAGTAGATGTAGATTTGAAGCCTTTGGAAGTCTTTGGCTTGAGATCGCATTCGCTTCCTCACAGCATGATTGTGGTTTTGAGCTTGTAGTTTGGAGTCTTTGGAGCTTTGGAATTGGAGATGCAATTTATTGAGCTTTCTTGAGCACTATGATGCTGTATTCTTGTTCCTCTGTTGATATTATATTTCCGTTGTTGTATGTTGGCTTTGATATTGTTGATTTGTATCATATGTTGTATCCATTGTATATCAGTAAAAGTCATTTTGTTTCCGCTGTGTTGTTATTACCTAATATGTTATAAGCTCCGGTGAATCGGACTCCAGCGTTTGAATCTCCGACATTCGATCACGGGTGAGGTATTGGATGCCGATTTTCAAAGGCTAAAGTGTGGGTCATTAAAGTGGTATCAGAGCTACAGGTTGAGTAAGAATTTTAGCTTTGGAGTATAATACATTAGGTGACTCATTAGAGATAGAGTTATAAATACCCTAGAATGAGTATATTACCTAAGATATCTTGTCCGTATGCCTCAGTCAATTCTCTTACTATTCACTGATAGTGAGAATGAGTGCAAGAAGAGGATGAGATAGGGGACAGGGGATTACCACTACAAATGGTCGAAACCCTGCAACAACGGGAACAACTTTTTCCAACAACCTTCTTTAATCGTCATCCAATTTCAATCTTTTGATGGCTTTGTGGCAGCTCTGGGAAGAAGCTTTGGTATGGTGGTGGCCCTGCGAATCTTTTTTTATGTTATAGAAAGGTTCCTATTTCATATTATCTTCATTAGTTTCTTATCAGCTTTTCGTTATCAAATCTAATAAATTTGAAATAAATTGGTTAACAAAAATATGAAGCTAAATTGTATCAATAAAACGATTTTGGTTAAAACCAAATTTGAGAATAAATTTCTTTTGTTTCGAAGCGAGCACCATGCAATCGATTCTTTTCCATGATGGATATTGTTATCCCGCCTTTTGGCAAGGCCGAGATAACCATGAACTGACTGGAAAAAGACAGGATCACATGTCCTCAATTTGGAATGATTGATTGGGCAACTACAAATATCGATGAATTTTGTCCGAGTCTGGATCGGGCAACGATTGATGAGACACGTCAAGCTAAGCGGTAGAAACCAACGTTCCAAATTTCGGGGCAATCCGAGTTTGTATGCTCAAGTTATCGCCAATGGGAGATGGATGGAATGATATAGGCTCGAATCCCTCAGGAATGGCGTAGGTTCGAATCGATCACAAGTAGGCCATGCTCCGAATCCATCGATCACACATCGGTTCGAATCCATCCAAGTGGCCATGCTTCAACTCCATCAACCACGCGCTGGTTCGAATCCGTCCACAAGGCCTTGGTTCGAATCCATCGGTAGTCAGCCATGGTTCGAATCCATCAGAACACACCTTACTTCGACTCCATTGAGCAAGCCTTAGTTCAGATCCATCCAGACCACCTAGCTTCGAATCCATCTGAATAACTATGGTTCGAACACATCCCCATATGCCTTACTTCGAGTCCAACAAGAGAGAATCCTTCGAATCCATTCATCAGTGGAGTCTTCGTATCGATTGGCTATGGAATATCCTGATCGATGCAAAGGGAACTTGTGTTCAATCGATTCGAAGGAGCATACCTTCGGATCCATTACTACGAATCCATTGATTCATAGCAGCTAAAAACAAGGGTATGACCCAGAAAACTAGGAGGAAAAGGAGGATTGACCCGAAGCATGTGCACCACGTCATCGCCTTCACGTGTAGAAGCGTGGATTCGACCCTATTGATTCGAACCATATCGATTCGAACGAATCCATAGGGCGAAACACACCATCTTGAATCGATCATAACTCGAGATCTATAAATCCAAATGCTATGAAATTTTCGCAGGAGCTTGCATATACATAGAAGAATGTCCACGCCAAGTTTCGTCACGATTGGACACTTTTTTGATCGATTCAAACAAAGGGTCGAATCGATCCCAACGTGGGCTCGGATCTCCAGAATTCGGCCATGTGGGCCCCCCTCACGTGCAAGAAGCGTTCTCCCCTGATTTTAGGCGAAGTATCAGCCTCCTACACCTATAAATAGAGCCCCTGGTCATTCAGAAAAGGGATCGGAGAACTTTCAGAGTAAGAGAACGCCCAGACGCTGCCAGAATTGCTTCAGAGCACCACCGCTGCCTTTGATTTCGAATTTTGGGTTACTACTTGATGTACTTTGACATAAAAAAGTTGTATTCTCCGAATATCAAGCAATAAAGTAACAAAACTTCATAGTGGACGTAGGCAATACGCCGAACTACTCTAAATCGTTGTCTCTCGAGCAATTTACTTCCTGTTATTTGGAGTTTTTGTTAGATAATCCACATTTTAATTTACTTTCTTCATTTATTATCTCTTCAAAAACTTCCGACAAGTGTTGTGCCCAATTTTGACACAAACACTTTGGTGCTTTCACTGAGAAAAACCCAGTTTTTCTCCTACTTCTTGGATCTATCTTCGATACCGGGTTGCATAAATCTAAGAGAGAGATCCAGACCTCATATTCAGATTCCTTCCGTTCTATTCAAATTTGTTCAAAGTCTAGGAAAGGATTCAACGCTTCAAGATGGTGAGTACAAGAACCACTTCTAACGTTGGTGATCAAGAAGGTCGGGATAGGCAAAATCCCACACAGCTACAGTCTACCAATCAAGATGCTGCTGGGCATACGGATCAGTCAGGTCCGGTCACAAGACAAGAGTTCCAGGCGCTACTCCAGGAACTAACCCAAAGCCGACAACAGCTAACTGAGCAGTTGTGCGCTAACGCTGAGTTGACCAATCAACTAAATCGCCAAAAGCGAAGAAGATCCAGAAGGGATCAAGCTCTTCATTCTTCCACCGAAAGCTCTGCTTCATATGACTACAATAACAGATCTACCCGTCCCAGGCTAGACGGAAACCATGCGCAAGCTACAGACTATCAACAGGCATTAACCGTTGGGCAAGTAAGAGTTGGCCCATCTACCAGCTTCCATACTGGACCCTCCTCCCGAGGAGGCACTATTCCACAATACACTGCAGATGATCGTGCTGCCACAGCCGTTGCAGTTGACATAGGAGTTGATACCCGAGATCACTCCAATCAAAATTATCATCAGCAGGGACATGCTCCAGAGCCATATGTCCCAGAAGACGTCGAGCCAAGGAGGCGAGATACGGATCGTCGACAGCGCCCGATCCCACCTCGCACTGTGGAACCCGACCACACTTTGGCTCACCACACACAGAATGTTCCGATGCCAGGCCTCTCGGCCATGGTACGATAAATGATTCGCGAGAGTCAAGGCCTAACAAATGACGATTGGGGAATCTCCCGAAGTCATACCCCGTTCACTGATGACATATTGTATGCTGAACCTCCTCGGCGATTCAGAATGCCAACCCTGCCCATGTATGAGGGGAATTCCGACCCAAATCAACATATTTTGAAATATGAATGGTCGATGATAGCAGCGAGAGCTGATGACGCAGTAAAATGCCGCAGTTTTCCTATTTCCTTAGGGGGAATTGCGACGATGTGGCTTACACGATTACCGCCACGATATATCTCTTCGTTTGATCAGTTAGCTACCAAATTTGTTGAGCAGTTTCGCATGCATATTGCCAGACCTAAAGATGTTAATACCTTATCAAGTGTCACTCAAGCTCCCGGAGAGACACTTAGACGATATTTGGAGAGATTCAATGCTGCATGCGCAGAGATCACCAACCCCAATGATAATTCTATTTTAATGGCTTTGACTAAAGGAATCGACCCTGATTCCAAGTTTGGAAATTGGTTAGCTGGAAAGCCTCCTGCATCGTTGGACTGTTTCTATTCCAAAGCCTCTCAATTCTTGAGGCGAGAGGATGCGAAACAGTCTAGGAAGCAGGACGATGCAAGGCCCAACAGTGAAGGCATTTGGAGTAATGTTGCGGTTAAACAGTCTGGCGAAATTTCAGGAAAAGTCCAGTTGAATATTCAAAATAAGCAGACTCAACAACCGAGGAACGGTGATAACCGGAGCAAGAAGCAAGACCAGAATTGTGGTCCGAGGCGTAGGATTGCAATGTTTGACAGTTATACACCACTTAACACATCACTGGAAAATGTATACCTACAGACTTGTAACACTTTGCAATACAAAAAGCCTGCTCCAAAGCCATCGTCAGAGAGGCAGATTCAAACAGGAAAATTTCTGTAGATTTCATGAAAGTTGTGGACATAACACCAATGAGTGTAGGCATTTGCAAGACCTCATTGAAAAATTGATCAGAGAAAGAAAGTTGGATCAGTTTGTTCGGGAACCGTAGTCCGATGAGGCGGGCACATCCAATCAAAATCGAACGCAGAATCAGGAAAGATAAGGTGAATCCGCTCGTACGGTCGGGAGGTTGGTTATCAATACAATAAGTGGTGGTCCCCATCCAGCAGACAGAAGCTGGAAAGAAATGGAGTCATATGCTAGATCGATCAGGCATGTGGACTTTGAATGCTATAGTAACTCTGAAGACGGAACACCGGCTAAACAACAAAAGACGATGGCTGACGAAATCGTATTTAGAAATCGAGATGCCGATAAAGTCGAAGCCCCCACAATTGACCCGCTGGTCATATCCGCTCAAGTTGGTCCTGCTTGGATGAAGAGGATCTTGGTAGACGGTGGAAGTTCCGTGAACATACTGTTTAAAAGAGCATACGATTTAATGAAAATGGAAGCTAAGGACTTAAAGCCTTGTCAATCACGAGTCCACGGCTTCAACGGGAGTGCGACAATACCAACCGGAATGGTTGAATTGCCGGTGGAGTTGGGAGTGGGAGAATGCCGAAGTGTTCGGATGTTGCAATTTGTTGTCTTGGATATTCCTTCTCCATACAATGCCTTTTTAGGCCGACCGGCCCTTGCTGAATTTAGGGCTGCTTTGCCCCATGGTGTTTAACTCTGAAATTCCCTACTGACCACGGCATAGGAGTTGTACAAGGAGATCAGGCTGCTGGAAGAGCCTGTTATGTTGCTGAGCTGCGGGAGGCGCAGCGAAAAGAAAAAGGAAAGGGCGTAGAGGAATCTCTCTGCGTCCGTTTCACTAACGATTGACAATTAGCGCCTGGGCCTCGGCCTGGGCACCACAACCAATTCCAAAAGGATCTTGATCCAAGGGACGATGATAATAAAGAAGAATCTACGGAAAGTCAAGCTTCTCCGGCCGAGCTAACCATCGATGTCCCGATTGACGATGATAACAATTACTCGAGAATGTTGAAGATTGGGTCTCACCTTAACCAAGAGACACAACAGGAATTGGTTGATTTTCTCCGGACGAATCTCGACGTATTCGCCTGGACGCACTCAGATATGTGTGGAATCTCGCCGGATATCGCGAGCCACACTTTAAATATTGACCCGTGGTATATCCCGGTCAAACAGAAAAGACGTGGTATGGATCCAGAGAGATCTGCTGCGATTAAGGAAGGGGTCAACAAATTGAAGACGAATGGGTTCATTAGAGACGCTTTATTCCCAGAGTGGGTGTCCAATCCCGTACTCGTCCGAAAACCAAATGGGAAATAGAGAATGTGTATCGATTACTCTGATCTGAATAAAGCCTGCCCGAAAGACAGCTTTCCACTTCCCCGGATCGATCAGCTGGTAGATTCAACCACCGGACATGAATTATTATCCTTCATGGATGCTTACTCATGTTACAATCAGATACCCATGCATGTACCCGACCAAGAGCACACAAGCTTCGTAACTGACTTGGGATTATACTGTTACAAGGTCATGCCTTTTGGATTAAAGAATGCTGGCGCAACTTATCAACGCTTAGTCAACCGAATGTTTGCCGATCAGATTGGGAAGACTATGGAGGTTTATGTAGATGACATGTTGGTGAAATCACGATACTCCGATGATCATGTCAAAGACTTGGAGTCAATGTTCAATATCCTCCGAAAATACGGGATGAAGCTTAATCCACTAAAGTGCCATTTCGGAGTCGCATCTGGAAAATTCCTTGGGTTCATTGTCAATGCCCGAGGAATAGAGGCCAACCCCGAGAAGATCTGGGCTATCAGAAATCTTCAAACTCCGAGAACCATAAAGCAAGTTCAGAGTCTTAATGGGAAGGTTGCAGCACTGAGCAGGTTTATCTCAAAGTCGACCGGCAAATGCATTCCCTTCTTCGATTTGATTCGAAAAGGGAAACGAAACTTCGAATGGACTGCAGAATGTGAGGGCGCATTTCAATCGCTAATCCAACATCTTTCCGTACCACCAATCCTTTCAAAGCCTGTAGATCATGAACATTTATATCTCTACCTGGTGGTATCTGAAAAAGCAATCAGTGCTGCATTAATTCGGGAGGAAGACCGAGTGTAAAAACCGGTCTACTACGTGAGTAAACGATTGACCGGAGCCGAGAGAAATTATCCAAAGCTTGAAAAGTTGGCATATTGCCTAGTCATTGCCTCGAGGAAGCTCCGTCCATATTTTCAGGCTCATCCTATTACTGTGTACACCGATCAGCCGTTACGACAGGTCCTCACGCGGCCTGAGACGTCTGGTAGGTTACTAAAATGGAACATCGAACTGAGTCAATTCGACATCACTTATACTCCAAGAAGAGCCATTCACGGCCAAGTCCTAGCAGATTTTATAGCCGAATTCACTGTTCCTGAAGACTTGCCCGAGACCAGCAAATCTCTTGAATACATCTGGAAGTTGTACACCGATAGTGCGTCAAACGATCGGTGCTCAGGAGATGGGGTAGTGCTTGAAACCCCCGAGGGACGATCCATATGTTATGCTTTAAAGTTCGAGTTCCGCGCAACCAACAATGAAGCCGAGTACGAAGCTCTACTTACCGGACTAAAGCTTGCTCGTGATCTGAAAATCATCGCTGTAGAGATCTACTGTGATTCCCAGTTGATAGTATGTCAAGTTCGAGGAGAATATCAGGCCAAAGACCGAAGATTGGCCGCTTATCTAACTCAAGTTCTAGAGATGCTTGATCAGTTCGATTACTATGCTATTTTCTACATACCCCGAGAGCACAATCAGAAAGCTGATTTGTTGGCAAAGTTAGAAAGTACGGGTGAAGCTCAGCAGTTGGGGCTCGTTCCGGTTGAAACCCTATCCTCCCCGAGCATTGATCGAAGGCATACCGATTTCACATTTGAAGCTTCCTCCAATAGGGAGTCGTGGATGACTCCTTATCGAGATTATATCGAATGTGGTATATTGCCCGAGCGTCGAAGCGAGAAAAGACAAGTTCTACGAAAGGCCTCACGATTTGTTATTCAAAATGGAGTCGTGTACCGGAGAGGATACTCTGTTCCTCTCCTCCAGTGTATCGTGCACGATGAAGTCAAACGAGTGTTATACGATGTACACGAAGGAGAATGCGACGATCACAATGGGGGGCAAGCACTTGCAAAGAAAATACTTCGATATGGGTATTATTAGCTTACTGTTAATCGCGATGCTGCAGACTATGCTAGAAAATGTGACAAATGCCAGAAACACGCTCGAATTCCTAGAGCCCCGCCTACCAAGATAACCCAAATGGTCAGTCCTTGGCCATTTGCGGTATGGGGAATTGATATCATCGGCACATTGCCTCGGGCCAAAGGTGGCGCGAAGTACGCCATCGTCGCAGTTGATTATTTCACCAAATGGGCTGAAGCTGAACCTCTTGCAACAATTACGACAAAGAAAGTAATCAACTTTGTAGTACGTAACATTATCTGCCGGTTTGGTCTCCCATATACTATCATCACCGATAACGGAGCCCAATTCAACAATGCTGAATTCAAGAATTTTTGTCAACGATTCCACATTCATAAGAAATTATCTACAGTAGCACACCCTCAAGCAAATGGTCAAGTTGAAGCTGTTAATAAAGTCATCAAATCCATTCTAAAGAAGCGACTGGAAAAAGCTGGGGGAAAATGGGTCGACGAACTTCCTATGGCGTTATGGGCCTATCGAACGACTCATAAAACTGCAACTGGTCATACCCCGTTTTCTCTATCTTACGGCTCTGAAGCCGTTATTCCAGTCGAAATGGAAGTGCACTCTCATTGTGTAACATATTATGATCCGAAAACAAATGCCATACTACTCGCTGAATCTTTGGATTTACTCGATGAGAAGCGCGAAGAGGCTGACTTGAGGGCAGCCGCATATCGAAGTCAAGTCGCCCAACTGTACAATGCCAAGGTCCGTCCGCGAACCTTCGAACTGGGCGTTCTCATACTCAAAAGGATCTATCCGGTTCCTTCACATATGAAGCCAAATTGGGAAGGGTCGTATGTGATTTCAGAAAAGCTCGGAGATGGCACGTTCAAATTATCGACCGTTGATGGTCTTACTTTGCCGAGAGCGTGGAATAGCGAAAGTATTCGTCGCTACTACATATAAAAGACTTTACTTATTTATTTTCTGTCAATTTATCCCTTTGCATTTTATTCTAGCATTTCGAGATTTAAATTTGTAATAAGGCAACTGACTTTGCCATATTTTCTCGTTTCAGCAATAAAATGCCATCTCTTCGAGCCAGAGCTGTGATTTACTGAATATGACGTACAATATCACGATGCACGGAGAGCTAAGTTCCATCACGCGGTGGGATTTATTCAAATAGGGAGTGACTGTGATACGACCGGTCACTCGCTAAGCGAAACCTGAGCTCGGGGGCAGAACACTACATCAACATTCACAGGGATTGATACACGACAATCCCTCCTCCAACTCCAAATTCCCAGAGTGCGAATTGGAGTATAAACTTCAATTCTCGGTTCCCGGAGCGCGAACCGGGGTATAAATCCATCGCTCCCAGAGTGTGAGCCAACTCCAAATTCCCAGAGTGCGAATTGGAGTATAAACTTCAACTCTCGGTTCCCGGAGCGCGAACCGGGGTATAAATCCATCGCTCCCAGAGTGTGAGCCAACTTCAAATTCCCAAAGTGCGAATTGGAGTATAAACTTCAACTCTCGGTTCCCGAAGCGCGAACCGGAGTATAAATCCATCGCTCCCAGAGTGTGAGCTAACTCTAAATTCCCAGAGTGCAAATTGGAGTATAAACTTCAACTTTTGGTTCCCGGAGTGCGAGCCAGAATATAAAACTCTATCTCCAAACTCCCAGAGTGTGAATTGGAGCATAAACACCGACTCTTGGTTCCCGGAGCGCGAACCGAAGTATAAATCACTAACTCCGAATTCCCGGAGTGCGAATTGGGGTATAAACATCAATTACTGGTTCCCGGAGAGCGAACTAAGTCGTAAACATTGATAATTAATAAGTTCCCAGAGTATGGGCCGAACTGTTAATTGCAAATTATGTTAAGTCCCCGGAGTGTGGACATGTATCCAAGGCTTATGACATATATGAGCACGAGCTAATCAACGCAATACTTAAGCGAAAGAGAAAAGAGTTGTTTTCCATTTTATCAACAAACAAAAAAGGAGTTTGATTACATAGCCAAAACAAAAAATAGTCCATAAAGTGGGTGCCGAATCCACACTTATACACGGCCTAAAAAAGGAGAAGTAAAAAGAACTGCCATTTCACAACCACATGATAAAAGAGAAGTTCATTCCTTCTTCTTCCGGGGTCTCTTCTTCGGAGTGGAGCCGCTAGACCCACTACCCGGCTTCCTGCGAGATTTTTTGTTCTTCTTGGGAACATCCTCAGGATCTGGCATAATATCAACGTCTTCCTCAGAGCTGGAAGGGATAGAGATCCTTTTGTGAGGACGAATCGGAGGCAGAGAAGCCGTAACAGGTGGTGGAGCTTCGACACTAGAAGTTATAGCTGCGCCGGAAGGACAAGTAACCATTAAAGGAGTTAAGTTTGGTGGAGCAACATCACTTCCGGAACCACCGACCGTCGTCGCCGCAGCCATTTCAGCGCTTATTTCGGCAAGGATTTCTTCTTCTCGGGAAGATCGAGCAGCGCTGGACACGCTGATAGTCGGCATAAACGAGCTAAAAGTTGGAGCGACTCCACCCATTGCAAAGGAAGGATCGGTAAAAGGTTCACAGGGCTGCTTGAGAAGTTCCTCAATCATCTGAACATCAAACGACATTGAACTCCCCTCTCCCATCTCGCCGGTTACGGCGGTAGTCGTAATAGCCTCAGTAATGACAGCTCCTTGCATTGACTGCAAAATTTGTGGTACTGGAAGTGCTGGCGCATCACTTTCAGTCACTGATCGAAAAGAAACGAGAATAATCAGTCAAACGATCTGTTCCAAGTTCGTCATTCTAAAACATTTAAGGAATATTTGAAATACCTTCTTTGCCTTGGCTCGGTGATGGGACGAGTTCGGAAGCAGCAGTTGTACGGAGAGACAGTTCCGGTCGATCCGGGTTATAAGCAGGAACAACATGTGGACCAACTGTAGCAGTAACTCCAGACGAGGTCGGGGGAGCAACTGAAACATCCTCACTACAATGTGCAGCTCCAGAACCCTCGCCAGTCTCCACATGGTGAAAACCAAGTCTCTTTCTCTCAGCAGAAATCATCGCTTCATGGAGAAGTTTCCTTTCCTCCTCGCTCAACAAGCGAGACTCGAGTTCAAATTCATCTACGGCACCTTCGGGGAGAGATGCTTTCTTGTTCGCTACCAATTTTCTCCAAGCATTGAGTAGAAGCGTAGAATAATCTCCGAGCCACGAGATATTCCTGTGCTCAAGCACATTAGCATTGTAAGTGTCAAGAAGCTCATCAAACTCGGCTTCTACCCTGAATAGCTCTGCTTGAACTCTCCCTTCCACTTCTGCCTCCACCGCTTCAACTTTAGCAACCACCGCGTCTCGCTCAGCTCGGAGAGACACGGATTGTTCGCACGCTTCTTGTGCGGCCATGTTAGCATCATCTTTTTCCTTGTTTAAGTCGGCAAACTTAGCCTTTAATTCCTCAAGTTCTTTGACCGCCGCATCCCGCTCGGCCTCAACATTTTTTTACCGATGGCCCAAATCTTGAACTAAAGTGCAATGCGCCTGTTGCATCTTCGCCATCTCAACTAATGTCTCATCGACCTTTTTCAGCGACTCAACTTCGGCCTTACGAGAGGATTCCGTTTCAGACTGAAGTATATGAACAATGCGGTTCTTCTGAGCCAAGTCGGCTTCCAGTTTCTCAATAATTTTGGCTCGATCGAAGGCTAATTTCGAAGCTTTGACAGCCGCCTTGTACCATTCTTTATACTGAGCATAAAAATCACGGGTATAGCTAAGGGCGGTGTTCACAGCTTCTTCGGGAATTCTTTTGAGATTGGGTGGAAAGATATAAGCGTCGAAGCATATTTTTGGAAAATATTTCTTCAGTCGAGCAATTCTTATAGCCCCTTCACCAGATGGTTCGAGAGGGGCCTCCTCTACAGTTACGGTCGTAGCCGTATCAGTCCTTGAACGATGTGGACCAAGTTTTGAGATCTGTAAAGATGGCTGTTGTCGCAAAGGTTCAAGTGCAGGTGCCTGGCTTCTGGGTGGCGGAGGAGAACGAGAGGGTGAGCGGTACCTTCGGTCCCTATCAGAACGCTCCTGGCTAGAATAATGTCGGGAATGGTCCCTCTCACGATGCTCTTGCTCATAATGCCTCCGTTCACGATCACAGTCAGAATCCCTACGGCGAGATTCGTAATAAGATGAAGAATGATGCACTCGCCGAAGCCTATCAAGTGTGGAAGGACGATCCGACATAGCACTTGTAAAAAAGAAACAATTCAATTAAGTACCAAGGAAAAGCACTGCAATGCATGCGGAAGTCCTGAAATGTTGAGAAAGTGTATAAATGCGCAAACCCCCCGACCAACCAGAAGCGTCGATTACACTAACGGGAAAAGATTCGCTTATATTAAGCACTCCCCGGAGCTCTTCCAACCCAGACCCGTGGTGGAGAGATACGTAGTCCGAAATGGGAATATCGTCCAGCCCTGTGAAAGAGTCTCCGGACTGGCGAGGAGCAGCGCTGGAGATAGTAAGCCCAGGTTTGGAATGGGTTACGACTACAGACTTCCATCTCTTAAACTTAGGTACAGAAGCCTTGCCTTTCTGACCCTCTTCTATTCGGGAAAGGTCGGCTGCTATCTCAGTGTCCGTGGGCGTTCTTTCATCATCGCTCGCTTTCTTATCACAATGCCAGGTTTTCTTTTTGCCACTTTCTTCTTCTTCCTCGAGGCCAATTTTGCCAATCCTTCAATTACAATACTCTGGCTCATCCCAATCAAACCCAATGTCCTTAAGTTATCGTCGGTCAACAACAAGTCGATGTGCCTTGAGTCGCTTGGGACCCTTTGCAAGCTTTGAACGATGCCCCTATAGTGCCTACCGGTAGGTCTCGAAATAATGGTTGTATGAGTAACAGAGTATTAATACAAGTATTAAGAGTGGCCATTCAATGATGACTTATGATACTTACGTCTGGATAACCATGTCCTGGCAAACCCTGGGGGGCATCGAACAAAAAACCACTCATTCTTGAAATAGCTAAGCCTGGTCCAGGCCCCAGTCACAACCTAACAGTTTCTGACCGCTTCCAGAAAAGTGAAAGACGGGCTATCACCCCTACTCTTGAAGTTGAATATGTGCCTGATCTCGTTTGGCCTTGGCGGGTGAAAAAGGCAATCCATAAATATGACAAAGACGCTATTCAGCAATGCATGCCCGTTGGGATGGAGTTGTGAAGGAGCAATTCCTAAATACGACAGCATCTCTCTGATGTATTGGTTAAAAGGAGGGAGAGATCCAGCCGCGCAAGCATGGCGGTAAAAGGCAGTATATCCTTCAGGTGGATTGTGTGGTCTGTCATTGGCACTAGGTAATAAAACATCGTCCAGGGATATGTTATGTTTCGAACATATCCGGCCCAACAAAAACTCTGAGATATTGGACTGAACAGAATCGACAGGATCTTCGATAAACATGGCCTCCGGCAACTCATCCGGAGCCAGGTCTATAACTTCAGGAGGGATTCCGAAATCTCAAGCACTGGAGGAGGCGAGCTTTGTGCTTCTTGTTGTTGAAAACTCGAAGATTCCATAATTAACTAACTCACCAGAAAGCGGCGTTAAATACATAAAAAGCCCATGCATCCCCCCAGTGTATAGTGTATGAATATGTCGTGCAGTGCAAGTGCTATGCATAACTTAAGCAGATTTCACAAGTTGAAACAAGATGTCCGAACGACGAAACTTTGGAATTTGAGAA
The DNA here is from genome assembly GCA_030765085.1 of Allium cepa. Taxonomy (NCBI): domain Eukaryota; kingdom Viridiplantae; phylum Streptophyta; class Magnoliopsida; order Asparagales; family Amaryllidaceae; genus Allium; species Allium cepa. The sequence goes on along the minus strand of CM060934.1, from coordinate 660,577,652 downwards.
TGAAAATGACCGTCATCGCTGACCGTCACTTCCACGCCATCCATATGCTACTGACCAATTCAAGTATAAAATCATTATATTTTGGTTAAGTCATGGTGCCATCGACGAGCTCCAAAAGAGAGGTCAAGTCAAATTCGATTATGCAAGGCCGAAGCTCGCCGGAGTCAAATATGCTAAAGTTCAGTGAGTTCGTTAAAGTTCAACTTGAAATTGGTCGTAGTTCAGATGTTGGAGCAAATCAGAAGAGTGGGAGTCCCAGAAGCAAGGATGTTCAAATCGATCGATTCGAATCGATGCGAGTCGAATCGACAAACTTTGAATCGATACGAGTCGAATTGACGAACTTCGAAATGATACGCCCCGACTCTGTGTAGTTCGACTCGATAAGGCCTTGGGATAGAGAAGCAATTCGAATCCATGAGCTTTACTTAACTTAGAATCGATCAATATTGAACACCTTCGAATCCATCAGAATATCGTTACTTCAAATCGATCAGCACGAGACCCTTCTTCTTTCACAACCATCGATTCGAAGCCTTGCATTCAAGATCTATTCGAACTGTTCATTCCTGGATCGATGCGAAGAAATGAAGGAAGATAGCATCCATCAATATCTATGCTCCTCCAAGACAGCATTCTACGATCGATACGAATTGAATGGTTTCGTTCCTCAGGTCCATCGAGTCGACCCATTCCAGATCTCACAACCCTTCATGATTTTCAGAAGAAAGGATTGGATCGATGCTGGAAACTCCAGTTTTATTATTCACTACGCTCGAATCAATCCCTTGGTTACCTGATTGGATTCGATTGCAAAAGAAGACTTGGTGGAATTTTATCGTTTCGTGCAAAGACACGGTTGTTTCTAGCTCTGGAGGATCGATTCGAAGAAGCGGCGATGGTGCTAGTAAAAAGTAAAAGGTGAAAGTGAGGCTTGCCTCGCGTATTTATATGGCCCCGAGAAAACACTTGAGGCTCTTCGTCTCCCGGTCATATTGACCTTCTACCACCATTCATTCATCATGCTCCATCGATTCGAACAACCGCTCAATAACCCACTACGTTCGAATCCATCCCAGTGCCGATCCGTTGCTTCGAATCCATCACGCGGCTGAGTCCATACTTCGCTTCGAATCCATTGCCTTCCTACCCATTAAACGTTCGAATCCATCCCTGCAGGATCGATGCGAGGCATTCTCGATTCGAAGGAGCCATCGAACAAAGGTTGGATTGAAAATTGTATCAATTCGAAGCACGAAGACCATTGAACCATTGATTCGAAAGCTGTCGCTTCGAACATACATGCCTTCGAATCCATCAAAATCCACCGATGAGAATGGAAAAATCGCTTCGATTTGAAAAATTACTTGTCTACCTTTTTATATCGATTCAGGAGAGGATCGATACAAGAGGACGATTATAGACAATCATAAAAACAGTGTCTCAACTCGAATCTCAAATCGGTTCAGGAGAGGACCGTTGCAGAATTCGATAACAGACCGAACTGACAACAACGTGCAATCTCGCAACGTTAGCCAAAGTCAAGGTGGTACATATATGCACATATGTCTGACTAATGTTTGATCTGTATTATTCACAGGGATCAAATGACCATTTCGTCATGATGTAGACGACGAACAGCCGATCGCGATCATACGACGATTGGCAACAGCAATAAAGAATACAACTCTCAGCAAAGCATGTTCTAGTTGTCCAACGATAGACTGTAGCTTTTCAAAGCACGTCATGTTTACACAAGACGTACTTTGGGGGGCAAATGTTATTCTGCCTTTTGGCAAGGCCGAGATAACCAGGAACTGACTGGAAAAAGACAGGATCACATGTCCTCAATTTGGAATGATTGATTGGGCAACTACAAATATCAATGAATTTTGTCCGAGTCCGGATCGGGCAACGATTGATGAGACACGTCAAGCTAAGCGGTAGAAACCAACTTTCCAAATTTCGGGGCAATCCGAGTTAGTATGCTCAAGTTATCGCCAATGGGAGATGGATGGAATGATATAGGCTCGAATCCCTCAGGAATGGCGTAGGTTCGAATCAATCAGAAGTAGGCCATGCTCCGAATCCATCGATCACACATCGGTTCGAATCCATCCAAGTGCCCATGCTTCGACTCCATCAACCACGCGCTGGTTCGAATCCGTCCACAAGGCCTTGGTTCGAATCCATCCGTAGTCAGCCATGGTTTGAATCCATCAGAACACACCTTACTTCGACTCCATCGAGCAAGCCTTAGTTCGGATCCATCCAGACCACCTAGCTTCGATTCCATCAGAATAGCTATGGTTCGAACCCATCCCCGTATGCCTTACTTCGAGTCCAACAAGAGAGAATCCTTCGAATCTATTCATCAGTGGAGTCTTCGTATCGATTGGCTATGGAATATCCTGATCGATGCAAAGGGAACTTGTGTTCAATCGATTCGAAGGAGCATACCTTCGGATCCATTATTACGAATCCATCGAGTCATAGCAGCTAAAAACAAGGGTATGACCCAGAAAACTCGGAGGAAAAGGAGGATTGACTCGAAGCATGCGCACCACGTCATCGCCTTCACGTGCAGAAGCGTGGATTCGACCCTATTGATTCGAACCATATCGATTCGAACGAATCCATAGGGCGAAACACACCATCTTGAATCGATCATAACTCGAGATCTATAAATCCAAATGCTATGAAATTTTCGCAGGAGCTTGCATATACATAGAAGAATGTCCACGCCAAGTTTCGTCACGATTGGACACTTTTTTGATCGATTCAAACCAAGGGTCGAATCGATCCCAACGTGGGCCCGGATCTCCAAAATTCGGCCATGTGGGGCCCCTCACGTGCAAGAAGCTTTCTCCCCTGATTTTAGGCGAAGTATCAGCCTCCTACACCTATAAATAGAGCCCCTGGTCATTCAGAAAAGGGATCGGAGAACTTTCAGAGTAAGAGAACGCCCGGACGCCGCCACAATCGCTTTAGAGCACCACCGCTGCCTTTGATTTCGAATTTTGGGTTACTACTTACTGTACTTTGACATAAAAAAGTTGTATTCTCTGAATATCAAGCAATAAAGTAACAAAACTTCATAGTGGACGTAGGCAATGCGCCGAACAAACTCTAAATCGTTGTCTCTCGTGCAATTTACTTCCTGTTATTTGGAGGTTTTGTTAGGTAATCCACATTTTAATTTACTTTCTTCATTTATTATCTCTTCAAAAACTTCCGACGAGTGTTGTACCCAATTTTGACACAAACAGATATAGCCTAAGGATTCCACCAGTTGAGAATTTCAAAAGATTGTGTCCATTTGACTATTCTTTCGGGTCCCGATACATTCTATGAATGGTTAGTTATGCCCTTTGGACTAACCAATTCCCTGCATATTTCATAGACCTGATGACCCGAGTATCTCATGAAGTGTTGTAAAAGTTATTCTCGTATTTATTGATGATATTCTGATTTGGCAAGCCAATATAGAATAAATATTTCAGCTTGATCTAGAAAGCTATTTCTCTATGTGTTTATCTTTTCTTTGTTGTCTCCTTGTCTCCCTGTCTAGCAAATTTCGGGGACAAAATTTTCTTAAGGGGAGAATTTGTAACGATCCTGTTTTTAAGCCAAATTTAATTTAATAATTACTATAAATTTTTGGATTAAATTGTGAATTAGTTTGAATTTTTCCAAATTAAATAAGATATGTATTTGTTTGCATATATATATATATATATATATATATGTATATATATATATGTATATAAATTGATTATTAATAGAATTTGGATTTGAAAATTAAAAATAAATATCTTACAAAAATAAATTGGATTTAAAACTTTATATTTTATTAAAAATATGTTTTTAATTATGATATATATATATATGTATGTATGTGTATGTATATACATTGTCATTTTGGAAGTTATATTTTGAATTTAGTATAATAAATTTTTCAAAAGCTATTTAAAGTTAAATTCTATATTTTTAAAACTTATATATAATATATATATTTATATGTATTTATTTATTAAAAATTAAAAATTTAAAATCATTTTCTTTAAGGTTATATAAATATATATATATATAGTAGAAAATGTATAAAACATATATATATATATAACTAAATAGGAAGACATAATATAAAATTATATAAAAATATATTTAAACATATAAATGCATGTGTAACATTTATAATATGCAAAATTGACAAGTGTAGAAATTATAATATGGGATTAAACAATTGTTAGCTACAATACAACATGTATTAACAAGTGTCATCAATTCTTTTTATTTCTATTTTTAAAAATTTATGAATAAAGTAAAAACAAGTTTATATATGTCACTCTCCTCATTCTTTCTCATTTTTTCTTTGATCTATTCAAAATAAAGATATAGAGCAATTCCAAAAATAAATCAAAAGACCATTCAAATCAAATAGCAAAACAAATTTATCTCAAAACTTGCAATTCATCTCAAACCTAGAAATCAAAATAAAAATCAAAACAAAAGCTTTAGCTCATAAACAATCAAGTTCAGATCAACAACCAAGATTCAAGATCAAAGATCTAACTCAAAGTCATCAACTATCATATCAAATCAAAATAGTTTCCAAATCAATAAAAGGCTTTTCACTGTTTCTTCAAACTGTTAGCAAACTTTTCTCAAATCTAAAATCTGATAAAACTTGAATTTGCATGTGACAAATACTTGATATATGTGATGTGAAATTATTGTATAGATGTAAAATTTGCCTGTATGTCTGTGTATATATATGAAAGTGTTGAGTGTGCATGTCTGTATATATGTATGTACAGGCTTTGTTCCAATTACATGTCTTAAAACAAGTTCCAAAATCAATCTCTCCTCCCCTAATCTTCTATAGGTTTTTTGTATATAAAGAAAACTTGTTTGTAATAACAAGATATAAGTTCTAAAAATATTTTCAAGATGAACTTGAAGATAGTTTTTAGCAAAAAGGAAGAAATACAGTGAAATCTCTAAGTATGCTAAAATTTGAGTTCATAAATTTCTTGTTTCAATTAGATAATCTGGTTAGTTTTAAAAAATTATGACTTTTTAAAATGAAATCATGATTTTTAAGCCTGTAAATCGAGAGAAATTATTGGTTGAACGTGATTTGGGTTTTAGTCGATTTTTGATGATCGGCATGGTGAAGGTCGTCGAGTTCATTACTGAAGCAAGCTGGAAGGTTGGGTCATTCGGGAAAAATAGTGGAAGAATTTTCTGATGGTCGGAGTGGCCTGGTGGAGGCGAAGTAGGGTTTTTCGAGTGGATTTGGTCGAGGATCATTCTTGTGCCCGTACGTCGTCGTGAGTGGACTAGAAGCGATCTCACAAGGGGGGTTTGACGCGAACTATCGTGAAGAAGCTTTGGACGTGGTGGCATGAGTCCAGGAGGTCGGGCTAATGGCACGAGGTGGTTTTCTGGTGACTGGATTGTTCCAGATTGGGTTCCTATAAGCTCTATTTCGTTTTGGTGATCGATGCTTGGATCTGGATGATCGGACCGATAGTGGAGGTCATTGGCGACAAGTTGATGGACGCAGCGCTGGTTGGAGATGACCAGAATGATCATGCACATGCACGCATGAGTGTTTTTGTCTAGTATCGTTTGTGATTGGGGAAGAAACATGTTGCTCGGCTTTTGCTTCGGGGAAAAGATGTTAGAGTTCGAGTGTGCATATGGGTGAGTTCGCGTGGGTTCTAACAAGTTTAAAAATTTAAAAGGAAAAATAAGAAAGGATTGCTTTGGGTTTGGCCTGGAATTTCAACAGTTTGGCTCAGGTTGTTACATTAATTTTGTTAACCATATTTTAAAAATCATGTCCAGGTTTTAAAAAGAAAGGAAAATCCAAATTTAAAAGCAAAAGTAAATTTTGGTTAATCAAACTTTCAAAATATATATTAACATGTTTATGAAAGAAAAAGAATGGACATGTTCTCATGAAATTTGATACCATGTTTTAAAATGTTTTTAAGATTAATTATATTGGTTTTAAATAATGGTATGTTAGGTGATAAATTAATGTGATTCCTAATTGTTTTCAAACGGAATTTAATGGTATAATTAAGTAGTTAATTAAAAAGATGAAGTGTTTTTAATTAACTTAAGAATTCTAAGTTAATTCATATGTTAAAAATAAATTTAATTTTCAAGGTTATTATATAAGATTTAAATGATTATTAAGAATTTAATTAAGATAAATGGTTTATCTTAAATAATAGTTTTGTTATAAAGGTTTTAAGTTAAATTTTATGTTAATGATAATTATTTCCAAGATTATTAATTATGTTTTTTTGTGATGATTTAGTAATTAATTAAGATAAAAAGGTTTATCTTTAAAATTTAATTAAGATTTTGGGTAATCATAGATTAATTAAATTAATAAAATAATTAAAGAGAAATTAAATAAGGATTACTTAATTAGTGATTAAGAGATAATTAATTACTTAAAAATAATTACTTAATGTAAGTAATTAGAGGATAATTTAATAATTAAAGGTTAATTAATTTATGATTAAAGGATAATTAATGATTAAAGGTTGATTAATCAAGTGATTAAAGGATAATTACTTAATGTAAGTAATTAAAAGATAATTTGTAATTAATGGTTAATTAATTTAGGTCAATTAATAAGTAAGGGTTAATTACTTAATGATTAAAGGTTAATTAATTAGTTAGAGGATAATTAATTAATGCAACCAATGAAGGGTTAATTAATTAATGTAATTAACTTAAGGATAATTAATTTATGCGATTAACTAAGGATAATCAATAAATTAATTAAGGATAATTGATTATGTTGGATAACTAAGGATTAATCCATTTCATTAATTAATTAAAATAATGGCCAATGGTTTGTAATTAATTAATGTTAATTAAGCAGGATTAGGTGATTGATTCATAAGTAATTAATTTATTAAATTAATTTTAATTTATCGTGCTTATGGATTATATTGAATGCCTTGAATTATTTGATATCACTGATGTGTGATGTTCTATGATGTGAATTGTTTTAGATTAAGCCGTGAACTGTGATTTAATTTATCTGTGATGAATTTATATATTTATCTGCGAATAAAAAATAAGCGTTATAGGAAATACCGCTTACTGATAGTGTTGTGTTTGAATTTGTGATGGTTGTGATATTTGATTGTTACATGCAAAACCCCTGGACAACACACACGAATGTGGATTTCTCGGGACATTGGTTAAGTCACAGGTATTTTGAATTTAAATATTATTCAAAAGTTGAATTTTAAATCCAAAATGGTTTGGAAGCGAATTAGGTTAAATATGAAAAACTTTTGAAAAGGAAGTTTTAAAAATTAAGAATTACTTTGGGAATTTAAATTTAACTCATAATAGAGCTTGCCGAGAATACGACAGTTCGTTGATTTTTCGATTAGTATTTCAAAAGGCTATAACTTGAGCAAATTTAATCGGATTTTCCCGAAACGAAAATCTTTGTTTTCAACTGATAACAGATTTCATATAAAGAAAGAATTTCCAGTTCTTGTTGAAAGGATTTCGAGTTACATCAAATTTGAAATGGAAATAGTTTTGAAAGCTGTAAATGAATCTTTGTTAAAGATTTGGTAAACCTTGGTTTAAATTGAAGAGGATCTTAAAGTTGTATCTTTTGTATAAAAGATCTAAAAATGGAATTTTGTTTAAACCATTCTAAAGGAAAGGTTTTGGGGAACAAGGGTTGAAAAGTTGTGACTTAACTAAGATCCCAATGTATCCATATGTTTTTTAAAACAAAAGGCGCTCATTATTCAGTTTAGCTGGGAGAGGACATTAAGACATAAAACCCATTCCTAATGATGATACGGCGAATGGATTGCGTTTGAAGACAGTGGTTGAAGACCGGGTATTTTCGAAAACGAAAGGATTACCTGTCGAATGTCTCTGCACCGAATGGTCCCGGTATAGAGATTTAGATTACCCTATGTGATGGGGAGTCCAGACATGTTTAGGTAAAATCCGGATTTACAAGGGCTTCTATCCTTAATTGGATGAAGTGCCTTCGGTTCCATTCATATCTTGGATGGACTTGTATGGATGTATGTCTAACATTACACTTTCAGATATAAAGCTGGTTTCTATCAAATACATTTCTGTTTGGTGGTAGAGAATTTATTCTCTTAGCTTAACACCCTTCTCTGAGACGTGCCAGCTCAGAGATTATGTAGTTGATGGTCACTATTGATATATTCCCAATTTGGTAATGTGGCATGCTAAGTGCTGATCATTGTTTGATCGAAGAACGGATTTTGTGAAAAGCGTAGCTTTGCGGGACGAGACTTCATCGAACGTCACATCCCGAAAATGGTCGAAACAGGAAGGATGCAACAAAGTTACGGGGGTCGCGCCCTTAGGGTGCGTGCATTTCCTTCTTGGATAAAAAGTGGTAACATGGTATGGAGCCCAGATATTTTAATTATGTGGATTTGTTGTGGTGATAGAGGTACCTCGGTAAAGGTCGGTTACGACCGGGGGATGACATACTCGTGACAGTTAGTTACCTAGTTACAGAGGTAACCCGGCCTTGTGTTGGTAGAGATCGGGTTAGGTTCTTGGGGCGTCCCTCCAGAGGCGTACCCATTCGGAAAGGAAGTTCCTTAGCCTTGACCATTTGTTGGAAATCCAAACAATCAATACGAGCCATGTACGGTTTTAGTTGTATAACCTGCCATGCAACATGGTAGTAACCTGCCATTTAACATGGTAGCTATAGTTGGTATACTATAATGGTAGTATGCTGACTAAAATTAATATTATATTTTCAAAATGTTTTCCACGCTATGCACAAATAATAATATCAAAAGGATTTACGCGTATCAAGCATGTTTGACTATTATAAGGAGAAATCTCCTCCAAGTGTGCGATCGCATTGTTGTGTGGCGGGAGGCCTTATGGTAGTTTCATTCTCCAAAAAGCATAATGGATTTCTTTTTATTTATTTTGGTTTTTTTGTTCAAATCAACTGTTTTTGTTTGCTCATACTAGTCCCATGACTGACCTGGAGTTTATTGTTCCCTTTCTAAACTCTGGGACCCCATAATTTTCCACACGGGCAGCCTAGAATCAGGTTATCTATAGTTCAGAAGCTAGTTTAGATAGTAGATGTAGACTTGAAGCCTTCGGAAGTCTTTGGTTTAAGATCGCATTCGCTTCCTTGCAGCATGATTGTGGTTTTGAGCTTGTAGTTTGGAGTCTTTAGAGGTTTGGAATTGGGGATGCAATTTATTGATCTTTCTTGAGTACTATGTCATTGTATTCTTGTTTCATTGTTGATATTATCTTTCTGCTGTTGTATATTGGCTCTGATATTGTTGATTTGTATCAGGTGTTGTATCCAATGTACATCAATAAAAGTCATTTTGTTTCCGCTGTATTGTTATTACCTAATGTGTTATAAGCTCCGATGAACCAGACTCCAGCGTTTGAATCTCCGGCATTCGAACACGGGTGATGTATTAGATGTCGATTTTCAAAGGCTGAAGTGCGGGTCATTACAGTTCACCCTCTCGGTTTGACCATCACTCTATAGGTAGTATGTCATGCTCAACTCTTTATCAAATCCACTCTGCAAACTTCTTTAGATCTTACTAGTAAATAATGAGTCTATATCACTCACGATATTTCTCAAAACCCTTTGCAGTCTCACCACATTCTTCATATCTAGCTTCAGTCAGCTAGCTGTCGTTCTTGTTGACTTCACTAGAATAAAGTGGACACTCGTAGTCAATCTATCGATTATCAACTAATTGCTACATTTCCCATCCTTGACTTAGGAAACTCATCAATAAAATTCATAGACACTAAATCCCACTTCTAAGTCGGTACTTCCAAAGGGCGAAGTAAACCTCTCTGCTTCTGATGCTCGGCCTTCACTTGCTGACAAGTTAAGAACTTCTTCGTACATTATCTTATATCTCTCTTCATCCCTTCCCAAAACCCTCTTTGTAGTACGATACATCTTCACGCCTCTGGGATAAATAGTAAACTTCGATCGATGACTTTCCTCTTAGACTGTTATGACACCCAACCCCGAGAGCCACATTAACAAAGAGAATTACTGAGTAATTCTATCTGCTAATGTGAAGAATAAGGCTGGTTAAGGGCAACCATCATAGTCTTGCATTAGATAAGAACTAAGTATGTCGATTTAGTACTCGATATTTTTTCATTTCATCTCATGTATTCGAAATACTTAATTCCTAACTAATACAGTACTATGGTGGCTACAGGATCGATTCAAAAACAAAATATAATAACAATATCAATCATGAATAACAGAACAACAAACACAGATGATATACATACACATCTACATCAAATGTAATACAACATGTCACAAGTGGTATTATGACCACAATATATACGTACATCCCAACAAAAGAATATATTCATCACAAGGTTCCCAATAAAATAACTACTACACAAAAACTATGCCATCTATCCAAGGTCGAAGGAGAAATCCAAAAGTAAAGCTAGCAAAGTTAAGAATATCCCTAACCTACAGCTCGATCTAACCCGAGTAATAAATATACGGGTCAGGCTAACTAGAAAATGAAATTAGCAGATATATGAGGGATATAAGTGCACAAGGGAAATCTTCCTTTAATTATAAAGGAATTATACAAGTATGGATCCATTACAATGCCATGGTATAGATTCACAAAGGATTGTCGCATGAATAGATTTAGTTCATTATAAGAAATTCATACTCAAGGGCATTCATTATAAATGTAAGTAACCATACAAAAGCCATTTGAGAAAATCATTAAAATCTCCAAACTAGAATCTCATGGAACTCTAAAAGAGTTTAAATCTCATAAAAATGAAATCACCATATATACATAACATCTCATTTAGCTCTAGGTTATTGACGTAACGAAGATATCTCAAAAATGGCAAAATCATAATTATCTTAGAAAACTCAGAAAATCCGGATTGACCATATCCCTGATTGCAATGTTGAAGCAATGCTGCACATGCCAAACTCTTGTCCAGTGCTATTTATAAATTAGGTACTATCTCATGGACTTGACGGTCATAATCATGATGACCGAAGTCATATATCTTGTGGTGAACGAAGTCACATATCTCATATGACCCGAAGGTCTGTAGCACTAGAATACTCATGGATGTGTCACAAACTCTCGGAAAGAAACCCGAAAAGTGTAAACTTGCGTCCCATACCACACATTTGCACTAAACGATTTACTAACCGCCAGTTAACTCCACATCATAAAATAAAATCTCAAATCTCAGAAATCTCAGAATACTCATATATCTTGCCTCTTATCATCGGAAAGTGCAAATAAATCTCATAGTGGTTTCTCATAGACCATAATTCTCGAAAAGGGAAATTTCATCTCAAGACTCGCCAAGACACGCCTTGTCTCATCGGCGAGTAAAACGAAATGTAAAAGTGGTTCTCATCATTTATTACACCTATAATAGGAGATCTCGAACCTCTCAACTCACCACATATTGGCTAACTCAGATAATTCCTATAATAGGAATTATAAATCTCAAATATCAACTCAGAATCAATACTCAAGAGGTTTCAATTGTAAAAATCCAGAATTAACCGAAAAAGTAAACTCATGTGTCTCATACCATGTGTTTTACCAAGTCATTTAATTCTTTTTCTCGTACGTCCGAAAAGTGCAAAAACATATATTTTTTTATATAGAAAATATATTTTAGCGAAAATTAGGATTAGAAATAAATTTTGTCAAATACTTAAGAAACCGACTTTGAAAATCTCTTTATAATTTAGAAATATTAAGTATATCATGTTTTATACGAAATCACTTTGTAAAATATATTTCTTAGAACAATAGATAGAATATAAACACTTTTAGAAAAATAGTTTGAAATTACATGCACTTGTGCTCGAAATCACAATGGAACATCACAGAATGAATCATAAAAATTGATTTAAATCTCAATAATGGATTCGTGAAAATCCTGGCATCTATATAGTAGAAGAAATCCAAAAATAAACATAAGATTCAAGGTTTATACCTTGAATAAGATAATACAACATTCAAGATCTATAATAAAATTTATCATCAAAACCATGCCCGAATAATCCAAGAAAATACATGATTATACACTAGATCATATGTGATATAAATCTCTAAATATTTTCACTGAAATGAGCATCAAAATCATTCTTGGAAAACACAAGAGAAAGAACCAAAAACTGGTGCAACAATTCAAGATATAAAGGAAGAACCTTGGCATTTTGCCCAGGCTTGTGTTTTGTTTGACCGGTTTACCCCTTTTAAACACATAATTTGACAAAACACAAAATAGTATAGTTGTAGAAGATATCCTTAGCTTTCCAAAACATTAAAAATTATTGAATTCTGAAAATAAATGAAAAAGATATGCCTAAAACAATTCTGAGATTTGAATTTCACTACTTCTGTCATTTTGGTCTCGGGATAGTGACTTTAGATTGAACATTCAACCATGTAAATTTCAAAAATTTACAAAATCCAAAACACAAAATTTGAAGGTGATATACTTAGCTTGAAATCAGAAAAAGAATCACCAAAATTCGTCAAACGGATCAAAAGATACGACCAAAACAATTGTCAAATCAACGATTATTATTGCTGTCGTTCTGCTCTCGGGATAGAAACAAACAAACATAGTTTTGACCAAGCTAACTTCGAAAATTCAGAAAACTCGACACATAATTTTTTTTGAACAAAGTCTAATCTTTTCGAAACATCTAAAATTTATGAATTTGGATAGGAAACGTGAGAGATATGACCACTCAAAGTGGCTACCTGAAATCTGAAAACAAAGAGAATAACAACCAGAAAGAGTAACCTATATAGTAAACGATTTTGTAATTTTTTTTCATAGGAACTTCAATTTATAGCTAGAAATTTATGAGCTTATACTCAACTTGATGGTTTAGAAAGAATTTAGGTGCAAGCAATGATCTTTGGCGATGAAAAGGAGATCTAGAAACTTGTATTTGCTGAAAGAAGAACATGCAAGAGGAATAGAACAAGTTACAGTTAAATTCATACCTAAATAAAAAAAATTGATGAAATCTATTGAGTATTGGGTTTGATTACCTTTCTCTATTCTTGTTTTGGTGAATTAAATTCTTGGATTAGCAGCAAATTGAATAAAATTGGATTTAATTGAAGGAGGCCATGAAGATTTCTCCTTTTCTTTAACTATATGTTTAGTTTTGAGAAAGAAGAAGAAATAACTGACTGTATTTCTTTTCTCACTAGAAACCTCTAGATAATGGGCTTTGGATCCCATTCCTAACCCTATTAAGCCTAAAGCCAAAATAATTAAAGAAGATATAAGTAATGTACATTTTTATCTTATATTGTCGACATACACACACTTTTGTTCACTTTAAAAGCCAAAAAAATGTATACATCTAATTTTTATGAAATAAAATTGTTATTGTAACAAAATAAATTTTATTTTAATTATACAATGTTTTTTTAACAATAAAACCCTATTTTTAACAATATTACACAATTTACACTTTTTTATTGTAAAAAAACCATTTCTTATGTAACAATTAATACAAAAATTATTTTCATATCAAATAAATTACAATACATCATTCTAACTCTTTTTAATCATCAAAATATCATTTTCAAGCAATATTTCATCTTTTATTTAAATATAAAACATAATTACTTCATATTTCTCATTTTAAATTCGATAAAAGATTAATATAAAGCAACAACTTAAAATATTATTGCTTTACCCAAATAAAAATTACAAATGAATATTTTCTCTCTAAATTCTCAAAATAAAGTTTTTAAAGATCTACTTTCATCAGTTTATATTTATTTCAACAATTTAATATTGAAATACATCTCCTGATTAATTTATTGACTCAAATTAACAAAATTCCAATATTTTCATTTTATTAAACCAAATCTCCTAACAATCAAATTTCAGGCCCAAATTTAACTTCAAACACACTGTTCATTTGAAATAAAAAAATTAACCTAATTTATCTTTTCCAATTTATTTTATTATCAATATTAAAATATAACCATCGTTATACTTTAATATTATAGATAATCACCACAACTAGTGTTGTCACAGGATCCCGCTTATAAAAATTGCGTCCCCGCAAATTTACGGGAAGAACTATATTCAACTCAATTTATTTCATCAATCAAAGGAAACATAGACAAGCTCGAGATTAAAATTTCTCACTCTTAACTCAAGATGAAAGAAGACCAAAACAAGATTGCACGATAAATTTTATGATTTCCCGAGTACATTCATCACGATTACCGCACTATAGAATTTGTATGAGTAATAATTCATGATTTCAAAGGCATGTGTCCTTCAAATTGAGAATACAAAGCAGAATGCTACCCAGAAATCAATTGAGTGAGATTGATTTCTCAGAAACTTCTCAAATGGAGTCGGGATTTTAACTCAACTTTTATGTGGAACTCAAGTCAACAAGGTGATCATCAACATGACTTTCCATATGTCACTACAGAAAGAGTTACTACAATACTGGCTTGATGATAAGAGAGATATGAAAACTCAACGAGAGGTGGTTCCTTCGAAGGCCACCAAACTCAAACGACTGCAAAAGCGTAAGTCGTTAGACCATTGCACAAAGGCAAGATAAACACAAGAAATCTAATATTGGTTTACAATTAAAACTTCTTAAAGTTCAAAAACTCGTTATCTTTATATTCAAAATCTCAATTTTGAACACTTGAAAATTTTACAAACTCTTTACTATAACACTCATAAAATGATAAATAATTTCAAATTCATACTTTTTCCCCCAAAATTAAATTTTGAACGAATTTTATAATTTCATTCAAACAATCCTTCCGAAAAATTTTTAAGATTTGCTACTCTTTATTGTCAGATAACCAAATTCTCGAAACAAACTCCATCTTCAACATGTATAACTCATTTTAAAATAGTCAATAAACATTTATTTTTCAAGCAAAGTATTATTTTATCATTTCAACAATAGAACTTAACTATATTCAAACTCATATATTTCAATTATCATAATGGCATTGCATCGCCATTGATTTATAATAAATAACCCTATCGATTGGCTGTAGAGTGGACCAAATGATCAAAACCGCCAAATGAAATTTAATTCTCAATCCTATAATAATTAATTTACAACCTAAATCTTATTAAAACTCAGTTTATCGTGTTTGACTGTTCCATCACAATGTTTAGGAAATTCCTATCGATAACTTTCATCAGGCGCATCGACCATAATTCTTAAAGCACTTAATGAACAACGCAACACAAAGATCATTTTCTTTAAAAGAATCACCTCATATGCAATACTAAAAATATTCTTTATCTAACTCAAACAAAAATTCAATTTCTCTTAAAAACATTTCTTTAATTTTAAAAATATTGAAATCTCAATTTTGTTGCTTATACTCAAAATCTAAAACACAAGAAGAGCTCATCAAGACATTCTTCGAATACTCAATTCACAAGATTGATGGGACAAACTAGAGTATTCGTCATTCCGAATGGTATAATGAACTACTCACAAAACTCATACAAGTGCGGATCGCGGTAAGAGGAACGTTATCCTCCACAACTCGTAACTCAAGGAGATCGGTGTAGGGTTAAACTGAAATATGACCCTAACTCAACTCAATAGGTTAAAAAGGAACGTACGAGATTTAAGGGTAAGGCCAAGACATCCTCTCAAATGAGAAGAAGAACATTTATCAGCATATCATTACTCCGAATGAAGTAATATCATAAAGCCTATCAACAAATGAGTGTCCTAGGAGGATATCTCGAGAGGTAAGAATGGCAACGTCGAATAAATTCAACGAATTACCTCGTTTCGTTAGTGGACATCCTTGTAGAAGAATGATTGAAAGGATGAGAACCAGGAATGAGGTCAATACAATACTCGATTGCCCAATTGGGTATCATATCAAGAACAGACTCATAAAAATCAACAGACTCACAATGACTGGAATTCGATATATATCGTCAACATCACAAAAATCAAGAGTGAATACAGATACTTCGAAATCATAATCAATATTTCGAGGATAAGAATTAATAAACTAACTGAATTAGGATATTTAAATATAATACCTTCAAATCACAAAATGTGGCTTGATAAAATACATGACACTCGTTCTCAAATCGTTCCAAACTCTAGACAAAGAATCTAGATAGAAAATATCGTGCTAACCTGCATGAAAGATATGCTACAAGGAACAACCTCAAAATTCTCACGTCAAGCATTGCGGATCCCTTCAAAAGGATTCGCAATCCTCAAGTAAGCAAAAAGACTGGAACATCTAATAGCATTAACAAATTTCTTCAATACAGATAAATGCCAAGCACCTTTATTGAAGAGGATTTGAATAGAACGGTCATGAAAAAGAATAGAACCTTCCAAAATGGTAAGAGATGTACCTCAGGACTGAGATGCACTACTATAGTTTTCCCCATATTCAAATTAACAGAACGAGAATCCTTTTTTTCTTAAGGCATAAAGAGATCATATGTCCTTCTTAGTTGCAATAAAGATATTTGCGAGGGTAAGGACAACCTCTAGCTAGATGATCTCGAGAATCGCAATTGAAGTATGCTAAAACTCTAGCCGAAGAAGGTGCAGCATGAGGATGAGAACCATAACTGCCTTGCTTTTCCTTCTTCCTCGGAGGAAAGGATTGGGATCTTTGAAAGGGAAATTTCTTCTTATTTAGGTTCTTTCGAACCTCGGCCTTATCACCACTATCCCTTTCCTTTTCGACGACTTTGAGGTGAAGCTACGAATCTCAAGCTCCTCGAATGTGAGTTTAAGCTGAAGCATGAGTGACTTCTACAAATATTTTTTTAAGTCTAGAAACGAACTTAAGATTCTTCTTGTATGGTGTGCTAATGAACTCGAACCCATACTTGGATAAGGACTTGAAGGAGGATACATAATCTGAAATTGAGGATTTGCCCTGCTTTAACTCTAAGAAGCAACAGGCAAGGAAAGCCTTCTCGGATTCTAGCACGAACTTAAGCTCAAAATGGTCTCGAAAATGCTTCCATGTAAGGGTAGACTCATCCATCTCGGCAGTAAGGAGCTCGTACTTGTCTAGTGCTCGTTCTTGTAGTATACTCGATGCCACAAGAACACGGTAATGATCGGAGATCTCCATATGAGTAAAAATACGCTTGCATGTACGGAGCCAAGCTTGAACCTCTAAAACTGTCTCAGACCCTCTGAATGGCTTGCCTTCGAGATGGGTGAAGTCGTTGCACATATGCGCAAATGCGGATTTGCGCGAAGGAGAAGGATGAGTAGGAGCAGGAGGCTGTGTGCTCCTTAGAAGTTCGATAATATAATCGGTCGAAATATAAACTCCTTCAGGATGAGTACCACTGGACGATCTCGCCTTCGAAGTGCAACTTCTACCTCTTCCAGCCATTTGCTGAAAGTTAAGATATAATAGGATTATTCATAGGGGTAGATATTAGAAATTAAATTTCATTAAAAGGAATACTATGGAATATAAAATTAACATTCCTAGACATATTTATTTCTATCAACCCCAAAAGGGCTCAAGAGATTAAGGACAAGGTTGGGTTCAACTTTGATTTGGGGATGATGTTTACACTTGCATTATACTTGATGTACAGTAATTGTGTATACTATTCTGCGTTTATTACATTTTGTTTTGAATCCAGCTCTTATACCAAGCAGTGATGTCCTACCCTAAGATCCACATTAACAAAAAGAATTACTAAGTAATTCTATCTGCTAACATTGAGAATAGGGTTGGTTAAGGGCGACCATCACAGTGGTGCATTAAATAAGAGCTAAGTATGTCGATTTAGTACTCAATTTGTTTTTCATTTGATCTCAAGTATTCGACATACTTAATTACTATCTAATTCACTACTATTGTGGCTACAGATCGATTCAAAAACAAAACATAATAACAATATCAATCACGAATTATAGAACAACTAACACAAATGATATACATACACATCTACATCAAATATAATAAAACATCTCACAAGTGGTATTATGACCGCAATATGTACATACATCCCCACAAAGAATATATACATCACAAGGTTCCCAACAAAACAACTACACAAAAACTATGCCATCTATCCATGTTCGAAGGAGAAATCCAAAAGTAAAGCTAGCAAAGGTCCAAATATCCCTAACATCCAACTCGGTCTGACCCGAGTAATAAATACACGGGTCAGGCTAACCACAAAATGAAATTAGCTAGATATAAGAGGGATATAAGTGCATAAGGGAAATCTCCCTTTAATTATAAAGGAATGGTAAAGTATGGTTCAATTACAATGTCATGGTATAGATTCACAAAGGGTTGTCGCACAAATAGATTTAGTTCATCATAAGAAATTCATACTCAAGGTCATTCAATATAAATGTAAGTAACCATACAAAAGCCATATGAGAAACTCATCAAAATCTCCAAACTAGAATCTTATGGAACTCTAAAAAGAGTTCAAATCTCATAATAATGAAATCACCATATATAAATAACATCTCATTTAGCTCTAGGCTATCAATGTAACAAAGATATCTCAAAAATGGTGAAATCGTAATTACCTCAGAAAACTCAGAAAACCCAAATTGGGCAGATCCCCGATTGCAATGCCGCAGCAATGCTGCACGGGCCTAACTTTTGTCTAGTGCTATTTATAAATTAGGTACCTATCTCATGGACCTGAAGGTCATACTCATGGTGACCGAAGTCTCATATCTTAGATGACTCGAAGGTCTATAGCACTGGCATACTCGTGGATGTGTCACAATCTATCGCAAAGGAACATGAAAAGTGTTAATGTGCGTCCCATATCACATGTTTGCACTAAACGGTTAACTAACTGCTAGTTAACTCCATATCATAAAAAGAATCTCAAATTTATGAAATCTCATATACTCATATACCTTCCCTCGTATCATCGGCATGTGCAAATAAATCTCATAGTGGTTTCTCATAAACCATAATTCACGAAAAGGGAAATCTTATCTCAAGGCTCGCCTCGTCTCATCGGTGTGTAAAACGAAATATATAAGTGGTTCTCATCGTTTATTACTCCTATAATACAAGATCTCAAACGTCTCAACACACCAAATATTGGCTAACTAAGATAATTCCAATAATAGGAATTATAAATCTCAAATATCAACTCAAAATAGAATACCCAAGAGGTTTCGATCATACAAGTCCGGATTTAATTGAAAAAGTAAACCCACATGTCTTATACCACGTGTTTTACTAAAAAATTTAATTCTCTTTCTCATACGTCCAAAAAGTGCAAAAAACCTGTATTTTTTTATATAGAAAATATATTTTAGCGAAATCGGGATTTGAAATAAATTACAGAAAATATTTAAGAAATTGACTTTGAAAATCTCTTTATAATTTAGAAATATTAGTTATATCATGTTTTATAAGAAATCACTTTGTAAAATATATTTCTTAGAACAATAGATAGAATATAAACACTTTTGGAAAAGTAGTTTGAAATTACGTGCATGTTTGCTCGGAATCACAATGAAAACTTCACAGAATGAATCATCAAAATTCATTAAAATCTTAATAATGGATTTGTGAAAATCTGGGCTTCTATATAGTAGAAGAAACCCAAAAATAATCACAAGAAGCATGGTTTATCCCTTAAATAAGATAATACAGCACTCAAGATCTGTATTAAAATTTATCATCAAAACCATGCCCGAAAAATCCTAGAAAAGACATGATTCAATACTAGAGTATATGTGATATAAAGCTCTCAACATTTGCACTGAAACGAGCATCATAACCATGCCCGGAAGACACAATAGAAAGCACCAAAAACTAGTGCAACAATTCAAGATACATAGGAAGAAACCAGGGCGTTTTGCCCAGGCCTGTGTTTTGTTTGGTTGGTTTGCCCCTTTTAAACACATAATTTGATAAAACACAAAACATAAAGGTTGTAGAAGATATCCTGTTTCTAGAACATGAATAATTATTGAATTCTGATATGAAATGAAAAGGTTATGTCTAAAACAATTCTAAGATCTAAATTACACTACTTCTGTCATTTTGGTCTCAGGACATCAAACTTAGATTGGACTTTCGACCATGTAAATTTTGAACTTTATTTTCTTAGCTTGAAATTAGAAAAAGTATCACCAAAATTGGACTTACGGATCAAAAGAAATGGCCAAAACAATTCTCGGATCAATGATCATTATTATTGTTGTTTTTCTCTTGGGACAGCAACAAACAAACAAGTTTTAACCAAGCTAACTTTGAAAGTTCAGAAAATTCAAAACATGAAACTTTTAATACAAAGTCTATGCTTTCTTGAAAGTTTAAAATTTTTGAACTTGAACAGGAAACGTGAGAGGTATGGCCACTCAAACAATCTACCATGAATCTGGAAACAAAGAGAATAACAACAAAAAAGAATAACACATAAGAACTCCAATTTTTAGCTAGCAATTAGTGAACTTGTACACACCTTGATGATTTAGCAAGAATTTAGGTGCAAGCAATGATCTTTGGCAATGAAAAGGAGCTCTAGGAACCTGTATTTGCTGAAATAAGAACATGCAAGAGGAATAGAACAAGTTACAGCTAAATTCATACCTAAATCAATACTTTTGATGAAATTTATTGAGTATTGGTTGATTACCTTTCTCTTTTCTTATTTTGGTGAATTAGCATCCTGAATTAGCAGCAAATTGAATAAAAATTGGATTTAATTGAAGGAGGCCATGAAGATTTCTCCTTTTCTTTTACTGTATGTTTTAGTTTTGAGAAATAAGAAGAAACAATGTACTGTGTTTCTTTTCTCACCGGAAACCTCTAGATAATGGGCTTTGGATCCCATTCCTAACCCTATTAAGCCCAAAGCCAAAATCCTTAGAGAAGATATAAGTAATGTACATTTTCATCTTATATTACCAACAAATACATACTTTTCTGTACTTTAAAACAAAACAAAAACGTATACATCTAATTGTTATGAGCTAAAATTTTATTGTAATAAAATAAATTTTATTTTTATTATAAAAAGTTATTTTTAACAAAATACCCTATTTTTAACAATATTACACAATTTACACTGTTTTATTGCAAAAACAACATTTCTTATGCAACAATTAACACAAAAATTATTTTCTTATCAAATAAATTACAATACATCATTCTAACTTTTTTCTAATCGTCTAAATACTATTTTCAAACAATGTTTCATCTTTTATTTTAATATAAAACATAATTACTTCATATTTCTCATTGAAATTCAATAAAAGATTAATATAAAGCAATAACTTAAAATATTATTGCTTTACCCAAAGAAAAATTACAAAATGAACATTTTCTCTCCAAATTCTCAAAATAAAGTTTTTAAAGATTTATTTTCATCAATTTATATTTATTTCAACAATTTAATGTTGAAATACATCTCCTGATTAATTTATTGAATCAAATTAACAAAATTCCAATATTTTCATCTTATTTAACCAAATCTCTTAACAATCAAATTTGAGGCCCAATATTTAACTTCAAACACATTGTTTATTTGAAATAAACAATTTTTAACCAAATTTATCTTCTCCGATTATTTTATTTTGAATATTAAAATATAACTAAATAGGTAATCACCAAAACCAGGGTTATTACAACTTTCTTCCTAAAATCTTCTACATCCAGGACACACAGTCTTCCTTTCTATCTTAACCAACCCTTTGAGTCTACCTCTAATCCTTCCATATCCACAATATCCCCCACCATCTCTAGTCACCTAACCCTTTCGGCAATTAGTGGGTCCTCGTTTTGCCTTGTAGTAATTTTATCCATAAGTGTTGGACGTACCTCCAACTTGTAATACGCCCGGATCTCTACTCGATCCAGTATTCTACCTATAATGCACTTCATAAGAGGCTAACGTCTCTAACGTCTTCCATTCTTCAATCATGGTTAAGACTCCATTCTATTGCTTTGTACTCAAAGCATCAGCAACCTTTTTCTAGTTTCGTAACGTATATTTTATCTCGAAACCATATGCTGCAAAGAATTCTAGTCATCTCTACTACCTCATATTCAACTCATAAGAGAATTGTACTTAAGGGATTTATGGTTCGTATACAGCTCAAACTATTCTCCTAACAAATAATGTCTACAGATATTTCCCGTGAAAACCATGGCGGCCAAGTCCAAGTCATGAGTCGAATATGTAACTTCATGCGATCTCAACTGCCTTGATGCATATGCTATCACTTGCCCCTTTGCATCAATACTGTTTCCAAGTTCCACAAGCATTACTATACCGTACCAACTTCTGATTCACTTCGGGCAATATCAAGATAGGAACGTTTGTCAATAACTTCTTCAACATTGGAAATGAGCCCTTAAACTTATCAGTCCACATAGAGTTCTTATTCATCCTAGTAAATTTATTCAAGGGTGCTGCTATACATGAAAAATCCTTAATGAATCAATGGTTATAGCTAGCTAATCCCAAAAAACATTTCATCTTTGTGACCATCTCTGGTTTCTTCCAACCATTAATAGTCTTTGTCTTCGATGGATCTAATGTTAATTCATTCTCTAAAACTAAGTGCCTAAGAAACCTATCTTTTTGTTCCGAAAAATGGCATTTCTAAAAAACTTCCTTTTTTATGTTGCCTCAACTTCTCCAAATTCACCCCAAGATGGACTTCATAGTCCTTTTCATCCTTAGAATACACTAAGACATTATTGATGAAGACCAACATAAATCTATCCAACTGATCGTGAAAGATTTAGTTCATAAAGTGAACGAATAATGGAGGGGCATTGGTCAGTCCAAATGGCATCACTAGCCAATCATATGAACCATGCCTTGTTCGAAGCATGGGTAATGGAACACTATCTTCTACTACTCTCAATAGATGATAACCCAAGCAGTAAGGACACTCGAGCTCCACTCAATTGATCCAACAAGTCACCTATTCTGGGCAAAGGATATGGTCTTTCATTATCAGCTTATTCATCTTTCGATAATCAATGCACATATGCAAAGATCCATCTATCTTCTTTACGAATACCTCATACGCTTCCCATAATTAACTACCACACCTAATGAAACTTTTATCCTCAAGTTCCTCTAGATGCTTCTTCAATTACTTCATTTCCTTGGGTGGCATTCTGCTAGGTAGTCAACTAATAGGTTGTGCCCCTAACATCAAGTGCATTTGGAATTTGATTGCCCTTCTTGGTGGTAATCCCGTTATAGGTTCCAAAACATCTACAAATTATCAGACCACATATACTCCATTTATCTCATTTTCTTGTTTTTCCATAACACATAACATCAAGATCAACTTCTCCCTTATTACGTCTAATGCTATCATAATTTTTCGTCCTACCCTTGGATTCCATACAACAATAGTCCTATTCATGTGATAAATCCTAAAGTCATTATATAGTAACCCGTCCATACTGAAAATATCCCCATACCCTACGAAGTCAAGAACATATGGGATGCAAACAAACAAATGTTCACACAAGTCAAACTCAAGGTCAATGCAAATTAATCTGAGAATGGCATAACCATCGATCATATTAGCCACATGCAAGGATGTAATCAAATAAGTAGTGTCTAATTCAAATGTATCAACCAAATTTCTCATAATGAAAGAGTGAGTAGCATCAGTATCAAACATAACTCTAACTAATATATTGAAAATCGGAGTAATACCTACAAGCACACCCTTTCCTTTCACTTTAGCAGTTGATTAAAATGAAGGTCCTACAAAAGCATAAATCTTTGCTTGCTTTAATTCTAAGCAATCCTTCTTCTTATGCTAGGCCTATTACATATAGAGCACTTAGCCATATCATTGTTCATTGTTTAGGAATTTTTTTTGGAGTAGTACCCCTTCCAGCCATAGTTAAAGCAAGTGACATTAGCTATATTCAGATTTTGAGTACCTCTTCTAGATCTATTTCCTCCCTTTTGATTCTTTCCACCCTTCTAAAACAGATTGTGTCTTTTCTTCTTTCCACCCTTAGGCGTAATATCAGCCTTCTTCTCCTCCCAAAACAAGCAACCATACCATCTCGCCATTTCCACCACCATATCAAAAGGAGCCAATAGACGAGCCATCGCCTTGCGATTCAAACCCTTCCTCAAACCTTCAATGAACTTCTCATTCTTCTTTAATAGGGTGTCAATATGCTTCCTCCTATACATCGACAAAGAAAAGAGCCGGATGTACTATGCAAATGTAATCTCTCCTTGACTCAAGTCAAGGAACTACTTGAATAAAGCATTTTTCTAAGATTTAGGGATAAACTGGGCCTTAAATTGCTCCTTAAATTGCTCCCAAATTATCTCCTCCTTTGTGACCTCAACAATTACACCCTCCTACAGGCCCAATGCATCCTCTTGGACCTGATAAGAAGCCAACCTCCTCTTTTGAGCTTTATTATATTCCAAGTCTACATGAATATGTTAACGTGTTTAAAATAATTCAACACCTCCAAGGTAGAATCCATCCTTGTGAACTCCTTTCTTCCCAACACTAAAATCTTTGTTCATCTTAGAATAAACTTCTTCTCTTGCTACTTGTTATTCCAACTCAATAACTCCAACAAGTTGCTGCCTTATCATCTTCGTCATAAGTTGGTAGAAAAAAGCATTCACCTCCATTCCTCCTTCAATAGGGGTAGGCAATTGAGCACTGGCTTTAGTACAAACTTCAAGATCTGCCTCCCCTTCTGAAATATTGGTTTATGTTCTATCATCTCCTCTATCAGGATTTGCTCTTGCACTTCCTATTGTAAAATGGTTGAATGTACGTCCATTCTGGCCTTTTGCATAAGTGATGGTTCACAAGAAATGAAAGTAAAGAGAGTGAGATCAAGCGAAAAAGGGTGGATATAATTTACTATATATTTATGTCAGAATACAAGTACGTTATATATAATGTATACCCTTCCCCAATTGTTTGTTTTCAAATAATAAGTTCCTAGTTAGCTCTATTTTAGTTACGTGTTCCCCTAACCCAAGCTCTGATACCATATTGTAACATTCCCCACTTCGAAACTTGAAATTAGATACAGATGATTCTATCGTCATCACAAAAATCATTTTCCAATGACAAAGTGAGTTCAGTATTATTTTGCACAGCATAAGTAAATAGAGCAGTTAAATAACTTTTTCATTACATCAATTTGAATTACATAATTCGTTACATCATCTTTTACCCATTTCATTCCCATGTAGGGGCAAATATAGTTGAAAATAGCAGTAGAATTTGTTAGAACTAGAATTCTTGGTTTTGATGAGGACAACTCCATATTATAATTTATATTATACTATTCCACCCAAGTTTCAAAAGAAAGAAAAGTAATCGTGCTAAAGCTTTGGAAGATCATCTATTGAAAGTGCATTTGAAGAATGTGTATTAATGAGTCGTTCTATCTTAGATATATGTTATTAAAACTCACAAAAACCTCACATCATTATTTCATATTCTCAGAGAATATAAAGATAAATTTATAATATATATATATATATATATGTATGTATATGTATGTATGTATATATATAAATCTTTTTAAAAGCTTATGAATATTCAAATTAAAGTGTCCACCAGTGGACCGGTGGAAGGCCACTGGTGCATCGGCACATACATTATATTCAAAAATCTGAAATGAATTTTTTGTATTCCCTTCGTCCAAATAGTCGTGTTTCTTCCATCTTATTCAAACACGACCATCTACAATGGCGAACAATCATATCCTTTGGTCAAATAGTTCAGTTCTATAAATGGCTTTGATTTCAATGAGTTTCATCATCGTACATGCTCTCTACTTTTCTAATCTATTATCTGAAACCCTATTCTACTCTATATTCTCCAACGAGTGATCATTCATTCATAATAATAATTTTTTGATTTTCTTAGCTCCTAAACTCTGGCACATTCAACTCAAAATCAGTTCTTGTGAGTTATAGGATACTGTACTATATTGGGCATATTGTGTATTGAAAACAACACTAATGCCAAAGTTTGTGTTTTGTCAAGTTAGTGTGAAATGACCTGTTTAGCGACTCAAGCAAGTGTACTGGCCTATTCCTCCAAGAAAAGTAAGGGTTTTAGTGAGTTTAAGCCAGAGTAAGAGGTTTGGGGACTGGATGTAGGATGGGGGTCCGAATTAGTGAAAAAAGTCTTGTGTGAAAGCTCTTTACTTTATTTTATTTGCATTTAGCTCATAATAATATTTATATACTTTTATATAGTTTATCAATAAAATATATGATCCTAAACACTTTCATTTGATATCACACCGAGGTTATTTTCATTAACCATAACACAGTTTATTGAATATATTTATATGGCACTCATAAGCTCTTCCGTAGAAGAATAGTCTACTGCACAACCCCATATATTTATTAGTAGTGATTATAACCTCTAATATACTAGAGCGAGAATTTATATGGAGGCAAATTGTCTTGAAATTTGGGACGCTACACAAACCAAATATGAATTCCAACTACACCACTAAGCATATGGACTCCTAAACAGAAGACCAATGCAACCAATAATTTCAAAGGTACGACTGTTCTCTTCTATGCTTTAGATAAAAATGAATTTCCTAGAGTTATGATATGAAAAACTGCTTACGATATGTGGCACACTTTATAAGTCACTCATCATGGTAGAAGTAAAGTTAAAAAATCTCGAAATGCTATATTAAAATGTCAATTTCAGAATTTTATAACGAAGGATATTGAAATTATTTCTGACATGTACTTCAGTTTGCAAGACTTTACACATGCACTAGTAGGGCTGGGTAAAAATTTATCTAAAAAACACTATTAAAAAAATATTAAACTCTTTAAATAATGATTGGGAAAAAAGTATTAGCAATCGAAGAAGCTAATGATCTTTCTCAAGTCAAGGTTAAGGAGTTAATTGGTAATCTAATGGCCTATGGAGTGAATTTGCAGCCTAGAAAGATACAAAACCAGGAAAAAAGGACCATAACATTCCAAGTTAAGATGGACTCTTAACTAGATGAAGGTAAGATGGAATTCATAGCTAAAAACTATAGAAAATTCAAAAGGAAAGTAACAATAACAACAATAATGACTACTAAGCTATTATTCCCAAATAAGTTGGGGTTGGCTAGAGATGAAACCCAAAACTAAATGACAAAGTCCATTTAAAAGTAGTAGTAGTAGTAGTAAACCATGATCATAATAATAAAACAAAGTAAAATAATTAAACTAATAATAATAATAATAAATAAATATGTGAAATAAAAATAAAGATAAAAATAAAATAATATAAAAATATATAAAGATATTAAAAAAACCATGATAATAATAATAGTAGTAGCAATAATGTTACTAATAGTAATAGGAACAGAAGACCAAACAACACGGCTTAGAATCTTATTCACTAGTCCTATAATCAAAAATTTATAACTACCCCTAAACCAACCCTAAGCGGAAAAAACTCCTAGCTCATGGTTCTTGTATGTGGATCGCTAACTTCCACGCACCCTGGTCTGATGCCATCTCTTTGGATATATTCCAATCCTTCAAATCCCTTTTTACTACTTCCTCCCATGTCAACCTTGGTCGACTTCAACATCTCTTTGAGAATTCAATGCAGCCTATAATTCCAAAATGCACAGGTGCCTTAGGAGGCCTCCATTGCAGATGTCCAAACCATCTTAACCGTTGTTGGACTAGCTTCTCTTCAATTGGTGCTACTCTAAGTTTGTCACATATATCATCATTTCTAATTCGGTCTCGTCTTTGTATAACTATAGCTCCATCACAGCATACACATCTCTAGTACACTTATCTTCTGGACGTATTTTCTTTTAGTGGGCCAACATTCTACAACATACAACATCACATGCCTGATTGCCTATAACGTCCCATATCTGGATGCTAGAAGCTAAGCTCTACAGATGGTGCAGTCATCCATTGAATTAACTTCTAGTGACAAAATTTGGTATGTTAATGGTATCCATAATATCAGAAGCACTTGAATATAAACAAAACATAGATTTCCAAAAAAACAACATTTTACTGATTACATTTCAAAAAAAATTCATATCCAAGTTACATAATCCCATATTGTTTCCCAGGTAAAGATTAATTGTAATCATTACGAAATACGCCATGAGCGACATATGAAGATGCCCTCTTGGTCGATCAAAGCAATATAGTCATATCTTACTTAATACATAGCCGAAAAAAAATATGTAACTACTAATTAGCTATCTATCAGCCACCAGCTCCTCTCAGGAAGCTTTATTCGCCAAAATTTCAAAAACTTGAAAACCTTAACATTTCGCCTACTCAAATAAATTTTGAGCACTCGAGTGTTTAAAGAGAAATAAAAACTTCGAGTCAGACTTAAAGCCTGGTGTGAATAATACTGTTACATCATCGTTTACAGATATTAAGTGAGACCACGCCGCTTAGCGGAACGGGTTTCCCTTCACTAATATCCTTTTCAAAACATATATTTTGCAATCCTTTCCTGCAACCAAACTGGTTAATCAAACCGATATAATTATGATAATAATAGCTAAGTCCGTTAAGCTATAATCAGATTACTAACGGACTATCTATCCAATAGTAGTAACTGGACTATCTATCTGAAATCTGGGCTAACTGCCCGCAAACTAGACTAGCTGTTCGCAACTGGACTAGTTGTCTACAATTGGACTAACTGTCCGCAACTGGGCTACTTATTACAATCAAAATAGACTATTTATCTGAATCTTTTTCTTAGGGTTAACTACCCTTCATCTTTTTCCTTAAATACCTTTTCAAAATGATTTACCTTTGAAATCATAATTATACAAGGAAAATGTATTCTTTGCTTTTCTCTAAGCTGTTTTGCCATGTTATGTATACTTTACATAAAATAATGTTGATGAATTTAAATGAGGATTGACTATCCTTCCAAAATAAGTTAAAACCCTTTTTAACTTGAAAATACTTAGGCTATATTGCCTATTTAATACATTCGAAACATTTGTTTAAAACCTTTAAATAATCTTTTCGAAACCCTTGAAGGTAACCCCTTCAAAACCATTGAAAGTGACCCTTTTGAAACCATTAAAAGCCTTTCCTTTATTATGTGGAACTATTCAGAGTATGTCTCTTGACTTCTAACGAGCTTTTGGTTCTTTTACAAACTATATTGCAGCCTTGTTATTATATAACAATCCTATGGGATTCTCAACATCTAGAATCACCCTTAACTCGGTTATTAATTTATGCTTTTATTTGTAATTCATTTATAGTACTGCTATTCAAGGTATTATACTTAGCCTTTGGCTGGATAAGCTACCACTTATTATTTAGAACATTTCTAGCTTAAAGCTATTAACTTAAGATTGAACAAGTACTTACGATTGACACACTTTACTCGATATTACTTACGAAGATCAAGCCAGCACACTCCTTCATAAGGAGTTCATTATTTCTGTAACTTCTTTAGTATTTCGTAAAGACTCGAGAATATTTTCAACCTTTATGTACTAATTTTAATTCAGAAACATGCTCTATTTGTCAATACATTGGTGAATTATTATATTGTCTAAAATATAGAATGTATGATATTTCCAATTACTAGTGCATAAGGATCCCATCTTGGGACAATCCAAATATCCTTTTATATTGATTATAAATATGACATTTTCAAATTCAATGTTGAGTGTTAAATAACCAAATTAACATGATTTTAACTGAAGTGCATCGTTAACTCATATGTTGTTTACTTAAAGTTTTAGAAATATTTTATACCTATTAATAATCTTCTAAAAAACACACATTTCCTCTACATTTTGACTGAAAATCAAACTATTTGATTTCTTTGTCAAAATACTCGCTTAATACCGATGTTAATCGAACAATACTTTCATATTACTTCATGGATCATATCCAAAAACCCACAACCTTAAAATTTCTCCTACTAACTTCAAGAAATTTCGGTTATTAAGCACAAACAATACATTTTAAGTCATTATTTAGAATTGTGTATTATATAGCAAAACTTAAAATCAAATTGAGTGATAATTTTGTAAGTAAAATTCGAATTAACTTAAGTACGTTGAACTGATGAATCTGTTACGTTAATTTCAACACTTGAAACATACATTGTTATTCATTTTAACATAGCTTATCATATTTTAACTACATTGATCTTTTTCTCAAAAAAGCTTTTGTGGCCGATGGATCATATCCTTTCAGGTATAACCATCAGAATTGTATTTTGTTAATATACTTGGAATCCATTTTGGATCCACGCATCATGTCATATGTTAGAGTCAATACTCTTAATGGTTTATTGATAACTGAGGAAATTCTTTTCTCGAAATTGATATAAAATATAATTTCATTTTAATGTGCGAAGACCTTATTAGACTATCTACATATGCTCGTTTAGGTTTGTTCAATTTCATTCCATCCTTTATAATAAGTGTTATCTCCAGATCGTATCCAAATCCATTTTACTACCATTAATTTCTCAAAGAAATTCCTTCTTCAAGAAGGTAGTGTTTCTTGATACAACCATTGTTTCTTGGTGCAATGAAATAGATAGTCATAAACATTTTATGAGTTACCTATACACATATATAAAATTAATTTGATTATAGGTTTATGAACTTATGTTAGTAACATAAATTTGTCAATAAACATTGACCGGTCTCAAACTTGTGACTTACACGGTCTACCATACAGTGTTTAAAATAATGCCATCTCGATACTCGACATTTAACTATTATTATAGACAAACTCTACCAAATGCAAATGATATTCATAAGATCCTCCAAAATTCAAGACACGTACTTTCAGCAAATCCTCGAGTACACGGTTCACACTCTCGGTTTGACCATCACTCTATGGGTAGTAAGTCGTGCTCAAGGTCAACTCTTTGTCCAATGCACTCTACGAACTTCTCCAGATCTTACTAGTAAATGAGTCTATATCACTCACGATATTGCTCAAAACCCTATGGGGTTTCATCACATTCTTTATATCTAGCTTCAGTCAGCTAGTTGTCATTCTTGTTGACTTCACTAGAATAAAGTGGACACTCTTAGTCAATCTATCGAGTATCACCCAAATGCTATCATTTCCCATCCTTGACTTAGGAAATTTATCAATAAAATTCATAGACACTAAATCCCACTTCTAAGTCGGTACTTCCAAAGGGCGAAGTAAACCTCTCGACTTCTGATGCTCGGCCTATACTTGCTGACAAGTGAATCCCTTCTTCATACGTTATCTTATATCTCTCTTCATCCCTCCCTAAAATAAAACTCTCTTTGTAGCATGATACATCTTCATGCCTCTGAGATGAATAGTAAACTTAGATCGATGACTTTCCTCCAAGACTTTCTTCCTAAGATCCTCTACATCTAGGAGACACAACATCCCTTTCTTTCTTAACCATCCCTTCTAGTCTACCTTTTATCCTTCCAGATCCTCAATATCCGCCGCCATCTCTAGTCACCTAACCCTTTCGGTAATTAGTGGGTCCTCATTTTTCCTTGTAGTAATTTTATCCATAAGTGTTGGACATACCTTCAAATTCGTATTACGCCCGGATCCCTACCTGTTCCAGTATTCTGCCTATAATGCACATCATAAGAGGCTAACGTCTCTAATGTCTTTCGTTCTTCAATCATGGCTAAAACTCCATTCTAATGCTTCATACTCAAAGTATCATCAACCTTGTTTTAGTTTCACAGCGTATATTCTAGCCCGAAATCATATGCTGCTAAGAATTCTAGTCATCTCTACTACCTCATATTCAACTCATAAGAGAATTGATGCTCAAGGGATTTATGGATCGGATACGGCTTGAACTATTCTCCTTACAAATAATGTCTGCAGATCTTTGGCGTGAAAACCACGGCGGCCTTGTCCAAGTCATGAGTCGAATATCTAACTTCATGCGATCTCAACTGCCTTGATGCATATGCTATCACTCGCCCCCTTTGCATAAATACTGCTTCCAAGTTCCACAAGCATTGCTATACAGTACCAACATCTGATTCACTTTAAGCACTATTAAGATATGAACATTTGTCTATAACTTCTTCAACAACGAAAAGGACCCCTTAAACTTATCAGTCCGTACAGAGTTTTCATTCTTCCTGGTAAATTTATTCAAGGGTACTATTATACATGAAAATTCCTTAATGAATCTACGGTTATAGCTAGCTAATACCACAAAACTTTTCATCCTCATGACTAACTCTAGTCTTTTCCAACCATTAATATTCTTTGTCTTCGATGGGTCTAATGCTGAACCATTCTATGAAACTATGTGCCCAAGATACCTATCCTTTTGTTCCCAAAAATGGCATTTTGAAATTTTTTTTTCTTTATGTCGCCTCAACTTCTCCAAAACCACTCTAAGATGGACTTCATGGTCCTTCTCATCCTTAGAATATACTAAGACATCATTGATAAAGACCAACGTAAATCTATCCAACTGATCGCTAAAGATTTGGTTCATAAAATGAATGAAGAATGGAGGGTCGTTGGTCGGTCCAAATGGCATCACTAACCACTCATATGAACCATACCTTGTTCGAAACGTGGTTAATGGAACACTATCTGCTACTACTCTCAATAGATGATAACACGAGCCACAAGAACACTCGAGCTCCACTCAATTGATCAAACAAGTCACATATTCTGGCCATAGGATGATGATATTTCATTATCAACTTATTCAGCTTTCGATAATCAATGCACATATGTAAAGAACAATGTGACTTCTTTACGAATACCTCAGACGCTTCCCATAGTGAACTACCCCACCTAACGAAACTTTTACCCCCAAGTTCCACTAGATGCTTATTCAATTCCTTCATTTTTTGGGTGGCATTTTTCTAAGTAGTCTAATAATAGGTTGTGCCCCTAACATCAAGTCTATTTGGATTTTGATTTCCCTTCTTGGTGGTAATCCCATTATAGGTTCGAAAAAACCAACAAATTCTCAAACTACGTATACTCCATTGATCTCATTTTCTTGTTCTTCCATAACACAAACATCAAGCTCGACTACTCCTTTATTACGTCCAATGTTATCATAATTTTTTCTTCTCCCCTTAAATTTCATACAGCAATAATCCTATTCGCATAATAAATCCTAGGGTCATTATACAGTATCCAATCCATACTGAAAGTCTCCCCATACCCTATAAAGTCAAACACGTATGGGATGCAAACAAACAAATGTTCACACAAGTCAAACTCAAGGTCAGTGCAAACTAATTTGAGACTGGCATAACCATAGACATATTAGCCACATGCAAGGACATAATCAAATAAGCAGCGTCTAATTCAAATCTATCAACCAATTCTCTCAAAATGAAAGAGTGAGTAGCATCAGTATCAAACAAAACTGTAAGTAATATATTGAAAATCAGAACCTCCAAGCACACCCTTTCCATCCACTTTAGTAGTTGATCCAAATGAAGGTCCTTCAAAAGCATGAATCTTTGCCTGCTTTACTTCTGAGGAATCCTTCTTCTTCTGGATAGGCTTATTACATATAAAGCACTTAGCCCTATCTTTGTTCTTCATTTGGGTACATTTAGTGGATTAGTACCCCTTCTGGCCATAGTTAAAGCAAGTGACACTAGCTATATTCATCTTTTGAGTACCTTTTCTAGAACTCTTTCCTCCCTTCTGATTCTTTCCGCCCTTTTAAAATAGATTGTGTCTTTTCTTCTTTCCACCCTTAGGCGTAACATCAGCCTTCTTCTCCTCCTAAAACAAGCGATCATACCGTCTCTCCATTTCCACCACCATATCAAAAGGAGCTAATAGATGAGCCATTACATTGTGATTTAACCCCTTTCCCACCCTTCAATGAACTTCTCATTCTTCTTTAATGAGGTGTTGATATGCTTCCTCCTATACATCGACAAAGCATTAAAGTGTCGGATGTACTATGCCAATGTCATATCTCCTTGACTCAAGTCCAGGAATTCCCTGAATAAGGCATTTTTCTAAGATTTATTGATAAACTGGCCATAAATCACTCCTTAAATTGCTCCCAAATTATCTCCTCCTTTGGGACCTCAACAATTACACCCTCCTATAGGCCCAATGCACCCACTTGGAGCTGACAAGAAGCCGACCTCCTCTTGTGTGCATTATTATATTCCAAGTCTACAAGAATACATTCACATGTTTAAACCAATTCAACACCTCCAAGGCAGACTCCTTCCCTATGAACTCTTTTCTTCCACAACACTAAAATCTTCATTCATCTTTAAAAAGACTTCTTCTCTTACTACTTTTTATCTTAGCTCAATAACTCCGAAAAGTTGTTGCCTCATCATCTTCGTCATAAATTGGTAGAAAAAGCATTCACATCCATTCCTCCTTCAGTTAGAATAAGCAATTGAGCACTGGCTTTAGTACAAAGTTCAGGATCTGGTTCCCCTCCTTAACTATTGGTTTATGTTCTATCATCTCCTCTATTAGGATTTTCTCTTGCACTTCCTATTGTAAAATGGTTGTACATAGGTCCATTCAGGTTTTTTGCATAAGCGATGGTTCGTAAGAAACGGAAGTAAAGAGAGTGAGATGAAGCGTAAAGGGGTGGCTATGATTTACTATGTATTAATGTCAGAATACAAGTACGTTATATTTAATGTATACCCTCCCCAAATGTTTGTTTTCAAATAATAAGTTTCAAGTTAGCTCTATTTTACTTAGGTGTTCCCAATCCCAAGCTCTAATACCATATTGTAACATTCCCTGCTTCGAGACTTGAAATTAGATAAAAATGATGCTGTAATCATCGCCAAAATCATTTTCCAACAACAAAGTGAGTTCGGTATTATTTTGCATAATATAAGTAAATAGTGCGGTTAGATAACTTTTCCATTACATCAATTTGAATTACATAATTCATTACATTATCTTTTACCCATTTCATTCCCACGTAGGGGTAAATACGGTAGAAACTAGTAGTAGTATTTTTAGAACGAGAATTCTTATTTTTTATGAGGAAAACTCCGTATTAGAATTTAAATTATACTAGCTAAAGAAATATCACCCAAGTTTTAAAGAGAGTGAATTAATCGCGCCAAAGCTTCGGAAGATCATCTATTGAAAGTGCATTTGAAGAATGTGTATTAGTGAGTCGTTCTATCTTAGATATATGTTGTTAAAACTCACAAGAACCTCACATCACTATTAATATTCTCAAAGAATATGAAGGTAAATTTATAATATATATATATATATATATATATTTAAATCTTTTAAAAGCTTCTAAATTTTCAAATTAAATTGCCCACCATTGGACCCGTGGAAGGCCATTAGTGCATCGACACACACATTAAATTCAAAAATCGAAAATGAATTTTTTTATTCCTCTATCTGAATAGTCGCGTTTCTTCTATCTTATTCAAACAAGACCTTTTGCAATTGTGAACAGTCATATCCTTTGATCAAACTAGTCCAGTTCTATAAATAGCTTTGATTTCATCGAGTTTCATCGTCTTACTTGCTCTCTAATTTTTTAATCTCTTATCTGAAAACCTGTTGTACTCTATATTCTCAAATGAGTGATCATTTCAAAATAATATATTTTTTATTTTCCTAGCACCAAAACTCTTGCACATTCATCTAAAAATCATTTCTTATGTGTTATAGAAGACTGTACAATATTAGGGGTATCTGTGTACTGAAGACAAGACTTATGGAAAAGTTTGTATTTTGCCAATTTAGTGTGAAATGACCTGTTCAGCGGCTCAGGTAAGTGTATTGGCCTATTCCTCCAAGAAAACCAAGGATGCTAGTAAGTTTAAGCCAGAATAAGAGATTTTAGGACTGGATGTAGAATGGTGGTCCGAAGTAATATAAAAAAGTATAATGTGCAAGCTCTTTACTTTATTTGCATTTAGCTTATAATAATGTTTATATACTTTTATATAGTTTAGCCATAAAATATATGATCCTACACACTTTCATTTGGTATCTGACTGAGGTTATTTTCATAAACCATAACACAGTTTATTGAATATATTGATATGGCACACATAAGCACTTTTGTAGAAAAACAATTTACTGCTCAACCCCCTATATTTACTAGTAGTGATTATAACTTCTAATAAACTAGAATGAAAATTTATATGGAGGCAAATGGTCTTGAAATTTGGGATGCTACACAAACCAAATATGAATTCCATCTACACCATTAAGCATTTGGGCTCCTAACAGAAGACTGCTGCAACCGATAATTTCAAAGGTATGACTATTATCTTCTATGCCTTTGATAAAAATGAATTTACTAGAGTAATGATATGAAAAACTGCTTATGATATATGGCACACTTTATAATTCATTTACCAAGGCATAAGTAACGTTAAACAATCTCGAATTGCTATGTTAAAAGGTTAATTTCAAAATTTAGAACGAAGGATAATGATAATATTTCTTACATGTACTTCAATTTGCAGGACTTTACACATGCACTAGTGGGGCTGGGAAAAAATTTATCTAAAAATAACACTATTACAAAAATATTAAACTCTTTAACTAATGATTGGGAAAAAAAGTATTAGAAATCGAAGTAGCTAATGATCTTTCTCAAGCCAAGGTTAAGGAGTTAATTGGTAATCTAATGGCCTATGAAGTGGATTTGCATCCAAGATAGTAGACCTGTCAAAATATGAACCAACCCATTAGCCCTATTTATAAATGGGTTGGGTCAACCCATTTATGAATATTATTAAATGGGTTATGGGTTGGATTGACCCATTTTTAAAAGGGTCATAAATGGGTAACCCATTTACCTATTTAAAAATATTAAATTTTAATATAAATTTGAAAAATAAGAATTTTGAACATAAATTTAGTCTTATATGAAGACTAATAGTTGTGCTTAGGAAATAACAAGTTACCGTATTCCCATTTTTGAACTCCGTCGAGTGCAGAAGCCGCTATTTTTTTATTTAGACTGCAATAACTTCTTCGTTCTAACTCGGAATTAGGCGAGACTTCGACCGATGAACTCCCACCTTAATTGTGGACAGTATGGAGCACTCAAATACTTTATCGTATGAACGCATATTGTAGTTCTCTAAGGGGATTGACAGTTGTACTTAGAAAATAACGTTCTACCAAATCCCCATATTTGAACTTTGCCTAGTGCAAAATCCGCTATTTTGTTTGTTCAGGCTGCAATAACTTTTTTGTTCTAACTCGGAATCAAGTAAGACTTCGACCGATTAACTCCCACCTAAATTACGGACAGTATGCAAGACTCAGATATTTCATCGTGTGAACTCACACTGTAGTTCTCCAAAGGGACTGGCGGCTGTACTTAGAAAATAACATGCTACCACATTCTCATATATGAACTTCGCCTAGTGCAGAAGCCGCTATTTTTTCATTCAGACTGCAATAATTTATTCATATCAGAATTTGACAAGACTTCGACCGGTTAACTCCCACTTAAATTACGGACGGTATGGAACACTCAGATACTTCATATTTTTAAATGCACATTATAGTTCTCCAAGGGTACTGGTTGTTGTACTTAGAAAATAATTAGCAACCACAACCCATATTCTAATTTTGATGAAAATTAGAATTAAAAATTTAAATTTTTATCAGAATTCAAAACATGAAAACTAGAATTAGAATTATTTTATATTTATTTGTTTTTTTATTAGTCGAATTAAATTCAAATCTTTAAATGTGTAACCCGCTTATTAAGTGGGTTGGGTCATAAATGGGTTGGGTCATAAATGGATAAAAAAGAATGGGTCATAAATGGATAAAAAAGAATGGGTCATAAATGGGTTGGGTCATACTCGACCCAACCCATTTTGACCAAACCCAACCCGTTTGACAGGCCCACTAGAAAGGAAAAAACAAGGAGAATAGGACCATAGTATTCCAAGTTAAGAAGGACTCTTAACTATATGAAGGAGAGACGGAATTCATTACTAAAAACTACAAAAAATTCAAAAGGCAAGTAAGAATAACAACAATAACAACTACTAAGCTATTATTCTCACATAAGTTGGAGTTGGCTAGAGATGGAACCCAAAACTAAATGTCAAAGTTCATTCAAAAGTAGTAGTAGTACTAATAATAATAATAGACCACGATAATAATTATAAAACAAAGTAAAATGCTTAAACTAACAATAATAAATAAATAAATATGTAAAATAAAAATAAAGATAAAAATAAAATAAAATTAAAAATATATAAAGAAAAATAAAAAACCTTGATAATAATAATAGTAGTAGCAATAATGGTACTAATACTAATAGGAACAGAAGACCAAACACTACGTCTTAGAATCCTATTCACTAGTCCTATAATCAAAAACTTATAACACTACCTCTAAACCAAACCTAAGTAAAAAAACTCCTAACTCATGGTTCTATTACATGGATCGCTAATTTCAATGCAGCTCGGTCCGACACCAGCTCTTCGGATATATTCCAATCCTTTAAATCCCCTTTTACTACTTCCTTCCATGTCATCCTTGGTCGACCTCAACATCTTTTTGAGAATTCAATTCGGCCAATAATTCTAAAAGGCATAGGTGCCTTAGGAGGCCTCCATTAGACATATCCAAACCATCTTAACTGGTGTTGGACTAGCTTCTCTTCAATTGGTACTACCCCAAGTTTGTCACGTATATCATCATTTCTAGTTCGATCTCATCTTTGTATGACCATAGCTCCATTGTAGCTTACACATCTCTAGTACACTTATCTTCTAGACAAATTTTCTTTTAGTAGGCCAACATTTTGTACTATACAACATCGCATGCCTGATTGCCTATAACATCCCATATCTGAAGGCCAAAATCTAAGCTCTACAGATGCGGTAGTCATCCATCGCATTAACTTCTAATAACAAAATATGGTACACTAATGGTATCCATAATATCAAAAGCACTTGAATATGAATAAAATCACAAATTTCCAAAAAACAACATTTTCCTGATTACATTTCAGAACAAATTCATATCCAAGTTGCATAATCCCATATCTTTTCCCAGGTAAATATTAATTACATTCATTACAAAATACGCCAAGAGAGACATACGACGATGCCCTCTTGGTTGATCAAAATAATATAGTCATATCTAAGTTAATACACAGCCGAAAAAAATAAAATAATCTATAACTCCTAATTAGCTATCTGTCAACCACCTGCTCATCTCGGAAAGCTTTATTCTCCAAAATTTCAAAAATTTTAAAACCTTAACCATCAGCCTACTCAAATCAATTTTGAGCACCCGAGAGTTTAAGGGATAAAACTTCGAGTCATATGTAAAGCCTAGTGTGAATAATACTGTTACATAATAGTTTATTTATATTAAGTGAGACCACGCCGCTTAGCGGAACGGGTTTCGCCTTACTAATAACTTTTTCAAAACATATATTTTTCATATCTTTTCCTGCAACCAAACTGGTTAATCAAACTGATATAATAATGATAACAACAGCTAAGTCCATTAAGTTATAATCAGATAGCTAATGGACTATATGTCCAAAAGTAGTAAATGGACCATATGTTCGAAATCTAGGCTAATTGCCTGCAAACTGGACTGGTTGTCCGCAACTGGACTAACTGTCCATGTAACAAACCAATATTTTTGAAATTAATTTTTATTGAATTTATTTCACTTTGAATATGTTTTAAAAATTATTTTATTTAAAATTTTGTTTTAAAATATTTTTAAAGTGTAGTAGAAATTTTCCTAGAGTTAATGGTAATTTTTTTGTAATTTTCATGCCCTGTTTTCAATTTTTAAACAAATTCTTTAGTTCTTTTTCTATTTTTCTCCAATTTAATTATTTATTTAATTTTAGAAATGAAAAATAAATTATTTAATTTCAAATTTTGCTTTATAATATTTTTAAAATGAAGTGGATATTTTTCCAAGGCTAGTGATGATTTATTTGTAATTTTTGAACACTGTTTTGAATTTTTATGCAATTTCTTTAATTCTTTTTCTATTTTCTTTAGATTTAATTATTTAGTTTCATTTTATTTCACTTTATTTCGGTTTTTAAATGTATCTACTGAAATTATTTTGTTTTATTTGTTTTAAAAGAAATGGTAAATTGAAGAGACAAAGATTCTTTCTTTTCTTATGACTTTTCAAGTGCTTGACTTCTCATTTTCTTTTACCGTTTCCTCATTTACTTTTGGACATGTATTCTTCATGTGTTAGCTGTGACTTTCATTCCTCATTCATGAAAAAAAAATCATCTTCATTTTTCATTCACGACTAGAAACATTTTGGTAATGTCTTCCTCCTTCTTTTTCTACTCTTCTTATTTTTTTTCTAGGTATGTTGC
Organism: Allium cepa; assembly: GCA_030765085.1. NCBI lineage: Eukaryota > Viridiplantae > Streptophyta > Magnoliopsida > Asparagales > Amaryllidaceae > Allium > Allium cepa. Next base: position 660,537,196 of record CM060934.1, on the reverse strand, counting down.
CCTGTTTTCATGGATACTTTGATTGGCCTCTCCTCATAGCCACGGCCACCACCTCCTACACCTCTTTCCTGACATCATCACCAGCTACCCCTCTGGTCTTGGCCATGGCGGAGACTCCTATGGTGCAAAAACTCCAAAAAAATGCAAGTAGGCCCTTGAAACCATGCTAATTGACCACACCTTCCTCATCTCCTTCAACCACCACACCGGCCATCACCCCAGTTGCCACCACCCCATTGACCAGACCACCACACACCCCTCCAGCCACTGACTAGTCATGGTGCACCCCAGGCCGAGCCCACTCACCCATGGCCGCACTTTGATGAAGCAAAACACCCAACATTGCCTAAAACCCCTTCACCTTCTCATGTTATAACCTCCTCACCTTGTTCTAGCCCAAACCCGAGCCATACTAGCCCAAACCGGAGCCATGGCTTGACCAAAACCTGACCAAAATAATCCCTAGGCTGTGCCACAGAATTTAGGAAGCAAGGCAAAAGACTTTGTGTTCAAATCTCTTTTCATTTTAAAGTTATTGCATTTCACAGTGTATTGTACTTATAATTTGTTTTCTTTTGTTTTGGATTGTGACATAAGATTTGTAGCACTGGATCTCGCTCTCCACTAAAATCCATAGTCTAGTCATTGTGCTTTGATTCCGTTGTGTCAGTTGTATTGCAATCTCCAGCATTTAGAGGTGAGTAAATCTCACACGACATTATATACTTATGCAATTGTGAAGCAATAACATTTGAAAGTGTAGAATTTTAAATGATGCTATAACTGCCTATGATTATTTATATATGATGCTAAACTTGTTAAATTACATGTCATCTCATCTATTACTGTTACATATTTTTAAACTGTTCATTTATGTCTGTTTATCACACTGCAAGTTCCTTGTAGATTAGAAATCACTATGGGTTGAAATGATACATACCCGAATGGACTTTAGAATAGGGAAAATCGTTATGAGCTGAAATAATAGGCCTGAACGATTTTCAACTATTTATTTTGACTTGGGACTGCGGATTTGAAATGATTGAACCCGGATTTTTATTTGTAAATTGCAGATTGAAATAATATATATCCATATCACTTGACCTGGGTTAGAAAACTATATACAGGCCGCTGGTTATTTTTATAAAATTTTCTGGAACTTTTAAGTAATTTTAAAGGTGTATATATATGAAAATTTGATTTAAATTTGATTTCTAAATATTAAATATAGAAATTGGGAATTTCTATACGTTAAAAATATTGGAAAAATGAATGGTTACATTGAATTTTGAAAATATAATTTAAGTGGAAAATTGGAATTTTGTTAAATAAAAATTTGGTTATGTAAGTAAAAATGGAAATTAAATTTTATTTGAGAAAAAAAAGAGAAAATTTAAATGTTAAGTTGTTTATTTAAAAATGTGAAGAATTGGAAACTTTACACTTGAATTTATTAAGTAATTTGTTGAAATTGATTTAATTATAAGAAATTTATTTTATAGAAATAATATGTTAAATGATATTTTATTGAACAATTTTAATGTTAAAATATGATTTTTGACAATGTTTAAAGAGTTTAAAATGAAGTTTATTAATTGCTGGAAATACACTAAAATCAGGAAATCACTTTTAATAGCATTTAGAAGTGCTATGGTTTCTGGAAATGAACTAAAAGGCTAATAAAAGGGCTATTACAGCAGTTCTGAAATGTTGTAGTTGTTGTAGTAAATTGAAAGGGCTAAAACTTGATAAAGGCCTATTAAAGCAGTTCGGTAAATTCTGTAGTGGTCTGCTGTCTTTGAAAAATGAATAAAAACTCTTGTTTTAAAACCCGAGCTACTACAGCATTTCTAGAGATGCTGTCTTTGTTGTTTTGAACTAAAATTTAACTAAAACTGAGTTTTAACAGCAGTTTTTAAGCGCTGTCTTTGCTGAATTAAAATGTTTTAAAGTGTAACTTATAACAGCTTTTTCTAAATGCTGCGAAAGGCAGGAATTTTAATAGTTATGGGTTTTGACTTAGCAAATGAGCTCAGAATGACTTGAACTTTGAAATTTGAGTAAACTTAACTTGAAAGAATAAAAACTTCACTTTTAAATGGTTTAAATGAATTAAGTAAATTGGCATATAAACTATTTAAAGGCGATTTGAATTGAAATTAAATGAATGTTATCTTTGAACTTTAAAAGAGTATTAAATTGGATATTTGGATCTGAATTCAAATATTGATTTGAAAAGGGAATTTTTGAAAGGATATGATATTTTGAACTATTGAAATGGTTTGGAAATGATTTAATCTTCATTTTGATAAAGAATGGGTTTTGAAATGATATTTTATTTTGAAGTATAAAATGTTATTTTAAAGTTATAACCACGGGTTATAATAACGATTGGTTGGCAAAGAGACCGGGGTCGGACATGGACATACTCTCTATCGATACCGAAAATCACTTTGACAACTGTGTACGCGGTGGAGACTCCCGAATGAAGTAGGATGGTGGCGACGTTCTTGTGGTATGTTACGTGGGCCCAACTCTCGTGAGTTGGCATAAGGTGGCTAAAACAGGGGCGGTCTCGGGCCAAAAGGGGTAGCTCCTCTGGTCAGACGTATTTCTTCGATACCATTCTATTACTTGTGATTGTTTGGTGGCCATCGTCCAATTTGGGAATGTGTTCCGAGTTGGACGTATGTGGCTGCTGCATTACCACCAGCCCGGGCATCTTAATTGGTACATCTACCCTGGCATTTCCTTGTGTGCCGTGTCACCTACCCTATCGACCATTTACTATGAGTTTGGTTTTCTCCAGTAGCCCATGCGTATCTTCTTGTAGTCTCCCGATCAGGAGACATGCATATATTTGGTGGATTACTTGGACTATTACGTGTTAAGGTGGAAAATGTAAAGCCTTAACGCTATTTAAAAGTATGTTTATTTTACTGTTAGACATTATTATAAATAGTGCAATATACTACATAGTAAATAGTTTAACGGATCATTAGAGGATGGGTGGTCCCAAGCATCTTCTAAGTTACTTGTACCGTTACTACAGTTCACTTGAGTTGGTTTACATTGGATAAGTATGTATGTCCTGACTCGAGTGTTTGTGTCTTATTTATGCTCGAGTCAGCTTGAGTTATTCACAGATTTGGATTTCCACTTTCTAGAGGTCTGGAATCGCTGGAGATTTATCAGTTTATCTAGTTACCTATATTTCAGTTGTCAGCTTTATATTAGAGGACTCCTTTGAATTTGGGATTTTATGTTATATCTGTTTTCAGACCGATGTTTTTATTTGGTTTTGAGACTTTGTGATAGTAGCTTCATGAACTACTATGGTATTTTATTTTTTCCGCTGCGAGACATTCTGATGTTCTGTATCTATGATTTGATTTTATTTGCTCCGAATTTTTATTACAATCTGTTATTTTGTACTATTCAAGTCCGGCATATGTGAATTATTTCCGATTTGAATGGTGGAAAATAATAGGTCGTTACAGTTGGTATCAGAGCTTTGGTTTTTAGGCAAACCTTAGCCTGCGGAGCAAAAACTCATTAGAGATAAGGTAGAAATACCCTAGAATGAGTAAAATCAACATAAGAATCATTTCCTTGAGAGTGAATGTATTTTCAAAGTATAAAATTATTTAAAATGATGTTCAAAGGATTTTTCAAAGATTATTTTGATATAAAAAAATTCATGTTTTAAAAGCAAATTTTTCTAATTTCTTTCCTTTCTTATCTACCTTGTTAGACATTTCTGTAATTAGGATGTTCGTCCTAGTAAATTTATCTTGTCTTATCTTTATCTTATCTCTACCTTTGTCCTAATATTCATTCCTGAACTTTCAGGATGAATCGTAGAAATGCTAGAGGTCAGGGTCCTGGTGCTGCCCCAGCTCCTGTCCATTTCACTGTTCTTTGCAAAGAATTTACTTAGCTTAGTGGAACCAAGTTCACTGGTTCTGAGTCTATCATTGAGGCTCAGCAATGGCTGAGGAGTATCGAGAGGATATTAGCTAGTCTTGAGATTACTGATGCAGAAGCGTTAATTAGCTGCATGGCAGTTGCAGGAGGGTGCCTGAAGTTGGTGGGAGTCTGTTATGGCCAACACCGTTGAGGCCGATCTTACCTGGGAACAATTCAGGTATTTTCTTGCGTTTCTTTGAATTCTGTTTTTCTTTCTTTTCATGCCTTTTCTAAGTTTGTCTATCATTCTTCCCTGGGAGGCTTTCGTTGCTAAGTAGATGCCCGAAGCCGGGAAATCCCAACTTTATAGGGAGTTTATGGACCTCAAGAAGGGAAGCATGTCTTTTTCAGAGTACGAGAGGAAGTTTAAAGAATTTTCTAAGTTCAGACCTGGTCTGATAGACACTCCTCTGAAGAAGAATGAGAAGTTTATTGTTGGTGCTCGTCCCGAGTACTACAGTCGTCTCATTTCTCATGTTTATGGCACTTTTACCCAGGTTATGGATATGGCTCTTTGCTATGAGAACCCTACTTCTAAGGGTCCTGCTTCAGTTGATGCTCCTTCATCTCAGACTTCTTCTACAAATTCTAAGAAGAGAAAGCTCAGTTTTCAGCAGCAGAAGAAAAATTGGCTCAAGAATCCTGGTTTGGGATCTTCATCATCTGCTCCATCCCCGAGGCAGCGAGTTGACCATTCTTCCATCACCTGCTTCAAGTGGACCAGAAGGGACACTATGCAAATAGTTGTCCTACTATTGTTGGTACTTCCATTCCTTCCCCTGCTCAGTAAGATAGGCATGATCTTTGCCACATCTGTCTCCAGCCTGGCCATTTCAGGAAGGATTGCCCTACCCGGCAGAAGGGTAAGCCTTCTGGTATCTTTGCTGTCACCTCTGCCTCTTCTCTAGCTCCACCAGCTCCTAGTGATGACTAAGGTACTCTCCAAGGTTCTTTTTCTTTATTTTAGCATCTTGTTCGTGTTCTGTTTGATACTGGTGCATCCCACAGTTTTATATCTGTTGATTTGTGTGATAAGTTTGAGCATCTTCTTTCTCCTGAGTTTGATTTTGTGCCTTTATGTGTTTCAAATACAATTGGGGGTCCCGGAAACCTTAATCGGATTTGTAAGCATGTGGGACTTGTATATTCTGATCATTGCTTCAGTGGTGATATTTATGTTTTGGGCTTTGATGCTTTTGATTTGTTGCTTGGAAGTGATTGGCTTGGTAGGCATAATGCTCATATCTCTTGTAAAGCCCGGTCTGTTTATCTTGAGGATGATCTGGGTACCTCCTTTGTTATTTAGTGCTGCATGCCTCAGGATTTTGCAGGCAATTTTATTTATTCTCTTGATTCTACTTCTGGTGATCTTCATTCGACCCGTGTGGTCAAATTCTATCCAGATGTTTTTGTTGAAGTCACTGCTTTGCCTCCTAAGCGGGAGATAGATTTCCGCATTGATCTTATTCCTGGTGCTCGACCTGTAGTTCTTCCTCCTAGAAGAATGGCACCTCGTGAGAAGGTTGAGTTGGGAAAGCAGATTAAGGACTTGTCTTCCAAAGGTCTGATCAGACCTAGCCATTCAGAATGGGGAGCAGCGGTGGTTTTCGTCGCCAAGTCCGATGGATCTTTGAGGATGTGTATTGATTATAGGGAGCTAAACAAGCTCACTATGAAAAACAGATATCTGATGCCTCGCATCAATGATATGTTTGATCAGCTTTATGGTGCCACTAATTTCTCTCAGCTTGATCTTGCCAAAGGTTTTCTCCAGCTCAGAGTTGCTGAGGAAAGTATTCCCAAGACTGCTTTTCGGACTGAGAATGGGTTTTATGAATGGTTAGTCATGCCTTTTGGTTTGACTAATGCTCCTGCTTTCTTTGTGGATCTTATGAATCGTGTTTTTCGTGCTGTGCTTAATAAATTTGTACTAGTGTTTGTTGATGATATTCTTGTCTTCTCTATGACCAAGGAGCAGAATGAATTACATTTGAAGTATATTCTAGAGTCTCTCAGAAATCATCAGTTGAAGGCTAAATTTCGTAAATTCCATTTCTAGAAGGATGAAGTCCGATTCCTCGGGCATTTTGTTTCTGGTAATGGAGTTTCTATTGATCCAGTCAAGATCGCTGTGATCAATCTAAGTCTTTCCTTCTTTCTCTTTTCCTTTATCATTTAATTATCCTATCTCTTCCGTGGTACTTATTTTCCCTATTCTGTTACAGGATTGGGAAACTCCTAAGACTCCTTCTGAGATTCGTAGTTTTCTAGGCCTTGCCGGTTACTACCGGAGATTTATTGAGAATTTCGCTCGGATTGTTGCACCTCTCATTGCTTTGACTCATAATAATCTTAAGTTTATTTTGGATGAGAAGTATAAAGCTGCATTCAACGAGTTAAAGAGCAAGCTAACTTTCGCACCAATTTTTACCGTTCCGAACGAAAGTGAGGGATTGACGGTATATACTTATGCTTGTCGTGAGGGATTGGGTGTTGTTCTCATGTAGGATGGTAGGGTCATTGCATATGTTAGCCGTTAGTTGAAAACCCATGAAGCTAATTATGCTGCGAATGATTTAGAGTTGCTTGCTGTTGTCTTTGCTTTGAAGCTTTGGAGGCATCATCTGCTAGGAACCAAGTTTGAGCTTTTCACCGATCATTAGTCTCTGAAATATATCTTCTCCCATAAGGATTTGAACCAGAGGCAAGTCCGTCGGCTTGATTTTTTGGCTTCTTATGACCATGATATTAGCTATACTCCCGGTAAAGCAAATGTTGTGGCCGATGCTCTGAGTCGAAAGAAGGCTTTGTTGTGTCAGATGGTTGTTTCTTCTTCTTCTCTTTTGGAGCGCATCATACCTAAGCAAGATGAGGATAGGATGCTTAGGCTTATTAAGGAGAGTGTTCGGAGCAGAGTTGGTGGAAATGGTAGTGGTAGTAGTGGAGCTCAGATCGATGATAGAGGGATTTTGAGGATTAATGGCAGGATTTGTGTCCCAAATGTTGATAAATTGAGGCAGGAATTGCTACGGGAGAATCGTCGATCCAGACTTTCTATACATCCTGGTGTATTGAAGATGTATCAGGATATGAAGAGGCTTTATTTGTGGAGAGGGATGAAGCGGGATGTCTCTGTCTTTGTAGCCGGTGTGTGACTTGTCAGCAAGTCGAGGCTGATCATCAGAAGACTCCTGATATGTTGCAGCCTCTTGAGATTCCGAACTGGAAGTGGGATCGGGTTTCCATGGATTTCATTAATGGATTGCCGAGGTCTAGGAAAGGCAATGAGAGTATCTAGGTTATTGTGGATAGGCTTACCACATCTGCTCATTTCATTCCGATCAAATCTACCCGTTCTGCTTCTAGCTTGTCTGAGATCTACATGAGGGAGATTGTTCATATCCATGGTGTTCCTCTCAGTATTGTTTGTGATCGTGATCCTATCTTTACCAGCCAGTTTTGGAAAGCTTTTCTGGAATCTTCGATTACTCGTCTGAATCTGAGCACTACTTACCATCCGCAGACGGACGGTCAAACGGAAAGAGTGAATAAGATACTCGAAGATCTTCTTCGTGCTTGTGTGCTTGATTATGGTGGATCTTGGGAAGATCATTCTTGTCGAATTCACCTACAATAATAGTTATCAGGTATAATCTTATCTTTTGTTTTAAGCCTATCTTAATCTTTTATATATCGCTTTCTATCTTTGAATTCAGGCCAGTATCAAGACATCTCCATCTGTTGCTCTAGATGGACGACCTTGTCGATCTCTATCTTGCTGGATTGAATCCGGTAATTGTCTAGTTTTTGGTCCTGATATGATTTTGGAAGCTTCAGAGAGAGTTGAAGAGATTAAGAGAAGGTGAAGGGTTACTTAGGATAGGAAGAAGAAGTATGCTAATAGGCGAAGGAAGAAGCTTGAGTTTGCTGTTGGCGATATGGTTTTCCTTATGGTCTCTCTCTTATGGAATGTCATTCACTTTGGTCGTAGAGGGAAGCTTTCTCCTAGGTTCATTGGTCCTTTTCGCATTTTGGAAAGAGTTGATTCCTTGGCTTATCATCTGGAGTTACCCGAGAAGCTTTCTAAAGTTCATGATGTATTCCATGTCTCACATATTCGCCGGTATCTCCATGACCCATCTCTGTTTGTTCAGCCTTCTGCTCTTGACGTCTTGGATATTGAGCCTAATCTGACTGTCGCGAGGAAGCTACTTCGTATTGTCGACAGAGGTACGAAGCAGCTAAGGAGGATATCTGTTAGTCTGATCAAAGTATAGTGGAGTACTGATGATCGTGATTGTACTTGGGAGACAGAGGAGAGCATTCGTGCTTCGAATCTAGAATTTTTTATTCCAGATACTATTTTGTTTTTCTATCTTGTTTTTCTTATTTCCTTGTTTTCGTTCTTTTCAAGGACAAAAAGGTTTGAGTGGGGGAGAGCGTAACAACCCAATATTTTTGAAATTAATTTTTATTGAATTTATTTCACTTTGAAAATGTTTTAGAAATTATTTTATTTAAAAAAAAATTAAATTTTTTTTAAAGTGAAGTAGAAATTTTTCTAGAGTTAATGGTAATTTTTTTGTGATTTTCATGCCCTGTTTTCAATTTTTAAATAATTTCTTTAGTTCTTTTTCTATTTTTCTCCAATTTAATTATTTATTTCATTTTAGAAATGATAAATAAATTCTTTTATTTCAACCTTTTTCTTTGTAATATTTTTAAAATGAAGTGGATATTTTTCCAATAGTGATGATTTATTTGTAATTTTTGAACACTGTTTTGAATTTTTATGCAATTTCTTTAATTCTTTTTCTATTTTCTTTAAATTTAATTATATATTTTCTTTCTATTTCACTTTGTTTCGGTTTTTAAATGTATTTACTGAAATTATTTTGTTTTATTTGTTTTAAAGGAAATGGTAAATTGAAGAGACAAAGGCTCTTCCTTTTCTTATGACTTTTCAAGTGCTCGACTTCTCATTTTCTTTTACCGTTTCCTCATTTACTTTTGGCCGTGTATTCTTCATGTGTTAGCCATGACTTTCATTCCTCATTCACCAAAAAAAAATATCATCTTCATTTTTCATTCATGACTAGAAACATTTTGGTAATGTCATCCTCCTTCCTTTTCTACTCTTCTTATTTTTTTCTAAGTATTTTTCCTTGTTTTCATGGATACTTTGATCAGCCTCTCCTCATAGCCACAGCCACCACCTCCTATATCTCTTCCCTGACATCATCACTAGCTACCCCTTTGGTCTTGGCCACGGCTGAGACTCCTATGGTGCAAAAACTCCAAAAAAATTCAACTAGTCCCTTGAAACCATGCTGTTGACCACACCTTCCTCATTTCCTTCAACCACCACCACGACCACTGCCCTAGCCACCACCACCCCACTGACTAGACACCACACACCCCTCCAGCCATTGACCAGTCATGGTGCACCCCAGGCTAAGCCCACTCACCCATGGCTGAACCAATTTGATGAAGCAAAACCACCCTACATTGCCTAAAACCCCTTCACCTTCTCATGTTATAACCTCCTCACCTTGTTCAGGCTTAAACCCGAGCCATACTAGCCCAAACCCAAGCCATGCCTTGATTAAAAACTGACCAAAATCATCCCTAAGCCGTGCCAATGAATCTAGAAAGCAAGGAAAAAGACTTTGTGTTCAAATTTCTTTTCATTTTAAAGTTATTGCATTTCATAGTGTATTATATTTATAATTTGTTTGGTTTTGTTTTGGGCTGTGACACAAGATTTGTAGCACTGGATCGCGCTCTCCACTCAAATCTGTAGTCTTGTCATTGTGCTTTGATTCCGTTGTGTCAGTTGTATTGCAATCTCTAGCATTTAGAGGTGGGTAAATCTTACACGACATTATGTACTTATGCAATTGTGAAGCGACAACGTTTGAATGTGTAGAATTTTAAATGATGCTACAACTGCCTGCGATTATTTATATATGATGTTAAGCCTATTAAATTACATGTCATCTCATCTATTACTGTTATATATTGTTAAACTGTTCATTTATAATTTTTTTATCACACTGCAAGTTCTCTATAGATTAGAAATCACTATGGGTTGAAATGATACATACCCAAACGGACTTTAGAATAGGGAAAAATCGTTATGTGCTAAAATGATAGGCCTAAACGGTTTTTAATTGTTTATTTTGACTTGGGACTGTGGGTTTGAAATGATAGAACCCGTATTTTTATTTGTAAACCGCGGATTGAAATGATATGTATCCATACCACTTGACCTAGGTTAGAAAACTATATGCAGGCCCGTGGTTGTTTTTATAAAATTTTCTAGAATTTTTAAGTAATTTTAAAGGTGTATATATATATATGAAAATTTGATTTAAATTGGATTTATAAATATTAAATATAGAAATTTGAAATTTTCTATAAGTTAAAAATGTTGGAAAAATGAATAGTTACATTGAATTTTGAAAATATAACTTAAGTGGAAAATTGGAATTTTGTTAAATAAAAATTTAGTTATGTAAGTAAAAATGGAAATTAAATTTTATTTGAGAAAAAAAATGGAGACAATTTAAGCGTTAAGTTGTTTATTTAAAAATGTGAAGAATTGTAAACTTTTACACATGAATTTATTAAGTAATTTGTTGAACTTGGATTTAATTATAAGAAATTTATTTTATAAAAATAATATGTTAAATGATATGTTAATGAACATTTTTAATGTGAAAATATGATTTTGGACAATGTTTAAAGGGTTTAAAATGAAGTTTATTAGTTGCTGAAAATACATTAAAATCTGGAAATTACTTTTAATAGCATGCAGAAGTGCTATGGTTTCTGAAAATGAACTAAAAGACTAATAAAAGTGCTATTACAGCAGTTCTGAAATGCTGTAGTTGCTATAGTAAATTTAAAGGGCTAAAACTTGATAAAGGCCTATTACAGCAGTTCTACAAGTGCTGTAGTGGTCTGCTGTCTTTGCGAAAATGAATAAAACCCCTTATTTTGAAACCAGAGCTATTATAGCATTTCTGAAAATGCAGACTTTGCTGTTGGAACTAAAATTTAACTAAAACTAATTTTTAGCAGCAGTTTTTAAGTGCTGTCTTTGCTGAATTAAAATGTTTTCAAGTGTAACTTATAACAGCTTTTTCTAAATGTTGTGAAAGGCTGGAATTTTAATAATTATGGGTTTTGACTTAGCAAACGAGCTCAGAATGACTTGAAACTTTGAAATTTGAATGCTTAACTTGAAAGAATAATAACTTCACTTTTAAATGGTTTAAATGAATTAAGTAAATTGGCATATAAACTATTTAAAGGCGATTTGAATTGAAATTAAATGAATGTTATCTTTGAACTTTAATCGAGTATTAAATTGGATATTTGGATTTGAATTCAAATATTGATTTGAAAAGGGAAGTTTTGAAAGGATATGATATTTTGAAATATTGAAATGGTTTGGAAATGATCTAATCTTTATTTTGATAAAGATTGGGTTTTGAAATGATATTTTATTTTGAAGTATATTTTTTTTTTAAAGTTATAACCACGGGTTATAATAACGATTGGTTGGCAAAAAGACCGGGAATGGATATGGGCATATTCTCTGTCGATACCGAAAACCACTTTGACAACTGTATACGCGGTGGAGATTCCAGAATGAAGTAGGATGGTGGCAACGTTCTTGTGGTATGTTACGTGGACCCAACTCCCATAAGCTGGCATAAGGTGGCTAAACAAGAGCGGTCTCAGGCCAAAAGGGGTAGCTCCTCTGGTCGGACGCATTTCTTCGATACCATTCTATTACTTGTGATTGTTTGGTGGCCACCCTCCGATTTGGGAATGTGTTCTGAGGTGGACGTATGTGGCTGCTGCGTTACCACCAGGACGGGTATCGTAATTGGTATATCTACCCTGGCATTTCCTTGTATGTCGTGTCATCTTCCCTATCGAGCCTTTACTACGAGTTTAGTTTTCTCCCGTGGCCCATGCGTATCTACTCGTAGTCTCCCGCGGGAGATATGCAGATATTGGATGGACTACTAGGACTATTACGTGTTAAGGTGAAAAATGTAAAGCCTTAACACTATTTAAAAGTAAGTTTATTTTACTGTTAGACATTATTATAATAGCGTAATATACTACATAGTAAATAGTTTAACGGATCCTTAGAGGATGGGCGGTCCCAAGCATCTTCTAAGTTACTTGTACCTTTACTACAGTTCACTAGAGTTGGTTTACATTGATTAAGTATGTATGTCTTGACTCGAGTGTTTGTGTTTTATTTACGCTCGAGTTAGCCTGAGTTATTCATAGATTTGGATTTCCACTCTCTGGAGGTCTGGAATCGTTGAAGATTTATCACCTTATCTAGTTATCTATATTTCAGTTCTGTTGTTCTGTAGTCAGCTTTGTATTAGAGGACTTCTTTGTATTTGGGATTCTATGTTGTATCTGTTTTCAGGCTGATGTTTTGTATTTGGTTTTGAGACTTTGTGATAGTAGCTTCATGAACTACTATGGTATTTTATTTTTTTCGCTGCGAGATATTCTGATGTTCTGTGTCTGAGATTCTATGATTTGATTCTATTTTCTCCGAATTTTTATTACAATCTGTTATTTTGTACTATTCAAGTCTGGCATATGTGGATTATTGTCGATTTGAATGGTGGAAAATAACGGGTCGTTACAGTCCGCAATCGGACTGATTTTCTACAACTGGGCTAACTGTCCGAATCATAATAGACTATCTATCAGAATCTTTTTCTTAGGGTTAAATACCCTTCATCTTTTGCCTTGAAAATCTTTTCAAAATGATTTAACCTTTTAAATCATAATTATACAAGGAAAATTTATTATTAGCTTTTCTCTAAGCTATTTTTCCAAGTTATATATACTTTACGCAAAATAATGTTGATGAATTTTAATGAGGATTGACTATCCTTCCAAAACAAGTTAAAACTCTTTTTAACTTGAAAATACTTAGGCTATATTGCCTATTTAATACATTCAATATCTTAAACCATTAAACAACCCTTTCGAAACCCTTGATGGTAACGCCTTCGAAACCATTGAAAGCGGCCCTTTCGAAACCATTAAAAGCCTTTCCTTCGAAAGCTTCAACACATTAGAAATCCCTCTTTAAAACCTTTAAATATTGCCTTTCGAAAATATAGGAAAAACATTTCCTTTCAATCCTTTCGAAACCCTGGGGAACCACCCCTTTCGAAACCATTTATTAAAAACTTTTGAAATAATCAAAACTCAATTCTTTCAAAAGCACTTTGGATCCAATTTAAAACATATGGAAACCTTTCAAACCCATTTAAATATTTGCCCCTTCGAAACCTTTTAAAATCTTCTTTGTCAAAACCATTTGGATTATGCCTTTAAGTAGAGCCAAAGGATCAGAAACCCATTAAAGTCGAAAGCATCTGTCTCGAAATAATTTAAAATTGTTTCTTTCAAAACCCTTCGGGTTTTTATCATAGAAAAAGGGTCTTTAAAACAGTTAATTCAAAAGCTTTTGTTTCGAAACCATTTTCTAAGTAATGAAGTGATGGTGTGGAAATCATCCCTTCGAAAGTATTGGAGAAGTGGCCAGGTTTTAGAAAATAAAACAACCCTTTCGAATCCATCTAGATCGAAAGGTAGGAAGCGATAGCTAAAGGCTTCGACTTGGTCGAAAGCAATCATTTGAAATCAAACCCACAACCCAATCGAAACCATTCCTTTTAAAACCATTGACACAGTCGAAAGCTAACTAAATAGGAAGCAACTTAGTCGATAGCAAGCAGGCGCATTTTCTTTTAAAAGCAAAGTAAGGCCTCAACCCCTTTGGAACCCCTAGTTTTGACTCCATACCTACCTCCTACATCCAATTCACTGCATTCTAGTTCCCTGGTCCCATGTGCATTGGTTTCGACCATGTCAAAAGCGAAGCTAAGGATGCGGAACTTGGTTCCGAAAGCGTTGAAACAGTGAAAAACATGTTTACTTGTACTTTTAAACTATTTCTTTCATACCTAACCTGCCTTGTTCGTCTAAATCTGAATGGTTAGCACTGTACTTTTTCAAAAGTGCAACTGACTTTCTAGACTTAACAATTTAAAATAATTTACAAAATGCCCCTTCTCCTTCCTCAATTATACAAAAGATTTAAGTTCCATACCTAAAATAATTTTATATAACCATTGAAAAACTTAGAAAAATTCTACAAAAATTCCAAAAAATCTCCTTTAATATGCTTTCCAACATATAAAAATTTCAAATCCAATTATTTTATTACTTAATTGTAAATAATTTATAATCATATAGTCCAAAAAACATTTTATTTACTAGAAGATTTATATAAATTTCACATAATTCAGAAAATTCTAAAAATTGAAACCCATCTTCAAAATAACATTTCTGGTCTACATAGAAATTCGCAAGGCATTTGAATGTCATTTTACAGGGTTTTCACCTTAAATTATATCATCAATTCAATATGAACAACCATAATTCATCAACAAGTATATATAACGATTCCATCATTATAAAACATGGCAAATCAGTGCAAGGTATAGGAATTCATCTTAAAACTGAAAAAATAAAAGATTGGAGATGTAAAAATTATTTGCCTTAGCTTTAGAGATTATAAAGATTGAGATGTGAATGGATTTGATTTGAAATATCTCCTTTAGCTTTTCTTAATCTACTTTCCCTTTTTTCTTATTAATAATAGCCAGCTCCATGTTTAAAAATATTGAAAATGAAAAATGAACGTGCATAGGAGAATACATGGCCATGTTTAAAGGATATAGGAATGGCCTCTTTCCTATTTTACCCCTCCTCATTTTCATTTTAACTCTTTCTTAATTCATTATTAAATTGCAATGATACTTCTGAATTAAAATCAAATCTTAATCCTCTAATCAACACATTATTTTATTTAATTTAACTAACTAAATATTCTAAATAATGTTACCAATAATCTGGGGTGTTACAAACTACCCTCCTTAAAGAATTTTGTCCTCGAAATTATGATAAAGTATAAAACAAAACAAACAAGAAGGTAAAACATATCATCAAACAAGTTGGGATAAGTATCTCTAATCCTTAGTCCATATCATCGCCGCTTCACCTGACGTTGACTAATCTGACTATTTTGGTTCTAATCGTCTTCTCATCTCTCGCAACAAAACTAATAGTCTTTCTCACTATAGTCAAATCTGGTTCTACTACTAAGTACTATACCACAGTCGGTGCAATAGTACTCTCTAGGTGTTTAATACACTTTTTGAAATGAGAAACATGGAAAACATCATAAGCTCCTGCCAAACTGCTCAATAACCCAACTCTATATGCGAGTTTCCCGATCCTCTCAGCAATAGGAAAAGGTCGAATGAATCTCGGTTCTAACTTTCCCAATTTTCCAAACCTAATCACCCCTATCATAACACTTTGAAAAAAACCTGACCTCCAACTGAGAACTCTAAATCTTTCTGTCTCTTATCTGTATAAATTTTCTACCTAGATTGAGCCTCCTTCATTCTAGCCCGAATGACCTCAGTCTTTTCCACAGCTTCTCTGACCAAATCTGGACCAAGAACCAACCTACCTCCGGTCTTTAACTAAGATATGAGAGATTTGCATGGCCTTCCATACAAAGGTTCAAACGGTTCCATCCCAATACTAATCTGATAACCGTTGTTATACGAAAAATCGATTAAATGCATATTATCTTCCCATAATCACCTGAAATCTAGAACACAAGCTCTTAACAAATCTTCCAAGATTTTGTTAACTCTCTCTGTTTGCCTATCTATCTACGGATACTAAGCGGTACTCATCTTGAGCTTGGTTTCCAAAACTTCCTATAGAATCTTCCAAAACTAGGCAGTGAATAAGGAATCCCTATCACTAACTATGCTACTAGGAATTCCATGTAGTCTAACCATATTCTTCACAAACCACTTTGCCAATACAAGTGTTGTTCTGGTTCACTTAATTGGAATGAAATGTGCACTCTTGGTCAACCTATCCACTATAACCCATATACTTCCATTCCCTTTGTTCAACCTTGGTAACCCATCGATAAAATCCATGGAAATAGAATCCCACTTTCATACCGGAAAATCGAATTGATGAAGCAACCCACTGGGTTTCTGGTGTTCGGCCTTTGCCTGTCAGAAAATCAAGCACTACTTTACACACAAATAATATCCCACTTCATACTTTCCAGAAGAAACTCATTTTCATATCCTGATACATCTTAGTTCCTTCTTGATGAATAGAGAACTTCAAACGATGGCATTCTTCCAAGACTTCTTTCCTTATGTTTCCTACACTCGGAACACATTATCTTCCTTTCTTTCTCAACCATCTATTCTGTCAAGGCTGAAATCTTTCAAGTCATCGCTCTCGGTTCCATCTATCAACTTTATGATCCGTTTAGCTAATACCGGATCTTCTTCCTGTTTAGAAGAAATATTTTCGATCATCATCGGTCGAACTTCCAAACAAGATAACACTACCGTTTCTCCACTAGACGTAGCCTTAGATCTCCACTACACTTCGCAATTTTCCAATGCTTCCAAGTCTTTCCACTCAACAATCAATGCCAACACTACATTCCGGTGTGACCTGCTAAGTGCATCTACAACCTTGTTGCCTTTCCCTGGTGCATACTCAATCCCAAAATCATAAGCAGCGATAAACTCTAATCATCTCTGCTATCTCATCTTCATCTCCTTCTGAGAGAACAAATACTTCCTTGACTTATGATTTGTATATAACTCAAACCTCTCCGTTGAAAGCTAATGTCTCCACATCTTCAAAGGAAAAATAAATATAGCCAATTCTAAATCATGTGTCGGATATCTGACCTCATGCGGTCAAAGATGTCTAGAAGCATAGGCAATCACTTTACCTCTCTGCACCAGCATAGCTCCTAATCCTGTTCCACAGGCATCGACATAAACCACCAAATCCTAATTACCTTCTGAAATAATCAACACAGGCGCATGGGTCAATAAGTGTTTCAAACTTTGGAATGCTTCCTCACACTTACCGGTCCATAAAAACTTCACATCCTTTGTCGTTAGCTTGGTCATCGGTGCTACTATGTGCCAAAAATTCTTAATGAACCTCCAATAATAATCAGCCAACCCAAGGAAACTCTTTATCACCGTCACTGTCTCGGGTCTCTTCCAAATATTCACCGCTTCAATCTTAACTGTATCTACTGACAACCCTTCCCCTAAGACTATACGACCAAAAAACATCACTTCCTTCTTCCAGAAGTGAAATTTCAAAAACTTCACTTTCAGCTGATGTTGCCTTAGCGTCTAAAGTACCACTCTAAGATGAACTTCATACTCTCTTCCATCCTTAGAGTATATCAAGATATCATCTACAAAACCCAACCTATCCAAATGCTCTCGAAAAACTCGGTTCATTAAATCCACAAAGAAAGCTGGCGCATTAGTCAGTCCGAATGGCATAACTAACCATTTTATGACCCATATTTGGTCCTAAATGCCGTCAAAGTTATACCATCCTATGCTACTTTGAGCTGATGGAAACCTGTCACCAAATCCAACTATGAGAATACCTTGGTTCAACTCAGCTGGTCGAACAAATCGTCAATCATCGGCAATGGATATCGATTCTTTATCGTCTTCTCATTCAACTTGCGATAATCGATACATTGCCTTAATGATCCGTCCGGCTTCTTCCCAAACACTACAGCTGCTACCCAAGGAGAACTACTCGGCCTGATAAAACTCTTACCTTCTAAATCCGCCGACTGCACTTTCGATTCCCCTATCTCTGAAGGGGTTATGCGGCTTAGCGGCCTACACACTGGTTCCGCTCTCGGAACCAATTATATCTGAAACTTAACGGCTCATTTTGGTGGCAATCCTACTACAGGCTCAAAAACATTTTCGAATTCTCCAACCATGAAAACTCGAATCATCTCATCATCCAATTCCTTAGCACCCAATAAGGCATACATCTCACCGCAAGAACTTTCTACGGTATAAACAATCATGTCGCTATAATCTGGGTGTCTAAGTGATATTTTGCTATCCTGGCAAATTTTCCTAGCATCTTACTCACTTAACCAATCCATACCAAGAATGATCCAATCCCCATAAAATCAAATACATGCAAACTGCACACAAAAGCATGACCTAACAAGTCAAACTCTAATCGGTCACACATCAACCCTAGAGTTGCATACCTTCCTATTGGATTCACAACCCACAAAGAAGTAACTAAATATGTGGGTTCTAGGTTAAGCTTATCTATCAAACATATAGATATAGAAGAATGCGATGCACCAGTATCAAATAGAATGCTAACATTCATACCATGAATCTAAAGCGTACCTCCCAAAACTACCTTTCCTTCCACCTGAGCTATTAACTTCAAAGTAGCGGTTCCAATGCGTACACCTTGCCTTTTCCATCCTTAGCCGGATCTATGCACTAGTTCTTATAGTGGCTTATCTGGTCACAGTTGAAGCATCTGACATTCTTCTTTCCAGCTACATCCATTGCTTTTCAAGCAAGACACTCATTAGCAAAGTGCCCCTTCTTGTCGCACTAGAAACAGACAATCTCAAACATCCCTTTCTTAGCTGCACCACCCTTCTAAGAACCTTTTTTAGGAAAGAACTTCCTCTTATGACCCTGCCCGATCTGGAATTCTTTAGCCTTATTCTTCTCTAGAGAATCAAGCATCTCCTCATGCCTTAAGCCCATCTCTACTACAAAATCATAAGGATCTATAATATAAGGTGATGTAGCCCTAGCTAACTCAGGCTTCAACTGCTTGATAAACTTCTCATTCCTCTTCATTACTGTGTCCACTGAAGCATATCCATATCTGGCCAACTCCTCAAACCTCCTAGCATACTCTAGAATAGACATCTCTCCCTACTCTAATTCAGCAAACTTTCTGATCAGAGTTGACTGTGCCATTGCAGACTTGAACCTCTTCTGGAACATCCTCCTAAAATCTTCCTAGGTCAAAGTCTCCTCATCCACTGCACAATCACACTTTTCCACTAGAAAAAAGCTACTCCCTGAAGCTGTCTGGATGCAAACCTCCTCTTCTACCCATCATTGAGCCCTAAATCTGCAAAAATCCTTTTGCAGTGCAACAACCAATATTCCACCTCAACGACATCCTCAGTTCCAATAAATGGCTTCCTTCCGAGCTTAGTGTAGCCTCTGCTCAACTTAGCATATTGTTGACAACTGGAGCTCCCGGAACTCCTCCTCCCACTACTCCAACGCAACCCCCGCTTGGAAGACGTTCAAAAAGAAATGATACATAGCTTCCATTCCAACTTGCGAGACTCCGGCACCCACATTCTTTGTTTATGCCTGACCTTAACCTCTTCTCACATTAGGCTTGTCATTCCCGTCGGTGCCATCCCCTCCTGGGTTAACTCTTCCTCTATTACCTTACATATATGTATTCAAACCTCATGAGATAGAGAAAATAACTTAACAAAGGTAGGAGCCTAGAGATAAATTGTATACTTATATATAGCAAATACAAGTACATTAATATAGCGTTATCCCATACCCCAAATCTCATTATAATTCCTTAGGATTATGTTTAAAAATCCATTTCTAGTTAAATTTTTCCAAAAATCTATGCTCCGATACCAAGTTGTAACATCCCGTATCTGGAGGCCAAAAGCTAAGCGCTACAGTTACTGCAGTCATCCATAGTATTAACTTCTGGTGACAAAATAGGGTATACAAATGGCATCCATTATATTAGAAGCACTTGGATATGAACAAAATCATAGATTTCCAAAAAATAATATTTTACTGTTTACATTTCAAAACAAATTCATATCCAAGTTACATAATCCCATTCTGTTTCTCACGTAAAGGTTAATTAAAATCATTATAAAATACGCCAAGAAGGACGATGCCCCCTCGGTTGATCAAATCAATATAGTAATATCTGACTTAATACACAGTGGAAACAAAAAAATAATCTAGAACTCCTAATTAGCTATATGTCTGCCACATGCTCATCTCCTGAAGCTTTCTTCGCCAAAATTTCAAAAACCTGAAAACCGTAACCTTCATCATAATCAAATCAATTTTGAGCACCCAAGAGTCTAAGGGGAAATAAAAACTTCAAGCCAGACATAAAAACTGATGTGAATAATATTGTTATACCTTGGTTTACTGATATTAAGTGAGACCATGTCGCTTAGCGGAATGGGTTTTCCCTCACTAATATCCTTTTAAAAATATATATTTTGCAAATCCTTTCCTGCAACCAAATTGATTAATCTAACTTATATAATAATGATAATATAACTAATTCTGTAAGCTATAATCAGATAACTAATGGACTTTCTGTCTAATAGTAGTAAACGGACTATTTGTTTGGAACCTGGGCTAACTGCCTGCAAATTGGACTAACTGTCTACAACTGGATTAACAGTCTGAATCAAAATGGACTATATGTCCGAATCTTTTATTAAGGTTAACTATCGTTCATCTTTTTCCTTGAAAACCTTTTCAAATTGATTTAACCTTTTACGTCATACTTATACAAGGAAAATGCATTCTTAGGTTTTCTCTAAGATATTTTGCCATGTTATATACACTTTATTCAAAATAATGTTGATGAATTTTAATGGGGGATTGACTATCCTTCCAAAACAAGTTAAAACCCTTTTTAACTTGAAAATACTTAGCCTATATTGCCTATTTAATGCATTCGAAACCTTAGTTTAAAAACATTAAATAATCCTTTCGAAACCCTTGAACGTAACACTTTTGAAACCATTGAAAGTGACCCTTTCGAAATCATTGAAAGCCTTTCCTTTGAAAGCTTCAAAACATTAGACATCCCTCTTTAAAACCTTTAAATATTGCCTTTTGAAAACATAGGAAAAACCTTTCCTTTTAATCCTTTCAAAACTCTAGGGAACCACCCCTTTAGAAACCATTCATTAAAACCTTTCGAAACAGTAAAAACTCAATACTTTCGAAAGAAATTTAGGTTCAATTTAAAACATGTGGAAATGTTTCGAAGCCATTCTAAAATTTACCCCTTCGAAACCTTTAAAAATATTCTCGGTCGAAACCATTTGGATTATGCTCTCAATTAGATCAAAAGGATCAGAAACCGTTTAAAGTCGAAAACATATGTTTTGAAATCATTTAAAACCGTTTCTTTCGAAACCCTTTGGGTTTTAATCATAGAAAAAGGGTCTTTGAAACATTTAAGTCGAAAGCATCTGTTTTGAAACCATTTCTTAAATAATGAAGTGATGGTGTCGAAACCATCCCTTCGAAAGCATTAGAGAAGTGGCTAGGCCTTTAGAAAATAAAATAACCCTTTCGAAACTATCTAGATCGAAAGGTAGGAAGCGCCAGCTAAAGGCTTCGACTCAGTCGAAAGCAATCATTTAAAATCAATGTCGCAACCCAATCGAAACCATTCCTTTTAAAACCATTTGACCCAGTCGAAAGCTAACTAAGTCGGAAGCTACTTAGTCGAAAGCAAGCAGGTACAGTTTGTTTCAAAAGCAAAGTAATGCGTCAACCCCTTTAGAACCTTTTGTTTCGACTCCATATCTACCACCTACATCCAATTCACTATGTATAAGTTCCCTAGTACCATGTGCATTGGTTTCGACTATGTCGGAAGCAAAGCTAAGGAGGCAAAACTTGGTGCCGGAAGTATCGAAACAATGAAAAATATTTTTATTTGTACTTCCAAGCTATTTGTTTTGTACCTAACCTACCTTGTTTATCTAAATCTGATTGGTTGCCATTGTACGTTTTCAAAAGTGCTACCGACTTTCCAAATTTAACAATTTAAATTAATTTACTAAATGCCCTTTCTCCATCCTTAATTATATAAAACATTAAGGTCCCATACATTGAATAATTTTATATAACCATTAAAACACTTAAGAAAATCATACAAAAATTGCAGAAAATCACTTTTAGTATTTAGTACATATATAAATTTCAGACCCAATTCTTTTATTATTTAACCATAAGTAATTTATAATCCAAATTAATATTTTCTTTACTAGAAAATTCATATAAATTCCACATAAATTCCAAAAATTCTGAAAATTGAAACCCATCTCCAAAATAATATTTTTGGTCTATATAAAAATTCGCAAGGCATTTGGATGTCATTTTATATAGTTTTCACCTTAAAACATATCACAAATTCAAAATGAACAACCGTAATTCATCAAAAGTATATATAACCATTCCATCATTCAAAAACATGGAAAAGCAACGCAAAAGATTCAGAATTCGTCTTAGAACCAAAACAATAAAATATTTGAGATGTAAACATTATTCACCTTAGCTTTAGAGATTATAGAGATTGAGATGTGAATGTATTTTATTTGAATTAGCTTTTCCTATAGCTTTTCTTAATCTTCTTCCCCCTTTTCCTTATTAATGGTGAGTGAACTTGTATAGAAGAAAACACGGCCATGTTTAAGGGATATAGGAATGACCTCTTTCCTATTTTACCCCTCCTCTATTTCATTTTATCTCTTTCTTAATTCGTTCTTAAATAGCATGGCTACACCTTATTTAAAACAAAATCTCAATTCCCTAATCAACATATTATTTTTCTTAATTTAACTAACTAAATATTCTAAATAATGTTACCAAAATTCTGGGCTGTTACATTGCCATTATGTAGAACTTTCCTTTAAGCTTTTGCGGGACTTTCCTATCACAGAGGATGCCAGATGCTATTCGCCATTTCACCCATCCCCTCGAATTCTAAAACTAACACCTTCATCAATTTCACTGCCGTACTATAACATTGATCCTAAAAATCAAAAGGATTCCTTCTTGAGCACTACTTGTCTGACCAGAGTGACATCTCCACCCTTTGACCTGACACCACCGAACGTGCACTTCATACACTCTGTTTTAGTTCCGCTAAGCCTAAAACCTTTTGATTCTAAAGTCAGCCTCTACAATTCTAGTTGTTTATCAACTCTTATCCTACTTTCATTAGTTGGCACAACATCATCAGCAAAGATCATACGCAAAGGAATCTCCCATTATGTACCCTTCATAACCTCATCTATCACTAGAGCAAAAATGTAGTGGCTCAATGTTGGCCCTTGGTGTAATCTTTTGTTAATGGGAAAGTCACAGGTTTCACCTACGCATGCTCTGACACTAGTCACAATATCATCGTACATATCTTTGATAATGGTAATGTACTTTGTTAGGACACTCTTCTTTTCCAGAGCCCACCACATGACCTTTCTCGATACATTGTCGTAAGTTTTCTCCAAATTGATAAATACCATATGTAGATCCTTCTTTTCACCCTAAATCACTCCATAGGTTGTCTTATCAAGAAAATCGCCTCTATGGTCGACCTCTTAAGCATGAAACCAAATTGGTTCTTTTAAACGCTTATCATCCTTCTTATCATTGTTCAATGACTCTCTTCTAAAGCTTCATTTTATGACAAGCTTAATTCCTCTATAGTTTGTGCAACTTTGAATATCTTCTTTGTTCTTGAAGATTAAAACTAATATACTTCTCCTCTACCCTTCTGGCAACTTGTTTGATTAGAAATACTATTGAATAACTTGGTTGGCCAAGCTATTCCTACATCTCCAAGGCATCTGCACACCTCAATAGGGATATCATCAGGCCCCAACACCTTGCTTGCTTTCATCCGTTTTAGCGCCTTCTTTACCCCAGACTCTTGAATTCTCCAAACAAAATGTCTATTAGTGTCACCAAGAGAGTCATCCAGCTCGATTGCAGCCCTATCACCTTCTTTATTGAATAGCTTGTCGAAGTATTCTCTCCATCTATTTTTTATCTCATCATCCTTCATCAAAAGTCTATTATTCTCATCCTTGATGCGTTTAACTTGGTTAAAGTCTCTCTGTTTCCCCTTATGGAGCTTGGCTATCATATTGAAGTTTTTTCACCCTACTTCGTACTTAGCTATTGATATAGTTCTTCATACGCCAAACCCCTTGCTTCATTGACTCCTCTCTTTGCATTCTTCTTTGTCACTCTATACTTTTGTATGTTGTCTTTGCTCCTATGATGATGCAAGCATTTATAACATTCCTTCTTCTAATTGATGGCCTTTTGCACATCACTGTTCCACCACTATGAATCTTTAGGTTCGCTTTTATTTCCTTTTGTTGTCCCAAACACCTCGGTTGCCACTTTTCGAATGTGCGTTTCCATCTCATACCATTTGTCATTTGCTTTTCCTTCCATATTCCATGCCCCTTTTTCCATCATCCTATCCTTAAACACCCAGAAGGCGTCTTCTTTAAGCTTCCATCATTTCTTCTGACTACTTTTGGCTCCTTTATCATGTCGAATACATATTCGAAGATGAAAAATGGATATCAGAAGCTGATGTTTTGAAGTGACACATTCCCTATGTATGACTTTGCAATCTACAAAAGCTTGTTTGTCATCTCTTCTAATATGGACAAAGTTAATCTGGCTAGAGTGTTGGCCACTGCTGAAAGTAACTAAATGCGATTGTCTCTTTCTAAAGAAGGTATTAGCTATCTTTAGGTCATAAACTATAGTGAAATTTAATATTTCTTCTCCTTCTTGGTTCCTATTGCCATATCCAAAATCACCATGCACTCTCTCAAACCCCCACTAGTTGTATCAACATGGCCAATAGAATCTCCTCTTATGAAAATTTTCTCGCTACTAAGCACATCCCTAACCATGACATCTAGCTCTTCTAAGAAATTCCTCTTAGAGGTTTCACTTTGGCCTAGTTATGGGGCATAGGCACTAATGATGTTCATAACCATATCACCAACTACCATCCTGAGTAGGAGAATCCTGTCCCTTTATCTCCTAACTTCGACCACTCTGTTTTTAAGGTTCTTGTCAATTAAGATGTGCACTTCGTTCTTGCTATGTTCTTTTCCTATGTTGAAGTATGTGTTCTACAACTCCTTCGCCTTCTAGCCCATCCATTTGGTCTCCTGAACACATAAGATATTTACACGTCTCCTAGTCATAGTATCATCTATCTCTCTTGACTTCCCTATTAAGGAAACTACCTTCCAACCACCTAACAGAATCCTACTTTTATCAACTAGCTTTCATGCCCCTCACACCTGCCGAGTAAAGTACGAATACCCTTGCTTATTTATCACTACATCGGGGTGTTGATGTAGCACACCGCTAAGTGAGTGATGACCCAGCCTTTGCATATTATAACCATACCCGAGCCACAATATGGCACGCCACTAAGGGAGTGGCAACCCAGCCCTTGTTTATTTATCACCATACCTCATCTTTGATATGGCGCATTGCTAAGAGGATTACACTCCAACGAAATATAATTAGGTTCCATTTCCATAAGGGAGGCTACAGTTTTTATCTTGGCTTGCCCAGCCTATCACAACCCTTCTACTTTATCCTAGCTTAGGACAAGATGCATAGAAAACTTCATAGGTGGAGTAAAGAGAGGAAATAGCAATAACAATAATAAATCTGCATATCAAGCCATTTTGGATGATTCTGACTCCTCGTCATCTTCAGATAGCGATACTATGACGACCCGCAAATCCATACCCTTTGAATCGACAATAATACACACATATCCAGCCCAAAAAGCACCGATCGACGGAAAGTCAAGAGAAAGAAAAGAAGAGAGAAGAAGAGAAGAGAAGAAAGAGAGAAGATAGAACCAAACAGAACAATACATAATCTCACATCGCAGCGGAAAATATATAATGTCATATCAATGATCTTTACGAAACAGAAACTGTATATATACATACATAAATCAGAGTTCAACAATCAATCAATAGTTATCAGCTTGAAACAGTTATAATAACCTACCCTTACAATTGTCGATAATATACAACAATTAACAAAGCACAGCGGATAATCAAAATAAAGCATGTGTGTGTATACATAAATGAAGATCTCCAGCTCTCCTACTGAAGCTCCAAAAGCACCCAAGCATAACCTGTAGATATACTCGGTCTGACCCGAGCGTTGAAAGTGAAGAATTCCCGGATCAGTCTGGTAAACCAGCATGAGAAACACACTCAACTGAATTTATTAAGTTGCCAAACTTTTCCTTTATCAAAACAAAATATCTCGTAAGACAAGTCCACACATAAACACGTACATGTTTTTACCTTATGATAACTAAAACATTTCTTATCAAACTCATGTGATATTATACTAGTGTTTAGTATACAAATAATATTTAAAATAGCCAAAATTGTTACCATTATTAAATTCCAGCATACTAGGCTATACAAATAAAATGGCAAGAACGTTGTGGAGTTTGGATTTCCATACAAATGACCAGGTGAAGGGACTACCTTCCGGCATTACATCTCTAAAAGAATGTGCCGAGGACCATCACAAAGGATCCTCTACCAACACAAGACCGACCGACCAACCAATGTATGTAATCTATAGAAATGCAATGTCAGACAAACATCCATGCAAGTTGTCCAGGAACAAGACAAACTGAAGGTACTTTCCTACCACATCCTGTCGAAAAATACGTAGGATTAGTAGCGAATAGTTCTCGCATTGGATATTTCATGATGAAGAGACCACTGCTACTGGATGTATATTGGGATTTTAACCCCAAACGATCAACAAGCAGTCTCCCACTATGAAACTCCGGAATATCAATATCATCACAAAGCAACCTGCATAATTGCCGCATATACATTGGTCTAAAGTGGTTTTCAGATAAATCTGATCCCGATCTCCTCGCACCAACAACGCGAAAGCATTTCTCAACCTCACACAGAAACTAAGTCTCATAGACTTATCACGTCTCCAACTTTCAACTTGCTATCATTCGGGCTAAGAAGGAAGCTCGATAGATTGGAGTAATACTCCGCGCTATACAAATCAACATCCTCAACACAAACGATGATCAAGCCAAAGCAGAAGGCTACGTACTAAGTGTACGACTAAATAGTTTCCACATCAAGTCGAGGAACTAAAATTTTGGCAAAGTTTGATAGTCGGTTATTTAACTATCAAAACAAACAAACGAATATTCAGCACCATAACAATCACTAGGCCCTTTTAATTAATCTTTTATTAACTAAACCATTTGCTAAATATTCACTCAAATTTATTTTTAAAAAGATATAATCTCAAAACCATTTCAACTTCTATTTTGGAAAACATTTCCAAATACTTATTTAATAATAAGTACTTCATAATCAATTTATTTTCAATACTGAGAAAATATTCCATATACTTAGTCAAGCTTAAGTATATATTTCATTCTATAAGGAAAACATTCTTTTAAACATATTTATTCGGGTCAAAACGGATGTTGCATAAAACATCGTTACGACGACCCAAAATCACTAGTATAGGGATTCGAAAATAAGATAGATATATATAAAACCCAATACTATACAAAAACATTTCCTTTCGAAAATCATTTACTATAACAACAGTTTTATAGTCCATCATTTTCTTATTTCTCGAAAACGTCTATTTCAATAATGAATGTTGAAATATATGGTTTCGATACTTAATACCTTTAAAACATCTTTAACCATTTAACTTCAATTAAAATATCACTTTCTAAAACAATTATTTAATCTATTATTCACTGTGCAAAATCATGAATATAAATCTCTAACCAAATTCAACACTTCTACATATTTAATTAAAGGATTATCCACTATCCAAAATCGTGAATATATCTCCTTTAATAAGCTTTCATATTTACTTATCAAATTCAATTGATTTCGGATTTGTAAAACAATGTTTATAAATTCACATTTATATTTTATAAAATTTTCAAGTTATAAATTCCTTTTATTTACCAATTCCATTTACATCTCATTTATATGCCAAATCAAATTTATAAGTTAATTACTTATAAATCATCTATTTACAAATTCATTTACTTTATAACTTCACAATTATAAATCTTATACCCTTATAAACTCCATTTATAACTTCATTTTAACACTTATAAAAACTCCTTTATAATTTCCTCATTTTGATTTATAAAACATTTATTTCAAAAATCACTTTAAAATCCTTTTAAATTTGGAAATCACCACTTCAACATTCTTAAAATTCCAAAAATAGGTCCAATGCTGCAACAACACTAAATACATCAATAACGACATCCAATATATCATATATCATATGATAACAGAATATATAACAGTATCTGTAAATAAATCAATATTGGTGAGGAATCCAGTTGGATCCCTCCAACCTGTTACCTGCAACAAATATATATAATAGAAATATGTGTACAATGTCTGCTTCAAGGCAGACATACGTACAAAGGGTCATCCGCTCATGCATGGAAACGTATAGGGTCATCTGTTCCACTAGGCAGGTATATATCCAGATATTAATCAATATATCATATATCATTCAAACAATCATTAATCATCATAAACAATATTTATTCTCACTTATATAAAAATATCAGTGAGTCAGAAAGAGCGAGCTGTACTCACACTGATTCCAATAGCAGTTTCAGTGTTTTATTCTGAATAAAATTAAACGCGCGTTTAATTTTACCCAAAACTCACACTTTCTCCAATCAACTCTAAACAAGCTCCATCGCGTAGGGTTCGTCAATACGGCTCCAACGCAATTTGTTTCGTCAATTTTCGACCTTGTATGACCAAGTTATGAAGTTACAAAGATTACACGAATTTTAATATAATTAATTTCACAAATTTTATTTATTTTTAAACCTCCTTTAATCTGGGCCATGCGTTTTAATTAATGAACATCTTGCCATGCATCTCTTTCTTCTCCTCCTAGACAAATTCGAACGCGAGAACCCATATTAGTCGCCGCATGTCCTTGAATTATCGCGACTTATTCGAATGATTTCAGATCGATCAACGAGCATCACCGTGAGTGCCAAAGTCAGCTCCATCATCACCTAGAACAACATGGCATTTGGCAGCAAATTCACCTCGAAATTTATGCATGAACTACGGACGTTCGAAGCTATTTTGTTGATGATCCGCTTCATCGTTCTTGATCTCAACCGTTGATCTTGTGGATCTCGATGTGCTCGACGTTTTTGTAGTTGGAATTTTTTTGAAACAAGGCGTGGATTGGAAGAAATTGAGGAGGAAAGAAGGTATTTTCACGGCCATCGAAATAACAATGGCGGCTAGACCTAGCCTCCTTAGGGTTTTAGCAAATTGAAGAAAAAGTTGGCCTTTTATAGAAAATCTTGCGACACTATTCAACCGAAATCTTTCCGAACACCAAACGAAGCGTGCCGTTTGGCATTTGTAATGTTTTACCCCTATTCCGAACACAATGGAATATATATCAGGAGCCAATTCAATCGTATTTGGAAGATAGGTTTCCAAATCGAATTATTTAAATTTAAAATTTACATAAACAGATTTCTATGTGCCTCGGACAAACCGTAAATCCGATTGACACGAAATTTGAAATCTTATAATAATAAAACATTACGGATCCGATGAAACTGGTTTCGTCGAAATCCAAGACTGTATGAAAAATGATCATTTTCACTCGTCAATTAAATATTAAAATATTCAATTTCTATAATTTAACTTTTAATTCAATTTTAAAAGTTGGCTAACATCATTCTAATTCAAATAAGATTTAATTAATCTTTATAAATCATTTTCATTCTCATTAAATCTAATTTTCATTTATTTACAAAATTTCAAATATTAAATTAACAATTTAATTATCTAATTAAATCACTATATTCGAAATATAATTTATTCAGCTTATGAAATCAACTTGTGAATATTTAAAATCAATTAAATATAGAATTTCAATTGACAGAAATTCTGGGTCGTTACAGATACCAAATAAGTTAACATCTGCATTATAACTACAAAAGATGAGGTATAATCTGATTTACCTTATAAAGAATTATTTGAATTTTATATAGAATTAAAAAAAATTGAAATTTAAGAAAAACACCAAAGGATACCATAATTAATTTACGTAGGGTAGAATTTGTAATAACTTTGTTAAAAGATGAGAAAACTATTTGGAAGAAGTAATTGAAACTTAAAAACAATCTTTAGAAAAATATATTTCTGAAAATGGAACATAAATTTTATTTCAAGAGAAAATGGAATTGTCTAAGGAATGTGAATTTTTAAAGGACTCGGATAAAGATTTATAATTTTTAAATAGTAATTTAAATTCTAAGGTTGACTACTTTGAAAAATAAATTGATTCTTTAGAAAATAAAAATAATAGTTTATGTAAAATAATTAAAGAATTAGAAATTTCACAAAACTCATTTGTAAATTTGACAAATACGTTTTTTTGCTAGAAAATGAAATTGATTCACATAGAAATGAAAATGTCAAGATAAAATTGCAGATTACTTTCAAAAATAAAATTTCTTAGTTTGAAAATTTAGATTTTAAAGAAAATTTAGAAAAGATTTCTACAAATGTTTCAAATGTAATAAAGATCTAGAAATTTTATCAAATTTCATAAAAAATTCTAAACCAACACACAATAAAAATGATTTAGATTTAAAAATGGATAAGAATAAGAAAAATTCAAAGAAAAAACCTTTTCTATATATAGAATTCAAAAAATCTAGTAACTCTAAAAATGAAAAAGAAAATTCTAAAAATAAAACAATAAAAAATGGATTCCTAAAACTAATAATAATCTCATTAGAAAGAAATATACAAATAAGTTTTTCTCTATTGTTCATAGTAATATTAATTATTCCTTTAAAGGTTCTACCAAACCCTCCTAGGTATGTAACCATAAAATTAACCCCATGACCCTAACGTAGGAAGTGGGTACTAATAAAATTATTTATTTTTTTGCAGGTATCGACTCACTTTGGTAAAAAGGGAAGATAGATTCTAGATAGCGGATGTTCCAACTACATGAAAGGAAAGAACAATTAATTCAAACTATTTGCGTGGAATAACTAAGGCAGAAGAGACAGTTGGGAGTTATTCGATCAGTTCTCACATGATTATGTAGATCTGTTCGGGCTGGGGAAAGTGAGTTGGTACCAACATTGAGGGTAGTACCACACTTTAGCCCTCACTAGTCTCTCAGCCTTTTGTTTATGATTCAAGTAAGAATCCATAGCTCGGCAGTAACTGGACCTTCAGTTCAGGCACCTAGACCAACCAGGATGGTATTTGGAGGGAGAGGACGCAGACCTCATGCCTCTGTTACTCATGCTTTCGGATCTCTAATAGGTCCTCCAGCATCAACCAGATGACACATAAGATTGATGGAATCAGATCCTACTTCTTCTTTGGGATATTATGACTTTCCCTAATATGCAGCCTCTTCGCTATGGTATCACTTTATGTTTCACCATTTGCATTAGTTTTTATTTGTATGACATTAGTTTTCATTAGTATATGTGTTCTTAGCCTTGCATTTCGTTTCGGTTGACATTAACATTTATTTTTCTTTGTATGTTGTTTAATTCATCCCATGACATTGATAGTTGGTTACAACTGTATGACGTTGTGACATCTGTGTTACTTTATGATTTGTCTTGTGTTTGTCCTCCATGTTATATTCTGTGTTTGTGATATGTCCTGTTATGTTCATTCAATGATATCTGGTATACTATACACTATTATACCCCTTTATGATATGACAAAAGGGGAGAAATAGCTGATCATATGCATACATTAAGGGGAATACTAAAATAAACATATAAAACATTACTGTGCATATATTTAGGGGGTGTATTAAATTCATACCATTCATAGTAAAATATCTCTTTATGGATGCATGTATGAGTTGTCAACATCAAAAGGGGGGAATGTTAGAACCAGAATTCCAAGTTTTGATGACGACAACTCCATACTAGGGCTTAAATTACACTAGTCAAAGAAATATAACTAAAGCTTAAAAAGAGAGAGAAGGAATTGTGCTAAAGCTTCTATAGATCGTCTACTGGAAGAGCATTCGAAGATTGTGCATTCATGAGTAGTTCTGTCTTAGATATATGTTGTTAAAACTCACAAGAACCTCACATCACTATTAATATTCTCAAAGACTATAAAAGTAAATTTATAATTTTTTATATGTATTTAAATCTTTTAAAAAGCATCTGAATTTTAAAATTAAAGTGTTTACTGGTGGACCGAAGGAAGGCCACCAATGCACACAATAAATTCAAAAATCAAAAACGAAATTCTTTTTCTCGTTTTATCCAAACAGTCGCGTTTCTTCCTTCTTCTTTAGATTTAATCTTCTTCAATGGTGAAAAATAATATCCTTTGATCAAACCCATTTAATTATATAAATAGCTTTGATTTCAACAAGTTTCATTACCTTACATGCTCTCTAATTTTCTGATCTATTCTTTGAAACCATGTTCTACTCTATATTCTCAAATCAGTAGTCATTTGTGTATAATAATCAATTTTTTGACTTTCTTACCTTTTAAACTCCTACACGTTCATCTACAACATAATTCCTCAGAGTTATAGGAGATAGTACTATATTGGTCATATCTATGTATTGAAGACACGACTTCTACTGAAATCAAGGAAAAACATCGAAAAATATCAAAAACCGACATGCAAAATCATTTTGGAGAACACTTATGAATTGCTTTTTTGTATGACCGTATTATCTAATTCCTATGTCGAAATTCGTTGATTGTTTTTTTATTTGAAAGCTAAAGTTTTCTACTATGCACATACCTATTTTTAGTTCAATATGAGGTTGTTCGGTCCTCTGTTTCATGCCTGTAAGTTGAACCCGAGATTGTTTTCTGGCCTGTACACATTTTTGTTTTTTGAGCTGCTACAAACATGGCCTGAGTCCATGTTTGAGACGGTGTATCTCTTTCATTTCCTTTCATAATTCATCAATTCTTTTTCTATTTGAAATTTAAAGTTTTCTACTATGTGCATACCAATTTTCAGTTCAATCGGAGGTCGTTTGGTCCTCTATTTCATGCCTGTAAATTAAACCCGAGATGATTTCCAGGCCTATACACATTTCCGTTTTCTAAGCTACTTCAAGTTTGTATATTATCAAGCTAGTGTGAAAAGACCTATTCAGCGTCTCATGCAAGTATATAGGCTTATTTCTCCAAGCAAAGGGAGGGTGTTGGTAAGCCAAAGCCAGAATAAGATAATTTGGGATTGGACGTAGGACGGTAGTTCGGACCAGTATAAAAAGTATAAAAAGTCTAGCGTGCAAGCTCTTTACTTTATTTTATTTGCATTTAGCTTATAATATTGTTTATATACATTTATATAGTTTAGCCATACAATATACGATCCTACATAACTTCAGCATAGTGTCTAAATGAAGATGCCAACACAATACATTACCAGTTATAATTCTCAGTTGTACACAGTAGAAATTTTAAAACATTTTTTCTCTCTAAATAGTTCTCCTACTTCCACTTCAAAAACTTTATTCGTCCTTCTAGTAGACACCTACATACTCTACAAACTCAGCCTACTTGAAAGAGTACTTGTGTGTATCTGGGGAACAATAAAAATATAGGTTGGACATAAAGCCTGATGAGATTAAAATCTTGACCCTAGTCATCGTAGCAAGACCATGTCGCTAAAGCGGAATGATTTTTCCCCTAACTTTATCATTGTCAAGATATATTATATATGTAAACAACAATACATTAAAAGTAACCATGTGCATACATTCAATCAAGAAGTGTGCCATATACTTGCAAGTAGTTATGAACCATGTTATACATCAATTCAACTTAAGTATACCTTATACTTATCATTCTATTATGAACCACATCATACAATCTTTCATCATTCATTCAAACATCACATAATCTTTTGTTTTAGGATTTCATCATTAAGTTATCGTTAACTTATTTGGTGATTTTCTCCGCAGGCCTATTATCCCTAATTTATCTTTTCTCGAACAACGTCGCTTGATGAAATAGCCACTTATTCCATCAATAAAAGCCACCCTAACTCTCTTAAGAGTTTTAATGTAAATACCTTGAATACATTCTTGTAAATGTCCTTACTTAGAGCCAGTGGCCCCTCTTATTCCCTAAACCACTATTGTTCAAGTTACTGATTTTTTTATAACACCACCTTGATGTTTTGGCACCCTACCATAGCACCCTGTCATGTCACCCTTTGGAGTTTACAAATCTTTAAGGATTAAACCCTATTGTGGCACCTTGCCATGGCACCCCTTTGAAGTTTACAAATATTTGAGCATTCAACCCCATCATGGCACCGTGCCATATACCATTGGACTTTAGACTAATAGTCAAGGCACCCTACTATCCAATAACTCCATAAACCAATATATATTTATGATCACAGTTCAACCCGTTTCGTTCATTCATTTATAGTGTACCCTAACTTTTGTCGGATAAAACTTCTTTATCTTTCAATTTAAATGATACTCCATCATTTATTAGCTTCTCTAAGCCTTCCTTCATTTCAAAAATATGTTAACATAATTTTAAATTACTAAAATTCCTCCTTTATTTCATCCTTTACAAATAGTTTATTAATACTTACAAACTATCTTCTAAATACACTAAGAATTTTCTTATTTATTTGAAAAAATATAGCTTCCCAAGCCATTGCAAGTTGAACTTAGTCGTCACATATTGGCTATCTCACAACCTTCGAATGTTAAACTTAGCTATCACATGTTGGCTATACCATAGCCATCGCACGTTGATTAATCCTAAGCTATTGCTATCTGATAACTTCCCAGGCTATCATCTGTTAACTCCGTTGAGCCTTCGTATGTTGAATCCTATTTGTCTTCACGTGTTAACTTCCCTAAGCCTTTCTGTGTTAACTCCCCTGAGCCCACACATGTTTAACTTCAAGTAGCTGTCGTGGGTTAACTATCCCATGGCTATTGTTTATCGACTCTCTCAAAGGTATTGCATGTTAATTCCATTACAACCTTCATATATTGATTTCAAATAACCATCATGTATTGATAGCTTTCGGTGGTTGAGTGCGAACAGCTATCACGTCATGACTTTCCCAACACCATCGTGGGTTGGTAATATATAGGCTATCATGGGTAGAATAATGAAATATTTGCAATTATATTAAAAACTGCTCTATAGCTTTATCAAGCAATCTCCTTTTACCAAACCCTATCCGTTGTCAAAATCTCATTGGCCACAATATTATTTTTCCAATTCACTTTTCAGAATTCATTAAATACCTTCCCCCTTGTTAATTAATCATCACCAATTAATTATTTCTTCCCTCAGCCAATTAATTCATATAAAATAAAAAATTAATGGGAAAATTCTCAAAAATATATTCATCATGTTTTACCTTTTACCAAAATTTCAGATCAAAATAATTAACTTTCTTATTTTTAATAATTAGTTATCCAAAATTGACATGTGATAACCCGGATTTTGGACATCTAGTAGCTGGCAATTATTGGATTTTAACTACTGAACACTGATATGTATGCTAAAGAAATAAATTTTCTGATAATTAAAAATATCTATAAATGGATTTGAAAACTATAATAAATATTGAATTATAATATCTGGAAATGATAAATTTTATAATAAATTAGTAATTCCTATAAATAAATATATGAAAACTTTATAGTGTTGAAAACTTTAAGAATATATGTATATATATTATATATATTGAGGTTTGGAAATTTTATTTTGAAATTAAAATATGAAGATGAAAACAAGGGAAAATAATAATAAAGAAAACATATTAAAGTCAATTAATATATGCATATTTACAAATATGAGAATTTTAGCATACATTGAAAACATGTGTAATATTTTAAACATAGGATAAATAATATAATAGTTTTAATAATATATTTAAACATTAGTACATAAATAAAAGACAAGTGTAAGTAGTTTTATTATAAACTTAACAATTATAAGTTGATTAGGCATGTAAATAACAAGTGGCCAAAATTCATATTTTTTTTTAAATAATTATGTATTGTTATCAATTGTAAGTAAATTGGACATTTTTAACACTAGTAAAATTGTTATCAATTTAATTATGATAACAACTTATGTGTAAAATTTAAATAAGAATTTGTAAAAGAGTTAATGTTCTTCCTTTCTAAATTACATAATTCATATAAACATAAAACATATGTAAACATAATGCACATAAACAAAATATAATTTGTGACATTTAAACATGAGTAATAAATAAATGAGTTGAGGATTTAAACACAAAATACCTATACTTTAACAAATGTAGTAAACTTGATTCATGCAATTATAAGTGTTTGCTTATATTGACATGTATATGCTAACAAAATTAACAAGTGGCATGTTTTTTTTTAAAAAAAAATAAATGATTCAGGAAACTAGGCTGAGAATATTTCTCATCTTCCTAGACCAAAACCAAATGAAAAAAAGTAAGCAAAATTATAAACAAGCTGCAACATCATTTCAACTTATTCAAAGAACAAAGATCAGCAGCAAGGATGCAATTCAACTTGTCAATTCAGGATCAATTCAACAACGCTGTTCGAATTTAAAAAGAATAGTTCAGTTTGAGTCAAGTGGCAAGATCAAATTCCCAGTTTTTAAAAATGCATTTCCAGATTTCAAATTACAGGCTACTCTGTTAAATGCAAGGTGAGAAATCTTTATTTTTTAAAAAGCTTGATCTACCTATATGTGTGAATGCATAAAATAATCTTTGAAAAAAAATGATCAGTAGTTCGTCAACCTGTATAATAATATTGTATGCATGTCTGTTACAACATATATCGGCTCTGTTAATCAATATACTGTGAGGAAACTAATCTTTACGAAAACTAAAAACTCTTATCTACTAGTGTGTATGATGTTTAGTTGGCTTGACTTTTGATTTCAAGTATATAATATAGTATGTTTTGCCTGATATAATGTTGAAATACTGTGTGCATACTTGAATGAAGAAGATATGACTCTGTTTCAAATACAAACAGGTTGAAACAAGTTCTAAAATCAAACTCTCTTTACTGAATTTCTTTTAAGTTATGACCTTAAAGCAAAAAGGATTAGTTATAACTAAACACTAATTTTAAAAGTAGTTATAAATGAAATTAGTAGGATTTGGTCTGGAAAACAAGGATACACAGTAAGAAATAAAAACATCTTAGAAAATAACTAATATAATTTCTTGTTATTCATATGTAATCTGACTCATGATAAAAGGTTAGGATTTTTGGTGATGGTTTTAAAAATTTTAAGTTGATAATTGGATAGAAACCTTAAGTTGAACGGAAAATGAGGGATTGGGTGTTTTCTGGCAACCACAGTATTTATAGCTCTGTGATTTGGGTTGAAGGAGGTCGAAGTGATTGGAACTTGGGGAAAAATAGTAAGGTGGATTTTAGATTTGTGTGTTGTGTTGTTTGGGAAGAATTAGGGTTTAAAGAGCTGTAGGCTTGGGGTTGGGTTGCAGGCAATTGACGGTGGTACGGGCATGCAGTCCAGAAGAGGAAGAAGGAAGATGTACTGGTGGTGCTCGGGGCAAGATTAGAAGGTGAGCGGTGATCTTTGGAGGCGCCTCGAAGAAATTACTGGAATGTTGTTATTCTGGTTTCATGGAAAATACTCGATTTCGATCTTTGGATCGTTGTGGATTACATGCAGTTGATTAAGGCGCAGGAGAGCATGGATGATCGGTACAGATAGTCGGCGGCGACAATTGTATGTCTGGGTGCGTGTGCACGTACACACGTTCGTGCACGGTCGATCATCTGTGAACATTGTGGCATTGATAGGGAAGAGGAAGAGATAAGAGTTTGGGCCAAAGAATTTGAAGTCTGCAACTTTAAATCGAAGAAGGGGGAAGAGGAGTTTGGGCCAGGAATCTATTGGGCCAAAGTTTTTAAATGATAAGTTAAAAAAAATGGAATGCAAATGAAACGTTAAAATTGCGGGTAAGTTATTAAACAGTTTTGTGTCGAGTTCTCTATGTTTTGTCCAGGCCTGTACCCAAGTTTTTATGCTTGGTTGTTAAAAGTAGTAAATAAGTTTTTCAAAAGAGATAATAAGTCAGGATGAATAAAGTTTTAGCGAGTTTATAACAAAAAAATAATTTTTTTTAAAAAGGGTTTAATTTTTTTAAAAATTGTTTTGTTAGTGGTAATTATATAATAAGAATAAATTCCTAAATGTTTCCAAGAGTAAATCAAATGATCTAATCAAATAAAGGATTATTTATTTAATGTATTAAAGATGATTAATGTGTGTATCAATTTAAGGGATTTATTTATAAATGTGATTAATTAATTAAGTTATTAATCAAAAGAAGATTAATTAAAGACTAATCACTTAATGTAATTAGTTAATGATAATTACATTAGTTATGGAATAATGGCTTAATGTCATTAATTAAGAAGGGTAATTAATGGGTGATTACTAAATATAACTTATTTAATGATGATTTGTAAATGGAAGTAACTGAGAATTTATCGCTTAGAAAAATTAGTAGAGTATGGATTAATTAAAGGAATTAATAAAAGAGTTAGTTAATTAATGAAGATGATTAATTTAAGTGAATTAATCAATGGATTTAACTATTAATTTATGGGAATAATTAAAGATTGAGTGATATGAAAGCTTGAAGGTTAGTTAATTTGTGTAATTAATTAGAGGTTAATTGCTTAATGCAATTAAGACGATAATTAAGGATGATTAATTGCTTTGTAATTAATTAATATTAAATGAGCAGGATTTAAAGTTGATTGAAATAATTAATTTAATTATTTAAATAAATTAGAAATGATGTGATGAATTAATCGTACTTATGGATGACTAAATAATATTAGTGCCTTGGATTATTTGTATCTCTAGTATGTGTTTGTGATGCTTTATGATATGAAGTATTCTGAAATATGAGATGTTGGGATGGACAGTGATAACGTGATTATCTTTGATAAATTGTCGTGTAAAAATGACATCACATATTTAAGATTGAATTGTATTCATTGGAATAACGTAGTTAAGATGACATTGGATTCAAAGAGACCGGAGTCGGGTATTAGTAAATACCCAAAACCACTTCTGTAACGATCCTGACTCGACCTTCGAAAAATCGGCACCGAATATGTCACCCATATTCTAATGCCGCAGATCCAAACGTCGAATCCGAGTCACCGGAGCTTATAACACCATTAAGTAAACAAACAACACAGCGGAAGAAATAATGAATATCAATATACAACATCTCATACGACATCCCGATACAACAGATGATACAATAGATATCGATATACATCAGAGATATGATACAATAAAATAGCAGCGGGAAAGGAAATAGATAACACTAGCAGCGGAACAAATAACTCCAATATAATCTTCAAGAGAGAACTCCAACAGCAGCTCGAACCATCATCACGATACACTAAGTCGAGCAAGACTGGTGCATATCCAAAGACTAAAACTAGCTCCAGATAATCCACCAAACCTAACTATCAGAAAGACCCAACTCTAGACTGCTCGTGTGGAAAATAGTGAGCACCCAGAGTTTAGGAAAGGAACAATAAACTCCGAGTCAGTCATGGGACTGGTGTGAGTAACAAAAACAGTTTATCTTTTAAACACGAACAAGATTTATAAAAGGAAATTTGATATGCTTTTTATAAAAAATGAAACTACCATAAGACCTCCTGCCACACACACAATGCAAACGCAGAATTGGAGGAGATTTCTTCTTATGATAGTCAAACATGCTTGATACGTAGAAAGTTCTTTGGATATTATTATTATAAGTGCAAAGTGCAGAAAACATTTCGAAAGTAGAATATTAATCTTAGCCAGCATACGACCATTATCGTATGCCTACTATAGCTACCATCCAAACAGTGGGGCGCCACCATAAGTAGATGGCAGGTAATACAACTAAACCGTACAAGGCACGTATTGTTTTGATTGGATTTTCCAACAAATGGTCAGGCTAAGGAACTTCCTACTGCCACATGGGATCGCCTCTGGCGGGACGTCCCGAGAACCTAACCGGATCTCTGCCAACACAAGGCCGGGTTACCTCTGTAACTAGGTAACTACTACTCGAGCAAGCCATTCCCCGGTCCTTTGGGACCTTTATCCGAGGCGCCTCTAAGCAACAACCACACAGTAAATGAGATTGGAGCTACCACATAGGTAAATATCTGGGCTCCATACCATGATACCACCCTTTACCAGAAGGGAATGACACACCCTAAAGGGCGCGACCCTCATAACCTTGCCGCATCTTTCCTGTTTTGACCATTTTCGGGGTGTGAGGTCTTGATGCAGTCTCGTCCACAAAGCTACGCTTTGGTACAAAGCAATGCTTTGGGTCAACAAATGATCAAAGTAATGATCACAAAGATAAATGATCAAACAGATGATCATATCACAAATGATCAAACAATGATCATCAACAGCAACACTCAGCATGCCACACTACCAAATTGGGAGTATATTGCTGATAACCTTCAACTACATAACCTCTGAGCTCGTACGTCTCAGAGAAGGGTGTTAAGCTAAGAGAATAAATTCTCCGCCACCAACAGATATGTATTTGAAAGAAATCTGCTTTATATCTCAAGGTGTAGTGTCAGACATGTAACCATACAAGTCTGTTCCGGGTTCGAACAGAACAGAAGGCACTTCCGAAGAAGCCCTTGCAATCCGGGTAATTACAATCCCGATCGGACTTCCCATCACTTAGGGAATCTCTATACCAGGAGCTACCTAGTGCAGAGACAATCGATAGGTTATCCTATCGTTCTCACAAATACCCGGTCTTCAACACCGGTCTTCAAATGCTATCCATAACGACGTATCACATATTCGGAATGGGTTATATGACACAAAGGTCCTCTCCCGGCTAAACCGAATAGTGAGCGCAATATTTAAAATATATGGATGTGGGATTTCAATTAAGTCACAACTTAATAATTCAAAGTTTTCTTCAAATGGTTTAACAAATTACCATTTTCAAATCTTTTAAACAAAAGATTTATTTCAAAAACCTTCAATGGTTTAAACAATTTCCACAC
This sequence comes from Allium cepa, assembly GCA_030765085.1. NCBI lineage: Eukaryota > Viridiplantae > Streptophyta > Magnoliopsida > Asparagales > Amaryllidaceae > Allium > Allium cepa. Next base: position 660,496,205 of record CM060934.1, on the reverse strand, counting down.
TTTAATCTTTTAAACAAAAGATTTAATTCACAAAGTTCACCCCATTCACAAAGATCCATTAACGGATTTCAACACAATTCATTTCAATTGGATTAACTCGTTTAAAATCTTTAAGTTAAAGATTTAACTTATAGCTTTTAAACCGTTTCCATAACTTGGAAAATTATTTTCATTTTTAACTCGAAATTCCTTTTTAACACAGTTTGGAAGTTTACTTCCTATAGGAAAGCTTTTATTATTTGAAAACAAATAGTTTTCCGTTTTAGAAAGATCCAATTTTATTTACATGAGTTAAAGCCTTTGAATTTAAATTCAAATTTCCAAATCAATATCTTTAAAATAGTTTAACTTATATGAACTGGTATAACATCTTTAGTTCTTAGTTTCCAAAACATAGAATTGAATTTCGAATATTGAATTTAAATTTAAATCAAAATATTTAAATTCCAAAATTCAATCAAGTTATTCAAACTATATTTCATCTTTGAAATTCCATTTCAAAAACTTTTCACTTTAAACCCAATCCATTTCTCAAACATTTGAATTCAAATATTCAAATTTAAAACTATTCAAAAATCTGTGACTTAATCGGTTTCCTCGTGAAATCCATATTGTGTGTGTATAAGTGTGGTCCAGGGTTTTAACACAATAGTGCAACAACATTCAATCATCACAGATTAAAATATAGAAATATAGTTGATAAGCGGTATAAACTATAATGCTTATCGTCCATTCACAAATTTACAAATAATATGCAAATGTAAATAAACGAACAAATCATACATGGCACAAATCACAGAACAAAATATCACAGATCAGTTAGGGCAATCAATTCAAGGCAACTCATTCAATACAATCATTCATAAGCAGGATTGATAAATCGTTAACCCTAATCAATACAATTTATTTCCAAGTAAATTAATTACTTATGAATTTAATTATCCAATCCTGATTTATTAATTATTGATTAATTAACTTATTAATGATCAATTAATTTCTTAGTTAATCATTTATTATCAATTTATTAATCATCTAATCTTTAATTTATCATTAAATTAGTTAATTTCTATTCACAAATTATTACTTAATTACTCGGTAAATTAATTGATTCTTAATTATTAATTAATAACATATTTATTAATTAATAAGGGTTAATTACTTAATTTTCACAAATTATTTTAATTAATTATTTATTATCAATTAATTAACCATTTTATTCCTTATTTAATCACTTAAGTTAATTACCATTTATTAATTAACTTTAAATAATCAATTAAATTTCTTAAGTTAAATGGATCAAACACCAAATTAATTTCTAGTTACAAATTTGATTAAGGTCATAAATTTAATTACAAGTTAATTTATATCATTCTTTAAATACACATTTATTAAATATAATTACAATTACAAATTAGTTACATTCTCAATTAACTTTCCATATAAATTAATTAGAAATCAAATCACTCTTAATGATTTTAAATCATATCTTAGCTTTAATTTTGTCAACATGATTTTCTTAACTAATACTAAACCTTTATTTAACAAAATAACATGAAAGTTTATTAAGTTAATTCTTTAGAAAAAGGAACAGTGGAAACCCTCTGTTACTCGAATAGCTCGAATACCCTTCACCTTTTTTTCCACTCCCCCTCCCTTCTTTTCCTTCTACTACCTGTTCTTCCTCTTCTCTCTTTATATTATTTTGCAGTTAAGTTATAAAACTGAATATTTACTAACCCACGAACACGAGACTAGACCCATGCGATCTCCCCGCTTGCTCGAGTTCCACTCGAGACCACCACGCTCAAACCCTTAAAACTCGAGAACTACAGAGCTCCCAACCCAACCTCCCACTGGCACAACGTGCACGTGCACGGAACAGCGACGCCGCTCTGGCGATCGATGAGGCTCCCCACAAGTCACAAAGTGTCACGCAAATCGGTTTGAAAATCCAAATTGGCGAAATCAAGTTCTGGAGGAAATCGAGCATCCAGACCCAAAACTCGAAAACCCTTCTTCATCTAAAACCGCCTCGACCAAGCGAACCCAACCACCAGAGGCGAAACCACCTCGCCAACGCCATGGCCATACCTTCCTCGGCCTTCTCCCAAAACCACTAGCCACTCGATCAAAGCACGGCGATGAAAATCAAAATTTGCAGAGCATAAAAACAAACGCGAACTAAACCCTACTTTCGATTCAAACCCAAAATCCTTGCATTCGAAAAATCTTTAAACATTTTTCCTGTGTTAGTTCATCTTCAAACTTGCTTCACAAGAAATTTCAACAATTAAAATTAATTAAATCAATCGAAATTGACAAAAATGTAACTTTGAGTCATATTCAAACTGTGCCTTAAATACTCACTTAAAAATCATAATTTTTTTGCTAAAAATCTTAACTTTGTGTGTGTAATCAAGATAGGTGATTGAATTTAAAAATTAACACATTCGAATTTTAGCTTTTAATTTATTTTTATCTGTAACTTGAATATACAGTAACTATATTATACTGTGATGCTTTTAGAACCCTTTCCAGGTTATGATCTAAGCTTAAACAATTTACTTAGTTAAAATTTCCAAGCTTAAGACATTTGTATGAAGATGTTTTATATTAATTTTTTTTTTAATTTAAATTTCTTTGCCCAGAACTTTATATATTAAAGAACATCACATACTAAATTTTCCTTTAAATACTTTACCTGTAACTGGAAATACAGTAATTTTGTCATACTGTTAAACTCTAAATCAATTTTGCAGGCCTATGATTAAGATAACCAACTTGAATCAGTACCATACCCAAGTTCAAACAATTAAATGAATAAGTGTGTATAAATTCCTTTGCTTTGCTTGTTCAGATACACACTTATCTCTAAAGAACAACATCAAATATTACAGAGCAACCAGAAAGTATTCAAGACGACATGTTTAAAGCAGCAGCAAAGCACATATCTTTGTAAGTTAAACATACAATTTTAGATTGAAAATAAATAAGTTTACTCACTTTGATTTTCAGAAGAATGGACATAGCCTCTTTTGTTGATGCAGGCTTTTGAAATTTACAGGCTGAACTTCCTCTGGTTGCATTGATTTGTTTTGAGGTTTTAACTGAGTTTTGTTTGAGTTTTTAGATGCTAATCTCTTCAGGTTTACTTAGCTTTGAATATACGAAACTGAGATGGATGGATTGATTTATAAGAAGAAAAAAAAGTTACAGGGTGATATTATTTTTGCTTGTACAACAGGGGAACATTGTTTTGTTTGGTACAAATATAAATCAGAGATTTTCTTCTTTGCTTTGTTAACTAGGCCGATATTTTCTTCTCTGGTGGCTGATGAATCTCTTTTGTGTTCTAGCATTAATTATCTTTTGTCTTCTTTTTATTTTATCTTGTTTTATAAGCTTAAAGATATTTACATTTTTACTTTGCCAATTATCTTACTTTTTTTTTCCTAGCCTACTTTCTTTGACCAGAAAGATTTTTTGTTTGAATGTATACATGACTATCTTCTAATGCAAGCCTACATATATGTCTTATGTCTTCATTTGCAGCTAATGGATATTTATATACTTTCTTTTGTTTGCTTCTACATACTTATGGTTTTATTAGTTTGTACCTAACTGTATATTTCTTTTACTTGTATATTTAAATACATTTGCTTTGCATTATGGCTTTATCATATAAATAAATTTGAAACGACAATTTCTATTTAAAATAAGAATCCGTTTGTAAAGACATATTATTATCAATATTGTTTTAAAAATAACTCAATATTAAATTAAAAAAAAATTTAATAAAGAAACTATCTCTTTCTTAATAAATAACGCATTTTATTTGGACTTGGATAAACTCAAATCAATTTATCATTTAATTTCACAATTTTTATTCAAAAATTAATTTAATTATCAATTTAAAATTGATTAAAATTCGGGATCGTTACAGACTTCCCCCCTTAAAAGGAATTTCGTCCTCGAAATTCGTCAGAGAGAGATAACGAGGATAGATGAAATATCTTCCCCAGATCAAACTGAATATTTATTCTGCATTTGGCTTACCAAATCAGAATATCAACGGTATGAGAACGAACTCATTCAATACTACACAGGATGCTCGGGTCATAAATTCTACGAAATATGCAAAGCACTGGTTAGTTTGAAGGATAACTAACCATTCGTAATATATATCTGGATTCAAGTTGTATTCACATATCTGTCTACTCTTGGGTATAATTTCAAAATTTCTAGTTTAGAGACCAAAGTATATCTATTAATCATAGCAATCAAAGCAAACAAAACAACCAATACATCCAAACAAACAATTTTGGCCTATTGGAGTTTATGTCCCATGCAAATATATCAAATCTTATTCCTGTATTTACCAAGAATCATCGAAGAATTGAAAAGAGATGTTGAACAAAAGAGATAGATTTAATCTTCTATAATTTTCCAAACACAAGATATGGATTCCAAATTAAAGTCGGAACATCTCAACTATATATATAATTTGTCCCTCTTCGGACTTCGATCAACCCGAGAAATTACAACGGAATTTTGAATTTAGTTTTAAACGAAATCGTTTTATCGATTCAATTCAAATTATCCTTCATATTCTATTAATCAATTTAACTCAAATTAAAATTTCCAATTTATTTAAAATTTTCAATTTCAAATTTCCAATTCATTAAGGTTTAAATCGAAAAGCTGATAAGAAATTGATAAACATAAGGGTTTCGACAACGATTCGTAGGGCCACCATCACACCGGAACTTCTTCTGGAGCTGTCACGAAGCAATCAAAAGAATTTGGAAAGACAAATCAAAAGAAATTGATAGAGAAAGATTGTTTCCACTGTTGCAGGGTATTGACAATTTATGATCGTATTCCCCTGTCCCCTATCTCGTTCTCTTCTTGCACTCATACTCGCTATCAGTGGATAGTAAGAGAATTTACTGAGGCATTCGAACGGATATCTTAGGGATTACTCATTCTAGGGTTTACTTCACCCTATCTCTAATGAGCTACTTAACGTGTTATACTCCTGAGCTAAAGTTTTAACCCTCAGCTCTGATACCAAATGTAACGATCCTGACTCGACCTTCGAAAAATCGGCACCGAATATGTCACCCATATTCTAATGCCGCAGATCCAAACGTCGAATCCGAGTCGCCGGAGCTTATAACACCATTAAGTAAACAAACAACACAGCGGAAGAAATAATGAATATCAATATACAACATCTCATACGACATCCCGATACAACAGATGATACAATAGATATCGATATACATCAGAGATATGATACAATAAAATAGCAGCGGGAAAGGAAATAGATAACACTAGCAGCGGAACAAATAACTCCAATATAATCTTCAAGAGAGAACTCCAACAGCAGCTCGAACCATCATCACGATACACTAAGTCGAGCAAGACTGGTGCATATCCAAAGACTGAAACTAGCTCCAGATAATCCACCAAACCTAACTATCAGAAAGACCCAACTCTAGACTGCTCGTGTGGAAAATAGTGAGCACCCAGAGTTTAGGAAAGGAACAATAAACTCCGAGTCAGTCATGGGACTGGTGTGAGTAACAAAAACAGTTTATCTTTTAAACACGAACAAGATTTATAAAAGGAAATTTGATATGCTTTTTATAAAAAATGAAACTACCATAAGACCTCCCGCCACACACACAATGCAAACGCAGAATTGGAGGAGATTTCTTCTTATGATAGTCAAACATGCTTGATACGTAGAAAGTTCTTTGGATATTATTATTATAAGTGCAAAGTGCAGAAAACATTTCGAAAGTAGAATATTAATCTTAGCCAGCATACGACCATTATCGTATGCCTACTATAGCTACCATCCAAACAGTGGGGCGCCACCATAAGTAGATGGCAGGTAATACAACTAAACCGTACAAGGCACGTATTGTTTTGATTGGATTTTCCAACAAATGGTCAGGCTAAGGAACTTCCTACTGCCACATGGGATCGCCTCTGGCGGGACGTCCCGAGAACCTAACCGGATCTCTGCCAACACAAGGCCGGGTTACCTCTGTAACTAGGTAACTACTACTCGAGCAAGCCATTCCCCGGTCCTTTGGGACCTTTATCCGAGGCGCCTCTAAGCAACAACCACACAGTAAATGAGATTGGAGCTACCACATAGGTAAATATCTGGGCTCCATACCATGATACCACCCTTTACCAGAAGGGAATGACACACCCTAAAGGGCGCGACCCTCATAACCTTGCCGCATCTTTCCTGTTTTGACCATTTCCAGGGTGTGAGGTCTTGATGCAGTCTCGTCCACAAAGCTACGCTTTGGTACAAAGCAATGCTTTGGGTCAACAAATGATCAAAGTAATGATCACAAAGATAAATGATCAAACAGATGATCATATCACAAATGATCAAACAATGATCATCAACAGCAACACTCAGCATGCCACACTACCAAATTGGGAGTATATTGCTGATAACCTTCAACTACATAACCTCTGAGCTCGTACGTCTCAGAGAAGGGTGTTAAGCTAAGAGAATAAATTCTCCGCCACCAACAGATATGTATTTGAAAGAAATCTGCTTTATATCTCAAGGTGTAGTGTCAGACATGTAACCATACAAGTCTGTTCCGGGTTCGAACAGAACAGAAGGCACTTCCGAAGAAGCCCTTGCAATCCGGGTAATTACAATCCCGATCGGACTTCCCATCACTTAGGGAATCTCTATACCAGGAGCTACCTAGTGCAGAGACAATCGATAGGTTATCCTATCGTTCTCACAAATACCCGGTCTTCAACACCGGTCTTCAAATGCTATCCATAACGACGTATCACATATTCGGAATGGGTTATATGACACAAAGGTCCTCTCCCGGCTAAACCGAATAGTGAGCGCAATATTTAAAATATATGGATGTGGGATTTCAATTAAGTCACAACTTAATAATTCAAAGTTTTCTTCAAATGGTTTAACAAATTACCATTTTCAAATCTTTTAAACAAAAGATTTATTTCAAAAACCTTCAATGGTTTAAACAATTTCCACACTTTAATCTTTTAAACAAAAGATTTAATTCACAAAGTTCACCCCATTCACAAAGATCCATTAACGGATTTCAACACAATTCATTTCAATTGGATTAACTCGTTTAAAATCTTTAAATTAAAGATTTAACTTATAGCTTTTAAACCGTTTCCATAACTTGGAAAATTATTTTCATTTTCAACTCGAAATTCCTTTTTAACACAGTTTGGAAGTTTACTTCCTATAGGAAAGCTTTTATTATTTGAAAACAAATAGTTTTCCGTTTTAGAAAGATCCAATTTTATTTACATGAGTTAAAGCCTTTGAATTTAAATTCAAATTTCCAAATCAATATCTTTAAAATAGTTTAACTTATATGAACTGGTATAACATCTTTAGTTCTTAGTTTCCAAAACATAGAATTGAATTTCAAATATTGAATTTAAATTTAAATCAAAATATTTAAATTCCAAAATTCAATCAAGTTATTCAAACTATATTTCATCTTTGAAATTCCATTTCAAAAACTTTTCACTTTAATCCCAATCCATTTCTCAAACATTTGAATTCAAATATTCAAATTTAAAACTATTCAAAAATCTGTGACTTAATCGGTTTCCTCGTGAAATCCATATTGTGTGTGTATAAGTGTGGTCCAGGGTTTTAACACAATAGTGCAACAACATTCAATCATCACAGATTAAAATATAGAAATATAGTTGATAAGCGGTATAAACTATAATGCTTATCGTCCATTCACAAATTTACAAATAATATGCAAATGTAAATAAACGAACAAATCATACATGGCACAAATCACAGAACAAAATATCACAGATCAGTTAGGGCAATCAATTCAAGGCAACTCATTCAATACAATCATTCATAAGCAGGATTGATAAATCGTTAACCCTAATCAATACAATTTATTTCCAAGTAAATTAATTACTTATGAATTTAATTATCCAATCCTGATTTATTAATTATTGATTAATTAACTTATTAATGATCAATTAATTTCTTAGTTAATCATTTATTATCAATTTATTAATCATCTAATCTTTAATTTATCATTAAATTAGTTAATTTCTATTCACAAATTATTACTTAATTACTCAGTAAATTAATTGATTCTTAATTATTAATTAATAACATATTTATTAATTAATAAGGGTTAATTACTTAATTTTCACAAATTATTTTAATTAATTATTTATTATCAATTAATTAACCATTTTATTCCTTATTTAATCACTTAAGTTAATTACCATTTATTAATTAACTTTAAATAATCAATTAAATTTCTTAAGTTAAATGGATCAAACACCAAATTAATTTCTAGTTACAAATTTGATTAAGGTCATAAATTTAATTACAAGTTAATTTATATCATTCTTTAAATACACATTTATTAAATATAATTACAATTACAAATTAGTTACATTCTCAATTAACTTTCCATATAAATTAATTAGAAATCAAATCACTCTTAATGATTTTAAATCATATCTTAGCTTTAATTTTGTCAACATGATTTTCTTAACTAATACTAAACCTTTATTTAACAAAATAACATGAAAGTTTATTAAGTTAATTCTTTAGAAAAAGGAACAGTGGAAACCCTCTGTTACTCGAATAGCTCGAATACCCTTCACCTTTTTTTCCACTCCCTCTCCCTTCTTTTCCTTCTACTACCTGTTCTTCCTCTTCTCTCTTTATATTATTTTGCAGTTAAGTTATAAAACTGAATACTTACTAACCCACGAACACGAGACTAGACCCATGCGATCTCCCCGCTTGCTCGAGTTCCACTCGAGACCACCACGCTCAAACCCTTAAAACTCGAGAACTACAGAGCTCCCAACCCAACTTCCCACTGGCACACTGGCACAACGTGCACGTGCACGGAATAGCGACGCCGCTTTGGCGATCGATGAGGCTCCCCACAAGTCACAAAGTGTCACGCAAATCGGTCTGAAAATCCAAATTGGCGAAATCAAGTTCTGGAGGAAATCGAGCATCCAGACCCAAAACTCGAAAACCCCTCTTCATCTAAAATCGCCTCGACCAAGCGAACCCAACCACCAGAGGCGAAACCACCTCGCCAACGCCATGGCCATACCTTCCTCGGCCTTCTCCCAAAACCACTAGCCACTCGATCAAAGCACGGCGATGAAAATCAAAATTTGCAGAGCATAAAAACAAACGCGAACTAAACCCTACTTTCGATTCAAACCCAAAATCCTTGCATTCGAAAAATCTTTAAACATTTTTCCTGTGTTAGTTCATCTTCAAACTTGCTTCACAAGAAATTTCAACAATTAAAATTAATTAAATCAATCGAAAGTGACAAAAATGTAACTTTGAGTCATATTCAAACTGTGCCTTAAATACTCACTTAAAAATCATAATTTTTTTGCTAAAAATCTTAACTTTGTGTGTGTAATCAAGATAGGTGATTGAATTTAAAAATTAACACATTCGAATTTTAGCTTTTAATTTATTTTTATCTGTAACTTGAATATACAGTAACTATATTATACTATGATGCTTTTAGAACCCTTTCCAGGTTATGATCTAAGCTTAAACAATTTACTTAGTTAAAATTTCCAAGCTTAAGACATTTGTATGAAGATGTTTTATATTAATTTTTTTTTTTAATTTAAATTTCTTTGCCCAGAACTTTATATATTAAAGAACATCACATACTAAATTTTCCTTTAAATACTTTACCTGTAACTGGAAATACAGTAATTTTGTCATACTGTTAAACTCTAAATCAATTTTGCAGGCCTATGATTAAGATAACCAACTTGAATCAGTACCATACCCAAGTTCAAACAATTAAATGAATAAGTGTGTATAAATTCCTTTGCTTTGCTTGTTCAGATACACACTTATCTCTAAAGAACAACATCAAATATTACAGAGCAACCAGAAAGTATTCAAGACGACATGTTTAAAGCAGCAGCAAAGCACATATCTTTGTAAGTTAAACATACAATTTTAGATTGAAAATAAATAAGTTTACTCACTTTGATTTTCAGAAGAATGGACATAGCCTCTTTTGTTGATGCAGGCTTTTGAAATTTACAGGCTGAACTTCCTCTGGTTGCATTGATTTGTTTTGAGGTTTTAACTGAGTTTTGTTTGAGTTTTTAGATGCTAATCTCTTCAGGTTTACTTAGCTTTGAATATACGAAACTGAGATGGATGGATTGATTTATAAGAAGAAAAAAAAGTTACAGGGTGATATTATTTTTGCTTGTACAACAGGGGAACATTGTTTTGTTTGGTACAAATATAAATCAGAGATTTTCTTCTTTGCTTTGTTAACTAGGCCGATATTTTCTTCTCTGGTGGCTGATGAATCTCTTTTGTGTGCTAGCATTAATTATCTTTTGTCTTCTTTTTATTTTATCTTGTTTTATAAGCTTAAAGATATTTACATTTTTACTTTGCCAATTATCTTACCTTTTTTTTTTCCTAGCCTACTTTTTTTGACCAGAAAGATTTTTTGTTTGAATGTATACATGACTATCTTCTAATGCAAGCCTACATATATGTCTTATGTCTTCATTTGCAGCTAATGGATATTTATATACTTTCTTTTGTTTGCTTCTACATACTTATGGTTTTATTAGTTTGTACCTAACTGTATATTTCTTTTACTTGTATATTTAAATACATTTGCTTTGCATTATGGCTTTATCATATAAATAAATTTGAAACGACAATTTCTATTTAAAATAAGAATCCGTTTGTAAAGACATATTATTATCAATATTGTTTTAAAAATAACTCAATATTAAATTAAAAAAAAAATTTAATAAAGAAACTATCTCTTTCTTAATAAATAACGCATTTTATTTGGACTTGGATAAACTCAAATCAATTTATCATTTAATTTCATAATTTTTATTCAAAAATTAATTTAATTATCAATTTAAAATTGATTAAAATTCGGGATCGTTACAACTTCGATTTGTTATGAATCGATATGTGAAATCAATATGCTGAAATAGAATGATTTAAGTGAATTAGACATTTAATCTAAATCTTGGTACTTAGAAATGATGTGTGTTGCAAGAGATGACTATAACGACTTGTGAAGTTGAAAATTTATATAAGTTACTTAGGTTTATATAAGTTGTATGCTTTTGTATTCTTTGTTGGATGGGTTTACTCACGCTGGTTTCTAGCCTGACCTGGGTGTTACTTTGATGTAATGCTCGGGTCAGACCGAGTATTACAGATTTTCAGGTAAGGACATTCTGGAACTCAAGAGGAGAGCTGGAGGGCAGGAACGTATAGAGAATTTTCCGCTGTGATATGTTATTGTATAACTAGGACATGTTATTTTAAACTGTCCAGTGATGGGTAATGGTTGTAACTCTGATGTATAAAGTATAAGTGTACCAATACAGTTCTTTGTAAACTATTATTTATGTGATATTATATTTTGATCCGCTGCGAATGTGAGGTTTCTGTGTTTTGGTGTTTCTGATCCTTCTTTTTCTTCTATATCTTTCTTCTTTCTCATAACTATTTGGAGTTTTCGGGATCGAAATTTTCGGGACGTTACATGACCATTTTCTCAACTTCGAAAAGTTTAAAATAATTTCAAATTTATTTCAAAAATTATGAAATTAAAAATCTATCTTTATTTTAATGTTATAAACATCATATATCAATTACAAATTATTTAACCTTGATTAATTCATGTTCTACACTAAAACATAAACAAATTTATGTTATTTAATTCTCAAATCATAATTAAAACAATGTTTAAGGCATACAAACTTGTTAATCATCCTCAAAGCATTCATTTACAATCAGAATCCTAACTGAAAGGGGTTAGGAAGGTTTTAGGGAAAATTTTACTCACCCTATTTAATATTCCTTTTTCCTTACAATTGAAAACTTGATCTTTTATCTTGATTTTCCTCTTATCTTTGATAAAATGGGGGTCGACCTTGACTAAAGTTTTAGGAATTTGCTTTATGTAATGAAATGAAGTGGAATGGGAGAATATGGCTAAGGAAAATGGACTAGTGATTTTGACTTGGGCTAACAACCCATGTTCCCTAGTCTCACTAATTCATTCTCCTAACATGAATCCTTCCCATTCTAAAACATATTAATTCTTTTCTCTTCTCTTTTCATTTATTTACAAGGCCAACTTAATTGCTTTAATTACCCTTGGTCCATTCAATTAACCTTTTAGAATTTCCCACGCTTAATTAATGAAATCTCACTTAGTCAATTCTTGCAATTAAATCAATTTATTAATCTCTTTAATAATAGCTATTATTATTAATTTTAATTCAATTTCTCATATTATGGATGTTCCAAAATATAAGGTGTTACAATGGGCCTTGAAGAGAAAACATACAAAAAAGATTTAGATCGTTTAATATTTCATTGTCAACCTTTAATATAATTCATTTGTATATCTTAATTGATAAGTATTTTATCAATATTTATTAGTTGCATAAATATATTAATGTAGATTATACTAATTTTTCTTATAATATTAGAAACATTAAATGCTATCATTTCATTTTTCTAACAAGGCCCTCAGAAGATTTTTTTTTTCTCATAACCTAAAGGAAATATAGAAATCTCTCGATTTATTTAGTGAGCGTTAGGACTCGCTTACGTTGGGATTCTGACCTTGATGAAATATCAGCAAATCATAAGCTTGTATGCAATGGATAACAGTTTATCGGTTGTATTAAATACAACCCCTAACACGTGTTTTTTGTCCTAATCTCATCTCGACTTTATGACATATCAACAAATTGAAAGAGATTATTCACCTGTATCCACCATTTCACGACGGTCTAAGTATAGTTCATATACATTAAGGAATAACTATAAATATGTGCATGTACCATACCTCATCTAGTTAATATAGTAAAAATAGTACACATAGCATCTCTAACTTGAGGAATATCAACAACTAAAGAGTATGAAAGTGATCGATTAATATATAAATGGTAGAGGACAACTAATATATTAAGGATTCATAATCTTCAATATATACAGTGTAAGGATCAATAGACAATTTTTTAACACCATTTTATAGCCTCCTGATATCAGCCATAATTTTCTTTTAATTATTTATACTTTCTCTCTCCTATCACATGTACCAAATAATTAAATATAAACTTGTGGCTAATATCAAGGGACTATAAATGGTTCTAAATAAAAGATTTTATTGTCCTAGCTCATGTGTATGTATGTGTATCTGTGTGTGTGTGTGTGTGTTAGTTAAGTGATATCGATTCAGAGAAGGATATATTTCTTATGAAATACCCTCATTATTCAAGCATCAAACATATCTGAAATCATGGTATACGTATTATATATATATATGTATGTATGTATGTATGTATGTATGTATGTATGTATTTATTCCTTAAATCTCATTTGGGTTTCTTTCCAATTCCACTTAATTTTATACATACATGGGTATTCAATTATAAATTTATTTATAAATTTTATAGTTAATTTACTTATATAATCTATGCATATATCTTATTAATCGAACCTTATTTGACTAAATTTAATTCTTATTAATTAAATTATATTTAATAATTAATTTAATTTTATATAAAAAATGAAAAAAATTATATTGCTCAGCTTTAACTATTTAAAATAGCTAATTAACTCTAAGACTTTTAATTTGTTTATGTGTGTATATCAATAAATGTACACATTTAATCAATTAACTCTTAAATAATTTTATTTAATTAAAAATAAGTAAAAATATCAGTTAATTTGAAATTGTAATTTAGTATATCATAAACAATATTAAGATAAATAACCATAAAAATTATAGTTATACACTTATATCAACATTTATGTTTTAGTCAATTAAATTGTAATTAATTATTTTATTAAATTTAGTTATTCATATTAATTAAATTTTAAAAATTAAAACTTAAGAATTAATTATTTGGTTTCTTAAAATATATTTGAAAATTTTGAATGCATTTTATAACTTTTACAAAACTCTCTTTTATACTTTTAACTTAACATTTAAATTTAAAATATATTATAGATTTTCAAACAAATTTTGAATATTAGCCGAAGGTACAAAATTAATTTGGGCCTTTATATTGGGGATAATATTAGGCATATTTCATCCTTCAGACAAGGCCAGTAGCTAGGTAGGGCGAAGTACTTGATTACATAAACCTAATCCTTCGACATTACCTTTATAGACAACCTACTAAATAGGTAGGCTTTAATCAATTAGCCTTAACACTTCTAATTTAGATTGCAAAGACTATTTAGCTACGATATCATTGAAGGAATAAGGTCAATCAGAAGTAGATAACATAGGTAGGTTTCAAAAAAAATTCTATTTTAGATCTATTATTTAACATCCCATAATTTGGAGTGCCATAATATAGGGAATTAAATAAATAAATGATTAATTAAATTAAAGAACGAAATAAAATAAAGATAAGTTGATTAAGGAAGGGCAAATGAATGAAGGAAGAGGAGTCTGCGATTTCATGAGAATATGCTTGAATGGGATTTTTGCCCAAAGCCCAAATTACTACTTCCTTACACTCCAATTCTTCATTCACTCTCATTTCCCATAAAATTAAAGAAAGAAAACTAAGAGTTAAGGCTGGCTATACATTCAATAGGAAGGAGAAGGAAACATAAATAAAAAAAGGAGTTTTCATCATTAAAGAGATTTTAACCAAGCTTAATCAAACCAGAGGTGAGTAACACTTTCTCTAAACGCTTCCAAATCCATAAGGATTAGGACTATATGATGTCCATCGTTTTAATGATAAGGAACAAATATATGAATGTTAAATGATGTATGTTCTTTAACGACCCGTAAAATTTTGATGACTAAGTTTGTTAATAAAATGAGACTTTAGTAACTTAATATTGAAAGGAATGAAAACTTGTGATCTATTTATGAAATAATAAAGTGTTAATGTAAGTAAATTAGTAACAAATTAAATGAACTCCCATGTTAATTGAAAAAAATATATGTTACAACGTGGTTAAGAATTCAATATAGGATAAGGGAACGGAAATATTGAAGTATGTAATGCAAGGGTATCATAAATAGTAATGGAATAAAATTAGTTTTATATATGGAATTATAACCTGGGTTGGTAAGTAACAAACTTATAAATGCAATTAAAGCAAATAGGTGACAATTAATGTAGGTTGTTTATTTATTTAATGTGTTAAATAAACTATTGGTAATCAATTGTAATAACTCTAAATATAACGTTTTGTTAATGAAAATTAAAGCAATAATCGGAAATAATGTTAATTTTATTCATAATATGACAATTGGTTGGATAAAAAGAATGGAAGTCAAGATTTATTAATTTATTGGAATTTAAATCTTTATAAATTGATTAATTGCAACTAAATGGAATTAAATATTTAAATATCATGTAAATATTAATTTAGATTAAATTTGAAGATATCTAGGTAATAAAGCACGAACCAATGTTAATTTTATCTATTTGATGATAATGGATTGAATAACAAGAATTAGAATCAAATAAACGGATTTATTTGGAATTTCAATTGATGATTAATGAATTTATTAAAATTGAAATTGAATACGGAAATTGGTAGATTAATTAACTTTGAATTGATATCTAAATTGTTTAAAGTATTGCAATTGTTTAAGAAATAAAAAATGATAAGATTTGCTAATTATGGAATTGAAATTGAAAAAATGATTTAATTAATTAATTATTTATTTATTTATTTAATTAATGTAAAAATAGCCATTTTTACCACTGAATCGGATTTCGACAAAACCAGTTTCATCGGATCCATAATGATGAATGATTGTAGGATTTCAAGTTTCGTAGCGATCGGGCTTATCATTTGATCGTACGGACCCGAAACGCCTAAAAATCGATTTAATTGAAATCAATTGTAATCAATTTTGAATAACTTGATTTTAGCGTAACTTCTTCATACGATGGAATTTGGTCTTGAAACACGTTCCATCGCATTTTAAATATTCAAAAACATCTATTTTGGTACATGGGTTGACCCTTTTTTGTTTCGAAGTCGAAACGGGCATTTCGGGCCATTTGTCGTTCAACGGTCCAAACCAATCATATCCGTTCTTCTATTTCTCAGCCCTATCTATATATACCTCCTTATAAACCCTAGCAGTCTTTCTATTTCTCATTTCTGTACGTACAATTCCAGTTGCTTCTCTTCATTTCCAATGGAAGATAAAACAATAATTCCCAATTGCAAGTTCAAATCAAATTCAAAGCCAAAATTTCAAACTCCTCAAATACTATTAAATTTTATATGGATTTGAAGACTCTCGAAGATCATTACTTAGATTTGTAATTCATTTTCCAATTTGAATCACCATCTGACCAGAAATTCAAGATGAACCTTGGTCGCTCAAAGGCCACTATCTCGATCCAACGGCGGATCTTCAGCTATTGGACGAATGGGAAGCACCATGATGCCGAGAGGGTCGAGCATGCCCTAGATCTGGTGTTCGTTCATTCACGTTGTAAGTTGAGGTGATTGCCAGAATTGGCCTTGGATCATCTTCTGCAACGTACGGTCTCTGGTGAGCCGCGATAAGCCACGTGGGCAAGGGAGGGGCGCCTTGGCGAGCCCAATGCGGCGATGTTCTCTGATCGTGGCCGAACACAGTGTGGCTTCAACTTTTTGCGCTATGGACGGCAACCAACAATGAAGCAGTTAGGGTTCATGTGACTGTGTTTTCATCTGGTGACATGGCATTGGGTAGCATGAGTTTCTTTGTTTTGAATTTATTTTATATTCAAAATTGTTTAATGTTCTAACGCATGTAACTTATACACACGAGGTCCGTTTCATGCGCGGTTTTCTCTGCTAGGTTCGTATTGGAATTCCAGACATTTTGGCGCAAGTTTGGACGAATTCTAAGATTTTTCAAATTTTGGATTTAAATTCAGTTTAAATTTAAAAGGTGAGTGTTTTAACCCACTCACAACTTCAAAATTTTCTTATGTTTGTTATATTGATTTATGATATAATTAGAAATTTATTTATGACTGTCTGGCATATTTTGAATCATTATCTCAGTTTATTTGAATTTGTTTGGATAAATTGCTATTTAACTTATTATTGCATATAAACTGCTAGTTAAATTGTTATTAAGTTTATTGTTAACATAAATGTCAGTAAATACCTGTTATTCCTTATCTGTTCTATATTTGATGTTATTGTTTGAATTGGATGATGGTTTTGAGAAATGGTTGATGATTGATATTGGATGAATGGATGTAGTATTTTTTATATTGTTATAAACTGCAAGTTGTTATGGATTTTATTTCATTCGGGATTACGGTTTGAAATGATATATAACCGTATTTATATTTTAAATTGCGGATTGAAATGATAAATATCTGTATCACTTGACCATAGGATAGAAAATTATATACAGACACTGTGGTCATATATATAAGAATATTTTGGAATGATTTCTATGGTTTTGTAAAGAAATATATAGGTTATATAAATATTGATTTAAGATGTTATATAAATTTTATTTTATTATTTATTTTTAACTATGTATAAAAAAAATTTGGAACATAACATAAGTTAAATAATAAAGTTTGATTGTTTTTATATAATATGGTTAAGTATCTGTTTATTGTATATAGAGTTTATAAGGATTTAAATAAAATTATGGTTGGAAGATAAATATGAAATGGAATTGAGTTAAATTATTTAAGAATTATACTCGAATAAATTTGATTTGAAATTTAAATAAAATTAAGATTTTAAAAGGGTATGATTTTTATAACTTGATTTTGGTTTAGAGCGGTTCAAATGAATATCAAGTTGATTTATATGAATATATCAAGTTAAATAAATTTAAAGAATATCCAGATATTTGAAGTTTAATGGTTTTACTTAAATGAGATTGATTTATTATGTAAAATCTAATAGTAATTGAATTTGACATATATGGAATTATCAAAGAATTAATTTTGAAACGGTGGAATATTTAAGGCTTTGTAACATTTGGGAATTGAAATGGTTTATTTGGGGGTTCAAATCCGTATTTGGAATCGATTGGTGAAATTGAAGAAGCTATTTAATATTTAAGCCATTTAAGTGGTGTAGTTTTGTTTCAAAGTTATGATTTGAAAGTATTATACTTTAAGTGTTTTGATTTCGAAGAGCTATAATTTTGAAAGTGCTATGATTTTGGAAAAATCATATATTTGAAATAAACATGAGATTATATTGATTTGGGTTTTTATAAAAATGAAATCATATTGATTTGGTTTTTAAAACGGAAATGATATCATATTTATATGGTTTTGAAATGGATATAATATTCTGGTTTTGAAGCATAAATGATTTTGAAATGACCGTGGTGTTATAATAACGTTTGGTTGTTAAAGAGACCGAGATCGGAAGTTGACATACTCTCTGCCAACTCTGAAAACCACTTTAACAACCGTGTACGCGGTGGAGATTCTAAAATGAAGTAGGATGGTGGCTGCATTCCTTTGAGGTATATACGTGGACCCGACTCTCGTGAGTTGGCATAAGGTGGCTAAAACAGGAGCGATTCCGGGCCAGTGAGGTAGCCCCTCTTATCGAACACACTCCTTCGATACAATTCCATTATATTCAGACTTTGAGATTGATTCGATGGCCACTTTTGATTTCGGATTTTGGGGGTGTGGCTCGAGGTAGGCAGTAGTTGTGCGCTATGCATCACCACCAGTCCAGATAGTAATTGGTTTATCTATCCTGGCATTGTCTTGTGTGCCATGTCACCTACCTTAGTGAGCCTTGTACAAGTTTGATTTATGTCGTACCTATGGATTATCCTCTGGTAGCCTCCCGATCAGGAGGTATTACGGTACTGTATAGACTATTGGCACTATTACGTGTTAAGATGGAAAATGTAAAGCCTTAACACTATTTAAAAGTAAGTTTATTTTACTATTAGATATTATTATAATAGCGAAATATTACTACATAGTAAATAGTTTAACGGATCCTTGGGGGACGTGAATCCATAGCATCTCTTAAGTTACTACACTCACGTTTGACACTGGATAGGAGATGTCAAATCCCGTAAATGTCTCTGACGCCGTTCCACTCATATTATTTACCATTAATTTAACTTACATAAGATCTTTTAGTTCTGACTCGAGTGTTTTGTTTTTTTCAATATGCTCGGGTCAGTCCAAGCATTTCAGGATTCGAAGACTTTATCTCTGAAGGACAAAGACGAAGATTTGTATTACTATTATTCATTATATTCCACTGCATCACATTGTTCCGCTGCATCGTTATTTATTATTCTCCGGTGTGGGTAACTCTATGTATTGTATAAGTATAATCAAATATTTTGTAAAACAGCTTAATGAACTATTATTTGATTATTATATTTTGTCGTTCCGCTGCAAGATTCTGTTTTTTTAATTTCTTTCTCTTCTTTTCTTATTCACCCCAATAACAATTCGCCCTTTTGTATGGTTTGAGTTTGACGTGTGTGGTTTATTGTCGATTTAAAGTGTACAAAAAGACGAGATGTTATATCTGGTATCAGAGCTTTGGTTTAGCGATAAACCTTAGCTTTGTGGGTCTAACTCTTTATTAGTAGTGTAGAAATACCCTATGATGAGTCGCTGAGTGTATATATATAAGAAAGCTTATTTGTTAGTGTTATAAAAGGTTTTAATATTGTGTAATTTGTTCTGTTTTGTATTTATAAATTCTGGTTGGTGCATAGGACGCTATGACATCAATAGGGATTTCTAAACACTTAATAGGACAGACCGACACAATATTTGTTTTGAATATAGGTGAATGAAATAATTTTTCCTATTATATTTTCTATATATAAAATAATTTTTTTATAAATGTTATATATTTGGTTGTAATATATTGGTTGTTAGGTAGTATAATTTATAAATATTAGTAAGGTTGGAAAAGTAAAATAAATAGGAATAAATTGGAAATTTAGAACTTAAGTTTCGGGGTTTTGCAACTTTCTTTCGAATAATTTTGGAATATAATAATAAAGTTACTTAGAAGTATTTTCTGATATTAATATTTCAATATAAATTGAAAGAATGGTTTTAAAGAAACTTTGGAAAGAAATAAGTTCTATACTCCCCTCTCTGTCGTTGGAAAATAATTTCGATGATGAGTGCACGCATCATCGACATTCATTTTCAAGTTTCAAATTGGGAAGGCCACTGTAGTAGTTTTACTATAGATTTATTTTGATAAACAAATGTAGATTTTAAATGTTTTAAACATAATTGGATATAAAAATTATGAGTATATACATTATCTATTATTTTAAAATGATTTGAAATTTAATCCGATATTTAGTTCTAAATTTTCCATTAATTAATAATTTCAATTGCCTTAGTGAAATGGAATTTAACTAATAATTGAAACCTCTAAATGAAATAATAGATTTAATGCTAAGTTATAAATGAAATTTCAAAAAAGTTGAAATTGTAGCCTATAAAACAAAAGATATGATTATTGAACATTAAACTAATTAAAAGAAATGAGAAAACTTGTAAAAATTTCAATTGCACTTTTGAAAAGCATATATATAACTTATCAAAGATTTAAAAATTAAAATGTTTAATAAGAAAATGTAATAGGATATTATACAAGTAAAAATTTGAAATAATAAAAATATTCAATGAAATTCTTTAATAAATAAGAATTTGATGTTGTAGTTGTTATAAACTTATGTTATGATTGAAATATTAATATAATAAATTATGATAGAAAGTAAGAATTATAAGAAGTAATTAAAAAATTAAGTAGATGAATTGATATACTAAGAAATTGAATTGAACATAAATACTATAAACAAATGAATGTAAATAAATGAAGTTATGCAATAATTAATAAATAAATATAACGCAATAAAAAGAAACTAGCATGACCTGAATAAATGAAAATGAGTAATTACAAGTAATAAATGAAAGTAAATGAAATAAACACTGAATGAGTGAATGGAAATAAGAGTTTGTAAGAAATAAATGTAAATTAAAGGATGAATCATTATATGAACGAAAAAGAGTTTAAACAATAAATGCCATGAAATGGAATTAATAAGAATGAACTTGATCTACTGTTTGAAATTGTTGTTTGTTTGGTTTATGAGTCGTTTGGGTAAAATATACTTTTAATTGCTTAGATGTATGAATAATATATTGAGTTTTACCTAAGACTGTTGAGTAAATGGAATACTTCATAGTTATTTGTCATTCTGTGTGATTTAAAATGTCTTAACCCGAACCAACCAATTGTTTTATTTTGCTTGAATGGTTGATTTGTATATGATGTGTATGCTGTTGGTTGCGAATGATTGTTGTTTATATTGATTTGTTGTTAATGGTTGAAATAAATTTAAATATTTCATTTTATATAATATTAACCTAATTTGGATTATATAAGTAAAATACAGGTTATGAAAGCAATTGCTATACAATAAACGTAAATTGCCCGACAAATAGGTACGTTTTTGGATTACGGTTTTATAACATTATTTATGTTGTTTTTCCCGTGTTGGCATATATTATTTTGTAAGATATATGTATATATGGTAATATTTGACATTATATTTTCTCCGAACCTCTCCGTACAAAGGAGACTGTCGAAATTTTTCATAAATTTTGGACTTAGAAATTTTTTGAAAAAATGTCTTCGAAACTTTATTAATTTGAGTATAAAAAGATTTAATAGTTATAAATAGGTATACTTTATTTAAATTATTAATTTTGCAAATTTATTTGTTTATAAAGTTAATATTTTTGAATAAGATGCATTGTTTACTCAATTCTTACTTTTCCCTTTTTTTCCTTTTTTGGGGACAAAAAGTATTGAGTGAGGGAGAGTGTAATGACCCTTAAAATTTTGATGACTAAATTTGTTAATAAAATGAGACTTTAGTATTGAAAGGAATGAAAACTTGTGATCTATGGATGAAATAATAACCAAAATAAGTGTAATAGTGTTAATGTAAATAAATTAGTAAAAAATTGAATGGACTCCCATGTTAATTGGAAAAAATATATGTTACAACTTGCTATGAATTCAATATAGGATAAGCGAATGGAAATATTGAATTATGTAATGCAAGGGTATCATAAATAGTAATGGAATAAAATTAGTGTTATATATGGAATTATAACCAGGGTTGGTAAGTAACAAACTTATAAAAGCAAATAAGTGACAATTAATATAGGTTGTTTATTTATTTAATGTGTTAAATAGACTATTGGTAATCAATTGTAATAACTCTAAATATAACGTTTTCTTAATGAAAATTAAAGCAATAATCGGAAATAATGTTAATTTTATTCATAATATGACAATTAGTTGGATAAAAAGAATGGAAGTCAAGATTTATTAATTTATTGGAATTTAAATCTTTATAAATGGATTAATTGCAACTAAATGTAATTAAATATTTAAATATCACGTAAATATTAATTTAGATGAAATTTGAAGATATTTAGGTAATAAAGCACGAACCAATGTTATTTTTGTCTATTTGATGATAATGGATTGAATAACAAGAATTAGAATCAAATAAACGGATTTATTTGGAATTTCAATTGATCATTAATGAATTTATTAAAATTGAAATTGAATATGGAAATGGGTAGATTAATTAACTTTGAATTGATATCTAAATTGTTTAAAGTATTGCAATTGTTTAAGAAATGAAAAATGATAAGATTTGCTAATTATGGAATTGAATTGAAAAAGTGATTTAATTAATTAATTGTTAATTTAATTAATGTAAAAATAGCCATTTTGACCACTGACTCGGATTTTGACGAAACTAGTTTCATCGGATCCGTAACAGGTAAATGACTTTAGGATTTCAAGTTTTGTAGTGATCGAGCTTGTTGTTTGATCATACGGACCCGAAACGCCTAGAAATCGATTTGATTGAAATCAATTTAGAATAACTTGATTTTAGCATAACTTCCTCATACTATGGAATTTGGACTTGAAACCCGTTCCGTCGCATTTAAAATATTCAAAAACTTCTATTTTGATATATGGGTTGACCCTTTTTGTTCCGAAGTCGAAATGGGCTTTTCGGTCCATTTATCTTCAACGTTCCAAACCAATCGTATTCGTTCTTCTATTTCTCAGCCCTATCTATATATACCTCATTATAAAGCCTAGCAGCCTTTCTATTCCTCATTTCTGCATGTACAATTCCAGTTGCTCCTCTTCATTTCCAATGGCAGACAAAACAAAACTTCCAAATTGCAAGTTCAAATCAAATTCAAAGCCAAAATATCAAACTCCTCAAATTTTATATGGATTCGAAGCTCTCGAAGAGTGTAACTCAGATCTGTAATTCGTTTTCCAATTTGACTCATCATCTAACCGAAAATTCAAGATGAACCTCGGCCGTCCAAAGGCCACTATCTCGATCCAACCGCGGATCTTCAGCTATTGGACGATCGGGAAGCACCACGATGCCGAGAGGGTCGAGCAGGCCCTAGATTTGGTGTTCGTTCACGCTATATGCTGAGGGGATCGCCAGAATTGGCCTTCGATCATCCGTGGCGACGACGGCCTCTAGTGAGCCACGATAGGCCATGTGGGCAGGGAAGGGGTGCCTCGGCGAGGCCAATACGGTGACATTCTCAGATCGCGGCCGAAGGCAGCATGGCGTTAGCATTTTGCACGTGTGGACGGCGGCCAGAAACGAAGCATAAGGGTTCGTACGACTGTTCTTGCATCTGGTGGCGTGGCATTGGGTAGCGTCAGTCTTTCTTTTGAATTTGTTTTATATTTAAAATCGTTTAATGTTCTAACTTATGTAACTTTTACATACGAGGTCCGTTTCACGCGCGGTTTTCTTCGCTAGTTTTGTACTGGAATTCTGGACATTTTTGCCCTAGTTTGGATGAATTCTGAGACTGTTCAAAATTTGGGTTTAAATTGGATTTAAATTCAATTTAAATTCAAAAGGTGAGTGTTTTAACCCACTCACAACTTCAAAAATTTCTTATGTTTGTTAATTTTTTTTATGATGTGATTAGAAATTATTTATGACTGTTATTCATATTTTGAATCATCATCTCAGTTTATTTGAATTTGTTTTGATAAATTGTTATTTAATTTATTATTGCATATAAACTGGCAGTTAAATTGGTATTAAATTTATTATTGAATATAAATGTCAGTAAATACCTGTTATTTCTTATCTGTTCTATATTGATGTTATTGTTTGAATTGGATGATGGTTGTGATAAATGGTTGATGATTGATATTGGATGAATGGATGTAGTATTTTATATTGTTATAAACTGCAAGTTGTTATGGATTTTTATTTCATTCGGGATTGCGGTTTGAAATGATATATAACCGTATTTATATTTTAAATTACGGATTGAAATGATAAATATCTGTATCACTTGACCATAGGTTAGAAAATTATATACAAACACCGTGGTCTATATATATATAAAATATTTTGGAATGATTTCTATGTTTTTGTGAAGAAATATATAGGTTATATAGATATTGATTTTAGATGTTATGTAAATTTTATTTTATTACTTATTTTTAACCATGTATAAATTTGTTTTGGAATATAAAATAAGTTAAATAATAAAGTTTGATTGTTTTTATATAATATGGTTAAGTATCTGTTTTAATTTTATTGTATATAGAGTTTATAATGGCTTAAATAAAATTAAGGTTGGAAGATAAATATGAAATTGATTTGATTTAAATTATTTAAGAATTATACTCGAATAAATTTGATTTGAAATTTAAATAAAATTGAGATTGTAAAAGGGTATGATTATTATAACTTGATTTTGGTTTAGAGTGGTTCAAATGAATATCAAGTTTATTCAAATGAATACATCTAGTTAAATAAATTAAAAGAATATCCAGTTATTTGAAGTTTAAAAGTTTTACATAAATGATATTAATTTATTAAGTAAAATCTAATAGTAATTGAATTTGATATATGTGGAATTATCAAAGAATTAATTTTGAAATGGTGGAATATTTAAGGCTTTGAAATATATGGGAATTGAAATGGTTTATTTGGGGGTTCAAATCCGTATTTGGAATTAATTGGTGAAATTGAAGAAGCTATTTTATATTTAAGCCATTTAAGTGGTGTAGTTGTGTTTCAAAGTTATGGGTTTCAAAGTTATGATTTGAAAGTGGTATACTTTAAGTGTTTTGATTTCAAAGTGTTATAACTTTGAAAGTGCTATGATTTTGGAAAAAGGATATAATTGAAATAAAAATGAGATTATATTGATTTGGGTTTTTATAAAAATGACATCATATTGATTTATTTTTTAAACGGAAATGATATCGTATTTATATGGTTTTGAAATGGATATTATATTCTGTTTTTAAAGTATAAATTATTTTGAAATGACCACGGTGTTATAATAACGTTTGGTGGAGATTCCACTTTAACAACCGTGTATGTGGTGGAGATTCCAGAATGAAGTAGGATGGTGGCAGCGTTCCTTTGAGGTATAAACGTGGACCCGACTCCCATGAGTTGGCATAAGGTGGCTAAAACAGGAGAGATTCCGGACCAGTAAGGTAGCTCCTCTTATCGAATCCGCATATTTATCGATTCTATACTTAAATATTTTATTTGGATATTTCATCGTTCGTCGGATTTTGGTCCGAAAACCTACTTTTAGTAAACAGTCGAATTGGGACTCGAGACCACTTCCATTGATTTCAAAACGCCGTTTGCGATCTTTTTGAGTATAAACTTTGATATGTTTGGAGTTAGAGGAATTTTGCCACTTTTTACTTAGGGCTTTGGTTTAGGCTGAGCCCAATAACTCCACTTATGTATTCAGTTCCAACCCTCTCCTCTTCATTTACTTCCTTTCTATTTTCCTAATACTCAAGCTTTTATAACAATGGAGAGTGGAATGGGAAATTGAAACTCAAGCCCGAGTATTCTTTTGCAAATCAAGCTCTAGCTCCAAACTAATAGAAGAACCCATTGGTAAGCCTTCTCTTCATCTTCTCCAACTCCTTCTCTCTTGAATTTCAAAAATTCCTAAACCTAACTTTGGGAATGTTCTTCTTTTTGAGCATAGATTCAAGCTCGTTTGAGTTGTGTTGAAGAGTGTTTGATTCTCCCTTTGCTTTCAAGCTTCTTCTTCATTAATTTGGGTTCAAAGGTGATATTTTTATCTCACATCTTTGTCTATAATTAACTTCGATTGTTAGGTATGAATTCCTAACATTTATTCTTGTGCAATTGATTTTGGTTTGGATTGATTTGGTGTATATTCCAATTTTTGATGTTTTGAAATCAAAATCTATGAAAATCCTTTTATGGATATTTTGACATTGATATTTGAGGCGTATCGAAGAGCCGTTAAGGCTGGGTTGTCGCTCGACGTAAATCCTTAATCGTCGTTTCTCGTCCGATCGCTTCCGGTATTTATTTCGGCCATTTTTGGCCTAGGTTCAGGGAATGCCCTGAACCCCAGTTTCAGACGTCTGAAACGTAGTATTCAGACGTCTGAATATTATACTGGGAATTTTTATTCCCCAGTATTCAGACGTTTGAATCTATATTTCAGACGTCTGAATTAGTTTGTTTTGGACCAGAAAGGAAATAGGCTAAAAATTGCCAATTTCAGACGTCTGAAATATAGGGTTTAGACGTCTGAAATATACTCTGGAAAACTTTTGGTTTTCCAGATTCAGACGTCTGAATCCTTGATTTCAGACGTCTGAATCTGCACTTTTTGCCTACATTGCCTATTTTGTTTGAATTTCCAACTTTAATCGATTCATGTTGATTCCCTTTTGTTATTATCACTTATTATCGACTTTGATGACATTTTCTTTGGGATTTTTGAGAATATCCATTTTGATGGATTCGGTATCGATTTCTTTGGATTTTATTCACATCTTCGAATGTGAATTTTTATGATTGATTGTTTCTACAATAACTTCTATGATTTGTCACTTTAAAATATAAAGGTTTTCTATACTAGTATTAAATATCAAAACTCTTTTTTCAAATGATTTCAACACTATTTTATTACAAAGCTCGTTTTCTCAAACCGATTTCCAAATCTATTAGTATATACAAACCTTTACCTCACTCATATGAGAAATCTAATTAAACGACTTAGTAAAACAAGTGGTATGAAACGCTTGCGTTTACTTCGTCGGTTAATTCTTGGACTTGTTCGATTGAAACTCTTGTGACAATTTTCTAGTGGAGATCTACAATTTGTTCGCAAATATTTAAGTTAAGCTAGTGGTTATGGGACGTGATGCTAAACTCATATATTTACTAGCTTATTGTAATTGACACTTCTTGATGGTCGATGATGATCATTTTATGTTTTAGACTAGCATTGTGCGATGTCTTTTTGATTCGGTTCATCGGACGTTACGCTGTACGACGTCGTTGTTCCATTTCAATTGTGATTTGGTTCATCGGACGTTACGCTGTACGACATCGTTGTTCCATTTTACTGTGTGTTGGTGCAGCAGACGTTACGTTGTACGACGTCGTTGTTCCTTTTTATTCTGCTTTGGTTCATCGGACGTTACGCTGTAGGACGTCGTTGTTCCTTTTTATTCTGCTTTGGTTCATCGGACGTTACGCTGTACGACGTCGTTGTTCCTTCTTATTCTGCTTTGGTTCATCGGACGTTACGCTGTACGACATCGTTGTTCCTTTTTATTCTGCTTTGGTTCATAGGACGTTACACTGTACGACGTCGTTGTTCCCTTTTATTGTGCTTTGGTTCATCGGGCGTCACGCTGTACGACGTCGTTGTTCCTTTCTATTGTGTTTCTGGATCATCGGACGTCACGCTGTACGACATCGATGCTTCAAATTATTTGACCTCTGGATTTCTAATGGTTGATTTCTGGAATTTTGGTTTCACCAACTTTTACGATTGGCATTGATATGTATGTCATTTCTGTGGATTGGTGAATGAAATAAAGAATATGACATTCTTTTGGTGCTATGAGATTCTTGAGATATTTGTATGATTTTCCTCCATTGATTTTTCTATGTATACTTGTCGCAGTATGACATTTTTGGTTATCATACATTTTTACTACATCTCTTCTTATATCTCATTTTATCTGATAATTATAGCTAGACTGATCCATTTATTATTTTCTTCTTAAATAATACTCGGGTCAGACTGAGATATTGCAGGTGCTTCCCCATGACTTCCTATCTGGAACCATCTTCTGACTTTTGCTTATCTACTTTGGTCTTGTACTTTTTGTTGTATACATTTGAGATATAGACTCCTTAATGTATACATATTCTTTTGTCTTGCACTTGTATCTATTCTAATGTGATATTGTGGATCTTGTTAGACCACTACTCTGATATACACTTTCATGTGTTATATTCATATCTATTTCCGCCTTTGTGATATGAAGTCTGTGACTGATTTGTGTTATGTTTATTTCTATATTTGTTTCCGAAGATTATTATAGCCACTGTGTAGTAGCTTTGAGTTTGTATCGGTATGTCGGATTTCCTCTCGAAATGAATTGCTGTTATACTATCTGACATATCGGTGCTCGCGCAAAGCAATTACACGGATGGTCGCTCCTCAACAGTCTTATTCTCCGTGCTAGTTGACAGCATTACACCGTAGTGTTCTTGGCTAGCGTGGGTATAGAGGTGGGGCATCACAGCTTGGTATCAAAGCCAAACTTCGGAACAATACGAAATATTGTAACAAGGATCATCGTCCTAAGTCTATCTTAGGAGTCGTGCTTTAGGATTTAATTCGAGTCTTCCTACCGACTCATCCTATTTTCTTTATGATTCCTTGTTTATCTATCAAGATTGCTTGATATTCATTTAGTGAATAACCTTTTTCTTCTTCCTTCTTTCTTTCTAAAGGAAGAGAAATGGTTAGACCAGGCCGTCCTAGCGCCGGTCAATCTAGTGCTACTCCCCAGGATGGAGTATTTATGTCTGCCCAGCAGCTTCTTGATCTTGTAAAGAACGCTCAAGCAGCCGGACCCATTCCAGAGCCTACTCATCCTAGATCCGGTTTTGCACGCTTGTACAGAGACTACACCAATTTGGGTGGAAGGCCATTCAGGGGATCCGAGAGTGTTATAGAAATTCAAGCCTGGCTCAAATCATGCAATCGTATCTTTTCTCACATGAACCTTATTGATCAACATCGAGTCCAAGTGGCTTCTAGCATGCTCCAAGAAAGAGCATTGGATTGGTATGAGCTTTTAATTTCTGAAATCGTTGAAGTGGATCTCACTTGGGAGCAATTCCAGGAAAGATTCGAATTGAAATTTGTGCCGGAGGCTGAAAAGGTAACTTTAGCCCGGCGTTTCATAGACCTTGTTCAAGGTGAATCTTCTGTGATAGACTATGTCGCATTTTTCGAATCTCTTTCCAAATACGGTGTAATATCCCGGAATTTTGGACAATATAAATTTGATAATCTATGTCTAAATTTATATTGAATTGATAATTTTTGTTAATAAATTTGATATTGATTTAAATAATCTTCTTTATTTAAATATTTAATTTGTGAAATTATTTTTAATGAGTTAATAAATCTATTTTCTATTTAATAATGTATATGTATTTGTATATATTTTAAATAGATAAGTTGTTCTTAGTTAAATTAGTATAGCATAATTTTAATGTTTTAAAAATGGAACTTTTGATTTGTTTTTAATTTAATCTTTTCAAAAATATTTAATAAAATACTATATGATTTTAAATATGTAAGATAAATATTTTATTGGTTTAAAATTTCATTTTAACTTAAGTTGTATATCAAAATATGTTACAAAATATTTGTGTTATTCTTTTTAAAATTATTAATTGATAATTTTGATTTGTAAATTAATTTGAAATTTAAAATTCAATTTAATTTATGAAGCATGTAGTCATTAAGTTACAAACTCTTTTATAAATTTATCTTAAAAGTTTCTTTTTCAAATGATTATTTGTGTATTGTTTTATTATAATACTTTGCTTTGTTCTTTTGAAATTAAATATATGCATAACTAAATCTAAGAACAAAATAATTAACTAAATTTAAACATTCATCAAGCTTAATTTTTCTTTAACACTTAATTTAAAATAACAAATCATTTTAAGAGACATATGTAAGTATAAAAATACATGTGTATGTAATTTAGAACATGGATTTACATGTGTTGATAGCTTAGGACAAGTGTCAATTTCATTTTAATTTTTCTTTTAATTCATTAAATCTGAAATTTCCTTTATATAAACTTACTTCTTCATTCATATTTATTTTCTTTTACATTCCTTAATCAAAAGGAAGACCAAATTTCATTTTTCATTTCCATAATCAAAAATCTGCAATACTTCAAACTCAAGTATATTTGCATTATTCACTCTTCTTAAAATCATTCCCTGCAACTCCTCTTTTCAAAATACAAACATGCAATTGAATCTGGAAAGGGAAAAGACCTTCATTAATTCATTTTTTCCAAAATTCTGGAACATACAAATTACATCAAATTGAAGCCTGCATTTCAATATTAAGCATGAAGGTCTGCATTCTTGTTTTCAAGACAATCTGGATCTGAAACTACAAATACAAGCCTGCATGTTTTAAAAAGCAATATTCAAGTTGGAAAAGCATATTACAGAGGGTGATCTGCATGTTCAATCTGGGCTCTGCATTTTTATTTAAGGTGAGTAACTCCTCTTTTCAAAAAAAAAATTAAGTAGGTTGATTGCATGTTTTAATCTGAAATGGATATATTTTATGAAATTGGCAGTGAATATTTTTATTTATTAATATATATGTGTGCATTCATTTTTCTGTACAATGATATTTTTATTTAATTTTCAAGTTGCTGTAAATTATTATCTCCGGATTTATAAACAGTTGAGCAAACATTAGAATTAGTAAAAAAATTCAAGTATGAGGATTTGATAAATCAGTAATATAAAGTGAAACCCTATACTAAAACATGATTTCTAAGATCAAAATATAAATTTTTAGAAAAGAGTTGGTAATGCAGTTTTGAACGTACTGTATTTTACATATTTGCTTAGTACAGTTGATTCATGATTTTTACTTGGTTGAAATTGTGTCTAGTTATAATGTAGTTATCATTGATAATGATAAAATTACTGAATTTTACTGAAATTCAATTTTGGTATTGTAAATGGGGATTTAAATTATAGAACCCTAGTTTATTGGGTTTAGGAAAAATTGGGTACTGTGGCTTCTTGAATGAATCAAGTTCAGAGATACTTTGGGAATTGATAGATGATGGGTTGGTGGAATAGTCACCAGAGTAGGGAAGTTGATGATGGTCGGGAAGAGGAGATATTGGTGATGACAGGTCAGGCATTGAAATGGGGTTATGTTCCAGGTTTTGGGTTTTAAAACTAGAATTTAAATTCAAGTTGAATTCTGATTTTTGGAGTGTTGAAGTGTGATGTGGGGATTGTGGTCGATGGAGGATGGCCAGAGTTGATGGCCAGTGATGGCCGGAGAGAGGAAGTGGGTGCATAGTGATAATGTTGTGCAGGTTTGTGATGTTTGTTGGATGCAAGATTTTTGTCTCGGGATAGTCTCGGGATTTTTGAGGGGAAACTCGAAGTAAGTGGGTTACTGACCCGAAGTAAAATGGGGTTGCTCGAGTGTATTTATGTTCACAGGTTTTAACAAAACAGAACCTGTTCTGTTTTAAGAATTTAAAAAGTCAAGTTTAAATTGAATCTGAAAATTGAAATTAGGATTTAAACCTGAACTAAAGATGAATTCAAGTAGTTTGAATTCTTATTTTGAAATAATTTGAGTTAAGAAATTCTAGTTTGGTTTAAAATAAAAAAAATAAAATAGGAAAACCTGTTTCCGGTTTATAAGATTTGAAATAAATGCAAACTAAAATTTTAACTTAGGATTTTGAAACTGAGTTTAAATATGAATTCAAATAAGTTTAAATTCTGGTTTCTTTGAAATAATTTAAATTCAGAAAATTTCAAAGTTTGGTTTTTAAATAAAAATAGAAACTGTTTTTTGTTTTTTTTAAATGTAAAGGTAAAGTTTAAAATTTTCAGGTGGAAATTTATTCTGAGTTTTTTTTTTAAATCTGGAATTTGGATATGAATTCAAATTTGTTTGTCAGAGATTTAAATTCATTTATGTTTTTAAATTAAAATTTGATTTTCAAACTCACAAGTGTTAATGCATATATGTCTTGTATTTGAATTGAAAGTTTAAATATTTAAATTAGAAATTCAAAATGAATTCAAATCTGAGTTTTTAAATCTGGGATTTAAAATTCAAACTTCAGATTTTTAAAATAAAAGTTTAAATTCAAATTGCTTTTAAATGATTAAAATGATATGCATTTGAATTAAAGTTGTAGATTGTAGGAAGAATTTTAAAAGGTTAAAACTAAAATGAGTTTGGAAGTTGTATTTCAATTTTGAAATTTTAAAGTAATTTTAAATTGATTTGAATTTAAATTGAATTGAAATTTAAATTGTTTTAACTTAGTGATAAAGTAGATGTTTTAACATATAAGATTAAGTTTTGAATTGTTTAAGATAAATTTGAGTCTTAAGTTTAAAAGGAAGATAAATAGAATTTAAAGTAAATTTAAAAATATTTTGTTTTTAAATGTATAATTAAATACGAAATGTTTATCTAAAAGATAAATAAAAATTTAATGATTGGATTCATTTAATTATTAAGGTAATCAAGATGAAAATTAATTATTTAATTAATTAATTATGTGGATGTTTAATTAAGTAATTAATGATTCTAAGTTAATTAATTAGATTTTAGATTAATTAATTAAGGTTAATTAATCTATAATTAAGGATGGTTAATTAAATTTTAATTTATGATTAAGATTTTAATTAATACTTAATTAATTAATAATTAGTGATTAATTAAGTTGTAATTAAGTATTAATTAATTGATAATTAATAATGATTAATTTAAGTTAATTCTTAATTCAGTAATTAAGAAATATTAATGAGGGTCATTAACTTAAGATTATTTAACAATTAATTAATGTGATTAATTTTGATAATTAATTAGATTAATTAATTAATAATAATCAATTGTTTAATTTTTAATTACTTAATGAAGGTAATTAATGAATTAATTACTTAGTGTAATTAATTTGATTTATGTGATTAGTTTAGATTAATTAAGTTAAATTAATTTAAACATTTGTTGATTGTTTGATAATTACTTTATGTAATTTATGAATTTGTAATTACTTAAGGAAGTAATTAATTAATAGTTACAGGATGTAATTAAAGATATTTGATATAGAAGTAAATTGGATTTAAATTACTTTGAAATTAATCAAGGGGATTAATTTAGATAATTAATTAAGGATAATTATTTTATGGGATGAGTAATTAAAGTAGTTAATTACTGAATGATTATTAATCATGGGTGATTAATATATATGTGGATTAATTTCAGATTAAT
This sequence comes from Allium cepa, assembly GCA_030765085.1. Lineage (NCBI taxonomy): Eukaryota > Viridiplantae > Streptophyta > Magnoliopsida > Asparagales > Amaryllidaceae > Allium > Allium cepa. The sequence goes on along the minus strand of CM060934.1, from coordinate 660,462,647 downwards.
TACTTATGTAATTAATTTATATTTAGAGATTTATTAATTGTAGTTAGAATCATTAATTAATTAATTAATGATTTAATTTGGGATTGATTAATTAAGGTATAATTAATAATGAATAAATAATTAATGTAATTAATTTTAGTTGATCAATTAATTTAGTAATTACAAGTTAATTATTTGCAAAGGGTTTAAGTAATTAACTTGTGTGATTAACTTATAAGCAAATTACTTATTGTAATTAGAGATAGTTAATCAATATTAATTGAAATATTAAGATGAAGATTTATAAATTGATTTGAAATCAATTGATGGTTAAGTTAAGCACAATTTTAATGATAAAGTAATTAATTTAATTCATTTTAAATTAATTAGAGATTAAGTAATTAATTTAATTAATTTTAAATTAATTATAAATGGTGTGATCATTAGATCATTGCTTATGTTTGATGAATGGTATTGGTTGCTTGGTATGGTTTGTAATCTCAGTTATGAGATGAGTGGTGTATGTGATATGGATGCATTGGTTGCTTTTGGATGATAATATGGATTATCTGATTTTGGTATGAATTATCTGTTGATAATGATAAAGTTGATTATCTGTTGTGTTGTGAATTATCTATCTGTGTATATTTAGATAATGAATTGTATTGTTTTAAACTTAAAACAACTTGGACTTAAAAGACACGCTTTGTATTTCGATGAGACCGTGATCGGGTTTCCATATTTGGACATCCGAAAACCACATCGATTCCAATTAAACGTTAGGTCGTTAATCCAAGTGGAGCGAGTGAAGACTCGAGGTGTAAGGGCTATACGTTAGTATAACTCTATGGGTGATTCCGTAATGAGTTTGACGGAATAGTACTTATAAATTCGAGATGGTGATTCAGAGTGCAAGGGTTATTGTCGTTAACTCTGAGGGTGATTCCAAAATGAGTGTAACGAGATAATGCCTTCGGTTTCGTTCGAACCCGGAACGAACTTGTATGGATTGAATGCTTTCAGAACATCGTCAGGTGGACGATGAGCATTCTAAGTGATATGTCCTATAAAGGTAATCGTAGCCTCAAGCCTCAGCAACCGGGAATGGCTAAAACAGGGGAGGTGCAGCAATGCTTCGTGGGTCGCACCCACTGGAGAGTAAGATTTACCCCTGTCTAGAGGTCCCTTTATATTTCGGCTGTGTGGACGGTTGATCATGACAACCGTCGGGGTTGTCTTATTCGGAACTGTTCAGTAAGGAATGGGTCCGGCTTTGTGTTGCAGGGGATTGGGAGTAATCCTCGGTACGGTGATCTAGGCCACGTACTGTGACGGGCGGTACCCCAGTAGCCCTGCCATTGTATGGAATCCAAAATCCAATAAGTGCCAACGGTTTTGATTGTATTACCCACTTTTGTGGCTAGTAGCTGGATTTTAATAATTTAACAATTTCGGCTATTTCTTATTTACTTGAAAACCCTAGACACTATCATAATATCATCGGATTTCCTATCAAATGTTTTGGTTAGCGTAAGGTAAAAACTTTTCCATGTTTATGTGTGGGAAGTCTTACGTGATACCTTTCTTTCTAAGGTTTTTCAAAGTTAAGCAACTTAACCTGTTACACACTCCAGACCCATGTCTGACCCGGAGTTATTTCTGTTTTTCTTTAACTCTTGGGTACTCAAATTTTTATGAGTAGTCAAGGGAATTCAGGTTAGCTTTGACGAATTGTGGAGGAGTAATGGAGCAGGAGGCTTATGCGTATAGTTATATAGTTCCGCTGTGTTGGTATCTCTGAGTGTTTCTGTATTGTGATTGAGTTGTAATAACTAGACAGGTGTTTATAACTGTCAAGTATGTGTTGTATATGTCTGTGTAACTCTGATATTTGATGTATACTATGTAATACTTATGTTATTAATATAATTTATTCGTTCCGCTGTTGAGATTCTTGTGTTGTTTCTTCTTTCTCTTCTTTCTTTCTCTTTTCTATCCCTTTCTTTCTTAATTCATGATGCGATTTTCTGGGAGTAGAAAGTCGGGTCGTGACAGTTGGTATCAGAGCGATAGTTTGAGTGAATACCTAGGCTCTATAGTGGTGTCTATCTTGAGAGAGCGTATTTGTATTTTTAATATATATATATAATTGGTTCTACCTATTAGTTGGTTTACCTGTTCAGGTTTTTCCAATATAAGTTATAAAGGTAGATGAGGTAGAAGTGTGTGTAACACGACTACCAATGGTTGGAGTTTGATGGATGAGGTTGGAAGTATAATTGTCGAGACTGTAGACCTAATACCGTCTCGAGTGAGTTCTGTTGTGATGAAGGGCTTCATCGATCTCTGAAGGTTACCTGTTAAGGTTCGGAGTTCATCTTTGAAGTGCAGAATTGAGTTTGGATCTGTCGATTGGGCAGAAGCAAGCAAGTAATGATATCTTGATATCTCAGGAAGTAGTAGCTGCGTGATGAGATGCAGTGACTATGGATATTTCCGAAGATGTTTCTTTGGACAAGAGTAAGAAGTGAGTCTGCCGGTAATGTGGCTGAGTTTAGCTGAGTATTCTGAGTTGATAGGGAGTCTTCTGGCTGAGTAGTTTTTTTTTTCTGAAGTGGAATTCAGAAGTAGCAGAGTGGATCCGTTTCTCTGGAAAGTTGGCTAGGCCAGCATAAGCTGTTCTTCTTGGTAAAGAGAGAGCAGTTTTCTTTGGATTTAGGTTGAGTTGATCGCAAAAGTGACTTGCGATAGTATGTTCTCTTGGTTTGTTAGAGATTGTCCGGATTTCTTTCAGGAAGTCAGAGTTTGTCTGAATCTGGAGATCGAGTTTTCTTTCCAGGAATGGAACAGGTGGTTCAGTTAATAGATGGATGGTTCCTCAAGATAGAAGTTGGTGAAGTAACTCTGGTTTCAGAGAAACATCTGAGTTTTCTTATGGATCTGTGGAACCATATTTCTGTGCTGGGTTGTTTAGTCTGTGCTTGTGCTGTTCGTCAGCATTTTCTTCTGTTTCGGATCAGAGTGGTGCAGCGGAAGCAGTTTGGGGTGTTTCTATTTTCTTTTCCGGGTAAGAAGAAGTTTGTTCTGTCTTCTGTTGTTGAGAAGCAGGGTTTTTGTTCTTGGTTTTTGAGTGATCTTGAGGAGATCATTGGATTGTTTTTGATTCAGTCTGTTTCTTTTGGAATCAGCAAGAGTTAAGCTGATCAGGAAGGACGTTGGTAGCCCAGGATTGTCCGAAGAGTTTGTATGGATAAGAGACAGAGAAATTTGGATTCTGGAATCGGAAATTTGATTTGGTTAAGTTTTTCTCGGATCTAGGGAGCTATAAGTTTGGGAAGCTAGCTCCGTAGTGTTTTGGTTTCTTCTGTGATTGGTAAGATCAGTGTTTGGTTTCCTAGAGTTGCTAGTTTGGATAACTGGGATTCAGTATGTTTCACGAATCTCTGAGGGAGTACGTGTTTGATATTTCTGGTTGTAGGACCAGCAGTTTAGGAGGTTTGGTTGTTGAGTCAGACTCGTTTGTAGTCTGATATTCTGTATAGAGTTGTTATTAGGAGCTCTATAGTTTAGTAGTATTGGTTGATTGGATTTTATAGAGCGAGTATCCCTATCCCTATATATATATATATATATATATATATATACCGGGGAAACTCGTAAAGTTTTATCCAAAATTCTTTTGGATAATTAGATTTGTTTTGATTGTGTGAATTGGTTGCTTTGGTTGTTGGCATATGATTAACATATGCTGTGTTTTAAAATAGATTATTAAATTACCTTTGTTTTAAATTTCGGGGACGAAATTCTTTTAAGGGGGAAGGATTGTAATATCCCGGAATTTTGGACAATATAAATTTGATAATCTGTGTTTAAATTTATATTGAATTGATAATTTTTGTTAATAAATTTGATATTAATTTAAATAATCTTCTTTATTTAAATATTTAATTTGTGAAATTATTTTTAATGAGTTAATAAATCTACTTTCTATTTAATAATGTATATGTATTTGTATATATTTTAAATAGATAAGTTGTTCTTAATTAAATTAGTATAGCATAATTTTAATGTTTTAAAAATGGAAATTTTGATTTGTTTTTAATTTAAGCTTTTCAAAAATATTTAATAAAATACTATATGATTTTAAATATGTAAGATAAATATTTTATTGGTTTAAAATTTCATTTTAACTTAAGTTGTATATTAAAATATGTTACAAAATATTTGTGTTGTTCTTTTTAAAATTATTAATTGATAATTTTGATTTGTAAATTAATTTGAAATTTAAAATTCAATTTAATTTATGAAGCATGTAGTCATTAAGTTACAAACTCTTTTACAATTTTATCTTAAAAGTTTCTTTTTCAAATGATTATTTGTGTATTGTTTTATTATAATACTTTGCTTTGTTCTTTTGAAATTAAATATATGCATAACTAAGTCTAAGAACTAAATAATTAACTAAGTTTAAACATTCATCAAGCTTAATTTTTCTTTAACACTTAATTTAAAATAACAAATCATTTTAAGAGACATATGTAAGTATAAAAATACATGTGTATGTAGTTTAGAACATGGATTTACATGTGTTGATAGCTTAGGACAAGTGTCAATTTCATTTTAATTTTTCTTTTAATTCATTAAATCTGAAATTTCCTTTATATAAACTTACTTCTTCATTCATATTTATTTTCTTTTACATTCCTTAATCAAAAGGAAGACCAAATTTCATTTTTCATTTCCATACTCAAAAATCTGCAATACTTCAAACTCAAGTATATTTGCATTATTCACTCTTCTTAAAAATCATTCCCTGCAACTCCTCTTTTCAAAATACAAACATGCAATTGAATCTGGAAAGGGAAAAGACCTGCATTAATTCATTTTTTCCAAAATTCTGGAACATACAAATTACATTAAATTGAAGCCTGCATTTCAATATTAAGCATGAAGGTTTGCATTCATGTTTTCAAGACAATCTGGATCTGAAACTACAAATACAAGCCTGCATGTTTTAAAAAGCAGTATTCAAGTTGGAAAAGTATATTACAGAGGGTGATCTGCATGTTCAATCTAGGCTCTGCATTTTTATTTAAGGTGAGTAACTCCTCTTTTCAAAAAAAAATTAAGTAGGTTGATTGCATGTTTTAATCTGAAATGGATATATTTTATGAAATTGGCAGTGAATATTTTTATTTATGAATATATATGTGTGCATTCATTTTTCTGTACAATGATATTTTTATTTAATTTTCAAGTTGCTGTAAATTATTATCTCTGGATTTATAAAACGTTGAGCAAACATTAGAATTAGTAAAAAAATTCAAGTATGAGGATTTGATAAATCGGTAATATAAAGTGAAACCCTATACTAAAACATGATTTCTAAGATCAAAATATAAATTTTTAATGTAGTTTTGAAAGTACTATATTTTACATATTTGCTTAGTACAGTTGATTCATGATTTTAACTTGGTTGAAATTGTTTCTGGTTATAATGCAGTTATCACTGATAATGATAAAATTACTGAATTTTATTGAAATTCAATTTTGGTATTGTAAATTGGGATTTAAATTATAGAACCCTAGTTTACTGGGTTTAGGAAAAATTGGGTGTTGTGGCTTCTTGAATGAATCGAGTTTAGAGATACTTTGGAAATTGATAGATGATGGGTTGGTGGAATAGACACCGGAGTAGGGAAGTTGATGATGGTCGGGAAGAGGAGATATTGGTGATGACAGGTCAGGCATTGAAATGGGGTTATGTTCCAGGTTTTGGGTTTTAAAACTAGAATTTAAATTCAAGTTGAATTCTGATTTTTGGAGTGTTGAAGTGTGATGTGGGGATTGTGGTCGATGGAGGATGGCCAGAGTTGATGGCCAGTGATGGCCGGAGAGAGGAAGTGGGTGCATAGTGATAATGTTGTGCAGGTTTGTGATGTTTGTTGGATGCAAGATTTTTGTCTCGGGATACTCTCTGGATTTTTGAGGGGAAACTCGAAGTAAGTGGGTTACTGACCCGAAGTAAAATGGAGTTGCTCGAGTGTATTTATGTTTACAGGTTTTAACAAAACAGAACCTGTTCTGTTTTAAGAATTTAAAAAGTCAAGTTTAAATTGAATCTGAAAATTGAAATTAGGATTTAAACCTGAACTAAAGATGAATTCAAGTAGTTTGAATTCTGATTTTGAAATAATTTGAGTTAAGAAATTCTAGTTTTGTTTAAAATAAAAAAAAATAAAACAGGAAAACCTGTTTCCAGTTTATAAGATTTGAAATAAATGCAAGTAAAATTTTAACTTAGGATTTTGAAACTGAGTTTAAATATGAATTCAAATAAGTTTAAATTCTGGTTTCTTTGAAATAATTTAAATTCAAAAATTTCAAAGTTTGGTTTTTAAATAAAAATAGAAACTGTTTTCTGTTTTTTTTTAAATGTAAAGGTAAAGTTTAAAAATTTCAGGTGGAAATTTATTCTGAGTTTTTTTTAAATCTGGAATTTGGATATGAATTCAAATTTGTTTGTCAGAGATTTAAATTCATTTATGTTTTTAAATTAAAATTTGATTTTCAAACTCACAAGTGTTAATGCATATATATCTTGTATTTGAATTGAAAGTTTAAATATTTAAATTAGAAATTCAAAATGAATTCAAATCTGAGTTTTTAAATCTGGGATTTAAAATTCAAACTTCAGATTTTTAAAATAAAAGTTTAAATTCAAGTTGCTTTTAAATGATTAAAATGATATGCATTTGAATTGAAGTTGTAGATTGTAGGAATAATTTTAAAAGGTTAAAATTAAAATGAATTTGGAAGTTGTATTTCAATTTTGAAATTTTAAAGTAATTTTAAATTGATTTGAATTTGAATTGAATTGAAATTTAAATTGTTTTAACTTATTGAGAAGGTAGATGTTTTAACATATAAGATTAAGTTCTGAATTGTTTAAGATAAATTTGAGTCTTAAGTTTAAAAGGAAGATAAATAGAATTTAAAGTAAATTTAAAAATATTTTGTTTTTAAATGTATAATTAAATAAGGAATGTTTATCTAAAAGATAAATAAAAATTTAATGATTGGATTCATTTAATTATTAAGGTAATCAAGATGAAAATTAATTATTTAATTAATTAATTATGTGTATGTTTAATTAAGTAATTAATGATTCTAAGTTAATTAATTAGATTTTAGATTAATTAATTAAGGCTAATTAATCTATAATTAAGGATGGTTAATTAAATTTTAATTAATGATTAAGATTTTAATTAATACTTAATTAATTAATAATTAGTGATTAATTAAGTTGTAATTAAGTATTAATTAATTGATAATTAATAATGATTAATTTAAGTTAATTCTTAATTAAGTAATTAAGAAATATTAATTAGGGTCATTAACTTAAGATTATTTAACAATTAATTAATGTGATTATCTTTGATAATTAATTAGATTAATTATTTAATAATGATCAATTGTTTAATTTTTAATTACTTAATGAAGGTAATTAATGAATTAATTACTTAGTGTAATTAATTTGATTTATGTGATTAGTTTAGATTAATTAAGTTAAATTAATTTAAACATTTGTTGATTGTTTGATAATTACTTTATGTAATTTATGAATTTGTAATTACTTAAGGAAGTAATTAATTAATAGTTACAGGATGTAATTAAAGATATTTGATATAGAAGTAAATTGGATTTAAATTACTTTGAAATTAATCAAGGGGATTAATTTAGATAATTAATTAAGGATAATTAATTTATGGGATGAGTAATTAAAGTAGTTAATTACTGAATGGTTATTAATCATGGGTGATTAATATATATATATATATGTGGATTAATTTCAGATTAATTACTTATGTAATTAGTTTATATTTAGAGATTTATTAATTGTAGTTAGAATCATTAATTAATTAATTAATGATTTAATTTGGGATTGATTAATTAAGGTATAATTAATAATGAATAAATAATTAATGTAATTAATTTTAGTTGATCAATTAATTTAGTAATTACAAGTTAATTATTTGCAAAGGGTTTAAGTAATTAACTTGTGTGATTAACTTATAAGCTAATTACTTATTGTAATTAGAGATAGTTAATCAATATTAATTGAAATATTGAGATGAAGATTTATAAATTGATTTGAAATCAATTGATGGTTAAGTTAGGCACGATTTTAATGATAAAGTAATTAATTTAATTCATTTTAAATTAATTAGAGATTAAGTAATTAATTTAATTAATTTTAAATTAATTATAAATGGTGTGATCATTAGATCATTGCTTATGTTTGATGAATGGTATTGGTTGCTTGGTATGGTTTGTAATCTCAGTTATGAGATGAGTGGTGTATGTGATATGGATGCATTGGTTGCTTTTGGATGATAATATGGATTATCTGATTTTGATATGAATTATCTGTTGATAATGATAAAGTTGATTATCTGTTGTGTTGTGAATTATCTATCTGTGTATATTTAGATAATGAATTGAATTGTTTTAAACTTAAAACAACTTGGACCTAAAAGACACGCTTTGGATTTCGACGAGACCGGGATCGGGTTTCCATATTTGGACATCCGAAAACTACATCGATTCCAATTAAACGTTAGGTCGTTAATCCAAGTGGAGCGAGTGAAGACTCGAGGTGTAAGGGCTATATGTCAGTATAACTCTGTGGGTGATTCCGTAATGAGTTTGATGGAATAGTACTTATAGATTCGAGATGGTGATTCAGAGTGCAAGGGTTATTATCGTTAACTCTGAGGGTGATTCCAAAATGAGTGTAACGAGATAATGCCTTCGGTTTCGTTCGAACCCGGAACGAACTTGTATGGATTGAATGCTTTCAGAACATCGTCAGGTGGACGATGAGCATTCTAAGTGATATGTCCTATAAAGGTAATCGTAGCCTCAAGCCTCAGCAACCGGGAATGGCTAAAACAGGGGAGGTGCAGCAAAGCTTCGTGGGTCGCACCCACTGGAGAGTAAGATTTACCCATGTCTAGAGGTCCCTTTATATTTCGGCTGTGTGGACGGTTGATCATGACAACCGTCGGGGTTGTCTTATTTGGAACTGTTCAGTAAGGAATGGGTCCGGCTTTGTGTTGCAGGGGATTGGGAGTAATCCTCGGTACGGTGATCTAGGCCACGTACTATGACGGGCGGTACCCCAGTAGCCCTGCCATTGTATGGAATCCACAATCCAATAAGTGCCAACGGTTTTGATTGTATTACCCACTTTTATGGCTAGTAGCTAGAATTTAATAATGTAACAATTTCGACTATTTCTTATTTACTTGAAAACCCTAGACACTATCATAATATCATCGGATTTCCTATCAAATGTTTTGATTAGCGTAAGGTAAAAACTTTTCCATGTTTATGTGTGGGAAGTCTTACGTGATACCTTTCTTTCTAAGGTTTTTCAAAGTTAAGCAACTTAACCTGTTACTCACACCAGACCCATGTCTGACCCGGAGTTATTTCTGTTTTTCTTTAACTCTTGGGTACTCAAATTTTTATGAGTAGTCAAGGGAATTCAGGTTAGGATTCAGGTTGGCTTTGACGAATTGTGGAGGAGAAATGGTGCAGGAGGCTTCTGCGTATAGTTATATAGTTCCGCTGTGTTGGTATCTCTGAGTGTTTCTGTATTGTGATTGAGTTGTAATAACTAGACAGGTGTTTATAACTGTCTAGTATGTGTTGTATATGTCTGTGTAACTCTGATATTTGATGTATACTATGTAATACTTATGTTATTAATATAATTTATTCGTTCCGCTGTTGAGATTCTTGTGTTGTTTCTTCTTTCTCTTCTTTCTTTCTCTTTTCTATCCCTTTCCTTCTTAATTCATGATGCGATTTTCTGGGAGTAGAAAGTCGGATCGTGACAACGGGGTTGAATACATTAATACCCCTTTGAAGAAAAATCAGAGATTTGTCTATGGCTTGAATAAGAATCTTAAGAAGCCATTACTCCTGAAACTTAAAGTTTCATTTGATCAGCATATTGATATCGCTCTTCATCTTGAAGAGGCCGATAGAGAAAGCGATATTGAAGTTGTGTGTGCCAAACAGAACTTCAACAACAACATGAAGAGGCCTATTAAATTCAAAGGCCCCAATCCCATCAAGAAAGGGAAACAACAAACTCCGGTAGCAAAGACTCCTACCTCTAGTCGTGGACGATGCTACAATTGTGGATCCACGGACAACTATGCAAGGGAGTGCCCGAAACCTCTCTTTTGCCGTTATTTCAAAAGTTCGGGTCATCTTATATCTACATGTCCCATTCTTCGAAGTAGGAGAGAGGGAGAGCTGAATATTGCAAACTCCTAGTGACACTTCTCTTGGTCAAGGTATTTCTCATTCAATCCTTGATGACATTTGCTTTGTGATTATCTTGTTCGTGTTCGTTTTGATATGGGTTCCATCTCACTATTTTATATCAAAAGAGCTTGTTGATTCTTTTTCTTTGAAAATATTTTGGGCTTGATGACCTCTTTGAGAGTTGCGAATCCGGATGGTAGATCCGCAACACTCAATTTGCTTTCTATTGATGTCGAAACTATTTTATGTGATTCTTCTTTCCGAGCCGATTTTTTTACTTATGATTCGGAATTGACTTTTGTAAGGATTGGCTTAATTATTATGAAGCCATATCCTTTGTCCCGTGTGGACTATTCATCTTCGACATTTTCAATCTGTTAAGCAGATTTTTATTTTTCCTTTGTGATTTTGATTCCAACTTGATGGCATCATTTTATTCTTTAAGCTCACATAATGGGGAAAGTGTTATTTCTCACATTCATGTAGTTTGAGAATTTTGTGGTATTTTTTTGAGCTTGTCTTAGGATTATCACCTAAAAAATCTTATGTGTGTTGTTAAGGTCTTTCTAGTTCGACCTTGCCATCGATTTTCTTTTGGCTACGAGTTGCGGGAGTTGGCATTCCACTTACCGCATTCCGCACTCGTTACGATTCTTATGAATGACTTATTATATCATTCAGTTTGTCCAGCTTATTTCATCCATTTTATGAGCCGAGTATTCTATGAGTATTTCGATGAGACCATTCTTGTGTTTATTGATTTTGGATGGAATTAGCAATTTAAAATTTTTGCAAATCTTTTTCATAAGATTTATTTATAAGTATAAATAGGATTTCTGTTTTTAGAACGAACAAAGAGAATTTTCAAAAGTTTTTAGAAACATGTTTATCCTATAAAAGATGATTTTGTGATTATATTTCCCATTTAATGTTTTAAGAATTTTGGTCGATGCGCTTGATCAACGTCATCGATAGGAATTTTTTAAATGCTTTGATGAGACAATCAAACACGATATATTGACTTGTAAAAATGTAAATTTTTCTAGAAAGATTTTTACATTGAGATAATTGTAATTTTGAAAGTTTTAGCTTTTCGGAAAAGAAGATTATTTAAAAGAAATTCTTTCTTTTCGATACTCTTATTCTTGTGATTTCCGATGGGAACCAAGACTTTATCTTTTATACTGATGCTAATCGTGTTGGTTTGGATGTCGTTCTCTTGCAAAAGATAACGTGCTATCTCTTGTACTTCTAAATCATTAAAAGCCGATTGAGATTAGGTATGTCACTCATGATCTAGTGCCCGCGGCTATTGTTTTCGCTTTTAGAATTTGGCATCATTACTTTTGGGGGAGAAATTTGTTCTCCACCTCGATCATAAATCTTTGGAATATTTATTTTCTCATAAGGAACATCATATTGGCTTGGGTTCCTTGCATCATATGATCCTAATATTCTTTGTATACTCCCGAAGGGAAAATCGCGTTGCCGATGCACTCAGTCGTAAGCAACAAGAGGTTGTTTCTATGATGATATTCGAGTGAAAGGATCTCGAGACTTTATCCACTTGTGAGATTCGAGACCGTGGATCCGATTTATGTTTATCTCTTGTTTTATGTAGCCTTAAAGCTCATCTTTCTCTTTTAGACCGCGTTCTTGGAGCCCAAAGTAGACAAAAATCCTATGGCGATAACCGAAGAAGGAGATTAGAATTTTCTGTGGGAGATTTGGTGTTTATTCGTGTTTCACCTATGAAGGGTGTTGTGCGTTTCAGTCAATCGGGAAAATTAGCACCTCGATATATTGGTCCATTTCCTATCACCGAACGCATTGGTTACGTGGCTTATCGCCTCTCATTACCGGCTCAATTTTCTGCTATTCATGACGATTTCCACGTCTTTTATCTGCGGAAATGCCTTAGGGATTTCGATTTTATTCTTGAGCCCGGTGCTATTGAAGAAATTTAAGTTTCTCCTAATTGACTTTTGAGCAACATTTTATTCACACCATTGCTTCGGAGGTTGAGCGCTTTCGAAATAAAGATGTTTTTCTTGTGAAAGTTCAATAGTTCTCAGATCCTAAGGATTGATCTTAGGAATCTTGGGAATTCACCGTGCGATCCCGTTCAGGCTTACTCTTTCATGCTTCTTATGGTGAACTTCCTATTTCAAATTTTCTTTTGTGTTGATATGCTTCTATGGTTGTTACTTCTTATTTTCTTCTTAAGTATTGCGAGGACGCAATTTATTTAAGGAGGGGAGTCTGTAACAACCCGCATATTTATCGATTCTACATTTAAATATTTAAATATTTCATCTTTCGTCGGATTTTGGTCCAAAAACCTACTTTTAGCAAACAGTCGAATTGGGACTCGAGACCACTTCCATTGAGTTCAAAACGCCGTTTGCGATTTTTTTGAGTATAAACTTTGATATGTTTGGAGTTAGAGGAATTTTGCCACTTTTTACTTAGGGCTTTGGTTTGGGCTGAGCCCAATAACTCCACTTATGTATTCAGTCCCAACCCTCTCCCCTTCATTTACTTCCTTTCTATTTTCCTAATACTCAAGCTTTTATAACAAATGGAGAGTGGAATTGGAAATTGAAACTCAAGCCCTAGTATTCTTTTGCAAATTAAGCTCTAGCTCCAAACTAATTGAAGAACCAATTGGTAAGCCTTCTCTTCATCTTTTCCAACTCCTTCTCTCTTGAATTTCAGAAATTCCTAAACCTGACTTTGGAAATGTTCTTCTTTTTGAGCATAGATTCAAGCTCGTTTGAGTTGTGTTGAAGAGTGGTTGATTCTCCCTTTGCTTTCATGCTTCTTCTTTATTAATTTGAGTTCAAAGGTGAGATTTTTATCTCACATCTTTGTCTATAATTATCTTCGATTGTTAGGTATGAATTCCTAACATTTATTCTTGTGCAATTGATTTTTGTTTGGATTGATTTGGTGCATATTCCCATTTTTGATGTTTTGAAATCAAAATCTATGAAAATCCTTTTACGGATATTTCGATATTGATATTTGAGGCGTATCGAAGAGCCGTTAAGGCTGGGTTGTTGCTCGACGTAAATCCTTAGTCGTCGTTGCTCGTCCGATCGCTTCCGGTATTTATTTCGTCCATTTTTGGCCTAGGTTCAGGGAATGCCCTGAACCCCAGTTTCAGACGTCTGAAACGTAGTATTTAGACGTCTGAATATTATACTGGGAATATTTATTCCCCATTATTCAGACGTCTGAATCTATATTTCAGACGTCTGAATTAGTTTGTTTTGGACCAGAAAGGAAATAGGCTAAAAATTGCCTATTTCAGACGTCTGAAATACAGGGTTCAGACGTCTGAAATATACTCTGGAAAACTTTTGGTTTTCTAGATTCAGACGTCTGAATCCTTGATTTCAGACGTCTGAATCTGCACTTTTTGCCTACATTGCCTATTTTGTTTGAATTTCCAACTTTAATCGATTCGTGTTGATTCCCTTTTGTTATTATCACTTATTATCGACTTTGATGACATTTTCTTTGGGATTTTTGAGAATATCCATTTTGATGGATTCGGTATCGATTTCTTTGGATTTTATTCACATCTGCGAATGTGAATTTTTATGATTGATTGTTTCTACAATAACTTCTATGATTTGTCACTTTAAAATATAAAGGTTTTCTATACTAGTAGTAAATATCAAAACTCTTTCTTCAAATGATTTCAACACTATTTTATTACAAAGCTCGTTTTCTCAAACCGATTTCCAAATCTATTAGTATATACAAACCTTTACCTCACTCGTATGAGAAATCTAAATAAACGGCTTAGTAAAACAAGTGGTATGAAACGCTTGCATTTACTTCGTCAGTTAATTCTTGGACTTGTTCAATTGAAACTCTTGTGACAATTTTCAAGTGGAGATCTGCAATTTGTTCGCAAATATTTAAGTTAAGCTAGTGGTTATGGGACATAATGCTAAACTCATATATTTACTAGCTTATTGTAATTGACACTTCTTGATGGTCGATGACGATCATTTTATGTTTTAGACTAGCATTGTGCGATGTCTTTTTGATTCGGTTCATCGGACGTTACGCTGTACGACGTCGTTGTTCCATTTTAATTGTGATTTGGTTCATCGGACGTTATGCTGTACGACGTCGTTGTTCCTTTTTACTGTGTGTTGGTTCATCGGACGTTATGCTGTACGACGTCGTTGTTCCTTTTTATTCTGCTTTGGTTCATCGGACGTTACGCTGTACGACGTCGTTGTTCCTTTTTATTCTGGTTTGGTTCATCGGACGTTACGATGTACGACGTCATTATTCCTTTTTATTCTTCTTTGGTTCATCGGATGTTACGATGTACGACGTCATTATTCCTTTTTATTCTTCTTTGGTTCATCGGATGTTACGCTGTACGACGTCGTTGTTCCTTTTTATTCTGCTTTGGTGCATCGGACGTTACGCTGTACGACGTCGTTGTTCCTTTTTATTCTGGTTTGGTTCATCGGACGTTACGATGTACGACGTCGTTATTCCTTTTTATTCTTCTTTGGTTCATCGGATGTTACGCTGTCCGACGTCGTTGTTCCTTTTTATTCTGCTTTGGTTCGTCGGACGTTACGCTGTACGACGTCGTTATTCCTTTTTATTCTGCTTTGGTGCATCAGACGTTACGCTGTACGACGTCGTTGTTCCTTTTTATTCTGCTTTGGTCCATCGGACATTACGCTGTACGACGTCGTTTTTCCTTTTTATTCTGCTTTGGTTCATCGAACGTTACGCTGTACGATGTCGTTGTTCCCTTTTATTGTGCTTTGGTTCATCGGGCGTCACGCTGTACGACGTCGTTGGTCCTTTCTATTGTGTTTCTGGATCATCGGACGTCACGCTGTACGACATCGATGCTCCGAATTATTTGACCTCTGGATTTCTAATGGTTGATTTCTGGAATTTTGGTTTCAACAACTTTTACGATTGGCATTGATATGTATGTCATTTCTGTGGCTTGGTGAATGAAATAAAGAATATGACATTCTTTGGTGCTATGAGATTCTTGAGATATTTGTATGATTTTCCACCATTGATTTTTCTATGTATACTTATCGCAGTATGACATTTTTGGTTATCATATGTTTTTACTACATCTCTTCTTATATCTCATTTTATCTGATAATTATAGCTAGACTGATCCGTTTATTATTTTCTTCTTAAATAATACTCGGGTCAGACTGATATATTGTAGGTGCTTCCTCATGACTTCCTATTTGGAACCATCTTCTTACTTTTGCTTATCTACTTTGGTCTTGTACTTTTTGTTGTATACATTTGAGATATAGACTCCTTAATGTATACATATTCTTTTGTCTTGCACTTGTATCTATTCTTTTGTGATATTGTGGATCTTGTTAGACCACTACTCTGATATACACTTTCATGTGTTATATTCATATCTATTTCCGCCTTTGTGATATGAATTGCCTGTGATTGATTTGTGTTATGTTTATTTCTATATTTGTTTTCGAAGATCATTATAGCCACTGTGTAGTAACTTTGAGCTTGTATCGGTATGTCGGATTTCCTCTCGAAATGAATTGCTGTTATACTATCTGACATATCGGTGCTCGCGCAATGCAATTACACGGATGGTCGCTCCTCAACAACCTTATTCTCCATGCTAGTTGACAGCATTACACCGTAGTGTTCTTGGCTAGCGTGGGTATAGAGGTGGGGCGTCACAAGATTCCACTTTAACAACCGTGTATGTGGTGGAGATTCCAGAATGAAGTAGGATGGTGGCAGCGTTCCTTTGAGGTATATACGTGGACCCGACTCCCATGAGTTGGCATAAGGTGGCTAAAACAGGGGCGATTCCGGACCAGTGAGGTAGCTTCTCTTATCGAACACACTCCTTCGATACCATTCCATTATATTCAGACTTTGAGATTAATTCGGTGGCCACTTTTGATTTTTGATTTTGGGGTGTGGCTCGAGGTGGGCTGTAGCTGCACGCTATGCGTCACCACCAGTCTGGATAGTAATTGGTATATCTACCCTGACATTGCCTTGTGTACCGTGTCATCTACCCTAGCGAGCCTTGTACGAGTTTGATTTGTGTCGTACCTATGGAGTATCCTCTGGTAGCCTCCCGATCAGGAGGTATTACGGTACTATATAGACTATTGGCACTATTACGTGTTAAAGTGGAAAATGTAAAGCCTTAACACTATTTAAATTTTAGTTTTTTACTATTATACATTATTATAATAGAGAAATATTACTACATATTAAATAGTTTAACGGATCCTTAGGAGATATGAATCCCGAGCGTCTCTTAAGTTACTGCACTCACGTTTGGCACTGGATAGGAGATGTCAAATCCTGTAAACGTCTCTGACGCCGTTCCACTCATATTATTTACCATTGATTTAACTTACATCAGATCTTTTTGTTCTGACTCGAGTGTTTTGTTTTTTTTCCATACGCTCGGGTACGTCCAAGCATTTAAGGATTCGAAGATTTTATCTCTGAAGGATGAAGACGAAGATTTGTATTACTATTATTTATTATATTCCATTGCATCACATTGTTCCGCTGCATTATTATTTATTATTCTCTAGTATGGGTAACTCTAATATTATTGTATAAGTATAATCAAATGTTTTGTAAAACAGCTTCATGAACTGTTTTTTGATTATTATATTTTGTCGTTCCGCTGCAAGATTTTGTTTTGTTTTATTTCTTTCTCTTTTTCTCTTATTCACCCCAATAAAAATTCACCCTTTTGTATGGTTTGAGTCTGACGTGTGTGGTTTATTGTCGATTTAAAGCGTACAAAAAGGCGGGATGTTACATGTTCTTGACTTAGGAATTTAAAGATGATGATTTTGTTGCGTTAGGGAAATTCAAGAAGAAAACCTTCTCCAAATCACTTAAATTTTTTATATGATGTGCAAAATGATAATATAGAGATGATTATATAATTTTATATTTTTCTGAAATTATATGGAGTTTATACGAATTTTCTAAATAAGGAAAAAACCTAATTTTGGAAATTGACTATTAGGAGAATAATTTTTATTTGGCATGAGAATTTTGGAGAAAGCCAAATGTATTACTTTGGACTTTTGATGAACTTGTTGTATTTTTTCCATGAATTTTAAATTATTTTGAATTAATTAACAAAAGAATAAGTTAATTATTGACGGGAAATAAATATGTTAATTAAGTAAGTAATTAATAATTCCAAAAGGAAAACTGTAAACCTTGGTAAACCAATAGGAATTTGACATATATCTAAGTTAAGTGAAAAGTAATTCCTTTTAATAGAAATAAGACAGTTTTCTAGTTAATTACATAACAGCCAAAAGTCAACTTATGATGGCTCACATGATTATCAAATTGCAATAAATCATATCCATATCAACTTATGAAGCATAAAAATATTTCAATGTGCGATAGCTATTAAGAACATCAACTCGCGATAGCTACCAAGAACATTAGCATGAAATATCTATTATGAATGTCAACTTGCAATTTCTAATCAAAAGTACAATATGCGATAATTGAGTTGGAGTCAACCTTCGATAGCTAAGTTGAAGTCAACTTGTGAAGCAATGTTGGAATCAACTTGCGACAACTTAGGCAGAGTTCAATCTAGTATAGCTTGAGATATGTCAACATTTGATAGCCCTAAGGGACTCAACTTGTGATAGCTAGGGTTATGTTAACGTACGATAGCTCTAGGAAACTCAACTTGTGATAGTTAGGATTATTATAACATGTGATAGCTTTAGGGAATTCAACTTGCGATAACTAGGGATAATATCAATAACGATGGCCTTAGAAGGCTCAACATGTGATAGCCATGTAAAGTTGGCTTGAGATAATGAACAAAGTTTAGATAATGCTGAGCAAAAATGAAATTTTGTAGCACATTAGGAGCTAGTTCCCAAAGTGATGATTGATCCTAAAGATGAAATGATATTGAGGAAATAATAAGTTAATGAAGAATAACTTAACTAAAGAATGAAAATGAGTTCGAGCTTGATTAAGCTATATGATGATAATTTGAATCATTTGTAAGAATGCAAATGCTAATGGAAGGCCTTTTCCGCAAAAAGATATCCAAACATGACTCTTTATTTGAGGATTAATGATGTAAGACCTTAGTGGCAATCATATGTCCAAATTCGACTTTATTTTTAATTGAAGGTCTGGGTGGCTAAGAAAAGTCAAAACCACGACACTGTATTTCTTAATTTTGGAGTAAGGTTTGTATCTATATGTAATGACC
Organism: Allium cepa; assembly: GCA_030765085.1. NCBI lineage: Eukaryota > Viridiplantae > Streptophyta > Magnoliopsida > Asparagales > Amaryllidaceae > Allium > Allium cepa. The sequence goes on along the minus strand of CM060934.1, from coordinate 660,444,037 downwards.
CGCCATCCGACTCCACAGATTGACACATCATTAATAAGAAAGAAAGGGATAGAAAAGAGAAAAGAAAGAAGAGAAAGAAGAAACAACATCAGAATCTCAATAGCGAAATGAATAAATTATATTAATAACATAAAATTTACATAGTATACAACACTAGTCAGAGTTACACAGAATTTACATCACATACTAGACAATTATAAACACCTGTCTAGTTATACAACTCAATACAACACAACAAACAATACTAACACAGAGAACACCCAGCGGAACCAAATATATCTACATGCAGAAGCCTCCTGCTCCATTTGCTCCTCCGGTATTCATCAAAGCTAACCTGAATCCCTTGGCTACTCGTAAAAATTTGAGTACCCAAGAGTTTAAGAAAACAGAAGATAAACTCCGGGTCAGGCATGGGTCTGGTGTGAGTAACAGGTTAAAGTTGCTTAATTTTGAAAATACTTTTAAAAGAAAAGGTATCACGTAAGACTTCCCACACATAAACATGGAAAAGTTTTTACCTTACGCTAACCAAAACAATTGATAGGAAATCCAGTGATATTATAATAGGTCTAGGGTTTTCAAGTAAATAAGAATTAGCCGAAATTGTTACATGATTAAATTCCAGCTACTAGCCACAAAAGTGGGTAATACAATCAAAACCGTTGGCACTTATTGGATTGTGGATTCCATTAATGGCTGGGCTACTAGGGTACCGCCCGTCACAGTACGTGGCCTAGATCAACGTACCGAGGAGTACGCCCGCTCCCTTGCAACACAAGACCGGAACCATCCCTTGCTGGATAGTCCCGAACAAGACAACCCCGCAGTTGGCTTATGTTCCAACCGCCCGCACAGCCGAAATAAAAAGGGACCTCTAGATAGGGGTAAATCTCGCTCTCCAGTGGGAGCTACCCACGAAGCCTTGCTGCACCTCCCCTGTTTTAGCCATTCCCATTGATGAGGCTTGAGGCTATGATTACCTTTAGAGAACACATCTTTTAGAATGCTCATCGTCCACCTGACGATGTTCTGAAAGCGTTCAATCCATACAAGTTCGTTCCGGGTTCGAACAAAACCAAAGGCATTATCTCATTACACTCATTTTGGAATCCCCCTTAGAGTTAACGACGATAACCCTCGCACTCTGAATCACCATCTCGAACCTATAATAACTAGTTCCATCAAACTCATTATGGAATCACCCTCAGAGTTATACTGACGTATAGTCCTTACACCTCGAGTCTTCACTCTTCTCAAGAGATTCACGACCTATCATTAATTTGGATCGATGTGGTTTTCGAATACCCAAATATGGAAACCCGATCCCGGTCTCATCGAAATCCAAAGCGTGTCTTTTAAGGCCAAGTTGTTTTAAAGTTTTAAAACAATACAATTATCTATATACACACAGATAGATAAATCAAAGATTCACAATATGTAATCAACATTATCATCACAACAGATAATCTATATTATCATTATCAAAAGATAATCCAAATCATCATCACAATGCAACCAATGCATCCATATCACTCAACATTACATATCTCATATCTGAGATTCAAACCAATCAAGGCAAACAACATTATCCTACCATATAAGCAATGATTTACCATACCGAATATAATTAATTTAAAATGAATTAAATTAATTACATCATTCAAATTAATTTAAAGTGAATTAAATTAATTACTTTATCACTATAAATCTTACTTACATCATTATTAATTAATTACAATTAATTAATTAATTAATCTCTAATCAATCACCTTAATTAATCACCCTTGATTAATTATTCTTAATTACATTCAAGTAGTCATCCTTTAATTAATTTTACAAATTAATTAAACTTAACCAAATTCAGTAATTAACCTTAATTACTTCACAAATTAATTAACTATAATTAATTACATTAATCCTTAATTAATTATATTAATTAATTATCTTTAATCACTTATTATTGATTAATCAATCTTAATTAATCAATCTTAATTACATCATTAATTATATTAATTAATGACTTCTAATTACAATTAAATTAAGTACCTTATTTAAATTAATTACATTAAGTAATTAATCTTAATTTAAACCATAATTGTTAATCACCCTTGATTAACTCCATTCAATAATTAACCACCTTTAATTACTTTACCAAATAAATTAATTACTCCATAATTAATTATCTCTAATTAATCCCTTGATTAATTCACAAAGTAATTATACTCAAATTACTTTCATAAATAAATCAACTTCAATTAATTACATTCGGTAATTACCCTTTAATTACTTCCCTACGTAATTTTCTTCATTAAATTACATTAGGTAATCATACTTCACAATCCTCAATTTAAATAAATTAAACTGAATTAATTAACTTAATCTAATCAAATTAAACTCAATTAATTACAATAAGTAATTAATTCCTTAATTACTTCCATAAGTAATTATACTTAATAACTTACACAAATGATTATCTTTAAATTAATTAATCTAATTAATTATTAAAATTAATTAAACTAATTAATTATTAAATAATCCTTAATTAATGACCTTCATTAACTTTTTAACAATTCATTAGTTATTTCTAAAATAATTAAATTGTTTTAATCATTATTAATTACAAATTAATTAATCATTAATTAACCCCATTAATTAATCCCTAATTAATTAAATAATTAAGTGTTAATCACAACTTAATTAATCCATTATTACTTGATTAATTAAGTATTAAACATTAACTAAAAACAATCTTATTAATTAATGATTCATAATTACAAGTTAATTATTCTAAGAATAATTAATCCTAAACTTTTAAGATTAAACCTTTAATTATTTTAACTAGTTATTCATTCATTAATTTATTAAAATAAATTAATTACTCATTTAATTATCCTAATAATTAAATGTATAACAAATCATTAAACTATAATTTAATTTTAATAAGTTTGAACACCAATTTAAGACTTATACATTAGATGATAAATAATACTTTTCTTATAAAAGAAATTTACAAGAGTTAAAACAATTTCTTTTTAAATTCAAAATATTTAGATTTTACATTATCATTCAAATTTGTTTTAAACACTTAGATTTATAAAACTTAAATTTATTTTAAACCAAAGATTCAAATTCAGATTTGAATCAAATTTAAACTTTGTTTAAAACATTACTTTATATTTTAAATTTCCAATTTAACTTCAAATTTCTTTAAAGACATTTTTAAACAATAAACCCTTTAAAGTATTCTAAACAAAATTTGAATTTAAAAACTATTTCATTTCTAACTATGATTCAAATTAAACTTGAATCAATAATTTAAAATTTGATTTAAAACATACTTTAAATCTTTGCTTAGTATTTTAAATTTCAGTTTAAGTTTGAGAAATAGGTCAAGTGCAATCTTGAACAAACCGACTCGAGCTAAATACTAAAACTACTCGAGTAAAACACTAAATAAACTCGAGTAAACTCGAGTAATTTTCATGCTGAAATCTTTCAAACTAACAATTAACAGGTTTAATACAAACCTGGAACTGTCAAACTCACCCGAAACCACAACTCAACTCCTTCGAGTCCCAAACCCCATTTCTTCGAGCGTATCACGATGCAACCCGAAACCAAACTCGAGTACCCTACATCCCCCAAAACAATAGCCGATACCAAGTACGCCGTGCACCTGCACCAACCCCCCCCCCCCCCCCCGCCAATTTCGACCGTTCGCGACCCTACTCGCAAGTCAACGATCACCTCCCAATACACTTCCGACCATCAAAACAATTGCAGGAGCTAAAAACCAAAATCGAGCATACGAGCTCAATACTGGAAGTATTGTCGAACCTGGAATCACCAGAAATCACTCGCCTCCGATCACCTGGGTGACTTCACCTTCGGCCATGAACTCTCCCATGCACCAACTACCTCCCACTTGAATCTGGAAGAACTCGATCATACATAGGATTCGCGGTGATCAATCATCTGATCAAACAATAAATCTAGGGTTAAAAACTTCAATTCAAAATTCCAAATGCCACATTGCTTTGATCCAGCATCCAGTATTATTCCCTGGATCTTCACTCATTACTCTGTCACCAGAGAGAATCATGGCCACCCCGACCTCCTAAGTTGACTGCTCCAACCCAAAACTCCATTTCCAGACAAACCAGTGATTCTCTTTCAAATTTAATCTCTGAATTTAGTTTTAGAATTCAAATTTTAGCTTATGTAACTTATTTATATTCTTAAATCAAGGAATCTAGATGACTTAATTTCTTACTTTCAAAAGATTGCTCTGTTGTTCTATGTGTTTCCTAGAATCAATGCAGTTTTCATTATTTTTTTATAAAATTAAAACTTTAATTTATGATACATACCATACTTTGATTAAATCTTAACTATAACAAGGATTTTGAGTATGATATCATGATTTTTGAATAAGGATTTTAATCTGGAATCTAGGAAGAAGAAAAAATCCACAACAAGCATACTACACACAACCATATATTTCCAGTAAAGAACTTGTAATTTGCATGCAAACACATTTATTACTTGAATAAAACTAGCAACTAATTTATATTTATGTTAGTTTTAAATAAAGTGTTACTCACAGATTTTATGAGAAGAGCCTCTGTGTTAATGAAAAACTTGAACTGGATTGCTTTGATTCAAAACTTCAAGTTGCTTCTTTATTTTTGTAAACATTAAATCTTGTTTTAGCTGCAATGCTCCCTGATTTACATGCATGCTTCCAGATAAGAAATTTGCAGGCTTGGTTGATATTACAGTTGCATGCAGGTTCTATAAATATTGCAAATTGATTTCAGGTTGATCTTTGATTTTGAAAAAAAAACAGAAAAGAATTGATCTTCAGTTGCATGTTTGTTCCCAGGTTGATAAAATGCAGACTAGGTTGATTTAAAACAGAAAGAAGGAGATTTGCAGAGTGAATTACAACTCAGGTTGATGTAGATGAAGAGGTTACAAGTAATTTGCATTTCAATCTTGAAGAGGGTTTCAACTTTTATTTGAACAGATTATGTTTTCTGTTTTAGAAGAAAAATTACAAATTTTTATTAAATCAAAAGAAAAAGAATAACAAAATTGGACACTTGTTACTATTTTAACATTTTTCATTAATTTAGTTTAGGCTTTAACCCATGTCATTTTAGGTGTTAGGAGATTAACACATGTCTTAAGTATTCCAATTTTTTTATTAAAATTGTTTATAAACTTTTAATTCTAAATTTATTGTTTTCTTGTTTAAAAATATAAATGAATTTCTTCTCTTTTTAGTTCTAGAAAGCATAACAAAAGAAATTATACACAAAAACTTATCCAAATGTTTTTAAGTGTTTATTCTTTTAAATTTCAAAACATTGAATTCAAATTTTAAATTAATTTATCAAATCCAATTTATTTTTTAAAAATCAAGTTATATATAGATGTATATATAACTCTTATTCAAATAAAAAAATAACAATTCTATTCCTTACAAATTCTATTTATGTTCATAAGAACTTAAGTATTATAATTTTTATCTAAAAATACGAATTAAACAATATTAAAAATGATTTATGAAAGAGATTGTAAACAAATTAAGATTATTTGTAATTTGTATTGTAAATTCTTACATATATAAATTCCAAGTAATATAAAATGAAACTTAGCTTCTGTATTTATCTAATTTTAAATTCTTATTTTTAAGCTAAATAAAATTTTAAAACAAATAAGATTTATCATAGGTATAAACCCTAACATTATTTATTAAGTTGTGTTGGAAAGTTAAATGTCAAATTTAAATCAAATCTCTAATTTATCAAATATAAATTAGAGTTAGAAAATTAATTCATTTACCAGATTCAAAGATCAAAGTTGATCAATTTACAATATATACAATTATATATATTATAAACAGGAAAACAATCTATTTACTTTAAAAAGATAAAATCTTCCAATTTAAATATTTATTAAAAGAAAGTTATTTAATCAATTCAAAATTTATTATCAAAAATTATCAAATCAATTTAATTTTCTAACACAGATTATTAAATTGATATTGCCAAATCTCCGGGATATCACATTCCTTCCCCCTTAAAAAAATTTCGTCCCCGAAATTTAAAAGCAAAGGCAATTTAATAACCTATCTTAAGAATTAATTTTAAAACACAAGCATATATCAAACATATGCTAACAACCATAGCAACCAATTCATCCAATCAAAACAAACCTAATTATCCAGAAACATTCTGGATAGAATTTTCATGAGTTTTCCCTGTATAAATATCGAGATACTCGCTCTATAGAATCTAAACCGTCAATACTACTAAGCTGCAGAGCTCCTATCCAATTAGATCTACAAAACTAAACAGGATATCAGATAATAAACAAGTCTGACTCAACAATCACATCCTCCTGAACTGTTGGTTCCATAACCGGAGATAAATCATACACGTACTCCCTCAGAGATACGTGAAACACATCGAATCCCAGTTATCCAAACTGGCAATTCAACCTTGAAAATCAACTCCAATCCTCACAAGAATACAGAAAAGATCCAAAATACCTCGGAGCTGACTTACCCAGTCTTACTCAACCTTATAGCTCCTTAGATCAAAGAAAACTTATACAAAATCAAATCTCCGACTTCGGAATCAAAATTCCTTTGTCTCTTACCCACAAAACTCTTCTGATGATCCTGGGCTGCCTTCAACTCTCCTGATCAGATCAACCTTTGTTGATATCTTTGGTAACAAATTGGACCAAAACAACCCAACAGAATGATCTCCTCAAGATCAATCCAAAACAAAGAACACCAACTCTACTCCAAAAACATCAGAAAACTAACTTACTTCTCCTATCCGAAAAGATAAAACAAAAGCACTCCAAACTGCTTCCGCTGCATAACTCTGATCTGGAGTAGAAGAAAAACTCGAGCACAAACTGGACCACACATCTCAGAAATATGGTTCAACAGATCCATAAAAGAGAACTCAGATGTCCCATATGATCCTTCTACTAAACTGAACCACCGGTAGCACTCCGGGAATCTAGTCAATAAAAAAACTCAACCACCAGATACAGACAACTTCTTATAGTTCAAGAGAACACTCAAACTATAGCAAGTCACTTTTGCGATCAACCAGTCCAATATTTAAAGAAAACTATTCTCTCTCCTTACCAATCAGAACAGTCTACGCTTAACTAGCCAATCCATCAAAGAAATGAATCTACCTGGCTGCTTCTGAACTCCTTCAGAAAAACTGCTAACCAGAAATCCTTCTTGTCAGCACAGAACACTTCGAGCTGCACTGTTGACACCAACGCCAAAGACTTCCTAATTCAAAGCTCTTCGAGAAACTCGGACCTCAAACCAGACAGAAATATCCTGTTGAACCCAGCCACAACATCGAAGCAAACATACTTCTTAAACTTGTTCCAAAGAAAAATCTTCGAAGACATCCATAGTCATTGTGTCTCATCACACAGCTACTAATTCCTGAGGTATTAAGATACCATCATTCTCTTCTGCCCAACCGACAGATCCAAACTCTACTCATCCCACTCAGAGATGATCTCCGAACCTTTACAGGTAACCTTCAGAGAAAAATGAAATCCTATACTCTGCTCAACTCACTCGAGACGGTATTAGATCCATGGTCCCGACAGATCCACTTCCAACCTCAAACATCAAACACCAACCAATGGTAGTCGTGTTACACACAATACTACCCCATCTAACTTATAACTTATATTGGAAAACCTGAACGGGTAACCCAACAGATAGGTAGAAATAAATATATTTATATATATAAAATTACAAATACGCTCTCTTAAGATAGACACCATTCCAGAGCCTAGGTATTCACTCAACCTAATGCTCTGATACCACTGTAATGACCCGCCATCCGACTCCACAGATTGACGCATCATTAATAAGAAGAAAGGGATAGAAAAGAGAAAAGAAAGAAGAGAAAGAAGAAACAACATCAGAATCTCAACAGCGGAACAAATAAATTATATTAATAACATAAAAATTACATAGTATACAACACTAATCAGAGTTACACAGAATTTACATCACATACTAGGCAATTATAAACACCTGTCTAGTTATACAACTCAATACAACTCAACAAACAATACTAACACAGAGAACACCCAGCGGAACCAAATATATCTGCACGCAGAAGCCTCCTGCTCCATTTGCTCCTCCAGTATTCATCAAAGCTAACCTGAATCCCTTGGCTACTCGTAAAAATTTGAGTACCCAAGAGTTTAAGAAAACAGAAGATAAACTCCAGGTCAGACATGGGTCTGGTGTGAGTAACAGGTAAGTTGCTTAATTTTGAAAATCCTTTTAAAAGAAAAGGTATCACGTAAGACTTCCCACACATAAACATGGAAAAGTTTTTACCTTACGCTAACCAAAACAATTGATAGGAAATCCAGTGATATTATAATAGATCTAGGGTTTTCAAGTAAATAAGAAATAGCCGAAATTGTTACACGATTAAATTCCAGCTACTAGCCACAAAAGTGGGTAATATAATCAAAACCATTGGCACTTATTGGATTGTGGATTCCATCAATGGCTGGGTTACTGGGGTACCGCCCGTCACAGTACGTGGCCAAGATCAACGTACCGAGGAGTACGCCCGCTCCCCTGCAACACAAGACCGAAACCACCCTTACTGGACAGTCCCGAACAAGACAACCCCGCATTTGGCTTACGTTCCAACCGCCCACACAGCCGAAATAAAAAGGGACCTCTAGACAGGGGTAAATCTCGCTCTCAAGTGGGAGCTACCCACGAAGCCTTGCTGCACCTCCCCTGTCTTAGCCATTCCCGGTTGATGAGGCTTGAGGCTACGATTGCCTTTAGAGAACACATCTCTTAGAATGCCGATCGTCCACCTGACGATGTTCTGAAAGCATTCAATCCATACAAGTTCGTTCCGGGTTCGAACGAAACCGAAGGCATTATCTCGTTACACTCATTTTGGAATCACCCTCAGAGTTAACGACGATAACCCTTGCACTCTGAATCACCATCTCGAACCTATAAGAACTAGTGCCATCAAACTCATTACAGAATCACCCTCAGAGTTATACTGACGTATAGTCCTTACACCTCGAGTCTTCACTCTTCTCAACATATTCATGACCTATCGTTAATTGGATCGATGTGGTTTTCAGATATCCAAATATGGAAACCCGATCCCGGTCTCATCGAAATCCAAAGCGTGTCTTTTAAGGCCAAGTTGTTTTAAAGTTTAAAACAATACAATTATCTATATACACACAGATAGATAAATCATAGATTCATAATAGGTAATCAACATTATCACCACAACAGATAAACTATATTATCATTATCAAAAGATAATCCAAATCATCATCACAATGCATCCATATCACTCAACATTATTTATCTCATATCTGAGATTCAAACCAATCAAGGCAAACAACATTATCCAACCATATAAGCAATGATTTGCCATACCAAATATAATTAATTTAAAGTGAATTAAATTAATTATTTATCAATATAAATCTTACTTACATTATTATTAATTAATTAATTAATTAATCTCTAATCAATCACCTTAATTAATCACCCTTGATTAATTATTCTTAATTACATTCAAGTAATCATCCTTTAATTAATTTTACAAATTAATTAAACTTAACCAAATTCAGTAATTAACCTTAATTACTTCACAAATTAATTAACTATAATTAATTACATTAATCCTTAATTAATTATATTAATTAATTATCTTTAATCACTTATTATTGATTAATTAATCTTAATTAATCAATCTTAATTACATCATCGATTATATTAATTAATGATTTCTAATTACAATTAAATTAAGTACCGTATTTAAATTAATTACATTAAGTAATTAATCTTAATTTAAACCATAATTGTTAATCACCCTTGATTAACTCCATTAAATAATTAACTACGCTTAATTACTTCACTAAATAAATTAATTACTCCATAATTAATTATCTCTAATTAATCCCTTGATTAATTCACAAAGTAATTATACTCAAATTACTTTCATAAATAAATCAACTTCAATTAATTACATTCGGTAATTACCCCTTAATTACTTCCCAAAGTAATTTTCTTCATTAAATTACATTAGGTAATCATACTTCACAATCCTCAATTTAAATAAATTAAATTGAAATAATTAACTTAATCTAATTAAATTAAACTCAATTAATTACAATAAGTAATTAATTCCTTAATTACTTCCATAAGTAATTATACTTAATAACTTACACAAATGATTATCTTTAAATTAATTAATCTAATTAATTATTAAAATTAATTAAACTAATTAATTATTAAATAATCCTTAGTTAATGACCTTCATTAACTTTTTAACAATTCATTAGTTATTTTTAAAATAATTAATTTTTTTCAATCATTATTAATTACAAATTAATTAATCATTAATTAACCCCATTAATTAATCCCTAATTAATTAAATAATTAAGTGTTAATCAAAACTTAATTAATCCATTATTACTTGATTAATTAAGTATTAATCATTAATTAAAAACAATCTTATTAATTAATGATTCATAATTACAAGTTAATTATTCTAAGAACAATTAATCCTAAACTTTTAAGATTAAACCTTTAATTACTTTAACTAATTATCCATTCATTAATTTATTAAAATAAATTAATTACTCATTTAATTATCCTAATAATTAAATGTATAACAAATCATTAAACTATAATTTAATTTCAACAAGTTTGAACACCAATTTGAAACTTATACATTAGATGATAAATAATGCTTTTCTTATAAAAGAAATTCATAAGAGTTAAAACAATTTCTTTTTAAATTCAAAATATTTAGATTTTACATTATCATTCAAATTTGTTTTAAACACGTAGATTTATAAAACTTAAATTTATTTTAAACAAAGATTCAAATTCAGATTTGAATCAAATTTAAACTTTGTTTAAAACATTACTTTATATTTTAAATTTCCAATTTAACTTCAAATTTCTTTAAAGACATTTTTAAACAATAAGCCCTTTAAAGTATTTTAAACAAAATTTGAATTTAAAAAATAATTGATTTCCAACTATGATTCAAATTAAACTTGAATCCATAATTTAAAATTTGTTTTAAAACATACTTTAAATCTTTGCTTAGTATTTTAAATTTCAGTTTAAGTTTGAGAAATAGGTCAAGTTCAATCTTGAACAAAACGACTCGAGCTAAATACTAAAACTACTCGAGTAAAACACTAAATAAACTCGAGTAATTTTCATGCTGAAATCTTTCAAACTAACAATTGACAGGTCTTATACAAACCTGAAACTGTCAAACTCACCCGAGACCACAACTCAACTCCTTCGAGTCCCAAACCCCATTTCTTCGAGCATATCACGATGCAACCCGAAACCAAACTCGAGTACCCTACATCCCCCAAAACAACAGCCGATACCAAGTACGCTGTGCTCCTGGATCAACCCCCCACCCCCCCCCCCCCCCCCGCCAATTCCGACCGTTCGCGGCCCTACTCACAAGTCAACGATCACCTCCTAATACACTTCCGACCATCAAAACAATTGCAGGAGCTAAAAACCAAAATCGAGCATACGAGCTTAATACTGGAAGTAATGTCGAACCTGGAATCACCCGAAATCACTCGCCTCCGATCACCTGGGTGACTTCACCTTCGGCCACGAACTCTCCCATACACCAACTACCTCCCACTTGAATCTGGAAGAACTCGATCATACATAGGATTCGCGGTGATCAATCATCTGATCAAACAATAAATCTAGGGTTAAAAACTTCAATTCAAAATTCCAAATGCCACACTGCTTTGATCCAACATCAGTATTATTCCCTGGATCTTCACTCATTACTCTATCACCAGAGAGAATCATGGCCACCCCGACCTCCTAAGTTGACAGCTCCAACCCAAAAGTCCATTTCCAGACAAACCAGTGATTCTCTTTAAAATTTAATCTAAATTTTCTGAATTTAGTTTTAGAATTCAAATTTTAGCTTATGTAACTTTTTTATATTCTTAAATCAAGGAATCTATATGTCTTAATTTCTTACTTTCAAAAGATTGCTCTGTTGTTCTACGTGTTTCCTAGAATCAATACAGTTTTCATTATTTTTTTTTAAAATTAAAACTTTAATTTATGATACATACCATACTTTGATTAAATCTTAACTATAACAAGGATTTTGAGTATGATATTATGATTTTTTAATAAGGATTTTAATCTGGAATCTAGAACAGAAAAAAAAATCCACAGCAAGCATACTACACACAACCATATATTTCCAGTAAAGAACTGGTAATTTGCATGCAAAACACATTTATTACTTGAATAAAACTAGCAACTAATTTGTATTTATGTTAGTTTTAAATAAAGTGTTCCTCACATATTTTATGAGTAGAGCCTCTGTGTTAATGAAAAATGTTGGGCGAATTCTCACCCAGAGGATCTCAAGACCAAGAAGTCACAAGTTTTACCCGGGCTCGCAACCTCCACCTCGTTCAGCAAACACAAGGCTCAACGTAAGCATAGGAGCCCATCTGGCATTCTCAGTGTACAAATCCATTCGGGCATGAGTCCATTCGGCATATCCTATGTCCCATTCGGCACGACCCATTCGGCAGCCATCAACCAACTTCATCCGGTCAAGCCCCATACCGAACCAGACCCTACCAGTCCAGTCACTACCGGTCCACCAGCCTTCATGCCCCTATGCCGAACCATGCTCCTCTCACAAACTCCACCGATCCACAAGCCTTCACCGAGCCTGGTTGGTACCGAACCAACTCACCTCCAAGACCGAACCAACTCCATGTAAACCCATTACCGAATGGCACATATCCACCCATCACCGGACCACCATAGCCGGACGAGGCTACCACCGGTCCAACCTCAGCACGGCCGAACCAAGGCTTCGCCGAACCAGAAGATTGCCAGTCCAGATTGCTCCAGCCCGGGCCCACCAGCAGCTATACACTTCCAAGACCCCTGCCCCCTACCTCACTCTATAAATAGAGGGGCAGGGGTACAACAATGGCAGACAAGTTTGAGAGCTCAAACAAGGAAGGAACTTTCAAATTACTTTCATATACTCATATACGAAGCATTGTACTTGTAATCTGAAGGAAAGAAGATAATAACATATAAAGTGGACGTAGGCACATTCTGGCCGAACCACTATAAATCCGCGTGTCTTTTACATTTCAGCCCCTACTTCTTTTATATTTATATACTCATCTAAAATCATTGAAAGTCACATATAATCAACTAAATAATACGACTTGGAGGTGTTTGTCCATTTTTTGTGCAAACATTTTTGGTGCTTTCACTGAGAATTGAACTCAGACTTCATCTTCAGAACTCAAGCTTCATCTTCTCCCACTCAACCTTCTTCCTAACAACATCACTCGTTGCTTAGAAATCATGCCTTCCAAACAGAGAAGGGATGTTAACAAAGGAAAGAACATCGCAACTAGCAGCCTTTCAGATCCAGCAATCACAGATCAGCCCACTTCAACAGCAGTACCAGATGAAAATCAGGAAAATCCAACTGGTCCCGCAACGGAACAACCAATCACTAGGGCAGATCTGGACAGGATTGTGGCTGAAGTAACTAACCGCTTCACATCCCAACAAGAAACTTTGGTGGACCAACTCATGACACGCTTAAGGGATGCTGAAGAGTCCAACCGCAACACTGAATCATGGGGTGAATCCCAATCCGGAGGATCCCGGAGGCAACAAAGGTCTTCACTCTTCGAACAAGCTATCAACAGGAAAAACGATGATAGGGGCCGCGCCCGGACTCAGCCCGAATTCCGACTCGAGGAAGCCCTTGGAACCGAACCTAGCGGGGGAGGCACCAGGCGAGGGTCGGATGTAGCTGAGCCAGTCATGCCACCTAATCATAGAAACCCCGCTGAACGGAGCCGAGCTAGAACCCAGCCCGAAGTTGACCCCATGAATGTGCTCGAAACAGAACCCCACAGGTGAAGATCGAGGCAGGGGGCAACTGTAGCTGGTCCTAGCGTGCATCCAAGCAGCCAAAGACAACCACTGGATAATGCTAGAGGTGATAGACTGTACCATCCCTACAGGTCACCTGGACGAGATAGATCCCGCAGGGAAGAACCGAGCTCATTTTTGTCCGCTCCAAGTTCTGACGAACGAATGGCACGATTATTCAGAGAATGTGTCCAACGGGAGCAAAGGGACCGGGGAATAGGCGCTAGGGTCACCAGTCCCTTTACCCGAAATATCGAAACTGCCATCACTCCCCGGGAATGGAAAATGCCAACCATGGAACCTTACAAAGGAACTTCCGACCCCATCGTACACCTACAGAGATACACCCAGCATATGCTCATGAGTGGAGCAACAGAAGGAGTATTATGTAAATGCTTTCCGCTATTCCTATCAGATCTAGCTACCTCCTGGTTCTGCCATCTACCCCAAGGATCCATCAGCTCATGGGAGATGTTAAAAGAAAGGTTTATTAGCCAGTTCCGCATCCATGTGGAACAACCCAAGGATGCTTATTCTCTATCCAATGTCAAACAGAAATCCGGAGAGACGCTGCAACAATATCTAACACGGTTCAACGCCGCAGCGGCAGCAGTTCAAGATGCCGATGAAAAACTCACTCTAATGGCCCTCTGTAGTGGTGTACATCCAGACACCAAGTTTGCCAGAAGGTTAACTAAGGAAAAACCAACTACCTTGCCTGATTTCTTTCATGAAGCTGGAAAGTATATGAGACTTGAAGACGCTGCTACAGAAAGGCAATCAGGACAACAAGGCAAGATAGTTCAGGACAAGGTTCCCACTGCAGCTAAGGACGCTCGAAGAAATGAATCTAGAGACAATGCTGGGGGCAGAAAGGTTGAGAAGCGCCAATATCGACCAGGGCCAAGATTTGACTCCTACACCCCTTTGAATGAAACAATCGAAAACATCTACCTAGCCACTCAGGGCGAACTCGGATACAAGCGCCCCCCGCACAAGAAAGAATCAGATAACGCACTCAAGTCCGGAAAGTTCTGTCGCTTCCACGAATCCCACGGACATGACACCGATGAATGCCACCATCTTCGGGACTTGATCGAAGAACACATTAGAAGAAGAAGACTGGAACGTTATGTGAAAGGTCAGAACAGGACTCCAACTCCTGCCAATGAGAACTCAAAGCAACCCCTCCCAGAAGTAGGCGGAGGGAATCGCAACAATCACAACACCAGTGGCTCTAGTCAAGAGAAGATAGTGGTCCTTACCATCTCAGGAGGACCACACATCGCCGACAGAAGTTGGGCAGAGATGGAAAGGTACGGCAAGTCGCTTAGAAATGCCGAAGGATATGTTAACTCCATTACGGAGGAACGCCACCCGAAACGAAAAGAAAACAATGACATTGTATTCAGTAGGCATGATTTGGAAGGAAGACAGTACCCACATATGGATCCCATGGTCATCTCTGCCTGGTTTGGTCCAGCTAAAGTTTTTCGGATTCTAATAGACACGGGAAGCTCCGTAAATATCCTGTTCAAACATGCTTTCGACAAAATGAAGTTATCAATGAAGGATGTATCCCCCTGTGACAAACCACTGCACGGTTTCACTGGAGATGCAAAAATGCCCCTCGGGCAGCTTGACCTCTTCGTCGAAATAGGAAGTCATCCCCGCTCCGTTGTGCGAAAACAAACGTTCGTACTAATAGAAAACCACTCGGCTTACAACGCTTTCTTGGGAAGACCAGCCTTGTCTGACTTTCAGATTGTATTAGCCCCCTGGTGCCTGAAAATGAAATTTCCAACAGACAACGGAGTAGGAGAAGTAGAAGGAGATCAAGATGCTGCCCGAGACTGCTACGTAACTGAACTTCGCAATAACCGCAGAAAGAATAAAGGAAAAGATGCAGAGACTACTCTCTGCATGAAAAGCTTGGAGGCATAGCAACTAAAGAAAGCCCCTCCTCTTCGATACACAAGCGATCCCTTCAATGAACTAGACCCCAGGGATAAAGAGGAGGAGGCTACCGCCGAGCCTGCAGAGGCTATGGAATTCGTATCGGTAGATAAGTATGATTCAAGTAGACTATTAAAAATCGGATCTCAGCTGGAAACGGAATTGAAGGATCAACTCATTGACTTTCTCCGCCACAACTTAGATGTATTTGCGTGGACTCATGCCGATATGACAGGAATCTCCCCAGACATAGCATGCCACATGTTGAACATCGATCCCACCAAGGTACCAGTAAAGCAGAAAAAGAGGAGCATGGGGGCAGAGCGATCGGCAGCCCTTGATGAGGAAGTAAAGAATCTACTTGCTAATGGCTTCATACGGGAAGCCATCTACCCAGAATGGATCGCTAACCCAGTGCTAGTAAAAAAGGCCAATGGAAAGTGGCGAACATGTATTGACTTCTCCAATCTGAATGACGCTTGCCCGAAAGACTGCTTCCCACTTCCCCGAATTGACCAACTCGTAGACAGCACAGCTGGGCACGAACTCCTATCTTTTATGGATGCATACTCCGGATATAACCAGATCCCCATGCACGCCCCCGATCAGGACCACACTAGCTTCATCACCGACCGCGGATTATATTGTTACAAAGTAATGCCTTTTGGACTCAAAAATGCTGGAGCTACCTATCAACGCCTCGTCAACAAAATGTTCGCAGAGTTGATAGGACAAACTATGGAGGTATATGTGGATGACATGTTGGTAAAGTCCAAGAAAGCCAACGACCATGTAAGCCATCTGGACGGTACATTTCAGGTACTTCGCCGATATGGAATGAAGCTGAATCCTCTAAAGTGCTCCTTCGGAGTATCATCGGGAAAATTCTTAGGATTCATCGTCCACGCCAGAGGAATCGAAGCAAACCCTGAACAAATCCGGGCTTTAAAAGAAATAAGGATACCTTCCACTCGAAAAGAGATGCAGAGCCTAAACGGAAAGGTGGCCGCCCTAAGCAGATTCATTTCCAAGGCAACTGACAAGTGTGTCCCTTTCTTCGAAGCACTCAAGAAAGACAAAGGGAGGTTCGAGTGGACCGACGAATGCTTAAAAGCCTTCCTCAACCTAATCGAACACCTTCAGAGACCACCAGTACTCTCAACTCCAAATGAAGGTGAAGTGTTATACCTATACCTCGCTGTATCATCTCATGCTCTAAGCGCCGCCTTGGTAAGAGAAGAAGACCGCACACAACGCCCGGTTTACTTTGTAAGCAAGAGATTTACAGGGGCAGAAGCCAGATATCCTAAACTTGAGAAGTTAGCATATTGTTTATTGATCGCGTCACGAAAACTGCGACACTACTTCCAGTCTCACTCCATCAGGGTTCTAACCGATCAACCACTAAGACAAGTGCTCCATCGTCCTGACACTTCTGGGCGACTCCTCAAATGGTGCATCGAACTAAGTCAGTATGATATCACCTACCATCCCCGCACCGCTATCAAAGGACAAGCCATGGCTGATTTCATTGCCGAATTCACTACCAACGAAGGCAAGGAACAATCCGAAGTAGCAAAAAACATCAAATGGAACCTCTTTGTAGACGGAGCATCAAACGAACAAGGCTCGGGGGCAGGTATTGTGATCATCACCCCCAGGGGAAGAAAGTTGTACTATGCATTAAGATTGGAGTTCACGGCCACTAACAACGATGCTGAATATGAAGCAGTAATAGCGGGATTGGAACTGGCCCTAGAAATTGGAATCAATTCCTTATGTATTCATAGTGATTCTCAGCTTATCGTAAACCAGGTACTAGGAGAATTCCAGACTCGAGGAGAACGACTCACAGCATACCTAAAGAAAACCAGACTGCTGCTCGATCGATTGGACCATTATCTAATCAAACACATTCCTCGAGAAGAAAACCAAGAGGCAGATGAACTTGCAAAGCAAGCTAGTATGAAGGACAGCACCATTTCCGGAGCACTAGCAATCTCAAGGCAGCTAGCCCCGAGTTTCGAACAAGCGAATCTGATAACTGCAATCGAAGAAGGAACCTGGATGACTCCTATCCGGAAATATTTGCAAGATGGCATACTACCCGACAGGCGTGACGAAGCCAAGAAGATCTTGAGGAAAGTTCCCCACTACACAATACAAGAAGGCATCCTCTACCGGCGTGGCTTCTCTAGCCCCCTATTAAGATGCGTCGCCGGAAGGGAAGCCAAGGAGATATTAACAAACATCCATCAGGGAGGATGCGGAGATCACACTGGAGGACAGACTTTGGCAAGAAAGATACTCCGATATGGATATTACTGGCCCACACTAAACAAAGATGCCCTAGACTTCGTTAAGAAATGCGACAGATGTCAGAAGTTCGCCAAGATCCCTCGACTACCCACAAACGAAATTACTCAAATGACCAGCCCTTGGCCCTTTGCTGTATGGGGAGTTGACTTAATTGGCGAACTGCCAACGGGCCGAGGCGGAGCCAAATATGCTATAGTGGCAGTCGATTATTTCACCAAATGGGTGGAAGCGGAACCTTTAAATAAAATATCTTCAGCAAAAGTTATCAACTTCTTGATCAAAAACATTCTGTGCAGGTATGGAGTCCCCCTCAAGATCGTATCAGACAACGGGCTCCAATTTGACAGCGAAGAATTTGTCGACTGGTGCCAAGAGCATGGAATTCATAAAAGCTTCTCATCAGTAGCTTACCCTCAGGCAAACGGACAAGTTGAAGCTGTCAACAAAATTCTCAAAACCCTAATCAAGAAGAAACTTGAAAAGTCAAAAGGCGCTTGGGTGGACGAACTTCCTACGGCACTATGGGCATACCGCACATCTTTCAGAACATCAACGGGACATACTCCTTTCTCTTTGGCATATGGATCGGAGGCAATGCTCCCAGTTGAGACTATTGTGCCTTCCCACCGTAGGATCCACTACAACCCAGAAGAAAACGAAGAACTCCTCCTCATGTCTTTGGATCTGATTGAGGAAAGGAGAAACGATGCAGCACTCAAAGCAGCAGCTCACAAACAAAAAGTGGCAGCACTATACAATTCCAAAGTCAAGCATCGCAGCTTACAAGAAGGAGATCTTGTCCTCAGGCGAATCTTTCCGCGCCCCGGGGCACTGGACCCCATCTGGGACGGACCATATGTAATTCACAAAGATCTCCACAACGGAGCTTACATTTTGTCAACAGTGGACGGAGAGGTGTTCCAGAGGGCATGGAACATCCGACACCTCCGTCGATACTTTTCTTAACTTGTACTGCCCATATGAAGTGAATTAACAAAGAGAATCAGTGGACGTAGGCATTTTCGTGCCGAACCACTTTAAAAAATCTTGTCTCTTTTTAACTTGTTCCTTTATGTCTTGGCTACTTGTTAAGTTTTATCCCTTTCTGTTGAACAAAATCCTATGGCATCTCCACTCAAGACGCACCGCGGCCTCATCTGGACTAGGCCTAACAGGTACGCTACGATTCTATGCACTCGCCAATGAGACTCTTTTGCTCCAGCATCCCTCTGCTGCGGGTTAACTCATTGCGCGCCTGCCCTCAAAGCCAACTGTAATGAGCCGATTATAAGTCATCATAAAGGCCGACTATAGCCGATGGCAGCTCATTACGGCGTTCGGCTCGTCGGTAACTGTGAACCTACTTTAAGCCCCAACATAAGGTGTGGCCAGCCAGGGGTAGTTCACGGCCAACGGCACCCACGCTAGCCGGCCACGGTAAATCGAATAATACCCACGATTACGGACCATAATGGTTCGGGTAGTTACCGTGCGCGATCTCGGCTCCGATGTGTCTTAAGTGCGGCTGTGGTAAAAAAGAAAACTCCCCGCGGAGGCGTAAGATGGGTGACAAATTTCTCCAAGACCCACAGCTAGGGAAAGTGACTACAAAACCCGTTTGCCACGAACTTAAGCACATCGACGGCCTTCCGTGACTGGAAGTTTTACTTTTACTATATTTCCATTTCATTTAAATATTTTTCTCCTATCCTGTATAACAAACTCTAAAGTACAGGAAACCAAATAGGAAGCATTCACTCATGAGGCTCTAAGCCTGCGTACTGGGTAGCAGGGCGCTCAGCTATACCCGTAAACAGTTACACAAGACACTCAAAGCTACCGCCTGCGAATAAAACATAAAGGGCGGTACTCTCTTCTCTTGTACATAAATGCGTAACTATAGCTTATTCATACACTGACATTGCAAAACGTGAAATTATATTTCAAGCAAAAACTTAACATCAAACACAACTAGAATCACAGGCATATACATAATTATACTTCTCACACGGCACATAAAGATAGCAACAACATTTAAACATGACAAAATCAGCTTATATTATGAGATCACACGAAGTTATTCTTTGCAAATAATTTTATTACAGTTGCATGTCAAAGACTAACATAAACAGTGATAAAAAAAGAAACAAAAAGATGGCAGATGCATCCACACTCCATCACCAACTCCCCCAGCCTACTTAGCCGCAGGATCAGAGCCCCCAGCATGTGGATCTGAAGTCCCACCTGTCCAGATCAGAAGAGGAATTCATTAAACGAACGATCAAGTTATGAAAACACGGAAAGAAAAGAAAGGGAAAAGAATAACTCACCAGCATCCGCCGCTTGATCCTCATCATCCAACTGCACGCCCGCTTCCTCTGCAGCGAGCAGCCGCATCCCCTCTTTCACCGCCGCTTGCTCCTCCTTTGAGAACTGAGCAATAACCGCACTCAAGTTGAAAGCCTCTCCGCCTTCCTTACCCGCGTTCACCCTGGCCTCCTCTAAAGCCTGGAGATACACCTTGGCCATGACCCGAGGGTAATCGTCCATCCAAGACAAGCCGCCCTCCTTCCAAGTGTGGAAGTACATATCCTGCAGCATCTCATCCATCATCCCCTCGTTTTCCTCAAACTCCCTCACCCGGGCCTCGGAAGCTTGCAACTTGGCGACGGCGACGTCCCTCTCTGACTGGTATCTCAAGCAGTCAGCCTGAAGTGACCTCCTCATTTCCTCTTCCTTCAACCTGAGGGACCTCCTCATCTCCTCCATCTCCTCCTTCAACTCGGCCTGAGCCATCTCCGCAGCCTCGAGCCTCCCTGACAACTCCTCTACCCGCTCGAGATCCGCATTTCGAACCTCATCCACCGTTGCGATAGCTATGTTAATCCGTTCCCTGCAAGCGACCTCCATCTTCCGTAATTCCGCCCTACTGGCCTTCTCCATGGTCTCTTTCAGACGCTTGGAGGCTTCCTCATGCTGAGAAATCTGGATGGCTTGGTCGGCGAGTTGCTTGGCCTGATCGGCAACCTTTAACCTCAACCGAATGTTAGCACTCCCGATCTCTTCCCCGGCCTTGACCAACTTAGCATGATGCTCCATTAACTTCTTGGTCTCTGCGGCCACCCGGTCGATATTAGCCTTGGCCTCATCCCCCATGGTGACTACCCGTGTAGTAAGTAAATCAAGATCTAAAGATTTGGCCTCGTCCAGCACTCTTACCATGGGGTTGCGGGGAAGGAGGTGCTCGCCCGTGGTCTCATCGAATGAAATGTCCCGAAAACTTGGGTCTAAATCAGGATGACCGGCAAAAGGGTCACGAGGCACGGGGCGAGGCACATCGGGACGCCTTATATGAATGACAGTAGAACTCTTGGAAGGAGGAGGAGGGGGGCAGGGCTCCGTGCTCTCCTCCGTAGTATCACGAGGAGGCTGAGTAGGGGGAGGCAGAGTAGGAAGCTGCGAAGCAGAAGAAGACTCAAATAAGGAACGGCTCCGCTTCCTTTTCTGAATACCCTCTTCGATGACCCCAAGAAGAGGGCGGTAACTGACTACATCCCCAGTGCGATCAGTAGAAGGTTTCGCGGAAGCTCTCCTCGACTTAAATTGTTCAAGGCGGTGTCGAACATCCGACGTTTTACCCGCCTGGCCTGCCCCTGGAATAAAGAACAAGTGTTACGAACATACAATAATCCGCAATTCAAAGAATGTTCTAAGTTAAAAAGAAAGAAAAGTGAGGAAACACATCTATTATACAAACCCGGCGAAGGAGTGGGATACTGCAATAAGTCCTGGATCTCATTCCAGGACGGAAGTGAACCGTAAAAAATTTCTAAGTCCCTATCGAAAATGGAATCGGCAGAAGACAAAAGTTCACCTTGCATCGCCGGAGTCACCCTAGCTGAAGCCACAGCTTTGCCGGTTTCCTTTGCCTTCTCCGTTTCCTTCTCCTTTCCCTTCTCCGTTTCCGACTCTCCCTCCGACTCCCCGAAGGCCCGACGGAGAGCCTCATCCAGTTCGAGGTCTTGTTCAGAGGTTAGAGCAGCAACACCACTACCACCTTGACCATCGCCATCTCCTCCACCCTCCGACCCTTCTCCAACTTCGCCTCCTTCCTCCTCTTCTACACCTTCCTCCTCCGGGACAGTCGGGCAAGTACTTGGAGAAGGGCCATCGGACTTCTTCAGTTTCTTCCCCCCGACCGCAGGACGCGCTGCGAAAGGCTCCCTCTTACCGCTCTTTACCGTAGCCCCCTCCTCAGCTTTAGCAGCCCTCTCCTCAGCCGTATCCCTTTGCTTAACCACGGACTGGCGCGGTAAGATCAAATTATACTCCAAGAGGGTTGCGTTCCTGATCAAGAAAGAGGCCGACCGGTCCCGTGCCGGAATAGCCTTTAGTTCAGCAGCCATTCGCACTAAGGAATCGTCCTCCACGATTGCAATACCACCTGTCGCTAGCCAGAAATAGAAGCATGTCAGAAAAAAAAACACTACAGTCAAAACACATGAAAAATATAAATGAAATCAATCTTACAGCCGGAAGTGAAAAGGCGGAAAGAAACAGCATCGTCCTTGACGAAGAACCACTCTTTCTTGAACATGGTGAACTTGGAATACAAGTCCAGGACTGGTTTGAAGGGCATGGCCGCTTCCAAGCTAATATACGGAGACCCCTTCTTATAGCCTCTCAGGTTGTACAAATATCGAATTTCTCGGTTAGAAGGAGGACGCCCGTACCTCCTCTAGAAGATAACAAAGAGGCTCACCAGGATGGCGTAAGAGTTAGGCTGAAGCTGGAAGGGAGCCACCTTCAAGTATGTGGTGAAGCTTACTATCCAAGCGTTGATAGGAGGAATGGCCCCACACATGCAATGATATCGGCTATAGGCAAAATACCCCTCGGGAGGGTTGTACGGCATGACACCGGCCCCCGGCAGTAACATAAGCGCTCTGTCAATCCCGAAGGAACGGGATATGACATCAAGTTGCTCCTCTTTCAGAGAGCTAGGATAGCAATCAGGAGGGGAGACGAGAAGCTCCTGGGGACCATACCCATCGACTAGTGACCTCGGAGCGGGTCCGTGCTGTGCTGGATCTGGCTGAGCTGGGGGCACGGCAGAAGTTTCTCCGCTATCCCTGGATTTCTTCTTGCCCGATCGAGTTTCAACTTTGCGAGACATTTATCTGCATACACAAAAGTAAAAAGCATGATGTTAGAACGACAGTATAAACAAACAAGCGTACATAAGTCCGGAGTTCCACTCAAAGTCCAGACACAAAGTTCGTTCGGCACTGGAGGTTCAAGACCATTCGGCACTAGGGTCTTACGTTCATTCGGCAGTACAAGTTCATGTCCATTCGGCAATGGGATCTGACTTCCATTCGGCAATGGAATCTGAGGTTCATTCGGCAAAACAAAGCTTCCGTGCCCATTCGGCATAAGCCCATTCGGTTATAGAGTTCATTCGGTAAAAGAGTATATACCTGATTCGGCGAATATTTGATTCGGCAAATATTTGGTTCGGTGGACTTTTGATTCGGCTTCCTCTTGTTCGGTAGAGAAAAACTAAGGGGGGTGTAGCCTCTATATATAGGCGAGCTCTGGAATACCGGACGAGAACCTACTGCCGGACCAACCCCATGCCGAACGAGAACCTATCACCGGGCCAACAACAACCGGACCAACAACAACCGGACCAACTATGTACCGAATGAAACCTTCCATACCAAACCAACCTCCAAACGAATAAGAATATATGCCTACTCGAAACCGAATGAAACTGTCTCTACCAGCAGAAACCAGAAACAGGGGGCATGTAGGGCGCCTCACTCAGATAAGTCCCGAACTCCAGATCTTACTAATAAAATAAAGAATATGATAACAATGGATAAGTCGTGAATCTCTCACTAACATGGGTTAATCATTTACACGTGCACGCGACCACGAACGGTCCATAGGCACGCTCTGAATGGCTATTAACCCTATCACCGTGAGAATTTACACTTTGACATCCCTTTTTAAGCTCACCGGTTAAAAGGATCCTTGATTCTGATAATTATGAAATGGCTAAGCTACTTACACATGTACGGGGTTGAGAACAATCCTTAGGCATGCTCTGAGCCGGCGATAAACCACCTTAACAAACGATCCAGGAACCCACTCGAACGTGAACCTGGCATCGATAATGCTAAGCCCCCTCGGGGCACACTTACTCACCCCGAACGGCACAATTCACTTCATCGCGAATATTTCGATCCCGAACGGTCGTTATTTGAAATCACACTAAAACTGTAAATTCCTTTGCAGGACATCAACATGATAAGAACATCCAGCCCATGGCATTACAAAAACAAGCCTCCCTACAACAAGGAAACAAAGCGCGACACATGCAAGCACGTGCCCCACTTTGGGGGGCAAATGTTGGGCGAATTCTCACCCAGAGGATCTCAAGACCAAGAAGTCACAAGTTTTACCCGGGCTCGCAACCTCCACCTCGTTCAGCAAACACAAGGCTCAACGTAAGCATAGGAGCCCATCTGGCATTCTTAGTGTACAAATCCATTCGGGCATGAGTCCATTCGGCATATCCTATGTCCCATTCGGCACGACCCATTCGGAAGCCATCAACCAACTTCATCCGGTCAAGCCCCATACCGAACCAGACCCTACCGGTCCAGTCACTACCGGTCCACCAGCCTTCATGCCCCTATGCCGAACCATGCTCCTCTCACAAACTCCACCGATCCACAAGCCTTCACCGAGCCTGGTTGGTACCGAACCAACTCACCTCCAAGACCGAACCAACTCCATGTAAACCCATTACCGAATGGCACATATCCACCCATCACCGGACCACCATAGCCGGACGAGGCTACCACCGGTCCAACCTCAGCACGGCCGAACCAAGGCTTCGCCGAACCAGAAGATTGCCAGTCCAGATTGCTCCAGCCCGGGCCCACCAGCAGCTATACACTTCCAAGACCCCTACCCCCTACCTCACTCTATAAATAGAGGGGCAGGGGTACAACAATGGCAGACAAGTTTGAGAGCTCAAACAAGGAAGGAACTTTCAAATTACTTTCATATACTCATATACGAAGCATTGTACTTGTAATCTGAAGGAAAGAAGATAATAACATATAAAGTGGACGTAGGCACATTCTGGCCGAACCACTATAAATCCGCGTGTCTTTTACATTTCAGCCCCTACTTCTTTTATATTTATATACTCATCTAAAATCATTGAAAGTCACATATAATCAACTAAATAATACGACTTGGAGGTGTTTGTCCATTTTTTGTGCAAACAAAAAACTTGAACTGGATTGCTTTGATTCAAAACTTCAAGTTGCTTCTTTATTTTTGTAAACATTAAATCCTGTTTTAGCTGCAATGCTCCCTGATTTACATGCATGCTTCCAGATAAGAAATTTGCAGGCTTGGTTGACATTGCAGTTGCATGAAGGTTCTATAATATTGCAAATTGATTTCAGGTTGATCTTTGATTTTGAAAAAAAAAACAGAAAAGAATTGATCTTCAGTTACATGTTTGTTCCTAGGTTGATAAAATGCAGACTAGGTTGATTTAAAATAGAAAGAAGGAGATTTGCAGAGTGAATTGCAACTCAGGTTGATGTAGATGAAGAGGTTACAGGCAATTTGCATTTCAATCTTGAAGAGGGTTTCAACTTTTATTTGAACAGATTATGTTTTCTGTTTTAGAAGAAAAATTACAGATGTTTATTAAATCAAAAGAAAAAGAATAACAAAATTGGACACTTGTTACTATTTTAACATTTTTCATTAATTTAGTTTAGGCTTTAACACATGTCATTTTAGGTGTTCGGAGATTAACACATGTCTTAAGTATTCCAATTTTTTTATTAAAATTGTTTATAAACTTTTAATTCTAAATTTATTGTTTTATTATGTAAAAATATAAATGAATTTCTTCTCTTTTTAGTTCTAGAAAACATAACAAAAGAAATTATACACAAAAACTTATCCAAATGTTTTTAAGTGTTTATTCTTTTATATTTCAAAACATTGAATTCAAATTTTAAATTTATTTATCAAATCCAATTTTCAAAAAATATCAAGTTATATATAGATGTATATATAACTCTTATTAAAATATAAAAAAATAACAATTCTATTCCTTACAAAATCTATTTATGTTCATAAGAACTTAAGTATTATAAATTTTATCTAAAAATACAAGTTACAATATTAAAAATGATTTATGAAAGAGATTGTGAACAAATTAAGATTATTTGTAATTTGTATTGTAAATTTTTACATATATAAATTCCAAGTAATATAAAATGAAACTTAGCTCTATATTTATCTAACTTTAAATTCATATTTTTAAGCTAAATAAAATTTAAAAAAATAAGATTTATCATAGGTATAAACCATAACATTATTTATTAAGTTGTGTTGGAAAGTTAAATGTCAAATTTAAATCAAATCTCTAATTTATCAAATATAAATTAGAGTTAGAAAATTAATTCATTTACCAGATTCAAAGATCAAAGTTTATCAATTTACGATATATATACAATTATATATATTATAAACAGGAAAACAATCTATTTACTTTAAAAAGATAAAATATTCCAATTTAAATATTTATTAAAAAAAAGTTATTTAATCAATTCAAAATTTATTATCAAAAATTATCAAATCAATTTAATTTTCTAACACAGATTATTAAATTGATATTGCCAAATCTCCAGGATATCACACTATATGTCTATTTACACAAATAAGCAGGGAGGTTTGAGTAATGCTTCTGTAGTATCAAATGGTCTGTTCATGATAGATAAATGAGAACGAGGGAGTAAAGCTTGTGCATCATCCAATTGTCTATTCATGACAAATAAGAGGGAATGATGGAGTAAGGCATGTGTAGCGTCCAATTGTCTAAAAAATAGTCGAGAATAATGGAGTAAGGCTTTTGTACCATCCAATTGTCATTCACGACAAATAAGTGAGAACGATGGAATAAGGCTTGTAGAGAATCCAATTTCCTATTCACGATAAAATGCGGAAACGTTGGTGTAAGTCCCTTGTTGCAATCTAATTATCTATTCACGATAAAATTGAGGTTAAACACCTAGGAATAACCCTTAAGTGTTATGTACCAGAATCGAACTGGTATGGATTAGGCTAATTTAAGATTAGACTATACAAACTAGTCGAACATGTGTGTAAGAAATCTCACACTTATGATGAATTGATTCTTATGCACAACCACGATGTAACATTATTGTGAAGTATTTTATAATTGATGATGACGTTTGGAATAATGAAAGGAAACCCATTTCATGCTTTAGCGGTGTCGTCTTACCATATTTTTGCTTATTATGGTAAAATTTTACTTATATCAAACTTCTTGTCTAACCAATTTTTTAATTATTTCATAAAAACTCATAGGCGCTCGTTCGAGCAGGCTAAGTTTATGGTTAAAATAGGCATCTTGTGGAAGATGAATAAGGCCTCCAAAGACAAAGCAAGCGGTTTATCTAGAAAATAAAATATCATGAAATGTCCACTATATAAAACCAGGAATCATGACTGGTTATGTTTTGTGTTAGCATCTTCATATGTTGGACACAACACAAATCTTATATTTAATTGTATTTAACCCTACGTGGGAATGAGATGGGTTAACATAGATGCAATGAATCATGTAAAACAATTTGAAGTAATGAAAATCTAATTAGCTTCTCGGTTTTCTTATGTTGTACAAATTAAATATTGAATTCTCTTTGTTACATGAAAATGATTTTTGTGGTGACTGAAGCATTATCGACCTTTATTTTTTGGTCTCGAAGTGGAGGACGTTACAACTTGGTATGGAGCAACTTGGCATTTTATTTTTGGCAACGAGATTCAACAAACTAAGGGCAGTAGAGGATAGTATTCCTTTAACCACGTTCAAACATGATACGGTTCATATAAGTAGTCAGTGATGCTATTTGGACTGACCAATGCCAATGTGTTAATCGTTGATACCATGAATCCAGCCTTTCGCGATTAGTTGGATAGATTTATGTAGGCCACCACTAATGATATCTTGGTATAAGGATGAGAGGGATCATGAAGTTCATCCGAGGTTCATACTAGAAATGTTGAGACGACACAAGTTGAATGTGAAGTTTTTGAAACGCCACTTTCGGAAATGAGAGGTTAAGTGTCATAGGAATTTGGTTTCAAGAAATGGATTAACTATGAATCCATTGAAGGTAGAAACCATTAATGGTTGAAAGCGGCCAAAGACAGTCATAGAGATGGAAAGTTTCTTGGGTTTGGTTGGCTACCACTGTAGATTCATTAAGGATTTCTTGCATATGGCTGCACCTTTGACTAAGCTGATCAGAACGAACGAGAAGTTCATATGGACTATTAGGTGTGAAGGGTCATTTAAGGAGTTGAAGAAGCTATTGATAAACGCTCCTTTCCTGATCGTACCCGAGGAAAATCACGAATTGGTGGTATATACCGGTGTTTGTGGAACATGCTTTAGGGCCATACTGATGCAAAGAGGGTGAGTGATAGCTTATGCATCAAGGCAGTCGAGACTGTATGAAGTTAAATATCCAACTCACAATTTGAAGTTAGCAGTGGTGGTCTTTGCACCAAGGACCAAAAGACATTATCTTTTAGGTGAATGGATCGAGTTATATATGTATGCTAAATTTATGAAGTGCCTATTCTGTTAGAAGGAACTAAATATGAGGCAACAGAGATGGCTAGAATTCTTGATGGCATATGACTTTGGTATAGAGTATGTGCTAGGAAATGGGAACAAGGTTACAGATGTTTTGAGTAGAATGCATCAGAATGAAGTCTTAGCCATGATCGAAGAATGGAATACATTAGAGACATTATCATCTTTTGAAGTGCACTATAGAAAAAATGCTGAATCGAGTTGGAATCCTAGGAAGATGGCAAGTTTGGAAGTACATCCTGCCCTTATGGATAGAATTGCTGCAAGGAAAAGGGAATATACTTTATTAACTGAAAGATTTATGCTAATGGAGTTGGGAAAAAAATACTAAAGATCTGGAAGGATTTGAGATAGACTTAAAGGGATGGCTAAGGAAGAAAGAAATATCATGTGTTTCGAATGTGAAAAATCTTCAAAAGGAAGTCTTGGAAGAAAATCATTGATCCAAGTTTACCATTCATCCAAAGGGCACGAAGATGTATCGTGAAATGAAGAGAGTCTTCTTAGGGAGAGGATGAAGGGAGATATAGGTGAATGCATGAAGGAGTGCTTTACCTGTCAACAAGTAAAAGCTGGGTATCAGAAGCCAAGTGGTTTACTTCAACATTTGAAAGTGCCAACTTGGAAGTGAGATTCAATATCCATGGATTTTGTAGATGGATATACTAAGCCGAGGATGGGAAATGATAGCATTTGGGTGATAGTCGATAGATTGACTAAAATTCCCCATTTTATCCCGTTGATGTCGATAAGGACAACAACTAGCTTTGCGACGCTATATATGAAGAATGTAGTGAGACTACATGGAAATTTAAGCAATATTGTCATTGATAGAGTCCCATTATGTACCAGCGAATTTTGGAGAAGTTTCCAGAGTACATTGGGTACAGAGTTGATTTAACGACCTGGATTTTTCGTCATTCAATTTTAAATATTTAAATGGTTTTAAACATTGGATATAGAATTATAATTTAGTTAGAAAGATTTTAAAAGTGAAAATTTAAGCGATTTTGGAATTTTCAAAATCGACAAGTTAAAATAGCGATCCGAGGCACAGTCTTGGAATTCGATGAAACCAGTTCCATTGGATCCATAATAGTGTTATATTAACGGATTTTAATTTTCATAGCATTTGGAATTATCATTTGATCGTACGGAATATAAACGCATTGAAATTAATATCGAATTCAATTTAATAGTTGGGTCCAAAAAGCTATCTTCTCCATATGATTGAATAGGACTCGAAACTTTTTCTATTGCATTCGGAATAGGGGTACAACATTATAAATGCCTAGCGGCATGCCTCAATATGAGTTCGAAATTTTTCAGTAGAAAATTCGAGATTTTGAAAATAAAATAAGTAAAAGGTAAAATCAAATCAAAAATAAGTTACCTTCTGCAATACGCTACCCTATTACTTTAAATCACATCCCATTCTTATTCGTCTCAATCAAAGTTACGAGCCTTTCTTTCTTTTCTTTCTTTCATCTTATTTATCACAAATTCGAAACGAAGAAATGAAAAAAAAAGAAACTCGTTCGAGCTTAAAAGAATAAAGGGAAATGGAGAACGTGCATTTACTTCTTCCAAGATCAATCGGAACCGGCCTTTTCCCCTTTTCCTTTCTTCTAAACGAAATCAATTTGCATTAAAAAATGATTGAAGCTCAAGGCGAACTCTAGTGGGGTCACACCATCGCGACAGTCTATAAGCGCACGGCAGCACTAGTGGGAGTTGCGAAAGTGAACGAGCGTGTGAACCATCCTAGAGCTTTGCTTGGTCGAGGTGCTGTGGTAGGATTTGGAGGCGTGACCAGACGCTCGACCAAAGGAGCATGGGGGCGATGGCAGAGGGTTCGATCTTCGACGAATGGTGCTCGCGTGCTTAGGTGCGAAGTCGCGATGGTGTAAGTCGCAATTTTTGGTCGTATGCTCTGGGTACATGCTCGTGTGTTTCCGGGGATTGTGTGACGTGGTTGTGAACAGTGCAGCGACCTGGGCTTGGCTACTGTGGAGATGTTGATGAGCAGAGAGAAGACTCGGTCACGAGTTGATGGCTAAATCTAGAGTAAGGAGAATCCAGTGGCCAGACTTGATTAGAAGGTGATTACCTTAAATTATATAATTTTATTTAAATCAAAATTTAAAATTCAAGTGTTTATTAATCGACATAATGTTTTCATACGAGGTTTAATAACGTGAAGAAAACAAGTCGAGATTGAAATGGATTGCAATTAAAAATCAAGATGAGAAAATTTCTCACTCATTTGGATTGTCGGATCAATTTTAAAATAGTTAAAAATTAATTATTTGGATGCCTGGTTGAGTTAAAAATTATTATCTATCGAATGATATATTATATATATAATAGTATATATATATATATATATATATATATATATATATATATATTAGTAATTGGAGTGATATTCCCGCATATTATAACGGATGAGACCCTATGCGCCCCACATAATAGCGGATGGCCCTACATACCATGACATCCCCCTTGAAGTGGGATTGGTATTTTATTATTGTCTAATATCCGTGGATGTAGGGAAATAGGTTGGGGGGATCCAAATGAATTCCTCAAATATATTAGTGTTTTTTTATATATAAAAATATATGATGTGAATGAATGATCCGCTAGATTATTATGTGTTGCAAATTTTTAAATATTATAATAGCATGGGAATTAACTTTGGTATATTAAATACCATACAAATTATTTTTAATTTGTATGAAATTGAAAAGAGTTTTTTAATATGAAAATAAGTATAGTGGAAATTGAATTATTTAAAAGAGATTGATTTGAATAAGCAATAATGATTTTTGCCCGTATAAAATAATTCCAAAAAAATGTTTTTAAATAGAGATTTTAAAATAAATTTTATAAAGGGATTTTTAAGACTGGATTTTAAAGTGATATTCGGGAAATGTAGAAAGAAGTTGAAATCGATATTAAAAATAGATTGGCAAAAATAAATAGAATTTATAAAATGAAATTTTATAAAGGAGACTATTTTTAGTGAAACTCAAAGGAGTTATAAAAATTTATAAACGAAGTTTATAAACTAAGGAAAGTGATATCGGATGATAAATTGGAAGATAAATTTACGGGAAGAAATTATATTTGAGTATGGAAATAGGGTGAGAGAAAGATAGTGGATACTATTTTTAATGAGAAGATGGTTAAGGAGATCAGAATGAGAGAGATGTAATCGGATTCGAGTAGGGTTATAAATTGAAAATTTGGTTATCCAGATTTGAAAATATATTTTATCAATAAGTTAAGTTTTAATTTTTAAAAGGAAATTTTTATTTGTTAAACTGTGAAATTTAAAGCCGGTTAGTATTTAAATACTTCAGAAGTTAATTTTTCAAATGTTTAGTATTTATTTAATAAATCTCATTTTTATTATACTTGTTCTGAAAAGTGATATATAAAGAGTATTTCAATATTATATATAATTATTTGATCATGCTTTAAAAAAATTATTATTATTCTTTTAAATACTTATTATTATATATTAACATATACAAAGTCTTTGAAAATGTTTTAAAATTTATTCATAAACCTTCTTGGAAGTATGGAAATGGGGTTATTCAGTATATGGAATTTATAAGAAAATGCTTAAAATGGAATTGGGAAGAAAAATGAGGAAATTTCCAAAATAGTTAAATAAAAAATGAACTTCAAAAATGAAATAGAATTCATACAAGAAGTAGAAAGGGAAGTTGGAATTATAAGTAAGAATATTTTACTTTGAAATTATTGAAGGGAATTAATTTCAGAATTTTAGAATTTATAGAATTCGTGTAAACAAGTTAGGAAATTTACAAATAAATTGTAAACAATGTTTAAGAAAAGAAATATGAGATAGATAGAATACTTTCTAAGTGTTGAATATAAGATGAAGCGGAAAAAAATATTCTAAGTATTGTAAAGGGGTAGAATATTCTGTTGAAAAAATAAAAGAATTCGAAAACTGTTTTCAAAAGGTTGAAGTACTAGAAGTAATATCTTATAAAGATATTTGGAATAAACTTTGGAAAGTTTGACATAAGACCTGATATCTGCTTGTGGATGTTTATTGATAGTTAAATAACCGACTATCAATTTTGGCCAATTACGTCAATCGTTTCGAAGAGACCGGGATCAGATTTGATTATCCAAAACCACTCTGAATTGGTTTGAACATAACGAATGATATGTGAACATGATGAAGAGGTGATTCAGTTTGTCTAGATCCAAGACAACTTGTATGGACGAATACTATCAGAACATCATCATTGGAGGACGATGAGCATTCTAAGTGAAATTTTGTTCTTGAAAGGTAACACTTAGCCTCGAGCATCATCAACCGAGAATGACTAAAATAGGGAAGACGTAGTAAGGCTAAGTGGGTCGCACCTAATTAGGATATGTTATCACCTTTCTAGATATCCTTGGAAACCTATATATTATGGATATGGTTGTGCAGGTAAGGAGCACTTGGTGGTAAGAGTGGGAACACCCTGGGTGATAACATATTCGGTTTATCCTAGTTAGGGTTAGGCCGGTCTTGTGTACCAAGGGATCCCGGTGTGGTCCTCGGCACATTGTTCTAGAGGTGTACTGTAGTGGTCGATACCCTAGTGGCCCAGTCATTCAATGGAATCCATTCTCCAATAAGCATTGTACGGTTTTGATTGTGCCCAACTATGCTGAAACATGAGATGCAAGCATTTTATCTATTTTCTATTTACTTTCTATAGGCGCTATTATAATATCAGATGATTTTGGTAAAAATTGTTTTGGTTATCGTAAGGTAAAAAACTGTCGTGTTTATGTGTGGCGTAGTCTTACGAGATACCTTTGATTTCAAAGGGTTTGATAAAAGTTAATAATTCAATTTGATTGTTTTCTCATGTTGATTTTGCAGACTGACTTGGGTGTTATTTTATTATAATGCTTGGGTCAGACCAAGGTTTACAGATTCAGGTTAAAATGCCATGGAGCACAGGAGACGAGCTAGAGGAGTTTAGACGTATATCACGTACTTGGTTATTTTACGCTGTGTGAGGACAAGTTATTATAACTGTCCATTTGATGTATTGAATTGTTGTACTCTAATAATGGTATGTATATTGATATACAGTTGTTGTAATTAAAATATATTATTATATATTATTACTATTTCAACTGCGATTGTGAGATTCTGTGTTGTTGTTTCTATTTTTCTTCTACCTTTTTCTTCTTCACCCGTAATGAACAGGTATTTCCGACACTTGACTGCTCGACATTTTATACAGTTAACGTATTATTGTCGATTTTCGAGGGCCGAAAAATCCTATCCGTTACAGTTGGTATCAGAGTAGAAGGTTAAGCGAGAATCTTGGCTCTGGTCGGGTTAACTCATTAAAGATAGAGTCAGTAGTATTCTAGAATGAGTTTGAGTGTATTAATAGATATGAGTGCATATTTGTTAGAAAATATAAATCGTTTTATATCGTGTTGATTAATTTATTGAGTGGCTTATGAACTCTGGTCGGCACAGTCCGTACAACTATATTGATAGGTGTTTCTAAACACTTGAATATTAGTAATTCGATAGAGTATTATTTTGGAATGGGGTTAATGGAATAATTTTTCCCAAAGATATATTTTGATATAAAAGAAATAAATTTCTAAAATTATTATTTATTTGGAGTGTTCGGGTGATAATGTTATAATCAGATAAGATTATACAATTGGAAATGGCTTATATAACCAAATTAAAATTTGTATAAGTGGAAAATTATACAAATGGATTATAATTAAAATTGTATTCAAAACAAATGTAGAAATTTAAATCCTGGGAAGGTAGGAAAAATATTTTTCAAAGTGGTGCGGAAAATAATAATAAGAGTATTATTTTTGGGAATATTTCAAAAGAAAATTGTTTCAAAATGGATTTTGGAAGAGATATAGCACTGAACTCACTACAATAGCTGGAAAATAATTCTGATGATGATCGCGACAACATCGGTGTTTATTTTCGAATTACTAAGTGACGGATCGCTATCGAAATTGATTGTTCAGATTTGTTGGCCAAACAAGTTTTGTATTGGAAATTCCGAAGGGAATTTATTTTGGATAAAAAATAGGGTTGGTTTAAAAATTTAAGAAGGGTGATTTGGAATATTAAAACTTCAAAATGATTTGAAACAAATATTGGGTATTTGAATTTTTAATCCTTATTAAAAGTTTAGAAAAATATCTGGAGATAAGTTATGAACTTATAAAATTGAGAATGATTTTAAAGAAGAATATGGAGGTTGAATTTTGAAATTAGAATTAAAGTGAAAAGAATAAAATGGAATTTAACCTGGATTAAGTTAAGGAGTTAAACTTTAAAAATTTATTTGGTTGTGATTTGAATAGAATAATTGAAATAAATTAATGAAATGGTGAATTAATTTAGCAAAGTTAGAGGAAATCAATAAATGAGACGATTGGAATAAACAAAAAGAAATGAGTAAAATGCAATGAAGTTAATTTAGTATAAGTAAGGAAGAGGAAAATGGATGAAATCTAACTTAAGCTAAGTTAAATAAAATTGAGTTGATTTTGAATTGGATTGGATATAAAATTTAATTGAGTTATAGATGATATTGAATGAATTGAATTCTTACTTAAATAAATTTAAAGGAATGGTATGAAGTTGAAATTGAACTTAAGTTAAGTTAAACCAAATTTGAAATGGAATAAATAGATTTCAAAAGCTTATAGAATTTGAAATTAATGAAATAAAAGTATAAGTAAGCAATAAGTGAGGTATAATCTTGAGTTAAAAATAAATGGTGAATGTATTCGGGTACAAAATGGATGAAAATGTGAGAAAATATGTTGTGTAACTTATAAAATTTGAAAAGCGAAATAGAAAACAAAAATAAAAAGGAGTGATGTTCTAGTAAAGAAATAAAAATCCAAACCTGGATTATAAAGTAAAATTGAACTCAAGTAAATTAAAGTGAAGTGATTTTTGAAGTAAAAATCAGATATTGTAATTTGTAAAAATGGAAGTGAACTAACGTCATAAATTAATTAGAAAATTGAATATGTGAATGGAATCAAATTTGATTAAATAATATGGATTGTGGGTTGAAACTGAAGTTGAATATAGAACTTTAGTAATAAATAAAATTCGACTCATATATATAATCCGATTAAACATATGTTGAATGTGACCAAATGGAATTGGATTGAAATAAAAATGGCTCGAGTTATAAATAAATACAATTTAAGCATAAATAAATTGAATATGGTATTGGAATAATATTTAAAAGAATTCGAGTATGGAATTGAGTTTTTAATTGGGAATGCAAATCAATTGAAGGTGAATAAATTGAACAAGAGTCAATTTAAAATAAAAGGAAGTTTTATTGCTATAAAAACAAAATTAGGTTTTTTAATTGAATTAACTGGAAATAAACGAACAACTTAAGTTAATATTTTGGATGGAAGCGAAGCTTAAATAAATTTATGGGTTGGATGTCGTCGACGTAAAAATTTAGCAAAACAAGGCTTTGTGAAAAATTAGAATGTGAATAAATTTAAGTGAAGCAGAATTAAGTATAAATTGATTTGTAATCAATTTAAAATAGCTATAAATTGGAATGGCTATTTTATTAAGTAAATTTCATCGAATTTGCATAGAAAATTTGTCGTTTGATGTAAACGGAAGGAAATAAAATTCTATGAATTAATAGAAATTGAAGAAATTGAATTTTAAGTCAATCTGAAATGAATACGAGTTGATTGCTAATAAAATGCGGTGTAAATCATTTTGGACTGAATGAAATGGTATATGGATCAATTGAAAGTAATTGAATTAGTAATGGAACCATATAATTGCTTTTTATTCTTTGTTAACATGTTATATATGAAATTCATGTGTAAAGTTAGTTAAATGAATGAAATGTTATTGAACTCTCATATTTTGGTACTTATGTGGTTTAAATTGAGTAAGTACAGTTAATCAGAGGCTGTCAGACTAGATTTTGGTTGCGTATTTGCATATGAAGTAACTTGTTCGCTTAATAATGCTTAAAAATACTAAAATAAAGTACGTTTTCAGAATAAACACAGCAAATATATAAAATATTGATATATATTTTGTTTTCCAACCATGTAGGTCAATGTATATATATTTATCTCCCTCGTCATATTGCAAAAAGGTCCTCGATACAAAGGAGACTTTGCCAAAAAAATTCGGAAATTTAGGGTGTTAGAAAAATTTTGAAATTTTTAGTTAACGAATGTTCATTTTCGAATTTTAATTGGAATAAAGGATTTTGAAAATATAATTTAGAACTAAATGTTTGGGTGGAACTAAAAGATTAAAAAAGCGAATATCGAGTTTTGGCTAAGTAAGGTTCGATAAGTTAATACGTTCGTAGCATTTTTCCTACCTTAGCAATTTCGAGGACGAAATTATTTTAAGGGAAAGGAAGGTAATGACCCGAATTTATCGTCGTTCAATTTCAAATATTTAAATGGTTTCAAATATTGAATCTGGAATTGTAATTTAATTAGTAAGATTTTAAAACTGAAAAGTTTAGCGATTTCAGAATTTTTGAAATCGACGAGTTAAAATAGCGACCCGGGGCATAGTCTCGGAATTTGATGAAACTAGTTCCATTAGATTTATCGTTCGATCGTACGGAATATAAATGGGTTGTAATTAATATCGAATTCAATTTATACCTAGGTCCAAAAAACTATCTTCTCCATACGATCGAATTAGGACTGAAACCTT
Organism: Allium cepa; assembly: GCA_030765085.1. NCBI lineage: Eukaryota > Viridiplantae > Streptophyta > Magnoliopsida > Asparagales > Amaryllidaceae > Allium > Allium cepa. The sequence goes on along the minus strand of CM060934.1, from coordinate 660,406,192 downwards.
TTCCATTGCGTTCGGAATACGGGAATAACATTATAAACGCCTAGCGGCACGCCACAATAGGAGTTTGAAATTTTGCAGTAGAAAATTCGAGATTTTGAAAAAATAATAAATAAAAGGTAAAATCAAATCAAAATCAAGTTACCTTCTGTAATACGCTACCCTATTACTTTAAATCACGTCTCAGTCTTATTCATCTCAGTCAAAGTTATAAGCCTTTCTTTCTTTCAGCTTAATTATCACAAATTAAAAACGAAGAAATGAAAATAAAAGAAATTCACGCAAGCTTAAAAGAAATAAAGGGAAATGGAGATTGCGCATTTACTTCTTCCAGGATCAATCGAAACCAACCTTTTCCCATTTTCCTTTCTTCTAAATGAAATTGATTTACATTAAAAAAACGATCGAAGCTATGGGCGATCATTGGTAGGGTCGCACCATTGCGACAGTTTATAGGTGCACGGCAGCACTAGTGGGAGTTGCGAAAGTGAGTGAGCGCGTGAAGCTTCTTGGAGCTTGATGCTTGATCGAGGGGCCGTGGTAGGGTTTGGAGGCACGATCAAACGCTTGACCAAAGGAGCGTGGAGGCGATGGAAGAGGGTTTGATCATCGACGAATGGTGCTCATGTGCTCTGAGTGCAAAGTCGCGATGGTTTAAGTCGCGATTTTGGTCGTGTGCTCTGGCTGCGTGCTCGTATGTTGCCAGGGGATTGCGTGACGAGGTTGTGAATAGTGTCGCGACCTTGGCTTGGCTCTACCATGGAGGGGTTAATGAGGAAAGAGGAGACACGGTCGCGACTTGAAGGCCAGATCTGGAGTAGGGAGAAACCGGTGGCCAGACTTGATTGGAAGGTGATTACCTTAAATTATATCTTTTATTTAAATCAAATTTTGAAATTCAAGTGTTTATTAATCGATATAACATTTATGTACGAGGTTTAAAAACATGAAGAAAACAAGTCAAGAATGAAATGGATTGCAATTAATAATCAAGTCGAGAAAATTTCTCACTCATTTGGATTGTCGAATCAATTTTAAAATAGTTAAAAATTATTATCTATCGAATGACATATTATATATATAGTAGTACATTTATTAGTAATTGGAGTGATATTCCCGCATATCATAACGGATGAGCCCTATGTGCCCCGCATAATAGAGGATGATCCTACATACCGTGATATCCCCCTCGAAGTATGATTGGTTTTTTAATTATTGTCCAACATCTGTGGATGCCGAGAAATAGGTTGGAGAGATCCAACTGGGTTCCTTAAATATATTAGTGTGTGTGTGTCTATATATATATATATATATATATATATATATATATATGATGTGAATGAATGATCTGCTGGATTATTGTATGTTGTAAATTTTTAAATATTATAATAGCATGGAATAAACTTTGGTATATTAAATACCATAAATATTATTTTTAATTTGTAAGGAATTGAAAAGAGTTTTTTAATATGAAAATAAGTGTAGTGGAAATTGAATTATTTAAAAGAGATTGAGTTGAATAAGCAATAATGAATGTTTGACCGTATTAAATAATGCTGGAAAAATGTTTTTAAATAGAGATTTTTAAATAAATTTTATAAAGGGATTTTTAAGACTGGATTTTAAAGTGATATTCAGAAAATATAGAAAGAAGTTGAAATCGATATTAAAAATAGATTGGCAAAAATAAATGGAATTCATAAGAAATTAAATTTATAAAATGAAATTTTATAAAGGAGATTAATTTTAGTGAAACTCAAAGGAGTTATAAAATTTATAAACGAAGTTTATAAACTAAGGAAAGTGATATCGGATGATAAATTGGAATATAAATTTACAGGAAGAAATTATATATAAATATGGAAATAGGGTGAGAAAAAGATAGTGGAGAGAAGATGATTAAGTAGATCGGAATGAGAGGGATGTGATGGGATTCGAGAGGGGTTATAAATTAAAAATTTGGTTATCCAAAATTGAAAATATATTTTATCAATAAGTTAAGTTTTAATTTTTAAAAGTAAAATTTTATTTATTAAACTATGAAATTTAAAGTCGGTTGGTATTTAAATACTTCAGAAGTTAGTTTTTCAAATGCTTAATATTTATTTAATAAATCTCAGGTTTTTTTAAACCTATTTTGAAAAGTGATGTATAAAGATTATTTCAGTATTATAGATAATTATTTGAAAATGCTTTAAAAATAAATTATTATTATTCTTTTAAATACTTATTATAAATATTTATACAATCTTTGAAATATTTTAAAAAAAATTCATAAACCTTCTCGGAAGTTTGGAAATGAGGTTATTCAGTATATGGGATTTATAAGAAAATGCTTAAAATGGAATTGGAAGAAAAGTGAGTTAATTTCCGAAGTAGTTAAATAAAAAGTGAACTTCAAAAATGAAATAGAATTCATAAAAGAAGTAGAAAGGGAAGTTGGAATTATAAGTAAGTGTATTTGACTTTGAAATTACTGAAGGGAATTAATTTAAGAATTTATAGAATTCATGTAAACGAGTTAATAAATTTACAAATAAATTGTAAATAATGTTTGAGAAAAGAAACAAGGGATAAATAGAATACTTCCTAAGTGTTGAATATAAAATGAAGTGGAAAAAATATTCTAGGTATTGGAAAGGGGTAGAATATTCCGTTGGAAAAATAAAAGATTTTGAAAACAATTTTCAAAAGGTTAAAGTATTGGAAGCAATATCTTACAAAGATATTTTGGGAAAAACTTTGGAAAGTTTGAAATAAGACATGATGCATCCTTGTGAATGTTTATTGATAATTTAATAACCGACTATCAATTTTGGCCAATTTCATTAATTGGTTCGAAGAGACCGAGATAGGATTTGATTATCCGAAAACCACTTCTATCCCGTTTGAACGTAATGAATGAATACCGTGAAGGTGATAATGATGGTGATTTGGTCTGTCTAGACCCAGGACAACTTGTATGGATGAATGATATCATAACATCGTTAATGGAGTTTGTTCTTGAAAGGTAACGCTTAGCCTCGAGCCTCATCAATTGGGAATGACTAAAACAGGGAAGATGCGGCAAGGCTAAGTGGGTCACATCCAATTAGGATAAGTTATCACCTTTGTAGATGTCCTCGAAAATCTATATGTTACAGATATGGTTGTGCATTGAAGGAGCGTTCGGAGGTAAGGGTGGGAACACCCGGGGTGATAACATAATCGGTTTATCCAGGTTAGGAATAGGCCGGTCTTGTGTAGCAGGGTATGGTCCTCGGTACATTGTTCTAGAGGTGTACTGTGGTGGGTGGTACCTCATTGGCCTAGTCATTCGATGGAATCCATTCTCCAATAAGCGTCGTACGGCTTTGATTGTGCCCAACTATGCTGAAATGTGAGATGCAAGAAATTCATCTATTTTCTTTTTACTTTCTATAGACACTATTATAAAATCAGATGATTTTGATAAAAATTGTTTTGGTCATCGTAAGGTAAAAACCCGTCGTGTTTATGGGTGGCGTAGTCTTACGAGATACCTTTGATTTTCAAAGGGTTTGATAATAGTTAATAATTCAATTTGAGTGTATTTTCTCATGCTAGTTTCGCAGACTGACTCGGATGTTATTTTATTATAATCTTCGGGTTAGACGAAGTATTACAGATTCAGCTTAAAATGCTGTGGAGCTCAGGAGACGAGCTGGAGGAGTTCAGACGTATATCACGTACTTGGTTATTTTCCACTTTGTGAGGATAAGTTATTATAGCTGTCCATTTGATGTATTGAATTGCTATACTCTGATAACGTTATGTATATTAATAGTACAGTTCTTATAATTAAAATCTGTTATTATATATTATATTTTGTTCTGCTGTGATTGTGAGATTTTGTGTTGTTTCTATTTTTCTTCTACCATTTCTTCTTCACTCCTAATGAACTCGTATTTTGGGTACTCGAATGCTCGGCATTTTATACAGTGAACGTATTAATGTCGACTTTTGGGGGCCGAAAAATCCCGTCGGTTACAGTTGAGCCTAAGTATAGCATACCACCCATAGATAATTGGTCAAGTTGAGAGGATGAACTGTGTCCTTAAGGGTTTGTTAGGAGCATATGTTTTGAACTTTGGATGTTCGTGGGAAGATCACTTGCATATGATAGAGTTTGCCTATAGTAATTGTAACAAATGAATATGGGATGGCATCTTTAGAGGCACTTTATGATAGACCATGCAAGTCGCCTGTTTGTTGGTTGGACCAGGAGATAGAATCATGTTAGTACCCGATTTAGTAAGAGATTCTACTGAGAAGGTAAAATTGATTCATGCGAGGTTGAAGGAAGCGCAATCAAGGCAAAAGAGTTATGCCATTAAGAGGAGCAAAGATCTTGAGTTCTTGGTAAGACACTATGTGTTTGTGAAGGTTTCTCGGATGCTAGGAGTAATGTGATTTGGAAAGGTAAGGAAATTGGCATCTGTATTTGTAGGAACATTCTATTGATTGAGAGGATTGGAAAACTTGCACATCGAGTCAAGTTACCAAGCAATTTAGAGGTTGTGTATAACGTTTTTCACATATCACATTTGAGAAAATGTGTGCACAATCTGAATTCAGTGGTGGAACATAGGGTTGTTGAAGATTTATTAGTAGAAATAGATTTAACTTACATTGGACGACCGAACGGGATAGTAGGTCATGATATGAAGGAGTTAAGGAACAAAGTCATCAAGCTTGTTCATATCCAATAGAGTGACAATATTGATGACTGCACTTGGGAGGTAGAGGATATGATCAAAAATAAATATCCGATTTGTTTTGACATGTATGATTAAGAAATGTTTTGTAGCATAGACTAGTGGAGACACCAGTATGGTCACATGATAGGATATTTATGTGTGTTAGAAATGATACTTATACATAATGATTGATGAATGATGATTTACGTTAGTAGGGAACTAGTGTAATTGCTGTATTGTGTGTACATTTTTTTGGTGATAATCTCTATCCTTCCTTGTCTACAAGGACGGAATTCCTATAAAAAGGAGAGAATATAACTCTTCGTATGTTGGAGTTCCATTGTGAAGACTCGAATTTCCGTACCTTTTGAGCCGACAATAAACAACACATGTCCAACTCAAATTGCACGAATAAGCGGATCTTTAAGGGTGAAAAAGAAAATAAAGACAGAACAGATTCTCACATGAATGGAATAATATATATTATATTGAACAATATCTTTACAATGGAAATTTTTAAAATACATATATCAGAGTCTAACATAAATTTAGCTTGGATAGTTATAAACATCTGTCCTTATAATTGCTGACAAACAACAAACAACTACGCAAAGCGAATAATAGAATACGTCCATACATAAATGAATATCTCCAGCTCTCCTCTGTAAACTCCAACCATCTTCGCTAAATCTGAAACTAATCGGATCTGACCCGAGTGTTGAAAATACCCTGAGAAACTCAAAATATAAATGACAGTGTCATATATTAGCCTTTGAATAAAATCCTTTGAAAAGAAAGAGTATCTCATAAGACCACGCCCAGACATAAACACGGACGGGTTTTTACCTTATGATAACTAAAACTCTTTTATATATCAAAACATTTGATACTATTTCTAACGACATATCTTTGAAAACGTTGCAAATAAACTTAATCTTAACCGAAATTGTTACCATTATTAATTCTAGGGCTATTCATTACGCCAATACAAACAAAACCGCGGTTTCATATTGGAGAATGGATTTCCACACAAATAACAAGGTAAGGGACTACCTTCTAATAGTACACCTCTAGAGGGATGTACCTAGGGTCCAGATACTGAACGCCTAAACCAACACAAGACCGGCCTACCCGTCACATTGGATAGTACTGAATATGTTATCACCCCGGTCGTTACCGATCTTTAATGGGTACCCGATTCATACATTCACCACATACTTAGACATTTGTAGAGTAAATCTAGAAGGATGATGACATCTCCTAATTGGGAGTGACCCACTTAGCCTTTCTGCTTTTACTCTTTTTCTGTCATTTTCGGGCGATAAGGCCTAAGGCTATGATTACCTTTACACATATCACATCATCTTTGAATGCCACATTGCCATTTTCGTTGACTACTAATTGCCTTCCACTAAAACACAATCCTTGAGCTCGTACGTCATTAGGAGGGTATTAAGCTAAGAGAAGTTGCCTTCCCCACCACCATAGATGTATGTCTGAAAAAACCAATGTAGGTAATCTTAGAAAATGCACTTTCACATCCATCCATACAAGTTCGTTCTAGGACTTGAATGAAACTGAAGGTACTTTCCTCGACCATTACTAGGCGAGAAGTCCTTGTGGTTTTAAGGTTTTTCATAACAAAGAGACCACTGCTACAATATAGCGAATCGGGATTTTATCCCAATTAATCAAGAACTAGTCCCACGTTATTATTCGTCTTAATATCTCCATCTTCAAACATCTTCGATCTTCGAAACGTAAATTGGTTCGAAGTGGTTTTCGGATAGGAATCACCCAAATCTGAGCCCGGCTCCTTCGAAGCCAATCATCACTTTATAAGATGTTAAGTTCATATGCGGATATCAATCATCAATAAATTACTTCATCTTTTATTTAAATCAAATATCTTTTTTATATATATTCTCTTCAATTTATTCCATCTTCTTTTCAAGTGTATATGGAATCATTAATCCTCATTTATCGAATCATTTGATTTATCAAACCTTTCTTAAAACCTTGAAATAATTCCAAATCATTTTCACTTTTACCTAGGAAAGCCTTTCCAAATCATTCATTAAGTCTTAATCGAAGATTTCTTATATTCAAGCTATATCTTTTAACTTAAGGGAAATATTCCCAAATCATTCTTTAAATCTAAATCAAAGATTTCCTTCTTTATTTCAAATCATATTCTTGCAAATCAAAGATTTTCATAACAGAGCACTACTGCCACCTTAAATATCGTAAATTTCACCTCTAGGGACTAGTGGCAAGTAATCCAACACCATGAAGATCTTTTCTTTTTTCTTGGAAAAACTTTAAATATGATCTTTTAGAGCATTCGTGCTTTCCTTTCGATCTGTTTCACCCCTCAACTAAAAGATAAAGCGAAGGCCGGGTAAGTTTAGTGCACTGGTTGCTCCATTCCTAACCTTAGTTACACACCTTCTTTTACCATTTAGCTCTCAGAGGCGGGACAAATCTACTAGTCATTTCCACATACTTAATTTGTTATCATATTCAATTTTCTTCAATTATTGTTTAAGTGTTATAAGTAATTCCTCTTAACAATTTATTCATACTCTTATTAAAACTTCCAACTCATCTTTAAATGACTTAATTATTCTTTTGAAATCATTATGTATCAACCCATAAATTTTTAATAATTAAAATTATTAAATTGACAAAATTTTGGTAATTTAATATGAAGAAAAATAAACTTTGCAATAAAATAAGGAAGGAATGTTAAAATGGAAATGCATATTTTATTCATAAGGTAATATAAAAGAATGAAACTTATTTGAATGAATTTATTTGAGGATTTAATCATAATAAATGTACACATTTAACAAATTCAATATAATTAAGAACAACTGTTAATACAAAGGAAAGAAATTAATTAAATCCATCAGGTCATTGCTTGATTTCTTGCCTTTTTCAACATGACCTCTTTATTTCTTACTTTAGCCACACAAACTCTTTTCCTAGCCGTGTATTTCTCATTTGCAAATCATGTACAAGAAGATTTATTTCTCATTTCAAAACTTATCATTTTCATTTGCATTTAAGAATAAAACTGCAACGACCCGTAAAATCCGATGTTTAAAATGAATTAAATTAAAAAGATTTTTAATTTAAATTTAGAAAGAAATAAAAATCTTATAACTTATATGGGAGCGAATTTAGAAATTAGATGTATCAATTATAATTAAAATCAACATTTTAAAATTTATATTGCAGTTAATTGAAATAGTGTAAATTGTCATACTTGGTTATAAGTTTAATATAAGAAACAAAAGGGAATGTTGAATTGGTGAATTACCAATAAAAATATTCACTAGAATGGAATTCAAATTTATATAATAATAGAAAGTGTAAATTTGTTGCATTTGGGTATAAAATTTAAAATATAAGTAAATAAAAGTAGGCATTTAATTTACCGATGGAATAATACGTTGATTAATAGTAACTGTATATAAATTAAGGTAGTAATGTTAATGGCAGTTGATGAATAACCAATTTAATGCAATTTAAATTGAATGAAATGACTGTTTAGGTTAAAATTGATTGTAAATAGGAATATATGGAAATAAACTAAATATATGAAAACAAAATGTAAGCATTTAATTAAATTAATGAAATCAAATTATAATAAATGGCCATTGAAAAATCAGCGTTCTGCAAGTAATTATAATGTTGTTATTGATAATAAACGTTACTTCAATGATTATTAATATAGTAACGGAAGTGTGAATGAAAACTTAATAGAAACATAAATTTATTTTAAGGAAACAAGACATATATTGTACAAATTGATGAATTAGTATAAATTTAATGCTAATTGGATAAAATCAATATTGTATGAGTCATTGCAACATTTGTTGTAAATTATATACCTATAAATGTGATTTAGGGCTACCGTTATTATTTGTTACCAGTTTACATAGGCTATTAAGCTGTGAGTGGGAATCAATTGCAATTTAAAATGAAACTTGGTATTACAATTATGAGTTTAAGAAAATAATTACAAGATATAAATGTAATAAGATGCATATAAATGTTAGGTATTCTGTAAAGTAATAATGATGTAATTTGTGGTAATATGTGGTAATAATGTAAATTTAGGTAATAAGCGGTAAGAATGTAAATTTTATTCATAGAGTGCTAATGGATCAAATAAAAAGAATGAAATCAAGATGAATAAATAAATTAGGAGTATAAATTTTAATAAACGTGTGCATTAATTTATAGTGGGATTTAAAAGGCAATTAATAATTTAAAGGTTGATTTATTAAGAAAACAATGTGTAATGGATGGAAATGGAATAAGTGTAGTGTTGATGCAGCGCAATCTACATTGGATTTAGGTCGCCCACAACCTAACATATTGATGAGTCGTTAAAGCGACCTAACGAGTCAAGATGACCGGCCTAGCGAGCTAAGCAATTCAGTGCTCGTGTCCTTAGGTCGCTCCGACCTAAACGAGTTACGACCTAAAGGGTTACGACCTAAAGAGTTAGGTCGCTCAGATCTTAGGTTGCTCCGATCTTAGGTCGTTCCATGCTTTATGTCACTCATACTTTAAGTCTCTCGTCCAAGGCCGCATTCTCTTATAAGCCATTGCGTTCTTAAGTCGTATGAAGTAGTTCCTAGGTCGTTGAAGATGTTGTTTCAGTAGGTCGCTCAAGCTATGGTGTTGAAGATAATGTTGAGTCGATTATTCCTTATGTCGCGTGATGTTGTGCATGTTAATTCGTGTTGTATTATGTATGTTTGTTGATAAGTCGTAGACCGCTGTTCTTAGGTCGCTTGTGTTAGGTCGTTAACGACCTATGTTAGGTCGGTGAAACTGTGTCGTGTTGTGTTGTATGTGTTAGGTCGTTGTCTATTAGGCCGTGTGATGTATGTAAGCCTATAAATAGGCGTATTGTGTCATTGTAAATGGTGGTTGATTTTGAATAAACTTTTTTTTGAGTGCTTAGTGCCTCTTTGAAATTGGAAGTTGAGTGTGAGCTCCTTTCTCCATTTGCGGTATTCGAGTGCGCTCGAATCAACGGATTTGAAGCCGATTCACGGAATCTCGTGCACGAGATCCACGTGGAAGAATCTTAGATCTTTTAACACGGTATCGTGCGCAATCAACGTGTTGGAAATAGCTAGAATTCGGTATCTTTCGAGATCAACGAATTTGGGCATTCGGTATTTTTTCAATCCATCGATTTATCTTGTTCATATAATCATTTCTTCGATTAGTTTGACACAAAATCTTCATTTCGTTGTCATCGTTATATCCGCTGCGTCAGTTGGTATCAGAGCTTGACTTAGCCAATCATAGCTAAGCGGAGTCCGTGGAGCCAAAGAGAAGAGTTTGAAGAGTAAAGGCCGAGCTAAATCAAGCAAAGCCGAGCTAAGTGAAGTGTTGTTCAAAGCCGAGCCGAACTTGTTTAAGTTTGTGCGAGATTTGTTCAAGTTGAAGCCGTGCGTCATTTTGAAGTATAGGCCGAAAGTTCAATTGTTGAAGTTTAAGCCGAATAGTTGAAGATTATTTGATTCAATCATGCCGCCGAGGAGAGCTAACCGTCATCAGAATGTGGAATTGTTGTATAGAAGATAAGAAGCTGAGCAAATGGAACAACGTATTAATGAAATTTTGACGAAGGTATTGGGAAGTTAGAGAAACTGATGATTGACATGAATCAAGGTCAAAGGAGAAGGTCACCAATCTCGAACCATGAAGGAAACAGAGTTTCGCCATCGGTTACGGAAGCGAGGAGGGTGTCGTCGCAATCTTACCGAGATAGAAGGGAATCTTCAGTTTCATTGAGACGGGATCATCATGAGTATAGACATGAAGAGAGAAGAATTCCACGTGAGTTTGAAAATGAATCACATCCCGATAATGACAGACAAGGTAGAAGGACCATGCATGATCACAGAGATGTGGATAGACGAGATAGATATCGAAGAACATTTGATTTTGATGAGGATGGTGATAGAGGTAGTATGCATTATTGAGATCGAGGTCAAGTGCGAAATCTATATGTGGAGGTAGAAGATGATCGTAAATGGGAGTTAGGGATGAAGACTGAAATTCCAGAATTCAAAGGTGGAATGGTAGCTGAAGAATTTTTGGATTGGTTGTCTAATGTTGAAGAGAATTTTGACTTCAAAGAAGTTCCTGAGCATCGAAGAGTTAAGTTAGTTGCTACAAGATTGAGGGGGAGAGCTATGGCATGGTGGCAGCAAACTAAGCTTACACGGGAGAGAATGGGGAAGTCAAAGATTGAATCATGGGAGAAGATGAAAAAATTGATGAGAGCTACTTTATTACCGTATAATTATCAATCTCTTATGTATCAGCGATTGCATAACTTGAAACAGGGAACAAAGTCAGTGAATGATTATGCAGATGAATTTTATCAATTGATTGCTAGGAATGATATCATGGAGACAGAGGAACAGCTGACTGCTAGATTTGTTGGAGGGTTGAGAATGCAGATTCAAGATATGGTGAATATGTTTGATCCTAGATCCGTTGCAGAAGCACACCAGAAGGCATTAGCTTGGGAGAAGCAAGGCAGAAAAGGAGGTGGTGTGTTTACGAATTCTAACAACCAGAATAAGGGTGCTAGTAGCAGTGCTAATGTTTCCAAGGCTGTTGCGAAACCAGTTGCCAATGAAGTTGCTAAGATCAAGGTCAATAGTGGTATCAAATGCTTCAGTTGTCAGGAGTTTGGTAACAAGAGAAATGAATGTCCGAAGCCAAAGAAGCGAGCGATGGTTGCTGAGGTTGAAGATGAGGATGCAGAAGTAGAATGTTCCAATTTGCCACAAGCTGAGGAGGAAGAATTATTGTCGGGAGACAAGGGACGTAATTTGATGATGAGGAGATCTTGTTTGAAACCAAAGAAAGAGGATGATTCAAGTTGGTTGAGGAGTAACATCTTTCAGTCAACGTGTACTATCTTGGGAAGGGTTTGTAAGTTTGTTATTGATGCGGGAAGTTGTGACAATATCATCTCTATAGAAGCTGTGAAGAAGTTAGAGCTAAAGATGGAGAAGCATCCTAAACGTACAAATTAACATGGTCGAGGAAAGGTGGAGAAGTGAAGGTTAATCGAAGAGCTTGTGTAAAATTTTCAATTGGGAAGAAATATAAAGATGAAATTTGGCGTGATGTTGTGGATATGGATGTATGTCATCTATTATTGGGGAGACCGTGGCAGTATGATAGAGCTGTGCAACGTGATGGTCGTACCAACAGCTACAGTTTCATGTTCGAGGGCGCTAAAATCACTTTGGTTCCTAAGAAACGACAACAAGAAGAAAGCAAGTTGGAGGAGATTGAAGAGCTGAAAACTTTGCTATCTTTGAAGGAGTTTGTCAAGGAAGTGGAAGATGAGCCTGAAGTGTTTTTATTGATCGGACGTGAAAGTAGTGAAGAGGTTGAAATTCCCGAGGAAGTCAAACCAGTATTGGAAGAATTCAGAGATGTATTTCTTGAAGAGTTGCCAAAGGAGTTACCACCATTGAGAGATATTCAGCATCATATTGATCTTATGCCAAGGGAGGTATTACCTCACAGGCCACATTACAGGATGAGTCCTAAGGAGCATGAGGAACTGAGAAGGCAGGTGGAGGAATTGTTAGAACAAGGTCGTGTTCAGGAGAGCTCGAGTCCTTGTGCAGTGACATCCTTATTGGTACCGAAGAAGGATGGTTCGTGGAGGATGTGTACGGACAGTCGGGCTCTAAACAAGATCATTGTGAGATACAGGTTTCCTATGTCGAGGTTCGATGATTTTATTGATCAGTTGAGTGGGGTTGTTGTGTTCTCAAAGATTGACTTGAAGAGTGGATACCATCAGATTCGTATTAGACCGGGTGATGAGTGGAAGACTACTTTTAAAACTAGGGAAGGTCTATCCGAATGGCTGGTTATGTCGTTTGGCTTGTCAAATGCACCTAGTACGTTAATGCGGGTGATGAATCAGATCTTTAGACCATTTATTGGGAAGTTCGTGGTGGTGTATTTTGATGATATACTGATATACAGTGGAAGCCCAAAAGAACAGTTGCATCATTTGCGAGAAGTGCTGTTTATGCTACAACAGGAGCAATTCTATGCAGCAGCAAAGAAGTGCGTATTCATGACGCACAATGTTTTGTTTCTGGGATATGTTCTGTCGAAGGAGGGTATTCAAGTGGATGAAAGCAAAGTGGAAGCTGTCAGGAGTTGGCCACAACCCAAGACAATTACTGAAGTGAGGAGCTTTCATGGGTTGGTATCTTTTTATCGAAGATTCATTCCACATTTCAGTAGCGTGATGGCACCAGTTACTGATTGTATGAAGGGGAAGCAATTTTCATGGACAGAGGAAGCAGGATTTGCTTTTGAGCGAATCAAGGAACTTTTGACGACATCACCAATTCTAGTTTTGCCGGATTTTCAGTTGTTGTTTGAGTTACATACCGATGCATCGAAGGTTGGGATTGGAAGGGTGTTGAGTCAGAAGGGACGTCCTATTGCTTATTTCGGTGAGAAGCTTTCGGGAGCAAAGATGAGATATAATACATATGATGTGGAATTTTACGCGATTGTTTAAGCTGTGAAGCACTGGAGGCATTATCTGTTTCAAAAGGAGTTTGTTCTTTATACTAATCATGAGGCGATAAAGTACTTGCAATGGCAGGACAAGATAGCAGCTAGGCATGCATCGTGGATTGCATACTTGCAGCAATTTACATTTGTCGTGAAACATAAGTCGGGAATTACGAATCGCATGGCAGATGCATTGAGCAGGAGAAATCATTTATTAACTACAATGAAAGTTGAAGTGATTGGATTTGATGTGTTGCCAGAATTACTTGTGGATGATCCTTACTTTGCTAAGGTTATGGATGAAGTCACAAAGGGGAAGATGGATGAGTATATTTTGGTGGATGGATTTCTGTTCAAGGGAAACCAATTATGTATACCCGAGGGAAGTTTACGAATGAAGATTGTAAAGGAGTTACATGAAGAAAGCCATGTAGGTAGAGATCGTACATTGCAGTTGATTTCTCAATCTTATTTTTGGCCTTCCATGAGAAAAGAAGTTGAAAGATTTGTTTTGGGTTTGCCAAGAACATAGCGAGGGAATGATTCTATATATGTGGTGGTGGACAGATTTTCGAAAATGGCACATTTCATAGCTTATAAGAAGACAGCTGATGCAGTTCATGTCGCACAATTGTTCTTTAAAGAGGTGTATCGATTGCATGGGCTACCTGAATCCATTGTTTCTAATCGGGATACTAGATTTCTAAGCCATTTTTGGTTGAGTTTGTGGAAGATGGTTGGAACGAAGCTGAAGTTTAGTAGCGCCTATCATCCGCAAACAGATGGGGAGACAGAAGTGGTGAATAGAACATTGGGAAACTTGCTGAGATGTCTTGTGAAAGATAATTTGAAGAGCTAGGATATGAAGTTGTGTCAAGCAGAATTTGCACATAATCACGCTGTTAATCGGAGTACTGGTTTCAGTCCGTTTCAAGTTATATATTCAGCAATTCCGAAGGGACCATTGGATTTGTCGATAGTTCCATCTCAGAAACGAGTTGTTAAACGAGTTTGTGATTTTGTGAATGAGCTACAACAGTGTCACAGAACTGTTCATGAACGATTGCTTGCATCGAATGAGAAGTATAAACAAATGGCAAATAAGAAGCGAAGGAGTGTAGACTTCAAAGAAGGTGATTTGGTTTATGCAGTGTTGACGAAAGATCGCTTTCCAGTTGGCACGTACAACAAGTTGAAAGCTCAAAAAATTGGTCCAGTGGAAATCTTGAAGAAGATTAATGATAATGCATATCAGTTGAGGTTGCCGGAACATATTCACACTACAGACGTTTTTAACGTCAAATACTTGATTCCGTTTCATGGAATGAGCCTGTCGAGGAAGAGGAAGGTGCAAATTCGAGGTCGAATTCTTGTCAACCGGGGGAGGATGATGCAGCGCAATCTACATTGGATTTAGGTCGCCTACGACCTAACATATTGATGAGTCGTTCAAGCGACCTAACGAGTCAAGATGCCCGGCCTAGCGAGCTAAGCAATCCAGTGCTCGTGTCCTTAGGTCGCTCCGACCTAAACGAGTTACGACCTAAAGGGTTACGACCTAAAGAGTTAGGTCGCTCAGATCTTAGGTCGGTCCGATCTTAGGTCGTTCCATGCTTTATGTCACTCATACTTTAAGTCGCTCATCCAAGGCCGCATTCTTTTCTAAGCAATTGCGTTCCTAAGTCGCATGAAGCAGTTCCTAGGTCGCTGAAGATGTTGTTTCAGTAGGTCGCTCAAACTATGGTGCTGAAGATAATGTTGAGTCGATTATTCCTTATGTCGCGTGATGTTGTGCATGTTAACTCATGTTGTATTATGTATGTTTGTTGATAAGTCTTAGGCCGTTATTCTTAGGTTGCTTTTGTTAGGTCGTTAACGACCTATGTTAGGTCGGTGAAACTGTGTCGTGTTGTGTTGTATGTGTTAGGTCATTGTCTGTTAGGCCGTGTGATGTATGTAAGCCTATAAATAGGGGGTTGTGTCATTGTAAATGGTGGTTGATTTTGAATAAACTTTTGTTTGATTGCTTAGTGCCTCTTTGAAATTGGAAGTTGAGTGTGAGCTCCTTTCTCCATTTGCGGTATTCGAGTGCACTCGAACCAACAGATTTGAAGTCGGAATCTCGTGCGTGAGATCAACGTAGAAGAATCATAGATCTTTTAACACGGTATCTTGCGCGATCAACGCGTTGGAGATAGCTAGAATTTGGTATCTTTCGAGATCAACGAATTTGAGCATTCGGCATTTTTCAATCCATCGATTTATCTTGTTCATCTAATCGTTTCTTCGATTAGTTTGACATGAAATCTTCATTTCGTTGTCATCGTTATAACCGACTGCGTCAAGTGTAATGAGAGTTGTTATAATAATTATTTGTAAAGAATTAACTTACAAATATTACAAAATGTATAATGGTGAAAATTGGTGTTGTTACCAATTTAACTGTTCAGTTACAAATAAATGTCAACAAAATGTTACATTAATGTGGAATAAACCATAATTGTAGTGTGAACGTAATAAAAAGAAATAGAAATGCTAATTGTATTCATAATGTAATGGTTGCTTTAATAGTAAGGAGTGAAAATCAAAATAAAAGAATATAAATGAATAAATTTTGTAAAAGAGTAAAAATATGTTTATTTATTTGAAATGTTTGTTAGCTGAAAGATCGATTGTAGAGATGAGTAACTATTATTTAGTGAGAAATGTGTAATTACTATTTGTATCTAATAATGTAAATATGTTTAAATTACTGTTAGATAGGAAAAATTGTTTTACTTCTCATTACGTTCATTTAGTCCATTTTGAAACTTAATCAACTGAAATGAATGTAAATGAAAATTTATAATTAATAGGAGAGAGAATACTATTTGTAAATTAATAGGTGTAATTAGAAGCAACTTATATTTTGTGAAAATATAAGGAAAGTTTTGATTCAATGAAAAAAAAAACATTTACATCAAATAAAATGAAGGTTTCCTCTGTGAATGTAGGTTTAATTTCATTAAAATAAAGAATAGAAAGATTGATTTTAAAGAAAGAAATATATGTTTATTTGAACTGTGTTTTAGCTTACAGACTGACTACAAGAATAAGAAAATAATCTATTTATTACTCTTGTGTATAAACAATAAATTTATAAACATGTTTAAATGAACAATTGTTCTATTTTTTTTTAATCCATTTTAGTTGTCTGTTTTAGAATTTAACTTTGTAAGTAACTGCAATTAATGTAATTCAAATATTTCAGTTAAAAGGAAAGGAAACGTTGATTGCAATTAATAGATTAAAAAAAACGCACGTTTTGTGTTAAACAAAAAGGGTGTTTTAATGGAAATAAAAAATCATTTTGAGAAAACAAAATTGAACGTTTTCATTTTTTAAGGTAAATATAAATATTTTATTATGTGTAGATAAAAACCTAAATGCGTACAAATTTGAATATTATTTGAGTTAATGAAGTTAATTTAGTTACGTTACAAAAAAAATTAAATTTCAAAAGGTTGTGCGAGGTACATGGTCCCTTCATTTTTTTATTACTAATTGTTGCACGAACATTTTAAAATAGTTACCTTACAATTAATACTTGATCCGTTTATTTCTCCATCTGATTAATACCTGAGCACTTTTAGGTTGTATTTAATTCTTGCCACCTCATTTTCACGTATACAAAATTCTACTTTCGTTTGCAAACTTTTCCGTTCCAACGTACATTTCCTTATGTATTATTAATAACTGAAGCTTTAATAATAAAACGTGACATTTATTTTTGTCCCTCCACATTCGTTTCCTAATTATAAATAACCTACATCTTATTTCTTCTTTCTCCTAACACCTCATATTCAAAAGCTCTTATTCTTGCAAATCCAAAAGCATTCTTTTATAAAAATGATTCTTTTTCATTTTTCGTACACTTCCTGTCCTCATCTTAGTTGTTCTTCAATCTCTTCCTAAAGCCTCATCTTGAGAAAATGTAAGTATTAAAATTTGTTTATTTATATATATTTTTAATGCGTACTAATTTTTATTTTAATAATACTTCTTGTAACATGAATATCTTTTGCATATAAACTTTGATTCACGCGTGATTTCTTCTGTTGGATTCAAATTTATATTCCAGATAACATGAAATTGATTTAGTTGAATTTGGAGATTGTTGAGTTTTGCACTTCTGTTTGGATTTTTATGGGCTAAAATCAAAGGTGAGTGTTTTACCCACTCACAACTTCTAAAATCTCTTATGTTTGTTAAATTGATTGATGTTATGATTAGAAATTTATTTATGACTGTTTGACATATTTTAATCATCATATCAGTTAAATTGCATTTTATTTAATTAATTTGTTATTTAATTATTCATTGCATATAAAATGCCAGTTAAATTGTTATTTATTTTATTTCATGAAACTGCTAGTTAAACAGTTATAATTTATTTTTGCATATAAACTGATAGTTGATACCTGTTATTATCACCTGTTATATATTGATGTATTGTTTGGATTTGGATGATGATCTTGATAAATGGTCGATGGTTGATATTGGATGAATGAATGTTGTATTTTATATTATTATAAACTGCAAGTTATTATACATTTTCATTTCATTCGGTATTGTGGTTTAAAATGATATACAACCACATTTTATTTTTAAATTGCGGATTGAAATGATAAATATCTGTATCACTTGTAACGAATGCGATTTTCGACTCATGAAAGTCGACATTAATACGTCCACTGTATCAACTGCCGAGAAATCGAATGCCGGAAAATCGTACCGTTAGGGTTAAAGAAGAGGTAGAAGATAGAAGAAGAAAGAAAGAAAGAAAAGCAACATAACAATATCAGAATCTCACAATCGCAGCGGAACACATACAATAGATAAATGAATATCTTTAAATCAAAAGAACTATATCAGTTATTACATTACATCACATTATATTACATTATCAGAGTTTACAACAACAAACAGCGGAAAAGAAATACTATATGCTAGTTGATACGCGATGCCATCCACCTTGCTACAGCAACTCCTGAATTCCAGAATAACCTAATAACCCGACCCTTGACTGCCCGTGTGGAAATTGGTGGGCACCCAGAGTTTAGGAAGGGAACAATAAACTCCAAGTCAGTCATGTGACTGGTGTGAGAACTTAAAACGGTTTATCTTTAAAAATAAACAAAGAAATATTTTCAATTAGATTCGCAATGCTTTTTAGAAAATGAGACTACCATAAGGCCTCCCGTACACACACACAATGCAAACATAGAATCAGAGGTGATTTCTCCTTATGATAGTCAAATATACTTGATACGAAAATTTTCTTTGATATTATTACTATAGGTGCAAAGTGTAGGAAAACATTTCGAAAGTATAATATAAATCTTAGCCAACATACGACCATTATCGTATGCCTACTATAGCTACCATGTTCAATAGCAGGTTACCGCCACATTCCATGGCAGGTTATACAACTAAAACCATACAAGGTTCGTATTGTTTCTTTGGATTTCCAACAAATGGTCAGGCCAAGTAACTTCCCATTGCCACATACGTACGCCTCTAGAAAGACGCCCCGAGAACCTAACAGGATCTCTGCCAATACAAGGCCGGGTTACCCCTAACTGGGTAACTACTGACACGAATATGTCATCCCCCGGTCGTAACCGACCTCAATCCCGGGATTCACCAACAACCACAAATATAATAAGTTGCAGCAACAACATAGGTAAAGTATCAGGGCTCCATACCATAATACCACATCTATCCAGAAGGAAATGACATACACCAAGGGGTCGTTGTCCCCTAATAACCTTGCTGCATCTTTTCCTGTTTTGACCATTTTCTGGGTGTGAGGTCCGACGAAGTCTCGTCCACAAAGCTACGCTTTTCATAAAAGCCATGATTTGATCAACAAATGCTCAACAGCACTTCGTATGCCACATTACCAATTTGGGAATATATCACTAGTAACCATCAACTACATAACCTCTAAGCTTATACGTCTCAGAGAAGGGTGTTAAGCTAACAGAATAAATTCTCCACCACCAACAGATATAAATTTGATAGAAACCAGCTTTACATCTCAAATTGTTATGTCAGACACACATCCATACAAGTCCATTCTGGGTTCGAACAGAACCGAAGGCACTTCCAAAGAAGCCCTTGCAATCCGGATATTCACTAATCACGACCAGACTTCCCATCAAAAAGGGTGATAAATTCTCTATATCGGAGATCAGCCGATGCAGAGAGATTCGACGGTAAGCCTTTCGTTTTCGAAAATATCCGGTCTTCAACACCGGTCTTCAAATGCTATCCATTACGACGTATCATTATTTGGAATGGGATTTATGATACAAAGGTCCTCTCCCGGCTAAATCGAATAACGAGCGCTTATTTTAAAATAAGTGTAGCATTCAAATTCAAGCAAATCACACAAATACCCATTTAAAGGTAAATATTGATAGTCGGTTATTTAACTATCAAGGCCAACAAACAAATATTCAGCACCATAACAATCACTAGGCCATTTTTATTAATCTTCCATAATTTAAATAACTTGCCAAATATTCACTTCAATTAATCTTTAAAAGATATAATCTCAAAACATTTCACTTCATATTGAAAAAACATTTCCAAATACTTATTTAACAATAAGTAATTCACAAATCTATTTATTTTCAATACTTAGAAAATATTAAATATATTTAAATCCCAATTAAGTATATATTTCGTTCTTTAAGGAAAACATTCCCTTAAACACATCTATTTGAGTTAAAACGAATGTTGCGTAAAACATCGTTACGACACTCAAAATCACTAGTATAGGGATTCAAAATTAAGATAGATATATAAAACCCAATACAAAAACATTTCCTTTCGAAAATCATTTACTATAACAACAGTGTTATAGTCCATCTTTTCCTTATTTCTCGAAAACGTCTATTTCAACAATGAATGTTGAAATCTATGGTTTCGATCCTTAACACATTTTAAAACAACTTCAAATCGTTTTAATTCCATTTAAAAGATCACTTCCTAAATATTTCTTTAATAGATTATTCACTGTCCAAAATCGTGAATATAAATCGTTTACCCACTTCAATGCTTCTACATATTTAATTTAAAGGATTATCTACTATCCAAAATCGTGGATATATCTCCTTAAATAAGCTTTCATATTTACTTATCAAATTCAATTGGTTTTGGATTTATAAAACAACGTTTATAGATTCACATTTATATAAATTTTATAAAAACTTTAACTTATAAAATCCCTTAATTAACAAATTCTATTTATATCCCATTTAAATGCCAAAATCCAATTTTATAAGTTAATTACTTATAAATCATTTATTTTACAAAATCTACTCATTTTATAGCTTCACAGTTTCTAAATCTATAAATTTCATTCACTTGTGAAATCCATTTATACTTCATTTTAACACTTATAAAAACTCATTTTAAAATTCCAATATTTCAATTTATAAATATCAATTTTATAATTCTTTTATATAAACCGTTTATAATGATTTCAAAAATCTCAATTAAACTATTTTATAAAATTCATTAACTCCATATTTCAAAAATCACATTTCAACTATATTTCTCAAAAATCATAAATTTTATAACATTAAAATTATAACGTTTATTTATTTAAAATGAATCAATTCCAAAATTCAATAAAATGTATACTTTCAAAGATCACTTGAAAATCCTTCAAAATTCAAAATCGTTACTTTAACACTTTTAAATTTTCCAAAATAGGCCCAATGCTGCAACAACACTAAATATAATAATCACAGCATCCAAAACATCATATATCAATATGATAATAGAATATATCACAATATCTGTAAATAAATCAATACGGGGGAGGAATCCAGTTGGATCCCTCCAACCTGTTTCCCTGCATCCATATGTGTTAGCACAATACCATTCCCGTTTCAATACGGAATATCGTGGTACATGGGTTTATAAAATATTATCCGCTATTATGCGGCGTAATAGGGTCTCATCTGCTATATAATGCGGGAAAATCAACTCCAAGTACATATATAATACCAATTCCACATCAAGATGGAATATCACGGTATATGTTTTTAATAAATAACATCCGCTTAATATACAATGCATAGATTCTATTTCAAAACAATAGACAACAATTTATCACCTAATCATACAATCAACAATTTAAAATCTAATTATTTAAAATTTAAATCGAAACAATTTCGATTGAGTGAGAAGTTCTCACCTTGCTTCAAATAGCAGTCGCAGTGTTTTATTTCGAATAAAATTAAAGCGCTTTTAATTTTACCCAAAAAGTTCACTAACACCAATCCATCTCCATCACGTAGTATTCGACAATACGATTCCAACGCAAGTCGTTTCGTGCGTTTTCGACCTCGTATGAAAAAGTGACAGCTTTTTAAAGTTCGAACGAATTTAATATAATTAAATTTACATTTTCTTTTTACTTTTACCCTCAAATCAATCTGGGCCGTTGATTTCCTTTTGATGAGAATCTGGGCCGAGCACTTATGCTTCTTCTCCTCTTCGTGAAACTGTGCCCCTCTAATAAACCCATAGCCGCCACCTTGCTTTGAATTTTTGCAACCTCCTCGAGCCACCTGACGACGACCAGGTGCAAGCACCTCGAAGCTCGAAGCAAGCTCCACCTTCACCTGGAACAGCATGAAGCTCGGCCTCCCCAGGGCATTAATTTTCGTGCATGAACGGTAGGAGGACGCGACCCCCTAACTCTCTCCACGTCGCGAATTAGACAATCACCACCGTTTGAGAACGTAGATCTCGTCGAGCCCGACATTTTTCTAGTTGGAAGATTTACGTAATTGTTTATAGATTGAGTGATTTTGAGGGAGAAAGTGAGATGTTTTCTGGCCATTGAAAACAAAAATGGCGGCCTGAAGAATTAGGGTTATGGTTTTGCAAAACAGAAGTAGATAAGTCCTTTTATAGAAAATTTCACAAAACACTATTCATCCGAAATTTTTTCGAACTCCAAACGAAGCGTACCGCCTGACGCTTATAATGTTTTACCCTATTCCGAATGCAATGGAATATATATCGGGAGCCAATTCGATCAAATTTGGAAGATAAGTTTTTGAATCGACTATTTAAATTCAAAATTCACTCGAATCGATTTCTACGCGTTTTAGCTTGCCACGGACAAAGCGTAAGTCTGATTGACACGAAATTTGAAACCATATAATAATATAACATTACGGATCCGATGAAACTAGTTTCGTTGAAATCCGAGACCGTTTGAAAAATGGTTATTTTTACTCGTCAATTAAATATTCAATTTCCACAAATTAACTTTTAATTCAATTTTAAAAGTTCTATAACATTATTCTAACTCCAATATGATTAAGTACAACTTTACAAATCAATTTTAATCATATTAAACCCAATTTCCAATTATTTCTGTAATTTTCTATATTAAATTATAGATTTAATTATCCAATTAAATCCAGATATTCTGAAATATAATTTATTTGACTTACAAATTTTACTTGTTAATTTTTAAAATCAATTAAATATACGAATTTCAAATGACAGAAATCCTGGGTCGTTACATCACTTGACCAAAGGATATAAAATTATATACAAACACCGCGGTATATATATATATATATATATATATATATATATATATATATATAATTATTTTGAAATGATTTTTCTATGGTTTTGGAAAGAAATATACGGTTTAAAAAATATCAATTTTTGATTTTATATAAATATTATTTTATATATATACAGTTAAATTCTTGAATTTAAGCTATGTATAAAATTGATTAATAAAAATGAGTTAACAATGGAGTTTGATTGTTTTATATTCTATGGTTTAGTACCTATTAAGATATTGTATATATAGAGTTTTAATCGACTTAAATGAAATTTAAATTGGAAGATAAATATGAAATTGGTTAAATTGAATTATTTATGAATTGTACTTGAATAAATTTGATTTGGAATTTAAATAAAAATGGAGATTTTTAAAGGATATGATTCTTATAACTTGATTCGGTTTAAAGTAATTTAAATGAATATAAAATTGAGATAAATAAATTTATCAAGTTAAATAAATTGAAAGAATATCCAGTTGTTTGAAGTTAAAAGTTCTACTTAAATTTTATTGAATTTATTAAGTAAACACTGAATTTGATATATTTGGAATTATCAAAGAATTAGTTAAATGGTTGGATATTTAAGCTTCGAAATATATTGAAATTTTATTTAGGAATTCAAATCGGTATTTGTAATTTATTAGTGAAACTAAAGAAGCTATCTGATTATATAAAGTGATTAAAATATTTAAACCATTTAAGTATTAGAAGTTATGTTTCAAAGCTATGGGTATCAAAGTATATAGATTTGAAAGTGCTATGATTTTGGAAAAGATTTATTTTGAAATAAAGTGATATCAAAATGATTTGGGTTTTAAAACAAAAAAATGATATCGTAATTATTTGGTTTTGAAATGGATATTTTATTCTGGGGTTTTAAAGTATAAACTATTTTGAAGAAAAAACCACGGTGTTATGATAACGGTTGGTTGTTAAAGAGACCGGGATCGAAAGTTGTCATACTCTCTGCCAGCTCCGAAAACCACTTTAATAACCGTGTACGCGGTGGGGATTCCAGAATGAAGTAGGATGGCGGCGGCATTTCCTTTGAGGTAAATACATCGACCCAACTCCCGTGAGTTGGCATAAGGTGGCTAAAACAGGGGCGATCGACGGGTTAAGAAGGTAGCACCTTTTATCGGATACATTCCTTCGCTATTCTACTCTGACTTCGGATTTTTCGGTGGCCACTTTTGATTTTTTTATTTAGGGTGTGTTCTTCGAGGTGGGTGGTAGTAGCTGCTACGCATTACCACCGACCCGGAAGCATAATTGGTATATCTACCCTGGCATTGCCTAGTTGTGCCGTGTCACCCTATGGAGTGCCCTCTGACGACGCCCAGTACGGGGGAGATTATGGTACTGTATAGACTATGAGAATATATAAATGTGTCAAAGTGAAAAATGTAAAGCCTTAGCGCTATTTAAAAGTAAGTTTATTTTACAATTAGACACTATTATAATAGCGAAATATACTACATAGTAAATAGTTTAACGAATCCTTAAGAGATATTAATCTCAAGCATCTCTTGAGTTACTGCACTCATATTTATTTCTGTTGATTTAACTTACATAAGATCTTTTAGTCTAACTCGAGTGTTTTGTCTTTTCAATTCGCTAAGATCGGATCAGTCCGAGCACTTTAGGATCGAAGACTTTATTTCTGGAGGACGAAGACGAAGATTTCATTAATATTATTATACTATATTCCACTACACTGTATTTCGCTGCATCGATTTTATTCGTTGGTATGTGCAATTTTGATATATATTATATAAGAAAATTTTAATATTTTGTAAACAGCTTCATGAACTGTGTATTTGATTATTATATTTTATCCTTCCGCTGTGAGATTCTGTTTTGTTTTATTTCTTTCTCGTTTTTTCTTATTTACCCCATAATAATCCGCCCTTCCGTATGGTTTGAATTGGCACGTGTGTCGATTTAAAGCGTGCGAAAAGGTGGGATGTTACAAAAACATATATACGTTTCTTTCTCCTTAACTTATGCCTTTTCTGTTTCTTAGAATTTACTCTCACTTTGCTTGCTATCCAAACCATCTATGTTTCAACCCAAAATTTTTAATATATGTTTTATTTGTTTAATTTTGATAATTTTGTTATTTAAAATATAAATTTTGGCGTGGATTAGAATTCCACACATGAATTAATAGAATATTTTTCGAAAATGTTAATTTTGTCAATATGGTGAAACTTTGACTTTTAAATTTAAAAATTTAAAAATCTAAAAATTTGACTTTAATCTTTTATTTTGAAAGTAAATAAAATTTTAAGAATACTGCTTTTCGTTGAAATCTGATTTATAATGTGAAAGTTATGCCTTTTCAACTATTGTGTGTAAATTTGCTATATTTAACAAAATTATTTACTTTAAATTATATAAATAATATTTCATTTGGTCATGTAATGTTCTAATTTATGTTTTCGGGGGAAAAATAACTTTTTTGTATATATTTTGGTTTTAAAACATTTTAAAAGTGTAATTGACATTTTTCAGTGTCAGTTGTATTTTGTTTACAATTTCTAATTTCTAATTTCAATTAATTTAAGAAATTCTTTAGTTTTTTTTTTATATATTTCTTCTTAAGAACTTATTTTATTCTCATTCTCACTTTATTTTGTTTCTCAAATATTTATTTTAAACCATTTTTAAGAAGAGTTGTAATTTTCAAAACTTAAGTGAATCGTGTTTGCAATTTTCTTAAGCTAGTTTCAATAAATTAAGCTATTTTCTTTATTTAGCTTTCTATTTTCCTAAAATATAATTATTTATTTCCTTTTTCACTTTATTTCAGTTTATTTTATTTTATTCACTAATTTTTATTTGTTTTAAGGTGTGGTAGAAATTTTTCCAAGCTAGTGGTATCGTGTGTAAATTTTTAAGCCTTGTTCAATTTAATAAACTATTTCTTTAATTCTTTTCCATTTTTTGCCTTGAAATCATTGCCCAAAATTTTAATAAATATTGCCAATTTCTGTAATTTTGATTTTGGTTTAAGTTTAGCCCTGTTTGAAATTTTAAATTCTAAGTTCTAAGTTCAAATATTTCATACAAAGTATATATGTGTACAATATTTATTTCGCGATTGTTTTATTTATTATGGTTGTATAATTTTTAAGTTAGGGAATAAATATTGTGTAAAAGGGGAATAAAATTTTACATTTCTTTATACGTATACACATCAGTTTCTTAGTTAAATGGTAAATTAATCAAACAATGTAGGCAAATCAAATTTTGAATTAAATAATAAATAGTGTATAAATAAGCTATATATATTTCACGTTTTAAATTTTGTACGTTTATATCCGTTATTGTTGATTTGTTGGATGCTAAAAGGTATGTTATTTTTCTGATTTATTTTTAGCATATGTACTGAATAAATAAGAAACGTATAAATTTTTAATACGTTACTTTTGTTAAATATTAGGCGTACGTTTCGTTGTATTTATTGCGTCTATAGCATGCATTCTTAAATTCTTACCTTAGTTGTAAATAAATAAATTTATCAGTAGACGTGCATTTCAAAAGAGGGAAGGAATTAACTATAACGGTTCAAATTTATTACTTGCACTGTCATTCACGTACAAACTTTCTACACTTTCCTTTTCTCCTTCTGTTTTAATAGGAACCAAATCCATCTATTTTACTAACGTCTAAATCAAATATTTCTTTCCGTTTCTTTTCCTTCACTCAACGCAAGTTCTTCTATTAAATATAAACACGTTCAAAAATTCCATTTACCTCCTGTGTATAATCGGAATAAAATCTTCCACTTTCCATTGCTTCAATTGTTTTAAATTGGTATAAAATCTTTAAACGACTATAACGTTCAAATCTAATATTTCTTGTCGTTTCTTTTCTCTTAAATCACGCAATTTCACCGATAAATTCAAAACTCACGTTCACAATTCTATTGCATCTCATATTTTGTTTCAATATTCTTGCCTCCTTTATTTACGCCTTCCCACTTTATCATTATTTCTTACGGTTTAAAATTTATCAACGCGATTACTTCTTTTTAATTATAAAACACGTTCACAAAATTCCACTCTTCCTTCCTTAAAGTTCGCATGCCATGATTTACGCCTTCCCACTTTATCAACCTAAGGTTTCCCAAATAAATACAAAACCCACGTGCCAAATTTCCTTATATCTCATTTTGGTTTCAGTCTTCTTCTTTCTTGCGTGAGCTCTCTGCTTCAGGTAATGGCTGCAAAAATTTTCTTCCCTCTTTTATTTATTTTCTTTCTTTTTCTTTTTCTTGTGTTTCTTTCGTCCATTGTTTTGCTAAACCAAGTACTCGGCCCTCCACCACCTTTGAGTTTTAACCCCAACCTAAAATTTTCCAATCTCCCACTGCTTGCGTGTTTCAGGCTATAAAAAAAATTAAATTAATGCATGCACCACCTGTGCATAATTAAATCTCAGCCTATATACCTCAGCATCCCTCTGCGTACGTGCTTTTTTAGCCTTGAATATAGTAAATAGCCGAAACTTGAGGTGTGGGTTAAATCGTGTGGTGAAGGGACCGAGTTATTGGTTAATCATATCATTTTATTCAATCTAACTTTTCTGTTTTGCTTTATTAAATTTGATACGATCGTAATTGAATTGGCATAATTAGTTTTATTCGTTTTGTTTCAAGATTTGAAATTGATCGTTGCCTCCGCTTGCCTTATGTACGTTTTTCCAGTGTGGATATCGTTTTTGGAATCTAATTTTCAGCGCCGTAGAGGTGAGTTTTTGTGATGCCCCACCTCTATACCCACGCTAGCCAAGAACACTACGGAGTAATGCTGTCAACTAGCACGGAGAATAAGGTTGTTGAGGAGCGACCATCCGTGTAATTTCTTTGGGCGAGCACCGATATGCCAGATAAAAATATAACTTTTCATCACAAGAGGAAATCCGACATACCGACACAAACTCAAAGCTACTACACAGTGGCTATAGTAATCTTCGGAAACAAATATAGAAATAAACATAACACAAATCATTCACAGATAATTCATATCGCAAAGGCGGAAGAAGATATGAATATATAATTAACACATGAAAGTGTATATTAGAGGAGTGGTCAAAAAGACCCACAACAATACAGAAGAATAGCAACACATGCTATACAAAAGAATACAACTATGAGTCTATATCTCAAGTGTATACAACAAAATAAACTACTAATCTATGTAGTTAGCCAAAAGTCATAGAAATCAATCCCAAGTGAGAAGTCAAGCTGAAGCACCTGTAACATCTCGGTCTGACCCGAGTATTATTTAATAAGAAAATAATAAACGGATCAGTCTAACTATAAATATCAGATGAAACGATACAGAATAAGAGATATGACTAAACACACAATAATCACAATGCCAAGCTGTGATATATAAGTAATTGAAAATCATCAAGGGATTAATCAATGTCACAAAATCTACACAAGAATCAAAGAAATCTCATACTCCTTATTTCGTTCACCAAACCATAAATATTGACGATTATATCAATGTCAATCACAAAAGTCAATGACACACAAATTTACCAATGCACAAATATTGATAAAACTTATCAATGGAAATCACGAAAATTGGTGAAGCACAAATTCTACAAATCATCTCAAGAAATCCAGACAATGACACACGAATTCACCTATGCACAAAAATTGATAAATCATATCAATATAAATCACAAAAATAGGTGAAGAAGAAAGTTCCAGAATTCGACACACGAAATCCAGAAATCATACAAAATAGGGGGGAGGCCTATCGCACGAACGGGAGCATGAAAACTCACCAACATATGTATCACACGAACGAGACGCTATCTCATGGTAGCTAGCCATTAATTTTTTTGACACACGAACGGCCCGAAGACCATGGGGCGCTACCCCACATATGTGAGTTGAAACTCACACAAACGGGGTTTAGTCTCCCTCGTAGACAAAGAGACATCGCACATTGCTAGTCTAAATCACAAAAATGATCGTCATGATCATCAAGAAGTGTCACTTACAGTAAGCTAGTAAATATATGAGCTTAGCTTCATGCCCCATAACCACTAGCTTAATTAAATATTTACGAACAAATTGTAGATCTCCACTAGAAAATTGTCACAAGAGATTCAGTCGAACAAGTCCAAGAATTAACCGACGAAGTAAACGCAAGCGTTTCATACCACTTGTTTTACTAAGTCGTTTAATTAGATTTCTCATACGAGTGAGGTAAAGGTTTGTATATACTAATAGATTGGAAATCGGTTTGAGAAACGAGCTTTGTAATAAAATAGCGTTGAAATCATTTGAAGAAAGAGTTTTGATATTTACTATTAGTATTGAAACCTTTATATTTTTAAAGTGACAAATCACAAAAAAGATTGTAGGAATAATCAATCACTAAAATTCACATTCGAAGATGTGAATAAAATCCAAAGAAACCGATAAAGAATCCATCGAAATGGATATTCAAAAATCCCTAAAAAGGAGTCATCAAAGTCATAATAAATGATAACAACAAATAGGATTATCATGAATTGATTTAAATTGGAAATTCAATACAAAAAGGCAAAATGGACTCAAACAGCAGGTTCAGTCGACTGAACAGAGTTTTCAGTCGACTGACCCTGTGCCTGGAAATTTTCCAGGTTCAGGAAACTTTCTGTTTCCAGTTTCAGTCGACTGAACAGAGTATTCAGTCGACTAAATCATGCCTGGAAACCCTCGGGTTCCAGGTTCAGTCGACTGAACAGACTTTTCAGTCGACTGAATCTTGCCTGGGCTGTTTTTCAGCCTATCCAAATGAAGAGCAAACTCTTCCAAAATGCAACCGGACGGACATTGGCTCTAAGGGTTTATGCCAATCGGCAACCCGGCCCTATATGCTCCTCGATGCATCACCAAACGCATGATCAAACATCCATAAAAGGATTCCACACAAATTTGACCTAAAAACCCAAAAATTGGAATATTCACAAAACCAATCCAAATCAAGAGCAAATGCACATGAAGAAGTGTTAGGAATTCATACTCAACAACCAAAGATAATTATAGTCATAGATGTGAGATAAAAATCTCACCTTTGAAATCACACAAATAAAGAAGAAGCTTGAAAGCAAAGGAGAATCAACCACTCTTCAAATCCAACTCAATAAGCTTGATTCTAATCTTTAAAGGAAGAACATACCCAAAGTTAGGTTTAGGAATTTCTGAAATGATAAGAGAATGAGTTGGAGAAGAAGAAGAGAAGCTTACCAATCGGTTCTTCTATTAGTTTGGAGCTAGAACTTGATTTGCAAAGAAAACTAGGGCTTGAGTTTTAATTTCTCATCTCTCCCACCATTGTTGCTAAAGCTTGAGTAAAAAAAAGAAAATAGAAAGGAAGTGAATGAGGAGGAGAGGGGTTGGGACTGAATGCATAAGTGGGCTCAGCCCAAATCAAAACCCTAAGTGAAAAAGTAACAAAAATCAACTTACTCCAAACATATCAAAGCTTATACTCAAAAAGGTCGCAAACGGCATTTTAAACTTAATGGGAGTGGTCCCGAGTCCTAATTCGACCGTATGCAAAAAGTAGCTCTTCAGACTAAAATCCGACTACGATACCATATTTAAATAAAACATTTAAATATGTAAATCATAACATATGCGGGTTGTTACAGACTCCCCTCCTTAAAGAAATTGCGTCCTCGCAATATTTAAGAAGAGAATATAAAGTAACAACCATAAAAGCATATTCAACCCAAAAGAAGATTGAAATAAGAAGTTCACCTCAAAGAGTACGAGAAAGTAAGTCCGGATGTGTTCGCTCAATGAACTCTCTAGACTCCCAAGAACAATCCTTAGGATTTGAGGACCATTGAACTTTAACAAGCGAAACATCTTTATTTCGAAGGCGCTTGACCTCCGAAGCAATAATACGAATAGGATGTTGCTCATAAGTTAAATTGGGCGAAACTTCAATCTCTTCCACAACACCGGGCTCAAGAATAGAATCGGAATCTCGAAGACATTTCCGTAATTGAGAAACGTGAAACACGTCATGCATGGCAGAAAACTGAGCCGGTAAGGAAAGGCAATATGCCAAGGAACCAATACGTTCAGTGATAGGAAATGGCCCAATATATCGAGGCGCTAACTTTCCCGATCGACTGAAACGTACAACACCCTTCATAGGTGAAACACGAATAAAAACAAGATCTCCAACAGAAAATTCTAATTTCCTACTTCGGTTATCGGCATAGGATTTTTGTCTACTCTGGGCTTCTTTCATCCTATGTCGAATAAGGTCAATTTTCTCTGTGGAATCCCAAACCAAATCTGGACCTAAAACCAGCTTCTCACCGGCCTCAAGCCAACAAGAAGGAGATCGGCATGGCCTTCCATAGAGTGCCTCGAAAGGTGCTATACCAATACTAGATTGGAAGCTATTATTATAGGAAAATTCAACAAGAGAAATATGATCTTCCCAGCTTCCACCGAAATCAAGCACACAAGCACAAAGAAGATCTTCAAGTGTTTGATTCACACGCTCAGTTTGTCCATCGGACTGGGGGTGATAAGCGGTGCTAAAATTAAGCTTCGTTCCTAAAGCTTTTTGAAGACTCTTCCAAAATCCACTAGTAAAAAATGGATCACGATCGCTAACAATAGAAGTAGGAACTCCATGCAATTTAACAATTTCTTTGATAAAGAGTTTGGCCAAAAGAGGAACGGTTCGATTGGACTGAACGGGAATAAAATGGGCGGATTTAGTAAGTCTATCAACAATCACCCATAAGCTATCATGACCTGAACGAGAACGGGGAAGGCCATCTATAAAATCCATGGAAATTTGGTCCCACTTCCAAATCGGAATTTCTAAAGGTTGCAATAACCCACCGGGCCTTTGATGCTCGGCCTTAACGAGTTGGCAAGTAATGCAACGCTTAACGAAGTTAACGATGTCAAGTTTCATTCCCTCCCAATAATAAAGTCGCTTCATATCCGCGTACATTTTACTACTACCGGGATGAATGGTAAATTTAGAACGATGTGAATCTTCTAAAATATCTTTACGAAGATCACTAATATTTGGCACGATAAGTCTACCAAATTTTCGAATGCCGCCACAAGTATCAATATCAAAGTCTTTCAAACCTTCAATATCAATTTTATCCTTAAAATTTTGGCCAAGAAGAGCCAATTCGGGATCTAGCCTTTGAGCTTCAAGAATGCAGGCTAAAAGAGAAGGATGTGCCTCAAGGCTACATAAAACAAGAGAAGGACATAAATCGAAAACACGATCTTGAATCTCATAAGTGGATAAAATCTCGAGATCATTCCATTCAGATATCATCATGGAAACAACCGCTTGTTGCTTGCGGCTAAGAGCATCGGCGACACGATTACCCTTACCGGGAGTATAAAGGATATCAAGATCATACGGTGCGAGAAATTCGAGCCATCGCTGTTGACGCAAATTAAGTTCCTTTTGAGAGAATAAATACTTCAAAGACTTATGATCGGTATAAAGAATAAATTTCTCCCCCAATAGATAATGACGCCAAATTCGAAGAGCGAAAACAATAGCCGCGAGCTCTAAATCATGTGTGGCATATCTAGTCTCGGCCGGCTTCAATTGCCTTGAAGCATAAGCAATAACACGTTCTTTTTGCATAAGAACGGCACCCAAACCAATGTGACTAGCATCGGTATAAACAACGAAATCTTGATTCCCCTCGGGAATAACAAGAATAGGAGCATCGGAAAGGAGTTCTTTCAATTTTTGGAAAGAAGCTTTACATTTGTCTGACCAAATGTATTTAATGCCTTTCTTCGTCAAGCTAGTGAGAGGCACGGCAATCTTAGAAAAATCTTTAATAAAACGACGGTAATAGCCCGCCAATCCAAGAAAACTACGAATCTCTGTCACACTCTCCGGTCTCTTCCAATCTTGAATCGCTTCAATCTTTGAAAGATCCACGAAAATTCCGGATTCGGAAATAATATGGCCGAGAAACTTCACATGAGATTGCCAAAAGTGGCATTTAGAAAAATTTGCCTTTAATTGATTACTCCTAAGGGTTTCCAACACAATCCGAAGATGTTTTTCATGCTCCTCCTCGGTTTTAGAATACACAAGAATATCATCGATAAAGATGAGAACAAACCGGTCGAGGAAGTCTTTGAAAAACTCTATTCATAAGGTCAACGAAATAAGCCGGAGCATTCGTTAGACCAAATGGCATAACAAGTCATTCATAAGATCCATAACGAGTACGGAACGATGTCAAAGGAATACTATCCTATGCAATACGAAGCTGATGAAATCCAGTAGCTAAGTCTAATTGTGAAAAGACTCTAGCACCACTAAGTTGATCGAATAGATCATCAATCCGAGGTAAAGGATATTTATTTTTGATAGTAAGATCATTAAGCTTGCAGTAGTCAACGCAAAGCCTAAGTGTTCCGTCGGATTTCTTTACAAAAATAGCTGAAGCTCCCCAAGGCGAGGAACTAGAGCGAATAAATTGCTTCGTCTCCAATTCGGATAATTGTTTACGCATCTCATCGTTTTCTTTATTGGACATACGATACAGAGGACGAGTGATAGGTTGAGCTCCAGGAATAAGATTAATTCTGAACTCAATTGCTCGCTTAGGTGGTAATCCTAAAACGGGCTCGAATATGTCGGAAAATTCACGAATGACGTGAATAAGAGAAATAATATCACCCTCATCATCGTCGTCGTCATCACGAGGATTTAAAGAATATAATGATGCAATCAAGCTGGAATCTGAATCTTTAAGATTAATAGAAATCTGCTTAACAGATTGAGGATGTCGAAGATGAATAGTCCGCTCAGGACATAGGATATGAGCTTCATAACGGTTAAGCCAATCCATTCCCAAAATCATTCCAAAGCCTAAATAACGCATGACAAGCAAATCGGCTCAGAAAGAAAAATCACACAAAATAATCTCGACATCTTTACACAATAAACTGATTGTCGCGGACCCACCAACCGGATTTGCAATTCTCAAAGAAGTCATTAAACACAAAACATCCAAAGAAAAAGTATCAACAAGTTCTTTTGATATAAAAGAATGGGACGCACCCGTATCAAAAAGAACTCGAATAGGATGATCACGAAATAAAGTAATTCCATCCAGAATAGAATGAGAAATACCTTGGCCACGAGATGTGTTGTCAGGGGCTTGAGAAACATTAAGCTTTCCCTCCTTCCTATTTTGAAGTTTGGGACATACATGCATAAAATGGTCCGGGCTTTTGCAATAGCGACAAGTACGAGGCTTTGAACACTTGTTCGCAAAATGGTCTTTCGAACCACAATTATAGCATTTCCCTTGAGTAGAGGAAAAGGTCTTTTCCACAGGAGTTGCTTGCCTCCCTTTCTTATTGGGATAAGGGCCTTTGAATTTGTTTGGCCTTTTCTTGTTGTTGAAGTTTGGTTTGGAACCCACCACTTCAACATCATTCTCCCTATCCGCCTCTTCAAGACGAAGAGCGATATCAACGAGTTGGTCGAAAGAAACTTCTAATTTTAGAAGTAATGGCTTCTTGAGATTTTTGTTTAAGCCATAGACGAACCTCTGGTTCTTCTTTAAATGGGTGTTGATGTATTCAACCCTATATTTGGAAAGCGACTCGAAGGAGGCGACGTAATCAGTCACGGAGGACTCACCTTGAACAAGGTCTATAAATCGTCGAGCCAATGTCACTTTCTCTGCTTCTGGTACAAATTTCAACTCGAAGCGTTCCTGGAATTGCTCCCAGGTGAGATCCGCTTCATTAATCTCAGAAATAAGAAGCTCGTACCAGTCCAATGCTCTTTCTCGGAGCATACTAGAGGCCACCTGAACTCGGTGAAGGTCAATAAGATTCATGCGAGAAAAGAGTCGATCGCATGACCTTAGCCAAGCCTGTACTTCAATAATAGTTTCGGAACCTTTGAATGGCTCCCCACCCAAATTAGTGTAATCGCTGCACAAGCGTGCAAATCTCGACTTTGGGTGAGTAGGTTCCGGGTTAGCTCCAGCTGCTTAAGCATTCGTCACTAAATCAAGAAGCTGTTGAGCAGTCATAAAAACTCCATCCTGGGGCGGAGTGCTAGATGGTACGGCTCTGGGACGGCCTGGTCTAGACATTTCTCTTCCTTTAGAAAGAAAGAACAACAAGGAGAAGATTATTCACTAATGAATATCAAGCAATCTTGATAGACAAAACAAGGAATCATAAAAGAAAATATATAGGATGAATTGGTACGAAGACTCGAAGTAAATCCTAAAGCACGACTCCTAAGATGGACTTAGGACGATGATCCTTGTTATAATATTCCATATTGTTCCGAAGTTTGGCTTCGATACCAAGCTGTGACGCCCCACCTCTATACCCACGCTAGCCAAGAACACTACGGAGTAATGCTGTCAACTAGCACGGAGAATAAGGCTGTTGAGGAGCGACCATCCGTGTAATTTCTTTGGGCGAGCACCGATATGCTAGATAAAAATATAACTTTTCATCACAAGAGGAAATCCGACATACCGACACAAACTCAAAGCTACTACACAGTGGCTATAGTAATCTTCGGAAACAAATATAGAAATAAGCATAACACAAATCATTCACAGATAATTCATATCACAAAGGCAGAAGAAGATATGAATATATAATTAACACATGAAAGTGTATATCAGAGTAGTGGTCAAAAAGACCCACAATAATACAGAAGAATAGCAACACGTGCTATACAAAAGAATACAACTATGAGTCTATATCTCAAGTGTATACAACAAAATAAACTACTAATCTAAGTAGTTAGCCAAAAGTCAGAAAAATCAATCCCAAGTGAGAAGTCAAGCTGAAGCACCTGTAACATCTCGGTCTGACCCGAGTATTATTTAATAATAAAATAATAAACGGATCAGTCTAACTACAAATATCAGATGAAACGATATAGAATAAGAGATATGACTAAACACACAATAATCACAATGCCAAGCTGTGATATATAAGTAATTGAAAATCATCAAGGGATTAATCAATGTCACAAAATCTACACAAGAATCAAAGAAATGTCATACTCCTTATTTCGTTCACCAAACCATAAATATTGACGGTTATATCAATGTCAATCACAAAAGTCAATGACACACAAATTCACCAATGCACAAATATTGATAAAACTTATCAATGGAAATCACGAAAATTGGTGAAGCACAAATTCTAGAAATCATCTCAAGAAATCCAGACAATGACACACGAATTCACCTATGCACAAAAATTGATAAATCATATCAATAGAAATCACAAAAATAGGTGAAGAAGAAAGTTCCAGAATTCGACACACGAAATCCAGAAATCACACAAAATAGGGGGGAGGCCTATCACACGAACGGGAGCATGAAAACTCACCAACATATGTATCACACGAACCAGACGCTATCTCATGGTAGCTAGCCATTAATTTTTTTGACACACGAACGACCCGAAGACCATGGGGCGCTACCCCACATATGTGAGTTGAAACTCACACAAACGGGGTTTAGTCTCCCTCGTAGACAAAGAGACATCGCACATTGCTAGTCTAAATCACAAAAATGATCGTCATGATCATCAAGAAGTGTCAATTACAGTAAGCTAGTAAATATATGAGCTTAGCTTCATGTCCCATAACCACTAGCTTAACTTAAATATTTACGAACAAATTGTAGATCTCCACTAGAAAATTGTCACAAGAGATTCAATCGAACAAGTCCAAGAATTAACCGACGAAGTAAACGCAAGGTTTCATACCACTTGTTTTACTAAGTCGTTTAATTAGATTTCTCATACGAGTGAGGTAAAGGTTTGTATATACTAATAAATTGGAAATCGATTTGAGAAAACGAGCTTTGTAATAAAATAGTGTTGAAATCATTTGAAGAAAGAGTTTTTATATTTACTATTAGTATTGAAACCTTTATATTTTTAAAGTGACAAATCACAAAGAAGATTGTAGGAACAATCAATCACTAAAATTCACATTCGAAGATGTGAATAAAATCCAAAGAAACCGATAAAGAATCCATCGAAATGGATATTCAAAAATCCCTAAAAAGGAGTCATCAAAGTCATAATAAATGATAACAACAAATAGGATTATCACGAATCGATTAAAATTGGAAATTCAATCCAAAAAGGCAAAATGGACTCAAACAGCAGGTTCAGTCGACTGAACAGAGTTTTCAGTCGACTGACCCTGTGCCTGGAAATTTTCCAGGTTCAGGAAACTTTCTGTTTCTAGTTTCAGTCGACTGAACAGAGTATTCAGTCGACTGAATCATGCCTGGAAACCCTCGGATTCCAGGTTCAGTTGACTGAACAGACTTTTCAGTCGACTGAATCTTGCCTGGGCTGTTTTTCAGCCTATCCAAATGAAGGGCAAACTCTTCCAAAATACAATCGGACGGACATTGGCTCTAAGGGTTTATGCCAATCGGCAACCCGGCCCTATATGCTCCTCGATGCATCACCAAAAGCATGATCAAACATCCATAAAAGGATTCTACACAAATTTGACCTAAAAACCCAAAAATTGGAATATTCACAAAACCAATCCAAATCAAGAGCAAATGCACATGAAGAAGTGTTAGGAATTCATACCCAACAACCAAAGATAATTATCGTCATAGATGTGAGATAAAAATCTCACCTTTGAAATCACATAAATAAAGAAAAAGCTTGAAAGCAAAAGAGAATCAACCACTCTTCAAATCCAACTCAATAAGCTTGATTCTAAGCTTTAAAGGAAGAACATACCCAAAGTTAGGTTTAGGAATTTCTGAAATGATAAGAGAATGAGTTGGAGAAGAAGTAGAGAAGCTTACCAATGGGTTCTTCTATTAGTTTGGAGCTAGAACTTGATTTGCAAAAGAAGACTAGGGCTTGAGTTTTAATTTCTCATCTCTCCCACCATTGTTGCTAAAGCTTGAGTAAAAAAAAGAAAATAGAAAGGAAGTGAATGAGGAGGAGAGGGGTTGGGACTGAATGCATAAGTGGGCTCAGCCCAAATCAAAACCCTAAGTGAAAAAGTAGCAAAAATCAACTTACTCCAAACATATCGAAGCTTATACTCAAAAAGGTCGCAAACGGCATTTTAAACTCAATGGGAGTGGTCCCGAGTCCTAATTCGACCGTATACAAAAAGTAGCTCTTCGGACTAAAATCCGACTACGATACCATATTTAAATAAAACATTTAAATATGTAAATCATAACATATGCGGGTTGTTACAGTATTCACGCCTGACAAACATACTTATAGATTTGTAAATTTATAACAAGTGAAATTGTAGAATGAATAATTTTATTTTACTTACCTGTTATGTAAAATTTATGATGTTAGAACCCTGCTATAAAATTGTCACATCACCCATTATATAATCTACTGTTATATTTTATGTTGTTTTACTATTTATTTATTACCGATTATCACTGCAAGTCCCCTGCAGAGTAGAATCATTTTGGGCTGAAATGATTGGCCCGAACTTTATTTATTTATTTAATTATTCTATTTATTTAATTACTTAGGATTGCAGGTTTGAAATGATAGAACCCGGGTTTTTCTTTGTAAATTACGGATTGAAATGATATACTATCTGTATCACTTGACCTAGATTAGAAAATATTAAACAGACCCGTGGTTATTATATTTTTTTTTTTGGAAATATTAAATATTTTTAAATTGGCATATTATAATATTTTGTCAAAATCAGATTAAAAATAATATTATAAAGTATAGTGGTTTTGTACAAGTTAAATTTGTAAATAAATGAATGGTTAAGTTGGAATTTGAAGCTTATGTTTATTTTGTAAATTTTGATTTTTGTAAAATAAAATGGAATTCAAGTTAAGAAATAAAACATGATAATTTGGTATAAATTTGAATATAAAGTGCATTAATAAAGGTTAAATTTTTCTATGAATTAAATGGTTAAATAAGTGAATACTTAAAAACGGAAGTTGAAGTATAACTAAATTTAGAAATGTGAAGTTGGTTTTAGAATAAAAGGTAAGTTAAGAAATAAATTGGAAATTAAGTTTATTTTTGAAATGGTAATTAAACTTAATAGTTAAGTAAAAATTTATAGAATATTGTGCACTCGATTTTAATAAGTAAAGCATAGAGAAGTTTGATATTTATTTACAAAATTTACTTTATAAAAATCATAAATTATTGAGTAACTTAAATGAGTATTTCAAAGTGGAAAATATGATTTTATAAGTCAAATTGGTTTAAATTAAGGGTTAATTATTGCTAAAATTTTACTGAAGTCTGAAATTTAATTTACTTAAATCTGTTGTAAAGGATATTACCGCACTTTGCAAGTGTTGTAGTTGATGCAAGTGAATTAAGGCTAAACCTTTGGGATTTATATTGAATTTTGTATGAATAATAACTTCACCTTTAAATAGTTTAAAATGAAGTATTTTGATTGAAATATAAACTATTTTTGGAATTTATAACCATGGGTAATAATAACGTTGGTTGTTAAAGAGACCGGGATCAGATATGGGCATACTCTCCGTCGATACCGAAAACCACTTTAACAACCGTGTACGCGGTGGAGATTCCAGAATGAAGTAGGATGGTGGTGACGTTCTATTGAGGTATTTACGTGGACCTGACTCCCGTAAGTTGGCATAAGGTCGCTAAAACAGGAGCGATTGACGGACTAATGAGGTAGCACCTTTGATCGGACGCACTTCTTCGTATGCCATTCTATTACTTTGTGATTGTTTGGTGTGCACCTTTGATTTTAGGAGTGTTGTTCGAGGTGGACGGAAGTAGCAGCTACGCGTTACCACCGGTCCGGAAGCGTAGTTGGTATATCTACCATGACATTGCCTAGTTGTGCCGTGTCACCTACCCTAGCGAGCCCCGTATGAGTTTGATTTGTGTCGTACCTATGGAGTATCCTCTGGTAGCCTCCCAATCAGGAGGTATTACGGTACTGTATAGACTATTGGCACTATTATGTGTTAAGGTGGAAAATGTAAAGCCTTAACGCTATTTAAAATTAAGTTTATTTTACCAATAAACACTATTATAGTAGCGAAATATTACTACATAGTAAATAGTTTAATTTATCCTTAGAGGATGGGCGGTCCCAAGCATCCTTTAAGTTACTTGCCATTATATTACAGTTCATTTGAATTAGCTTACACTATATAAGTATGTGTGCCCTAAATCGAGTGTTTGTGTTTATTTCTTATGCTCGGGTCAGCCTGAGTATTAATTTGGACTTCACCTTCCCCATAGTTAGGACTGTTGAAGATCATCTCTTTTAAGCTGCTGTCTATTTTCCATTCAGTCTTTTATCCTAGCATAAGTAATTCGAGACAAATGGATTTGGGATTTTCTTGGTTATTTCAAACTGTTTTGGTTTTAAAACTATGTACTTTATACTTATTTTGAGACTTTGTGATAGTGGCTTCATAAACCACTAAGTTATTTCAAATTCCGCTGCGAGTATTCTGATTTCTGTGTGTGTGATTCTGTGATTATTTATTTACTGTATATTCTAAGATTTGCCAAAGTTTATTTACAAGCGGTATTTTGAACAATTTAAGTCCGACATGTGCGGATGCGAATGGTTGAAAATACCGGGTCATTACATTTGGTATCAGAGCTTTGGCTCTAGGCAAAACTTAGCATGTATGGTAAATTTGATTTACAGAATCACTTTCATTTGAGCTTGAATCTCTTCCTTTTGATTCGATTTCCTTTGAATTTTGGAACATTCCCTGCGGTTTCAAAGTTCATTCGTGTCCCTCGCTATTCATCTTCTTTCGATTCTGGAGTATCCCATAACTCCACTTCGGATGATCTTTATAGTGAATTGGTGTTCTCTCCAATATTCTAATAGAGGGGTGAAACTCCTTTATAATTAGCATTGATTCACCAGGGATTTATATTTATCCTCGGTTTAGATGCTAGTATCTTTGGTTATTCCGAACTCTATCTCTTCAGATCGAACGTTGATTTACCCTAGAAAATCCACATTGATCTTATTCTTTAAGTCATGGTTGACCCAGTTAA
The DNA here is from genome assembly GCA_030765085.1 of Allium cepa. Taxonomy (NCBI): domain Eukaryota; kingdom Viridiplantae; phylum Streptophyta; class Magnoliopsida; order Asparagales; family Amaryllidaceae; genus Allium; species Allium cepa. The sequence continues at coordinate 660,365,129 of CM060934.1, read as the reverse complement.
GGTTACCCGCGATTTTTATAAACTTATCCAGTTCCTTATTCTGTTATTTAATCATCGAATCTTCTGATTCCAACTTATCTTTAAATCAACATTCTCTTTGATTTGAGTCCATCAAATTTGAATCTCTATCATTGTTTTGAAAAGTTTATTCCTATATTAGGAAAAAAAATCTAATATTATATATATAAGTATAATTTTTAGAATTTTAATAATTAATTTAAGTAGTTGTCAATAGATAATAGTCTTTGATTTTTATTTATGGTCTTGTAAACCATGGGTTTTGTCTCATATAAATAAGTGAACTATTAACAATAGTTATAAATTAATTTGGAAGCAGAAATGAATTTAAAACAATAACTTGAGAACTCAATTTTCGAAGGTTTCAAACTTTGTGTTTAAAGTTTCAAAAGGATATATTATTTAAATTATTTTCGAATAGAAATTTGTTTCCAAAGAATTTTAAAGGTTTAAAAATCAGTGCTCTTCTCTTTGTCGCTGGGAAATAATTTGGTGATGACTACAGCATCATCAACATTCATTTTCGAGTTTCGAAGTGAAGAGACCATTTTGTAGTCTGGCTACAGTGTTACCTTGAGAATTTAATTGGTTTGAATCTACAAAATATGACTTGATGTATAATATATAGATATATGATTTAAATTTGATTTGACATATTATGTACATAAATTTATTTATCTCTTAATGGTTTGAAGGTAATCAGAAATTTAATTCTTAAATTTTATCTTGAAGAATAATTTCAATTACAAAAAGAAAATCAAAATTTTGAATAAATGATTCAAACTTGAGATAATTGAATTTGAAAGTTTTATTTGTATAATACTCAATTGCCTTTCAATATAACTTACCTTGATTTTCAGAAGTTAAAAATGTAATTGGACAATATACAATATAAAAATATTTTATAAATAAAATTTGAGTGGTTATAATAATTGTTATACACTTAGATTCTAGTTATAAAAAGATTAACAAAGGTAAATAGAATAAAAGGGTAATGAAATAATTTACAATATAAAATGATGTTAAAGGAACTAAGAATAAATTTAAGCAGTTGTAATAAGTGTAAACATATTTAACATAGATGATAAAAATATATTGAGAGAAATAAATTTAATTATAATTAGGAATAAAGAAGAAATTAATTTATTGAACACATTTTTGAGTATAACAATTGATTTTCAAACTTATGATTTTAAAAAAATTTATTTTAAGATAATTGGAAGATGAATTAATGAAATTTGAAATAGTTAAATTTAACTTAGGTGAAATTAAATAGATGAAATCAATTACTAATTTAAAATTGAATTTGTATGGTTTAGATTAATGATTCTATTTTGAGTTTCAATTTAGTTTTCTTTCAGGTTGTTTCTATTTCCCTACCTTCTTCCATTTCGAGGACGAAAAGTTTTGAGGGGGGAGAGTGTAACGACCCATAAATTTTTAATAATTAAAATTGTTAAATTGATAAAATTTTGGTAATTTAATATGAAGAAAATAAACTTTGTAGATAAGGAAGGAATGTTAAAGTGGAAATGCATATTTTATTCATAAGGTAATATAAAAGAATGAAACTTATCTGAGTGAATTTATTGGAGGGTTCAATCATAATAAATGTACACATTTAACAAATACAATATAATTAAGAACAACTGTTAATACAAAGGAAAGAAATTAATTAAATCCATTAGGTTATTGCTTGATTTCTTGCCTTTTTCTATATGGCCTCTTTATTTCTTACTTTAGCCATACAAACTCTTTTTCTAGCCGTGTATTTCTCATTTGCAAATCATGTGCAAGAAGATTTATTTCTCATTTCAAAACTCTTCATTTTCATTTGCATTTAAGAATAAAACATATGTACGTTTCTTTCTCCTTAACTTATACACTTTTTGTTTCTTAGCATTTACTCTCACTTTGCTTGCCATCCAAACCATCAATGTATCAACCCAAAATCTTAATAATTATTTATTTATTTAATTGAGATAATTTTGTTATTTAAAATATAAATTTTGGTGTGGACTAGAATTCCACACATGATTTAATAGAATATTTTCCGAAAATGTGAATTTTGTCAATATGGTCAAACTTTGACTTTTAAATTTAAAATTTTAAAATTTTAAAATTCTGAATTTTATCTTTTATTTTGAAAGTAAATAAAATTTTAAGAATACTACTTTTCGTTGAAATCTGATTTATAATGTGAAAGTTATGCCTTTTTAACTATTGTGTGTAAATTTGCTGTATTTAACAAAATTGTTTACTTTAAATTATATAAATAATACTTCATTTGGTCATGTAATGTTCTAATTTATGTTTTCAGGGGTAAAATAACTTTTTTTGTATATATTTTGGTTTTAAAACATTTTAAAAGTGTAATAGACATTTTCCAGTGTCAGTTGTATTTTGTTTACAATTTCTAATTTCCACCTTCAATTAATTTAAGAAATTCTTTATTTATTTATCCATTAATATTTTTTCTTAAGAATTTTATTCTCATTCTCCCTTTATTTTGTTTCTCAAAGATTTATTTTAAACCATTTTTAAGAAGAGTTGTAATTTCCCAAAGTTAAGTGAATTGTGTTTGCAATTTTCTTAAGCTAGCTTCAATAAATTAAGCTATTTTCTTTATTTATCTTTCTATTTTCCTAAAATATAATTATTTATTTTCTTTTTCACTTTATTTCAGTTTGTTTTATTTTATTCACTGATTTTTATTTGTTTTAAGGTGTGGTAGAAATTTTTCCAAGCTAGTGGTATTGTGTGTAAATTTTTAAGCCTTGTTCAATTTAATAAACTATTTCTTTAATTCTTTTCCATTTTTTTTCTTGAAATCATTGCCTAAAATTTTAATAAATATAGGCAATTTCTGTAATTTTGATTTTGGTTTAAGTTTAACCCTAATTGAAATTTTGAATTCTAAGTTCTAAGTTTAAATCTTTTCATATAAAGTATATGTGTACAATATTTATTTCGCGATTTTTTTATTTATTATGGTTATATACTTTTTAAATTAGGGAATAAATATTGTGTAAAAGGGGAATAAAATTTTACGTTTCTTTATACGTATATACATCAGTTTCTTAGTTAAATGGTAAATAAATCAAACTAATCTAAGAAAATCAAATTTTGAATTACGTAATAAATAGTGTATAAATAAGCTATATAAATTTCACGTTTTAAATTTTGTATGTTTATATCCGTTATTGTTGATTTGTTGGATGCTAAAAGGTACGTTATTTTTCTGATCTATTTTTAGCTTATGTACTGAATAAATAAGAAACATATAAATTTTTAATGCGTTACTTTTGCTAAATATTGGGTGTACGTTTCATTGTATTTATTGCGTCTATAGTACGCATTCTTAGATTCTTACCTTAGTTGTAAATAAATAAATTTATCAGTAGACGTGCATTTCAAAAGAGGGAAGGAATTAACTATAGCCGTTCAAATTTATTACTTGCAATGTTATTCACGTACAAACTTTCTACACTTTCCTTTTCTCCTTTTGTTTTAATAGGAACCAAATCCATCTATTTTACTAACGTTTAAATCAAATATTTCTTTCCGTTTCTTTTCCCTCAATCAACTCAAGTTCTTCTTTTAAATATAAACACATTCAAAAATTTCATTTACATCCTGTGTATAATAGGAATAAAATCATCCATTTTCCCTTGCTTCAATTGTTTAAATTGGTATAAAATCTTTAAACGGCTATAACGTTCAAATCTAATATTTCTTGCCATTTCTTTTCTATTAAATCAGGCAACTTCACTGATAAATTCAAAACCCACGTACTAAATTCTATTGCATCTCATTTTTTGTTTCAATCTTCTTGCCTCCTTTATTTACGCCTTCCCACTTTATCATTATTTCTTGCATTTTAAAATTTATCAATGCGATTACTTCTTTTTAATCATAAAACACGTTCACAAAATTTCATTCTTCCTTGCCTTAAAATTTGCATGCCATGATTTACGCCTTCCCACTTTATCAACCTGAGGTTTCCCAAATAAATACAAAACTCACGTGCCAAATTTCCTTACCTCCCATTTTGGTTTCGGTCTTCTTCTTTCTTGCGTGAGCTCTTTGCTTCAGGTAATGGCTGCAAAAAATTTCTTCCTTCTTTTATTTATTTTCTTTCTTTTTCTTTTTCTTGTATTTCTTTTGTCCATTGTTTTGCTACACTAAGTACTCGACCCTCCACCACCTTTGAGTTTTAACCCTAACCTAAAATTTTCCAATCTCCCCTGCTTGCGTGTTTCAGGCTATAAATAAAAAAAATTATATTAATGCATGCGCCACCTGTGCATAATTAAATCTCAGCCTATATACCTCAGTATCTCTCTGCGTACGTGCTTCTCTATCCTTAAATATAGTAAATAGCCGAGACTTGAGGTGTGGGTTAAATCGTGTGGTGAAGGGACCGAGTTATTGGTTAATCATACTATTTTATTCAACCTAGCTTTTCAGTTTTGCTATATTAAATTTGATATGATCATAATTGAATTCGCATAATTAGTTTTATTCGTTTTGTTTCAAGATTTAAATCTGATCGTCGCCTCCACTAATATTTGATCGTGCCTTCTGTATGTTTTTTCGGTGTGGATATCATTTTTGGAATCTAATTTTCAACGTCATAGAGGTAAGTATTCACGCCTGACAGACGTACTTATAGATCTGTAAATTAATAACAAGTGAAATTGTAGAATGAATAATTTTATTTTTCTTACCTGTGATATAAAATTTATGATGTTAGAACCCTGCTATAAAATTGTCACATCACCCATTATATTATCTGCTATTATATTTTATGATTTTTTACTGTTTATTTATTACTGATTATCACTGCAAGTCCCCTGTAGAGTAGGATCATTTTGGGCTGCAATGATAGGCCCGAACGTTATTTATTTATTTAATCATTCTATTTATTTAGTTACTTGGGATTGCGGGTTTGAAATGATAGAACCCGGGTTTTTCTTCGTAAATTACGGATGGAAATGACATATTATCCGTATCACTTGACCTAGGTTAGAAAATATTATACAGACGCGTGGTTACTATATATATATTTTTTGGAAATATTAAATTAGTATATTATAATATTTTGTTAAAATCAGATTAAAAATAATTTTATAAAGTACAGTGGTTTTGTACAAGTTAAATATGTAAATAAATGAATGGTTAAGTTGGAATTTGAAGCATAAGATTATTTTGTAAATTTTGATTTTTGTAAAATAAAATGGAATTCAAGTTAAGAAATAAAATGTAACACCCCGCCTTTTTTGTACGCTTTAAATCGACGATAAACCACACAAGTCAGACTTAAACCATACAGAAGGGTGGATTGTTATGAGGTAAATAAGAAAAAGTAGAGAAAGAAGAAAAAACACAATAGAATCTTGCAACAGAACGATAAAATATAATAATCAAATATACAGTTCATGAAGCTGTTTACAAAGTATTCGATTATTCTTATACAATACATATCAGAGTACACATATCAGAGAATAATAATTAATGCAGCAGAATTAAATGGTGTAGTGGAATAATATAGTAGATAATAGTACTACAAATCTTCATCTTCGTCCTCCAGAATAAAATCTTCAAATCCTAAAATGCTCGGACTGACCCGAGCGAATTGAAAGGACAAATCACTTGAGTCAGAACTAAAATATCTTACGCAAGTTAAATCAACAGGAATAAATATGAGTGAAACGACGTCAGAGATGTTTACGGGATTTGACATCTCCTATCCAATGTCTAATGTGAGTGCAATAACTTAAGAGATGCTCGGGATTCACATCTCCTAAGGATCCGTTAAACTATTTACTATGTAGTAATATTTCGCTATTATAATAGTGTCTAATAGTAAAATAAACTTACTTTTTTCATAGCATTAAGGGGTTACCCATATAGCCCTTAACACGTAATAGTCCCAGTAGTCCATCCAATATCATAGTCCCTCCTAATCGGGAAGCCACCAGAGGATACCACACAGGTTACGGGAGAAAACCAAACTCGTACAAGGCGCGATAGGGTAGGTGACACGGCACAACTAGGCAATGACAGGGTAGATATAACAATTACGCTTCCGGGTCGGTGGTAGCGCATAGCGCGCAGCTACCGCCCACCTCGAGCCACACCCCCAAATAAAAAAAATCAAAAGTGGCCACCGAATCAATCCAAAAGTCAAAGTATAATGTCGAAGGGATGTGTCTGATCAAAGGTGCTACCTCATTAACCCGTCAATCGCTCCTGTTTTAGCCACCTTATGCCAACTCACGTGAGTCGGGTCCACGTATTTACCTTAAAGGAAACGCCGCCACCGTCCTACTTCATTCAAGAATCTCCACCGCATACACGGTTGTTAAAGTGATTTTTCGGAGTTGGCAGAGAGTATGACAATTTCCGATCCCGGTCTCTTCAACAACCAACCGTTATTATAACACCGCGGTCATTTCAAAATAATTTATACTTCAAAACCATCATATAATATTCAATCCAAACCATATAATTACGATATCATTTTCCCTTTAAAAACCAAATCAATATGATATCATTTTCAAATATATCGTTTTCTAAAACCATAACTTTTCATTGTTATAATATTTCGAAACCAAAAGCTTGAAATATAGCCTTTCAAACATAAAACTTTGAATTACATAACTTTGAAATATAACCACACTACTTAAATGGTTAAAATATATGTAGCGACCCGAAATTCCACTCCCGGAAAATCGCATCACTAATTAAGAAAGAAAGGGATAGAAGAAGAAAAGAAAGAGAAGAAAGAGAAAACAACACATCAGAATCTCACAGCGGAACGATTTAAATATAATATAGAACATATACATAGTTCATATACATCAGAGTACATAACTAAACATCTCAATATAGACAGTTATAACATTCTGTCTAATACAATACAAGACATCAACATAGAATATACACAGCGGAAACTCTAACCATATATCTACACGCTGAAGCCTCCTGCTCCAAAGCTCCTCCAGAATTCGTCAAGAGATAACCTGAATCACTTGACTACTCATATATAATATGAGTACCCAAGAGTTTAATAAAACAGAAAATAAACACTCGGGTCAGACAGGGGTCTGGTGTGAGTAAACGGTTTAAGATTGCTTAACTTTTAGAAAAACCTTTGAAAGAAAAGGTATCATGTAAGACTTCCCACACATAAACATGGAAAAGTTTTTACCTTACGCTAACCAAAACATTTGATAGGAAATCCAGTGATATTATAATAGTGTCTAGGGTTTTCAAATAAATATGAAATAGCCGAAATTGTTACATGATTAAATTCCAGCTACTAGCCACAAAAGTGGGTAATACAAACAAAACCGTAGGGTCTCGTAGGGAAAATGGGTTTCCAACAATGGCAGGGCTACTGGGGTACCGCCCGTCACAGTACGTGGCCTAGATCACCGTATCGAGGATTACTCCCTTCATCCCCTGCAACACAAGACCGGGACCATTCCTTACTGAACAGTCCCGAACAAGACCACCCCGCAGTTGGCTGCAGACCAACTGCCCACACAGCCGAAATATAAAGGGACCTCTAGACAGGGATGTATCTTGCCCTCCAGTGGGCGCGACCCACGAAGCCTTGCTGCACCTCCCCTGTTTTAGCCATTCCCGGTTGATGAGGCTTGAGGCTGCGATTACCTTTATAGGACATATCACTTAGAATGCTCATCGTCCGCCTGACAATGTGCTGAAAGCATTCAATCCATACAAGTCCGTTCCGGGTTCGAACGGAACCGAAGGCACTATCTCGTTGCACTCGTTTTGGAATCACCCTCAGAGTCAACGACCATAGCCCTTGCACTCTGATTCACCATCTCGAATCTATAAGCACTATTCCGTCAAACTCATTACGGAATCACCCACAGAGTTATACTGACGTATAGCCCTTACACCTCGAGTCTTCACTCGCTCCATTTGGATTAACGATCTAACGTTTAATTGGAAACGGTGTGGTTTTCGGATATCCAAATATGGAAACCCGATCCCGGTCTCACCGAAACCAAACGCCATTTTAATGTCCAAGTTGTACTTAAGGGATTTAAACAATAGATACTTAGAAATATCACTTAACATAAATGGATGTATTCACAACACAAATAGATGAGCATCTATTATCACATGCATCTATACATATCACAAAGCAGCATATATATATCACATTCAGATATAGCATATACATATCATCATCCATCAATCAATATCATCCAACAACATCCAATATCATTAACTCATTCAATGATATATATATATCATCCAATCAATTATCATCCATAAACAAGTTTGATTCAAACTCGATTAATTTAATTAATCCTTAAATTAAATTAATCCTTAATTAAATACTTGGATTATCTTCAATCCAATACTATTCATTAATTAATTACAAATTAATTAACATCACTTAATTATCGATTTCAATTAATCTTCCTGATTAATTATCACCTAATTACTTTAAGTAATTATTCCTTAATCTTCATATTAATTAATCATCCTGATTAATTACTTCCAAATTATATTAAGTAATTACTTCTTAATTACTTTCTAAATTAATCAACCTTGATTAATTATCCTCTAATTATTTTAATAATTATACCTTAATTATCTTTAATCAATTACACTTGATTAATCCCTTTTAATTAATCACACTTGATTAATTACTTTCAATTAATCACCTTTAATTAATTACTTTTAATTACATTTAGTAATTAAAACTTAATTATAAATTAATTATTCTTAAATTATTAATTAACAATTAATTAATTATTTTCATTAATTAATGATTACCTCATTAATTAAATTTCCTCTTAATTAATTACTTTTACAAGTAATTAATAACTCTTAATTCTTTAATTAATTAATCATAAATCAAATAATTTAAACTTTTAACTAATTATTAATTAAGTCTTTAATTTAATAACAAAATGATTAACTATTAATCTCATTTGCTTAATTACTTTTAATAAGGTAATTATCCTTTACATAATTACCTTAATTAATTAATCACTTAATTACTTTAATTACTTTCCCAAGTAATTAGATTAATCCAAAGTGATTATCTTAATTAATCACAAATTAATTACTTAATTAACTATTTAACTTAATCATTTAAAATTAATTAAATGATTCTTTATCTTATTATATTAAAAGATTCTTAATTAAGAACCCTTATCTTAATTAAATCATTTATTAACAAATAAAACTTGATAATTAAAAATGATTTAATTATCTCAATTATCTTTACAAATTTAGTTATCTTTAATTAAATCAAATTCAAACTTACTAAAGATAATCTTTATTACAATTGATTATCAAATTCTAAATCATTAAACTTTATTTAAATAAAATATAATATTTGGAAATCAATTATAATTTAAACATATTTTAAGATTTGAACTTTTAAATCTTAAAACCTTTCCAAAGATCTTTGATAAAAATTTAATACAAACTTATTCAAACATTCACTTATTTTATTTTAAAACTTTCATATTAAAATATATAAACCTGTTTGAAATTTTAACCTTAAAACAAATTTAGTTTTATAACTAAAAAACTTGTTTTTCTTTTGTTTAAAACTTTAATTATTTACAAAACTCAAAGTCTTTGTTTTCAAACCTTTAAAAACTTAAACTCTTAAAAACTGCAAACCCAACCAACCCTGTACAAAACTCGAGCTACCCCTGAACATTTCCCCTCGCGTACCCGAGTCTTCCCCACCCACTGCTTCGAGTCATACCCTCATCATACACGAGATAAACTTCGAGTCTACTCCAACATTCATCTTCCCAAATCCCATTCCCCTGATGCACACGACAGTGCCGTCAACGTGCACACCCACGACCGGCCAACGTTGACCCACCTCCGGCCATTCCCAAGTCACTCACGACCTCCTCATCCAACTTCATCACCCAGAAAATCAAAAACGCTCGAGGTATGAAAAATGATCCTCGAACCCATCACTGTTCGAAACTCCCCCTGCCTTCAATCCATCATCTACGGCAGCACAAACGTCGAGGCACCTCACCGTCACTTCCGAAGCTCAATCACAACCTCCCTAACCTTCGGCAACAACCGCGATCAACACCAGCTACTCTACGATGTCGCGGAACTCAAGAAATTACGACGTCCAAAACTCAGGCATAAAACCCTAAATCGATCCATCCCCATCGATTTAACAATTAGAAAAATACTTTTGCATTTTCTGGTGAACATCAACCCTTCCTCTACCTCCATACTCAACCACGACAATCCATTTCACGTCGTTCACCATTAATTTGCCGAAATACCCAAAACTATTAACACGAGAATTCTCTTAAATTCCAAATCTAAAAATCATGAAACTTATCTCAAAAATCATGATTTTTCATTAAGAATACAATTATGAAATCAAAAACTAAAATTGTTTTAATAATTTTTACCCCAATTTATTCTTTGTACTGTAAATTTTAAAAAGAATACTAATTATTTACTTTTAAATCCTACAAGTATTTTTAGATGATAGATTTCTTGTTCCCAAACAACCTTTGTTTACAAATCGAATGCCAAATCTAATTCAACAATAAGATATTGAATTTATCATGAAAGTTCATACTGTTTTGATGATACAGTATATATATACTTTACCATATAGATCATCAAATGAAAACAGATAGGCATGCATCCATTCTAGATCCAAGAAATCAGGTAAACCATCATAGTTTCCTACACATAACTAAATGAAATCCAAAATAATCTGTTTTTAAGAATTCATTTACTCACTTGATTCAAACAGAAGACAGAGCAAATGTTTATACTTCTCAGGCATTCACTATTCTTACTTCCAGAGCATGCATTCATTCAAAATCCAAGAGTTCAGGTAAACTTATGATTTCCAAACATACATATAACAAAGAGTAAATCAAGTTGAAACTGTTTTTAAAATTTGTTTTACTCACCTGAACAATTTGCAGAAAACAGAGCTGCATGTTGATAAATTTCCAGACTTCTTCATTTTGTTTCTTATCTTTAAATTCATTTGCATGCTCTTGAATTAGATCTAGCTGCTGCATTTTCTAATTTTTCATGTTGATGTTTCCTCTGAATTTCTTGATGATTCTGAATCCTTTGCATTGATTGAGTTCCAGGTTTCAGATTTTTACAGTAATAAAATGAAATTCATGCTTTAAGTCTGTTTTTAAAATTTCCATTCACTCACCTGTAGCAGAGAACAGAAACTGCATTTGTTCCAGGCCTTTGATTCATTTGCATGTTGATTAATTGCTGAATTGATTGATTCTAGCTCTTGCATTAATGTTTTACAGATTCTTCTTTTCAGGTTTGTATTTTTTTTTTTTGTTTGAAAGAAGAAAGTGATTTCTTCTTTTGATTTCAATTTGTATTTTGCTTTTGTATTCAGTTTTGAGTTTGAAGAAAATATTTGTTTTCAGCTGAAGAAAAACTTTTGTTTTATATTTACAAGTTAAATTTTAAATTTAATTTTACTAAGGAGAGACATTTGTCACTTCAAGTTTCTAATTTACTTACACCTATACCAATTTATTTACAAGTGTCTTTAATGTAAATTAATATTCTTACATGTGTTATATAAGTATTATTTATATGTTTTATTAATGTTTTCTTTTAAATGTTATTTTATTTTTAACAATTTATTAAATCCTTATATACATGTATTTATGTAATATAAAATGTACATACTTATCCTAATAAATATTCATATGAAATCAAGTAGCTTATATTTTTAATTCAATCATGTTTATATGTTTTGAAACATCTATTTTAATTTAAATCTTATTTAAAAACTTAAAGTACATATTTATCATAAATAAGGAATTAACTTTTATTATTTTAAATTTAAATCTCAATTATCAATTCAAAGTCATTAAATCAAATTATCATTTTAAATTCAAAACTAAATATATTCAAGTTTGAAAACTCTTATTAGATTCAAATTAATAATTCCTATTTCAAACATATATATACAAATATATATACACATTTCAAATAGAAACATATTCTAATATTATATTTATTAATTTCCAAATTAAATTTTAAAACAAATATCAAATCACAATATATATACATTCATATATATTATAATTTGAATACAAAGTTTTATTACATTAAAACATCTTATTTACCAAAATAAATATTTCCAAATCAGATTATTAATAGCTTTCAAAAGAATTGATCTTGCCTATTCATATTGCAAAGAAAAATATGAATAGATATTAACAAATTATTATCATTTATTTTTAATATAAATTTAACTTGTCAATTTATAATATAAAATGATCAAATCAATTTAATTTTTATCAAAGATTATTAAATTGATATTGCTCAAAATTCCGGGTCGTCACATTCCTCCCCCCTTAAAAGAATTTCGTCCCCGAAATTTAAAAGCAAAGATAATTTAATAACCCAGTTAAAGAATTTAAATTCCTATCAGCAAATCAAACAATCAATCATAGCAACCAATTCAAACAAACAAACAATTTATCTATTCAGAAAAATTCTGAATAGAACTTCCTAATATTATCTAGAGTTTTCCAGATACCTATACTGGAATACTCGCTCTACAAATCTTAACTAACTACACTACTAAAACCAAGAACTCCCTCACCTGATTCTTCAAATCTAAACAAGATATCAGACTAAACTCAAAACCAGCTCAACTACCAAATCCTTCTGGACTGCTGATTCTATTACTCAAAGAATCATACACATATTCCCCAGAGATATGTGAAATACAATGAATTCCAGCTATCCAAACTGGCAATTCAATCCTGTAGATCAAAATCAAATCTCTAGAGATCACAGATAAAACTCCAAATACCTTCAAAGCTAACTCTCCAGTATTACCCATTCTTGTATCTCCTTTGATTGGATAAAACCCAATCAATATTCAAAATCTAACTGCACATTCCAAAATCTCCTCAATTCTATCTGCACAACTCTTCAGATGCTCTGAGTCACCTTCAATATTCCTGATCAGCCTAACCCTTGCTGACTGCTTCAAGAAACAACAGCATCAACTTAAATCAAATCTCCAGGTCCTACTCAACAAAATGCCTTTCCAAAAATAATCTGCTGAAATCCATTCCACAGCTCTATACCATAAACATCAATGGACTTCAAACCTACATCTCATATCTGGCATAACCAAACAGTTGCACTTGACAATCTTGCCTTCCAAATCCAGAAAATTCCTTCATACTTGAATTTCCTGTAGAAATCCACTACTGCAACATCCGGTTGCTCCATACTAGAATAATTCCCAACTCGCTTCCGCTGCACAACTCTGATCTAGAGCAGAAAAGAACGCTATCGAAGAACACAAGCACAATCTTTCACTATACACGGTTCATCCGACTCATAAAAAAAAACTCAACGACCATTCCACTTGGTCAAAACATTTTAACAGAATCTCAACTAAAATGAGATGATAATTCCAAAGTTTCCTGAGCTGCCACACCAAACTCTTCTCGCTCCAGGAGTCATCCTACTATAAGGTTGAACCATCAAAATTACTCTTGGAATCCAAGTCGACAAGAAATCTCAGTCCCCGAATCGGGTCAACTTCTAATTCCCTCAAAAACATCTGGAGAATCCTCCGACTACTTCCATAGCTTCCACCTCTACTTGAGATGCCTCAATCTCAAACCAAGAATACTCCAAGATTCCCTAACTAATCGCAAGTCACTTTTGCGATCTCTCTCAGTTCAGATTCCAAAGAACTGTCTTTACAAACTAGAACAGCTTATCCTATCCCAGACCAATCTTCAAGAATGGCTTACCTATCAGAAACTGATAGATCACTTCCAACAGATATCTCGCTCTGCTGAGCCTCCCAAAGAAAAGAATAAGCCTTCACCATCTGCCTAGTCTGCCGATAGTAAAATCCCACAGATTACTGAATCATCGAAGAAACAGACCCATGCTGCTACTTCCAAACTTCACTCAAATGATACAGCTAAACCAAAAGATCATCCTTAACCAAAAGCTCCTTGAAACTCAAAATTAACATCCAATTCCTCTAAAACATCCTTGAGACGAGTAGACATCTCCTCAAGAAACTCGGCTCCAAACTAAACACCAACCACTTATCTTCTTAAGAAAACAAATGAGACCATGTCCGAAATGAGATAACTCATCGACCTTAGTCTCAAACTTTAATAAAGATAAGACACCCTTACTTGAGATCCAAAGAATCTCTAAACATCTGCATCTTCCTTGCAGTAGACATCAATGCTCTTCCAACACCATCTAAAACTGGCTTCAAAAGAAACATCTTCAGAACCATCAATGAAAACTGCATCTCATCATAGCTATTTCTTCTTGAAGTCATCAAGATACCACCACTGCTTCTACTCAGCGGACAACTCAACTATTAGAAATCCCGCTCACTCGAGAGCAAATCAACTTCACACTCCAAGAATATACTCCAATTCTTGAAAAAGACTTCCTTTGGACTCAAAGAAATCCTTTCTACAATCCACCAAACTTATTCGAGACGGTATTAGGTCTACAATCTCGATAAACACCTCCAACTACAACATATAAACCTCAACCAATAGTGGTAGTCGTGTTCCACACACTCCTACCTTATCTACCTTTTATACCCTATGTTGGAAAATCCAAACAGATAACCCAACAGATTAGGTAGTTATATAAATATATATTTATATAAAAAAAATTACAAGTACGCTCTCTCAAGATAGACACCACTCCAGAGCCTAGGTATTTACTCAACCTAACGCTCTGATACCAACTGTAGCGACCCGAAATTCCACTCCCGGAAAATCGCATCACTAATTAAGAAAGAAAGGGATAGAAGAAGAAAAGAAAGAGAAGAAAGAGAAAACAACACATCAGAATCTCACAGCGGAACGATTTAAATATAATATAGAACATATACATAGTTCATATACATCAGAGTACATAACTAAACATCTCAATATAGACAGTTATAACATTCTGTCTAATACAATACAAGACATCAACATAGAATATACACAGCGGAAACTCTAACCATATATCTACACGCTGAAGCCTCCTGCTCCAAAGCTCCTCCAGAATTCGTCAAGAGATAACCTGAATCACTTGACTACTCATATATAATATGAGTACCCAAGAGTTTAATAAAACAGAAAATAAACACTCGGGTCAGACAGGGGTCTGGTGTGAGTAAACGGTTTAAGATTGCTTAACTTTTAGAAAAACCTTTGAAAGAAAAGGTATCACGTAAGACTTCCCACACATAAACATGGAAAAGTTTTTACCTTACGCTAACCAAAACATTTGATAGGAAATCCAGTGATATTATAATAGTGTCTAGGGTTTTCAAATAAATATGAAATAGCCGAAATTGTTACATGATTAAATTCCAGCTACTAGCCACAAAAGTGGGTAATACAAACAAAACCGTAGGGTCTCGTAGGGAAAATGGGTTTCCAACAATGGCAGGGCTACTGGGGTACCGCCCGTCACAGTACGTGGCCTAGATCACCGTACCGAGGATTACTCCCTTCATCCCCTGCAACACAAGACCGGGACCATTCCTTACTGAACAGTCCCGAACAAGACCACCCCGCAGTTGGCTGCAGACCAACTGCCCACACAGCCGAAATATAAAGGGACCTCTAGACAGGGATGTATCTTGCCCTCCAGTGGGCGCGACCCACGAAGCCTTGCTGCACCTCCCCTGTTTTAGCCATTCCCGGTTGATGAGGCTTGAGGCTGCGATTACCTTTATAGGACATATCACTTAGAATGCTCATCGTCCGCCTGACAATGTGCTGAAAGCATTCAATCCATACAAGTCCGTTCCGGGTTCGAACGGAACCGAAGGCACTATCTCGTTGCACTCGTTTTGGAATCACCCTCAGAGTCAACGACCATAGCCCTTGCACTCTGATTCACCATCTCGAATCTATAAGCACTATTCCGTCAAACTCATTACGGAATCACCCACAGAGTTATACTGACGTATAGCCCTTACACCTCGAGTCTTCACTCGCTCCATTTGGATTAACGATCTAACGTTTAATTGGAAACGGTGTGGTTTTCGGATATCCAAATATGGAAACCCGATCCCGGTCTCACCGAAACCAAACGCCATTTTAATGTCCAAGTTGTACTTAAGGGATTTAAACAATAGATACTTAGAAATATCACTTAACATAAATGGATGTATTCACAACACAAATAGATGAGCATCTATTATCACATGCATCTATACATATCACAAAGCAGCATATATATATCACATTCAGATATAGCATATACATATCATCATCCATCAATCAATATCATCCAACAACATCCAATATCATTAACTCATTCAATGATATATATATATCATCCAATCAATTATCATCCATAAACAAGTTTGATTCAAACTCGATTAATTTAATTAATCCTTAAATTAAATTAATCCTTAATTAAATACTTGGATTATCTTCAATCCAATACTATTCATTAATTAATTACAAATTAATTAACATCACTTAATTATCGATTTCAATTAATCTTCCTGATTAATTATCACCTAATTACTTTAAGTAATTATTCCTTAATCTTCATATTAATTAATCATCCTGATTAATTACTTCCAAATTATATTAAGTAATTACTTCTTAATTACTTTCTAAATTAATCAACCTTGATTAATTATCCTCTAATTATTTTAATAATTATACCTTAATTATCTTTAATCAATTACACTTGATTAATCCCTTTTAATTAATCACACTTGATTAATTACTTTCAATTAATCACCTTTAATTAATTACTTTTAATTACATTTAGTAATTAAAACTTAATTATAAATTAATTATTCTTAAATTATTAATTAACAATTAATTAATTATTTTCATTAATTAATGATTACCTCATTAATTAAATTTCCTCTTAATTAATTACTTTTACAAGTAATTAATAACTCTTAATTCTTTAATTAATTAATCATAAATCAAATAATTTAAACCTTTAACTAATTATTAATTAAGTCTTTAATTTAATAACAAAATGATTAACTATTAATCTCATTTGCTTAATTACTTTTAATAAGGTAATTATCCTTTACATAATTACCTTAATTAATTAATCACTTAATTACTTTAATTACTTTCCCAAGTAATTAGATTAATCCAAAGTGATTATCTTAATTAATCACAAATTAATTACTTAATTAACTATTTAACTTAATCATTTAAAATTAATTAAATGATTCTTTATCTTATTATATTAAAAGATTCTTAATTAAGAACCCTTATCTTAATTAAATCATTTATTAACAAATAAAACTTGATAATTAAAAATGATTTAATTATCTCAATTATCTTTACAAATTTAGTTATCTTTAATTAAATCAAATTCAAACTTACTAAAGATAATCTTTATTACAATTGATTATCAAATTCTAAATCATTAAACTTTATTTAAATAAAATAGAATATTTGGAAATCAATTATAATTTAAACATATTTTAAGATTTGAACTTTTAAATCTTAAAACCTTTCCAAAGATCTTTGATAAAAATTTAATACAAACTTATTCAAACATTCACTTATTTTATTTTAAAACTTTCATATTAAAATATATAAACCTGTTTGAAATTTTAACCTTAAAACAAATTTAGTTTTATAACTAAAAAACTTGTTTTTCTTTTGTTTAAAACTTTAATTATTTACAAAACTCAAAGTCTTTGTTTTCAAACCTTTAAAAACTTAAACTCTTAAAAACTACAAACCCAACCAACCCTGTACAAAACTCGAGCTACCCCTGAACATTTCCCCTCGCGTACCCGAGTCTTCCCCACCCACTGCTTCGAGTCATACCCTCATCATACACGAGATAAACTTCGAGTCTACTCCAACATTCATCTTCCCAAATCCCATTCCCCTGATGCACACGACAGTGCCGTCAACGTGCACACCCACGACCGGCCAACGTTGACCCACCTCCGGCCATTCCCAAGTCACTCACGACCTCCTCATCCAACTTCATCACCCAGAAAATCAAAAACGCTCGAGGTATGAAAAATGATCCTCGAACCCATCACTGTTCGAAACTCCCCCTGCCTTCAATCCATCATCTACGGCAGCACAAACGTCGAGGCACCTCACCGTCACTTCCGAAGCTCAATCACAACCTCCCTAACCTTCGGCAACAACCGCGATCAACACCAGCTACTCTACGATGTCGCGGAACTCAAGAAATTACGACGTCCAAAACTCAGGCATAAAACCCTAAATCGATCCATCCCCATCGATTTAACAATTAGAAAAATACTTTTGCATTTTCTGGTGAACATCAACCCTTCCTCTACCTCCATACTCAACCACGACAATCCATTTCACGTCGTTCACCATTAATTTGCCGAAATACCCAAAACTATTAACACGAGAATTCTCTTAAATTCCAAATCTAAAAATCATGAAACTTATCTCAAAAATCATGATTTTTCATTAAGAATACAATTATGAAATCAAAAACTAAAATTGTTTTAATAATTTTTACCCCAATTTATTCTTTGTACTGTAAATTTTAAAAAGAATACTAATTATTTACTTTTAAATCCTACAAGTATTTTTAGATGATAGATTTCTTGTTCCCAAACAACCTTTGTTTACAAATCGAATGCCAAATCTAATTCAACAATAAGATATTGAATTTATCATGAAAATCCATACTGTTTTGATGATATAGTATATATATACTTTACCATATAGATCATCAAATGAAAACAGATAGGCATGCATCCATTCTAAATCCAAGAAATCAGGTAAACCATCATAGTTTCCTACACATAACTAAATGAAATCCAAAATAATCTGTTTTTAAGAATTCATTTACTCACTTGATTCAAACAGAAGACAGAGCAAATGTTTATACTTCTCAGGCATTCACTATTCTTACTTCCAGAGCATGCATTCATTCAAAATCCAAGAGTTCAGGTAAACTTATGATTTCCAAACATACATATAACAAAGAGTAAATCAAGTTGAAACTGTTTTTAAAATTTGTTTTACTCACCTGAACAATTTGCAGAAAACAGAGCTGCATGTTGATAAATTTCCAGACTTCTTCATTTTGTTTCTTATCTTTAAATTCATTTGCATGCTCTTGAATTAGATCTAGCTGCTGCATTTTCTAATTTTTCATGTTGATGTTTCCTCTGAATTTCTTGATGATTCTGAATCCTTTGCATTGATTGAGTTCCAGGTTTCAGATTTTTACAGTAATAAAATGAAATTCATGCTTTAAGTCTGTTTTTAAAATTTCCATTCACTCACCTGTAGCAGAGAACAGAAACTGCATTTGTTCCAGGCCATTGATTCATTTGCATGTTGATTAATTGCTGAATTGATTGATTCTAGCTCTTGCATTAATGTTTTACAGATTCTTCTTTTCAGGTTTGTATTTTTTTTTTTTGTTTGAAAGAAGAAAGTGATTTCTTCTTTTGATTTCAATT
Source organism: Allium cepa (assembly GCA_030765085.1). Taxonomy (NCBI): domain Eukaryota; kingdom Viridiplantae; phylum Streptophyta; class Magnoliopsida; order Asparagales; family Amaryllidaceae; genus Allium; species Allium cepa. The sequence goes on along the minus strand of CM060934.1, from coordinate 660,345,598 downwards.
TGTATTTTGCTTTTGTATTCAGTTTTGAGTTTGAAGAAAATATTTGTTTTCAGCTGAAGAAAAACTTTTGTTTTATATTTACAAGTTAAATTTTAAATTTAATTTTACTAAGGAGAGACATTTGTCACTTCAAGTTTCTAATTTACTTACACCTATACCAATTTATTTACAAGTGTCTTTAATGTAAATTAATATTCTTACATGTGTTATATAAGTATTATTTATATGTTTTATTAATGTTTTCTTTTAAATGTTATTTTATTTTTAACAATTTATTAAATCCTTATATACATGTATTTATGTAATATAAAATGTACATACTTATCCTAATAAATATTCATATGAAATCAAGTAGCTTATATTTTTAATTCAATCATGTTTATATGTTTTGAAACATCTATTTTAATTTAAATCTTATTTAAAAACTTAAAGTACATATTTATCATAAATAAGGAATTAACTTTTATTATTTTAAATTTAAATCTCAATTATCAATTCAAAGTCATTAAATCAAATTATCATTTTAAATTCAAAACTAAATATATTCAAGTTTGAAAACTCTTATTAGATTCAAATTAATTATTCCTATTTCAAACATATATATACAAATATATATACACATTTCAAATAGAAACATATTCTAATATTATATTTATTAATTTCCAAATTAAATTTTAAAACAAATATCAAATCACAATATATATACATTCATATATATTATAATTTGAATACAAAGTTTTATTACATTAAAACATCTTATTTACCAAAATAAATATTTCCAAATCAGATTATTAATAGCTTTCAAAAGAATTGATCTTGCCTATTCATATTGCAAAGAAAAATATGAATAGATATTAACAAATTATTATCATTTATTTTTAATATAAATTTAACTTGTCAATTTATAATATAAAATGATCAAATCAATTTAATTTTTATCAAAGATTATTAAATTGATATTGCTCAAAATTCCGGGTCGTCACAATATAAATTACTTTATATAATGAAATAGTTTCTTCACCTTCACAAATCAATTCCAAATATAGATTTAAATCCCAAATAAACATTTCAATTTCCATATCTTTCAAAGCATTAAATATTCCACCATTTCAAAACGAATTCTTTGGTAATTTCATATATATCAAATTCAATTACTATTATTTAGATTTGAAATGTTTACTTAATAAATCACGTATCATCTAAGTAAAACCTTTACACTTCAAGTAACAGGATATAATTTCAATTTAATTAACTTGATAATATTCAGTTAAATCACTTTGATATTCATTTAAATCCGCTAAACAAAATCAAGTTATAAAATCATACCTTTTGAACCTCAAATTTATTTACACTTCAAAATCAAATTTTTCCGAAGATAATTCTTAAATACTTTAATTCTAATCATATTCCCATTTATCTTCCAACCGTCACTATTTTGAGTCATTATAAACTCGATATACCATAAAATTTAGATAGATACTTAACCATATTATATAAAAGAAATCATACTTTATTATTTAGCTTATTTTATAATTCAAACAAATTTATACATAGCTAAATCAATAATAAAATAGCATTTATATAACATCTAAAATCAATATCTGTATAGCCCATATATTTCTTTCAAAACCATAAAAACTATTTCAAAAATAATTATATATATATATATATACCGCGGTGCCTGTATATAATTTTCTATCCTATGGTCAAGTGATACGGATATTTATCATTTCAATCCGCAATTTAAAAATAAAAATGTGGTTGTATATCATTTCAAACCGCAATCCCGAATCAAAATAAATGCATAACAACTTGCAAATTATGATGATATAAATAAACATCCATTCATCCATCATAAAATCATACATCCATCCGACCCCCACACATAAGAAATTAACTGATAATATATAACATGTAATTAACTGGCAGTTATATTCAATAATAAATTAAATAACGATTTTATTTCAATAAATGCAATTAACTGAGATGATGATTCAAATATACGAAACAACCATAAACAAATGCATAATCACAACATAAATTAATTTACCAAACATAAGAAATTTTAGAAGTTGTGAGTGGGTTAAAACACTCACCTTTCGAATTAAAATTGAATTTAAATACAATTTAAACCCAAAATTCCAACAGTCTCAGAAACCGTCCCAACCAACGCCAAAATGCCCGGAATTCCAATACGAACCCTCACCGCCACGTCACGCAAGGCACAACATCTTCCTGGCAACGTGAACCCTAACAGAAACTCACGCGCGAAGACCCAGATGCACACACGAGAAAAACTGGCTTCCTCTAAGAACTTCGGCCACAGCCGCACCTAGCTAGCAACGCCGCCGACCCCCACACTCCGGCTCCCCCACGCGAACAAGTCGCGTTCACCTAATTCGAGTAGCAGCTGCCGAAAGGAATTGATGCCCTAACCAAATTTTGTCGTAGATCTAACCGTCAATTCGCCAAATAAACTGCATGGATGAAGTCCCCTCGGTCCTCTCTTCAAAACCCAGATAGGATTTCCCGATCAGTCGAAGTTCATCGTCGAGCGATAAACGGTCGAAAATTGATTTGCGGTTTCTGGACAGAATATGCTTTGAAATCAAAAACGAATTGCAGTCCTGAGATGCGCTCATCGAGAGATTCGAATTGATATAAAATTAGGCATATATTGTGGAGTTTGAAATTTCAGCTTTGGATTTGATTTGGAATTGCAATTGGAATTAGGGTTTGTCTGCCATTGAAGTGAGGAGGTGAATAGAACGTATAGAAATGAGAAACAGAGGCTGCTAGGGTTTATACAGGATATATATAGGTAGGGTTGACATTTGAATGGATGGATAAGATAGATTTATGCGCTAATGCCACAGTGGCCCAAAAAGCCCGTTCTGACTCCGGAACGAAATTGGGTCAACCCATATATCAAAATAGATGTTTAAAAAAATTTTAAACGCAATGGAAAAGTTTTCAGGTTCAAATTACATCGTATGAAGAAGTTATGCCAAAATCAATATTTTTCAAATTGATTTCAATTTCGTTTATTTCAAGGCGTTTTGAGTCTGTACGATCAAACGACAAGTCCGATCGCTACGAAACTTGAAATCCTACAATTATTCAACGTTACGGATCTGATGGAACTTGTTTCGTCGAAATCCGAGTCAGTGGCCAAAATGGCTATTTTTATATTAATTAATTAAATAAATAAATCAATCCATTAAATCCAATTTTTAATTTCACTTCTATAATTAACAATTTTATCACTTTTATATTTCTTAACCATCTACAAAAATTTTAAACAAGTTTAGATGTCAATTTAAAGTTAATTAATCTATCAATTACAGTGTCAAATCTTCAATTTCGTTATATTCAAAGTTATAAATTAAATTTCCAATAATTCTATTAAATTAAATAAATCAATGATTATTTCATTCATAAATTTCAAATAGATGGATTGAATATTGGATTCAAAACCTATTGTCTTAATATTCTTAGATTTCATTTAAATCTCTATTACAATAATACTTAGATGTTTAATTTCATTTATTTTCAATTAAACCTATTATCATACATTAAACTTCAATATACTGACAAAACTTATTTTTGCATTCTTTTCATTCAACCAACTGTCATTTTATAAATAAAATTAACATTAGATTCATACTTTATTACATAAATAACTTCAATTTCATTTAAATTAATATTTACGTAATTTTTAAATATTTAATTTCAATTGATTGCAATTACTCCAATTCTTGAATGTTTATTCAAATAAATTGTTTTTATTTGATTAAAATCTTTATACCCCATCCGAAATTTCAAATAACATAGTTAATGCTGGTTTTTACATTACATTACATAAATATACTCAACTTAATGTCTTTATTGTGTATTAACTATAATTTCCACTAGTATTGAAATCTTTGCCAAATATAACGCTAATTTTATTTCATTACTATTTACTCATTATTAATTATAATTTACATTCACTATTTCCGTTATTATATTAACTATCATTAAAGTACATTTAATTATCTTGTATGCTCGTTCTTCCCAACTAATTACCACCTATTATATTATTCCTTTAAAAATTTAATAAATTCATTAGTTGTCATTTCATTCGACCTATTAATTATTAACCAAAATTAGCACTGTTACCTTTTAATCGACTTATTAGTATACAACAATTGCTACCATTAGTTCATATACAAATTCATTATACATTATTTTATTAGTAGGTCAACATTTTAAATTATTAATTTACCTTTTATATCCCATTATAAATTAATGCACACATTAATTAAGATTTTAAATCAAATTAATCATTTCATCTTGGTAACATTCTTTTATTACACTAAGTACATAATTAACATTTACATTGTTCACTTATTGGAATTACATCCAAGTTATTAACAAATAACTTACATTTATACTGTTACATTCAAGTTATTAAAAATTAACTTACCAATCATGTCCAAGTAATTATTTCCATTAATAATTCACTAAATTTTTATTTCCTTCAACATTAAGTTACCAAAATCTTATCAAATTAAGAAATTAAATTACCGAATTTTTTTCGGGTCGTTACACTCTCCCCCACTCAAAACTTTTCGTCCCCGAAAAGGAAAAGAAGGTAAAAGAGTAACTTATAAATCAAAATATTTTATTCAAAACATTATATTCATAACAATAAGTTTACAGAATAGGATAATTTGAATAAAATATATAGATTTATAAACAATTAAATCTTTATATATTCAAATTAATAAGGTTTGGAAAAAAAATTCAAAATATTTTCTAAGTCCAAAATTTACGGAAAAATTTCGGCAGAGTCTCCTTTGTACGAAGAGGCTCGGGAGAAAAAATAATATCAAATATATCAATATATAACGTATACTTTCCAAAATAATATATCCCAACATGGGAAAATAATATAATAACGCTATAACCGTAATCCGAAAATGTACCTATTTGTCGGGCAAATTAACGCTTATTTTATGAAACCAAAAGCAGTAGCAATTGCTTCCATAACCTGTATTTTACTTATATAATCCAAAAGAGTTAACAATTATATAAAATGAAATATCTGAAGTTGTTTCAACCACAAGCAAACAAACAATACAACAACAATCACTTGCAACAAGCAAACAACCATCACATAGAATCAATTATCCATTCAAATCAAACAAAACAAATAGTCTTTCGGGTTTAAACTTTAAGTTGCGCAGAATGGAAAATAAACTACTTAGTGCACCATTTACTCAATAGTCTTAGATGAAGCTAAATAGATTATTCATTTATCCAAACAATTTTAAAGGATCCTTACCCAAACAACCACAAACCAAACAAACAACAACAGTTTCAAATAATAGATTAAGTTTATTCTTATTAATTCCATTCAAACATTTGTTATTTGATTTCTTTTTCATTCATATAATGGTTTATCCTTCTTTTTTACAATTTATCTCTTACAGTTTTCATTTATCCATACATAATGCAAATTTCTTTTATCTGCATTACATTCATTTATTCATTACTTAATTTCACTTATTTACAGTATTCATTTTCCTACTTATTTTATTTATAAATGCTTCAACCATTTGCTTAAGTTTATTATCATTCGTTTATACTACTTAATTTCATTTATCTACCTTCATTTATTACTACTTCCCTTTCTATTTTAATTAGCAGTCTTTCGATTATACTTTAGGTCCTAACAACTACAACACCAAAATCTTATTTATTAAGGAATTTCATTGAATACTTTCATTATTTCAAATTTTTTACTTGTATAATATTCTATTACCATTTCTTATTAAACATTGTAACTTTATTGTTGGGTAAGTTATATATATATATATATATATATATATATATATCTGTGTGTGTGTGCTTTTAAGAGCGTAATTGAAAATCATACAAGTTTACCCCATTTCTTTTAATTAATTTAATGTTCAATAGTTATATCTTTCGTTTTATAAGATTACCATTTCAACTTTCTTTTAATCTCATTTATAACTTAGCATTAAATCACATATTTTAATTAAAGGTTCCAATTTATTAATTAGTTATACTCCATTTTACTATACTTAATTGAAACCATTAATTAACGGAAACTTAAGAATTAAATACCGGGTTTTAACCGAAATCATTTTAAAATAATAAATAAACATATACTTGCAATTTATATATCCAATTTATTTAAAACAATTTAAAATTTATATTTGTTTATCAAAATAAATCTGTAGTAAAACTACTACAGTGGCCTTCCAACTTCGAAACTCGCAAATGAATGTCGATGATACGGTCGCCATCATCGAAATTATTTTCCACCGATAGAAAGGGGAATACAAAACTTATTTCTTTCCAAAATTTCTTTTTAAAACATTTCTTTCAAATTATATTGAAATAATTATATCAGAAAATACTTCTAAAATGTTATTGCTATATTCCAAAATCATTCAAGAGAAATTTTTGAAAATCCGGAACTTAAGTTCTAAATTTCCAATTTCATTTATTTTATTTTCAATCTTATTTTAACTATTATTTATAAATTTCATTACCTCACAACCAATATATTGCAACCAAATATATATCATTTATAAAAATTTATTTTATATATATAGAAAATATAATAAGCAAAATTATTTCATTCACCTATATTCAAAACAAATATTGTGTCGGTCTGTCCCATTAAGAGTTTAGAAATCCCTATTGATGTCATAGCGTCCCATGCATCAGCCAGAATTTATAAATACGAAACAGAACAAATTAACACAATATTAAAAACCTTTTATAACACTAACAAATACGCTCTCTCATATATATACACTCAGCGACTCATCATAGGGTATTACTACCCTATTAATAAAGAGTCAGACCCACAAGCTAAGGTTTTCGCTAAACCAAAGCTTTGATAACAGATGTAACACCCCGCCTTTTCGAACGCTTTAAATCGACGATAAACCACACACGTCAGACTTAAACCATATAGAAGGGCGGATTGTTATGGGGTAAATAAGAAAAAGTAGAGAAAGAAAAAGGAAAAAAATAGAATCTTGCAGCGGAACGATAAAATATAATAATCAAATATACAGTTCATGAAGCTTTTTACAAAGTATTCGATTATTCTTATACAATACATATCAGAGTACACATACCAGAGAATAATAATTAATGTAGCGGAATTAAATGGTGTAGTGGAATAATATAGTAGATAATAGTACTACAAATCTTCATCTTCATCCTCCAGAATAAAATCTTCAAATCCTGAAACGCTCGGACTGACCCGAGCGAATTGAAAGGACAAAACATCGAGTCAGAACTAAAAAATCTTATGTAAGTTAAATCAACAGGAATAAATATGAGTGAAACGACATCAGAGATGTTAATGGGATTTGACATCTCCTATCCAGTGTCTAACATGAGTGCAGCAACTTAAGAGATGCTCGGGATTCACATCTCCTAAGGATCCGTTAAACTATTTACTATGTAGTAATATTTTGCTATTATAACAGTGTCTAATAGTAAAATAAACTTACTTTTTTCATAGCATTAAGGGGTTACCCATATACCTCTTAACACGTAATAGTCCCAGTAGTCCATCCAATATCATAGTCCCTCCTGATCGGGAAGCCACCAGAGGATACCACACCAGTTACGGGAGAAAACCAAACTCGTACAAAGCGCGATAGGGTAGGTGACACGGCAAAACAAGGCAATGCCAGGGTAGATATACCAATTACGCTTCCGGGTCGGTGATAACGCGTAGCGCGCAGCTACCGCCCACCTCGGCCATACCACCAAATAAAAAAATCAAAAGTGGACACCGAATCAATCCAAAAGTTAAAGTATAATATTGAAGGGATGTGTCCGATCAAAGGTGCTACCTCATTAACCCGTCAATCGCTCCTTTTTTAGCCACCTCATGCCAACTCACGGGAGTCGGGTCCACGTATTTACCTTAAAGGAAACGCCGCCACCATCCTACTTCATTCTGGAATCTCCACCACATACATGCTTGTTAAAGTGGTTTACGGAGTTGGCAGAGAGTATCACAACTTTCGATCTCGGTCTCTTTAATAACCAACCGTTATTATAACACCGCGGTCATTTCAAAATAATTCATACTTCAAAACCAGGATATAATATCCATTCCAAACCATATAATTACGATATCATTTTCCCCTTAAAAACCAAATCAATATGATACCATTTTCAAAAATATCTTTTTCTAAAATCATAACTTTTCATAGTTATAATATTTCTAAACCAAATGCTTGAAATATAGCCTTTCAAACATAAAACTTTGAATTACATAACTTTGAAATATAATCACACTACTTAAATGGTTAAAATATAAATTACTTTATATAATAAAATAGTTTCTTCACCTTCACAAATCAATTCCAAATATAGATTTAAATCCCAAATAAACATTTCAATTTCCACATCTTTCAAAGCTTTAAATATTCCACCATTTCAAAACGAATTCTTTGATAATTTCATATGTATCAAATTCATTTACTATTATTTAGATTTGAAATGTTTACTTAATAAATCACGTATCATCTAAGTAAAACCTTTACACTTCAAGTAACAGGATATACTTTCAATTTAATTAACTTGATAATATTCATTTAAATCACTTTGATATTCATTTAAATCCTCTAAACAAAATCAAGTTATAAAATCATACCTTTTGAACCTCAATTTTTTTTACACTTCAAATCAAATTTATTCGAAGATAATTCTTAAATACTTTAATTCAAACCAAATTCCCACTTATCTTCCAACCTTCATTTTTTGAGTCATTATAAACTCTATATACCATAAAATTTAGATAGATACTTAACCATATTATATAAAAGAAGTCATACTTTAGTATTTAGCTTATTTTATAATTCAAACAAATTTATACAAAGCTAAATCAATAATAAAATAGCATATATATAACTTCTAAAATCAATATCTGTATAGCCTATATATTTCTTTCAAAACCATAAAAATTATTTCAAAAATAATTATATATATATATATCGCGGTTCATGTATATAATTTTCTATCCTATGGTCAAGTGATACTGATATTTATCATTTCAATCCGCAATTTAAAAATAAAAATGCGGTTGTATATCATTTCAAACCGCAATCCCTAATCAAAATAAGTGCATAACAACTTGTAGATTATGATGATATAAATAAACATCCATTCATCCATCATAAAATCATACATCCATCAAAATCATCAAAACAATCAATCAATATCAATATATAACTGATAATACATAACAGGTAATTAATCGGCATATTCAATAATAAATTAAATAACGATTTTATTTCATTAAATGCAATTAACTGAGATTTTGATTAAAATATACGAAACAGCCATAAATAAATGCATAATCACAACATAAATTATGTAACGACCCGTAAATTTCGACGATTTAATTTATTTAATAGAATTTTGTAATAAAAATTTAGTAGAAATAATAAAAGGTGATAAATATATATTGAACGCTAATTTAACAATGGTAATTTAAGCCTTTGTTTGTAATATGAATACATTTTTCAATAAAAATAGGTGTAAGTATTGTACCTGAATATAATGGGAAGATAGAGAATATAGGTAAGGCATTTAATTAGTTAAGTGTAAATTTATGGGTATAATAACAATTCATATACATTACCTAATTAATATGTCAATTAATTTGTTAAAAAATCAAAACCTTTTAATTTGGTAAATAATTTGATGCGAAATGATAAGCGTTACTTTAACGATTAATTTTAAAGTGATGGGAAGAAAATAAGTAAAGTTATGCAGTAATAAATAAATAAAAATATCGCAATAAATAGGAAACTGACATAACATTTATTTATATGAACGTTACTTATTGATTTGAGAGTAACGGAAGTGTGAACGTAGAATAAAATAAGCGTAGATTTATGTTAGGTAATTATTGAGAATATGGGGAATAAGTTGAAATAATATTAATTAAAAATTTATGCGTAAAACAAGTTATGTAAGATATATTGATTCCATTTAATAAATTGAGGATTAATATTATCGAAGAGGATTAAATATGGTCTCAATGTAAATTTAGATAAGTTTTGAAATAAAGACTAGTTCCATTCAGAAGATGACAATGGGTGCAATATTTTGATTTGTAAGCAATAGTAATAGGTTACATGTTTAATTGGTTGATAGAATTTGAATTGAAATAAATGTTAATACACTAAATAAAGGTTACATTAATATGATAAGTAATACAATGTCTAGAAGTTTAATATAGAGTGTGTTAAGACGTAGAAATGGAAATTAGGAAGCAGTTGGAATTAAATGAAATTTTAGATGTATTTATGAGAAATTTACGTACAATTAAAGAGGCGAAAGAAATAAATACCAACCAATTTTAGTGAATAACGGGATCTAAACCTAAATAAATAAATTCCTTGAAATTTAAGTTTTAATTTTTGATAAATTGGATTTGTACTTTAATATTGAAAATTTTGGGATTATTCAAAAATAAATTAATGTAGGAAGTTGTTAAAGGATTCTGAATTTACCAAGTGGTCCAAACTGACAAAATTTGCAAATAATTAAAGTTGGATTGTAAATCTGATTCAATTAACCTATTATTAATTTATTTGTTTGGAATATAAAAAGTAATGATAGGGTTAATTGAAATTAAGGGTAGTTTAATTTGTATGTTATTTGGGATTAAGGCAAGATGGGTGGATATTAGGAGTTATATACTTAGATCATTCAATTTATTTGGATAACATTGTAATAAATGTAATTAAATGTACATTTACGTCAAATATAATACCATGCTTAATAGATTGCTAAGTTGTATATATTAAAGGGAATTTTATTAATTGCTTTTAAAAAAAACCTTAATTAATATGGTTGATAAATTTAATATAAGAAAAACAAATGAAATTCTTGGGAATAATGTAGGTTAATATGAGTTAGTAGTTAGGGTAGTGACTAAAATGGTAATACATTGCAATTAATGTTAATAGTGTTGACATAAGCTAATAAATTTAAATGTTAATGCAATACCAATTTATGTATTTAAGGTGATTGCGAAATTGGAATTTGATAAATGCAGTAACTAACTCAGGGCAAATAGATTTTTTGGAATCAATAAAAGATAGGTAAATTTAATGATTGTTTGGTGGTAATTTAAGCATGAATGGGAATAAATCGAGCAATAGTGAGAATTATTAATTATTACCCATCAATTTATTTAGAATCTAAATAAAATGCAACATTCGTTGTTATTTGTAGCTTATAGGTGGAAATAACGTAAACTTTATTCAAATTAATGATAATTAGTTAGATTAAAAGAATGGAAGGCAGGATATATGAATTCATTTGGATTTAGAACATGATAATTTGAATTTATTGAATTTATTGGAAACTGAATAGAACATTTTATGTGATTGAAATTAAAGTTGGAATTCGGTGATGTTTTAGGAATTTCCATCTATGGAATACCAATAGATAGGATAATTAAATGAAAGGTCAACTAAAGGATTTCTGCAAAGTTAATTTATAATTTGTAGATAAAATAAAATTGAAGTTTTACGCTGAAGTTAATAATGTACTCAGCATTTAAGAAACATCTTAAATTGTCTAAATTTGAATAAACAATGAAGTAATAAATAATAATTATTAATAAAATCCAAAATTTGGTAACCCATTTTCAAATTTATGATAATTAGTGTTGGTATAGGCTATTTATTTAAGTAACAGTGCGATGCCAAAAAAAAATGGATTGGAAGTAATTGCGAAATATAAATAAAATATTTTAGTAGGGAATTCAAATGTATATATACATAGAAATGTGGATTTTTATAGTATGAAAACTTAGTCAATTTACAATAGTTAAATCTATTGAGAATGAATAAAAATCGAAGATAATTATTACGGTAATTTAGAAATTTAGTTGAAAATGGAAACTTATCTATGAATTTGGAATTTAATGAAATTGTGAATTTATATTGAAACTTATAAATGAAGCATCTAAATTTACATTTGTAAATACGTTTAAAATTCAATGTAAATGTCTGAGGAAGAAATTAATTTATTTACTAATCCGTAACGTATCCAATTAATATAAAATATTCTGGTGGGCCAACAACCGTTTTGCACGTTTATGATTCGTGCCCACCTATCCTATTTCACTTTGTATATTTATAGGCTGTGTAAACCCTAGCCTCCATCTATCTTCATTTCTCTCTGTGTGTTCTTTTCTTCAACTTCTTCTCTTCCAATGGCTGCAAAATTTCTAGATCCAATTACAGTCCAAAATAAAAATATAAAAAAAAAAATATTTCAAACTCCTCTAAAAATTCCAGAAATATTATAATTCATAATTCTTGAAGAGCGTAATCTGTTGGTACTGTCCGTTTTTTTTTATTGGTGCTGTAGCGTGCTCGAATTTGAGAAGAACGACGTGGCCTGTGACGTGGCATGGTGATGGGGTATATTTGTCTATTTTGTTTTATTTAATTTTTGTTTCAATCGAAATTTTCGAATAACTTTCTCATACGTAGTCCGATTCACACGAGATTTTTTTTGTTAGGATCGAAATTAAATTCCAGATCTGTTGACATTGGTTTGGACCAATTCGGAGACCGTCGAATTTTTGAGTCTAAATTGAATTTAAATTCGATTTAAATTCAAAAGGTGAGTGTTTTAACCCACTCACAATTTCTAAAATTTCTTGTGTTTGTTAAATTAATTTTAGATATGAGTAGAAATTTATTTATGACTGTTTGGCATGTTTTATTCATTATCTCTGATAAATCGCATTCATTTAATATAACTGTTAATTAATTTTATTTATTGCATAAATTTGATAGTTAGAATTTATTTAATTGCATATTAACTGCCAGTCATAGTTATGTTAAATTTTTATTTCACAGTAACTGCCAGTTAAATTTACGTTTATTTTTGCATATAAACTGCCAATTAACCGTTATTAAATTTATTTTGAGTATAAACTGATAATTGATACCATTATTTATCACCTGTTACGTATTGATGGTTGTTTGAAATTAGATGATGACTGTGATAAATGGATGTATGATTTGATGGATGAATGGATGATTAATTTTATTAATTGCAAGTTGCTATGCATTTCATTCATTCGGGATTGTGGTTTGAAATGATATACAACCGCATTTTTATTTTTAAATTGCGGATTGAAATGATAAACATCCGTATCACTTGACCATAGGGTAGAAAATTTTATACAGGCACCGCGGTATATATATATATATATATATATATATATAAAATTATTTTGAAATAATTTCCATGGTGTTGTAAAGCTATATATATGGTTTATGGGATATTGATTTGGTTATTTATATATATATATAGTAATTTTCGGTTTTTTTTAAGCTTTGTATGAATTTGATTTGAAGTATAAAATTTAGTTGATTTTCGAGATCAATAGGATTAAGAATTTATTTAAAATTAAATTTCTGGAGTTTTAAATGACTTAAAAGAGAATAAGATTTGAAGATGAATATTAAGTTAAATTGGAAATTTAATAAAAAGTTAGAATTTTTAAAGGATATGATTTTATAACTTGATTTTTGTGTAGAATGATTTAAATGAATGAATATCAGGATTATTTAAATGAATATAAAATAAATTGAAAGATTTTTTTCCAGTTATGTGAAGTTAAAGGTTTTCTTAAATTATATTGAATTCATTAAGTAAAGATTTCAAGTCTAAATAATAAGTAATTGAATTTAATATATATGGGATTTTTAAATGAGTTTGTTTTTTTTTGAAATGGTGAAATAATTAAAGCTTTGGAACATAAGAATTGAAATGGTATTTGGAAGTTTAAATCGATATTTGAATTTGATTTGTGAAATCTAAAGAAGCTATTTTGTTTTATAAAAGTAGTTTGATATTTAACCACTTAAGAGATGGAAACTTGTTTCAAAGTTATGATTGTCAAGGTAGTATAATTTGGAAATATTATATTCAAGAGTTTTGATTTCTAAATATTTTATTTTGGAAAACCATATGGTTTTGAAAAGAATATATATTGGAAAATAAAATGATATCGTATTGATTTGGGGTTTTAAGAATAAATGATATCGTATTTATATGGGTTTTAAATGGATATTTTATTATGGTTTTAAAAGAATAATTTTTTTTTAAATGACCGCGGTGTTATAATAACGATTGGTTGGCAAAGAGACCGGGATCGGATATGGACATACTCTCTGTCGATACCGAAAACCACCTTGACTAACCGTGTACGCGGTGGAGATTCCAGAATGAAGTAGGTTAGTGGCGGCGTTTCCTGTAAGGTAAGTACGTGACCCAACTCCCGTGAGTTGGCATAAGGTGGCTAAAACAGGAGAGATCGACGGGTTAATGAGGTAGCACCTCTGATCGGACACTTCCCTTCGATACTATACTATGACTTTGGATTGTATTCGGTGGCCACCTTCACTTCTGATTTCTTCGATGTGGGGAGTTTGTCCGAGGTGGGCGGCAGCTGCGCGCTGCGCGTTTCCATCGGCCCAGAAGCGTAATTGGTACATCTACCCTGGCATTGCCTAGTTGTGCCGTGTCACCTACCCTAGCGCGCCTTATACTATTTTGGTTTTGTACCATACCTATGGAGTGCCCTCTGACGACGCCCAGTATGGGGGAGATTACGGTACTGTATAGACTATGGGAATATATAACTGTGTTAAGGTGGAAAATGTAAAGCCTTAACGCTATTTTATTTTACAAATAGACACTATTATAATAGCGCAATATACTATATAGTAAATAGTTTAACGGATCCTTAGGAGATGTAAATCCCGAGCATCTCTTGAGTTACTACACTCATATTTATTTCTGTTAATTTAACTTACATAAGATCTTTTAGTTCTGACTCGAGTGTTTTGTCTTTTCAATTCGCTCGGGTCAGTCCGAGCGTTTCAGGATTTGAAGATTTAGCTCTGGAGGACGAAGACGAAGATGTATATTATTATTATTTATACTAGTGCACTACACACTGTTCCGCTGCATTGTGATTGGTATGTGTAACTCTGATATGTATTATATAAATGTTTTGTAAACAAATTTATAAACTATATATTTTATTATTATATTTTATCCTTCCGCTGCGAGATTCTGTTTTCTTTTATTTCTTTCTCGTTTTTCTTGTTTACCCCATAACAATCCGCCCTTCCGTATGGTTTGAATCGGCATGTGTGTCTGTTTAAATCGTGCAAAAAAGTGGGACGTTACAAATTAATTTACCAAACATAAGAAATTTTAGAAGTTGTGAGTGGGTTAAAACAGTCACCTTTTGAATTTAAATTGAATTTAAATCCAATTTAAACCCAAAATTCCAACAGTCTCAGAATATGTCCAAACCAACGCAATATGTCCAGAATTCCAATACGAACCCTCTCTGCCACATCACGCAAGGCATGGCATCTTCCTGGCAATGTGAACCCTAATAGAAACTCACGCACGAAGACCTAGATGCACGCATGAGAGAAACTGGCCGCCTCCAGGAACTATGGCCACCGCCGCACCTAGCTAGCAACGCCGCCGACCCCCACGCTCCGGCTCCCCCACGCGAACAAGTCGTGTTCACCTAATTCGAGTAGCAGCCGCCGAAAGAAATTGATGCCCTAACCAAATTTTGTCGTAGATCTAACTGTCAATTCGCTAAATAAACTGCATGGATGAAGTCCCCTCGGTCCTGTCTTCAAAACCCAGAAAGGATTTCCCGATCAGACGAAGTTCATCATCGAGCGATTAATGGCCGAAAATTGATTTGCGATTTTTGGACAGAATATGCTTCGAAACCAAAAATGAATTGCAGTCCTGAGATGCGCTCGTCGGGAGCTTCGAATTGATATAAAATTTGGCATATATTGTGGAGTTTGAAATTTCAGCTTTGGATTTGATTTGGGATTGCAATTGGAATTAGGGTTTGTCTGCCATTGAATTAATAAGGTGAATAGAACGTATAGAAATGAGGAACAGAGGCTGCCAGGGTTTATAACAAGATATATATAGGCAGGGTAGACATTTGAATGGATGGATAATATAGATTTACGCGCTAACGCCACAGTGGCCCAAAAAGCCCGTTCTGACTCCGGAACGAAATGGGGTCAACCTATATATCAAAATAGACGTTTCAAAATATTTTAAACGCAATGGGAAAGGTTTCAGGTTCAAATTGCATCGTACGAAGAAGTTATGCTAAAATGATATTTTTCAAATTGATTTCAATTGATTTCCATTTCGTTTATTTCAAGGCGTTTCGAGTCCGTACGATCAAACGACAAGTCCAATCGCTACGAAACTTGAAATCCCACAATAATTCACCGTTACGGATCCGTTGGAATTTGTTTCGTTGAAATCTGAGTCAGTGGCCAAAATGGCTATTTTTATATTAATTAAATAAATAAAAAAATCAATCCATTAAATCCAATTTTTAATTTCACTTCTATAATTGACAATTTTATCACTTTTATATTTCTTAACCATTTAAATTTTTTTAAAACAAGTTTAGATGTCGATTTAAAGTTGATTAAATCTATCAACTGCAGTGTCAAATCTTCAATTTCGTTATATTCAAAATTATAAATTGAATTTTCAATAATTCTATTAAATTAAATAAATCAATGATTATTCCGTTCATAAATTTCAAATAGATGGATTTAATATTGGATTCAAAATCTATTATCTTAATATTCTTAGATTTCATTTAAATCTCTTTTAGCGTAATATTTAGATGTTTAATTTCATTTATTTTCAATTAAACCTATTATCATACATTAAACTTCAATATACTGACAAAACTTATTTTTGCATTCTTTTCATTCAACCAACTGCCATTTTATAAATAAAATTAACATTAGATTCATACTTTATTACATAAATAACTTCAATTTCATCTAAATTAATATTTACATAATTTTGAAATATTTAATTTCAATTGATTGCAATTACTCCAATCCATGAATTTTTATTCAAATAAATTGTTTTTATTTGATTAAAATCTTATTACCCCATCCGAAATTTCAAATAACATAGTTAATGCTGGTTTTTACATTACATTACATAAATATACTCAACTTACTTTCTTTATTGTGTATTAACTATAATTTCCACTAGTATTGAAATCTTTGCCAAATATAACGCTAGTTTTATTTCATTACTATTTATTCATTGTTAATTATAATTTACATTCATTATTTCCATTATTATATTAATTATCATTAAAGTACATTTAATTATCCTGTATGCTCATTCTTCCCAACTAATTACCACCTATTATATTATTCCTTTACAAATTTAATAAATTCATTAATTGTCATTTCATTCGACCTATTAATTATTAACCAAAATTGGCGATGTTACGTTTTAATCTACTTATTAGCTTACAGCAAGTGCTACCATTAGATCATATACAAATTCCTTGTACATTATTTTATTAGTAAGTCAACATTTTAAATTATTAATTAACCTTTTATATACAATTATAAATTAATGCACACATTAATTAAGATTTTAAATCAAATTAATCATTCCATCTTAGTAACATTCTTTTATTACACTAAGTATATAATTAACATTTACATTATTCACTTATTGGAATTACATCCAAGTTATTAACAAATAACTTACATTTATACTGTTACATTCAAGTTATTAAAAATTAACTTACCAATCTTATCCAAGTTATTATTTCCATTAATAATTCACTAAATTTTTATTTCCTTCGACATTAAGTTGCCAAAATCTTATTAAATTAAGAAACTAAATTACCGAATTTTTTCTGGGTCGTTACATAAAATATGATAATTTGGTATAAATTTGAATACAAAGTGAATTAATAAAGGGTTAAGTTTTTCTATGAATTAAATGGTTAAATAAGCGAATACTTAAAAATTGAAGTTGAAGTATAACTAAATTTAGAAATGTGAAGTTGGTTTTAGAATAAAAGGTAAGTTAAGAAATAAATTGGAAATTAACTTTATTTTTGAAATGGTAATTAAACATAATTGTTAAGTAAAATTTTATAGAATATTGTGCACTTGATTTTAATAAGTAAAGCATAGAGAAGTTTGATATTTATTTGCGAAATTTACGTTATAAAAATCATAAATTATTGAGTAACTTAAATGACTATTTCAAAGTGAAAAATAGGATTTTATAAGTTAAATTGGTTTAAATTAAGGGTTATTGTTGCTAAAATTTTATTGAAGTCTGAAATTTAATTTACTTAAATCTGTTGTAAAGGATATTACCGCATTTTGCAAGTGCGGTAGTTGATGCAAGTAAATTAAGGCAAAACCTTTGGGATTTATATTGGATTTTTTAAGAATAATAACTTCACCTTTAAATAGTTTAAAATTAAGTATTTTGATTGAAATATAAACTATTTTTGGAATTTATAACCACGGGTAATAATAACGTTGGTTGTTAAAGAGACCGGGATCGGATATGGGCATACTCTTTGTCGATACCGAAAACCACTTTGACAACCGTGTACGCGGTGGAGATTCCAGAGTGAAGTAGGATGGTGGTTACGTTCTATTGAGTTATTTACGAGGACCCGACTCCCGTGAGTTGGAATAAGGTGGCTAAAACATGAGCGATAGACGGACTAATGAGGCGGCACCTTTGATCGGACGCACTTCTTCGTATGTCATTCTATTACTTTGTGATTGTTTGGTGCGTACCTTTGATTTTGAGAGTGTTGTTCGAGGTGGGCGGTAGTAGCACCTGCGCGTTACCACCGGTCCGGAAGCGTAATTGCTACATCTACCCTGGAATTGCCTAGTTGTGTCATGTCACCTAATCTAGCGAGCCCCGTAGGAGTTTGATTTGTGTCGTACCTATGGAGTATCCTCTAGTAGCCTCCCGATCAGGAGGTATTACGGTACTGTATAGACTATTGGCACTATTATGTGTTAAGGTGGAAAATGTAAAGCCTTAACGTTGTTTAAAAGTAAGTTTATTTTACCAATAGACACTATTATAATAGCAAAATATTACTTCATAGTAAATAGTTTAACGGATCCTTAGAGGATGGGCGGTCCCAAGCATTCTTTAAGTTACTTGCCTTTATATTACAGTTCACTTGAATTAGCTTACACTGTATAAGTATGCATGTCCTGACTCGAGTGTTTGTGTTTATTTCTTACGCTCTTGTCAGCCTGAGTATCAGTTCGGACTTCACCTTCCCCGGAGCTAGGACCGTTGAAGATCATCTCTTTTAAGCTGCTGTCCATTTTCCATTCAGTCTTTTATCTTAGCATATGTAATTCGAGACAAATGGATTTGAGATTTTTGCGGTTATTTCAAACTCTTTTGGTTTTAAAACTATGTACTTTATACTTATTTTGAGACTTTGTGATAGTGGCTTCATGAACCGCTAAGTTATTTCAAATTCCACTGCGAGTATTCTGATTTCTATGTCTGTGATTCTACGATTATTTATTTATTGTATATTCTAAGATTTGCCAAATTTTATTTACAACGTGGTATTTTGAACAATTCAAGTCTGACATGTGCGGATGTGAATGGTTGGAAATACCGGGTCGTTACACATTCACAAAAGGTTTAGGAAAGAATTATGAAGTTTAAAACTACGTTTCAAAATTTATTAAAAACTACTGCGAAAAGTGTTGCAAATAGTGTTTAAAGAGCTATATTCTTCAAAACGACTTTTTATATCATTTAGAAATCCATATTTTCAACTTACACCTCTTTTAAAACATTTTAAAATATTTTTATAATTTATTTCATATTTTAAAACATTTAAAATATCAATTTTAAACTTTGATCATTTTACTGCAAAAGCGCATTTTTTGGGAAAATTGTTTTGGTCATATTTAAAATATACAAGATGAAATCTTGATTTTTTATTTATTTCTTTAAACATATTCAAATGTTTATAAAAAATTTATAACTCATTTTAAAACTATTTCCAAAAGGTTTAAGCATTCCATATACATCATCTGATTTTCAAAAGGAAAGGGATTTCCTTTGCGCTTATCGACATGTATTAACGTGACTTGTTAAAACAATTTAACAACCATATCAAACAATCAATACTTGATGATCAAAGCATATATAAGTATCCATAGCAATCATAACAAATCATCAAACATGTGTATATGTGTATATATATATATATAGTGATGTTAAATAGAGTTTCTCACCATAAATCAAAACGATTAACTTCCTACCAACATTCTAATCAACCAACACTTCATTAACTACTTCCTACTCCATTTAAACACTATAAAACAATGCCCACTCCCTTTCAATAGCTTGGTCGAGGCTTGAGATGGAGGTTGGCCAAAAGTCTAGAGAAGAAGTAGTAGAGCTTTGAACTTGAATTCTTAAAATTAGACCCAAAAAATAGGTCAATTTCTCCCTAGTTTTTGACTCTCTTACTCTCAAAATTTAAAAAATTTGTTAACTGAAAAGTTGTTGTAAACTCTTTTCTATTGAATTTTTAAAAATGAATCACTTGATTTTGATTATTTTTTAGGAAGATATTGTCAAAAGAAAAAGAGTTATTCTCGGGTTCATAAATATAAAGCCCGAAAATGTACTTCAAAGAATTGAGTTTCAGGTATAGCAAACCTATTGAGCTTCAGGTATACCAAACCTCAAAACTGGAAAATGTGAACAACATAAAAGTTGTAGCTATTAGAATTTCATAAAATTCAAAAAAAGGAATTTCTTAGTTTGGATCTATTATAGTCAAGTTATGATCAAAACAAAATGGCCTATTCTCTGGCTTAAAAATGGGGCCAGAGATGCACTGGAAAGTAATGGATTTTTGACATGGCTAAATATAAAATGAGACAAAATGGTCAACAAAAAAGTTATAGACATCAGAAAAATACATGATTTGAAAAAAAACAATTTTTCATTTTGGTTTTGTTTTTAAGAAGTTATGGCCGAGAGAAAAGAGGTAAAATATGGAGAAAAGAGGAGTTTGATTTAAAGAGGATGGATATCGATTTTATTTGAATATTTTGTAAATATTATGATATTATTTCTTTATAATTTTATTTATATGGAATGGGAGCCATTAAAGAGAAGAGGAATAAGATGAAGAATCTTGAGAAAAGAAGAAGTAAAAATGTGAATGAAAGTGAAGAAGGAGGTGGGTATTTATAGAAAAAGAAAGAAGTGGCAATTTACCAAAATAACCTCTTACCAAATTACCAAACTAACCTTACTTCGACCTAAACCAATCTCCACTTTTTCAATGCTTAACGTCATCTTTCACATCCTTACTTTATGTCTTAGTCACTTAAAGATTAATTAAAGAAAAGTAATTATTTTATTGGATTTTGATATGATTTGGATTTGATGTTTACTCTTGACTTTTCTTAAACTTACTTACTTTTACTAATGACTTCTAGAAATTTTCACATTTTACTTTTACTTATTTTGAACAAAAAGTTGATTTTTGACAAAACGTTTTATTGTCACATTTAGATGTTTTTGTTAAACTATTTATCTATGTAAACCAAACTTAAAAATTGATTTGTTATTATATTTAAATAACTAAAATAAGTATATTCGACTTATAAAATATTATATAACAATATCCAAATCTATTTATAAACATACGACATCGATTTATTGATATGCGACGAAATTTGTTAAATTTTATAAAACAAGTTTTACATATCTATCGAACCATTATAAATTAAATTATTATTATTATCAAATGAGTTTGATATCAATTATATATATTTAAAAGGAATTATTTATCCTTTAAACAAGTTTCTTCAATATTTATCCTACTTTATTGGAATTCGACTTTTGTCAATTTTACAATGGATATCCAAAATCTTTATTCAATATCAAAAATAAGTTTACCATTCTTATTTATCATATAAAACATAATTGTTTAAGTTTGAAAATTCTACATATGAATATTTAAATAAATTAAATATTTTATTTTTAAAGTGGTAAAATTACGGATCGTTACATCCACAATATAGGAAAATAAATAAATAAATGATTAATTAAATTAAAGCATGAGATAAATAAAAACAAGTTTGTTAAGGAAGAGTGAATGAATGAAGGGAAAGGAGGTAAGGATTTAATATGAATAG
The DNA here is from genome assembly GCA_030765085.1 of Allium cepa. NCBI lineage: Eukaryota > Viridiplantae > Streptophyta > Magnoliopsida > Asparagales > Amaryllidaceae > Allium > Allium cepa. The sequence continues at coordinate 660,323,447 of CM060934.1, read as the reverse complement.
GCTAGAATGAGATTTTAGCCCAAAGCCCAAATTACTAATACCTTACACTCCAACTCCCATTCATTCTCTTATTTCCCATAAAAATAAAGAAAGAAAACCAAGAGTTAAGGTCGGTTATACATTCAAAAGGAAGGAGAAGGAAACTAAGATAAAAGAAGGAGCTTTCATCTTAAATAGACTTCAACCAAGCTTAATCAAACCAAAGGTGGCTAACTCTTTCCCTAAAACCTTCCAAACCTATAGGGGTTAGGATTGTTTACATGTTCGATGGTTTTAATGATAAGGAACAAATATATGCATGTTAAATGATATTTGTTCATGCCTTTGGAATTTAAAGATGATGATTTTGTTATGTTAGGGAAAATTTGACAATCAAACCTTCTCTAAGTCACTTGAAATTTTTGTATGATGTGTGAAATGGTAATATAAAGAATCGGTTATTAATTTCATAATTTTCTAAAATTATATGGAATTTAAATGAATTTTGTAATTTAGAAATAAGGCTAATTTTGGAAATTAGTTATTTAAGATAATAAAAATAATAATGGCATAGGAATTTTAGGGGAAGCCAAATATACCAATTTGGATTTTTGGTGAATTTCTGGGATTTTTTCCATGCATTTTCGAATTATTATGAATTAACTAAAAAGGAATAAGTTAATTATCGAGGGAAGATAGATATGTTAATTAAATAATTACAAATACTAAAAAGAAAAGTGAAAAGCTTTGGTGAACCTATAAAAATTTGACATATATCTGTGTTAGGTGAAAAGAAAATCCTTCTAATAGAAATAGTCGGTTCTCTAGTTAATTACAGAACTGGCACAGTCAACTTGTGATGGCTCATATGATTGTCACTTGCAACAACTCATATGCATATCAACTTGCGATAGAATATAAATACTTCGATATGCAATAGCTACTAAGAATCTCAACATGCGATAGGTACCAAGAATATAAACATGCGATGGCTATTGTGTATATCAACTTGTGTGTAACAACCTGCTATATCAAGCCATTCAAATAGGCATCCAATCACATCAGACTTGAATTGCTCAAAATAACATATTGTTAATTTATATTTGGCAAAACTCAGCATATGCAGTAAACAAATCAATCACAGAATCACAGACACAGAGTAATATAACCATAAGCAGCGCAATAGATAAATAGTAGTTCATGAAGCTAGTATATTGACAACAGAGTCATAAAAAAATTACAACAGATATTCAAATACAAAGTAGTCTAAACACATACAGATGACAAGTTAGAATATAAACAACTGGAATAAACTAAAATATCTGAAAAGATGAGCAGATAAGAAAGTTCTCCAAGCGAAGCTCCAAGCTCCAAAGTTGAGTCTCAAACGCTATGACACTCGGTCTGACCCGAGCATAAGCAAAAACAGAACACTCGAGTCAAGATTAACATTCTTATACTAACAAATCAACTTAAGTGAAATGTCTAAGTGAAATGCAATATAACTTTAAAGGATGTTTGGAATTTCCATCCTCTAAGGATCTGTGGAACTATCTACTATATAGCAATATACGCTATTATAATATGTCTATCAGTAAAGTACTAAAATAGCGTTAAGGCGTTACCCATATCCCCCTTAACATAGTTTATGTATTCTCGTAGTCTATACAGTACCGTAAGCTCCAAAAAATTGGTGCTTTACTCAATAGGCACTCCATAGGTATGGTACAAACCAAACTCGTAGAAAGCCCGATAAGGAGAGCGACCCCAAACGCTTATTTCAAACCGTGGTCATTTTGTTTCAAATAGTTCATGCTTCATCTAAAAATATCATATTCATTTCAAAAATCAAATCACTTTCTAAATCGTATACACTTTCAAAATCATACCAATTTCGAAATCATATTAAAGTATTCACATTTAAATCCCTTTAATTTAAATCATAATAGTTCCAACTTATACAATTTAAAAAGGTTTATATATATATTGTTATCCCACTTTTTGGTCAAAGCTGGAAGATCAACAAATTGGCAAGGAATGATGGATATCAGGATTGGAGATCGATTGGAAACCAGGTTGCAATCAATGTCTTTAAAATTTGGCCGAGCTCCGATCAGGACGGAATCCATTGGAGATGATGGTGAGGACTAGGAGAGGCTATGTTTCAAATTTCAGGTCAATCGGAGTTCGTATGAAGGAGATATGGTCGATGCAAGGTACGGAGAGCATGTTGTTCGTATCCATCGGCGCACAAGGATGGTTCGTATTGATACATTTCGTATTGATCAGATAGTTGGTGTTTCGTATCGATCGGCTTCGTATCGATCAGCAGAAGTTCGACTCGATGGTTTTGTATCGGTCAGGATGGAAAGAAGCGGCATGTCTCGAATCGATACTCTCGTATCGATAGCAGAAGGATTTGGCACTTCCGTATCCATCAAGTAAAGCTTTCTTCGTATCCATCAGGTAAAGGCTTGTTCGTGTCCATCAGGTAAAACCTTGTTCGCATCCATTAGGTAAGGTCTCGTACATACACATCCCAAGGATGAGGCTCGTGTTTATTTTCATGACCACTTCGTATCGATCCCCCCATACTCATTTCGTATCCATCAGCACATATGGAAGTGGTACGAAACGTACTCCTGGAGTCGATACGAAGAAAGATACGAGTAGATGGATGCGAATGAACGATGTTATGAATATGAACAAGCACGAAATGCAGATGCGAGCAAGGAAGATCCATGAATCCAAGGAAGAAGCGTTTAACTCGGCGCGCAAAGTGGATCAACCCAGTCAACACGCCACAGAGATCGGATCAATCCAGGAGATTAGCGCCACGTCATCGCGCTCGCGTGCTTCTGATCGAGTCGAACGGAATGGATACGAACCAATGGATATGAACGCAACAACATACGAAGATGGAAATTTCGTATCGATCGTATCTCCCAAACCACTGATCCAAATGCAACCAAATTTTCACAGCAGCTTGCATACAAGGTAAAAAACAATCCTGCCAAGTTTCAGCTCAATTGGACCATTTTTTGATGGATACGAAATGGATTCGTATCGATCGCAGATCGAGTCGAAACTTGGTGGGGTCGGTCACATGGGCCCACTCACGTGCCAGTAAAAGTCTTTCGAAGTTTGAGCGAGATCTGAGCCTCCAACGCCTATAAATAGCACCCTGAAACCTATAGAAAGGGGATCTTTTTCGGCCTTATCAACGCCCAGACTCTGCCAGAATCATTTCTACACTTCAATATAACTATTGTACTCGAAATTCTTCATTGTTCTACTGTAATCATTTGTAACCATCAAGGATAATCAATAAAAGGATAAAACTTTAAAGTGGACGTAGGTTGGAGATAGCCGAACCACTATAAATCATGTGTCTCTGTTCATTGTTTTTGGATTATTCCTTGCTGTTGTGATCTGTGATTTATATTTGGAATATTGTTGATTTATATTCATACTTTGGTGCTTTCATGATACTTGGAGTTTGTGACGACTTTTGGCGCAAACACTTTGGTGCTTTCACTGAGAAGGACAAGCACCTGCAACATCGGATTGAAGTTTGGATTGGAAGAGCGTGTAGAATTCAGACTTAGGAAAATGACTCGACAAACAAGGCAAAGAGCTGAGAGAAGCCAACAAGGAGGAAGCCAGGAGGCATCCTCTGGAGCAGGAGAAGGACAAGCTTCCATCTACATCACTAGAGATGAAATGGAAGCTATGGCGAATTCATTGCAAGAGAGGTTATTGAAGAGTCAACAGGAAATGATGCAGGCTTTCCTTGAACAGATGAGAGCTGCAGGAACACAAAACCTTAGAACGACTACGGTGACTGCGGATATGGAACAAGGAACTAGGGTCGCAGAACCCAATGGAGGATAGAATACAGAACCAGATGGCAACCAGCAAAGGCTTGGGGGCAGGCCCGCAGAATCCAACACGGGAGGACCTTTGGAAGGAGCTCAGCAGGTTAGAGCTAGTGCTAACATCAGCGAACCGCATGAGGAGTATGTACCAGAGTTCCCTCGAGGGCATGGGGCAACCCCTGACAGACAATACTGGATTAGTGGAGATCATTAGAAAAACCATGCATGGAGGCTTGACCAATAGAGACTTGGAAGGAGTGAACAGGAGTCTGTTCGCTCGGGAAACCAGGATAGCTCAGAATCCACCTAAGTTTAAGCTACCTAGCGTGGAAGTATATGGTGGCAAGGATGATCCGACTGATCACTTGATGAGGTATACTAGACACATGGAAGTGCTGGGGGCATCGGAGGAAGTGATGGCCCGATGCTTCCCTTTGTACTTGACAGACTTAGCTGCAATGTGGTTTAGGCAGTTGGAGGAAGGATCTATCAGGACTTGGAGGGAATTGGTGGATAAGTTTTTGGGGCAGTTTCGGGTTCATATCAAGAGACCAAAGAACGTGATGACGCGAACATCGGTAAAGCAAAGGACGGATGAATAGCTTAGAGCTTTTCTAACTCGATTCAATGCGGCGGTTGCTTCAGTGGATCGGCCAGATCCATCAATGGTTTTAATGGCTGCAGCGTCAGGAGTCAGGGAGGATTCGGATTTCAAGGTATCTTTAATACGAGACCCACCACTGGATCTCGGGGAATCCTTTCATGAAGCTGAAAGATTCCTTCGACAAGAGGATGCGTGTGCAGATTTAAAGTTGAAGGAGGTGAAAGCGACTGAGGGTGGAGGACCATCCAACAAAGGTTCGGATAAAGACAAAGGAAAAAGGAAGTTGGACGATGATTCTGGAAAAGCTAGGAAGCGATGGAAGGATCCAAAGTTTTCTACATACACAGGATTGAACGAAACGCTTGAGCGGATATACCTAGATACTCGGAATCGCCTTCCCTACCGAAGGTTGGCTAGGAGAGAACCATCAGAACGGGAGAGGACATCAGGAAGGCACTGTCTCTTCCACGATTTGGACGGACACGATACCAACAGCTGCAGACATTTGAAGGACATAATCGAGGAGCATGTGAGGAATGGACATTTGCGAAAATATGTTAGAACACGGAATACAACGGTGGAGCAGGAGCAACCACCGTCTACCTCACTCCATGACGATGTAAGGCCCAGGAATGATTGTCGATTGATTATCAATTGACTTGGATAATATGGAATAAGTAACAAACCATTAGCAAACGACCAAGTCATTTACACATGTATGGGGATGGAGATAGCCCCTAGGCATGCTCTAAATGATGATAAACCGCGAGGCTATGGTTTGTGAAATTTTTCTTTTACTTTCGGATTGGACACTGCTTTTTCTGGGTTGGTTTTGGAGTTTGGATTGAACTCCTGGCTTTGTTTGCTTTCTGATTTGAATCTTCGTTTGGATGATTGTTTTCGGTTTTGGATGCTGTTTTGGATTTCTGATTTTCTGGTTTTTGATTTGGATTTTGGATTGGATTTTGATTGGATTTTTATCTAGTTTTTGATAAAAGGTCTCGTGTATGGATTATGCCTGGCAAGGGGTGAGTCGCTTTGGCCGAACGTGGCAAATTGACTCATTCTGGTCGTCGAGTATGGACTATGCTCGACAAGGGTACGGAGAGACCAGGATTCGGCCCAGGACTTAGGCCTCGTATTATCAATTATTATTTTTAGGTCGTTGAATATGGACTATGCTCAACAAGGGTCCGGAGTGACCAGGATTCGGCTTAAGACTTAAACTACGGCATTTCTTGCGTCCAGGGACACTGGACCACGATCGTCAAGTGTGGATTATGCTTGGCAAGACCCTGGAGAGGTTAGCTCAACGTTTAGGGACACTGGACCATGGTCGTCAGGTGTGGATTGCGCTTGGCAAGAGCCCGGAGAGGTCCTGGATTCGATTATTGGCTATTAGATAAGGATGGATTAGGACTCGGTTGTCAAGTTCGAATGGACATGGAATTGGATATAGACTTTGGATATCGGATTCGAAACAATTCAAAACACGCCTTCTTATCACAAGGCATGTTTTGGGGGGCAAATATTATCCCACTTTTTGGTCAAAGCTGGAATATCAACAAATTGGCAAGGAATGATGGATATCAGGATTGGAGATCGATTGGAAACCAGGTTGCAATCAATGTTGTTAAAATTTGGCTGAGCTCCGATCAGGACAGAATCGATTGGAGATGATGGTGAGGACTAGGAGAGGCTATGTTTCAAATTTCAGTTCAATCAGAGTTCGTATGAAGGAGATATGATCGATGCAAGGTAGGAAGAGCATGCTGTTCGTATCCATCAGCACACAGGGATGGTTTGTATCGATACATTCCGTATCGATTAGGTAGTTGGTGTTTCGTATCGATCGGCTTCGTATCGATCAGCAGAAGTTCGACTCGATGGTTTCGTATCGGTCGGGATGGAAAGAACCGGCATGTCTCGAATCGATGCTCTCATATCGATAGCAGAAGGATTTAGCACTTTCGTATCCATCAGGTAAAGCTTTCTTCGTATCCATCAGGTAAAGGCTTGTTCGTGTCCATCAGGTAAAACCTTGTTCGTATCCATCAGGTAAGCTCTCGTTCGTATCCATCCCAAGGATGAGGCTCGTGTCCATTTTCATGACCACTTCGTATCGATCCCCCCATACTCATTTCGTATCCATCAGCACATATGGAAGCGGTACGAAACGTACTCCTGGAGTCGATACGAAGAAAGACACGAGTAGATGGATGCGAACGAATGATGTTATGAATATGAACAAGCACGAAATGCAGATGCGAGCAAGGAAGATCCACGAGTCCAGGGAAGAAGCGTTCAACTCGACGCGCAAAGTGGATCAACCCAGTCAACATGCCACAAAGATCGGATCGATCCAGGAGATTAGCGCCACGTCATCGCGCGCACGTGCTTCTGATCAAGTCGAACGGAATGGATTAGAACCAATGGATACGAATGCAACAACATACGAAGGATGCAATTTCGTATTGATCGTATCTCCCAAAACACTGATTCAAATGCAACGAAATTTTCATAGCAGCTTGCGTACAAGGTAAAGAACAATCCTGCCAAGTTTCATCTCGATTGGATCATTTTTTGATGGATACGAAATGGGTTCGTATCGATCGCAGGTCGAGTCGAAACTTGGTGGGGTCAGTCGCATGGGCCCACTCACGTACCAGAAAAAGTCTTCCGATGTTTGAGCGAGATCTAAGCCTCCAACGCCTATAAATAGCACCCGGAAACCTACAGAAGGGGGATCTTTTCGGCCTGCTCAACGCCCAGACTTTGCCAGATTCATTTCTACACTTCAATATAACTATTGTACTCGAAATTCTTCATTGCTGCTGCTGTAATCATCTGTAACCAGCAAGGATAATCAATAAAAGGATAAAACTTTGAAGTGGACGTAGGCCGGAGATAGCCGAACCACTATAAATCTTGTGTCTCTGTTCATTGATTTTGGATTACTGCTTGTTGTTTGCTGTGATTTGTGATTTGTGTTTGGAATATTGTTGATTTATATTCATACTTTGGTTCTTTCACAATACTTGGGGTTTGTGACCATTTTTGGCGCAAGCATATATTAAAATATTTATTATTTAAAATAGTTTATATTTAAAATGGGTGATAGATTTAAAATAGTTTATATAAAATAGTAGATATATTAAAATAGTTTATATCGAAAATAGTTTCAAATTTCTTCCAATTTCGCAAATCAATCCAAATCCGCTTTAATTCGAAAAATTCAATTTAAATCAATCTCAGTTCAATAATTTATATCGATTTCAAATTTAGGTTTGAATTACAAATTTTAAATCACATCCAATTCAATATGGTTTCAATATTTAAATAAATTACAGTAACTTAATTTGATAAATTTCATTTATATCTAAAATTTAACTTACTCCTTTGTAAACTTCAAAATATCCACTTAATCATTAATACCATTTGAATAAAACCTCAATTTATAAATCTAGGTCAAAATTGAATATTCAATTATAACTTTATTTAAAATTGAAATATCCATTAAATCACCTCTATCAAAATCAAGTTGTTAATTTATAAAATCATATCTTTAAATCTTAATATTAATATAATTCAAGTCAACTCGTATTTAATTTAAATTACAAATCAATTGTTATTTAAATTCAATCTTAAAACTAATTAAATTACAAATCAAATTTCAATTCGTCTTTCCATCGTTAATTTGTTGAAGTTATAAAATCTATTTTAAAATATTTAAGGCATATTAGATAAATAAATTTAAATTATTTTCAAATTTGATTATACTAGCAATCGTTAAATTAGATCTTACTATTATTAAACCTATTTAAATCTCATTTTATATTTTTTTAAAGTAAAGTTATAAGTAAACTTTTATAATTTACATTTTAAAACTTAACTTAAACTTTAAAATTTCCAAAACATATAATTTTTAAATCTAAATTTTACATACATACATATATATATATATATGATATTTATATTATATTAAAAATCAATATTTATTAAAACCCAAACAATTCCTTGCAAAACTTTGGAAATCATTTTTCAAAAATAGACCAACGATCTCCATAATTTTTTTTATATCCGATGGTCATGTGATATGGATATTTATCATTTGAATTCGCAATTTGAATCTAATATTTTGTGAGTATATATCGTTTCAACCCACAATCCCAAAATTTCAAAATCAATGAAAATCGCTTGGGTTTATTATTTCAACCCATAACGATTTTCCCTAATCTATAATATCGTTCGGGTATGTATCATTTCATCCCATAAAGAAATTCCTAACTAACAGGGAACTTGTAGTGTACAAAATTGCATAAGCTGACATACTTATCAATGACAAGCATATACAATCAATAACGATTTAAATATAATATATACAACAGGTTATGATGTCATATGTCATAGATAAACAATTGCAGATAACGGCACATCAGATTTAACAAATAAATCACTAAAAATTCAAATTTAACAACATATTTCAATCGGCATTTCATGTGAATTAAATTTACTAAATATAAGAATATTAATCGTAAGCGATCGCTCACCTTTCTAGGCTAGAGAGACTTGATAGTGAAATGAGCTATGAATCCAAGCATGAATTCCAAAGCAAAGCATGATGGAAACGAACAAACTAGAGTTGTGAAAAAATCTCCGAACAACAACGGAAACAAGCAAAGCAAGGTGGATAAGAGATAAATGAAAACAAAAAATATACACTATTATTTTTCTTAAAATCAATATTAAATATCTGAACTCTTATACCAAATGAAATTTTTATATATATTTAAAACCAATATTTAATTAATACACATATTAAAATAAAAAATTCATATTATACATTTTCAAATCGGTAATTATTAAATGCATATATAAAATCAAACTATTTATATATCATTATTTTTAAAATCAATATTTACAAATCAATATTTAATAAGGCCCATAATTTTAAAATTCTACAAATAAATATTTAAAATCAAAATATTTAAATATCATTAACATAACATAGTTTACATAACATATCATAGTTTACCTTATATTTAAAATCAAATAAGACCCATAGTTTACAAAACATTGTGTGTGTGTATATATATGTATACATTCCAAAATACAACATGAACATATATATATATATATATATATATTCATTTTCGAAATATTAACATAACCATAAACATAAGCATCTACTTATGCAAAGCCACAGAACATATATATATATATAGACACACACACACACACACACACATTTAAACTCAAACAGATCTCATATAAACTTATACATATATAAACAGACGGATTATATATATAAATTAATATAACTTATACAATATAACCAATAGATCAAACGTATACGAACTAATATATATACAAACAACCTTATATATATTTATATATATATATTTTAAAAATCAATATTTAACAAACAAATATATTACCTATATATATAAATAAAGAGGATGAAAGGCTACAGGAAATACATACAACCTTGTTTAAATAATTTTTTTTCAAATAGAGGGAGAGAGAGAGTTTGACAGTGGTTGAGTGAGAGAGCGTACGAAGAGGAAGGAGATGAGCTTAGAATAGGCGAGGTGATGCTTTGGGCTTACTGTTAATGGTGGCAGAGGCTGCTATTGGGGTTATTCACGGTGACGTTTAGGCGGAGGCTGTTGATGTTGGATGAGTTCGGGTAGTGGCTTGTTTTAGGTGGTGAAGGGGTTGGAGATGGGATTTCTATGAGGTACAGTGATGTTGCGTGCAGTCAGCATAAGGTGGGGAAGGAGATGGCAGTTCCACTCAACTGCTTGGTGGCGCGGACAAGTGGCGTTGGCTGCTAAAGCCAGTGAAGTGCTCAGAAAAGGTGAGTTTGTGTTCGACAGTGGGTGGGTTCAAGGCTGGGCAAAGCTATGCTATCGGTGGGTTATAGCGGATGGGTTTGATGGTGGCTGGTGCGGTTGTGGAGTGGTGGGAACAGCAAGCAGAGGGGAAGGAAATAGAAGCCATCCATGGTAGGGAGAAATTAGCAGGATGGGTTTCTTTTGGAAGAGGGTGGCATTGTAGCAGGTGGTTGCGAGAGGAAGAGTGGTTTCTTGGTCTCAGCGAAGTTTGGCCATTCAATGAGCAAGAGGGGATGAGCGGTCTCGAGCAAATGGTAGGCGGGGTTATACGGTGAGAAGTGGAGATGGACTCTCAGGCAACAGTAAAAATGAAAAAGCTTTATATATACACACACATATATATATATATATATATATTATTGTAAAATCAGATGAGGAGAAAAAGAGAACGATGGAAGGGAAAGGAATGGAACGACAAAAAAATGAACCAGGACAAATAAATTAACGATGGAAAAGCAAAAGTCACAAGGTGAACTTCTGTGATTTTTTTTTAAAGAAAGTGGCTGTTTGATTTATACGGTGGATAATGAAGGGTCATAGAAAACCAAAAGGCTCAAATACGGAACCGATATAGCAAATCTTTTTGTCGATTTCGCCGCGTACCAAACACCGAAATGAACCAATTAATATAATGCGGAGATCAACACGTTAAGACGAACAGAATGGTATACAGATATTATCAATATGATCATCCAATCAAAAGTTGATATTCGCTGCTAAACTGCAGCTAATTCGTCGAAACTAAGATAAACGGTGCAAGAGTAGTCAAAAATTATCGAAACGAAATATGACGTCTAACTCAAAAAAGGTTTACATTTTATTATGTAGAAATATTTAGATTTCGATTATATTTTATTTTCTTCAAATTAACTGAATCAAATTGAACATTACCCAATAGAACTAACTTTCATATTTTCAAATCAAAATTTACCATTTGCTATGTTTAAATAGACAGATTAAAAATATCAAATTTTAATTGCTAAATTTTATTGTTTATTTTCAATAAAAAATTCTATTAATTAAGTTATTTAAACCATTAAAAATTATGGGTCGTTACACTCTCCCTCACTCAAAACTTTTCGTCCTCGAAAAGGAACGAAATAGAATAATAGAAGCAACTAGAAAGAAAGATAGATTCGGAATACATAGCAGATACAATAATTATTCAAAACCATATAAATTTCATTAATTTTATGTTAATTTATATTCAACAAATTTGGTTTCAACTCATTTTATTCAATCAATAAATATTCAATATATTTACCTTTGGTTGATTTCAATTCAACGTATTTTCATTCAGTTGATTTAATTTCAATTTTATTAACATTTGTTACAAAAATTTTCTCTCAAAAATAAATTTATTTCATTTAACTTATTTATTTATAATTCAATTTCAAATATTCTTTGGAATTTACATTGCATCTCAAACAATTTACAAAGATATAAATTTATTTATTACTTGTTCAGTTCGTAAGTTCATATTCATTTACTTACATAACATTCACTTTTTATTATTTGATTTATTTCACTTATCATTTCTTAAATTAAGTGTACAAATATTTATCATAACAATCAATTTTATTTAAAATTTCCCTTATTACTTACATTATATTGTATATTATTGAATTACATATTCTCGTAAACATTTTAACTTTTGAATATTTCAAGAAAGTTATATATGTTATAAAAATGCAATTGAGTATTATACAAATAAATTTATCCTAGTTCAACTATTTAAAGCTATTCCAATTTCATTTCTCATTTTAAGCACTCTAATTATACAAAACCTTACTTTATTTAAATAATTGAAAACCATCACTTAACATAGAACTTAAGAATTAAATTCCCGGCTTCCCTTCAACCAATATATATATATATATATATATATATATATATATATATATATCTTATACATCAAATCATACTCAAGAAATTCAAATCAAATCCATTTTCCAAAACAAAAGTGTAGTAAAGTTACTAAATGGTCTGTCCACTTTGAGACTCAAAAATGAATGTTGTGACAACCCACAATTTTATACCATTCAAATCAACAATAATCCACACATGTCAGACTTGAATGATGCAAAATAACAGATTGTAAATAAATTTGAAGCAAATGAAATCAAATACACAGAATCACTGACACAAAACAACTAGAATCACAGCGGAATATAAAATACCATGGTAATTCATGAAGCTTCTATAACAAAGTCTCAAAACAAACACATAATATCAGTATGAAAACAACATAATAAAAACCCAAATACATAGAATTTCACTAATTCATGAGATAAACTAGAACAACTGAAACTGAAATAGATATATAAATAGATAGGTAGAATCTCCAGCAAAGACCAGCTCTAGAAAGAGAATCCAAAGCTGTAAATACTCAGGCTGACCCAAGCGTAAAGCAAAACATAAAACACTCGAGTCAGGACATATATACTTATATAATGTAAACCAACTCAAATGAACTGTACTAAGATACAAATAACTTAAAGGATGCCTGGGACCGCCCATCCTGTAAGGATCCGTTAAACTATTTACTATGTAGTAATATTGCGCTATTATAATAATGTCTACAGTAAAATAAACTTACTTTAAAATAGCGTCGAAGGGTTACCCATATAGCCCTCAACACATAATAGTCCCACTAGTCCATCTAGTATCAACATATCTCCAGATCGGGAGACTACCCTAAATACTCCATGGGCTACGGGAGAAAAACAAACTTGTAGTAAGGCTCGCATGGTAGGTGACAAGGCACACGAGGCAATGCAAAGGTAGATATACTAATTACGCTTCCGGGCTGGTGGTAACGTGTAGCAGCCACTACCGCCCACCTCGAGCCACACTTCCAAAATCAAAAGAAGGTGCACCAATCATTTAAAAGTAATAGAATGATATCGAAGAAGTGTGTTCGATCGGAGGAATGACCTCACCTGGCCCGTCGATCGCTCCTGTTTTAGCCACCTTAAGCCAACTCACGGAAGTCGGGTCCACGTTCATACCATAATAGGATCGTCGCCACCATCCTACTTCGTTCTGGAACTTCCACCGCATACACAGTTTTTAAAGTGGTTTTCGGTATCGACAAAGAGTATGTCCATATTCGATCCCGTTCTATTTAACAACCAATCGTTATTATAACCCGTGGTTATAATTTTAAAATGGTATTCATACTTCAAAAATCAAATATCAATTCAACAATTCACTATCATTTCAAATCCATTTCAAAATATCAAAGTATCATATCTTTTCAAAACCTCATTCATTTTATTAAATTTTTATATACCATTTCTCACATTTCAAAATAGCTTATATTTCAAATCAAATTACTTCATTTAAACCATTTAAAAATGAAGTTATTATATTTAAAATTCAAATATTTAATTCTTAAAATTTAATCTTTCAAAGTTCATTTATTCAACTACATTTATTAAACAGTGAAAATTCAACTTTCGTAGCACTTAGAAAATGCTACGAAAGCTATGTTTAAAACAATTCAATTAGCAGAAGATAGCATTTAAAATATTGTAATAGGTTTAATTTAGTTTCAAATAAACTTTACTTAAACTCAGCAACTACAACACTTTCAAAATGCCGTAATAGCCTTTAGTTCAATTAAGCCATTATAGTTCATTTATATCAACTACAACACTTAGAAATGCTGTAATATCCTTAAGAAATGATAGCATTTCAAAAATGCTGTTAATACATTCCAAGTTTCAATAAAATTTCATAAACAATTAAATTTTTATTTAAATAAATTTTAACTTATAAAAATCATATTTTCTCACCTTACTTATCATTTAAATATCTTTTAAATTTATGATTTTATAAGGTGAAATTTCATAAATAATTATCAAATTTTTAGTAATAATTCACGTATAAATAAATGTAAAATCTTTATAACATTTCATTTACTTTACATTTTAATTTAATTTACCATTTCATAAATTAAATTTAAATTCCATTTTTATCTAACTTAACTTAACTTTTAACTTAAATACACCTTAAACATTTTCCTAAGTTAAGTTATATTAAAATTTTCAAATTTTAAACATTTATTTATTTAACCATTTTTAAATTTATAGAAAATCAATAACACTTTATAAAAATCATTTTTAATTCAAATTTAAACCAAAATATCATAAATTTACATTTTTAAGAATACTTTAAAAAATTATAAAAATTAGTATTAACCACAGGTCTGTATATAATTTTCTATCCTAGGTAAAGTGATACAGATATTTATCATTTCAATCCGTAATTTACAAAGAAAACCCGGGTTCTATCATTTCAAACCCGCAGTCCCAAGTAAAATGAAATAAATAAAACCACTCAGGCCTATCATTTCAGCCCTAACAATTTTTTCCTATTCTAAAGTCCGTTTGGGTATGTATCATTTCAACCCATAGTGATTCTAATCTACAGGGAAATTGCAGTGTGATAAACTGATATAAATAAACAGAATAGCATTATATAATAGCAGCAGATGATATAACAGGTGGATAAAGAGGGGTGAACATCATATGATCATAGAATAGGCAATTATAACATGATGATATAATTTGCATATGCAATTGCTATCCGTTTACTAATTATATAAGTATAAATTGTCTGGTGAGAAATACTTACCTCTACAAGCTGGAGATAAAAACCAAACACACAAATCAAGATCCACAAAGGCACGAAAGCACAACTACGATTCAAATGTGGGGAGAGTCAAAGCTATTTGTCTTGTTACATATCAAATAAAAACAAAATATATGACATGAGTTACAACCAAAATTTGACACTAACAAGCAAGAATTAATACACAACAAATAATTAAATGGCTTGCACTTGCTTTCATCATCACTATGCTCAGCCAAAGGGTGATAAGGAACAGCCATGGGGTGTGTTTGGTCAAGCATGAGTTCACTTAGGGTCGGCCTAGCAAGGAATGAAGGAGTAATGGTTGTTGTGACATGAAAATGCAATGGTCAAGGCAAATGTGCACTTTTATGCAACCATATGGTTCATCCATGGGTTTATTTAGCATAGCTAGACCTGGTGGTGTCTAGGGTATGGTGTGGCAGTGACTTTGGGTCAGGTAAGGGCTGGTGGAAGTGATGCAAGAGGTGGCCAAGGGGGTGCATGAGGTGGGGGAGTCATGTGGAGGTCGGTTATGCATGTTTTAAGTGGTGCTTTGTTAATTTTTGTGGAGCTTCACAACAGGAATGGCCATGGCCAGGTAGGTCAGAGGAGATGGTGGTGTTTTGCAGTGGGACAAGGTGGTGATGAAGGTGGTGGTGAAGGTGGAGGCTATAGGCCGAACATAGAAGGTGAAGCAAGGAAAATAAAATTAATAAAACAAGAAAGAAAGAGTAAAAAACAAGTAAAAATCATTACCAAAGTTTTCTTCAGAAGTGTAGGTCGAATCTTTTGGAGATGAGAAACTATTTTTTTTTGCATGAGAAAAAAAAATGTGGCTAAAGAAATGTGATATGGTCGACCAAAATTAAATGCAAATGTTGATTGAATAGAAAAGGCAAAAGGAAGGTGAAAAGACAAAGGCAAGTGAAAGGTTTAAAACTCTTCATATTTCTTCTATTCTTTTTGCATTTTTAAACATATGAAAAGTAAAAATAAATAAAATAAAAAAACAAAAAAATAACATATGAATAAAAATAAATAAATATATTTCAAATAAATATAAATAAATTAAGAAAATAGCTTAAAAATAGAAACTAGGTTTTAAAAATTGTAAATAAATATAATAAGCTTTGAAATTTTTTTATCATTACTTTAAAAAAATAAAAAATGAAATCTTGAAATAAAATAATTTTAAATAATTTTAAAATGAAATAAAGTCAAATTTAAAAAATATATATCAAAATCTAGGGTTGTTACAAATGTCGATGATGCTATAGTCATCACCAAAATTATTTTCCAGCGACAAAAGTGGAGAGTACTGACTTACTTCCTTTAAAAAAATTTGAAACAATTTCAATTCAAAAATACTTTCAAATAATATATTTTCAAAACTTTGAAACCGAATTTGAAGAGCACCGTAAATAAAATTCTTAAATCCGTAATTTAAATTCATTTCATTTGCAAACTAGATTTATAAACCATGTTCATAAAATTTCAACTTCTTATAACATATAGCAATAGCTAATAGTTTAAGCATGTTTCCAAAACAATAAATGATAAGCTAGTATTATCATTTCTAACAACCAATTTATTTAACTATCTAATTTCAGAAAATTATACTATTGGATTTAAAATATAATCTTCCATAAATTATTTCATTTACCAATTTGGAAACAATATTATGTTAGTTTGCTCTGTTCAAGTGTTTTGGAATTCCTATAGATAGCTTTGGCCGGACAAGTCAATCGAAAACCTAATCAAACTTAACAACTCAAATAATATAATATAAAACAATTTTATATCAATTACAGATACCCTCCCTTACAGGACGATTCAAGGATGGATTTTTAGAGCAAGAATTGAGATTCAAATTTAGAGAGACCCTAATCAAAGAGAATTTTCAACTAAGACAATAAGCTCGAAAGTAAGATTAGAAAATCAAATTTCAAAAATAGAAAGATGGATAGACTTATATAAATCACGATGACCTTAACCGGTTCAGCTAAGACTTAGAAAAGACTATAATATCATCAATGGAAACCAGGAAAATTTTATTGAGAACATCGCGGAAAACGCGATTCATGAGATGGATGAAGAAGGCAGGAGCATTGGTTAATCCAAAGGGAATGACTAACCATTCAAAGAAACCATTCGTTTGGGAGGAAGGACAATAGGTCGAGCTTCGAGAATAAGATCGATGCGGAATTCATTTTCCCGCTTGAGAGGGAGAGAAGTGACTTCACCAAAATATCAAGATAATCCCAGACTGTCGGGGGGAGTCGGGATCACAAGGCTGAGCATCTAGCGAATAGATAAACTACCTGCAAATCCTAAGGCAATCGACATTCAATCACGAAACAATTTTCGTAATTGTCTACTGGAGAAACAATTCGGGCTTAGCAAGAGAAAACAACATCGAAACCAAGGATATAGAAATCTCTAGTGAATCGATGTCCGTTGTAAAGGAGTTTCACCCCTTTACAAATCATATTGAGGTTGGCAGAACCGCCAATGGAATGAGTCACATAAAAGGGCAAAGTTGCAAATTAGGATTGCAAGATGGGCTCAAATTTATTACAAAGATCAACAGAAATGGAGCTATGGATGCACCAGTATCAAGAAGAACACGAATAGGGTAGGACAAGAATGGATTCCATAACAAAGGGGAAGTTCAAAAATCCAAAAGAAAGCCAAATCAAAGAGGATCCTAACAAAGAATTTCAAGCTCGAACGAAGATGATTCTATAATTACTTTTACACATTCTAGGGTATTACTACCCTATCTCTAATAAGTTTTTACTCCATATGCTAAGTTTTTCCTAAACATGGCTCTGATACCACTTGTAACTACCTGCTTTTCGAACCATTCAAATCGACAATCATTCAATCATGTCAGACTTGAATTGCTCAAAACAACAGATTATTCATTTATATTTAGCAAAACTCAGCATATACAATAAATAAATCAATCACAGACACAAAGAAATATAAGCATAAGCAACAGAATAGATAAATAGTAGTTCATGAAGCTACTATATAGACAATTCATAAAAAAATTACAACAGATATCCAAATACAAAGCAGTCTCAATACATAAGCAGATGATAAACAACTGGAATAGACTAAAATATCTGAAAAGCTGAGTAGGTAAGAAAGATCTCCAATCAAAGCACCAAGCTCCCAAGGTGAGTCTCAAATGTTATGACACTCGGTCTAACCCGAGCATAAGCAAAACACAAAACACTCGAGTCAGGATTAACATTCTTATACTAGTAAATCAACTCAAGTGAAATACAATATAACTTTAAAGGATGTTTAGGATTTCCATCCTATAAGGATTAGTGGAACTATCTACTATGTAGTAATATGCGCTATTATAATATGTCTATCAGTAAGTATTAAATAGCATTATGGTGTTACTCATATCCCCCTTAACACATTTTATATATTCTCGTGGTCTATACAGTACCGTAAGCTCCGCCAAAACGGTGGTTTACTCAGAAGGCTCCACTAATCCGCTTTAGTTCAAAAATTTCAATTTAAATCAATCTCAGTTCAATAATTTATATCGATTTAAAATTCAGGTTTGAACTACAAATTTTAAATCACTTCCAATTCAATACGGTTTCAATATTCAAACAAAGTACAATAGCTTAATTTTATAAATTTCATTTATATTTAAAATTCAACTTAATCCTATTTAAACTTAAAAATATCCACTTAATGATTAATAGCATTTAAATAAAACATCAATTCACAAATCTAAATCGACATTGAATATTCAATAATAATTTTATTTAAAGCTGAAATATCCATTAAATCACCCTTATCAAAATCAAGTTGTTAATTTATAAAATCATATCTTTAAATCTTAATATCAATAAGTTTCAATCAACTCTTATTTTAAATTAAATTACAAATCAATTCTTATTTAGATTCAATCTTCAAAACAATTAAATTACAAATCAAATTAAAATTCATCTTTCCATCATTAATTTGTTGAAGTTATAAAATCTGTTTTAAAATATTAAAGACATATTAGATAAATAACGTTAAATTTAAATTCTTATTGAATTTTATTATATTAATAATTATTATA
The DNA here is from genome assembly GCA_030765085.1 of Allium cepa. Classification (NCBI taxonomy): domain Eukaryota; kingdom Viridiplantae; phylum Streptophyta; class Magnoliopsida; order Asparagales; family Amaryllidaceae; genus Allium; species Allium cepa. Next base: position 660,304,349 of record CM060934.1, on the reverse strand, counting down.
TTAAATTTTATTATTATTAAATTTATTTAAATATTATTTTATATTCTAAAAAAATAAAGTTATAAGTAACCTTTTATAATTTACATTTTAAAACTTAAATTATAATTTTAAAATTTTCTAAATGTATAATTTTAAAATCTAAATTTTGCATATATATAAAAAATAAGATATTCATGTTATATTTAAAATCAGTATTTATTAAAACCCAAATATTTCCTTTCAAAATTTTGGAAATCATTTTACAAAAATAGACCAATAGTGTTTGTATATAATTTTCTATCCTGTAGTCAAGTGACACAAATATTTATCATTTCAATCTGCAATTTAAATTTAATATTTTATGGGTATATATCATTTCAACCCGCAATCCCAAAATTTCAAAAATAATGAAAATCTCTAGGGTTTATCGTTTCAACCTATAATGATTTTTCCCTAATCTATAATATCGTTCGGGTATGTATCATTTCAACCCATAGGGAATTCCTAACTTACAGAGAACTTGTAGTGTATAAAAGCATAAGATGACATACATATCAATGACAAGCATGTATAATCAATAATAATTTAAATATAATGTATACAATAGGTTATGATGTCATATGTCGTAGATAAACAATTGTAGAAAATGTCATATCAGAGTTAAAATTAAATCACTAACAATGCAAATTTAACAACATAATTCAGTCATCATTTCGTATGAATTAAATTTACTAAATACAGTAATGTTAATCATGAGTGATCGCTCACCTTTCGAGGCTAGAGACTTGACAATGAAATGAGATACGAATCCATGCATGAATTCCAAAGCAAAGAACGATGGACACGAACATGCTGAAGTTGTGGAAAAATATCCGAACAGCAACACAAACAAGCAAAGCAAGGTGGACAAGAGATCGATGAAAACAAAATATATACATTATTATTTTTCTTAAAATCAACATTACATTTTAAAACCCGTATACCAAAATAAAATCTTTACATATATCTAAAACCAATATTTAACTAATACACATATTAAAATAAAAATCTTCATATTATTCATTTTCAAATTGATATTTATTAAACGCATATATAAAATCAAACTATCTATATATCATTATTTTTAAAATCAATATTTACAAATCAATATTTAATAAATCTCGTAGTTTAAAAATTCTATAAATAAATATTTAAAATCAAAATATTTAAATATCATTAACATAACATAACATAGTTTACATAACATAGCATAATTTACCTTATATTTAAAATCAAATAAGACCCATAGTTTACAGAACATATTATATATGTATATATACACGTATACATTCCAAAATACAACACACACACACACACACACACACATATATATATATATATTCATATTCAAAATATTAACATAACCGTAAACATAATACATTGCATCTACTTATGCAAATCTATAGAACACACACACACACACACACACACACACACACATATATATATATATTCAAATTGATCTCATATAAACTTATACATATATAAACAGACATGTTATATATATATATAAACTAATATAACTTATACAATAAAACGAACATATCATATGGATATGAACTAATATATATACAAAGAACTTTATGTATTTATAAATATAAATTTTGAAAATCAATATTTAACAAACAAATATATTACATATATAAAAATAAAGAGGATGAAAGGCTACAGGCAATAAACGCAGCCTTGTTTAAATATATTTTTTTCAAATAGAGGGAGAGAGAGAGTTTGATAGAGGTTGAATGAGAGAGCGTACGAAGAGGAAGGAGATGAGTTTAAAACAGGCAAGGTGATGCTTTGGTTTCGTTGTCAGTAGTGGCGAAGGCTGCAATGAGGGTTATTCACGGTGACTTTCAGGCGAAGGCTGTTGATGGAGGATGGGTTCGGGTAGAGGCTAGTTTGAGGTAGTGAACGGGTTGGAGATGGGATTGCTATAAGGGACTGTAATGTTGCATGCGATCGGCACAGGGTGGGGAAGGAGATGGCAGTGCCGCTCGACTTCTTGGCGGCGTGGACAAGTGGCGTTCGCTGCTGAAGCCAGTGCAGTGCTCGAAAATGTGGGTTTGTGCTCGACACTGGGTTGGTTCAAGGCTGTGGGGAGCTGTGCTATCGGTGGGCTATAGGGGATGGGTTTGATGTGGCGGGCGCGGTTGCAAAATGGTGGGAAAAACATGTGGAGGGGAAGGAAAATAGAAGGCGGCCATGGTCGGGAGAAATTATCAGGATTGGTTTCTTTGGGAAGAGAGTGGCATTACGGCGGGGAGTTGTGAGAGGAAGGGTGGCTGTTTGGTCTCGGTGGAGAGGGGATGAGCGGTCACGAGCAAATGATAGGCGGGTTATACGTGAGAAGTGGAGATGATCACTCAAGCAATAGTAAAAATAAACAAGCTTTTTAAATTTTTGTATATATTATTGTAAAATCAGATGAGAAGAAAAAGAGAATGATTGGAGGGAAAGGAATGAAACAACAGAAAAATGAACCAGCACAAATAATTTAACAATGGAAAAGCAAAAGTCACAAGGTGAATTTCTATGGAAAAAATTAAAAGCAAGTGACTATTTGATTGATATAGTGGACAACGAAGGGTCATAGAAAAATAAAAGGCTCGAATATGGAACCAATACGGCAAATCTTTTTGTCAATTTCATCGCATACCGAACATCGAAATGCACCAATGAATATAATGCGAAGATCAGCACGACGGGACGAACAAAATGGTACATAAATATCAGCGATACGTCGTCCTATCAAAAGTCGATATTCGTCGACAAACTGCTACTAATTCTCCGAAATTAAGATAAAAGAGGCTAGAGCATTCCAAATTTACCGAAACGAAATATGACGTCTCACTCAGAAAATGATTTACATTTTTATTGTGTATAAATATTCAGATTTCGAATATATTTTATTTTCGTCAAATTAACTAATTGAAATTGAAAATTACCAAACAGAACTAACTACCATATTTTCGAATAAAAATTTACCGTTTGTTATGATTAAATAGACGCATTACAAATATCAAATTTTCATTACTAAGTTTTACTGTTTATTTTCATGTTAAAATTCAGTTAATAACATTATTTAAACTGTTAAAAATTACGGGTAGTTACATTGTGATAGCCAGTTAAGAGTTCAATGGGCACTAGCTAAGTCGGAGCCAACCAACGATAGCTAAATTAGAGTCAACTTGCGAAGGAAATGTAAGTATTAACTTGAGGCAGCATGTAGGGGTTCAACCTGTGACAGCTTAGGATATGTCAACATGACTTAGCCCTAGGGGACTTAACTTGCGATGGCTAGGGTTATGTTAAAATGCGATAACTTTAGGAAACTCAACTTGTGACAGCTAGTGTTATGTTAACATATGATGGCTCTAGAGAACTCAACTTGCAATAGTTAGGGCAATATCAACGCACTATGTTCATAGAAGGCTCAACATATGATAGCCAAGTAAAGTTGGTTTAAGATAATGAAAAAAGCTACGAAATTGCTAAGTACAAGAAAACCTTTTGTAGCACTTCGAGAGCCAGTTCCTAAAATGATGATTGATCATAAAGATGAAATGACTTTAGGGAGATAACAAGTTAATGAATAATAACTTAAATTAAAGAATGAAAGTGAGTTTAAGCTTGATTAGGCTTTATGATGATAAATTGTATGATTTATAAGAATGTAAATCAAAATGGAAGGCCTTTGTGGTAATAAGATGTCCAAGTAGGACTTGTTATTCGATGATTAGCGATGTAAGGCCTTTGCGGTAATCATATGTCAAAATTCGACATTATATTTAAAGGAAGCCCTGAGTAGCTACCAAATGTTAAAATCATGACATTATAATTGGTAATGTTGATGGAATAAGGCTTTTGTTGAATCCAGCTGTCTATTTATGACAAAAGAGTGGGAACAATGGAGTAAGGCTTGTGTAGCATACAATATCTGTTCAAAAAAAATTAGGAAGAACAATGGTGTAATGAACCGTTTTTCTGTACCCTTTGAATCGACAATAAACCACATATGTCCAACCTAAATTGCATGAACAAGCGGATCATTAAGGGTAGAAAAAAAATAAAGACAGAGCAGAATCTCTCACGAATGGAACAACATGTATTATTTCAATAATAATCTTTATAGGGGAAAAATTTAAATACAATATCAGAGTCTAACATAGATTCAGCTTGGATAGTTATAACACATGCCTTTATGAATGCTAGCAAACAATAAAATAAATGCAATAGATGCAGCGGATAATGGAATACGTCCATACGATGATGAAAATCTCCAGCTCACCTTTGCAAACTCCAACCTTCTTCAACTCAACCTGAAACTACTCGGATCTAACCCGAGTATTAAAAATACCAGGATCAGGCTTGAGAAACCATCGTGAGATACTCGAAATTTTAAATGCATAAATCATGACGATGCTATCAAAACCTTTGAAAAGAAGGGTATCTCATAAGACCATGCCCATACATAAATACGAACGGGTTTTTACCTTATGATAACCAAACACTTTTATACCAAAATATACTTGATATTATTTTTAATGACATTCTTTTGAAAACACTTTCAAATAAACATATTCAAATAAGGTATCAATATCTGGACTAAGTCTAAGGTAATATATCCGGACTAGGTCAACGGTATATAACGAACGGAATATATGATACCAAAAGGTGTAGCTGAAATGTTTGCAAGTCATTACAACTATGTTGGGAATACAATCAAAACCGTAAATCTCGTATTCGGATTGGATTTCCAACATGATAGGGAACTAGTTGCCTCTCCGTAGATCCACGCATAACAAACATAGTTCCCATGGTTCCTTAATCTCTTTTCTCTAACTAGTCACTTAGAACTAACTTGCTACACTACTACTAATATTGGCATTTCCGTGCTTTTCTCAAGCTAACCACTTTATACAAATGGGGAAATAAATGCCTTAAGGGACGTATCGCCCAAAGGGCCCGACGTATTGGACGTCACCATACATCCTCACTTATTTGGAATTTGTGTCTGTAAGACCAAATAGTATCCCATATCATCTTCCGGGATGTGAGACTAATGAGGCTATGCTCAATTTCTTCAAAGCCACGCTTTTCATACAAAACCACTCTTTTATCATAACAGTTTCCACTTTGAATGTCACACCGCCATTCCTTTGATCACTATTTGACTCCCACAAGCATATAATCTATGAGCTCGTATGTCTCAGAGAAGGGTGCTAAGCTAAGAGAAATTGCCTTCTCTGCCACCAAGCAGATGTACATTTGTAAAAGTTAAAAGTCGTGTCTCGGAAATTCAATGTCAGATATTCATTCATACAAGTTCGTTCTGGGACTGAACGAAATTGAAGGCACTTTCCTTAGCCGTTACTAGGTGAGAAGCCCTTGCAATTCGAAAAAAAATCTCCACAATGAGGAGACCACTTTATAATCGGAGCAACCTTGAGCATGTCACCAAGCAGTCCTCACGCTATGAAGATCCACGGTCTTCAATAATCATCATCTTCAACATGTTCACTTTCGAACATACACATTGGTTCAAAAAAAATTCGGATAGAAATGAACTAAATTCGACCGCGGTGCTTTCGAGACCAATTATCGATCTAAAAGATGTTAAGTACATATGTGGATATCAATCATCAATCAATTACTTCATCTTTTGTTTAAATCAAATATCTTTCTTTGATATATTCTTTTCAACTTATTCCATTTTCTTTTCAAATGTATATGGAATCATTAAGCCTCATTTATCAGATCATTAGATTTATTTAAAGCTTTCTTAAATCCTGGAATAATTCCAAATCATTTCTCTTTTAATTAGGAAAACCTTTCCAAACCATTCTTTTAATCTTAATCAAAGATTTCTTATATTCAAATTACAACTTTTAACTTAGGGAAAATATTCCTAAATCATTCATTAAATCTAAATCAAAGATTTCTTTCTTAACTTCAAATCATATTCTTGCAAATCGAAGATTTTCAAAACAGAGTACTACTGCCACTTTAGATATGGTAAATTTCACCTCCGGGGACTAATGGCAAGTAATCCTACATTATGAAGATCTTTGTCATCAGTGATATTTGTCTTTACTATATTTTTTTTTTGAAAATTAGTTTGAAGGGGTTTTCGGAAAGGAATCAACCAAATCCGATCCCGGTTCTTCGGATAGGAATCACCCAAATCCGATCCGAGTTCCTTTATATAAATAATAGAATAAAAGATGTCAAGTGGTTAATTAACATTCAAAAATTTGTTTCTTTTATTTTAGAAAAACTTAAATATGATCTTTTTAGAGCATCCGGGCTTTCCGTTCGATCTGTTCCACCCCTCACCTAAAAAAAGAAAGCATAGGCCAGGTAAATTCAGGGCACTGGTTTCTCTATCCCTAGCCTTAGTTAAACACCTTGTGTAATCTTTCCAGATCTCACAAGCGGGACAAATGTACTAGTCGTTTCTGCGTACTCACTTATTAGCTTTATTTCGGAATTGATTATAAGATTCCAAATCATCTTTTAAACTTTTAATTTTACTTTTTTAAAAACATTCATAATTGATTCTAGGAAATATCATAACGTTTAAACTCATTCAAAAGGTTATAGAATTCGTAGCATAAAAGTGTTGCGGAAAGTGCTATATAAGCTTATTTGATTTAAACAACTTTTTAACATATTTTCCATTCCAAATATTTTCTAAATCATTTTAATAAGTTTATCAAAATTATTCCATATTTTTAATCATTTAAAAATATCATTTATAAAGAAATCCCTTTTGGATTCCGAACTGCAAACCGCGATGTTTTTAGAAAATTGTTTTGGACATATATCAAACTCTATTTGATGAAATCTTAATTTCTTTATTCGTTGGAAAAATATTATCATTGTGGACAAAAGAACTTTTATTTCGAAGAAATCCAACTTATAAATCATTCTCTGCATTTGTTTGAAGATACGGGTCTAAATTTACGAGCTGCCGCTGCGCGACGAGCTCGATTTTGACCAATTTTGTAAATTACTCCGAACTTGTCTGAAACACTTCAAATTTGTTTTAAACCACATTTAAACTATTTTAACTCATTTAAAACTATATTTTCATCATTTCAAACTCATTTTTCATTTCATTTCATATTATAATATTATATTATTATAGTATCATTTTCAATCTTTTTGGATATTTCAAAATCATTAAGAGGCTAAATAATCTCCATACACCCATTTATGGATTTAGTTCTCATTTTGCTAACTATGCTTACTAACTATTTCACTTATAATTTATCAACAAGTTATCAACCACATAAATAATCACATAATCAACCAGTTTGTAATCAAGTTATCAAACATTTAATCGTCCAACATATTTAAACTTTCAAATCATTATGCTTAAAATAATTTATGAATTTATTAGTAAATAAGAGTACTCACAATTAATTCCACTCCACCAATCTTTTGTGTAGATTCCCGAATCGATTCCGGCAGCACTTTCTTCTCTTTTTCTCGCTCCATGACTTCCCGTTCTCCTTCCTTCTTCTTGATGTGCTCGGCCTAGGCTATGTAGAGCTCGGCCATGATTCTTGAGGGGTGGTTCTCATGGCCTGAAGGTGAGGATGGGGTGGCTGCGGATTGTGGAGGTGAAAAGGTCGAGTTTGCACTTGGTTTTGAGGTGGAATACTTTATTTTTCCTTTACTTTTCTTTTTCTAATATTTTTTTATTATTTTCCTAAGGCATGGAAGCCATTAGAGACGCTTTTAGAAAGCTTGAAAAAGGAAGAAGAAGAAGTGAAAAAAGTGAGAAAGTGGATGGTTATTTATAGAAAAAGTTTTGGATTAATATAATATTTTAAAAAAATACCAAAATACCCTTAACGTACTTTTTAAGCAAGCTTATTTTTTCAACACTTAACATACATTACCAAATCATTAATTTATGTCATTTTCACTTAATTACTAAGTAAAAAATATAATAATTATGTTTGGTTTGATTTGATGTTTACATTTTGCTTCGAAATGACTTGTTTGTCTTTTTGTGCTACTTTTTCTAGATTATATTCTAGAATCTTCTAAGTTTGTTTAGTAAAAGTAAACTTTATTATTGAATTAAATAATGCTTATAATATTTGAATATATGTTTCTTATAAGAAAATAAAGGTGCGAGGATGTTACGATAACTTTTAATCGACAAAATGTTAATTTTCGACGAAATGTTTTACAGTCATATTTTGTCGTTTTCATTAAAATATTTATTTATGTAAACCAAATTTAAAAATAAATTTGTATATTAAAATATAAACAATTATAAATAAATTAAGATAATTTATTTAACCGTTGAAACTTACTTTTCTGAAATTAGCATTTTGTCACTTTTGTCGATATAGGCAAATGTTACTATTTTTGTGTATACTTCTCTTTCAAAATCTATCTAATATTGTTTGAATCATATAACCTTACCTATTTTATATTTAAAATCATTTTAAGTGGTATATTTTAAAATGCTCAAATTCTGGGTCGTTACACTCTCCTCCACTTAAAATAATTTTGTCCTCGAAATTACGCTGAACAAAAGTTTGCCCAAAACCTTTATCTTCAAACTTAATTCCATTTAATATACATGGATCATCCGTATGAAATATCTAATTCGATCTCCTATTCGAATACACAACTTTATTTTCGAACTAGTATCGATCACCCAATCCTCCAGTGCGGACTCTGATCAGGCTCTTTGCTCAAAAACTTTGCTTTCCGTGCATAGCTCTCAACTATTATAGAAAACTCAAGTACCTAATCATAAATCCTAATCAATGTTCACCGTCAAGAATCGAGTGATAAATCCTTTTACAGACTAGGGTAAACACCTCAAAGTTTCGTACTTGGATCATAGATCAAAATTTGTACGATGAAATGATCTACATATAACATATGTATTTGTTAACTTTCAAAAACTTTTCATAAAACTATTATCTTAAGTTCAAACATTTTATAAAGGTATTTCTTTATATAATCCCTTTAATTATTTATTTCCAAATATTTTTAGTAAAGGAAAATATTTTAAAGAAACCATTTTTCGCTCAAAAGATAATTTATCTTTAGAAAAAAGTTTTCCCGCAATCTTTTAACTCAGTATATTTTCTTTAACACTAATATTATTTATGAATCATTTCACAAAACTATTACTTAAGCTTATTTCATCTTATAACTTATGCAAATCAATCACTTATAAAGACTTAAGTCCAAATCCTTAATTAATGTCAGAATTTATTAATTAAACATTTTCCAGGTTATAATTACCTTTTTGAGGAGTCATTATTTTTCTTAAGTGTATAGATAGTTCATGACTTAAATCTGTATTTATATGATATATCTTTACATCCTAAGAGTATATACAAATCCCAAATTCCAAATTGGTTTTACTTAAATCCGCCCGTCTAACAAATTTCAACTTGTTTAAATTTACTATTATCTTAAATCATCAGTTATAAAACTTATTTCTTATTTAATACTATTAAATATTTTCTAGCTTTGTGAAAACCTAAATTTTAAAACAACCCGTATTTAAATCCTCATACTCCTAACTCTTAAATTTTCTTTATAAATTAGATTTATGCATTATCCTTACCTTACTTCATTTACTCAAAGTATTTCACAATCTTTCACCAAAAGTTTTCAAAAATTTCATAGCTTTGAGTTAGGTATGCTTTGGAAATTTCCGACTGTCCAAAATCGTCGAGAATCCCGCTTTATCTTGTCAATTAGTGATTCCAAATTTATCTTTGGTTTAAACACTTTTATAAATATTACTAATCAATGATTCTCATTATTTCTTTAACTTAAGAAAATTATATAGATTGAATAACTCTATAATAATGCCAAGGGATTGGGTACTACCAATAGTATTATATACTCTCTTAACAAGAAGAGTAATACTTTAGAGAAGTGCTTTCCATTCGAATGCATCGTTTGCCCATTTTTAGTTTATTTTCAAGCTAATCGAATTATTTATCATAAAATACCTCTTTTTATTGAAAATAATACCAATTTCAAAATTAATTAGAGATTACTTTAATAAATTCGCTTTATAAATTTATCTTTTTACATAATCATTTAAATTATCTTATATGTTCATTGCTTAAACAAGTCTTATTATCAAACACCTTATAGTTAAATTGTGAAACTTAATTCATAAAGTATTTGTACTTAAACTTTTAAATCAAACAATTGATCAATTTATGATAGTAACTTAACATTATCGTTTTTTAATTTATTATTTGGGAATAATTATTAAAGATCTTAATTATCTTATCAGATTTCTTACTTATCGATTATCTTTATGACACATCTTATAGTCAAATTATTAAATTCTAATCATAAGATGTTCATATTTAAATTTCACTAATCCTGATTTCTAATTATACAACTTTTCTAAATATATACTTTATATTCAAAATATAATCCTAGGTAAAATTATTTCATTTGCCAAATTTTCATAATCAGTGTGTCGGTTCACCTTGTTTAAATGTTTAGGAACCCTCATCAATAACGGTGACCAGGCGCGTCGATCATAATCCATAAATCACTCATAGATAAATCAACACAAAACAATTTATCAATCACTAACAAATACACACTCATATATAATACACTCAAACTCATTCTAGGTGTTACTAACCCTATCTCTAATGAGTCACTCATCCCTAGGGTATTACTAACCCTATTTCTGATGAGACTTACCCCAACAATACCAAGGTTCTTTCTTAACCTTTAGATCTGATACCAAATGTAATGAACCGTTCTTCCGTACCCTTTGAATCGACAATAAACCACACATGTCCAACCCAACTTGCACGAACAAGCGAATCATTAAGGGTAGAAAGAAAATAAAGACAACAAAATCTCACACGAACAGAATAACATATATTATTTCAATAATAATCTTTACAGCAAAAAAAATTTAAATGACATTCTTTTGATAACCAAAACACTTTTATACCAAAATATACTTGATATTTTTTAATGACATTCTTTTGAAATCACTTTCAAATAAACTTATTCAATAAGGTATCAATATCTGGACAAAGTCTAAGGTAATATATCCGGACTATGTCAACGGAATATACCGCATGGAATATATGATACTAAAAGGGGTAGCTGAAATGTTTGCAAGTCATTACGGCTATTTTGGGAACACAATCAAAACCGTAAATCTTGTATTGGGATTGGATTCCCAACATGATAGGGAACTAGTGGCCTTTTCTCCAATCTACATATAACAAACATAGTTCCCGCAGTGCCTTAATTGCTTTCCTCAAACTAGTCACTTGGAATTATACTTCCTACACTACTACTGATAACCGGTACTTTCCTACTTTTCTCAAGCTAACCACTTTATCCAAATGGGGCAATAAATGTCTTGAGGGATGTATTCCCCAAAGGGCCCAACGTGTTGGACACTGCCATACATACTCACTTATTCCGAATTTATGTTTGTCAGACCACATAATATCCCACATCATCTTTCGGGATGTAAGGCTAATGAGGCTATGCTCAATTTCTTCAAAGCCATGCTTTTCATACAAAATCACGTTTTGGTCATAACAGGTTCCACTTTGAATGCTACACTGCCATTCCTTTGATCACTATTTGACTCTCATAAGCATACAACCTCTGAGCTCATATGTCTCAAAGAAGGGTGTTAAGCTAAGAGAAGTTGTCTTCTCCGCCACCAAGCAGATGTATATTTGTAAAAGGCAAATGTTGTGTTTCACAAATGCGATGTCAGACATTCGTCCATACAAGTTTGTTTTGGGACTAAACGAAACCAAAGGCACTTTCCTTGGACATTACTAGGCGAGAAGCCCTCGCAATCCCAAAAAAATCTCCACAATGAGGAAACCACTGCTATAAATAACTCTATAATGGGAGCATCCTAGAGCATGTCAACAGGAAGTCCTCACTCTGTGAGGATCCACGACCTTCAATAATCATCATCTTCAAAATGTCTTCACTTTCGAACGTATACATTGGTTCGAAGTGGTTTTTGGATAGGAATCACCCAAATCCAAACCGGGTTCCTTTGAAACCAATTATCGAATAAAAAGATGTTAAGTTCGTATATGGATACAATTATCGATCAATTACTTCATCTTTTGTTTAAATCAAATATCTTTCTTAGATATATTCTTTTCAAGTTATTCCATTTTCTTTTCAAATGCGTATGGAATCAGTAAGCATCATTTATCAAATCATTTGGTTTATTTAAACCTTTCTTAAATCCTGGAATAATTCCAAATCATTTTCTCTTTTACTTAGGAAAACCTTTCCAAATCATTCTTCTAATCTTAATTGAAGATTTCTCATATTCAAATTACAACTTTAACTTAGGGAAAATATTTCCAAATCATTTAAATCTTAATCTAAGATTTCTTTCTTAACTTTAAATCACATTCTTGAAAATCAAAGATTTTCTTTACAGAGTATTGCTCCCACTTTAGATATGGTAAATTTCACCTCTAGGGACTAATGGCAAGTAATACTACATTATGAAGATCTTTGTCATCAATGATATTTTTCTTCAATATATTTTATTTCGAAAACTAGTTTGAAGGGGTTTCCGGATAGGAATTACCCAAATCTGATCCTAGTTCTTTAGACGGGAATAACCTAAATTTGATATCAGTTCCTTCATACCAATCATCGAATAAAAAATGTTAAGTGGTTAATTAACATTCAAAAAATTTGTTTCTTTTCTTTTATTTTGAAAAAACTTAAATATGATCTTTTTAGAGCATCCGCGCTTTCCTTTCGATCCGATCCACCACTCGCCTAAAAAGAGAAAATGTAAGCTAGGTAAGTTCTGGGCACTAGTTGTTCCACACCAAGCCTTAGTTAAACACCTTGTTTTATCTTTCCAGATCTCACAGGCAGGACAAATGTACTAGCTGTTTCCGCAAACTCGGTTATTAGCTTTATTTTGGAATGGATTATAAGATTCCAAATTATCTTTTAAACTCTTAATTTTCCCTTTTTTAAAACATTCATAATTAATTCTAGGAAATATCGTTACGTTTAAACTCATATTCAAAAGGTTATAGAATTCGCAGCATAAAAGTGTTATGCAAAGTGCTACATAAGCTTATTTGATTTTAACAACTTTTTGATATTTGAAACTCATATTTTCCATTGCAAATCTCTTCTAAACCATTTTAATAAATTTATCAAATTTATTCAATAATTTTAGTCGTTTAAAAATATCATTTATAAAGAAATCACTTTTTGGATTCCGAACTGCAAAACCGCGATGCTTTCAGAAAATTGTTTTGGACATATTTCAGACTCTACTTGATAAAATCTTGATTTTCGTTCTTCATTGGAAAACTATTATTGTTGTGGATTAAAGAATTTTTATTTCGAAAAAATCCGACTTATAAATCATTCTCTACACTAGTTGAAGTTACTGGTCGAAATTTATGAACTGCCGCTGCGCGACAGGCTTGATTTTGACCAATTTTGTGAATTGCTTCAGAACTTGTCTGAAACACTTCAAATTTGTTTTAAACCACATTTAAATTATTTTAAATTGTTTAAAACTATATTTTCATCGTTTCAAACTCATTTTTCATTTCATTTCGTACTATAATATTATATTACTATAATATCAATTTCAATCTTTTTAGATATTATGAAATCATTAAGAGGCTAGATAATCTCCATACACACATCTATGGATTTAATTCTCATTTAAGTAACTATGCTTACTAACCATTTCTCTTACAATTTATCAGACAAGTTATCGACCACATAAACAGTCACATAATCAACCAATTTGCAACCAATTTATCAAACATTTATTCATCCAACATATTTAAACTTTCAAATCATTATACTTAAAATAATTTGTGTATTTCTTAGTAAATTTGAGTACTCACATTAGTTCCACTCCACCAATCTTTTGTGTAGATTCCCGAATCGATTCTGGCAATACTTTTTTCTCTTTTCTCGGTTCGAAACTTCCCGGTCTCCTTCCTTCTTCTTGATGTGCTCAGCCTAGACTATGTAGGCCTTGATCCATGAGTGATGGTGCTCATTGCTTAAAGGTGAGAAGGGGGTCGCCATGTGTTGTGGAGTTTGCACTTGGTTTTGAGGTGGAATACTTTATTTTTCCTTTACTTTTATTTTTCTTATATTTTTTATTATTTTCCTAAGGCACGGAAGCCATTGGAGATGATTTTAGAAAGCTTGAAAAAGGAAGAAGAAAAAGTGAAAAAAAGTGAGAAAGTGGATTCTTATTTATAGAAAAAGTTTTGAATGAAAATAATATTTTTTAAAAGACCAAAATACCCTTTACTTACTTTTTAAGCAACCTTATTTTTCAACACTTAACATCACATTTCAAATAATTACTTTATGTCATTTTCACTTAAGTATTAAGTAAAGAATATAATAGTTATGTTTGGTTTGATTTGATTATTACTTTTTGCTTTGAAATGACATGTTTGGGTGCTTACTTTTTCTAAATTATTTTCAAAAATTTTCTAAGTTTGTTTAGTAAATGTAAACTTAATTAATGAAATAATAATACTTATGCTATTTGAATATATGTTTCTATATAAGAAAATAAAGATGCGACGACATTGTGATAACTTTTAATCGACAAAACGTTGATTTTCGAAAAAATGTTTTACGGTCATATTTTGACTTTTTATTTAAACTATTTATTTATGTAAACAAAATTTAAAAATAAATTTGTATATTTCAATTTAAAAATATAAACACTTATAAATAAATTAAAATAATTTATTTAACAATTGAAACTTACTTTTCTGAAATCATCATTTTGTCATTTTTGTCGATATAGGTAATTGTTACTATTTTTGTGTATACTTCTCTTCCAAAATCCTATGTAATACTATTCGAATCATATAACCTTATCTATTTTATATTTAAAATCACTTTAAATGGTATATTTTAAAGTGGTCAAATTCTGGGTCATTACAAATGGAGTAAGGCTTTGGTAGCGTCCAATTGTCTGTTCTCAACAAACAAGCGGGCATGATGGAGTAAGTCTTGTGTAGCTCCAACTGTCCATTCATAGCAAAATGTGGGAACGATAGTGTAAGGCCTTTATGGCAGCTTAATTATCTATTCATGATAAATTGAGGTAAAACGTCTAACAATGACCTTTAAGTGAAGTACCATAATCGAATTGTTAAGAATAAGGCTCATGTGGAAATTTAAGATGAGACTACAGAAACTAGTCGAATATGTGTATAAGAATTCTCACACTTATGATGAATTGATGATTATGCATGATCATGCTATAACACTGCTGTGAAGTATTCTGTAATTTACAATGATATTTGGAATAATGATAGGATAACCCATTCCATGTTTTAATAGCGTGGTCTCATTATATATTTGCTTATTAGGGTAAAGTTTTATTCGTATTAGACTTTATATTTGAACCATATTTTTATTATTTCCTATAAATTCATGAGTGTTACGTACTCTAGTTTCAATGAATGTATTGATATCCAATCTCAATACATCTTGACTGGGAATATTTGAACTGATATGTTTATTTTAATTGTGATAAATTACTCATGATTACAACATTATAATTACTATCAAAAAACATATCATTTATGAATTTTCTATTAAATATACTTAAATTAAATAAATTTTCTTATAACACGTTATATTAAGTATATAATAGAAAGAAAAACACAATTTATTTCAAATGAGATTTTAATGCAGAGTTAATCATTACAGTAAATTATAAAATTGCCCCTAGGGCATACCCCTAACCCCATAAGCGCTAGTGAGGCAATAACTCTCAGCTTTAGTCTCATCAAATTAACATCATGAACCCAGAATACGACCCCATGCTCAGGCCGTTAGGATGGATATCATTACGAGATGACTTTTTTTAGACGTTAGTGGTGGAGAGGATCATCCCCCCCCAAGGATTACAATGGATGCTGCTTTTGGTTAATATAACTAAGGTCAAATAGAGAATATCGAAGTGATAATATTACATAGTTATCGTGATGTGACAAGCCATAAATTCGTACCCTTTAATAGACCACACATGTCCGACCCAAAAAGCATAGGCTGATGGAAAGTCATGAGAAAGAAAAGAAGAGAGAAGAAGATAAGAGAAGAAAGAGAGAAGAGGGAACTAAACAGAACAATACAAAATCTCACATTACAATGGAAAAGATATAATATCATACTAATGATCTTTAAAAAACAAAATCTGTATATACATACATACATCAGATTTCAACAATCAATCATTAATCATCAACCTGGATAGTTATAATAACCTATCCTTTCAATTGTTGACAATATACAACAACAATGCAGCAGAAAATAACCAGATACATATATACGCCATGTAGATCTCCAGCGCTCCTGCTGAAGCTCCAAAAGCACCAAATATGAACCTAGAAACATACTCAGTCTAACTTTAGCATTGAAAGGGAAGAATGCCCGAATCAGTCTGGTAAACCAGAGAAAACACATTCAGCTGAGCTTATTAAATTACCAAACTTTTCTTTTCAAAATAAAAGTATCTCATAAGAAAGCCCACATATAAAAATGGACATGTTTTTACCTTACGATAACCAAAATCTTTCGTATCAAATTTATATTATACTAGTGTCTAGTATACAAATAATATTTATCATAGACGAAATGGTTACCCATATAGCATTTCGAGGTTATTCATTACGCCAATACGAAAAAAACCGCAAGCTCTTAGTGGAGTTTGAATATCCATACAAATGACTAGGTGAAGGGACTACCTTCCAGCAATAAATCTCTAGAGAAATGTACCGAGGACCATCACAAAGGGTTTTCTACCAATACAAGACCGACATTCCTCTATAACTAGGTAGTAACGAATATATCATCCCCCGGTTGTTATCGACTTTTTCGAGGGCTCTCATAACATACAAATCACATTAATTTACATCCCGAATGTCATTGCGGAAGAAATATATCTAAAAGAAGATGATCATATCCTAATTGGGAATGACCCACTTAGCCCTGCTACATCTAATCCTATTTCGGCCATTTCTGGTTGATGAGGCCGGAGGTAACGATTACCTTTCAGAGATCACATATCACATCACTTTGAATGCCACATTGTCATTTCCGTTGACTACTAATTGCCTTTCACAAATATACAACCCTTGAGCTCATACGTCTCAAGGAGGGTGTTAAGCTAAGAGAAGTTGCCTTCTCCGCCACCATTGATGTACGTTTGCAAAAATCAATGTACGTAATATTAGAAATGAAATGTAAAACACTCGTCCATACAAGTTTTCTAGGAATAGGACAAACCGAAGGTACTTTCCTACAACATCCTGTCGGAAAATCCCTAGGATTAGTAGCGACGACCCTTGCAATGAATATTTCATAACGAAGAGACTATTACTACTGGATGTATATTGGGATTTTAACCCAAAACAATCAACAAGCAGTCCTTCAATATGAAAATCCTAAATATCAATATCATCGACCAACCTGCACAATCGTCGTATAAATGTTGGTCCGAAGTTGTTTTTGGATAAACTGATCTCGGTCACTTCGCCCCAACAACGCAAAAGCGTTTTTCAACCTCACACAGAAAATAAGTCTCATAGACTTATCATGTCTCTAACTTTCAACTTGCTATCCTTCGGTGAAGAAGGAAGCTCGAATGATTGGAGTAATACTCTGCACTACACGAATCAACATCCTCAACAAAAACGATAATCAATCCTACACAGTCAGTCAAGTACTAAGTGTACGACTAAATAGTTCCTACATCAAGTCGAGGAACTAAAATGGCCAAATATATAAATTTAAAACAAAAGCAGTCACTAGGCCTGATTTATTAAATCATTTATTAATTAAATCACTTTCCCAAATAAAATACTTCAAATTATCTTTAAAAAGATATAATTCCAAAACCATTTCAATATTTGAAAAACATTTCCATATACTTATTTTAAAATAAGTGATTTCACAATTTACTTTAATTTCAAACCATTTAAACTTCATTCTAAAATATCACTTACCATAACATTCATCTTATTTAAAGGATTATTCGTTGTCCAAAATCGTGAACATAATTCATTTACCAAATTCATTACTTCTATACATTTAATTTAAAGGATTATTCACTATCAAAAATCATGAATATAATTCCTTTTCATAAAAATCCATATTTAACTTATCAAATTCAATTGATTTTGCTTTTATAAAACATTGTTTATATATTCCATTTATATCTCACTTATATGTCAAAATCCAATCGTAAATATATTTACTTGTAAAGCTCTTATTACAAATTCATTCTTTTTATAAATTCATCAATTATAAATCTTATTCCCTTATAAGATCTATTTATAACTTCATTTTAATACTTATGAAACGCCTTTATAATTCCACTATTTTTATTTATAAAATATCAATTTTATAAATCTTATGTATAAACCATTAATAATAAATCAAAATTCTCATTTAACTTATTTTACAAAATAGTTATCATCACCTTTCAAAAATCACATTTGATTCCATTTAAACAAACTTCTTCTTTTAATAATTTAAAAATCGTTATTAAAACTTATCTAACTTCAAAAATCATACTAAAGTGTATTTCACAAAAATCATAATTTTATTTAAAATAAATTCATTCCTTAACAATTTAAAAATTAATAAAGCACTATTTTCAAAATCACTTTGAATTCCTTTTGAAATCATCATTTTAATATTTAAAATTCCAAAGTATGGCCTAAGCACTAAATAAGGGAATTCACATCAATTACGACATCCAATCATCATATATCACATGATAACAGCATATATATAAGTATCTGTAAATAAAAGTCAACATCGGTGAGGAATCCAGTTAGATCCCTCTAACCTATCACCTACAACAAATATACATATGAGAAAATACGTACAATGTTCCGCTTCGAGGCAGACGCACGAACAAAAAATTACCCGCTCATACACGGGAACGTATAGGGTCTCATCCGCTAAAATATGCAGGAATATACCCAAACCAATCAATATATATATAATATAACATATATCGCCCAAGAACTCATCAATCATGTGACGACCCAGATTTTTAACATTTGTTAATTGGGTGGTTAACAGGATTATATTATTGAAATATTGATTTTTATATGTCGAACGAGTAAATTTCTAATAATTAAATATCTGGATATACATATACATACATACATATATGTATATATATATATAAATTGATATTGGGTTATAAAATCTTTGGATTTGATAAGCCTCGTAGAAAATAATATATAAACTTACCATTTAAATTAAGATAAAATATCCATACGATATATATACAAGTTTGTGAGGATTAAAGATATGCATATAAGCATACAAGTATATATGTATACCCATAGAAAGCAAATATATGGATAAATAGGAAATAATGTGATATATATATATATATATGAGGAAATATAATGGTTAAATATGTATAAGTATATGTTAAGGGGATAAATATAAATATGTATAGGATGACAAACCCATGTAAGTAGATGTACATGTATATAAGTATGAGGAATAATACATACAGGATATATGTATATAGAATATATATGTAAAAGCTTTATATGCATGAGTTAAAATGTATATAGTATTTGTAAATAAAGAAATGTAGAAACATGTATGAACTGAAAATATATAGGGATATATATATATATATATAGTAGCTTTGAATAAATGTACACATAACTATACATATATATACAAACAAAAGGATATACATATATAAATTCACATAAAAATGTTGTAAAAACTTTGGGGAACATATCATTAAAGTGCATATCCTCTCAAGCCCACAAGAAATCAAATCCAAGCATACAAAACCTTAAATCAAGGTCAAACAAAATCAAGTCAGGTCAAGCAAGCTTTTGACCAAAGAAATAAAATGAAAGAAGAACAAAACAAAAGAAAAAGAAGGGCAGAAGCTCGCTGTGTCAACATAGAGCAGTAGTATACTTTCTCTTATATATACCTTTCATTGTCTTCTTTTATTTCATCCATTCGAACTAAGTAAAAATAGTTAAAAAGTACTTCCATCTCACAAACTAAAGAATCAAACTAAAACAACTCAACATAAAAAGAAGATCAACTAGTCCAAGCAAACAGATGATTTCAAAGGCTTATTTTTCTATTCAAAACATAACTGTGAGTAAACTTTCTTCAAAAATCTAATCTTTTTATAACGTCTATGTTAAAGGTTAAATAGAAATATCAGTTTGAATATGTGATTGCATAAGAATAGAATGTAGATATATGCCTGTGTACGGATGAAGTGCAAATGCCTATATAACTTTTACTTTCCTCAGTTCTTTGTCTTTCCCTGACATGTTAAAACCTTTTAGAATTTCAAATTCTCTTCATCTAGATAGTTTTAGGTTATGATGGTTGAATAATATTTATTTGAAATAGTGTATACTTATTTTTTTAAATGATTTCATAGAGTATTGTCAAGTAATAACACAGGAAAAGGAAAATTACAGTAGGTAGCTCAAAGCACCAGAAAATTGATCATGTTGATTCATGTTTTCACCTATATGTGTAGAATCGAATTTGAAAATTATGAATTTTGGTGGCTTTACTTTGATTTTTTGAGGTGTGGTAAGCGAAGGAGAGAGAGATGACCGGAATTCGATCGTGGGGTATTTTCTGGCTACCACGATGTCTAACAGCTTTAGGATTTTGGTGGAAGGAAGGCGAAGGGTTGGAGGTCACGGGAAAAATGGAGCCATATTTTTCTGGGTGTTGTGGTGGAGGGCCGGAGGTGAGATAGGGTTTTAGGCGTATTTTTGGTCGAGGTGGGTTTCCGCTTGATTGTGGCATCGTGGTGGCGTCGGGGTGACTGGATGGAGGGGGAAAAGTAAGAGAAGAGGTAGGTGAAGCTCCAGGGCAAGGTAGCAAGGGTTTTGGTGGTTGGTGATGGTGGCACAATGTAGAAATATGTGTTGGCTTCTTTTTTGGAAATGACGGGATTGCTCGATTTTGGATTTGAGCTTCCATCGTGAACTCTGGGGTGGCCGGGAAGGTCGAGAGCGACGATCGTGACTTGGCGGTGAAGTCATCAGGGGTTGGCACGTCTTCGATGGCATGTGCACGTGTATGCCATGATATGTGTATCTACTGGTGGTAGTAGGTTGTAGATAGGAAGCAAGATAAGAAAAGAGAAGGGAGGGGAATGAGGAAGGTGGGCTGGGGAAAAGAATGATGGGCCGAAGAAATAAAGGCAAAGGAAAGAAAAGAATAAAAGGAAAAAGAAAGAAAAAAAGATAACGGGAAAAGGAAAAATAAACAAATGGAAGAAAATAAAAGTAAAGGAAACATAAGAGAAAGGAAAGAGAAGAAGATGAAATTCACATACACACACACACACTTATATGAAAATCTACCGGAAATTTTTTGTCATTTAAATCCGTAAAATTTTAAAGTAATGATATTTTATAATTAGAAGGAGTATATAATTATATTATTAATTGATTTAAAACTTATGGAAAATGAATAGTATTTTATAATATTTGTTATTTAATAAATTGTTTAATTTGTAATTAATTTGGTTTTAAATGTAAATGATTACAGCTAATCAATGTAAATTAAAACCATGAGTAAATCGTTTGGACGTTGGTTATAGATCATTAATTGTGTTAACGATCTATGTTTTTGCGTAATTCTGTGGGATATTTGTTTTCAAATTAAAATAGTGAGACTAAAAGTAATGATACGTTTAATTTGAAATAAGCCATCTATAAGAAATTACCACAAATGATATTGTCACCCTAAGTAAAATCGTTTATTTAAACAATTTACCTACTTTAAAATTTGTTACGTGTACTCGAGGAAAATGGGTCCGGATATCTGTGTTATCCGTAACCGCCTCAATTTGATAATCACTTTGAACTTTATGGAGTTTGATTATAGAGTTTAATATGCTGGGACTGTGTTGATTTCATAAATCCAACTACTTTAAATAAGTACCATACTTAGTTCTCACTGTGATATTAGTGAATTTCTGTAAAAGCGTTGGTTATAATTAGATGGAAACTCTTAGCTTGTCCAAGTTACTTGGTTCCTAAATGGGTTTTATAACTTAAGTATTTCATATTAGATGGGTTTACTCACGCTGGTTTCTAGCCTGACTCGGGTGTTACTTTATTGTAATGCTCGGGTCAGACCGAGTATTACAGACTTTCATGTTAGGACGTTTGGAGCTCAGGAGACGAGTTGGATGGCAGAGACGTGCCGAATATATTCCGCTGTGTATTATAGACTATATAGACAGTATTTAGGGACAAGTTATCATAACTGTCCAGATTTATTTACTGATGTTGTACTCTGGTATCTTGTATGTATATTGACTGTTACAACTTTTCTTTGTATAAAATGATGTTATTTCATATTATATTTTGTTCTGCTGTGATTGTGAGATTCTGTGCTGTTGTTTTCTGTTTCTTATTCTACCACCTTTTCTTCTAAACCCTAATGGTCTAGAATTTCCGACACTCGATTGCTCGGCACTCTATATAGTGGACGTATTAGTGTCGGATTTTCGGGGTCGAAAACTTTCAGGCCGTTACAAGTGGTATCAGAGCTGAAGGTTAAGCGAGAACCTTGGCTCTGCTGGGGATTACTCATTAGAGATAAGATCAGTAGTACCCTAGAATGATTTGAGTATGTTATTATATGAGAGCGTACTAGTTATTTTCTTATATAATGATTTTCAAACGGTTTTAAAAATGATTATTATAGGCTAATATTTTGGTATATGAAAAAAAAATTCTAATAATTATAGTATATTAAGGTAATTGGGTGTTGTTAATAAAATGAAACAAAAGTATAGGATTCAGTGGTAACATATATAACCAAATAAAAATTTGGGTAATAAGGTAAGTTAAAATGGATTCAAAACCTGAATTTAAATCCTGGAAAATTCAAAAGAATTTTGGAAGTGTTTGAAATAAGTTGCCTTGAATATATTTTTCCAATTAAGTATGATGGAATAGATAGTGTGTTTAGATATGATAAGTATTATAGACTGGATATTGTATCTTAATAAAGGATATTTATTATAGGATAAACAATGATAAAACATAGTGAAATGTTTTAAGTAAAATTTTATATAAGTATGACATATAAATTAAAATGGATTTAAATCGTGAAGTTTTAAATCTAAAACCAGATAAATTTGGAATTGTTTCAAAGTGATTAAGAAAATAAGAAGTAATATTACTCAGAATATTTTTGAATATAGAAATCTTATTTTAAGACAAGAGTTGTTTTGAAAATTTCGAAGGAAATTGTTTTGAATAAAAAACCAAGAATGGTTTAAAATGAAAGTAAAACTGGGTGTGCAAATGGAATAAACATGTATATATAAGTAGATATAAATAATATCAAAGTGATTTGAAATAAATACTAAGTGTTGAATTCTGAAATTCCCGTGAGAGTGAGATGTAAAACCCAAAGAGAAATAAGTTTTTGAACTTATAAGTGGGAAAGAATATTAATAAGAAATTTAAAATTTGGGATGGAAATTTAAGTTGAGTAAGGTTAAATGGATTGAACGGATGATAAATTTAACTTAGGGGAAGTTAAATAATTTTTGAACGTACGACCTGAATTGGAAGTTTCAAGGTGAAATTAAGATTTAACTTAGAGAGGTTAAATGGATTAAATTGGAAAGAAAATTATGGATTTGATAAGAGGTTGTGTATGAATAATTTAAAACGGCTTTTGAAATTAAAACGGGTTTCTAATTTTGGAAAGTGGTAATGAATGTTATTGATTTGTGCTTTAGATCATTTGGATGTTTATTTACTTTGACATATCCTGCTATCATCATCCTGTTGCTATTCACAATAAATATAAAACTGTGAATTGGATTATTTTGAATAAATAAATGAGTGGATTGATTCCTGAAATTAGTAGAAGTAAAACTTTATCCTGAAATTTATTTAAATGATTTTGATTTTAAGAAATAAAGATTGAACTTATGGAAATGGAACCATTTTGAACTTAAAGCTTGAAAAGATAAAACAAAATTGTCAACTGGAATTTGTTTAAAGAATCAGGTTTAAAGATTTAAGTTATAAATGGGGTAATCAATTGAATTTCGAAAATTGATTTGTTTAAAAAGATTTGAACCCTCACTTGAACCTTGCAATAAGTTTTAGCAGACATAATTTGAATGAATATTTGAAATTTGGACTCAATATTTAAAATTATTAAAGATTTGGGTTGTTAAAGTAAATATTAAAGATTAATTTGATTTAAGTGATTAAATCAACATTTTGGAAACCAAACCCCAATTATATAAATCGAGATGGTTCAAAAATTTGAGAATGGAATGGAAATTAATTCAAGGGTGGAATTGAATTGAATTAATTAGAACTGCATTATAAGTTGAATAAGTTTAAATTTAATTGGGAATTGATTTGAATTAGAATGGGAATCGAAGTTAATTCGAATGGGAATCTAGATTGAATCAATCTAAATGGAAGTGGAAATTGAAATTGATTGAAGTGGAGATTGGAAACTAAACCAGTTTGAACATAAACTGTTTTAAATCTGCTTTCCTAATTATTCATATTTTTCTTATTTTCCAAGGTAGTTACTATACAAACCATTCTTTTTAACACTTAAATATCTTATGTTAACCATCTAGCTATTTTACAACTATTTTAAAACTATTCAAGTTCTTCTGTAACCTTCCTGCCCACTCTAAATGGCCTACAATATATAGCCACCTCCCACCTCGTCTCCTGTCCGACCACTCTCCTCAAATAGTTCACCTAAGAGAAGATGGCATTAAAGGAAAAACAAGTTTCAAATTTTTGAATTCATGGGTTAATGAACCTGACTTTATGGATATTGTTAAGGAAGTTTGGCTGAGACCAGCTTATGGTAATCCAATGTTTGTTTTGTAGGTGAAACTGAAAAACACCAAATTTTCTCTCAATCAATGGTCTAGAAGCAGATTTGGAGAAGGAACCAAACAAAGTACATACTGGAAGAACAAGCTGGAAGAAACGCAAGTCGACATGCTGAACAGCCCTCTTAACCCAGCCCTCAACGACATGGAGACGTACATATCAAGATAATACTCTCTTGCTCTCAGTATTGAGATCTCTATGATGAATCAAAGGGCTAGGCTGCAATGGAGAGAAGAGGGTGATAGGAACAGTGCTTTCTTTCATGCTAATCTAAAGGCTAAACACACCAGAGAAAATATTGTTTCCATTCAAGATGGCGAAGGGAATGTTCACTCGACGAAAGAAAGTGTTGATGAGGCCTTTATTAGTCACTTCACCATTCTTTTCGGCAACAGGGCTAACTTTGAACCTGATTTTGACCTCTTAGATCCCCACATCCTCCCCAGGCTTTCTGCCAATGACCATGCTTATTTGAGGCAAGAAGTTAATGAGGAAGAGATTAAAACTGCAATGTTCTCCCTGAATAGAAATTCGGCTGGTGGTCCGGACGGCTTTAATGCTCAATTACACTTTTCTTGTTGGGACATTGTTAAGTTTGATGTGTTGCGAGCTGTTATGAAATACTTCAAAAATTCTAAACTAATATCTTCTTTCAACAACACAAATATAGTGCTAATTCCTAAGCTCAACAATCCCCATAAAGTGTCTTCCTTTAGGCCTATCTCATGCTGTAACACGATATACAAATGCATCTCCAAAATTATTGCGTCCAAGATGAAATCAGTCTTGCCGAGTATTATCTCTTCTAACCAGGCTGCGTTTCTTCCGGGAAGGAATATTTTAGAAAATGTTTTGCTGGCACATTAATTATTATATGGTTACAAAAATAAATCTTCTTCTCCTAGAGCTATGTTGAAATTTGATATCATGAAAGCCTTCGATATGCTCCAATGGAGTTCCATTGAGAAGGTTATGCAGTACATTAACTTTCCAGTTTCCTTCATTGCCTGGATAGTTTAATGCATCTCTACGGCTCGGTTCTCTATCAATGCTAATGGTTCAAGTGTGGGATTATTTGGAAGTAAGCAAGGCATTCGCCAAGGGGACCCAATATCTCCATACATTTTCATACTTGTCATGGAGTTACTCACGCAAATGTTTAAAAAAAATTGCGAATGGATTAATGAGGCATCACCCAAAGTGTTCTGACCCTGAGATAATTTGTTTGATGTTCGCTGATGACCTTGTTATTTTTTGCTATCTGAATATTAGCATGATGCATGCTGTTATGGATACTCTTCAAGAATTTCATGCGATAACTGGTTTGTCTGTCAAACTCGACAAATCTGAAATGATAACTTCTGGTCTCAACACAACACAAAACGATGAAATACATGCTATCTCTGGATTAAACATCGGCGATAACACAATTACATATCTTGGTCTTCCTCACACCTCCTCCAGAATTACTGTTAATCAATGCTTGCCGCTGTACGAAAAGATCACATCTAGACTTGACTGTTGAGCAAGCAAAATGTTGAGTCAAGCTGGAAGAATCACTTTAACCAGAGCTGTTATTTTCTTTATGCAAGTATACTGGGACAGAACTTACATATTGCCTCAGAAACTCATCAACATGATACGTTCTGCATTCATGAGATACATATGGAAGGTAAAACGGTAGGTCGTTATTTAGCTCCAGTTAGATTCAAGAGATTAGAAATGCCTATTGCTAATGGTGGGCTTGGAATAATCAACATGTACCACTGGAACCGTGTGGCAATTGCCAGGCTTGTATATGATTGCATTAACGCCAAGGACAGCCTTTGGGTTAGATGGTCCTCTAAATACGTGCTTCATGGTTGCAACTATTGGAAAATGACGCCTCCAATTAAGGTTAGCTGGACATGGAGAGCTCTATTTAAGCTTAAGGAGGCAGTTTTGCCCCTCGTTCTTTTCCTCGTTGCATTTAACAATCTGGTTAGCTTTTGGGATGGCCCATGGATTAAACATGGCGTGATCTTAAGGCGTGTTCTGACTCATGCTGAGTTAGAGCAGTCAGCGCTGAACCAAGGAGCAAAGGTCCAAAGCTACATTCGAGGTACGAGCTTAAGACTGCCTCGGACTTCCAACACTCGTATCCAACATACGTGGAACCTCGCGGCGGAATGCAAAATTGGAAGTGATACACAGAGATCTGTTCAGTGGGGAATTAAAATTGACAGCTTCAGCATTAAAGATACTTATACTTTCATGGTGGGTGACGTTGGTGAGAAATGTAAGTGGAGGCGTAGGATATGGTGCAACGATAATAATCAGAAGGATAACTTATATCTTTGGAAAGTGATCAACCGAGCATTGAGTACTAAAATGAAAATTATTACCATGGGTTTTAACATGGATGATAACTGTGTTTTCTGTAATCAAATTCCTAAGATGGTGGAGCACTTGTTATTTGAATGCATTTATATTAATGCTCTATGGAAGACCTGGTTAAGAAAAATCAGAAGAAGATGGAAAGGAGTTAACAACACTGTGCAGTGGAAGTACATATTTGACAGTACTCGGGGTAAATCTAGTGCTAACGGTCTATTCAAGTTCGTAGTCAAGCGATTCATGATCGTCGTCTGCAATGAAAGGAACCATCGCATCTTCCAACCTGATAAAAGAATGACAGTGGATCAGTTCTAGTATCATATGGAGCAGGAAATTAAGCGGGATTTGTGTCTGGCTACCATTGCCTTTGACCCAGGCATATTTTGTTAGTCAATCCAATTTAGTTTTCTTTGTTACAGTGTTGTATTTTGTCTTTGTTTTCCCAGTGATTGTTGCACTTTGTTTCCCATGTACTTTCTAGCAATCTCTATTGCCCTCTTTGGTGCAGCAATAAAATGGTAGGGGTCCATTCAACCCCGTCGGCCTTGCCAAAAAACACTATTCAAGCTATTTTCTAAATTCAAACTGGTCAGAGTGAAAATTTTAATATTTAAATACAGTTGAGATAAAAATTGAAGTTATAACCCAAATGGAAATTGAAGCAATTGGGAAGTGAAAGCAAAATCGAAAATTGAAGCAGAAATGATTTTAAAGTGAAATAATATATTTTGAGGAAAATATGATGATTTAATATAAAAGATTAGATAGTATTATAATTGAAACTCACTTTATAAGAATAAGTAATGTTGCAAATGACTTTGTAAAGGAAATTATACTTGAAACCCTGATTTGGTATTAATGAGATTATAACCAGAAGGAAAGATCTTTGAAAGATATTTGAATTATAAAGTGGAATTTATATAAGTTTGATGTGATCCAAAAATAATTCAAATTGAAAGAATAAACTTATATATATATATATATATATAAGAATGATTTTGTGAGAATGGAACTGAAAAGGGTTTTTGGATCCCATTGATTTAGAAAGGCTTTTAGTTTTGGCAAAAAGCAAATTTCGGGAATTTAGAAAGCCAAGTTTGAGAATTATTGTGACGACCCGCATCTCAACCTTCGAACATCGACATCCAATACATCACCCGTATTCGAATGCCGGAGATTCAAATGTTGGAGTCCAGTTCATTGGAGCTATAACACATTAGATGATAACAACACAGCGGAAACAAAAATAATTTTTATTGATACACCATAAGGATTACAACATTCTACAACAAATGCCCAACAACATCAGAGTCAATATATACAACACAACAGCGGAAAATAACATTAATATGGGTCTTCCAAGAGAGAGAGAGCGAGTCCAACATACTGCATCTTCATTTCCAAAGCTCCAAAGACTTTCAAACCAAAAAGCTCAAAACCAAAAGCTTTCAAAAATGTCCGAATCTATATCTACCTTCTGAACTAGCTCCAGAACCTATTGATAACCTGACTCTAGGCTGCCTATGTGGAAAGTTAGGGGCACCTAGAGTTTAGAAAGGGAACAATAAACTCTGAGTCAATTATGGGACTGGTGTGAGAAACATAAAAACAGTTATTTGTACAAAAAGAAATAAAAAGAAATCCGCATGCTTTTTGGAAAATGAAACTACCATAAGGTCTCCCGGCACACACTCAAATGCAATCGTACACATAGGGGAGGTTTCTCCTTATAGTAGTCCAACATGCTTGATACGCGGAAATCATTTTGATATTATTATTAGTGCATAGTGTGGAAAAACATTTGCAAGTATAATGTTAATCTTAGCCAGCATACGTACCATTATAGTATGCCTATTATAGCTACCATGTTAAATGGCAGGCTCTACAACTAAAACCGTAAAGGGCTCGTATTGTTTTGTTTGGATTTCCAACAAATGTTCAAGGCTAAGGAACTTCCTTTATCCGAATGGGTATGCCTCTGGAAGGACGTCCCGAGAACCTAACCGGATCTTTGCCAACACAAGGCCGGGTTACCACTGTAACTACATAACTAACTATCACGAGTATGCCATCCCTTAGTCGTAACCGACCTTTACTGAGGCGCCTCAACAACCAACGACCACATAAGTAAAATATTTGGGCTCCATAGCAGAATACCATTTTTTATCCAAAAGGAAATGCACATACCCTGAGGGTTGCGAACCCCATAAGCTTGCTGCATCCTTTCCTGTTTCGACCATTTCCCTTGGTGTGAGGTTCGATGAAGTCCGTCCCACAAAGCTATGCTTTACACGAGCCACGCTTCGATCAACCAATGCTTAGCACTTAGCATGCCACATTACCAAATTGGGAATATATCACTAGTAAATATCAACTACATAACCTCTGAGCACGTACGTCTCAGAGAAGGGTGTTAAGCTAAGAGAATAAATTCTCCACCACCAAATAGAAATTTATTTGATTGAAACCAGCTTTATATCTCAAAGTGTAATGTCAGACATACATCCATACAAGTCCATCCTGGGTCTAAATGGAACCGAAGGCACTTCGTCCAATTAAGGAAAAAGTCCTTGCAAATCCGGATATTCCCTAATCACGTCTAGACTCCCCATCACATAGGGTAATCTAAATCTCTATACCGGAGAAACTCGGTGCAGAGACATTCAACAGGCAATCCTTTCGTTTTTGAAAATACTCGATCTTCAATCACCGTCTTCAAATGCAATCCTATTTCGTCGTATCATTATCCGGAATGGGTTTTACAACTTAATGTCCTCCCTCGGCCTTTTCGAATAATGAGCGCTTGTTTTAAAACATGTGAATACATTTGGATCTTAGTTAAGTCGCAACAAATTTCCATTTTTAATCCTTTAAGCAAAAGATCTACGTTTAAGGTTCAATATGGTTTTCGGATAACTATTCGAAATCCATTTTTGGTCTCATCGAAATTCAAATGTCGTCTTAAAGGCCAAGTTGTTTAAGTAAAAGATTTTTAATTCAACTCAAAAGTTCACATTCACACAGTAATACATTATAGATAAATAACTTACATTTGTCACAGCTCAATTCAAAGCAATTCATATCACGAAATATTACATATCAGAGATATCAAACAATTCAAGGCATTCAATATAATCCAATCATCCATAAGCAAGATAATTAATCACATAATTTATAATTAATTTAAATGAAATAAATTAATTACTTATGAATAAATTACTTAGCCCTGCTTAATTAACATTTATTAATTACAAACCATTTGTTATTATTATAATTAATTAATGAAATTAATTAACCATCCTTAATTACTAATCTTAATTAACTATCCTATAATAACTGACATTAATTAATCAACCTTTAATTATCCATCTTAATTAATTATCCTTAATTACTTTCATTAATGAACTATCTCATAATTAATTATATTAATTAAATAATCCTTAATTAATTACAGTAAAAAATTAACCCTTTAATTAAGTAATTATCCTTTAAGTAATTATCCTTTAATTACTCACATTAATTAATTCCTTTAATTAATTACATTAAGTAATTATCCTTTAAGTAATTAATTATCCCTTAATTACTTACATTAATTAATTAACCTTTAATTAATAAATTATCCTTAAATTACTTATATTAAGTAATTAATTATCCCTTAATTACTTACATTAATTAATTAACCTTTAATTAATTAATTATCCTTTTAATTACATACATTTAGTGATTAATTATCCGCTAATTACTTACATTAATTAATTATCCTTGAATTACTTACATTAAGTAATTATCCATTAAATAATTAATTATCCTTTAATTAATTAAGTAATTATCATTAAAGTACTAATTAATGATCCTTTAATTATTTAAGACCTTAATTAATTTAAAGATAAACCATTCATCTTAATTAATTACCTAATTATCATTTAAATCTTATTTAAAATAAAGGTTTGAAATTAATCATCAACATACAAAATCACTTGAGACCTTTTGATTAACTAAAATTCAATACATTTATCTTCATTACTTACTTAATTACATCAGTTTATTTTTTGAAAACACTTAGGGGTTTAATTACATAATTATCTCAATATATAATTTATTGAAAACCAAATCAATTAATCTTAAAAACAATTAATTTTAAAATATTAACCTTTGAAACTTGCTTGATAACCTGATCAATACCTTTGTTTGAAACCCTTTAAAACTTGTTTAATAAATTTATCATTAAAAAATGAATTAAGTACATTTTATCTTCTTAACTAATTACTTAATTACATTATTTAAATAAACTTAAGAATAAATTATAAATAATGGACATATAATTACATACCATAATTTAAAATAATTCATCTTAAAACCTTTAACTAGTCCCAATCTTAAATAAAATAGTTATTGTATAATAGAATTAATTAAGAAGTTGTTTAGCTTTTTAAAACTTGCTTTATTTAAAATTTAAAACTGTTACAACATATACCAGAGACAACTCGAGTTCCCACCCGAGCCAAATGCAGATTTACCCAAGTCCAACCCAAGCCACTTTTTTTTCTTTATTTTGTTTTAAATTTTAAAACCTGTTAATCATGTAAACCCACGGGAACACCCCGATATGAAACTCAAGCCATCAACCCAATTCCCCGAGAGCAAACCCGAGGCAACTTCTTCTTCCTCAACCCTCCGGAAACTACCCAAGCCTGACACCACGTGCACATGCACATGAGAACTGACCATTTTTGATCCATGCTCCGACCATTAAGAAGTCGGCAATCTCCTCCAGAATCGTTCCGATCACCTATCACGACGAACTCGCCTGAAAATCGAAATCGATATATCGACTTCCACCTGGAACAAAACATTTCATCCAAGAACCACCTCGCATGGCTACCTCTAGTCACCAAAAGGCTTAACACTTTGACCAAAGCTTCGCCACGAAACCATGCATCGATTCCCCCCACTCCGGTCCTCTCTGATGCATCGTCGATGACGCAACAACCAAGAATTCGAGAGCGACCAAAAATAGGCAATAAACCCTAAAACGATGCCGCGTAGCCGCCATGATGATTGGAAAATTCTTCGATTATTTTTCCCAAGATCGTCAACCTCCTAGCTACCTCCAGCAGCAATCCTGACCTTCCACTCCTCACCGATCACTAGAAATCGAGGAAACATTCGATTCCGTTAAAACCAAAGATTCTACCTCAATTCAAAACTAAAAATCATGATTCTTCTTTTAAAAATCATGGTTTACAAAAACAATTCTAGTGATGTAAGAGAAACTGGAGATCATGGTGTTCAAATTTCTGACATGCTTTAAGTTGTATTGTATTTTCTGATTTTTCTAGAGAAACTCAAACTAATAATACTTAGAAATATTTTTAAAATTAAGATCGTGTTTATTCAAACCTATTTTGTTCAAACATCCAAGCCTAAAAAAAATAGAGGATGAGATTTTGAATTCTGAACAGGTTTTTAAAACTGAAATCTAAAACAGAGGCATATTTGCCTATTCCCAGACATGCACACAAAGTACACAGTCATGCAGGCATATTTACACAATCATACAAGCACATTTCACAACATACTTCAAAAATTATCAAGATGTAACAGGTTTGAGATTTTATAAAGCTAGTTTACTCACTGTTTTATGAAGAACAGAGGAAGGCTTGTTTATGAAAGTCTGGAATTTGATTGATCTTGGAAAATGAAAATTAGCCTTAGACTTTGATCTGAACTTTATTTTGATTTGCTTTATGTTTGAGATGATCCGATCTTCTTTATGTTTGAGTTGAATCGGAACTTGATTTTAATTCTTTTTTGGTTTTGCTTTGTTGAGTTGAATCTAGCTCTTGAGTTGCTATCTTGTTTGAATTTGAAAGAGTTGCTTGCTTTAATTTTATCTCTTGTTTGTTTTCTCTTTAGTTACCAGGTTTTATATTTTTTTTTCTTTTGGTTTTGAATGTATGAAAGAAAAGATGAGAAGAGAGGGGTATAGATGTGTATGTGTGTGTGTGTATCTTGTTTTTCTATATTTTTTTAAATTTAAAAATGAAATGAAAATTATAAATGTGACACTTGTAATTTGCATGCTAAATTTAGTTTACATTTGTAAACATATATCTCATAAGCCTACACATGTCTTTTTTACATGTATTAATGTTTTAAATATGTTCTTATATAATTATTATATTATATTTACTATTTAGTTTTATATTTATATGTTTTTGTTCATGTATTTTATATTTTCTTTATGTTTTATTTTCATTTTTTAAATTTATATATATATATATATATATATATATATATATATATATATATACACACAAACCATATTTATATCATGTAAAAATTTCAAAAGAAAGTATACTAAACCTTTTTATTAAATCTTATTTTAACTAAAGCTATTATACTTTTAAATAAATAAATATTTATCTTTAGAGTTTTTAAATATAGAATTTAACTTTAAATAGCTTTTATAAATTTTTATATTGAATTCAAAACATAACTTCCAAATCACAATATATATATATATATATGTTTGTATATTAGTTTTTAAAATATAGAGTTTTTTAAATCCAATATTTTTAAGATATTTATTTTTGAATTTCAAATCAATATTCTATTTACAATCTATTTGTAAAACAAACACATACCTTATTTGTTTTTAAAAAATTTCAAATTAATTCACAAATTTATTCTAAAAATTATATTGATTACTAAATTAAATTTGTCTTAAAAACGGAATCATTACAAATTCTCCCTTTAACAAAATTTTGTCCTCGAAATTTGATAGACATGGTGACAAACAAAGAACATATGAACACATAAAAAGATAGAGAAATGGCTTACTAAATCAAGCAGAAATATCAATTCTACATTTGGAATAAATCAGGATATCAGAATATTATCAATAAATACTAGAATGAACTTATTCAATACTTCATGAAATGCTTGGCTCATTTAGGTCTGTGAAATATGCAGGGGCATTGGTTAGTCCGAAGGGCATAACTATCCATTCGTAGAATGTATCGGGACCCCTAAAAACAGTTAAATTTATACAATCTTCTGCAATTCTCAGTTGATGGAATCCTTGGGCTAGGTCCATCTTGGAAAAGAATCGAGCACCATGCAATTGATTGAATAGATTGTCGATTTGGGGCAAAGGAAATTTATTCCTAAGGGTTAACCTGTTAAGATCACGATAATCTACGCACAATCTCAAAGATCCATCGAACTCGGCTATAAATACCACAACTGAACCCCAACTGGAACGACTAGGTTATATAAATCCTTTCTCTAGTAAATCTTGGGTTTTCTTAACTGACTCTACTCTTTCCCTTGGTGCCATCCTACGACTTGCATTCACAACTGAACAGGCATTGGAAACTAAGTTGATTCTAAATTCGATTGCCCTATGTAGTAGTAAAGACTTAACTTCTTTTTAAAAACGTGAGGAAATTCTCAAATAGTAGGTATGGGTTCCGAACTCAGGTCAGAATACCCTAGAGTATACATTAGCTTGTCCCTCTTCGAACTTGGATCCTCACAAGAAATCACAACAAAATTTCAAATTTTGGTTTTGACTGAAATCGTTCTACTGATACAATCTAATTTAGCTTCATATTTTGATAACCACTTCATTCCAAATAAAATCTCAAATTCATTAAAGTCAAGAACGAAAAGGCTGATAGGAAACTGATGATGAGAATACAAAATAGGAACTTTTCTATAATGTAAACAAAGATTCGTAGGGCCTCCTACCGGGTTCTTTACACAAATAGGTTTGTTTACAAATTTGGGTTCAAGATTTTACTCTCTTATGGTTTGTTGGGAAATAAACTATGTGTGGCTCCAGTGTCAAATAAAACTCTAACAATTTTATCATAAATAAGAAGTAATGTAATCTTCCTTATACATCCTGGAAATACCGTCGGAAGGCATATAACATTGCTCAAATACCTGCTTGAATATATCCCATGTAAACTCATCCTCCTACTCGACCAAAGTAATGTCTCCCACCATATCAAAGCTTCTTCCTGGAGCTGTCAAGAAGCCATCAACCTCCTTTGATCATCATCCAATTTCAATCCTTTAAAAATCCTCTGATAAAATTGAATCCAAGCTTGCTCTTCTATAATAGTCTCCATGCCTTTGAATGGTTACTCTCCAAGTCTTGAGAAATTCCGATATAACTCTGCCAGATTTGGCAGGGGTTAGATATGAAAAAGCTGCTTCTTCCATTACTGTTGTTGCAGGGTCTTGACCATTTGTAGTGGTACTCCCCCTTCCACTACCACATCCTCTTCTTGCACTTATTCTCACTATCCGTAAATAGTATGAAAACTTGATTTGGGCCTACGGACAAGATATCTTAGTGAATATACTCATTTTAGGTCATTTCGAACCCTATCTCTAATGAGTCACCTAATGAGTTATACTCCAAAGCTAAAGTTCTTACTCAACCTTCAGCTCTGATACCAAATGCGACAGTCTAGGCTTTACAACCATCAATAGTGGCAACACTCTGCCATGGCACACATTGGTACCTCGAATTTGCTTTTACGGCCAGCCGCTCGACTTGCAACCAACCCACCCCGGGACATGTCGGGGTAAGAGTCTCCTGCTCGCCACTAAACACGAAGCGAGAACCACCTATCATGCTACAATGAAGAAAATGCAATTCCTATTTTTTTTGTTTTCAGCTCTGATACCATGTGTAATGGGACGAGCCAGTGGCGACCGGTAGGCATTTCAACCTTCCCAGGCCCACCGTGGCATATCCACCTCCAGTCGCCAGAAGGCTTGACACAAGCTTCGCCACGAAACCACACATCGATTCCCCCCACTCTGGTCCTCTCTGATGCATCGTCGATGACGCAATAGTCAGGAATTAGACAACGAACAAAACAGGCAACAAACCCTAAAACGATGTCGCGCAGCTGCTATGATGATTGGAAAATTCTCCTATTATTTTTCCCGAGATCATCAACCTCCCAGCTACCTCCAGCAGCAATCCCGACCTTTCATTCCTCGCCGGTCACCAGAAATCGAAGAAACATTAGATTTCATTCAACCCAAAGATTCTACCTCAATTCAAAACTAAGAATCATGATTCTTTAAAAATCATGGTCTAAAAAAATGAATTTGGTGATGAGAGAAACTGGAGATCATGGTGTTCGAATTTCTGACATGCTTTAAGTTCTAATGTATTTTTTGATTTTTCCAAAGATACTCAAACCAATAATACTTAAAAATATTTTTACAATTAAGATCGTGTTTATTTAAACCTATTTTTGTCAAACATCCAAGCCTAAAAAGAAATAGAGGATGAGATTTTGGAATTTTGAATAGGTTTTTAAAACTGAAATCTAGTACAGAGGCATATTTGTCTGTTCCCAAATATGCACACAAAGTACACAGTCATGCAGGTATATTTACATAATCATACAAGTATATTTCCCATCATACTTCAAGGATTATCAAGATATAATTGGTTTAAGATTTTATTAAGGTAGTTTACTCACTGTTTTATAAAGAACAGAGAAAAGCTTGTTTATGAAAGTCTGGAATTTGATTTGATCCTGGAAACTGAAAATTGGCCTTGGACTTTGATTTGAAATTTATTTTGATTTGCTTTGTGTTTGAGATGATCTGATCTTCTTGATGTTTGAGTTGAATCTGAACTTGATTTTAGATCTTTTCTAGTTTTTCTTTGTTGAGTTAAATCTAGCTCTTGAATTGCTATCTAATTTGAATTTGAAAGAGTTGCTTGCTTTAATTTTATCTTTGGTTTATTTTCTCTTTAGTTACCAGGTTTTTTATATATTTTTTCTTTTATTTTTGAATGTATGAAAGAAAAGATGAGAAGAGAGAGGTATAGATGTGTGTGTGTATGTATGTATATATATGTATATATATTGTTTTCCTATTTGTTTTTTAAATTTAAGAATGAAAAGAAAATTATAATGTGACATTTGTAATTTGCATGTTAAATTTAGTTTACACTTGTAAACATATAACTCATAAGCCTGCACATGTCTTTTTTACATGTATTAATGTTTTTATATAATTTTAATATTATATTTACTATTTAGTTTTTATTTATATGTTTTTATTCATGTATTTTATATCTTCTTTATGTTTTATTTTCATGTTTTAAATTTATATATATATATATATACAAATCATATTTATATCATGTAAAAATTTCAAAAGAAAGTATACTAAACCTTTTTGTTAAACCTTATTTTAACTAAAGCTATTATACTTTTAAACAAATAAATATTTATCTTTAGAGTTTTTAAATATAGAATTTAACTTTAAACAACTTTTACAAATTATTATATTGAATTCAAAACATAACCTCCAAATTGCAATATATACATATATATATATATATATATTAGTTTTAAAATACAGAGTTTTTTTTAAATCCAATTTATTTTTAAGATATTTATTTTTGAATTTCAAATCAAAATTGTATTTACAATCTATTTATAAAACAAACACATATCTTATTTATTTTTGAAAAAATTCAAATTAATTCACAAATTTATTCCAAAAATTATATTAATTACTAAATTAAATTTGGATAAAAACGGGATTATTAGAATTATCGATTTTGAAGATATCGATTTTGTATAAATGGGATTTATATGTGACATATATAAAGACTATGATTTGAAAGATACTATATGTGTATAGTATAAAATGTTTTGAGAATGCTATAGGGAAAAAGGCACTTCCATTGAGAGTTGAAACTCATAGTAGGAGATCCGCGGTGTGGTCCTGCCTTGAGCCCCTAAGGGTGGTTTTAAATATTGGTCCAAGAGGACATCTGGACAAAACTTGAGTTCCTGATGATCATTTGGTAGCTAAGTCGAGGGCGCTAATGCCTACTGTTACATTGGGTTTTTCCGTGATGGCAACGTAACATTTTTTGTAACTGCGATCTACTGTGTTCCATAGCGTAAGTCGAGTGGCAGTGATTGCCTACAACCTACCTTTGATTTCTCCAGGACAGCGACGAAACATCGGTAGATTGCAATCTATGTGGTTCCATAATGAAATTCGTTTGGCGCTGAGTGTCGACAGTCTACATTGGGTTTCACTGGGATAGTGACGCAACCTTTGCGTAGTCTGCGATCTATGTGGTAAAGTTTCAATTGGCAGCGTACTTCGAGGACACTGATGCCTAAAATTACATGGGTTTTGCTGTGATAACAATGTATCCCTGGTGTAGCTGCGATCTTTTGTAGTTCCCATGGCGGAAGCGAGGGGTACGGATGCCTACAGTTTTCTATGGATTTTGCCGGGATAGAGATGCAATCTTCATGCTAACTGCAATCCATGGGAGGGGGTGATGATGTCCAGAGCATTCTCATAAAAGTTTTTCCAAGCATTTTCACAGGGTATTTAAAACGGGTTTACTAGGTACTTATTGATTTTTAGTCCTACGCCTGATCAACGTATGACTGAATTTCTATGAGAACAAGGATGGAATTGTTCAGACATCGAGTTATAAAAAGTATTTTTATAAACTAGTTTGGTAATACTATAAATTTTAAAGTGTTTTGAAATTGTATAATTAAAGTGGAAGAAGTTAAAATGCTTAAGAGGATTGAACTAATAATAATACTCATCAAATTTAAAATTTTCACTTCGTTCCTTTTCGCGGAGGAAAAGTTCTAAAGGGTGGAGGAATGTGATGACCCGGATTTTTAACATTTGTTAATTTGGTGATTAACTAGATTGTATTATTGAAATATTGATTTTTTATATGTCGAACAAGTAAATTTCTGATAATTAAATATCTGGATATATATATATGTATATATTTATATATATAAATCGATATTGGGTTATAAAATCTATGGATATGATAAGCCTCATAGAAAATAATATATAAACTCCACCATTCAAATTAAGATAAAATATCCACACGATATATATTTATATAAATATATACAAGTTTGTGAGGATTAAACATATGTATATAAGCATACAAGTATATATGTATACCCATAGAAAGCAAATATATAGGTAAATAAGAAATAATGTGTGATATATATGAGGAAATATAATGGTAAAATATGTATAAGTATATGTTAAGGGGATAAATATAAATATGTATAGGGTGAAAAACCCATGAAAGTTGATGTACATGTATATAGGTGTGTGGAATAGTACATACAGGATGTATGTGTATATAAATATACATGCAAAAGCTTTATATGCATGAGTTAAAATGTATATAGTATTTGTAAATAAAGAAATGTAGAAACATATATGAAATGAAAATATATGGGGATATATAAATACATATGGTAGCTTGGAATAAATGTAAACATAACTATACATATATGTGTACAAACAAAAGTATATACATATATAAATTTACATAAAAATGTTGTAAACACTTTGGGGAACATAGCATTAAAGTGCATATCCTCTTAAGCACACAATACATCAAATCCAAGCATACAAAACCTTAAATCAAGGTCAAACTAAATCAAGTCAGGTCAAGCAAGCTTCTGACCAAAAAAAATTAAATGAAAGAAGAACAAAACAAAGGAAAATGAAGAGCAGAAGCTTGCTGCGTACAACATAGCAGCAGTATACTTTCTATACCTTCCTCTGTTTTCTTTTATTTCATTCATCCGAACTAAATAAAAACAAATAAACATTACTTCCATCTCAAAACCTAAAGAACCAAACTAAAACAACTCAATAGAAAAAGAAGATCAACTAGTCTAAGCTAGCAGTAGTTTTTCAAAGGCTAATTTTTCTGTTCAAAACATAACTGTAAATAAACTTTCTTCAAAAATCTAATCTTTGTATAATGTTTATAGAAATATCAGTTTGAATATGTGATTGCATAAGAATAGAATGTAGATATATGCCTGTGTATGGATGAAGTGCAAATGCCTGTACAACTTTTACTTTCCTCCGTTCCTTGTGTTTCGCTGACATGTTAAAACCTTTCAAAATTTCAAATTCTCTTCATCTAAATAGTTTTAGGTTGTGATGATTGAAGAATATATGTTTGAAATAGTGTATACTTATTTATTTTTTAAAATGATTTCATAAATTATTGTCAAGTAATAACACAAGAAAGGGAAAATTACAGTGGTAACTCAAAGTACCAGAAAATTGATCATGTTTTCACCTGTATGAGTAGAATCGACTTTGAAAATTATGAATTTTGGTGGCTTTACTTTGATTTTTAGAGGTGTGGTTAGCGAAGGAGAGAGAGATGACCAAAATTCGATCGTAGGGTGTTTTCTGGTGACCGCGATGTCTAACGGCTTCGGGATTTTGGTCGAAGGAAGGCGAGGAGTTGGAGGTCATGGGAAAAATGGAGCCATATTTTTTCGGGTGTTGTGGTGGTGGGCAGGAGGCGAGATAGAGTTTTAGGCGTGTTTTTGGTCGAGGTGGGTTTCCACTCGATTATGTCGTCGTGGTGGCGTCGGGTGACTCGGTGGAGGGGGAAAAGGAAGAGAGGAATTAGGCGAAGCTCCAGGGCAAGGTAGCATGGGTTCTGGTGGCCAGTGATGGTGGTACAAGACGGAAACAGGTGTAGGATTCTTTTTTGGAAATGGTGGGATTGCTCGATTTTGGATTCGAGCTTTAATCGTGAACTCTGGGTGGCCGAGAAGGTCGAGGGCGACGATCGTGACTTGTGGGTGAAGTCGTCGGGAGTCGGCGCATCTCCGATGGTGTGTGCACATGTACGCCATGATATGTGTATCTGGTGGTAGGAGGTTGTAGATAGGAAGCAAGAGAAGAAAAGAGAAGGGATGGGAAGGAGGAAGGTGGGCCGGGGAAAAGAATGATGGGTCAAAGAAATAAAGGCAAAGGAAAGAAAAGAATAAAAGGAAAAAGGAAGGAAAAAAAGATATGGGGAAAAGGAGAAATAAAGAGATGGAAGAAAAGAAAAGTAAAGGAAAATAAGAGAAAGGAAAGAGGAAGATGAAATTCACACAGATATACGCTTATATGAAAATCTCCCAAAAATTTATTATTATTTAAATCCATAAAATTTTAAAGTAATGATATTTTATAATTAGAAGGAGTATATAATTATATAACTAATTGATTTAAAACTTGTGGAAAATGAATAGTATTTTATAATATTTGTTATTTAATAATTGTTTAATTTGTAATTAATTTGGTTTTAGATGTAAATGATTATGGTTAATCAAAGTAAATTAAAACCATAAGTAAATCGTTTGGACATTGGTTATAGATCATTAATTGGGTCCACTTAACGATCTATATTTTTGCTTAATTCTGTAGGATATTTGTTTTCAAATTAAAATAATGAGAGTAAAAGTAATGATATGTTTAATTTGAAATAAGACATATGTAATAAATTGCCATAAATGATATTGTGGCCCAAAGTAAAGTCGTTTACTTAAACAATTTATCTTCTTTAAAATTTGTTACGTAGACTCGAGGAAAACGGGACTGGATATCTGTTTTATACGGAACCGCCTCAATTTGATAATCACTTTGAACTTTATGGGGTTTGATTATAGAGTTTAATATGCTGGGATTGCGTTGATTTCATAAATCCAGCTATTTTAAATAAGTAAACGTACTTGGTTCTCACTGTGATATTAGTGAATTTCTGTAAAAGCATTGGTCATAATTAGATGGAAACTTGTAGCTTGTCCAAGTTACCTTGGTTCCCAAAGGGGTTTTATAACTTAAGTATTTCATATTAGATGGATTTACTCACGTTGGTTTCCAGCCTGACTCAGGTGTTACTTTATTGTAATGTGTAACGATCCTGAATTTTGAACAATTTAAAAATGAAGATATTTAATTAATTTTAAATATTTGAGATAATTTTAAATTGAATTCCAATAAAACTATGAAGTTGACGATTAAATTTTTGAATTTAATCTATTTAAAGTTGAATAGAAATTTGAATTTAACTTTGAAGTTGAAATTGAATATTGAAGTTGTATCTAAAATTCAAACTAATGACTTAGAAGAAAATTAATAAATTTGTAGTTAGTTTCAATAACATTTTTCATTTATTTAAATAAAATAGAATAAGATTTTAAATCAATATAAAATCAATA
Organism: Allium cepa; assembly: GCA_030765085.1. Taxonomy (NCBI): domain Eukaryota; kingdom Viridiplantae; phylum Streptophyta; class Magnoliopsida; order Asparagales; family Amaryllidaceae; genus Allium; species Allium cepa. The sequence continues at coordinate 660,261,889 of CM060934.1, read as the reverse complement.
AATAAATATACATAGTAAAAATTTTAAACAAAAAAATTGGATTTAAAATAAGAAAGAAAAGATATAAAAAAAAATAATGATAAATAAATATAATAAAAAAAGAAGAAGTATACATTACCTTACTTTGATCGGCTGTAAACATGCCTTCAACTACGCCGTGTTCCATGCCGTAAACCATACCCTAAATCACGTTCTCTTCCCCATAAAACACGACACCCCATCATTTCAATTTATTCAAACCCTAAGCAGATAAATCAAAGCAAAGAAAGAAAAATGGTGGCGGCCTCTCTCTAATTGTCGCACTGGTCTCGTCCCTTCGTCTTCAATCCAAATTAGGGCTTTTTGGAATTAGGTTCGCTCGGCATCAAATCTGCTCGCGGCCTCGTTCTAAATTGAGTTGCTCCATTTCAATTCGAGTAAAGGTGAGTTTCTCCTCACGATTAATCTTCATGCAAGTTTTTAGATTTGTTTTGAAGTGAATGCTTGGTTGCATGCTATGTTTTGGGGGTTATTGGTTATCAGTTGCTCGGATAAATTAATCTAAACTGTTGAACCAATAAGTACTTGATTGCATGCTTTGTTTTGGTGGTTTGTGGTTTTCAGTTGCTCGGTTAAAATTGAATTCTAGACTAATAAGAACAGATGACTCACTGCATGATTGTTGTTGGTTGTTCTTTTGCTATGAATTGCTCTGTTAATTTGTTATTTAAACTGATGAGGACAAATACTATTGAATTTAATTTTTTTTCAAACTGATAAGAGCAGATGCTATTGTTTTAAGTTTAAACTGATAAGAGCAGATGCTATTTCATGTTCTGTTTTAAACTGTTAAGAACAAATGCTATTTGTTTTGTTTTAAAATTGATAAGAACAGACACTATTTGGTTTTGTTTTAAATTGATAAGAACAGATGCTATCAATTTTGTTTTTTTAAACTGATAAGAACAGATGCTATTTGGTTTTGTTTTAAATTGTTAAGTACAGATGCTACTAAATATCTTGCTTGGAAACTGTTTGTAAACAATTGCATTATGAACTTAAACTTGCATGTTTGTCCCATGCCTGGTAACCATTAGACCACTTATTATTTTGCACTTGAGTTAATAATTAGTTTAGAAAAGTGAAAATTAATGAATAATAATAGTTCCTGGGCAAGCTTAAATTGTTCTCTGTCTCTGTTCCTACAATGTGAGTAAACTACAACTTAAAAAGTTTAAGTGATAATTAATCTGTTGCTTGATAAATTTCTGAAATAATTAATGCTTGCATGTTGGTGATTTATCTTTGTATATGAATGTGTTGAACATGCATGTTAGTTAAACTGTTTCTCTCTGATATTTTTATGTACAGAGATTTTAAATGAACCAAGTCCAAAACTCCTTATCAAATCACTTAGAAATTTTGATTCTAAACAAGTTAATTAAGCTTAAACATCATCTATGTTTAAATGACAAGTTCAAGTATTTTTATTTTTATTTTTAGTTTGGAAATTTACTGGAACATAGACAATGCAGTAAATCTAAGATATTTGATAAAATTCAATGTTAACTTGTATTGATTGGAATATACAACTTGAATCATCTTCGGAAGTCATGATTTTTTTTAAATCAAAATAACAATTTTTAGTAAAGTCTTGAATGTGAATTTGGGGGTTCTCTGTAAATTGAATTTCTGGCCATTTCTGTTGATTTGTGTAACTGGGTTGCTTACTGATGCATTGTTGTATTTCATTTGTCTTGGACTTTGGTCTTTGCTGAACTTGTAATCTTTACTGTGTCTTGTTAAATATAGCTGCACCTGTTCATCATGTAGCTTGTTCTCTACATTTACTTCACTAAGTCTGCATAGCATATTTGTGCATTTTAAAAATTCTGACCTTGTTGCCTTTGTTCATTTGCTGGTTAGCTGCATTGATTTGCATTTGTGTACTGGGTCTTTGATTGGTCTGCACTTGCATGTGAACTTGATATTTCAGTCTCTGGCTTTGTATCATGATACACTTGTTATTTACATTTCATATGCTCGCAACTTTGTATCATTCTTGAGCTCAAGTTGCTCCCCATTCACTGTTGCATATTGTTCATCAGTCTTCATCCCCATTACTGCACGTATTAAGTATTTCATGCCTGATGTGTTTCAGTCTTCATATCCATTGTTGTTTGCATACCTGATATGTTTCAGTCTTCAAGCATGTTGCAGTTTGTAGTGTTTGGTCACTGACCTTCTTGTATTCATGTGCCACTGAGTTTGAGCATTTGTACATATGTGCTCACTGTTGTATTTACTTGCATTGTACTTGGGGATTGCATGTTGCTGCTGCATGTTTGTTTTCTACTGTGTCGTCTCTGATGTTGTTTCATTTGTGCACTAATTCAATGCTTAGTGCATTGTGTATCTGTTTTGGACTTGCAGTTTGAATTGCGTTGAGTTGAGTCGAGTTTGCAGTGATTTGTCCGATTTGCGCTTGCACACGTGTTGGCGAGGCGGTGCACATGTGTGCAAAGTATACGTGTGTACTGCAGCCACACGGGATTGACAGAGAATAAAAATTTGAAGTTGTTAATATAAAAATCCAAAATAGATTTTAAATTGATTTATGTGATTCGTCATCTCTGTTACCATTTTATTCAGTTCATTACAAATTTATTTACTTGAGTTAAGATTAATCCTGACTCGAGTGTTTTGGTGTTTTGCAATTAACGCTCGGGTCAGACCGAGTATTTTTACAGCTTGAAGATTTTCAGGCCGCGAAGTTAGAGAGAGGGGATTTCGGCATTCACTAAAGTTTTAAAGAGATTTTTCTTGTATTTAATAAAAGATATATTCCGCTGTATAAAAATTTAATGCATTGTACAAACTCTGTATATAAAAGAAAAATTCATTTATGAATAATATTATGATTATTCTGTGATTCTGTGGCTGATTCTATTTAAACTTTATAAACTGAACAACAATCCGTCATTTTGAACGTTTCGAGTTGGTTTAATTACCGACTAGAGGAGGTCAGAGCGGCGGGTCGTTACAAAAAGTGGTATCAGAGCTTTGGTTTACTCAAAGCTCAGTTTATGATGTTTAATACGAATAGTTACTAGAACCACTATAAAGAAAGTGCTTTTCAAATTTAAAGAAGTATGAAATTGTTTCTTTAAAGTAAAAGGTATTTTGAAAGTTAGAATTATTTTGAAAATTCCCCTCTCTAAATGTGAGTGTGCGATAGTTTATATTCGGTGAGGTCTCATTAGATTTGAGTTTCGATCGTTCGGAAACTCATTATCGAATTATTGAGATCTATGAAAAATGAAATAGAAGTTAAGTGAACTAATGAATTGGTTTAAATTGGTTTAAATCAAATATTTTGAATATTTCGAGTAATAATTGTGAAATAAAATGATATGTTAATTTGGTTATAATCAAACGGATTATTGAACTATAACTTGAGAATTTGACTTTGAATTCTTTTGAAATTGATTTCAAATGTGATGAAGAATTATTTAGTGAATAAATGAATTATAAGTATTTAACTTATAATATGGACTTTTGGTATATAACTGAGGTATATAAATTGAATTGAATTGAATCAATAAGAAGATTTATAAATTGAAGTTTTATAAATAGAAAAGGAATTTATGAAGATTGTTTATAAATTCAAAATCAATTGAATTTGATAAGTAAATTGTTATAGCTTATTAAAGGAGATATATCCACGATTTTGGACAGTGGGTAATCCTTTAAAAATGAAAATAAGTTGTAGAAATGATGAGATTGGTTGACAAAGTATATTCACGATTTTGGATAGTGAATATATTATTGAATAAAACGGATATGTTTTAGAGAAGTGATATAATGAAATAGCATCTTGGAAATGAAGTTTAATTGTTGATTTAACTATATGAATCAAACTGAGTTTGATGTAAAGTTTATATTTCAAGTTTAAAACTATTGCCTAAAATAGTTAATGTGGAAATATGAATTTAATGGAACCAATTCAATGAACAATTTATTAAAGAACTAGTTGACTATTTTTGGAAATAGAAAGTAAATGCAAAGTTCAAATGAAATTTAGATTTCAAATTTGAAGTTGTCAACATGATAATCCATTATAGGTTTAAATAGACTCAGTGATGAATTTGAATTTAAACGTGCGGAGAATTAAATTAAGTGGAAAATTTAATATTGAAAAGTTGAAATCGGTTTAAAACTGATATTGTGAAAAGTATGAAGAATTCAAACTATTGAATTCAAACTATTGAATTAAGTTGAAGTTGAAAAAGTTAATAGTTTTAAAGATGTTTTAAAATGCATTAACTATCGAATGCATAGATTTCAACATACAATTGTTGAAATAGGCATTTCGAAAAATTAAGGAAATGGTAGACTATAACACTTTGTTATAGTAAATGGTTTCCGGAAGGAAATGTTGTTTATAGTATTGGGATTTATATATCTATCTTAAATCTGAATCCCTATACTAGTGATTTTGAGTTGTCGTAACGATGCTTTACGCAACATTCGTTTTAACTCAAATAAATATGTTTAAAAGAATGATTTCCTTAAAGAAAGAAATATATACTTAATTTTGATTCAAGTATATCGAATATTTTCAAAGTGTTGAAAATAAAAGAATTTGTGAATTACTTATTATTGAATAAGTATGGAAATATTTTCCAATATGAAATGAAAGGTTTGAAATTTTATCTTTTAAAGATAAATTGAAAAATGAATATTTGAAATTTGTTTCAAATGGCTAAGTGTGAAAATTATATATCTTGTAAAGATATTATTTTGAGAAATTTGAACAATTAGTTCAACTTGGAAATTTTTCAAAGAATTGAATCTTGAGTTAAATTGAGTTTAACTTTGACACCAAAAATAATATAAGTTCAGCTTTGAATTTTGGATAGTCGATTGGGATTGTATGTCTAACATTGTGAATTGATGACATAGCATTTGATCTCTATTAAATATATATCTGTGGTGACGGAGAATTTATTCTTTTAGCTTAACACCCTTCTCTGAGACGTACGAGCTTAGAGGTTATATATCGATAGACATCAATTATGTGTTGAGAATTGACGATGTAACGTGAAATCCAAATCGAATGTGAAGTCGATAATGAATTGGATTGTGAATGTGAATTAGGTTTGAAATAACCTTAAATTTTCAAATCGATTTAGAGGAAAATTTTAAACGTGATGGAAAATTTGGAATCCTCTATTTGTTGTGAATGTGAATTGAGTTTTCGTAACTTATATATGTGAATATAATCGAAAACTATCAGTTTAGAAAGTCATTATTATGAAAATCCTGTGTAGGTTTACATAGATATGATATGTACGAAATGTGAAATGAAGTACTATATGTATATGACATATGTTTTCTAAAAACTGAGGATATGGAAATGTACCTTCCAATTATTATGTGTGAAGGTGATTGGAACTCGGTGGAGTGTCCATTGTAAATCGTAGCTACGTAGAATTCCATTAGTGGAATGTCCAATGGGACTGATTTGATATCCCCCACGATGGATCATCGTGTTTGGGATTATGTGATTGATGCTGGCGTAATTCGTGGGGTGTGATGCCTACAGTTACAAGCGATTCCACTGAGATAGTGGCGCAACCGCCGAGTAAACTGCGATCTGGAAACCGAAGCGTAATTTGAGGGGCGTGATGCCTAAGGCTACGAGCGATTCTACTGAGATAGTAGCGTAACCGCCGTGTGGACCGCGATCTAAGGCGATAACCATGGCGAAATTCAGGAGTGATGAGAAATCTGAGATTACAAGCGATTCTACTGAGATAGTAGCGAAACCGCCGGGTAAACTGTGATCCATGGGGGAACGGACTTTCCATATCCATTTTTAAAAGATTTTTAAAAAGTATTTTCACTGGGAGTTGAAGCAAGTATGTTTAGTACTTGGAGATTTTTAGTCTTGCGCCTGGCCAGCGTATGCCTAAAGTCTGTGAGAACGACGATGGACTTGTTAAACTTTGAGTTATCAAGTATTTTCAAAACTTTGAATAGAAAATCAATAATCTGAAATTAGAATTACATAATTCTAACTTAATGAACTAAGGAAGAAGATCTTTTTGAATATTTTGAAAGCACACAGCTTTGGATAAGATATATTATGCAAATGTTTAGCATGAAAGATTTTAAGTTTAAAAATCTGAGTTTTGTAAGTCAAAAAAAAAATTTGGTAAAAGACTTTTGTGTCTTGATTATTGAAATCGATGAACAAAACTAGTGAAATGAAATAAATGGAATGAATCCTATATTTATTTATGAGTTTGAAACTTGATAAAATTGTGTAAAATATAAATATTAGTGAAATTTCAACAATCGTTTTTCCTAACTTATAATTTCGGGACGAAATTCTTTTAAGTAGGGGAGATTGTAACGATCCTGAATTTTGAACAATTTAAAAATGAAGATATTTAATTAATTTTAAATATTTGAGATAATTTTAAATTGAATTCCAATAAAACTATGAAGTCGACGATTAAATTTTTGAATTTAATCTATTTAAAGTTGAATAGAAATTTGAATTTAACTTTGAAGTTGAAATTGAATATTGAAGTTGTATCTAAAATTCAAACTAATGACTTAGAAGAAAATTAATAAATTTGTAGTTAGTTTCAATAACATTTTTCATTTATTTAAATAAAATAGAATAAGATTTTAAATCAATATAAAATCAATAAATAAATATACATAGTAAAAATTTTAAACAAAAAAATTGGATTTAAAATAAGAAAGAAAAGATATAAAATAAAATAAAATAATGATAAATAAATATAATAAAAAGAGAAGAAGTATACATTACCTTACTTTGATCGGCTGTAAACATGCCTTCAACTACGCCGTGTTCCATGCCGTAAACCATACCCTAAATCACGTTCTCTTCCCCATAAAACACGACACCCCATCATTTCAATTTATTCAAACCCTAAGCAGATAAATCAAAGCAAAGAAAGAAAAATGGTGGCGGCCTCTCTCTAATTGTCGCACTGGTCTCGTCCCTTCGTCTTCAATCCAAATTAGGGCTTTTTGGAATTAGGTTCGCTCGGCATCAAATCTGCTCGCGGCCTCGTTCTAAATTGAGTTGCTCCATTTCAATTCGAGTAAAGGTGAGTTTCTCCTCACGATTAATCTTCATGCAAGTTTTTAGATTTGTTTTGAAGTGAATGCTTGGTTGCATGCTATGTTTTGGGGGTTATTGGTTATCAGTTGCTCGGATAAATTAATCTAAACTGTTGAACCAATAAGTACTTGATTGCATGCTTTGTTTTGGTGGTTTGTGGTTTTCAGTTGCTCGGTTAAAATTGAATTCTAGACTAATAAGAACAGATGACTCACTGCATGATTGTTGTTGGTTGTTCTTTTGCTATGAATTGCTCTGTTAATTTGTTATTTAAACTGATGAGGACAAATACTATTGAATTTAATTTTTTTTCAAACTGATAAGAGCAGATGCTATTGTTTTAAGTTTAAACTGATAAGAGCAGATGCTATTTCATGTTCTGTTTTAAACTGTTAAGAACAAATGCTATTTGTTTTGTTTTAAAATTGATAAGAACAGACACTATTTGGTTTTGTTTTAAATTGATAAGAACAGATGCTATCAATTTTGTTTTTTTAAACTGATAAGAACAGATGCTATTTGGTTTTGTTTTAAATTGTTAAGTACAGATGCTACTAAATATCTTGCTTGGAAACTTTTTGTAAACAATTGCATTATGAACTTAAACTTGCATGTTTGTCCCATGCCTGGTAACCATTAGACCACTTATTATTTTGCACTTGAGTTAATAATTAGTTTAGAAAAGTGAAAATTAATGAATAATAATAGTTCCTGGGCAAGCTTAAATTGTTCTCTGTCTCTGTTCCTACAATGTGAGTAAACTACAACTTAAAAAGTTTAAGTGATAATTAATCTGTTGCTTGATAAACTTCTGAAATAATTAATGCTTGCATGTTGGTGATTTATCTTTGTATATGAATGTGTTGAACATGCATGTTAGTTAAACTGTTTCTCTCTGATATTTTTATGTACAGAGATTTTAAATGAACCAAGTCCAAAACTCCTTATCAAATCACTTAGAAATTTTGATTCTAAACAAGTTAATTAAGCTTAAACATCATCTATGTTTAAATGACAAGTTCAAGTATTTTTATTTTTATTTTTAGTTTGGAAATTTACTGGAACATAGACAATGCAGTAAATCTAAGATATTTGATAAAATCCAATGTTAACTTGTATTGATTGGAATATACAACTTGAATCATCTTCGGAAGTCATGATTTTTTTTAAATCAAAATAACAATTTTTAGTAAAGTCTTGAATGTGAATTTGGGGGTTCTCTGTAAATTGAATTTCTGGCCATTTCTGTTGATTTGTGTAACTGGGTTGCTTACTGATGCATTGTTGTATTTCATTTGTATTGGACTTTGGTCTTTGCTGAACTTGTAATCTTTACTGTGTCTTGTTAAATATAGCTGCACCTGTTCATCATGTAGCTTGTTCTCTACATTTACTTCACTAAGTCTGCATAGCATATTTGTGCATTTTAAAAATTCTGACCTTGTTGCCTTTGTTCATTTGCTGGTTAGCTGCATTGATTTGCATTTGTGTACTGGGTCTTTGATTGGTCTGCACTTGCATGTGAACTTGATATTTCAGTCTCTGGCTTTGTATCATGATACACTTGTTATTTACATTTCATATGCTCGCAACTTTGTATCATTCTTGAGCTCAAGTTGCTCCCCATTCACTGTTGCATATTGTTCATCAGTCTTCATCCCCATTACTGCACGTATTAAGTATTTCATGCCTGATGTGTTTCAGTCTTCATATCCATTGTTGTTTGCATACCTGATATGTTTCAGTCTTCAAGCATGTTGCAGTTTGTAGTGTTTGGTCACTGACCTTCTTGTATTCATGTGCCACTGAGTTTGAGCATTTGTACATATGTGCTCACTGTTGTATTTACTTGCATTGTACTTGGGGATTGCATGTTGCTGCTGCATGTTTGTTTTCTACTGTGTCGTCTCTGATGTTGTTTCATTTGTGCACTAATTCAATGCTTAGTGCATTGTGTATCTGTTTTGGACTTGCAGTTTGAATTGCGTTGAGTTGAGTCGAGTTTGCAGTGATTTGTCCGATTTGCGCTTGCACACGTGTTGGCGAGGCGGTGCACATGTGTGCAAAGTATACGTGTGTACTGCAGCCACACGGGATTGACAGAGAATAAAAATTTGAAGTTGTTAATATAAAAATCCAAAATAGATTTTAAATTGATTTATGTGATTCGTCATCTCTGTTACCATTTTATTCAGTTCATTACAAATTTATTTACTTGAGTTAAGATTAATCCTGACTCGAGTGTTTTGGTGTTTTGCAATTAACGCTCGGGTCAGACCGAGTATTTTTACAGCTTGAAGATTTTCAGGCCGCGAAGTTAGAGAGAGGGGATTTCGGCATTCACTAAAGTTTTAAAGAGATTTTTCTTGTATTTAATAAAAGATATATTCCGCTGTATAAAAATTTAATGCATTGTACAAACTCTGTATATAAAAGAAAAATTCATTTATGAATAATATTATGATTATTCTGTGATTCTGTGGCTGATTCTATTTAAACTTTATAAACTGAACAACAATCCGTCATTTTGAACGTTTCGAGTTGGTTTAATTACCGACTAGAGGAGGTCAGAGCGGCGGGTCGTTACATAATGCTCGGGTCAGACCGAGTATTACAAACTTTCAGGTTTGGACGTTTGGAGCTCAGGAGACGACGTGGATGGCAGAAATGTGCTGATTATTTTCCACTGTGTATTATAGACTGTATACACAGTATTTAGGGACAAGTTACCATAACTGTCCAAATTTATTTGCTGATGTTGTACTCTGATATCTTGTACGTATATTGACAGTTACCGATTTTCTTTGTATAAAATGCTGTTATTTCATATTATATTTTGTTCCGCTGCGATTGTGAGATTCTATGATACTGTTTGCTGTTTATTTTTCTATTTTGCTTTATTCTGAACCCTAACATTCTGAGATTTTCGACACTTGATTGCTCGGCACTCTATACAGTAGACGTATTAGTGTTGGATTTTCAAGGTCAAAAACTTTCGAGCCGTTACAAATCATCATAAAAAATTTATTCTCACTTATATAAAAATATAAGCGAGTCACAAAGGGTGAGTTGTGCTCAGTTTGATTCCAATAGTCGTTGTAGCATTTGATTCTGAATAAAATTAAACAGGCATTTAGTTTTACCCAAAATTTTCACTAGCTCCAATTAACTCTAATCCAGCTCCATCGCGTACTGTTTGTCAAAACGAACCCAATGCAACTTGTTTCGTCAAATTCTGACCTCGTATGAAGAAGTTACATAATTTTAAAGATTACACGATTTTGAATATAATTAATTATAGTTTTTTTTATTTTTTTATATTACCAAGCCAACCTGACCGTTGATTTCAAACCCTAAGATCTAGGCTGCATCTTCCATCTTCTTTCCATCGTTCAAATTTCACGCGAACGAACCCATACTTCGCCGCTATAAATCCATCGCCACCCCCTCCTTCTTCACCGTGAACACCATGGAACACCATCATTCGAAGTGCCTACGCATAATGCACCACCGCCCTGAGCCTCGTGAAGCTCGGCCCCCTTATCATCTTGAAAATCGTGTCCAAACGTGATCCCTTCGAACTGAAATTTCCGCCACGTCGTTGCTTGATAATCCGCCATCACAGTAGGATTTAGCTCTCTTCGAGCTCTATGATATTGCAGTTGAATGTTTTTCGTAATTGTCAATGGATCGAGGGAGAAGGTTTGAATGATTTCGGTCATTCAAATGTTAGAAGCGGCTGTCGACCTAGGGTTAGGGTTTTCACCAAATAAAAGAGAATTGAGCACTTTACAAAGGCAATTAAAATTAATTTTCACCCAAAATATATTCGAACTCCAAACGAAGCATGCCGCCAGGCTTTATAATGTTTTACCCTTATTCCGAACACAATGGAATATATATATCGGGAGTCAATTTCATCGTATTTGGAAGATAGGTTTTCGAATCAATTTATTTTTAAATTAAAATTTACTTAAATAAATTTTTAAGCGTTTCAGCTTCCCACGACTTAACCGTAAGTCTGACCGACACGAAATTTGAAATCCTACAATAATATAACATTATGGATACAATGCAACTAGTTTCTTCGAAATCCGAGATCGTTCAAAAATGACTATTTTTACGTGTTAATTAAATATTAAAATTGCCAATTTCGATAAATTAAATTTTAAATCCATTTCAAAAGTTTACCAACATCATTCCAATTAAAATAGAATTTAATTCAACTTTATAAATCATTTTTATTCACGTTAAATTCAAAATCAAATTATTTCTATAATTTCAAATATTAAATTAACAATTTAATTATCCAAATAAATTATTATATTTCAAATATAAGTTATCCAACTTATAAAATTTACTTGTGAATATTTAAAATCGATTAAATATCCCAATTTTGAATGACTGAAATTCTAGGTCGTTACATTCTTCTCTACTTAAAAGAATTTCGTCTCTGAAATTACCAAGTAAGAAAAAGCCATAAAATCCATTTACTTTCCAAAACAAATCATTCAAACTAGATACCAAATTCATTTAAACCTTTTAGCCTTTCCAAAATCCATTAGTTAAACTTCTTATAAAATCTTTTTTAAGTTTTCAAATCCATTCTTAGTTATTTTTCTCAAAACCAACTAATATCATTTTAACTTTTAAATCAAAATCAAAATTTTCGTTATCAATTTTTTTTCCAATTTTTCCCAAAATTTTCTAACTCTTAAATTTTTTGAAAAATGTGCCATAGTCTCCTTTGCGTAGTTCGATCCAAAAAATCACAATATATATAATATCACAAAATACATCTCGTCTTCAAGGATGAAGCATCCCGTAAAGAAAATTATACAAGTATGATATGTAATCCGAGATATGTACCTTATATATTATTAGCGAGGACATATGGCTAATATAGCGCGAAAGCGAGCTCCAAATGTGAAGCATGCGCCATCCGCACCTACTAAACACTTAACAAACAAATGAGAAACACATATATATAAAGTAATATCAGTATACAACATATACCAATACAACAACATTATATGCCAATATAGCAAATGCAATCAAAAGCAACAAATTCAAACATCAAACAACTAACATCCCATTGACATCCAACAAACCAATATCTATCCAATAAATCTATAGCCAAATCAATATACATTCATTTCTCACTAATAATCATTGGATTGGTTTTTAATCTATTCACATTTGATTCATTAACATTGGATTTTACTAACATTCATTTATTCATATGCAATTAGTTTACATTGACTAATTTTCATTCAAGTTAGTTCACTTCTAATTCAAATCAAATTCAATTCAATTTAGATTCACTTACTTCCATTTTGAAGTCAATTATTTAGCTTCCAATTTGATTAATTCAACTTCATTAATATTTAATGAATTTCTATACAACTAACTGACATCCATCTAACAACCACTGCATATCCAACATAACCACATTTATTTAATTTACACTCAACATTCATATTTAATTCATTTACCTCCAATTTGGTTGAACACTTTTAATCTCAATTTGTTTAATATTCAATTTAGATTGAATTCTTTTATTCACTATATTCACACTTTTATACTACACTTCTAATGCTAATTCATTTTACGGCTAAATTGAATTTCATTATATAACTCAAATTCATATTTATTTAATTAATTCATTTCATTAATTCACTTTATTAATTCATTTTGATATCAAATTCAACTTCATTCAATATCACTTAAGTTAAATTCCACTACAAATTCCATTTATCTAACTCGATTTTATTATGTTAGCTCAAATTTATTTAACTTTAATAAAGTTAAATTTTTTATTTCATATTATAAGTCCAAAACTTATTTCACTTATATTTATCAATTCCAAACTAGATTTTAAATTAAAATTCATTTATCACAACAAAACTTAAATTTTTAATTTACTATGGTAGAAAATCAATCAAACAGAAACTCGAAAATGATTTTGATGATGCTGTAGTCATCACCCTTATTATTTTCCAGCAATGGTAGTGAATTCGGTGCTTTATATTCTTCTAAAAATATTTTTTATATTTACAAATCACATTTATGAATTCTTACTTATATATTTCACTATTTTACTTCACTTATATAAGATTTATTTCAAATTCATCTATCTTATTTAGATTTATAATAATATAATCTCTTTAAACTTTGAAAAACTGTCAACATCAATGTGATTCAAATTCTCAAATTCTTAGCTTAAATCCATTTTTATTTATAACTCATATTTATAAATATACTCATTTAGTTTCATTTTTTATATATAAGATTATTTCACAATTGTAAATCATATTAATTATAATTCCATACTTTATAATCCATTTTCTTATGTAATTTATTCTTTTACAATTTTTGTTTTATTTACATTATCCAAACAGCTTTTATTAACTTATATATATTTACATTTTCGAACAACTAAACAATTAATTTATATACATCATAATTTTTTCTGAAAAATTGTTTCTTTATATTCAAAATATAATCGATGTACAATTATTTCATTTACCTAATTTTAATACAATACAATGTTGACTTGCCACGTTTAAGTGTTTAGAAACTGTATCGATAACATGGCATCCCATGCACCGACCAGAATTCATAAACAACTCAACGAACAATATAAAACTTTTTTATATCACTAAAAAATACGTGCTCATATATATAATACACTCAAACTCAATCTAGGGTGCTACGGACCCTATCTATACTGAGGACACATCAAAGCCTAGGAATATACTAAATCTAAGCTTTGATACCACGTGTGACGACCGAAAAATCCTTACCTTTTGAATCGATAATAAACCACACATGTCCGACCCAAAAAGCACATACCGATGGAAAGTCATGAGAAAGAAAAGAAGAGATAAGAAGAGAAGAGAAGAAAGAGAAAAGAGAGAACCAAACAAAATAATACGGAATCTCACATCGCAGCGGAAAACATATAATATCATATCAATGATCTTTACAAAACAGAAACTGTATATACATACATCAGTCAGAGTTGAACAATCAATCACTAATCATCAGCCTAGAAAGTTACCCTTGCAATTTCTAACAATAAAAAACAACAATGCAGTAGAAAATAACCAGATATGTATATACGCCACGAAGATATCTAGCTCTCTTGCTCAAGCTCCAAAAGCACCAAATCTGAGCCTATAAATATACTCGGTCTGAGCCGAGCATTGAAAGGGAAAATGCCCGGATCAGTCTGGTAAACCAGCGTGAGAAAAAACACTCAACTGAATTTATTAAATTTCCAAACTTTTCTTTTCAAAACAAAAGTATCTCGTAAGACACGCCCACACATAAACACGGACATGTTTTTACTTTACGATAACCAAAACCTTTCATATCAAATCATGTTATATTATACTAGTGCCTAGTATACAAATAATATTAATCATAGCCGAAATGGTTACCCATATAGCATTTTGAGGCTATTCATTATGCCAATACAAACAAAACAGCAAGCTCGTAGTGGAGTGTAGATATCCATACAAATGATCAGGTGAAGTGACTACCTTCCAGCAGTACATCTCTAGAGGAATGTACCGAGGACCATCACAAAGGATCCTCTACCAACACAAGACCGGTCTTCCTCTATAACTAGGTAGTGCCGAATATATCATCCATCGGTCGTTACCGACCTTTCCAAGGACCCTCATAGCATTCAAACCACATTAATTTACATCACGAACGTCATAGCGCGAAGAAATATATCTAAAAAGGATGATCATATCCTAATTGGGAATGACCCACTTATCCCTGTTGCATCTAACCCTGTTTTGGTCATTTCCGATTGATGGGGCTTGAGGTAACGATTACCTTTCACATATCACATATCACATCACTTTGAATGTCACATTGCCATTTTCGTTGACTACTAATTGCATTTCACAAAAATACAACCATTTAGCTCGTACGTCTCAAGAAGGGTGTTAAGCTAAGAGAAGTTACCTTTTTTGCCACCACTGATGTACGTTTGTAAAATCAACGTACGAAATCTTAGAAATGCAATATCAGACACTCACCCATACAATTTGTCTAGGAACATGACAAATCGAAGGTACTTTCCTACCATATTCTATCGGAAAATCCTTAGGATTAGTAGCGACAGCTCATGTAGTGGATATTTCACAATGAAGAGACTACTTCTACTAGATGTATATTGGGATTTTAACCCCAAACGATCAACAAGCAGTCCTTCACTATGAAAATCCTAAATATCAATATCATCAACCAACTACACAATCATTGCATAAACGTTGGTCCAAAGTGGTTTTCGGATAAACGAATCCCGGTCCCTTCACACCAACAATGCAAAAGCATTTCTCAACCTCACACAGAAACTAAGTCTTATAGACTTATCATGTCTCCAACTTTCAACTTGCTATCCTTCGGACAAGATGGAAGCTCGATAGATTGAAGTAATACTCCGCACTACACGAATCAACATCCTCAACACAAATGATAATCAAGCCTTCACATTCAGTCACTTATTAAGTGCACGACTAAATAGTTCACACATCAAGTCGAGGAACTAAAATGGCCAAATATATAAATCTAGCACTAAAGCAGTAACTAGGCCTGATTTATTAAATCATTCATTAATTAAATCACTTTCCAAACTTATATACTTCAAATTATCTTTAAAAAGATATAATTCCAAAACCATTTCAATATTTCAATATTTGGAAAACATTTCCATATACTTATTTTAAAAATAAGTGAATTCACAATTTACTTTAATTTCGAACCATTTAAACTTCATTTTAAAATATCACTTACCAAAACATTCATTCTATTTAAAGGATTATTCACTGTCCAAAATCATAAATATAATTCATTTACCAAATTCATTACTGTATATATGTTAGTTACAGTTCATTCATGACTTCATATATAATGTTATGTTAGTATATAATATAAGTTGTATATGTTTACATATTAATTTATATAAATGAGTATGCATTAGTTGGTTTTCAAATTTATATATATGGATACTTTGTTTATGTGTTTGAATTAAATATTAATTTGGGATATGCGTTTAAATTGATTTTTATAAAGTAATAATAATAATAATAATATAATATACATTTTATTTCTGTTATATCAAACTGATTTTGGTTCTTGATTTCCAATTTATCAGATTTTTTCGTCGAACTTATTTCCATCGTGCTTTGCTTCGAAATCCGTGCTTGGATTTGTAAATCATTTCTTTGTCGAATCTCTCTAGCCTCGAAGGTGAGCAATCACTCACGATTAACGTTCTTATATTTATTAAATTTGATTTCATTTGAAACGACAATTGAAATATGCTGTTGCTAGTTATTTAACTGCTATATATATGCTATTATCTGTAACTGTTCATCTGTGACATCTGATACCATGATATGTTATATTTATTTTATATGTTATTAATGATACATACCTGTTATCGATATGTCTGTAAGTTCCCTGACGGTATAGAATTCCCTACGGGTTGAAATGATACATACCCGAACGATCTTGTAGAATAGGAGAAAATTGTTATGGGTTGAAATGCTAAACCCAAGCGATTTTCGTCGAATTGAATTTGAGATTGCGAGTTGAAAAAGATATATACCCGTAGATATTTAAATTGTGGATTATTATATATATTTTGAAATGATTTCCTTAGTTTAAAAAAATGAAATATATATGGTTTTATACAAATATTGATTTTTAAATATTACATATAAATGTTGTTTTATATACTTTTAATTTCTTGATTTTAAAATTTTATGTTTTTTTGAAAATTCTAAAATTTTAAGTTAGTTTTTAAATTATAAATTTTAAGAATTTACTTATAATTTTACTATTTTAAAATATGTATAATTTAGTTTAATATAAAATAAGTTTCATGATAAGATTTAATTTAATAAAGTTTGATTTAATTAATATATAATTTTTTTAGTATTTATTTAAAATTATTTTTTGAAAATTGACTTTTTATAAAAAATTTAAATAAATTAAAGTTGGAAAGAGAATTAGAAATTGATTTGAAATTATATTTATATAAGAATTATACTTAAATAAGATGGATTTGAAAATTATTGAATTTGACATTTAAGGATATTATTTTATAACTTAATTCTTGATTAAAGGTGGTTTAATGAATATCTTCAAATTTAAATAAATTTAAATGAGATAATTAGTTTTTGTTTAAATTTGTATTTTGAAACTTTATTTAAATGATATTTGATTGACTTAGTGGATATTTCAATATTAAATAATGGTAAAGTTGATTTTGAAATATAAATGAATTTGTCAAATTAAGTTATTTTAAATGTTTAAATATTTTAAGCTTTGAAATCTATGGAAAATCGAAATGGTTATTTTGTAGTTCAAATCTATTTTGAAATTGATATAAAATGGTTTATTGAGATTTGAATTGAATTGAAATGGAAGAACCGAGATTTGATTTAAATGGGATTTTGGAATTTTAGTTGATTTGAATTGATTTGTGAAATTTGAGGAAACTATTTTTATTATATATAGTATTTTATTATGTATATATAAATATTTTACTTTATGAATTATTTTTAATACAAACTATTTTAATATAAACTATATAAATACACTAATTATTTTAATATAAGCTATTTTTAATTTATAACTATTTTAATATACTAATTATTTTATTATATAAATTATTTTATTATGTATACTATTTTTAATATCTAAACTATTTAAGTGGGAAGTGTTATGATTTCAAAGTTATGTTTTCAAAGTGTTATGATTTCTAAAGTATTATGATTGCAAAGTATTATGATTTCCAAAGTGTTATAATTTTTATGTTTTATAATTTTGAAAGTGTTATAACTTTGAAATTGCAATGATTTTGGAAATGGATATATTTTAAGTGAATAATGATATTGTATTGATATGGTTTTGAAATGGGTATATATTTTTGTTCCGAAATATAAACTATTTGAAATAAAATGACAGCGGTGTTGTAATAACATTTGGTTGTTAAAGTGACCGGGATCGGTTATTGTCATACTCTCTGCCAATACCGAAAACCACTTTAATAACCATGTATGCGGTGGAGATTTCAAAATGTAGTAGGATGGTGGCGACGATTCTATTTAAAGTATATACGTGGACCTGACTCCCGTGAGTTAACTTAAGGTGGCTCAAACAGGAGCAATTGACGGGCCAAGTGAGGTAGCTCCTTCGATCGGACACACTTCTTCGGTTTGCCATTTTATTACTTTCTCATTGATTTGGTGCGCACCCTCGGATTTTTGGGAGTGTGGATCGAGGTGGGCGGTAGCTTCGGCTATGCGTTACCACAGTTCGAAATGTAATTGGTTTATCTACCCTGGCATTTCCAAGTTGTGTCGTGTCACTCACCTTATCGAGACCACTATGAGTTTGTTTTGTACCATACCTATGGAGTGCCATTTGACGACGCCCAGTACGGGGGAGATTACGGTATTGTATAGACTATGGGAATATATAAAATGTGTTAAAGGGGATATGGGTAACGCCTGAACACTATTTTAATATTTTTACTTTACTATAGACATATTATAATAGTGTATTCTACTACATAGCAGATAGTTACACGGATACTTAGAGGATGGGTATCCTAAATATCCTTTGAGTTACTTGTATTTCAATTGATATTTCACTTGAGTTGGATTTATTGATATAAGAATGTTAATCCTGACTCGAGTGTTTTGTGTTTTGCTTTATGCTCGGGTCAGACTGAGTGTTATAACATTTGAGACTCACCTTTGAAGTTAGAGCTTTGGTTAGAGATCTATCTTTATCTATTCAGCTTTCAGTTGTTCAGTTGATTCCAGTGATATATTCAGATTTTGTTATTTGACTATTGTATTGAAACTTCCATGTATTCATGACTTCTGTTGTATCTTGTTTAACTCTGTTATATATATAGTAGCTTCATGAACTACTATTCTTTTGTTTCTTTGCTTATTGTTTTATTACTCTATATCTGTGATTCTGTGATTTATTTATTTACTGTATATGCTGAGTTTTTACCAAATATAAATTAACAATCTGATATTTTGAGCAATTCAAGTCTGACTCGTGCGGATGCGAATGACGCAAAATACTGGGATGTTACATGTTTATTTGCCCAAGACCGTGTATTATTTCACTGAGTTCCGAACTCCAAAAAATACAAGGATATGAATATTTGATCCAAATCTAATCACATATAAATGTTATAAGGTGAAAGATCGCAGATCGTAATATATGAAACCTTGATGAATTTAGTTAATTCAAAGTATGAAAGTATATCTTGCTAGATCATATATTCAATATGAATGATTACAGTAAGGATCTTGTTATGTCAGATGTAACACTTGACAAAGAGCTACAAGTTGAATTTAAGAATTCGATCACTGAAATATTAGTTTAATCAGTTTACGTAAAATGCAACTTATTTGATATCCTTAAATGTTAAGGATGACCAAATGCGTCTTTATAAAGAATTTATTATGATTTTGTAGTTAGGGTTCCCTTTTGAATGGTTCGACCATTTAGAAAGGAAAGTGGGTATATCAGAGTGGATGTAACTAAAGGCACGACCTCACGATTGGGATGAAGAGAGCGAATGATCAGTTTTTCTTCATAAAGAGATACTGGAACCCATAATTTAATAAAATAAAAATAAAAACTTAACAAGGAATAAAAAATATATGATATATATTACAAATGTATTTTCACATATAAAATATTTCAACGAGGCTTATTTTTTTGATTTTATGATATTTGATCTGAAAACTCTCAATTGTAAACCAGTTACAGTAAATCAAATAAATAGCCCACATAAGTGGTTGAATGGAGTTTTGTATTTCATATGCTATAATAGTAGTGGTGGAAATAGTGGGAGCATACCATATAATACTTTTGGCAATCACGTCAAGTTACGAATTTGTTTATGTAACAATACCAAATATTATTGATGAAATAATAACTATTTTCGGTATTGACTGAAAATACACATAGTTCTATTTTAATACAAGCATTTTAAATATTCATTACAAAGTAAAAATATGATATTGGTATTTGTTTTCATAACAAAAGTAATGCATTGGAAAATATAGAAGTATCTGAAATTTTTGTAGTGATTTTGGAATTATGGACTAAGCCGTAGTTTTTAGAAATAATTCTTTAATCATATAATTATAAGTTGTATGGCACTTTGAAATTATATCTCAAATGATAAAGGGAAAAGCATCCATTTAGTGGGAGCACAAAAGAGTTAGTGAATCTTTGGATTGAATATACATATTGATGTACGCAACCATAACCCTTATAATACCAAAATGGTTCCTCATACTTTATTAAATTCACTGATGGATTATCACTGATATGCGATGTGTATTGGATACGCACGTAGTATGCTTATGGTAAGCTTATAGAATATAAAACGGAAGTAGATAACATAACAGACGAAAGAAAATAAAATGATCTAATTTGATCTAATATGTAAGCATATTAAAAAGAGTTCCAAATTATCTTAAAACGAATAAAGATTCAATCTCAAAAGTCACTGCTTCTTATTATACATAATGCTGTATCGATAAGGAGTAATCGAACTTTGTTGAACAAAGTACCATTGATAGTGAGTGAAGTCGAGTTAACTTCTTTCTATAAGATTTTGTACTTAAAGTTAGTACATAAGGATAAAATTAAATTCATATAATGCATAGTTTGTGAAATCATACAAGATAAGGTTCATAAGAAAGCCCGACATATCCTAGGTTAAGAAGATGACAAGTTTTGCGAGTTGAAAGACTATACATAATAATTGTTTGTGAGAGATCTTATATGGACCGCCCCAAAAGGAATTTAGAGACTATCATCATTGGACGACCAATTTATGTTTTGTACATAAGTTTTATAAACTAAAATCAAATCCGTTCTATATATATGTAAGGAAATTCATAAAAGGATTATGAATACATATTCCATTGCATTGAGAAACAATTATTTTTCAAGAAAAACCAAGTTTATAGCGAAGGGATTTCTTTTAAGAAATGATTGGTAGTAAAATAGCTTTTGATTCAATCCAAATATAAAACTAATTATGAGGGATGAAATGAAAATAACCAAACCTAAATGAACACAATGCTTTAGAATGCCTAATAATTATTCTTGCATATTAAAGAGAAATTATGGTTTTCTTATCAATATCAAGAATATATATTCCTCGGTTGTCAATAAAACCATCAAGAGTATTGACTATACCATATGACATGATGCGAAAATCCAAAATGGATTCCAAGTACCTTATCAAATATGATTCTGATAATTGTACCCGATGGGATATGATCCATCAGCTGCAAATGTGTCTTCAAGAGAAAGATTAATGCAGTTGGAATATCGTGAGCAACATCGATAAGGATAAGATTTTCAATTTTTGAAATTAGCTTAATAGTTTCGTCATTCAATATGCTCAAGTTAATTCGAAATTTACTCACAAAATTATTACCTGGTATGACTTTGATTTTTGGTACATTTGTGTTGAATTAGAAAAATCTAAATAATAATTTAGAGCATACCATTTTCCCATAACAACAAAGTGCCACGAAGTTAGTAATAGGGATACTAAGTTTGTGGGTTTTTCGAATATGATCCAAGAACTGATAAAAAGATATCATTTGATAAGCATCAAAGTTAAATAAGTATTTTGATAGAAATATCAAATGGTTTGATTTTCATTCAAAATGTAGAAGAAGCATGTTCTTATAAGAAAGAATATTGAAAAGATAAATGGATATTTCTTGACTATAAGTAAACAACGTACTGTTGAATGTTAGTGATGTACCTATATTAAAATCAGTTCTAGTTTTGTTGTTTGAATTCCCGATATAGGATTTGAAAAACATCTTTTATAATCAGTATAAATGGATGTTGGGTGTGACGCCCCACCTCTATACCCACGCTAGCCAAGAACACTACGGTGCAGTGCTGTCAACTAGCACGAAGAATAAGGCTGTTGAGGAGCGACCATCAATAGTTAGGCCTTACACTAGTATTGGTTTTCTCGATAGGAGTGGTATATATATATATATATATATATATATATATATATATATTCTTTCATTTTTCATCTTTGATTTATTTTCTCCCATCGACATACTCCAATTCCAGTATAAAACGAACTACGATGGTTCGTAATAGTTTAGAACAGTAAATATAAAATATTACACAGATAATATAATGCGGAACACAAATAAAACAGAAAGTCTCATATATACAATAACTGATGTCAGTTACAATACATTTGATACAATACATATGACACGGTACATATGATACAACTACCACAGTCGACTCAAGAAGTTACATATACAAGTACATTAACGTATATAATATACATGAATACATGTCTTCCTATACAATTATATAGACTACTACAAATGACGACGACTACTCCAAAAGATATGAAAGAACTTCATAGCTCTAGCAGCCACCCATAGCAGAATATCTACAACCTGAAATACTCGGTCTGACCCGAGTATTAAATTCAAAAGAAAATAATACTCGGGTCAGTCTAATTCAAACTCAGTTATTAGTGCACAGAAGCAATAATAATTAAATAATGAATAGATGACAGTAATTAAACCAAATCAGAATACAATTCAGAATATTGAACTGAATAAACAAAACAGTTCAAACCATTGAAATATTAATTAAAATATTAATTCAAGTAGGGCTGCAGTACACGCACGCGTGCACTGCCTCGCCACTATGGAATATGGAATACGCAAAAAGATCCATAAGTCAAAACAAATAGAATATCACAAAACCATACCGTGTGGCTGCAGTTCACGCTTGCGTGCACTGCCTTGCCTCTATAGTGAGAATGTACCCAAAAGCTCAACGAACCAAAATCAATGAAGGTTCAAATACCAATGAAATCAAGGCAGTGTGGCTGCAGTACACACGTACGTACATATGCACTGCCTCGCCAACTCGAGTGCAAAAGGTCAAATCAAAAATCAGATTCAATACAAGTACAAATGACCTCGAAACTAAACGATCGAGCAACGACAACGTAAGTGCCGAACTCAACTGAAATTAGGAAAAACAAATCCAATTTCATCAATGCGACGCAAATCACAAAGCGAAACTGCATATAAAATGAAACTGCAGTCACTAATGAATACAAAGGCAAACTACAACAAATACTGCAGTCACCACAAGTATCACTCATGAAAACAACTTAATGTAGCCACTAACCCAAATGCAACAGGGTTTTAAATAAAGGGCAACAATTATTGCATCAGTGAACAACTAAACACATGCATATACAAGAATGCAAACTATACAAAGTGTATGCAACAAAAGGATCCAGACTGCAATGATCAAAAAGCAAAAGTCTACAATGAAACCAGAGAGGGTATCAACATTAGAGACTTAGCATATATTCCAGAATATATGCATACACATACATATGTATGTATGCACATATATAGTCTTGAATAAACAGGAGTAATGTGCAACAAAATGGATCAGTGGAGTACATAGGTACACGAAGTCCATCAGCGAATGAACATCACAAATGAAAAGTGCAAACTGAATCAGCATGAACAAACTAGCATCAAAATACAACAAAATAACAGTGAAAACAATTGTATAGCAAGTTCATGCGAGATTACAAGATGATATGCACATGTAAAAATCAAAGTCGTGCACAGGTCAGAGACCAAAGATTGGCCAGAGACAAGACCCAAAGAAACAATGCTTAAAAGGTACCCGACTCAATTGAATCAAGTACACTTCAAGTCCAGATAAATAAAACGAAGCCAAAGTCTTGGAAACCAAGAAATTAGCATTTTCACAAAAATCCAGTTTCACCAAATCAAAGAACTAACAAGTTCGCAAAAATCCAAATATCCCAAAACAACAGTATAGTACCCAAACCGACAGAGACAAGTGAACAAGGCCTCAATGCACAGACTCAAGTAAAACAGTGAAACAACGGTGGTGCACTGCAAATACAAGTTCAGCCTCGAGGAAAGGTACACGAGGCGAATACGAACAAATCCAAGGTCTACAACAATTCAAAGAGATCATCAAAAACCAATGCCATTAAGTAATAAACACGAAAACGAAACCAGGCAGTGTGCAGTTCATTGTCAAAGAAGTAGCCAAAGTCATCACATAAACTAACATCACAAGCCGAAGCCAACAAGGCACAATGAAATAAGAATCACAATAAACATATATACGCACATACACATCTGTACATATATATATGTATGGCGATCAAATGGACGAACTTAGCAATTACCCAATGCGCCAAGCCCATAAAGGTCAAAACCAAAACAAGCTTCAAAATTTCAGAACGAAACAACATGCTCGCATGAACAGGATCAAATTAAACCAGATCTCTCAAATATACACATGAACACTTGATTCATCACTGAGACATGAATGCATGGAGTAAAGGCATCAGTCGACAATGAAACATCTAAATTTTTTTCACAAATCGAGTTTTCAGATTTCAATCCATAATCAGAAACCACCCCAAGTATTAAAACAATTCATACGGCCGAGATAATAAAATGATGAAGTCAATGATCATATACGAACGCATATGCATGAGTTCAATTCCTATATAATTAGTAACATTATCAGCAACAAAATTTAATCAAACCTCGAATCAAAAGTACTCGGCAAATTCATGAAATTCCAGACGAACAAAAATTAAACAGTGTCGTGATAATCAAACTACCGAAAACACGAAATCAAACTAAGTCGGATCTTAATACCGAGTCAAAAATCAATGGTATCGAGACGAAAAAATCGAACGACTGAAGAATGAAATAGATGTGAGTGTTACTCACCTTGTCGACGAATTTAGGAGAAGCCGAGCACGAGATCATCGATCGACGCAGCCACGAGCAAGCGAGGGAAGACGAATGACAAAAGAAAAGGGGCCGCCATTAATTTTCTTTCGGTGGTTTTAGGTTTTCAAACGAACGAATAAGAAAAAGAAAAAAATAAAAGGGGGATGGATTATACTCGAACAACACGGCACCAAAATAGATGGGCCGAGATTTAACATTTGAAGCCCAACAATTCCTTTTAATAATTTATAAAAGAATTTTAATTCAAAATTTAAAAACTTCAAATGGAAATTTGCAACAATATTTATCGTCTAAATGTCCATTATTAATTGTTGTTAAGTACCGGGTTGTTACAGACTCCCCTCCTTAAAGAAATTGCGTCCTCGCAATCATAAGGAATAATTGGACAACAGATAACAACCATAAGAGCATATCATCACAAGATGGAGAAATTAGAAATAGGAATTTCACCATAAAGAGCATGAAAGAGTAAGCTTGAACGTGTTTGCTCGATGAATTCTCTGGATTCCAAAGTGAAATCCAGAGGATTTGAGAACCACTGAGCTTTTACGAGAAAAACATCTTTATTTCGAGGGTGCTGAACCTCCGAAGCAATGATGTGAATAGAAGGTTGCTCAAGAATAAGGATCGGAAATCCCAAAGGCATTTCCGTAATTGGAAGACGTAGAAAATGTCATGAATAGCAGAAAATTGAGCCGGTACACTGGCGTAGTACTATATAAACACCAAAGGAACCTTTTAATTTCATAAAAGAAATTCACAAATTCTCAACAAAATTTAATTATCGAATAGATAATCAGAATACAGAAATCACAAAACAGCAATATCTAATCACCGATTCGATAATTAGAAAACAGCAAAATCAGCAAATCTAATTATCAACAAAGATAGTTAGAAAACACAAATATCTAACTATCAAAAACGATAATCAGGATTTACCACAACGGTGATCAAACTTCAAATCAACAAATATTCAATTATCAAAACGATAATCAAATCTTAAATCACAAATATTTAATTATCACAAACGATAATTAAATCTCAAATATCTAATTATCAAAGCGATAATCAAAAACAATAAATATCCGATTATCAAAAACGATAACCAGAAATCACAAATCAATGAATATTTAATCATCACAATTGATAATTAAATCTTAAATCGCAAATATTTAATTATCACAAACGATAATTAAGTCACAAATATCTAATTATCACAAACGATAATTAGAAACAACAAATTTCTGATTATCAAAAACGATAATCAGAAATCACAAATCAATGATTATTTAATTGTCACAATTGATAATTAAATCTCGAATCACAAAATTTTCAATTAACGAGTCCGGAATTAACCGAAATAGCAAACGCACATGACCCATAACCACGAGTTTTACTAAATCGTTTAATTCACTTCATCGTTTTCTTGAAAGTGCATAATTGTGTATTTTAAAAATAACATTTTACATTCTCAAACGGACAAGTCCGGAATTAAGCGAATCAGTAAAAGAAAGGGGTCATAGTCCTCGATTTTTCTGAGACGTTTAAATCGCTTCCTCATTCTTTTGAAAGCGCAAATCGTAAAAAAAAAATTTTGAAAACAATTTTGATTTATATTTTAAAACAATTTTCAAAACACGTGATTAAAGCAGCAACATCCGTAGCAACTTCGACATACGTCAAAATTTCATCGAAATAATTGGCATCAAAATATAATACCAATGAATTTTCATTCATCAAAAATGTCACAAGAATTCTCTCAAAGATAGGAAGGGGTATCATACCCTAAACTTGTATTCATAATAAGTCAATAACACGCGAATTCACCAATGCACAAAAATCGATAAAACTTATCAATAGAAATCACGAAAATTGGTGAAGCACAAATTCTAGAAATCATCACAAGAAATCCAGAAAACAAAAATTCTAGAAATCTACACAAGAAATCCAGATATCACAAAATGAGAGTACAGAAACTCAAATGGGAGTATGACATAGAATAAAAGATATGGCATAACATAAAATATCCATAATGACATACTACTATAAGTATGTAAATAATGATCAACAGGAGATCAACCGATAAGAGGTATGGCATAAATATGAAATATCCATACTGACATACAACTATAAGTATGCAAATAATGATCAACAGGAGATCAACCGATAAGAGATAATCAATATCACAAGAATCTTCTCAAAGATCCAAAGAGGTATCATACCCCAAATTTGTACTCATGACAAATCAATAACATATGAATTCACCAATGCACAAAAATAGGTGAAGCATAAAATTTCCAGAAATCAACATAAGGAATCTAGAAATCACAGAAAAAGGGAAAGAGGCCTATCACATGACGGTCCGAAGACCAAGGGGAGCTACCCCGCATGTGTGAATGGAATCACACAGATTGAGGTCAAGACTAACCAAAAAGCAGAAAGGTATGTGTGAATGGAATCACACAAGTGGTGTCTAGTCTGACCATCAGAACGATCATCATGATCAACGAGGAGTGTCAATTACACTAAGCATGTGTGAATGGAATCACACATATTGAGGTCAAGACTAACCAAAAAGCAAAAAGGTATGCGTGAGTGGAATCACACAAGTGGTGTCTAGTCTAACCTTGCAATGAAAGAGACATCGCGAAATTGCTGGTCTAATTCATAAAGCGATCATCAAGATCAACGAGAAGTGTCAATTACACTAAGCTAGTGAATATAAAAGTTTAGCTTCATGTCCCATAACCACTAGCTTAACTTAAATATTTACGAACAAATTGTAGATCTTCACTAGAAAAATGTCACAAATGGTTCAATCGAACAAGTCCAAAAATTAACCGACGAAGTAAACGCGAGCGTTTCATACCACTTGTTTTGCTAAGCCGTTTAATTAGATTTCTTATACGAGTGAAATAAAGGTTTGTATATACTAATAGATTGGAAAACGGTTTAGGAAAAGATTTTGATATTGAAAATAGAGTTGAAAACATTTTGATAAAAGAGTTTTGATATTTACTACTAGTATTAAAACGTTTATATATTTTTTTAAAGTGACAAATCACAAAAATGATTGTAAAAACAATCAATCACAAGAATTCACATACGAAGACGTGGATAGAATCCAAAGAAATCGATACCGAATTCATCGAAAGGTATGTTCACAAAAATTCCCGAAGAAATGGTCATCAAAGTTGCTAATAAATGATAGCAACAAATCGGGAAATAATCAAAAATCGATTAAATTTGGAAACCAAATCAATTCACTAAAATTCACATTCGAAGACGTGAATAAAATCCAAAGAATTTGATTCTAAATCCATCAAAGTAGGAATATCCAAAAATTCCAGAAATAGAAGTTTTCAAAGTCGGCAAAGATGACAACAACTAATCGGAAAAGAAGAATCGATTGACAAATGGAATAACGAAACAAAACGAGCATAAATGCATAAAGGACTTCAACAAAAATAAAAATCAAGTCAATGCCGAAGTCAACAATTAATGGCCATAATAGAGTACAAAACGATTCAACATCATCATCAAAGGACTCAACGGCAAACCAAGTCAGAGTCTTGGAAATCAAGAATTTAGAAATTTCTCAAAAACAAAGTGACCGAAATCGAATGGAAATCAAGCCGAGGAAAACATAAAATATCAAGTTCGGAACCGCTGAGATTCGAACAAAATCAATCATCGGCTAAATCAAATCAAAGCCGAAAACACAAGAATCAAAATCAAATGCATATGAATAAGCGTTAGGAATTCATACCTAACAATCAAAGACAATCATATGCAAATATGAGAGATAAAACGTCGACAAACAGTTGTAACACATGTACTATCTAAGTTATGTTTTATATTTGTTCTAAACCCCAGGCTCTGATACCAAGCTGTGACGCCCCACCTCTATACCCACGCTAGCCAAGAATACTACGGTGTAGTGCTGTCAACTAGCACGGAGAATAAGGCTGTTGAGGAGCGACCATCAATAGTTAGGCCTTACACTAGTATTGGTTATCTCGATAGGAGTGGTATATATATATATATTCTTTCATTTTTCATCTCTGATTTATTTTCTCCCATCGACATACTCCAATTCCAGTATAAAACGAACTACGATGGTTCGTAATAGTTTAGAACAGTAAATATAAAATATTACACAGATAATATAATGCGGAACACAAATAAAACAGAAAGTCTCATATATACAATAACTGATGTCAGTTACAATACATTTGATACAATACATATGACACGGTACATATGATACAACTACCACAGTCGACTCAAGAAGTTACATATACAAGTACATTAACGTATATAATATACATGAATACATATCTTCCTATACAATTATATAGACTACTACAAATGACGACGACTACTCCAAAAGATGTGAAAGAACTTCATAGCTCTAGCAGCAACCCATAGCAGAATATCTACAACCTGAAATACTCGGTCTGACCCGAGTATTAGATTCAAAAGAAAATAATACTCGGGTCAGTCTAATTCAAACTCAGTTATTAGTGCACAGAAGCAATAATAATTAAATAATGAATAGATGACAGTAATTAAACCAAATCAGAATACAATTCAGAATATTGAACTGAATAAACAAAACAGTTCAAACCATTGAAATATTAATTAAAATATTAATTCAAGTAGGGCTGCAGTACACGCACGCGTGCACTGCCTCGCCACTACGGAATATGGAATACGAAAAAAGATCCATAAGTCAAAACAAATAGAATATCACAAAACCATACCATGTGGCTGCAATTCACGCTTGCGTGCACTGCCTTGCCACTATAGTGAGAATGTACCCAAAAGCTCAACGAACCAAAATCAATGAAGGTTCAAATACCAATGAAATCAAGGCGGTGTGGCTGCAGTACACACGTACGTACATATGCACTGCCTCGCCAACTCGAGTGCACAAGGTCAAATCAAAAATCAGATTCAATACAAGTACAAATGACCTCGAAACTAAACGATCGAGCAACGACAACGTAAGTGCCGAACTCAACTGAAATTAGGAAAAACAAATCCAATTTCATCAATGCGACGCAAATCACAAAGCGAAACTGCATATAAAATGAAACTACAGTCACTAATGAATACAAAGGCAAACTACAACAAATACTGCAGTCACCACAAGTATCACTCATGAAAACAACTTAATGTAGCCACTAACCCAAATGCAACAGGGTTTTAAATGAAGGGCAACAATTATTGCATCAGTGAACAACTAAACACATGCATATACAAGAATGCAAACTATACAAAGTGCATGCAACAAAAGGATCCAGACTGCCATGATCAAAAAGCAAAAGTCTACAATGAAACCAGAGAGGGCATCAACATTAGAGACTTAGCATATATTCCAGAATATGCATACACACATACATATGTATGTATGCACATATATAGTCTTGAATAAACAGGAGTAATGTGCAACAAAATGGATCAGTGGAGTACATAGGTACACAAAGTCCATCAGCGAATGAACATCACAAATGAAAAGTGCAAACTGAATCAGCATGAACAAACTAGCATCAAAATACAACAAAATAACAGTGACAACAATTGTATAGCAAGTTCATGCGAGCTTACAAGATGATATGCACATGTAAAAATCAAAGTCATGCCAGGTCAGAGACCAAAGATTGGCCAGAGACAAGACCCAAAGAAACAATGCTTAACAGGTACCCGACTCAATTGAATCAAGTACACTTCAAGTCCAGATAAATAAAACGAAGCCAAAGTCTTGGAAACCAAGAAATTAGCATTTTCACAAAAATCCAGTTTCACCAAATCAAAGAACTAACAAGTTCGCAAAAATCCAAATATCCCAAAACAACAGTATAGTACCCAAACCGACAGAGACAAGTGAACAAGGCCTCAATGCACAGACTCAACTAAAACAGTGAAACAACGGTGGTGCACTGCAAATACAAGTTCAGCCTCGAGGAAAGGTACACGAGGCGAATACGAACAAATCCAAGGTCTACAACAATTCAAAGAGATCATCAAAAACCAATGCCATCAAGTAATACACACAAAAACGAAACCAGGCAGTGTGCAGTTCATTGTCAAAGAAGTAGCCAAAGTCATCACATAAACCAACATCACAAGCCGAAGCCAACAAGGCACAATGAAATAAGAATCACAATAAACATATATACGCACATACACATCTGTACATATATATATGTATGGCGATCAAATGGACGAACTTAGCAATTACCCAATGCGCCAAGCCCATAAAGGTCAAACTAAAACAAGCTTCAAAATTTCAGAACGAAACAACATGCTCGCATGAACAGGATCAAATTAAACCAGATCTCTCAAATATACACATGAACACTTGATTCATCACTGAGACATGAATGCATGGAGTAAAGGCATCAGTCGACAATGAAACATCTAAATTTTTTTCACAAATCGAGTTTTCAGATTTCAATCCATAATCAGAAACCACCCCAACTATTAAAACAATTCATACGGCCGAGATAATAAAATGATGAAGTCAATGATCATATACGAACGCATATGCATGAGTTCAATTCCTATATAATTAGTAACATTATCAGCAACAAAATTTAATCAAACCTCGAATCAAAAGTACTCGGCAAATTCATGAAATTCCAGACGAACAAAAATTAAACAGTGTCGTGATAATCAAACTACCGAAAACACGAAATCAAACTAAGTCAGATCTTAATACCGAGTCGAAAATCAACGGTATCGAGATGAAAAAATCGAACGACTGAAGAATGAAATAGATGTGAGTGTTACTCACCTTGTCGACGAATTTAGGAGAAGCCGAGCACGAGATCATCGATCGACGCAGCCACGAGCAAGCGAGGGAAGACGAATGACAAAAGAAAAGGGGCCGCCATTAATTTTCTTTCGGTGGTTTTAGGTTTTCAAACGAACGAATATGAAAAAGAAAAAAATAAAAGGGGGA
This sequence comes from Allium cepa, assembly GCA_030765085.1. Lineage (NCBI taxonomy): Eukaryota > Viridiplantae > Streptophyta > Magnoliopsida > Asparagales > Amaryllidaceae > Allium > Allium cepa. Next base: position 660,229,869 of record CM060934.1, on the reverse strand, counting down.
TGGATTATACTCGAACAACACGGCACCAAAATAGATGTGCCGAGATTTAACATTTGAAGCCCAACAATTCCTTTTAATAATTTATAAAAGAATTTTAATTCAAAATTTAAAAACTTCAAATGGAAATTTGCAACAATATTTATCGTCTAAATGTCCATTATTAATTGTTGTTAAGTACCGGGTTGTTACATTGGGAATGTCCCAAATGATACACACATGCATCGTATTAAAATTTTTTTTACGGTGCATGTTAGATGGATTCCTTATGCGCTGGCATTTGGAATTATCATACATGACGTCGTATCTACAATGTTATATTTAACAAGTGTATTTGAAACATTGAGGAAATATCGAATCCAAATTAAGATGACTAAATGGTAGTTTAGAGTATTTTTTTGTATTTACGAAATACTAAAGAATATTTTATGTAAAAAACTAACCCCTTATGAAGGAGTATTCAGACTTGAACTTCATAAGTGATATCGAGAATAATATATCAATATTGAATTCATGTAAAAACCTTAATTAAAGAGATTAAGTAGGAGAAGTTCCAAACTGAAAGGATGTGGCTGATTCAAATAAAAGGCTAAGTACATCACTTGAGTAGCACCACAATAAAACCAACGTATCTATAAATATAAATACAATAATTTATAACTAAGTTAGGGGTGATTCTAAGTATTGAGAATACTACATCATTGTTATATGATAACAGTGTAATAATATGAGCTCATCAAAAGTCGAAAGACATATTCCAAATAGTTCCACATGATAAAGGCAGTTTATCAGTATCAGAGAGAGTTTATTGACAGAATAGATAATTAAAACAAAATATCGAAGATCTATTCATGAAGGGACTGGCTTGATCTTCTCTCATCAAACTGATCGAAGGGATAGGATAGAGATTCCATAATTGGCCCTAAGTGCGAGTGGGAGATTAATAGATTTAAGCATATGTCTTAAGAGCAATTCCGTAATTTACTATAAATTATTAACTCTGTAATAAAATAATGTTTGAAATAGAAGATATTATTCTTTTTCTTTCTATTATTTAACTTAGTATAATGTGTTATAAGAATTATTTGTTTAATTCAAGTATATTTAATATAAAATCCATAAATGGTATGATTTGTGATAGTAATTACAATGTAGTGTAATCATGAGCGATTTATCACAATTAAAATAAACATATCACTTTAAATGTTCCTAGTCAAGATGTATTAAGACCGGGTATCGATACATCCGTTGAGACTGGAGTATGTAATGCTCCCCAAATGTTGGGTAGAGTATTACCCATGGCTGCTGGGGGCACAAAGGGATTGCGTTTCAATAGTTATTGGATAACTATGACATAACTTGCTCGATAGTTTTTTGTTGATTAATATAACTAAGATCAAATAGAGCATATCAAAGCAATAATATTACAAAACTATCTCGACTTGAGAATACTGTATAATTTCGATATGGATACTCCACTTTGATTATAATTAAATCATGGCAAGACATTCATCGAATGACTATAGTTGGGTCTGATTTAAAGCACTAGAAGTGAACAATATTCAATACAGAATTTATCTCCTAGGTTATGTAAGGTTAGTATCACAATCAACTAAAGTCAACTGAAATACAAAGTCTTTAGCCAAATTAGTTCGATTAATAATTATTGTTTTTATTGAACCAAGAGCTTCATGTTTGGACTATACATTGATTGTGGATGATATTGGAATTTTAACCAATGCCAAATTTCACGAATCCCAATGTGATATAGTTTTGACGAAGAGAATTGGTGTAAATAACGCTACTAGGGACCGCTTAAAATAGTAAAATTGAATTTTACCAAAATTATACAAGCAATAAATTCAACCAAAATATCAGACCACTAGCTAGTCTGAGCTTTAATAATCAAATTATTCAATATTAATTGGTGACTGAATTTAAACCTTTGACAACCGCAGTCTTGAATAATCTGAATTACTACTCGATTTATTTAATTTATAATTATTATAAACTAATTAAATAAATTATTACTTATAGTATATTTATTATTAAAATTTTAATTTGATTTTAGTACGGTTTTAAATTAATTGGATGTATATATAAAAGTTATAATAGTGTGTGACCCATACACTACACACGGTAATGCTGTTAAAAGTAATCTTTATATTTTAGTTATTGTTAAAAAAATTACTATATAATATATGATACATTTATTGAGATAGATAAATTAAGAATTAAAATGACATGTGAGGATCGAATGTAAGGTACAAAGTTCAACTCTTACCGGCAACATATCCATGTGGGAAGTCATACCCTGACTCAAGTGTGTGTCTATGTGTGTATGTATATAGAGACATACGCATGCATACAGATATATATATATATATATATATATATATATATACACACACACACATACGCACACACATAAATACATATATGTATATATGTACATGTATAATTGAAATTGTTACTGTTGTATATGTAAATAGTTAATGTTATTTGGTATGCATATTTTTTTATGAATGTTAACTTTTCCACTTCTATTGATATGAATGTCGTAAATATATTGAATTTTTTGTAAAGATTTATAAATGAATATTACGTAATTGAATTTATTTAAATATTTTATGTGGAGTTAAATATAAAAAAGTAGGAGAAAATTGAGTAGAGCATCTTATGGTTAGCTTACCTACATATAAAACTTTTTCCATTGTCTAAGATTTCAATTACTAAACCAATTTTAACTTTGCAACTTACCTTGGATTTTATATTATAAGAGGACCATGTTTGCAAATTTGATAGTTACAAAATAACATTCTATAGCATTTAATTGAGTTATGGGTTGGGTAAGTTTTAGTATCATAAAGAAAATGAGAACTATTTATAACCTAATTTTTGTTAGTGTAATCTATGCATTTATATTACAATGTTGTAAAATATAAATTTATCTTTTGAAGGCAGTTAAAAACAAAATTTGGTCATGCAATGTATGATTTTTTTGAGATAAATGAATTACAAATCAACAAATGTTTTTGTTATATACGTATACATTTTATATTATTTAATTTATATATCTTTATTGTCAAATAAAAAACTAGTTTGATCATTTTTACTCATATATATCAGTATTGCATAAATATTTAAATCGTTTTATTATTACGACTTATTAGATGAATTGTTGAATATTAGTTGGCTGGATTTATTTAAATAGTTTAAATTTAAGATTACATAATTAATTAAGTATATAGGATTTAATATAAAATATTATGAGAGAATTGAGAAGTGTTTATAAGAATTTTATTAAAATGTAGGTATTTGAAATTGAAAATAGAAATTTTCAATGCAATGGATGATAACTTCGTTGAATTAAACGAATAATAAAATAAACTTATTATTATTATTAATGTATATAACTTATGTTATATGATTTATATATCTTCATATCTAAATGAAAAATTAATTTTAGCAATTTTTTGATGCGATTATAATGTACATATTGAAATCGTCATCTTTTAATATTTATTTCATGGATTAAATATTAATTAATTGAGTTTATCAAATGGTGTAAATTTTGCATTATGTAATTGATTTAAATTTATGGGTTGAATGCAAAATAATATAAGAGAATCGAGAAGAGATTTCTAAATAATTGTAGTTTTTTCGAAAAGTAGACATTTGAATAATTGTATTAGTGGCTTAGTAAAATAACTATAAAGGGATAAATTATAAAATTTTGAAAATAGTATATTTGGATAGAATTAAGCAGAGTGAAATAATTAAATAATAATAAAACAGAAGAATTTAAAGCCTTTTTATTAATTGTAGGAGTTTTCTTCACTCTCCTGTAACGACCCGCCCTTCTGACCGCCCCCAGTCGGTAATTAAGCCAACTTGAGACGTTCAAAATGACGGATTGTTATTCAGTTTATAGAGTTTAAACAGAATCAGCCACAGAATCACAGAATAATCATAATATTTCACATTAAATGAATTTTTATACATATATCAGAGTTTGTACAATGCATTAAATTTTATATAGCGGAATATACATATATCTTTTTAAAGTACAAGAAAAATCTCTTGAAAAACTTTAGCGATGCGGTATCCCCCTCTCTCTCTAACTTCGCTGCCCGAAAATCTTCAAGCTGTAAAATACTCGGTCTGACCCGAGTAAAATAATACACGGGTCAGTCTAATTCAAACTCAGTTATTAGTGCATAGAGGCAATAATAATCAAACAACAATTAGTCGACAGTCAAATATAAATTCACCTATCCGATCCATCAACAAGAAATCGGATAAGGGTAAATATAACACTTAACAGTGTTAAACAACAAATCTGTAGATTCAGATTATTAATGAAGGTAGATGAAAGGATTCTAAATGAAGGAAATTTAGGAAAAACATCAGAATTGCCTAAACGGCAATTTACAACAAAATCATCAAATGCGATTTAAAATATATTGAATTGGCAACATAAAACAATTTTCCATCAATAGAAAAAAACAATTAAAACCTCAGATTTGGTAGGGCTGCAGTACACCCACGCGTATACGGCCCCGCCACATTTTAAAATGTTAACTTCGTGTGGCTGCAGTTCACGCTTGCGTGCACTGCCTCGCCACTACCGTAATGAAATATGCAAAAAATCATAAATCAAAACAAAAAAGGATATCAATAAAAATCATGCCGTGTGGCTGCAGTTCACGCTTGCGTGCACTGCCTTGCCACTATCGTGATGATATACTCAAGTAACTCAAGAAAACAAGTTCCAAACAACTTATTACTGCACATTTCAACAAGTGCAAAATTTTCATAAAAAATGAAACTGCAGCCCCACTTCGAACTCAAGGGCAAACTGCAACAATAAACTGCAGCCACCACAAGTACACAAAGCACGAAGGCTCGAATAAAGCATGAAAATAGTTCAAAGCTTCAACAAATCAAAACAGCATCAAAGCACATGAGAATTGACTTGGTGCAATACAAATAAAACTACAGTCACCTCAAGTATGCAAGGGCAACTGTAAAGCAAAAATGCTATCAAGACTTCAAGTCCAGACCAACGCAAATATCCAAGGGCAGAACTGCAACAAAAATGCAGCCACCACATGAATAAAACAGTTCATGTTCCAAAAATGTCCAGTGAAGGTGACATCAGTGGTGCAGAGGACCACCCTGAAACCAAACCAAAATATATATATACAACTGCAGCTAGGCAGTACACATAGGAATGCAAAAGCAAATAGATCAACTGACAATGCAAGCCGGCATCAAAGACACAGCCGAAATCAAGTGCTACAGGTTATTGCATATCAAGTATGCAAACCCAAAGTTGCAGTAAAGCAACAAAATACTCAAGTGTAACTACAAAACTGGTTTTAAGCAAGTGCAACATCAAGGGAAGCACAAATGAAACAGTAAGAAAATCGAGCCAGGTCGATAGTCAAACAAATTTAACATCGCAAAATCAATTGCGCGACACTTATCAAATGAAGACTCAATTTTCAATGTCACTATCTCAACATCAGTGTATCATCGACAAAGTGAAACAACAAATATACAGCAATCTCAATCCAAAGCTGAAGCCATTAGAATTCATCGACTACCAAAATCATACAATGGTATGGTACAGTTCTAGAATCAAATGAAAATACTACTGCAGTGAACTCGATCAGTTCAAAATGAAACAGTAAGAATAATTTCCAGAAAAGAAACAAAGCACATAGAGGCACCAGACCACCATAAAATGCAACTGGGATGAACAGAAGTGCCACAGTGGTTAGAGAATATGAGATGCAGACAACACCAAGTTCGAGCCAGCAAGTACTCAGCAATGTCAAAGAAAACAAGAACTACAAATTAAGTTCAAGTGATCAAAGACATGAAATCACAATGCAACTGTCAACTTCAGTTTGAAAATGAAACAGGTTAAGGAATGAAGTATACCAAGTGCAACAAGTATTGCAGTAATAAACAATATCAGAAAATCAAGTTCAAGACTCAACAGGTGAAGAACCTGCATGTCAAAGGAAATACACAAGTGACTCATGCAACATGACAAGTGATCGAGACCAAATGCAAACTCAAATAGTATACAACAACAAGTGCATGTAACAAAATTTACTTAAGTTTTTAAAAGTTACTCACAGTTATAAAACAGAGAAGTTTTTTTCTTCTTCATAATTTAACGAGTTAAACTGATCAGAGCCGAAACCGTGATTCGAACAAGTCAAACCATAATCAAAAATCAACCTCGTATATTCAAGCAACAAAAAAATATAGGAACTGAACAAGGTCGAACAGTGGGCAGTAAGGCCAAATCCACAGAGTACAACTCGATCAAAGCAATGGTAATGGCCAAAGTCATGAAACCCCATACTCAAAAACAAGACCGAAGTTAATCACAAAATCAATTGCCAGAAATTCGAACTAGTAAACCAGGGAATCATCATCACAGCAAAGCAAATTGAACAAATCCAAGTGAGCCAAGGAAAACACGAAATCGCAAGTTCAAAAGCGATAAAGTTTGAATTAAATGTGAGTGACAAATAATCACTCACCTTTTTCAACACGAGGCAGCCGCGTTCGAATAGAAGAAGAATTGATTTGCTGAAGCGAGCCACCAGAAGATCCTCGATCGAGCTACTGAAGTTGTCGCCTTCGATTTACACGAGCCCTAGTTTGAAAGAGGAACGAACGAAAAATCACGAGGCCGCCATTTTTTTCTTTCGTTTGATTTGTTTAGGGTTTTTAAAATGAGAAAGGTAAAAGGGGTCGGGTATAAAAGAATAGGGAAGACGTGAATTTTGCGTGGGTTACGGCATAGATTAAGGCACGAATTTGGCTGATAAGAGTAAGGCACTATACTCTTTTTATTTTATGTTTATTTTTATATTATATTTTTTATTTTAAATTTCAATTGGTTTTGTTATTTCTTTGCTTTGTTTTGTTTTGTTAAAATTATGTTGTTAAAATTTTTCCAATGTAGTTACATTATATTTTACAAAATTTATTAAATATGTTGTTTGAATTTTAACTATGTGTATTTATTTATTTATTTTGTATTGATTAAAATTTTATTCTATTTTATTTAAGTTAAAGAAAAATGTTATTAAAACTAACCATCCTTTATTAATTTAAATAAATAATAATTCTTGTATCCAAATTATTTTTCTAAGTCATCAGTTTGAATTTAAAATACAAATTCAATATTCGATTTCAACACCAAAGTCAAATTTAAATTTTTTTTTTATTTGTGAGAGAGGGGGCTATTTATAGGGAATCGAACGACACTATTCATTCCGGAAATTCCAAACTCCGATTTACGCACGGTGACCAGCGTTTCTAGGGTTTACCCCACGTTCCGGACACGATGGAACAGGTTTCGGAAGCTAATTCGGATATCTATGCGAGTTATGGCAATAAACGTTCAATTTAAATTAAATCGATTTAAACGATTTTCTAGGCGTTTTAGCTTGCACCGGACAAAAGGTAAATCCGATTGACATGAAATTTTAAACCATACAATAATATCACATTACGGATCCGATGAAACTAGTTTCGTCGAAATCCGAGACTTTTTGAAAAATGGCTATTTTAACTCGCCAATTTAATATTAGAAACAATTTCGATGCGTTTCGAGCTGCCACGATCAAACGATAACTCCGATTGCTAAGAAAATTGAAATCCGGTAATAACTAATTATTACGGATCCAATGGAACTGGTTTCGTCCAATTCTGAGACTGTTCAAAAATTGACTAATTTCACTAGTCGATTAAATATTAAAATATTCAATTTTCACAAATAAACTTTTAATTCGATTTTAAAAGTTCGAAAATATCATTCTAACTTCAAAATGATAAAATAAAATTTTACAAATCATTTTCAATCATATTTTACCCAATTTTCTATTATTTCCATAATTTAACATATTAAACTATCGATTTAATTATCCAATTAAATCCAATTATTCGAAATAAAATTTATTTGACTTATAAATTCACTTATTAACATTTAAAATTAATTAAATATCCAAATTTGAATTAATAAAAATTCTGGGTCGTTACAACTCCTTTATTATCTCAAATCGACTTATTTATTTTCAAAATTCTATAATTTTCACTTTACAATTATTCTACCAAACTTATCACACTATTTATATTCCAATACCCACTTTTTCAAGAATTCTATAATTAGTTACAAATCCATTTTCAATTCTTTCCTAATATTTTTGTAACGACCCATAAATTTTTAATATTAAAATTGTTAAGTTAATAAAATTTTGGTAATTTAATATGAAGAAAAATAAACTTTGTAATAAAATAAGGAAGGATTGTTAAAGTGGAAATGCATATTTTATTCATAAGGTAATATAAAAGAATGAAACTTATCTAAATGAATTTATTTGAGGATTCAACTATAATAAATGTATACATTTAACAAATTAAATATAATTAAGAACAACTATTAATACAACGGAAAGAAATTAATTAAATCCATCAGGTCATTGCTTGATTTCTTAGCCGTGTATTTCTAATTTGCAAATCATGTAGAAGAAGAATTATTTCTCATTTTAAAACTCCTCATTTTCATTTGCATTTAAGCATAAAACATATATACGTTTCTTTCTCCTTAACTTATGCATTTTCTGTTTCTTAGAATTTACTCTCACTTTACTCTCAGTGAAAGCACCAAAATGTTTGCACCAAAATTGGGCAAACACCCTTCGGAAGTTTTTGAAGAGATAGTAAATGAAGAACTTGAATTGGAAATAGGGACTATCTAACAAAAACTCCAAGTCAGAGAAAAGTAAACTGCGCAGAAGACAAGGATTTAGAGTGGTTCGGCCATGTGCCTACGTCCACTATGAAGTTTTATCACTTTATTTCTTAATACTTGAGGATTACAAGTGCTTTTCAGCAAATTACCACAGCAAATGGACTTAAATTCGAAATTAACAGCAATTGAGATAGTATGGAGTGATTCTGGCAGCGTTTAGGCTTGTTCTTCTTCTCCAAATTCTCCGACCTTGTGGTTAACCCAAGATTTTTAATAAATGTTTTATTTATTTAATTTAGATAATTTTGTTATTTAATATATAATTTTGGTATGGATTAGAATTCCACACATGTAATAATAGAATATTTTCCGAAAATGTGAATTTTGTCAATATGGTCAAACTTTGACTTTTAAATTTAAAAATTTAAAAGTTTCAAAATTTCAATTTTATCTTTTATTTTGAAAGTAAATAAAATTTTAACAATACTGCTTTTCGTTTCGTTGAAATCTGATTTATACTGTGAAAGTTATGCATTTTTAACTATTGTGTGTAATTTGCTGTATTTAACAAAATGGTTTACTTTAAATCATAAAAATAATATTTTAATTAGTCATGTAATGTTCTAATTTATGTATTCAGGGGTAAAATAACTTGTTTTGTATATATTTAGGTTTTAAAACGTTTTAAAAAAAAGTGTAATTGACATTTTCCAGTGTCAGTTGTATTTTGTTTACAATTTCTAATTTCCAACTTCAATTAATTTAAGAAATTCTTTATTTATTTTATATTTTTCTTAAGAACTTATTTTATTCTCATTCTCACTTTATTTTTTTTCTCAAAGACTTATTTTAAACCATTTTCAAGAAGAGTTGTAATTTCCTGTAACAGCCCACAAGTACGTACCCCTTGAGTTAACACTATTCTACCTAAATCAACTCAAGTTGTACAGAAATACGAACCATTTGGGTTAAAGAAGAAGAGGTAGAAGAAGAAAATAGAAAACACCATCAGAATCTAACCATTTGTAGCGGAATAAAATATAATAGATATTAACATATCTTTACACCAAAACAAATATATATGTTTATATATTACATCATCAGATTACATCAATCACAGTTCAACATCAATAACATACAACTGGATACATAGCTACTCTACACAGCGCAATATGTATAAAACAAGTACGAAAGTACTATCGTCATCCAACTCGTCTCCTGGGCTCCACAGCATCATATCCTGTATCCTATAATACTCGGTCTGAGCCGAGCATTACAGTTAAATATACCCGAGTCAGTCTGGAATACCAGCGTGAGAAAATCACACTCAGTCGATTATTAAAGTTTCAAAAATCCTTTGAAAACAAAAGCATCTCGTAAGACCATGCCACAAATAAACATGTCGGTTTTTACCTTACGATAGCTAAAACAATTTTTATAGAAATCTTCTGATATTATAATGGGGTCTATATACAAATACTTATAAAATAGCCGAAATTGTTACATTCATTAAATTCCAGCTACTAGCCACAGAGTGGGTAATACAAACAAAACTCGTACAAGGCTCGTAGGGAGAATGGATTTCCAACTAATGACTAGGCACTAGGGCACCACCTGTCACAGTATGTGGTCTAGATCACAGTACCGAGGAGTACGCCTGCTCCCCTACAACACAGGACCGGGACTACCACTTACTGGATAAACCCGAGTGAGATCACCCCGCGGTTGGGATCGACAACCGCCCACTAAGCCGAAATAAAAAGGGACATCTAGACAGGGATGACCTCACCCTTCTTGGGTGCTCCCACCTAGCCTTGCTGCATAACCCCTGATTTTCAGTCATTCCCATTTGATGAGGCTTGAGGCTAAGAGTTGCCTTTTTAGAACATATCCCTTAGAATGCCCATCGTCCATCTGACGATGTTCCGAAGCATTCATCCATACAAGTCCGTCCCGGGTTCGAACGGAACCGAAGGCACTATTCCTACTACATCCATTTTGGAAATATCCTCAGGATTAGTAGCGACTAGCCCTTGCACTTCAATGCTCCATCTTCGAATCCAAAATCGTTTCCCATGAAACGTACAAACCGGATCGAAGTGGTTTTCGAGAAATAAATTTCGATCCCGGTCTCTTCGAAACGATCAACGCATTTGTCCAATATTGATAGTCGTTTATTTAACTATCAATTAATATTCACAAACAACCATCCCACAATGAATAATTTTCCAAATTATTTATTAACCTCAAAAATATCTTTGCAAGATATATTTCTATTTTCAACCCTTTGAAAACAGTTTCAAATCATCTTTCTTTTTCAGAATAAACTTTCCCAAATATTCTCTATTTCCACTGAAATTACCAAGCACAAAACTAGATTTTTAAAATAATTTAAAACACTTTACTTTGAAATATACTTTAAAACATTTAAGTTAAACTACTTCAATAATTGATTAAAAACACATACTATACGAATATTTGAAAATAAAGTTACTTTATAAATATAAAACTAGGTTTCCAGTTTTTAAAACAAAATACTAAGTCACCTTTAAATAATTATTACAATAATAGATTTGAAAAATATTTACTTTAGAATTTTAAACATTTAGAATGTAATAAATTTTCTAAAACCTGCTTTTTAAAACAACATTAAACTTTTAACTTATATGTAAAATTAACTTTGAAAACATACTTGGCTATCCAGGGAAATATACTTCTCTTCACATCCTTTAAAAATAAATCACTATTTATTTTAAAACAAACTTTCTCATTCCTTTAATAAATTTCCACCTTGAACTTATTATTTCCAAATATCCTCTGATATATTTTACTTTGCTTTTATAAACTCATTTTATAAATTCTACAGTCACATTCTCCTTTAAATTTCCAAATACTTGAATCAATTTCCAAATTGATTTCCAATTTACTCCCTTTTATTCCAAAATCCATAAATTTCAGATTTTTTTCCTTAATTATGATTTGAAATTCTTTTAACTGAATATCCAATTTTAGATTTCTCAAATTACTTCTTTATTCTTTCAAATAAATTTAAACTTTGAATTTTAAAATAGTTTTTATTCCTTTAATTGATATCACTTAAGTTTACAATTCATTAACTTCTGTTTTATTCAAAAAAAATTCCTTTTCATGCTCGAAGTTATTTATTAGTATTTTAATATCACTTCCATTTCTTTTCAATTCATTATTAACTTATTCAAATTTGTTATAGTTATTTTACTTAAAACTTCACTCCTTTATTATTTTTTCAAAAATCTAATTTATATATTTTTGGTAACACATTATACCCAAATATTTTCAATTAAACCATAGCATTCAATATTCCAATATAATTCATCATAGAATATCAAATAACCTCAACAGGTAATATTAAATAATTTAAATAAATGTTGAGGAATCAGTTGGATCCCTCCAACCTATTTCCCTGCATCCACAGACGTTAGCACAATATAAAATACCAATTCCACTTCGAGGTGGAATATGGGATTGAATATAATAACATCCGCTATATAACGCGGAAAATCAATCATTCCAAGATATATTATATACTATAATATAGCACATCAAATCAATTCAATCATTCAACCAATTATTTAAATTTAACCATTTAAATTTAAATTAAACCAGATGAGTGAGATTAACTCACCTTGAATTCATTTTGCAACCCGATCCAATCCGGCTTGTATCCATTATCTACGACCTTGTATAAACATTTTATAGTTTATTAACACTTGAATAGTTTAGACAAGTCAATTAAACAAATTAAATCTTTATACAATTAGTTAAGTGAAAATATGAATATATATTTTCTTCCTTCATTTGAAATCTCTTTTATTTGCCAAAATGTTCTATATATATTAATATTATCTATTTACTGTCAATCTATTTAAATAGAAATCTTAACCTTTAAAAATAAATTTTCTATTAAGTTGTACTGTCTCAATATCAATTATTTAAACTAAAATAAAATCAAAATACCTTACTCTAATTCTTATATTTTTTTTCAATTTTTGTATACATATATATTTAGATGGAAAAGTCTGCATATATACATACCTATATAAATTAAATAAAAGAAAATAACCCAGCTTTACCTCGTTGCTAGATCCCAAATCGACCGCCATCTCACCACTGCATCTCCACCGCATCACCAAAAATCACGATCCATTCCACACTGCAATCGGCCGCCTCGACCTGGCCTTCAATCTCCTGAGCATCGCGGCCATCCCCACTACACGACGTCGCTGCCTCGATCTGAGGTTATCGAGCAATACGAAAGTCCTAGCCTCGCAACAATTCCCCTCCCTCAGTAGCGACGCTGCGCTACCCCCAATTCACCCTCGCACGCTAGACACGATCGCCGGTCGCCCTCCCCTCCGACGTGCTCGAGCGTGAAATCAAACGAGCTCGACGCCATTTTTTTGGATTTTGAACTAAGCTCTCAGGTTTTAGTTTGAAGATAATCAAGCCTCGGGTTTGATTTTGATAAATAGGACTGAGTTGACGTTAGCGTGCCTGAGACAATTTGCCACAGTGACCACGAAATGAATGCTTTAAAAATTCTGATGTGAAATTATTTCGGCTGTGATTTGAATGGTATATTATTTAAATTCAAATCGTCTCAATAAAATTTTCAATGCGTTTACTTATGGTACAACCAAACGGTCACTCCAAACACTACGAAAATTGAAATCCAATAATAATTCAATATTACAGATCCAATGGAACTAGCTTCGTCGAAATCCGAGACTGTACCTCGGAAGGCTATTTTTAAATTCAATTTAAACATTATATTTTCAAAACTGAACAAAACACTTTGAAATTCCATTTTAAAAGTTCTACGATCTTCAATATTATCAATGTGAATCTTCCAAGCCTTCAAATTATTTTTAACAGGCTTAATACTCCCGATTCAATAACTTACCCAATTCCGATAATTAAATTTAATAATTCATTATCCAATAAATATTGATATTTGAAATTTAAGTTAAAAATTAACTTTTAAATATTTAAAATCAATTAAATATTCCGGTTTCAATTGCCCCAAAATTCCGGGTCGTCACATTCCTCCCCCCTTAAAAGAATTTCATCCCCGAAATTGCTTGTTAAGAGGAATGATCTATAATCCATTACCTATTTCCTCAATCCAAATAGTTTTTAACAACTTACCAAAACAAATCTTTTTATCGAAGACACACTAACCCTTTTCCTAACTTTCCAACTTACCCATAAGTCCCAAACCATATCACTTACTTAAGACTTCAAATTTAAATTTAAAACCAAATTTGAATTATCAAAATTTTCTCAAAATTTTCGAAATTTTTTGCCAGTGTTTCCTTTGCACGGCTAGCTCGGTACAACTACAAAAGGCCTCTATGGCTCCCAAATCCCAAAAGAAAACAAAACGCCAAGTGGCAATATCAAAAACCCAATCAAATTTCATAACAAAATTTAAATCACATACCTTTTTGCCGAGCAATTCAAATTTATCATTTGAAATCAAAACCAATTTTCCTTTCTCTTTATAATACATGCATATCCTGCTTAGCTCTAATATCCAATCACAGCATTCCAAAAATTATTTTATCGACTTCCTTACAAAGTGTCAATATTTATTCATCCAAATATTAACTTAGAATATATTTGTAATCTCAATTTCCAATCAAGAATACACCATTCGTTTCTTAAGTTTAGTATAAGTATTTTATATGTTTCCTTATTTATTTTCACTTTACTAATTTAGTTTATATCTACGTCTATTCAAATTGATTCTTTAATTTCCCTATGAATTCAATTTATCTTTAACTCTGAATTTAAATTTCTATCTTCCATTTATACTGATTCATATCATTAATTTCAATTAGTTTCATTCCCTGATTTATTTAAATTTCCAGTTTGAAATCATTTTGTCGTTAAAAATTTTTTCCATAGATTTTCCAAAAATTTCTAACTCCCAAAATTTCAAAAATTTTCGGCAGAGTCTTCTTTGTACGGAGGAGCTTTTGCAATTTGACAAAAGATATAAATACGTACACATCGACCCACACGGTCAGAAAAACCAAAAACAGTTCATATTTCCTATTTTTATTGCGTAGGCGTACCTTATTTAGCATTTTAAACAAGCGGCTTATAATTTTTAGCAACTAGCGCAACCAAATCCAGCCACACGGCTTCCAGGTAGTTGTACTTACTCAATTTAAACATGTAAGTGCCATATAAATGAAGTTTAACAACATTTCACTTAATTGCAATAGTAAAACACATGAATTCTACAAGAAATGCACACCAAACACTTTCCGTAAGCAATTTATATAGTTTTCATACTAATTCAACTGTTTTCCCATTAACTCATATCCATTTTCATTAAATTTGAATGGTTTTCAATCCATTTGTATACAACTTCATCAATTTGAATGGTTTAAAACTCAATTGCTTACGTTCAATTCATTTCTTAATTTTTAAACAAACCCATATTATTCCAATTGATTTAAAAATCAATTTTATTTACTTGCAATGTTTTATAGAATTTTATTTCCTTCTATTTTCGTCCAACGACCAATTTTTCTCATGCAAATTGGTAGTATTCATTCAAGTAAATAACCACTTAAGCCGATGACCATTTAAATTAATTCCAACTCAATTTATTATTTAATTCTATTCCATTTTTAAATTTATTCACAATCCATATATCCTCATTTTCATTGCATTTTAAATTTGAATCCATTCACTTGCATTTCATTTTATCGACCAAACTAGTTTCATTATTCAAACAGGTTCCATTCAAAACCATTTGATCTAGCTCGACACATTCTGTTAAATTTCATTCACAACCCATTCATTTACATTTCATTTAAACCCATTCTATTTTTCTTATTGACTCCAAGTTATTTCAATCCCTTAACAATTTAAATGGTTTACAATTATTTATTTAAGCATTTCAGTCCCTTAAATATTATCTATACCTCACCGAAACTTAATTCGATTCAAATTTATTTTCACTTGATTTAAATCCAACCCAATATCATTAAACTTAGTTTAAGTTGGATTCAATTCAACTCTCTTCCATCTATTTATCTTTAAGTTTTACCTTAACTTATTTCAAATTTTTATACTTAAGCTCATTTTCATTTTACAACTTAATTTTTTTTTTCTCTTTTCTATTCAACTTAACTCTATCACAATCAAATCTCATTTCAATCTGCAATTTCTTTTGATTAGTTATTAGAAAATTTAACTTTCAGATTCAACTCGTTCAATTGATTACAAGGCCATTTCCAATTTATTTCCACATATCTGGATTTTATTCGCAATACAAACCTTTGCTATTTAATCCAATTTCATTTTCCTTTATTCGACACATTTCCAACTATATTTAATTTTTTAACACTTCAAGTCAAATTTTAATTAATAACTCAAGTTCTGATTCCACCATTCACTTTTAATTTACCATCCAATTTTATTAACTCACAATTCAACTTCATTCTCAATTCATTTAATTAATCGCAAGGCCACTTTCAATTATATTTTCTTCACCAATGGTTCAAGTCGAATTTGATTTATAATTTGAGTTTTATTTCCAAACTTCAATATTAACTCACCAATTCAGCTTCTATTTAGCTACATTAGGGTCCATTTACACATTTTATTAACTAATTTATTATCAAATTAGTTCTTCCACTGGTTAAAATTCAATACTTGATTTTTAATTCCAAATACCACTTCATTTAATTTCCTTAAATTCCATTTATTTTATAATTCAAGTTTGGATTTTTTTTTCAAATCATCAAACAATATTTATTTTGGGTTTTCTATCCCACTTTTCAAATTTTAGAAGTCACCGCTTTTTATTTTACACATTTCCATTCATTCTAGGCTTGAATATATTCATCTTTATTTTTAACTCAAGCCTTACGCTTATTTATAACCCAAGCATATTTTATTCCATGCATTTTATATTACCATGGATTTTTAGTTCTTTTATAAGTTATTCTCATTTATTTATTTCAATTCAATCTTTATCCAACTTATTTTCCATTTATTCAGATAATAATCTAATTCCAATTCAATTTTATTTTAACTTAGATTTATTTAACTCAATTCGATTTCAACTTAATTCGAATACAACTGGATATTATTTTCAGCCTATTCAATTAATTTCAATCCAGTCGAATTTTTATTCCCCAATCCAAGTTAATTTCATTATTTAACTTTTCACTTTAAATTTAAATTCCAACATTCAAATCTTATGTTTCCTTCCTGATTTAAAAATCATCTCAATTTATAAGCTTACAACTATCTCATCAGGATTTTTAAACACCCGACTTTTGGCTTCAAATTATTTTGAAATCTTCAACATGACAAATCACATTTCTCAAAAATTTAAACCAATCCTGGTTTTATCCCCAGCAATTTTCCTTAGAAATTTCCAAAAACAACTAGCTTTTCTGAACAAATCAATTTGGCAGTAATCCGTCACTTAGAAACTCAAAAATAAATACTGATGATGCGGCCGTCATCATCAGAATTATTTCCCAATAATCCAAGTGATTTCAATGCTATATCACTTTCAAAATCCATTTAAAACAAATTTCCTTTCAGAAATATCTTTAAAACAATAATGCTATTATTTACCTTCAAAACACTTCCAAAATCTCCGGGGTTTTTAAATTTCCAAATCCTTCTTAAATCAATCTTAACTATAATTCATTAATATAAATTTCCATTTGTTCACATTTCAATTTATAAATCACATTTATAATTCATATTTATAAATTTCATTCCATAATTGAATTTATCTCCTTAATCTTTGGTTATATTTTCAATTTCTAGTTAAATTTTCACTCAACAATGATAATAATTTAATATCATTTTTCCTAACATCCAAGCAACCATATATTAGCTAAAATAGTTTACAAAAACTTTTCTTTATATCAAAATATATTTTTGGGTAACATTATTTCATTTGCCCACATTTAAAACAATACCGTGTCAAACTGTTCCATTCAAGTGTTTAGAAACCCCTTCGATACAGTTGTGCAGACTGTATCGATGAAGGTTCATATGCCACTCAATAAACCAATCAACACAATATTAAAACAATTTATATTCACTAACAAATACACACTTACATCTATTAATACGCTTAAACTCATTCTAGAGTACTAAGGACTCTAATTTAAATGAGTAATTCCCACCAGAGCCAAGGTTATGACCAACCTAAGCTCTGATACCACTGTAACAGCCCACAAGTTTGTACCCCTTGAGTTAACACTATTCTACCAAAATCAACTCAAGTTGTACAGAAATACGAACCATTTGGGTTAAAGAAGAAGAGGTAGAAGAAGAAAATAGAAAACAACATCAGAATCTAACCATTTGCAGCGGAATAAAATATAATAGATATTAACATATCTTTACACCAAAACAAATATATCTTTTTATATATTTACATCAATCACAGTACAACATCAATAACATACAACTAGATACAAAGCTACTCTACACAGCGGAATATATATAAAAAAAGTACGAAAGTACGTATCATCATCCAACTCGTCTCCTGAGCTCCACAGCATCATATTCTGTATCCTATAATACTCGGTCTGACCCGGGCATTACAGCTAAATAATACCGAGTCAGTCTGGAATACCAGCGTGAGAAAATCACACTCAATTGATTATTAAAGTTTCAAAAATCCTTTGAAAACAAAAGCATCTCGTAAGACCACGCCACAAATAAACATGTCGGTTTTTACCTTACGATAGCTAAAACAATTTTTATAGAAATCCTCTGATGTTATAATAGGGTCTATATACAAATACTTATAAAATAGCCGAAACTGTTACATTCATTAAATTCCAGCTACTAGCCGCAGAGTGGGTAATACAAACAAAACTCGTACAAGGCTCGTAGGGAGAATGGATTTTCAACTAATGACTAGGCACTTGGGGTACCACCTGTCACAGTACGTGGTCTAGATCATAGTACTGAGGAGTATGCCCGCTCCCCTGCAACACAAAACCATGACTACTCCTTACTGGATAATCCCGAGTGAGATCACCCCACGGTCGGGATCAGCAACCGCCCACTAAGCCGAAATAAAAAGGGACATCTAGACAGGGATGACCTCACCCTGCTTGGGTGCTACCCACCCAGCCTTGCTACGTAACCCCTGATTTTCATTCATTCCCATTTGATGAAGCTTGAGTCTAAGCGTTACCTTTTTAGAACATATCCCTTAGAATGCCTATCGTCCACCTGACGATGTTCCGAAGCATTCATCCATACAAGTCCGTCCCGGGTTCGAACGGAACCGAAGGCACTATTCCTACTACATCCATTTTGGAAATATCCTCAGGATTAGTAGCGACTAGCCCTTGCACTTCACTGCTCCATCTTCGAATCCAAAATCGTTTCCCACGAAACGTACAAACCGGATCGAAGTGGTTTTCGAGAAATAAATCTCGATCCCGGTCTCTTCGAAACGATCAACGCATTTGTCCAATATTGATAGTCGGTTATTTAACTATCAATTAATATTCACAAACAACCATCCCACAATAAATAATTTTCCAAATTATTTAACCTCAAAAATATCTTTACAGGATATATTTCTATTTTCAACCCTTTGAAAACAGTTTCAAATCATCTTTCTTTTTCAGAATAAACTTCCCAAATATTCTATATCTCCACTAAAATTACCAAGCACAAAACTAGATTTTTAAAATAATTTAAAACACTTTACTTTGAAATGTACTTTAAAACATTTAAGTTAAACTACTTCAATAATTGATTAAAAACACATACTATACGAATATTTGAAAATAAAGTTACTTTATAAATATAAAACTAGGTTTCCACTTTTTAAAACAAAACACTAAGTCACCTTTAAATAATTATTACAATAATAGATTTGAAAAATATTTACTTTAGAATTTTAAACATTTAGAATATAATAAATTTTCTAAAACCTGCTTTTTAAAACAACATTAAACTTTTATCTTATATGTAAAATTTACTTTGAAAACGTACTTGGCTATCCAAGGAAATATACTTCTCTTCACATCCTTTAAAAATAAATCACTATTTATTTTTAAACAAACTTTCTCATTCCTTTAATAAATTTCCACCTTGAACTTATTCTTCCCAAAGATCCTCTGATATATTTTAATTTGCTTTTATAAACTCATTTTATAAATTCTACAGTCACATTCTCCTTTAAATTTCCAAATACTTGAATCAATTTCCAAATTGATTTTCAATTTACTCCCTTTTATTCCAAAATCCATAAATTTCAGATTTTACTCCTTAATTATGATTTGAAATACTTTTAACTGAAAATCCAATTTTAGATTTCTCAAATTACTTCTTTATTCTTTTAAATAAATTTAAACTTTGAATTTTAAAATAATTCTTTATTCCTTTAATTGATATCACTTAAGTTTACAATTCATAAACTTCTATTTTTTCAAAATCTTTTTCCTTTTCATACTCGAAGTTATTTATTAGTATTTTAATATCACTTCCAATTCTTTTCAATTCATTCTTAACTTATTCAAATTCGTTATAATTATTTTACTTAAAACTTCACTCCTTTATTGTCTTTTCTAAAATCCAATTTATAAATTTTTGGTAACACATTATACCGAAATATTTTCAATCAAACCATAGCATTCAATATTTCAATATAATTCATCATAAAATATCAAATAACCTCAACAGGGAATATTAAATAATTTAAATAAATGTTGAGAAATCCTGTAACAACCCGCATATTTTACGATTGAATATTTAAATATTTTATTTTAATATTTTATCGTTAGTCGGATTTTAGTCTGAAAAGTTACTTTTTGCATACGGTCGAATTAGGACTCAGGACCCCTTCCATTGAGTTCAAAACGCCGTTTGCGATCTTTTTAAGTATAAACTTTAATATGTTTGGAGTTAGTGGAATTTTGCTACTTTTTCACTTTGGGTTTAGGGTTTTGTTTAGCCCATTAGCCTAAGCTATTTACTCTATCTCAATCCCCTTCCCTTCATAATTTCACTTTCATTTCCTAACGCTCAAGCTTCATCAAAAATGGAGGAAGGAATGTGAAATTAAAACTCCAAGCTCAAGTTCATTTGCAAATTCAACATCCAACTCGAAATTCAAGGAGAAGCCATTGATTCTTCCTTTGCTTTCAAGCTTCTTCTTCATAGATTTTGTGTAAAGGTGAGATTTTTATCTCACATCTTTGTCTATAACTATCTTTGATTGTTAGGTATGAATTCCTAACACTTGTTCATGTGCATTTGCTATTGATTTGGATTGAATTGGTGAAAATCCCAATTTTGGGTGTTTTGGTTTCAAATCTTTAAAAAAAACCCAATCTTTGATGTTTAAACACGTTTTTGGTGATGCATCAAGGAGGCAATACGACCAGGTAGCCTATAGGCACAATCCCCTAGCGTATGTGCTCGATCGGTTGTAAATTGGGAGAGTTTTTGTACTTCAAACCCTTAGGTCGCTCGGCCTGCACAAGGAAGATTTTCGGCCTGCACAATGGTGATTCTCGGCCTGCAGTTAGATCGTTCGTTCCTTAGCTCGCACACCCCTTAGGTCGCTTGGCCTTAGGTCGTAACCTATAGGTTGATAGGCCGCTCGGTCCTCTTTTCCTTAAGTCGCTCGGCCTACATTCGCTCGGCATGCAACTACTAAGTTGCTAGGTCGTTCCACTGCTAGGTCACTCATGCTTAGGTCGCGCCTTGGATAGGTTGTTGCACCATTTTCTCGGCTCTCTGCAACTAGGTCGCCTCATGCTAGCTCGCAACTTCTAGGTTGCTCCTTGTTCTTTAGGTCACGTACCACTTAGATCACGCTACCTTGGCTCATCTCCTTAGGTCGTATGCACGTTAGGTCGTGCACGAGTTAGGTCGCTCGGGCATTTCCTTAGGTCGATTGCACGTTAGGTTGGCCATGTGATGGGTCGCACCATTCCTTACGTCTTTCGACCTGCACTATTGCCTCTACCACTTAGGTCGCTCAGCTGCTAGGTCGCGCCGTGTTGAGTCGCTAGGCCATTCCCACTTTGATGAATTTGGAATTGAATTTCTTTGGATTTTAGTCACATCTTCGAATGTGAATTTTTGTGATTTGTCATTTCATCTCACTCGTACGAGAAATCTAATTAAATGGCTTCGTAAAACAAGTGGTATGAAACGCTTGCGTTTACTTCATCGGTTAATTCTTGGACTTGTTCGATTGAATCTCTTGTGACAAGTTAAGCTAGTGGTTATGGGACATGAGGATAGGCTTTTATATTTACTATGTTATTGTAATTGATACTTCTTGATGATCGTTGATGATCATTTTTGTGATTAAGACTAGAGAATGTGCGATGTCTCTTTGTCTACGAGGGAGACTAAACCCCGTTTATGTGGAGCTTCAGCTCAAATTGGTGGGGTAGCGACCCATGGTCTTCGGGCCGTTTTGCGGAGCTTCGGCTCAAAATTAATGGTTAGCGACCATGGAATAGCGTTCCATTTTGTGATACACATGTCGGTGAGCTTTCATGCTCCCATTTTGTGATAGGCCTCCCCCTTTTTGTGATTTCTGGATTTCCATTGATGATTTCTGGAATTTGTGTTTTTACCAATTTTCGTGATTTCCATTGATAAGTTTTATCAATATTTGTGCATTGGTGAATTTGTGTGTCATCAACTTTTGTGATAGCCATTGATTTTATTGTCAATATTTATAGTTTGGTGATTTGGTAAATAAGGAGTATGACATTCCTTTTGATCTTTGAGAAGATTCTCGTGATATTGATTAATCCCTAGTTGATTTTTCAATTGCATACTCATCACGGTATGGCTTTATGGTTATTATCTATTTATGTCATATCACTTATTCTATATCATTTTATCTGACATTTATAGCTAGACTGATCCGTTTATTATTTACGTATTAAATAATACTCGGGTCAGATCGAGATTTTACAGGTGCTTCTGCTTGACTTCACATCTGTGATTATCACCCTGACTTTTGGCTTACTTCTTATATTAGTGGTTTTTTGTTGTATACATTTGAGATATAGACTCATAGATGTATCCATATTCTTTTGTCTAGCAATTGTAGCTATTCTTTTGTGATATTGTAGATCCTGTTTGACCACACTCTGATGTACACATTCATGTGTTAAATATTCATATCTATTTCCGCCTTTGTGATATGGATGTTTATGACTAATTTGTGTTATGTTTATTTCTATATTTGTTTCCGAAGAATATATATAGCCACTGTGTAGTAGCTTTGAGTTTGTATCGGTATGTCGGATTTCCTCCTTAAACCAATTGCATGTTGTACTATCTGACATAACGTTGCTCGCATAAAGCAATTACGCAGATGGTCGCTCCTCAACAGCCTTATTCTCCGCGCTAGTTGACGGCATTACCCCTTAGTGTCCTTGGCTAGCGCGGGTATAGAGGTGGGGCGTCACAGCTTGGTATCGAAGCCAATCTTCGGAACAATGTAGAATAATCTAGCAAGGATCATCATCCTAAGTCCATTTTAGGAATCGTGCTTTAGGATTTAATTTGAGTTTTCATACCGATTCATCCTATTTTCTTATGACTTCTTGTTTATCTATCAAGATTTCTTGATATTCATTTGGTGAATAACCATATCCTTCTTCTTACTTTCTAGAGGAAGAGAAATGGTTAGACCTGGCCGTCCCAGCGCCAGTCAATCTCGTGTTACTCCCCAAGATGGAGTATTTATGTCTGCCCAGCAGATTCTTGATCTAGTATGGAATGCTGAAGCAGCCGGATCTAATCCAGAGTCTACTCACCCTAGGCCTGGATTCGCACGATTGTGCATCGATTATACTAATTTGGGTGGAAAGCCATTCAAAGGTTCTGAAACCATTATTGAAGTCAAGGCTTGGCTGAGATCATGCGATCGAATCTTTTCTCGCATGAATCTTATTGATCTTCACCGTGTTCAGGTGGCCTCTAATATGCTCCAAGAAAGAGAATTAGATTAGCATGAGCTTATGATTTCT
This sequence comes from Allium cepa, assembly GCA_030765085.1. NCBI lineage: Eukaryota > Viridiplantae > Streptophyta > Magnoliopsida > Asparagales > Amaryllidaceae > Allium > Allium cepa. The sequence continues at coordinate 660,206,025 of CM060934.1, read as the reverse complement.
GAAATAAATGAAGCGGATCTTACTGGGAGAAATTCCGGGAACGGTTCGAATTAAAATTCGTGCTAGAAGCTGAGAAGGTGACTTTGGCTCGCCGATTCATTGACCTTGTTCAAGGTGAATCCTCCGTGGCAGATTATGTCGCATCTTTCGAGTCACTTTCTAAATACGGGGTCGAATATATAAACACCCCATCGAAGAAAAACCAAGGATTTGTGTATGGCTTGAATAAAAATCTCAAGAAGCCATTACTTCTAAAGTTAGAAGTTTCTTTTGATCAACTCGTTGATATCACTCTTCAACTTGAATAGGCAGATAAAGAAAGTGACGTTGAAGTTATGGGTGCCAAACTGAACTTCAACAACAAGAAAAGGCCTAATAAGTTTAAAGGTCCTTATCCCAACAATAAGAAAGGGAAGCAAGTCACTCCGGCAACTAAGACTTCTACCCCAAGTGGTGGGCAATGCTACAACTGTGATTCTAAGGACCATTGTGCGAACAAGTGTTAAAAGCCTCGTACTTGTCGCTATTGCAAAAGCCCGGATCATTATTTATCTTCTTGTCCCAAACTTCAAAATAGGAAGTAGGGAAAGCTAAATGTTGCTTAAGCCCTTGGCAACACATCTCGTGGTAAAGGTATTTCTCATTCTATCCTTGATGGCATTATTTTATTTCGTGATCATCCCATTCAAGTTCTTTTCGATACGGGTGCGTCCCATTCTTTTATTTCAAAAGATCTTGTTGATACTTTTTCTTTGGATGTTTTGTGTTTAATGACTTTTTTGAGAATTGCGAATCCGGTTGGTGGATCCTCAATAATCAGTTTATTATGTAAAGATGTCGAGATTATTTTGTGTGATTTTTCCTTCCGAGCTGATTTGCATGTTATGCGCTACTTAGGCTTTGGAATGATTTTGGGAATGGATTGGCTTAACCGCTATAAAGCCCAAATCCTATGTCTTGAGTGGACTATTTATCTTCGACATCCTTAATCTGTTAAGCAGATCTCCATTGACCTTAAAGATTCGGATTCCAGCTTAGTTGCATCTTTATATTCTTTAAATCCTCATGATGACGATAATGATGAGGAGGAGGATATTATTTCTCTTATTCACATTGTTCGTGAATTTTCCGACATATTTGAGCCCTTTTTAGGATTACCACCTAAGCGACCAATTGAGTTCAAGATTAATCTCATCCCTGGAGCACAACCTATTACTCGTCCTTCTTATCATATGTCCAATAAAGAAAATGAGGAGATGCGCAAACAATTATTCGAATTGGAGACGAAGCAATTTATTCGCTCTAGTTCCTCGCCTTGGGGAGCTTCGGCTATTTTTGTGAAGAAATCTAATGGTACACTTAGGCTTTGCGTTGACTACCACAAGCTTAATGATCTTACTATCAAGAATAAATATCCTTTACCTCGGATTGATGATCTATTCGATCAACTTAGTGGTGCTAGAGTCTTTTCACAATTAGACTTAGCTACCAATTTTCATCAGCTTCGTATTACAGAGGATAGTATTCCTTTGACATCGTTGTATACTCGTTATGGATCTTTTGAATGGCTTGTTATGCCATTTGGTTTAACGAATGCTCCGGCTTATTTCGTTGACCTTATGAATAGAGTTTTCAAAGACTTCCTCGATTGGTTTGTTCTCATTTTTATTGATGATATTCTTGTGTATTATAAAACCGAGGAGGAGCATGAAAAGCATCTTCGGATTATGTTGGAAACTCTTAGGAGCAATCAATTAAAAGCAAAGTTTTGTAAATGCCACTTTTGGCAATCTCATGTGAAGTTTCTCGATCATATTATTTCCGAATCTGGAATTTCTGTGGATCCTTCAAAGGTTGAAGCAATTCAAAACTGGAAGAGACCGGAGAATGTGACGGAAATTCGTAGTTTCCTTGGATTGGCCGGTTATTACCACCGTTTCATAAAGGACTTTTCCAAAATTTATGTGCCCCTTACTAGCTTGACAAAGAAGGGAGTTAAATAAATTTGGTCGGACAAATGTGAAGCTTCTTTTCAGAAATTAAAAGAACTCCTTTCCGATGCTCCTATTCTTGTTATTCCCGATCAAGATTTTATTGTTTATACCGATGCCAGTCGCGTTGGTTTAGGTGCCATTCTTATGCAAAGAGAACGTGTTATTGCTTATGCTTCTAGGCAATTGAAGCCAACCGAGACTATATATGCCACTCATGATTTAGAACTCGCGGCCATTGTTTTCTCCCTTCGTATTTGATGTCATTACCTTTTGGGAGAAAAATTTAATCTTTACACCGATCATAAATCCTTGAAGTATCTATTTTCTCAAAAGGAACTTAATCTGCGTCAACAACGTTGGCTCGAATTTCTGCAGCCTATGATCTTGACATTCTTTATACTCCCGGAAAGGGAAATCGTGTTGCGGACGCACTTAGTCGTAAGCAACAAGCGGTTGTTTCTATATTGATATCCGAACGGAATGATCTCGAAATTGTATCCACTTGTGAGATTCGAGATCGTATTTCTGATTTGTGCTCATCTCTTGTTTTATGTAGTTTGGAGGCTCATCCTTCTCTTTTAGACCGCATTCTTGAAGCTCAAAAGCTAGATCCCGAATTGGCTCTTCTTGGCCAAAATCTTAGGAATCAAATTGATATTGAAGGTTTGAAAGACTTTGATATTGATTCTCGTGGCGGTATTCAAAAATTTGGTAGACTTATCGTGCCAAATATTAGTAATCTTCGTAAAGACATTTTTTAAGATTCTCATCGTTCTAAATTTACCATTCATCCCGGTAGTAGTAAAATGTACGGAGATATGAAGCGACTTTATTATTGGGAAGGGAATGAAATCTGATATTGCTAACTTTGTTAAGTGTTGCATGACTTGCCAACTTGTCAAGGCCGAACATCAAAGGCCCAGTGGGTTATTGCAACCTTTAGAAATTCCAATTTGGAAGTTGGACCAAATTTCCATGGATTTTATAAACGGCCTTCCCCATTCTCGTTCGGTTCATGATAGCTTATGGGTGATAGTCGATAGACTTATTCAATTCGCCCATTTTATTCCCGTCTGGTCCAATCGAACCGTTCCTCTCTTGGCCAAACTCTTTATTAAAGAAAATGTAAAATTACATGGAGTTCCTTCTTCTATTGTTAGTGATCGTGATCCATTGTTTACAGGTGGATTTTGGAAGAGTCTTCAAAAGGCTTTGGGAACGAAGCTAAATTTTAGCACCGCTTATCATCCCTAGTCCGATGGACAAACTGAGCGTGTGAATCAAACTCTTGAAGATCTTCTTCGTGCATGTGTTCTTGATTTTGGTGGAAGTTGGGAAGATCATATTTCTCTTGTTGAGTTTTCCTATAATAATAGCTTCCAATCTAGTATTGGTATGGAACCTTTCGAGGCACTCTATGGAAGGCCATGCCGATCTTCTTCTTGTTGGTTGAGGCCGGTGAGAAGCTGGTTTTAGGTTCAGATTTTATTCGTGATTCCATAGAGAAGATTGACCTTATTCGTCATAGGATGAAAGAAGCCTAGAGTAGGCAAAGATCCTATGCCGATAACCGGAGAAGGAAATTAGAATTTTTTGTGGGAGATTTTGTGTTTATTCGTGTTTCACCTATGAACGGTGTGGTACGTTTCAGTCGATCGGGAAAGTTAGCACCTTGACATATTGGTCCATTTCCTATCACTGAGCGTATTGGTTCTGTGGCTTATCGCCTTTTATTATGGGCTCAATTTTATGCTATTCATGATGTGTTTCACGTTTCTCAATTACGGATGTGCCTTCGAGATTTCGATTCTATTCTTGAGCCCGATGTTGTGGAAGAAATTGAAGTTTCACCTAATTTAACTTATGAGCAACATCCTGTTCGTATTATTGCTTCGGAGATCAAATGCCTTCGAAATAAAGATGTTCCGCTTGTTAAAGTCCAATGGTCCTCAAATCCTAAGGATTTCTCTTGGGAATCTAGAGAGTTCATCGAGCGAACACATCCGGACTTACTTTCTCGTGCTCCATGAGGTGAATTTCATATTTCAAACTTCTTTTGTGTTGATATGCTTTCATGGTTGTTACCTTGTATTTCCTTCTTAAATATTGTGAGGATGCAATTTCTTTAAGGAGGCGAGTCTGTAACATCCCGCATATTTTACGATTGAATATTTAAATATTTTATTTAATATTTTAACCTTAGTCGGATTTTAGTCCGAAAAGTTACTTTTTGCATACGATCGAATTAGGACTCGGGACCCCTTCCATTGAGTTCAAAACGCCGTTTGCGATCTTTTTAAGTATAAACTTTGATATGTTTGGAGTTAATGGAATTTTGCTACTTTTTCACTTTGGGTTTGGGTTTGGTTTATCCCATTAGCCTAAGCTATTTACTCTGGCTCAATCCCCTTCCCTTCATAACTTCACTTTCATTTCCCAACACTCAAGCTTCATCAAAAATGGAGGAAGGAATGGGAAATTAAAACTCCAAGCTCAAGTTCATTTGCAAATTAAACATCCAACTCCAAATTCAAGGAGAAGCCATTGATTCTTCCTTTTCTTTCAAGCTTCTTCTTCATAGATTTTGTGTAAAGGTGAGATTTTTATCTCACATCTTTGTCTATAACTATCTTTGATTATTAGGTATGAATTCCTAACACTTATTCATGCGCATTTGCTATTGATTTGGATTGAATTGGTGAAAATCCCAATTTTTGGTGTTTTGGTTTCAAATCTTTAAAAAAACCAATCTTTGATGTTTAAACACGTTTTTAGTGATGCATCGAGGAGCCAATACGACCAGATAGCCTATAGGCACAATTCCCTAGCGTCCGTGCTCGATCGGTTGCAAATTGGGACAGTTTTTGCACTTCAAACCCCTAGGTCGCTCGGCCTGCACAGGGAAGATTTTCGGCCTGCACAATGGTGATTCTTTGCCTGCAGTTAGGTCGTTCGTTCCTTAGCTCGTACGCCCCTTAGGTCGCTTGGCCTTAGGTCATAACCCATAGGTCGATAGGCCGCTCGGTCCTCTTTTCCTTAAGTCGCTTGGCCTACATTCGTTCGGCATGCAGACACTAAGTCGCTAGGTCGTTCCACTGCTAGGTCGCTCGTGCTTAGGTCGCGCCTTGGATAGGTCGTTGCACCATTTTCTCGGCTCTCTGCAACTAGGTCGCCACGTGTTAGCTCGCAACTACTAGGTCGTGCCTTGTTCTTTAGGTCGCGTACCCCTTAGGTCGCACTACCTTGGCTGCATCTCCTTAGGTCGTATGCACGTTAGGTCGTGCATGAGTTAGGTCGCTCGACCATTTCCTTAGGTCATTCGCACGTTAGGTCGGCCATGTGTTGGGTCGCACCATTCCTTAGGTCTTTCAGCCTGCACTATTGCCGCTACCACTTAGGTCGCTCAGTTGCTAGTTCATGCCGTGTTGAGTCGCTAGGCCATTCCCACTTTGATGAATTTGGAATTGAATTTCTTTGGATTTTATTCACATGTTCGAATGTGAATTTTTGTGATTTATTTTTTCTACAACCATTTTTGTGATTTGTCATTTCATCTCACTCATACGAGAAATCTAATTAAATGGCTTCATAAAACAAGTGGTATGAAACGCTTGCGTTTACTTCGTCGGTTAATCCTTGGACTTATTCGATTGAATCTCTTGTGACAATTTTCTAGTGGAAATCTACAATTTGTTCGTAAATATTTAAGTTAAGCTAGTGGTTATGGGACATGAGGCTAGGCTTTTATATTTACTAGCTCATTGTAATTGACACTTCTTGATGATCGTTGATGATCATTTTTGTGATTAAGACTAGGGAATGTGCGATGTCTCTTTGTCTACGAAGGAGACTGAACCCCGTTTCTGTGGAGCTTCGGCTCAAATTGGTGGGGTAGCGACCCATGGTCGTCGGGCCGTTTTGTGGAGCTTCAGCTCAAAATTAATGGTTAGCTACCATGGAATAGCATTTCATTTTGTGATACACGTGTTGGTGAGCTTTCATGCTCCCGTTTTGGGATAGGCCTTCCCCTTTTGGTGATTTCTGGATTTCCATTGATGATTTCTGGAATTTGTGTTTTTACCAATTTTCATGATTTACATTGATAAGTTTTATCAATATTTATGCATTGGTGAATTTATGTGTCATCAACTTTTGTGATAGCCATTGATTTTATTGTCAATATTTATAGTTGGTGATTTGGTAAATAAGGAGTATGACATTCCTTTTTATCTTTGAGAAGATTCTCGTGATATTGATTAATCCCTAGTTGATTTTTCAATTGCATACTCATCACGGTATGGCTTTATGGTTATTATCTATTTATGTCATATCACTTATTCTATATCATTTTATCTGACATTTATAGCTAGACTGGTCTGTTTATTATTTTCTTATTAAATAATACTCGGGTCAGACCGAGATGTTACAGGTGCTTCTTTTTGACTTCACATCTGGGATTATCACCCTGACTTTTGGCTTACTACTTAGATTAGTGGTTTTTTGTTCTATACATTTAAGATATAGACTAATAGATGTATCCATATTCTTTTGTCTAGCTCTTGTAGCTATTCTTTTGTGATATTGTGGATTTTGTTTGACTCTGATGTACACTTTCATGTGTTAAATATTCATATCTATTTCCGCCTTTATGATATGGATGTTTGTGACTGATTTGTATTATGTTTATTTCTATATTTGTTTCTGAAGAATATATATAGCTACTGTGTAGTAGCTTTGAGTTTGATCGGTATATCGGATTTCCTCCTTAAACCAAATGCATGTTGTACTATCTGACATATCGTTGTTCCTACAAAGCAATTACGCGGATGGTTGCTCCTCAACAGCCTTATTCTCCGTGCTAGTTGACGGCATTACCCCTTAGTGTCCTTAGCTAGCGTGGGTATAGAGGCGGGGCATCACAAATCCAGTTGGATCCCTCCAACTTGTTTCCCTGCATCCACAGACGTTAGCACAATATAAAATACCAATTCCACTTCGAGGTGGAATATCACGGTATATGGGATTGAATATAATAACATCCGCTATATAACACGGGAAATCAGTCAATCCAAGATATATTATATACTATAATATATCACATAAAATCAATTCAACCATTCAACCAATTTTTTAAATTTAACCATTTAAATTTAAATTAAACCAGATGAGTGAGATTAACTCACCTTTAATTTATTTTGCAATCCGATCCAATCCGACTTGTATCCGTTATCTATGACCATGTATAAACATTTTATAGTTTATTAACACTTGAATAGTTTAGACAAGTCAATTAAACAAATTAAATCTTTATACAACTAGTTAAGTGAAAATATGAATATATATTTTCTTCCTTCATTTGTTTATTTGCCAAAATCTTCTATATATATTAATATTATCTGCTTACTGTCAATCTATTTAAATAGAAATCTTAACATTTAAAAATAAATTTTCTATTAAGCTGTACTGTCTCAATATCAATTATTTAAACTAAAATGAAATCAAAATACCTTACTGTAAATTCTTATATATTTTTCACTTTCTGTATACATATATATTTAGATGGAAAAGTCTGCACATATACATACCTCTATAAATTAAATAAAAGAAAATAACCCAGATTTACCTCGTTGCTAGATCCCAAATCGACCGCCATCTCACCAATGCATCTCCACCGCATCACCAAAAATCGCGACCCATTCCACAATGCAAGCGGCCGCCTCGATCTCACCCTCAATCTCCTGAGCATCGCGGCCATCCCCACTTCACGACGTCGCTTCCTCATTCTGAGGTTATCGAGCAACATGAAAGTTCTAGCCTCGTGACAATTCCCCTCCCTCAGCAGCGACGCTGCGCTACCCCCAATTCACTGTCACACGCTAGACACGATCGTCGATCCCCCCCACTCCGACGTGCTCGAGCGCGAAATCAAATGAGATCGACGCCATTTTTTTTTGATTTTGAACTAAGCTCTCAGATTTTAATTTGAAGATAATCAAGCCTCGGGTTTGATTTTGATAAATAGGACTGAGTTGGCGTTAGCGTGTGTGAGACAATTTGCTACAGTGACCACGAAATGAAAGCTTTAAAAATTCTGATGTGAAATTATTTCAGCTGTGATTTGAATGGTATATTATTTAAATTCAAATCGTCTCAATAAAATTTTCAATGCATTTACTTATCGTACAACCAAACGGTCACTCCAAACACTACGGAAATTGAAATCTGATATAATTCAATATTATGGATCCAATGGAACTAGCATCGTCGAAATCCAAGACTGTGCCACGGAAGGCTATTTTAAAATTCAATTTAAACGTTATATTTTCAAAACTGAACAAAACATTTTCAAATTCCATTTTAAAAGTTCTATCATCTTCATATTATCAATGTGAATCTTCCAAGCCTTCAAATTATTTTTAATAGGCTTAAAACTCCCGATTCAATAACTTACCCAATTCCGATAATTAAATTTAATAATTCATTATCCAATAAATATTGATATTTGAAATTTAAGTTAAAAATTAACTTTTAAATATTTAATATCAATTAGATATTCCGGTTTCAAACGCCCCAAAATTCTGGGTCGTCACATTTCCTAAAGTTAAGTGGATTATGTTTGCAATTTTCTTAAGCTAGTTTCAATAAATTAAGCTATTTTCATAATTTATCTTATTATTTTCCTAAAATATAATTATTTATTTTCTTTTTCACTTTATTTCTTTTTTTTATTTTATTCACTGATTTTTTTTATTTTTTTTAAAGTGTGGTAAAAAAAATTCCAAACCTTTAAATTTAACTGAATATATTCGTACAACATTTTTTTTCCGATTTGATTCTTTAAATTTGGTTATATACCTTTTTAATTAAGAAATTAATATTGGGTAAAAGAAATAAATACGAAGCGAATAATTTTAATCATGTTACTTTTGTCAATTTTTTTAAGCGTACGTTTCAATTAAAATTTTGCATCTAGTACGTGCCCATAAATTTGACTTGCCTGTGATCTAAATTTTATGATGTTAAAAACCCTGTTATTAAATTGACACATCATCAGTTATATTATATACTGTTATACTTATGCTGTTATACTATTTATTTAATTACTGTTTATCACACTGCAAGTTCCTTATAGAATATAATCGTTACGGGCTGAAATGATAGGCCTGAACGATATTTATTTATTTATTATTTATTTAGCTTGGGATTGCAGGTTTGAAATGATAGAACCTAGATTGTCTTTGTAAATTACGTATTGAAATGATATATTATCTGTACCACTTCACCTAGGGTGGAAAATATTATACCGACCCGTGGTTATATATATATATATCTGGAACAATATAAGTATTTTAAATTTTTATATTCTATTATTTAATTTAAATTTAATAAAAATGATTTTTAGTGATTTTATACAAGTTAAATATATATAATAAATAAAGGGTTAAGTTGGAATTTGGAATATAAATTTATTTGGGAATTTGATTTTTGTAAAGGAAAATTTTTCAAGTTAAGTAAATAAAATAAATAAATTTTATATAAATTGAATTTAAATGAATAAATAAGGAGTTATTTAAATTTTCTATAAATTAAAAGGTTAATAGATTAAATATATAAAAATAAAATTTTGAATATAACTAAATTTGGGAAAAGTGAAGTTTGGTTTAAAAGAAAGGGTAAGTTAAGAATTAAATTGGAAATAAGTCTATTTTTGAAGTGGTAATTAAACTTAATTGTTAAGTAACAACTTATAAAACTTTGCACTTGATTTTAATAAGTACAGTATATTGAAGTTTGATATTTATGTGCAAAATTTATAAAAATCTTAAATTTTACAGTAAATTAAATGACTATTTCAAAGTGGAAACTTTGATTTTATAAGTTAATCATCTAAGTAAAGGTTTAAATTTTGCTGAAATTATATTGAGGTCTGAAAATTTAATTTACTCAAATCTGTTGTAAAGGATATTACCGCACTTTGCAAGTGTTGTGGTTGATACAAATGAACTAAGGCTAAGCCATTGAGATTTATAGTGGATTTTGTAAGAATAATAACTTCACTTTTAAATAGTTTAAAGTGTAGTATTTTGATTGAAATATAAACTATTTTTGGAAATTATAACCACGTGTAATAATAACGTTGGTTGTTAGAGAGACCGGGATCGGATATGGGCATACTCTCTGTCGATACCGAAAACCACTTTGACAACCGTGTACGCGGTGGAGTTCCCAGAATGAAGTAGGATGGTGGTGACGTTCTTTTAGGTATGTACGTGGACCCGACTCCCGTGAGTTGGCATAAGGTGGCTAAAATAGAAGCGATTCTCGAGCTAATGAGGTAGCACCTTTGATCGAACACACTTCTTCGTATGCCATTCCATTACTTTGTGAATGTTTGGTGCGCACCTTTGAATTTGGGAGTGTTGTTTGAGTTAGGCGGTAGTAGCAGCTATGCGTTACCTCCAGTCCGGATAGCAATTGGTATATCTACCCTGGCATTGCCTAGTTGTGCCGTGTCACCTACCCTAGCGAGCCTTATAAGATTTTGGTTTTGTACCATACCTATGGAGTGCCCTCTGACGATGTCCAGTACGGGGGAGATTACAGTACTGTATAGACTATGGGAATATATTATGTGTTAAGGTGGAAAATGTAAAGCCTTAATGCTATTTAAAAGTAAAATTATTTTACCAATAGACACTATTATAATAGCGAAATATTACTACATAGTAAATAGTTTAACGGATCCTTAGAGGATGGGCGGTCCCAAGCATCCTTTAAGTTTGTTGGCTTTATATTACAGAATCACTTTCATTCAATCTCTTCCTTTTGATTCGATTTCCTTTGAATTTTGGAACGTTCCCTGCGGTTCCAAAGTTCATTCGGGTTCCTCGCTATTCACTTCTTTCGATTCTGGAGTATCTCATAACTCCACTTCGGATGATCTTTATAGTGAATTGGCGATCTCGCCAATATTCTAATAAAGGGGTGAAGCTCCTTTACAATTAGCATTGACTCACCAAAGATTTATATTTATCCTCGGTTTAGATGCTAGCATCTTTTGTTATTCGAACTCTATCTCTTCAGATCAAATGTAGATTTACCCCAGAAAATCCACATCGATCTTATTCTTTAAGTCACGGTTGACCCGGTTAAGGTTGCCCGCGATTTATATAAACTTATCCAGTTCCTTATTCTGTTATTTAATCATCGGATCTTCTGATTCCAACTTATCTTTAGATTAAAATTCTCTTTGATTTGAGTCCATCAAATTTGAATCTCTATCCTTGTTTTGAAAATTTTATTCCTATATTTGGAAAAAAATCTAATATTATATATATAAGTATAATTTTTAGAATTTTTATAATTAATTTAACTAGTTGCCAAGAGATAATAGTCTTTGATTTTATTTATGGTTTTGTAAACCATGGTTTTTGTCTCATATAAATAAATGAACTATAAACAATGGTTATAAATTAATTTGGAAACAAAAATGAATTTAAAACAAGAACATGAAAATTCAATTTCCAATGGTTTCAAACCTTGTGTTTAAAGTTTTAAAAGGATATATTATTTTTGAATAGAAATTTGTTTCCAAAGAATTTTGAAGGTTTAAAAATCAGTGCTCTTCTCTTTGTCGTTGGAAAATAATTTCGGTGATGACTGCAACATCATCGACATTCATTTTCGAGTTTCGAAGTGAAGAGACCATTCTGCAGTCTGGCTATAGTGTTACCTTGAGAAGTTAATTGATTTGAATCTCTAAAATATGACTTGATTTATAATATATAGATATACGATTTAAATTTGATTTGACATATTATGTACGTATATTTATTTATCTCTAAATGGTTTGAAGGGAATCAAAAATTTAATTCTTAAATTTTATCTTGAAGAATAATTTCAATTATAAAAAGAAAATCAAAATTTTGAATAAATGATTCAAACTGGAGATAATTGAATTTGAAAATTTTATTTGTATAATACTCAATTGCCTTTCAATATAACTTACCTTGATTTTCAGAAGTTAACAATGTAATTGGATAATGTACAATATAAAAAGATTTATAACTCTTTTATTTATATATATTCAATTTGTATAACATCACAAAAAACATTTTAATTAAATTCAAATCGAAATAATAAATATACAAATTTAAATTACTTAAATTTTTCCAGAATATATATATATATATATATATATATATATATATATATATAACCACAGGTCGGTATAATATTTTCTACCCTAGGTTAAGTGGCACAGATAATATATCATTTCAATCCGTAATTTACAAAGACAATCCGGGTTCTATCATTTCAAACCCGCAATCCCAAGTCAAATAAATAAATAATAAATAAATAAATATAGTTCAGGCCTATCATTTTAGCCCGTAAAGATTCTATTCTACAGGGAACTTGCAGTGTGATAAACAGTAATTAAATAAATAGTATAACAACATAAATATAACAGTATATAATATAACCGATGATGTGTCAATTTAATAAAAGGGTTTTTAACATCATAAAATTTAGATCATAGGCAAGTCAAATATAATATATCCATTCTACAATTTCATTTATTATTAATTTACAGATCTGTAAGTGTGTTTTGTCTGGTGAGAATGCTCACCTCTATGGTGCTGAAGATTTAGATTCAAAACTATGATAACCACATCGGAAGCAGCGTACAGAAGGCACGATCAAATATTGGAAGATGAGACAAAATGATTCCAATCTTGAAATGAGGTAAATAAATAAAACTAAGTGTTCGAATTTAATTACTATCATAGCAAATTGGAAACAAGATTGAATTAGAGAAAATTTGACACAAATGGCTCGACCACTCCACTTCCCGACTCGACCCATCAATACAAAGGCTCGGCCTGCCCATTTTATTTTAAAAAATAAATTTATACTTTAAATTCTTGACATTTATTTATTTACATATTTAACTTTGTATAATATCCCTATACTTGCAAAAATCCCCCTCTATTTTTTCTTCAATTGTCATATGCGCTGTGATAAAATACAAGGTGGCGCATGCCTATATTTATTTTTTTATTTTATTTTATTTATTTTATTCCCTTAAAACAAAAGTGGTGAGGGTAAAAGTTTGATTGGTTTGAACGATTTCAGGAGGTTTTGCCATGCACGCACGCACCCAAGCCAGTGAACAACTGCTATATGAAATTAGTAATATGGGTTTAAGTGAAAACTTTAAACATCAAGGCTCGGCTATGCATTGATATTGGAATAGGCACGTCAGTGCTTCTAAGGGTTTAGAGGTGGTGAGCTGCTCAAACTCACAGCCAGATCAGGTGTATTAAGGGGAGGGGAAGGGTTTGTACTGGAGTGGTGGCTGAGGTGTGGAGTTGGTCGTGCCAAGATGGTGGAGGCACTGCAGATAACAGTAAATGTGAACAAAGAAGCACGCAAAAAGAAGAAGATAAAAGAGAAAATCGGCATTTCTGATACACACGCAAGGAGGAAGCAAGGAGGAAGAAGGTTGAAGCCAAGATGCAGTGAAAATTTTGAGGTGGTGACTTATGTGAACATGGGTCTTTATTTATGTGACAACCCGAAATTTCTAACAATTAAAAATTTGAATAGTTAATTGATTTTAAAATATTTAAAAGTTAATTTTAACTTGAATTCCAGATATCAATATTTATGTGATAATTAAATCAATGAATTATATAGTTTAAATATTGAACTTAAAAATAGCTTTTCGAGGCACAGTCTCGGAATTCGACGAAAGCAGTTCCATTGGATCCGTAATAGTTAGTTATTATCGGATTTCAATTTTTGTAGCGATCGGAGTTGACATTTGACCTTGGCAGCTCGAAACGCTTAGAAATTATTTTAATCGATTTAATTTAAAATTGATCGATTTCTCCCGTAACTCGCGCTTATGATCGAATTAGGCTCCGAAACACGTTCCATCTGTTCGGAACGCGGGTAAAACCCTGAAATCGCCTCGCGGCATTCCTTAAGAGGAGTTCGAAAATTTTGGTAGAAATCGATAAAACATTTTGAAGTTTTATATAAGATAATGAAAGAAATTAATTAAATTAGCAAGATATTTTTCCTTCACAATGTCGTGTTGAAGAAGCCTTCCATCTCCTTTATTCTTTTATTCCTGTTCCCCTCGTTAATATGAAATGCTGATCGAAAGAAAAAAAAGGAGGCCGAAACCTTCACTTTTCAACATTAGAAATTGAATTCAACTCAAATTAAAAAAAAATGGCGATCGAAGGGGGAAAGGGGCCGCAAAGTCGTTCGTGTGTTTGAAGGGGGCTCGGCATATCGTTTTCGCTCGTAGCAGGTCGACTCGATGTAGGGTGAAGGTCAGAAGACGACGGCGACAAAGAGCTCGAGTTCGAGCATCAGAGGGGTCGAGGCCGATCGATTGGAAGCCTGGGAAGCGTCGCGAGCATGGTAGAGCGCGCTGCACAACTAGGGCTTTTTGAGCTTGGGTTCGTTTCTTGGTCATGGGTTGCTCGGGAGTGCTTCGAGAGGGCGGCAGCGAAGAGGGGGTCGGTGGTGTGTTCGAGACTAGATGAAGGTATACTCTGACCTAATTTTTACTTTTAAAATCAATTTAGAATAAGTTAATTAAAAAAAAATTGTATATAGGTAATATAGGGTTTGATTCTAAGTGTTATTAGTTTATCTAATTTTTGATCGAAGAAAAATAATAATTACATTAAGATAAGTGTACTTTTCCCAAGTTATATATATTCCAGTACAGAAAAGATTTTTATATAGAAAGGATTTGAAAGCAATATATATAGGAATTATAAATAATTTAAAAGTTTATTACAAAATTTGATATTGAATCGATATAATTTAAGTGTCAAAATATATGTAGTTTTAAAGGAAGTAAAATAAAATAAAAACACATTTACACATTTTTATTTACTAGTTTATTTAAACAATATTTGGGAGATTAACTTATTAAATTTATTTTGGAACTTAAAATTTATTTATTAAAAGAAAAGGAAATTTGTTTAAATAAAATTTTGGGTTAATTAAATTTATTAATGGGAGATAAAATGTTCGGTTAATTCAAGTATTAATAATCACCTAATGTTTATACAAGGTCCATATATCGTGAAGAAAATAGTCGGGAATGAAGTGGTTTTGCAAATTTAAGGAGCAAAGGTGAGTAAATCTCATGCTTTTGGATTTTTATTTAAATTTAAGTAATTACATTTAAATATTTGGTTGAGGGGTTGAATTGATTTGATGTGCACTGAGAATCGATGACCTGTTGATTTTGGGTTTTGATTGATTTTCGAGTTGATTGTTGTTTGACTCGAAGCGTTTGGGAACTTAAATCGTAAAAAAAATGGTTCAGATTAAAATCAATAAAGGTTTAATGATTAGTGATTCATTAAATACAAAGGGTAATTTAAGGGATAATTAATTAATTAAATTATTTTATGATTTGGGTTAATTAATTGGGTCTAAATTAATCGAAATGATCATTGGGTGGATTGATAAATAATTGCTTAATGTAATTAATAAAATATAATTACCTTGGGGAAATTAATCAAGAGGTAAATTATAATGATTAATTAAGGCGTAATTAATTTAAATAATAAAGTAAAAATAATATAATTAATCATCGGTTGAGATAAATCATGAATGACATATATATATGTGTTTAAATTAATGATTAATTATTTAATATAATTAAAATTTGATTAGAAATGTAAATGAGAAGTCATTAATCTATGAAATCAATAATTTAAATAGAGATTGATTAGTTAAGCAATTAGATCAATACAAGTGACTTATGAGAAGTTAATTAATATAAATAATTATGGACTAATGTGATTAAAATACTTAATTAATGCCTGAGGCAATTAAGATTTCTTATTGATTTGGGTCAAGAACAATTAATTTCGTGAAATGAATTAAGGGTAATTACTTGAACGTAATGGAAGAATAATTAATCCAGGTTGATTAATGCTGATGAATGTTGAAGGGATAATTGAATTATTCGATTTGGAATTAATTAATATAATATGAAGGAATCTAAGTGCATGTGGTTAGAAGTTCAATTGGAATCAATTGAATTGGTTTGTATGTGGTTAAGTTTTGCTTATGGATGAGGGAATGGTATTGGATGATTTGAATGAGTTGAAATCTCTGGTATGAAATGTGATGTATTTCATTTGGATAACTTGGGTAGGATAACTTGAGTTTCGAAGAGACTTTGGTCGGGTATTAGGAAATACCCGAAAACACTTCGGAATTAAAAAAATAAATCGATGTATGAAATCAATAGACTGGAATGAAATGTTTTATGTGAATTGGACAAGTTTGGTACTTAGAAAGTCATATGTGAAATAATCATTGTCTATAGCAAATTGTGAATTGGTTAAATTAATGACAGTTACCCCAGGTTTATATAAGTTGTTTGTCTGGTACTACATGTTAGTTGGGTTTACTCATGCTGGTTTCCAGCCTGAACCGGGTGTTACTTTGGTGTAATGCTCGGGTCAGACCGAGTATTACAGATTTTCAGGTAGGTACGTTCTGGAGCTCAGGAGACGAGCTGGATGGCTATAGCGTATAAAATATTTCCGTTGTATTATATTGCTGTGTATGTGTGACATGATAATTGTATATATTAAGTAACTCTATACATGTGAAAACTCTGATGTATATTCAATGTAATCGACAGATATAGTATTCTTTTGTAAACTGATATTATTTATTATTATATTTTATCCGCTGCGAATGTGAGTTGTTGATGTTTCTGTTCTTCTTCTTCTATCTCTTTTTTCTTTTTCATAACTATCTGGGATTTTCGGGTTCGAAAATTTCGGGTCGTTACAGTTGGTATCAGAGCTGAAAGGTTAAGCGAGAACCTTGGCTCTGGTGGGGATTACTCATTTAATAGAGTCTATAGTACTCTAGAATGAGTTGAGTATATATATATATATATATATATATATATATATATATATATATATATATATATATATGAGCGCGTACTTGTTATTTTCTTATATAAAGATTTTAAATGATTTTGTATAAAATATATTTTGATATATAAAGCAATATTTCCTTCTAATAAATATTAAGGTGATTGGTTGTTAATTATTGAACTTAAAATTAAGAAGTAATATAATACAACCAAACTGAAATCTAGAATTGGAATTAAATAAAGTAGAAACAAAGATACAACCAAATTAAAATTTAATGAATTGAAAATGAAATTCTAAATCTGGTCCCAGAATACGGAAATTTTGTTTCAAAGCAATGAAAAATAATAAATAAGTATTATTTGAATAAAAGAGACTTGTTGCAAACAATGGGTTGTTTGAAATTTTGATTTGAATTAAAAACCAAAGGTGGTTTAAAATTTTAGAACATAGCTGGGAGGGCCAAGAAATAAATATGTATATATACATGTATGGATATACCCAATGTGAGTTTTGATTTTCCGTGGAGTGTGGTGTAAAAACCCAATGTGGTATAAGTTTTGAACTTATAAGAGGGAAAGAATTTTGAAATTTGAAGTAGGAATTCAACTTGAGTAAGGTTGATTGGATTAAGTAAATTAGAATTAACTTTGGGAAAATTAAATAAGTGTAGAAAAAGCAACCAGAATTGAAAATTCCAAGATGAAATTGGAATTTAACGTGGAAAGTTAAATGGTTGATTTCAACTGGGAATTTGTGTGATCTCAAAACGGGTTTGAGATTTAAAAATTGAAAAAGGGTGGGCGTTTTAAAATAAAATAAATTTGAATAATTGAGTTTGTAAATTAAAATTGTTTAAGAACTGGCTTCAAACTGGAAGATAAAATTTAATAATAAATTAAATTTTGAAAACGAATAAAATTGTATTGAGTTCTTATTTGAATCTGAAAAATATAAGTAGAGATAAATTGAAATGAAGAATGGGACTCAGAAATTTAAGATTGTTTAGAAACTTTAAATAAAAGTTAATTTGGTTTAAAGAGTTAAACCAACCTTTGAGAATTCAACTCGAATCTATATAATTCGAGATAGGTTAAAGTTGAACAGGATTAAAATCAAATGGAATTTGATTTAAATAGGGAGAAGAATCAAGATTGATTCAACTTGAATTGGGAATAAATCAAGTCCAATGGAATTGGGAGTTATTTGAATTGGAATTGGGTCAATTTAAATGGAGTTTTAAATCGAATTGTTGGGGAAGAGAAAAGTTAGCTCTTGACTATTTTCAATATAAATTGTTTTGATATAAACTTATTTTTCTAAGCTATTAATATATACAACCTTTCTTTCTTAAAGCCAAATTATATTATACTTGTTTTACAATTATTTTTGGAGCTATTTAACCATTTTTCAACAGTTTTCTAAACTAATTACTATTTTTTCAACTATGTTACAAATTAATTACTATTTTACAACTATTTTGCAATTATCTGAAATTTCTGAAACTATTTAACTATTTCTTAACTATTTTACAGTTATTTTTCAAACTATTAATTATTTTTCAACTACTTATCTATTTTTAAAATTCTCAAGCTATTTTCTAAATAAACTGGTCGGAGTTCAAACTGTTATTAGTTAAATACCCAGCTGAGGTAAGAATTGAGGTAATAATCCAAATGGGGATGAAGGCAAATGTGAATAAGTGAATGAAAATTTAAGTGAATGTGAATAGAAAGGAAATTGATATTGGAAAGAGTAATCAAAATTGAATATTTGATTTTGGGTAAACAAAGTTATATCTTTGTTATATATTCTCCCCTTGTTGAATTTATTGTTGAAAGAAAAAGGATTTTGGAAGCGTTTGAAGTATAAAGGGAGTTTTATACAAGTTTGAAAAGATCCAAAGTTTTAAAAAGTTATATATATATATATATATATATATAAAGGATCTTATGAGGATTTTGGAAAAAGGTTTTGAGAACCTTTGGATTTGGAAAGGCTTTTGATTTTTGGGTAAAATCAATATGAGAATTTGGAAAGCCTAGTCTGGAATTATCGATTTTGTATAAATGAGCTTTGTATGAGATCATACTAGGTGTATGATTTGAAGATACTATATGTGTATAGTATAAAGTGTTTTGATGATGGCTCTGGGGAAAAAGGCGCTCCCTTGAAATGAACTTCTCAGGAGTGCCACTGGGTGGTGCTTCCTTGAGCCCAAGGGGGGTTCTAAAGTTGATCCTGTGAGGAGTCCAGACAAAACTAGTTCCTGAGTATTATGAGTTTAGTATACCATAGCGAAAGTCCTGTGTGCCGCTGAGAGCCAACAATTACATGGACTTTTGCTGCGATGGCAACGTAACCCAGGATGTAACTGCGACCTATGGTATAACATAGTGAAAGTCGTGTGTGCCGCTGAGAGCCAACGGTCTGCGTTTGATTTTATATCGGCAGACTGCGACGTATGTAGGAGTGGAGAAGTTTCATTTCGACAGCGAAATCAGAGGCCACGGAGAGCCTGCAGTTACATGGACTTTTGCTGCGACGCAACGTAACCCTGGATGTAACTGTGATCTGTTGTGTGGGATCCATGGCGTAATTGAGAGGCCACGGAGAGCCGCTGTTACATAAACTTTTGCTGTGACGGCAACGTAACCCTGGTATGTAACTGTGACCATGGATGGGGGTGATGATTTTCAGAGCATTGTCACCAAAGATATTTCCTCTAATTTTCAAAAACTGTTTTTTTTTCTATAATTTTTTTCCCAAGTATTTTCACTGGATGTTGAAAACGGGTTTACCAAGTACTTATAGATTTTCAGTCCTACGCCTGAGCAACGTATGACTGAATTTCTGTGAGAACAAGGATGGACTGGTTGAGACATCGAGTTATAAGAAATATTTTTATAAAAAGCTATTTTAATTGTGTTATCTGGATTTAAAGGCATATCTAAATTTTAAAATAAAGGGGAATTATAAAATTAAATTGAACGCGGGAAAATTTGATAAAGTGATTTTTGCAATAAAATCGAATCTTGATATAAAATTGGAAGTAAGCTAATTGGCTGAAAATTGTTTGATTGAGTATGTTAATCAAATTTAACTTGGGTAAATAAAAGGATTAAATAAGGAGAGATGGTGTAAAAATAAAATTGAGTTGGCTTGAAAGGGTGATGGTTTGACTTGCAAATAAAATTCAAGTGATTTGAATAATATTTAATGTAATTTGCAAGTAAATTTGATATAATGGAAGTGTTGTCGAATGAAATGAAAGTGGATAATAATAGAAATGGTTTGGTTGCAAACAAAACCCAGGTGACTAGAAATAATTGAGAATGGCCTTGTATTAATAAAATAAATTCGATAATGAATTAAGTGGTAAATTAAAAAGTTAAAATGGGTTAATTGAATTAAATAATAATGGATGAAGTCTGATTTAATAAAGACTAAATCAAAGATGTGATTGGAATTGGATTAATAGACTGGACTTAAGTTGGTGGCATATTAATTTGAAGTATAAATGAGTTAAGTAGGTGCTTGGATACAATTTTGATAAATTGTGGAGGTGAATTAAAATGAAAGAGATGGGCTAACTGAATTAAATAAAATTTGATTTGATGGGAATCAAATTGAATGGAAATGAACTTAAGTTGATGTTGGAATAAATTAAAGTAATTAACTTAAGTTTAAAATTTATTGAAGCTTGGTTTCGAATAAGGATAATAGCCCATTAAATAAAAGCTTGCATTCAATTAATTTGGAAATGGTTATTAATTTAGAAGTATTAAATGTGCCAAGCTTAATAAATAGTTTGAATGAAGTCAATGCGGAGATGAAATGAAATACGTATGTATGGTTGGTGAATAAATTAGAAATGAAACGGAATTAAATACAGAATGAGTTGAAAATTAATTTAAAATAGTTATAATGTAACGACCCAACTTCCTACGCCCAGGAAGAAGTATCGTTAATAAGAAAAGAAAGAGGTGAGAAAATAGAAGAGATAGAGAAGAAAGAACAACAACATCAGAATCTCACAGCGGAACGAATAAAATATAATATATCATATAAGTATTTACATAATATACAACCTCAATCAGAGTTATACAAATAATACATCACATACTAGACAGTTATAAACACCTGTCTAGTTAATACAACTCAACTCAAACAAACGACTCAGAGATACCAACACAGCAGAACTATATATATATCTACAACGCTGAAGCCTCCTGCTCCATTGCTCCTCCAGATTTCGTCAAAGCTAACCTGAATCCCTTGGCTACCCGTAAAAATTTGGGTACCCGAGAGTTTATAAAAAACAAAAAAATAAACTCCGGGTCTGTAACGTACGCGATTTTTCGTTGCCGAAAAACCGAATAGTTATGGGTTTAAGAAAAAGAAAAGAAGAAAAGAGAAGGAAAGAACATAATAGATAAGGTAGAAGATTGAGGGAAAAGGAAATAGAAAATTTTAAAATAGAAGAAAAAGAGAATAGAAGAAGAAGAAAAACAGAAGAAAATAGGACGGAACAGAAAAACAACAGAACAACAACAGAATCTCACAATTCGCAGCGGAAAAACATATAATAATAAATGAATAATCTTTAAACAAAGAACTATATCAGTTATTATATTACATTTCATCATATCATCATATCATCAGAGTGTACAACAATATACAACAACAACAAACAGTGCAGCGGAAAAAGAAATACTATATAACTAGTAATACGCCATGCCATCCATCTTGCCTCCAGCAACTCCAGAATATGCAGAATATCCTGATCAACCTTAACTCTTAACTGCCCGTGTGGAAATTGGTGGGCACCCAGAGTTTAGGAAGGAAAACAATAAACTCCAAGTCAGTCATGTGACTGGTGTGAGAACTCAAAACAGTTTATTTATCTTTAAAATCAAAATAGAGAGATATTTTTATTTCAATTCGCAATGCTTTTAAAAATGAGACTACCATAAGGCTCCCGCACACACACATATGCAAACGCAGAATCGGAGGAGATTTCTCCTTATGATAGTCAAAGATGCTTGATACGCATTAAAAAGAAGCATTTGATATTATTACTAGTGCATAGTGTAGGAAAAATTATTTTGAAAGTAGAATATAAATCTTAGCCAACATACGACCATTATCGTATGCCTACTATAGCTACCATCCAAACAGTGTTGCGACACCATAAGTGAATGATAGGTTCTACAACTAATACCGTACAAGTTTCGTATTGTTTCTTTGGATTTCCAACAAATGGTCAGGCCAAGGAACTTCCCATTGCCACATGAGAATGCCTCTGGAAAGACATCCCCGAGAACCAAACCGGAACTCTGCCAACACAAGGCCGGGTTACCCCTAACTGGGTAACTACTGACACGAGCACGCCATTCCCCGATCGTAAACGACCTTTCTCACGGGATCCCGAAAACCAACAACCACAAAGTACTAAATTCGTAGTAACCACATAGGTTAAATATCTGGGCTCCATACCATGATACCACCTCTATCCAGAAGGAAATGTACATACCCTAAAGGGTGCTACCCCTCATAACCTTGCTGCATCTTTCCTGTTTTGACCATTTCCGGGGTGTGAGGTTCGACGAAGTCACGTCCACGAAAACATACTTTATACAAAAGCCATGCTTTGGGTCAACAAATGATCAACACGATGATCACCAAGATAGACGATCAAATAAACGATCCTATCACAATAATCAACACAATGATCATTTCAGCATCACTCAGCATATCACATTACCAAATTGGGAATATATCGCTGATAACTTCAACTATATAACCTCTGAGCTCGTACGTCTCAGAGAAGGGTGTTAAGCTAAAGAATAAATTCTCCGCCACCAACAGAAATATATTTGAATGAAATCGGCTTTATATCTCAACTCGTAATGTCAGACACACAATCCATACAAGTTTGTTCCGGGATCGAACAAAACCGAAGGCACTTACAAAGAAGTCCTTGCAATCCGGATATTCACAATCCTGATCGGATTTCCCATCACTTAGGGAGAACTCTATACCGGAGCTACTCGGTGCAGAGTAAATCGACAGGTCATCCTATCGCTCTCGCAAATACCGGGTCTTCAACACCGATCTTCAATGCAATTCACAACGACGTATCACATATTCGGAATGGGTTATACGACCCCATGGTCCTTTCCCGGTTAACCCGAATAGTGAGCGCTTATTCAAAAATAAGTGTGCATTCAAATTCAAACAATTCACATCAAATACCCATTCAAAGGGAAATATTGATAGTCGGCTATTGAACTATCACTGGATATGCACACATCACCAGTTTCCAAATAATTTTCCAAATTATTTATTTTCCAAAATATCTTCACTAGATATATAAATTCAAAACTTCAAAAATAAATCAATATTTATTTTTAAACAAATTCTCCTTTTCATTCATAAATTCCATAGTGAATTTATAATCCAAAATATCTATGAATATTCAATTTCGATTATTCATTTCAATTTATCTTCAAAAAGATAAATTCTCTAATATTCACTTTATATTGGGAAAAACATTTCCATGCTTATTTATTCATAAGTAATTCACAAATTTTATTTATTTTCAACACTTAGAAAATATTCAATATACTTAAATCGAGATTAAGTATATATTTCATTCTTTAAGGAAATCATTCTCTTAAACATATTTATTTGGGCCAAAACGAATGTTGCGTAAAACATCGTTACGACGTCCCAAATTCACTAGTATAGGGATTCGAAATTAAAATAGATATATAAATCCCAATACTATACAAAACATTTCCTTTCGGAAATCATTTACTATAACAACAGTGTTATAGTCCATCATCTCCTTCTATTTCTCGAAAACGTCTATTTCAACAATAAATGTTGAAATCTATGGTTTCGAATCTCAACACATTTTAAAACATCGTTAGATCGTTTTAATTCAATTTCAAATATCACATTCAAAACAATTTTCTTTAACATCTTATTCACTATTCAAAAACGTGAACATACTACGTTAACACATTTCATCAATTCTATGCATTTTATTTCAAAGGATTATTCACGGTCTAAAAACGTGAATATAACTCCATACATAAGTTATAATAATTTACTTATCAAAATAAGTCATTTCGAATTTATAAAACAACGTTTATAAATTCCATTTCTATTTATTTATAAAAACTTCCTTTTTATAAATTCCTTTATTAACCTATTCCAATTTATAACTTAATTATAAACTAAAAGTTCATATTATAAGTTAAATACTTATAAAACGATTATTTTATAAAATCGTTCTTTTAAAGACTTTCCAATTTATAAATCTTATAACTTATAAGATTCATTCATTTATCCAAAATCATTATTTTAATAACTTAACAAATTTTATAAACCTACTGCTTATAAAATTTCATTTATAACTTCACCGTATAAAATTCTATAAATTCCATTCAATTATGAAATTCATTTTCACTTCATTCAAACACTTATAAAAACTCGTTTTATAATGTCCATATTTCAATTTATAAATATCCATTTATAAATCTCTTAATATAATTCAATTTATATTATTCTTTTAAAACTTCTTTAATCTCCTTTATTATTTCACCATTTTGATTCATAAAATAATTAAATTTTATAAATCCTATATTTAAACTTTTCATAATAAATTTAAAAATCCGATTTAACTATTTTATAAAATCATTAGCATCATATTCTCAAAAATCAGTTTTTAACTATATTTCTCAAAAATCATAATTTTTATAACATTAAAAATTATAACGTTTATTTATTTAAAATGAATCAATTCCAAAAATATAGTATATTTTCAAAAATCACTTTATAAATCATTTTAAAATCCCAAAATCTGGGTCCAATGATGCTACACACCAAATAGTCAATCACGACAACAACGATATCATATATCAATATGAAAATCCATCAAATATCAAAATATCTGAAATCAAATAAATACTGTTGAGGAATCCAGTTGGATCCCTCCAACCTGTTTTCCTGCATCCACAAACATTAGCACAATACCAATTTCGCTCCAGTACGAAATTATCGCGGTATATGTTCTTATTAAATATTATCCGCTTAATAACGGCGTAATATGGTCTCATCCGCTAAACAAAAAATGCGGGGAATCAATAACTCCAATATATACATATGCCAATATATATATATATTGCTACTATATATAATACCAATTTCACTGTTTATGAAATATTCGCGGTATATGTTTTTATTAAATAACATCCGCTTACTAACGGCGTATAAGGTCTATTTTAACAATCAATATATATCAATCAACATTCAAACATGCATTCAAATATTTTAAATCTAACTATTTAAAATAAAATCGAAACTGATTCGATTGAGTGAGAAATTCTCACCTTGATTTTATTTCCGTTTTAGCGATTTATTTCGAATAAAATTAAACGGACGTTTAATTTTACCCAAAATTCTCAATAACTCCAAACGACTCCAAACCAACTCCATCGCGTAGTGCTCGTCCATACGATTCCAACGCAAAAAATCTCGTCCGAAACGGACCTCGTATGACCAAGATACAACAGTTTAAAGTTTGTACACTTATAAATATAATTATTTACAACTAAATTAAAAAATTTATACCCAACTAAATCTAGGCCGTTAGATTCAACTCCATCAGATCCTGGCCGTGCACTGCGTCTCCCTCTCCCTCACAAACGCACGCGACATCTACAGGAAGGCCGAACCCAACATTCAATTTTAGGTTTTAATATTACAACCTCAAACGACGACGAGACTCCATCATACCACCTTCATTCTCACCGCCTACGCGAGAGCTATGCTCGGCCTGAATTTTGCAGAGCTCGGCCCCCCCATACTCATAGAAACGCGTGCGCAACTATCATCCTTCAAGCTCGATTTGCCGCTAATCCGTCACGCCATTTACGATCATAACCGTTGGATCTCTAGTTCGTGTTGTGCTCTATCACTTTGTAGTTGATGATTTTTAGCAATTGTTTGTAGATTTGATGCAAATTGAGGAAGAACGAAACAACTTGCTGGCCGTTCATGATAGGGGGTGGCGGCTAGGGTTTGTTTTTTTTTTTTTTTTCTAAATGAAGGGTAGGGGCTATTTATAAGGAACGAGCGACACTATTCATCCCGGAAATTCCGAACTCCGATTTAGGCGCCGTAACCAGCGTTTCTAGGGTTTACCCCGCGTTCCGGACACAATGGAACAGGTTTCGAAAGCTAATTCGGACATATGTGCGAGTTATGGCTGTAAACGCTCAATTTGAATTAAACCGATTTAAGCGATTTTCTAGGCGTTTTAATTTGTACCGGACAAACGGTAAATCCAATTGACTTGAAATTTGAAACCTTACAATAATATCACATTACGGATCCGATGAAACTGGTTTCGTCAAAATCCGAGACTTTTTGAAAAATGGCTATTTTCACTCGTCAAATTTAAATTAAAAATAAATCGATGCGTTTCGAGCTGCCACGATCAAACGATAACTCCGATTGACACGAAATTTGAAATCCGGTAATAACTAACTATTACGGATCCAATGAAACCGGTTTTGTCGAAATCTGAGACTGTTCAAAAATTGACTATTTTTACTAGTCGATTTAAATAATAAAATATTCAATTTTCACAAATTAACTTTTAATTCGATTTTAAAAGTTCTAAAATATCATTCTAACTTCCATATGATAAAATAAAATTTTACAAATTATTTTCAATCATATCTAACCCTATTTTCAATTATTTCCATAATTTAACGTATTAAATTATCGATTTAATAATCCAATTAAATCCAAAAATGCAAATAAAAATTTATTTGACTTATAAATTCACTTATTAATATTTAAAATTAATTAAATATTCAAATTTTAATTAATAAAAATTCTGGGTCGTTACAGGGTCAGACATGGGTCTGGTATGAGTAACAGGTTAAAGTTACTTAACTTTGAAAATCTTTTGAAAACAAAAGGTATCACGTAAGACTTCCCACACATAAACATGGAAAAGTTTTTACCTTACGCTAACCAAAACATTTGATAGGAAATTCTGTGATATTATAATAGTGTCTAGGGTTTTCAAGTAAAATACAGAAATAGCTGAAATGCTTACATCTCACATTTCAACATAGTTGGGCACAATCAAAACGTACGACGCTTATTGGAAATTGGATCCCATACAATGGCAGGGCTACTGGGGTACCGCCCGTCACAGTACATGGTCTAGATCACAGTACTGAGGAGCCACCCTAACTCCCCTGCAACACAAGGCCGGAACCATTCCTTACTGAACAGTCCCGAACAAGATAACCCCGCAGTTGGTGTACATCCAACCGCCCACACAGCCGAAATAAGGGACATCAAGACAGGGGTATATCTCATCCTTCTTGGGCGTGACCCACCTAACCTTGCTGCACCTCTCCTGTTTTAGCCATTCCCGGTTGATGAGGCTTGAGGCTACGATTACCTTTCAAGAACATATCACTTAGAATGCTCATCGTCCGCCTGACGATGTGCTGAAAGCATTCAATCCATACAAGTTCGTTCCGGGTTCGAACGAAACCGAAGGCATCATCTCGTTACACTCATTTTGGAATCACCCTCAGAGTTAACGACGATAACCCTTGCACTCTGAATCTTCATCTTCACTTCAGATTCACGACCTATCGTAAATTTGGAATCGATGTGGTTTTCGGATATTCCAAATAAGGAAAACCGATCCCGGTCTCATCAAAATCCAAAACGTGTCTTTTAGGCCCAGGTTGTCTATTTAGTCTTAACAGTTTAATTCAACATCATCAATATACGCACAGATAGATAATTCATAATATCACAGTAGATAATCATATCATCATCATAAACAGATAATCAAAATTATCAACCCAATCAGATAAAAATATACTATCATGCTTAAACTAACATCCAAGTCACCTAGATAGGATTCATCTCATATCTGAGATTCACAATCATCAAATGAAATATCAATATCACTCATCCATAAGCAATGATTTATAATCATACCATTTGTAATTAATTTAAAATGAATTAAATTAACTACTTCTATCTCTAATTAATTTAAAGTAAATTAAATTAATTACCTTATCTATAAATCCTGCTTATACAACCAATAATTAAATTTATACAAATTAATTTATCTCCAGATATTTATCTTGATTAACTCCTCTAATTAATCATTTTCTAATTACAGTAAGTAATTAGTCTTTAATAAATTTTACAAATTAATTATTCTAAATTATTCCTAATAATTAATTAATTACATTTTTTTTCTTAATAAATTAATCTCCTCTTTATTAATTATTACTTAATTAAACAATTCTTAATTTACATCATTAATTATATTAATAAATGATCTCTAATTCTGATTAAATTACTTTATTAATCACATTAAGTGATTAATCTTGTATTAAACACAATTATTAATCACCTTTGATTAACAACCAATAATTAAATATCCTTAATTACTCATAAAAATAAATAAATCATTCCATAATTAATTATCTCCATTAATTAATCCTCTGATTAATTACAAAAGTAATTATCCAACTTACTTTATTAATATATCATCTTTCACTAATTACATTCAGTAATTATCATTAATTACTTCATTAAGTAATTATGCTCCATTGCATACACTAGTAATTAATCAATTTAGTAAATGATTTCTTTAAATTAATTAAAATAAATTAACTAACTTAAATTAATCATCTGATCAAAATTAATTACCATAAGTAATTAATCTCTTAATTACTTTCATCAAGTAATTACCTAATTAATCTAATTAATTATCCAAAGTTAATCATATATATTAATTAATTAAAGATCTTTAGTTAATTGTCTACATTTAATAATATTTCTTAATTTACTTCTTAATTGATCTTTATTTATTAACTTTAATACATAGGTCATTCCTTAATTACCCTATTATCCTTAAGATAATTCATTCTTTAATTAATGACTTCATTAACATTACATTTTAA
This sequence comes from Allium cepa, assembly GCA_030765085.1. Taxonomy (NCBI): domain Eukaryota; kingdom Viridiplantae; phylum Streptophyta; class Magnoliopsida; order Asparagales; family Amaryllidaceae; genus Allium; species Allium cepa. The sequence continues at coordinate 660,177,066 of CM060934.1, read as the reverse complement.
ATTTAAATATCATTTGAATTGAAGATTCAAAATGATTATAATTTAAATTCAATTTCAAATCTTTTAAATTAAACTATTTGAATTTTTAATTCAAATTTAAATTTCCAAATTACATTAATATTTAGCTTGCAAACCTCAAGTTAAACAATTCATTTACTTTTCATTCAAAAACCTTAAATCAAGAATTCTCAAAATCAAGTTAATTTTTATTAAATCAAATTACTTGACAACTATTTTATTTTGAACTCATTCTTAAAATATTCATATTTAAGCTAATTTAAATTTTCAGATTTTGACTTCTAAGCAAACTTGAATTTCTCAATTTATTTTGATTTTAAACTTCGATTTAACTTTCTTTTAACAACTAGAGTTAGGAACTCGATTTTTAAATCTAAAATCATTTTAAACTTTAAAATTCAAATATCCATTTTAATCAAAACTTTAACAAAAATCATATTTAACTGCAGCAACATTTTGTTTCAGATCAAATTTTAAAATCTGGAACTTTATCAAGTTTTAAAACTGAAACTCATTTAAATATTTCAAAACTGCATTTTAGGTTCAAACTATAGATTTGAATTTATACTTCTAATTAGATTTAAACTTTGTTAAATCTTAGTTGACAACTTAAATTCAATTACATCAAGATTTCAACTAACTTACCATTTAATTTTGCTTTAAATTTAGTTTAAATTTAAATGTACAGGTGTTTATACAACCTGTAGAAATTTAAACTTCCACCTGAGACCAAAACAATGTTGCTTCGGGTCAATTGCCTCTCTGCTTCGAGTAAAAATGCAATTTACTCGAGACTTCCCCGAGACCAAAACCTGCACAATAAAAAAAAGTGACAGTAAAAACCTGAAACCACCAACACCTCCCCACCTCAAAACCTGTCATCATCGAATTTTCCACCCTCCAACCATATGAGGGTCTATAACTTCGGCCTCTCCTTCGACTACAACCCAACTATCACCACTCCAAATATCCCTGCACTCGATCACCTACAACGGCCGTGGCGATTTATTCTTCAACGCACAGCAAAGCTTAGGGTTCTAGGGAAAAAACCACTACCGCATCTCCCCTGATGAACTTCATCACCGCCACCTATTTTTCCCAGCATCATCAATCACTCCTCCATCGATCTGAAGAACCCCAACTCCTCTAGCCGCCTAGACCACCAGAAATTGCCCAGAAACCAAAAACAGTACAACTTATGACTACACCACCAACCCTTAACTAAAAAAAATAAAATTTTAGTTTCAAAAATCCTAATTTTGATTTAGTAATCAGTTCATAAGTTTGAAAGGATAATTTAAGACATTTGAAATTTTCACTTGTATAAGATTTAGACTGCTCATAAAGTTTTACAGAGCAATCAATTTTGTTTAGCATGAGTTAAATTTTAAAAGTTACTTTATAATCAACAAAACATATTTTATTTAGATGTTTTGTCCTAACAATCAATAGGTTGATCAATAAACATTTTGAATTAACTCAGGCTTTTGAAAATTTTAAACAGAGGCAAACTCCAGATAACATGCAGGCTTCATTTCATCATGATATAATGCAATGCATATATATAATCAGGCATCTCTACTATTCTTCATAAAACTAAAATAAGTTACTCCCAGCAATGGGAAAACAAAGCGAGTTTATAGTGAATCAATTTGGATATGCAGGCTTTAACATACAGTAATTTCCATTTCACAATAATCCAGAGTAAAAATGAATATCTAAATACTCATTCAATATATTAAGGCATTCAAATATTTGCATTTAACAGGTTTAAAAACTTAAGTAATTAAAAAGTGTTACTCACCCAAGTTTGTAGTGGAACAGAGGATGATACAAGAGTTCTGCAGCTTGCAAATTTTGAATTTTCAGTAACCCTTTTTCTTGTTTTCTGAATTTTGACTTGAACTAGAAAATATGTAATTTTGTTTATACTCTTTTGTTTCCTCAGTTTTGTTTCATGAGTTACTAACTGAACTAAAAATGGAATAACAAATGATGAATATATATATAACTTCAACAATATGTCTTCTTGCACAAGCTTTGACATAAAATAATATTTGCTTTATTATCATTTGTACTAAGTCCAGACAATAATAGAAATATTTCGGCTGGAGATATGTTATTTCAGATGCAAAGGTGGCTAATTAATGTTTGCCGCATATTTTATTTTGTGTTTGTACTAATGTTTTCATTTATGCTAACATCTTATTAATGTGTGCAGATTTGGCTTGTACTACTGTGCATATAAGTTTACACTAATTAATATTTGCTGACATATAACTTTACAAAGATATTTGCAGTATTTGTACTAATATTTTGCTGGCACTTATTTTACTTTTATAAAGATATTTTGCAGAACCTATGTTGGAACTAAGATGTGAATGTTAGGCTTGCAAATGCATATAAAGTTTACTTGCATGTTGTCATATTGTCTTCATATCTATATTAACATATAAATGATGTTTGCAGGTTTTATATGTTGTTCATGTTGACTTAAGTTTATAACTATTTTATGTAATACTTATTTTAAATATTAATAAGCTTATTGTAAATATTATTCTTAAACATACAATATGGTTAACTACTTAAACCTTATTTTTATCAAGATAAATTTAAATGTAAGCTAAAATTATTTTAAACAAACTAAACTTAAATCTTGAGTAATTTAAAATCATATAATCATTTATTAAATAGCTTAAATATCAAATTTCTAAATTTTCAAAAATATTAGAATTAGAAAACATATCTATTTATTAAATTAAAACAAAGATTTTGCATATACAATATATATACAGATATATACATTATGAATAGAAGGCAATTTGATTAGCTTTTAAAAGATAAATTATCAGTTAAATATCTATTTAAAAGAAGATTAATAAATCAATTCATATATTATTAACAAATATTATCAAATCAATTTAATTTTTAATGTAGATTATTAAATTGATATTGTCCCAAATTTCCGGGATATCACATTCTTCCCCCCTTAAAAGAATTTCGTCGCCGAAATTTAAAACAAAGGTAATTTAATAATCCAATTAAAAATTTAAATTTTAACACAAGCATATATCAACATAAACTAACAATCATAGCAACCAATTCATCCAAACAAACAAATCTAACTATCCACACAAAATTCTAAATAGAATTTTCTCGAGTTTCCCCAAGTATAAATACCGGGTTACTCGCCCTATAGAATCCAAACATCCAATACTACTACTAAACTACAGAGTTCCCACTCATCTAAATCTACAAAACAAATCAAAATATCAGACTAAACTCAAGTCTGACCCAACAACAGAAATTCCCTGAACTGCTGACTCTAAAATCAAAGATAGATCTTACACGTACTCCCTCAGAGATACGTGAAACACTCCGAATTCCAGTTATCCAAACTGACAATCCAATCTTAAAGACCAAGCACTTATCCAAAATCAAATCCCGGATTACGGACTCCAAATTTCTTCATCTTTAATCCACAAAACTCTTCGGACGATCCTGGGTTTCCTTCATCTTTTCTGATCAGCTCAATCCTTGCTGACGTCCTTATAAACAAACTGAACCAAAGACAAGCCAATGATCTTTCCAAAATCAACCAAAACTCAGAATACAATTCTTTTCCAAAATAAAAAAACAGAACTCACATCTCTCGTCCGGAGAGATAAAACAGGTGTACTTCAAACTGGCCTCAGATCCTGAAAAATTTCCTGTAGAACTCTCTAATCCAAACATTGCAACATCTAATTGTTTCCAAACTAAAACAGCTGCCACCATGCTTCCACTGCGCCACTCTGACTAAACAGATGAAAATGCTGATTATGAACTCAAGCACAGACTGGTCAACACATTCCAAAAATAAAACTCAGAAGTTCCATCAAAATTCTGAGCTGCTTCACCCAACTCAATTCCCAGATGTTAACTAAACTCTAACTTCCAGAAGACATCTAGAAAAATCTCTGAAACCCAAAAGAACACTCAAACCATCGCAAGTCACTTTTGCGATCTATCCAGCCAAATTCCAAAGATACTGCTCTCTCTACCAACAGAACAGCCTACGCTATATTAGCCAATCCATCGAAGAAACGGGTCTACATAATTACTTCTGAATTTCATTCAAGAAAAACTGCTAAGGCAGAAGATCCCTTGCCAACACCGAAAACATTCCAAGCTGCATTGCTGCCACAGATGCTAAGATTTCCTATCTGAAGCTCTTCGAGAAACTCGGACCTCAAAGCAAACAGAAACACCCTGCTGAACTCAGCCACAACACCGAAACAGACAAACTTCCTTCAGATCGATGAAATCCTTACACCATCCAACACTTACTCGAGACAGTATTAGGCCTACAGTCTCGACAATTACACTTCCAACCATTGATAGTTGTGTTACACACACCACTACCAATCTACCTTTATAACATATTGGAAAACCTGAACAGGTAACCCAACAAATAGGTAGAAATAAATATAAATATATATATATATATATATATATCAAAATTACAAATATGCTCTCTCAAGAAGAAATCGCTTAAGAGCCTAGGTATTCACTCAACCTAGCGCTCTGATACCACCTGTGACGTCCTAGGCTTTTCAACCATCAGCAACGGCTCACGACCGGTAGGCTTTTCAACCATCCCAGCCCCGCTGTGGCTCACAGTGATACCTCGAATTTGCTTTTACGGCCACCCTCTCGAGTCGCAACCGACCCCGCAAGACCTTATACTATCCCCGGGGGCATGTAGGGGTAAGAGTCTCCCGTTCGCCACCTAACGCAAAGCGAGAACCCCCTATCACGCTGTAGTGTAGCAAATCCAATCCCGGTCTCATCGAAATCCAAAACGTGTCTTTTAGGGCCAAGTTGTCTATTTAGTCTTAACAGTTTAATTCAACATCATCAATATACGCACAGATAGATAATTCATAATATCACAGTAGATAATCATATCATCATCATAAACAGATAATCAAAATTATCAACCCAATCAGATAAAAATATACTATCATGCTTAAACTAACATCCAAGTCACCTAGATAGGATTCATCTCATATCTGAGATTCACAATCATCAAATGAAATATCAATATCACTCATCCATAAGCAATGATTTATAATCATACCATTTATAATTAATTTAAAATGAATTAAATTAACTACTTCTATCTCTAATTAATTTAAAGTAAATTAAATTAATTACCTTATCTATAAATCCTGCTTATACAACCAATAATTAAATTTATACAAATTAATTTATCTCTAGATATTTATCTTGATTAACTCCTCTAATTAATCATTTTCTAATTACAGTAAGTAATTAGTCTTTAATAAATTTTACAAATTAATTATTCTAAATTATTCCTAATAATTAATTAATTACATTTTTTTCTAAATAAATTAATCTCCTCTTTATTAATTATTACTTAATTAAACAATTCTTAATTTACATCATTAATTATATTAATTAATGATCTCTAATTCTGATTAAATTACTTTATTAATCACATTAAGTGATTAATCTTGTATTAAACACAATTATTAATCACCTTTGATTAATAACAACCAGTAATTAAATATCCTTAATTACTCATAAAAATAAATAAATCATTCCATAATTAAATATCTCCATTAATTAATCCTCTGATTAATTACAAAAGTAATTATCCAACTTACTTTATTAATATATCATCTTTCACTAATTACATTCAGTAATTATCATTAATTACTTCATTAAGTAATTATGCTCCATTGCATACACTAGTAATTAATCAATTTAGTAAATGATTTCTTTAAATTAATTAAAATAAATTAACTAACTTAAATTAATCATCTGATCAAAATTAATTACCATAAGTAATTAATCTCTTAATTACTTTCATCAAGTAATTACCTAATTAATCTAATTAATTATCCAAAGTTAATCATATATATTAATTAATTAAAGATCTTTAGTTAATTGTCTACATTTAATAATATTTCTTAATTTACTTCTTAATTGATCTTTATTTATTAACTTTAATACATAGGTCATTCCTTAATTACCCTATTATCCTTAAGATAATTCATTCTTTAATTAATGACTTCATTAACATTACATTTTAAATTTAAATATCATTTGAATTGAAGATTCAAAATGATTATAATTTAAATTCAATTTCAAATCTTTTAAATTAAACTATTTGAATTTTTATTTCAAATTTAAATTTCCAAATTACATTAATATTTAGCTTGCAAACCTCAAGTTAAACAATTCATTTATTTTTCATTCAAAAACCTTAAATCAAGAATTCTCAAAATCAAGTTAATTTTTATTAAATCAAATTACTTGACAACTATTTTATTTTGAACTCATTCTTAAAATATTCATATTTAAGCTAATTTAAATTTTCAGATTTTGACTTCTAAGCAAACTTGAATTTCTCAATTTATTTTGATTTTAAACTTCGATTTAACTTTCTTTTAACAACTAGAGTTAGGAACTTGATTTTTAAATCCAAATTCATTTTAAACTTTAAAATTCAAATATCCATTTGAATCAAAACTTTAACAAAAATCATATTTAACTGCAGCAACATTTTGTTTCAGATCAAATTTTAAAATATGGAACTTTATCAAGTTTTAAAACTGAAACTCGTTTAAATATTTCAAAACTGCATTTTAGATTCAAACTATAGATTTGAATTTATACTTCTAATTAGATTTAAACTTTGTTTAATCTTAGTTGACAACTTAAATTCAATTACATCAAGATTTCAACTAACTTACCATTTAATTTTGCTTTAAATTTAGTTTAAATTTAAATGTACAGGTGTTTATACAACCTGTAGAAATTTAAACTTCCACCTGAGACCAAAACAATGTTGCTTCGGGTCAATTGCCTCTCTGCTTCGAGTAAAAATGCAATTTACTCGAGACTTCCCCGAGTCCAAAACCTGCACACTAAAAAAAAGTGACAGTAAAAACCTGAAACCACCAACACCTCCCCACCTCAAAACCTGTCATCATCGAATTCTCCACCCTCAAACCATATGAGGGCCTATAATTTCGGCCTCTCCTTCGACTACAACCCAACTATCACCACTCCAAATATCCCTGCACTCGATCACCTACAACGGACGTGGCGATTTATTCTTCAACGCACAGCAAAGCTTAGGGTTCTAGGGAAAAAACCACTACCGCATCTCCCCTGATGAACTTCATCACCGCCACCTATTTTTCCCAGCATCATCAATCACTCCTCCATCGATCTGAAGAACCCCAACTCCTCTAGCCGCCTAGACCACCAGAAATTGCCCAGAAATCAAAAACAGTACAACTTATGACTACACCACCAACCCTTAACTAAAAAAATAAAATTTTAGTTTCAAAAATCCTAATTTTGATTTAGTAATCAGTTCATAAGTTTGAAAGGATAATTTAAGACATTCGAAATTTTCACTTGTATAAGATTTAGACTGCTCCTAAAGTTTTACAGAGCAATCAATTTTGTTTAGCATGAGTTAAATTTTAAAAGTTACTTTATAATCAACAAAACATATTTTATTTAGATGTTTTGTCCTAACAATCAATAGGTTGATCAATAAACATTTTGAATTAGCTCAGGCTTTTGAAAATTTTAAACAGAGGCAAACTCCAGATAACATGCAGGCTTCATTTCATCATGATATAATGCAATGCATATATATAATCAGGCATCTCTACTATTCTTCATAAAACTAAAATAAGTTACTCCCAGCAATGGGAAAACAAAGCGAGTTTATAGTGAATCAATTTGGATGTGCAGGCTTTAACATACAGTAATTTCCATTTCACAATAATCCAGAGTAAAAATGAATATCTAAATACCCATTCAATATATTCAGGCATTCAAATATTTGCATTTAACAGGTTTAAAAACTTAAGTAATTTAAAAGTGTTACTCACCCAAGTTTGCAGTGGAACAGAGGATGATACAAGAGTTCTGCAGTTTGCAAATTTTGAATTTTCAGTAACCCTTTTTCTTGTTTTCTGAATTTTGACTTGAACTAGAAAATATGTAATTTTGTTTATACTCTTTTGTTTCCTCAGTTTTGTTTCATGAGTTACTAACTGAACTAAAAATGGAATAACAAATGATGAATACATATATAACTTCAACAATATGTCTTCTTGCACAAGCTTTGACATAAAATAATATTTGCTTTATTATCATTTGTACTAAGACCAGACAATAATAGAAATATTTCGGCTGGAGATATGTTATTTCAGATGCAAAGGTGGCTAATTAATGTTTGCCTACATATTTTAATTTATGTTTGTACTAATGTTTTCATTTATGCTAACATCTTATTAATGTGTGCAGATTTGGCTTGTACTACTGTGCATATAAGTTTACACTAATTAATATTTGCTGACATATAACTTTACAAAGATATTTGCAGTATTTGTACTAATATTTTGCTGGCACTTATTTTACTTTTATAAAGATATTTTGCAGAACCTATGTTGGAACTAAGATGTGAATGTTAGGCTTGCAAATGCATATAAAGTTTACTTGCATGTTGTCATATTGTCTTCATATCTATATTAACATATAAATGATGTTTGCAGGTTTTATATGTTGTTCATGTTGACTTAAGTTTATAACTATTTTATGTAATACTTATTTTAAATATTAATAAGCTTATTGTAAATATTATTCTTAAACATACAATATGGTTAACTACTTAAACCTTATTTTTATCAAGATAAATTTAAATGTAAGCTAAAATTATTTTAAACAAACTAAACTTAAATCTTGAGTAATTTAAAATCATATAATCATTTATTAAATAGCTTAAATATCAAATTTCAAAATTTTCAAAAATATTAGAATTAGAAAACATATATATTTATTAAATTAAAACAAAGATTTTGCATATACAATATATATACAGATATATACATTATAAATAGAAGGCAATTTGATTAGCTTTTAAGAGATAAATTATCAGTTAAATATCTATTTAAAATAAGATTAATAAATCAATTCATATATTATTAACAAATATTGTCAAATCAATTTAATTTTTAATGTAGATTATTAAATTGATATTGTCCCAAATTTTCGGGATATCACATTCTTCCCCCCTTAAAAGAATTTCATCCCCGAAATTTAAAACAAAGGTAATTTAATAATCCAATTAAAAATTTAAATTTTAACACAAGCATATATCAACATAAACTAACAATCATAGCAACCAATTCATCCAAACAAACAAATCTAACTATCCACACAAAATTCTAAATAGAATTTTCTCGAGTTTCCCCAAGTATAAATACCGGGTTACTCGCCCTATAGAATCCAAACATCCAATACTACTACTAAACTACAGAGTTCCCACTCATCTAAATCTACAAAACAAATCAAAATATCAGACTAAACTCAAGTCTGACCCAACAACAGAAATTCCCTGAACTGCTGACTCTAAAATCAAAGATAGATCTTACACGTACTCCCTCAGAGATACGTGAAACACTCCGAATTCCAGTTATCCAAACTGACAATCCAATCTTAAAGACCAAGCACTTATCCAAAATCAAATCCCCGATTACGGACTCCAAATTTCTTCATCTTTAATCCACAAAACTCTTCGGACGATCCTGGGCTTCCTTCATCTTTTCTGATCAGCTCAATCCTTGCTGACGTCCTTATAAACAAACTGAACCAAAGACAAGCCAATGATCTTTCCAAGATCAACCAAAACTCAGAATACAATTCTTTTCCAAAATAAAAAAACAGAACTCACATCTCTCGTCCGGAGAGATAAAACAGGTGTACTTCAAACTGGCCTCAGATCCTGAAAAATTTCCTGTAGAAATCTCTAATCCAAACATTGCAACATCTAATTGTTTCCAAACTAAAACAGCTGCCACCATGCTTCCACTGCGCCACTCTGACTGAACAGATGAAAATGCTGATTATGAACTCAAGCACAGACTGGTCAACACATTCCAAAAATAAAACTCAGAAGTTCCTTCAAAATTCCGAGCTGCTTCACCCAACTCAATTCCCAGATGTTAACAAAACTCTAACTTCCAGAAGACATCTAGAAAAATCTCTGAAACCCAAAAGAACACTCAAACCATCGCAAGTCACTTTTGCGATCTATCCAGCCAAATTCCAAAGATACTGCTCTCTCTACCAACAGAACAGCCTACGCTATGTTAGCCAATCCATCGAAGAAACGGGTCTACATAATTACTTCTGAATTTCATTCAAGAAAAACTGCTAAGGTAGAAGATCCCTTGCCAACACCGAAAACATTCCATGCTGCATTGCTGCCACAGATGCTAAGACTTCCTATCTGAAGCTCTTCGAGAAACTCGGACCTCAAAGCAAACAGAAACACCCTGCTGAACTCAGCCACAACACCGAAACAGACAAACTTCCTTCAGATCGATGAAATCCTTACACCATCCAACACTTACTCAAGACAGTATTAGGCCTACAGTCTCGACAATTACACTTCCAACCATTGATAGTTGTGTTACACACACCACTACCAATCTACCTTTATAACATATTGGAAAACCTGAACAGGTAACCCAACAAATAGGTAGAAATAAATATAAATATAAATATATATATATATATATATCAAAATTACAAATATGCTCTCTCAAGAAGAAATCGCTTAAGAGCCTAGGTATTCACTCAACCTAGCGCTCTGATACCACCTGTGACGTCCTAGGCTTTTCAATCATCAGCAACGGCTCACGATCGGTAGGCTTTTCAACCATCCCAGCCCCGCTGTGGCTCACAGTGATACTTCGAATTTGCTTTTACGGCCACCCTCTCGAGTCGCAACCGACCCCGCAAGACCTTATACTATCCCCGGGGGCATGTAGGGGTAAAAGTCTCCCGTTCGCCACCTAACACAAAGCGAGAACCCCCTATCATGTTGTAGTGTAGCAAATCCGATCCCGGTCTCATCGAAATCCAAAACGTGTCTTTTAGGGCCAAGTTGTCTATTTAGTCTTAACAGTTTAATTCAACATCATCAATATACGCACAGATAGATAATTCATAATATCACAGTAGATAATCATATCATCATCATAAACAGATAATCAAAATTATCAACCCAATCAGATAAAAATATACTATCATGCTTAAACTAACATCCAAGTCACCTAGATAGGATTCATCTCATATCTGAGATTCACAATCATCAAATGAAATATCAATATCACTCATCCATAAGCAATGATTTATAATCATACCATTTGTAATTAATTTAAAATGAATTAAATTAACTACTTCTATCTCTAATTAATTTAAATTAAATTAAATTAATTACCTTATCTATAAATCCTGCTTATACAACCAATAATTAAATTTATACAAATTAATTTATCTCCAGATATTTATCTTGATTAACTCCTCTAATTAATCATTTTCTAATTACAGTAAGTAATTAGTCTTTAATAAATTTTACAAATTAATTATTCTAAATTATTCCTAATAATTAATTAATTACATTTTTTTCTTAATAAATTAATCTCCTCTTTATTAATTATTACTTATTTAAACAATTCTTAATTTACATCATTAATTATATTAATTAATGATCTCTAATTCTGATTAAATTACTTTATTAATCACATTAAGTGATTAATCTTGTATTAAACACAATTATTAATCACCTTTGATTAATAACAACCAGTAATTAAATATCCTTAATTACTCATAAAAATAAATAAATCATTCCATAATTAATTATCTCCATTAATTAATCCTCTGATTAATTACAAAAGTAATTATCCAACTTACTTTATTAATATATCATCTTTCACTAATTACATTCAGTAATTATCATTAATTACTTCATTAAGTAATTATGCTCCATTGCATACACTAGTAATTAATCAATTTAGTAAATGATTTCTTTAAATTAATTAAAATAAATTAACTAACTTAAATTAATCATCTGATCAAAATTAATTACCATAAGTAATTAATCTCTTAATTACTTTCATCAAGTAATTACCTAATTAATCTAATTAATTATCCAAAGTTAATCATATATATTAATTAATTAAAGATCTTTAGTTAATTTTCTACATTTAATAATATTTCTTAATTTACTTCTTAATTGATCTTTATTTATTAACTTTAATACATAGGTCATTCCTTAATTACCCTATTATCCTTAAGATAATTCATTCTTTAATTAATGACTTCACTAACATTACATTTTAAATTTAAATATCATTTGAATTGAAGATTCAAAATGATTATAATTTAAATTCAATTTCAAATCTTTTAAATTAAACTATTTGAATTTTTATTTCAAATTTAAATTTCCAAATTACATTAATATTTAGCTTGCAAACCTCAAGTTAAACAATTCATTTATTTTTCATTCAAAAACCTTAAATCAAGAATTCTCAAAATCAAGTTAATTTTTATTAAATCAAATTACTTGACAACTATTTTATTTTGATCTCATTCTTAAAATATTCATATTTAAGCTAATTTAAATTTTCAGATTTTGACTTCTAAGCAAACTTGAATTTCTCAATTTATTTTGATTTTAAACTTCGATTTAACTTTCTTTTAACAACTAGAGTTAGGAACTCGATTTTTAAATCCAAATTCATTTTAAACTTTAAAATTCAAATATCCATTTTAATCAAAACTTTAACAAAAATCATATTTAACTGCAGCAACATTTTGTTTCAGATCAAATTTTAAAATATGGAACTTTATCAAGTTTTAAAACTGAAACTCATTTAAATATTTCAAAACTGCATTTTAGATTCAAACTATAGATTTGAATTTATACTTCTAATTAGATTTAAAATTTGTTAAATCTTAGTTGACAACTTAAATTCAATTACATCAAGATTTCAACTAACTTACCATTTAATTTTGCTTTAAATTTAGTTTAAATTTAAATGTACAGGTGTTTATACAACCTGTAGAAATTTAAACTTCCACCTGAGACCAAAACAATGTTGCTTCGGGTCAATTGCCTCTCTGCTTCGAGTAAAAATGCAATTTACTCGAGACTTCCCCGAGTCCAAAACCTGCACACTAAAAAAAAGTGACAGTAAAAACCTGAAACCACCAACACCTCCCCACCTCAAAACCTGTCATCATCGAATTCTCCACCCTCCAACCATATGAGGGTCTATAACTTCGACCTCTCCTTCGACTACAACCCAACTATCACCACTCCAAATATCCCTGCACTCGATCACCTACAACGGCCATGGCGATTTATTCTTCAACGCACATCAAAGCTTAGGGTTCTAGGGAAAAAACCACTACCGCATCTCCCCTGATGAACTTCATCACCGCCACCTATTTTTCCCAGCATCATCAATCACTCCTCCATCGAGCTGAAGAACCCCAACTCCTCTAGCCGCCTAGACCACCAGAAATTGCCCAGAAACCAAAAACAGTACAACTTATGACTACACCACCAACCCTTAACTAAAAAAATAAAAATTTAGTTTCAAAAATCCTAATTTTGATTTAGTAATCAGTTCATAAGTTTGAAAGGATAATTTAAGACATTCGAAATTTTCACTTGTATAAGATTTAGACTGCTCCTAAAGTTTTACAGAGCAATCAATTTTGTTTAGCATGAGTTAAATTTTAAAAGTTACTTTATAATCAACAAAACATATTTTATTTAGATGTTTTGTCCTAACAATCAATAGGTTGATCAATAAACATTTTGAATTAACTCAGGCTTTTGAAAATTTTAAACAGAGGCAAACTCCAGATAACATGCAGGCTTCATTTCATCATGATATAATGCAATGCATATATATAATCAGGCATCTCTACTATTCTTCATAAAAGTAAAATAAGTTACTCCCAGCAATGGGAAAACAAAGCGAGTTTATAGTGAATCAATTTGGATTTGCAGGCTTTAACATACAGTAATTTCCATTTCACAATAATCCAGAGTAAAAATGAATATCTAAATACCCATTCAATATATTCAGGCATTCAAATATTTGCATTTAACAGGTTTAAAAACTAAAGTAATTTAAAAGTGTTACTCACCCAAGTTTGCAGTGGAACAGAGGATGATACAAGAGTTCTGCAGTTTGCAAATTTTGAATTTTCAGTAACCTTTTTTCTTGTTTTCTGAATTTTGACTTGAACTAGAAAATATGTAATTTTGTTTATACTCTTTTGTTTCCTCAGTTTTGTTTCATGAGTTAATAACTGAACTAAAAATGGAATAACAAATGATGAATACATATATAACTTCAACAATATGTCTTCTTGCACAAGCTTTGACATAAAATAATATTTGCTTTATTATCATTTGTACTAAGACCAGACAATAATAGAAATATTTCGGCTGGAGATATGTTATTTCAGATGCAAAGGTGGCTAATTAATGTTTGCCTACATATTTTAATTTGTGTTTGTACTAATGTTTTCATTTATGCTAACATCTTATTAATGTGTGCAGATTTGGCTTGTACTACTGTGCATATAAGTTTACACTAATTAATATTTGCTGACATATAACTTTACAAAGATATTTGCAGTATTTGTACTAATATTTTGCTGGCACTTATTTTACTTTTATAAAGATATTTTGCAGAACCTATGTTGGAACTAAGATGTGAATGTTAGGCTTGCAAATGCATATAAAGTTTACTTGCATGTTGTCATATTGTCTTCATATCTATATTAACATATAAATGATGTTTGCAGGTTTTATATGTTGTTCATGTTGACTTAAGTTTATAACTATTTTATGTAATACTTATTTTAAATATTAATAAGCTTATTGTAAATATTATTCTTAAACATACAACATGGTTAACTACTTAAACCTTATTTTTATCAAGATAAATTTAAATGTAAGCTAAAATTATTTTAAACAAACTAAACTTAAATCTTGAGTAATTTAAAATCATATAATCATTTATTAAATAGCTTAAATATCAAATTTCTAAATTTTCAAAAATATTAGAATTAGAAAACATATCTATTTATTAAATTAAAACAATGATTTTCCATATACAATATATACAGATATATACATTATAAATAGAAGGCAATTTGATTAGCTTTTAAAAGATAAATTATCAGTTAAATATCTATTTAAAAGAAGATTAATAAATCAATTCATATATTATTAACAAATATTATCAAATCAATTTAATTTTTAATGTAGATTATTAAATTGATATTGTCCTAAATTTCCGGGATATCACATTCTTCCCCCCTTAAAAGAATTTCGTCCCCGAAATTTAAAAACAAAGGTAATTTAATAATCCAATTAAAATTTTAAATTTTAACACAAGCATATATCAACATAAACTAACAATCATAGCAACCAATTCATCCAAACAAACAAATCTAACTATCCACACAAAATTCTAAATAGAATTTTCTCGAGTTTCCCCAAGTATAAATACCGGGTTACTCGCCCTATAGAATCCAAACATCCAATACTACTACTAAACTACATAGTTTCCACTCATCTAAATCTACAAAACAAATCAAAATATCAGACTAAACTCAAGTCTGACCCAACAACAGAAATTCCCTGAACTGCTGACTCTAAAATCAAAGATAGATCTTACACGTACTCCCTCAGAGATACGTGAAACACTCCGAATTCCAGTTATCCAAACTGACAATCCAATCTTAAAGACCAAGCACTTATCCAAAATCAAATCCCCGATTACGGACTCCAAATTTCTTCATCTTTAATCCACAAAACTCTTCGGACGATCCTGGGCTTCCTTCATCTTTTCTGATCAGCTCAATCCTTGCTGACGTCCTTATAAACAAACTGAACCAAAGACAAGCCAATGATCTTTCCAAGATCAACCAAAACTCAGAATACAATTCTTTTCCAAAATCAAAAAACAGAACTCACATCTCTCGTCCGGAGAGATAAAACAGGTGTACTTCAAACTGGCCTCAGATCCTAAAAAATTTCCTGTAGAACTCTCTAATCCAAACATTGCAACATCTAATTGTTTCCAAACTAAAACAGCTACCACCATGCTTCCACTGCGCCACTCTGACTGAACAGATGAAAATGCTGATTATGCACTCAATCACAGACTGGTCAACACATTCCAAAAATAAAACTCAGAAGTTCCTTCAAAATTCCGAGCTGCTTCACCCAACTCAATTCCCATATGTTAACAAAACTCTAACTTCCAGAAGACATCTAGAAAAATCTCTGAAACCCAAAAGAACACTCAGACCATCGCAAGTCACTTTTGCGATCTATCCAGCCAAATTCCAAAGATACTGCTCTCTCTACCAACAGAACAGCCTACGCTATATTAGCCAATCCATCGAAGAAACGGGTCTACATAATTACTTCTGAATTTCATTCCAGAAAAACTGCTAAGGCAGAAGATCCCTTGCCAACACCGAAAACATTCCAAGCTGCATTGCTGCCACAGATGCTAAGATTTCCTATCTGAAGCTCTTCGGGAAACTCGGACCTCAAAGAAAACAGAAACACCCTGCTGAACTCAGCCACAACACCGAAACAGACACACTTCCTTCAGATCGATGAAATCCTTACACCATCCAACACTTACTCGAGGCAGTATTAGGCCTACAGTCTCGACAATTACACTTCCAACCATTGATAGTTGTGTTACACACACCACTACCAGTCTACCTTTATAACATATTGGAAAACCTGAACAGGTAACCCAACAAATAGGTGGAAATAAATATAAATATATATATATATATATATATATATATATATCAAAATTACAAATATACTCTCTCAAGAAGAAATCGCTTAAGAGCCTAGGTATTCACTCAACCTAGCGCTCTGATACCACCTGTGACGTCCTGGGCTTTTCAACCATCAGCAACGGCTTACGACCGGTCGGCTTTTCAACCATCCCAGCCCCGCTGTGGCTCACAGTGATACCTCGAATTTGCTTTTACGGCCACCCTCTCGAGTCGCAACCAACCCCGCAAGACCTTATACTATCCCCGGGGGCATGTAGGGGCAAGAGTCTCCCGTTCGCCACATAACGCAAAGCGAGAACCCCCTATCACGCTGTAGTGTAGCAAATCCGATCCCGGTCTCATCGAAATCCAAAACGTGTCTTTTAGGGCCAAGTTGTCTATTTAGTCTTAACAGTTTAATTCAACATCATCAATATACGCACAGATAGATAATTCATAATATCACAGTAGATAATCATATCATCATCATAAACAGATAATCAAAATTATCAACCCAATCAGATAAAAATATACTATCATGCTTAAACTAACATCCAAGTCACCTAGATAGGATTCATCTCATATCTGAGATTCACAATCATCAAATGAAATATCAATATCACTCATCCATAAGCAATGATTTATAATCATACCATTTGTAATTAATTTAAAATGAATTAAATTAACTACTTCTATCTCTAATTAATTTAAAGTAAATTAAATTAATTACCTTATCTATAAATCCTGCTTATACAACCAATAATTAAATTTATACAAATTAATTTATCTCTAGATATTTATCTTGATTAACTCCTCTAATTAATCATTTTCTAATTACAGTAAGTAATTAGTCTTTAATAAATTTTACAAATTAATTATTCTAAATTATTCCTAATAATTAATTAATTACATTTTTTTCTTAATAAATTAATCTCCTCTTTATTAATTATTACTTATTTAAACAATTCTTAATTTACATCATTAATTATATTAATTAATGATCTCTAATTCTGATTAAATTACTTTATTAATCACATTAAGTGATTAATCTTGTATTAAACACAATTATTAATCACCTTTGATTAATAACAACCAGTAATTAAATATCCTTAATTACTCATAAAAATAAATAAATCATTCCATAATTAATTATCTCCATTAATTAATCCTCTGATTAATTACAAAAGTAATTATCCAACTTACTTTATTAATATATCATCTTTCACTAATTACATTCAGTAATTATCATTAATTACTTCATTAAGTAATTATGCTCCATTGCATACACTAGTAATTAATCAATTTAGTAAATGATTTCTTTAAATTAATTAAAATAAATTAACTAACTTAAATTAATCATCTGATCAAAATTAATTACCATAAGTAATTAATCTCTTAATTACTTTCATCAAGTAATTACCTAATTAATCTAATTAATTATCCAAAGTTAATCATATATATTAATTAATTAAAGATCTTTAGTTAATTGTCTACATTTAATAATATTTCTTAATTTACTTCTTAATTGATCTTTATTTATTAACTTTAATACATAGGTCATTCCTTAATTACCCTATTATCCTTAAGATAATTCATTCTTTAATTAATGACTTCACTAACATTACATTTTAAATTTAAATATCATTTGAATTGAAGATTCAAAATGATTATAATTTAAATTCAATTTCAAATCTTTTAAATTAAACTATTTGAATTTTTATTTCAAATTTAAATTTCCAAATTACATTAATATTTAGCTTGCAAACCTCAAGTTAAACAATTCATTTATTTTTCATTCAAAAACCTTAAATCAAGAATTCTCAAAATCAAGTTAATTTTTATTAAATCAAATTACTTGACAACTATTTTATTTTGATCTCATTCTTAAAATATTCATATTTAAGCTAATTTAAATTTTCAGATTTTGACTTCTAAGCAAACTTGAATTTCTCAATTTATTTTGATTTTAAACTTCGATTTAACTTTCTTTTAACAACTAGAGTTAGGAACTCGATTTTTAAATCCAAATTCATTTTAAACTTTAAAATTCAAATATCCATTTTAATCAAAACTTTAACAAAAATCATATTTAACTGTAGCAACATTTTGTTTCAGATCAAATTTTAAAATATGGAACTTTATCAAGTTTTAAAACTGAAACTCATTTAAATATTTCAAAACTGCATTTTAAATTCAAACTATAGATTTGAATTTATACTTCTAATTAGATTTAAACTTTGTTAAATCTTAGTTGACAACTTAAATTCAATTACATCAAGATTTCAACTAACTTACCATTTAATTTTGCTTTAAATTTAGTTTAAATTTAAATGTACAGGTGTTTATACAACCTGTAGAAATTTAAACTTCCACCTGAGACCAAAACAATGTTGCTTCGGGTCAATTGCCTCTCTGCTTCGAGTAAAAATGCAATTTACTCGAGACTTCCCCGAGTCCAAAACCTGCACACTAAAAAAAAGTGACAGTAAAAACCTGAAACCACCAACACCTCCCCACCTCAAAACCTGTCATCATCGAATTCTCCACCCTCCAACCATATGAGGGTCTATAACTTCGACCTCTCCTTCGACTACAACCCAACTATCACCACTCCAAATATCCCTGCACTCGATCACCTACAACGGCCGTGGCGATTTATTCTTCAACGCACAGCAAAGCTTAGGGTTCTAGGGAAAAAACCACTACCGCATCTCCCCTGATGAACTTCATCACCGCCACCTATTTTTCCCAGCATCATCAATCACTCCTCCATCGATCTGAAGAACCCCAACTCCTCTAGCCGCCTAGGCCACCAGAAATTGCCCAGAAACCAAAAACAGTACAACTTATGACTACACCACCAACCCTTAACTAAAAAAATAAAATTTTAGTTTCAAAAATCCTAATTTTGATTTAGTAATCAGTTCATAAGTTTGAAAGGATAATTTAAGACATTCGAAATTTTCACTTGTATAAGATTTAGACTGCTCCTAAAGTTTTACAGAGCAATCAATTTTGTTTAGCATGAGTTAAATTTTAAAAGTTACTTTATAATCAACAAAACATATTTTATTTAGATGTTTTGTCCTAACAATCAATAGGTTGATCAATAAACATTTTGAATTAACTCAGGCTTTTGAAAATTTTAAACAGAGGCAAACTCCAGATAACATGTGGGCTTCATTTCATCATGATATAATGCAATGCATATATATAATCAGGCATCTCTACTATTCTTCATAAAAGTAAAATAAGTTACTCCCAGCAATGGGAAAACAAAGCGAGTTTATAGTGAATCAATTTGGATTTGCAGGCTTTAACATACAGTAATTTCCATTTCACAATAATTCAGAGTAAAAATGAATATCTAAATACTCATTCAATATATTCAGGCATTCAAATATTTGCATTTAACAGGTTTACAAACTTAAGTAATTTAAAAGTGTTACTCACCCAAGTTTGCAGTGGAACAGAGGATGATACAAGAGTTCTGCAGTTTGCAAATTTTGAATTTTCAGTAACCCTTTTTCTTGTTTTCTGAATTTTGACTTGAACTAGAAAATATGTAATTTTGTTTATACTCTTTTGTTTCCTCAGTTTTGTTTCATGAGTTAATAACTGAACTAAAAATGGAATAACAAATGATGAATACATATATAACTTCAACAATATGTCTTCTTGCACAAGCTTTGACATAAAATAATATTTGCTTTATTATCATTTGTACTAAGACCAGACAATAATAGAAATATTTCGGATGGAGATATGTTATTTCAGATGCAAAGGTGGCTAATTAATGTTTGCTGCAGATTTTAATTTGTGTTTGTACTAATGTTTTCATTTATGCTAACATCTTATTAATGTGTGCAGATTTGGCTTGTACTACTGTGCATATAAGTTTAACCTAATTAATATTTGCTGACATATAACTTTACAAAGATATTTGCAGTATTTGTGCTAATATTTTGCTGGCACTTATTTTACTTTTATAAAGATATTTTGCAGAACCTATGTTGGAACTAAGATGTGAATGTTAGGCTTGCAAATGCATATAAAGTTTACTTGCATGTTGTCATATTGTCTTCATATCTATATTAATATATAAATGATGTTTGCAGGTTTTATATGTTGTTCATGTTGACTTAAGTTTATAACTAGTTTATGTAATACTTATTTTAAATATTAATAATCTTATTGTAAATATTATTGTAAATATTATTCTTAAACATACAATATGGTTAACTACTTAAACCTTATTTTTATCAAGCTAAATTTAAATGTAAGCTAAAATTATTTTAAACAAACTAAACTTAAATCTTGAGTAATTTAAAATCATATAATCATTTATTAAATAGCTTAAATATCAAATTTCTAAATTTTCAAAAATATTAGAATTAGAAAACATATCTATTTATTAAATTAAAACAAAGATTTTCCATATACAATATATACATATATATACATTATAAATAGAAGGCAATTTGATTAGCTTTTAAAAGATAAATTATCAGTTAAATATCTATTTAAAAGAAGATTAATAAATCAATTCATATATTATTAACAAATATTATCAAATCAATTTAATTTTTAATGTAGATTATTAAATTGATATTGTCCCCAATTTCCGGGATATCACATATAAACTAAAATAGATACTCTATTAAGCGAATGTCGTCAAAGTTGCATAATAATAATTGTCGTTTAGCGTAAACAAAAGCAATTAAAATTCTATGAGATGATAGAGATTAAATAAAATTGATTTTGAATCATTTGAAGTGAATATGAGCTCGTTTGAATTAAAAATCAATTAAATGTAAGAAATTGAGTTGCAAATCATCAAAATTGAATGCAATGGCTTGTGGATTGATTGGAAGCAACTGAAATTAGCCTTAAATCATATAAAGTGCTTATGAGAAGTGTTTGATGCTTGTTGTTTATGTAGTGCATGTGTTTAACTATGAAAAGTAAGTGAAATGTTAATTGATTCGCTATATATGGCACTTACCTATTTAAATCGAGTAAGTACAGGTACAGGGAAGCTGTTTGGCTGGACTTGGGGTACGCTAATTGCTAAAATAAATAAGCTGCTTGCTTAAAATGCTAAATAAGGTACGCCTACGCAATAAAAATAGGAAATATGAATTGTTTTTGCTTTTTCCGACCGTGTGGGTCGATGTATACATATTTATATCTATTGTCAAATTGCAAAAGCTCCTCCGTACAAAGGAGACTTTGCCAAAATTTTCTAAAAATTTTGGGAGTTAGAAAATTTTGATTAGCGACAAAATGATTACAAATTTGAAACTTAAAGTAAACTGGTAAATGAAACTAATATGAATCAGTTTAAATGAAAGATAAAACTCAGTATTAGAAATCGGAAATAAATTGAATTCATATGAAACGGTGAAAACTAATTTGAATAGAAGTGGGTATGAAACTTATGAAGGAGAATGTATAACTGTGATTTTTTAAATTTCGATTGGATATTGTTGCTAAATAAGATATGCAGGTATTAAAGGGAAAAGAAAATTTGATTTGATTCCAAAAAATTAATGTGAATTGCCCGACAAAAAGGTATGTATTTTAATTTCTGTATGAATTGGATTGGGTTTTTGATCTAGCCACTGGGCTTTCTGTTTTCTTTTTCATATTTGGGAGCCCGTAGAGGCCTTTTGTAGTAGTACCGAGCTAGCCGCGCAAAGGAGACGCTGCCAAAAAATTTCGAAAATTTAGATAGTTAGAAAAATTTTTGAGGAAATTTTGATAACTCTAAATTTAGTTTTAAATTGAACTTTGAACGATTGAGGAAAAAGGGTATTGTTTGGAAACTGTGAGAGAGTTAGGGAAGTTAATAAGAATGATAAAAGGGGTCTTTAATAGAAGATAGTTGGTAGGATGTTGAGTTGTGAGTTTTGGAAAAAACAAACGGGTATTGGACCATTCTTCCTAACTAGTAATTTCGGGGACGAAATTCTTTTAAGGGGGGAGGAATGTGACGACCCGGAATTTCTAACAATTTAAAATTTGAATAGTTAATTGATTTTAAAATATTTAAAAGTTAATTTTAACTTGAATTCCAGATATCAATATTTATGTGATAATTAAATCTTTGAATTATATAGTTTAAATATTGAACTTAAAAACAGCTTTCCGAGGCATAGTCTCGGAATTCGAGAAAACCAGTTCCATTGGATCCGTAATGGTTACTTATTATCGGATTTCAATTTTTGTAGCGGTCGGAGTTGTCATTTGACCCTGGCAGCTCGAAACGCTTAGAAATTAATTTAATCGATTTAATTTAAAATTGATCGTTTTCTTCCGTAACTCGCACTTATGATCGAATTAGGCTCCTAAACACGTTCCATCGTGTTCGGAACGCGGGTAAAACCCTGAAATCGCCTCGCGGCATTCCTTAAGAGGAGTTCGAAAATTTTAGTAGAAATTGATAAAACATTTTGAAGTTTTATATAAGTTAATGAAAGAAATTAATTAAATTAGCAAGATATTTTTCCTTCACAATGTCGTGTTGAAGAAGCCTTCCATCTCCTTTATTCTTTTATTCCCGTTCCCCTCGTTAATATGAAATGCTAATCGAAAGAAGAAAAAAAAGGGGCCGAAACCTTCACTTTTCAACATTAGAAATCGAAATCAACTCAAATTAAAAAAAATGGCGAACGAGGGGGGAAAGGGGCCGCAAAGTCGTTCGTGTGTTTGAAGGGGGCTCAACATATCGTTTTCGCTCGTAGCAGGTCGACTCGATGTAGGGTGAAGGTCAGAAGACGACGGCGACAAAGAGCTCGAGTTCGAGCATCAAAGGGGTCGAGGCCGATCGATTGGAAGCCTGGGAAGCGTCGCGAGCATGGTAGAGCGCGCTGCACAGCTAGGGCTTTTCGAGCTAGGGCTCGTTTCTTGGTCATGGGTTGCTCGGGAGTGCTTCGAGAGGGCGGCAGCGAAGAGGGGGTCGGTGGTGTGTTCGAGACTAGCTGAAGGTATACTCTGACCTAATTTTTGTTTTTAAAATCAATTTAGAATTAGTTATTAAAAAAAAATTGTATATAGGTTCTAGGGTTTGATTCTAAGTGTTATTAGTTTATTTAGTTTTTGATCGAAGAAAAATAATAATTACATTAAGATAAGTGTACTTTTCCCAAGTTATATATTCCAGTACAGAAAAGATTTTTATATAGAAAGGATTTGAAAGCAACATATATAGGAATTATAAATAATTTAAAAGTTTATTATAAAATTTGATATTGAATCGATATAATTTAAGTGTTAAAATATATGTAGTTTTAAAGGAAGTAAAATAAAATAAAAACACATTTACACATTTTTGTTTACTAGTTTATTTAAACAATATTTGGGAGATTAACTTATTAAATTTATTTTGGAACATAAAATTTATTTATTAAAAGAAAAGTAAATTTGTTTAAATAAAATTTTGGGTTAAATAAATTTATTTAAGGGAGATAAAATGTTCGGTTAATTCAAGTATTAATAATCACCTAATGTTCATACAAGGTCCATATATCGTGAAGAAAATAGTCGGGAATGAAGTGGATTTGCAAATTTAAGGAGCAAAGGTGAGTAAATCTCATGCTTTTGGATTTT
The DNA here is from genome assembly GCA_030765085.1 of Allium cepa. Lineage (NCBI taxonomy): Eukaryota > Viridiplantae > Streptophyta > Magnoliopsida > Asparagales > Amaryllidaceae > Allium > Allium cepa. Next base: position 660,152,721 of record CM060934.1, on the reverse strand, counting down.
TATTTAAATTTAAGTAATTACATTTAAATATTTGGTTGAGGGGTTGAATTGATTTGATGTGCACTGAGAATCGATGACCTGTTGATTTTGGGTTTTGATTGATTTTCGAGTTGATTGTTGTTTGACTCGAAGCGTTTGGGAACTTAAATCGTAAAAAAAAATGATTCAGATTAAAATCAATAAAGGTTTAATGATTAGTGATTCATTAAATATAAAGGGTAATTTAAGGGATAATTAATTAATTAAATTATTTTATGATTTGGGTTAATTAATTGGGTCTAAATTAATCTAAATGATCATTGGGTGGATTGATAAATAATTGCTTAATTGAATTAATAAAATATAATTACCTTGGGGAAATTAATCAAGAGATAAATTATAATGATTAATTAAGGCGTAATTAATTTATATAATAAAGTAAAAATAATATAATTAATCATTGGTTGAGATAAATCATGAATGACATATATATGTGCGTTTTAATTAATGATTAATTATTTAATATAATTAAAATTTGATTAGAAATGTAAATGAGAAGTCATTAATCTATGAAATCAATAATGTAAATAGAGATTGATTAGTTAAGCAATTAGATCAATACAAGTGACTTATGAGAAGTTAATTAATATAAATAATTATGGACTGATGTGATTAAAATTACTTAATTAATGCCTGAGGCAATTAAGATTTCTTATTGATTTGGGTCAAGAATAATTAATTTCGTGAAATGAATTAAGGGTAATTACTTGAACGTAATGGAACAATAATTAATCCAGGTTGATTAATGCTGATGAATGTTGAAGGGATAATTGAATTATTCGATTTGGAATTAATTAGTATAATATGAAGGAATCTAAGTGAATGTGGTTAGAAGTTCAATTGGAATCAATTGAATTGGTTTGTATGTGGTTAAGTTTTGCTTATGGATGTGGGAATGGAATTGGATGATTTGAATGAGTTGAAATCTCTGGTATGAAATGTGATGTATTTCATTTGGATAACTTGGGTAGGATAACTTGAGTTTCGAAGAGACTATGGTCGGGTATTGGGAAATACCCGAAAACCACTTCGGAATTAAAAAATAAATCGATGTATGAAATCAATAGACTGGAATGAAATGTTTTAAGTGAATTGGACAAGTTTGGTACTTAGAAAGTCATATGTGAAATAAGCATTGTCTATAGAAAATTGTGAATTGGTTAAATTAATGAAAGTTACCCCGGGTTTAGATAAGTTGTTTGTTTGGTACTACATGTTAGTTGGGTTTACTCACGCTGGTTTCCAGCCTGACCCGGGTGTTACTTTGGTGTAATGCTCGGGTCAGACCGAGTATTACAGATTTTCAGGTAGGTAAGTTCTGGAGCTCAGGAGACGAGCTGGATGGCTATAGCGTATAAAATATTTCCGCTGTATTATATTACTGTGTATGTGTGACATGATAATTGTATATATTAAGTGACTGTATATATGTGAAAACTCTGATGTATATTCAATGTAATCGACAGATATAGTATTTTTTTGTAAACTGATATTATTTATTATTATATTTTATCCGCTGCGAATGTGAGTTGTTGATGTTTCTGTTCTTCTTCTTCCATCTCTTTCTTTTTTTTCATAACTATCTGGAATTTTCGGGTTCGAAAATTTCGGGTCGTTACAATTTATAGTCTGAGTTTCGCAAATCACGTGTAAAAGAAACTGGCAAGAAATTTTATTTGATTATGCGGAAGAACGACAAGTAATAATGAAATTTTCGAACATGTTTTCATATTTAAAAACTTGCGTTGATTAAAACGCAAGAAAATGATAAAGTGGGAAATGCGCAAATCAGGTTATGTGAAATTTTAAGGTAAGAATGAAACAAAATTTTGAACGTGTTTGCATTTCAGGGAAGATGCGCTTTATAATTAAAAAGGAGTAATAAATGAGATTGGAACGGTTATGGGATTCACTTCTTTCCCACTTGGAATTGCATGGTTACTGATTAATTTATTTATTTATCTAAGGCAAGAAATTTTAAGAATGCGTACTAAAGACGCAATACTTAAATCAAACACAAACCCAATTTCGTAACAAAAGTAACGCTTTTAAATTTATACTTTTCTTATGTAGCAAATATACGGTAAAATATTCCATCAAATAACACGCCATTTAAACGCGAAATTAAACAGCTTATTAATACACTGTTTATTACTTAATCTGAATTTTAAATTTGTTTACACAGGTTTGATTTACTTAAAATTTAACAAATAGACTAACGTATATAAGTAAAATTTATTTCCTTTCACAATATTTATTACTTACTTTAAAAAGTATACAACCAATATTAGTAAAATAACCGCAAAATAAGTATTATACACATGTATAATTTATATAAAAGATTTGATTTTATTAGCTAAGGTATGAAATTTATGAGCGCGTACTAGATGCAAAATTTTAATTGAAACGCACGCCCAATTTTTTTTTCAAAAGTAACGTGATTAAAACTATTTGTTTCTTATTTATTTCTTTTAACCAATATTAATTTCTTAATTAAAAAGGTATTTAACCAAATTTAAAAGAATCAAAGTGGAAAAAAATGTTGTACGAATATATTCAGCTAAACTAAAAGATTTGGAAAAATTTCTACCACGCTTTAAAACAAATAAAAAAAATCAATAAATAAATAAAACAAACAGAAATAAAGTGAAAAAGAAAAAAATAATTATATTTTAGGAAAATAGAAAGATAAATAAAGAAAATAGCTTAATTTATTGAAACTAGCTTAAGAAAATTGCAAACATAATCCACTTAACTTTGGAAAATTACAACTCTTCTTGAAAATGGTTTAAAATAAATCTTTGAGAAACAAAATAAAGTGATAATGAGAATAAAATAAGTTATTAAGAAAAAATATAAAATAAATAAAGAATTTCTTAAATTAATTAAAGTTGGAAATTAGAAATTATAAACAAAATACAACTGACATGTCAATTACACTTTTTTTTAAACGTTTTAAAACCAAAATATATACAATACAAGTTATTTTACCCCTGAAAACATAAATTAGAAAATTACATGACTAAATAAAGTATTATTTATATAATTTAAAGTAAACAATTTTGTTAAATACAGCAAATTACACACTATAGTTAAAAAGGCATAACTTTCACATTATAAATCAGATTTCAACGAAACGAAAAGCAGTATTCTTAAAATTTTATTTACTTTCAAAATAAAAGATAAAATTCAAACTTTCAAACTTCTAATTTTTAAATTTAAAAGTCAAAGTTTGACCATATTGACAAAATTCACATTTTCGAAAAATATTCTATTAATACATGTGTGGCATTCTAATCCATACCAAAATTATATTTTAAATAACAAAATTATCTAAATTAAATAAATAAAATGTTTATTAAAATTTTTGGGTTGATACTAGATGGTTTGGATGGCAAGCAAAGTGAGAGTAAATGCTAAGAAACATAAAATGAAGGAGAAAGAAACGTATACATGTTTTATTCTTAAATGCAAATGAAAATAAGGAGTTTTGAAATGAGAAATAAATATTCTTGTACATGATTTGAAAATGAGAAATACGCGGCTAGGAAAAGAGTTTGTATGGCTAAAACAAGAAATAAAGAGGCCATGTAGAAAAAGGCAAGAAATCAAGCAATGACCTGATGGATTTAATTAATTTCTTTCCATTGTATTAACAGTTATTCTTAATTATATTAAATTTGTTAAATGTGTACATTTATTATGATTTAATCCTCAAATAAATTCATTTAGATAAGTTTTATTCTTTTATATTACCTTATGAATAAAATATGCATTTCCACTTTAACATTCCTTCCTTATTTTATTACAAAGTTTATTTTTCTTCGTATTAAATTACCAAAATTTTATCAATTTAACAATTTTAATTATTAAAAATTTATGGGTCGTTACACTCTCCCCCACTCAAAAATTTTCGTCCTCGAAAAGGAAGAAAGTAGGGGAATAGAAACAACCTGAAAGAAAACTAAATTGAAATAGAATCATTAATCTAAACCATAAAAATTCAATTTTAAATTAATAATTGATTTCATCTATTTAATTTCACTTATGTTAAATTTAACTATTTCAAATTTCATTACTTCATCTTCCAATTATCTTAAAATAAAAATTTCTAAAATCATAAGTTTGAAAATCATTTGTTATACTCAAAAATGTGTTCAATAAATTAATTTCTTCTTTATTCCTAATTATAATTAAATTTATTCCTAATTATAATTAAATTTATTTCTCTCAATATATTTTTATCATCTATGTTAAATATGTTTACACTTATTACAACTACTTAAATTTATTATTAGTTCCTTTAACATCATTTTATATTGTAAATTATTCTATTACCCTTTTATTCTATTTACCTTTGTTAATCCTTTTATAACTACAATTGAAGTGTATAACATTTATTATAACCACTCAAATTTTATTGTACATGATTTGCAAATGAGAAATGCACGGCTAGGAAAAGAGTTTGTATGGCTAAATAAAGAAATAAAGAGGCTATGTAGAAAAAGGAATGAAATCGAGCAATGACCTGATGGATTTTGTAACGATCCCGATTTTTAATTAAATTTAAACTGATAATGAAAATGAATTTTGGAATAAAATTGTGGGTTAATTTGAATTTTTGAAATTAAAATAGGATAATTATTATTTAGACATTGATTTTTTTTTAAAATTCAACTATGGATTTGAAATTCTATATTTAATACCTTATAAATAAAATAAAATAAAATAAAATAACATCCTAAAATTTGTCAATATAAATTTATAATGTATTCTAAACTTTTGAAAATATAATTTAAAAATAAATTGAGAAATCCCAAAACAAATAAAATAAGTAATAAACCATGTATAGATAAATTCCAATTTTATTTTGAGTTTAAATTATTGAAATAAAGAATGTTTATAAAAGTCATTTTAATTTAAAATATTTTATATGTGTATATTACATATATGAGTAAAATAGGATACACATTGAAATTTAATTTAAGTCTTTTTCTTAGGTGAGTATGAATATACAAAGGGACATGGAAATCTATATTTCAAGTTTATAATTGGAATATGAAATTAAATTTAAAATAAATGTTTAAATATAAGTGGCATTTAAAATCATTAAGATGTAAATGTGTATATATATGAATATTGGTTAAAACAGAATTTTCTTTCAACATTGTATATATGTATATGCTAATGAATAAAAGGTACATTCATTTATAAAATAAATATGATATAAAAATAAAAATAAACATTCTTTTGTCTTTAAAAATTTAAATGTAAACAATGAAATATACATGCACATGGTTTGGAGTAGGGTACTTAACAAAATCTAAGCTCATGATTTCATTCTAACAAATGGCATTCCACATTCATTGCTTAAATAAAATAATAGAATTAAAAATTAAAGAAAACTTTTAAGCTCCCAAGAACTCAAAATTTATTCAGCTGCCAAAATCTCTGTAGAACAGTAAACAAAAGATTTAGCAAATCTCAAAAGCAAGCCTACAGTTCAAAAAAAAAATCAAAACCAGGCAGAAAAATATATACATACCAGAGAGTGGAATTTAAAAACAAAAGAAGAGAAAATCTGGAACCCAGAGGAGAAAATTTTCAAACTGAAGCAAATATCAATTTCAAAATTAAAAGCAACATCCTCTTCTAGTTCTAAATTCTGAAGCAAGCAAGTTAAGAACAGTTTCAAAAGTCAAGTACAACTCTGGTTGAATCAAGTTCAAAGCTGAAGAAATTCCAATAACCTCGAGAGCAAGTGCAGGGCTTCTGAAATGAATTTAGGCAAGTGGATTTTCCTTTTTAAGATTCTAAGTTAAATTTGTTAAACATGAATGAAAATAGGAATTTAAACCACTGAATCCATCAATTATTGCAGCAAAGTAATCAAGATCAAAAGCTTAAACTATTTGCAGTTTTTCAAGATCCAGGAAATAAAAAGCTTCTCTGTTATATAAATTCAATTGTAAGTAATTTAAAATTGTTCTTATTGATTAACTAAGTGAACTAATACAACAAAGAGTAATCAAAGATCTATACTTGCAAGTTGCCGATCTAAGCTTCAAAAATAAATTAAAGAAAGGTTCCAGGCTCAAAAATAATCATTCTCTGTTTCTGTCTTTCTTCATCAAGATCCAGGTGAGAAAATTACATCCCAAATCTTTAGATCTGGTTCGCTTCTTGATTTCATGTGATTATCTGCTAATATGTGATAGGATTGGTGCTTGCATGTTGAATATAGGTATATATATATATAAACACACACACACACACGTCTGTTAATAAGTGTGCATGCCTGTCTATGTACAGATAAAGTTCTGTTTAGTTAGAGGGTAGCCAAACTGAAGAAAAAAATTCATATCTCAGATTTTAAATAGATTTAGATAAGGATTTCTAAATTAAAGTTGATCATATTAGTATAATACTAATTCTAAAAATATTTTCGAATGTGTTTATTTAGTAAACATTCTAAAACTTTAGAATTACAGTGATAAACATTTATATCAGAAAATTCAAGTGTTATAATTTCTAGTTTCAGTTATATGATTGGATTCGTATTCGAAATTTATGAATTTTGGTAGTAATATTGGAATTTTTAAACTTGAAATTGATGGAAATTTTCGAGTTGATCAATGGTGGGAGTTTTGTCAATTTCTGGTGATCACGGCGACATTGGACTCCAGGGTTGTTGTCAGAGGTGGCGGGAAGGAAGGTGATCGATGGAAAAATGGCAAACGAATTTATAAATCATCGTGATGGCCGAAAATCGCTAAACTAGGGTTTAAGCTCACGTTTTAATTAGGATCGGAAATCGCGTCGCTGGCATCTCGTTGTCGCACCGGAATCGTTCGCGTCAGTGGCGATCAAAGCTTTGAAGTCAGGCGAGACTCTGGTAAAATTTTCATGGTCTCAGATGGCCTGAGGTGGCGGTGCGAGTCGATGGGGTGATGGTGTTATTATTCCAGTTTTTGGTTGATTTGCTCATTTTCGAATTTCAAACAATTCGATGATCATGGATGGTTGTGTCATCAGAAGAGCTGATAGGTGACTAAGGGGTCATCCCCACGATGGCTGGAGCGTTGCCGTGCGACTGTGCACGTACACGTGTACGCTTTGAGGTTTGCTACGTAATGATGGTTTAGGGAAGGAGCATCCTTCTCGGGTAGAAACTCGTGTAGATGATGATATAACTCGAGCAGTGAATCGAGTTGTTTTGTTAGTTTTAAAAATGTAAACTGGAACAAAGTTTAAAAGGGGAAGAAAGTGGTAGGCTCGAAGTTGAGCTCGGGGAGGCGCTGCAATGCTTCGGGTTTGTTGATTTAACAGGTTTCAATAGAAACTTGATGCTCAGTTTCTTTTAAATTTAAAAAAAAAAGATAAATTAATTAAAAGCTAAGTTTAAAATGAAAATAAGTTTTAAATAAGTTTTTAAATCTAGTTCTTCAATTTGGAGTTTAAATTTAAATCACAGTTTTCAATAAGTTAAAGTTTTTAAATTTGAATTAATTTAACTACTTTAAAAGGGGGTTAAGTTGTCTGTATTTTAAAAAAATGAAGTTTTAAATTGAAAATAGGTTTTTAAATCTAAAGATTTATCTGGAATGGAAATTTAATATGCATTTCAATTTTGAAATAAAAAGTTTTCAAATTTAAAATGGTTTAAACAAATTGAACATTAAAGTGTATTTTTTTGACTATGGTTTGAATTTAAACCTAAATTTGGTTTTAAATTTCTTTTAAACCTCTTTATAAAATAGATATTTCTTTAACATGTGAATTAAAGATTTTTGGATTGTCTTTAAGCTTTGTTTAAAGTCAATTTGTATTCATTTTAAAAATTTAAAATTTAAAATGGAATTTGAAAGAAAAGTTTAAAGTAAATTATTTTTAAATACTTTTGATAATAATGTGATCATTAATAAGAAATAATAATTACTTAGTCAAAGTAATTAAGGGAAGATAATCAAAGCTTAAAGATTGTTTTATCAATATTAAGAGTTAATCACTTTAAAGAATAATTAAGAAATGTCGTTAATTAATTAAGGTAATTAAATCAAGAATAATTAATTAAGGTTAATTAATTGAAAGTGATTAAGAAACCATTATTAATTAAGGAGTAATTAATTATTGTAATTAAACGATAATAATCTATTAATTAATCAATTAAGGACAATTAACTATAATTAAGATCTAACCAATAATTAAGGGTTTATTAATTTAAAGTAGTTAATTGAGGAATAATTAATTAATAGAAGTAATAAAGATTCAATTAATTACAATTAAGGTTTAATTAATTAGGATAATTAATTAAAGATATGATTAATTAATGAAGGGATTAAGACTTAATCAATTGAAATTGACGATAATTAATCATTGATTAAAAATTACTAATGAAAGTGATTATGTGAGGAATAGATTTAAAACCACACAGATTTATTCATCTTAATTGTAGATGTTTGATTTCCAATTGAATGCTTTGTGATGGATTGATATATTTGATATGTGATGTGATGCTATGTGATGCTTTGTGCTGAGACGATATATTTGTAATGAATATATTGTTATATGAATATGAAAACCCCTTGACCCGTAGAACGACATTTGGATTTCGATGCGACAGGGGGTCGGATTCCAGTTGGTTATCCGAAACCCACATCGAATTGTAATGATAAATCTTTGTGATTGATAAATTTATTTTATCTATGAATCTGTGAATAAAGATAAGCGTTATGGGATATACCACTTATCGATATGATTGAATCTGTGTTGTGCACTATTGTGTTGTACCCTTGGACCACACTGTACACACACAAATATGGATTGCACGTGGAAATGGGTTAAGTCACAGATTTTTGAAAATGTTTTAAAGATTTAATCCAAAATAGTTTTGGAATTAGAATTGGAACTTTGAAAATGAATTTTCAAAAAAATATAAGTTATTTTGAATAACTTGATTGAGTTTTGAAATTTAAATAATTTGATTTAAATTTGAATTCAATATTTGGGATTGAATTCTATGGCTTGGAAACTATGGTTCAAAAGGGTTATTCAACTTATAAATGGGTTTTTAAACCATTTTAAAAGCGTTGATTGGGAATTTAAATTTTAAACCCAAAGATTTTAACTTGTATAAATATAATTGAATTTTTCTGAAACGGAAACTATATGTTTTCAAATAATAAGAGCTTTCGCATAAGAAATGACTTTCCAATTCGTGTTAAAAGGATTTCAAGCCTAAAATGGAAATAGTTTCCCAAGTTATAGATAAATCTTTGCAAACGTGTTTTGAAAGCTATGAATTAAATCTTTAATTTAAAGATTTAATGTGTTAATCCAATTGAAATGGAATTGTTTGAAATCTATGAATGATCTTTGTGAAACTAGGTGAACTTTGTGAAACGAATCTTTTTAAAGAAAAGATTTAAATGGTAATCTGTTTAACCATTTAAAAGAAATGATTTGGATTTTCAAGTTGTGACTTAACTGAAATCCCATATCCATATGATTTAAACTATTGCGCTCATTATTCGGTTTAGTCGGGAGAGGACCTTGTGTCATATAGCCCATTCCGAATAGTGATACGACGATATGGATTGCATTTGAAGACCGGTGTTGAAGACCGGGTGTCTTCGAGAACGTTAGGATAACCTATCGATTGTCTCTGCACCGAGTAGCTACGGTATAGAGATTCCCTAAGTGATGGGAAGTCCGATCGGGATTGTGGATACCCGGATTTGCAAGGGCTTCTTCGGAAGTGCCTTCAGTTCTGTTCGAACCCGGAACAGACTTGTATGGTTGTATGTCCGACATTACACTTTGAGATATTAAACTGATCTCTATCAAATACATTTCTGCTTGGTGGCGGAGAATTTATTCTCTTAGCTTAACACCCTTCTCTGAGACGTACGAGCTCAGAGGTTATGTAGTTGATATTTATCAGTGATATATTTCCAATTTGGTAGTGTGGCATGCTAAGTGTTGCTGTGTGTTGATGATCATTTTTTGATCATTTGTGATCAAAGCATGGCTTTTTTATAAAGCATAGCTTTGTGGACGAGACCTCATCAGGACCTAACACCCCGGAAATGGTCGAAACAGGAAAGATGCGGCAAGGTTATGACGGTCGCTCCCTTTAGGGTATGTCATTTCCTTCTGGAAAAGGGTGGTATCAGGTATGGAGCCCTGATGCTTAGCCTATGTGGTTGCTCCAATCTCATTTTTCTGTGTGATTGTTGCTTTGATCGAGGCCTCGATAAAGGTCCCAAAGGACCGGGGGATGGCATGCTCGAGTAGTAGTTACCTAGTTACAGAGGTAACCCGGCCTTGTGTTGGCAGAGATTCGGTTAGGTTCTCGGGACGTCCCGCCAGAGGCGATCCCATTGACAGTAGGAAGTTACTTAGCCTGACCATTTGTTGGAAATCCATTCATCCAATACGTGCCTTGTACGGTTTTAGTTGTATTACCTGCCATCTACTTATGGTGGCGCCCCACTGTTTGGATGGTAGCTATAGTAGTCATAGTTCGGAATGTCTATGCTGGCTAGGATTTATATTATACTTTTGAAATGGTTTTTATGCACTTTGCACTTATAGTAATAATATCAAAGAAATTTTCTCGTATTAAGCATATTTGACTATCATAAGGAGAAATCTCCTCCAATTCTGCGTTTGCATTGTGTGTGTGGCGGGAGGCCTTATGGTAGTTTCATTTTCTAAAAAGCATTGCGGATTTCAAACTTTAAATTCTTTTGTTCGTTTTAAAAGACCAAATGTTTTTGTTTGCTCACACCAGTCCCACGACTGACCTGGAGTTTATTGTTCATTTCCTAAACTCTGGGTGCCCACTATTTTTCCACATGGGCAGTCTAGAGTTGGGTTTTTCAGATAGTCGGGTTTAGTAGGTTATCTGGAGCTAGTTCAGACTTTGGATTTGAACTGCACTTTCTTATCTTTGTGCATTATTATTGGGAGTTCGAGCTATTTCTGGATTTGTGTTTTGAAGATGGAGTTCTTTCTTGAAGACCATATTAGAGTTATTGTTTCGCTGCTGTGTTATCTTTTCTTTCCGCTGCTATTATCTTGTATCATATCTCTGATGTATATTCATTATATCATCTGTTGTATCATATTGTATCAGATATTGTATCAAATGTTGTATATTAAGATATTCCTTTTCTTCTACTGTGTTGTTTTACTTAATGTGTTATAAGCTCCGGCGAACCAGATTCGACGTTTGGATCTGCGGCATTTGAATACGAGTGTCGTATTCGGTGCCGATTTTCGAAGGCCGAGTCAGGGTCGCTACAATTTGGTATCAGAGCTGAGGGGTAAAACTTTAGCTTAGGAGTATAACACATTAAGTAGCTCATTAGAGATAGGGTGAAGTATACCCTAGAATGAGTAATCCCTAAGATATTCGTTCGAATGCCTCAGTAAATTCTCTTACTATCCACTGATAGTAAGTATGGGTGCGAGAAGAGAACGAGATAGGGGACAGGGAAGTACCACTCCAAATGGTCAATACCCTACAATAGTGGAAAAAACATTTCTTCTCAATCTCCTTTGATTCGATTCTAAATTCTTTTGATTGCTTCGTGACAGCTCTAGAAAGATGTTTCGGTGTGATGGTGGCCCTACGTATCGTTGTAGAAAATCCTTACTTCGTACCTTCATCGGTTTCTTATCAGCTTTCGATCTAAACTCTAATGAATTTGAAATTTTGAATTAAATAAATTGGAAATTTTAAATTAAGTAAATTAGTTAACTAATATGAAGCTAAATTTGAGTTGAATTAATAAAACGATATCGGTTAAAACCAAATTTGAAATTCTATTGTAATTTCTTGTGTATATCAAAGCCCGAAGTGGGACAAATTGATATATATTTTGGGATGTTCCGACCCGAATTTGGAATCCATATCTAGTGCTTAATAATTATAGAAGATTGAATCCATCTATCTATTATTTGGGATCCCATATATTCTACGAACGATTAGTTATCCCTTCGAACTAATCAATGTCCTTGCATATTCGTAGGCCACTGGACCCAGATATATCTTATGAAATAATTGCATGAGTTTGTTCTCATATTGTTGATATTCTGATTTGGTAAGCCAAATACAGAATTGATATCCAGTTTGATTTGGAAAGATATTTCTCCATCTTTCATCTTTTCCTTATTGTCTCCCATGCAAATTTCGAGGACGAAATTTATTTAAGGAGTGGAATCTGTAACGATCTCGATTTTTAATTAAATTTAAATTGATAATGAAAATGAATTTTGGAATAAAATTGTGGGTTAATTTGAATTTTTGAAATTAAAATAGGATAATTGTTATTTAGACATTGATTTTTTTTTAAAATTCAACTATGGATTTGAAATTCTATATTTAATACCTTATAAATAAAATAAAATAAAATAAAATAACATCCTAAAATTTGTCAATATAAATTTATAATGTATTCTAAACTTTTGAAAACTTAATTTAAAAATAAATTGAGAAATCCCAAAACAAATAAAATAAGTAATAAACTATGTATAGATAAATTCCAATTTTATTTTGAGTTTAAATTATTAAAATAAAGAATGTTTATAAAAGTCATTTTAATTTAAAATATTTTATATGTGTATATTACATATATGAGTAAAATAGGATACACATTGAAATTTAATTTAAGTCTTTTTCTTAGGTGAGTATGAATATACAAAGGGACATGGAAGTCTATATTTCAAGTTTACAATTGGAATATGAAATTAAATTTAAAATAAATGTTTAAATATAAGTGGCATTTAAAATCATTAAGACGTAAATGTGTGTATATATATATATATGAATATTGGTTAAAACACAATTTTCTTTCAACATTGTATATATGTATATGCTAATGAATAAAAGGTACATTCATTTATAAAATAAATATGATATAAAAATAAAAATAAACATTCTTTTGTCTTTAAAAATTTAAATGTAAACAATGAAATATACATGCACATGGTTTGGAGTAGGGTACTTAACAAAATCTAAGCTCATGATTTCATTCTAACAAATGGCATTCCACATTCATTGCTTAAATAAAATAATAGAATTAAAAATTAAAGAAAACTTTTAAGCTCCCAAGAACTCAAAATTTATTCAGCTGCCAAAATCTCTGTAGAACAGTAAACAAAAGATTTAGCAAATCTCAAAAGCAAGCCTACAGTTCAAAAAAAAATCAAAACCAGGCAGAAAAATATATACATACCAGAGAGTGGAATTTAAAAACAAAAGAAGAGAAAATCTGGAAACCAGAGGAGAAAATTTTCAAACTGAAGCAAATATCAATTTCAAAATTAAAAGCAACATCCTCTTCCAGTTCTAAAATCTGAAGCAAGCAAGTTAAGAACAGTTTCAAAAGTCAAGTACAACTCTGGTTGAATCAAGTTCAAAGCTGAAGAAATTCCAATAACCTCGAGAGCAAGTGCAGGGCCTCTGAAATGAATTTAGGCAAGTGGATTTTCCTTTTTAAGATTCTAAGTTAAATTTGTTAAACATGAATGAAAACAGGAATTTAAACCATTGAATCCATCAATTATTGCAGCAAAGTAATCAAGATCAAAAGCTTAAACTATTTGCAGTTTTTCAAGATCCAGGAAATAAAAAGCTTCTCTGTTATATAAATTCAATTGTAAGTAATTTAAAATTGTTGTTATTGATTAACTAAGTAAACTAATACAACAAAGAGTAATCAAAGATCTGTACTTGCAAGTTGCAGATCTAAGCTTCAAAAATAAATTAAAGAAAGGTTCCAGGCTCAAAAATAATCATTCTCTGTTTCTGTCTTTCTTCATCAAGATCCAGGTGAGCAAATTACATCCCAAATCTTTAGATCTGGTTTGCTTCTTGATTTCATGTGATTATCTGCTAATATGTGATAGGATTGGTGCTTGCATGTTGAATATAGGTGTATATATATATATATACACACACACACGTCTGTTAATAAGTGTGCATGCCTGTCTATGTACAGATAAAGTTCTGTTTAGTTGGAGGGTAGCCAAACTGAAGAAAAAAATTCATATCTCAGATTTTAAATAGATTTAGATAAGGATTTCTAAATTAAAGTTGATCATATTAGTATAATACTAATTCTAAAAATATTTTCGAATGTGTTTATTTAGTAAACATTCTAAAACTTTAGAATTACAGTGATAAACATTTATATCAGAAAATTCAAGTGTTATAATTTCTAGTTTCAGTTATATGATTGGATTCGTATTCGAAATTTATGAACTTTGGTAGTAATATTGGAATTTTTAAACTTGAAATTGATGGAAATTTTCGAGTTGATCAATGGTGGGAGTTTTTTCAATTTCTGGTGATCACCGCGACATTGGACTTCAGGGTTGTTGTCAGCGGTGGCGGGAAGGAAGGTGATCGATGGAAAAATGGCAAACGGATTTATAAATCATCGTGATGGCCGAAAATCGCTAAACTAGGGTTTAAGCTTACGTTTTAATTAGGATCGGAAATCGCGTCGCTGGCATCTCGTTGTCGCACCAGAATCGTTCGCGTCAGTGTCGATCAAAGCTTTGAAGTCAGGCGAGACTCTGGTAAAATTTACATGGTCTCAGATGGCCTGAGGTGGCGGTGCGAGTCGATGGGGTGATGGTGTTCTTATTCCAGTTTTTGGTTGATTTGCTCATTTTCGAATTTCAAACAATTCGATGATCATGGATGGTTGTGTCATCAGAAGAGCTGATAGGTGACTAAGGGGTCATCCCTGCGATGGCTGGACCGTTGCCGTGCGACTGTGCACGTGCACGCGTAGGCTTTGACGTTTGCTACGTAATGATGGTTTAGGGAAGGAGCATCCTTCTCGGGTAGAAACTCGTGTAGATGATGATATAACTCGTGCAGTGAATCGGGTTGTTTTGTTAGTTTTAAAAATGTAAACTGGAACAAAGTTTAAAAGGGGAAGAAAGTGGTGGGCTCGAAGTTGAGCTCGGGGAGGCGCTGCAATGCTTCGGGTTTGTGGATTTAACAGGTTTCAACAGAAACTTGATGCTCAGTTTCTTTTAAATTTAAAAAAAACAGAGAAATTAATTAAAAGCTGAGTTTAAAATGAAAATAAGTTTTAAATAAGTTTTTAAATCTAGTTCTTCAATTTGGAGTTTAAGTTTAAATCACAGTTTTCAATAAGTTAAAGTTTTTAAATTTGAATTATTTTAACTACTTTAAAAGGGGGTTAATTGTTTGTATTTAAAAAAATGAAGTTTTAAATTGAAAATAGGTTTTTAAATCTAAAGATTTATCTGGAATGGAAATTTAATATGCATTTCAATTTTGAAATAAAAAGTTTTCAAATTTAAAATGGTTTAAACAAATTGAACATTAAAGTGTATTTTTTTAACTATGGTTTAAATTTAAACATAAATTTGGTTTTAAATTTCTTTTAAACTTCTTTATAAAATGGATATTTCTTTAACATGTGAATTAAAGATTTTTGGATTGTCTTTAAGCTTTGTTTAAAGTCAATTTGTATTCATTTTAAAAATTTAAAATTTAAAATGGAATTTGAAAGAAAAGTTTAAAGTAAATTATTTTTAAATACTTTTGATAATAATGTGATCATTAATAAGAAATAATAATTACTTAGTCAAAGTAATTAAGGGAAGATAATCAAAGCTTAAAGATTGTTTTATCAATATTAAGAGTTAATCACTTTAAAGAATAATTAAGAAATGTGGTTAATTAATTAAGGTAATTAAATCAAGAATAATTAATTAAGGTTAATTAATTGAAAGTGATTAAGAAACCATTATTAATTAAGGAGTAATTAATTATTGTAATTAAACGATAATAATCTATTAATTAATCAATTAAGGACAATTAACTATAATTAAGATCTAATCAATAATTAAGGGTTTATTAATTTAAAGCAGTTAATTGAGGAATAATTAATTAATAGAAGTAATTAAGATTCATTTAGTTACAATTAAGGTTTAATTAATTAGGATAATTAATTAAAGATATGACTAATTAATGAAGGGGATTAAGACTTAATCAATTGAAATTGATGATAATTAATCATTGATTAAAAATTACTAATGAAAGTGATTATGTGAGGAATAGATTTAAAACCACACAGATTTATTCATCTTAATTGTAGATGTTTGATTTCCAATTGAATGCTTTGTGATGGATTGATATATTTGATATGTGATGTGATGCTATGTGATGCTTTGTGCTGAGACGATATATTTGTAATGAATATATTGTTATATGAATATGAAAATCCCTTGACCCGTAGAATGACATTTGGATTTCGATGCGACAGGGAGTCGGATTCCAGTTGGTTATCCGAAACCCACATCGAATTGTAATGATAAATCTTTGTGATTGATAAATTTATTTTACCTATGAATCTGTGAATAAAGATAAGTGTTGTACCCTTGGACCACACTATACACACACAAATATGGATTGCACGTAGAAACGGGTTAAGTCACAGATTTTTGAAATTGTTTTAAAGATTTAATCCAAAATAGTTTTGGAATTAGAATTGGAACTTTGAAAATGAATTTCTAAAAAAATAAAAGTTATTTTGAATAACTTGATTGAGTTTTGAAATTTAAATAATTTGATTTAAATTTGAATTCAATATTTGGGATTGAATTCTATGGCTTGGAAACTATGGTTCAAAAGGGTTATTCAACTTATAAATGGGTTTTTAAACCATTTTAAAAGTGTTGATTGGGAACTTAAATTCTAAACCCAAAGATTTTAACTTGTATAAATATAATTGAATTTTTCTGAAACGGAAACTATATGTTTTCAAATAATAAGAGCTTTCGCATAAGAAATGAATTTCCAATTCGTGTTAAATGGATTTCAAGTCTAAAATGGAAATAGTTTCCCAAGTTATAGATAAATCTTTGCAAACGTGTTTTGAAAGCTATGAATTAAATCTTTAATTTAAAGATTTAATGTGTTAATCCAATTGAAATGGAATTGTTTGAAATCTATGAATGATCTTTGTGAAACTAGGTGAACTTTGTGAAACGAATATTTTTAAAGAAAAGATTTAAATGGTAATTTGTTTACCATTTAAAAGAAAAGATTTGGATTTTCAAATTGTGACTTAACTGAAATCCCATATCCATATGATTTAAACTATTGCGCTCATTATTCGGTTTAGTCGGGAGAGGACCTTGTGTCATATAGCCCATTCCGAATAGTGATACGACGATATGGATTACATTTGAAGACAGGTGTTGAAGACCGGGTGTCTTCGAGAACGTTAGGATAACCTATCGATTGTCTCTGCACCGAGTAGCTACGGTATAGAGATTCCCTAAGTGATGGGAAGTCCGATCGGGATTGTGGATACCCGGATTTGCAAGGGCTTCTTCGGAAGTGCCTTCAGTTCTGTTCGAACCCGGAACAGACTTGTATGGTTGTATGTCCGACATTACACTTTGAGATATTAAACTGATCTCTATCAAATACATTTCTGCTTGGTGGCGGAGAATTTATTCTCTTAGCTTAACACCCTTCTCTGAGACGTACGAGCTCAGAGGTTATGTAGTTGATATTTATCAGTGATATATTCCCAATTTGGTAGTGTGGCATGCTAAGTGTTGCTGTGTGTTGATGATCATTTTTTGATCATTTGTGATCAAAGCATGGCTTTTTTATAAAGCATAGCTTTGTGGACGAGACCTCATCATGACCTAACACCCCGGAAATGGTCGAAACAGGAAAGATGCGGCAAGGTTATGACGGTCGCTCCCTTTAGGGTATGTCATTTCCTTCTGGAAAAGGGTGGTATCAGGTATGGAGCCCTGATGCTTAGCCTATGTGGTTGCCCCAATCTCATTTTTCTGTGTGATTGTTGCTTTGATCGAGGCCTCGATAAAGGTCCCAAAGGACCGGGGGATGGCATGCTCGAGTAGTAGTTACCTAGTTACAGAGGTAACCCGGCCTTGTGTTGGCAGAGATTCGGTTAGGTTCTCGGGACGTCCCGCCAGAGGCGATCCCATTGACAGTAGGAAGTTACTTAGCCTGACCATTTGTTGGAAATCCATTCATCCAATACGTGCCTTGTACGGTTTTAGTTGTATTACCTGCCATCTACTTATGGTGGCGCCCCACTGTTTGGATGGTAGCTATAGTAGGCATAGTTCGGAATGTCTATGCTGGCTAGGATTTATATTATACTTTTGAAATGGTTTTTATGCACTTTGCACTTATAGTAATAATATCAAAGAAATTTTCTCGTATTAAGCATATTTGACTATCATAAGGAGAAATCTCCTCCAATTCTGCGTTTGCATTGTGTGTGTGGCGGGAGGCCTTATGGTAGTTTCATTTTCTAAAAAGCATTGCGGATTTCAAACTTTAAATTCTTTTGTTCGTTTTAAAAGACCAAATGTTTTTTTTTGCTCACACCAGTCCCACGACTGACCTGGAGTTTATTGTTCATTTCCTAAACTCTGGGTGCCCACTATTTTTCCACATGGGCAGTCTAGAGTTGGGTTTTTCAGATAGTCGGGTTTAGTAGGTTATCTGGAGCTAGTTCAGACTTTGGATCTGAACTGCACTTGCTTATCTTTGTGCATCATTATTGGGAGTTCGAGCTATTTCTGGATTTGTGTTTTGAAGATGGAGTTCTTTCTTGAAGACCATATTAGAGTTGTTGTTTCGCTGCTGCGTTATCTTTTCTTTCCGCTGCTATTATCTTGTATCATATCTCTGATGTATATTCATTATATCATCTGTTGTATCATATTGTATTAGATATTGTATCAAATGTTGTATATTAAGATATTCCTTTTCTTCTACTGTGTTGTTTTACTTAATGTGTTATAAGCTCCGGCGAACCAGATTCGACGTTTGGATCTGCGGCATTTGAATACGAGTGTCGTATTCGGTGCCGATTTTCGAAGGCCGAGTCAGGGTCGCTACAGATTTAATTAATTTGTTTCCATTGTATTAACAGTTGTTCTTAATTATATTTAATTTGTTAAATGTGTACATTTATTATGATTGAATCCTCAAATAAATTCATTTAGATAAGTTTCATTCTTTTATATTAGCTTATGAATAAAATATGCATTTCCACTTTAACATTCCTTCCTTATTTTATTACAAAGTTTATTTTTCTTCATATTAAATTACCAAAATTTTATCAATTTAACAATTTTAGTTATTAAAATTTTATGGGTCGTTACAATTTTACATTAGAACCCATGCATTTAAATTAACTACATAATCCAAACCTCAAACTAATTTATAGACTCGGTCAACTAATATTTATTAATATGTCAAATTAATACTAATTAAAAGATAACAATTTCAATATGTACATTATAGGTGTGTCGATTGGTACAATTATTTTTTCATTCAGATACGAATTTACGTAAATCACATAAAATAAATTATACATAATAACGGTAATAAGATATCCATTTTATAATTTATTTATTGGAATGAAATTATCATACATTACACCGTAAAATTTTACTTCTTCAAACCCAAACGTCTTATAACTTCTACAATTACTTATGAACCCTTCCTAGTATTTTATATTAAAATCCATATATTGTATATGATTGTGTGATCTTAAATTTAAATTATTTAAGTATAAATTCAGTTTCATCTAATATTGTATGTATGCTAAAATTCAATTCAAGTATATGTACACACAATATTCATGTATGTGAGAAAATATGATATTTTTTATTCAGATATAAAGATATTTGAATCACATGACACAAAATGTATACATAAATACAATAACAATTTTTAGATTTATAATTCATTTATCTCAAAAAAAATTGTTTTACATTATATAACATAATTTCTTTCTTAATAACCTTTAAAGGATAAATATATATTTTATGTAACATTCCTGGATTTTAGCTAAGAATAATTGATAATTAATATAAAATTTTAGATTTAATTGTGAAATTAATTGTGGATTAATATGAAAATTCCAGAATAAAGAAATATATATATTTTAAATAGAAAATTTGATTTTGGAATTTAATAATAAATATATTGGAAATAAAATTTGATTTAAAAATTCTATGTTCTAAGAAAAATATATGTATGATATTTATTAATTATTTTCAATTCATTTTCTTTATAAATTGTATAAGTATGAGTAGTTGAAGAAAAAATGTGTATATATATAAGACTAAAACAAGAATTAATAAGAAGTTTTATCTTTTAGAAATTAATAAGAAAACATATATATGTAACATTGGTTTGTAAATTTATAAAATAAGATTTTTAAATTATATAACCTTTAAACCCAAATAATTATAATTGGAAAATATACATATGTAAGTATAAAATTGTACAAGTGTATGGACATAAGTGGTTATAATTCAAGTTGAATTGGATTTGAATCTAAATTTAAAATAAATGTTTTATAAAAAAAATTGTCTTTTGAAATCACTAAGGTGTAATTTATATAATGTAAATATTGGTTAAAAGAAATTCTTCTTTTAACATTGTATATATGTATATACAAATGAATAAGGGGTATGATTAATTATAAAGTAAATATGATAAAAAAATATTTTAAAAAAAATTCTTTTGTCTTTGTAAAATTTTAAATGTTAAACATACATAAGGGAGATGGAGTATAATTTACGAGTGTTTAGATCTCATAATTATTTTTTTTACAAATGACATCCAATATAATTAATTGAATAAAACAATAAGATTTAAAAAAATTACAAAAAACTTTTCAGCTCCCGATATACAATTATTTAGTCTCTCAGCAAATCTGAAAGAACAGCAAAAAAAGACTGAGAATCACAAATCTCAATATCAAAGGCAACGGTAAAAAGAATAAAAAATCCGAAAACTGCCATCATCTTCTCATCTCAAACCTGAAATAAGTAAAAGCTTCAACCCGTTGCAAATCCAAGTTTCAACCTGTTTAAGTGCAATCTGGAAGCAAGTTAGATATCAATTATAAACCTGAATCAAAGGCAAACAAAAAGAAAAAAAATAAACCATGATTTAGAAATCTAGAAATCATCTCAGCGAAATTCAAAAACTTGAGACAAAGCAAATCTGTAAAGCAAATTCAAGAAATGCAAAGCTTTAAATCAAAGTCGGGATCTCAACAACAAGCTTCAACCTGAATTGATCCTGTTTGCAAAGAAACAAAGAATCCAGTTTTAAATCAAAGACAAAAATTCCAAATTCCAGGTTTAGACACTCAAATCTGTTCTCTGCTGCAACTCCAGGTGAGCAAATACCCATAAAATTTTGCCTCCATGTTGTGATTTGTGTTGATATGGTTTAATTCTTTGTTTGTTGCTGTGGAAATAAATCTGTATGTAGGTCTAAAATTGTATGCATGTCTGTTTATAGGCAGTATATCTCTGTTACTTCATTCACAAACCAAGAACAACATAAACAAATCTACATCTTTTCAATTAAACATTATTAAGTTATGATTTCTGAATGAAAAAGGATAGCAACGGGGTAATATGCATTTTAAAAATAATTACTAGTGTTTATTTAAATAAACATTTTAAAATATGCTCAATGCCAGTAATGATCATCATAAAGTAGAAAATCAAATTAGTTAATTTCGAGTTTTGATTATATAAACAGATTTATATTTCAAAATTATGATTTTTGACAATCAATTCAAGATTTTAAATTTTGTTTTGAGTAAGAAAACTTGACTGAACGAAATAGGTATTATGGTCGATTGCCATTGATCGGCAAGTTTGTCTGCGTCATGATCATTGTGGGAGATGGTGTAGGTGTTGTAGATCGATGGAAAAATATTAAAGAATTTTTCAGAGGATTGTGGTGGCGGCGCAGTAGATTGGTAGGGTTTATGATCACGTTTGGGCTGCTATCGTTCTCGAGTAAAATTCGTCGTCGTTGGAGTTTTATGGTTGATCGGACCAAGGGGAGAAGACTCGTGGGTGAGTGGCAGTGCTTTGGTCAAGCTCGCTTGGATTCTGGCGATTGGGTTGGTCGGTGCGAGGCATTTTGGATTATCAAAGTAGGGTTCTAGTTGCTTTGGGTAGCTCAATTTTGATTCTCGAGTCGTTTGGTCAATCTGATTAATCGGAGCATACAAGTAAGCAATTGTCGTCATGCGGATGGCCGTGGCAGTGGCTAGTGGTGGTCGGTTAGCCGGTGTAGGTGCACGGTGCACATAAATGTGCCTGGGTATGGTTTGAGACAGAAAAAGGAAAAGAAGAAAAGAACCCGAAGTTGAGCTCGGGGAAGTGATGGCGTGGTTCGAGTATATACTCGGGTTCGTTTACATGTGTTAACTGGGTAACAGGTTTTAAATTTTAAACATGATAAAGTTTTAAAAGGAAGGGTGCCTCAGGATTGTAGTTTGGCTCGGGTAGTTTTTATGGTGAGCTCGAGTTTGTTAGTTAAAAGGTTTTAAAGTTTCTTTTTAAACAAAAGAAGATGTTCAAGTTTTCAAGCAAATTACTAAACCAAGTTTTTATGGTATATAAAAAAATGAATGAGTTTTCATAGGAATATAAACAAAGTTTTTCAGAAGTAAATTGTTAAACAAGTTTTTAAATAAGTTTCAATGATTTGATTTCAAAGTTGAATGTTTTTGAAATGATTTTGGTTTATATAATTATTTAAAAGTAAAATTTATCAATAGGGTGAATTAATTAATGTGATTGTTTAAAAGTTAATATGTTAATGTGATTAACTCAAAGATAAACTTATTTATGAAAGTAAATTGAAGATAATTACTTTGTGTAATTAAATAAAAGATAATTACTTTGTGTAATTAAATAAAAGATAATTACTTTGTTTAATTAAATAAAAGATAATTACTTTGTTTAATTAAATAAAAGATAATTATTTTGTGTAATTAAACAAAAGATAATTACTTTGTGTAATTAGATAAAAGATAATTACTTTGTGTAATTAAATAAAAAGCTAATTACTTTGTGAAATTAATAAAGGATAATTAATTAAGGGTTAATTAATTAATTAAAGATAATTAATTAAAAGGTGAGTTAAATAATTAAAGGTTAATTATTTAATAATTAAAGGTTGATTGATTATAATTAAAGGTTAATTAATTTATTATTAATGGTTAATTAATAAATGATTAAAGGAAAATTTATCAAAATGATTTGTAATTTATTAATGTTAATTAACCAGGATTAGTAAATTATACATAAGTAATTAATCTGATTTGAATTAATCAGACAATTAACTGATCTTCCTTATGAATGTTTGGATTCTATTGGGTGATTGAATTGATTGATATCCTTGATTGTGATGCTCTGTTTTGGTTTGAGCCGTGTTTAATGTAATTTATTATCAGCGATATATATTTGTGATCTTTGAATGAAAGATAAGCGTTATAGTTTATACCGCTTATCAAATATATTGCTGTATTTGAATCTGTGTTGATTGATCATGTTGCACTTTTATTGTGTAAAACCCTTGGACCACACTTATACACACACAAATATGGATTGCCCGTGGAAATTGGTTAAGTCACGGATTTTTGTGAAATAGTTGTAAAATTGAATTTTGGAATTCAAATGGTTTTGGAAATGGATTGCGTTTAAAATAAAAAGCTTTTGAAAAGGACAAAGATAAAAGTTATTTTTGAATAACTTGATTTAGTTTTGAATTTTGATTTAAATTTGAATTCAAAAAAAATTGAAATTAAATCCTATTTATGATTTAAAAGGGTTATACAAG
The DNA here is from genome assembly GCA_030765085.1 of Allium cepa. Lineage (NCBI taxonomy): Eukaryota > Viridiplantae > Streptophyta > Magnoliopsida > Asparagales > Amaryllidaceae > Allium > Allium cepa. The sequence continues at coordinate 660,128,963 of CM060934.1, read as the reverse complement.
TTTATATGGGTTTTAAACCAATTTAAAGTGTCATTTTGGGAATTTGGATTTAACTCAAAGATTTTAACTTGCATAAATGAAATCGGGTTTTTCCGAAATGAAAACTATTTGTTTTCAAATAATAAAAGCTTTCATGTAAGAAGTAAACTTCCAATTTGTGTTAAAACGATTTCAAGTCTAAAATGAAAATGGTCTTCCAAGTTAAAAGGATTTCCTGATTATCTACAGTTATAGTTGGTGCTTTATAAACTGTCTCAACAATATTCCAAGCGTCAATGGTTTTCAGAAAAATTTTCATTCTATTTTTCCAGTAGGCGTATTCACCATTGAACATTGGTGATCTAACTATGGACTGACCCTCAGCAAATGCATTATTAAAAGAAGCCATTTTAAAAATTCAAATTTTTAAAACAAAAATTAGTTTTTGAAAAAGGAATTTTTTTAAAAAACAAAAGTTGACTTTTATTCCTTGCTCCGATACCACTTGTAGGATCGATTTCACCCTAGAGGGGGGATGAATAGGGTGATACTGATAATTATAAAAATTGTCGCGGAAGCTTATAAAATTATTTCAACACAGATATATCGAAATTATAGCAGCATAAATAATAGCAGATTAATAAATGGAGAAATAGAAGGACACAAAATTTACCTAGCTTTGGCAAAACCCAGCCTACGTGCTGCCCACAAGGTTTCTACTAGAAATTAAGTAGTCACACGCTTACACACGTAAACTCGCGACACCTGCTACTGACTAACCTAACTCTACGCTCAAAACCCTGCCACAACTCATCCATTGCGAATTCTTAAACTACTCCACGTAGTTTGTCCCCTAGTCACACGACTAGTAATTACAATGGTTTTTTAAAAGTAAAGTACAATAAAAAAACAAAATAACTCTAAACCATAATTTAAATAAACCAAAGCCTTTATAAATTAGGCCGGCCCACAAAATAAACAAGTGATAGATTTAAATCCTTTTTCCTTTTGTGTTATAGCTACGGCCCAAATACGTTGATTAACAATGGCTATCGGTCCTCTTTGCTCTGTATAATGGCGGCTCATTCCTTTTTCCTTTGCTTTCAACTTAGGGCTTCTAATTAGAAGCTGCCGACAATGGTTGCTCGATCGAATGATGATTTAAGTCCTTGCTTTGTCGATCGACTATTTCTTTGAATTGCTCACGGCTAGTTCTATTTGTGTCGAGTTCGAATCTGATTTCGGTATGTGACGACCCGCCTTTATAACCCAAGAAAGACGTATCATCATTAAGAAAGAAAGGAATAGAAATAGAAAAGAATAGAAAGAAAGAAATAATAACATCAGAATCTCACAACGAAATGGAAACAAAATATAATACATCACATAACTATTACATAGTTATACATACATCAGAGTTATACAATATCATACAACAGAACTGTCATATACATATCTATCAATACATACATCCAAAATACATCTCACACTAACTACACAGCGGAACTATATAGATAGATACATATGTCTAGTCTTCTTCTCCAAAGCTCCTCCAGAAACTCAATACTCCAGATATCTATCACTTGGCTACTCATAAAAATTTGAGTACCCAAGAGTTTATGAAAAACAAAATATAAACTCCGGGTCAAACATGGGTCTGGAATGAGCAAAAGGGTTAAAGTTGTTTAACTTTGAAAACCATTTGAAAATAAAGGTATCACGTAAGACTCCCCACACATAAACACGGGTAAGTACGCTAACCAAAACATTTTATAGAAAACCCAGTGATATTATAATAGTGTCTAGGGTTTTCAAGTAAATAGAAAATAGCCAAAATTGTTACATGATTAAATTCCAGATATTAGCCATAAAAGTGGGTAATACAAATCAAACCGTAGGGTCTTGTAGGGAAAATGGGTTTCCAACAATGACATGGCTACTGGTTTACCGCCCGTCACAGTACGGGGCCTAGATCACCGTACCGAGGGTCACTCCCGACCCGCTACAACGCAACTCCAGAACCATCCTTACTGAACAGTCCCGAACAAGATAACCCCGCAGTTGTGACCAACAACTGCCCGCACAGTCGAAATAAAGGGACATCTAGACAGGGGTATACCTTGTCCTGCTTGGGCATGACCCACCTATCCTTGCTGCATCTCCCCTGTTTTAGCCATTCCCGGTTGATGAGGCTTGAGGCTGCGATTACCTTTATAGAACATATCTCATAGAATGCTCGTCGTCCACCTGACGATGCGCTGAAAGCATTCAATCCATACAAGTTCGTTCCGGGTTCGAACGAAACCGAAGGCATTATCTCGTTACACTCATTTTGGAATCACCCTCAGAGTTAATGACGCTAACCCTTGCATTCTAAAACACCATCTCGATCTCCACTTGAAATGTTACGACCTACCGTTTAATTTGGATCGATGTGGTTTTCGAAATATCGAATTGATACCCGATTTCGGTCTTATCGAAATCCAAACGCCATTATAAGGGACAAGTTGTCTACTTAGTTTTAACAGTTTAAATCAATATTTAGAATTTACATAACAGTTATCACAGATAAATCATACACAGTCATCACAGATATACCCAGAATATATCACAGAATATCACAGAAAATCACCAAATAGATATCAGAGTCAATCAAACAAGAATCATCAATTCGTATCAATATAGTTTGATTAACTTAACTTAACAATTATTTTTATCCAGCTTGATTAATCACTAATTAATCCATTTAATAAATTATTTAATTATTTCTTAATTACTCACTTAATTAATTGATTCTTAATTATTAATCACTAACCTTAATTTGTTAATTTTATGAAAGTTAATTACTTATCTAATTATCACTTATTACTTAATTAATCATTTATTGTCAGTTAATTAATCATTTAACCCTTAATTAACTACTTAATTTAACTACCATTTATTAATTAACTTTAAGTAATTAATTAAGATTCTTAAGTTTTAAATTGATTTAAACACAAGATCAATTTCTAATTACAAATTTAATTAAAGTTATTAATTTAATTACAAGTATAAGTTAATTTACATTTGTAATTACCTTATACTTTACATTAATTAATCATCTTCTTTTACAAACCTTTCTTTAATAAATTTTTAACCAAATATTAACTTAAAGCTAACCAATATTATTTACATAATTAATGTTAAACTATGTATAACAAAATACTTAAAGTATTTTAAGAAAATTGAACAAACCCGAGGTAAGCACCTCATTCACTCGAGTAAACCTCGAGTTCTCCCTTACTTTTCCCCGCGTTTCTCTCTTCCTACCCTCTTCTTCTTTCACCTGATCCCTTTCTCTTCTTCTTCTTCTTCTTTTTTTAGCTTCAAGTTTAAATTAAAATAACTGCAGTATCAACATTCACGCGTGCAGGCACCAGGAACCCGAAAAAATTTCCCAGAGACCTTATGCATCACTCGCAACAATCACGACACCAACCCAGACCACCCAAACGCCACCGTGCACGTGCACGGTGGCTCGCCGCCCCTTCGGCAACCCCCACTGTCACCCACAAACCACAAATCGATCATCCAATACTCGAAAACAAAACCGAGATCTTCACAAAAAGGGCGAATAAAAAAAAGCCTGAAGCTTGAACTATCATTCGAATACCCCACCGGAAAACCACCACATTCTGCCATCACCCATCACTGGAGGCCAAGTCACTTCGTCCACGCCATGGCCATACCTTCCCCGGCCTTCACCCAAAACCACGTGCCACTCGATCAAATCTCGGCGATGAAATCAAATTTTTACAGAACATTGAAAAACATTCGAACAAAACCCTACTTTCGATTCGTCACAAACATTCTTGCATTAGAAAAATTATTTAGCATTTTTCCCATGTTAATACATCTTCAAGCTTGCTTCAAAATAAATTTCAACAATTAAAATTTGTTGAATCAACAAATATTGATAAAAATCAATTTCGGTTCCTTTTTAAAACTACACCTATTATTCTTACTTAAAAATCATGATTTTTATGTTAAAAATCTCAAGTTTATGTGTTAAATCAAGATATGGGATTAAATAATCAAATTAAAACATTCGAATTTTAGCTTATGATTTCTTCTTTACTGTAACTTGATTAAACAGCAACTATATCATTCTGTGATGCTTTAAAACCCTTTCTAGGTTATGATTTAAGTTTTAAACAACTCACTTAGTTAAAAATCCTAAGTTTAAAGTGTTTGCAAAAGAAAGCATTAAAGTTTTCTTACTATATTTGCTCTACACCCAAACATACAAAAGAACAGGGCATAAAACAGAATTTTCGAGAGCAACAAAAATCACAGAACTGTTTTGTTTGAAACTATACAGCAAGCATATATCATTCCAAAGCAATACACAATTTTAAATTTTTGAAAAAAAACATATGTTTACTCACTTTAAATTTTGTTGAAACAGAAAGCAAATTTGATGAAGCAACTGCAGATTTGAATCCCTGAAGAAATTCACTGCCTTGATGAACTTGTTTGAAAATACAAGATGATATTTGTTTTCTTTTTCTTTCAGGTTACTTTCTTAAGTTTTGATTCCTCTGTTTGTAAACGAAAAAAATTATGATGTATATAAATAGAAGCATAACTTTGAACAGCTGTAGGTTATACAGGTACAAGTCTCACATGTTTTGATCTGCTTTGTATTTAATATACTGAAATGTGAAATGATATTGTAATTCAGCTGAAAGATTTTATTTGTAAAACTGAAATGACAATTTGTGGTGCTAATTAAATACATGTCTTTAATTATTTTTACATCTAATTAATGTTTGTTGATTCTTGTATTTGGTACAAAGATATATTTTTTTATTTGATGTGAATACCTTGTTTTCTTTCTATTCTTCATATGTATATTCAGTTATCCAGATTATTTCATTTTCTTTCTAAACTTATTCTATATGTATATGTAGATTTTTCATACTTATTGTTTTGACTATATACCAAGTGTATTTATATTTGAATGATCTCATGTTCTATTTAAGTTTACCCATATAAGTTGCTGCTAAATTAACTTCTAAATTTTATTTTCTGTTTGTAATTAAATTTTCACCCTTTGATTTATAACATATGCTTGGATTTGTATATTTTATTTTTATATTTACATCTTATATTTTATATTTATATCTTATATTTACATTTTTATACTTATGTTTTGTATGTTTAAGTTTATAACAATTATATTGTTTTATATTCATGTTTAATATTGATAAGGTTGTTTATTTGTTAAACATTATTATTTAAAGACTACAATTATATTTATATTATATCAAATATTAATAATATAGAATCTTAATTTTTTTATTGAATAAGACAGATTTTGTTATAAACATTTTTAAAAGATTTTATTTTAATTTTCAAATCAAAACTTCCTTTACAAAGCATATATAACTGGTAAATGATCAAGATCTCATCAGTTTATAATTTGAAAAGATTGTATTTAATTTAAATTGGATTAAATATTTATTAAAATACTATTGCCAAAATTCTGGGTCGTTACGCGGTATGTAATTTACTCCTTTTGCTTTTCTGGTTTTGGCTTACTTGAACTCGATTAGATTCGAGTTGTTGATTTATTTTTGGTATCTATTTTGCTCGAACTCGAATGCCTAATGCCGATGATGTTTTAGGGTTTGTATAGGGTTCAATCTCCTATAATTTCGTTCGTATATTGTATACGAATTCGTCTGATACTTTTGTGCTTTGCCCTTTGATTTTGATCGAATGCTGTGATTTATTTTTGACTTGTTCAAATTCGTATATTTTCTGGTAGCTTGATTCACATGGCTTCGATTCTGACTCGTCTGATACTTTCAATTTTCAGAAATGGCACTTCGAGAACTTTGCCTTCAACACATGGTACCTCAGAGTCTCCAATACGGTTCTCAAATGCTGTCTGTGCTCTTCTTCAGATTTGGAGTAGACCAAGATATCATCAATGAATACCAGAACGAACTTATTCAACACATCCCAAAAGACTCGGTTCATGAGGTCAACAAAGTAGGCCGAAGCGTTGGTTAACCCGAAGGGCATAACCAACCACTCATAGAAACAATTCGGTCCCCTAAATGCAGTCAAGGGAATACTGTCTTCAGCTACCCTCAACTGATGGAAACCTGAAGCTAAATCCACTTGAGAAAAGATAGAAGCTCCATGCAACTGGTCAAAAAGATCATCGACGCGAGGAAGTGGATATTTATTTCGGATAGTCACTTTGTTCAATTCTCTATAATCCACACAGAACCTTAGCGATCCATCCGATTTAGTTACAAATACTGTAGGAGAGCCCCAACAAGAAAAACTGGGCCTAATCAACCCTTTCTCCAAAAGATCCTGAGTCTGCTTAATTAACTCCTATCTCTCCCTAGGAGCTGTTCTCCTACTGGGCTGAATCACCGGCACTGCTCCTGAAATCAAATCAATACAAAACGCTCTCTCTCGATGTGGTGGAAGACATTTAACTTCCTCAAATACATCAGCTAAATCTTGAACCACATCGATATCTTCTACCTCCTCTTGAGAAGTCTCAATTCCATGCAAAAGACTGCTCAAGTGAGTTCCAGAATTATCACACGACACTTTGGCAATTCTACCCAAATCAGTTTCCAGCGAAACTGTTCTCTCGTCACAATTCAGAACTGCTTTATACTTATCCAGCCAATCCATTCCCAAAATATGATCAAATCCCTTAAAATTTAACACATATGGGTCACAAGAAAAATTATGGGATAGATAAGAGATCTTCAAGTCCTTACAGTTCGTATCTAATTTGGTCACCCCTCCTATAGGATTAGATACCAAGATAGGACAATCTACAGAACTAGGGGTAAGAAAGAACTTCTCTACAGATTCCAAAGAAATAAAACTCAAAGAAGCACCCGAATCAAACAAAACTTTAATATACTTGCCATCTAAAAGTCAAGTACCTTCCAAAACCCCTTTCCCTTGAGAAGAAGAAGATGGACCGGCTTCCAGAGCAAAGACTTTATTATAAGGTGCTCTCTGCAAAAGTTGACAATTCTTGATCATGTGACCAGGCTGATGAAAATTGAAACACAATGATCTCTGAACCATTGCTGATCCTGGACCACTCTGATGCGGTTGTTGTTGCTGCTGCTGGAATCCTTTACTGGGACATTTATTAGCCAAATGTCCTTCCTGTTGACAAATGTAGCATTTGCAAGGTCCGTTGTTATTTACAGGCTTCTTCTTGCTCGGCTTCCTCCATTTAGGATCGAACTTCCGCTTATTCGGATTAGTGAAATTTCCACCTGAAGATGCAACTTGTGCCACTGACTTCTTATTCATCAAATTCTCATATCTCAATGCCATATCAATTAAATCGACAAAAGATCCTTTCAAAAGCACCGTCATCTTTTCATGAAATTCTGGCCTCAATCCTTGCACAAACTTTTCATTCTTTTTGAGGGTGGTATCAATGAGTCCTGGTCCATAGCAAGAAAGTTCATTGAATTTAGTCTCATAGTCCAAAATATACATGCTACCCTGCTTCAAATTCAGAAAATCCTGATACAATTGAGTTTTCGCTGCTGTTGGCATAAACTTCTCCTCAAATAACTCCTTAAATCTGTCCCATGAAATGTCATCCTCAGAAATGTTTGCTACCGTTGCATCCCACCAGGCTGCTGCGCCTCCCTGCAATTGCCACGATGCCATTTCTCTTTTCCATTCATCCGACAACTTCATACTCTTAAAGATGCGCTCACAAGAGCGTAGCCAAGCTTGAACTTCAATTATCGATTCTGAACCTTTGAATGGTTGGCCTCCAAGATAGATGAAGTCTTTGCATAAAGCAGCAAAACTAACCTGAGGAGGTACTGGATTTATAGCCTCACTAGCATTTTGACTTCGTCCATCGTCAGTCGAGGTACTACCCCTACCTCTGCCTCTCCTTCCAGAACTCATGTTGGCCACCTGGACAGGTAACTCAACAAATTTATATATATATATATATATATATATATATATATATATATATATATATTATATGAAAATAGAAATACGCACTCTCAAGATAAATATCACTCAAGAGCCTAGGTACTCGCTCAACCTAGCTCTGGTACCAACTGTGACGACCCGCCTTTCTAACCCCAGAAAGACGTATCATCATTAAGAAAGAAAGGGATAGAAATAGAAAAGAATACAAAGAAAGAAATAACAACATCAGAATCTCACAGCGGAATGGAAACAAAATATAATACCTCACATAACTATTACATAGTTATACATACATAAGTGTTATACAATATCATACAACAGAACTGTCATATACATATCTGTCAATACATACATCCAAAATACATCTCACACTAACTACGTAGCGGAACTATATAGATAGATACATATGTCTGGTCTTCTTCTCCAAAGCTCCTCCAGAAACTCAATACTCCAAATACCTATCACTTGGCTACTCATAAAAATTTGGGTACCCAAGAGTTTATGAAAAAAAATATGAACTCCGTGTCAGACATGGGTCTGGTATGAGTAAACGGGTTAAAGTTGTTTAACTTTGAAAACTATTTGAAAATAAAGGTATCACGTAAGACTCTCCACACATAAACACGTTTAAGTACGCTAACCAAAACATTTTATAAGAAATCCAATGATATTATAATAGTGTCTATGATTTTCAAGTAAATAGAAAATTGCCGAAATTGTTACATGATTAAATTCCAGCTACTAGCCACAAAAGTGGGTAACACAAATCAAACCGTAGGGTCTCGTAGGGAAAATGGGTTTCCAACAATGACAGGGCTACTGGGGTACTGCCCGTCATAGTACGGGGCCTAGATGACCATACCAAGGATCACTCCCGACCCCCTACAACATAAGGCCGGAACCATTCCTTACTGAACAGTCCCGAACAAGATAACCCCGCGGTTGTGGCCAACAACTGCCCACACATTCGAAATAAAGGGACATCTAGACATGGGTATACCTCGTCCTGCTTGGGCATGACCCACCTAACCTTGCTGCATCTCCCCTGTTTTAGCCATTCTCGGTTGATGAGGCTTGAGGCTGCGATTACCTTTTATAGAACATATCTCTTAGAATGCTCGTCGTCCACTTGACGATGTGCTGAAAGCATTCAATCCATAAATGTTCGTTCCGGGTTCGAACGAAACCGAAGGCATTATCTCGTTACACTCATTTTGGAATCACCCTCAGAGTTAACGATGCTAACCCTTGCATTCTAAAACACCATCTCGATCTCCACTTGAAATGTTACGACATATCGTTTAATTTGGATCGATGTGGTTTTCAGAATATCAAATTGATACCTGATTCCAGTCTCATCGAAATCCAAACGCCATTTTAAGGGCCAAGTTATCTACATAGTTTTAACAGTTTAAATCAATATTTAGAATTTACATAACAGTTATCAGAGATAAATCATACACAGTCATCAAAGATATACCCAGAATATATCGTAGAATATCACAGAATATCACCAAATAGATATCAGAGTCAATCAAACAAGGATCATCAATTCATATCAATATAGTTTGATCGACTTAACTTAATCAATTATTTTTATCCAGCTTGATTAATCACTAATTAATCCATTTAATAAATTATTTAATTATTTTTTAATTACTCACTTAATTAATTGATTCTTAATTATTAATCACTAACCTTAATTTACTAATTTTATAAAAGTTAATTACTTATCTAATTATCACTAATTACTTAATTAATCATTTATTATCAATTAATTAATCATTTAATCCTTAATTAATTACTTAATTTAACTACGATTTATTAATTTACTTTAAGTAATTAATTAAGATTCTTATGTTTAAAATTGATTTAAACACAAGATCAATTTCTAATTACAAATTTGATTAAAGTTATTAATTTAATTACAAGTATAAGTTAATTTACATTTATAATTACCTTATACTTTACATTAATTAATCATCTTCTTTTATAAACCTTTCTTTAATAAATTTTTAATCAAATATTAAATAAAAGTAACCAATATTATTTACTTAATTAATGTTAAACTTTGTATAACAAAATACTTAAAGTATTTTAAGCAAATTGAAAAGACCTGAGGTAAGCACCTCATTCACTCGAGTAAACCTCGAGTTCTCCCTTACTTTTCCCCACATCTCTCTCTTTCCACCCTCTTCTTCTTTTACCTGATCCCTTTCTCTTCGTTTTCTTTTATTTATTTTTTTAGCTTCAAGTTTAAATTAAAATAACTGCAGTATCAAAACTTACGTGCGCAGGCACCAGGAACCAGAAGAAATTTCCCAAAGACCTCGTGCATCACTCGCAACAATCGCGACACCAAACCAGACCACCCAAATGCCACCATGCACGTGCACAGTGGTTCGCCGCCCCTCCGACAACCCCCACTGTCACCCACAAACCACAAATCGATCCAATATTCGAAAACAAAACACAGATCTTCACAAAAAGGGCAAATCGAAAAAAAAGCCTGAAGCTTGAACTATCACTCGAACACCCCACCAGAAAACCACCACGTTCTGCCATCACCCATCGCCAGAGGCCAAGTCACTTCGTCCATGCTATGGCTATACCTTCCTCGGCCTTCACCCAAAACCACGTGCCACTCGATCAAATCTCGGCGATGAAATATTTTTTTTTAGAACATAGAAAAACATTCGAAAAAAATCCTACTTTCGATTCGTCACAAACATTCTTGCATTGGAAAATTTATTTAGCATTTTCCCCATGTTAATACATCTTCAAGCTTGCTTCAAAATAAATTTCAACAATTAAAATTTGTTGAATCAACAGATATTGATAAAAATCAATTTCGGTTCCTTTTTAAAACTACACCTATTATTCTTACTTAAAAATCATGATTTTTATGTTAAAAATCTCAAGTTTATGTGTTAAATCAAGATATGGGATTAAATAATCAAATTAAAACATTCGAATTTTAGCTTATGATTTCTTCTTTACTGTAACTTGATTAACCAGTAACTATATCATTCTGTGATGCTTTAAAACCCTTTCCAGATTATGATTTAGGCTTTAAACAACTCACTTAGTTAAAAATCCTAAGTTTAAAGTGTTTGCAAGAGGAAGAATTGAAGTTTTCTTACTATGTTTGCCCTACACCCAAACATACAGAAGAACATGGCATAAAACAGAATTTTCCAAAGCAAAAAAAAATCACAGAATTGTTTTGTTTGAAACTATACAGCAAGCATATATCATTCCAAAGAAATACACAAGTTTAAATTTTTGAAGAAAAACATATGTTTACTCACTTTAAATTCTGTTGAAACAGAAAGCAAATTTGATGAAGCAACTGCATATTTGAATCCCTAAAGAAATTCACCGCCTTGATGAACTTGTTTGAAAATACAAGATGATATTTGTTTTCTTTTTCTTTCAGGTTAGTTTCTTAAGTTTTGATTCTTCATTTTGTAAACGATCCAAAATTATGATGTATATAAATAGAAGCATAACTTTGAACAGCTGTAGGTTATACAGGTACAAGTCTCACATGTTTTGATCTGCTTTATATTTAATATACTGAAATGTGAAATGATATTGTAATTCGGCTGAAAGATTTTATTTGTAAAACTGAAATGACAATTTGTGGTGCTAATTAAATACATGTCTTCAATTATGTTTACATCTAATTAATGTTTGCTGATTCTTGTATTTGGTACAAAGATATATATTTTTATTTGATGTGAATACCTTGTTTTCTTTCTATTCTTCATATATATATTCAGGTTATCCAGATTATTTCATATTCTTTCTAAACTTATTCTATATGTATATGTAGAGTTTTCATACTTATTGTTATTTATATTTGAATGATTTCATGTTCTATTTAAGTTTAACCATATAAGTTGTTGCTAACTTAACTTCTAAATTTTATTTTCTGTTTGTAATTAAATTTTCACCCTTTGATTTATAACATATGCTTGGATTTATATATTTTATTTTTATATTTACATCTTATATTTTATATTTATATCTTATATTTACTTTTTTATACTTATGTTTTGTGTGTTTAGTTTACAACCATTATATTGTTTTATATTCATGTTTAATATTGATAAGGTTGTTTATTAGTTAAACATTATTCTTTAAAGACTACAATTATATTTATATTATATCAAATATTAATAATATAGAATCTTAATTTTTTTATTGAATAAGACAGATTTTGTTATAAACATTTTTAAAAGATTTTATTTTAATTTTTCAAATCAAAATTTCCCTTACAAAGCATATACAACTGGTAAATGATCAAGATCTCATCGGTTTATAATTTGAAAAGCTTGTATTTAATTTAAATTGGATTAAATATTAATTAAAATAGTATTGCCAAAATTCCGGGTCGTTACGTTCCTTTCCCCTTAAAAGAATTTCATCCCCGAAATTTAAAACAACAGTTAATTCAAAAGCTTTTATATTAACAATCCAAACATACATATCATCCATACAATAACAAACAATCAATCAGTCTACCGTAACAAACATCACTAGTTATCCGGAAACAAATCCGGATAAGCTTTCCCAAAACTATCGAGAGTTTCGCAGGTACAATCTATGGGATCCTCACTCCACTGCACCTTGACGAGTTTCACCAATTTGCTCCTGAGTAGCTTCTCGTCTTGATCCGCAATCCGAACTGGATTTCTAACTACAGTCAAGTTGGGTTCTACTTCCAAATCTTCCTGAACTACTGGTTCTACAACCAGTGATAGATCATGAACAAATATCCTTAAATGCGATACATGAAATACATTATGAATTCCAGACATCCGTTCTGGAAATTCAATCCTATAAGCTACAGCTCCAATTCTTTCCAGCACTTGGAATGGTCCAATGAATCTCGGAGCAAGTTTTCCCGTCTTTTCGAATCTTATAGCACCTTTGATTGGGGAAACTTTTATAAAGACTAAATCTCCAATCTCGAATTCCAATGGTCTTCTTCTTTTATCTACATATTTCTTCTGACGATCCTGAGCAATTTTCATCCTTTTCTTGATAAGCTTAACTTTCGTAGAAGCTTCTCGAATAAGATCGGGTCCGAGCTTAAGACGATCCTTTGATTCTATCCAACAAGATGGGGATCTACACGGTCTTCCATACAGAGCTAAGGAGCCATCTTAATACTTGCCTGATAACTATTGTTATAAGAGAATTCCACTAGATGAAGATGGTTTCCCACGACCCACCAAAATCCAAAACACAAGCTCGCAACATATCCTCGAGAATACGATTAAGCCTCTCCGTCTGTCCGTCTATCTGAGGATGATAAGATGTACTCAATCTCAAATTTGTTCCCATTGCTGATTGCAGAGCCTCCCAGAATTTGCTGGTGAAAATAGGATCACGGTCACTTACTATGCTGACTGGAACACCATGCAATCTGACTATCTCCCTCAAGAAAATTTCTGCTAGAGAAGTTGCAGTACGAGTTGCCTTAACCGGTATAAAATGGATGCTTTTAGTTAAACGATCCACTATAACCCATATTCCATCATTTCCTTTCCTGGTTCTAGGCAAACCGTCAATGAAATCCATCGAAATCATCTCCTACTTCCATACAGGAATTTCCAAAGGTTGCAATAATCCGGCTGAGTTCTGTTGATCACCTTTTACTTGTTGGCAGGTGGCACAACCATTCACAAACCTAGCAATATCTTTCTTCATGCCCAGCCACCAGAAAACTCTCTTCATATCCTTGTACATCTTCGAGATTCCCGGGTGAATATTCAATTTGGAGCGATGACTCTCAGACAAGACCTCCTGCTTCAATTCCTTAACATTCGGAACACAGATCCTCCCGTTGATCCTCAGTGTCCCTTGGTCATCAACCTCGAAACTGGAACACTGACCCTTCTTAACTCTTTTGATGACTCCTTTTAATCTATTATCTGCTCTTGCTTGCTTGAAATCCTTTCAATAAGAGATGGAACCACTTCCAAAAGAGATAGGACCGCGTTCCTGCTTAGTGCATCAGCTACGACATTCGCCTTTCCCGGGGTATACAGAATATCCAAATCATAGGATGCTAGAAATTCGACCCACCGCTGTTGTCTCAGATTAAGATCTTTTTTAGAGAAAAGATATTTCAATGGTTTGTGATCTATGAACAATTCAAACTTCTCTCCCAAAAGATAATGTCTCCAAATATTCAAAGCAAAAACAATGGCTAACAGTTCTAGATCGTGCTTAGCGTAGTTCTTCTCATGTGGCTTTAATTGTCGACTCGCATACACAATTACCCTTCCATTCTGCATCAGTACTGCTCCCAATCCAACCATACAAGCATCAGTATAAACCTCAAATTTGCTCTTCTCATCCAGAATAGCAAGCACTGGTGCACTAATTAGCCTTGTCTTCAACTCCTGGAAAGCTTCTTCAGACTGGGGTGTCCACTTGAATTTAGCTCCTATCCTTGTCAGCTTAGTCAGATGTGAAGAAATCTTGGTATAATCCTTGATAAATTTCCTATAGTAGCCAGCTAATCCCAGAAAACTGCGAACTTCAGTCGATGTCTCCGGCTGCTTCCACTCCAGAATAGTTTCAACCTTCGCTGGGTCTACAGAGATGCCTTCTCTAGAAACAATTTGCCCTAAAAATTTAAATTCCGATTTTCAAAAATGGCACTTCGAGAACTTTGCCTTCAACACATGCTTCCTCAGAGTCTCCAATACGATTCTCAAATGCGGCCCGTGCACTTCTTCATATTTGGAGTAGACCAAGATATCATCAATGAATACCAAAACGAACTTATTCAACACATCCCAAAAGACTCGGTTCATGAGGTCAACAAAGTAGGCCGAAGCGTTGGTTAACCCGAAGGGCATAACCAACCACTCATAGAAACAATTCGGTCCCCTAAATGCAGTAAAGGGAACACTATCTTCAGCTACCCTCAACTGATGGAAACCTGAAGCTAGATCCAGTTGAGAAAAGATAGAAGCTCCATGCAACTGGTCAAAAAGATCATCGATACGAGGAAGTGGATATTTATTTCGGATAGTCACTTTGTTCAATTCTCTATAATCCACACAGAACCATAGCGATCCATCCGATTTAGTTACAAATACTGCAGGAGAGCCCCAACAAGAAAAACTAGGCCTAATCAACCTTTCTCCAAAAGATCCTGAGTCTGCTTAATTAACTCCTCTCTGTCCCTAGGAGCCATTCTCCTACTGGGCTGAATCACTGGCACTGCTCCTGGAATCAAATCAATACGAAACTCTATCTCTCGATGTGGTGGCAGACATTTAACTTCCTCAAATACATCAGCAAAAACTTGGACCACATCGATATCTTCTACCTCCTCTTGAGAAGTCTCAATTCCATGCAAAAGACTACTCAAGTGAGTTCCAGAATTATCATACAACACTCTGGCAATTCTACCCAAATCAGTTTCCAGCGAAACTATTCTCTCGTCACAATTCAGAACTA
This sequence comes from Allium cepa, assembly GCA_030765085.1. Taxonomy (NCBI): domain Eukaryota; kingdom Viridiplantae; phylum Streptophyta; class Magnoliopsida; order Asparagales; family Amaryllidaceae; genus Allium; species Allium cepa. The sequence goes on along the minus strand of CM060934.1, from coordinate 660,113,498 downwards.
CTTTATACTTATCTAGGTAATCCATTCCCAAAATAAGATCAAATCCCTTAAAATTTAACACATATCGGTCACAAGAAAAAATATGGGATAGATAAAAGATCTTCAAGTCCTTACAGTTCGTATCTAATTTGGTCACCCCTCCTATAGGATTAGATACCAAGAGAGGACAATCTACCGAACTAGGGGTAAGAAAGAACTTCTCTACAGATTGCAAAGAAATAAAACTCAAAGAAGCACCCGAATCAAACAAAACTTTAATATACTTGCCATCTAAAAGTAAAGTACCTTCCAAAACCCCTTTGCCTCGAGAAGAAGAAGATGGACCGGCTTCCAGAGCAAAGACTTTATTCAGAGGCGCCCTCTGCAAAAGTGGACAATTCTTGATCATGTGACCAGGCTGATGACAATTTAAACACAATGATCTCTAAACCATTGCTGATCCTGGACCACTCTGATGTAGTTGTTGTTGCTGCTGCTGGAATCCTTTACTGGGACATTTATTAGCCAAATGTCCTTCCTGTTGACAAATGTAGCATTTGTAAGGTCCGTTGTTATTTACAGGCTTCTTCTTGTTCGGCTTCCTCCATTTAGGATCGAACTTCTGCTTATTCGGATTAGTGAAATTCCCACCTGAAGCTGCAACTAGTGCCACTGACTTCTTATTCATCAAATTCTCATATCTCAATGCCATATCAATTAAATCGACAAAAGATCCTTTCAAAAGCACCGTCATCTTTTCATGAAATTCTGGCCTCAATCATTGCACAAACTTTTCATTCTTTTTGAGGGGAGTATCAATGAGTCCTGGTCCATAGCAAGAAAGTTCATTGAATTTAGTCTCATACTCCGAAATAAACATGCAACCCTGCTTCATATTCAGAAAATCCTGATACAATTGAGTTTTCCCCGCTGTTGGCATAAACTTCTCCTCAAATAACTCCTTAAATCTGTCCCATGAAATGTCATCCTCAGAAATGTTTGCTACCGTTGCATCCCACCAGGCTGCTGCGCTTCACTGCAATTGCCACGATGCCATTTCTCTTTTCCGTTCATCCGACAACTTCTTAATCTTACAGATGCGCTCACAAGAGAGTAGCCAAGCTTGAACTTCAATTATCGATTCTGAACCTTTGATTGGTTGGCCTCCAAGATAGATGAAGTCTTTGCATAAAGCGGCAAAACTAACCTGAGACGGTATTGGATTTACCGCCTCACTAGCATTTTGACTTCGTCCATTGTCAGTCAAGGTACTGTCCCTACCTCTGCCTCTCCATCCAGAACTCATGTTGGCCACCTGGACAGGTAACTCAACAAATTTAGATAGATATATATATATTATATGAAAATACAAATACGCACTCTCAAGATAAATATCACTCAAGAGCCTAGGTACTCGCTCAACCTCGCTCTGATACCAACTGTGACGACCCACCTTTCTAACCCAGAAAGACGTATCATCATTAAGAAAGAAAGGGATAGAAATAGAAAAGAATGCAAAGAAAGAAATAACAACATCAGAATCTCACAGCGGAATGGAAACAAAATATAATACCTCACATAACTATTGCATAGTTATACATACATCAGAGTTATACAATATCATACAATAGAACAGTCATATACATATCTATCAATACATACATCCAAAATACATCTCACACTAACTACACAGCAGAACTATATAGATAGATACATATGTCTGGTCTTCTTCTCCAAAGCTCCTCCAGAAACTCAATACTCCAAATACCTATCAATTGTCTACTCATAAAAATTTGAGTACCCAAGACTTTATGAAAAATAAAATATAAACTCCAGGTCAAACATGGGTCTGGTATGAGTAAATGGGTTAAAGTTGTTTAACTTTGAAAACTATTTGAAAATGAAGGTATCACGTAAGACTCCCCACACATAAACACGGGTAAGTACGCTAACCAAAACATTTTATAAGAAATCCAGTGATATTATGATAGTGTCTAGGATTTTCAAGTAAATAGAAAATAGCCGAAATTGTTACATGATTAAATTCCAGCTACTAGCCACAAAAGTGGGTAATACAAATTAAACCGTAGGGTCTCGTAGGGAAAATGGGTTTCCAACAATGACAGGGCTACTGGCGTACCGCCCGTCACAGTACGGGGCCTAGATCACCGTACCAAGGATCGCTACCGACCCCCTACAACACAAGGCCAGAACCATTCCTTACTGAATAGTCCCGAACAAGATAACCCCGCAGTTGTGGCCAACAACTGCCCACACAGTCGAAATAAAGGGACATCTAGACAGGGGTTGATGAGGCTTGAGGCTGTGATTACCTTTATAGAACATATCTCTTAGAATGCTCATCGTCCACTTGACGATGTGCTGAAAGCATTCAATCCATACAAGTTCGTTCCAGTTTGAACGAAACCGAAGGCATTATCTCGTTACACTCATTTTGGAATCGCCCTCAGAGTTAACGATGCTAACCCTTGCATTCTGAAACACCATCTCGATCTCCACTTGAAATTTTACGACCAATCATTTAATTTGGATCAATGTGGTTTTCAGAATATCGAATTGATACCCGATTCTGGTCTCATCGAAATCCAAACGCCATTTTAAGGGCCAAGTTGTCTACTTAGTTTTAATAGTTTAAATCAATATTTAGAATTTATATAACAGTTATCACAGATAAATCATACACTGTCATCAAAGATATACCCAGAATATCACAGAATATCACCAAATAGACATCAGAGTCAATAAAACAAGAATCATCAATTCGTATCAATGTAGTTTGATTAACTTAACTTAATCAATTATTTTTATCCAGCTTGGTTAATCACTAATTATCCATTTAATAAATTGCTTAATTATTTCTTAATTACTCACTTAATTAATTGATTCTTAATTATTAATCACTAACCTTAATTTATTAATTTTATAAAAGTTAATTACTTATCTAATTATCACTAATTACTTAATTAATCATTTATTATCAATTAATTAATCATTTAATCCTTAATTAATTACTTAATTTAACTACCATTTATTAATTAACTTTAAGTAATTAATTAAGATTCTTAAGTTCAAAATTGATTTAAACACAAGATCAATTTCTAATTACAAAATTAATTAAAGTTTTTAGTTTAATTACAAGTATAAGTTAATTTACATTTATAATTACCTTATACTTTACATTAATTAATCATCTTCTTTTACAAACCTTACTTTAATAAATTTTTAATTAAATATTAACTTAAAACTAACCAATATTATTTACTTAATTAATGTTAAACTTTGTATAACAAAATACTTAAAGTATTTTAAGTAAATTGAACAGACCCGAGGTAAGCACCTCATTCACTCAAGTAAACCTCGAGTTCTCCCTTACTTTTCCCCGCGTCTCTCTCTCTTCACACCCTCTTCTTCTTTTACCTGATCACTTTCCCTTCTTCTTCTTTTTTATCTTCAAGTTTAAATTAAAATAACTGCAGTATCAACACTCACGCGCGCAGGCACCAGGAACCCGAAGAAATTTCCCAAAAACCTCATGCATCACTCGCAACAATCGCGGCACCAACCTAGACCACCCAAATGCCACCGTGCACGTCCATGGTGGTTTGCCGCCCCTCCGGCAACCCCCACTGTCACCCACAAACCACAAACCGATCCAATAGTCGAAAACGAAACCTAGATCTTCACACAAAGGGCGAATCGAAAAAAAAGCATGAAGCTTGAACTATCACTCGAACACCCTACCGGAAAACCACCACGTTCTGCCTTCACCCATCACTGGAGGCCAAGTCACTTTGTCCATGCCATGGCCATACCTTCCTCGGCCTTCACCCAAAACCACGAGCCACTCGATCAAATCTTGGCGACGAAATCAAATTTTTACAGAACATCGAAAAACATTCGAACAAAGCCCTACTTTCGAATCGTCACAAACATTCTTGCATTGGAAAAATTATTTAGCATTTTTCCCATGTTAATACATGTTCAAGCTTGCTTCAAAATAAATTTCAACAATTAAAATTTGTTGAATCAACAAATATTGATAAAAATCAATTTCGGTTCCTTTTTAAAACGGCACCTATTATTCTTACCTAAAAATCATGATTTTTATGTTAAAAATCTCAACTTTATGTGTTAAATCAAGATATGGGATTAAATAATCAAATTAAAACATTCGAATTTTCGCTTATGATTTCTTCTTTACTCTAACTTGATCAAACAGTAACTATATCATTCCGTGATGCTTTAAAACCCTTTCCAGGTTATGATTTAGGCTTTAAACAACTCACTTAGTTAAAAATCCTAAGTTTAAAGTGTTTGCAAGAGGAAGCATTAAAGTTTTCTTACTATGTTTGCTCTGCACCCAAACATACAGAAGAACCGGGCATAAAACAGAATTTTCCAGAAAAATCATAAAATTGTTTTGTTTGAAACTATACAGCAAGCATATATCATTCCAAAGAAATACACAAGTTTAAATTTTTGAAAAAAAAAGATGTTTACTCACTTTAAATTTTGTTGAAACAGAAAGCAAATTTGATGAAGCAACTACAGATTTGAATCCCTGAAGAAATTCACCGCCTTGATGAACTTGTTTGAAAATACAAGATGATATTTGTTTTCTTTTTCTTTCAGGTTAGTTTCTTAAGTTTTGATTCCTCCGTTTGTAAACGAACCAGAATTATGATGTATATAAATAGAAGCATAACTTTGAACAGCTGTAGGTTATACAGGTACAAGTCTCACATGTTTTGATCTGCTTTGTATTTAATATACTGAAATGTGAAATGATATTGTAATTCGGCTGAAAGATTTTATTTGTAAAACTGAAATGACAATTTGTGGTGCTAATTAAATACATGTCTTCAATTATGTTTACATCTAATTAATGTCTGCTGATTCTTGTATTTGGCACAAAGATATATATTTTTATTTGATGTGAATACCTTGTTTTCTTTCTATTCTTCGTACGTATATTCAGGTTATCCAGATTATTTCATCTTCTTTCTAAACTTATTCTATATGTATATGTAGAGTTTTCATACTTACTGTTTTGACTATATACCAAGTGTATTTATATTTGAATGATCTCATGTTCTATTTAAGTTTAACAATATAAGTTGTTGCTAACTTAACTTCTAAATTTTATTTTCTATTTGTAATTAAATTTTCACCTTTTGATTTATAACATATGCTTGGATTTGTATATTTTATTTTTATATTTACATCTTATATTTTATATTTATATCTTATATTTACATTTTTATACTTATGTTTAAGTTTATAACCATTATATTGTTTTATATTCATGTTTAATATTGATAAGGTTGTTTATTAGTTAAACATTATTATTTAAAGACTACAATTATATTTATATTATATCAAATATTAATAATATAGTGTAACGTTTGCGATTTTTCGTTGCCGAAAAACCGAAATGTTATGGGTTTAAGAAAGAAGAAAAGAAAAGAAGGTAGAAAATAGTAAGAAAAGAAAACAGAGAAGAGAAATTAGAGAGAATAGAAAACAGAATAGAAGATAGAAAATTTTAAAATAGAAAGAAAAGAGAAGAGAAAGGAAATGGAACACAGAAGAAAATAGGACGGAACAGAAAACAACAGAACAACATCAGAATCTCACAATTCGCAGCGGAACAACATATAATAATAAATGAATAACCTTTAAACAAAGAACTATATCAGTTATTACATTTCATCACATTACATTTCATTACATCATATCATCAGAGTGTACAACAACAACAAATAGTGCGGCGGAAAAGAAATACTATATAAGTAATATGCCATGCCATCCAGCTTACCTCCAGCAACTCCAGAATATCCTGATAAACCTTAACTCTTAACTGCCCGTGTGGAAATTGGTGGGCACCCAGAGTTTAGGAAGGAAAACAATAAACTCCGAGTCAGTCATGTGACTGGTGTGAGAACTCAAAACAGTTTATTTACTTTAAAATCAAAATAGAGGAATATTTTTAAAGTCAATTCGCAATGCTTTTAAAAATGAGACTACCATAAGACCTCCTGCCACACACACAATGCAAACGCAGACTTGGAGAAGATTTCTCCTTATGATAGTCAAAGATGCTTGATACGCATTAAAATCAAATCAATTTTGATATTATTATTAGTGCATAGTGTATAAAACGATTTCGAAAGTAGAATATAAATCTTAGCCAGCATAGGTACTATTATATTATGCCTACTAATAGCTACCATATTAGATGGGAGGTTGTACAACTAAAACCGTACAAGTCACGTATTGTTTCTTTGGATTTCCAACGAATGATCAGGCCAAGGAACTTCCCATTGCCACATGAGAATGCCTCTGGATGGACATCCCCGAGAACCAAACCGGATCTCTACCAACACAAGGCCGGGTTACCCCTAACTGAGTAACAACTGACCGAATATGCCATCCCCCGGTCCTTTGGGACCTTTTCACCGAGCGCTCGTAATCAATTCACACAATCATAACAAAGTGTTTTCAACATGAGTAAGTATCTGGGCTCCATACCATGATACCACCCTTTTCCAGAAGGAAATGGACACATCCTAAAGGGTGCTACCCCTCATAACCTTGCTGCTTCTTTCCTGTTTTGACCATTCACGGGGTGTGAGGCTCGACGAAGTCACGTCCACAAAAACATACTTTATACAAAAGCCATGCTTTGGGTCAACAAATGATCAACACAATGATCACAAGGATAGACGATCAAATAAACGATCCTATCACAAATAATCAACACAATGATCATTTCAGCATCACTCAGCATGTCACATTACCAAATTGGGAATATATCGCTGATAACATTCAACTACATAACCTCTGAGCACGTACGTCTCAGAGAAGGGTGTTAAGCTAAAAGAATAAATTCTCCGCCACCAACAGAAATATATTTGAAAGAAATCGGCTTTATATCTCAACTTGTAATGTCAGACATACAATCCATACAAGTCTGTTCCGGGCTCGAACAAAACCGAAGGCACTTCTTACGAAGCCCTTGCAATACGGGTATTCACAATCCCGATCGAATTTCCCATCACTTAAGGAATCTCTATACCAGGAGCTACCCAGTGCAGAGACAATCAATAGGTCATCCTATCGTTTTCACAAATACTCGGTCTTCAACACCGATCTTCAAATGCAATTCACAACGACGTATCACATATTCGGAATGGGTTATACGACCCCATGGTCCTTTCCCGGTTAACCCGAATAGTGAGCGCTTATTCAAAAATAAGTGTGGCATTCAAATTCAAACAAATCACATCAAGTACCCATTCAAAGGGAAATATTGATAGTCGGTTATTGAACTATCAATTGATATGCATACATCACCAGTTTCCAAATAATTTTCCAAATTATTTATTTTCCAAAATATCTTTACAAGATATATTATTTCCAAACTTCAAAAATAAATCAATATTTATTTTTAAACAAATTCTCCTTTTCATTCATAAACTCTTTAGTGAATTTATATTCCAAAATATTCATGCATATACGATTTCAACTATCCATTTTCAATTTATCTTCAAAAAGATAAATTCTAAATATTCACTTCATATTGGAAAACATTTCCATACTTATTAAAAATAAGTAATTCACAAATCTTTTTATTTTCAACCTTGGAAAATATTCAATATACTTAAATCGAATTAAGTATATATTTCATTCTTTAAGGAAATCATTCTCTTTAACATATTTATTTGGGCCAAAATGAATGTTGCGTAAAACATCATTACGACGTCCCAAAATCACTAGTATAGGGATTCGAAATTAAGATAGATATATAAATCCCAATACTATACAAAACATTTCCTTTCGGAAATCATTTACTATAACAACAGTGTTATAGTCCACTATTTCCTTTTCATTTCTCGAAAACGTCTATTTCAACAATAAATGTTGAAATCTATGGTTTCGAATCTCAACACATTTTAAAACATCGTTAGATCGTTTTAATTCAATTTAAAATATCACATTCTAAACATTTTCTTTAACATATTATTCACTATTCAAAAACGTGAATATACTACGTTAACACATTTCATCCTTTTATTCATTTTAATTCAAAGGATTATTCACGATTAAAAACGTGAATATAACTCCATTACTAAGTTTCAACAATTTACTTATCAAAATAAGTCCTTTGCAAATTTATAAAACAACGTTTATAAATTCCATTTCTATTTATATATAAAAACTTCCTTTTTATAAATTCCTTTATTAACCTATTCGATTTATAACTCAATTATAAACTAAAAGTTCATATTATAAGTTGAATACTTATAAAACGATTATTTTACAAAATCGTTCCTCTAAAGACTTTCCAAACCATAAATCTTATAACTTATAAGATTCATTTATTTAACCAAATCTATTCTTCAAATAACTTCACAAATTTATAATTCTTACTATTTATAAATTTCATTTATAACTTCACCGTTTATAATTCTATAAATTTCATTCTTTAATGAAATTCATTTTCACTTCGTTCAAACACTTATAAAAACTCGTTTTATAATTTCAATATCTCAATTTATAAATATCCATTTATAAATCTCTTATATAAATCAATTCATATTAATATTTTAAAAACGTCTTTAATCTCCTTTATTATTTCACCATTTTGATTCATAAAATAATTAAATTTTATAAATCCTATATTTCAACTTTTCATAATAAATTCAAAAATCCCGATTAAACTATTTTATAAAATCGTTAGCATCATATTCTCAAAAATCAGTTTTTTTAACTATTTTTCTCAAAAATCATAATTTTTATAACATTAAAAATTATGACGTTTATTTATTTAAAATGGATCAATTCCAAAAATATAGTATATTTTCAAAAATCACTTTAAAAATCATTTTAAAATTCCAAATTTGGTCCAATGATGCTACACACCAAATAATCAATCACGACTACAACGATATCATATATCAATATGAAAATCCATCAAATATCAAAATATCTGAAATCAAATAAAAACTGTTGAGGAATCCAGTTGGATCCCTCCACCCTGTTTTCCTGCACTCACAAACATTAGCACAATACCAATTTCGCTCCAGTACGAAATTATCGCGGTATATGTTCTTATTAAATATTATCCGCTTAATAACGGCGTAATAGGGTCTCATCCGCTAAACAAAAAATGCGGGAAATCAACAACTGCAATATATACATATGCCAATATATATATATTGATATTATATATAATACCAATTTCACTGTTTATGAAATATTCGCGGTATATGTTTTTATTAAATAACATCCGCTTAATAACGGCGCATAATGTCTATTTTAACAATCAATAGATATCAATCATCATTCAAACATGCATTCAAATATTTTAAATCTAACTATTTAAAATAAAATCGAAACTGATTCGATTGAGTGAGAAGTTCTCACCTTGATTTTAATTTCCGTTTTAGCGATTTATTTCGAATAAAATTAAACGCGCGTTTAATTTTACCCGAAATTCTCACTAACTCCAAACGACTCCAAACTAACTCCATCGCGTAGTGCTCGTCCATACGATTCCAACGCAACTGATTTCGCGCGTTTTCGACCTCGTATGAAAAAGTTATATATATTTAAAGATACACGAATTTATATATATATATAAATTACAACATTTCCTTATATTTTTACCCTAAGCAAATATGGGCCGTGTGACCAGCTCTCCCCCCCATCAGGCCGTCCCCTTCTCATCTCCCCCAAACGCAGATTATTCCCAGTAGCCGAAACCCATTAGCAACTTTAGGGTTAAATAATTCGATTTTTTTCGTGTAACAAGAACACGATCAAGGAGCATCACTCAACTCGTCTCTCCCCAAACCACCACCGCGCTCAATATGGTGAAGCTCGGCCCCCCCTAGGCACGGGAAAACGTGCGTAAACTGTAGGTACTCGTGGCCATCTCGCGCCTCCTCTGGTCGACCTCACACCATCATCTCCGTATAGATGTGTAGAGCTTGCAAGGCTCTACAATTTCCTAGTTGATGGCATTAGCTAGTTGTCAACGGATTGTGAGATATTTGGGAGAGAAAACGACGCATTTCTGGCCGTTGATTATGTGGGTGGCGGCTGCGTTATAATTAGGGTTAGGTTTTATATATATATATTTTTTTAAAGTGGGGGCCTATTTATAGAAGATTTTTGAACACTATTCATCCGGGAATTCCGAACTCCGATTTAGGCACCGTAACCAGCGTTTCTAGGGTTTACCCCGCGTTCCGGACACAATGGAACAGGTTTCGGAAGCTAATTCGGAAGTATGTGAGAGTTATGGCTGTAAACGCTCAATTTGAATTAAACCGATTTAAATCGATTTCTAGGCGTTTTAATTCGTAACGGACAAACGGTAAATCCAATTGACTTGAAATTTGAAACCTTACAATAATATCACATTACGGATCCGATGAAACTGGTTTCGTCGAAATCCGAGACTTTTTGAAAAATGGCTATTTTGACTCGCCAAATTAAAATTAAAAACGATTCGATGCGTTTCGAGCTGCTACGATCAAACGATAGCTCTGATTGACACGAAAATTGAAATCCAGTAATAACTAACTATTATGGATCCAATGGAACTGGTTTCGTTTAATTCTGAGACTGTTCAAAAATTGACTATTTTACAGTCGATTATTAAATATTAAAATATTCAATTTTCACAATTTAACTTTTAATTCGATTTTAAAAGTTCTAAAATATCATTCTAACTTCAATATGATAAAATAAAATTTTACAAATCATTTTCAATCATATTTAACTCAATTTTCAATTATTTCCATAATTTAACATATTAAATTATCGATTTAATTATTCAATTAAATTCAATAATTCAAATAAAAATTTATTTGACTTATAAATTCACTTATTAATATTTAAAATAAATTAAATATTCAAATTTTAATTTCTAAAAATTCTGGGTCGTTACAATCTTTCCCCCTTAAAAGAATTTCGTCCTCGAAATTAACAAGTAAGAAAAGTTACAGAATCTATTAATTTTCCCAAAATTTATAATTAAACTTCTTACAATAACTTTACTAAGTTTTCAAATCATACTTAGTTATCTTTTCAAAACAACTACTATTGTTTAACTTTCAATTCCAAATCAAAGTTAAGGTTTTCAAAAAATTTCCAATTTTCTCAAATTTTTTCTAACGCCTTAAATTTCCAGAAAAATTCGCCATAGTCTCCTTTGCGCGGCTCGATCCGAAAAAAAATGACAGTATATATATCACAAATATACATCTCATCAAGTAATGAGGCATCCCGCAGGGAAAAAAGTATAAAAGTGCGATATTTAATCCGAGATATGTACCTTATATTTTATTGGCGAGCATATACGGCTAATATAGCGCTAAAGCGAACTCCAAATGCGAAGAAAACGCGATCCACACCTACTAATCACTCAACAAACAGCATGAGAATCATGTATATAGATAATAGTATCAATATACAACATATAGTAACATAATAACTATATATGCTAACATAGCAAATGCAACTAAACAACAAATGCAATATATATTCAACCATCAACCAACTAACATCCATAACCAATAATATTCATTCATATTCTCACTCATATTCAATGAATTGGTTTTCAATTTAATCACATTTGATTCATTAACAGTGAATGTTCTTACTAACATTCATTCTTATTCGATTTTAATTAGTTTGCATTTACTAGTTAAATCCAATTCACGTTCAATTCTATTCAAATTTATTTACTTTCAATTTGAATTCTATTTCATAGCTTCCAAATTCACTAATTTACTTTCATTTACACTTAATGAACTATATACAATCAACTAACAAGCATATAACAGCCAATGTATATTAATTTCAACCAAATTCCTTTGCTTATATTCATTCTCATTCAATTTATTCAACTTCCAATAACATTAGATTTTAATGAATTATCACTTACATTCATAATTCCATATCAATTTAATTCACATTTAATTGATTAACATTCAATTCATCCATTCATTCAATTCAATTCAATTACAACAGTTGAATTTTATTTATTAATCTAATTGCTAATTCATTTCAGCATTTCAATTCTAAGTAAATTTTCATTTAACTTTAAATTCACTTTTATTTACAACTCATATTCATAAATATATTCATATAGTTTCACTTCTCATATATATAAGTTTATTTCACAATTGTAAATCACTTTAATTATAATTCAATTCTTATAATTCATTTTACTTATACAATTATTCTCTTATTTAGATTATTCAAACAACTAAACAATCAATTTATATACTTTAATAATTCTGAAAAATTATTCCTTCATATATAAAATATACTCAAGGCAAAATTATTTCATTTACCCAATTTAAAACAATATTGTGCCGAATTGTTCTATTCAAGTGTTTAGAAACCCCTTCGGCATAGTCTTGCGGACCACGCTGACGAAAGTTCATATGCCACTCAATAAACCAACCATCACAATATAAAACAATTTTATATTCACCAACAAATACGCTCTCATATCTATTATTACACTCAAACTCAATCTAGAGTACTACTGACTCTATCTCTAATGAGTAATACCCAACAGAACCATGGTTGTCGCTTAACCATAAGCTCTGATACCAAATGCAACGCCCCGAAAATTTTCGACTTTCGAAAATTCAACATCGATACTCACTTTATCGACTGCCGAGAAATCGAAGGCCGAAAACCGGATAGTTATGGGTTTTTAAAAAGAATTTAAGAAAAGAAAAGAGAAGAAGAGAGAAGATAGAAAATAGAGAGAAAAGAAAATAGAAAAGAGAACAGAAAATTTAGAAGAGAGAGAGGAAAGATAATAGAAGGTAGAAAATTTTAAAATAGAAAGAGAAGAGAAGAGAAAGGAAATGGAACACAGAAGAAAATAGGACGGAACAGAAAACAACAGAACAACATCAGAATCTCACAATTCGCAGCGGAACAACATATAATAATAAATGAATAACCTTTAAACAAAGAACTATATCAGTTATTACATTTCATCACATTACATTTCATTACATCATATCATCAGAGTGTACAACAACAACAAATAGTGCAGCGAAAAAGAAATACTATATAAGTAATATGCCATGCCATCCAGCTTGCCTCCAGCAACTCCAGAATATCCAGAATATCCTGATAAACCTTAACTCTTAACTGCCCGTGTGGAAATTGGTGGGCACCCAGAGTTTAGGAAGGAAAACAATAAACTCCGAGTCAGTCATGTGACTGGTGTGAGAACTCAAAACAGTTTATTTACTTTAAAATCAAAATAGAGGAATATTTTTAAAGTCAATTCGCAATGCTTTTAAAAATGAGACTACCATAAGACCTCCTGCCACAAACACAATGCAAACGCAGACTTGGAGAAGGTTTCTCCTTATGATAGTCAAAGATGCTTGATACGCATTAAAATCAAATCAATTTTGATATTATTATTAGTGCATAGTGTATAAAACGATTTCGAAAGTAGAATATAAATCTTAGCCAGCATAGGTACCATTATATTATGCCTACTAATAGCTACCATATTAGATGGCAGGTTGTACAACTAAAACCGTACAAGTCACGTATTGTTTCTTTGGATTTCCAACGAATGATCAGGCCAAGGAACTTCCCATTGCCACATGAGAATGCCTCTGGATGGACATCCTCGAGAACCAAACCGGATCTCTACCAACACAAGGCCGGGTTACCCCTAACTGAGTAACAACTGACCGAATATGCCATCCCCCGGTCCTTTGGGACCTTTTCACCGAGCGCTCGTAATCAATTCACACAATCATAACAAAGTGTTTTCAACATGAGTAAGTATCTGGGCTCCATACCATGATACCACCCTTTTCCAGAAGGAAATGGACACATCCTAAAGGGTGCTACCCCTCATAACCTTGCTGCTTCTTTCCTGTTTTGACCATTCACGGGGTGTGAGGCTCGACGAAGTCACGTCCACAAAAACATACTTTATACAAAAGCCATGCTTTGGGTCAACAAATGATCAACACAATGATCACGAGGATAGACGATCAAATAAACGATCCTATCACAAATAATCAACACAATGATCATTTCAGCATCACTCAGCATGTCACATTACCAAATTGGGAATATATCGCTGATAACATTCAACTACATAACCTCTGAGCACGTACGTCTCAGAGAAGGGTGTTAAGCAAAAAGAATAAATTCTCCGCCACCAACAGAAATATATTTGAAAGAAATCGGCTTTATATCTCAACTTGTAATGTCAGACATACAATCCATACAAGTCTATTCCGGGCTCGAACAAAACCGAAGGCACTTCTTACGAAGCCCTTGCAATACGGGTATTCACAATCCCGATCGAATTTCCCATCACTTAAGGAATCTCTATACCAGGAGCTACCCAGTGCAGAGACAATCAATAGGTCATCCTATCGTTTTCACAAATACTCGGTCTTCAACACCGATCTTCAAATGCAATTCACAACGACGTATCACATATTCAGAATGGGTTATACGACCCCATGGTCCTTTCCCGGTTAACCCGAATAGTGAGCGCTTATTCAAAAATAAGTGTGGCATTCAAATTCAAACAAATCACATCAAGTACCCATTCAAAGGGAAATATTGATAGTTGGTTATTGAACTATCAATTGATATGCATACATCACCAGTTTCCAAATAATTTTCCAAATTATTTATTTTCCAAAATATCTTTACAAGATATATTATTTCCAAACTTCAAAAATAAATCAATATTTATTTTTTAACAAATTCTCCTTTTCATTCATAAACTCTTTAGTGAATTTATATTCCAAAATATTCATGCATATACGATTTCAACTATCCATTTTCAATTTATCTTCAAAAAGATAAATTCTAAATATTCACTTCATATTGGAAAACATTTCCATACTTATTAAAAATAAGTAATTCACAAATCTTTTTATTTTCAACCTTGGAAAATATTCAATATACTTAAATCGAATTAAGTATATATTTCATTCTTTAAGGAAATCATTCTCTTTAACATATTTATTTGGGCCAAAATGAATGTTGCGTAAAACATCATTACGACGTCCCAAAATCACTAGTATAGGGATTCGAAATTAAGATAGATATATAAATCCCAATACTATACAAAACATTTCCTTTCGGAAATCATTTACTATAACAACAGTGTTATAGTCCACTATTTCCTTTTCATTTCTCGAAAACGTCTATTTCAACAATAAATGTTGAAATCTATGGTTTCGAATCTCAACACATTTTAAAACATCGTTAGATCGTTTTAATTCAATTTAAAATATCACATTCTAAACATTTTCTTTAACATATTATTCACTATTCAAAAACGTGAATATACTACGTTAACACATTTCATCCTTTTATTCATTTTAATTCAAAGGATTATTCACGATTAAAAACGTGAATATAACTCCATTACTAAGTTTCAACAATTTACTTATCAAAATAAGTCCTTTGCGAATTTATAAAACAACGTTTATAAATTCCATTTCTATTTATATATAAAAACTTCCTTTTTATAAATTCCTTTATTAACCTATTCGATTTATAACTCAATTATAAACTAAAAGTTCATATTATAAGTTGAATACATATAAAACGATTATTTTACAAAATCGTTCCTCTAAAGACTTTCCAAACCATAAATCTTATAACTTATAAGATTCATTTATTTAACCAAATCTATTCTTTAAATAACTTCACAAATTTATAATTCTTACTATTTATAAATTTCATTTATAACTTCACCGTTTATAATTCTATAAATTTCATTCTTTAATGAAATTCATTTTCACTTCGTTCAAACACTTATAAAAACTCGTTTTATAATTTCAATATCTCAATTTATAAATATCCATTTATAAATCTCTTATATAAATCAATTCATATTAATATTTTAAAAACGTCTTTAATCTCCTTTATTATTTCACCATTTTGATTCATAAAATAATTAAATTTTATAAATCCTATATTTCAACTTTTCATAATAAATTCAAAAATCCCGATTAAACTATTTTATAAAATCGTTAGCATCATATTCTCAAAAATCAGTTTTTTTAACTATTTTTCTCAAAAATCATAATTTTTATAACATTAAAAATTATGACGTTTATTTATTTAAAATGGATCAATTCCAAAAATATAGTATATTTTCAAAAATCACTTTAAAAATCATTTTAAAATTCCAAATTTGGTCCAATGATGCTACACACCAAATAGTCAATCACGACTACATCGATATCATATATCAATATGAAAATCCATCAAATATCAAAATATCTGAAATCAAATAAAAACTGTTGAGGAATCCAGTTTGATCCCTCCAACCTGTTTTCCTGCACTCACAAACATTAGCACAATACCAATTTCGCTCCAGTACGAAATTATCGCGGTATATGTTCTTATTAAATATTATCCGCTTAATAACGGCGTAATAGGGTCTCATCCGCTAAACAAAAAATGCGGGAAATCAACAACTGCAATATATACATATGCCAATATATATATATATTGATATTATATATAATACCAATTTCACTGTTTATGAAATATTCGCAGTATATGTTTTTATTAAATAACATCCGCTTAATAACGGCGCATAATGTCTATTTTAACAATCAATAGATATCAATCATCATTCAAACATGCATTCAAATATTTTAAATCTAACTATTTAAAATAAAATCGAAACTGATTCGATTGAGTGAGAAGTTCTCACCTTGATTTTAATTTCCGTTTTAGCGATTTATTTCGAATAAAATTAAACGCGCGTTTAATTTTACCCGAAATTCTCACTAACTCCAAACGACTCCAAACTAACTCCATCGCGTAGTGCTCGTCCATACGATTCCAACGCAACTGATTTCGCGCGTTTTCGACCTCGTATGAAAAAGTTATATATATTTAAAGATACACGAATTTATATATATATATAAATTACAACATTTCCTTATATTTTTACCCTAAGCAAATATGGGCCGTGTGACCAGCTCTCCCCCCCATCAGGCCGTCCCCTTCTCATCTCCCCCAAACGCAGATTATTCCCAGTAGCCGAAACCCATTAGCAACTTTAGGGTTAAATAATTCGATTTTTTTCGTGTAACAAGAACACGATCAAGGAGCATCACTCAACTCGTCTCTCCCCAAACCACCACCGCGCTCAATATGGTGAAGCTCGGCCCCCCCTAGGCACGGGAAAACGTGCGTAAACTGTAGGTGCTCGTGGCCATCTCGCGCCTCCTCTGGTCGACCTCACACCATCATCTCCGTATAGATGTGTAGAGCTTGCAAGGCTCTACAATTTCCTAGTTGATGGCATTAGCTAGTTGTCAACGGATTGTGAGATATTTGGGAGAGAAAACGACGCATTTCTGGCCGTTGATTATGTGGGTGGCGGCTGCGTTATAATTAGGGTTAGGTTTTATATATATATATTTTTTTAAAGTGGGGGCCTATTTATAGAAGATTTTTGAACACTATTCATCCGGGAATTCCGAACTCCGATTTAGGCGCCGTAACCAGCGTTTCTAGGGTTTACCCTGCGTTCCGGACACAATGGAACAGGTTTCGGAAGCTAATTCGGAAGTATGTGCGAGTTATGGCTGTAAACGCTCAATTTGAATTAAACCGATTTAAGTCGATTTCTAGGCGTTTTAATTCGTAACGGACAAACGGTAAATCCAATTGACTTGAAATTTGAAACCTTACAATAATATCACATTACAGATCCGATGAAACTGGTTTCGTCGAAATCCGAGACTTTTTGAAAAATGGCTATTTTGACTCGTCAAATTAAAATTAAAAACGATTCGATGCGTTTCGAGCTGCTACGATCAAACGATAGCTCCGATTGACACGAAAATTGAAATCCGGTAATAACTAACTATTATGGATCCAATGGAACTGGTTTCGTTCAATTCTGAGACTGTTCAAAAATTGACTATTTTACAGTCGATTATTAAATATTAAAATATTCAATTTTCACAATTTAACTTTTAATTCGATTTTAAAAGTTCTAAAATATCATTCTAACTTCAATATGATAAAATAAAATTTTACAAATCATTTTCAATCATATTTAACTCAATTTTCAATTATTTCCATAATTTAACATATTAAATTATCGATTTAATTATTCAATTAAATTCAATAATTCAAATAAAAATTTATTTGACTTATAAATTCACTTATAAATATTTAAAATAAATTAAATATTCAAATTTTAATTTCTGAAAATTCTGGGTCGTTACATATAGAATCTTAATTTTTTTATTGAATAAGACAGATTTTGTTGTAAACATTTTTAAAAGATTTTATTTTAAGTTTTCAAATCAAAATTTCCTTTACAAAGCATATATTACTGGTAAATGATCAAGATCTCATCAGTTTATAATTTGAAAAGCTTGTATTTAATTTAAGTTGGATTAAATATTCATTAAAATAGTATTGCCAAATTTCTAGGTTGCTACACAGTATGTAATTTACTCCTTTTTCTTTTCTGGTTTTGGCTTACTTGAACTCGATTAGATTCGAGTCGTTGATTGATTTTTGGTATCTATTTTGCTCGAACTCGAATGCCTAATGCCGTTGATGTTTTAGGGTTTATATAGGGTTCAATCTCCTATAATTTTGTTCATATATTGTGTACGAATTCATCTGATACTTTTATGCTTTGCCGTTTGATTTTGATCGAATGCTGTGGTTTATTTTTGACTTGTTCAAATTTGTATAATTTCTGGTAGCTTGATTCACACGGCTTCGATTCTGACTCGTTTGATTTCTTGGTCATCACGGCATTGAGTTGCATTGACGATGTTGATTTCGTGTTTCTTATGACTTGTTCAAAACTGTTACATTGATATAAACGGCTTTGAAGTTACGATTTCTTGATTACCATGGCCTTGAATTCTTTGGTACTTTGACTTCGGTCACTTAGAACTGCAGTTTGAATTCTCCTCTGTCTTTGTTCGAACTAGCCCTGTCACTTGCTTATGCTGGTATTTTCTCGTCTTTGGATTTGTTCGAACTTGATACTGTTTGGAACTTCAATGTTTGAAATGCTTACAAACTTGGAGTCTTTGTGTACTTGTCTCTGTTTCGAGTCTAATATCTTTTGAAGTTTGCATCTGTTGGATTCATTGTTTTATATGTTGGTGACTTCGGTTATGCTTTGTCCTGCAATGTGTTTTCAACCTGATGCCGAACTTGCTTGATATGAAATTCTGGTGGCTTCACCTGATATTTTCACAGACCTGTACACTTATTTGGTTCATTGGTGTTTGATCATTGATGTTTTTCATGCCATTAACTTGTACTGTCCAGTTGAGTTCGAGTTGCCTTTGAGTTTTAGACCTGTAGCATGCATGTTGCCATTCCTTTGGTGCAGTTTCATGTATTTTGTTTATAGCCATTTCATTGTTGTTGATGTTTGGTTTGGATTCACTGTTGCATTTATGTATATGCTTCGAGTCATGGTAGCAGTGACTTGAACTTTTAGCCTTTAGTTTGTAATCTCTGATTCATTGTTGTTACTGCCATTCACTGTTGCTTACATCTATTGGTCTGCACATCCCTATCTACTTGTAGTTTGTACCACTGCCTGTTCATGGTGAAGTTCATTTGAATTTTTCATAGTCTTGTTGCCATATTGGCTTGTTCCTTCGAGCCAATGAAACTTGTATATGATTATTAGTGATGCACTGAGTTGTTTTCATATGTGACTTGAACTTGGTTTGGATTTTCTTTGAGCACACTTCTGGTTTGATGTGCACTATACCTTGAGTGTGCTTGCATATGAGTTTCATTTGTTTCAATTTGATTTTGGTCGAGGCTGCATATATGTATGAGCTGGTACATGTTTATATACTTTGACTGGCTTGCTCCTGACCATTTTATTAAACTTGTGTATTTGAACTGCACCTATGTTGAATCCAACTTGGAGCTCAGGTTTGACCTTGTGCTGATATTGTGTCATTATTTTTATTGCACTTGAGTTGAACCTGGCATTTTGGGTTTGACCTGCGCTCACCTGTCCCTGTAATTTTATCAAGTGTATATATCGGTGTGCACGGCCTTATGGCATATACAGTGATATACTGTGTATGTCACAAGCTGTTCGTGTATGATGAATTAAATGATGACGAACAACCCAAATAACTGAGGCAAATATTATTTTCAAAATCCACATTTTATTTTATACTGCAAAAATATTTTATTTTCAATTTTACAGTGTCAATTTCTGCAGATTGCTCAGATGCTGGATTCACATTGAAATGAAGTTGAAGATCAGTACGAGTTGAGTGAATGAGTGATATGTAGTGAGGTGCAATGTAAATGTGAACTGTAATTTAATCAAACTTGTATTGTAATTGAAATTGTATATAGTGAGAGCTTGAAGTTTGTACTATTCAAAAATTGTAATAAATATTTGTTTGAATAAAATTTCTGTTTGAATTCAAATTCTGTGTTATTTATTTTTATTCAGCAAATATTTATTTAATCTAATAAAATAGTACACTAACAAATACATTTAAATGAATATATATATATATATATATGTTTATTATCATCAAACAAAAATCATATAATCGCAATTCAACAGGACATACTCTCTGTCGATACCCAAAACCACTTTAACAACTGTGTACGCGGTGGAGATTCTAGAATGAAGTAGGATGGTGATGACGTTCCTGAGGTACATTACGTGGACCTGACTCCCGTGGGTTGGCTTAAGGTGGCTAAAACAGGAGCGATCTCAGGCCAAAAGAGGTAACACCTTTGGCCGGACACACTTCTTCGATACCATTCTATTACTGTTGTGACTGATTAGGTGCACCCCTTGATTTTGGAGTGTTGTTCGGGATGGGCGTAGTGGCTGCTACGTTACCACCAGCCCGTGTGCCTAATTAGTATATCTACCCTGGCATTGCCTTGTGTGCCATGTCACCTACCATACCGAGCCGCTACTACGAGTTTGTTTTTCTCCCGTAGCCTGTGGAGTATTTAGGGTAGTCTCTTGATCTGGAGATATGCTGATACTGGATGGACTACTGGGACTATTACATGTTAAGGGGAATATTGGGTCACTCCTTAATGCTATTTTAAAGTATGTTTATTTTACTGTAGACATTATTATAATAGCGCAATATTACTATATAGTAAATAGTTTAACGGATCCTTAGAGGATGGGCGGTCCCAGGCATCCTTTAGGTTACTTGTATCTTTATTACAGTTCACTTGAGTTGGTTTACATTATATAAGTATATATTGTACTAACTCGAGTGTTTTGTGTTTTTCTTTATGCTCGGGCCAGCCTGATTATTCACAGCTTTGGATTTTCTTTCTGGAGCTGGTCTTTGCTGGAGATTCTGCCTATCTATATTTATATCTATTTTTGTTTCAGCTGTTCTAGTTTATCTCATGTATTAGTGAACTTCTATGTATTTGGGATATCTATTATGTTGTTTCAGATTATTATTATGTATTTGTTTTGAGACTTTGTTGTAGTAGCTTCATGAACTACTATGTTATTTTATATTCTGCTACGAGTTATTCTGATTGTTCTTTGTTTGTGATTCTATGTATTTGATTTCATTTGCTCCAAATTTATTTACAATATGTTATTTTGCATCATTCAAGTCCGATATGTGTGGACTATTGTCAATTTGAATGGTACAACGGGTCGTCACAGTTGGTATCAGAGCTTTTGTTTTTGGCAAACCATTGCCTCTGCGAAGCAAAAACTCATTAGAGATAGGGTATTTCTACCCTAGAATGAGTGAAATCGATCTTAGAATCTTAACTTTGTGAGAGACGTATTTTCAAAGTATAAAATGATTTTTTTTTAAAATGTTTTCAAAAAAAAAGATTTTCAAAGATTATTTTGATATAAAAATTTTCTTGTTTTAAAGGATTTTCAAATGTTTTCTAACTTCCTTCCTTTCGCGTCTACCTAGTTAGATTTTTCTTTCTTTAGGATATTCATCCAAGTGAATTCTTTTGTCTTATCTTAATTTATCTTTGACTTGTCTTTATCTTGTCCTAAATTCATTCTTGATATTTTTCAGGATGAATCGAGGAAACGCCAGAAGTAGGGGTCGTGGTATTGCCCCAGCTCCTCAGCCTGTTGCTCCTGTTCGATTCACTGTTCTCTGTAAGGAATTCTCTCAACTTGGTGGAACCCCATTCACCGGTTCAGAGAACATCATTGAGTCTCAGTAGTGGTTGCGGAGTCTAGAAAGCATATTTACTAGTCTTGATATTACTGATGCCCACAAGCGTCAGTTAGCAGCTTGGCAGTTGCGTGATTATGCTTTAGATTGGTGGGAGACCGTTACGGCTAACACCGTCGAAGCTGATATTACTTGGGGGCAGTTTAGGTATCCATTGTGTTATCCTGAATTTTGTTCCTATTTTCCTTTTCTTTTGAATCTATCTTAAGCTGGTTTTCTGTATCTCTTTCCAGGGAGGCTTTTGTGGCAAAATGGATGCCAGAAGCCGGGAAATCTAAGCTTTATCGTGAATTTATGGATCTTAAGCAGGGTAGCATGTTTTCTGCTGTGTATGAGAGGAAGTTCAATGAAATTTCCATGTTTAGCCCTAGCCTTATTGGCACTCCTCTCAAGAAGAATGAGAAATTCATTGTTGGCGCTCGTTCAGAGTATTATAGTCGCCTCATTTCTCATGTTCATGGCACCTTCACCCAGCTTATGGATATGGCTATTCGCTACGAGAACCCCACATTTAAGAGTCCTGCTGCTTCTGGTGCTCCTCCATCTCAGTCTTCCTCTGCTAATTCCAAGAAGCGTAAGCCTAATTTTCATCAACAGAAGAAGAATTGGCAAAAGCATCCTGGTTTGGGATTTTCATCATCAACTCCTGCTCAGAGGCAACCAGTTGATCTCTCCTCTATCACTTGCTTTAGGTGTGATCAGAAGGGACACTATGCCAATAGCTGTCCCACATTAGTTGGTGTTGCTGTTCCTCCACTTGCTCAGTTGGCTAGGCGTGATTTCTGCCATACCTGTCTCCAGCCTAGTTATTTTAAGAAGGACCGCCCTACCCAGCAGAGGGGTACGCCTTCTAGTATAATATTTGTCACTTCTTCCTCATCTCCAGTTCCTCCACCTGCTCCTTCTCCTGCTCCTAGTGATGACCAAGGTACCCTCCAGGGTTCATTTACTTTATTCCATCATCCCATTCGTGTTTTATTTGATACTGACGCTTCCCATAGTTTTATTTCCGTTGATTTGTGTGATAAGTTTGAGCATCTCCTATCTCTTGAGTATGCTTCTGTTCCATTATGTGTTTCAAATCCTATTGGGGGTCCCTCTAACCTTAATCGGATTTGTAACCAAGCGAAACTTCTCCATTCTGATCATCGCTTTTGTGGTGATTTTTATGTTCTGGGATTCGATGCTTTTGATTTATTGCTTGGTCAGGATTGGTTAGTGCATCATGATGCTCATATCTCTTATAAAGCCCGGACTGTTCACCTTGTTGATGACCAAGGAAACTCCTTGATTATTCAATGCCGCATGCCTCAGGATTTTGCTGGCAACTTTATTTATTCTTGGGATTCTTCTCCCAGTGATCTTGATTCGACTCTTGTGGTTAGATTATATGCCGATGCATTTGGTGAAGTCACTTCTTTGCCTCCGAAGCAGGAAATTGATTTTCAGATTGATCTTATTCCTGGTGCTCGACCTGTTGTTCTTCCTCCTAGAAGAATGGCACCTCGCGAGAAGGTTGAGATAGGAACGAAAATTGAGGACTTGTCTTTCAAAGGTCTGATTAGGCCTAGTTTTTTCTCAATGGGGAGCCGCGGTGGTTTTTTTCACCAAGTCTGATGGTTCTCTACGGATGTGTGTTGATTATAGGGAGCTGAACAAGCTCACCATGAAAAACAGATATCCAATGCCTCGTATCAATGATATGTTTGATCAGCTTTATGGTGCCACTATTTCCTCTCAGCTTGATCTTGCCACAGGTTTTCATCAGCTCAGGGTTGCTGAGGATAGCATTCCCAAAACTGCTTTCCGTACCGAGAATAGTTTTTATGAATGGTTAGTCATGCCTTTCGGTTTGACTAATACTCATACTTTCTTTATTGATTTGATGAATCGTGTTTTTCGTGATGTGCTTAATAAATTTGTTCTAGTCTTTGTTGATGATATCCTTGTCTTCTCTAAGACCAAGGAAGAGCATGAGTTGCATTTGAAATCTGTTTTGGAGACTCTCAGAAATCATCAGTTGAAGGCTAAATTTTCTAAATACTATTTCTGGAAGGATGAAGCCCGATATCTCAGGAATATTGTTTTTAGTAATGGAGTTTCTGTTGATCCAGTCAAGATCGCTACGATCAACGTAAATCTTTCTTTCTTTCTTCTCGTTTTCTTTATCATCTAATAATTCTATCTTTCCTGTTGTCCTTATTTTTCCCTATTCTGTTTCAGGATTGGAAGACTCCAAAGACTCCATCTGATATTCATAATTTTCTGGGCCTTGCCGGTTTCTACCGGAAATTCATTGAGAATTTTGCTCGGATTGCTGCACCTCTCACTGTTTTGACTCGTAAGAATGCCAAGTTTGTCTAGAGTGATCAGTGTAAGGCTGCATTCAAGAGTTAAAGAGCAAGCTAACTTCCGCACCAGTTCTTACCGTTCCGAATGGAAGTGATGGATTGACAGTATATACTGATGCTAGTAGTGAGGGTTTTGGTGCTGTTCTCATGCAAGATGGTAAGGTCATTTCCTATGCCAGCCGTCAGTTGAAAACAGACGAGGCAAATTATTCTGCTCATGATTTAGAGTTTCTTTCTATTGTCTTTGCTTTGAAGCTTTGGTGGCATCATCTTCTTGGAACCAAGTTTGAGCTTTTCACCAATCATTAGTCTCTGAGATATATCTTTTCCCAGAAGGATTTGAATCAGAGGCAAGTTCGTTAGCTTGAGTTTCTAGCTTCTTACGATCTCGATATTAGCTATACTCCCGGTAAAGCTAGTGTTGTGGTCGATGCTTTGAGTCGGAAGAAGGCTTTGTTGTGTCAGCTTGTTGTTTCTTCTTCTCCTCTTCTGGATCGTATTAGGGCTAAGCAGGATGAGGATAGGATGCTTAGATTGATGAAGGAGATTGTTCGTAGCAGGGTTGGTAGTAGTAGTGGTGGTAGTGGAGCTCATATTGACGATACAGGGATATTGAGATTAATGGCAGGATTTGTGTCCCGAATGTTGATGGTTTGAGGCAGGAGTTGCTTCAGGAGAATCACCGATCCAGGCTTTCTATTCATCCTGGTGTATGGAAGATGTATCAGGATATGAAGAGGCTTTATTGGTGGAGGGGGATGAAGAGGGATATTTCTATCTTTGTTAGTTGGTGTGCGACTTGTCAGCAAGTCAAAGCCGATCACCAGAAGACCCTTGGTTTGTTGTAGCCCCTTGAGATTCCCAATTGGAAGTGGGAACAGGTTTCCATGGATTTCATCGATGGTTTACCGAGGACTCGGAGGGGTAATGAAAGTATCTGGGTTATTGTTGATAGACTGACCAAGTCCACTCATTTTATTCCTCTCAAGTATACTCAATCTGCTTCTAGCTTATCTGAGATCTACATGAGAGAGATCGTTCGTCTCCATGGTGTTCCTCTCAGTATTGTTTGTGATCGTGACCCTATCTTTACCAGTCAATTTTGGAAGGCTTTTTAGGAATCTCTGGGTACTCGTCTGAATCTGAGCACTGCATACCATCCACAAACCGACGGTCAAACGGAAAGAGTGAATCAGATTCTCGAGGTTCTTCTTTGTGCTTGTGTGCTTGATTATGGAGGAACTTGGGAAGATCATCTCCATCTTGCCGAATTCAGCTACAACAATAGCTATCAGGTATAATCTTATCTTCTGTTTTTCAGTCTATTCTTAATCTTTTTATCCATCTCATTCCATTTTTTTTTGCATTCAGGCCAGTCTCAAAATGTCTCCGTTTACTGCTCTATACAAAAGACCTTGTAGATCCCCATCTTGCCGGATTGAATCCTGTAATTGTTTGGTTCTTGGTCCTGATCTTATTTTAGAAGCTTCTGAGAGAGTTGAGGAGATTAAGAAGAGGTTGAGAGCCACTCAGGATAGGCAGAAGAAGTATGCTGATAGGCGTAGGTGGAATTTGGAATTTTCTATTGGTGATCAGGTGTTCCTTAAGGTTTCTCCCTTGAGGAATATCATTCGCTTTGGTCGTAGAGGGAAGCTTTCTCCTGGGTTCATTGGTCCTTTCCGCATTGTGGAAAGAGTTGGTTCGTTGACTTATGTCTGGATTTGCCCGAGAAGCTTTCTAGAGTGCATGATGTATTCCATGTCTTGCATCTTCACCGACATCTTCATGATCCATCTCTTATTATCCAGCCTTCTGCTCTTGACAGTTTGGATATTGAGCCTAATCTGACTGTTGAGAGGAAGCCACTTTATATCGTCGATAGATGTACGAAACAGCTCAGAAGGAAATCTGTTAATCTGGTCAAAGTATAATGGAGTACTTACGATCGAGATTGTACCTGGGAAACGGAGGAGAGCATTCGTGCTTCGAATCCAAAATTATTCGTTTCAGGCACTATTTTGTTTTTTTTTGTCTTGTTTCTCTTTATTTTTATTGCCCGTTGTTTTCAAGGACTAAAAGATTTGAGTGGGGGAGAGTGTAACAATCCTAGATTTTTGAATATAATTCAAATTTGACTTTATTTTTGTTTGAAATATTTAAATTTATTTTTATTGTAAGATTTCATTTGTAAATATTTTTAAAGCGATAATAAAAAAATTTCCAAAATTTATTGCATTTATTTTCTATTTTTAAAGCCTAGTTTCAATTTTTTGCTATTTTCTTCATTTAATTATATTTAATTAAAATTTATTTATTCATTTTTATGCATGCATTTTATTTTTATGTTTTTATCTTTATTTATAAATATCTTTCAGGTACATAAATTTTTTCCAAAATTTATTTCATTTATTTTCTATTTTTAAAGCCTAGTTTCCATTTTCTTTGCTATTTTCTTAATTTAATTATATTTAATTAAAATTTATTTATTTATTTTATGCATTCATTTTTATTTCTGAGTTTTTGTAACGACCCGTATTTTACGTGTCGACAAAATCATAAAATAGTTGCTTTAAGTCGTATTGTTGATAAGTCGTCCAAAGTAAGTTATTGGGTACCTAAGTCGTGTAGGAATTGGCTTGAGTAAAGCTTAGGTCGGTGGGTAAATGAGTCGTTTATACGACTTAGGGATGTTGCCGACTTAAGGAAGGTAAGTGTCGAGTTAGGGAGTCAGAGTTTTGAGTCGTGACCGACTTATAGAGGGCCGACTCATAGGTGTTGCCGAGTTAGTGGGTTAGCGAGTTAAGAGAGGCAACGGTTTACAAGTTTGGACGAGTCATGGAGTAGCCGACTCATAGTAGGACCGACTCAGAGATTTGTGGAAGTAATGACCTAAGGGTTGCCGAGTTATAGCTTAAGTCGTAGGCGAGTTAACAGTTTAAGGGGTAGTGACCGACTCAAATGATGACCGACTCAAGGGGAGAGCAACGACCTATAGAAGGACCGACTTAAGGCTTAGCCGTGTGTTGATGGGTCGGTGAGGCCATGGGTCGTGAGTTATTTTGTGTGTATAGTTGAGTCGTCATACGACTTAGGACTTGGGAGTGTTAGCGGCTGTGTGCTAAGTCGTTGGTCATAGGTCGGTTAGGGCTTAGGTCAGCCATAAGAGTGAGTGGTTGAGTCGGCAGGAAGGTTTAAGTCGTTAGGCCGTATTGGTTGGATTGTTGAGTCGGCTATGGGTAGGTCGTACACGGGTTAAGGATGTTAGGTCGTTAGGGGTGTTGAGTCGTGTCTGGAATGAGTCACGTACAGGTTAGACGTGAGGCCCTGTGTTTTGTTGAGTCGGCATGATGATGAGTCGGGGACGACTCAAGGGTGGGTCGGCAACGACCTAAGGGCGACGACTCATGGTGGTTCCAGCCTATAAATAGAGGGGTTTGGCTCACTTTTTGGCACCGGTTTTTGAAGCGACGAAGTGCTGCCATTTTGAGAGCTCGACTACAACATTTCTTCGTCTTCTTTTCTTCATTTCAATCTAGTTCTAACATCCATCCAAGATCGAAGATCGAGATCAAAGATTCTAGGGCCAAGGTTGAAGATCTTCATCCAACGAAGCTAGATTTCATCGTTTTAAGCGAGATTTCGCCGGATCAAGCCTTGATCTTCGCTGTCCAGATCTGAAGTGTTTAGTTTTTGAGGTGTTTAGGTGATTTGGTGAGTGGTAGTTATCTCTCACGCGGACCCAAAGGAGTATATTGGATTGGTGGTTTGTTGGAGTGTTGTAGATAGTGATTTTGTGCATTTTCCTTAGATCCAAGTGTAGATTCATTATTTGTGAAGATGTTTACTTATGCATGTTCATTTATCAAGTATTAGAGACAAAACCCATGTTTTATATTTGATAGATCTATGCTAAAAACCTATGATTCATGCATGTTAGACTTATGCTCATTTATTTACGAAATTGCCATTATAGTTGATATTGCTCATTAGATCTTGTTTAAATGATTGATTGTTTGATTGTATGATTGATTTGATTGTTTCCAAGTTAGCTAGTAGTTGATTTGGAACAAGATGATTGAAGATGATTCGAAAGCTAAGTGGAAAGGCTCTTGAATGGTGAAAGCTGCTTATGGCATATGAAGCGGATGTTGAAGCTCATATGTATGGATTGGATGATGTTGAGATGGAACTTTGCCATGATGCGATGAGGCAAACCATGTTGTTGAGTTGAGACTTTGCTATGGTGTGATAAAGCGAAGTATGATGTGATGTAGACTTGGCGTAATCCAGGCAGGGATCATTCCAAGCATGTTGATAACTCGAGGGATGGTTCGAGTTGGTTGATAATGGATTGCTCGGGAGGTAGCTTGAGCTAGTATGAGAATAGTCATCGAGGAGGATGACTAGGAGGCTTGGATCTCATCGTTGTTGAAGGTTCTAGCATGCTCAAAAGCAAGAGTACATGGGGCGCCCAAAACGACTACAGGTAGGTAGTCGGGACACCCAAAAGACTACAGGTAGGTAGTTGAGTACTCTGGGCAGAGTAGGTAAGTCCTAGGCACGGGTCACGATGACGTGCGGAGCTATGTCTAAAACCGGGGTTACCATTAGCCCTTGACAGGTGGTCATTCAACTAACGGTGATATCAAGGCAATGATAACAGTGATAGCCAGAGTCATGGATGTTTGGTTGTATCATCATTCGGTCTCAAGAGCGGTGTTTTCTGGGTGCTTATCTGATCTTGGTTTAGGCCTTGGGGGTTTGTATTTGGAAAACATCGTCCTTGACTCGAGTGGTTATTTCTTTTCCTTAATTGTATGCTATGTTATACTTGCTTCTCCTTAGTGTGAGTCTGGGGGCTATCACTGTAGAAAGAGGTGGAGTGGGATGGTTTGGTTCCTATTCCTTTTATCCCTTATGCTCTTTTGGTATGTTTGGTAGATAATTTACTGCTCACTAAGACTTTGTCTGACTCAATGTTTTATGTCTCCTCTTATTACCTTGGGCTGTTCATCCGTGTTGGGATGGGCAGACTAGGTAGCAGGTGGCAGGTGCTGTGCTTAGAGTTCTCCGATGATGATGACGAAAACGAGCAGGAGGCTTTGCATATTAGTTTTCTTACTATGTGTACTGGGTGTTCCGCTGTTGTATCTGATTGAGTGTTGTAGTGAGGCTTTGATGTATGGATGAATCTTATGTTTGTATCAAACTACTATGATGCTTATATGATGGTTTTCTATTATGGAGCTTCACTATATATTTCTCTATTGTATTTTATCCCTGCGCTGTGAGTTGATGCGATAGAGTTTCTGTTTTTATTTTACCCTGACTATCGTCCATGGCTACCTGGCACACCTTTCAGCGCACTATCTCCTTGTCTTGGTGCGGGACTCATGGGCGGTCGTCACATTTGGTATCAGAGCTTTGGTTAATCGATTTTAGCCAACGCTCGCTGACGTAACTACGTATGAGAGACGTAATTGTATTTTGATGGATGATTACTATATATAATATAGTAGCCTAGAAGGATTTGAACTCCTTATGCAGTTGTTTCTTAAGGTGTTCTAATCATTCTTATTACAGATATTAAGGATGAGTCGAAGAGGGAGACCAGCTGCAAGGGAAAGCCGTGCTGGTGAAGGAGCTGTTGATTATGGAACAATGTTCGAAGCGATGATGACTTCGATCATGAGAAGGATACCAGCTTCAGGATCATCAGTGGATGTGGGAGTTCAAGTTCAAGCTCCAAGACCGGTGGATTTTGCTAAGCTTTGCAAGGATTATACTTCTCTTGGAGGAAAAGCTTTCTTGGGGACAGAGTCGACCATTGAAGTGCAAAGATGGATTGATGCTTGCCGAAGAATCTTTGGTGACTTGGGGATTGAGGATGCAACTAAGAGGAAGCTTGCATCGAGAAAGCTTCAGGGAAGAGCTGCTGATTGGTGGAATTCTATCACCATTGGTACTCCAGAAGAAGAGATCACTTGGGAGCAATTCCAAGTTAGATTTGAAGCTAAGTTCATCTCTACGGCTCAGAAGTCTGTTTTGTTCAAGAGGTTTGTGGAGCTCAAGCAAGGTGGGAGGCCTGTACTTGAGTATATTTCTGAGTTCGAAGCCTTGTCCAAATATGCCAGATCGTATATTGATTCTCCCTATCAGAAGAACGAGAAGTTTGTGACTGGTCTGGATGCTTATCTTGGGAGGCAGTTAGTGGATCATTTGGACGATCCATTTGAGAAGCTTGTGGAGAAAGCCCTTAGGCATGAGAGTTTGTTTCCTAAGGAAAGTTCTGTTGTTGCTGTAACCAAGGAAGGATCTAAACCACACCAGAGTGGCAATAAGAGGAGGAAGCAGCAGCAGCAGAAGGGTAAGGATGGCCAGAAGAAGCCGAAAGGCGAAGTGACTTGTTATAACTGCCAACAGAAGGGCCATCTTTACAAAGATTGTAAGAATCCCAAGGTGCCGGGAAAGTGTTATAACTGTGATAAGCTAGGACATATCAAGAAGGATTGCCCTGAGCCGAGGAAAGATAGGCAGATTGTGCAAGCTTATGCTCTGGGAGTTGTGCTGTCATCTTCAAAAGCTCCGACTGCTGAAGAAAAGGGGAAGAGTGTGGTGGTTCAAGGTACTCTTTCTATCTGTGGTGTTCCAGTTAGAGTGTTGTTTGATACTGGAGCGTCGCATTCTTTTGTTTGTAATGATTTGGTAGACCGGTTAGGTTTGAGACCGGATATTGTTGATAGGCCATTGGTTGTGACTAATCCAGTTGGGGGTTCGTCATGTTTGTGTATGGTATGCCGTGGTCTAGTCGTGTCGAGTCATGATTGCTCGTTTGTTTGTGATTGCTTTGTTCTAAACTTTGCGGGGTTCAGAATTATTTTGGGTATGGACTGGCTTAGGAAGTATGCGGCAAGGATTGATTGTGAGAGGCTTGAGGTGACAGTCGGGAATGTGGAAGGGCGAAAGGTTGTGATACGATGTAAGCATGAGGAAGGCGTCTTCATTAGCTTCATGTATTCGCTGGTTGTTCCACGGGATGGACTGTCATCGGTGCCAATTGTGAATGGATTTGAGGACGTCTTTGACGAAGTCAAAGGGTTACCGCTGCATAGGGAGATCGAGTTTCGTATCGATCTAGTCGAGGGAGCCAGACCTGTTGTGATGCCTCTTAGGCGGATGGCGCCTAGGGAGCAGCTAGAGTTGAGGGTGCAGGTTGATGACCTTTTGCCGAAAGGATTCATTCGGAGAAGTGTGTCCGAATGGGGTGCACCAGTTGTGTTCGCAACCAAAGCGGATGGATCGTTGAGGTTGTGTGTGGATTATCGTGAGCTGAATAAGTTGACTAGGAAGAACAAGTATCCATTGCCGAGAATAGATGACTTGTTTGATCAGCTTCACGAGGCTAAGGTGTTTTCTCAGATGGATTTGGCAACGGGATTTCACCAGTTGAGAGTGGCGAAGGATAGTGTGCCGAAGACTGCTTTCAGGACACCATCCGGATTTTATGAGTGGCTGGTAATGCCGTTTGGATTGACTAACGCGCCAGCATATTTTGTGGATCTTATGAATAGAGTGTTCAGAGATCAGTTGAACAAATTTGTACTTGTGTTCGTGGATGATATTTTGGTTTACTCCAGAACTGAAGAAGAGCACAAGACGCACTTAAGGATTGTTTTGGAAATCTTGCGGGAACATCAGCTGAAGGCTAAGTTTTCGAAGTGTCACTTCTGGAAGAGTGAAGTGAGGTTCTTAGGCCATGTTATCTCTAGAAATGGAATAGCGGTTGATCCCGCTAAGGTGGCAGCAATCCAGGATTGGATTAGACCTAAGAATGCATCTGATGTGAGAAGTTTTCTTGGATTAGCAGGATATTATCGACGGTTTATCAAAGACTTTTCCAAGATAGATGCACCATTGACAGGATTGACGAAGAAGAACCAAGTGTTCAGATGGGATGATAAGTGTGAGCAAGCTTTCGTAATCCTGAAAGAACGACTGACCAGTGCTCCTGTTTTAACTATTCCAAGTGGGAATGATGAGATGGTGGTTTACACCGACGCATGTGGCACTGGACTTGGAGCAGTGCTAATGCAGAAGGATAAAGTTGTTGCGTATGCTAGTCGACAACTGAAGCCGCATGAAAGGAATTATCCGACTCATGATTTGGAGTTAGCGGCGATTGTGTTTTCTTTGAAGATGTGGAGACATTATCTATTGGGAGTTAGATTTGAGTTGTTTACGGATCATAAGTCGTTGAAGTATCTGTTCTCCCAAAAGGATTTGAATCTTCGACAGCAAAGGTGGCTAGAGTTTCTAGCATCTTATGATTTTGGTATAGCCTATACTCCGGGAAAAAGTAACGCGGTGGCTGATGCGTTAAGTCGAAGACATGCAGGTTTGGGAGCCATGTTTTCGGAATGGAAGAGCCTTGAGTATTTGGCTGGATTTGACTTCAGGCCTAGATGTGAATTGGAACCTGAGATGTTGGCAAACTTATCGATAAGACCTACTCTTGTGGAAAGGATTGGTGAGAGCCAAAGGCGAGACGATAAGCTTGTCAAGATTATCCGTGATTTGGAATCCGGATTGGACCCGGAGAAGGATAAAGGATTCAAGGTCGATCGAGAGGGTTGGCTTCGAAAGCAAGGACGACTGGTTGTTCCCGATATAGATGGATTGAGAGATGAAGTTCTAAGGGAAAGTCATCACTCGAAGTTGACAATTCATCCAGGTGGGAATAAGATGTATCGGGATATGAAGAGAGCCTATTACTGGGAAGGTATGAAGAAGGATGTTGGAAATTTTATTTCCAAGTGTATGAATTGCCAGTTGGTGAAAGCTGAGCAGAAGAAGCCCAGTGGATTGCTTCAGCCATTAGAGGTTCCTACATGGAAGTGGGAGCAAGTGTCGATGGATTTTATCGATGGTCTACCTAGGACAAGAGCAGGAAATGAAGGGATTTGGGTCATAGTAGATCGTTTGACCAAGAGTGCAAGGTTCATTCCTGTTCGATCAACTAGGACTGCATCGAAGTTGGCAGAGTTGTATGTTAAGTGGATAGTTCGATTCCATGGTATTCCGAAGAGTATAGTGAGCGATCGAGACCCATTGTTCACTAGTGGATTTTGGAAGAGCTTCCAGGAAGTTTTGGGAACTGAGTTGTGTTTGAGTACAGCTTATCACCCTCAAACAGATGGTCAGACTGAGAGAGTTAACCGAGTGTTGGAAGATCTTCTCAGGGCTTGTGTTTTGGACTTCGGAGGATCATGGGAAGATCACCTTCATTTGGTGGAATTTGCTTATAATAACAGTTATCAGTCGAGTATTGGTATGGCACCATATGAGGCATTATATGGAAGACCGTGTAACTCTCCGACATGTTGGTTGGAAACTGGAGAAAAGCTGATACTTGGGCCAGAGATGATTCGACAGACTTCAGATTGTATAGAGATCATTCGGCAACGAATGAAGACAGCCCAAGATCGTCAGAAAAGTTATGCCGATAATCGTCGTAAAGATTTGGAATTCGACGTAGGAGATATGGTTTTTGTGAAGATTTCTCCTCTGAAGAGTGTTATAAGATTCGGGAACAAAGGAAAGTTGACTCCGAGATTTGTTGGACCATTCCCGATTATCGAGCGAATTGGAAAGCTCGCTTACAGATTGGAGTTACCGGAAAAGATGACGGGTGTGCACAATGTTTTTCATGTATCTTATCTACGGAAGTATGTGCACGAACCAACTATGGTGGTTTCTGCTGACAGCTGTGAAGACTTAGAGGTTGATCCAGTGGTTACGAGACCTCGTAAGCCGCTTCGTGTTGTTGAAACTGACACGAAACAGCTTAGGAGGAAGACGATTACATTGCTCAAGGTAAAATGGAGTGATGATGTTAACGACTGTACGTGGGAGGAGGAAGAGAGGATGAAGGCAGCTAATCCTGAGCTCTTCGAGGTATGGCCCTAAAGTGTCGTGACATCTCATGAATTTGTAGCTTGTTCTAAGTTTTAGAATTCTGCATGCTAGGCTAGAATTGGATGCATGGTTTGTTGATTGCTATGGATGGTAGGCGTGCAGAATAATTTTGTTCGCTCTTGTTTGTTTGGAATTTCGGGGGCGAAATTCCTTAGGGGGAGAGAATGTAACGACCCGTATTTTACGTGTCGACAAAATCATAAAATAGTTGCTTTAAGTCGTATTGTTGATAAGTCGTCCAGAGTAAGTTATTGGGTACCTAAGTCGTGTAGGAATTGGCTTGAGTAAAGCTTAGGTCGGTGGGTAAATGAGTCGTTTATACGACTTAGGGATGTTGCCGACTTAAGGAAGGTAAGTGTCGAGTTAGGGAGTCAGAGTTTTGAGTCGTGACCGACTTATAGAGGGCCGACTCATAGGTGTTGCCGAGTTAGTGGGTTAGCGAGTTAAGAGAGGCAACGGTTTACAAGTTTGGACGAGTCATGGAGTAGCCGACTCATAGTAGGACCGACTCAGAGATTTGTGGAAGTAATGACCTAAGGGTTGCCGAGTTATAGCTTAAGTCGTAGGCGAGTTAACAGTTTAAGGGGTAGTGACCGACTCAAATGATGACCGACTCAAGGGGAGAGCAACGACCTATAGAAGGACCGACTTAAGGCTTAGCCGTGTGTTGATGGGTCGGTGAGGCCATGGGTCGTGAGTTATTTTGTGTGTATAGTTGAGTCGTCATACGACTTAGGACTTGGGAGTGTTAGCGGTTGTGTGCTAAGTCGTTGGTCATAGGTCGGTTAGGGCTTAGGTCGGCCATAAGAGTGAGTGGTTGAGTCGGCAGGAAGGTTTAAGTCGTTAGGCCGTATTGGTTGGATTGTTGAGTCGGCTATGGGTAGGTCGTACACGGGTTAAGGATGTTAGGTCGTTAGGGGCGTTGAGTCGTGTCTGGAATGAGTCGCGTACAGGTTAGACGTGAGGCCCTGTGTTTTGTTGAGTCGGCATGATGATGAGTCGGGGACGACTCAAGGGTGGGTCGGCAACGACCTAAGGGCGACGACTCATGGTGGTTCCAGCCTATAAATAGAGGGGTTTGGCTCACTTTTTGGCACCGGTTTTTGAAGCGACGAAGTGCTGCCATTTTGAGAGCTCGACTACAACATTTCTTCGTCTTCTTTTCTTCATTTCAATCTAGTTCTAACATCCATCCAAGATCGAAGATCGAGATCAAAGATTCAAGGGCCAAGGTTGAAGATCTTCATCCAACGAAGCTAGATTTCATCGTTTTAAGCGAGATTTCGCCGGATCAAGCCTTGATCTTCGCTGTCCAGATCTGAAGTGTTTAGTTTTTGAGGTGTTTAGGTGATTTGGTGAGCGGTAGTTATCTCTCACGCGGACCCAAAGGAGTATATTGGATTGGTGGTTTGTTGGAGTGTTGTAGATAGTGATTTTGTGCATTTTCCTTAGATCCAAGTGTAGATTCATTGTTTGTTAAGATGTTTACTTATGCATGTTCATTTATCAAGTATTAGAGACAAAACCCATGTTTTATATTTGATAGATCTATGCTAAAAACCTATGATTCATGCATGTTAGACTTATGCTCATTTATTTACGAAATTGCCATTATAGTTGATATTGCTCATTAGATCTTGTTTAAATGATTGATTGTTTGATTGTATGATTGATTTGATTGTTTCCAAGTTAGCTAGTAGTTGATTTGGAACAAGATGATTGAAGATGATTCGAAAGCTAAGTGGAAAGGCTCTTGAATGGTGAAAGCTGCTTATGGCATATGAAGCGGATGTTGAAGCTCATATGTATGGATTGGATGATGTTGAGATGGAACTTTGCCATGATGCGATGAGGCAAACCATGTTGTTGAGTTGAGACTTTGCTATGGTGTGATAAAGCGAAGTATGATGTGATGTAGACTTGGCGTAATCCAGGCAGGGATCATTCCAAGCATGTTGATAACTCGAGGGATGGTTCGAGTTGGTTGATAATGGATTGCTCGGGAGGTAGCTTGAGCTAGTATGAGAATAGTCATCGAGGAGGATGACTAGGAGGCTTGGATCTCATCGTTGTTGAAGGTTCTAGCATGCTCAAAAGCAAGAGTACATGGGGCGCCCAAAACGACTACAGGTAGGTAGTCGGGACACCCAAAAGACTACAGGTAGGTAGTTGAGTACTTTGGGCAGAGTAGGTAAGTCCTAGGCACGGGTCACGATGACGTGCGGAGCTGTCTAAAACCGGGGTTACCATTAGCCCTTGACAGGTGGTTATTCAACTAACGGTGATATCAAGGCAATGATAACAGTGATAGCCAGAGTCATGGATGTTTGGTTGTATCATCATTCGGTCTCAAGAGCGGTGTTTTCTGGGTGCTTATCTGATCTTGGTTTAGGCCTTGGGGGTTTGTATTTGGAAAACATCGTCCTTGACTCGAGTGGTTATTTCTTTTCCTTAATTGTATGCTATGTTATACTTGCTTCTCCTTAGTGTGAGTCTGGGGGCTATCACTGTAGAAAGAGGTGGAGTGGGATGGTTTGGTTCCTATTCCTTTTATCCCTTATGCTCTTTTGGTATGTTTGGTAGATAATTTACTGCTCACTAAGACTTTGTCTGACTCAAGGTTTTATGTCTCCTCTTATTACCTTGGGCTGTTCATCCGTGTTGGGATGGGCAGACTAGGTAGCAGGTGGCAGGTGCTGTGCTTAGAGTTCTCCGATGATGATGAGAAGACGAGCAGGAGGCTTTGCATATTAGTTTTCTTACTATGTGTACTGGGTGTTCCGCTGTTGTATCTGATTGAGTGTTGTAGTGAGGCTTTGATGTATGGATGAATCTTATGTTTGTATCAAACTACTATGATGCTTATATGATGGTTTTCTATTATGGAGCTTCACTATATATTTCTCTATTGTATTTTATCCCTGCGCTGTGAGTTGATGCGATAGAGTTTCTGTTTTTATTTTACCCTGACTATCGTCCATGGCTACCTGGCACACCTTTCAGCGCACTATTTCCTTGTCTTGGTGCGGGACTCATGGGCGGTCGTCACAGTTTTTATCTTTATTTATCAGCATTTTTCATGTATTTAGAATTGCAAAATAAATGGTGGAAATTTGAAGAGTTTTGTGACCTTTTATTTGCTTAAGTCCTTTTGTATTCCACCTTTTTATGTTTCTAATCACCACATGCATTGAAGAGGTCGACTCTATCATTTCTTTCAGCCATATACCATTTCATTTTCATGCATAAGAAAAAATTTCTCATCTTCAAAACTTGCAGCCTCCATTTCTAAAAGTTTGGTAAAAATCTTTCTTTTCTTTTCATTGTTTTATACTTGTTTATATTGTTTTGCTCTTGCTTTCTTCACCTTCTAGGCTCGTCTCCTCACAACTCCATCACCTTGGCCACCTCCACCACCACCTGAACCAGTCATCACCACTTCCAGTCCAACCCTAAGCCAGGCCGTGCACCATCCATGACCAGATCCATCACAAAATCTACAAAAACTTCACCTATATATGTACATAGTCGAACCCATCAATGTTCCTCCACCTCAAACTCCCCTTGGCCGCCACCTACATCACCACCACTAGCCTGTAGTTGACCTATGACTCTCTGCCACATCACCCCTGACCCACCTGAAGCCATGGCCGTGCCTATCTTTGGTTTGGCCGAGCCCGTTGTTGCATGAAATCTTTGTTGTGTTGCCTTTGTGTTGTAGCTTCATGCACACATACCATTGTACCATCATCTAATCCATGCTAGGCCGACCCTATGAACCCAAAACCAGATCCAAACCCCCTCCTTAGCCGTGTGTTTCTAACTTGTAGCTGAAACATAGGTGGTTGAAAGCAAGTGCAAAAGCTTTTAGCTTTGTTTTATGCATTTATTTCTAATATTGTTTTATTATATTTGGGTTGAAAACTTATGTTGTTTATATTGTTTTGTTTGAATGTGGTCAAGGCAATTAGCTTTGTCTCTCTCACACTCAAATCATTGTCGTGTTATCATGCCTTTGTGGATCTCAGTTTGTGTACTTGGTTTGTTGTCTTCAGCTTATACCAGTGAGTTATTCTCACCAGGCAGTTTTATACTTATATGACTAGTAAACTGATCACATTTGAATTGTAAACTCATATCACCATGCTATATCTGCTATGCTATTATTATATGATGTTCACCCATGCTTAAACACCTATTATAACATCTATTACTGCTAAATAA
Source organism: Allium cepa (assembly GCA_030765085.1). Classification (NCBI taxonomy): domain Eukaryota; kingdom Viridiplantae; phylum Streptophyta; class Magnoliopsida; order Asparagales; family Amaryllidaceae; genus Allium; species Allium cepa. The sequence continues at coordinate 660,074,674 of CM060934.1, read as the reverse complement.
TGCTATTCCGTTATTTATATCATTTTATCACACTCAAGTTCTCTTTAGATTAGAATCACTATGGGTTGAAATGATACATACCCGAACGGACTTTAGAATAGGGGAAAATCGTTATGGGCCTAAATGATAGGCCGGAACGATTTTCAATTATTTAATTTTACTTGGGACTACGGGGTAAAACCCGGGTTTTCTTTGTAAATTACGGATTGAAATGATATATTATCCGTACACTTTGCCTAGGCTAGAAAATTTAATACAGACCTGTGGTTAATATAAGTTTTTCTAAAAATTTTAAAATATTTTAGAAATATAAATATTATAATATTTTGATTTATATTTAATTAAAAATGATTATTGTAAAGTATTATTGATTTTCTGAAAATTTATAAGTGAAATAAATTAATGGTAAAGTTAGAAAATTTGAAATGTAAGTTATTTTGGAAATTATAATTTGGTGATAAATGGAATTTAAATTAAATATGAAAATATGATAAATTTATGATATTTTGAATTAAAATGAATTTAAAATGAATTTTTTATATATCAAAGATTTTTGAATAAAGTTAAAATTGAAATAAATGAATATTTAAGTTGAACTTTGAAATGTAACTCAAATTGGAAATTTGTGAATTTTAAGTTAAGTAAATAAAACGAAAAATAAGTTATATTTGGGGATGTAAACTTAAGTGTTAAGTGTAAAACTTTAATTATAAGAATTGAAATTGAATGTGTGAATTTAATATGTGAATTATTATTAAATCTTGATGTTTGAGTGGATATTTCACTTTATAAAACCATGAATATAAGGGTAATTAAATGATTGTTTTAAAAGTGAAATTATATGATTTTATAAATTTATAATGATTCAAATAAAATTTAATTGTTTGTGAAATTTTATTTAATATTGGAATTTAATCTAACAGCATTTGTGAAATACTATTATTTTCTAATGTAAAGGATATTATAGCATTTGTAAATGCTGTAATTGATAGAAATGAACTAAAAGGCTAAATTTAATTAAAGGCTATTATAGCACTTTGTAAGTGCTGTGATTGTTGAATTTAACTATGGTTTTATTTGAACTAAAGTAACTCTATTACAGCATTTTTAATACTGTCTTTTGTTAAATTGAATTGTTTAAGAAGTAACTTTCTGTAGCATTGTCTAAATGCTGCGAAAGGTGAATTTTCACGGTTTTGATAAATTTAAGTGAATAAATAAACTTTGCAAAGTTTAAAATTTTTGGAATTTAATATTTATTTATTAAATATAATAACTTTATTTTAATGATTTAAAATGAAGTAATTTGTTTGGAATATAAACTATTTTGAAATATGAGTTGAAATGGTATTTTAAACAAAATGAATATGGATTTAAATAAGATAGGATATATTAGTATTTTGAAATGTATTTGAAATGATATTGAATTTTTGAAATGATATTTGATTTTTGAAGTATAAATACCATTTTTAAATTATAACTACGGGTTATAATAACGATCGGTTGTTAAAGTGACGTGGATCAGATATGGACATACTCTCTGTCGATACTGAAAACCACTTTAACAACTGTGTACGCGATGGAGATTCCAGAATGAAGTGGGATGGTGACGATGTTCCTGAGGTACATTACGTGGACCTGACTCCCGTGAGTTGGCTTAAGGTGGCTAAAACATGAGCGATCTCGGGCCAAAAGAGGTAGCACCTCTGGCCGGACACACTTCTTCGATACCATTATATTACTGTTGTGATTGATTGGGTGCACCCTTTATATTGGAGTGTTGTTCGAGATGGGCGTATTGGCTGCTACGTTACCGCCAGCCCGTGTGCGTAATTGGTATATCTACCCTAGCATTGCCTTGTGTGCCATGTCACCTACCATACCGAGGCGTTACTACGAGTTTGTTTTTCTTCCGTAGCCCGTGGAGTATTTAGGGTAGTCTCCCGATTTGGAGAAATTGTAATACTGGATGGACTATTGGGACTATTATGTGTTAAGGGGAATATTGGGTCACTCCTTAATGCTTTTTTAAAGTATGTTTATTTTACTGTAGACATTGTTATAATAGCGCAATATTACTATATAGTAAATAGTTTAACGGATCCTTAGAGGATGGGCGGTCCCACACATCCTTTAAGTTACTTGCACCTTTATTACGGCTCACTTGAGTCGGTTTACATTATATAAGTATATATTGTCCTGACTCGGGTGTTTTTTGTTTTGCTTTATGCTCGGGTCAGCCTGAGTATTCACAGCTTCGGATCTCTTTCTGGAGCTGGTCTTTGCTGGAGATTCTGCCTATCTATATTTATATCTATTTCTGTTTCAAACGTTCTAGTTTATCTCATGTATTAGTGAACTTCTATGTATTTGGGATTTCTATTATGTTGTTTTAGCCAGTTAATATGTATTTGTTTTGAGACTTTGTTGTAATAGCTTCATGAACTATATGTTATTTTATATCCCGCTGCGAGTTATTCTGATTGTTCGGTGTCTGTGATTCCATGTATTTGAATTCATTTGCTCCAAATTTATTTACAGTCTGTTATTTTGCATCATTCAAGTCAGACATGTGTGGATTATTATCGATTTGAATGGTACGAAATGGCAGGTCGTCACATAAATCCAATAGAGTCTTTTAAAAGAAAGAGATTGAAAGCGAGAATCCGGCATAAGCACCTTATATCCAAACTTCAAAGCTCCAAAATATTTCCAAACCCAAAAGCTTTCAAAATCCGACAGCTTCCAAAAGACTTCAAGAATCTATTTCTACTTTCCAAGCTAGCTCCAAAAACATGGATAACTGCTTCTAGGCTGCCCGCGTGGAAAATTATGGACGTCAAGAGTTTAGGAAGGGAACAATAAACTCCGAGTCAGTCATGGGACTAGTATGAGTAAAAAAATATAGTTGTTTGAACAAAAACAATTTAGAAAGAAGTCCGTTCATGCTTTTGGAAAATGAAACTGCCATAAGGCCTCCCTGCACAAACACAATGCAATCGCGTACTTGAGGGAGATTTCTCCTTATGATTGTCAAATATGCTTGATGCGAGAAAACTCTTTTTGATATTATTATTAGTGCATAGTGTGAAAAGATTTCGAAAGTATAATATAAATCTTAGCCAGCATAGGTACCATTATGCTATGCCTACTATAGCTACCATTTACGAATGGAAGGTTATACAATTGAAATCGTAAAGGGCTCATATTGAATGATTGGATTTCCAACAATGGTCAGGCTAAGAAACTTCCTCACCGAATGGGTACGCCTTTGGAGGGATGCCTCGAGAACCTAACTAGATCTCTACCAACACAAGGCCGGGTTACCTCTGTAACAAGGTAACTACTGACATGAGTATGCCATCCCCCGGTCGTAACCGACCTATATCCAAGGCCTTGACACCAACAAATTCCAACAACCGCATAAGTTAAATATCTGGGCTCCATACCATGATATCACTTTATATCCAGAAGGAAATGAACATACCCTAAGGGGCGCTACACCCGTAACCTTGCCGCATTCTTCCTATTTCGACCATTTCGGGTTATGAGGTTCGACCAAGTCTCGTCCACGAAGCTACGCTTTTCATAAAAGTCATGCTTTGATCAACAAATGATCAGCACTCAGCATGCCGCACTAACAAATTGGGAGTATATCACTAATAACCATGTAGTACATAATCTCTGAGCTCGTACGTCTCAGAGAAGGGTGTTAAGCTAAGAGAATAAATTCTCGGCCACCAAAAAGAAATGTATTTGATAGAAATCAGCATTATATCTCAAAGTGTAATGTCAGACATACAACCATACAAGTCCGTTCCGGTTTCAAACGGAACCGAAGGCACTTTCAAAGAAGACCTTGCAAATCCGGGCATCCACAATCCCGATCGGACTCCCCATCACATATGGAGATCTCTATACCGGAGCAACTCAGTATAGAGTCATTCGACAAGTTATCTTATCGTTCTCGAAAACACCGGTCTTCACCATCATCTTCAAATGTTATCCATTTCATCGTATCACTATTCGAAATGGGTTATATGACACAAAGTCCTCTCCCGGCTAAACCGAATAATGAGCGCTTAATTTAAAAACATGTGTATATATCAATTACAAAGATTCACCACTAAGATTTGATGTGGGTTTCGGATAACCAACTAAAATCCGACTCCATGTCGCATCGAAATTTAAATGCCGTTTAAAGGCCATCAGTTTTCACATTCACACAGAAACATATAACAATTCAATTCACAACAATTCACATCACAAAGTATCACAATCACATATCAGAGGTATCAACCAGTTCAAGGTATTCAATAATAATCAATTCTCTATAAGCAAGATTAATTAAACGTGTGATTATAATTAATTAATCACATAATTATTTCCATTAATCATCCTTAACTAATGATTAATTATCCTTAATTATAAATTAATTAGTCCTTAATTATAAATTTATTTATCTTTAATTATTAATTAACCTTTCATCAAGTCATTAATTAACCTTAATCATATAACTAATTAACCTTAATCATATAACTAATTACCCTTAATTATACAAGTGATTAACCTTAATCTGGTAATTAATTAACCTTTAATTAATCTTTAACTAACCTTTAATTAATCGTTAATTGACCTTTGGAAATAAATCATCATTAATACATAAATCTGCTTAAGACCCTTAAGTTGGATTAATGGTTATAAAACATTTCATTTTCTTAATTATTCTCTTAATTACAATAGTTAAGTTTATTACCTTTTTAAAACAAAATTCATATAAATTAAAACACTTTTAACTAAATAAATTTAAAATAATCTTTTTCTAAACCTTTAAGTAATCTCAAACTTAAAACAAACATTGATTTTTAGGAAAGAAAAGTGTTTTAAGAACTTGTTTAGCAAACTTAATTTTTCTAAGATTTTAAAACTTGTTATATAATTTTTTTTTCTTTAAAACCTAAGATCATAAAAATCCAAGTCTAGCCATGTTTTCCCGAGCATGCTTCCGAGCAACTTGTTCTTATATTTTCTTCGAGACTAACCCATGTTTACTTTGAGTTTGACACCGAGGCAACCACCCCTCTTCCCAAACCCAGATACCTGTGACATTCTACACGTACACCAGAGCTCCGATGAGCTCCGGTCGACTTCGCCACCTTCCACAAGTCAACGACCATCTCTTCAATCTCTCTGGCCGCTCAGAACGACGAAATGACGTCGAGCTCGTAATCGAGCCACTCGATACCAATTGGAACCAAATTCGATCTCCCATAACTGCTTCACTCTATCACCTCAGGCCACCAGAGGTCATGACATTCTGGTCAAAGCATTGTCGATCATCCACGCGCTATTTCCCACTAGTGCGATTAACTCCGACCATTATCGACGCTACAGCAATACTATTTCCAATCTTGAACAAACCATGGGTTTAAACCCTAAATCGACCCTGTTCGCCATCCACGATAATCAGGAATTTCATCGAATATTTTTCCCAAGTCCATCCATCATCTACCTATCCTCAGCGAGGAACACGAGACCCCATCACCTTTTGATCGCCTGAAATCGAAGAAAGATCGATTTTCCTGATCAACTAACGATTTCTTCATGAATACATACTTAAAAATTATGATTCCGCTTTTGAAAATCATCATTTCCGAAAACATTTAATATGATATATCTAAAACAAGAAAACGTGATATTTGAATTTGATCCAATTTAGAGTTTACACTGTATTTCGTCGTTTTCTAGCAAACCACTTGATAAATTCATTGGAAAATAATTTTTAAACTTAAATCTTTTTTATGCAAAAAAGTTTCATTTAGATCATGAAGCCTAAAATAAATCAGAGAAGAAGGATTTGATGTTTAAGCAAGTTTTTTAATCCTGTAACCAATAGAGGCAAACATTGCCTGTATATCAAACACCCACACATATGTATATACATTTTGTTGTACATACAATATATTTTCACGTATTCAAACATTTTCACAGCTTTTCTTCAGAAAACAACAAGCTATATATCGAATTAAAGAAGTTTACTCATCTTTTAAAGAAGAATGCAGAGAACTTTGTAAACCTGGAAGTTGATTTTTTGTTCCTGAGTTTAAAAACCTGAGTTTGATCTTGCTTTGATTTTTTTTGAGTTGAATCTCTATTTGATGTTGAATTAGCTTTCTTTTAAATCAAATTTGAATGAGTTGAATCTTGGCTTGAGATGATTTTTTTCTTGAATTTGTCTTACTGATTTGTTGAGTTCTAGATTTGAGTTTGATTTTTCTAGGTTTTGTAATAGTTTGCTTAGATTTTTTGTTTTCTGGTTTGAAATTTGAGAAGATTGTTTGCTTCAGGTTTTAAATGTTGAAGAGGTTGTTTTGTTTTTGATGTTTTCTAGTTCGAATTTTTATAGATTTTGATTTTTGATTTTTAAAGTTTTGAAAATTTAAAAGAAATGAGAAGAGAGGAGTCAGAGAGATTATATAACCTTGTTTTCTTTTTTCATCATTTAAAAAAAAGAGAATTATGACACTTGTTTGTTTCCTTACTAAAATCATTACATTATTTAATTACATGTTACATTTTTAACACTTGTTAATCTTCCCATGTTATATGTTTACATTTGTAATTTGCATGGTTTTCATGTCCTTTATATATAATTTATATGCATATTTAATTGCATTTAGTTTATATTAATACGCTTTATTAATTTATTTATATTTTCAAATATATTTTCTTATATTTGTATTTATATAACTATAAAAGAAAAATGTTTTAAAACTAAATTACTTACTAATAAAAATTGCATATGTATTATTTTTGAATCTAAATATTCTAAAAATATTTATTATTTTGAATTTTAAACTAAAATTCAAATTACAATCTATTCATATATATATATATATATATAATTCAATAATAATATAATTTGTTTTGAAAATTTTCAAATTAGTTTCAAATTAATTCCAAATTTTATATTTATTACTAATTTTAAATTTTATGAAAATTGGGATGTTACATATTCCCTCCTTATGAAAATTTCGACCTTGAAATTCGAAAGAGAAAGAGACAAATAAAGAATATATGAATACATATAAAAAGATAGAGAAATGGCTTACCAATCAAGCCGGAATATCCACTCTGCAATTTGGATAGAACTTTTGCATGCTATCCTTTGTTTCCCAACTACAGTCATTTGGATCACAACTCCATTGCACTTTTACCAGTTTGCCACCTTATTTCTCAATTGCTTTTCATCTCGGTCAATTATCTTTAACGGTTCTCTTTTCACTGCTAAATTTGATGTGATTTCCAAATCCTGCTATGCAAAATTTATATGATTGCCAAATTTAAAATAACAATCTGGATCGTATACATATTTTCGAAGGTGACAAACGTGAAACAAATTGTGTATGCCAGATAGCCAATTGGGTAACTACACTCGATATGCCAAAGGACCGATCCTCTCGAGTACAGGAAAAGGACCTATATATCGCGGTGCCAGTATAACGACCCGCTATTTTGGACTATTCGCATCCGCACATGGCGGACTTGAATAATTCAAAATACCGAATTGTTAATTTAAATTTGGCAACTCTGAACATATACAGAAAATAAATAATCACAGGATCACAGACACAGAGTAATATTATGCAGCGGAAACAAAAGATAGTAGTTCATGAAGCTACTATATATATAACAGAGTTAAATAAGATACAATGAGGTATCGAATACAATAGTCAAATACAAGAATCAGAATACATAACTGGAGTCAACTGAATATCTGAAAGCTGGATAGATAGCTGGATCTCCAGACGAAGCCCCAACTTTAAAGGTGAGTCTCAAAAGCTGAACCACTCAGTCTGACCCGAGCGTAAAGCAAAACACAAAACACTCGAGTCAGGATTAACATTCTTATATCAATAAATCCAACTCAAGTGAAATAACAATTGAAATACATGTTACTCAAAGGATGTTTGGAATAACCATCCTCTAAGGATCCGTTAAACAATCTACTATGTAGTAGTGTACGCTAAGTAGATAATGTCTATCAGTAATACAAATATCAAAATAGTGTTAAGGCGTTACCATTATCCCCCTTAACATATTTTATATAAATGTCATAATCTATACAGCACTGTAAACTCCACCGTAAACTAGTGGGTTATCAGGGAGTACTCCATAGGTATAACACAAAACAAATTCGTATTGGTCGCGTATATAGTGATACAAGTATGACAAGGCACATGAGGCAATACCCAAGGCAGTGAAACTACCGTTTGCCTGATCTAGACTGGTGAGAACGCATCGCCGCAACGATCGCAACACCGCGAAACAACACACCCAACATTCCGAGGGTGCACCAATCAATAACAAGTATTGAGTAGTTGTCGAAGAAGTATGCTCGCTCGAGGTGGCTAACCCCATTTGGCCCGACACGGCTCCTGTTTTAGTCATTTCCAATTTGACACAAGTGTCAAGGCTATCCACTATCGTTCTCTTTCTTCAGTCATCACGTACATCATTCCAACCACTTCATTCTGGACCACACTCCACGTATAGTTATTAAAGTTGGTTTTGGTTTAGACAGAGAGTATGACCATAACCGATTCCGGTTTCTTTAATAACTTTCGTAATTATTACACCGATTGGTCGTTTAATAGTTTTCAAAACCAAATCAAATTCAATTTCGATTAGAATTTTTAAACCATTATTTCATTTGTCTTTCTAAAACAATTTCCGAAATTTACGTTTCATAACTTCCAAATTTACATTTCAAAACTCTATAATTCAATTTCAAATTTTGATTTAAAACAATTCAAATATACATTTAAATTCGTATATAAGTTTAATTTCGTAATCATTTAAAATAAATCTAATTTAATGTTCGAATCAATTAAAACTCATTTATTGATTTCGTTCAATATTCGTTAAATTAATTTATCATTTAAAACAATTCCTTTTTAAATTCCAACACTTAAGATCAATTATTTAAGTTCAACTTCATTATATCAAAGATTACAAAATTAAGTTAAATTCGTCAAATCAAATACTTTAAATTACAAGTCTTACATTTGTTTCAATAAACCGCATTTCTTTTCTTGTTAAAGTAGTTTGATTTCATTTATTTATTTACTTAGTTACAATTTCAAAACTCAATTAATAAAGAAACTGAGTTTCACTTATTCAAGAGGTTCAATTTCACTTAATAAAGAATTCGATTTAATTTAATTATTAAATAATTCAATCTCATCTAATTATCAAATAATTCCAAATCTTAATTATTACTAATTTCCAAACTTAATTATTAATAATTCCAAAACTTAATTATCAAATAATTCCAAATTTAATTATTAAATAATTAAAGTTTTAAACAACGTTCTTTCGTCAATTACTATGTTAATATTTTGTTTCAAATTTCAAATATTCACATTTCCTTTCATTAAAATTTTAAATTCCAATTTTATTTCAAAACCTTATTATTTTTCAAATAATATCTTTATTTTATTTAAATCAAATCATTGACCAATCGAGTTTAATTTAATTCTCTATTCTAAGTCAAGTTCATTTTGGGTGTTTATCATTTCAACCCGATTCCATTTCAATTCAAAAGCAGATCAAAGCAAAGGGAACTTGCAGTGTGATAACTTGGATGGCGTCAAAGTAAATAAACAAGCAATAACAACAATCAATAACAATCCAACGATTAATTCAAATAATCCCGAAATAATCGTATTAATTCACATTGTTGTTTGTGCAAATTAATATAATTATTTCTAGAATCTACATTGTCATTTCATGTAGAATAAAGATTATTATACTAATTATTCTACGCAATTCTACACTTTACATCAATTATTCAATTTCATACTTCATCAGTTAATACAACATAAATTCAAATGGTTTAAGGGTAATTAACTATATTTCTACGTGTTAAATAATTAAACATTTAGGTGGTCATATTATACAAATTTAACTAATCAAATTCAACACATTTGTCGATTCAATTTTTTTTTAACTACCCTACGTCAAATTCAATTTGCATAATATTTATCACTTTACACATTACACTTTAACATCCAATATAAACAACAACAATCAATCAATTATCAATCAAACGGGATTATCATCGTATAATTAATAGATAATGGTGTCAGATATCAGAAGTGAACTGATACAGGTAATAACATATATAACAGTGTAAATAACTGGCAGTAGCATATTTCAATTGTCGTGTCAATTGAAATCAAATTTAATAAATAAAAGAACATTAATCGTGAGTGTGGCTAGAGAACACAAGAAGATAGACGACACAATAGGCTACGATTTGAATTGCAAAATTGACCAAATCCAAGTGCAGATTTCCAAAGCAAGGCAGGATTGACATGGATTAGATGAACAAGGCTGAAATTCAAAGTTTGATGAACCGAATCAGAATCGGTTTGATATCTACGAAAAATATTTTTTATTTTATAAAATCAATATTTTAATATATATTGTTGAAAACTTATATGTATTCAAAACAAAAATACATACTTAAATATTTGACAGTCCATAGGTAGCATATGTGACTAACAGTATTTGACGCCCCACCTCTATACCCACACTAGCCAAGAACACTACGGTGTAGTGTTGTCAACTAGCACGGAGAATAAGGCTGTTGAGGAGCGACCATCCATGTGATTTCTTATCACGTGGTGGCTATAATAATCTTCGGAAACAAACATAGAAATAAGCATAACACAAATCAGTCACAGACATCCATATCACAAAGGCGGAAGAAGATATGAATATATAACTAACACATGAAAGTGTACAACAGAGTAGTGGTCAAAAAGATCCACAATAATACAAAAGAATAGCAACACGTGTTATACAAAAGAATACATCTATGAGTCTATATCTCAAGTGTAAACGACAAAAATTGCTAATCTAAAAGGTCAGCCAAAAGCCAGAGTAGTAAATCCCTGGGGGAGAAGTCAAGCAGAAGCACCTGTAACATCTCGGTCTGACCCGAGTATTATTTATAAGAAAATAATTAACGGATCAGTCTAGCTATAAATATCAGATAACATGATATAAACAATAGATATGGCAAGAACATATAGTATCCATAAAGACATACTATGATAAGCATGTAAATGAAGATCATCAAGAGATCAAACAATATCAAAAGAATCTTCCAAAAGATCCAAATTCACCTAAACATAAAAGTTGGAAAATCATAACAAAGAAAGTCATGAAAATAGGTGAAGCACAAATTCCAAAAGACTACACAAGAAATCCAGAAATTACAATATAGGAGCATGAAAACTCACAAAATGGGAGCATGAAAACTCACCTACACGTGTAACACAAAGCGAGAAGCTATCTCATGGTTGCAAGCCATTAATTTTGACACACGAATGGCCCGAAGACCGTGTGGCGCTACCCCACATATGTGATGGTGAAACATCACACAAATGCGATGGCGAAACATCACAAGAGCGGGGTCTAGTCTCCCTCGCAGACAAAGAGACATCGCACAGTTGCTAGTCTAAAACACAAAAATGATCGTCATGATCATCAAGAAGTGTCAATTACACTAAGTTAGTAAATATAAAAGTTTAGCTTCATTTCCCATAACCACTTGCTTAACTCAAATATTTACTAACAAACTGTAGATCTCCACTAGAAAATTGTCACAAGAGATTCAATCAAACAAGTCCAAGAATTAACCGACAAAGTAAACGCAAGCGTTTCATACCACTTGTTTTACTAAGTCGTTTAATTAGATTTCTCATACGAGTGAGGTAAAGGTTTGTATATACTAACAGATTGGAAAACGGGTTAAGAAAAGAGCTTTGTTATTAAAAATAGAGCTGAAATCCTTTTATTGAAAGAGTTTTGATATTTACTACTAGTTTTGAAACCTTTATATTTTAAAGTGACCAATCACAGAAGCGATTGTAAAAACAATCAATCACAAAGATCACATTCGGGGATGTGATAAAAATCCAAGGAAATCAGCGCAGCAAGTTCTGTTGAATGTTTTTCATATAAGATCCCCTACGGAGGGGGGGTCCAGGGGGGGTGGCAACCCCCCAAGGTGGGGTGCGGGGGCAACGCCACCGCTACGGGGTTCGACCTAGTGAAGACAAAATGAGGCCTAACGACCTAAGGGGGATAGGGTCGAGCGACCTAAATGGAGCAACCCTGTGGTCATGCGACCTAACTGAAATGGCCAAGCGACCTAATGGTTGCGACCTAGGGGTCTTCGCGAGTTAGCAGAGGCGAGCGACCTAACCGAGGCGAGCGACTTAAGGGACTCATGACCTAACAAGGTAATAAGGTCGAGCGACCTACGACCTAACGAGGTAAAGGCCTAACGACCTAGTGAAACACACGACCTAAAAAATGGAAGACAAGGCTGAGCGACCTATCGAAGTAAAGGGGCGAGTGACCTACTGGAGAATAAGGTCTAACGACCTAATGGTATATAGGTCACGCGACCTAACGGGATATAAGGACTTACGACCTATCGGTTTATAAGGTCATGCGACCTAATAGTGATGCGACCTAAGGGTCCTGTGAGCTAAGGGGGTTAAAATAAAACAGGTCGAGCGACCTAATAATATAAAGGCCAAACGACCTAACGACCTAGTGGTGTAACGACTTAAGGGTTCAACGACCTAACCACTAAATGCCGAGCGACTTAACGAAATAAGCATGGCCGAGCGACCTACGACCTAAAGCTCCACGACCTACGACCTACGACCTAGTGCCGAACGACCTAATTCCGAGGCGAACGACCTAAGGCATACGAACGAGTTTAAGGCCAGAAACGAGCTATTCTCTGGGTGATTTTTCAACAGCGAACGACCTAGCATAGGAAGAACGACCTAAGTGCAGAATTTCACCAAAAATGCTAAAAATTGGAGTTTTTCGCCAATCCAATCCAAACCAAATGTAAATGTACATGCTAAAGTGATGGGGAATCATTCCCAACAGTCCAATATAGTTATAGGCTAGAATTGTGAGATAAAAATCTCACCCTTGCACTAAAATTTATAAAGATGAAGCTTGAAAGCAAGGAGAAGCAATCCAAAGCTTGAATCCAATATCTTCTACTTGAATTTGGAGTTGAATGTTGGAGTTGCAATTGAATTTGAGCTTGGAGTTTTAATTTCCCATTCTCTTCACCATTAATGCCAAAGCTTGGGTTAGTTAGGAAATTTATGAAGAGTGAGGAGAAGGGGGTTGGAACTTGGGCTTAATAGGCTAAACTAACCCAAAGTCCAAGGCGGGAAAAGTTAGTGAAATTTCACTAACTCCAAACCTATCGATGTTTATACACAAAAAAGTTGTAAACGACATTTCGAACTCAACGGAAGTGGTCTCGAGTCCTAATTTGACCGTTTGCAAAAAGTAGCTTTTCGGACCAAAATCTGATTAACGATTTAATATTTAAATAAAATATTTAAATATAAACTCGATAAATATGCGGGTTGTTACACAGTACATTAATATACTTATAACCAAAATCAAAGATATAAATATTGATGAAAGTCGATATATATAAGCTTGCATATATTTCATTTAATACAATGATCATTCTTATAACATACGCACCTATAAATAATAATAATAAAAAACTGTGAACCTTTTTTTTCTTTTCTTTTGCAAGATGAATAAAATTTTTGAAAACATTTATACTCAAACTTAAAAAAAAATGACGAAAACCTTGGTATACATACAAAAACCAAATCGTCATATTCATACATTTTAAATTTTAACGACTAACCCTTTAGAATATAATACACATATAATATGCTGTAATCAAAATAAGAATTTACAAACTTTATTCACTGTGACTTCATGACTCATATACTCATGCTAATATAGATACAAAATATTGTATTCAACATTGTGTACAAATATCAATATCCAAACTGTTTCAACTTTATAAACTAATATATGAAATTTTTAATTTTTTTATATAACTGAACATATAAACATAAACAGCTTTATACTACATGCTATACAATTTAGATAATCTACATATAACTTAGAAAACCGAGGATACGACTATAGTCTTATTATCTATATAACAAAAAGGCTTGGTTTTAATGGAAAGATAACGGAAAGACAAAGAACGCTTGAGTTTTACTACTACAATAGATATCAGATGGCTATTTATCAACCACCACAGTGCTGTTAACAAGCTGGATAACAGCGTCATTATTTCCGCTTAACCTTTAATTCATCTACTCCCACTATCGCACTACGTAATTATCTTTAAAATCATGTTCATCCACTAATCATTTGCCAGTGCAAGAAAAACTATCTTTTCTGCAATCTATGCCTTTCTTCTCATGACCAATTAATTATATTTATACATTTACAGTTTGAGATTACTCGATTTATTTTGCTTCATGACCCATGGCTTAAAAAAATATTCCTTATTTAATATCATGTGTTTTATTTTCATCCTTTCAGATTTTATTGAAAAATCATGGTTTACGTTCTATTGGTGGCAGAAAGATAAAATAAATATTTATAAATTTCGGTATTTATGATAAAGCGCAATTGTTTTGATTCTACCTTCCTAACAAAACACGGATTTATTTCTAGTGTTATGGAATTTATCAAAATGCTACCTAAAGCAGCAAACAAACGTTGTACAGAACTTATAACAATTTTTATAAAGTAAAATATATGTAGAAACTAGTTACCAAATCCAATTTATAACATACGTAAGTCATACGTATACGAATGAATATACAAGTCGTCATATAACTACAAAAACATATTCCTTGTAAACACTATACATATTTATGCGCTATATATAAATAAACAACGGTATACATAAACTCTAACACTTAAACAACTATATATATGAATATATGTAAAGTAAGAGAAGAGGAAAGTATTACACAGCTGCTATCGGTGGCATCCCTGCAGAGGAGAAGTGGGACGAGGCAGCTAGGCGATGGCGAAACTTCAGTGGCATGCGTGTTTGCAGGTGGAGCTTTGATGCTGGAGTTCGGTTTACTGTGGGGTTCGGTTGGAGGTCTGGAAATGATGGCAGAAGTGGCTGAGATGTCGAGTGGGTGGCGCGTACAACAGGCGAGGAGAAGAGAACGAGTGATGGCTGCCGACGTGAGGCTTTGGTGAAAGGAGATGCGGGTGTGGTTTTCTTCGGTGGCTGTTGAGATGGCTTGGTCAGTGTAGCTCGGGTGTGTAGCTTTAGGTGGTTCACAGGAGAAGGTGGCTGGATTGCGTGGCTCGGAAGAGCTAGTGGCAGAGACTGATGAAGGTGCGACGGTTGATGGATCGGGCTGAGTATGAGAGGGTGAGTGAAAGGTAGAGAAGAGGTTGAGAGGGAAGAAAATAAAAATGAAGAAGATAGAGCAAAAAGAAAGAAGAAATGGTGAAGCTATTCGTATCTTTTTTTTCAAGGCACACTGGAAAATTGAACCAATGAAGTAAATGTTGGAACCAGTGGCACAAGTCACCGTAAATTCAAAGAATATAAAAAAAGTAAACGTCCATTCATTTTTCTGACTTTTGCAACAACGAATGCTTACGGGAAAACAAAACGGGTATCGATATCGATAACGTTCATACGGATTTCGCTATATATCAGATTTTAAAATACTGAATCAAATATACCGCGGAGATCAGCACGACGGGACGATCAAAACGGTATAAAATTATCAGTGGCGCAATCGAATTATAAAATTTTGAATTTTCTACTGGCGGAAAATGCAACAAAAACACAGGAAAATAAGATCGACGGAGCTAAAGAAGTCCGAATTTGGAAAAATGAAAAATGATGTCTTGCTCAGAAGATGATTTAGAATTTTTCTATATAAAAATATTTAGGTTTCGAAAATATTTTATTTTCATCAATTCTTAACTGATTAAATTGAAATTAAATTACACACGAAATAAACTTTCATAATTTTGGATGAAAATTTACCAGTTGCTATATTTAATTAGATGCATTTTAAATAGTAAATTTTTATTTCAAAATTTTATTATTTAAAGTTTCACAAAATTCAATTTAATACGTTACTAAAACAAGTTAAATTTACGGGTCCTTACTCTCTCCCCCACTCAAAAATTTTCGTCCTCAAAAAGGAAGGAGGTAGGGGAATAGAAACAACCAGAAAGATAATAGATTTGACTTACAAAATAAACAATTAATTTAAACCATAGAAATTTCAATTTAAATCAATTTTATGTTTAACAATTTGACTTTAAATTCAAGATAATTCATTAAGTCGATTTTATTACAATTTATTATATTTGATACAAAAGATTTTTTCTTTCAAACCAAATTTTATTTAATTTGTCTCAATTACTATTCAATCAACTTATTTTTCTATTTATCTCTATCAACATCTTTTCTAATTAAAATTTTAAGTGTATGACATTTATTATAACCCCTCATCTTTTATCTATATAATCCTTTAACGTCATTTACATTGTATAATATTCAATTACATAGTTAACTTTTGAAAATTAGGTAAGTTATATAAGAATGCAAGTGAATATTATACAAGTAAATTTTCTAATTCAATTATTTCAAATTTAACTATTCATTAAAAAAATTAGCTTCAATTATAATTGAAATTATCCATTAAGAAAATTTAAGAATTAAATTTTCGATTATCCTCAAACAATTTAAAGTTAAATATGTTTACATTTTACATATATCAAAATAATCATATGCCAATACATATATATATATATATATATATATATATATATATATATATATATAAATCAAGCCATGCTTTAGAAATTTAAATCAATTTAATTTCCAAACAAAAGTGTAGCAAAGCTACAGAATGGTCTCTCCACTTCGAAACTCGAAAATGAATGTCGATGATGCGGCCATCATCATCGAAATTATTTTTCCAGCGACAAAGAGAAGAGCACTGATTTAATCATTTAAAATTCTTTGAAAACCATTTTTATTTAGAAATATTTAAAATAATATACATTTTAAAACTTTAAAACCATAGTTCGAAATTATTGAAAATTAAATTCTCAAATTCTAATTTAAATTCACTTCAAATTCCTAATCAAATTATAACTAAGTTTTATAAATTCATTTATTTATATTATAAAATAGTCAATGGTTTATAAAATAATAAATGAAAATTAAATATTATCATTTCGGACAACAGATTCATTAACAATTTAATTTCAGAAAAATTATACTTATATATAATATAAACATTCAAAATTATTTACTAAATTTGAAACAATATTGTGTCAGTTTGCTCTATTCAAGTGTTTTAGAAATTCTATCGATAGCGTTGATCAGACGAATCGATTGAAAATCCAAATCAACATTAACAACTCAAACAACACAATATATATATATAAAACATTTTTTATATTAATTTACACATACACGTCCTCGCTCGACGATCCAAGAATGGTTTTCAAAAAAGTATAGAGATTTAAATTTTTGATGGACTCGAATCAAAGAAAATTTTGATTCGAAGATAGGTTTGGAACAAAGATAAGATGATTAGATAACCAAAAAGTAAGATTTATAAGTCTATATAAATCGCGGCCAACCTTAACCGGGTCGACCATGACTTCAAGAATCAGATCGATGTAGAATTCCGAGGCAAATCCACATTCGATCGCAAGAGATAGAGTTCAGGCATAGCATGGGATAGATAGCATCGTAAATCGAGGATACAGAAATCTCCGGTAAATCAATGCATATTGTAAAGGAGTTTTAACCTTTTACAAATCATTCGAAGTTTGGCGAGACCGCCGATTCATTATAAGGGTCATTCGAAGTGGAGTAATGGGATGCTCCAGAATTGAAAGAAGACGAATAGTGAGGGACACCAATGAAT
Source organism: Allium cepa (assembly GCA_030765085.1). Lineage (NCBI taxonomy): Eukaryota > Viridiplantae > Streptophyta > Magnoliopsida > Asparagales > Amaryllidaceae > Allium > Allium cepa. Next base: position 660,056,810 of record CM060934.1, on the reverse strand, counting down.
TTTGGAACCGCGGGGAATGTTCCAAAATTCAAAGGAACCGAGTCAAAAGGAAGAGATTCAAACTCGAATGAAAATGTTTCTGTAAATACATTTACCATATATGCTAAGTTTTTCCTAGAGCTACCAAAGCTCTGGTAACAACTATAACGACCCACTATTTTGGACTATTCGCATCCGCACATGTCGGACTTGAATAATTCAAAATACCGAATTGTTAATTTAAATTTGAAAAATCTGAACATATACAGAAAATAAATAATCATAGGATCACGGACACAGAGTAATAATATGTAGCGGAAACAAAAGACTGTAGTTCATGAAGCTACTATATATATAACAGAGTTAAATAAGATACAATGGAAGTATCGAATACAATAGTCAAATACAAGAATCAGACTACATCACTGGAATCAACTCAATATCTGAAAGCTGGATAGATAGCTGGATCTCCAGGCGAAGCCCCAACTCTAAAGGTGAGTCTCAAAAGCTGAACCACTCAGTTTGACTTGAGCGTAAAGCAAAACACAAAACACTCAAGTCAGGATTAACATTCTTATATCAATAAATCCAACTCAAGTGAAATAACAATTGAAATACAAGTAACTCAAAGGATGTTTAGAATAACCATCCTCTAAGGATCCGTTAAACTATCTACTATGTAGTAGTGTACGCTAAGTAGATAATGTCTATCGGTAATATAAATATCAAAATAGTGTTAAGGCGTTACCATTATCCCCCTTAACACATTTTATATAAATGTCATAGTCTATACAGCACTGTAAACTCCACCGTAAACTAGTGGGCTATCAAGGAGTACTCCATAGGTATAACACAAAACAAATTCGTAGTGGTCGCGTATATAGGGATACAAGTATGACACAGCACATGAGGCAATACCCTAGGTAGTGAAACTACCGTTTGCCTGATCCGTACTGGTGAGAACGCATCGCCGCAACGATCGCAACACCGCGAAACAACACTCCCAAAATTCCAAGGGTGCACCAATCAATAACAAGTAATGAGTAGTTTTCGAAGAAGTGTGTTCGCTCGAGGTGGCTAACCCCATTTGGCCCGGCACGGCTCCTGTTTTAGTCATTTCCAATTTGACACAAGTGTCAAGGCTATCCATTATCGTTCTCTTTCTTCAGTCCTCACGTACATCATTCCAACCACTTCATTCTGGACCACACTCCGCGTATAGTTATTAAAGTGGTTTTCAGTTTAGACAGAGAGTATATCCATAACCGATTCCGGTTTCTTTAATAACTTTCATAATTATTACACCGATTGGTCGTTTAATAGTTTTCAAAACCAAATCAAATTCAATTTCGATTAGAATTTTTAAACCATTCTTTCATTTGTCTTTCTAAAACAATTTTTGAAATTTACGTTTCATAACTTCCAAATTTCCATTTCAAAATTCTACAATTCAATTTCAAAATTTGATTTAAAACAATTCAAATATACTTTTAAATTCGTATATAAGTTTCATTTCGTAATCATTTAAAATAAATCTAATTTAACGTTCAAATCAATTAAAACTCATTTATTGATTTCTTTCAATATTCATTAAATTAATTTATCATTTAAAACAATTCCTATTTAAATTCCAACTCTTAAGATCAATTATTTAAGTTCAACTTCATTATATCAAAGATTACAAAATTAAGTTAAATTCGTCAAATCAAATTCTTTAAATTACAAGTCTTACATTTGTTTCAATAAACCGCGTTTTTATTTCTTGTTAAAGAAGTTCGATTTCATTTATTTATTTACTTAGTTACAATTTCAAAACTAAATTAATAAAGAAACTTAGTTTCACTTATTCAAGAGGTTCAATTTCACTTAATAAAGAATTCGATTTAATTTAATTATTAAATAATTCAATCTCATCTAATTATCAAATAATTTCAAATCTTAATTATTACTAATTTCCAAACTTAATTATTAATAATTCCAAAACTTAATTATCAAATAATTCCAAATTTAATTATTAAATAATTAAATTTTTAAACAATGTTCTTTCATCAATTACTACGTTAATATTTTGTTTTAAATTTCAAATATTCACATTTCCTTTCATTAAAATTTTAAATTCCAATTTTATTTCAAAACCTTATTATTTTTCAAATAAAATCTTTATTTTATTTAAATCAAATCATTGACCAATCAGGTTTAATTTAATTCTCTATCCTAAGTCAAGTTCATTTTGGGTATTTATCATTTCAACACGATTCCATTTCAATTCAAAATCAAAGCATATCAAAGGGAACTTGCAGTGTGACAACTGGGATGGTGTCAAAGTAAATAAACAAGCAATAACAACAATCAATAACAATCCAACGATTAATTCAAATAATCCCGAAATAATCGTATTAATTCACATTGTTGTTTGTGCAAATTAATATAATTATTTCTAAAATCTACATTATCATTTCATGTCGATTAAAGATTATTACACTAATTATTCTATTCAATTCTACACTTTACATCAATTATTCAATTTCATACTTCATCAATTAATACAACATAAATTCAAATGGTTCAAGGGTAATTAACCATTTTTCTACGCGTCAAATAATTAAACATTTAAAGGGTCATATTATACAAATTTAACTAATCAAATTCAACACATATGTCGATTCAAATTATTTTTAACTACCCTACGTCAAATTCAATTTGCATAATGTTTATCACTTTACACATTACACTTTAACATCCAATATAAATAACAAAAATCAATCAATTATCAACCAAACGGGATTATTATCGTATAATTAACAGATAATGGTGTTAGATGTTACAGGTGAACTGATACAGGTAATAACATATATAACAGTGTAAATAACTGACAGCAGCATATTTCAATTGTCGCGTCAATTAAAATCAAATTTAATAAATAAAAGAACATTAATCGTGAGTGATTAGTCACCTTTCGAGGCTAGAGAACACAAGAAGATAGACGACAAAATAGGCTACAATTTGAATTGCAAAATTGACCAAATCCAAGTGCGGATTTCCAAAGCAAGGCGGGATTGACATGGATTAAACGAACAAGGCTGAAATTCAAAGTTTGATGAACCGAATCAGAATCAGTTTGATATCTACGAAAAATATTTGTTATTTTATAAAATCAATATTTTAATATATATTGTAGAAACTAATATGTATTCAAAACAAAAATACATACTTAAATATTTGATAGTCCACAGGTAGCATATGTGACTAACAGTACATTAATATACTTATAACCAAAATCAAAGATATAAATATTGATGAAATTCGATATATATAAGCTTGCATATATTTCACTTAATACAAAGATCATTCTTAAAACATACGCACCTATAAATAAAAAAATAAATAAAATCTGTGAAACTTTTTTTTCTTTTCTTTTGACGAATAAAACTTTTGAAAACATATATACCCAAACTTTAAAAAAAATGATGAAAACCTTGGTATACATACAAAAACCAAATCGTCATATTCATACATTTTAAATTTTAACGACTAACCCTTTAGAATATAATACACATATAATATGCTGCAATCAAAATAAGAATTTACAAACTTTATGCACTATGACTTCGTGACTCATATACTCATGCTAATATAGATACAAAATATTGTATTCAACATTGTGTACAAATATCAATATCCAAACTATTTCTACTTTATAAACTAATATATGAAATTTTTTATTTTTTTATATAACTGAACATATAAACATAAACAGCTTTATACTATATGGTATACAATTTAGATAATCTGCATATACCTTAGAAAAGAGAGGATACGCCTATAGTCTTATTATCTATATAACAAAAAAGACTTGGTTTTAACGGAAAGATAACGGAAAGATAAAGAACGCTTGAGATTTACTACAACAATAGATATCAGATGGCTATTTATCAACCACCTCAGTGTTGTTAACAATCTGGATAACAGCGTCATTGTTTCCACTTAACCCTTAATTCAACTACTCCCACCATCGCACTACATAATTCTCTTTGAAATCATGTTCATCCACTAATCATTTGCTAGTGCAAGAAAAACTATCTTTTCTACAATCTACGCCTTTCTTCTCCTGGCCAATTAATTATATGTGTACGTTTACAGTTTGAGATTACTCGATTTATTTTGCTTTATGACCCATGGCTTAAAAAAAATATTCCCTATTCAATCTCATGTGTTTTATTTTCATCCTTTCGGATTTTATTGAAAAATCATGGTTTACGTTCTATTGGTGGTAGAAAAATAAAATAAATATTTATAAATTTCGGTATTTATGATAAAGCGCAATTGTTTTGTTTCTATCTTCCTAACAAAACACTGATTTATTTTTAGTGTTGTGGAATTCATCAAAATGCTACCTAAAGCAGCAAACAAACTTTGTACAGAACTTATACTAATTTTTATAAAGTATTATATATAGAAACTAGTTATCAAAACCAATTTATAACATACGTAAGTCATATGTATACGAATGAATATACAAGTCGATCATATAACTACAAAAACATATTCCTTGTAAACACTATATATATTTATACGCTATATATAAATAAACAACAACATACATATACTCTAACACTTAAACAACTATATATATGAATATATGTAAAGTAAGAGAAGAGGAAAGTATTACACAGCTGCTATCGGTGGCGGCCCTACAGAGGATAAGTGGGACGAGGCAGCTAGGCGATGGCGAAACTTCAGTGGCATGCGTGTTTGCAGGCAGAGATTTGGTGGTGGAGTTCGGTTTACTATGGGGTTCGGCTGGAGGTCTGGAAATGATGGAAGAGGCGGCTGAGATGTCGAGTGGGTGGCGCGAACAATGGGCGAGGAGAAGAGAACGAGTAATGGCTGCCGACGTGAGGCTTTGGTGAAAGGAGATGCGGGTGTGGTTTTCTTCGGTGGCTTGGTCAGTGTAGCTCAGGTGTGTAGCTTTAGGTGGTTCACAGGCGGATGAGGCTGGGTTGCGTGGCTCGGAGGAGCTGGTGGCGGAGAATTATGAAGGTGCAACGGTTGATGGATCGGGCTGCGTTTGAGAGGGTGAGTGAAAGGTAGAGAAGAGATTAAGAGGGAAGAAAATAAAAATGAAAAAGACAGAGCCAAAAGAAAAAAGAAACAGTTAAAGCTATTCATATCCTTTTTTTCAAAGCACATTGGAAAATTGAACCAACGAAGTAAATGTTGGAACCAGTGGCACAAGTCACCGTAAATTCAGAGAATATACAAAAAGTAAACTCATTTTTTTGACTTTTGCAACAACGAATGCTCACGGGAAAACAAAACGTACAAAACCAGTATCGGTATCGATACCGTACATACGGATTTTGCTATATATCAGATTTAAAATACTGAATCGAATATACCGCGGAGATCAGCATGGCGTGACGATCAAAACGGTATAGAATTTTCAGTGGCGCGATCGAATTATAAAATTTCGAATATTCTATTGGCGGAAAATGCAAGAAAAACGCAGGAAAATAAGATCGACGGAACTAAAGAAGTCCGAATTTGAAAAAATGAAAAATGACGTATTGCTCAGAAGATGAATTAGAATTTATCTATATAAAAATATTTAGGTTTCGAAAACATTTTATTTTCATCAATTCTTAACTGATTAAATTGAGATTAAATTACACACGAAATAAACTTTCATATTTTTGGATGAAAATTTACCAGTTGTTATGTTTAACTAGACGCATTTTAAATATTAAATTTTTAATTCAAAATTTTATTATTTAAAATTTCACAAAATTCAATCTAATACGTTACTAAACCAGTTAAATTTACGAGTCGTTATAGCCAGTTTACCAGTCTTTCCAAACCTCAACACTCCCTGCATTGAAGAAACTTTTAGGAAAACAGAATCTCCAACCTGGAATTCTAAAGATCTTCTCCTGCGGTCAGCATAACTTTTCTGGCGACTTTGAGTAGTTATCAATTTCTTTCGAATAAAATCAACCTTTTCAGTAGCTCATTTTATCATATCTGGTCCAAGGACAAGCCTATCACCTGACTCAATCCAACATGCAGGTGATCAACACGGACGCCCATATAATGCTTCGAAAGGAGCCATTTTAAAACTGGCCCGATAGCTATTATTATATGAAAATTAAACGAGATGCAAATGGTCCTCCCATGAACTGCCAAAGTCAAGACTACAGGCATGCATAAGGCCTTCTAAGATTCGATTCATCCTTTCTGTCTGCCCATCAAACTGCGGGTGGTAAGCAGTACTGAAGTTCAGCTTGGTTCCTAGTGCGGCTTGAAATGTCTCCCAAAATCTGCTAGTAAAGATCGGTTCACGATCACTCACTATACTGCTTGGTATACCATGGAGATGAACAATTTCTTTCACATACAATTTTGCTAAACTTGCTGCTGTTTGGATAGATTTTACTAGGATAAAGTGGGCAGTCTTTGTCAAACGATCCACATAACCCAAATTGCTTCATTCCGCTTCCGAGTTCTTGGCAACCCGTCGGTGAAATCCATAGATACTTGATCCCATTTCCACTTAGACACTTCCAATAGTTGAAGTAAACTCGCCATCTTCATCTGAGCACTTTTGATTTGTTGACAGGTTGCACAACGACTGACATAAATAGATATATCTCTCTTTATTGTTTTCCACCAGAAATTCCTTTTGATATCACAATACATCTTATTAACTCCTGGATGGATACTAAGTTTGGACTAATGACACTCGTCCAACAATTGCCATTTAAGATACGGAATGTCTGGGACACACAACCTGCCTTTCACTCTTACAATTCTATTCTTATCGACTTCAAAACTGGAATCTGCACCACGACGAATTCTCCTATAAATTTATAGAAGGAACTTGTCTTCTTTTTGCTTACTTGCGATCTTTTTAAGAAGAGTATGAGTAACAACAGGATATGCGAGAACAGCATGTCTTCTACTTAGAGCATCGGCTACCACGTTGGCTTTTTCGGGCATATATAGAATATTCAAGTCATTAAACGCTAGGAATTCCAACCAACGATTCAAATCCTTCTGGGTAAAGAGATACTTCAAAGATTTATGGTCGGTGAACAATTCGAATTTTTCACCTAGAAGAAAGAGGGTTTATTAAATATATACATTAAGTTAAGTTAAACTTTTAAATTTTTAGGAAAGCTGAAAGTAATTCCTGCCCAAAAGATAATGACACCAGATTTTCAAAGAAAAAATAACTGCCAGAAGTTCGAGATCGTGGGTCGGGTAGTTTTTCTCATGTGGTCGCAATTATCTACTTGTGTTGGCAATTACTCTACACTCCTGCATTAGAACTGTAACATCTCGCCTTTTTGTATGTTTTAAGCAGACATACGTGCCGACTCAAACCATACAGAAGGGCAGATTGTTATGGGGTAAATAAGAAAAAGCAAGGAAAGAAAAAAAAAATAGAATCTTCCAGCGGAATGACAAAATATAATAATCAAATAAACAGTTCATGAAGCCGTTTTACAAAATATTAGATTATACTTATACAACATAGATCAGAGTTCACATACCAGAGGATAATAAATAATGCAGCGGAATACATGATGTAGTGAAATACAATAAATAATAATAATACAATCTTCGTCCTCCAGCAATAGGATCTTCAAATCATGAAATGCTAAGGCTGACCCGAGCGAATTGAAAAGATAAACCACTCGAGTCGGAACTAAAAGATCTTATGTAAGTTAAATCAATGGTAAAATATGAGTGGAACTACGTCAGAGATGTTTACGGGGTTTGACATCTCCTATCCCGTGTCTAACGTGCATGCAGTAACTTAAGAGATGTTCGGGATTTACATCTCCTGAGGATCCGTTAAGCTATCTAGTATGTAGTAATATACGCTATTGTAATAATGTCCATAGTAAAGTATAATATATTTAAAGATAGCGTTAAGGAGTTACCTAATATCCCCCTTAACACATTTTATAGTGCCAATAGTCTATACAGTACTGTCGTACCTCCAGATTGGGAAGCTACCACAAATACTCACAAATCAAACTCGTACAAGGCGCGCTAGGGTAGATAACACGACACAACTAGGCAATGCCAGGGTAGATATACCAATTATACTTCTGGATCGGTGGTAACACGTAGCAACCATTACCGGCCACCTAGAGCCACACTCCCAAAAAACAAAGATGCACCCAACCAATCACATAGTAATAGAATGGTATTAAAGAAGTGTGTCCGATCAAAGGAGCTACCTCATTAGCCCGTCAATTGCTCCTGTTTTAGCCACCTTATGACAACTCATGGAAGTTGGGTCCATGTATATACCTCAATGGGACGTCGCCACCATCCTACTTCATTCTGGAATCTCCACTGCGTACACGGTTGTTAAAGTGGTTTTTGGAGCTGGCAGAGAGTATGACAACTTTCGATCCCGGTCTCTTTAACAACCAAACGTCATTATTACACCGCGGTCATTTTCAAATAGTTTATACTTCAAAACGAAAATATCATTGTCCTTTCAAAATCATATTAATATGATATCCTTTCCATTTCAAAACCAAATACGATATCCTTTCCATTTCAAAAATATCCTTTTCCAAAATCATAGTATTTTTCAAAGTTATAACACCTTTGAAACCAGACATTTAAAAATTTACATTGGAAAACCTAATACTTTGAATTCATAGCTTCGAAACCATAATTTTCACCACTTAAATCGTTTAGATACTCAATAGTATATATAGCAAAACAGTCTTAAATTTAATTTTTTTTATAAAATGAAATAATTTCGTCAGCTTCACAAATTAATTCAAATCTCCAAAAATTCAATTTTAAATTAAATCGCAATTTGTAAATTTCAACTTAATTCAGTTTTCAATAATCCAATTCAATTTATATCAATTCCAAATACAGATTTGAACCTCAAATAAGCCAATTCAAATTCCATATATTCCAAAGCTTTAAATCTTCTAAAATTTCAAAACTAAATTTTGATAATTCCATATATATCCAATTCAATTACTATTATTTAGATTTGAAATGTTTACTTAATAAATCTAATACAACTTAATAAAAACCTTTAAACTTCAAATAACTGAATATTCTTTCAATTTATTTAAAATTGATATATTCATTTAAATCAACTTAATATATTCATTTAAATCACTTTAAACCAAAATCAAGTTATAAAAATCATATCCTTTAAAATCTTAATTTTATTAAATTTCAAATCAAATTTATTTGAGTATAATTCTTGAATAAATTAAATTTCAAATCAATTTCATATTTATCTTCCAACCTTAAGTTTTTATTTAAATCATTATAAACTCTATATAAAAATATAGTTTAAATAAATACTTAACCATATTATATTTTAATAGAAATCAAACTTTATTATTAAACTTATTTTATATTTTTTAAAAATTTATACTTAGCTTAAAACTAAGAATTTTATAATATATAAAATAACATCTATATAATATCCAAATCAATATTTTATAAAACCATATATTTCTTTACAAAACTATAGTAATCATTTCAAAATACTTTTATATATTGGCCACGGTATTTGCATATAATTTTCTATCCCATGGTCAAGTGATACAGATATTTATCATTTCAATCTACAATTTAATATTTTATGGTTGTACATCATTTCAAACCGCAATCCCAAATTAATAATAATCCACAACGAACTTGCAGTTTATAATGTTATAAACTAAACATCCATTCAATCAATATCAACAATCAACATCCATCACAATCATCATCCAAAGCAATCCATAAATATCAATATAGAAACCAATAATAAATAACATGTATTTAATAGCCAGTTTATATGCAATAATAAATTAAACAACATTTAATTCAAAAAAATTCAATTTAATTGAGATGATGATTTAAAAATATACCAAACAATCATAAATTAATTCCTAATCACATCATAATTTAAATTTAACAAACATAAGAAATTTTAGAAGCTGTTAGTGGGTTAAACACTCACCTTTGAATTTAAATTCAAAATAAGCCCAAAATTTGAACGGTCTCAGAACGCGTCCAAACCAGCGTAAAAATCTCAGAAATTTCGATATGATCCTAGTGGATCAAGCCATGCATGAAATGGACCTCGTATGTGAAAATTGTGCGAGTTGGAACGTCTAAAATTAAAATTTATATAAATAAAACAAAACAAATAGAAATTCAAAGTAATGCACACGTCATCACCTACTTATCTCCAGACATAAATATCGCATACAAGAACCAGACCTACACGAAGCCACCACCCCTCGCATCGCTGCACCCAGCCGTAGCCCACCGGAAATCCACCAACCACGCGCGACTTTGCTCCTCCACCCCGACCTACGTTCGAGTGCCAAATCTCCCAGCCACCCATGCGTACGACGATGAGCAGCTGCTAAAAAACCTAAAAACCTTATTGAATTTATATGCACAATCCAACCATATACTCGCCAAAACAACCGTGCGGCTGCACTTCCCTTCGTCCACTCCACACAACGGTACCTTCAAATCATTGATCCGGCACAGTTGATCGCGACTCAATGAACGACCGCGATTTGTTGTTCGATTTCTGGATAGACAGAGAATCAAACTGAAAAAAATTATGGATCTGAGATGCACTCGTCGAGAGCTTCAGATGGATATATAATTCGATATCTATTGAGGAGTTTGAATTTTTGACTTTGGTTTTGAAATTGAATTTGAAGGTTTGGGAATTAGGTTTTCTGCCACTGGAATGAGGAGTTAAAAAGGAGATGTACATACAGACAATTGAATATGAGGAATGGTTAGGGTTTATAATTATATATATATATATATATATATAGGTAGAACAAAATAGAAAGAATGGGCTAGATAGGTTTGGAAAATTGAACGATAAACGACCCAAAAAGCCAGTGTGTCTCCGAAACAGAAATGCGTCAACCCATATATCATAGACGTTTTTAAAATTTTTAAACGAAATGGAACTAGTTTCAATTCGAAATCGCCTCGTATGAAGAAGTTATGCTAAAATCAGGTTATTTCAAATTAATTTCAGTTGATTTCAATTAAATTGATTTTTAGGCGTTTCGAGCTTGTACGATCAAACGACAAGTCCAATCGTTACGAAACTTGAAATCCTACAATAATTCACTATTACGGATCCAATGAAACTGGTTTCGTCGAAATCCAAGCAGTCACCAAAATGGCTATAATTAAGTTAATTAAATAAGTAAATATTAAATCAATTAAATCAAAATTTTCAAATTCCAATTCCAAAATTAATAAATCTTATCATTTTTGATTTCTTAAACAATTACAATACTTTGAACAATTTAGATATCAATTCGAAGTTAATTAATTTGCCCATTTTAGTATTTAATTTCAATTTTAAATAAATTCATTAATTATCAATTGAAATGTCAATAAATCCATTTATTTGATTTCTCAACCTGGTTATGAAATTAATTATTAACTTATCATCGCATAGGTAATATTAACATTTGTTTATATACTAGTACATCAATAATTTCCCAATTCATCCAAATATCAATTTTCACATTATTTAACTTCATTTATTGTGAATTGAATTCCATTTAATTATGATTGATTCCATATAACTGATTTGATTCAATTCTAATCCTGTTTATTAAGCCTTTTATTACTCTATAAACCTTGTTAATATTTGTTCGCTTTTCATTACATTAAAATTTTCAAATTCCCATCTTTCCTTTGTATTAACCGTTGTTTCAATTTTGTTGAATTTGTCAAATATATACATTTATTATAATTAAAACCTCAATTAATTTATTCAACTTGGTTTCATTCCTTTATTTTATCTTATGAATAAAATATACATTTCCATTACTTTATTACATTCACACTTTACAAGTAATGTCCTAACTCTTATTAATGAACATTTATTTGCATTTAAATATAATTGATTTCTAATAGACTTTATAAACTAAATAGGCAACTTATAATAATTGTTACCATAATCTTTAATTACACTTATGAATCCATTATTATTTACAATCAAATGTTATAATTATTTTCCCAACACAATTCTATTAACCTATCATAAATTATGTGGTAATTCATTGATCGATTCAATACTTACATTTGTTTTCATATACACACTTATAGCTTAGTATAACATTTGTATTACTTCATTTATTGGGATTTTATTCACATTAATAATCTATTATCTATAGCCAAATGTTACAACTACGCAACCCACATTGATTTTCTTCCATTTCTATTAATCATACATTATCTCGTTAATTGATTCAACATTCACACTTGTTTTCTTATATTCACATTTATAACCAAGTCTCACAATTTGCATTAGTTCATTATTGGAGTTTTATTTCAATTGTTAATAATTTGTTCTAAATATCATTGTTACATTTCATTTTAGCATTCATTTCACTATTAAATTTCAAAGTTTTTATTTCTTCCAAATTTATTTTCCAAATGTTATTAAAATAAAAAATATTATCGAAAATTTACGGGTAGTTACACTCTCCCCCACTCAAAACTTTTCGTCCCCGAAAAGGAAAAAGGTGGGAAAAGAAAGAATTAAATAAACAATATATCTTATTCAAAAGTATTTGGTTTATAAACAAATAAGTTTACAAAATTAAATAATTTAAATAAAATATACCAATTTATAACCATTAAATCTTTTCATGCTCAAACTAAAATATTTAGAAAAAAATTCTAAGTCCAAAATTTTCGAAAAATTTCGGCAGAGTCTCCTTTGTACGGAGAGGCTCAGGAGAAATTATAATATAAATAAAACAACATATATCAAAATTTTCAAAATAATATATATCCCAATAGTAGGAAAACAATATAATATCGCTAGAAAACCGTTATCTGAGAACGTACCTATTTGTCGGGCAATTAACGCTTAATTATGAAACCAAAAGCAGTAGTAATTGCTTCCATAACCTGTGTTTCACTTATATAATCCAAAAGAGTTAATAATTATATAAAATGAAATATTTAAAGTTGTTTCAACCACTAACAACCTAATCAATATAAACAACAATCACTTGCAACCAATATACAATCATCATATAAAATCAACACAAATCAATTATCCATTCATATCAGACAAAACAAATAGTTGTTCGGATTCAAAAACTTTAAATTGTACAGAACGAAAAATAAACTACTAAGTGCACCATTTACTCAACAATCTTAGATGAAACTAGATAGATTATTCATACATCCACACAATTTTAAAGTATCCTTGCCTAAACAACCATAAACAAAACAAACAATGACCCTAAGCATAAATTAAATTCATACTTATTAATCTCATTTCACAACATTTATTGCCTCACTTCCTTTTCATTCATATAATAATTTGTATTTTTAATTTACATTTTATTTCTTACAGTTTTCATTTCCATTCTTTTATTTTCATACGTTATCTTCATTCCTTACATATGTTACTCATATACAATTTAATTTAAACATATGTAAGCATATTCTTAGAGTACTATATAAGCTTCTTCGTAAATAATTTCACATTCATTCATTCAGTCTTATTTTCATTTATTTCTATCCACTACATACAAATTCAGTTTCATTTATCCATATAATGCAAATTTCTTTTATTTGCATTACATTCATTTATTCATTACTTAATTTCATTTATTTACAGTATTCATGTATAATTCAATTATTTAGCATTTCAATATATTTACTTATGTTACTAATTACTCATTTACAATACTTACTTTCTATCTCATTTTATTATAGTAACATTTCAATTATAACTTAAGTTTATAACAGCTATAACAATAAATTTCTTATTTGTAAAAGTAACTCATTGAACACTTTCATTACATAAGTTTACTTGTACAATTTCCATTACATTTTCTTATTAAACATTACAACTTTAAATATTTTGGTAAGTTATATATATATGTTAAAGAATGCAAATTGAAAAATTATACAAGTTTACCTCATTTCTTTTAATTAATTTAATGCTCAATAATTATATCTTTTGTTTTATAAGTTACAAATTTCAACTTGCTTGTAATTTCATTCATAACCTAGCATTTAATCTCTTATTTCATTTAGAGGTTCCAATTATTAATTAGCTACATTCCATTTTACTACAATAATTGAAACTATTAATCAACGGAAGCTTAAGAACTAAATACCGGGTTAAATTTCAAATCATTTTAAAATAATAGATAAATGTATATACTTACAACTTATATATATCCAATTATATTTAAAACAATTTAAAATTTATATTTGTTTATCAAAATAAATTTGCAATAAAACTTCTGCAGTGGCTTCCCACCTAAAAATTAAAAAATGAATGTCGATGATGCGTGCACTCATCACTGAATTATTTTCCAGCGACAAAGAGGGGAGTACAAAACCTATTTTTCCAAATTTCTTTAAAACATTACTTTCGAATTACATTGAAATATTTATATTAGAAAATAATCTTAATAATATTATTATATTCCAAAATCATTCGAAAGAAATTTTCAAAACCCTCGATCTAAAGTTCAAAATTCCCAATTTTATTCATTTTCTTTGTAAATTTTATTTCTCAATCAATATTTATAAAATTCACTACCTAACAAAAAAATATATAACAACCAAATATCTCATATATAAAACTATTATTTTATATACAAAATATATAATAGGCAAAATTGTTTCATTTACCTATATTTCAAAACAAATATTGTGTCGGTCTGTCCTATTAAGTGTTTAGAAATCCCTACCGATGTCATAGCGTCCTATGCACCAACCAAAATTTATAAATACAAAACGGAACAGACTATCACAATATAAAAACCTTTTATAACACTAACAAATATACTCTCTTATATATATAAATATATACACACACACTCTCAATGACTCATCCTAGGGTGTTACTACCCTATTAATAAAGAGTCAGATCCCACAAAGCTAATGTTTATCGCTTAACCAAAGCTCTGATACCAACTGTAACATCCCGCCTTTTTGTATGTTTTAAACAAACACACGTGCCGACTCAAACCATACAGAAGGTCGGATTGTTATGGGGTAAATAAGAAAAAGCAAGGAAAGAAAAAAACAAAGTAGAATCGTGCAGCGGAATGACAAAATATAATAATCAAATAAACAGTTCATGAAGCTGTTTTACAAAGCATTTGATTATACTTATACAACATAGATCAGAGTTACACATACCAAGGGATAATAAATAATGCAGCGGAATACATGATGAAGCGAAATATAATAAATAATAGTAGTACAATCTTCGTCTTCGTCCTCCAGCAATAGGGTCTTCAAATCATGTGTTCAGTCTAACCCGAGCGAATTGAAAAGACAAAACACTCGAGTCAGAACTAAAAGATCTTATGTAAGTTAAATCAATGGTAAAATATGAGTGGAACGGCGTCAGAGATGTTTACGGGGTTTGACATTTCCTATCCAGTGTCTAATGTGAGTGCAGTAACTTAAGAGATGTTCTGGATTTACATCTCCTAAGGATCCGTTAAACTATCTACTACGCAGTAATATGCGCTACTATAATAATGTCTACAGTAAAGTATAATATATCTAAAAATAGCGTTAAGGAGTTACCCAATATCCCCCTTAACACATTTTATAGTACCAGTAGTCTATACGGTACCGTTGTACCTCCAGATCAGGAGGCTACCACAAATACTCCATAGGTACGACACAAATCAAACTCATACAAGGCACGCTAGGGTAGGTGACACGCCACAACTTGGCAATGCCAGGGTAGATATACCAATTACACTTCCGGACCGGTGGTAAAGCGTAGCAGCCACTACCGCCCACCTCGAGCCACACACTCAGAAATCAAAGGTGCACCCAATCAATCACAACGTAAAAGAATGACATCGAAGAAGAGTGTCTGATCAGAGGAACTACCTCATTAGCCCATCAATTGCTCATGTTTTAGCCACCTTATGACAACTCACAGGAGTTGGGTCTACGTATATACCTCAATAGGACGTCGCTACCATCTTACATCATTCTAGAATCTCCATGTGTACATGGTTGTTAAAGTAGTTTTCGGAGTTGGCAGAAAGTAGGACAACTTCCGTTCCCGGTCTCTTTAACAACCAAACGTTATTATAATACTCAGTCATTTCAAAATAGTTTATACTTCAAAACCAAAATATCATTGTCCTTTCAAAATCATATTAGTACGATATCCTTTCCATTTCCAAACCAAATGCGATATAATTTCCATTTCAAATATATCCTTTTCCAAAATCAGAGTAATTTTCAAAGTTATAACACCTTCGAAACTAGACACTTGAAAATTTACATTTCAAGACTTAAAACTTTGAAATTCACAGCTTCGAAACCATAATTTACACCCTTAAACAGTTTAGATACTCAATAGTATATATAATAAAATAGTCTTAAATTTAAAATTTCTTTATAAAATAAAATAATTTCCTCAATTTCACAAATTGATTCAAATCAACTTGAATCCAAAAATTCAGTTTTAAGTAAATTCTCAATTCATAAATTTCAACTCAATTCAGTTTTCAATAATCCATTTCAATTTATATCAATTCCAAATAGAGATTTGAACCTCAAATAAACCATTTCAAATTCCGTATATTCCAAAGCTTTAAATCTTCTAAAATTTCAAAAGTAAATTTTGATAATTCCATATATATCCAATTCAATTACTATTATTTAGATTTGAAATGCTTACTTAATAAATCCAATATCACTTAAGTAAAACCTTTAAACTTCAAATAAATGAATATTCTTTCAATTTATTTAAACCTGATATATTCATTTAAATCAACTCAATATATTCATTTAAATCACTTTAAACCAAAATCAGGTTATAAAAATCATATCCTTTAAAATCTCAATTTTATTAAATTTCAAATCAAATTTATTTAAGTATAATTCTTGAATAAATTTAGTTTCAAATCAATTTCATATTTATTTTTAAAGCTTAAATTTTTATTTAAATCATTATAAACTCTGTATAAAAATATAGTTTAAATAAATACTTAACTATATTATATTTTATTAAAAATCAAACTTTATTATTAAACTTATTTTATATTTTAAAAAAAGTTATACATAGCTTAAAATCAAGAATTTTACTACATATAAAATAACATTTATATAACATCCAAATCAATATTTTATAAAACCAAAGAAATCATTTCAAAATATTTTTATATATAGATCACCGTGTCTGTATATAATTTTATATCCTATGGTCAAGTGATACGGATATTTATCATTTCAATCTGCAATTTAATATTTTACGGTTGTATATCAATTCAAACCGCAATCCCGAGTTAATAATGATCCATAACGAACTTGCAGTTTATAACGATATAAACTAAACATCCATTCAACCAATATCAACAATCGACATCCATCACAATCATCATCCAAAACAATCGATAAATATCAATATAGAAACCGATAATAAATATATGGTATTTAAATGGTACTTTATATGCAATAATAAATTAAATAACAATTTAATTCAAATAAATTCAATTTAACTGAGATGATGAGTTAAAAATATACCAAACAATCATTAATAAATTCCTAATCACATCATGAGTTAAATTTAACAAACATAAGAAAATTTTGAAGTTGTGAGTGGGTTAAGTACTCACCTTTGAATTTAAAATGAATTTAAATTCAAAATAAGCCCAAAATTTGAACGGTCTCAGAACTCGTCTAAACCATCGTCAAAATCTCAGAAATTTCGATACGATCCCATCGGATCAAACGACGTGTGAATTGGACCTCGTATGTGAAAATTATGCGAGTTAGAACTTCTGAAATTAAAATTTATATAAAAAAACAAAACAAATAGAAATTCAACGTAATGCACATGTCATCACCTACCTACTTCCAGACCGAAATAACCATACAGTAACGAGACCTACACGAAGCCACCACCCCTCCCGTCACTGCACCCGGCCGCAGCCTACCGAAATCCACCAACCACGCGCGACCTTGCTTCTCCACCCCGACCTACGTTCAAGTGCCAAATCTCCCAGCCACCTACGCGTACGACGATGAGCAGCAGTCGAAAAACCCTAGTTGAATTTATATGCACAATCCAACCATCAACTCGCCAAAACAACCACGCGGCTGCACTTCCCTTCGGCCACTCCACACAACGGTACCTTCAAATCATTGATCAGGCACAGTTGATCGCGACTTAATGAACGGCCGCGATTTGTTGTTCAATTTTCAAACAGATAGAGAATCAAATTGAAAAATGAATTATGGATCTTAGATTCACTAGTGGAGAGATTCAGATCAGTTTATAATTCGATATATATTGAGGGGTTTGAATTTTTGACTTTGGTTTTGAAATTGAATTTGAGGGTTTGGGAATTAGGTTTGTCTACCAATGAAATGAGGAGTTGAGAAGAAGATGTACGTACAAACAAATGAATATAAGTAATGGCTAGGGTTTATAACGATATATATATGGGTAGAACAAAATAGAAAGAATGGGCTAGATAAGTTTGGAAAATTGAACGATAAACGGCCGAAAAGCCCGTTTGTCTCCAGAAAAAAAATGGATCAACCGGTATGTCAAAATATATGTTTTTAAGTATTTTAAATGCAATGCAAGTCCTAATTCCCTCGTATGAAGAAGTTATGCTAAAATAAAGTTATTTCAAATTGATTTCAATTGATTTGATTTTTGGGCGTTTCGCGCCTGTACGATCAAACGACAAGTCCAATCGTTACGAAACTTGAAATCCTACAATAATTCACTGTTACGGATACGATGAGACTAGTTTTGTCGAAATCCAAGTCAATGGCCAAAATGTCTATATTTCAGTTACTTAAATAAATAAATATTAAATCAATTAAATCAAAATTTTCAAATTCCAATTCCAAAATTAATAAATCTTATCATTTTTTATTTCTTAAACAATTACAATACTTTGAACAATTTAGATATCAATTCAAAGTTAATTAATTTGCCCATTTCGGTATTTAATTTCAATTTTAAATAAATTCGTTAATTATCAATTGAAATTCCAATAAATCAATTTATTTAATTTCTCAACCTAGTTATGAAATTAATTATTAACTTATCATCTCATAGGTAATATTAACATTGGTTTATATAATAATACATCAATAATTTCCCAATTCATCCAAATATTAGTTGTCACAGTATTTAACTTCATTTATTGTGAATTGAATTCCATTTAATTATAATTAATTCCAAATAACTGATTTGATTCAATTCTATTCCTTTTTATTAAGTCTTTTATTTCTCTATAAACTTAGTTAATATTTGTTTGTTTTTCATTACATTAATATCTTTAAATTCCCATTTTTCTTTTATATTAACTATTGTTTCAATTATATTGAATTTCTCAAATATATACGTTTATTGTAATTGAAACCTCAATTAATTTATTCAACTTGGTTTCATTCCTTTATTTTATCTTATGAATAAAATATACGTTTCCATTACTTTATTACATTCACACTTTACAATTACTATCCTAACTCGCATTAATGTACATTTATTTACATTTAAATATAATTGATTTCCAATAAAATTATAAACTAAATAGGTAGCATATAATAATTTTTACCATAATCCTTAATTACACATATGAATCCATTTTTATTTACAATCAAATGCTATAATTATTTTCCCAACATAATTCTATTCACCGATCATAAATTATGTGGTAACTCATTAATCAATTAATACTTACATTTGTTTTCATATACACACTTATAGCTTAGTATAACATTTGTATTACTTTATTGGGATTTTATTCACATTAATAAGTCTATTATCTATAGCCAAATATTACAACTACGCAACCCACACCGATTTTCTTCCATTTCTATTAATCATACATTATCTCATTAATTGATTCAACATTCACACTTGTTTTCTTATATTCACACTTATAACCAAGTATAACAATTTGCATTAGTTCATTATTGGATTTTTATTTCAATTGTTAATAATTAGTTCCAAATACCATTGTTACATTTCATTTTAGCATTCATTTCACTATTAAATTACAAATTTTTTATTTCTTCCAAATTTATTTTCCAAACGTTATTAAAATGAAAAAATTTATTATCGAAAATTTACGGGTTGTTACAAGAACACCACCCACACCTTCACCACATGCGTCTGTATAAACAGATAAACCTTGATTCCCGTTAATAATAGCCAGAACGAGAGCAGTGGTCAATCTTCTCTTCAACTCTTGGAACGCTTCTTCGCACTTCGAAGTCCAATCAAACTTAGCATTCTTCATGGTCAGCTTAGTCAACGGAATGGCTAACTTGGAGAAATCTTGGACAAATTTTCTGTAATACCCGGCTAAACCTAGAAAACTTCTGATTTATTTCGGAGTTGTGGGTTGCTTCCAGTCTAGAATAGCGGAAAACTTGCTAGGATTTACAGAAATTCCCTCTTCGGTAACAATATGACCGAGAAATCTAACTTCTTTGACCCAAAAATGACACTTAGAAAATTTGACGAACAGGATGTTCTTTCTCAATATTTCCAAAACAATCCTCAAGTGTTCAGCATGTTCTTCTTCAGTTTTGGAATAGATTAGAATATCATTGATAAACACAAGAACGTATTTATTCAACACTTCTCATAATACACGGGTCATTAAGTCTACGAAGTATGCGGGGGCATTAGTTAGTCTGAAAGGCATAACTAACCATTCGTAGAATGTGTCAGGACCCCTGAAAGCAGTTAAGTGAATACAGTCTTCAGCAATTCTTAATCGATGAAATCCTTGGGCTAGATCCATCTTTGAAAAGAATCGAGCGTCGTGCAGTTGATTGAACAGGTCGTCAATTCTAGGCAAAGGAAACTTGTTTTTGAGATTTAATTTATTGAGATCGCGGTAGTCAATGCACAATCTCAGATATCCGTCTGACTTAGCTACGAACACCACAGCTGAACCCCAACCGGAAACACTGGGACGTATTAATCCTTTCTCCAGCAAATCTTGAGTATGCTTGACTAGCTCTATTCTTTCCCTTGGTGCCATCCTACGGCTTGCATGAACAACAGGACGAGCATTGGGAACCAAGTCGATTCTGAATTCAATTACCCTATGTGGAGGCAAAGATTTAACCTCTTCGAATACATCGGGAAATTCTCGAACAATAGGTCTGGATTCCAAACTAGGTTCGGGATACCCAAAGTGTACATCAGTTTATCACTTTTTGGACTTGGATCTTCACAAGAAATTTCGATAAAATCGCCAAATTTAGTTCTGACCGAAATCGTTCGATTGTTACAATCTCATTTAGCTTCGTATTTCGTTAGCGAATTCATTCCGAGTAAAATTTCAAATTCGTTAAAGTCGAGAACGAAAAGGTTGATAGGAAATCGATGACAAGAATACGAGATAGGAACCTTCCTATAATATAGACAAATATTTGCAGGACCACCAACTGGATTCTATACGCAAATGGGCTCGTCGACAAATTCGGGTTCAAGTTTTAATTCATTTACGGTTTGTTGGGAGATAAAGCTATGTGCAGCTCCCATGTCGAACAGAACTCTAACAACTCTATCGTAAATAAGAAGGTTACCTTCTAAAACTCTTTTCCTTTGTCCGCATTTAAAGTCGAAGGGTCATCTTTGATCGCATTCACCTTCGCTACTTGAGCTTGCTTCATTGCTGGGCAATTTTTAACTACGTGTCCTGGTTTATGACAGTAATAAAATTCCTTGGTTCCCTGACTTGTCTTCATAGGTGGATCTTTCTTTACTTGTTTCTTTGGCTTTTTGCAACTATTCGAATAATGGCCCTTCTCTCGGCAATTATAACAAGTAATATCCCTCGCTTGGTTTTCCTGATTATTCTTCTTCTCCTTGCCTTGCCCCGATTTCTTCCCTTCGAACTTCCTTTTCTTCCAATTCGGATTGCTTGCACTTCCTTTCTCCTCCGGAACTTCCTGCTTATCCAAGGTAGAGTATTTATAACCCATGTCTATCAAGTCAGAAAAAGATTCCTTCACATGAGCATTCATCCTCCCATGGAACTTCTTATTCATTCCTCGAATAAATCTTTCATTATTCTTCAGAGGGGTGTTTACCAGATGTGGACCAAATCGAGATAGTTCGTTAAACTTGTTTAAGTATTCCTCAAATGATAAACTTCCCTGCTTCAAATCTGTAAACTCCTGGTACATTCTGGAGCTACCAGCAAATGGCATATATCGCTGTTCAAACACCTCTTTGAATCGATCCCAAGTGAACCCATCCTCTGGCTTATCTACCGTAATAGTCTCCCACCAAGCTTGAGCTTCCTCTTGGAGTTGCCAAGAATCTATCAATCTCATCTAATCATCCTCCAACTTCAATCCTCTAAAAAGTCTCTCACATGACCGAATCCAGGCTTATGCCTCGATAAAAGACTGCTTGCCTGTAAATGGCGTTCCACCAAGTCTAGAAAAACTTCGATATAGATCAGCCAGATTCGATTGAGGTTGAATGGGAATAGCTGCTTCCGTTGTTGTAGGGCGTTGACCAGTTGAAGTGGTACTTCCCCATCCCCTACCTCGTCCTCTTCTAGTGCTCATCCTCACTATCTGTAAATAGTAAAAAAAAAAAACTTGGTTTAGGCCATACGGACGAGATATCTTAGGGATATACTCATTCTAGGATATTTCTAACCCTATCTATAATGAGTCACCTAATGTGTTATACTCCAAAGCTAAAGTTCTTACTCAACCTTTAGCTTTGTTACCACTGTCACGACCAGAAATCTAGCGTTCAAAAATCAACATCAAATACCTCATTTGTATTCGACTATCAGAGATTCAAACGTTGAACTCTGGTTCGCTAGAGCTTATAACAACAGTAGATGACACAACGCAGCGGAAACAAAAGATGATTTCACTGATAAACATCACAGATACAACATTATACAACATTTGATTACAACAAGTAACCACCATCATCCGAGTGCTATATATGTGATACAACCACAAAACAACAACACCATAGCGGAACAACAACAAAGCTATAATAACTCCAATAGAGTCTTTCAAAAGAAAGAGATCAAAAGTGAGAATCCAGCATAAGCACTTAATATCCAAACTTCAAAGCTCCAAAAGATTTCCAAACCCAAAAGCTTTCAAAATCCAACAGCTTCCAAAAGACTTCAAGAATCTACTTCTACTATCCAAGCTAGCTCCAAAGCACAGATAACCTGCTTCTAGGTTGCCCGTGTGGAAAATTATGGGCACCCAGAGTTTAGGAAGGGAACAATAAACCCCAGGTCAGTCATGGGACTGTTATGAGTAAACAAAAACAGTTGTTTGAAAAAAAATTAAAAAAGAAATCCGTTCATGCTTTTGGAAAATGAAACTGCCATAAGGCCTTCCAGCACACACACAATGCAATCGCACACTTGGGGGAGATTTCTCCTTACGATAGTCAAATACGATTGATACGAGAAACTATTTTTGATATTATTATTAGTGCATAGTGTGAAAACATTTCGAAAGTATGGTATAAATCTTAGCCAGCATAGGTACCATTATACTATGCCTACTATAGCTTTCATTTAAGAATGGAAGGTTATACAATTGAAATAGCAAAGGTCTTTTATTGAATGATTGGATTTCCAACAATGGTCACGCTAAGGAACTTCCTCACCGAATGGGTATTCCTCTGGAGGGATGCCCCGAGAACCTAACCGGATCTCTACCAACATAAGATCGGGTTAGCTCTGTAACTAGGTAACTACTGACACGAGTATGTCATCCCCCGGTCTTAACCACCTTCATCCGAGGCCTCGACACCAACAAATTCCAACAACCATATAAGTTAAATATTTGGGCACCATACCATGACAGCACTTTTTATCTAGAAGGAAATGAACATACCTTAAGGGGTGCTACCTCCATAATCTTGCTGCATTTTTCCTGTTTTGACCATTTCTAGGTTGTGAGGTTCGACGAATTCTCGTCCACAAAGCCATGCTTTTCACAAAAGCCATGCTTTGATCAACAAATGATCAGCACTCAGCATGCCATACTACCAAATTAGGAGTATATCACTAATAACCATCAACTACATAACCTCTGAGCTCGTACGTCTTGGACAAGGGTGTTAACCTAAGAGAATAAATTCTCCGCCGTCATATACACACACACATATGGAGATCTCTATACCGGAGCAACTCAGTGCAGAGTAATTCGATAGGTTTTCCCATCCTTCTCGAAAACACCCGGTTTTCACCACCGTCTTCAATTGCTATGCATTTCGTCGTATCACTATTCGGAATGGGTTACATAACACAAAGTCCTCTCCTGGCTAAACCGAATAATGAGCGCTTAATTTAAAAAAAAGTAGATACATCAATCGCAAAGATTCACCATTATGAATCGATGTGGGTTTCGGATAACCAACTGGAATCCGACTCTCTGTCGCATCGAAATTTAAATGCCGTTTAAAGGCCAATAATTTTAACATTCACATAGAAACATATCAAAGATATCACAGTTCAATTCACAACAATTCACATCACAAAGTATCACAATCACATATCAGAGGTATCAACCAATTCATGGTATTCAATAATGATCAATTCTCTATAAGCAAGATTAATTAATCGTGTTATTATAATTAATCAATCACATAATTATTTCCATTAATCATCCTTAATTAATGATTAATTATCCTTAATTATAAATTAATTAGTCCTTAATTATAAATTAATTTATCTTTAATTATTAATTAATTAACCTTTAATCATGTCATTAATTAACCTTAATCATTTAATTAACTATCCTTAATTATACAATTGATTAACCATAATCAAGTAATTAATTAACCTTTAATTAATCTTTAATTAACCTTTGGAAATAAATTATCATTAATACATAAATTAGCTTAAGACCCTTAAGTTGGATTATTGATTATAAAACATTTCATTTACTTAATTATTCTCTTAATTACAATAATTAAGTTTATTACTTTTTTAAAACAAAATTTATATAGATTAAAACACTTTTAAGTAAATAAATTTAAAATAATTTATTTCTAAACCTTTAAGTAATCTCAAACGTAAAACAAACATTGATTTTTAGGAAAGAAAAGTGTTTTAAGAACTTATTTAGAAAACTTAATTTTTTTTAAGATTTTAATACTTGTTATATAATTTTTTTTCTTTAAAACCCAAGATCATAAAAACCCGAGTCTAACCATGTCTTCCCAGAGCATGCTTCCGAGCAACTTGTTCTCATATTTTATTCGAGACTAACCCGTGTTTACTTCGAGTTCGACACCGAGGCAACCACCTTTCTTCCTAAACCCAGATACCTGTGACATTCGTGCACGTGCATCAGAGCTCCAGTGAGCTCCGGTCGACTCCGCCACCTTCCATAAGTTAACGACCATCTCTTCAATCTCTCTGGCCACTCAGATCGATGAAACGACGTCGAGCTCGCAATCGAGCCACTCGATACCACCTAGAACAAAATTCGATCGCCCATAACTGCCTCGCTCTATCGCCTCAGGCCAGCAGAGGCCATGACATTCTGGTCAGAGCATCGCCAATCATCCACGCGTCATTTTCCCACTACTGCGATTAACTCCGACCCATTGTCGACGCCATAGTAATACGATTTCCGATATTGAACAAACCATGGGTTTAAACCCCAAATCGACCCTGTTCTCCATCCACGATGATCAGGAATTTCATCGAATATTTCCCAAGTTCGTCCATCACCCAGCTATCCTCAGCAAGGAACACGAGACCCCATCACCCTTCGATCGCCACAAATCGAAGAAAGATCGATTTCTGATCAACTAATGATTTCTTCGTGAATACATACTGAAAAATTGTGATTCCACTTTTAAAAATCATCATTTTCGAAAACGTTTAAGGTGATATGTCTGAAATAAGAAAACATGATATTTGAATTTGAATCAATTTAGAGTTTACATTGTATTTCCTTGTTTCCTAGCAAACCGCTTGATAATTTTATTGGAAAATAACTTTTAAACTTGTTTATACAAACAAGTTTCATTTAGATCATGAAGCCTAAAATAAATCAAAGAAGAAGGATTTAATGTTTGAACAGATTTTTTAATCCTGTAACCAACAGAGGCAAACATTGCCTGTATATCAGACATGTACACATATGTATATACATTTTTGTATACGTACAATATATTTTCACGTATTCAAACATTTTGACATCTTTTCTTCACAAAACAACAAGCAATAGATCAAATTAAAGAAGTTTACTCACCTTTTAAAGAAGAATGCGGAGAACTTTGTAAACCTGGAAGTTGATTCTTTTTTGTTCCTCAATTTGAAAACATGAGTTTGATCTTGCTTTGATTTTTGTTGAGTTGAATCTCTATTTGATGTTGAATTAACTTGCTTTTAAATCAGATTTGAATGAGTTGAATCTTGGCTTGAGATGATTTTTTTCTTGAATTTGTTTTATTGATTTGTTGAGTTCCAGGTTTGAGTTTGATTTTTCTGGGTTTTGAAATAGTTTGCCCAGATTTTTTTTGGTTTTCTGGTTTGAAATTTGAGAAGATTGTTTGCTTCAAGTTTTAAATGTTGAAGAGGTTGTTTTGTTTTTGATGTTTTCTGGTTTGAATTTTTACAGGCTTTTGATTTCTGATTTTTAGAGTTCTGAAAAGTTAATAGAAATGAGAAGAGAGGAGTTGGAGAGATTATATAACCTTGTTTTCTTTTTTCAACATTTAAAAAAAAGACACTTACGACACTTTTTTATTTCCTCACTAAAATCATTACACTTGTTTAATTGCATGTTATATTTTTAACACTTCTTAATCTTCCCATGTTATATGTTTACATTTGTAATTTGCATGGTTTTTATGTCTTTTATATATAATCATCATTTTCGAAAACGTTTAAGATGATATGTCTGAAATAAGAAAACATGATATTTGAATTTGAATCAATTTAGAGTTTACATTGTATTTCCTTGTTTCCTAGCAAGCCACTAGATAATTTTATTGGAAAATAACTTTTAAACTTAAATCTTGTTTATACAAACAAGTTTCATTTAGATCATGAAGCCTAAAATAAATAAGAGAAGAAGGATTTGATGTTTGAACAGGTTTTGAATCTTGTAACCAATAGAGGCAAACATTGCATGTATATCAAACATGCACACATATGTATATACATTTTTGTATATGTACAATATATTTTCACGCATTCAAACATTTTCACATCTTTTCTTCAAAAAACAACAAGTTATAGATCAAATTAAAGAAGTTTACTCACCTTTTGAAGAAGAATGCAGAGAACTTTGTAAACCTGGAAGTTGATTCTTTTTTGTTCCTGAATTTGAAAACATGAGTTTGATCTTGCTTTGATATTTGTTGAGTCGAATCTCTATTTGATGTTGAATTAACTTGCTTTTAAATCAGATTTGAATGAGTTGAATCTTGGCTTGAGGTGATTTTTTTTCTTGAATTTGTTTTATTGATTTGTTGAGTTCCAGTTTTGAGTTCGATTTTTCTAGGTTTTGAAATAGTTTGCCCAGATTTTTTTTTGTTTTCTGGTTTGAAATTTGAGAAGATTTTTTGCTTCAAGTTTTAAATGTTGAAGAGGTTGTTTTGTTTTTGATGTTTTCTGGTTTGAATTTTACAGGCTTTTGATTACTGATTTTTAGAATTTTGAAAAGTTAAAAAGAAATGAGAAGAGAGGAGTTGGAGAGATTATATAACCTTGTTTTCTTTTTTCAACATTTAAAAAAAGGACACTTATGACACTTGTTTATTTCCTCACTAAAATCATTACACTTGTTTAATTACATGTTATATTTTTAACACTTCTTAATCTTCCCATGTTATATGTTTACATTTGTAATTTGCATGGTTTTTATGTCTTATATATATATATATATATATATATATATCTAAGTGCATTTAGTTTATATTAATATGCTTTTTTAATTTATTTCTAGTTTCAAATATATTTTCTTATATTAATGTTTATATAACCATAAAAGAAAAATGTTTTAAAACTAAATTACTTACTAATAAAAATTACATATGTATTGTTTTTAAATCCAAATATTTTTAAAATATTTATTATTTTGAATTTTAAACTCAAATTCAAATTACAATCTATTCATATATATATATATAAGTCAATACTTATCTAATTTTTTTTGAAAATTTTCAAATTAATTTCAAATTGATTCCAAAATTTATACTAATTACTAATTTCAAATTTTATAAATATTAGGATGTTACAAATCGATATATTATGAAATCGAGAGGAAGTTATAAACTAATTTTGTTATTGAGATTTTAAAATGTATCTTTATTTTTAAGAAGTTAAGCTCGTTTAGAAAGGGAAACTTTATTATTTAAACTATGAAATTTTGAACTAGTTAGTATTTGGATACTTCGAAAAGTGGATTTTTAAATATTCAATAATAATTGAAATAAAATTTTAATTTTTATACTCAGGTTTGTAAATAGATTTGTTTTATTTTAAATGAGTTATTGATGGTTTATTAAAAAGTGTTTTATATTTTGAATAATAACTTAAATCATATGTTAAAATAAAAATAAATTACTATTCTTTTAAAATGCTCATGATATATATATAGTTTTGAAATGACTGAAAATTTGTTTATAAAATTATCTCGAGATGTGTAAGGAGGTTTATTATAAGGAGGAGATTTTATAAGAGAAATCTTATAAGTGGAATTCTAGAGACATAAGAAAATTTTATATGCTTAGATGCGATAACTTCGGGAAGAATGTGAATTCATTTTAAGAAGTTAAAAATGGTTGGTTGGGATTATGAATAAGTATAACCGGTGTGGAAATTGTAAGAAGGATTTATTAAAAATTCCGGGGACTTATGAGATAAGTATGAAATATTTCCAAGTTAAATATTAAATGATTTTGGAAATTATATGTATAAATATTTTCTTAAGTATTGAATGGAAGGTTTTGGAAATATTTTTAGTGGGAAATGATTTGGAATAGAAATACTTTCTAAGTGCTATAAAAATGAATGTTGGAATATTTCTAAGTACTGAAAAGGGTGAAATATCCTGTTATAGATTCAAGTGTTGAAATTGTTTACAAAATGTAGAAATACTGGAAGAGAATGAATATATATCTTGGTGAAGATTTTGGGAATAAATATTTGGGAAATTAATAAAACTAGGCCTAGTGACTGCTTATAGATGTTTTATTGATACTTAAATAACTGACTATCAACATTGGCCAATTTCGTTAATCATTTCGAAGAGACAGGGATCAGATTTAATTATCCGAAAACCACTTCGATCCGTTTTGAACGTTACGAATGAATGCTGTGGAGATGATGAAGATGGTGATTCGGTTTGTCCAAAACCAAGACAACTTGTATGGACGAATGCTATCAAAACATCGTCATTGGAGGACGATGACTGTTCTAAGTAAAAGTGTTTCTTGAAAGGTAATGCTTAGCCTCAAGCCTCATCAATCGGGAATGACTAAAAATCAGGGGTTATGCAGCAAGTCTAGTTGGGTAGCGCCCATTAGGGTGAGATCATCATTGTCTAGATGTCCCTTTTTATTCGGCTTAGTGGTGTGGTTGCTGATCCCAATCGTGGGGTGATCTTACTCGGGATTATCCAGTAAGGGGTAGTTCCGGCCTTGTGTTGCTGGGATTAGGAGTAATCCTCGGTACGGTGATCTAGGCCACGTACTGTGACAGGTGGTACCCAGTGCCTAGTCATTAGTTGGAAATCCATTCTCCCTACGCGCCTGTATGTTTTGATTGTGCCCAACAATTGCTGAAACTATAACAACCCAATATTTTTGAAATATATTTTTATTTGTTTTAAAATATTTTTATTATGAAGTAGAAATTTTTCTAGAATTAATGGTAATATATTGGAACTTTTAGGTTCTGTTCCCTATTTTTAAGCAATTTCTTTAATTCTTTTGATATTTTCCATGAATTTAATTATTTATTTCACCTCGAAAATGTTTTAAAAAACATTTTTATTTAAAATTTTGTTTTATAATATTTTTAAAATGAAATACATAATTTTCCAAAGCTATTGGAATTTTCTTGTAATTTTTAGGCCATGTTTGCTATTTTTAGCAATTTTCCTTATTCCTTTTTCTATTTTATGTTAAATTAATTATTTATTATATTTTATTCTTGCTTAGTTTCGGTTTTAAATAATCATTTCTGAGTTTACTTTGTTTATATAAAATTTAAAAGAAAAAGAAATGCCAAAAGTAAAAAAAAATTGTATAAAACTCAAGTCTTTTCACCTTCAAAACTCTTTATTTCCTAAACTCCTCATTTATTTGCCTTTGAGCTGTACAATTCAGTTCTTAGTCCTGAAAAAAAAAATACAATTCATGTGATAAACTCCACCTTCATCATTTCTCATGGCTTGGCAAAGATTGGTAATGGCTACCATCTTAATTTTCTACTTTTCTCCTTGTTTTCTTTAAATTTTTGCCTTGTTTTTCTTCTAGTTTGGATCGGCCTCTTCTCCATAGCCGCAGCTACAAACTCCTACATCTCTTCCATGCCTTCAACACCATCTACTCCACCAGCCATGACCATGGCCGAGCTATCTATGGTGGCCAAACCCTTCAAATTGCAACCTACATGCCTAAAAATAATGTTTTGGACCATTGTTGCCTCATTCCCTTCATCCACCACTCAAATCACCACCATAGCCGCCGCCACCACCACTGACCTGACCACCACACACCCCTTCCACATCTGTCCAGTCATGATGCACCCTTAGACTGAGCATACTTCCCATGGCCGAGCCATCTAGCCTAACAAAAACTCCATTTTTGCCTAAAAACCATTCACCTCCTCATGTATAAAACTCCATCTTGTTTTGTCATGAACCCGACCCATGATAGCCATAAACCTGAACAAAAACTTTACCAAATCTGAAAAAAAACATACCCTAGGCCGTGACAAAGGTTTGAGGAAGCAAGGCAAAAGTTTGGCAATTCGTTTCTCTTTTATTTCAAAGTTATTGCATGTTATAGTCATATGAATTGTGTTGTTTTGTTTGTTTATTTTGGGTTGTACACAAGAGTTGTAGCTTGGATTCACCCTCCGCTCAAGTCCGAAGTTGTATCATCATGCCTTATTGTCTATTTGTGCCATTGGTTTGGAAATATTCAGCAATTAGAGGTGAGTAAATCTCACACGACAATTATATACTTATGTAGTTGTAAAACAACCACAACTGAATGTGTAGAAATATTTATGATGTTATAACTGCCATGTGATTTTATATATATGATGTTAACATGTTAAATTATATGTCATACCACCTGTTACATGTCACATCTCCTGTTACTATTGTATATTGTTAAACTGTTCATTTTTATATGTTTATCACACTGCAAGTTCCCTGTAGGTTAGAAATCACTATGGGTTGAAATGATACATACCCGAACGGACTTTGGAACAAGGAAAAATCGTTATGGGCTGAAATGATAGGCCTGAATGATTTTTAAATTATTCAAATTTTGACTTGGGATTATGGGTTTGAAATGATAGAACCCGGATTTTATTTTTAAACTGCGGATTGAAATGATACATATCTGTATCACTTAAACTAGGTTAGAAAACTATATACAGACGCATGGTTATTTTATAAATGTTTTTCTGGAAATTTAAATAATTTTAAATTGTAAGTATATGAAAATTTGATTTAAATTGGATTTTTTTATTATTATTATAGAAATTTAGAATTTTCTGTAAGTTAAAATGTTGGGAAAAATGAATAGTTACGTTGAAATGTGAAATATAACTTAAGTGGAAAATTTGGAAATTTTGTTAAATAAATTAAGTTATATAAATAAATTTTGAAATAAATTTTTTTTTGAAAAAAAATGGAGAATTTAAGTGTTAAGTTGTTTATTTTAAAAAGGTGAAGAATTGGAATGTTACACTTGAATTTAATAAAGGAATTTGCTGAAAATTGAATTTAATAATAAGAAATTTATTGTATATAAATATTATGTTAAATAATATGTGAATGAATCTTTTAATTAAAAAAATATGATTTTGAAATGTTTAAAAGTTTAAATAAAGTTATTTAATTGCTGGAAATATACGAAAACCCTAAAAACTGACTTTTAACAGCATTCAGAAATGATATAGTTGCTGAATTGAACTAAAATAGTGTAAATAGAGCTATTACAGCATTTCTGAAATGCTGTAGTTGCTGTAATTGAACTTATAGGCTAATATTGGACTCAGGTCTATTATAGCATTCTCTGCAAATGCTGTAGTGGTCTGCTGTGTTTGCTGAAATCAATTTAAACCTTTGTTTTGAAATCTGAACTACCGCAGCACTTCTGAAATGCTGTCTTTTCTGTTTTGAACTATAATTCAACTAAAAACTGAGTTTTAACAGTAGTTTTAAGTGCTGTCTTTGCTGAATAAAAATGTTTTCATATATAACTTATAACAGCTTTTTCTAAATGCTGTAAAAGGCTGAAATTTCAATAATTATGGATTTTGACCTAGTAAACGAACTCTGAATTGTTTGAAACTTTGGAAATTGAATACTTGAAATGAAAGAACAATAAGTCCACTTTTAGAATGATCTAAATGAATAAATTAAATTGGAAATGAATCATTTTAAAGGGAAGTTCAAATTGAAATAAATGAATGTTATCTTGGAACTTTAAAAGGGTATTAAGTTTGATAATTTGCATTTGAATTTAATAATGATTTAAAAGGGAAATTTGAAAAGATATGTTGTTTTGAAATATTGAAATGATTTTTTTTGGAGACGATTAAAA
Organism: Allium cepa; assembly: GCA_030765085.1. Classification (NCBI taxonomy): domain Eukaryota; kingdom Viridiplantae; phylum Streptophyta; class Magnoliopsida; order Asparagales; family Amaryllidaceae; genus Allium; species Allium cepa. The sequence goes on along the minus strand of CM060934.1, from coordinate 660,023,995 downwards.
TCTTTATTAGATAAAGAATTGAGTTTTGAAATGATGTTTTATTTTGAAGTAAAGTATAATTTTTAAAGTTATAACCACGGGTTATAATAACGATTGGATGGCAAAGAGACCGGGATCGGATATGGACATACTCTCTGTCGATACCGAAAACCACTTTGACTAACCGTGCACGCGGTGGAGATTCTAGAATGAAGTAGGATGGTGACGACGTTCTTGTGGTATGTTACGTGGACCCAACTCCCGTGAGTTGGCATAAGATGGCTAAAACATGAGCGATCTCGGGCCAGTTGAGGTAGCACCTCTTATCAGACGCATTTCTTCGATACCATTCTATTACTTGTGATTGTTTGGTGGCCACCCTTCGATTTTGGGAATGTGTTCCGAGGTGGGCGTATGTGGCTGCTGCGTTACCACCAGCCCGTATGCGTAATTGGTATATCTACGCTGGCGTTGCCTTGTGTGCCGTATCACCTACCTTACCGAGCCTTTACTACTAGTTTGTTTTCTCCCATAGCCCGTGGAGTATTTAGGGTAGTCTTTCGATCTGGAGATATGCTGATACTGGATGGACTACTGGGACTATTATGTGTGAAGGGTGATATGGGTAGCCCGGAACGCTACTTAAAAGTATGTTTATTTGACTGTTAGACATTATTATAATAGCGCAATATACTATACAGTAAATAGTTTAACGGATCCTTAGAGGATGGGCGGTCCCAGGCATCTTCTAAGTTATTTGTACCTTTACTACAGTTCACTTGAGTTGGTTTACACCGGATAAGTATGTATATCCTGACTCGAGTGTTTGCTTTTTATTTATGCTCGGGTCAGCCTGAGTTTATTCACAGATTTGGATTTCCACTCTCTGGAGGTCTGGAATTGCTGGAGATTTATCAGCCTATCTAGTTATCTATATTTCAGTCTGTTGTTCTGTTGTCAGCTTTGTATTAGTGGACTTCTTTGTATTTGGGATTTGATGTCGTATTTACTTTCAGACAGATATTATGTATTTTGTATTTGGTTTTGAGACTTTGTGATAGTAGCTTCATGAACTACTATGGTATTTTATTTTCCGATGCGAGATATTCTGATGTTCTGTGCCTGTGATTCTATGATTTGATTTTTATTTGCTCCGAAATTTTATTACAATCTGTTATTTTGTACTATTCAAGTCTGGCATGTGTGGATTATTGTCGATTTGATTAGTGGAAAATAATGGGTCGTTACAGTTGGTATCAGAGCTTTGGTTTTTAGGCAAATCTTAGCCTGCGGAGCAAAAACTCATTAGAGATAAGGTAGAAATATCCTAGAATGAGTGAAATCAACTTCAGAATCATTTCTTTGTGAGGGAACGTATTTTCAAAGTATAGAATGATTTTTAAATGATTTTTAAAAGGTTTTCAAAGATTATTTTGATATAAAACTTTTTTCTTGTTTTAAAAGCAAATTTTCTAACTCCTTTCCTTTCGTATCTGCCTTGTTAGAAATTTCTGTAATTAGGATGTTCATCCAAGTGAATTTATTTTGTCTTATCTTATCTTTATCTTATCTCCACCCATGTCCTAATATTCATTCTTGAATTTCAGGATGAATCGTAGAAATGCTAGAGGTCAGGGTCGTGGTGCTGCCCCAGTTCCAGCCCCAGCTCCTGTCCGTTTCACTGTTCTTTGCAAAGAATTTACTCAGCTTGGAGCAATCAAGTTCACTGGTTCTGAATCTATCATTGAGGCTCAACAATGGATGAGGAGTATCGAGAGGATATTTACTGGTCTTGATATTACTGATGCCCAGAAGCCTCAGTTAGCCGCATGGCAGTTGCAGGAGGCTGCCCAAGATTGGTGGGAGTCGGTTACGGCTAACATCATTGAGGCTGATCTTGCTTGGGAACAGTTCAGGTATCTTCTTGTGTCTCTTTCAATTCTGTTTTGTATCTTTTCGTGCCTTATCTAAGCTTATCTATCATTTCTTCTCAGGGAAGCTTTCATTGCTAAGTGGATGCCCGAAGCCGGGAAATCCCAGCTTTATAGGGAATTCATGGATCTCAAGCAGGGAAACATGTCTTTTTCAGAGTATGAGAGGAAGTTTAACGAACTTTCTAAGTTCGGACCTGGTCTCATAGACACTCCTCTGAAGAAGAACGAGAAGTTTATTGCCGGTGCTCGTCCCGAGTACTACAGTCGTCTCATTTCTCATGTTCATGGCACTTTTACTCAGCTTATGGATATGGCTCTCCGTTATGAGAACCCTACTTCTAAGGGTCCTACTTCAGTTGGTGCTCCATCATCTCAGACTTCTTCTGCAAAGTCTAAGAAGAGGAAGCTTAGTTTTCAGCAACAGAAGAAGAATTGGCTCAAGAATCCGGGTTTGGGATCTTCAGCATCTGCTCCATCTCAGAGGCAGCCAGTTAACCTTTCTTCCATCACCTACTTCAAGTGTGACCAGAAAGGGCATTATGCGAATAGTTGTCCTACTAGTGTTGGTGCTGCCATTCCTCCCGCTGTTCAGCTAGCTAGGCGTGAGCTTTGTCACATCTGTCTCCAGCCTGGCCACTTTAGGAAGGATTGCCCTACCCAGCAGAGGGGTAAGCCTTCTGGTATATTTGCGGTCACCTCTGCCTCCTCTCCAGCACCTGCTCCTTCAGCTCCTAGTGATGACCAAGGTACGCTCCAAGGTTCCTTTTCTTTGTTTCAGCATCCTGTTCGTGTTCTGTTTGATACTGGTGCATCCCACAGTTTTATATCTGTTGATTTGTGTGATATGTTTGAGCATCTACTTTCTCCTGAGTATGTTTCTGAATCCTTATGTGTTTCAAATCCAATTGGGGGTCCCGCAAACCTTAATAGGATTTGTAAATAAGTAAAGCTTCTTTATTCTGATCATCGGTTCACTGGTGATTTGTATGTTTTGGGCTTCGATGCTTTTGATTTGTTGCTTGGTAGTGATTGACTTGGTAGGCATAATGCTCATATCTCTTGTAAAGCCCGGTCTGTTTATCTTGAGGATGATCTGGGTAATTCCTTTGTTATTCAGTGCCGCATGCCTCAGGATTTTGCTGGCAGTTTTATTTATTCTCTGGATTCTGCTTCTGGTGACCTTCATTCGACCCATGTGGTCAAACTCTTTCCAGATGTTTTTGGTGAAGTCACTGCTTTGCCTCCTAAGCGGGAAATAGATTTCCGCATTGACCTTATTGCTGGAGCTCGACTAGTTGTTCTTCCTCCTAGAAGAATGGCACCTTGTGAGAAGGTTGAGTTAGCAAAGCAAATTGAGGACTTGTTCTCCAAAGGTCTAATCAGACCTAGTCATTCCGAATGGGGAGCAACGGTGGTTTTTGTCACCAAGTCAGATGGTTTTCTTGGGATGTGTGTTGACTATAGGGAGCTGAACAAGCTCACTATGAAAAACAGATATCCAATGGCATCAATGATACGTTTGATCAGCTTTATAGTGCTACTTGTTTCTCTCAGCTTGTTGCCACAGGTTTTCACCAGCTCAGAGTTGCTGAGGAAAGCATTCCCAAAACTGCCTTCCGGACTGAGAATGGGTTCTTTGAATGGTTAGTCATGCCTTTTGGTTTGACTAATGCTCCTGCTTTCTTTGTGGATTTTATGAATCGTGTTTTTCGTGCTGTGCTTAATAAATTTGTTTTAGTCTTTGTTGATGATATTTTAGTCTTCTCTAAGTCTGAAGAAGAACATGAGTCACATTTGAAGTATGTTCTAGAGACTCTCAGAAATCATCAGTTGAAGGCTAAATTTTCTAAATGCCATTTATGGAAGGACGAAGTCCGATTCCTTGGGCACATTGTTTCTAGTAGTGGAGTTTCTGTTGATCTAGTCAAGATCGCTGCGATCAATGTAAGTCTTTCCTCTTTCTCTTTTCCTTTATCATTTGATCATTCTATCTCTTCTATGGTTTTTATTTTTTTCCTATTCTGTTTCAGGATTGGAAAACTCCTAAGACTCCGACTGATATTCGTAGTTTTCTGGGCCTTGCTGGTTATTACCGGAGATTCATTGAGAATTTTGCTCGGATTGCTGCACCTCTCACTGCTTTGACTCGTAAGAATGCAAAGTTTATCTTGGATAAGAAGTGTGAAGATGCATTCGCTGAGTTAAAAAGCAAGCTAACTTCCGCACCAGTTCTTACCGTTCCGAGCGGAAGTGAGGGATTGACAGTATATACTGATGCTTATTGTGAGGGATTGGGTGCCATTCTCATGCAGGATGGTAGGGTCATTGCCTAAGCCAGCTGTCAGCTAAAAACCCATGAAGCTAATTATGCCGCCCATGATTTAGAGTTGCTTGCTGTTGTCTTTGCTTTAAAGCTTTGGAGGCATCATCTGCTTGGAACCAAGTTTGAGCTTTTCACCGATCATCAGTCTCTGAAATATATCTTCACCCAGAAGGATTTGAATCAGAGGCAAGTTCGTTGGCTTGAGTTTCTGGCTTCTTACGACCTTGATATTAGCAATACTCCCGGTAAAGCTAATGTTATGGCCGATGCTCTGAGTCGGAAGAAGGCTTTGTTATGTCAGCTTGTTGTTTCTTCTCCTCTTTTGGAGCGTATCATAGCTAAGCAGAATGAGGATGAGATGCTTAGATTGATGAAGGAGAGTGTTCGGAACAGAGATGGTGGCAGTAGTAGTGGAGCTCAGATTGATGATAGCGGTGTTTTGAGGATTAATGGTAGGATTTGTGTCCCGAATGTTGATGGTTTGAGGCAAGAGTTACTTCGGGAGAATCATCGATCCAGACTTTCTATTCATCCTGGTGTGTCGAAGATGTATCAGGATATGAAGAGGTTTTATTGGTGGAAGGGTATGAAGAGGGATGTCTCTATCTTTGTTAGTCGGTGTGTGACTTGTCAGCAAGTCAAGGCCGATCATCAGAAGACTCCTGGTTTGTTGCAGCCTCTTGAGATTCCCGACTGGAAGTGGGAACAGGTTTCCATGGATTGCCGAGGTCTAGGAAAGGCAATGTGAGTATCAGGGTTATTGTGGATAGGCTGACCAAATCTGCTCATTTTATTCCGGTCAAGTCTACCCGTTCTGCTTCTAGCTTATCTGAGATCTACATGAGGGAGATCGTTCGTCTCCATGGTGTTCCTCTCAGTATTGTTTATGATCGTGATCCTATCTTTACCAGCCAGTTTTGGAAAGCTTTTCAGGAATCTTTGGGTACTCATCTGAATTTGAGCACTGCTTACCATCCGCAGACCGACGGTCAAACGGAAAGAGTGAATCAGATACTCGAAGATCTTCTTCGTGATTGTGTGCTTGATTATAGTGGATCTTGGGAAGATCATTTGCATCTTGTCGAGTTCACCTACAATAATAGTTATCAGGTATAATCTTATCCTCTGTTTTAAGTTCATCTTAATATTTTATCTATCTCTTTCTATCCTTAAATTCAGGCCAGTATCAAGACATCTCCATTTGCTGCTTTATATGGACGACCTTGTCGATCCCCATCTTGCTGGATTGAATCCGGTAATCGTCTGACTCTTGGTCCTGATATGATTCTGGAAGCTTCTGAGAGAGTTGAGGAGATTAAGAGAAGGTTAAGAGTTGCTCAGGATAGACAGAAGAAGTATGCCGATAGGCGTAGGTGGAAGCTTGAGTTCGTTGTTGGCGATATGGTCTTTCTTAAGGTCTCTCCCTTGAGGAATGTCATTCGTTTTGGTCGTAGAGGGAAGCTTTCTCCCAGATTCATTGGTCCTTTCCGCATTGTGGAAAGAGTTGGTCCCTTGGCTTATCGTCTGGAGTTACCCGAGAAGCTATCTGGAGTGCATGATGTATTCCATGTCTCGCATCTTCGCCTATATCTCCATGACCCATCTTTGTTTGTTCAGCCTTCTACTCTTGACAGCCTGGATATTGAGCCTAATCTGACTGTCGAGAGGAAGCCACTTCATATTGTCGATAGAGGTACGAAGCAACTAAGGAGGAAATCTGTTAGTCTGGTCAAAGTACAATCGAGTACGGATGATCGTGACTGTACTTGGGAGACGGAGGAGAGCATTCATGCTTCAAATCCGGAATTGTTTATTCCAGGTACTATTTTGTTTTTCTATCTTGTTTTCATTTTGTTTCCTAGTTTCCGTTCTTTTCGAGGACGAAAAAGTTTGAGTGGGGGAGAGTGTAACAACCCAATATTTTTGAAATATATTTTTATTTGTTTTAAAATATATTTATGATGAAGTAGAAATTTTTCTAGAATTAATGGTAATATATTGGAATTTTTAGGTTCTGTTCCCTATTTTTAAGCAATTTCTTTAATTCTTTTGATATTTTCCATGAATTTAATTATTTATTTCACCTTGAAAATGTTTTAAAAATCATTTTTATTTCAAATTTTGTTTTATAATATTTTTAAAATGAAATACATAATTTTTCCAAAGCTATTGGAATTTTCTTGTAATTTTTAGGCCATGTTTGCTATTTTTAGCAATTTTCCTTATTCCTTTTTCTATTTTATATTAAATTAATTATTTATTTTATTTTATTCTTGCTTAGTTTCAGTTTTAAATAATCATTTCTGAGTTTACTTTGTTTATATAAATTTAAAAGAAAAAGAAATGCCAAAAGTTTAAAAAAAATTGTATAAAACTCAAGTCTTTTCACCTTCAAAAATCTTTATTTCCTAAACTCCTCATTTATTTGCCTTTGATCTGTACAATTCAGTTCTTAGCCGTGAAAAAACAATTACAATTCACGTGAAAAACTCCACCTTCATCATTTCTCACGGCTTGGAAAAGATTGGTAATGGCTACCATCTTATTTTTCTACTTTTCTCCTTGTTTTCTTTAAATTTTTGCCTTGTTTCTCTTCTAGTTTGGATCCGCCTCTTCTCCATAGCCGCAGCCACAAACTCCTACATCTCTTCCATGTCTTCAACACCATCTACTCCACCAGCCATGACCATGGCCGAGCCATCTATGGTGGCCAAACCCTTCAAATTGCAACCTACATGCCTAAAAACAATGTTTTTGACCATTGTTGCCTCATTCCCTTCATCCACCACTCAAATCACCACCATAGCCGCCACCACCACCACTGATCTGACCACCACACACCCCTTCCACCTCTGTCCTGTCATGATGCACCCTTAGGCCGAGCATACTTCCCATGGCCGAGCCATCTAGCCTAACAAAAACTCCACTTTTTGCCTAAAAACCATTCACCTCCTCATGTATAAAACTCCATCTTGTTTTGCCATGAACCTGACCCTTGCTAGCCATAAACCTGAACCAAAACTTTACCAAATCTGAAAAAAACATACCCTAGTCCATGACAAAGGTTTGATGAAGCAAGGCAAAAGTTTGGCAATTCGTTTCTCTTTTATTTCAAAGTTATTGCATGTTATATTCATATTGAATTGTGTTGTTTTGTTTGTTTATTTTGGGTTGTACACAAGAGTTGTAGGTTGGATTCACCCTCCACTCAAGTCCATAGTTGTATCATCGTGCCTTATTGTCTATTTGTGCCATTGGTTTGGAAATATTCAGCAATTAGAGGTGAGTAAATCTCACACGACAATTATATATTTATGTAGTTGTAAAACAACCACAACTGAATGTGTAGAAATATTTATGATGTTATAACTGCCATGTGATTTTATATATATGATGTTAACATGTTAAATTATATGTCATACCACCTGTTACATGTCACATCTCCTGTTATTATTGTATATTGTTAAACTGTTCATTTTTATCTGTTTATCACACTGCAAGTTCCCTGTAGGTTAGAAATCACTATGGGTTGAAATGATACATACCCGAACGGAGTTTAGAATAAGGAAAAATAGTTATGGGCTGAAATGATAGGCCTGAACGGTTTTTAAATTATTTATTTTGACTTGGGATTGCGGGTTTGAAATGATAGAACCCGGATTTTATTTTTAAACTGCGGATTGAAATGATACATATCCGTATCACTTAAACTAGGTTAGAAAACTATATACAGACCCGTGGTTATTTTATAAATGTTTTTCTGGAAATTTTAATAATTTTAAATTGTAAGTATATGAAAACTTGATTTAAATTGGATTTTTTTTATTATTATTATAGAAATTTAGAATTTTCTGTAAGTTAAAATGTTGGGAAAAATGAATAGTTACATTAAATTGTGAAATATAACTTAAGTGGAAAATTTGGACATTTTGTTAAATAAATTAAGTTAATAAATTTTGAAATAATTTTTTTTTTTGAAAAAAATGGAGAATTTAAGTGTTAAGTTGTTTATTTTAAAAAGGTGAAGAATTGGAATGTTACACTTGAATTTAATAAAGGAATTTGCTGAAAATTGAATTTAATAATAAGAAATTTATTGTATATAAATATTATGTTAAATAATATGTGAATGAATCTTTTAATGAAAAAAATATGATTTTGAAATGTTTAAAAGTTTTAATAAAGTTATTTAATTGCTGGAAATATACGAAAACCCTAGAAATGGACTTTTAACAGCATTCAGAAATGATATAGTTGCTGAATTGAACTAAAATAGTGTAAATAGAGCTATTACAGCATTTCTGAAATCCTGTAGTTGCTGTAATTGAGCTTATAGGCTAATGTTGGACTCAGGTCTATTATAGCATTCTCTGGAAATGCTGTAGTGGTCTGGTGTGTTTGCTGAAATCAATTTAAACCTATGTTTTGAAATCTGAACTACCGCAGCACTTCTGAAATGCTGTCTTTTCTGTTTTGAACAATAATTCAACTAAAAACTGAGTTTTAACAGCAGTTTTAAGTGTTGCCTTTGCTGAATAAAAATGTTTTCATATATAACTTATAACAGCTTTTTATAAATGCTGTAAATGGCTGAAATTTCAATAATTATGGATTTTGACTTAGTAAACGAACTCTGAATGGTTTGAAACTTTGAAAACTGAATACTTGAAATGAAAGAACAATAAATCCACTTTTAAAATGATATAAATGAATAAATTAAATTGGAAATGAATCATTTTAAAGGGAAGTTCAATTGAAATAAATGAATTATATCATTGAACTTTAAAAGGGTATTAAGTTTGGTAATTTGCATTTGAATTGAATAATGATTTAAAAGGGAAATTTGAAAAGATATGTTGTTTTGAAATATTGAAATGATTTTTTTTTTGGAGATGATTAAAATCTTTATTGGATAAAGAATTGAGTTTTGAAATGATGTTTTATTTTGAAGTAAAGTATAAATTTCAAAGTTATAACCACGGGTTATAATAACGATTGGTTGGCAAAGAGACCGGGATCATATATGGACATACTCTTTGTCGATACCGAAAACCACTTTGACTAACTGTAACAGCCCGCAAATCCGTACCCTTTGAGTTAACACTATTTTACTTAACTCAACTCAAGTTGTATAGAAATACGAACCATTTGGGGTAAAGAAGAAGAGGTAGAAGAAGAAAATAGAAATCAACAACAGAATCTGACCATCGCAGCGGAATAAAATATAATAGGTATTAACATATCTTTACACAAAATCAAATATATCTGTTATACATTACATTATCAGAGTACATCATCAGAGATCATACAACATCAACGGCATACAACTAGATACACAACTACTCAACACAGCGGAATATACATATAAAAAATACGAGAATACGTATCGTCGACCAGCTCGTCTCCTGAACTACACAGCATCAAACATGTATCCTATAATACTCGATCTTACCCGAGCATTACAGTTAAATAACGCCCGAGTCAGTCTGGAATACCAGCATGAGAAAATCACACCCAATTGATTATTAAAGTTGCAAAAATTCCTTTGAAAACAAAAGCATCTCTTAAGACCACGCCAAAAATAAACATGTCGGGTTTTTTACCTTACGATAGCCAAAACAATTTTTATCGAAATCCTCTGATATTATAATAGGGTCCATATACAAATACTTATAAAATAGCCGAAATTGTTACATTCATTAAATTCCATCTACTAGCCACAGAGTGGGTAATACAAACAAAACTCGTACAAGGCTCGTAGGGAGAATGGATTTCCAACTAATGACTAGGCACTGGGGTACCACCTGTCACAGTATGGGGCCTAGATCACCGTACCGAGGAGTACGCCCGCTCCCCTGCAACACAAGGCCGGGACTATCCCTTACTGGATAATCCCGAGTGAGATCACCCCGCGGTTGGGATCAGCAACCGCCACTAAGCCGAAATAATAAGGGACATCTAGACTGGAATGACCTCACCCTACTTGGGTGCTACCCACCTAGACTTGCTGCATAACCCCCGATTTTTAGTCATTCCCATTTGATGATGCTTGAGGCTAAGCGGTACCTTTATAGAACATATTCCTTAGAATGCCCATCGTCCACCTGACGATGTTTCGCAAGCATTCATCCATACAAGTTCGTCCCAGGTTCGAATGGAACCGAAGGCACTATTCCTACTACATCCATTTTAGAAATATCCTTAGGATTAGTAGCGACTAGCCCTTGCACTTCACTGCTCCATCTTCAAATCCAAAATCGTTTTTCACGAAAACGTACAAATCGGATCGAAGTGGTTTTCGAGAAATAAATCTCGATCGCGGTCTCTTCGAAACGATCAACGCATTGTTCAATATTTATAGTCGGTTATTTAACTATCAATTAATATTCAAAACATCCATCACACAATAAGTAATTTTCCAAAATTATTTATTAATCACAAAAATGTTTACAAGATATATTCTTACTTTCAAATTCTTTTGAAAACAGTTTCAAACTATTTTCCTTTCCTCGGAATAAATTCTGAGTATTTCCATTTCCACTTGAATTACCAAGCACAAAACTGTAAATTTAAAAATAATTTAAAAACACTTTATTGTAAAAAAATATATTTAACATTCAATTTAGAAAAATTTACTTTAATACTTAATTTATAATAATACTTTAAACAAAATACCAAATCATTATTTAAATAATTATTACGATAATAGATTAAACAAAATACTTATTTTGGAGTTTACTTTTAAATCACTTAAGTTAAAACTACTTTAATAATTGGCTAAAAATATATACTATATGAATATTTAAAACAGGGTTATTTTATAAAATATAAAACTAGGTTTTCACTTTTAAAAACAACATACTAAGTTACTTCTTAAATATTTAGTGCTAAAATAGGTTAAAAGAAAATACTTACTTTAGACTTTAAATATTAGAAATTGTAAATTTTACAAAACTCGCTTTCTTTAAAACAACTTAAAAACATTTAATTTATATCTAAAAATTTACTTTTAAAAACATGTACTTGGCTATCCAGAGAATATTCCAACTTCAGTCACTTAAATCAATTTCCCCAAATTGATTTCCAATTTATTTTATTTGAAATAAAATCTTTTACTTATTAGTTCATTTCCAAATTCAGTAGTTATGGATTTTATTATTATCTTTTCCCATTTCTTCTTTACTCTTTTAATAATTCAAACCTTAAATTCTAAATAAATGTTTGTTCTTTTTAATTGATAATACTGCATTTTAAGGTTCATTAACTCTCTGTTTATTCAAATTTCCCTTTCCATACCCAAGATTTATTCAATAGAATTTTAGAGTCACTTTATTTCTTTTTCAATTCATTCTTAAATTATTCTATAATTATTTACTTACAAATTTACTTCTTTTATTTTCTTTTCAAAATCCAATTTATATATTTTTGGTAATTCATTACACCCAATCATATCCAATCAATTCATAGCATTCAATATTCCAATATAATTCATCATAGAATATCAAATAATCACAGTAGAGGGGATTAAATAATTAAAATAAATGTTGAGGGACCCAGTTGGATCCCTCCAACCTGTTTTCCCTACATCAACGGACGTAAGCACAACATAATATGCTAATTTCAAATTACACCATACTATATCACATCAATCAATTCAACCATACAATCAATTATTTAAATTTAATCATTTAAATTTAAATTTAAATCTAACTGAGTGAGATTAACTCACCTTTGCTTTTGTTTGACAACCCACTTCCATTTTAGCTTGTTTCCACCATTTCTCGACCTTGTATAAATATTATACGTTTTATTAACATTTGAAATGGTCTAACCATAAGTCACCGTTAAATAAATTTAATTAACTAATTTTCCTTTAATATATTATTTTTGTTAACTAAAATAAATTAAATAGTTTAGTAAAACAGATAATTCATCATATCTATTAATTTAAAATAAACCGGCAAATTAGAATATGTAAATGCATGTTTATTTTTATATTTTGAAACTATATATATATACACCTTTAAGAAATAATTTATATGGACTAGAAATCTTAAAAAAAAATTGAATTCCTATATTAATTTTCTATTACTGTAAATCCTATTACTGTGTCAAACCAATTTAAAAATATTGACTTAAATTAAAACAGGTGCTATTATACTTGTCAAATAAACTTCCAAATTAAACTTGATTTAAATCTCTATTTTACCTCAATCCAAACGAGAAAGCAACAGCCGAACCCCTCAACCGATGGCGAACTCCACGACCCTGGCCTGACACGGTAGCCTACAACCCCAACACAGTGACAATCTCTTGATTGCTGCTCCAATGAACTCGCGGCCTCCATCGAAAACGAACTCGAGCCGCTGTCGCCTCCGCCATCGAGCCTTGTCGAAAACCGTGCCCAGCTCACGAGATCCCCCCTTACCCGATTTCCATTATTCACTCGAGCTTCCCACTACTACAACCCTCTGCGCCTTCGTCCCCCTCCAACGCGAGCGCCACTCAACAACGCGGCCTCCCACCTCGCGTAAACGTGCGCCGCCGACCCGTCTTTACGTTTGCCATTAATTTGTAATTTTTTTTCCTCTCTGGCCGATTTTGATTAAATGGGAGAAGGAAATAGGATTATACGTGATTTATAAAAAAAAAGGAAGGGAATAGGATCGCCATTTTTTTCCTCTCTGTTTGATTTTGTTCTGTTCTGAAGAAAGAGATGAAGCTCGGTTTATAAAAGAGGAGAGGGGACTTGATATTTTGGAAAGGAAGTGGCGTGCTCTTGAAGCCAAGACTTGATTTTTGTCAAGTTATAATACTATTTAATTTTTATCTCGGCTGTGATGTTGCTTATGTGATATTATACTTATAAAATTTGAATTAAATTATCGTTGTAAATTTCAACGCGTTTATATATCTTATGCTCACATAACAACTCCAATCACTATGAAAATTGAAATCCTATAATAATTCAATATTACGGACCCAATGGAACTAGTTTCGTCGAATTCCGAGACTGTGCCTCGGAAGGCTATTTTTAAATTCAATTTAAACGATATAAAATTTCAAAACTTAACAAACCATTTTTAAATTTGATTTCATCACTTCTATCCTCTTCAGTATTATCAATATAAATTTTATAAGCCTTCAAAATATTTTTAACCGGCTTAAAACTTCAGATTACATGTTTTATCCGATTCCAAATTATTAATTTAATAATTTAAATATCAAATAAACTGTGATATTCGTAATTCAAGTTAAATTTTGCTCTATTGAATATTTAAAATTAATTAAATATTCTGATTTTAAAGGCTTGAAAATTCCGGGTCGTCACATTCCTCCCCCCTTAAAAGAATTTCGTCCCCCGAAATTACTAATTAGGAAGAATGGTCCAATACCCGTTTATTATTTCCCTAAACCAAACAGTTCAACATCTAACCAACTATCTTTTTATAAAAGATCCATTATCACTCTTATTAACTTCTCAACTCCCTCATAGTTTCAAACTATACTATTGGTTTAACCATTCAAGTTTCAATTTAAAACCAAATTTTGAATTATCAAATATTTTCTTAAAAATTTTCTAACTCCCTAAATTCCTGAAAAATTTCGCCAACGTCTTCTTTGCGCGGCTGACTCGGTACAACTACAAAATGGCTCTACGGCCTCCCAAATCCAAAAAGAAAACAAAAAGCCAAGTGGCTCAATCCAAATCCCAATCAAATTTCATAGAAATTTAAACACATACCTTTTTGTCGAGCATCTCAAATTTATCTTCTGAAATCAAAATCAATTTTCTTTTCCCTTTATATTACCTGCATATCCCGCTTAGCACTAACATCCAATCACAACTTTCAAAACATTTTATCTACTTCCTTACAAAATGTCAATATTCATCCAAATATCAACTTAGAATATATTTGCAATATTCAATTTCCAATTAAGAATTGACCATTCCTTTCTTAAGTTAGTATAAGCATTTTATACGCTTCTTTATTTGTTATCACCTTACCACTTTAGTTTATATCTAATTTTATTCAAATTGATTCTTTCATTTCCATATGAATTCAATTTATCTTTAACTCTGAATATTTAAATTTAGTTTTTATTTATAACTAATTCATGTCATTATTTTAATTATTTTCATTTACTAATTTATTTTAGTTGCCAATTTAAATTCGTTTTGTCGTTAACAAAAATTTTCAAATTTTCAAAAAATTTCTAACTCCCAAAATTTCTGGAAAATTTTGACAGAGTCTCCTTTGTACGGAGGAGCTTTTGCAATTTGACAAGAGATATAAATATATATACATCGACCCAAACGGTCGGAAAACGGAAAAACAGTTCATATTTCCTATTTTTATTGCGTAGGCGTACCTTATTTAGCATTTTTAAGCAGACAGCTTATTTATTTAGCAGTTAATGCAACCCAAATTCAGCCACACGGCTTCCAAAAACCTGTACTTACTCAATTTAAACATGTAAGTGCCAAATATATGGAGTTTAACTATATTTCACTTAGTTGCAATGGTTAAAACATATGAATGCTAAAGAAATGCACATCAAACCTTTTCCGTAAGCAATTTATACAACTTTCATACTAATACAACTGTTTCAATTAATTTACGAACCATTTTCATTCAATTTGAATGGTTTAAAACTCAATCGCTTACACTTAATTTATTTTTAAGCAAACCGAACTCATATTTAATTCAATTGCTCTCAAAATCAATTCATTTTACTTCTATCAATTCATAGAATTTTAATTACTCCTATTTACATCCAATGACAATTTATTTTATTCAGTTTGACGAGATCTATGTGAACAAATAAGTATTTATGTTTTATAGCCAATTTAAATTGATTTCAACTCAATTTATATTTAATTCTATTCCATTTTTAAATTTATTCACAATTCATATATTCTCATTTTCATTGCATTTCATATTTGAATTCCTTCACTTGCATTTCATTTTATTAACCAAACTAGTTCATTCAAAACCATTAACAATTTAGGTTCATCTTCATTACCAATTTAAATTTCCTTTTATTTTAATTCATTCACGACCATTTATTTGGCTCGACCAATTCTAAGCTTGCAAATTACTACCCATTCCCGAATTAATTCAAACCAAGCTTTATACAATGGTCTTCCAATTTTACTCGTAGTCGAGCTTCTAGTTATTCTCAACTTAAGTAAATTTACTCAATTTATTTCACTTCAAACTTAAGTTCACTTCCATTTGATTCTTATTTATTCCATCCATTTACTTATCCAATATAATTTGTTTATCCACCCAATCCATTTTGAATTTACATTTCCTTAAATATTATTTATAACCCACCATATTCTATTTCGATTCAAATTTAGTTTCGCTTGATTTAAATCCAACCCAATATCATTACACTTAGTTTTAAGTTGAATTCAATTCAACTCTCTTCCATTTGTTTAGTTTTAACTTAATTTGCTTCAATTTATTCAAATTTTTACTTAAGCTCATTCTCATTTTTCAAATAAATTTCTCTTTTCAATTTAACTTGATTCTATTTTAATCTAATCCCATTTCAAGCTTCAAATTTATTTGATCGGTTATTATACACTTTAACTTTTTAGATTCAGCTTATTTAATAGATTTCATGGCCATTTCCAATTTATTCAATTTGTTAACACTTCAAGTTAAATTTTAATTTATAACTCAAGTTCTTAATCCATCATTTATTTCCAATTTACTAATCACAATTCAATTATAATTTCTTCATCGACAATTTAAGTCGAATTTTATTATAACTTGGGTTTTATTTCCAAACTTCATCATAAACTCACAATTCAATTTCATTAACTAATTTATTATCTAATTAGTTCTTTCCTCGGTTAAAATTCAATACTTGTTTTTAATTCCAAATATCACTTCATTTGATTTCTTCAGTTCAATGCGTTTTATAATTCAAGTTTGGATTTTTGTTTTATTTCCCAAAACATCAAACTATGTTTATTTTGGATTTTGTATCTCACCTATCAAATTTTAGAAGTCACCACATATGATTTTCACTATTCCATTCATTCTAGGTTTGAATATATCCATCCTTTATTTTCAACTCAAGCCTGCTATTTATTTATAGCCCAAGCATATTTTATTTCTATGGATTTTTAATTCTCTTACAAGTTATTCTGATTTATTTATTTCAATTCCAATCTTTATCCAATTTATTTTTCATTTGTTCAGGTAAGAATTTAATCCCATTCAATAACCACTTCAATTTTATTTTAACTCAGATTTATTTAACTCAATTCAATTTCAACTTAATTCGAATACAACTGGATATTATTTTTAGCCTATTCAATTTATTTCAATCCAGTCAAATTTATATCTCCTAATCCAAGTTCATTTCATATTTTTACTTTTCACTTTAAATTTACATTCCAACATCCCACAGCTTATATTTCCCTGATTTAAAAATCATCTCAATTTATAAGCTTACCACCTATCCCTTCATGATTTTTTTTAAACACCCTGCTTTGTTTCAAATTATTTTGAAATCTCCAACATCTCAAAATCACACTTCTCAAAATTTTAAACCAATCCTGGTTTTATCCCCAACAAATTTCTTTTGAAATTTCAAAAACAACTAGCTTTTCTTGAACAAACCAATTTGGCAGCAATCCTTCACTTAGAAATTCGAAAATGAATACTGATGATGCGGCCGTCATCATCAAAATTATTTTCCAATAATCCGAGTGATTTCAATGCTATGTCATTTTCAAAATCCATTTAAAACAGATTTCTTTTCAGAAATATCACCAAAACAATTGTGCTATTATTTATCTTCAAAACACTTCCAAAATCTCGGGGATTTAAATTTCCAAATCCTGCTTAAATCAATTTTAACTATAATTCATTTGTATAGCTTATACAAATTTCCATTTGATTGTATTCCAATTCATACATTACCTTTATAATTCATATTTATAAATTCCATTTCATAATTGAATTTATCTTCTCAATCTTTGATTGTGTTTACAATTTCTAGTTAAATTTTTCACTTACCAATGATAATACTTTAATATCATCATTTCTAACATCCAAGAAACCATATAATAGTTAAATAGTTTTCAAAAACTTTCTTTATGTCAAAATATATTTTTGGGTAAAATTATTTCATCCACCCATATTTAAAACAATACCGTGTCGATTGTTCTATTCAAGTGTTTAGAAACCCTTTCGATACAGTTGCGTAGACTGTGTCGACGAAGGTTCACATGCCACTCAATAAATCAATCAACACAATATTAAAACAATTTATATTCACTAACAAATACGCGCTCATATCTATTAATTCGCTCAAACTCATTCTAGAGTACTAGGGACTCTAATTTAAATGAGTAATTCCCACCAGAGCCAAGGTTATCACCAACCTATGCTCTGATACCAACTGTAATAGCCCGCAAATCCGTACCCCTTGATTCAACACTATTTTACGTAACTCAACTCAAGTTGTACAGAAATATGAACCATTTGGGGTAATGAAAAAGAGGTAGAAGAAGAAAATAGAAATCAACAACAGAATCTAACCATTGCAGCGGAATAAAATATAATAGGTATTAACATATCTTTACACAAAATCAAATATATCTGTTATACATTACATTATCAGAGTACATCATCAGAGATCATACAACATCAACAGCATACAACTAGATACACAACTACTCAACACAGCGGAATATACATATAAAACAAGTACGAGAATACGTATCGTCGAACATGTAACAACCCGCATATTTAACGATTTTTATATTTAAATGTTTGATTTAAATATAGCATCGTTATTCGGATTTTGGGGTCCGAAATGTTACTTTCTGCAAATGGCCGAATTGGAACTCGAAACCACCTCCATTGGTTCCAAAATGGCGTTTGCGATCTTTTTGAGTATAATCTTTGATATGTTTGGAGTTTGTGAAATTTTGGCTACTTTTCCTATTGGGTTTGGGATTGGGTTCAGCCCACTAGCCCACTTAACCCCCTAGCTCAACCCTTCTCTTCATTTCATCTTCATTTCATTTCTTTCTTAAGCTAAAAACTGAAATGGGGGAATGGAAAGAGAAATAGAAATTAGCAAGCCCTAGTTTCTCCTTTGTAGCTTGATTCTTGCTCCAAAAATCAAAGAGAATCCATTGGTAAGTTCATCTCCATCTTCTCCGTCTCTTCTCCTCTTCAATTTCTGTAATTTTCCTAACCCTAACCCAGGAAATACTTTCTTTGATTCTAGATTGAAGCTTGTAGTGTTGAAGTGGAGTGTAGTTGGTTGATTCCTTGCAATTGTGCTTCTTCATCTTCTTTGTTTTGTGTAAAAAGGTGAGTTTTGAACTCACATCTACTTCTCTTGATTTCATTGATGTTAGGTATGAATTCCTAACACCTTGTTCATATGCACTTGCATTTGGTTTGGGTTGAATTGAGGAATAATCCAATTTTTAGTGTTTTGGGTTAAAATCTTTGAAATCCTAACTTTGATGTTTTAATCATGTTTTGGTGATGCATCGAGGAACATATAGGGCCGGGTTGTCGATTGGCATAAGCCCTTAGAGCCAATGTTCGTCCGATTGCATTTTGGGAGAGTTTGCTCTTCATTTGAATAAGGCTGGAAAACAGCCCAGGCAAGATTCAGTCGACTGAAAACTCTGCACAGTCGACTGAACCTGAAACCCGAGAGTTTCCAGGCATGATTCAGTCGACTGAAAAACTCTGCACAGTCGACTGAACCTGGAAACAGAAAGTTTCCTGAACCTAGAAAATTTCCAGGTACAGGGTCAGTCGACTGAAAAATTCTGTTCAGTCGACTGAACCTGCTGTTTCAGCCCACTTTGCCTTTTGGGATTGAATTTTCAATTTGAATCAATTCATGATGATCCTATGTATGATTATCAATTGTTTTGACTTTGATGGTTCCTTTTAATTTTAATCCATGGGTTTTTATGAAATAATCTCTCGAATCGCATTTAAAAGTTCGTTTCTCTAATTTATAAATTCTATTTAAAACACACACACTTTCGCACTTCGAACGAAGTGGGAGGGTGATTAAATGGTTGGGAAAAACACGGACCATGAATCTGTGCGTTTATCCTTCCGATTAATCCTTGACCTATTCGATTGATTGTTTTGACCTTCGGGTTTGGTTTATCGATGATATGAGGTAAACTTTGTACTGCTTTGAGTGTGAAAGGGACTGACGGATAGTAAACCGTTTAGTGCGAACGAGTGGTTATGGGACATACGTTAACACTTTTCGGATTCCTTTTCGAGAGTTGTGACACATTCCGCCAGTTAGTGGTGTCCAGTACTGGGTCTTCGACCTTCACCACTACGGTTTGTTGCCTTTGGGATAGTGTCTTCGGACTGTATCCCTAGGTTTGTTGCCTTCAGGTATGTTGCCTTCGGGTTTGTTGCCCTATATAGTTTCGCTCTGATGTTGGCCTTATGTGCCGCATGGGTGATACTTGGGTTTGGAGTCTTCGGGCTCATGGATCCTTGTTTGTACAGTATTGAGCTCGAGCAAAATTTCATGATGTTTCATTGATATGTATTCCCTTGGTATCGCCCTTCGGTGTTGGTCTTTGTGAGCCGCATGGAGTATAGCGATTACCTTGTGGAACTTGTATACCTTATGGGTATTTGTTATTTGCCTTCTGGCTTGTTTTGGAATATTTGTATCCTTTGTTTCTATATGTTGCCGATGATATGAGGCTTGCTCTATATGATTCATTTCCTGTTGATGATTGTGTTATCTCCTCTAGAGATATTTGTTATACTGTATGACCTTGCAGGTTTATTATTGTTCAGTTAATCTAACTGATTTGTTATCTAGACTGATCCGGGTATTTTATACTCGGGTCAGACCGAGATGTTTCAGGTTAGGTGCTTTTGGAGACTTAGCCTATTTTGCTTCCGCATGGACTATTCGCTAGCTTCATTTTGTTATAGCGTCTTTTGTAGTCCTTATCTGCTGTAACTTTGATTTATACTCTTTCGTCTCGTCTGTATATTGTGGCCTCCTGTACCACCTGACATGTATTTTTTTGTATACTCTGTTGTGTATCGGTGAATGTGTATATTATGATTGACTGTTCTGTGATGTATATTACATTTGAGTTGTTATATTTTCTTCTGATAGATCCTATAGCCATTGTATTTTTGCTTTAAATATTTATTGAATAGGTCGAATTCTAATGTGTTTCTACTTTTCGACTTATTTAGTGAATAGTTAAGGTGAGATTGCACATGGTCGCTTCCATTATACTCTATTGTCCGCGTTAGCCGACAGTATTATTTATGTAATACTCTTTGTTAACGAGGCTCTCGGAGTGGGGCGTCACAGACCAGCTCGTCTCCTGAGCTCCACAGCATCAAACCCGTATCCTATAATACTCGGTCTGACCCGAGCATTACAGTTAAATAACGCCCGAGTCAGTCTGGAATACCAGCGTGAGAAAATCACACCCAATTGATTATTAAAGTTTCAAAAATTCCTTTGAAATCAAAAGCATCTCGTAAGACCACGCCACAAATAAACATGTCGGGTTTTTACCTTACGATAGCCAAAACAATTTTTATAGAAATCCTCTGATATTATAATAGGGTCTATATACAAATACTTATAAAATAGTCGAAATTGTTACATTCATTAAATTCCAGCTACTAGCCACAGAGTGGGTAATACAAACAAAACTCGTACAAGGCTCGTAGGGAGAATGGATTTCCAACTAATGACTAGGCACTGGGGTACCACCTGTCACAGTACGGGGCCTAGATCACCGTACCGAGGAGTACGCCCGCTCCCCTGTAACACAAGGCCGGGACTATCCCTTACTGGATAATCCCGAGTGAGATCACCCCACGGTTGGGATCAGCAACCGCCCACTAAGCCGAAATAATAAGGGACATCTAGACTGGAATGACCTCACCCTGCTTGGGTGCTACCCACCTAGCCTTGCTGCATAACCCCCGATTTTCAGTCATTCCCATTTGATGAGGCTTGAGGCTAAGCGTTACCTTTATAGAACATATTCCTTAGAATGCCCATCGTCCACCTGACGATGTTTCGCAAGCATTCATCCATACAAGTCCGTCCCGGGTTCGAACGGAACCGAAGGGACTATTCCTACTACATCCATTTTGGAAATATCCTCAGGATTAGCAGCGACTAGACCTTGCACTTCACTGCTCCATCTTCGAATCCATAATCGTTTTTCATGAAAACGTACAAACCGGATCGAAGTGGTTTTCGAGAAATAAATCTCGATCCCCGTCTCTTCGAAACGATCAACGCATTGTCCAATATTGATAGTCGGTTATTTAACTATCAATTAATATTCACAACATCCATCAGACAATAAATAATTTTCCAAAATTATTTATTAATCTCAAAAATCTTTACAAGATATATTCTTACTTTCAAATTCTTTTGAAAACAGTTTCAAACTATTTTCCTTTCCTCAGAATAAATTCCGAGTATTTCCATTTCCACTTGAATTACCAAGCACAAAACTTTAAATTTAAAAATAATTTAAAAACACTTTATTGTAAAAAAAATATCTACATTCAATTTAGAAAAATTTACTTTAGTACTTAATTTATAATAATACTTTAAACAAAATACCAAATCATTATTTAAATAATTATTACGATAATAGATTAAACAAAATACTTACTTTGGAGTTTACTTTTAAAACACTTAAGTTAAAACTACTTTAATAATTGGCTAAAAATATATACTATATGAATATTTAAAACAAGGTTATTTTATAAAATATAAAACTAGGTTTTCACTTTCAAAAACAACATACTAAGTCACTTCTTAAATATTTACTACTAAAATAGGTTAAAAGAAAATACTTACTTTAGACTTTAAATATTAGAAATAGTAAATTTTACAAAACTCGCTTTCTTTAAAAACAACTTAAAAACATTTAATTTATATTTAAAAATTTACTTTTAAAAACATGTACTTGGCTATCCAGAGAATATTCCAACTTCAGTCACTTAAATCAATTTCCTCAAATTGATTTCCAATTTATTTTATTTGAAATAAAATCTTTTACTTATTAGTTCATTTCCAAATTCAGTAGTTATGGATTTTATTATTATCTTTTCCCATTTCTTCTTTACTCTTTCAATAATCCAAATCTTAAATTCTAAATAAATGTTTGTTTTTTTAATTGATAATACTGCATTTTAAGGTTCATTAACTCTCTGTTTATTCAAATTTCCCTTTCCATACCCAAGATTTATTCATTAGAAGTTTAGAGTCACTTTATTTCTTTTCCAATTCATTCTTAAATTATTCTATAATTATTTATTTACAAATTTACTTCTTATATTTTCTTTTCAAAATCCAATATTTTTGGTAATTCATTACACCCGATCATATCCAATCAATTCATATCATTCAATATTCCAATATAATTCATCATAGAATATCAAATAATCATAATAGAGGGTATTAAATAATTTAAATAAATGTTGAGGGACCCAGTTGGATCCCTCCAACCTGTTTTCCCTGCATCCACAGACGTTAGCACAACATAATATGCTAATTTCAAATTACACCATACTATATCACATCAATCAATTCAACCATACAATCAATTATTTAAATGTAATCATTTAAATTTAAATTTAAATCTAACTGAGTGAGATTAACTCACCTATGCTTTTGTTTGACAATCTACTTCCATTTTAGCTTGTTTCCACCATTTCTTGACCTTGTATAAATATTATGCGTTTTATTAACATTTGAAATGGTCTAACCATAAGTCACCATTAAATAAATTTAATTAACTAATTTTCCTTTAATATATTATTTTTGGTAACTAAAATAAATTAAATAGTTTAGTAAAACAGATAATTCACCATATCTATTAATTTAAAATAAACCGGCAAATTAGAATATGTAAATGCACGTTTATTTTTATATTCTGAAACTATATATATATATATATATATATATATACACACCTTTAAGAAATAACTTATATGGACTAGAAATCTTAAAAAAAATGAATTCCTATATTAATTTTCTATTACTGTAAATCCTATTACTGTGTCAGACCAATTTAAAAATATTGACTTAAATTAAAACAGGTGCTATTATACTTGTCAATTAAACTTCCAAATTAAACTTGATTTAAACCACTATTTTACCTCAATCCAAACGAGAAAGCAACAGCCGAACCCCTCAACCGATGGCGAACTCCATGACCCTGGCCTGACACGGTAGCCTACAACCCCAACACAGTGACAATCTCCTGATTGCTGCTTCAACGAACTCGCGGCCTCCATCAGAAACGAACTCGAGCCGCTGTCGCCTCCGCCATCAAGCCTTGTCGAAAACCGTGCCCAGCTCACGAGATCCCCCTTACTCGATTTCCATTATTCACTCGAGCTTCCTACTGCTACAACCCTCTGCGCCTTCGTCCCCCTCCGACGCGAGCGCCACTCAACGACGCGGCCTCCCACCTCGCGTAAACGTGCGCCGCCGACCCCTCTTTACGTTCGCCATTAATTTGTAATTTTTTTTCCTCTCTGGCCGATTTCGATTAAATGGGAGAAGGGAAAGAGGATAATACGTGATTTATAAAAAAAGAAAGGGAATAGGATCGCCATTTTTTTTCCTCTCTGTTTGATTTCGTTCTGTTCTGAAGAAAGAGATGAAGCTCGGTTAATAAAAGAGGAGAGGGGACGTGATATTTTGGAAAGGAAGTGGCGTGCTCTTGAAGCCAAGACTTGATTTTTGTCAAGTTATAATACTATTTAATTTTTATCTCGGCTGTGATGTTGCTTATGTGATATTATACTTATAAAATTTGAATTAAATTATCGTTGTAAATTTCAACGCGTTTATATATCGTATGCTCACATAACAACTCCAATCACTACGAAAATTAAAATCCGATAATAATTCAATATTACGGACCCAATGGAACTGGTTTCGTCGAATTCCGAGACTATGCCTCGGAAGGCTATTTTTAAATTCAATTTAAACGATATAAAATTTCAAAACTTAACAAACCATTTTTAAATTTGATTTCATCACTTCTATCCTCTTCAGTATTATCAATATAAATTTTATAAGCCTTCAAAATATTTTTAACCGGCTTAAAACTTCAGATTACATGTTTTATCTGATTCCAAATTATTAATTTAATAATTTAAATATCAAATAAACTATGATATTCGTAATTCAAGTTAAATTTTTCTCTATTGAATATTTAAAATTAATTAAATATTTCGATTTTAAATGCTTGAAAATTCCAGGTCGTCACACTAACCGTGTACGCAGTGGAGATTCCAGAATGAAGTAGGATGGTGACGACGTTCTTGTGGTATGTTACGTGGACCCAACTGCCGTGAGTTGGCATAAGGTGGCTAAAACAGGGGCGATCTCGGGCCATCTGAGGTAGCACCTCTTATCGGACGCATTTCTTCGATACCATTCTATTACTTGTGATTGTTTGGTGGCCACCCTCCGATTTTGGGAATGTGTTCCGAGGTGGGCGTATGTGGCTGCTGCGTTACCACCAACCCGTGTGCGTAATTGGTATATCTACCTTGGCATTGCCTTGTGTGCCGTGTCACCTACCTTACCGAGCCTTTACTACGAGTTTGTTTTCTCCCGTAGCCCGTGGAGTATTTAGGGTAGTCTCCCGATCTAGAGATATGCTGATACTAGATGGACTACTGGGACTATTATGTGTGAAGGGTGATATGGGTAGCCCGGAATGCTACTTAAAAGTATGTTTATTTGAATGTTAGACATTATTATAATAGCGCAATATACTATACAGTAAATAGTTTAACGGATCCTTAGAGGATGGGCGGTCCCAGGCATCTTCTAAGTTATTTGTACCTTTACCACAGTTTACTTGAGTTGGTTTACACCGGATAAGTATGTATGTCCTGATTCGAGTGTTTGCTTTTTATTTACGCTCGGATCAGCCTGAGTTTATTCACAGATTTGGATTTCCACTCTCTGGAGGTCTGGAATTGATGGAGATTTATCTGCCTATCTAGTTATCTATATTTCAGTCTGTTGTTCTGTTGTCTTCTTTGTATTAGTGGACTTCTTTGTATTTGGGATTTGATGTCGTATTTACTTTCAGACAGATATTATGTATTTTGTATTTGGTTTTGAGACTTTGTGATAGTAGCTTCATGAACTACTATGGTATTTTATTTTCCGCTGCGAGATATTCTGATGTTCTGTGCCTGTGATTCTGTGATTTAATTTTTATTTGCTCCGAAATTTTATTACAATCTGTTATTTTGTACTATTCAAGTCTGGCATGTGTGGATTATTGTCGATTTAAATAGTGGAAAATAATGGGTCGTTACAGAAACCTGAGATGCAAGTATTTCAGCTAGATTCTATTTTACTTTCTATAGACACTATTATAATATCAGAGAATTTTGATAAAAAGTGTTTTGGCTATCGTAAGGTAAAAACCCGACATGTTTATTTGTGGAGTGGTCTTACAAGATGCTTTTGTTTTCAAAGGATTTTTGAAACTTTAATAATCAATTTGAGTGTGGTTTTCTCACGCTGGTATTCCAGACTGACTTAGGTGTTATTTAACTATAATGCTTGGGTCAGACCGAGTATTATAGGGTACATGATATGATGTCGTGGAGCTCAGGAGATGAGCTGGATGGCGAGACGTACTTCCGTACTTGATTATTATTCCGCTGTGTATTCAGTTTTGAGGACAAGTTTATATGACAGTCCAGTTGTACGTTATTGATGTTGTTGAACTCTAATGATGTATTCTGGTGATAAATGTATAAAACAAATATAGTTTTCTTTTGTGTAAAGATATGTTATTATCTATTATATTTTATTCCTCTGCGATGGTAAGATTCTGATGTTGTTTTCTACTTTCTTCTTCTACCTCTTTGTCTTTAACCCTCATGGTTTGAATTTTTGAGCGTCGAAAAATCGGGTCATGACATAAATAAATAGTCTACCAAAAATGTCAAAATGCGACCATAAAACATTTTGTCGAAAAATCAATGTTTTGTTCAAAATAAGTTGTGCAACGTTGTTGCACCTTTGTTAACATGTTTTAACACAGATACATATAAACATTTTTACAAATTATCAGGTTTACTTTTACTCGGTATCATTAGATAATCATAGAATGTCATTAGTAAAAGTAATAAGGTAACTAAAAAAGTCAAAAAGCAAAAATTAAATCAAATCTCATCAAAACTAAGGCAAATCTTCACTTTAATCCACTTTTCCATCCAAATACATTCCTTAAGTATTAAGTGGAAATAACATAAAGAAATGAAGTGATGGATGATGGTAAATGTTGAAAAATAAGTTTACGTTAAAGTTAAGAAATTGTATTTTGGTAAATTGGTAAGGGGTTAATTTGGTAACTTACCACTTCTTTCTTTTCATAATACACAAGCTTTCCTCTCTTTTTACCACACACATTCTCTTCTTCTTCTTTCTTTAAACTAGTTTAATTGCTTCTTCTTCTCTTCTTCTTCCTTACTAACATTCTTAAACTCATATCAAAATAACTCCAAACTCCATCAAAATTTGCCCAAGGCCTTAGAATACCATTAAAATGACTTAACTTCTAAAAAGTTAAAGAATGATGGAGAAAAGGGAAGATCATGGTGAGGCCGAACATATTTAGGAGGAAGAAGCAAGTTTGGAAAGCTCCAGTGCAAGAAAAAGAGAAGGAAGCCGTCAGTTACATTCCAAGGAAATAGGAGAAAGTTTGAAGAAATAGGAGAAAGTTTGAAGAAATAGGAGAAAGTTTGAAGTACTACGGAAGCTCTGCCGGATTTTCTAGAGCTTGGAAAGGGGCATCATTTGTGATAGTGAGTACTCATATTTAATTTTACTAATTAATGTAACAACCCTGTATTTTATAATTATTTTATTGTATATTTTGATTATTTTTAATGTAAGATTTTGATTTAAAAACTTATTTTACTTATTTGAAATGATTAAATTTATTATTTAAATATAATCTTGATTTTTATATGAGTTGTAATTCTAAACTTGTGTAAGTTGAATATTTGCCTGAAATGCTGATTTTGGTCAAAATAGTCAAACTGTGACTTTTAACTTAAAATTTTAAAAGTTTAAAAATTTATTTTTTTTCTTTTATTATGAAAGTACATAAAATTCTAAGAACACCACTTTTCGTTTCGTTGAAATCGGATGTAAATTGTGAAAGTTATACCCTTTACAATATTGTGCGTATATAGGGTTATTTAACAATGACTATTTTAAATTGTATAAGTTACTTCTTCTTTGTTATATTTTACTTTAATATGCGATAATATGTTATATTATGTATATTTTGACTTTTAAGTATTTTTAAAATGATAATATAATTTTTCTAAAGTTCATTTGAATTTATTTCTAATTTCAAAAGCCTAGTCTACAATTTTAAGCCATTTTCATAATTTAATTATATATAATTAAAATTTATTTATTTATTCTATGCACTCACTTTTATTTGCTGTGTTTTACTTTATTTTATTCATTTTACATGTATTTAAATTAAAGTAAATTTTTCCAAAGTGTATTGAAGTTATTTCTAATTCTTAAGTCAAGTTTTCACTTTCTGTGCTATTTTTCTTATTTTAATCATATCTAATTAATATTTAATTATTAATATTTTGTTTATCTGTTATATTTTCGAATTCTAACTGAAATTTATAAGTGTTTTCAGTTATTTAAGATGTATATGAATATATATATAGGAAGTTTAAAAGGTTTGAAAGCAAAGAAACGTAAAACCGTTTTAACGTTTCTTCTTCCGTTTCTTTTCCAATTAATAGATTTAATTTCCTTTGACCGTCCTTTCTTTTTTTTGTAGCTGTGCATTTCTTACCTCATTTTCACGTGAAAACATTCCTCTCCACTTCATTTTTCACGGCTAGAAAGGTTTGGTAATGGCTCCTCTTTTCCTCTTCTTTTTGCTCTTCTTTTTCCATTGTTTTCTTATATTTTGCCTTGTTTTCTCATGTGTATTGCTTGGCCTCTCCTCCATAGCCACGGCCACCACCTCCTACACCTCTTCCCTTCCATCATCACCAGCTACCCCTCTAGTCTTGACCAAGGCCGAGCCCACCATGGTGCCAAAACTCCAAAAAAATACAACAATGCCCTTGAACAATGCTAGTTTGACCACCTTTGCCTCATCTCCTTCAACCACCACC
This sequence comes from Allium cepa, assembly GCA_030765085.1. Taxonomy (NCBI): domain Eukaryota; kingdom Viridiplantae; phylum Streptophyta; class Magnoliopsida; order Asparagales; family Amaryllidaceae; genus Allium; species Allium cepa. The sequence goes on along the minus strand of CM060934.1, from coordinate 659,995,520 downwards.
TTAACCACCACCATAGCCACCTCCACCACCTCTGACCTGACCTCCAGCCTCTGCCACATCACCCAACACCCTCTGGAAATCAGACCATGAGCAAGCCGTGCCCATCCATTGAAGCTAGCAGCACAAAACTTCCACAAAACTCCTTAAAACATTGCCTAGACCACACATATCATCACCTACCCTCCATATCTTGCTTTGGCCACCCCTTAGCCACCACCACCAGCCACTCCACCATCTTTGGCCGCCGCTCTAGCTACTGTCCAGACCTGTACAAGCATGGCCAAGCCACCACATGCCCATGGCCGATCCAAGAATGTCACAAAAACTCAACTTATTTAACCTTGACCCTATATATGCTTTATGTTGCACCACTACACCTTCATCTCCACTTGTTGCCTTGCCTATATGATGTTAAACCTGACCTATATGATGTCATACCTGAGCCAAAGCATCATCATAGCCGAGCATAAGTGTCCCTTAGGCCAAGCATTGAAGTGGTTGAAGCAAGGTCCAATCTATCTTGTTCATTTTGCTTTGTATTTCAAAATTGTTTCAATGTTATTTTATGTTGAATGTTTATATATTGTCTTGTTTGTTTTGTTTTGGGTTGTTGATACAAAATCATATCTTGGCTATCTTTCAACTCAAATCAAAAGTCGTGCAATTGTGCTTGTCGTGCCTTTGGAGTCGTGCTTGTATGTTGTTTTGGTCTCTAGCTTTGAAAAATGTGAGTCTTTCTCACTCTGACATTTATACTTATGGAAAGTGAATTGATGACAAGTATTTAGTAATAAAAATGTTTATGCAAGTTAATAAGAAACATATGATATGTTATGCCATGTTATTACCATGTTAAAACTGTTAATTCTCACCTGACATCTGATATATGGCTGTATATTACGATATTGACATTGTTTATATTATTTCTGTATATGATCACACTGCAAGTTCCCTATTAGAATAAAATCATTACGGACTGAAATGATAGGCCTGAATGGTTTTTTTTATTTTTCATTTTGACTTGGGATTGCGGGTTTGAAATGATAGAACCCGGATTTTTCTTTTTAAACTGCGGATTGAAATGATACATATCCGTATCACTTGACCTAGGTTAGAAAACTATATACAGACCCGTGGTTATTCTATAAAGTGTTTTGAATATTTTTAAGTATTTTTAAAATATAAATTTATGAAATTTGATTGAAATGGATTGTGAAATGTTTTAAATAAATAAATTGTGATTTTTCTATGTGTTAAAAATGTAATTTATGAATGGTTAAAATTTGATTTGTGAAATATGCCCTAAGTTTGGAATGTGGAATTTTGGTTAAAATGATGTTTAAGCTATATAAATAAAATGGACTTTAATTTTATTTGGAAATTGGTAAATATGATTTTTGATTTAAATCTTAATTTAGATGATTTATTAAAGTATTATCGAACTTTTCTATGAATTTAAGTGGTTGAATAAATGACTGTTGAAAGGTGAAAATTTAAGATATAACTTGATTGGAAAAGGTGAATTTGGTTTTAATTAAAGGTTTAGGTTAATTAAATAAAAATAGGAAATTTGGTTAAATTTTTGTCAAATGAAAATAAAATATAAGTGTTAAGTTTATTTGTCGAAATGTGAAGAATTGGAAACTTTTACACTTGAATTTATTTGGTAAATTGTTGAAATTGGACTTAGTTATATGAAATTTATTGTATAAAAATAATATGTCAAATGATATGTTAATGAACATTTAAATGTTAAAAATGAATTTTCTAAAATGTTTATTTGTTTTGAATTAAAGTTATTTAATTACTGGAAATACAACAAAACCTAGAATTTACTCTTAATGGCATTCAGAAATGCTATGGTTTCTGAATTGAACTAAAAATGTGAAAAATGAGCTATTACAGCAGGTCTGAAATGCTGTAGTTGCTGTAGTTGAACTTATAGGCTAATATTGAACTCAGGTCTCTTATAGCATTCTCTGGAAATGCCATAGTGGTCTGCAATTTTTGCTGAAATCAAATAAAACCTTTGTTTTGAAATCTGAACTACCGCAGCACTTCTAAAATGCTGTCTTTTCTGTTTTGAACTATAATTCAACTAAAAACTGAGTTTAAACAGCAGTTTTAATTTCTGTCTTTGCTGAATCAAAGTGTTTTCAAGTATAACTTGTAATAGCTTTTTCTATATGCTGTGAAATGCTGAAATGTAATAATTATGGTTTTTGACTTAGCAAACGAACTCAGAATGGTTTGGAACTTTGAAAATTGAATACTGGACTTGAAAGTATAATAATTACACTTTTAAAATGATTTTAATTGAATTAAATCGTTGAAATATAAATCATTTAAAGAGTGGGTTGAATCGAAATGAATGAATGTTATCTTTGAATTTAAAGGATTTTAAAGATACGATATTTTGATATATTAAATGATTGAAATGTGGTTTCGAAAAGATATGATATTTTGGTATATTAAAATGATTTGAAACGAAGTTTTGAAAGATGTGACATTTTGATATTAAAATGTTTTGATAATAAAAATGGTTAGAAATGACTTGATATTTACTTTGATAAATATTTGAATTGAAAGATATGGTATGATGATATATTTGAAATGGTTTGGAAATGATTTAATCTTTATTTTTGATAAAGATTTGGGTTGGAATGATATTTTATTTTGAAGTATAAAATATGTTTTAATGTTATAACTACAGGTTATAATAACGATTGGTTGTTAAAGAGACCGAGATCGGATATTGTCTTATAGCCGGACAATACCGAAAACCACTTTAACAACTGTGTACGCGGTGGAGATTCCAGAATGAAGTAGGATTGTGGCGACGTTCTCGAGGTATATTACGTGGACCCAACTCCCGTGAGTTGGCATATATGACTAAAACAGGAGCTATAACGGCTACACAAAGGGTCGCACCCTTTCATCGAGCATGCTCCATCGGAAACTATTCTATTACAGTTGTGATTCGATTCGGTGGCGCCACTTTGATTCGGGGGTATTGTTCGAGGTGGGCGGAAGCTGCTGGCTTGCCGTCACCACCGGTCCGGGAGTGCAAACGGTGTATCCACCCTGGCATTGCCTCGCGTGCCGTGTCATATCCTTATATCGAGCCCACTACGATTTTGGTTTTAAAGATCCGACCGCGTTAAGGTTCACCATCCCCTTAACGCTATTTTCTATATGATTATACTTTACTGATTAGACACTACCGTATATAGCGTATATTACTACATAGTAAATAGTTTAACGGATCCTTAGAGGATGGGCGGTCCCAAGCATCCTTTAAGTTACTGATGCATTTTGTTACTGTTCACTTGAGTTGATTTACAGTTTATAAGTATTTATGTCCTGACTCGAGAGTTTTGTGTTTTGCTTTACGCTCGGGTCAGATTGAGTGAGTTAGCATTCCAGATTCACCTTCGGCGTTGGAGCTTTCCTTGAAGATCCAGCCATCTATTTTGTTTCAGTATCCAGTCGTTCAGTGATGTATCTGATTTGTACCTGATGTATCCTGTTACTCTTCTGTTGTATCTTATTTAACTCTGATGTATCTCATATTTATATAGTAGCTTCATGAACTACTATCTCTTTTTCTTCCGCTGCATTTTTATGTACTCTGTGTCTGTGATCTGTGATTTTTATTTACTGTATATTCTAAGATTTGCCAGATTTTTATTTACAACGCGGTATTTTGAGCAATTCAATTCCGGCATGAGTGTCTACCTATACACTTATAATGGATGCGAATGGTTGAAAATACCGGGTCGTTACAGTTGGTATCAGAGCTTTGGTAGCTCTAGGCAAAACTCAGCATATGGAGTGAATATATTTACAGAATCACTTTCATTCGAGTTTGAATCTCTCCCTTTTGACTCGATTCCTTTGAATTTTGGAACATTCCCTATGGTTCCAAAATCCATTCGTATCCCTCACTATTCATCTTCTTTTGATTCTGGAGTAACCCATAACTCCGCTTCGAATGATCTTTCTAGTGAGTCGGCGGTCACGCCAATTTCAAATTTAATTGAAAAAGGGGGAAGACTCCTTTACAAATTAGCATCGTTTCACCAGAGATTTATATCTATCCTTGGTTTAGATGCTAATATCTTTTGTTATTCCAAACTTTAACTCTCGAGATCGAATGTAGATTTACCGTAGAAAATCCACATTGATCTTATTCTTTAAGTCAAGGTTGACCCGGTTAAGGTTGCCCGTGATTTATTTAGGCTTATCCACCTCCCTATTTTGTTATTTAATCATCTTGTCTTTTGTTTCCAATCTATTCTTCCAAACATTTTGAAGTGTACTTGTATATCTATGTTTTGTTTTAAATATTGTGTTGTTTGAGTTGTTGATGTTGAGTTGGGTTTCTGATCGATACGTCTGATCAGCGCTATCGATAAGATTTCCAAAACACTTTAACAGAACAAACGGACACAATATATTTTAAAAAAAAAATTGGTTAATGAAATAAATTTTGATATATAAGCAAATTTATGGAACTTAATGAAATGATTTAAATTGATAATTAGAAATGATAATACTTGATTTATCATTTATTGTTCTACAAATAGATCTATAAATATTTGTTTATAAATTTATTTGGGAACTGAATTGAATTTAAAACAAGAATTTGAGGATTTAAAATTCCGATTATTTCGAACTTTGGTTTGAAGTTTTAAAAGGTTATATTATTTAAAGTATTTTGAATAGAATTTGTTTTCAAAGAATTTTAAAGGTTTAAAATTAGTGCTCTTCTCTTTGTCGTTGGAAAATAACTTCGGTGATGATCGCGACATCATCGATGTTCATTTTTGAGTTTCGAAGTTAAGAGACTGTTCTGTAGTCTTGCTACAGCTTTGTTTTGGGAAATTGATTTGAATTTCTGAAATATGACTTGATTTATAATATATATATATAGATATATGATTGAAATTTGATTTGACATATTATATATGTATATATATTATTTCTTATCTATAAATGTTCTGAAGAAATCGGAAATTTAATTCTTAAATTCTATTTTTAAAGCATAATTTCAATTATAAGAAAAATCTGATTTAAGCTTGAAATGATTGAATTGGAAATTTTATTTGTATAATACAATTGCATTCAAATATAACTTACCAAAATTTTAGAAGTTAACAACGTAATTGAATAATATACAATATAAAAAGTCTTTTTTTTATAAAATTTGAGTGGTTATAATAAATGTTATACACTTAAATTTTAATTATAAAATGATTAACAGAGGTAAATATAATAAAGGGAAATTGAATAACTTACAATAAAATGATGTTAAAAGAACTAAGAATAAAAGAAAGCAGTTATAATAAGTGTAAGTATATTGAACATGAGTGATAAATATATTGAGAGGAATAAATTTAATTTTTATTAGGAATAAAGAAGAATAAAATTTATTAAATACATTGTGAGTGTAATAAATGATTATTTTTCTAACCCATGGTTTTAAAAAAAAATTGTTAATTTAAGATGATTGGATAGTAAGATAATGAAATTTGAGATAGTTAAGATTTATGTAACTTGTGTAAAAGTTTATTTTCTATTTAAGCTGAAATCTCCATGCTTTCAAATTCATTTCCTTATTTTGTTTTTTAAACTATCTTTTGGTTGTTCTTATCATCATTATCTTGCTATAGACTGGTATATGCATCTTTCTATGATCTTTCTGTTTAGAAATCTTTCTATAATCTTTGATAATCTGCACCTTGCGAAACTTACCTATAACAACAGTTATCAGGTATAATTTCAATCTCCTTGCCATCTTTTCTTAATCCTATTTCACTCTATCTTTTCTGTGCCCTTCCATACCTCATTCCTTTTGGGGACGAAAAGTTTTGAGTGGGGGAGAGTGTAACAACCCTGTATTTTGTAATTATTTTATTTTATATTTTAATTATTTTTAATGTAAGATTTTGATTTAAAACCTTATTTTACTTATTTGAAATGATTAAATTTATTATTTAAATATAATCTTGATTTTTATATGAGTTATAATTCCAAACTTGTGTAAGTTGAATATTTGCCTGAAATGCTGATTTTGGTCAAAATAGTCAAACTGTGACTTTTAACTTAAAATTTTAAAAGTTTAAAATTTTAGTTTTTTTTCTTTTATTATGAAAGTACATAAAATTCAAAGAACACCACTTTTCATTTCGTTGAAATCGGATGTAAATTGAGAAAGTTATACCCTTTACAACATTGTGCATATATAGGGTTATTTAACAATGACTATTTTAAATTGTATAAGTTACTTCTTCTTTGTTATATTTTACTTTAATATGTGATAATATGTTATATTATGTATATTTTGACTTTTAAGTATTTTTAAAATGATAATATAATTTTTCTAAATTTCATTTGAATTTATTTCTAATTTTAAAAGCCTAGTCTACAATTTTAAGCCATTTTCTTAATTTAATTATATATAATTAAAATTTATTTATTTATTTTATGCATTCACTTTTATTTGCTATGTTTTACTTTATTTTATTCATTTTACATGTATTTAAATTAAAGTAGATTTTTCCAAAGTGTATTGAAGTTATTTCTAATTCTTAAGTCAAGTTTTCACTTCTGTGCTATTTTTCTTATTTTAATCATATCTAATTAATATTTAATTATTAATATTTTGTTTATCTGTTATATTTTCGAATTCTAACTGAAATTTATAAGTGTTTTCAGTTATTTAATATGTATATGAATATATATATAGGAAGTTTAAAAGGTTTGAAAGCAAAGAAACGTAAAACCGTTTTAACGTTTCTTCTTCCGTTTCTTTTCCAATTAATAGATTTAATTTCCTTTGACCGTCCTTTCTTTTTTTGTAGCTGTGCATTTCTTACCTCATTTTCACGTGAAAACATTCCTCTCCACTTCATTTTTCATGGCTAGAAAGGTTTGATAATGGCTCCTCTTTTCCTCTTCTTTTTCCATTGTTTTCTTATATTTTGCCTTGTTTTCTCATGTGTATTGCTTGGCCTCTCCACCATAGCCATGGCCACCACCTCCTACACCTCTTCCCTTCCATCATCACCAGCTACCCCTCTGGTTTTGAACAAGGCCGAGCCCACCATGGTGCCAAAACTCCAAAAAAATGCAAATGCCCTTGAACAATGCTAGTTTGACCACCTTTGCCTCATCTCCTTCAACCACCACCTTAACCACCACCCTAGCCACCTCCACCACCTCTGACCTGACCTCCACCCTCTGCCACATCACCCAACACCCTTTGGAAATCAGACCATGACCAAGCCGTGCCCATCCATTGAAGCTAGCACCACAAAACTTCCACAAAACTTTTTAAAACATTGCCTAGACCACACATATCATCACCTACCCTCCATATCTTGCTTTGGCCACCCCTTAGCCACCACCACCAGCCACTCCACCATCTTTGTCCGCTGCTCCAGCTACTGTCCAAACCTGTACAAGAATGGCCATGCCACCACATGCCCATGGCCGATCCAAGAATGTCACAAAAACTCAACTTATTTAACCTTGACCCTATATATGCTTTATGTTGCACCACTACACCTTCATCTCCACTTGTTACCTTGCCTATATGATGTTAAACCTGACCTATATGATGTCATACCTAAGCCAAAGCATCATCATAGCCAAGCATAAGTGTCCCTTAGGCCAAGCATTGAAGTAGTTGAAGCAAGGTCCAATCTATCTTGTTCATTTTGCTTTGTATTTCAAAATTGTTTCAATGTTATTTTATGTTGAATGTTTATATATTGTCTTGTTTGTTTTGTTTTGGGTTGTTGATACAAAATCATATCTTGACTATCTTTCAACTCAAATCAAAAGTCGTGCAATTGTGCTTGTCGTGCCTTTGGAGTCGTGCTTGTATGTTGTTTTGTTCTCTAGCTTTGAAAAATGTGAGTCTTTCTCACTCTGACATTTATACTTATGGAAAGTGAATTGATGACAAGTATTTAGTAATATAAATGTTTATGCAAGTTAATGAGAATCATATGATATGTTATGCCATGTTATTACCATGTTAAAACTGTTAATTCTCACCTGACATCTGATATATGGCTGTATATTACGATATTGACATTGTTTATATTATTTCTGTATATGATCACACTGCAAGTTCTCTGTTAGAATAAAATCATTACGGATTGAAATGATAGGCCTGAATGGTTTTTTTTATTTTTCATTTTGACTTGGGATTGCGGGCTTGAAATGATAGAACCCGGATTTTTCTTTTTAAACTGCGGATTGAAATGATACATATCCGTATCACTTGACCTAGGTTAGAAAACTATATACAGACCCGTGGTTATTCTATAAAGTGTTTTGAATATTTTTAAGTATTTTTAAAATATAAATTTATGAAATTTGATTCAAATGGATTGTGAAATGTTTTAAATAAATAAATTGTGATTTTTCTGTGTGTTAAAAATGTAATTTATGAATGGTTAAAATTTGATTTGTGAAATATGCCCTAAGTTTGGAATATGGAATTTTGGTTAAAATGATGTTTAAGCTATATAAATAAAATGGACTTTAATTATATTTGGAAATTGGTAAATATGATTTTTGATTTAAATCTTAATTTAGATGATTTATTAAAGTATTATCGAACTTTTCTATGAATTTAAGTGGTTGAATAAATGACTGTTGAAAGGTGAAATTTTAAGATATAACTTGATTGGAAAAGGTGAATTTGGTTTTAATTAAAGGTTTAAGTTAATTAAATAAAAATAGGAAATTTGGTTAAATTTTTGTCAAATGAAAATAAAATATAAGTGTTAAGTTTATTTGTCGAAATGTGAAGAATTGGAAACTTTTACACTTGAATTTATTTGGTAAATTGTTGAAATTGGACTTAGTTATATGAAATTTATTGTATAAAAATAATATGTCAAATGATATGTTAATGAACATTTAAATGCTAAAAATGAATTTTCTAAAATGTTTATTTGTTTTGAATTAAAGTTATTTAATTACTGGAAATACAACAAAACCTAGAATTTACTCTTAATGGCATTCAGAAATGCTATGGTTTCTGAATTGAACTAAAAATGTGAAAAATGAGCTATTACAGCATGTCTGAAATGCTGTAGTTGCTGTAGTTGAACTTATAGGCTAATATTGAACTCAGGTCTCTTATAGCATTCGCTGGAAATGCCATAGTGGTCTGCAATTTTTGCTGAAATCAAATAAAACCTTTGTTTTGAAATCTGAACTACCGCAGCACTTCTGAAATGCTGTCTTTTCTGTTTTGAACTATAATTCAACTAAAAACTGAGTTTAAATAGCAGTTTTAATTGCTGTCTTTGCTGAATCAAAGTGTTTTCAAGTATAACTTGTAATAGCTTTTTCTATATGCTGTGAAATGCTGAAATTGTAATAATTATGGTTTTTGACTTAGCAAACGAACTCAGAATGGTTTGAAACTTTGAAATTTGAATACTGGACTTGAAAGTATAATAATTCACTTTTAAAATGATTTTAATTGAATTAAATCGTTGAAATATAAATCATTTAAAGAGTGGGTTGAATCGAAATGAATGAACGTTATCTTTGAATTTAAAGGATTTTAAAGATACGATATTTTGATATATTAAATGATTGAAATGTGGTTTCGAAAAGATATGATATTTTGGTATGTTAAAATGATTTGATTCGAAGTTTTGAAAGATATGACATTTTGATATTAAAATGTTTTGATAATAAAAATGGTTAGAAATGACTTATATTTACTTTGATAAATATTTGAATTGAAAGATATGGTATGATGATATATTTGAAATGGTTTGAAAATGATTTAATCTTTATTTTTGATAAAGATTTGGGTTGGAATGATATTTTATTTTGAAGTATAAAATATGTTTTAAAGTTATAACTACGGGTTATAATAACGATTGGTTGTTAAAGAGACCGGGATCGGATATTGTCTTATAGCCGGACAATACCGAAAACCACTTTAACAACTGTGTACGCGGTGGAGATTCCAGAATGAAGTAGGATGGTAGCAACGTTCTCGAGGTATATTACATGGACCCAACTCCCGTGAGTTGGCATATATGACTAAAACTGGAGCTATACCGGGCTACACAAAGGGTCACACCCTTTCATCGAGCATGCTCCGTCGGAAACTATTCTATTACTGTTGTGATTCGATTCGGTGGCGCCACTTTGATTCAGGGGTATTGTTCGAGGTGGGTGGAAGCTGCTGGCTTGCCGTCACCACCGGTCTGGGAGTGCAAACGGTGTATCCATCCTGGCATTGCCTCGCGTGCCGTGTCATATCCTTATATCGAACCCACTACGATTTTGGTTTTAAAGATCCGACCGCGTTAAGGTTCACCATCCCCTTAACGCTATTTTCTATATGACTATACTTTACTGATTAGACACTACCGCATATAGCGTATATTACTACATATTAAATAGTTTAACGGATCCTTAGAGGATGGGCGGTCCCAAGCATCCTTTAAGTTACTGATGCATTTTGTTACTGTTCACTTGAGTTGATTTACAGTTTATAAGTATTTATGTCCTGACTCGAGGGTTTTGTGTTTTTCTTTACGCTCGGGTCAGATTGAGTGAGTTAGCATTCCAGATTCTCCTTCGGCGTTGGAGCTTTCCTTGAAGATCCATCCATCTATTTTGTTTCAGTATCCAGTGGTTCAGTGATGTATCTGATTTGTACCTGATGTATCCTGTTACTCTTCTGTTGTATCTTATTTAACTCTGATGTATCTCATATTTATATAGTAGCTTCATGAACTACTATCTCTTTTTCTTCCGTTGCATTTTTATATACTCTGTGTCTGTGATCTGTGATTTTTATTTACTGTATATTCTGAGATTTTCCAAATTTTTATTTACAACGCGGTATTTTGAGCAATTCAATTCCGGCATGAGTGTCTACCTATACACTTATAATGGATGTGAATGGTTGAAAATACCGGGTCGTTACAATTAATCTCTAAATAGTTCCAAGTTTAATGACATGAAAATATAATATATATTGGATGACTAAATATGTGATTAATTAGTTGATTATTTGTTTGAATATATGGATGTTAATATGGATGATTACTTTTTTGATACATGATAAGTGCAATGGTTAGTAATTAACTATAGTTAATTAAATGAGAATAAATTCCATATAAAGTTTGTATGGAGGTGTTTAGCCTCTTATTGGTATTAAACATCTAAAAAGGTTGAAATTGATATTATAATAATACAATATTTTAATAAGAAACGAAATGGAAAATGAGTTTGAAATATGAAAATTATTTGTTTATAATGAGTTTAAAATGATTTAAAAATGTTTCTCAAACGTTTAAAAGTGTTTCCATGAAGTTTAGAAAAACATGTCAAAACTAGGCGCGTCGTGTAATGGTAGCTCGTAATTTCACGCCGAAGAATTCAAATTAGTATATGAAACGAAATATAGCCTTGAATTATTCGAGATAAAAAATTTATGGACTATTGTATCGATGGGTTTTTTAAATGATGAAAGAAAATAAAGATTTCATCTTGTAAATTTTTAAATAAGTATGAAATAAGTTGTAACGACCCGTAAATTTCGACAATTTAATTTGCTTATTTAATAGGATTTTTGTAATTTATTTTAGTAGAAAAATAAAGGGGATAAATAAATGTTAAAATGAAGGCTAAAATAAATTATGTAAATTGTGACTTAAAACCTATTAATAGAAAGTTGAATAAAATCCAAATTGAATAAAGTAGAAAAGGGATTCTTACCTGGATATAAAATTTAATATGAGAAATTAATGAAAACATTAAATTGATTTAATGCAATAAAAGAGTGTAAACGGTAATTGGAATAAATTAAGGAATCATGTTATTGCAAGTTAATAATTTACGACTTGAATGAAATTCCAATTCATTAAAATCATTTAAATGTTATGATTTGATTTTAAATGGAATAGGAGAAAAACAAATGTAAGGATTTGATTAATATATATGTTATTTATTAAGGATATTGAATAAAATTGGGAATCCAATTAATGGTAATAATGTTGGTATTAGCTAATAAATTAAATTTCAATGCAATACCCATAAATGAATGGAATGAAATGAATGTATGTAAATGTATACTAGGTTATTTATCAAATAGAAGGAAAATAAAGTAAATATCGAATTTGATTGATGAATAAATATACATTGAATAGAAGTTGAATGTAAAGTTAATGGTAATTGGATAAAATCAATATAAGATAATGAACTGCAATAATTGTGGGTTGATAATAAGGTGTGAATGAGAAAGTGATTGTTATATTAATTGAATAGAATTCAAACTTGATGGGAAAGGTAAATGGTTATTTGGTAATAAATTTAAATGGACTTAAATAGTGAATTTATCTAATTAATATATAATAAATAATGACTGAATAAAAACCTATACATGTAAACATCTATAATATTTGAGTGGAAATAACAAACTTATAAATGTGGGATTGAGAGTTTTACAACAATTATTATGAGTTATATACATAGTTCGTTCAGTTAAAACAGAAACCATTGCAATAAATATATATAATTTTAATGTTATGCAATTGAGATAAACAATTGGAAAATGTTAAATTATCTGGATATATATACTAAAATAAATGGTACCCAGGATGGTATTATGATAAATAATGAATTTAAGAATAGGAGTTAGGATTTATTTATTCATATGGAAACTTAAAGTCTAATAATTGTATTTAATTGCAATTAAATGAGACTGAATATAGTTAAATAATTCGTTATTTGAAATAAAGATAATGTGAGAAATTTGTGTGATAATTGGGAATCCAATATTTAATCCATCTGTTTGACAGGAATGAATGGAATACGAATTAATTTATTTAACTAAACGAAATTTTAGGATATTATTTATAATTTGGGAATTTAATGAAATTAAGGATTTATATTGAAATTTATAAATTACCTTCTTTAATTTGACATCTAAACTTGTTGGAATATTTTTAGATTAAGAATTTTTTTAAAGTGATAAAATGGGTCAATTTTAGAATCTAAATATAGAATTGGATTATTTTGAAATTATTTAATTAATATAAAAATAGCCATTTTGGTCACGGACTCGGATTTCGACGAAACCAGTTTCATCGGATCCGTAACAGTGAATTATTGTAGGGCTTCAAGTTTCATAGCAATTGGACTTGTTGTTTGCTCATACAAACGCGAAACGCCTTGAAATCGATTTAATTGAAATCGATTTGAAACCAATTTGAAAATATTGATTTCAGCATAACTTCTTCATACGATCGAATTTGGGCGTGAAACTTTTTCCATCGCGTTCAGAATATTTTAAAATACCTATTGTGATATATAGGTTGACCCAATTACGTTCCGGGGTCAGAACAGGCTTTTCGGGCCATAGTTTGTTCCGCACGTTCATCTATCCGGTCTATCTACTCTATCTCTAACCTACCCATATAAACCCAGTTATAAACCCTAGCCTCCATCTATTTTCATGTGTTTGTACATTCATCTCCTTCTCAACTCCTCCTTTCCAATGGCTGCAAACACTAGATCCAAATACAATTCAAAAATCAAATGAAAATTCAATGTCCTCAGAAAAATTCGAAAAAATTATATGTTTAGGCTCTCGAAATGCGTAATTCAATGGTGGTGTTCGTTTCTCGATTCAATTTTTCGTTTGACCGGTAAAAATCAAAGAATTTCCGGTCCTTCATAGCTAGGGCTTCCTATTGGAAGGTGGATCGTCGATGATTTCTCGATCGGAGGGCATCAGATTGTAGAGGGCGTAGAGGCATTTGGATCGGCATGGTAACTTTGGTCAAAAGGTGATCGGATTCGCGGTATTTGGGCGATGTAGGTCACGGCGGCGCCATCGATGGGGGTGACCGGAATTCGTGACGTGGGTACAGGAAGGGGCGGCTCGGGGAGGAGATGCGAACGGCGAAGCTCGATCTCAGTGTAGTCGTCTCTAGCAGCGGCGAAAATTGGTCAACGGCAGATGGTGGGCGGCGGCCGTAAAAAGGGGGTTACGTGAATTTAGGTTTCGGTGTTCTGGGGGAGATGAGTGTGTGGATGATGTGGCATATTATTTTAATTAGATTTGTTTTGTTTTATTTTAAATTTTGTTTTCAACCGCAATTTTCACCATAACTTCCTCATATGAACTCCGTTTCACGCGAATTTTTTTTTGTTAGGATCATATTGAAATTCCGGATCGTCTGACGCTAGTTTGGACCAATTTGGAGACTATCAAATTTTGGGTTTAAATTCGATTTAAATTCAAAAGGTGAGTGTTTTAACCCACTCACAACTTCTAAAATTTCTTATGTTTGTTAAATTGATTTTAGATATGAGTAGAAATTTATTTATGACTGTTTGGCATGTTTTATTCATTATCTCTGTTAAGTAGCATTTATTTAATTTAACTGTTAATTAATTTTATTATTGCATATAAATTTGACAGTTAAAATTTATATATTTGCATAATACTGCTAGTTAAACAGTTATTAAATTTATTTTGAATATAAACTGTTAGTTAATAACTGTCATTTATTTCTTGTTATATTTTATATGTTATATATTTTGATGTTTGTTTAAATTGATGATGATTGAATTAAATTGGTTGATGATTGATATTGGGTGAATGGATGATGCATGTGTTCTGTCTTATAAAATCTGCAAGTTATCATGCATATTCATTTCATTCGGGATTGCTGTTTGAAATGATATACAACCGCATTTTTATTTTTAAATTGTGGATTGAAATGATAAATATCCGTATCACTTGACCATAGGATAGAAAATTATATACAGGCACCGCGGTATATATATAAAAAAATTTGAAATTATTTTATGGTTTGGATATGACACGGTTAAATAAATATTAAATTTGGATATGATATAAATATATTTTATATTTACACACATAGTGAAATTGTTGATTTTAAGCTATGCATAAATCTGTTAAATAAAAATGAATAAGTTGAAAAATGGCATTTGATAATTTATATTATACGTTTAAGTACTAGTTTAAGATCTTGTATATATATATATATATATAGAGTTATAAATGATTTAAATCAATAAATATTGAAAGATAAATTTGAAATTTAATATAAATTGAGCTTATGAAAATTTAACTCCATAAGTTGATGTTAACTTGTTAAAATTAGAAATTTTAAAGATATGATATTTATAACGGGATTTAATAAATAATTTTTATAAATAAATGGAAGGAAATTTTTAGTGTAAATAAATTTAGTTTATTTTAAATGGTTATGGATTTATCATGTAAACCTTTCAAACTAAATAATAGGAAAATGAATTGTTGATTTAAATTCACAACCTTAGTTTTGAAATTCATTAAATACTCAAAGTTAGAAAATATTGAAATCGAAGTGTTTTATTTAAACTGAAAGTGAATCTAAAAGTTATGGGTTTAGATTGAAATTAAAGTGAATAAAATTGTGAAGGAGAGGAATTTATTTATTTTTAAAGAAATTTTAAATTCAACCGTTTTATTTTATATATTGTTGAATATCCAAACCATTTAAGTTTGAAAGTTATGGGTTTAAAACTATGGATTTCGAAGTATTATGTTGAAAGTTAAAATTTAAATATTTGATTTCGTGGTATTATAAATTTTGAAAGTGGAATGATTTTGGAAAAGAAATATATATGATATCGTATTTATGGGTTTTGAAATGGAAAATTTTATTTTGGTTTTAGAGTATAAATTATTTTTAAAAGACCGCGGTGTTATAATAACGTTTGGTTGTTGAAGAGACCGGGATCGGAAGTTGTCATACTCTCTGCCAACTCCAAAAACCACTTTAACAACCGTGTACGCCGTGGAGATTCCAGAATGAAGTAGGTTGGTGGCGGCGTTTTTTGTCAGGTAAATACGTGGACCCAACTCCCGTGAGTTGGCACAACAGGAGCGATTGATGGATTAATAAGGTAGCACCTTTGATCGGGCACATCCCTTCGATATTATACTTTGACTTTTGGATTGTTTCGGTGGCCACTTTTTATTTTATTTGGGGATGTGGCTCGAGGTGGGAGGTAGCTGCGCGCTACGCGTTACCACCGACCCCGAAGCGTAATTGGTATATCTACCCTGGCATTGCCTAGTTGTGCCGTGTCACCTACCCTATCGCGCCTTGTACGAGTTCGGTTTTCTCCCGTAGCCCGTGTGGTATCCTCTGGTGGCTTCCCGATCAGTAGGGACTATGATATTGGATGAACTACTGGGACTATTACGTGTTAAGGGCTATATGGGTAGCCCCTTAATGCTAAGAAAAAAGTAAGTTTATTTTATAAATAGACACTATTATAATAGCGCAATATACTACATAGTAAATAGTTTAACGGATCCTTAGGAGATGTAAATCCTGAGCATCTCTTGAGTTACTGCACTCATATTTATTTCTGTGAATTTGACTCACATAAGATCTTTTAGTTCTGACTCGAGTGTTTTTGTCTTTTCCAATTTGCTCGGGTCAGTCCGAGCATTTCAGGATTTGAAGATTTAGCTCTGGAGGACGAAGACGAAGGTTTATATTATTATTATTTATACTAGTGCACTACACTCATATTGTTCCACTGCGTTGATATTTATTGGTATGTGAACTATGATATTTATTGTATAAAAGAAGAATCAAATGTTTTGTAAAAAGATTTTATGAACGGTATATTTATTATTATATTTTATCCTTCCGCTGTGAGATTCTGTTTTGTTTTATTTCTTTCCTATTTTTCTTATTTTACCCCATAACAATCCGCCCTTCCGTATGGTTTGAATTGGCACGTGTGTCGATTTAAAGCGTGCGAAAAGGCGGGACGTTACATCTGGTATCAGAGCTTTGGTTTAGCGATAAACCTTAGCTTTGTGGGGTTTGACTCTCTACTAATAAGGTAGGAATACCCTATGGGAGTCGCTGAGTTTATATATATGAGAGAGCGTATTTGTTAGTGGTATAAAAAGGTTCTAATATTGTGTTAATCTGTTCCATTTTGTTTTTATAAATTCTGGTTGGTGCATGGGATGCTGTGACATCAATGGGGATTTCTAAACACTTAATAGGGCTGGCCGACATAATATTGTTTTAATATAGGTGAATGAAATAATTTTGCCTATTATATTTTCTATGTAAAAAATAAAAAATTTCAAATGATATTTGTATTTGGCTGCAACAGATTGGTTGTTAGGTAATAAAGTGTATAAATAATAATAGAAATAAGATTGAAAAACAAAATAAAAGAAATTTGGAAATTTTGAACTTAAGATCCGGGGTTTTGAAATTTCTTTCGAATAAATTTTGGAATATAATAATATTGTTTATATGTATTTTCTGATATAAATATTTAGTATAAAATTCGGAAGAATTATTTTAAAGAAGATTTTGGAGAAAATAAGTTTTGTACTTTCCTCTCTGTCGCTGGAAAATAATTTCGGTGATGGCGGCCGCATCATCGACTTCCATTTTCGAGTTTCGAAGGGGGAAGACCACTGTAGTAGTTTTACTGCAGATTCATTTTGATTGAAAAATATAATTTTTGAATTGTTGTAGATATAATTATAGATATATAAGTTTTAAGAATATATTTATCTATTGTTTTAAAATAAGTGAAAATGTAACCGGTATTTAATTCTTAAATTTCCGTTAATTTTTTTTTTCAATTATTGTAGTGAAATGAAAAGTAGGTAATTAATAATTGAAACCCTAAATAAAATAAGAGATGTAAATGCTAAGTTATAAATGGAAATTAAAGGAAATTTGAAATTTGTAACATACGAAACAAAGAGTGATACTGTTGAACATTAAATTTAATTAAAGGATGATAAAACTTGTATAAGTTCATTTGCATTTTCTTTAACATATATAACTTACCAAATATAAAAAGTTGAAATGTTTAATAAGAAATGTAATGGAATTTGTACAAGTGAAAGTAGGTAATGAAGTATCCAATGAGTTGGCTATTAAATGAGAATTTAATGTTATGAACTTTAAGTTATAATTGAAATTTTACCAAATAAATATAATTAAAGGTAAGTATCATAAATAGATGACAATAAAATTTAGTAAATGTTAGGTAAATTATTTTAATAAACAGAACGATGAATACTGTAAATAAATAAGTTAAACAGTGAATAAATGAATGTAAAATAATAAAAGGAAAATTCATGATATGAATGACAGAAAAATTTTGGTAGAAATAAGGTGAATAATTGTAAGTAATAAATGAAAATTTTAAATAATCACTGAATAAATGAAAGAAAGGAAATCAAACAACTAAAGTATGAAATAAATTGATAATAAGTTAATTTGATTTGTTGGTTTGAATTGTTGTTGTTTAAATTATGGTTGTTTGGGTAAGATACTTTAAAATTGGGATTGGATGAAAGAATAATCTATTTAGTTTTATCTAATGTTGTTGAGTAAATGATGCGCTAGTAGTTTTTTTTTCATTCCGTATAATTTTAAAAGTTTTGAACCCGAACAACTATTTGTTTGTTTGGTTGAATGGTTGCTTTGAATTTGTTGTGTATGCTATTTGTCGAATTAATGGTTGTTGTACTGATTTGTTGTTAGTAATTGAAACCACTTAAATATTTCACTTTATATAAATTGTTAACCCTTCAGATTTTATAAGTGTTTACAAGTGAAATGCAGGTTATGGAAGCAATTGCTACTGCTTTTGGTTCCATAAATTTAGCGTAAGTTGCCCGACAAATAGGTACGTTTTCGGATTACGGTTTATAGCGCTATTTTATATATTTTCCCGTGTAGGGATATATATTATTTGGAAAATATTTGTGTATATTGTTAAATTTATATTATATTTTCTTCCGAGCCTCTCCGTACAAAGGAGACTCTGCCAAAATTTTCCGTAAATTTTGGACTTAGAAAATTTTGAAAATGTTTACAAACTTTAACAATTTATGTATAAAGGATTTAAATAGGTATAAATTGGTATATTTTATGTTAAATTATTTTATTTTGTAAACTTATTTGTTTATAAATTTAATTAAGAAAGATATATTGTTTTCTTATTTCTTCTTTTCCCTTCTTTTTCTTTTCGGGGACGAAAAGTTTTGAGTGGGGGAGAGTGTAACGACCCGTAAATTTCGACAATTTAATTTGCTTATTTAATAGGATTTTTGTAATTTATTTTAGTAGAAAAATAAAGGGGATAAATAAATGTTAAAATGAAGGCTAAAATAAATTATGTAAATGGTGACTTAAAACCTATTTATAGAAAGTTGAATAAAATCCAAATTGAATTAAGTAGAAAAAGGATTCTTACCTGGATATAAAATTTAATATGAGAAATTAATGAAGACATTAAATTGATTTAATGAAAATAAAAGAGTGTAAACGGTAATTGGAATAAATTAAGGAATCATGTTATTGCAAGTTAATAATTTACGACTTGAATGAAATTCCAATTCATTAAAATCATTTAAATGTTATGATTTGATTTTAAATGGAATAGGAGAAAAACAAATGTAAGGATTTGATTAATATATATGTTATTTATTCAGGATATTGAATAAAATTGGGAATCCAATTAATGGTAATAATGTTGGTATTAGCTAATAAATTAAATTTCAATGCAATACCCATAAATGAATGGAATGAAATGGATGTATATAAATGTATATTAGGTTATTTATCAAATATAAGGAAAGAAAAGTAAATATCGAATTTGATTGATGAATAAATATACATTGAATAGAAGTTGAATGTAAAGTTAATGGTAATTGGATAAAGTCAATATAAGATAATGAATTGCAATAATTGTGGGTTGATAATACGGTGTGAATGGGAAAGTGATTGTTATATTAATTGAATAGAATTCAAATTTGATGGGAAAGGTAAATGAGTATTTGGTAATAAATTTAAACGGACTTAAATAGTGAATTTATCTAATTAATATATAAATAATGACTGAATAAAAACCTATACCTGTAAACATCTGTAATATTTGAGTGGAAATAACAAACTTATAAATGCGGGATTGAGAGTTTTACAACAATTATTATGAGTTATATACTTAGTTCGTTCAATTAAATCAGAAACCATTGCAATAAATATAAATTTAATGTTATGCAATTGAGATAAACAATCGGAAAATGTTAGAGTATCTGGATATATATACTAAAATAAATGGTACCCAGGATGGTATTATGATAAATAATGAATTTAAGAATAGGAATGAGGATTTATTTATTCATATGGAAACTTAAAGTCTAATAATTGAATTTAATTGCAATTAAATGAGATTGAATATAGTTAAATAATTCGTTATTTGAAATAAAGATAATGTGAGAAATTTGTGTGATAATTGGGAATCCAATATTTAATCCATCTGTTTGAAAGGAATGAATGGAATATGAATTAATTTATTTAACTAAACGAAATTTTAAGATATTATTTATAATTTGGGAATTTAATGAAAATAAGGATGTATGTTGAAATTTATAAATTACCTTCTTTAATTTGACATCTAAACTTGTTGGAATTTTTTTTGATTAAGAATTTTTTTTAAGTGTTAAAATGGGTCAATTTTAGAATCTAAATATAGAATTGGATTTTATTTATTTATTTTGAATTTGTTTTAATTAATATAAAAATAGCCATTTTGGTCACAGACTCCGATTTCGACGAAACTAGTTTCATCGGATCCGTAACAGTGAATTATTGCAGGTTTTTAAGTTTCGTAGCAATCAGACTTGTCGTTTGATCGTACGAACGCGAAACGCCTTGAAATCGATTTAATTTAAATCAATTTGAAATCAATTTGAAAATATTGATTTCAGTATAACTTCTTCATACGATCGAAGTTGGACGTGAAACTTTTTCCATCGCATTCAGAATATTTTAAAATACCTATTGTGATATATAGGTTGACCCAATTTCGTTTCTGGGTCAGAACGGGCTTTTTGGGCCATAGTTTGTTCCGCACATTCATCTATCCGGTTTATCTACTCTATCTCTAACCTACCTATATAAACCCAATTATAAACCCTAGTCTCCATCTATTTTCATGTGTCTGTACGTTCATCTCCTTCTCAACTCCTCCTTTCCAATGGCTGCAAACACTAGATCCAAATACAATTCAAAAATCAAATGAAAATTCAATGTCCTCAAAAAAATTCGAAAAAATTATATGTTGAGGCTCTCGAAATGCTTAATTCAATGGTTGTGTTCGTTTCTCGATTCAATTTGTCGTTTGACCAGTAAAAATCAAAGAATTTCCGGCCGTTCGTAGCTAGGGCTTCCTATTGGACGATGGATCGTCGATGATTTCTCGATCGGAGGGCATCAGATTGTAGAGGGCGTAGAGGCATTTGGATCGGCATGGTTACTTTGGTCAAAAGGTGATCGAATTCGTGGTATTTGGGCAAGGTAGGTCACGGCGGCGCCACCGATGGGGGTGACCGGAATTCGTGACGTGGGTACAGGAAGGGGCGGCTCGGGGAGGAGATGCCAACGGCGAAGTTTGATCTCGTTGTAGTCGTCTCTGGCAGTGACGAAAATTGGTCAACGGCAAATGGTGGGTTACGGCTGCAAAAAGGGGGTTACGCGAATTTAGGTTTCGGCGTTCTAGGGGAGATGAGTGTGTGGATGATGTGGCATATTATTTTAATTAGGTTTGTTTTGTCTTATTTTAAATTTTGTTTTGAACCGCAATTTTCGCCATAACTTCCTCATACGAACTCCGTTTAACGCGATTTTTTTTTGTTAGGATCGTATTGAAATTCCTGATCCGCTGACGCTAGTTTGGACCAATTTGGAGACTGTCAAATTTTGGGTTTAAATTGGATTTAAATTCGATTTAAATTCAAAAGGTGATTGTTTTAACCCACTCAAAACTTCTAAAATTTCTTATGTTTGTTAAATTGATTTTAGATATGAGTATAAATTTATTTATGCCTGTTTGGCATGTTTTATTCATTATCTCTGTTAAATCGCATTTATTTAATTTAACTGTTAATTAATTTTATTATTGCATATAAATTTGACAGTTAAAATTTATTTATTTGCATAAAACTGCTAGTTAAACAGTTATTAAGTTTATTTTGAATATAAATTGTTAGTTAATAACTGTCATTTATTTCCTGTTATATTTTATATGCTATATATTTTGATGTTTGTTTAAATTGATGATGATTGAATTAAATTGGTTGATGATTGATATTGGGTGAATGGATGATGTATTCTGTCTTATAAAATCTGCAAGTTATCATGCATATTCATTTCATTCGGGATTGCGGTTTTGAAATGATATACAACCGCATTTTTATTTTTAAATTGTGGATTGAAATGATAAATATCCGTATCACTTGACCATAGGATAGAAAATTATATACAGGCACCGCGGTATATATATAAAAAAAATTTGAAATTATTTTATGGTTCGGATATGATACGGTTAAATAAATATTAAATTTGGATATGATATAAATATATTTTATATTTACGCACATAGTAAAAATTTTGAATTTAAGCTATGCATAAATCTGTTAAATAAAAAATCAATAAGTTGAAAAATGGCATTTGATAATTTATATTATACGTTTAAGTACTGGTTTAAGATCTTGTATATATATATATAGAGTTATAAATGATTTAAATCAATAAAGATTGAAAGATAAATTTGAAATTTAATATAAATTAAGCTTATTTGAAATTTTAACTCCATAAGTTGATGTTAACTTGTTAAAATTAGAAATTTTAAAGGTATGATATTTATAACGGGATTTAATAAATGATTTTTATAAATAAATGGAAGGAAATTTTTAGTGTAAATAAATTTAGTTTATTTTAAATGGTTATGGATTTATCATGTAAACCTTTCAAACTAAATAATAGGAAAATGAATTGTTGATTTAAATTCACAACCTTAGTTTTGAAATTCATTAAATACTCAAAGTTAGAAAATATTGAAATCGAACTGTTTTATTTAAACTAAAAGTGAATCTAAAAGTTATGGGTTTGGACTGAAATTAAAGTGAATAAAAATTGTGAAGGGGTGGAATTTATTTATTTTTAAAGAAATTTTAAATTCAATTGTTTTATTTTATATATTGTTGAATATCCAAACCATTTAAGTTTGAAAGTTATGGGTTTAAAACTATGGATTTTGAACTATTATGTTGAAACTTAAAATTCAAATATTTGGTTTCGAGGTATTATAAATTTTAGAAGTGGCATGATTTTGGAAAAGAAATATATATGGTATCGTATTTATGGGTTTTGAAATGGAAAATTTTATTCTGGTTTTAAAGTATAAATTATTTTTAAAAGACCGCGGTGTTATAATAACGTTTGGTTGTTGAAGAGACCGGGATCGGAAGTTGTCATACTCTCTGCCAACTCCGAAAACCACTTTAACAACCGTGTACGCGGTGGAGATTCCAGAATGAAGTAGGTTGGTGGAGGTGTTTCTTGTAAGGTAAATACGTGGACCCAACTCCCGTGAGTTGGCATAAGGTGGCTAAAACAGGAGCGATTGACGGGTTAATAAGGTAGCACCTTTGATCGGACACATCCCTTCGATATTATACTTTGACTTTTGGATTGTTTCGGTGGCCACTTTTGATTTTATTTGGAGGTGTGGCTCGAGGTGGGCGGTAGCTGCGCGCTACGGGTTACCACCGACCCGGAAGCGTAATTGGTATATCTACCCTGGCATTGCCTAGTTGTGCCGTGTCACCTACCCTATCGCGCCTTGTACGAGTTTGGTTTTCTCCCGTAGCCCGTGTGGTATCCTCAGGTGGCTTCCCGATCAGGAGGGACTATGATATTGGATGGACTACTGGGACTATTACGTGTTAAGGGCTATATGGGTAACCCCTTAATGCTAAGAAAAAAAGTAAGTTTATTTTATAAATAGACACTATTATAATAGCGCAATATACTACATAGTAAATAGTTTAACGGATCCTTAGGAGATGTAAATCCCGAGCATCTCTTGAGTTACTGCACTCATATTTATTTCTGTTAATTTAACTCACATAAGATCTTTTAGTTCTGACTCGAGTGTTTTTGTCTTTTCAAATTCGCTCGGGTCAGTCCGAGCGTTTCAGGATTTGAAGATTTAGCTCTGGAGGACGAAGACGAATATTTATATTATTATTATTTATACTAGTGCACTAAACTCATATTGTTCCGCTGCATTGATATTTATTGGTATGTGAACTCTGATATTTATTGTATAAAAGAAGAATCAAATGTTTTGTAAAAAGATTTTATAAACGGTATATTTATTATTATATTTTATCCTTCCGCTGTGAGATTCTGTTTGTTTTATTTCTTTCCTATTTTTCTTATTTACCCCATAACAATCCGCTCTTCCATATGGTTTGAATTGGCACGTGTGTCGATTTAAAGCGTGCGAAAAGGCGGGACGTTACACAAGTTTTCAAAAAAATCGTCGTTTTGCATTTTAAAGTCCAAATTTGAAATTGATTTAAAATGAATATTTTTAATTGTTTAAAAATATGGAATAACTTTTATAAATCATTTAAAATGGTCTAAAAGAGATTTGAGTTATATAAATGGATTTCAAAAAGGATAGAAAAGTTGTTTTGACCAATATAGCTTTTAAAACACTTTCCGCAGTAGTTTTGAATAACTTGTGAAATATGATTTTAAAATTAACCATTCTTTTTCATATCTTTTATAAATGGTTTTTAAAAGAATAATTAATTGTTTTAAATAATGATCAGGAAGTTTTATAAATCATTTCTAAAATGAAACGAGTATGCGGGAATGATTAGTACATTTGTCTCGCCCGTGAGATCTAGAAAGGTAAAACGTGGTGTGTAACTAAAATTAGGGATGGAGCAACCAATGCCCTGAAGTTACTTGGCCTTTATTCTTTCTAGGCAAGGGGTGGAATAGATCGAATGAAAAGACTGGATGCTCTAAAATAATGTTTTTCCAATATGATATTTAAATAAAAATTTGGAAATGTTTTCCTAAGTAAAAAATGAGACGATATAGAATTATTCCAAGATTTAAAAAGGTATTTAATTAACCAAAGGATTTAATAAATGAGGCTTAATGATTCCATATGCTCCGATGAAGATAAAAAAATGATTTAATGAATATTTCTCTAAGAGAAATTTGATTTGAATGAAAAGGTTAATTAATTGAATGTTGTGTGATAATCACCTATATACCTAAATTCCTTTTATCGATGGTTGGTTTGGAGAAACTACGGTCGGATTTGGATAACTCCTATCAAAAAACCACCTCGAACCAATGTATACATTCAGAAGTGAAGACATGTTGAAGATGATGATTATTGAAGATTGGAGTTCTTCAGAATGTAAGGATTATTGCACGAGTCTCGGGGGTTTACTTCATATTATATTTATATGGCAGTGGTGTTTCCATTCTAAAATCTTCATTGTATTGAAGACCGAAGGTCTTTATAGCGGAAAGACTGCTTGTTGAAATTATTTGGATCGCTCCCGGTATAAAGATATTTATTATAGTAGTGGTCCTGCCGTATTTTGAAATCTTCATAATGCAAGGCCTACTACCTGCTGATCCTAGGAGTGACTCCCAAAGATATGGTAGGAGGAGTGCCTTCGGTTTCGTTCAGGCCTAGAACGAACTTGTATGGACGAATGTCTAACATCGTATTTTTAAGATCACAACGTTGACTTTTATAAACATACATCTGTTTAGGGCGGAGATGGCAACTTCCCTTAGCTTAACACCCTTCTCTGAAACATACGAGCTTAGAGGTTGTATGTTCATGAGAGTCAATAGTGATCGAAGGAATGGAAATGTGGCATTCAAAGTGGAACTTGATATGATCAAAGCATGGTTTTGTGTGAAATAAAGCATGGCTTTAAAGAAATTGAGCGTAACCTCATGAGCCTCACATCCCGGAGATGATACGGGTAAATATGTGGTCTACAGGACATATATTTCAGTCTATAGGTTGTATGAGTATAGAGGAGTCCAGTGGAATATAGATCCTCAAGGCATTTATTTTAATATAGTAACTAGCTTGTGAAAAGCGATAAGGCTACCGGCGGTACTGTATCAAGTATAGTTCCAAGTGGGGAGCTTGAGAAAAGCGATAAGGCTACCGAAGGAACTATGTTTGCTATGCGTGGATCGAAGAGGCCACTGGTTCCTTATCATATTGTAAATCCAATTCCAATATAGGCTTTACGGTTTTGATTGTAGTCCCAAAATAGCAGTAATGCTTTGCAAACATTTCAGCCACCCCATGCTAGAATTCGATTTCGGTTATGTTTATATATATTTAAGTGGAAAGAATTTTCAAAGAAATGTCATCAATAATAATATCAAAGTGATTTTCCCTAAAAAGTGTTTTGGTTATCATAAGGTAAAAAACCCGTCAACGTTTAGGTGTGGGTGGGGTCTTATGAAATACACTTCTTTTTAAAGGTTCTTATTGACATCAACATAAAAAATTTCGAGTATCTCACGCTGGTTTATCAACCCTCATCCAGGTATTTTTAATACTCGGGTTAAATCCGAGTAGTTTTCGGTTAAGTTGAAGAGGCTTGGAGTATCCAGAGGAGAGCTGTAGATCTTCATCTACATTTGGACATATTTTACTACCCACTGCATCTATTGCATTTGTCTCATTGTTCAGCATTTGTATGGACAAAGGGTTTCTAAATGTCCAAGTTGAATCCAGATTACACTTTGATTTTCTGCTGTAAAGATTATATAATGAAATAATATATGTTATTCCATTCGTATGAGATTCGTTTCTATCTTTATCTTCTTTTTCCCCTAACAATCGGGCTTTCCGACACTCAGATTTGCGGCAAGAGGATGTATTAGTGTCGATTTTCGAGGGTCCGAAATCTCGATGGTTACACTTCCCCGATCTTTTTAATAATCTTTTCAAATGAATAATTAAGTATTTTGAAGATGATTTGGAAGTTATACAATTACTTTGAAGGAGTT
Source organism: Allium cepa (assembly GCA_030765085.1). NCBI lineage: Eukaryota > Viridiplantae > Streptophyta > Magnoliopsida > Asparagales > Amaryllidaceae > Allium > Allium cepa. The sequence goes on along the minus strand of CM060934.1, from coordinate 659,968,521 downwards.
TAAAATAAATAGTTAAAAGAAAATTGTTTATAAAACTTAAGTTTTTCTTCCCATATCTTTTATGAATGTTTTTCAAACAATTAATAAAGTATTCTAAAGGAAATTAAAAATTTGGAAAAATATTAAGATTAGAGTCGATCAAATAACTTGACCACTTTATGGGTGACAGAGAGATAGCCTTTAGGCTTAAGTTTGGAAAACCAGTTTCATGCTCTCCCTAGTTATCTGGACCGGCCCGATGAAGGGGATAGCTAATTTTATTTACTCAGACTGCATCTTTCTAAGATAAGAGAAAAGAAGATTTCAAGTTTTTTCAAAGGATAAACAAGAGTTTATTAAAGATTTTGGAAGCATAGAAAACATTTAAACTCTATGTTAAGTTCCGAGTAGGAAACTCGTGCGAATTTAAAAGATGTTTTCACCATTATTCGATGAATAATATAGCTTGAATACGAAAATTAATATTGAGTATAATTAGTCTAATTTATATGGATCCCTTTTTACTCAATACTAACTGGTATGGGTTTATAACAAACGATGTCTTAAATAACATTGTTTTTAACCAATTAAAGATATGTTTTGGAAATGTGAAATCTTCTTTAAGATTTGAATTGTATTAATAATAAAATATAGAAATATTTTTCCTAAGTAATTAAAGAAAAATTATTTGGTATTTCCAAAGATGAAAAGGGGTTTTAATTTACCAAAGAATTTGATAAAAGATACTTAATGGTTCCATATACTCTTGAAAATGTAAATGAATAATATAAAAGAATATATCTCTGAAAGATATTTGATTTAATAAAAAGAAAAATTGATTGGAAGTTATTTGATAATCACCTATATACTTGACATCTTTTTATTGTTGATTGGTTCGAAGAGACTGAGATCGAATTTGGATGATTCCTATCTAAAAACCACTTCAAACCGACATATGCATTCAAAAGTGAAGACATGTTGAAGAAAATGATTTTTTGAAGATGAAGATCTTCATAATCTAGGGCTGCTTGTCAGTAACCTTCGGTGTAATTCCCATGTTATGTATATGGTGGTAGTAGTGGCTTCGTTCTAATAATCTTCAATTTGAAAGGACTACTTGCTACTAATCCTAGGGGTCATTCCCAAACAGGATTGAGTAGGAGTACCTTCAGTTTATCCTTCACCTGGATAACTTGTATAGAATAATGTGTTGACATTGCATTTCTAAGACCATGTACACTGGTTTTACAACGTGCTTCTGTTTGGTATATAGGAGGCAACCCCTCTTACGCTTAACGCCCTTCTCTAAGGCATATGAACTCGGGGGTTGTACTTTTGTGGAAATCAATAGTGCGTTGTTAGGAATGACAATGTAGCATTCTAAGTGAAATTTGCTTTGTAAAAAGCAAAGCGTGACTTTGTGGAAAATATAGCAGAGCCTCACATCTCCAAGATGATACAGGTAATTATATGTTCTATAGGACATATTTCGGGATATCAGTTTTATTGTGGATAAAGGAGTCCAATATTTAGACCCTCAATGGCTTAAATGGACAAGTATTTGAGGCTCAACTGGGAATGAGCAAAGCCATCGGGATACGTTGTTCCATAATAGTGTAACAATGTAGTTCGAAGGCTTGCTTGAGACAAGTGAATAATCATCGAGGACTTTGATGGTTATCATGGATTTTGCATCGGAGGAAAAGACCACTAGTTCCCAATCATGTTGGAAATCCAAGTCCAATACAAGCTTTACACTTTTGGTTGTATTCCCAAAATAGCTGTGATGCCTTGCAAACATTTTAGCTAACCTTTGATATCATATACACTGTTATTCGGGTATTGATACCTACCTTCTTTATATATTTATTTGGAATGTGTTTCAAATCAATGTTATAGAGATAATATCAAAATGTTTTGATTTAAAGTACTTTTGTTATCATAATGTTAAAACCCTTCCATGTTTATGTGCAACATGGTCTTACAAGATACCCTTCTTTTTAAGGTTTTGATTGACATCGATCTGACATATGACATCATCGTAAATATTTTATAATTCGTGTTTCTCACACTGGTTTACCTAGCCTGATCTGGGTTTTTAATACTTAGGTCAGAACCGAGGAGTTTCAGGTTTAGCTTTATATGCTTGGAATTTCCAAAGAATAGATGGAGATCTTCATCATTGTATGGACGTAGACTATACTCCAACTGCATTAGTTTCATTGTTTTAGCATTTCAATAATTGTAAGGACAGAGATTTATAACTATCCAAGCTAACCTTAGGTTCGACTCTAATATATGTATTTCAAATTTTCTATTGTAAAGATTATTAATATTATAAATTATTCCATTCACGTGTGATTCTGTTCTGTCTTTCTTTACCTTTACCCTTAACAGTTGCTTTTTTAGCACTTGAAAGCTCGGCATGCAATATAGTGGACGTATTAGTGTCGATTTTCAAGAGTTAAAAATCCCATTCGTTATATTTGGTATCAGAGCTTAGTTTGAGTGAACATCTGATCCTGGTAGGAGTAAAACTCATTAGAGGTAAGGTTATTAATATCCTAGGATGAGTAACTCACTAGAATAGAGTAAGAGACACCCTAGAATGAGATTGAGTGTATTATATATAAGCGCATATTTGTTAGTGACTAATAAAATGTTTTGTGTTGGTTAGTCTGTTGAGTGGTTCAAGAATTTTGGTCGATGTATGGTGGTACCATGTATTCCATATAGATTCCTAAATACTTAACAAGGCAAACCGACACACTATTTTTGAAAGGACTGTATTTTATATATAAAATAATATCTTCAAAAAGATATAGATATTTATGTGTGTTAGTTTAAGGTTAATTTAACGACCCGTAATTTTCGATAATTAAAAATAGTTAATTTAATAAGGTTTTGTGATTTAATGTTGGAAGAAATAAAAATTTTGTGATTTAATAATAAGAATATAATTGGAATGAAATGTAATAGTATTAATTTAAGGTAATTGCTAACTATTTTGATGTAATTCCAATAAATTGAAATAATTTAGAAAGTTATAACTAGTTATAGATTGTAAATTAATTGTACTAATGTGTGTATTAATTGATAATTGGATTAAAAGGGTAATTGATAATTTAAATGTTGTATTAATTATTCGAATAGGTAGTAATAAATTGTAATTGAACAAAACTAGTGTTGTGTAAATAACTATAACATTTTTGTGTAGATAACAAACATACAAAATGTGATCAAATGTAGAGATGGTGACAATTGTTATTTGTTACCAATTTAATTAATCATTTATAATTAAATGTTATGTTAAATAAGTTAAGACGATAACTATAAAAGGTGAATGCAATTATATGTATAGAAATGTTATTTATAATTACAAGGCAATAATTGATGTAATAAAAAGGAGAGAAACAAACATATATCGATTTATTGGGAATTTAAATTATAATAAAATTGACAAATTCCTATGATGGAAATATCGACCTAATAGGGTAAAAGATGAAAATTGTAGAAAATTAGTGTAATTAGATATAAACCAATGTCAACTATGCTCATAGAGGAATGATTGATTGAATAAAAGATTGAAACCAAATTAAATCAATATATTGGAATTAAATTAAAATTAATTGGATTTAATTTCAGTTGAAATTGAACATTGTAATTGGTATAATTGTTGGGCGCGTTTCCACCCTTCAACGGACCAAGTTCACCGAACCATCCGGTCCACCGAACCACCCACTTCCCTGCATAACCGGTCCAAACCCACTCCCTAGATCCTACCAAACAAACTCTCCACCGAGCCCTACCGGTCCAAACATCTCACCGGACCAGCTCATCCCCAAGCTACCGAACCACCTACGACCGGACCAACCTTCACTCCACTATTACCGGTCCAAACAACATACCACCTCCTACCGAACCAACATGAGGAAGGCGTACCGGACTAGCACTACCAGGCCAGATTGCATTAGCCCAGGCCCACCAGCAGCCATATACCAAGACCCCTGCCCCCAGCCTCACTCTATAAATAGAGGGGCAGTGGTACAACAATGGCAAACAAGTTTGAGAGCTCAAGCACGGATAGAACATTCAAACAACTTTCAATTACTTGTAATCAAAGCTTTGTACTTGTAATCTGAAGAGAAAAGGAGAATAACATATAAAGTGGATGTAGGCACGTTCTGGCCGAACCACTATAAATCTGTGTGTCTTTTACAGTTTAGTCCCTGCTTTTTATATATTTGCATAAGTCGTCCAAATCACTAGAAACAACATAAAATCAACTAATTCATACGACTTGGAGGTGTTTGCCCATTTTTTGTGCAAACATTTTTGGTGTTTTCACTAAGAACTCGAGCTAGAAGCTTCAAGCTTCTCCCACTCAACCCTTTCCCTATCAACATCGTTCATTGCTTGGAAAACATGACTCCCGGACGGAAGAAAGATGCTAACAAAGGAAAGAACATTGCAACTAGCAGTATCCCAGATCCAGTAATAAGAAATCAAGACAATCGTCTGGTTCCTACAGCAAATGGAAATCAGGCAGATTCGACAGCCTCTGCTACGGAACAACCAATTACAAGGACGGATCTGGACAGGGTCGGGCTGAAGTAACTAACCGCTTCGCATCTCAACAAGAAGCCTTGGTGGACCAACTCATGTCACGCTTAAGGGATGCTGAAGAATCCAACCACAACACTGAGTCATGGGGTGAGTCCCGGTCTGGAGAATCTGGGAGACGACAAAGGTCTTTCTTCTTCGAAGAGGTTAACAACAGAAACAGCAATGGTAGGAGCCGAGCCCGGACTCAGCCCGAATTCCGACCCGAGGAAACACTTGGAACCGAACCCAACGGGGGAGGTGCCAGGAAGGGGTCAGATGTAGCTGAGCCTGTCATGCTACCTAACCATGGAAACACCAGTAGACGGGGCCGAGCTGGAGTCCAGCCCGAAGTTGGACCCGAGGAAGTGCTGAGAACAGAACCTAGCAGGGGAAGATCAAGGCAACGGCCAACTGTGGCTGACCCCAGCATGCCCCCGGAAGACCAAAGACAGCCATTGGAGAATGTTAGGAGTGACAGACGATACCATCCCTACAGGTCATCTGGACGGAATCAATCCCACAGGGAAGAACCAAACTCATTTCTATCCGCTCCAAGTTCTGATGAAAGGATAGCACGATTATTCAGAGAGTGCGTCCAACGGGAACAAAGGGATCGGGGGATCGGTGCTAGGGTAACCAGCCCCTTCACCCGCAATATCAAAACTGCCATCACCCCCGGGAATGGAAAATGGCAACAATGGAACCTTACAAGGGAACCTCTGACCCCGTTGTACACTTCATATGCTAATGAGCGGAGCAACAGAGGGAGTGCTGTGTAAATGGTTTCCACTATTCTTGGCAGATTTAGCTACCTCCTGGTTCTGCCATCTGCCCCAAGGATCCATTAACTCATGGGAAATGTTGAAAGAAAAGTTCATCAGCCAGTTCCGCATTCATGTGAAACAACCCAAGGACGCTTATTCCCTATCTAATATCAAACAGAAGCCCGGGGAGACAGTGCAACAATATCTAACCCGATTCAATACCGCAGCAGCCGTAGTCCAAGATGCCGACGAGAAACTTATCCTAATGGCCCTCTGCAGTTGTGTGCATCCGGATACTAAGTTTGCTAGGAGACTAACGAAAAGCCAGCTACCTTACCCGATTTCTTCCACGAAGCCGGGAAATATATGAGACTCGAAGACGCTCCCATTGAAAGGCAGACAGGGCAACAAACCAAGGCAGCTCATGGAAACACATCCGCAGTAGCAAAGGACGTTTGAAGAAATGACTCCAGAGACAATGCTAGGGGCAAGAAGGGAGAAAAGCGCTTATATCGACCAGGACCAAGATTTGACTCTTACACACCTTTGAATGAAACAATCGAAAACATCATTCTAGCAACCCAAGACGAAGTTAGATACAAGCGCCCCCCGCACAAGAAGGAATTAGATAATGCAATTAAGTCTGGAAAGTTCTGCCGATTCCACGAATCTCATGGGCATGACACCAATGAATGTCATCATCTTCGGGACTTGATTGAAGAACACAGCAGAAGGAAGAGACTAGAGCGCTATGTGAAAGGTCAGAACAGGACTTCAACTCCTGTCAATGAAAACCCAGGGTTGCCCCTCCCGGAAGTAGGCGGAGGAAATCGCAACACCAGTGGCTCCAGTCAAGAGAAGATAGTGGTCCTTACCATATCAGGAGGACCACACATCGCCGACAAAAGCTGGGCAGAGATGGAGATATATGGTAAGTCACTTAGAAACAATGAAGGCTACGTCAATTCCGTTACGGAAGAACGCCACCCGAAACGGAAGGAGAATGATGACATCACATTCAGTAGGCGCGATCTAGAGGGAAGGCAGTACCTCACATGGATCCCATGGTCATCTCTGCCTGGTTCGGTCCAGCCAAGGTTTTCCGAATTCTAGTGGACACTGGAAGCTCAGTAAATATCCTATTCAGGCATGCTTTCGACAAAATGAAGCTGTTAATGAAGGATGTGTCTCCCTGCAACAACCGCTACATAGTTTCACTGGGGATGCGAAGATGCCCCTCGGGCAACTGGACCTCTTTGTCGAAATAGGAAGTCATCCCCGCTCCGTTGTGCGAAAACAAACATTTGTGCTAATAGAGAACCACTCGGCCTACAACGCCATTTTGGGAAGACCAACCTTGTCTGACTTCCAAATTGTCCTAGCCCCGTGGTGCCTGAAGATGAAATTTTCAACAGACAACAGAATAGGGGAAGTAGAGGGGGATCAAGACGCCGCTCGAGATTGCTATGTGACTGAACTTCGCAATAACCGCAGAAAAGGTAAAGGGAAAAATGCAGAGACTACTCTCTGCATAAAAAGCTTGGAAGCATAGCAACTAAAGAAAGCCCCTCCTCTTCGATATACCAGTGATCCTTTCAATGAATTAGACCCCAGGGACAAAGAGGAGGAGGCCACCGCCGAGCCTGCAGAGGCTATGGAATTTGTATCTGTAGACAAACACGACCCAAGTAGACTGCTAAGAGTCGAGTCTCAGTTAAGAGCGGAATTGAAGGATCAACTCGTCGATTTCCTTCGCCACAACATGGATGTATTTGCATGGACGCACGCCGACATGACTGGAATCTCCCCAGACATAGCATGCCACGTGTTGAACATCAATCCCACCAAGGTGCCAGTAAAACAGAAAAAGAGAAGCATGGGGGCAGAACGATCAGCAGCCCTCGAGAAAGAAGTAAAGAACCTACTTGCCAATAACTTCATACAAGAAGCCATCTACCCAAAATGGATCGCCAACCCGTACTGGTAAAAAAGGCTAATGGGAAGTGGCGAACATGCATTGACTTCTCCAACTTAAATGACGCTTGTCCAAAGGACTGTTTCCCACTCCCCCGAATCGATCAGCTCGTGGACATCACAGCCGGATACGAACTCTTATCCTTTATGGACGCATACTCAGGATATAACCAGATCCCTATGCACGCCCCCGATCAAGACCACACTAGTTTCATCACTGACCGGGGATTGTACTGTTACAAAGTAATGCCTTTTGGTCTTAAAAACGCCGGAGCTACTTATCAGTGCCTCGTCAACAAGATGTTTGCGAAACTAATAGGACGAACTATGGAAGTTTATGTGGATGACATGCTGGTAAAATCGAGGAAAGCCAACGATCATATAAACCACCTGGAAGAAATGTTTCAAGGACTTCGCCAATATGGAATGAAGCTGAACCCCCTAAAGTGCTCCTTCGGAGTATCGTCGGGAGTGTTCTTGGGATTCATCGTCCATGCCAGGGGGATTGAAGAAAACCCCGAACAAATTCGTGCTTTGCAAGATATCAAGATATCGTCCACTCGAAGAGAGATGCAAAGCCTAAACGAGAAAGTGGCCGCCCTAAGCAGGTTCATCTCTAAAGCAACTGACAAATGCATCCCTTTCTTTGAAGCTCTAAAGAAAGACAAAGGAAAGTTCGAATGGACTGACGAATGCTCGACAGCCTTCCTTAACTTAATCGAACACCTCCAGAGACCACCAGTACTCTCAACTCCAAATGAAGGCGAGGAACTATACCTATACCTTGTTGTATCGTTCCATGCTTTAAGCGCCGCTTTGGTGAGAGAAGACAACCGCGCGCAGCGGCTCGTTACTTTGTAAGCAAGAGATTTATAGGGGCAGAGGCCAGATACCCTAAACTTGAAAAGCTAGCATACTGTTTACTAATCACGTCACGGAAACTGCGGCACTATTTCCAATCTCATTCCATCAGAGTTTTAACCGATCAACCGCTAAGGCAGGTACTCCATCGCCCCGACACTTCTGGGCGACTACTTAAGTGGTGCATTGAACTGAGTCAATATGATATTACCTACCATCCTCGCACCGCTATCAAGGGACAAGCCATAGCTGATTTCATTGCTGAATTCACTACTAACGAAGGTAAGGAGCAATCTGAAGTAGCAGAAAATATCAAGTGAAATCTCTTCGTTGATGGAGCATCAAATGAACAAGGCTCGGGGGCAGGTGTTGTGATAATCACCCCAAGGGGAAGCAAGCTACACTACGCCCTAAGGTTGGAGTTCGCTTCCACCAACAATGACGCAGAATACGAAGCGGTGATAGCCGGATTAGAACTCGCCTTGGAGATTGGAGTCGGTTCTTTATGTCTCCATAGTGATTCTCAACTTATTGTAAATCAGATACTGTGAGAATTCCAAACTCGAGGAGATCGACTCACAGCATATCTAAAGAAGACCAAGCTGCTGCTCAATCAGTTGGATCACTACTTAATCAAACACATTCCTTGAGAAAAGAATCAGGAGGCCGACGAACTGTCAAAGCAAGCTAGCATGAAGGACGACACCGCTTCCCGAACAATAACCATCTCACAGCAACTAGCCCCGAGTTACGAGACAATGAATATGATTGCTGCAATCGAAGAGGAAACTTGGATGACTCCTATCCGAAAATATTTACAAGATGGCACACTGCCCGACGAGCATAACGAAGCTAAGAAAATCTTAAGGAAAGCTTCCCGCTACACATTACAAGAAGGCATCCTTTATCGGCGCGGCTTTTCTAATCCCTTATTCAGGTGTATCACTGGAAGGGAAGCAAGGGAAGTCTTGTCCAACATCCATCAAGGAAGTTGCGGAGATCACACCGGAGGGCAGACTCTAGCCAAGAAAACACTCCGATACGGGTATTACAGGCCCACTTTAAACAAAGACGCCTTGGACTTCGTCAAAAAATGCAACAGATGTCAGAAATTTGCTAAGATTCCTCGACTGCCCACAAATGAGATTACTCAAATGACCAGCCCTTGGCCCTTTGCAATATGGGGAATTGACTTGATTGGCGAACTGCCAATGGGCCGAGGCGGAGCCAAATATGCCATAGTGGCAGTTGACTATTTCACCAAATGGGTGGAAGCGGAGCCTTTAAATAAAATATCTTTGGCAAAAGTTATTAACTTCTTGATCAAAAATGTTTTATGCAGGTACGGGGTTCCACTCAAAATCATATTGGACAATGGACTTCAATTTGACAGCGAGGAATTCACCTACTGGTGCCAAAAGCACGGAATTCACAAAAGCTTCTCATCTGTGGCTTACCCCCAGGCAAACGGACAAGTCGAAGCTGTCAACAAAATCCTCAAAACCCTAATCAAGAAGAAACTTGAAAAGTCAAAAGACGCTTGGGTGGATGAACTTCCTACAACACTTTGGGCCTACCGCACATCTTACAGAACATCGACAGGGCATACTCCTTTCTCTTTGGCATACGGATCGGAGGCCATGCTCCCAGTAGAAACTGTAGTGCCTTCCCACCGTAGGATCCACTACAACCCAGAAGAGAACGAAGAACTCCTCCACATGTCCTTGGATCTAATTGAGGAGAGAAGAAATGATGCAGCACTTAAAGCAGCAACTCACAAGCAAAAGGTAGCAGCACAATACAACTCCAAAGTCAAACACCGCAGCTTACAAGAAGGAGATCTTGTCCTCAAACGGGTCTTCCCGCGCCCTGGGGCGCTAGATCCAGTCTGGGAGGGACCCTATGTAATTCATAAAGATCTCCACAACGGAGCTTATATTTTGTCAACAGTGGACGGAGAGGTGTTCCAGAGGGCATGAAACATCCAACACCTTCTCGATACTTTTCTTAACTTGAGTACCCATATGAAGTGAATTAACAAAGAGAATCAGTGGACGTAGGCATTTTCGTGCCGAACCACTTTAAAAATTTTGTCTCATGTTAACTTGTTCATTTATGTCTTGGCTACTTGTTGAGTTTTATCCTTTTCTGTTGAACAAAATCCTGCATTTCCATTCAAGACGCATCATAGCGCGGCTTCACCTGGACAAGACCTAACAGGTAAGTACGAATCTATGCACTCGCCAATGAGACACTTTTGCTCCAGCATCCCTCTGCTGCGGGTTAACTCATTGCTCGCGACTGCCCTCAAAGCCAACTGCAATGAGCCGATTATAAGCCATCAAGAAGGCCGACTATAGCCGATGGCATCTCATTACGGCGTTCGGCTCACCGGAAACTGTGAACCTACTTTAAGCCCCAACATAAGGTGTGGCCAGCCAGTGGTAGTTCACGGTTGACGATCGGCACCCACGCTAGCCGGCCACAGTAAATCGAATAATACCCACGATTACGGGCCATAATGGCTCGGGTAGTTACTGTGCGCGATCTCGGCTCTGATGTGTCTTAAGTGCGGCTGTGGTAAAAAAGATAAACTCCCCGCGGAGGCGTAAGATGGGTGACAAATGTCTCCAAGACCCACAGCTAGGGAAAGTGACTACAAAACCCGTTTTCCACGAACTTAAGCATATCGACGGCCTTCCGTGATTGGAAGTTTTACTATTTCTTATATTTCCATTTTATTTATAAAAACTTTTCTCCTATCCTCTATAACGATCCCTAAAGTACAGGACACAGAATAGGAGATGCCCGCCGATGGAAATAGGAGCTCACAACTAGATGACATGGCGCTCAGCTGCATTCCATACTCAGCTACACAAGACATTCAAAGCTACCATATATAGCTAAAACTTGAAGGGCGGTACTTTCTTCTCTTGTATATAAATACGTAGCTATAATTTATGCGCACATCACACTAATGTTACCAAACATAAGTTATTGTTTAAGCGAGAACTTAGCGTTAAACACAATTGAATCACTAGCACATGCACAACTATATTTCTTATGCAACACATCAAAGTAACAAAAGCATTCAAATATAGCAGAATCAGTTAATGTTATGAAATTACATGTCAAAAATAAAGCCGTTCATTACAAATGATATAATTACAACACAAAAGTACATTAATGTTTTGGGACTAGTATATACAGGAATGCCAAGTAGGCCAAAAAATAATCAGTTGCAGCAGGGCTCCGTCTCTATCCTGCTCGCCCTCCGGGATCTACTTGACCGCAGGGTCAGAACTCCCAGCATGCTGGCCAGGGGTCCCACCTGTCCGATTCAGGAAAAGAATCCATCAGATAAATTATACGCAACCAAGTTAAGGAAAGATTGAGAGGGAAGACTTACCAGCACCTGCTTCCTGATCATCATCATCTAGCTACACGCCTACCTCATCCGCAGCGAGCAGCCGCATGCCCTCCTTAACCGCTACCTTCTCTTCATTAGTAAATTGGGCCGTAACCACACCCATCCTGAAAGCCGCACCACCTTCCTTATCCACATCGGCCTTACCCTCCTCCAAAGCCCAAAGATATATCCTAGCCATGACCCGGGGATAGTCGTCCATCCAGGACAGGTTGCCCTGCTTCCAAGTTCGGAAATACATGTCCTGGAGCATCTCATCCATCATCCCCTCGTTCTCCTCAAACTCTTTCATCCGGGCCTCAGAAGCCGACAGTCGTGCGACTGCAGCATCTCTCTCCAATCGGTATCTCGAGTAATCAGCCTGAAGGGATTTTCGCATCACGTCCATCTCCTCCTTCAGCTTGGCCTGAGCAAGCTCTGTGGCCTCAAGCCTTCCAGATAACTCCTCTACCTGCTCAAGATCCGCTCTCCGAACCACATCCACCGTTGCGATGGCCATGTCAATTCGTTCTTTGCAAACAGCCTCTATTTTTCGCAACTCAGCCTTACTAGCATCTTCCATGGTTTTCTTTAGTCGTCTGGAGGCCGCCTCATGCTGAGATATCTGGATAGCCGGATCGACAAGCTGTTTGGCCTGATCAGAAACCCTTAGCCGCAACCGAATGTTAGCACTTTCGATTTTCTCTCCAGCCTTGGCCAGTCGAGCGTGATGCTCCATTAGCCTCTTGGTCTCTTCAGCCACCCGATCGATGTTTGCCTTGGCCTCATTCCCCATGGTCATAATCCGAGTAGTAAGCAAATCGAGGTCTAAGGACTTAGCATCATCAAGCACCCGTACCATGGGATTACGGGGAAGAAGATGCTCACCCGTGGCCTCATCAAAAGAAATGTCCTGAAAACTCGGGTCCAGATCCGGGTGGCCGGCAAATGGGTTGCGAACCAAACCAGGGTGGTCTATCGAGGTGACGGCTGGATTTTCGGACGGATGTGGAAAAGGCATAAACTCAGTATCTTCCTCAGTAATATCATGGATAGGCTGGACTGGGGGATGAGGTCCAGGCGAAGGTTCAAACAAAGATCGGCCCCTCTTCCTCTTTTGCATATCTTCTCCAATAACTCCGAGAAGAGGGCGATAGCCAACCACATCTCCGGGACGGCTAGTTGACGGCTTCGGTTTGGCGGAAGCTTTGAGTAGCTTGTACTGTTCAAGGCGGTGCCGAATATCTGATGTCTTGGCCACCTTACCCGTTCCTGGGATAAAAACCAAGTGTTACAAGCATGCATGAAACTATGATCCGAGGAATATGTTAAGTTAAAAGGAGTGGGATACTGCAATAAGTCCTGAATCTCATTCCAGGACGGGAGCTGGCCATAAAATATTACTAAGTCCTTATCATAAAGGGAGTCTGCGGAAGTCAAAAATTCACCTTGAATCACCGAAATCTCCTTAGCCGGAATACCCTGAGAAGATGAACTGGCACCAGTCCCGGCCTTATCAGTTTCCTTCGGTTTTTCCACCAAGGCCGACCCTTCTTCCAACCCCTCAAAAGCCTGGTGAAAAGCATCATCCTTCCACTCTTGAATCTCACCTACTTGCCCCGAAGACAAAGCCTCGGTGCCATCACCGCTCCGCCCTTCTCCACCCTCATCACCATGACCTTCTGTACCACTTCCCCCCTCCGCTTCGCCTCCTTCGTCCTTGCCTTCTCCCTCCTCCACATCCTCTTCCTCTGGAACATCTGGGCATGTGCTAGGGGAGGGTCCATCGGATCTCTTGAGCTTCTTCACCCCGACGACTGGAGGCACCGAGAAAGGCCTTCTCTTGCTACTCTGCGCAGTGGCCCCGTCTTTAGCTTTGGCAGCCCTCTCCTCGGCTGTATCTCTCTGCTTAACCAACGATTGACGTGGCAGAATCAAGTTGTGCTCTAGGAGAGTGGCATTTCTGATCAGGTAAGAAGCCGACCTATCCCTTCCTGAGATAGCCTCTATCTCCGCAGCCATCTGTACCAGGCGATCATTCTCCACGACCGCAAAGCCAACTGTAGCTAGCAAGAAATAAAAGCTTATAAGAAGAAGCGTTGCAGTCAGGACAAAGAAATTACAAATGGAATTCAACCTACAGCCAGAAGTAAAAAGGCGAAAAGAAACGGAGTCGTCCTTGATGAAGAACCATTCCTTCTTAAACATGGTGAATTTCGAGTATAAGTCCAAGACCGGCTTGAAGGACACGGCCGATTCTAAACTAATGTACGGAGACCCCTTCTTGTAGCCCCTCATATTATACAAATATCGGATTTCCCGGTTAAAAGGGGGGCGCCCATACCTCCTCTGGAAGATAACGAATAGACACACTAAGATGGTGTAGGAGTTGGGCTGAAGTTGGAAAGGAGCCACCTTCAGGTAGGTAATGAAGCTGACTATCCACGCATTGATCGGAGGAATGGCCCCGCACATGCAGTGGTACCTGCTATAAGCGAAGTATCCTTCAGGGGGATTATATGGCATGACCCCCTCCCCCGGCAACAGCATACGCGCTCTATCAATCCCAAAGGAGCAGGAGATAACATCAAGCTGCTCCTCTCTGAGAGAGCTCGGAAAGCAATTAGGAGGAGAGTTCAGAAGCTCTTGAGGACCATATCCGTCCACTAGTGATCTCGGGGTGGGTCCCTGTCGTCCTGGCCCTGGCTGGGCTAGGGGCACCATAGGGGACTCTCTTATGTCCGTAGATTTTCTCTTTTCTGATCGAGTTTCCACTTTGCGAGACATTTATCTGCGACACAAGAAAGTATATCGTTAAAACACATAAACTATGTAATCTAGAGTTTCACTGATAATTCAAGTATAAAAGTCCATCCGGTAAGGGGTTCATTCAACACTCGGAATCCCCGAGTTCATTCAGTAAGGCCAAACCTAGAGCTCATTCGACGTTCCAGATATGAAATCTCATTCGGCATTTCAAGTATGAAGGCTCCTTCGGCATTCCAACTTTCACAACTCATTCGGCGATCGAACCCTCAAGCTCATTCGGTAGTACAATATAAATGTTCATTCGGCGGCAAAGGGGACTCACCTGGTTCGGCTAACGCTTTGGTTCGGCGAAAATGAGAGTTTGATTCGGCAAAAGGTTTGGCTCGGTTGGTAAGGAATAACAAAAGCACGTGGCCCCTATTTATATGCAAACCTCAATGACCGGACCAGATGGCTCGGCGTTTAAAACCGAACGAGGCTATCCCAGCAAAACAAAGCGCGACACATGCAGGCATGTGCCCCACTTTGGGGGGCAATTGTTGGGCGCGTTTCCACCCTTCACCGGACCAAGTTCAACGAACCATCCGGTCCACCGAACCACCCACTTCCCTGCATAACCGGTCCAAACCCACTCCCTAGCTCCTACCGAACCAACTCTCCACCAAGCCCTCCCGGTCCAAACATCTCACCGGACTAGCTCATCCCCAAGCTACCGAACCACCTACGACCGGACCAACCTTCACTCCACCTACTACCGGTCCAAACAACATACCACCTCCCATCGAACCAACATGAGGAAGGCGTATCGGACTAGCACTACCAGGCCAGATTGCATCAGCCCAGGCCCACCAGCAGCCATATACATCCAAGACCCCTGCCCCCAGCCTCACTCTATAAATAGAGGGGCAGGGGTACAACAATGGCAGACAAGTTTGAGAGCTCAAGCACGGATAGAACTTTCAAACAACTTTCAATTACTTGTAATCAAAGCTTTGTACTTGTAATCTGGAGAGAAAAGGAGAATAACATATAAAGTGGACGTAGGCACGTTCTGGCCGAACCACTATAAATCTGTGTGTCTTTTACAGTTTAGTCCCTGCTTTTTATATATTTGCGTAAGTCATCCAAATCACTAGAAACAACATAAAATCAACTAATTCATACGACTTGGAGGGTGTTTGCCCATTTTTTGTGCAAACAATAATAATTAACACTGAATTGATATGTTAATTTGTTTTCAACTATATAAATGTCAAAATAATCAAAAAAATGAAGAAATTTGTTAGTTATTAAAAAGTGGAAGTAAAAAGTGATTTAATAAATTTAATAATAATAATTTATTTAATTAATGAAAATAGCCATTTTTGCCACTGACTCGGATTTTGACGAAACTAGTTTCACTGGAACCGTGACAGTGAATTATTGTAGAATTTCAAGTTTCGTAGCGATCGGACTAGTCGTTTGATCATACGGACTTGAAACGCCTAAAAATCAATTTAATTGAAATCAATTTGAAATAAGCTGATTTTAAAGCTAACTTCTTCATACAATGGAATTATGACTTGAAACCTATCTCGTTGAATTTAAAAATATCGCAAATATCTATTTTGATATATGGGATGACTTATTTTCATACCATAAGCAGAACGGGCTTTTCGGGTCTTATTTGTCATTACAAATCAATTCGGGTATTATTCATTTCTTATCGGACTTCGTTTGTATATATTGTTCTGTTCTAACCCTAGCAGCCTTTCTATTTCTTATTCCTATACGTACAGTTCTATCTGACTGTTCCTTCTCTCTTCCTTAAATGGAAGAAACCCAATTTACATTCAAACTCTAAATTTCAATCTCCAAATCAATTTCAAAATTTAAACTCCTCCTAACCCTGACAAATTATATACCGATTCGAATCTCTTGACAAGCGTAACTCACTGGTGTAATTTTTTTTTCAATCGAATCATTGTTTGTCCAGAAATCAATGAATTAACCTCGGTCGTTCATATGTGGTCATTGGATTGGACGATGGATCTGCATCTTGGAAGCGATTAGGGGGTTGCGTTGTATAGAGGAGAACGGGGGCTTGCATCGGTGGTGTTCGCTTGCTTCAGGGTGGCCATATTTTCGCTAGAAAATTGAAACATGGTGGCGGCGGTGGAATGACATTGGTGATGCCTGGAGGGGCCAATTGTGGTCTGGAGGGTCGGCATGGAGTGGGGAGCTCCACGCTTGGGTCTGATGGTGGTCTAGGTGAAGGATGCGGTGGCGCGAGGTCATTTCGTCATGATGGCTGAAATGAGGTTGCTCAATCGTGAGCCATTGCATGTGATTAGGGTTTACTGTAGATTGACGTGGAAGGTAACATGTTTTCTAATTTAATTATTTTATTTATTTTAAATTAAAATCGTACAATCTTCTAATTAGCTTTCTTTTACATATGAACTCGGATCCACACATGGTGTTTTCCATTCGAATCGTATCAAAATTCCGGACATTATGAAGCTAGTTTGGACGAATTCCGAGACTGCTAGACTTTGGGCCCTATTTTTGATTTTAAATCGATTTGAAATCAAAAGTGAGTGTTTTAACCCACTCACAACTACTAAATTATCTTATAATGGTTAAATTAACTTTACGATGTGATTAGAAATTAATCGTTTGATGTTTGGTATGTTTAAATTGTCATTCTAGTTAGATTTGACTTTATTGTATTAAATTATTGTTTAATTCAATATTGAATTTAATTGTCAATTTTATACCTGTTATTGATAATCAGTTATTTATTGATGTTTATTGGTTGATTTGGATGGTGATGTATGTTTGATGGTTGATATTGGATGACTAGATGTTGTATTTATATTGTTATAACACTGCAAGTTCTCTATGGGTTAAAATGATACATACCCGAACGATCTATAGATTAGGGAAAAATCGTTATGGGTTGAAATGATAGACCCGAGCGATTTTATGGATTTTATTTATTTCGGGATTGCGGTTTGAAATGATATATAACTGTAAAAAAATTCAAATTGCAGATTGAAATGATAAATATCTATATCACTTGACCACAGGGTAGAAAATTACATACGGACAACGGATTGGTTAAATTAAATGATTTTTAATTCCTTAAATTTTGAATTCAGTTATATGGCATTTTGAAATAGAAACTGATGTATATAAACAGAATTATTTTCGATAATCCAAGCGTTAATGCTGAAACTTGAATTGATTTAATGAATTGTTCAAAGGATTCAAATTGGAATTTCACAGTTGAAGTGTCAAAGGTAAATGAATTTATCGGAATTGAGTCATTGAAAATGTTTGGTTATAACTTTGAAATCTATTTTAAACTAATTTATACTATTTTAATTAATTTAAACTATCTTTATTAATTTAAACTATTTTAATTTATTTTAACTATTATAACCTATAATCCAGCTTAATCTATTTTACCTATTTTAAACTAATTAAATTTATTTAATCTATTTTAAATCTATTTAACATAATTTAATTCTATTTAATCTATTTTAAATTTATTTAATCTATTTAAAATCTACTTAATATAATTTAAATTTGTTTAGTCTATATTTAATCAATTTAAATCATTTTAAATCTAACTAAATCTATACTTAATCTATTTAAATCATTTTAAATCTCAATAAATCTATTTAAATCATTTTAATTCTAATTAAATCAAATTTAAATCTATTTAAACTATTTTTACTACTTTAACTATTTTAATCTACTTAAACTATTTTTAAACTATTAATACTATTTATGACTATCTAAACTATTTTCTAAAATTTTAGACTGTGTAAAGTTGAAGTATTTATATTTAAATCCTTGATGATGACACAACCTAAGTTGGAATTTGGAATTAATATCTTTTTATGAAATGACATATTAGAGTAAATATGATGGTTTTGGAATAAGGATTTAATTAACCTATCTTATCGGTAACTTAAAAGGTGAATATGATTTTGAAAGTGAATATGGTTTTGAAAGTGAACATGATTACAAAAGCGATATGATTTTGAGAATATGATATTTTGATATCAATTGTGAATTGACTTTTGAAATGTAAAAGAACCATCCGTGTGAAATAATCGTTTGTTTGTTAAAGAGACCGGGATCAGATATTGTCATACTCTCTGCCAGTCTCGAAAACCACTTAAAAAACTGTGTATGTGGTGGAGATTCTAGAAATAAAGTTGGATGGTTTGGTGTACATTTCTATATGAGGTATTTATGTGACCCTGACCCCCATGAGTCAGCTTAGATGTGACTAAAATAGGAGCCATGCCGGGCAAAGTGAGGTCGCACCTTCGATAGGACATATTTCTTCGATATCATATTATGACTTTACGATGATTTGGTAGCCACCCCTTGATTTTGATTATGGAAATGTGTTTCGAGATGGACAGTAGTAGCTGTTATGCGTTACCACTAGTAAGGATCCGCAATTGGTATATCTACCCTGGCATTGCCTCGAGTGCCTATCCACATGCCTTATCGCACATTCTATGAGTTTATTTTATGTCGTACCTATGGAGTGCTCCCTGATAGCCCATCTGTGGGTGGAGTTTACAGTATCTGTACATACTAAAACATTAAATAAAATGCGTTAAGGGGGATATGGGTAATGTCTTAATGCTATTTTAATACTTTACTGTAGGCACTATTATAATAGCGTATTGTACTATGTATATAGATAGTTTAGGGAATCTTTAGGAGATGTAAATTCCGAGCATCTCTTAAGTTGTCGCACTCACGTTGACACAGGATAAGAGATATCAAACCCCGTAAACATGTGATGACCCGTACTTGATGTCCGACAAACAACATCAAATCCGTATCGCCGGAGCTTGCAATAACATTAGATGATAAATAACACAGCGGAAAAAAAGATGATATCATTGATACAACATGAATATAATATCCGATACATCAATTTGATACAATGATAATCATCAACATCAAAGATTATACAACACAAAATACAGCGGAGCACGACACAATATGAGATGAGTCTTCAACAGAATCTAATACCGCAACCTCAAACCAAAACTCCAAAGCCAAAGCTCTTAAATTCCAAGCTCGAATCTCCATCAAGGTTGCACTAAGCTAAGCAAGGTCAGCCCATGCACTCCAAAGACTCCAAAGAATACCAAATAGAAAGCCGAAGGCTACCAAATCGATATATATCATCTGACTATCTGAGAAACCAAACTCTAGACTGGCTGTGTGGAAAATTGTGGGCACCCAGAGTTTAGGAACGGAACAATAAACTCCAGGTCAGTCGTGGGACTGGTGTGAGCAAACAAAAACATTTGGTTTGATAAACAAAGAAAAATGAAATTAACAATGCCTTTAGGAAAATGAAACTGCCATAAGGCCTCCCGCCACACACACAATGCAAACACAGACTTGGAGGAGATTTCTCCTTATGACAGTCAAAAATGCTTGATACGCGAAAACTATTTTGATATTATTATTAGTGCATAGTGCAGAAAACCTTTCGAAAGTATGATATTAATATTAGCCAGCATATATACCATTATACTATGCCTATTATAGCTACCACCTGAGGTGGCAGGTAATACAATTAAAACCATACAAGGCTCGTATCGGAGATTGGGTTTTCCAACAAATGGTCAGGCTAAGGGACTTCCTATTGCCACATGGGAACGCCTCTTGAGGGACGCTCCGAGAACCTACCCGGCTCTCTACCAACACAAGGCCGGCTACCCCCTTCCCAAGAAGTAAAACCTAAGATATGCCACCTCTGGTCGTTTGCGACCTTTATCCGAGGATCCTTTACACCAACAACATCACACAGTAATAAATATACAGTGTCCACATGAGTAAGTATCTGAGCTCCATACCATGATACCACCCTTTTCTAGAAGGAATGGACATACCCTAAGGGTGCTACCCCTGAAACCTTGTCGCATCTTTCCTGTTTCGACCATTACCGGGTTGTGAGGTCATGATGCAGTCTCGTCCACAAAGCCATGCTTTGATCAACAAATGATCATCAGTACTTCGTATGCCACTTTACCAAATTGGGAATGTATCACGAGTAACCATCAACTACATAACCTCTGAGTTCGTACGTCTCAGAGAGGGGTGTTAAGCTAGGAGAATAAATCTCCGCCACCAAACAGAAATGTATTTGATAGAAACCAGCTTTACATCTCAAAGGGTAACGTCAGACACACATCCATACAAGTCTGTTCCAGGTTCGAATAGAACCGAATGCACTTCCGAAGAAGCCCTTGCAAGTCCAGGTATTCACCCGATCGGACTTCCCATCACTTAGGGAATCTCTATACCGTAGCTACTCAGTGTAGAGACAATCGATAGGTTATCCTATCGTTCTCGCAAATACCCGGTCTTCACCACCGGTCTTCAATGCTATCCATAACGTCATATCATTATTCGGAATGGGTTATATGACATAAAGTCCTCTCCCGGCTAAACTGAATAATGAGCGCAAATTTTAAAAACATATGGATAATGGGTCCTCAATTAAGTCCCAACTTTAAAACCCAAAACTTTTCTTTTCAAATGGTTTGAACAAATTACCATTTCAAATCTTTTAATCAAAAAGATTTACTTCACAAAGTTCACCATTTTCACAAAGGTTTATTTACAGATTTCGAAACAATTTTCCTTCAAATTGGATTAACTCGTCTAATCTTTAAATCCAAGATTTAATTGATAGCTTTCAAAACAAATCTCTTTCAATCTTTTATACAAAAGGTACACCTTTACAATTTCAAAACAAAGTTCAACAATTTTTCGCAAACATTTATCCATAACTTGGAAAAACATTTTCATTTCAACTTTGAAATCCCTTTAATATAAATTGGAAATTCATTTCTTATGTGAAGGCTTTTATTTTTTGAAAACAAATAGTTTTCATTTTGACAAGCTAAAATCTTTGGGTTAATTCAAATTCCCAAAACAACACTTCTAAAAAGGTTTAAAACCCATATAAACTTGTATAACCTTTTTAAATCATAAATTCTCAACATAGAATTCAATTTCAAATTTTGAATTCAAATTTAAATCAAATTTCAAAACAAAATTAAGTTATTTAAAAGTAAATTTTATCTTTGAAGTTCCTTTTCAAAAGCTTTCCGCTTTAAATCCGATCCATTTCCAAAACCATTTGGATTTAAAATTCAAATTTAAAACTATTTTAAAAATCCGTGACTTAACCAATTTCCACGTGCAATCCATATTTGTGTGTGTATAGTGTTGTCCAGGGATTTTACCCAATAGTGCAACATCATCAATCATCACAGATACAATCACAGCAATATCGATAAGCGTTATAATCCTATAACGCTTATCTATATACAGAGCATAACAGACAGATAATATAAATGCATTATAAATAAATAAATGACATTCATTACAGCTTGAATTAAAACAATTTACATCACAAAGCATCACGCAGTAGAAAATATCAAACAATTCACAGCATTCAATAAAATATAGTCATCCATAAGTGAGACCAATTAAGATATCTGATTAATCTAAACCAGAATCATTTACCTATGAATAATTTCTAATCATGGTTAATTAATAATAAATTTATTACAAAATATTTAATTAATTATCCTTTAATTAATCATTAATTAACCTTTAATTAATAATTAATTATCCTTAATTAACTAGAAAAATTCATTAATTACTTCTTAATTAATAATTGTTTCTTAATCACTTTCATTAGTTAATTAACCTTTAATTAATTAATTATTCTTAATATAGTTGTCCTAATTAATTAGCCACATTAATTAATTATTCTTTAAAGTAATTAACCCTTAATTACTTGGTAAATAAATCTTTAATCATTAATTACCCATTCTTAATTACTTTCACTAAGTACTTATTTTTAATTAATTATCCCTTAATTACTTGATTAATTAACTTGAATTATTAATTAATTTACCTTAATTACTTTTATTAAGTAATTCACTTCAAGTAATTAATTTCTTTAACAAATAAAATTTAACTTAACCTTGAAAAGTTAATTAACAGTTATAAAACATCCTTAATATTAACTTCTTGAAATATCATTAAGTTTATTTAAAATAAACTTTAAAAATAAAAGCTATGTTTATTAAAAACCATTTTAAAACTTAGCTAATTAAAAACAATTTATTTTAAAAAAAATCCTTCTTAACTAATTCTCAAAACTTAGATAACAATTAATATAAGAAGGAAATTGATTTAAATAGATTTCATTTAAAAAAAACTTGATTCTTCTTTGAATTTTAAAACTGCTTTTGGCCAAATTTAATAAACCCAAGAAAATCACTCGTTTACTCGAGTTTGAATCCGAGCGAACCCCTGCTTCCACTTGCTTCAAGAAAAACGACGGTTTGCATGAGCTACCCTTCGAGTTCCCTACCTTCTTCCTCAACTCGCAACCCATCTGATACAATTGATACGCGCGTGAACGTCTACAGGTCATCGGAGCAACGGTGATACACGCCGAGGCCACCATATAGCCATCGTTGATCATCGGAGCCAATTCGAACACCCCAAAACCCAAAATCACTGTTTAATCAAAATCAAGCCATTCACTTCTTCTTGGAACCAGTACAGTCAACCAAAAACACCCTCTCGCCGACGATCCCAAACACCATCGTCCACGCCGTCCTGAATAAAGCTTCATCACACTGCCGACCTTCCATTCCCCTAGGTCCGGCCCCTTCCGGTGCTTCACCATTGACACATTTCTTCGAGAACGACGACACCTGAACCTCTGGCTTAAAGCCTAAATCGAACGAAATCGCCATCCATGATGAATTAAAAATCAAGCTAGCATTTTTTTCATACCCCTCGACATGACATCATCATCCACCCATGACCACGGTGCGTACGATCTTGCCCATCACCAGTAAACGAACGAAATCCAAATTCCGTTCAACTAGCATTTTCTCACAGTTTAACAACCTAAAAATCTTAAAACTTGCATCAAAATTCATTGATTCGCAACATGAATTAATTCATATGATCAGAATTCAAAATCCAATATATATGATTTTGAACTTAAATTTAGATGGTCACTGTAAATTTTAATTTCTGAAATGATTACATAATAAAAAAATCTCCAATCATTTTTAAAAATGAGTTTACACTATTACCATCATTTTTTATTTAAGGATCAAAGCCAAATATTTATTCGTTTGGTTGATGAATTTTTTTGAAACAGGTTTTAAGAGCCAGTCATATATTCCAGAGGCATATTTTGTTTGTTCACAACAGATACACAGATGTTATGCATGCAATCATAATATATAAATCACATTCCTTATCAACATTTAAAAGATGATTATTTGCTAATTTCTAATTAAATCAGTGTTTTAAGAGGTTAATCACCTTGCTTTCCTGAAAGAACAAAGAAGCTTTATTTTTTTTTGAGTATTTTGATAATCCTGCTTGATTTTGTTTTTCTATGTTGTTCTAGTTGATGATGAACTGCTTTAACTTTGCTTGCTGAATTAATTTGATCTTACTTTTGTTTGACTCCAGAACTTGATCTTGTATTTATTTTTGATGTTGTTGTTTAAAATCTGAAGCTTGGTCTTCTGTTTTTCAAATCTGCATTGTTTGATTTTTTGTTCTAGAACCTCTCTGCTTGATTACAGGTTCTTATTTTTTCCAGATTTTGGTTTTGATCTTGCAGCCTTGAACTGAAGCTTTGGTTGATACTGAGATAAACTTTGTTTTTGATTTTTCAGTTTTGTATCTTTGTTTTAGTATTGAGATTGAGGATGGTTTTGATTTGAAATTTTATTTCAAATTTGAGATGATTTTTGTTTCGTTTTCTCAGGTCTGAGAAGAGAATGGCCTGGTTATATCTTTTTTCTTTTTCTATGCATGCTTACAAATTTCAATTCAAAAATAAACTTTCTTTGCCACTTGTCCATTTTACTTACACTTGTAATTACATATCTTCTTTCATTTACAAATGTTACCAAAGTTCATTTTTATGTTTATACCCTTAGTTCAACTTATTTTTGTCAATTTGTTTTTAACCCTTAATGTAAATAAACTTTCATATCTTAACATATGTCTTAATTTTAAAATGTTTATGTCTTTAATATTTTTACCTTTGCACAAATAAAATTTATATTTACACAAATAAGATTTTTAACCCAATTATTTTTCACATTACAACCTTTAATTTAGCTCACTATATTTATATACATATATTTTTATACATTTTACATTCATACATTCTTTATTATTTATTTTTGTACAACTTTTAAAAGAAAGGAATGATAAAAAAAATATTGATTGCATTTTAACGAATAATCACTCTTTTATTTATATATAAGAGGATTCAATCTTAAAAATAATATTTTGAAAATTAGTACATTAATTCTTTGAAAATTAATACATCTTCCAAATATTAATATATTTAAAAAATTTAGAAAACAAACTATAATTACTTTTTATTAATCTCAAAGCTTTTAATTTCTATCTCATTTTAATACATTTTATTTTTAAATTCAATATTTATTTATAAAATACTTATCCTCAAATTGCAAATCAAATTGCTACTTATAATCTAAAATTTTAATTTTATTCTAGAAATCTCTAATTAATTCACAAATAAATTCACAATTTATTTTTAAAAAATTAATTTAATTTCCAAATTAAACTTGGTAAATTTTCAAGAATGTTACAGATTCCCCCTTAAAAAAAAATTCATCCCCGAAATTTGCTAGGGAGATAACAAATATGTAACGACCCAGAATTTTTAATAATTAAAATATGAATATCTAATTAATTTTAAATATTAATAAGTGAATTTATAAGTCAAATAAATTTTTATTTGAATTATTGAATTTAATTGGATTATTAAATCGATAATTTAATACGTTAAATTATGGAAATAATTGAAAATTGAGTTAAATATGATTGAAAATGATTTGTAAAATTTTATTTTATCATATGGGAGTTAGAACGATATTTTAGAACTTTTAAAATCGAATTAAAAGTTAATTTGTGAAAATTGAATATTTTAATATTAAAATCGACTAGTGAAAATAGTCAATTTTTGAACAGTCTCAGAATTAAACGAAACAAGTTCCATTGGATCCGTAATAGTTAGTTATTACCGGATTTCAAATTTCGTGTCAATCGGAGTTATCGTTTGATCGTGGCAGCTCGAAACGCATCGATTTATTTTTAATTTTAATTTGGCGAGTCAAAATAGCCATTTTTCAAAAAGTCTCGGATTTCGACGAAACTAGTTTCATCGGATCCGTAATGTGATATTATTGTAAGGTTTCAAATTGCAAGTCGATTGGATTTACCGTTTGTCCGGTACAAATTAAAACGCCTAGAAAATCGCTTAAATCGGTTTAATTCAAATTGAGCGTTTACAGCCATAACTCGCACATACTTCCGAATTAGCTTTCGAAACCTGTTCCATTGTGTCCGGAACGCGGGGTAAACCTTAGAAACGCTGGTTACGGCGCGTAAATCGGAGTTTGGAATTTTCGGATAAATAGTGTCGTTCGTTCTCTTATAAATAGCCCCACCCTTCATTAAAAAAAATAAAAAAATAAAACATGTAACCCTAGCCGCCGTTCACCCCAACGAATGGCCAGAAAACACCCAACTTCCACCTCGATTATCTCCTCATCCGTTGACAATTAGCCTTAGGTTTCAACTAGAAGATTGAAGAGCATGCCAAGATCCATCTATCCAACGGTCATGATCGTGTTTGGAGCTTCGGATTGGCGGCAAATTGGGCTCAAAGGCCTGGAGTTCAGCCTCGAACTGCGTGCTACAGGGGTGGCCGAGCTTCACTAGCTTGGGGCCGAGTATGGCTCTTGTCGAGAGCTTCGCGATGGTGGTAGTTTGATCGAGTTTCGTCGAGTGATGTGGATGCAAATGCTAACCCTAGTTTTCTAAATGGGTTCGGCTATTAGGAGGGGGGGGGGGGACACACGCATACTGAAGAGGAAGAAAGGGGGGACGGTGGAGATGCAGGGGGATGTGATCTAAGGGCTGTGAATGGTTGAGGTTTAAAATTAATTAGATTATGTTGTAATAGTTATATATAAATCGTGTACAAACTTCGATAATACATAACTTTTTCATACGAGGTCGAAAACGCGCGAAACCAGTTGCGTTGGAATCGTATGGACGAGCACTACGCGATGGAGTTGGTTTGGAGTCATTTGGAGTTAGTGAGAATTTTGGGTAAAATTAAACGTCCGTTTAATTTTATTCGAAATAAATCGCTAAAACGGAATTTAAAATCAAGGTGAGAATTTCTCACTCAATCGAATCAGTTTCGATTTTATTTTAAATAGTTAGATTTAAAATATTTGAATGCATGTTTGAATGTTGATTGATATCTATTGATTGTTAAAATAGACATTATACGCCGTTAGTAAACGGATGTTATTTATTAAAAACATATACCGCGAATATTTCATAAATAGTGAAATTGGTATTATATATAGTAGCAATATATATATATATATATTGGCATATGTATATATTGGAGTTATTGATTCCCCGCATTTTTTAGCGGATGAGACCCTATTACGCCGTTATTAAGCGGATAATATTTAATAAGAACATATACCGCGATAATTTCGTACTGGAGCGAAATTGGTATTGTGCTAATGTTTGTGGATGCAGGAAAACAGGTTGGAGGGATCCAACTGGATCCCTCAACAGTTTTTATTTGATTTCAGATATTTTGATATTTGATTGATTATCATATCGATATATGATATCGTTGTAGTCGTGGTTGACTATTTGGTGTGTAGCATCATTGGACCCAGATTTTGGGATTTTAAAATGATTTTAAAGTGATTTTACAAAGTATACGTTTTATAAAATAATTTTGGAATTGATCCATTTTAAATAAATAAACGTTATAATTTTTAATGTTATAAAAATTATGATTTTTGAGAAATATAGTTAAAAACTGATTTTTTAGAATATGATGCTATTGAGTTTATAAAATAGTTTAATCGAGATATTTTAGAATTTTTGTGAAAAGTTTAAATATAGGATTTATAAAATTTAATTATTTTATAAATCAAAATGGTGAAATAATAAAGGAGATTAAAGAAGTTTTAAAAGAATAATATAAATTGAATTATATTAAGAGATTTATAAATGGATATTTATAAATTGAAATATTGAAATTATAAAACGAGTTTTTATAAGTGTTTGAATGAAGTGAAAATGAATTTCATAAATGAATGAAATTTATCGAATTTTAAACAGTGAAGTTATAAATGGAATTTTATAAACAGTAGGTTTATAAAATTTATAAAGTTATTGAAAGAATGAATTTTGGATAAATAATTGAATCTTATAAGTTATAAGATTTATAATTATGAAGTTTAAAAGAACGATTTTGTAAAATAATCGTTTTATAAGTATTTAACTTATAATATGAATGTTTAGTTCATAATTTAGTTATAAACTGGAATAGGTTAATAAAAGAATTTATAAAAAGGAAGTTTTTATAAATAAATAGAAATGGAATTTATAAACGTTGTTTTATAAATTCGCAAATGACTTATTTTGATAAGAAAATTGTTGAAACCTATTAATGGAGTTATATTCACATTTTTAAATAGTGAATAATCCTTTGAATTAAAATGAATAAAAGGATGAAATTGTTAATGAAGTATATTCACGTTTTTGAATGGTGAATAATATGTTAAAGAAATTGTTTTGAATGTGATATTTTAAATAGAATTAAAACGATCTAACGAAGTTTTAATTGTGTTGAGATTCGAAACCATAGATTTCAACATTCATTGTTGAAATAGACGTTTTCGATAAATAAAAGGAAATGGTGGACTATAACACTGTTGTTATAGTAAATGATTTCCGAAAGGAAATGTTTTGTATAGTATTGGGATTTATATATCTATTTTAATTTCGAATCCCTATACTAGTGATTTTGGGTTGTCGTAACGATGTTTTACGTAACATTCGTTTTGGCCCAAATAAATATGTTGAAGAGAATGATTTCCTTAATAGAATGATATATATACTTAATTTCGATTGAAGTATATTGAATATTTTCCAAGTGTTGAAAATAAATAAAATTTGTGAATTACTTATGAATAAATAAGTATGGAAATGTTTTCCAATATAAAGTGAATATTTTGAGAATTTATCTTTTTGAAGATAAATTAAAAAGAAAATTGAAATGAATAATTCAAATCGAATATTCATTGATATCTTGGAATTATAAATTCACTAAGGAATTTATAAAAGCAAGTGAAATTGGTTTAAAAATAAATATTGATTTATTTTTGAAGTATGAAATAATATATCTTGTAAAGATATTTTTGTGAAATAAATAATTGGAAAATTATTTGGAAACTGGTGATGTGTGCATATCAATTGATAGTTCAATAACCGACTATCAATATTTCCCTTTGAATGGGTAATTGATGTGATTTGATTGAATGTGAATGCTATACTTATTTTTGAATAAGCGCTCACTATTCGGGTTAACCGGGAAAGGACCATGGGGTCGTATAACCCATTCTGAATATGTGATACGTCGTTGTAAATTGCATTTGAAGATCAGTGTTGAAGACCGAGTTTTTGCGAAAGCGATAGGATGACCTATCGATTGTTTCTGCACTGGGTAGCTCCTGGTATAGAGATTCCTTAAGTGATGGGAAATTCGATCGGGATTGTGAATACCCGTATTGCAAGGGCTTCGTAAGAAGTGCCTTCGGTTTTGTTCGATCCCGGAACAGACTTGTATGGATTGTATGTCTGACATTACAAGTTGAGATATAAAGCCGATTTCTTTCAAATATATTTCTGTTGGTGGCGAAGAATTTATTCTTTAGCTTAACACCCTTCTCTGAGACGTACGAGCTCAGAGGTTATGTAGTTGAATGTTATCAGCGATATATTCCCAATTTGGTAATGTGACATGCTGAGTGTTGCTGTAAATGATCATTGTGTTGATTATTGTGATAGGATCGTTTATTTGATCGTCTATCTTGGTGATCATTGTGTTGATCATTTGTTGACCCAAAGCATGGCTTTTGTATAAAGTATGTTTTTGTGGACGTGACTTCGTCGAACCTCACACCCCGGAAATGGTCAAAACAGGAAAGATGCAGCAAGGTTATGAGGGGTAGCACCCTTTAGGGTATGTACATTTCCTTCTGGATAGAGGTGGTATCATGGTATGGAGCCCAGATATTTAACCTATGTGGTTACTACGAATTTATTACTTTGTGGTTGTTGGTTTTCGGGATCCCGTGAGAAAGGTCGTTTACGATCGGGGAATGGCGTGCTCGTGTCAGTAGTTACCCAGTTAGGGGTAACCCGGCCTTGTGTTGGCAGAGTTCCGGTTTGGTTCTCGGGGATGTCTTTCCAGAGGCATTCTCATGTGGCAATGGGAAGTTCCTTGGCCTGACCATTTGTTGGAAATCCAATTCCCAATACGAAACTTTGTACGGTATTAGTTGTAGAACCTGCCATTCACTTATGGTGGTCACCACTGTTTGGATGGTAGCTATAGTAGGCATAGTTCGAAATGTCTATGCTGGCTAAGATTTATATTCTACTTTCGAAATAAATTTTTCCTACACTATGCACTAGTAATAATATCAAATGTTCTTTTAAATGCGTATTAAGCATCTTTGACTATCATAAGGAGAAATCTCCTCCAATTCTGCGTTTGCATGTGTGTGTGTGCGGGAGGCCTTATGGTAGTCTCATTTTTAAAAGCATTGCGAATTGACTTTAAAAATATTCCTCTATTTTGATTTTAAAGATAAATAAACTGTTTTGAGTTCTCACACCAGTCACATGACTGACTTGGAGTTTATTGTTTTCCTTCCTAAACTCTGGGTGCCCACCAATTTCCACACGGGCAGTCAAGAGTTAAGGTTTATCAGGATATTCTGGATATTCTGGAGTTGCTGGAGGCAAACTGGATGGCATGACGTATTACTAGTTATATAATATTTCTTTTTCCGCTGCACTGTTTGTTGTTGTACACTCTGATGATATGATGAGATGATGTAATGTAATGTATAAAATGTAATAACTGATAGTTCTTTGTTTAAAGATTATTCATTTATTATTATATGTTGTTCCGCTGCGAATTGTGAGATTTTGATGTTGTTCTGTTGTTTTCTGTTCCGTTCTTTTTCCTCTATTCTCTTTTCTTTCTATTTTAAAATTTTCTATCTTCTCTCCTCCCTAATTTCTATTTTTTTCTTCTTCTCTTTTCCTAAATTCTTTTCTTAAACCCCTAAGGGTTCGTATTTTCGTTCATCTTGAATTAATCAATGGAGATTAGTGTCTATTCAAGGAGTACGGATTTACGGGTCTTTACAAAATAGTAGATGATAGATGGAGAAATATCTTCTCAGAACAAATTGGATATATATTCTGCATCTGGCTTAACAAAGCGGAATATCAACAACGGATGTTAGAACAAACTCAGTCAACTACGAAACAATTGGGTTACCTGCTCTATGAAATATGTAGGTCATTGGTTAGTTCGAAGGGACAACTAACTGTTCGTAGATTATATCGAAACCCAATGAACAGACAGAAATAGGTTCGACTATGATCTCAGATTCAAGATTAAACTTATTTACGATTTGTTGAGAAATAAAACTATGTATAGCTCCTGTATCAAACAACTTGAAAATTTTAATCGTAAACGAGAAGGTTACCTTCTAAAATATCTTTTCCTTTATCAGCTTTTGAGGTTGAAGAGTCATCTTTGATTGCATACACCCTTTCTACTAGAGCTTGCTTCCTTGCTGGGCAGTCCTTGATCCTTTGTCCCGGCTTGCGGCGATAATAGCATTCCCTAGATTCCTGATCTGGCCTCATAAATGGCTCTCTCATACCTGGCTTCCAAGGGTTCTTACATTTGTCCGAGTAGTGGCCTTTATCCAAGCAATTGAGACAAGTAACATCTTTCACCTTTTTCTTCTGTATATTCTTCTTTCCTTTATCTTTCCTCGGTTTCTTTTCACCAAACTTCCTTTTTCTCCAATTCAGATTGCTTGTGTTCCCTTTCTCCTTCGGATCTTCTTGCTTATCAAGAGTATCGTATCTATAACCCATATCAATTAATTTAGAAAAAGATTCTTTTACGTGAGTAGTCATCCTCTCCTGAAATTCCTTGTTCATTCCCCGAATAAATTTTCGTTCTTCTTTAACGGTGTATTCACCAATTCTGGACCAAACCGAGATAATTCATTGAATTTGTTCAAGTATTCCTCAAATGATAAGCCTTCTTACTTCAAATCCGTGAACTCCTGGTACATTCTAAAGATACCAGCAGACGACATATATCGCTGCTCGAACACTTCCTTGAAACGACTCTAAGTGAATTCATCCGTCGGCTCATCGAATGTAACTTTTTCCCACCAAGCTAAAGCCTCTTCCTGGAGTTGCCAAAAAGCTATCAATCGCATCTCATCATCTTATAATTTTAGTCCCTTGAAAATCCTTTCGCACGATCGAATCCAGGCTTGTGCTTCGATAATGGTTTCCTTGCCTATGAATGGCTTTCCACCAAGTCTAGAAAAGCTTCGATATAAATCAGTTAGATTCGGTTGAGATTGAATAGGAATATCTGTTATTGCAGGGCCTTGACCGGTTGAAGTGGTACTTCCCTGTCCCCTATCTCGTCCTCTTCTTCCACTCATTCTTCCTATCTGTAATAGTAAGAAAACCGATTTAGGCACTCGGACGCGATATCTTAGGGAATAACAACAGTTAAAGAAAATAGACAGAGAAATTTGGGTTTTGGTTTCACTGGTTGTACTCATTCTAGGGTATACTTCACCCTATCTCTAGTGATCCATCTAATGTGTTACACTCCGTAGCTAAAGTTCTTACTCAACCTTTAGCTCTGATACCAACTGTGATGACCCGAACTCGATGTCCGACAAACGACATCAAATCTGTATCGCTGGAGCTTGCAACAACATTAGATGTTAAATAACACAGCGGAAACAAAAGATGATATCATTGATACAACATGAATACAATATCCGATACATCAATTTGATACAA
This sequence comes from Allium cepa, assembly GCA_030765085.1. Lineage (NCBI taxonomy): Eukaryota > Viridiplantae > Streptophyta > Magnoliopsida > Asparagales > Amaryllidaceae > Allium > Allium cepa. The sequence continues at coordinate 659,936,073 of CM060934.1, read as the reverse complement.
TGATAATCATCAACATCACACAATATACAACACAAAATACAGCGGAACACGACACAATATGAGATGAGTCTTCAACAGAATCTAATACCGCAACCTCAAACCAAAACTCCAAAGCCAAAGCTCTAAAACTCCAAGCTCGAGTCTCCGTCAAGGTTGCACTAAGCTAAGCAAAGTCAGCCCATACATTCCAAAGACTCCAGAGAATACCAAATAGAAAGCTGAAGGCTACCAAATCGATATCTACTATCTGACTATCTGAAAAACCAAACTCTAGACTGCCTATGTGGAAAATTATGGGCACCCAGAGTTTAGGAACGGAACAATAAACTCCAGGTCAGTCGTGGGACTGGTGTGAGCAAACAAAAACATTTGGTTTGATAAACAAAGAAAAATGAAATTCGCAATGCCTTTAGGAAAACGAAACTGCCATAAGGCCTCCCGCCACACACGCAATGCAAACGCAGACTTGGAGGAGATTTCTCCTTATGACAGTCAAAAATGCTTGATACGCGAAAACCATTTTGATATTATTATTAATGCATAGTGCAGAAAACCTTTCGAAAGTATAATATTAATCTTAGCCAGCATAGGTACCATTATACTATGCCTACTATAGCTACCACCAGAGGTGGAAGATAACACAATTAAAACCGTACAAGGCTAGTATTGGAGATTGGGTTTTCCAACAAATGTTCAGGCTAAGGAACTTCATATTGCCACATGTGAACGCCTCTGGAGGACACCTTAAGAACCTACCTGGCTCTCTGCCAACACAAGGCCGGTTAACCCCTTCCCGGTAAGTAAAACCTAAAATATGCCCCCCAGTCGTTTGCGACCTTAAATCGAGGATCCTCTACATCAACAACCTCACAAAGTAATAAATATACAGTGTCCACATGAGTAAGTATCTAGGCTCCATACCATGATACCAACCTTTTCCAGAAGGAATGGACATATGCTAGGGATGCTACCCTGAAACCTTGCCGCAACTTTCCTGTTTCGACCATTACCGGGTTATGAGGTCCCGATGCAGTCTCGTCCACAAAGCTATGCTTTTTAACAAAGCCATGCTTTGATCAACAAATGATCAACAGCACTTTGTATGCCACATTACCAAATTGGGAATGTATCACTAGTGGCCATCAACTACATAACCTCTGAGTTCATACGTCTCAGAGAAGGGTGTTAAGCTAAGAGAATAAATCTCCGCCACCAAACATAAATGTATTTGATAGAAACCAGCTTTACATCTCAAAGTGTAATGTCAGACACACATCCATACAAGTCTGTTCTGGGTTCGGACAGAGCCGAAGGCACTTCCGAAGAAACCCTTGCAAATCTGGGTATTCACAATCCCGATCGGACTTCCCATCACTTAGGGAATCTCTATACCGTAGCTACTCAATGCAGAGACAATCGATATGTCATCCTATCATTCTCGCAAATACCCGGTCTTCACCACCGGTCTTCAATGCTATCCATAATGTCATATCATTATTCAGAATGGGTTATATGACACAAGGTCCTCTCCCGGCTAAACCTAATAATGAGCATAAATTTTAAAAACATATGGATAACGGCTCCTCAACTAAGTCACAACTTTAAAACCCAAAAAATTTCTTTTCAAATGGTTTAAACAAATTACCATTTCAAATCTTTTAATAAAAAAGATTTACTTCACAAAGTTCACCCATTTTCACAAAGGTTTATTTACAGATTTCAAAGCAATTTTCCTTCAAATTGGATTAACTCTTCTAATCTTTAAATCCAAGATTTAATTGATAGCTTTCAAAACAATTCTCTTTCAATCTTTTATACAAAAGGTGCACCTTTACAATTTCAAAACCAAGTTCAACAATTTTTCACAAAGATTTATCCATAACTTGGAAAACCATTTTCATTTCAAATTTGAAATCCCTTTAATATAAATTGGAAATTCATTTCTTATATGAAGGTTTTTAGTTTTTGAAAACAAATAGTTTTCATTTCAGAAAAATCCGATTTCATTTATACAAGTTAAAATCTTTGGGTTAATTCAAATTCCCAAAACAGCACTTCTAAAATGGTTTTAAACCCATATAAACTTGTATAACCTTTTTAAATCATAAATTCTCAACATAGAATTCAATTTCAAATTTTGAATTCAAATTTAAATCAAATTTCAAAACTAAATTAAGTTATTCAAAAATAACTTTTATCTTTGAAATTCCTTTTCAAAAACTTTCCACTTTAAATCCGATCCATTTCCAAAACCATTTGGATTTAAAATTCAAATTCAAAACTATTTTAAAAATCTGTGACTTAACCAATTTCCAAATGCAATCCATATTTATGTGTGTATAATGTAGTCTAGGGGTTTTACCCAATAGTGCAACATTGTCAATCATCATAGATACAATCACAGCAATATCGATAAGCGGTATAATCCTATAACGCTTATCTATATGCACAGCATCGCAGATAAATAACATAAATGCATTATAAACAAATAAATCGCATTCATCACAGCTTGAATTAAAACAATTTACATCACAAATCATCACATAGTAGAAAATATCAAACAATTCACAGCATTCAATAGAATATAGTCATCCTAAGTGAAACCAATTAAGATATCTGATTAATCAAAACCAGAATCATTTACCTATGAATAATTTCTAATCATGGTTAATTAATAATCAATTTATTACAAAATATTTAATTAATTAGCCTTTAATTAATCATTAATTAACCTTTAATTAATAATTAATCCTTAATTAATCATCCTTAATTAATTATCCTTAATTAATTACAAAATTCATTAATTACTTTTTAATTAATAATTATTTCTTAATCTCTTTCATTAATTAATTAACCTTTAATTAATTAATTATTCTTAATTTAATTGCTTTATTAATTAACCACATTAATTAATTATTCTTTAAAGTAATTAACCCTTAATTAATTGGTAAATAAATCTTTAGTCATTAATTACCCATTCTTAATTACTTTCACTAAGTACTTATTTTTAATTAATTATCCCTTAATTACTTGATTAATTAACTTGAATTATTAATTAATTTACCTTAATTACTTTTATTAAGTAATTCTCTTCAAGTAATTAATTTCTTTAATAAATAAAATTTAACTTAACCTTGAAAAGTTAATTAACAATTATAAAACATCCTTAATATTAACTTCTTGAAATATCATTAAGTTTATTTGAAATAAACTTTAAAAATAAAAGCTATGTTTATTAAAAACCAATGTAAAACTTAGCTAATTAAAAACAATTTATTTTAGAAAAAATCCTTCTTAACTAATTCTCAGAACTTAGATAACACTTAATATAAGAAGGAAATTGATTTAACAAAATTTAACCAGATTTCATTTTTAAAAAAACTTGATTCTTCTTTGAATTTTAAAACTGCTTTTGGCCAAATTTAATAAACCCGAGAAAATAACTCGTTTACTCGAGTTTGAACCCGAGCGAACCTCTGCTTCCACTTGCTTCAAGAAAAACAACGGTTTACATGAGCTACCCTTCGAGTTCCCTACATTCTTCCCCAACTCGCAACCCACCTGATACAATTGATACGCGCGTGCACGTCTACAGGTCATCGGAGCAACGGTGATCCACGCCGAGGCCACCATATAACCATCGTTGATCACCGGAGCCAATTCGAACACCCCAAAACCCAAAATCACTGATTAATCAAAATCGAGCCATTCACTTCTTCTTGGAACCAGTACAGTCAAACAAAAACACCCTCTCGCCGACGATCCCAAACACCAACGTCCATGCCATCCTTAACAAAGCTTCGTCGCACTGCCGACCTTCCATTACCCTAGGTCCGTCCCCTTCTGGTGCTTCACCGTTGACACCATTTCTTCAAGAACGACGACACCCGAACCTCTGGCTTAAAGCCTAAATCAAACGAAATCGCCATCCATGATGAATTAAAAATCAAGCGAGCGTTTTTTTCTTACCCCTCAACACGACATCATCATCCACCCATGCGGTGCGTACGATCTTTCCCATCACCAGTAAACGAACGAAATCCAAATTCCATTCAACTAGCATTTTCCCACAATTTAATAACCTAAAAATCTTGAAATTTGCATCAAAATCCATGGATTCACAACACAAATTCATTCATATGATCATAATTCAAAATCCAAATATATGATTTTGAACTTAAATTTGGATGGTCGTTGTAAATTTTAATTTCTGAAATGATTACATAATAAAAAATCTCCAAACCATTTTTAAAAATGAGTTTGCACTATTGACATAATTTTTTATTTAAGGATCAAAGCCGGATATTTATTCGTTTGGTTGATATGAATTTTCTTGAAACAGGTTTTAAGAGCCTGTCATATATTCCAAAGGCATATTTTGTTTGTTCATAACAGACACACAGATGTTATGCATGCAGTTATAACATATAACTCACATTCCATATCAACATTTAAAATATGATTATCTGCTAATTTCTAATTTAATCAGGGTTTTAAGAGTTTACTCACCTTGCTTTCCTGAAAGAACAAAGAAGCTTTAATTTTTTTCTGAGTATTTTGAAAATCTTGCTTGATTTTGTTTTTCTGGGTTGTTATGCTTGATGATGAACTGCTTTAACTTTGCTTACTGAATTAATTTGATCTTACTTTTGTTTGACTTCAGAACTTGATCTTGTATTTGTTTTTGATGCTGTTGTTTAAGATCTGATGCTTGATCTTTTGTTTTTCAAATTTGCATTGTTTGATTTGTTGTACTAGAACCTCTCTGCTTGATTACAGGTTCTTATTTTTTCTAGATTTTGGTTTTGATCTTGCAGCCTTGAACTGAAGCTTTGTTTGATACTGAGGTAAACTTTTGTTTTTGATTTTTCAGTTTTGTATCTTTGTTCTAGTACTGAGATTGATGATGGTTTTGATTTGAAATTTTGTTTCAAATTCGAGATGATTTTTGTTTTATTTTCTCAAGTCTAAGAAGAGAATGGCCTGGTTATATTATTTTTTCTTTTTCTATGCATGCTTACAAATTTCAATTCAAAAATAAACTTTCTGTGCCACTTGTCCATTTTACTTGCACTTGTAATTACATATCTTCTTTCATTTACAAATGTCACTAAAGGTCATTTTTATGTTTGTACCCTTAGTTCAAATTATTTTTGTCAATCTGTTTTTAACCCTTAATGTAAATAAACTTTCATATCTTAGCATATGTCTTAATTTTAAAATGTTTATGTCTTTAATATTTTTACCTTTGCATGAATAAAATTTACATTTACACAAATAAGATTTTTGTCCTAATTATTTTTCACATCACAACCTTTAATTTAGCTCACTATATTTATTTGCATATATTTTTATACACTTTACATTCGTACATTGTTTATTATTTATTTTTGTACAACTTTTAAAAGAAAGGAATGATAAAAAAAATTGATTACATATTAACAAATAATCACTCTTTTATTTATATATAAGAGGATTCAATCTTAAAAATAATATTTTGAAAATTAGTACATTAATTCTTTGAAAATTAATACATCTTCCAAATATTAATATATTTAAAAAATTTAGAAAACAAACTATCATTATTTTTTATTAATCTCAAAGCTTTTAATTTCTATCTCATTTTTAATACATTTTATTTTTAAATTCAATATTTATTTATAAAATACTTATCCTCAAATTTCAAATCAAATTGCTACTTATAATCTAAAATTTTAAGTTTATTCTAGAAATCTCTAATTAATTCACAAATAAATTCACAATTTATTTTTAAAAAATTAATTTAATTGCCAAATTAAACTTGGTAAATTTTCAGGAATGTTACAAAACATCTCCGACGCCGTTACACTCATATTTATTTACTTTTTATTCAACTTACATAAGATCTTTTAGTTCTGACTTAAGTGCTTTGTCTTTTCAATTCGCTCGAGTCAGCCTGAGCTTTTCAGTTTATCGAAGCTTGCTTCTTGAGGATGAAGACGAAGATTTTGTACTATTATTATTTATTGTATTTATTCCATTACATCATGTTGTTCCCTTGCATTTACTTGTTATTTATTCTTGTTGTATGTAACTCTGATCTGTATTATAAAAGTATAATCAATGTATTTGTAAATAGCTTCATGAATTGTTTATTTGATTATTATATTTTGTCATTCCACTGCGAGATTCTGTATTTGTTTTCTTTCTTTCTCTGCTTTTTCTTATTTACCCCATAACAGTCTTCCCTTTTGAATGGTTTGAATCTGACGTGTGTATTTTATCGTCGATTTAAATCGTCCAAAAAGGCAGGTCGTTGCAGTTGGTATAGAGCTTTGGTTTAGCGATAACCTTAGCTTTGTTGGATCCGAATCATATAAATAAGGTAGCAACAGTCTAGAATAAGTCTTTGAGGGCATATATGAGAGTGCATATTTTTTAGTGTTATAAAATATTTTGTATTGTGCTAATTTGTTACGTCGTGTATTTATAAATTCTGGTCGGTGCATAGTACGCTATGATATCGATAGGGATTTCTAAGCACTTAATAGGGCGGACCGATATAATATTTATTAGGTAGAAATAATTTTTCCTATTATATATTTTGTATATAAAATAATAGATTTTATAAATGATATAGTTGGATGTAAATTGTTGTTTGTTAGGTAGAAAATTTTATGAATATTGATTGAAAAATAGGTTTTACAAATAAAGTAAATATAAATAGGAAGTATAGAACTAAAGTTCTGGGATTTTTGAAATTTCTTTCAATAGGGTTTTTAATATAATATTAGTAGTATTTTGAAGTATTTTCTGATATGAATATTTCAAGACGATTTGAAAGAAAGTTTTTAAGGGAAATTTTAAAGGAAATAAATTATGTACTCCCCTCTTTGTCATTGGAAAATAATTTCGGTGATGAGTGCATGCTTCATCGACATTCTTATTCAAGTTTCAAAGTGGGAAGGCTGCTGTAGTAGTTTTACTACACATCCATTTTGATAAACGAAACTTAATTTTAATTTTTGAAGTTGATTTGATATATATATATATATATATATATAAAGTTATGAGTATATATATATTATTTAAAAAAGGGATTGAAATGGAACCTGGTTGTTTATTTCTTAAGTTTCTGTAAATTAGAAATTGAAATTATTGTAATGAATAGAATCTTGACTATATTAATAATTGTAAACTTTTAAAATAAAAAAAGAAATTGAAATTTTTAAACTGTAATCTGTAAATAAAATGAAAATGAAAATAAGAAATGATAACTATTGAACATTTTGTTAACTAAATATATAAGAGAAACTTGGGTAATATTCAATTGCATTCTAAAAGACATATATATATATATATATATATATATATATATATATATATATATATAACTTACCAAAATGTTAAAAGTTGTAATGTTAATAAGAATATGTAATAGAATATTATACAAGTAAAACTTGAAAAAAATGGAAGTGTTCAATGGAATTACTTCTATAAATAAGAATTCTAATGTTATAAGTTGTTATAAACTTAAGTTGATAACTTGAAATGCTACAAGTTAAATGTAATAGAAAAGATGAATATTGTAAGTAAATAATTATAAACTTAATTTAATGTTGAGCAATTTATAACTAAAGTGAGTACTATATTAATTCAATGACAATAACTTCAGAGAACATTAAAATGATTTTAAAATGGATTGAATATTCAATAATACTATATATGGAAGGATGAATTTGAAAAAGAAATAATCTATTAATGGTGAATTAAATTGTTAATAGACTTGCATAATAATGAGTAATCTAAAAAAAATTAAAATGGAAATAAGTTATGTAAATGTTAAGTAATGAAAAGAAAAATGGTATTGTATAAATGAATGGAAAATGAATTTTGTAAGTGATAGATGTAAAGGAATTAAACAAACATTGTATGAACAAATGACAATGAACAGTGAATAATGAAAAAAAGGTAATAAGAATAAAATTTAAACATTATTTGAAATTATTGTTTGTGTGACTTAGGGATTAGTAGAGAAAGGATACTTCTATTGTGTAAGGATGTATAAATCATCTATAAAGTTTTATCTATGACTATTGAGTGTATGGTTTGCTTCATAGTTTATTTATCATTTTATATGATTAGAAGTTCTAAACCCAAACAAAACATTTGTTTTGGTTGCTATGGATGAATGATTGATTTCTTGGTTGAAAGGATGTTTGTACTGTTGTTTGCAAATAATTATTGTTATGTTGTGATGTTTTGTTTGTTATTTATTGGAACAACTTAATTATTTCTCTTACATATAATTATTAACTCTTTTGGATTATATAAGTGAAATATTGGTTATGGAAGCAATAGCTACTGCTTTTGGTTTCATAAATTAAGCGTTGTTTTCTCGACAAATAGGTACGTTCTCGCATTACGGTTTTCTAGCGATATTATATTATTTTTCCATGGTTTGAGATGTATTATTTTGAAAACATATGATATATGTTGTTATTATTATTTCTCCCAGATCTCTCCGTACAAAGGAGTCTCTACAGAAAAATTTCATGAATTTTGAACTTAGAAAATTTTGTGAAATAGAAATGTATTCCAAACTTTTACTAACTTGAATATAAATGGATTTAATTGTTTATAAACTGATATATTTTATTTAAACTATTTAATTATGTAAATTAATTGTTTATAAATTTAATATTTTGGATAAGATATATTGATTACTTAACTCTTCCTTTCCTTCTTTTCGCTTTTCGAGGGTGAAAAGTTTTGAGTGGAGGAGAGTGTAACGACCCGTAATTTTCGATAATTAAAAATAGTTAATTTACTAAGATTTTGTGATTTAATTTTGGAAGAAATAAAAATTTTGTGATTTAATAATAAGAATATAATTGGAATGAAACATAATAGTATTAATTTAAGGTATTTGCTAAATATTTTGATGTAATTCCAATAAATTGAAATAATTTAAAAGGTTATAATTGGTTATAGATTGCAAATAATTGTAATAATGTGTGTATTAATTGATAATTGGATTAAAAGAATAATTGATAATTTAAATGTTGTATTAATGGAATAAATAGTCATAAATTGTAATTGAATAAAAATAGTATTGTGTAAATAACTATAACATTTGTGTGTAGATAATAAACATACAAAATGTGATCAAATGTAGAAGCGGCGACAATTGTTATTTGTTACCAATTTAATTAATTAGTTATAATTAAATGTTACGTAAAATGAGTTAAGATGATAATGATAAAAGATGAATGCAATTAAATGTATAGAAACATTAATTATAATTACAAGGCAATAATCAATGTAATAAAAAGGATTGAAGCAAAGATAAATTGATTTATTAGGATTTTAAAATATAATAAAATTGACAAATTTATATAATGGGAATATCGCAACTAATAAGGTGAAAGATGAAAATTGTAGAATATTAGTGTAGTAAGATATAAACCAACGTTAACTATGCTCATAGAGGAATGATTGATTGAATAAAAAGACTGAAATTAAATTAATTCAATCTATTGGAATTAAATTATAATCAATTAAATTTAATTTTAGTTGAAATTGAACATTGTAACTAGTATAATAATTAACCCTAAATTGATATATAAATTTGTTTTAAACTATTATAAATGTCTAAGTAATCAAAAAAATGATAAAATTTGTTAGTTATTAAAAAGTGGAATTAAAAAGTGATTTAATCAATTTAATAATAATTGTTTAATTAACATGAAAATAGCCATTTTGGCCACTGACTCGGATTTGAACGAAACCAGTTTCATTGGATCAGGAATAGTGAATTATTGTAGGATTTCAAGTTTCGTAGCGATCGGACTTGTCATTCGATCATATGGACTTGAAACACCTATAAATCAATTTAATTGAAATCAATTTGAAATAAGTTGATTTTAAAGCTAACTTCTTCATACAAGGGAATTAGGACTTGAAACCTATCTCGTTGAATTTAAAAATATCAAAAACAACTATTTTGATATATGGGATAACCTGTTTTCGTACCGGAAGCAGAGCAGGCTTTTTAGGTCATATTTGTCATTTCAAATCAATTTGGGTATTATTCATTTCTTATCGGGCTTCATTAGTATATATTGTTCTATTCTAACCCTAGCAGCCTTTCTATTTCTTATTCCTATATGTTCAGTTCTATTTGACTGTTCCTTCTCCCTTCCTTAAATGGCAGAAACCCAATTTACATTCAAACCCTAAATTTCAATTTTCAAATCAATTTCAAAATTTAAAGTCCTCCAAACCCTGACAAATTATATACTGATTCGAAGCTCTCGACGAGCGTAATTCACAAGAGTAATTTGTTTATGCAATCGAATCATCATTTTTTTTAAAAATCAAGGAATTCACCTCGGCCGTTCATATGTGGTCGTTGGATTGGACGGTGGATCTACATCTTGGAAGCGATCGGGGAGTTGCGTTGTGTAGAGGAGGACTGGGGCTTTGCATCGATGGCGTTTGCTTGCTTCAGGATGGCCATGTTTTCGCCAGAAAATAGAAATATGGTGGCGGCGGCGGACTAACTTTGGCGATGCCTGGAGGGACCGCTTGTAACAACCCTGTATTTTATAATTTATTTTAATTATTTATTTTGATTATTTTACTTAAAAACTTTGTTATATTTATTAAAATGAACAAATTTTGATATTTTAAATATAAATTTTGATTTTGTGTGTATTATAATTTCAAACCGGAATAAATAGGATAGTTCCAGAAAATGTGGATGTTGGTCAATCTGGTCAAACTTTGACTTTTAAATTTAAAATTTAAATATTTTAATTTTTGAATTTTATCTTTTATTATGAAAATAAATTTAATTTCAAGAATACTGCTTTTTGTTTCGTTGAAATTCGATTTATATTGTGAAAGTTATGCTTTTTACAATATTGTATGTAAATTGATTTATTTAATAAAATTGTCTATTTTAATTTATATAAATAATATTTTTATTGGATAAATCATATTATAATATGTGTTACATTAAATGTTAGGTATATATTTTATTTTAAAACATTTTAAAAATGAAGTTATAATTTTCCAAAACTTATTGTATTTATTTTCAATTTTTATAACCTAGTTTCTATTTTTAAGCTATTTTCTTAATTTAATTATATTTGTTTAAAATTTACTTATTTATTTTTATTCACTCATTATATTTTTGTTTTTTTATTTTATTTACCTGCATTTTCATTTTTTTTTAAAATGCATAAAAGAATAAAAGAAATTTGAAGAGTTTTAAACCTTTCACTTACCTTAGACCTTTCACCTCCTTTTGCCTTTTTATTTCTATCAACACTTGCATTAACTTTTGACTGGCCATATCTCATTTCTTCAGCCATATCTTCTTTCATTTTCACGCACAAAACTATTCCCCTCATCAAAAATTTTGGCCTCCATGCTTGGAGCAAAATTTTGTAATGCTTTTTCCACTTTTTCTTACACAATTTCTTCTTGTTTTATTCATTTTGTTTGCCTTGTCTTCACTTATATGCTCGGCCTGTAGCCTCCTCCTTTGCCACCACCTCCATCACCACCTTGTCCAGCTGCTAACACCTCCATCTCCTCTGACCTACCAGGCCATGGCCATCCCAAAGTTGAAACTACACAAAAATGCGTGCACCACTTGAAAACAACCCAAGCCGAGCTCACCAATGCCATCACCACTTCACCACACCCTTTGGCCACCTCTTGCCTCACTTTCACCAGCACCTACCTGACCTAAATTCACTGCCACACCATCCCCTAGCATCCACCAGGCCTGGCCGTGCTAATAAGGCTATAGCCGTGACTTGTTGTTACGTAAAAATGTACCTTTGCCTTGTGTTTGTATATTTATGCCCTTAATTACTCAAACCACTTCCATACCTTCACTACCCTTGTTGGGCCGAGCATATATGACCCATACCTAACCAAATACACCCCATGGCAGTGCCTTATCACCCTATAGGCAGAGTATAGTGATGGTGGAAGCAAGTGCAAGTGTATGATTAATTGCTGTTCCTTCATTCTAGCTTGTCTAATGTCATATTTTGGTTTGAAATTCATGTTATATGTATTGTTTTGTTTCATATATACAAGACAAATTGCTTTGGCTCTTCCTCACTTGAATCATAGTCATGCTTTCGTGCCATTTTGGATCTCTGTTGTGTGTCTGTATTTGTTATCACTAGCTTGTAGAGGTGAGTATTTCTCACCAGACATTCTGTACTTATATAAGTAGTAAATTGACACCCTGTGAATCTGTGGATATTATTATTATGTTATAACTGCTTATGCTATGATCATATGATGTTCACCCTATTTATACATTTGTCATGTCATATGTTGCTGTTACATGATGTTATTCTATTTATTTATTGTAACGACCCAGAATTTTGAATAATTTAATTTGGAAATATTTAATTTATTTTAAATATTTGAATGATGGTTTGAATTGAATTTTCAATATAACTTTGAATTTGACGATTAAATTATAAAATTTAATCTATTGAGAGTTGAATAAAAATTTGAATCTTCAATTTTAAGCCAATTAAAAATATTTCAAAGGCTTGTAAAATTCATATTGATAATATTGAAGATTATAGAAGCTTCAGAATTGAATTTGGAACTGCTTTGTTTAGTTTTGGAATTTTTATCGTTTGAATTGAATTTAAAATAGTCGTCCGAGGCACAGTCTCGGAATTCGACGAAACCAGTTCCATTGGGTCCGTAATAATGAATTATTACCGGATTTCAAATTTCGTATTCTTCGGAGTTGATATGTGAGCACACGGCGATTAAACGTGTTGAAAGTTCTATCGAAACAAATTGAATCTAAAATTTAAATTTAAATTTAAAATAAACAACAGCATCCCTTGAATCACGCCTAAAATCTTGGTTAAAATGTGCAAACACGTTCTCTGTAAATTCACGTTCTTCTGTCTCCCTCCCTCTCTTTTTAAATCATCACGTAACCCATTACTCTCGTTCAAAATCATTCCTTCTTTCCCCTTTATAAGTTTCGAATCTCCTAACCGAAGAAACAAAGGAAAAAAAAACGCAGAATAAAATCATCAGAAATAAATAATGGCCGTTTCCCTAAAAATCGAAATCGCGAGGTTGCGAGTGGGGATGCCGATCGATGGAGTTCTTCGTGCTCGCGAGCTCGAGTTGGAGCGCCTCGCGTTCGCGCGTATGGGATTTGGGATGGCGGCGATATCATGAAGGCATCGCGCGCGATTCGAAGGGTCGATTCGAGTTCACCACGGCAGGGGAGGAGTCGCGCGCACGCTCGAGGCCATGGCGATGTGAGCGTGTCGATTGGGATGAGTGCGTCATCGCCGATGGGGGAAGGTCGTTCCACGACCTCAGGGTGAGGCTGCTACTCGCGTACGATGGGGTGGCGCGCGTGAGGCGGCTACTGGGAGTGGAGCACGCGATGGAGACGAAGTCGAGGCCGTGGTTCTTCGATTACAGTAAGGTAATATTTTTTTTTCGATTTCTAAATTAATTTGTATATACAAGTAAAAATATATTTATATATATATATACATAGTGGAATTTTTTATGAATGCAGTTTCAAATTTTACTGAGAAGGAATTTAAATGCAGTTAATAAATAAAGATTGGAATTCATAAAGTTATTTACGGAATAGATTTGGTTAGAAATTTAATTTGTTAGGTAAAATAATTTAATAAAAGAAAACTTAGTTTTAAAAATAAATTGAAATTAAATAAAAAAAATTATTAAAGGAGAAGTAAATTTAAATAAGTCAGTGTGGATTTACAAATTGGTTTAAATTAACTTATTTAATTTTTTGGTGGTTAAAAATAATTTATTTAAAGAGAATTTAGTTTAAAATTTAAATTTTTCTTAGTTAATCAAATTTATTAAAAAAAGAGGAAATTTGATTAAAATCAAAATTGTCAAATAAATTTTACTAAATGGAATTGATTTAAAATAGAAACCACTGGTTAATTTAATTTGTAAAGGAAAATTGTTAGAAATCCAATTTATTAGATGAAATGATTTATTTAAGGAAATTTAGTTTTTAAATTTAGTTTTGTTAAGTAAATTTGTTAAAAGAGATTTCTTTAGAAATTAAAAGTATCAGTTTAAACTTAATCTATGTAATTATCTTAAGATATTAATAGAGGGAAAATTTTGGTTTATAATTAAATTTAGAAAATCACTAGTTAGATAAATTTAATTATTTAAAAGAAATTGTTTTAAGAATAAAAGGAATTTGTTAGTTAAAATAAAATCTTGGTTAAATAAATCTAATTTAAAAGGAAATTTAAATTTTAGTTAAATAAATTTATTTAAAGAAGAAACTGGTTTAAATAGAACTATCAGTTAATTTAACTATTAAAATCAAATCACCAATCAATCGAAATTATTTAATGAAAATTTATTATTCAAATTTGTTCGAATATTAATAAATTGTATAAATATTTATACAAGGTATAAATGAAGAAAACAAGTTGAATTGGAAGTGGATGGCAAACGGGAATAAAGGTGAGAACTTCTCACTCAAAAGGAATTTTGTTATTTATTTAAATTTTAAATAGTTAGATGTAAAATTGATTGACTGTGTTGATTGAATGCTTGAATGATGATTGTTATATATATATATTGGATGTGAATAGACCCTATACGCCGTTAGTAAGCGGAGGTTATTTATTATACCCATATACCGCGATATTCCACCTCGAAGTGGAATTGGTATTATATTATATATATAGCAATATATATATATATTGGCATATGTATATATTGCAGTTGATTGATTTCCCGCATTGTATAGCGGATGAGACCCTATGCGCCGTTAGTAAGCGGATAATATTTTATAAAATCCCATATACCGCGATATTCCGTCTTGAAACGGAATTGGTATTGTGCTAATGTCTGTGGATGCAGGGAAACAGGTTGGAGGGATCCAACTGGATTCCTCACAAATATTTATTTGATTTTAGATATTGTGATGTTTGATTGATTATCATATCGATATATGATGTTTGAAAGTCGTAATTGACTATTAGATGTGTTGCATCATCGAATCCAATTTTTGAAGTTTAAAAATAACGATTTTGATTTTAATAGATTTCTAAAGTGATTTTTGAAAGTATACGTTTATAAAATATTTTTTTGAATTGATTCATCTTAAATAAATAAACGTTATAATTTTAATGTTATAAAAATTATGATTTTTGAGAAATTCGGTTAAAAGTTGATTTTTTGAAAATATGAGATTAATGATTTTATAAAATAGTTTAAACTAGGATTTCTGAATTTATTATAAAAAGTTTAAAAATAGGATTTATAAAATTGGATTATTTTATAAATCAAATGATGAAATTATAAAAGAGTTTAAAGACGTTTTAAAAATAGTAATATAAATTGTTTTATATTAAAAGATTTATAAATTGATATTTATAAATTAAAAATATTGGAATTATAAAACGAGCTTTTACAAGTATTAGAATGGATTGTAAATGAATTTCATAAATTGGAATTATAGAATTATAACGATGAAGTTATAAATGGAATTTTATAAACAGTAGGTTTATAAAATTTGTAAAGTTATTTAAAAGAATAGATTTTGGATAAATAAATGAATCTTATAAGTTATAAGATTTATAAATTTGGGAAGTTTAAAGAAACAATTTTGTAAACAAATAAATTATAAGTGTTTGACTTATAATATGAATTTTTATTATATCATTGTGATATGAATTGAGATAGGTTAATAAAGGAATTTATAAAAAGGAGTTGATATAAAATAAATAGAAATAGAATTTATAAACGTTGTTTTATAAATTCGCAACGACTTATTTTGATAAGTAAAATTGTTGTAATTTATTAATGGAGTTATATTCATGTTTAGACAGTGAATAATCCTTTAAAATAAAATGAATAGAAGTGATGAAATTTATTAACAAGGTATATTCACATTTTTGAATAGTGAATATTATGTTAAAGAAATTGTTTTGAATGTGATGTTTTAAATAGAATTAAAACGATCTAATGATATTTTTAAAATATGTTAAGATTCGAAACCATAGATTTCAACATTTATTGTTGAAATAGACGTTTTCAAGAAATAAAAGGAAATGGTGGATTATAACACTGTTGTTATAATAGATGATTTCCGAAAGGAAATGTTTTGTATAGTATTGGGATTTATATATCTATTTTAATTTCGAATCCCTATACTAGTGATTTTGGGTTTTCGTAACGATGTTTTACGCAACATTCGTTTTGGCCCAAATAAATATGTTTAAGAGAATGATTTCCTTAAAGAATGAAATATATACTTAATTTCGATTAGAGTATATTAAATATTTTCTAAGTGTAGAAAATAAAAAGGCTTGTGAATTACTTATAAATAAATAAGTATGGAAATGGTTTTCCAATATTAAGTGAATATTTTGAATTTATCTTTTTGAAGATAAATTGAAAATGAATATTAGAAATCGAATGGGAATCGTATATTCATAAATATTTTGGAATGTAAATTCAATATAGAATTTATAAATGAAATTGGGAAATTGGGTTTAAAAATAAATATTGATTTATTTTTGAAGTATGGAAAGTTTATATCTTCTAAAGATATATTTTTGGAAAATAAATAATTTGGAAAATTATTTGGAATCTGGTGATGTTGGCATATCTATTGATAGTTCAATAACCGACTATCAATATTTACCTTTAAATAGGTATTTGTTGTGATTTGTTTGAAATTGGATGCCACACTTTTTTTTTTTAAATAAGCGCTCACTATTCGGGTTAACCGGGAAAGGACCTTGGGGTCGTATAACCCATTCCGAATATGTGA
Organism: Allium cepa; assembly: GCA_030765085.1. Taxonomy (NCBI): domain Eukaryota; kingdom Viridiplantae; phylum Streptophyta; class Magnoliopsida; order Asparagales; family Amaryllidaceae; genus Allium; species Allium cepa. The sequence goes on along the minus strand of CM060934.1, from coordinate 659,919,236 downwards.
TACGTCGTTATGAATTGCATTCGAAGACTGGTGTTGAAGACCGGATATTTTCGAAATCGAAAGGGTTTCTTGTCGAATGTCTTTGCATCGACTGGTTCCCGGTATAGAGACTCCATATGTGATGGGAAGTCCGAACGTGATTAGTGAATATCCGGATTGCAAGGGCTTCTTTGTAAGTGCCTTCGGTTCTGTTCGAGCCCGGAACAAACTTGCATGGATTGTATGTCCGACATTACAAGTTGAGATATAAAGCCGATTTCTTTCAAATATATTTCTGTTGGTGGCGGAGAATTTATTCTCTTAGCTTAACACCCTTCTCTGAGACGTACGAGCTCAGAGGTTATATAGTTGAAGGTTATTAGCAATATACTCCCAATTTGGTAATGTGACATACTGAGTGTTGCTGTGAAATGATCATTGTGTTGATTATTTATGATAGGATCGTTTATTTGATCGCCTATCCTGGTGATCATTGCTATGATCATTTGTTGACCCAAAGCATGGCTTTTGTATGAAGTATGTTTTGTGGACGAGACTTCGTCGAGCCTCACACCCCGGAATGGTCAAAACAGGAAAGATGCGGCAAGGTTATGAGGGGTAGCGCCCTTTAGGATATGTGCATTTCCTTCTGGAAAAGGTTGGTATCATGGTATGGAGCCCAGATACTTACTCATGTTGAAAACACTTTATGATTGTGTGAATTGATTGCGAGCGCTCGGTGAAAGGTCCCAAAGGACCGGGGGATGGCATATTCGGTCAGTTGTTACTCAGTTAGGGGTAACCCGGCCTTGTGTTGGTAGAGATCCGGTTTGGTTCTCGGGGATGTCCATCCAGAGGCATTCTCATGTGGCAATGGGAAGTTCCTTGGCCTGATCATTCGTTGGAAATCCAAAGAAACAATATGAGACTTGTACGGTTTTAGTTGTAGAACCTGCCATTTAATATGGTAGCTATAGTAAGCATACTATAATGGTACCTACGCTGGCTAAAATTTATATTCTGCTTTCGAAATATTTTCTACACTATGCACTAGTAATAATATCAATTGATTTGATTTTAATGCGTATCAAGCATCTTTGACTAACATAAGAAGAAATCTTCCCCAAGTCTGCGTTTGCATTGTGTGTGTGGCGGGAGGTCTTATGGTAGTCTCATTTTTAAAAGCATTGCGAATTGAATTTAAAAATATTCCTCTATTTTGATTTTAAAGAAAAAAAAACTGTTTTAGTTCTCGCACCAGTCTCATGACTGACTCGGAGTTTATTGTTTTCCTTCCTAAACTCTGGGTGCCCACCAATTTACACACGGGCGGTCAAGAGTTAAGGTTTAACAGGATATTCTAGAATTCAGGAGTTGCAGGAGGCAAGCTGGATGGCATAGCGTATCACTAGTTTATATAGTAGCTCTTTTTCCGCTGCATTGTTTGATATTGTACACTCTGATGTAATGAAATGTGATGTAATGTAATAACCGATATAGTTCTTTGTTTAAAGATTATTCATTCATCTATTATATGTTGTTCCGCTGCGAATTGTGAGATTCTGATATTGTTCTGTTGTTTTCAGTTCCGTTCTATTTTCTATTTTCTTTTCTCTCTATTTTCTATCTCTTCTCTCTTCTTCTACTTCTTTTCTTTTTCTTAAAACCGATAACATTTCGGTTTTTCGGCAACGAAAAATCGATATCGTTACATTTGGTATCAAAGCTGTTGGTTAAGCGACAACCATGGTTCTGTTGGGTATTACTCATTAGAGATAGAGTCAGCAGTACTCTAGAATGAGTTTGAGTGTAATAATAGATATGAGCGCATATTTGTTAGTGAATATAAAATTATTTTTAAATTGGGTAAATAAGATAATTTTGCCCAAAACTATTTTTGTATAGAAAAGAAATAATTTTCTATGAATTATTATAGTATATGGTTGCATTATTATTAGGAAGTAATAATATTAAATTGTTATCATTAGTATATGAAATTGGTAATAAAATAAGATGGATTGAATTCAAGTAAACTAACTTGATAAATTATTAATTCATGGGCTAATGAATTGGAATTTGAATTGGTTAAATTAAAGTTTAGTCGTGAGCTAAATTTGAAGATAAATTTGAATTTGTATATAAATTCAAGTAAGTAAAGGAAATAATTGAAATTCTCTTTGTTTGTAATTAAGTAAATTTGAGATGAATGGAAATTGAAAATTAAAATGAATTAGTGAATGAAACTAATTTAAAGTAGTAATATGAATTACTAAATGGAAGTTAATCGTTAGAATTCAATATTTAGAATTAAGAATTGAATTCGAATGGAACTTAAATTGTGAATTGATTTCAAATAGAATTGAAATTGTGAATTGAATTGAAATGTAAAATTGAATGAAATTGGATATGTAACTTCAATAGTGAGGTAAAAATGTATAAGAAGCATATATTGGAAATTTTGTAATAAAATGTGCAAATTAGTTTGAATATTGGATTTGGATGCTACTACTAGCAGGTTATACAGGTATAAAAGGATTGAGATTTTGATTTCAAAGATAAAAATTGAATTGCTCGACAAAAAGGTATGTATTTCAATTTCAGTATGAGATTTGATGACTTTCTTCTCTAGCCACTTGGCTTTTCTCTTTTCTTTTTGATTCTGAGGGGCCGTGGTGCCATTTTGTAGTCGTACCGATCAAGCCGCGCAAAGGAAACGCTGGCGAAATTTTTCAAAAATTTAGAGTGTTAGAAAAAAAAATTGAGAAATTTTGAAAATTTGAAATTTGAATTTGAATTTAAACTTGAATAGTTATAGAAACAATATTGTTTGAAACCTATAATTGGAGTTGGAAAGCTAGTTGAAATGATAATGGATCTTTAATAAAAAGATTTAGGTTAGCAAGTTGATAAAATTATTTGGATTGTGAAAAATAATAAACGAGATAAGGGCATTCTTCTTAACTTGTAATTTCGGGACGAAATTCTTTTAAGGGGGGAAGATTGTAACGACCTAGAATTTTGAATAATTTAATTTGAAAATATTTAATTTATTTTAAATATTTGAATGATGGTTTGAATTGAATTTTCAATATAACTTTGAATTTGACGATTAAATTATAAAATTTAATCTATTGAGAGTTGAATAAAAATTTGAATCTTCAATTTTAAGCCAATTAAAAATATTTCAAAGGCTTGTAAAATTCATATTGATAATATTGAAGATTATAGAAGCTTCAGAATTGAATTTGGAACTGCTTTGTTCAGTTTTGGAATTTTTATCGTTTGAATTGAATTTAAAATAGTCGTCCGAGGCACAGTCTCGGAATTCGACGAAACCAGTTCCATTGGGTCCGTAATATTGAATTATTGCCGGATTTCAAATTTCGTATTCTTCGGAGTTGATATGTGAGCACACGGCGATTAAACGCGTTGAAAGTTCTATCGAAACAAATTGAATTTAAAATTTAAATTTAAATTTAAAATAAACAACAGCATCCCTTGAATCACGCCTAAAATCTTGGTTAAAACGTGCAAACACGTTCTCTGTAAATTCACGTTCTTCTGTCTCCCTCCCTCTCTTTTTAAATCATCACGTAACCCATTACTCTCGTTCAAAATCATTCCTTCTTTCCCCTTTATAAGTTTCGAATCTCCTAACCGAAGAAACAAAGGAAAAAAAACGCAGAATAAAATCATCAGAAATAAATAATGGCCGTTTCCCTAAAAATCGAAATTGCGAGGTTGCGAGAGGGGATGCCGATCGATGGAGTTCTTCGTGCTCGCGAGCTCGAGTTGGAGCGCCTCGCGTTCGCGCGTATGGGATTTGGGATGGCGGCGATATCATGAAGGCATCGCGCGCGATTCGAAGGGTCGATTCGAGTTCACCACGGCAGGGGAGGAGTCGCGCACACGCTCGAGGCCATGTCGATGTGAGCGCGTCGATTGGGATGAGTGCGTCATCGCCGATGGGGGAAGGTCGTTCCACGACCTCGGGGTGAGGCTGCTACTCGCGTACGATGGGGTGGCGCGCGTGAGGCGGCTAGTGGGAGTGGAGCACGCGATGGAGACGAAATCGAGGCCGTGGTTCTTCGATTACAGTAAGGTAATATTTTTTTTTTCGATTTCTAAATTAATTTGTATATACAAGTAAAAATATATTTATATATATATACACAGTGGAATTTTTTATGAATGCAGTTTCAAATTTTACTGAGAAGGAATTTAAATGCAGTTAATAAATAAAGATTGGAATTCATAAAGTTATTTAGGGAATAGATTTGGTTAGAAATTTAATTTGTTAGGTAAAATAATTTAATAAAAGAAAACTTAGTTTTAAAAATAAATTGAAATTAAATAAAAAAAATTATTAAAGGAGAAGTAAATTTAAATAAGTCAGTGAGGATTTACAAATTGGTTTAAATTAACTTATTTAATTTTTTGGTGGTTAAAAATAATTTATTTAAAGAGAATTTAGTTTAAAATTTAAATTTTTCTTAGTTAATCAAATTTATTAAAAAAAAGAGGAAATTTGTTTAAAATCAAAATTGTCAAATAAATTTTACTAAATGGAATTGATTTAAAATAGAAACCACTGGTTAATTTAATTTGTAAAGGAAAATTGTTAGAAATCCAATTTATTAGATGAAATGATTTATTTAAGGAAATCTAGTTTTTAAATTTAGTTTTGTTACGTAAATTTGTTAAAAGAGATTTCTTTAGAAATTAAAAGTATCAGTTTAAACTTAATCTATTTAATTATCTTAAGATATTAATAGAGGGAAAATTTTGGTTTATAATTAAATTTAGAAAATCACTAGTTAGATAAATTTAATTATTTAAAAGAAATTGTTTTAAGAATAAAAGGAATTTGTTAGTTAAAATAAAATCTTGGTTAAATAAATCTAATTTAAAAGGAAATTTAAATTTTAGTTAAATAAATTTATTTAAAGAAGAAACTGGTTTAAATAGAACTATCAGTTAATTTAACTATTAAAATCAAATCACCAATCAATCGAAATTATTTATTGAAAATTTATTACTCAAATTTGTTCGAATATTAATAAATTGTATAAATATTTATACAAGGTATAAATGAAGAAAACAAGTTGAATTGGAAGTGGATGGCAAACGGGAATAAAGGTGAGAACTACTCACTCAAAAGGAATTTTGTTATTTATTTAAATTTTAAATAGTTAGATTTAAAATTGATTGACTATGTTGATTGAATGCTTGAATGATGATTGTTATATATATATTGGATGTGAATAGACCCTATACGCCGTTAGTAACCGGAGGTTATTTATTATACCCATATACCGCGATATTCCACCTCGAAGTGGAATTGGTATTATATTATATATATAGCAATATATATATATTGGCATATGTATATATTGCAGTTGATTGATTTCCCACATTGTATAGCGGATGAGACCCTATGCGCCGTTAGTAAGCGGATAATATTTTATAAAATCCCATATACCGCGATATTCCGTCTTGAAACGGAATTGGTATTGTGCTAATGTCTGTGGATGCAGGGAAACAGGTTGGAGGGATCCAACCGGATTCCTCACAAATATTTATTTGATTTTAGATATTGTGATGTTTGATTGATTATCATATCGATATATGATGTTTGAAAGTCGTAATTGACTATTAGATGTGTTGCATCATCGAATCTAATTTTTGAAGTTTAAAAATAACGATTTTGATTTTAAGAGATTTCTAAAGTGATTTTTGAAAGTATACGTTTATAAAATATTTTTTTGAATTGATTCATCTTAAATAAATAAACGTTATAATTTTAATGTTATAAAAATTATGATTTTTGAGAAATTCAGTTAAAAGTTGATTTTTTGAAAATATGAGATTAATGATTTTATAAAATAGTTTAAACTGGGATTTCTGAATTTATTATAAAAAGTTTAAAAATTGGATTTATAAAATTGGATTATTTTATAAATCAAATGATGAAATTATAAAAGAGTTTAAAGACGTTTTAAAAATAGTAATATAAATTGTTTTATATTAAAAGATTTATAAATTGATATTTATAAATTAAAAATATTGGAATTATAAAACGAGCTTTTACAAGTATTAGAATGGATTGTAAATGAATTTCATAAATTGGAATTATAGAATTATAACGATGAAGTTATAAATGGAATTTTATAAACAGTAGGTTTATAAAATTTGTAAAGTTATTTAAAAGAATAGATTTTGGATAAATAAATGAATCTTATAAGTTATAAGATTTATAAATTTGGGAAGTTTAAAGAAACAATTTTGTAAACAAATAAATTATAAGTATTTGACTTATAATATGAATTTTTATTATATCATTGTGATATGAATTGAGATAGGTTAATAAAGGAATTTATAAAAAGGAGTTGATATAAAATAAATAGAAATAGAATTTATAAACGTTGTTTTATAAATTCGCAACGACTTATTTTGATAAGTAAAATTGTTGTAATTTATTAATGGAGTTATATTCATGTTTAGACAGTGAATAATCCTTTAAAATAAAATGAATAGAAGTGATGAAATTTATTAACAAGGTATATTCACATTTTTGAATAGTGAATATTATGTTAAAGAAATTGTTTTGAATGTGATGTTTTAAATAGAATTAAAACGATCTAATGATATTTTTAAAATATGTTAAGATTCGAAACCATAGATTTCAACATTTATTGTTGAAATAGACGTTTTCGAGAAATAAAAGGAAATGGTGGATTATAACACTGTTGTTATAATAGATGATTTCCGAAAGGAAATGTTTTGTATAGTATTGGGATTTATATATCTATTTTAATTTCGAATCCCTATACTAGTGATTTTGGGTTGTCGTAACGATGTTTTACGCAATATTCGTTTTGGCCCAAATAAATATGTTTAAGAGAATGATTTCCTTAAAGAATGAAATATATACTTAATTTCGATTAGAGTATATTAAATATTTTCTAAGTGTAGAAAATAAAAAGGCTTGTGAATTACTTATAAATAAATAAGTATGGAAATGTTTTTCCAATATTAAGTGAATATTTTGAATTTATCTTTTTGAAGATAAATTGAAAATGAATATTAGAAATCGAATGGGAATCGTATATTCATAAATATTTTGGAATGTAAATTCAATATAGAATTTATAAATGAAATTGGGAAATTGGGTTTAAAAATAAATATTGATTTATTTTTGAAGTATGGAAAGTTTATATATTCTAAAGATATATTTTTGGAAAATAAATAATTTGGAAAATTATTTGGAATCTGGTAATGTTGGCATATCTATTGATAGTTCAATAACCGACTATCAATATTTACCTTTAAATAGGTATTTGTTGTGATTTGTTTGAAATTGGATGCCACACTTATTTTTTTTAAATAAGCGCTCACTATTCGGGTTAACAGGGAAAGGACCTTGGGGTCGTATAACCCATTCCGAATATGTGATACGTCGTTATGAATTGCATTCGAAGACCGGTGTTGAAGACCGGATATTTTCGAAATCGAAAGGGTTTCTTGTCGAATGTCTTTGCATCGACTGGTCCCCGGTATAGAGACTCCATATGTGATGGGAAGTCCGAATGTAACGACCCGTTAAATTAATAATATTTAATAAAATGAATTAATATAATTTCTAATTTGGTTAAGAATAAATGTAGAAATTTGGTATAGTGGTTGCAATTTAGTGTAACTATAAAATTTTATGATAATGGATGTGGATAATGTAAATTTTCACAACTTGATTTAAAGTAATTTTGAAGAAACAAATAAATGTTGAAATTGTGAATGTTAGTATAAATATTAACTTAAATGGTGTTCATTAATACAAAGATGTAATTAGTGTAGATAGTAATAATTTATGCCTGTAGTGAAAGGAAAAGAAAACTAATAGAAACATAAAATTTATTTTATGTGAACAAAAGTATAGTTTTGAACAAACTTATGAAAATTGATAGAAACAGTGTTTGTAATCAGTTTGGTTATTTTATATTTGAAAGATAGAGATGTGTAAATACGTTAATGAATATAAAATGGGAAGGAATGGTAGAATGAAAAGAATATATATAATAATAAGCATTTGATTCAATTAAGGGAATTAAATTATAATAAATGGTCATTTAATAAATTCAACGTTTGTGAGAAATCATAATAGTTGTGTAAAATGTGTACAAACTTGGATTTGGAAGTTTATTGGATTTATAACGGTTTTGTTATTAAGTGTATGAGTTTAAAAGTTATTCCTTTTTGTAAGGTAATAGAAGAATGCATAAAATATAAATAGGGCTTAATAGAATTGATACTTAATGAATTGAATAAATTGTCCATTTATGTAGATATGTATAGTGAAATAAATGGCCTAAGCAAATTAAAATGGGATAATTATTGAGATTTGTACTATGAAAATAAATAGTAACATTTATTTGCAAGTAATAAAAGCCTATTTAGGTGATTAGAATTTAGAAGTAAACGACTATTGTATGTTACCTATTCTTGTTTCTTGTTAATTTAAATTTGGGAATTTATTCAATTTATCCGCAAATTTACCGCAGTTAAAGTGAAATGAATTGGTGATTGAGAAATGTTAAATACAAATAAGATGTAAACCAAAGAAAATCCCATTTGTAATAAATTATGTAGAATAAAGTAAAGAAACTAGGAAATGAAAATGTGAAAATGTGGATGCAGTGAGATCTTAAGTGATAATAACCTTGTTAGGCAAGTGATAACGGAATTTTGTGTATATGTAATATTTACTGGTGTGTCAAGTAATAAACACATAGATGCAAGAAAAGGAAAGTTGGTAGCAATCTATATATGTTATTTATCTTACTTAGTATATTAAATAAGGTTTGGAATTCAAATTTTAATTAAAGGAGTTGGTAGCACGTTAGTAGGAAATAATTGTAAGGGTGGGATAACAACTACTATAAACTACCTAATTTAAATGAGTCAATGAACTTATTTGAAATAACGTTCATCTAAATATGAGTAATTAAAATGGCGGGGTCAACAATAAACGTTACTTTAGAATTAATTTATATTTTAACGGAAGTGTGAAAGTAAAGCAATAGAAGCGTAAACTTATCAAGGTAGAATTTAGTAGTGTAATGAAAAAAATGTTAAGAATGTTATAGTATAATGATTGATTGGAAATCAAAATTTACTTGTTTGAATGTAACTTTAGGGAAATTGGATTTAATTAAAATAAAAAGGAAGAAAAAAAAATTGGATGAAATTTAATATTGGAATATTATGTAAATATAAACTTAGATAAAATTTAAGGATATCTACGTAATAGAGTGTAAAACCAATGTTAATTTCATCTATTTAATACTAATAGGTTAATAATAGAATGAAGAGTAAATTTAATGTTAAGTTAATATGAATTAAGGTAATATTGGGAATAATGTGAATTTTCTTCATAATATGATAAGTTGTAGAATACAACGTAAACTTAAGTATAACCTTTGGATTGAAAACATTGTTAAGGGTTACCTGTTAAATTTGGATGGAATTGGCAATAAATGTTACACTTATGGGTAAGGAAATAAAAATGTCCAGAATTTGAGTATATTAAGAAATGGGGATTGAAATTGAAATCTTGCAACGTATCTAATAATACGTTACATAAGTGTTAAATTAAGGTAACATTTGGAAAGTATGATAATGATTTTCAAATTGAACAAGTTGTGGAATTAATAAGGATGGAAGAAAAAAAAAATCAAGATTTATTTTATTTATTGGAATGAAAAATTTATAATTTGATTTATTGCGAATAATTGAAATTTAATTTGGTAATTGGCGAAATGATTAATGATTGAATTAACATAGAACTTGTTGTTAGTTATTAAAATTGTTTAAGAAATCAAAGGAGAGAAATTTTATAAAATTTTAAATTTTGTAATTGGATTGGCTAAAGTGGGAAAGTGGAATTAATCAACGTTGTTACTTTTATCTCCTTCCCTATTAGATCCTTATGTGATTGCATCCACATTTATTGTTGATTATTCCTATATATTGTCACCAATTAATCGTACTTGATGTATGTTTAGCAATTTTGTCACACAGTTAAAGTATGAATATATATATATGATGTATTCAAATTTTTCTGTATCTAGCACTTAATTAATTTAGAATCAAACTAACGAAACGTGTCATTTATTTTTGTCCCTCCATATTCATTTTCTTTCTAATTAATAAATACCTCTTTTTTATACCTGCTACTTTAAAAAAAAAAAAAGAGACTGTTCATATTTGCTATATTTCAATACCAAGTGTTCATATTCACTTTATTTCTAATTAATAGCAGCCTCTCCTTTCAAATCTATTTGTCACTAAACCTAACTCTAACCTTATAAATAACCTACTTCTTATTCTTCTATTACATTTTGTTTCTCCTAACTCTAACCCTAGCCTCCATGCTATTCTTCTTCTTCTTCTTCTTCTTCTTCTTCTTTTTTTCTTGTTTTTCTCAAAGCTCCTTATTATCTCTCATTTTAATTTTTTTTTTCTTTCTCTTCAAATATTCTTCTTCTTCTTCTTCAAATTTACTTCTATTTCAAATTTTCTTCTTTTCAAATCTAGATCTTCTCTTCCGTTTTCAGTTCTTATTTTAATCATTTTTTTTCAATTCTTCTTTTTCAAATCTTCTTTTTCTTTCAAAGCTTTTAAAATACATACATTCATATAATAAGGAGGAAAATTAAAGTAAATCGAAATAAAAGAAAAATTACGGAACAAAGTTAGCAATCAAGAAGAAGCATATGCGTTTTTCACGAGGGAAGGTGGATGTGGCACGGTATTTTATTTTTGTTTTGTTTATTTTTAATTTTTTTTTTATTTCAATTGCAAATCGTTTAATTGTGATAACTTTCACATACGAACTCCGTTTCACACGAAATTTCTTTTGTTAGGATCGTAATTAAATTCCGGATCTGATGACGCTGGTTTGGATAAATTTAGAGACCGTCAAATTTTGGGTTTAAATCGGATTTACATTCGATTTAAATTCAAAAGGTGAGTGTTTTGACCCACTCACAATTACTAGAAGCTTTTATGTTTGTTAAATAAATTTTAGAAATGAATAGAAATTTATTTATGAGTATTTGGCATGTTTATTTCATTCATATCTGTTGAATTGCATTTTATTAAATTTAACTGTTAATTTAATTGATTTATTGTGTATTAATTGACTGTTGGAAATTTTTGTTGCATATGAATTGCTAGTTAACAGTTGTATAAATTATTACTGAATAAACTGTTAGATTAATGGTTGATAAATTTAATTTGAATAAACTGCCAGTTATCACCTGTTATATATGATCATATATATAATTGTTATTGATTGATATTGATCGATGTTGTGATTGGATGATGGATGTGTTGTTGAATGAATGTTTTATTTGGATATCATTAAACTGCAAGTTAGTATGCATTTACATTTCATTCGGGATTGCGGTTTGAAATGATATACAACCGCAGTTTTATTTTTTTTAAATTGCGGATTGAAATGATAAATATCCGTATCACTTGACCATAGGATAGAAAACTATATACAGGCACCGCGGTCTATATATAACTATTTTAATGTGATTTCTATGGTTTGGATGGAATACGGTTTCTAATAATCTTAAATTTTATATTGTATAAATATTATTCTTCCATATATATACATATGAAGTTGAAAATTTTGAAATTAAAAGGTGTATAAAAATCTTTATTTAAAAATGGAAGAAAATTAAGAAAATGGAGTTTAATAATTTATATCATATGTTTAAATGTTAAGTTTGGAAATTTTAAGATATGATATTTATAATTGGATTTTCCCCAAAATAAATTGAAATGAATATTCTAGTATAATTTGACTTGGGAAAATATATATACTAGAAATTGAAGTCTTATTATTTATGGATTTTATGCGAATATTCAAGACTAATTAATAGAACAATTGATCTGTTAAAAGAATAAAATCCAATTTTAGTTTGAAATATTGTTACTCAAAATGGATATACGTATATATAAATAAATTGAAGTGGTTTTGGAACTTGAGAGAGATAATATAAATTTTGGTTTAGACTTTAATAAAGAAATGTATTTGTAAAGCCATGAGAACTATTTTCTTTACAAAGTAACATTTAAGTTAAACCATTTAATTCATATACCGTTGAATGTCCAAACCATTCAAGTTTTTTTATAGAAGTTATGGTTTTAAATTATGATTTTCAAAATATTATGATTTGAAAATATTTGATTTTCAGACGTTATGAAGTTAAAGCATTATGATTTTGGAAAAGAATTATATTTGGGATTAGTGATAAATATGTTTTGGGTTTTGAAATGATATCGTATTCATGGTTATGAAATGGAATGTTTATTTTGATTTTTAAAGTATAACCTATTTTTAAATGACCGCGGTGTTATAATAACGATGGGTTGGCAAAGAGACCGGGATCGGATATGGACATACTCTCTGTCGATACCAAAAACCACTTTGACTAACCGTGTACGCGGTGGAGATTCCAGAATGAAGTAGGTGGTGGCGACGTTTCCTGTAAGGTAAATACGTGGACCCGACTCCCGTGAGTTGGCATAAGGTGGCTAAAACAGGAGCGATTCTCAGGCCAATGAGGTCATTCCTCTGATCGGACCCTCCTCTTCGATATTATACTTTTATTTTGGATTGATTCAGTGGCCACTTCTATATTTTGATTTTGGGGAGTTAGTCCGAGGTGGGCGGTAACTGCGGCTACGCGTTTCCACCAGCCTGGATAGCAATTGGTATATCTATCCTGGCATTGCCTAGTTGTGCCGTGTCACCTACCATACCGAGCCTTTACTACGAGTTTCTATTTGTGTCGTACCTATGGAGTATCCTCTGGTAGCTTCCCGATCAGGAGGTATTACGGTACTGTATAGAGTATTGGCATTATTTGTGTTAAGGGCTATATGGGTAACCCCTTAACGCTATTTAAAAGTAAGTTTATTTTATAAATAGACACTATTATAATAGCGCAATATACTACATAGTAAATAGTTTAACGGATCCTTAGGAGATGTAAATCCCGAGCATCTCTTGAGTTACTGTACTCATATTTATTTCTGTTAATTTAACTCACATAAGATCTTTTAGTTCTGACTCGAGTGTTTTGTCTTTTCAATTCGCTCGGGTCAGTCCGAGCATTTCAGGATCGAAGACTTTAGCTTTGAAGGACGGAGACGAAGGAGTCGTATTATTATTATCTATAGTATTGCACCACACTCATACTGTTCCGCTGCATTGATTGTATTGGTATGTGTAACTCTGATATTTATTGTATAAAGCAAATCAAGTGTTTATAAACTGTTTTGAACTGTATATTTATTATTATATTTTATCCTTCCGCTGTGAGATTCTGTTTTGTTTTTATTTCTTCTCTGTTTTCTTATTTACCCCATAACAATCCGCCCTTGCGTATGCTTTGAATTGGCACGTGTGTCGGTTTAAAGTGTGCGAAAAGGCGAGATGTTACAGTTGGTATCAGTGCTTTGGTTTAGCGATAAACCTTGGCTTTGTGGGGTTTGACTCTTTGTTAATAGGGTAGTAAATACCCTATGGGAGTCGCTGAGTGTATATATATGAGAGAGCGTACTTGTTAGTGTTATAAAAAGGTTTTGATATTGTGTTGCTTTGTTCCGCTTTGTATTTATAAATTCTGGTTGATGCATGGGACGCTATGTCATCAATAGGGATTTCTAAACACTTAATAGGACAGACCGACATAATATTTGTTTTAATATAGGCGAATGAAATAATTTTGCCTATTATATTTTCTATATATAAAAATATTTTTATAAAGATATATATTTTTGGTTGCTATAGATTGGGTGTTAGGTAATAAAAATATTTATAATAAATTAAAGCTAAGTTGGAATTTTAACAAATCAAATTGGAGATTTTAGAACTTAAGTCCGGGATTTTTGAAATTTTTTTTCTTTTTCCAAAGAATTTATGAAAATAATGATTCGGTTTATAAGTATTCTCTTATATAAATATTTAGTATAATTTGAAAAAAATTGTTAAAAGAAGATTTTGGAGAAAATAAATTCTGTACTTTCCTCTCTGTCGCTGGAAAATAAATTCGGTGATGACGGCCGCATCATCGACTTTCATTTCGAGTTTCGAAGGGGAAAGGCCACTGTAGTAAATTCTACTGCAGATTTATTATGAAATTTTCTAAAAAAAAAAATTTCTTTTATTGTTCTAACTATAATTAGAGATTTTGAGTTGTAAGAACTTATTTATCTATTATTTTGAAATAAATTGAAATCTGACCCGGAATCCAATTCTAAAATTCTCCATTAATTAATCAATTGTTAAATTGTAGTGAAATAAAAGTTAAGTAATAAATGAATTGAAACCTCTAATTGAAATAAGAGAATAATTGCAAAGCTATAAAGAGGAATTTGCATACATATGAGACAAAGAGTAATATGGATAAACATTAAATTTAATTAAAAGAATGGAGATTAAACTTGTATAAGTTCGATTGCAATTTCCTTAACATAAATAACTTACCCAAATATAAAAGTTGAAGTGTTAAATGAGAAACTGGAATTGAATATTTTACAAGTAGGAATTTAGGAAAAATGAAGTATTCAATAAATTACTGTTATAATAAGAATTTAATGGTATAAACTTAGGTTATAATTGAAATTTTACTGAAAAAGGGTTAAGAATTATTAATAGATGATATGAACCTAAGTATATAAAATGAAATTCAAAATAAGAATTGATTGTATGATTATTGACTTAAGTATGTTTTAATCTTCCCTATTCTAATATAATGGAAAGTAGGAAAAATTAAATGACTGCAATTCATAGTTAATGGATAAATAAAAACTTCCACTTATAAGAATGAATGTTAGCAGATTAAGAATTTAAGGGAAATCTTACAAGTGAAGAGTAAGGAAATGAAGATATTCAAAATATTTGTTGTTATTAATGAGAATTTATTTTATAAACTTAGGTAATAAAAGGAAACTTAAGTAATAAAAGGAAATACAAATATAATGAATTTTGTGATAGTTGGAAAATAAAACTTGTAAGAAACAAAGAAATTCCCCCATAAATGAAGGAAAGAAAATCAAACCACTGAATTATGAAATAAATGTAAATAAACTATTTTGGTGTTGGTTTGGATTGTTTGGTTGATGTATGGTTGTTGGGTAAGGAATTTTGAAGTTGTTGGATGGAGAAATAATCTATCTTTGTTCCATCTAAGACTGTTGAGTAAAGGATGCACTTGATAGTTATTTTACATTTCGTACAATTTCGGAATTTGAACCTAACAACTAATTGTTTGTTTGATTGAATGATTTTGTTTGCGGTGTGTGCTGTTTGTTAAAATGTATGGTTGTTGCATTTGATTGGATATGAATGATTGAATCCACTAGAATAGTTCATTTTAAAATAAATATTTAACCTTTTAGGCTTATAAGAAAATACAGGTTATGGAAGCAACTGCTACTGCTTTTGGTTCCGTAATAATAAGCGTATTGCCCGACAAATAGGTACGTTTCCGGATTACGTATAAAGCGCTATTTTATATATTTTCCCGTGTTGGGATATTTTATTTTGGATATATATGTAATATATTGTATATTTGGATATTATATTTTCTCCAGAGTCCCTCCGTACAAAGGAGACTCTGCCAAAAAATTTCGTAAATTTTGGACTTAGAATTTTGTTAAAATATTTTTCCAACTTTAATAATTCAAGTATTAAAGGATATGATTGATTATAAAACAAGTATATTTCATTAAAGGAAATTAATCCAGTAAAATATTTTTTATAAGTTAATATTTGAAATAAGATGTACTGTTGTTCTTCCTTCTCCATTCTTTTCCTTTTCGGGGACGAAAAGTTTTGAGTGGGGGAGATTGTAACGACCCGTTAAATTAATAATATTTAATAAAATGAATTAATATAATTTCTAATTTGGTTAAGAATAAATGTAGAAATTTGGTATAGTGGTTGCAATTTAGTGTAACTATAAAATTTTATGATAATAGATGTGGATAATGTAAATTTTCACAACTTGATTTAAAGTAATTTTGAAGAAACAAATAAATGTTGAAATTGTGAATGTTAGTATAAATATTAACTTAAATGGTGTTCATCAATACAAAGATGTAATTAGTGTAGATAGTAATAATTTATGCCTGTAGTGAAAGGAAAAGAAAACTAATAGAAACATAAAATTTATTTTATGTGAACAAAAGTATAGTTTTGAACAAACTTATGAAAATTGATAGAAACAGTGTTTGTAATCAGTTTGGTTATTTTATATTTGAAAGATAGAGATGTGTAAATACGTTAATGAATATAAAATGGGAAGGAATGGTAGAATGAAAAGAATATATATAATAATAAGCATTTGATTCAATTAAGGGAATTAAATTATAATAAATGGTCATTTAATAAATTCAACGTTTGTGAGAAATCATAATAGTTGTGTAAAATGTGTACAAACTTGGATTTGGAAGTTTATTGGATTTATAACGGTTTTGTTATTAAGTGTATGAGTTTAAAAGTTATTCCTTTTTGTAAGGTAATAGAAGAATGCATAAAATATAAATAGGGCTTAATAGAATTGATACTTAATGAATTGAATAAATTGTCCATTTATGTAGATATGTATAGTGAAATAAATGGCCTAAGCAAATTAAAATGGGATAATTATTGAGATTTGTACTATGAAAATAAATAGTAACATTTATTTGCAAGTAATAAAAGCCTATTTAGGTGATTAGAATTTAGAAGTAAACGACTATTGTATGTTACCTATTCTTCTTTCTTGTTAATTTAAATTTGGGAATTTATTCAATTTATCCGCAAGTTTACCGCAGTTAAAGTGAAATGAATTGGTGATTGAGAAATGTTAAATACAAATAAGATGTAAACCAAAGAAAATCCCATTTGTAATAAATTATGTAGAATAAAGTAAAGAAACTAGGAAATGAAAATGTGAAAATGTGGATGCAGTGAGATCTTAAGTGATAATAACCTTGTTAGGCAAGTGATAACGGAATTTTGTGTATATGTAATATTTACTGGTGTGTCAAGTAATAAACACATAGATGCAAGAAAAGGAAAGTTGGTAGCAATCTATATATGTTATTTATCTTACTTAGTATATTAAATAAGGTTTGGAATTCAAATTTTAATTAAAGGAGTTGGTAGCACGTTAGTAGGAAATAATTGTAAGGGTGGGATAACAACTACTATAAACTACCTAATTTAAATGAGTCAATGAACTTATTTGAAATAACGTTCATCTAAATATGAGTAATTAAAATGGCGGGGTCAACAATAAACGTTACTTTAGAATTAATTTATATTTTAACGGAAGTGTGAAAGTAAAGCAATAGAAGCGTAAACTTATCAAGGTAGAATTTAGTAGTGTAATGAAAAAAATGTTAAGAATGTTATAATATAATGATTGATTGGAAATCAAAATTTACTTGTTTGAATGTAACTTTAGGGAAATTGGATTTAATTAAAATAAAAAGGAAGAAAAAAAAATTGGATGAAATTTAATGTTGGAATATTATGTAAATATAAACTTAGATAAAATTTAAGGATATCTACGTAATAGAGTGTAAAACCAATGTTAATTTCATCTATTTAATACTAATTGGTTAATAATAGAATGAAGAGTAAATTTAATGTTAAGTTAATATGAATTAAGGTAATATTGGGGAATAATGTGAATTTTCTTCATAATATGATAAGTTGTAGAATACAACGTAAACTTAAGTATAACCTTTGGATTGAAAACATTGTTAAGGGTTACCTGTTAAATTTGGATGGAATTGGCAATAAATGTTACACTTATGGGTAAGGAAATAAAAATGTCCAGAATTTGAGTATATTAAGAAATGGGGATTGAAATTGAAATCTTGCAACGTATCTAATAATACGTTACATAAGTGTTAAATTAAGGTAACATTTGGAAAGTATGATAATGATTTTCAAATTGAACAAGTTGTGGAATTAATAAGGATGGAAGAAAAAAAAATCAAGATTTATTTTATTTATTGGAATGAAAAATTTATAATTTGATTTATTGCGAATAATTGAAATTTAATTTGGTAATTGGCGAAATGATTAATGATTGAATTAACATAGAACTTGTTGTTAGTTATTAAAATTGTTTAAGAAATCAAAGGAGAGAAATTTTATAAAATTTTAAATTTTGTAATTGGATTGGCTAAAGTGGGAAAGTGGAATTAATCAACGTTGTTACTTTTATCTCCTTCCCTATTAGATCCTTATGTGATTGCATCCACATTTATTGTTGATTATTCCTATATATTGTCACCAATTAATCGTACTTGATGTATGTTTAGCAATTTTGTCACACAGTTAAAGTATGAATATATATATATGATGTATTCAAATTTTTCTGTATCCAGCACTTAATTAATTTAGAATCAAACTAACGAAACGTGTCATTTATTTTTGTCCCTCCATATTCATTTTCTTTCTAATTAATAAATACCTCTTTTTAATACCTGCTACTTAAAAAAAAAAGGGACTGTTCATATTTGCTATATTTCAATACCAAGTGTTCATATTCACTTTATTTCTAATTAATAGCAGCCTCTCCTTTCAAATCTATTTGTCCCTAAACCTAACTCTAACCTTATAAATAACCTACTTCTTATTCTTCTATTACATTTTGTTTCTCCTAACTCTAACCCTAGCCTCCATGCTATTCTTCTTCTTCTTCTTCTTCTTCTTCTTCTTTTTTTCTTGTTTTTCTCAAAGCTCCTTATTATCTCTCATTTTAATTTTTTTTTTCTTTCTCTTCAAATATTCTTCTTCTTCTTCTTCAAATTTACTTCTATTTCAAACTTTCTTCTTTTCAAATTTAGATCTTCTCTTCCGTTTTCAGTTCTTATTTTAATCATTTTTTTTCAATTCTTCTTTTTCAAATCTTCTTTTTCTTTCAAAGCTTTTAAAATACATACATTCATATAATAAGGAGGAAAATTAAAGTAAATCGAAATAAAAGAAAAATTACGGAACAAAGTTAGCAATCAAGAAGAAGCATATGCGTTTTTCACGAGGGAAGGTGGATGTGGCACGGTATTTTATTTTTGTTTTGTTTATTTTTAATTTTTTTTTATTTCAATTGCAAATCGTTTAATTGTGATAACTTTCACATACGAACTCCGTTTCACACGAAATTTCTTTTGTTAGGATCGTAATTAAATTCCGGATCTGATGACGCTGGTTTGGATAAATTTAGAGACCGTCAAATTTTGGGTTTAAATCGGATTTACATTCGATTTAAATTCAAAAGGTGAGTGTTTTGACCCACTCACAATTACTAGAAGCTTTTATGTTTGTTAAATAAATTTTAGAAATGAATAGAAATTTATTTATGAGTATTTGGCATGTTTATTTCATTCATATCTGTTGAATTGCATTTTATTAAATTTAACTGTTAATTTAATTGATTTATTGTGTATTAATTGACTGTTGGAAATTTTTGTTGCATATGAATTGCTAGTTAACAGTTGTATAAATTATTACTGAATAAACTATTAGATTAATAGTTGATAAATTTAATTTGAATAAACTGCCAGTTATCACCTGTTATATATGATCATATATATAATTGTTATTGATTGATATTGATCGATGTTGTGATTGGATGATGGATGTGTTGTTGAATGAATGTTTTATTTGGATATCATTAAACTGCAAGTTAGTATGCATTTACATTTCATTCGGGATTGCGGTTTGAAATGATATACAACCGCAGTTTTATTTTTTTTAAATTGCGGATTGAAATGATAAATATCCGTATCACTTGACCATAGGATAGAAAACTATATACAGGCACCGCGGTCTATATATAACTATTTTAATGTGATTTCTATGGTTTGGATGGAATATGGTTTCTAATAATCTTAAATTTTATATTGTATAAATATTATTCTTCCATATATATACATATGAAGTTGAAAATTTTGAAATTAAAAGGTGTATAAAAATCTTTATTTAAAAATGGAAGAAAATTAAGAAAATGGAGTTTAATAATTTATATCATATGTTTAAATGTTAAGTTTGGAAATTTTAAGATATGATATTTATAATTGGATTTTCCCCAAAATAAATTGAAATGAATATTCTAGTATAATTTGAATTGGGAAAATATATATACTAGAAATTGAAGTTTTATTATTTATGGATTTTATGCGAATATTCAAGACTAATTAATAGAACAATTGATCTGTTGAAAGAATAAAATCCAATTTTAGTTTGAAATATTGTTACTCAAAATGGATATACGTATATATAAATAAATTGAAGTGGTTTTGGAACTTGAGAGAGATAATATAAATTTTGGTTTAGACTTTAATAAAGAAATGTATTTGTAAAGCCATGAGAACTATTTTCTTTACAAAGTAACATTTAAGTTAAACCATTTAATTCATATACCGTTGAATGTCCAAACCATTCAAGTTTTTTTATAGAAGTTATGGTTTTAAATTATGATTTTCAAAATATTATGATTTGAAAATATTTGATTTTCAGACGTTATGAAGTTAAAGCATTATGATTTTGGAAAAGAATTATATTTGGGATAAGTGATAAATATGTTTTGGGTTTTGAAATGATATCGTATTCATGGTTATGAAATGGAATGTTTATTTTGATTTTTAAAGTATAACCTATTTTTAAATGACCGCGGTGTTATAATAACGATGGGTTGGCAAAGAGACCGGGATCGGATATGGACATACTCTCTGTCGATACCGAAAACCACTTTGACTAACCGTGTACGCGGTGGAGATTCCAGAATGAAGTAGGTGGTGGCGACGTTTCCTGTAAGGTAAATACGTGGACCCGACTCCCGTGAGTTGGCATAAGGTGGCTAAAACAGGAGCGATTCTCAGGCCAATGAGGTCATTACTCTGATCGGACCCTCCTCTTCGATATTATACTTTTATTTTGGATTGATTCAGTGGCCACTTCTATATTTTGATTTTGGGGAGTTAGTCCGAGGTGGGCGGTAACTGCGGCTACGCGTTTCCACCAGCCTGGATAGCAATTGGTATATCTACCCTGGCATTGCCTAGTTGTGCCGTGTCACCTACCATACCGAGCCTTTACTACGAGTTTCTATTTGTGTCGTACCTATGGAGTATCCTTTGGTAGCTTCCCGATCAGGAGGTATTACGGTACTGTATAGACTATTGGCATTATTTGTGTTAAGGGCTATATGGGTAACCCCTTAACGCTATTTAAAAGTAAGTTTATTTTATAAATAGACACTATTATAATAGCGCAATATACTACATAGTAAATAGTTTAACGGATCCTTAGGAGATGTAAATCCCGAGCATCTCTTGAGTTACTGTACTCATATTTATTTCTGTTAATTTAACTCACATAAGATCTTTTAGTTCTGACTCGAGTGTTTTGTCTTTTCAATTCGCTCGGGTCAGTCCGAGCGTTTCAGGATCGAAGACTTTAGCTTTGAAGGACGAAGACGAAGGAGTCGTATTATTATTATCTATAGTATTGCACCACACTCATACTGTTCCGCTGCATTGATTGTATTGGTAGGTGTAACTCTAATATTTATTGTATAAAGCAAATCAAGTGTTTGTAAACTGTTTTGAACTGTATATTTATTATTATATTTTATCCTTCCGCTGTGAGATTCTGTTTTGTTTTTATTTCTTCTCTGTTTTCTTATTTACCCCATAACAATCCGCCCTTGCGTATGCTTTGAATTGGCACGTGTGTCGGTTTAAAGTGTGCGAAAAGGCGAGATGTTACACCGAACGTGATTAGTGAATATCCGGATTGCAAGGACTTCTTTGTAAGTGCCTTCGATTCTGTTCGAGCCCGGAACAGACTTGCATGGATTGTATGTCTGACATTACAAGTTGAGATATAAAGCCGATTTCTTTCAAATATATTTCTGTTGGTGGCGGAGAATTTATTCTCTTAGCTTAACACCCTTCTCTGAGACGTACGAGCTCAGAGGTTATATAGTTGAAGGTTATTAGCAATATACTCCCAATTTGGTAATGTGACATACTGAGTGTTGCTGTGAAATGATCATTGTGTTGATTATTTGTGATAGGATCGTTTATTTGATCGCCTATCCTGGTGATCATTGCTATGATCATTTGTTGACCCAAAGCATGGCTTTTGTATAAAGTATGTTTTGTGGACGAGACTTCGTCGAGCCTCACACCCCGGAATGGTCAAAACAGGAAAGATGCGGCAAGGTTATGAGGGGTAGCGCCCTTTAGGATATGTGCATTTCCTTCTGGAAAAGGGTGGTATCATGGTATGGAGCCCAGATACTTACTCATGTTGAAAACACTTTATGATTGTGTGAATTGATTGCGAGCGCTCGGTGAAAGGTCCCAAAGGACTGGGGGATGGCATATTCGGTCAGTTGTTACTCAGTTAGGGGTAACCCGGCCTTGTGTTGGTAGAGATCCGGTTTGGTTCTCGGGGATGTCCATCCAGAGGCATTCTCATGTGGCAATGGGAAGTTCCTTGGCCTGGTCATTCGTTGGAAATCCAAAGAAACAATACGAGACTTGTACGGTTTTAGTTGTAGAACCTTCCATTTAATATGGTAGCTATAGTAAGCATACTATAATGGTACCTATGCTGGCTAAAATTTATATTCTACTTTCGAAATATTTTCTACACTATGCACTAGTAATAATATCAATTGATTTGATTTTAATGCGTATCAAGCATCTTTGACTAACATAAGAAGAAATCTTCCCCAAGTCTGCGTTTGCATTGTGTGTGTGGCCGGAGGTCTTATGGTAGTCTCATTTTTAAAAGCATTGCGAATTGAATTTAAAAATATTCCTCTATTTTGATTTTAAAGAAAAATAAACTGTTTTAGTTCTCGCACCAGTCTCATGACTGACTCGGAGTTTATTGTTTTCCTTCCTAAACTCTGGGTGCCCACCAATTTACACACGGGCGGTCAAGAGTTAAGGTTTAACAGGATATTCTAGAATTCAGGAGTTGCAGGAGGCAAGCTGGATGGCATAGCGTATCACTAGTTTATATAGTAGCTCTTTTTCCGCTGCATTGTTTGATGTTGTACACTCTGATGTAATGAAATGTGATGTAATGTAATAACCGATATAGTTCTTTGTTTAAAGATTATTCATTCATCTATTATATGTTGTTCCGCTGCGAATTGTGAGATTCTGATATTGTTCTGTTGTTTTCAGTTCCGTTCTATTTTCTATTTTCTTTTCTCTCTATTTTCTATCTCTTCTCTCTTCTTCTACTTCTTTTCTTTTTCTTAAAACCCATAACATTTCGGTTTTTCGGCAACGAAAAATCGATATCGTTATATTTATACCAGTTTATCACATTGCAAGTTCCCTGTAGATAGAATCACTATGGGTTGAAATGATACATACCCGAACGGACTTTAGAATAAGGGAAAATCGTTATGGGCTGAAATGATAGGACTGAACGATTTTTAATTATTTTTATTTACTTGGGATTGCGGGTTTGAAATGATAGAACCCGGGTTTTCTTTGTAAATTACGGATTGAAATGATATAATATCCGTATCACTTTACCTAGGATAGAAAATGATATACAGACCCGTGGTCAGTATAAATTTTTCTAAAATGTTTAAAGTATTTTAGAAATGTAAATATTATAATATTTTGATTTAAACTTAATTAAAAATTATTTTTATAAGTATTATAGATTTTCTAAAAATTCATAAGTGAAATGAATTAATGGTAAAGTTAGAAATTTGAAATATAAGTTATTTTAGAAATTATGATTTGGTTATAAATGGAATCTAAATTAAGTAGGAAATATAATAAATAGATTTACAATTTGAATAAAAATGAATTTAAAATGATTTTATAAAGTGTTAATGTTTTTTGAATAAGTTAAAAGGTTAAATAAATGAATATTTAAGTTGAATTTTGAAATATAACTTAGATTAGAAATTTGTGAATTTTGTTTTAAAATGAATTTAAGTTAAGTAAATAAAATGAAAAATAAGTTATATTTGGAAATTTAAACTTAAATGTTACGTAAAAAAAAATTAATTATAAAGAATTGAAATTTAATGATTGAATTATATAAGTAAATTATTATTAAATTTTGATTTTTGAATGAAAATTTCACTTTATAAAATCATAAATATAAGGGTATTTAAATGATTGTTTTAAAAGTGAAAATATATGATTTTATAAGTTTAAAATGATTTAATTGTTTGTGAAATTATACTGAATATTTGGAATTTAATTAACAGCATTTTGAAATGTTATTATTTCTAATGTAAAGGATATCACATCATTTGTAAATGTTGTAGTTGATAGAAGTGAACTAAATGGCTAAATTGAATTAAAGACTATTATAGCACTTTGTAAGTGCTGTAATTGCTGAAATTAACTAAGTTATTTGAACTAAAGTAACCCTATTACAACATTTTTAAATGCTGTCGTTTGTAAATTGAATTGTTTTAAAGTAACTTTCCGTAGCATTTTCTAAATGCTGCGAAAGTTGAATTTTCATTGTTTTAATAGATTTAAGTGAATAAATGAACTTTGAAAGATTAAAATTTTGGAAATTTAATAATTTAATTATTAAATATAATAACTTCATTTTAATGATTTAAAATGAAGAATTTTTTTGAAATATAAACTATTTTGAAATGTGTGTTGAAATGGTATTTTTAAATAAAATGAATGTGGTTTTGTAATGATACGATATTTTGGTATTTTGAAATGGATTTTTGAATGATATTGAATTCTGAAATGATATTTGATTTCGAAGTATAAATTACTATTTTGAAATTTAACCACGGTATGTATTAAATTTATGGTTTAACTGATCCTTAGAGGATGGGCGATCCTAAGTATCCTTTAAGTTATAGTGCATTACTACTGCAGTTCACTTGAGTTGGTTTGCATTATATAAGTATAATGTCCTGACTCGAGTGTTTTGTGTTTTACTTTACGCTCGGGTCGGCCTGAGTATTTACAGCTTAGCTTTGGATTTCTTTTCTGGAGCTAGGAATCGCTGGAGATTCTGCTTGTCTAGTTATCTATTCCCTTTCAGTTTCAGTTGTTCTATTTCAGCTCTGGTATTTATAAACTCCCATGTTGTAACGACCCGGATATTTTCGAACCCGAAAATTCCAGATAGTTATGAAAAAGAAGAAAGAGAAAGAAAAGAAGAAGAACAGAAACATCAACAACTCACATTCGCAGCGGATAAAATATAATAATAAATAACAGTTTACAGAAGAATACTATATCTGTTAATTACATTTAATATACATCAGAGTTTCACATATATACTGACACTGGACATATACAATCATGTCTCATATACACAATAATATACTACAGCGGAAATACTCCATACGTTATAGCCAGCCAGCTCGCCTCTTGAGCTCCAGAACGTATCTACCTGAAAATCCGTAATACTCGGTCTGACCCGAGCATTACATCAAAGTAACACCCGGGTCAGGCTGGAAACCAGCGTGAGTAAACCCAACTAACATAAATTTCAAAGCATACAATTTATAACCCGGGTAACTTGTATCAATTACAATCTCAAAATTTGTTATCGACTCCATTTATTTCACTCACCAATTTCTAAGTACTAAACTTAGATTAAATAGTCTAATTTACTTGAATCATTCCATTCTAGCTTATTGATTTCACCTAGCAATTTATGAAGAATCGAAGTGGTTTCAGGTATTAACTAATACCCGACTCCGGTCCCTTCAAATTCCATTTATCTTAACACATGCTATTCAAGTGAAATGCAATCAAATTTTAAATAAAAGATGTCACCTTTACTCCGCAATTTATCATTGATAAATAACCACATTGACAATTTCTCACCCAAACTCATCATACCACGAACCATTTCATATCAGAGATATCAATCAATTCAGGGCATTTAAACAATCACTTGATCAAACATAAGCAAAATAATCAATACACCATCTCAAATAAATCTAATTAACCATAATTGAATTAAGTCAATTACCTTTATGTCCTGCTTATTAATTTATTACAACCCAATTGATTTACCATCCCATAATCATTTATCTTTAATTACATTAAGATTATCATCATTATCTAATTACTTCCATTGAGTAATTATACTTAATCCAGATTTCATAAATGATTATCTTCAGTTTATTGCATCCATTAATCAACCCCAATTACTCAGAAACAGAAATTACCCTTCTGTAATTACTTACTTAAGTAATTAACCTCTTACTTAAATATTAATCCCCTTTGATTAATTATGCCAAGCAATTACTTAATTTTCTTAACTACTAATCATTCGTTAATTAACTTTAAGAAGTTAATTATAAATTTATTTATCAATTTATAATTAATTATTCCAAACTCTAATCTCAATTATAATTTTAATTATTCTTAATTACACAAGATTATTATTATCAATCTTTAATTTTTAAACTCATTAAATCTTAATATATGTACTTAATCACCGTTATAAATTGATTTCATTCTTAATTACCTTTCAATTTAAACAAATTATCCATCTTATGTTTTTAAAACCTTTCTTAATAATAATTTTTTTTTAAAAAAAAATCAAGTCATAGCTTACCTTGACACAATGTTTACTTACATATGCAGAGTTTTGTTAACAAAATAATATAAAACGGTTTAGGCTTAACCCCTTAAAATGGACCCAAGTCAAGCACTATAATTACTCGAGTAAGACCCGAGTCTCCCCAGCATTTACCACGTCCCTCTCTTTCTTCTGCTCGAGCTCGTGTTTCTTCTTCCTCTTCTACTCTTCCTTTCTCCACTGTTTAATTTCCACCCTCTTTTCTTTTTTGCTAAGTTGAAATTAAAATCTGCAGTAACACAACACTCTCGCACACGTACTCAGGAACCCGAAGAATCAATGCCATCTTACTCGAGTATCACTCGAGTCGAAGCCACCCACGACCTCACTGACACATCCACGCCACCATGCACATGCACGGTGGCTCGCCGCCCCTCCGGCAACGTCCATCGCCTCCAACAAACCACACTTCAACCTCTCGTTCAACATCTAAACCCAGATCAACCTGAAAGTACGAGAACGATAAAAGACCTGTAACTCGAACCCAACCTCGAACACTCGACCGAAACAAATGCCACGTTCTACCAACCATGCCCACCGGAGGCGAAGCCACCTCGTCTACACCATGACCATACTCGCCTCGGCCCTCACCTAAAATATCTCATCACTCGATCAAGCGACGGCGACGCAAACGCAAATTTACAGAGCACAGTACATTTTTCACCCAAAACCCTATATTTGATCCAACCCCAAAATCCTTACATTGAATAATTTTTATAGCATTTTTCTTGTGTTTGTAAATCACCAATCTTGCTTCACAAACAACTTCATCAATTAAAATTTGTTAAATCGACAGATATTGATAAAAATGCTACTTTTATCCCTTTTCGAACTGTACCTTAAATGATGGTCTAAAAATCATTGTTTTCGTTTTAAAAATTCTAACTTTGTATATGTAATCCAGATATGTGATCCAATTTACAATTTGAAATATTCGAAATTTAGCTTTTATTTTCTCTTTTTTTTTGTTTAACCTGTAACTTGAATAAACAGTATATATAAAATACTGTTAAACCTCAAACAAGTTTCCAGACCTTTGATTTAAATAAACAAACATGATTAGCTTCAATTACCAAGATTAATTTTGGTTCAAATGAAGAGTATTGGTATTCTTCCACTTCTTTGCTCGAAACTTATGAACACTGAAGCACATCACATCTTAAAACAGAGAACATTATAGAGCTACATATTTACAATATATAGAATACACAAGATTTACATAAACTAATCGTCAAGAGTTAAACTTCAAAGTTAGCATGTTTACTCACCTTGCTTTGAAGACAGAAGACCTGGGACCTATTATGCTGTCATTCATTTACTGAGATGATTCAAACTGAACTGAAGTTGCTATCCTACTTGCCTGATTCTTGTTTAAATTTGTAAAATAAATGTTGCTTGTTTGCCTCTGTTTTCTTACTTCAGATTTGGTTTCCATATTTAAATTTTCAGCTTCACTTTTCTTGTTTCTGGTTTGATTAAATTTCCAGTATTTTGTCTACTGGTTTGTTGCAAGCTTTGTGTGTGTGTGTGTGTGTGTGTGTATATATATATATTAGATTTTGAATGTTCTCGAATGATATAAACATGATAAAGATATGTGTAGGTAGATGTAGAAAAGTGGTTGCCTTCTACAGCAAGCTTTTGTTTATATATATTTTTCTTTTGTCAACAATCCCTGACAAGATTTTATATGGAGGCTGAGTTGATTTTCTGCAATTTGAATTGACAAAAGGTTGTGCTAATTAAATACATATGTCTTCAAATATGTTTACACCTAATTAATATTGGCTAATATTTGTTTATGTTTGTACAAAGATATTTTTATATGTCAGTAGCTTATCTCCTTGCATTGGTCATGCATATATTATACAGTAATGTAAATAGTTTGTCTTCATATTTGTTTATCTTGACCAGATCTTATTACTGAAATATAAAGATTTGTAAAACTTTTGAAATGACTAAAATTGGGCTTTAACAGATAGCATTAAATGTTTTGTTGTTTAATATGTTTACATAATTATTATTACGTTCAACCGAGCATTATATATACTTGCATGCAAAAGTACACCTTGCGGGCAACCACTTGGTCTTTGTTATGAAGATATTTTGTATGAAGACATGTGTTTTGTATAAAAATGTTTGTTTTGTCATCTTCTAGCTTGAACTCACATACTGTTTTGTCAGGTTTATTTTTATACTTTACTTGCAAATTTAAGCTTATGCTGTATGCTTACCTCAACTACTTAATTCTTGCTTGCATTTACATTTTTATTTTCTATTTCATATCTTAACTATCACTCTTTAAATTATATTCATATGCTTTACACAATATTTATACCTAACTTTTATCTTGATAGAATTTGATGTTATCTTCAAACATTATCATCTATATGTATTTTTATACCAATGTTAATAAGATAAAGTATTTTGATTCAATTATATAAGATATATTTTATTTTAAATATTTTTAGGAGATTTTATTTTAATTTTTTCCAGATCAATTTTTCCCTTTTCAAAATACAAATGTATATAAACAAATGGAAAATATTTCAAAAGTCATATTCATTTTGAAATATTCAGTTTACATTTTATTTACATTAAATTAAATATTTATTAAAACAATAGGGCCAAAATCCAAGGTCGTCACATTCCTCCCCCTTTGAATCTTTTCGTCCTCGAAAAGGAACGAAGCCAGATTCATTAAAATTCTTAAAATCATATAAATTTCCTATGATCAATTTTAAACTACTTCAAGTTAATTCGCCTCATAACATAAGTCCACTTGGATAATCCAATTCCAATTAGAACTTTGATTTAATTTCCATTCAATCAGACTTCATCCATTTATTATTTAATTCAATTAATCCATTTATTCACCCCATTTTAAATTTTGAATTCATTTACTTAATTCATTTCCAAATTTATTTTATTTATACAAAACCATTCTCATTTTATTTCTATTTACCTGGGTTTTGTTTGCACCCCAACCATTTTTATTATAATTCACTTTCATTTCATCCGACAACACTTCCATTATATCAAATTTACTTGCCAATTATGTTAAATATTATTCAAATCACTTGAAACTTCTTATTTAATCCATTATCAAACCCAAGTCGAATTCTATTTATAATTCGAATTCATTTCCAAACCCATTATCAACTTACAATCCATTTTATTTACCCAAATTAAATTTTATTAACATACTCGATCAGACAATTATTCAGCTAATTAGCTTACTTCCAATTTTATATCAAGATTCGATTTTATTATAAAGAATCGCATCATTTAAATTTTTCCTAAGTCCAATTTTATTTTATAATTCCAGTTTGGATTTTCCCCTTAAATTTTCCCAAAATTTCAACACTTCTTTTTTAACAATTTAGAAATGCTTTTAAATCCACCTTATATTATTAAAATAGCTTTTATAAAAATATTTCTTACAACTCGATGTCTCAATCAGTCCATCCTTGTTCTCACAGAAATTCAGTCATACGTTGATCAGGCGTAGGACTGAAAATCTATAAGTACTTGGTAAACCCGTTTTCAACACCCAGTGAGAATACTTGGAAAACAATTTTATTGAAATATAGAAAACAATTTTGAAAATAGAGGAAATATTTTTTTTTTAGTGAGGATGCTCTGGAAATCATCACCCCCATTCCATGGTCACAGTTACATACCAGGGTTACGTTGCAGTCACAACAAAAGTCCATGTAACTGTTGGCTCTCCGCGGCCTCTGATCTCGCTATCAAAATGAAACTTCTCCACTCCTACATAGGTCGCAGTCTACCAAGATAAACTCAAACGCAGACTGTTGGCTCTCGGCGGCACACACGACTTTCGCAATGTTACCATAGGTCGCAGTTACATCCTGGGTTATGTTGTAGTCACAACAAAAGTCCATGTAACTGTTGGCTCTCCGCGGCACACACGACTTACGCTATGGTAAACTCAACTCATAATCCTCAGGAACTAGTTTTGTCCGGACTCCTCACAGGATCAACTTTAGAACCCCCCTTTGGGGCTCAAGGCAGCACCACTCGGTGGCACTCCTGAGAAGTCCATTTCAAGGAAGCGCCTTTTTCCCCAGAGCCATCATCAAAACATTTTATCTTTCAAATCATACACCTAGTATGAATTTTATCAAAGCTCCTTTACACAAAATCGATTATCCCAAAATCGATAATTCTCAAAATAGGCTTTCCAAAACTCAATATTGATTTTTCCCAAAAATCAAAAGCCTTTCCCGAAATCCTCAATAAGATCCTTTATATATATTCAGATATATATATATATATATATATTTATATATATATATATATATATATATATATATATATATATATTTAAAACTTTGGATCCTTACTTTCTTGTATAAAACACCTTTTATACTCCAAACACTCTCAAAAACCATAGAAATATCCAATTTCCATCTTTATTCATTTCATGTTTCTCAAAATATTCTTTCAGTTCAAAAGAACCATTCCACATTCCTTATTCACCTTTACATTAATCCCCATTTGGATTATTACTTCAATCCTTATCTCAGTTGCGTATTTAAATTAATAATAGTTTGAACTCCGACCAACTTATATTTAGGAAATACCTTGAAAATTTTGAAAATAGATAAGTAGTTGAAAAATAATCGATAGTTTGCAAAATAGTTATAGAATAATTAACTAATTGTAAAATAGTTGGAAATTAGTTAAATAGTTATAGAAATCTTAAATAATTGCAAAATAGTTGTAAAATATTAATTAATTTGTAACATTGTTGAAAAATAGTAATTAGTTTAGAAAACTGCTGAAAAATGGTTAAATAGCTCCAAAAATAATTGTAAAACATGTATATAATAGTTTGGCTTCAAGAAAGAAAGGCTGTATATATTTAATAGCTTAGAAAAATAAGTTTTTATCGAAACAATTTATATTGAAAATAGTCAAGAGCCAACTGTTCACTTCCCCAACAATTCAATTTACATCCCCATTTAAATTGACTCAATTTCAATCCAAATAACTCCAAATTCCATTGGACTTGATTAATTCCCAATTCAAGTTGAATCAATCTTGATTCCTTCCCAAATTTAAATCAAATTCTAATTGATTTTAATCCTGTTCCACTTTAATTACAATTCCAAATTATTCAGATAAATCTGGACTAATATAAATTGAACTCTCTTCAAGTTCAATAACCCTTTCAAGTTAATCCCATACAAATTTCCCATTTGAATTTTAAACATGTACAACTTTAATTATAAATTTAAATTTTACAGCTTCTATTTATAATCAATTACATTCACATTTTGCTTTTAACTTGGAGTTATACATTTTATTTATCCAATATATTTTATTATTCCATAAACATTTTAATCAAGACCCCAGAGTTTAAACAAATTTCCAAAATTCTTTGGCAAATTCATTCATCCTTTTGAATTTCAAAACCAAACCCAGTTCACAAACAATTCTAATTTAAAATAATTTGGTAGCAATTTCTCTTCTAGAAACTCGAAAACGAACATCGATGGTGCTGCAGTCATCACCGACGTTATTTTCCAGTGACCGAAAGAGTTTAATGCTTTTATCTCTCTAAAAACACTTCCAATATTTTTCAAAATAATGCTATTATTTCTCCAAAACCTTTGGAAACCACTTTCAACCCAAAGGAATTTTAGATTCTCCCAAAAATTCCAAATTCCCAATCCATCCAATTCATAATTAAACATTACTTTGGAATTTTCATCCTAGTTTATTTTCAAATATTCTCTGGAATTCTATTCCAAATTATAATCTCATTTATTTATGAAGTTTATTTCAATTTATAAATTACATTTACAATCTATATTTCAAATTCCTTTTTTTTTTTGATTTTAAACCAATTCCACTTCAATTTCAATCATTACAATTCTATCCAAATCTTCCATTTAATTTTTGAACTTATAATCTTCCATCCCGAATCCAATTAATTCAAATCAGGTTCAATTTGAATGAATTCAATTCCAACTTCAAATTTAAATCATCTCGAAATATATAAATTCGAGTTAAATTCTCAAGGATGGGTTTAACCTTTTTAAACCAAATTAACTTCGTTTATTATAAGTTTCAAACAATTCTAATTTCTGAGTTCTAATTCTAGAATTTCATTTTTAATTAATTTAAATTTAATTTGGTTGTATTATAGTCCGTCTTAACTTAATTCCAATAATTTAACATCCAATCTCCTTAGTATTTATTAGAAGAGAATATTGCTTTATATATCAAAATATACTTTTATATAAAATCATTTAAAACCTTTATATAAGAAAATAACAAGTACGCGCTCATATATATATACTCTCAACTC
Organism: Allium cepa; assembly: GCA_030765085.1. Taxonomy (NCBI): domain Eukaryota; kingdom Viridiplantae; phylum Streptophyta; class Magnoliopsida; order Asparagales; family Amaryllidaceae; genus Allium; species Allium cepa. The sequence continues at coordinate 659,886,210 of CM060934.1, read as the reverse complement.
ATTATAGAGTTCTACGAACTCTATTTAATGAGTAATCCTCACCAGAGCCAAGGTTCTCGCTTAACCTCGCTCTGATACCAACTGTAACGACCCGGATATTTTCGAACCCGAAAATTCCAGATAGTTATGAAAAAGAAGAAAGAGAAAGAAAAGAAGAAGAACAGAAACATCAACAACTCACATTCGCAGCGGATAAAATATAATAATAAATAACAGTTTACAGAAGAATACTATATCTGTTAATTACATTTAATATACATCAGAGTTTCACATATATACTGACACTGGACATATACAATCATGTCTCATATACACAATAATATACTACAGCGGAAATACTCCATACGTTATAGCCAGCTAGCTCGCCTCTTGAGCTCCAGAACGTATCTACCTGAAAATCCGTAATACTCGGTCTGACCCGAGCATTACATCAAAGTAACACCCGGGTCAGGCTGGAAACCAGCGTGAGTAAACCCAACTAACATAAATTTCAAAGCATACAATTTATAACCCGGGTAACTTGTATCAATTACAATCTCAAAATTTGTTATCGACTCCATTTATTTCACTCACCAATTTCTAAGTACTAAACTTAGATTAAATAGTCTAATTTACTTGAATCATTCCATTCTAGCTTATTGATTTCACCTAGCAATTTATGAAGAATCGAAGTGGTTTCAGGTATTAACTAATACCCGACTCCGGTCCCTTCGAATTCCATTTATCTTAACACATGCTATTCAAGTGAAATGCAATCAAATTTTAAATAAAAGATGTCACCTTTACTCCGCAATTTATCATTGATAAATAACCACATTGACAATTTCTCACCCAAACCCATCATACCACGAACCATTTCATATCAGAGATATCAATCAATTCAGGGCATTTAAACAATCACTTGATCAAACATAAGCAAAATAATCAATACACCATCTCAAATAAATCTAATTAACCATAATTGAATTAAGTCAATTACCTTTATGTCCTGCTTATTAATTTATTACAACCCAATTGATTTACCATCCCATAATCATTTATCTTTAATTACATTAAGATTATCATCATTATCTAATTACTTCCATTGAGTAATTATACTTAATCCAGATTTCATAAATGATTATCTTCAGTTTATTGCATCCTTTAATCAACCCCAATTACTCAAAAACAGAAATTACCCTTCTATAATTACTTACTTAAGCAATTAACCTCTTACTTAATTATTAATCCCCTTTGATTAATTATGCCAAGCAATTACTTAATTTTCTTAACTACTAATCATTCGTTAATTAACTTTAAGAAGTTAATTATAAATTTATTTATCAATTTATAATTAATTATTCCAAACTCTAATCTCAATTATAATTTTAATTATTCTTAATTACACAAGATTATTATTATCAATCTTTAATTTTTAAACTCATTAAATCTTAATCTATGTACTTAATCACCATTATAAATTGATTTCATTCTTAATTACCTTTCAATTTAAACAAATTATCCATCTTATGTTTTTAAAACCTTTCTTAATAATAATTTTTTTTTTAAATCAAGTCATAGCTTACCTTGACACAATGTTTACTTACATATGCAGAGTTTTGTTAACAAAATAATATAAAAGGGTTTAGGCTTAACCCCTTAAAATGGACCCAAGTCAAGCACTATAATTACTCGAGTAAGACCCGAGTCTCCCCAGCATTTACCACGTCCCTTTCTTTCTTCTGCTCGAGCTCGTGTTTCTTCTTCCTCTTCTACTCTTCCTTTCTCCACTGTTTAATTTCCACCCTCTTTTTTTTTTGCTAAGTTGAAATTAAAATCTGCAGTAACACAACACTCTCGCACACGTACTCAGGAACCCGAAGAATCAACGCCATCTTACTCGAGTATCACTCGAGTCGAAGCCACCCACGACCTCACTGACACATCCACGCCACCGTGCACATGCACGGTGGCTCGCCGCCCCTCCGTTAACGTCCATCGCCTCCAACAAACCACACTTCAACCTATCGTTCAACATCTAAACCCAGATCAACCTGAAAGTACGAGAACGATAAAAGACCTGTAACTCGAACCCAACCTCGAACACTCGACCGAAACAAACACCACGTTCTACCAACCATGCCCACCAGAGGCGAAGCCACCTCGTCCACACCATGACCATACTCGCCTCGGCCCTCACCTAAAATATCTCATCACTCGATCAAGCGACAGCGACGCAAATGCAAATTTACAGAGCACAGTACATTTTTCACCCAAAACCCTATATTTGATCCAACCCCAAAATCCTTACATTGAATAATTTTTATAGCATTTTTCTTGTGTTTGTAAATCACCAATCTTGCTTCACAAACAACTTCATCAATTAAAATTTGTTAAATCGACAGATATTGATAAAAATGCTACTTTTATCCCTTTTCGAACTGTACCTTAAATGATGGTCTAAAAATCATTGTTTTCGTTTTAAAAATTCTAACTTTGTATATCTAATCTAGATATGTGATCCAATTTACAATTCGAAACATTCGAAATTTAGCTTTTATTTTCTCTTTTTTTTTTGTTTAACCTGTAACTTGAATAGACAGTATATATAAAATACTGTTAAACCTCAAACAAGTTTCCAGACCTTTGATTTAAATAAACAAACATAATTAGCTTCAATTACCAAGATTAATTTTGGTTCAAATGAAGAGTATTGGTATTCTTCCACTTCTTTGCTCAAAACTTATGAACACTGAAGCACATCACATCTTAAAACAGAGAACATTATAGAGCTACATATTTACAATATATAGCATACACAAGATTTACATGAACTAATCGTCAAGAGTTAAACTTCAAAGTTAGCATGTTTACTCACCTTGCTTTGAAGACAGAAGACCTGGGACCTATTATGCTGTCATTCATTTACTGAGATGATTCAAACTGTACTGAAGTTGCTATCCTACTTGCATGATTCTTGTTTAAATTTGTAAAATAAATGTTGCTTGTTTGCCTCTGTTTTCTTACTTCAGATTTGGTTTCCATATTTAAATTTTCAGCTTCACTTTTCTTGTTTCTGGTTTGATTAAATTTCCAGTATTTTGTCTACTGGTTTGTTGCAAGCTTTGTGTATATATATATATTTTTTTATTTTTAGATTTTGAATGTTCTCGAATGATATAAACATGATAAAGATATGTGTAGGTAGATGTAGAAAAGTGGCTGCCTTCTACAGCAAGCTTTTGTTTATATATTTTTTTCTTTTGTCAACAATCCCTGACAAGATTTTATATGGAGGCTGAGTTGATTTTCTGCAATTTGAATTGACAAAAGGTTGTGCTAATTAAATACATATGTCTTCAAATATGTTTACACCTAATTAATATTGGCTAATATTTTTTTATGTTTGTACAAAGATATTTGTATATGTCAGTAGCTTATCTCCTTGCATTGGTCATGCATATATTATACAGTAATGTAAATAGTTTGTCTTCATATTTGTTTATCTTGACCAGATCTTATTACTGAAATATAAAGATTTGTAAAACTTTTGAAATGACTAAAATTGGGCTTTAACAGATAGCATTAAATGTTTTGTTGTTTAATATGTTTACATAATTATTATTATGTTCAACCGAGCATTATATATACTTGCATGCAAAAGTACACCTTGCGGGCAACCACTTGGTCTTTGTTATGAAGATATTTTGTATGAAGACATGTGTTTTGTATAAAAATGTTTGTTTTGTCATCTTCTAGCTTGAACTCACATACTGTTTTGTCAGGTTTATTTTTATACTTTACTTGCAAATTTAAGCTTATGCTGTATGCTTACCTCAACTACTTAATTCTTGCTTGCATTTACATTTTTATTTTCTATTTCATATCTTAACTATCACTCTTTAAATTATATTCATATGCTTTACACAATATTTATACCTAAATTTTATCTTGATAGAATTTGATGTTATCTTCAAACATTATCATCTATATGTATTTTTATACCAATGTTAATAAGATAAAGTATTTTGATTCAATTATATAAGATAGATTTTATTTTAAATATTTTTAGGAGATTTTATTTTAATTTTTTCCAGATCAATTTTTCCCTTTTCAAAATACAAATGTATATAAACAAATGGAAAATATTTCAAAAGTCATATTCATTTTGAAATATTCAGTTTACATTTTATTTACATTAAATTAAATATTTATTAAAACAATAGGGCCAAAATCCAGGGTCGTCACACATGTATTTGAGATTTCTATTATGTTTTGAGAGTTTGTTATAGTAGCTTCATGAACTGCTATGGTATTTTAATTTCCGCTGCGAGTTATTATGATATTTCTATTTCTGTGATTCTGTGATTTGTATTGAATTGAAACTGATGGTTTAAATTGAATTAAATTGAAAATTTTAGATTTGGGTTTAATTGAATAAATTTGTGAAATGTAAAGAATTAAAGGAATGTTTTATGATTTCAAATGTATGATTTCGAAAGGTTATGATTTTCCAAGTGTAATGATTTCAACTATTTTGGTTTCGAAAGATTTATAACTTTGAAAGTATTATGATTTTTTGAAAGTGAATATATGTTTGAAATGGCAATGAATTTGTGTGAAAATTTTGTTGATTTGGAAATTTGGATTATTTTCTAAACCTATTGTTTTAAGAAACTTTGAAACTGAATATATGTAATTAGGAAGAAATGATTTGACGAAATCTTATATGATTTTGAAACCGAATTGATATTGAAATGGTTTGAAATTGAGAACCTTGTTTATTCAAATACTTTGATTTAGGAGTTATTGAACTGATATAAATGGATTTGTATAAGTATGAAATTGATTTTTATAAGTATGAAGTGATTTGAAACCGTTGATTTGAAAGGATACTAAATTTGTAAAGAGAAATCTTATATAATCGAAGTCTATATAAGTATGATTTGATATACTATAGATTTGGAAAGTATTCGATTTGAAATGAAATCTTATATATTATGGACTTAATATAAGTATGATATTTGAAAGTAATTTTGAAAGGTACTATATGATAGATATTTTCGAAGTAAAGATATGGAAAGTGCCTTCTGCTTGATATTTGCTTTGTGGCCACACTATGGATTCAATCTATCGATATTATTCTCTCTGATTTGGGTTTTTCGAATATGATAATCAAGTGTCCATCGAATTCCATGGTGATCTCCATGGTCTTATGATCGCGACTGCATAGCATAATTCACAGGGGCTGTGAGAGCCTAAGGGTATGGATGTTTCCTGGGGGATCCAGGCGTAACCATTGTGTATATGTGATCTATTGGGTCGCTTGGTAACGTAATCTGCAGGGGTTGCGAGAGACTAAGGGTATGGATGTTTCCTGGGGGATCCAGGCATAACCATTGTGTATTTGCGGTACTAGCAGCCTTCATGGCGTAATCGCAGGGCTGCGGTAGTCAGCCTAAGGGTACGGATGTTTCCTGGGGGATCCAAGTGTAACCATTGTGTATCCACGATCCATGATCGACATGTTTGGTTTCGCTGATTTGTTTGGATTTTACTTTCCATGTCTGTTGTTTTAAAAGGTTTTCCAGTATTTTCACTGGGTTTTGAAACAAGTCTATTAAGTACCTGGAGAATTCTAGCTTTGCGCCTGATCAACGCATGGCCAGAGTCTACAGGAACGAAAGTAAAATTATTAAGACATCAAGTTATAAAAGTATTTTGATAAAGTACTATATAAAGGATATTTTGATCATTTATTTTACTTTTATAAGTAATTTAAAATGTTTTAAATATTGTTTACTTCCAACTATCAGATTTGAATCAAATGACTATTCATTATATTATAAAATGTTTAAAATGTTATAAAATATTAATTGAAATTTATATGGTTTTAAAATATGGTTCATCCTTTTGCCTTCAACCTATTCTTCCTTCAAGCTATTTCTACCTTCTTCCTCTTCGAGGGTCCTTTCCGCATTATGGAAAGAGTTGGTTCTATGGCTTATCGTTTGGATCTGCTCGAGAAGCTTTGTGGAGTGCATGATGTATTCCACATCTCGCATCTTCACTAGTATCTTCATGACCCATCTCTTTTTGTTCAGCCTTCTGCTCTTGAAGTTTGGATATTAAGCCTAATCTGACTGTCGAGAGTAAGCCACTTCGTATTGTCGACAGAGATACGAAGCATCTAAGAAGGAAATTTGTTAGTCTGATCAAAGTACTATGAAGTACTGATGATTGGGATTGTACCTGGGAAACGGAGGAGAGTATTCGTGCTTCGAATCCGGAATTGTTCGTTTCATGTACTATTTGTTTTTTTCTATTTTTCTTTTCCTTATTTTCCTTGCTCATTCCTTTTCGAGGACGAAATGATTTGAGTGGGGGAGAGTGTAACAACCCTGTATTTTGTAATTTATTTTATTTATTTATTTTGATTATTTTATTTAAAAACTTTATTATATTTATTAAAATGAATAAATTTTGTTATTTTAAATATAAATTTTGATTATGTGTGTATTATAATTTCAAACCGGAATAAATAGGATATTTCCAGAAAAAGTGGATTTTGGTCAATCTGGTCAAACTTTGACTTTTAAATTTAAAATTTAAATATTTGAATTTTATCTTTTGTTATGAAAATAAATTTAATTTCAAGAATACTGCATTTCATTTCGTTGAAATCTGATTTATATTGTGAAAGTTATAATTTTTTACAATATTGTATGTAAATTGATTTATTGAATAAAATTGTCTATTTTAATTTATATAAATAATATTTTTATTGGATAAAGCATGTTCTAATATGTGTTACATGATATGTTAGGTATATATTTTATTTTAAAACATTTTTTAAAAGTGAAGTTATAATTTTCCAAAACTTATTGTATTTATTTTCAATTTTATAACCTAGTTTCTATTTTTAAGCTATTTTCTTAATTTAATTATATTTATTTAGAATTTACTTATTTATTTTTATTCATTCACTATATTTTTGTTTTTTATTTTATTTACCTGCATTTTCATTTGTTTAAAAATGCATAAAAGAAAAAAAGAAATTTGAAGAGTTTTAAACCTTTCACTTACCTTAGACCTTTCACCTCCTTTTGCCTTTTCATTTCTATCAACACTTGCATTAACTTTTGGCTGACCATATCTCATTTCTTCAGCCGTGTCTTCTTTCATTTTCATGCACAAAACTTTTCTCCTCATCAAAAATTTCGGCCTCCATACCTGAAGAAAAATTTGGTAATACTTTTTCCACTTTTTCTTACACAATTTTTTCTTGTTTTATTCATTTTGTTTGCCTTGTCTTCATTTATATGCTCTGCCTAGAGCCTCCTCCTTCACCACCACCTCCATCACCACCTTGTCTAGCTGCTAACACCTCCATCTCCTCTGGCCTACCAGGCCATTTCCATCCCAAAGTTGAAACTCCACAAAAATGCATGCACCACTTGAAAACAACCCAAGCCGAGCTCACCAATGCCATCACCACTTCACCACGCCATTTGGCCACCTCTTGCATCACATCCACCAGCACCTACCTGACCTAAAGTCACTCCACACCATCCCCTAGCATCCACCAGGCCTGTCCGTTCCACATAAGGCCATAGCCATGACTTGTTGTTGCATAAAAATGCACCTTTGCCTTGTGTTTGTATATTTATGCCCTTAATTACTCAAACCACTTCCATACCTTCACTACCCTTGTTGGGCCGAGTATATATGACCCATACCTGACCAAATACACCCCATGGCAGTGCCTTATCACCCTATAGGCTGAGCATAGTGATGGTGGAAGCAAGTGCAAGTGTTTGATTAATTGTTGTTCCTTAATTCTAGCTTGTTAAATGTCATATGTTGGTTTGAAATTCATGTTATATGAGTTGTTTTGTTTCATAGGTACAAGACAAATAGCTTTGGCTCTTCTTCACTTGAATCGTAGTCATGCTTTCGTGCCTTTTTGGATCTCTATTGTGTGTCTGTATTTGTTATCTCCAGCTTGTAGAGGCGAGTATTTCTCACCAGACATTCCGTACTTATATAAGTAGTAAATTGACACCCTATGAATCTATGGATATTATTATTATGTTATAACTTCATATGGTATGATCATATGATGTTCATCCTATTTATACACTTGTCATATCATCTGTTACTGTTATATGATGTTATTCTATTTATTTATACCAGCTTATCACGCTGTAAGTTCCTTCTAGATAGAATCACTATGGGTTGAAATGATACATACCCAACGGACTTTAGAATAAGGGAAAATCATTATGGGCTAAAATTATAGGCCTGAACGATTTTTATTTATTTTTATTTACTTGGGATCGCGGGTTTGAAATGATAGAACTCAAGTTTTCTTTGTAAATTACGGGTTGAAATGATATAATATCTGTATCACTTTACCTAGGATAGAAAATGATATACAAACCTGTGGTTAGTATAAATTTTTATAAAACGTTTAAAGTATTTTAGAAATGTAAATATTATAATATTTTGATTTAAACTTTATTAAAAATGATTTTTATAAGTATTATTGATTTTCTAAAAATTCATAAGTGAAATGAATTAATGGTAAAGTTAGAAATTTGAAATATAAGTTATTTTGGAAATTATGATTTGGTTATAAATGGAATTAAATTAAGTAGGAAATATGATAAATAGATTTAAAATTTGAATTCAAATGAATTTAAAATGATTTTATAAAATGTTAATGATTTTTGAATAAGTTAAAAGGTTAAATAAATGAAAATTTAAGTTGAATTTTCAAATATAACTTAGATTGAAAATTTGTGAATTTTGTTTAAAAATGAATTTAAGTTAAGTAAATAAAATGAAAAATAAGTTATATTTGGAAATTTAAACTTAAGTGTTATGTAAAAAAAATTAATAATAAAGAATTGAAATTTAATGCTTGAATTATTAAGTAAATTATTATTAAATTTTGATATTTAAATGAAAATTTCACTTTATAAAATAATAAATATAAGGGTATTTAAATGATTGTTTTAAAAGTGAAAATATATGATTTTATAAGCTTAAATTGATTTAATGAAGGTTTAATTGTTTGTGAAATTATATTGAATATTTGGAATTTAGTTAACAGCATTTTGAAATGTTATTATTTCTAATGTAAAGGATATCACAACATTTGTAAATGCTGTAGTTGATAGAAGTGAACTAAATGGATAAATTGAATTAAGGACTATTATAGCACTTTGTAAGTGTTGTAGTTGCTGAAATTAACTAAGGTTTCATTGAAATAAAGCAACCCTATTAGAGCATTTTTAACTGCTGTCTTTTGTTAAAGTGAATTGTTTTAAAAGTAACTTTCCGTAGCATTTTCTAAATGCTGCGAAAGTTGAATTTTCATTGTTTTATTAAATTTAAGTGAATAAATGAACTTTGAAAGATTAAAATTTTGGAAATTTAATAATTTAATTATTAAATACAATGACTTCATTTTAATGATTTAAAATGAAGTAATTTGTTGAAATATAAACTATTTTGAAATGTGTGTTGAAATATTTTTAAATAAAATGAATGTGGTTTTGAAATGATATGATATTTTAAAATGGATTTTTGAATGATATTGAATTCTAAAATGATATTTGATTTCGAAGTATAAATTACTATTTTGAAATTTAACCACGGTATGTATTAAATTTATGGTTTAACTGATCCTTAGAGGATGAGTGATCCTAAGCATCTTTTAAGTTATAGTGCATTACTACTACAGTTCACTTGAGTTGGTTTACATTATATAAGTATATATGTCCTGGCTCGTGTGTTTTTTGTTTTACTTTACGCTCGGGTCAGCCTGAGTATTTACAGCTTAGCTTTGGATTTCTTTTCTAAAGCTAGGAATCGCTGGAGATTCTGCTTGTCTAGTTATTTGTTCCCTTTCAGTTCCAGTTGTTCTATTTCAGCTCTGGTATTTATAGACTGCTATGTATTTGAGATTTCTATTGTACATGTTTTTTCAAACTGATATTATGTACTATGTTTTGAGAGTTTGTTATAGTATCTTCATGAACTACTATGGTATTTTAATTTTTGCTGCGAGTTATTCTGATATTTCTGTTTATGTGATTCTGTGATTTGTATTTCATTTTCTCCAAATTTATTTACAATGCGGTATTTTAAGCAATTCAATTCCGGCATGTGTGGATGCGAATGACTGAAAATATCGGGTTGTTACACCGCTCGTGGGCTGGGCGTGTGTAGGAAGCTCGGCGCTTGGGTCTGACGGTTGTCTAGGCAAAGGATGCGGCGGCGCTAGGTCATTTTGTCACGGTGGCTGAATGATGTGGCTCGATCGTGAGCCGTTGCATGCGATTAGTGTTTACTGTAGATTGATGTGGAAGGTAACGTGTTTTCTAATTTAATTATTTTATTTATTTTAAATTAAAATCATACAATCGTCTAATTAGCTTATCTTTTACGTATGAACTCGGATAAACACGCAGATTTCTCCTTTGGGATCGTATCGAAATTCTAGACCTCCTGAAGCTGGTTTGGATGAATTCGGGACATTAGATTTTGCACCCTATTTTGAATTTTAAATCGATTTGAAATCAAAGTGAGTGTTTTAATTCACTCACAACTACTATATTATCTTATGTTAGTTAAATTAACTTAATGATGTGATTAGAAATTAATTAATTGATATTTAGTATGTTTAAATTGTCATTGCAGTTAGATTTGACTTTTATTGTATTAAATTATCGTTTAATTAAATATTGAATTTAATTGTCAATTTAATACCTGTTAATGATAATCAGTTATCTATTAATGTTTACTGGGTGATTTGGATGATGATGGTGATGTGTGTTTGATAATTGATATTGGATGACTGGATGTTGTATTTTATATTATTATAACACTGCAAGTTCTCTATGGGTTGAAATGATACATACCCGAACGATTTATAGATTAGGGCAAAATTGTTATGGGTTGAAACGATAGACTCAAGCGATTTTATGGATTTTATTTAATTTGGGATTACGGTTTGAAGTGATATATAATTGTTAAAAAATTAAATCGTGGATTGAAATGATAAATATCCGTATCACTTGGCCATAGGGTAGAAAATTATATACGGACACCGGATTGGTTAAATTAATGATTTTTAATTCCTTAAATTTTGAATTCAATTAACTAGCATTTTGAAATAGAAATTGATTTCTATAAACTGAATTATTTTCATTAATCCAAGCGTTAATTATGAAATTGGAATTGATTTAATGAATTGTTCAAAGGATTTAAATTGGAATTTCAAAGTTGAAGTGTCAAATATAAATGAATTTATGGGAATTGAGTCACTGAAAATGTTTGGATATAACTTTGAAATCTATTTTAAACTATTTTAATTAATTTAAACTATTTTTATCAATTAAAACTATTTTAATTTATTTTAATCTATTTTAACCTATTTAATCTAATTTAATCTATTTTATCTATTTTAAAGTACTTAAATTTATTTAATCTATTTTAAATCTATTAAATATAATTTAAATCTATTTAATCTATTTTAAATTTATTTAATCTATTTAAAATCTACTTAATATAATTTAAATTTATTTAGTTCATATTTAATATATATTTAGTCTATTTAAATCTAACTAAATCTATTTAATCTAGTTAAATCCTTTTAAATCTATTTATATCTATTTAATCTATATTTAATCTATTCAAATCATTTTAAATCTAATTAAATCAAATTTGAATCTATTTAAACTATTTTTACTACTTGAACTATTTTAATCTATTTAAACTATTTTTAAACTATTAAAATTGTTTATGACCATCTAAACAATTCTCTAAAATTTCGGAATGTGTGAAGTTGAAGTATTTATATTCAAATCCTTGATGACGATATAACTTAAGTTGGAATTTGAAATTCATATCTTTTTGTGAAATGACATATTTGAGTAAATATGACGGTTTTGGAATGAGGATTTAATTAACCTATCTTATCGGTAATTTCAAAAGTGAATATGATATTGAAAGTGAATATGGTTTTGAAAGTGAATATGATAACGAAAGCAATATGGTTTTGAGAATATGATATTTTGATATAATTTGTGAATTGACTTTTGAAATGTAAAAGAACCATCCGGTGTGAAATAAGCATTTGGTTGTTGAGGAGACTGAGATTGGATATTGTCATACTCTCTGCCAATACCGAAACCACTTTAACAGCTGTGTACGTGGTGGAGATTCCAGAAATGAAGTTGGATGGTTTGTTGTACGTTTCTGTATGAGGTATTTACATGACCCTGACTCTTGTGAGTCAGCTTAGATGTGACTAAAACAGGAGCCATGTCGGGCCATATCGCATCTCCAATCGGACACATTTCTTCGATACCATATTATGACTTTGTGATGATTTGGTGGTCATCCCTTGATTTTCATTATAGGAGTGTGTTCTGAGGTAGGCGGTAGCAGCTGCTATGCATTACCACCAGTCCGGATCAGCAATTGGTATATCTACCCCGGCATTGCCTCGAGTGCCATGTTCACATATCCTATCGCGCCTTCTATGAGTTTTTTGGTGTCGTACATATGGAGTTCTCCCTGATACCCCACCTACGGGTGGAGTTTACAGTATATGTATAGACTACGATATTATATAAAATATGTTAAGGGGGATATGGGTAACGCCTTAACGCTATTTTAATACTTTACTTTATTGTATACACTATTATAATAGCATATTTTACTACGTATGTGGGTAGTTTAGCGGGTCCTTTCGAGATGTAAATTCCGAACATATCTTAAGTTATCGTACTCACGTTGACACTGGGTAGGAGATGTCAAACCCTGTAAACATCTCTAATGCCGTTACAACCATATTTATTTACTATTAATTTAACTTATATAAGTTCTTTTATATCTGACTCGGTTGTTTTGTCTTTTCAATTCGCTGGGGTCAGCCCGAGCTTTTCAGTTTATCGAAGACTGGTTCTGGAGGATGAAGATGAAGATGAAGATTTTTTACTATTATTATTTATTATATTTATTCCATTGCATCATGTTGTTCCACTGCATTTACTTATTTTTTATTCTTTTTGTATCTAACTCTAATTTGTATTATAAAAGTATAACCAATGTATTTGTAAACAGCTTCATGAACTGTTTATTTGATTATTATATTTTTATCATTTTGCTACGAGATTCTGTATTTTTTTTCTTTCTTTCTCTACTTTTTCTTATTTACCCCATAGCAATCAACCCTTTTGAATGGTTTGAGTCTAACATGTGTGGTTTATCGTCGATTGAAATTTTCCTAAAAAGGCAGTTCGTTACGATTCAGGAAGTAATAACATTCATTTATTACCATTTGTTGAAAGAACGAACTCCTTATGAATTAAGTTTCATGATTTGGCTATAAGGTGTTTGATAATAATGTTGGGTTAAGGATAATAAATTTATATAAGATAATAAATGAGCATGTTGTATAAAAGTTTGTTTTACAAAAATTAAATGATTCTGTAAACGATGGATTTAGAAGATATGTTTTATAAAAGGAGATTTTGAGAATTTAAATCCTGGTATTTTGAAAAAGCTTTGAAAAAATAAAATAATTTGGTAGCAGTTGTAATTTTAGTAGTAGAGTTTATAAAATGGAAAGTTGATATTTATAAAAGAGTTTTTATAAAGTGAAAATACCTTTTAAGAGAAATTATTTGGAGGTGATATTTAAAAGGAGATTTAAACCATATTTTTTAAAGTGATTTAAAAAGGGTTCAAGTGGAAGAAGACATGGATTTCAACATCCTGGTTGTAAATAAAAGTTTTTTGGAATGTGAGGAAGACATAGACTATAGCATTGTTGTTACTAAGTGATTTCCGAAAGGGGATATACATAAGATTTATACATATCCTATACTTTATGTTAAATTTCAAGGTAGGTAACTTATATCTATTTTTAAGATAAGAATGTATTCAAGGTCTGAGAGGTAATGATAACCCAACTTGATTGGCTTCACTGTTAACTAATAAATGGTTTAAGCTCGAAATCGAAAATTAATAACAAGTATAATTAATCAGATCCCTATACTAGTGTGTTTGCGTTGTAGTAATGATATTTTACGCAACATTCATTTTGACCCACTAAAGTATGTTTGGAAAATATGAAGCTTTCCTCAAAGATTTTTATGGATTTAAGTATATAGAGGTATTTTTCAAGTGTTGAAATTGAAATGGTTTCTTAAGAAAGAAGATAGAAATTTCTAGTAAATTATTTTAAAGTAAGTATATATAAAGAAGCATCTTTTAAAAACGTTTGAATAAAAGTTTAATGAAATGTTTTCATAAATTTTTTTGGAAGGTTAATAAGTACGTATAAGGTACGTAAATCATTTCGTTGCACGATATTTGTTCTAAAATTCGAGTATGGATCTTTGAGGTGTTTACACTAGTCCGAAAGAGGATATATCACTCTATTCTTGATGATGAATATTGATGAGCGTTTGTAGTTGATTTTTTTTTATCATAGAGAGGTATGCAAGGAAAGCAAGGGTTTTTGATCAAGAAGCCTGATCAGAGTCCGCATTAGAAGATTGGGGACCAATACCAGTTAGAACGTAAAGTAGGTTATTCGAATAGAGATTGAATCAGATATTATGGATGATCTATGTATATCATATGGAATTGAGTTTAAAGATAATATTTTAGGTAAACACTTTTGGGGTTGTGGTTGTGGTTAAATCTTAGGGACGAAATTCTTTTAAGGGGAAAGAATGCAACGACCCGAAAATTTATCACTTTGAAAAATGATATTTATTTTTAAATATTCAAATATAAAATTTTATAACACAAGTTATAATGCTTTGAACAATAATTTTTGATGGCAAAAAAGTTTTAAAATTATATTTACAAAATGATATTTGGGATTTCCATCAGAAAAGCGACGAAAATCAATATTTGGTAAAATTGAGATTTTCTCAATATTAGATAAACGAAATTGGATACATACAATTATTTCTCCATTTAAGCAAGAATATGTAATAAAATTATTAGTTTTATTTTTGGAAATAAAATGCCTTTATGACATAAACGGGGATGTTACCACTTTCATATATTTCTTGGAATTTTAAATCCGGTTTAAGTGTTCAAATAATTATTTAAAATGATGAATAATCCATGTTAATTGTCATATAGTGATAATGATTGATTTGTAGCAGTCTTATAAAATGTATAAACTTAGTTTATAGAGATACGCAAATTTCGTTGCACTTTGGCAGTTTAACGGCATGATTTTGCAACACTTTTTTAAATATTGATTTATATGGTTTACTAATTTTGAATGAGCATGTTCTAATTATTCTTAGATGATAAGAAATATATTTTCAGGATTTTCTTACAAATATATATAGTTTAACAGAGAAGTAAAAATATGAGTAGAAATCGGATTTTGAATTCAGGACGTTCTAACGAACGAAAGTTGTTTAAAGTCATTGCAAATTTTCCTGTCCTATGCACATGTATACATATCGTACATGTACATGTATACACATATGTTTACATTATAATTACCATTCGAATTTACTAATTTACATAAGGTAAATAAATAAAAATCTAGATATTTTTCCTAAGCAAATAAAAACAAACTTACACATCATGATATAAAGAGACAAAGCCGATGGGGGGTGTGGGTTCGACCGAAATGATGGAAGGGGAGGGGCTGCACATGGGTGAGATGTTGGCTCATAATGTGTAGGTAGATATTTTGCAAATTTTTTTATAAATACCCACCCTATGGCTTCATAATTCTCACATCAAAACTCTTCTTCTTTTTCCTTCTTCTTCGGCTCCTATAACGACCTAGAATTTCAGTCATTTAAAATTCGTATATTTAATTTATTCTAAATATTCATAAGTAAATTTTATAAGTTGAATAACTTATATTTCGAACATAGTGATTTAATTGTTAATTTAATATTTGAAATTATAGAAATTATTTGGTTTTGAATTTAATGTTGACAAAAATGATTTATAAAGTTGAATTAAATTCTATTTGAATTAGAATGATGTTATTGAACTTTTAAAATTGAATTAAAAATTAAATTATAAAATTGAATATTTTAATATTTAATTAACATGTAAAAATAGTCCTTTTTTACACAGTCTCGAATTTCGATGAAACCAGTTTCATTGGATCCGTAATGTTATATTATTCTACGATTTCAAACTTCGTGTCAATCGGATTTGCGGATCATCACACTTGGTATCGAAGCTTAGATTTAGTATACTCCTAGGCTTTGATGTGTACTTGGTATAGATAGGGTCAATAGCACCCTATATTGAGTTGAGTGTATTATATATATGAGTGCGTACTTGTTAGTGAATATAAAATGTTTTATATTGTGTTTACTTAGTGTAACAACCTTGTATTTTGTGATTTATTTTTTGTATATTTTAATTATTTTAATTATTTTAATTGAATTTTTGATTTAAAAACTTATTTTATTTATTTGAATGATAAACTTTAGTTTTGATATGAATTATCATTCCAAAGCATGACTAAAAAGAATATTTTCCAAAAAGTTAGTTTTTGGTCAAAATAGTCAAACTTTGAATTTTATTTTAAAATTTTAAAATTTTGAAAATTTAAACTTTTTTCTTTTATTTTGAAAGTACATAAAATTTTAGGAATACTGCTTTTTGTTTCGATAAAAACGGATTTAAATTGTGAAAGTTATACTGTTTTCAATATTGTGTGTACATTGAATTATTTAACAATTTTCTTTATGTTAAATTTTATAAATTATATTTTTAATTATCAAATCATGTTATAATATGTTTTATATGACATATTAGATGTATATTCTATTTTAAAAACATATTTTTTACTGATGTTAGAATTTTTCCAAAGTTTACGGTGTTGATTTCTTTTTTTTAGGCTGTTTTCTTATTTTCTGCTATTTTCTTCATCAAAATTATATTTAAATTTAATTTTATATATTTTATTTTGTGAATTCATTTTTATTTTGTGTACTTATCTTTATTTATAAATATTTTTCAAGTATATAAAAAATTTCCAACGTGCATTGAATTTATTTCTAATTTTAAAGTCTACTTCGCAATTTTAAGCCATTTTCTTAATTTAAATTCTATTTAATTAAAATTTAATTATTTATTTTATTTAAGAAATGATAAAAAATTATTTTACATCAAAAATTTTCTTTAGAATATTTTTAAAATGAAGTAGATATTTTTCCAAAGCCATTGATGTTTTAATTGTAATTTTTGAACCCTGTTTTCAATTTTTAAGCAATTTCCTTAATTCTTTTTATATTTTCTTTAAATTTAATTATATATTTTTATTTTATTTTCACTTTGTTTCGGTTTTTCGATGTACTTGCTGAAGTTTATTTTGTTTTACTTGATTTAAAAGAAAAGGAAGTATGGAAGGTTTTAAAAGCTAAGAAACGTAAAGTCGTTTCACCGTTTCTTTTACCGTTTCTTTTTCAATCAATGCATCAATTTATTGTAGCCGTTCCTTTTCTTTTGCTTATTCAAGTGAAAGTGTCTTATTCCATCAATAATACACATCCATTTCAGATCTGAGCAAAGAAAAATAAGCAATGGCCTCTCTTCCTCCTCTCGTTTTTCTACTTCTTCTTCTTTGTTTTGCTTGATTTTTGCCTTCCTTCTCTTGCTTTGTTTGGCCTAACACCTCCACCATCTCCTCCACCCACCACCACCACTTCCTTCCCCACATCATACACGACCAAAACCTTCCTCCTATGACCTGCAAGTGCCATGACCATCCCATGATGCAAAATCCACAAAAACTATGTTAAAACTCCTTAAAAAGCATGTCTAGCCACCTAGTCTTCATTACCATCACCTTAGATGACCTTGGCCACCTCCTATTGCTCCACCACCACCTTGACACACCCCTAACCATCACCTTCATCCTCTGTCCAGATCTAAAACATGCCATAGCCGAGCCATAGATCCATGTAGTCAAGCCCAAAATGAACCAAAAACCACTATTTTTCATAAACCTCTTGATATTCATGCGTAGTAACTCCTCCACCACTTCAATACCTTGTAGCCATGCTGAAACGACCCGAATTTCTACTTCCAGAAAATCGCATCATCTTGAAGGAAGAAAGGGATAGAAGAAGAAAAGAAAGAGAAAGAAGAAACAGAACAACATCAGAGAACTCACAACGGAACGAATAAACTATAATATATCTCATAAAATATTACATAGTATCTCAATACATCAGAGTACACAACTTAAACAACAGATATTAGACAGTTATAAACATCTGTCTAACTATATACTCAAGTATACAAGAAACAGATATCAATCAAACACAGCGGAACCAATATATCTAAACGTCAAAGCCTCCTGCTTCATATCTCCTCCAGAATTCGTCAAGCTAACCTGAATCACTTGACTACTCATACATAATATGAGTACCCAAGAGTTTAATAAAATAAAAAATAAACACTCGGGTCAGACAAGGGTCTGGTGTGAGTAAACGGGTTAAAATTGCTTAACTTTAGAAAAACCTTTGAAAGAAAAAGGTATCACGTAAGACTTCCCACACATAAACATGGAAAAGTTTTTACCTTACGCTAACCAAAACATTTGATAGGAAATCCAGTGATATTATAATAGTGTCTAGGGTTTTCAAGTAAATATGAAATAGCTGAAATTGTTACATCTATTAAATTCCAGCTACTAGCCACAAAAGTGGGTAATACAATCAAAACCGTAGGGTCTCGTAGGGAAAATGGGTTTCCATCAATGGCAGGGCTACTGGGGTACCGCCCGTCACAGTACGTGGCCTAAATCAACGTACCGAGGAGTACTCCCACTCCCCTGCAACACAAGGCCGGGACCATTCCTTACTGAACAGTCCCAAACAAGACAACCCCGGCAGTTGTCGCGAATCAACCGCCCACACAGTCGAATATAAAGGGACCTCTAGACAGGGGTCAATCTTGCTCTCCAGTGGGAGCTACCCACGAAGCCTTGCTACACCTCACCTGTTTTAGCCATTCCCGGTTGATGAGGCTTGAGGCTGCGATTACCTTGTAGAACACATCTATCTTAGAATGCTCATCGTCCACCTGACGATGTGCTGAAAGCATTCAATCCATACAAGTTCGTTCCGGCTTCGAACGAAACCGAAGGCACTATCTCGTTGCACTCGTATTGGAATCACCCTCAGAGTCAACGACCATAGCCCTTGCACTCTAATCTCCATCTCAAATCTGTAAGCACTATTCCGTCAAACTCATTACGGAATCACCCACAGAGTTATACTGACGTATAGCCCTTACACCTCGAGTCTTCACTTGCCCCACTTGGATTCACGACCTAGGTTACTTGGAATCGATGTGGTTTTCGGATATCCAAATATGGAAACCCGATCCCGGTCTCACCGAAACCAAACGCCATTTTAATGTCCAAGTTGTACTTAAGGGTTTTAAACAATTAAACTTATATTCAGGATGATATAAACAAATAGATGAATCACATTATCATATCAGATAATTCATAACAAATATTCATCTCACAAGGCAGCATACCATATATCTCACAGTCATCCAAATCATCCAGTAACAATCAATCACCCAATATCAATTAATCACCCAATATCAATTAATCACCCAATATCAATTATTCAATATTAATCAATCATCCATAGCAGAATTGATTAACTCTCAATAAATTTAATTAACCACTAATTAAATTAAATACTATCCTTTAGTCACTTGGATTATTGATTTATTACAAATCAAATTCATTATCATCTCTTAATGATCTTCCTTAATTAATCTTCCTTGATTAATCATCTTTAATTACGTTCAAGTAATTATCCTTAACCATATTCAGTAATTAACCTTTAATTACTATCATTAATTACAATAATTAATGATCCTTCATTTATTAATTAACTATAATTTATTACATTAAACCTTAATTAATTACAATTAATTAATCATTCTTAAATTAATTACTTTCATTAATCAACCTTGATTAATTTCAATTATTAAATAATCTTTATTAATTAATTAACCCTTTTTAATTAAATAATTAACTTATAATGAATCATTTCATTAATCATAAACAGTAATTAACAATTTGTAATTACTTATCTTAATTAATTAACTTCTTAATCAATTATATTAACCTTGATTAATTACATTAGTTAATCAATTAATCTTTAACCACTTCATTAAGTAATTATTAAACAATTAAGTTTAATAAATAAATCCTTAATTAATTTCTTTATTAATTAATTAATTACACTTAGTAATTAATCTTAAATTAATCCCATTTATTAATTAGTTAATCACATTAATTAATTAACTAGAATAATTTAAGTAATTAACTCTTAATTTCTTACATAAGTAATTATCTCTAATTACTTCTTTTAATAAATCTTAAATACTTCCTTAATTAATAACTTTAACAAGTAATTATTTCATCATTAACCAAAATCCTTAATTCTTTTATTAATTAATTATTTCATAATTAATTAACTTCAACAATTATATTAATCAATTTCTTAATTGATAACATTAAGTGATTAACCTTTAATCACTTCCACTTTAATTACTTCCATAAGTAATTACTTTCTTAATTACATTCAAAAATTAACCAATGATTACTTCATTAAGTAATTACACTTAATTAATTCATAATTAAGTGGATATTTAAAATTAATAAATAATTAACTAATTATTTAAAATTAATTAAACAATTAATTAATTAATTTCTTATATTTCAAAATCCTTAATTAATTAAGAATTCATTAATCTTAATTAACAAATCATGTTTATTAAGTACTCTCAAGATCTTATCAAAATAATTTAATGTTATTTATCTTTATAAATAAGTTATTTGAAATAAATCAAATTTTAACAACTTAATCAACTTATCCTTTTGGGTCTTCAAAATTATAATAATAACTTTATTTAAAAATAACACATTTTGGAAATCAAATTTGAAATTTTCAAAACTCATTAATTTTCTAAGTTAAACTTATTCATTTAAAATGAAATTTGAATAGTTTATTTTTAAAACATTAGTTTATACTGTATTTAAACTTTGATTTAATAATTAAATTCAAACACTCTTCTTAGATTAAAATTCAAACTTTAATTAAGTAAAACTTCTTCAAAGAAATCTTCTCACACGTTTAAAATTTGAAAGTAAATTCAATTTACATTTTAAAGTTTGATTAACTTAATTTTTCAAAACAAAAAAGTTTAACTTTGAAAATTCTTTTTCTTTTATAAAGCTCAACTTGATATATATATATATTTTAAACAAGTTTAACTTGTAAACTTAACCTTTGCATAAAAAAAACTAAGCATCAGGTTGGAACAGAAGCTCCCTCGGCCAACCCGAGTATAACACTAAAACTACACGAGACAACCCCGAAGCAACTCAGCCCCCCACCTTCTTCGAGTCATCCCCGAGTACAACTCGAACACCTACCCGAGTAAACACTCGTCTTCCCCAACTCCTTCTTTCCAGTGCACACAACCATCACGGTGCACATGCACCAACAACGCCGACCAACGCCGATCAACACGACCATCGTCCATCATCACTTCTCCCCTCGGGAGCCTGAATCCACACCTAGAAACAAAAATTCAAATACGAATCGAAATTTGACCAATTAGCATGAAACAGCAGGATGCACAGACGCCAAAACCACCCCATCGCCGATCATCTCATCGCCGATTAACCTTGCCGACCCCACCATAGGAACACCACACCCAACAACTCCATTCTCTCCAAATGCGGTCAAACCCGATCCCCAATCCTCGATGCAAAAGCCATGACAAAACAGCCGAAACCAAAAACCCAAGTAACCCTAGTTCATTCGATTCGAAGCAAATTGGTCACTGGAAAAATCCAAAAGCATTTTTCCCAATATCCTCTACATCTAAGCGAGCTTCAACCAAAAATCTAGCTTAAATCAACGTGCCGATCACTGGCAATCCTCAAAACCCCCAAAAACACACAAACCCACATTTCTCATAATTAGTCAAACTAAAAATCATGAAATATGTATTAAAACCATGATTCTTGCCCCTTAATTTATTCATGTAATCCAAATTATAAATCAAGATTTTTGATTTATCATGAATAACAGTATTCCACTGTGTTTTCCTATTTTTAACTTATTTGCTAAAGTTAAAATCCTTGAATTATTTTTAAAATCATCATCATCTACTAACAAACAACTTCTATTTAAAATTTGAAATCAAAAATTAACTTGTTCTATTGGTATTGAATATTTCCTTTTAACAGAACCTTCACAGTAATTTATCAGTGTAAATTCAAGCATGTATATGTACAGACAAACATAACAATTCATATAAATTTAAAACTATAGTATTTTAATTCAAGTAAATCAACACATGCATAGCAGTAAATTTTAAATCAACTGTTTTTAAAAAACATTTACTCACCTGATTCAAGAATGCAGAGCAGGTTTAAATTTCCAGTCTTCCTATTGATGTTGAAAAGCTCTGAATAAAAGATCCTACTGCATGCTTTAACTGATGATGTAAAATGTTGAATTTCATTTGGATTTGCAGAAGATTTGGAGTTGCAACTTTAATTGCTTTGCAGATTTTCTTTTTTACTTCAGATTTACTTTTTCTTTTCCAGGCTTTTTAACAACTTTAATTTGAAAAAGGTTGTGCTTTGATCTTGCTTTACTGAAGAAATCTTTGCATGCTTCAATAATCTTTGATTTGCAGGTTGTAATTTGATTTAGTTGCAGATTTTTAATTTGCTTTTGATTCAAGTTTTCAGGTTTTGGAAATTGTTTCAGCTTTTGCCATTAACATTTGAAAGGAAGATAAACAAAGGAAAAAAATGAAAGAAAGTTATGTTTATAAAAAAAAAATATAAAATAAAGACACTTGTTCTCAAAGAATAACACTTGTCATTTACACTCCTTAATTTACTAACAAGTGTTATTTAGATATGTTAATATGAATACACATGTCATTAAGTATTTTTAATTTGAATTTTATTTAATTTTAAATGTAAATATAAATTTACATATTTACTTACTTAATTGATAAATACTTACATGTATATAAATGTTTTTAAACAATTTTTTTTTTAATTTAAATGATCATATAAACTTACATATTAAATTTTGTTTATAAATAAATTCTTGTATATGTAAATATAAATTTACTTTTAAGAGAAAATATTCTAAAACACTTATATTTATCATTTATAACCATTTTGAAATTAAAAACCTTAAAGAAAACAAAAAGAAAACTTTATTTAAACCCTTTTTAAACTATCATATTGAAAATAAACACAATCTTATATTTTGAAAACAATTGAACTAAACTAAATTATCTTTTGAAAAACATTATGTTTTAAAAACAAAGCTTCAATTTCAATATTCATTCATATATAAATTATTAATAGATTAAATTAAATTTTCAAAACAAATATCAAATTATAACGTATGCTTACATATATTACAATTTGAAAATTCAACTTCTAAATTAAAACAAAAGATATTCCCATTCACAATATATATCAAACATATATATTATAAATAGAATAAAATTTATTAGCTTTTGAAAAACAATTCTTATCAATATTGTCATATTGAAAATTTATTATTATTTAAAAGATTAATTTAGCTAATTTTATAAAGAAAAATCATCAAACCAGTTAAATTATTTACCCAGATTATTAAATCGATATTGCCCAAAATTCCGGGTCGTTACAATCCTCCCCCCTTAAAAGAATTTCGTCCCCGAAATTTAAAAGTAAAGGTAATTTAATAATCCAACAAAGATTTTAATTTCAGTTTGCAAAGCATTCCTAACAATCAGTTACTAACATCCAAAGCAATCAATCACACAAACAAACTTAACTAATTATCCTGACATACGTCAGAATAAAACTCTAATACTATTTTGAGTTTCCCAAGTATAAATTACCGGGAGACTCGCTCTACAGAAGCTAAACTAATAAACTACACCACCCAAAATCCAGAGCTCCTCTCTTCTCTAGATCCACCCATCTGAACAGAATATCAGATTACTCTCAAATCTAGCTCAACATCCAACTCCAACTGGACTACAGATTTAACAAGCAACAATGAATCATACACGTACTCACTCAGAGATACGTGATATTCAATGAATTCCATCTACCCAAACTGGCAATTCAATCTTATCCTATCAAAAACACAGATAAGAAATCTTCAAATGCCTTAACACTAACCAAACAATCTTATCCAATATCTGCTCACTTAACCAGAGAAATCCTAACAACAATGAAGTCTCCAACTTCAAACTCCAAACTTTTTATCTCATATCTGTATAACCTGACAGACAATCCAGGGCTGCCAATCTCTTCCTGAACAACTCAAACTATGCTGATATTTCCAAAGACAACTTGACCAAAGCAAACAGTTCCTGGATTCTATAGAAAAATCTTTATAATCCGTCGAAATCTAGAACACAATCACTACTACTCAAGCAATAGCAAAAGAACTTGCTTCCTTCCTTGCACAACTGCTACCTCGCTTCCGCTGCGCAACTCTGATTATGAAATAGAGGAGAATACCGTTGATGAACACATGTACAAACTTATCCAATATATACCAGAAACTTTGTTCATCAAATCCATACAAATCTGAGTGACTCATCTGACTCAGTCACACAACCTTGTTATAGAATCCATCTCAAAAGCTAGATCTAACCAAATACAAATTCCAAAAATAAATTCTTGAGCTGCTACACCAACTCTACCTTTTATTAGGCTAACCACCCAAAATCGCTTCTGGAACCAAAACAATATAGAACTCCACTTCAGATGCAGGCAACCTTCTGATTACTTCAACAACTCCTACTTCCTCATGAGAATCCTCCATCTCAAACAAAAGAATGCTCAAGAAAATTCCAAATCAATCGCAAGTCACTTTTGCGATCCAACCTAATTCGAATTCCAAAGAAATCGTTCTCTCTTTACCAATTAGAACAGCTTTAAGCTTTTCCAAACAAGGTTAATTCTTCAAGATAATTTCCACCAACTACTCGTGCTGCTGATAGAAGAACCACCAAGATTTCTGAATTATCGGAGAAACAAGCTACACTGCTGCTTCCAAACTCTACTTCGATGATACTGCAAAGGCTAAAAGATCCACTCGTCAGCACACCGATCACTTCCGAGCTGAACTGCTACCACAGCTATCCAAAGACTTCTAATCCAAATGCTTCTCGAAATCCAAAACCATCTACAACCCACACAAAAAGACCTCTGAGATGGCAGACAACCCAAAAGAAACTCGGACTCCAAACCAAGCATCAACACCTCACTCTCCTTAAGGAATGACAATGAGACCATGCCTAAACAAACAACTTATAGACCTTAGTCTCATATTCCAGAACAGCCAAACTCCATACTGAAGATCCAGATAACTTCTACTCAGATAAGTCTTCCCTGAGGCAGGTAAAGAATGCTCCTCAATCACTTTCAAAACTGCTTCAAGAGAAAACACCTTCAGAAAATATCTATGGATACTGCATCTCATCACGCAGTTATCAAGATACCATTACTTACTTTTGCACTTCTGACAGATCCAAACTTAAGAAAATTTGCTCACCCAAGCGAAATCCAAACTTACACTTCAAAGATAAACTCCGAATCTTGAAAAAGATTTCCTTCGGATATCAGAGAAATCCTTACTCCAAACTACAAAACTCACTCGAGACGGTATTAGGTCTATAGTCTCGACAAATACTTCCAACCTCAACATAAGGACCTCTTCCATCAGTGGTAATCGTGTTACACACACATACCAGTACTACTCCACTATCTACCTCTATAACTTATGCTGGAAAATCCGGACTGATAACCTAATAGACCAGGTAGATATAAATGTATATATATAGTTATATACAAAAATTACAAGTATGCTCTCTCATAGAAGACACCACTACAGAGCCTAGGTATTCACTCAACCTAATGCTCCCTAAAGAAAGACACACTTCAGAGCTTAGGTATTCGCTCAGCATAATGCTCTGATACCAAATGAGACGACCCCACTTTCTACTCCCAGAAAATCGCATCATCTTGAAGAAAGAAAGGGATAGAAGAAGAAAAGAAAGAGAAAGAAGAAACAGAACAACATCAGCGAACTCACAGCGGAACGAATAAAGTATAATATATCTCATAAAATATTACATAGTATCTCAATACATCAGAGTACACAACTTAAACAACAGATATTGGATAGCTATAAACTTCTGTCTAACTATATACTCAAGTATACAAGAAACAGATATCAATCAAACACAGCGGAACCAATATATCTAAACGTCAAAGCCTCCCGCTTCATATCTCCTCCAGAATTCATCAAGCTAACCTGAATCACTTGACTACTCATACATAATATGAGTACCCAAGAGTTTAATAAAATAGAAAATAAACACTCGGGTCAGACAGGGGTCTGGTGTGAGTAAACGGGTTAAAATTGCTTAACTTTAGAAAAACCTTTGAAAGAAAAAGGTATCACGTAAGACTTCCCACACATAAACATGGAAAAGTTTTTACCTTACGCTAACCAAAACATTTGATAGGAAATCCAGTGATATTATAATAGTGTTTAGGGTTTTCAAGTAAATATGAAATAGCCGAAATTGTTACACCTATTAAATTCCAGCTACTAGCCACAAAAGTGGGCAATACAATCAAAACCGTAGGTCTCGTAGGGAAAATGGGTTTCCATCAATGGCAGGGCTACTGGGGTACCGTCCGTCACAGTACGTGGCCTAGATCAACGTACCGAGGAGTACTCCCACTCCCCTGCATCACAAGGCCGAGACCATTCCTTACTGAAGAGTCCCAAACAAGACAACCCTGGCAGTTGCCGCGAATCAACCGCCCACACTGCTGAATATAAAGGGACCTCTAGACAGGGGTCAATCTTGCTCTCTAGTGGGAGCTACCCACGAAGCCTTGCTGCACCTCCCCTGTTTTAGCCATTCCCGATTGATGAGGCTTGAGGCTGCGATTACCTTTATAGAACACATCTATCTTAGAATGCTCATCGTCCACCTGACGATGTGCTGAAAGCATTCAATCTATACAAGTTCATTCCGGGTTCGAACGAAACCGAAGGCACTATCTCGTTGCACTCATATTGGAATCACCCTCAGAGTCAACGACCATGGCCCTTGCACTCTAATCTCCATCTCGAATCTATAAGCACTATTCCGTCAAACTCATTACGGAATCACCCATAGGGTTATAATGACGTATAGCCCTTACACCTCGAGTCTTCACTTGCTCCACTTGGATTCACGACCTACGTTTACTTGGAATCGATGTGGTTTTCGGATATCCAAATATGGAAACCCGATCCCGGTCTCACCGAAACCAAACGCCATTTTAATGTCCAAGTTGTACTTAAGGGTTTTAAACAATTAAACTTATATTCAGGATGATATAAACAAATAGATGAATCACAATATCATATCAGATAATTCATAACAAATATTCATCTCACAAGGCAGCATACCATATATCTCACAGTCATCCAAATCATCCAGTAACAATCAATCACCCAATATTAATTACTCACCCAATATCAATTAATCACCCAATATCAATTATTCAATATTAATCAATCATCCATAGCAGAATTGATTAACTCTCAATAAATTTAATTAACCACTAATTAAATTAAATACTATCCTTTAATCACTTGGATTATTGATTTATTACAAATCAAATTCATTATCATCTCTTAATGATCTTCCTTAATTAATCTTCCTTGATTAATCATCTTTAATTACGTTCAAGTAATTATCCTTAACCATATTCAGTAATTAACCTTTAATTACTATCATTAATTACAATAATTAACGATCCTTAATTTATTAATTAACTATAATTTATTACATTAAACCTTAATTAATTACAATTAATTAATCATTCTTAAATTAATTACTTTCATTAACCAACCTTGATTAATTTCAATTATTAAATAATCTTTATTAATTAATTAACCCTTTTTAATTAAATAATTAACTTATAAAGAATCATTTCATTAATCATAAACAGTAATTAACAATTTGTAATTATTTATCTTAATTAATTAACTTCTTAATCAATTATATTAACCTTGATTAATTACTTTAATTAATTAATCTTTAATCACTTCATTAAGTAATTATTAAACAATTAAGTTTAATAAATAAATCCTTAATTAATTTCTTTATTAATTAATTAATTACACTTAGTAATTAATCTTAAATTAATCCCATTTATTAATTAATTAATCACATCAATTAATTAACTAAAATAATTTAAGTAATTAAATCTTAATTTCTTACATAAGTAATTATCTCTAATTAATTCTTTTAATAAATCTTAAATACTTCCTTAATTAATCACTTTAACAAGTAATTATTTCATCATTAACCAAAATCCCTAATTCTTTTATTAATTAATTATTTCATAATTAATTAACTTCAACAATTATATTAATCAATTTCTTAATTGATAACATTAAGTGATTAACCTTTAATCACTTCCACTTTAATTACTTCCATAAGTAATTGCTTTCTTAATTACATTCAAAAATTAACCAATGATTACTTCATTAAGTAATTACACTTAATTAATTCATAATTAAGTGGATATTTAAAATTAATAAATAATTAACTAATTATTTAAAATTAATTAAACAATTAATTAATTAATTTCTTATATTTCAAAATCCTTAATTAATTAAGAATTCATTAATCTTAATTAACAAATCATGTTTGTTAAGTACTCTCAAGATCTTATCAAAATAATTTAATGTTATTTATCTTTATAAATAAGTTATTTGAAATAAATCAAATTTTAACAACTTAATCAACTTATCCTTTTGGGTCTTCAAAATTATAATAATAACTTTATTTAAAAATAACACATTTTGGAAATCAAATTTGAAATTTTCAAAACTCATTAATTTTCTAAGTTAAACTTATTCATTTAAAATGAAATTTGAATAGTTTATTTTTAAAACATTACTTTATACTGTATTTAAACTTTGATTTAATAATTAAATTCAAACACTCTTCTTAAATTAAAATTCAAACTTTAATTGAGTAAAACTTCTTCAAAGAAACCTTCTCACACGTTTAAAATTTGAAAGTAAATTCAATTTACATTTTAAAGTTTGATTAACTTAATTTTTCAAAACAAACAAGTTTAACTTTGAAAATTCTTTTTCTTTTATAAAGCTCAACTTGATATATATATATTTTAAACAAGTTTAACTTGTAAACTTAACCTTTGCAATAAAAAAAACTAAGCATCAGGTTGGAACAGAAGCTCCCTCAGCCAACCCGAGTATAACACTAAAACTACACGAGACAACCCCGAAGCAACTCAGCCCCCCACCTTCTTCGAGTCATCCCCGAGTACAACTCAAACACCTACCCGAGTAAACACTCGCCTTCCCCAGCTCCTTCTTTCCAGTGGACACAACCATCACGGTGCACATGCACTAACAACGCCGACCAACGCCGATCAACACGACCATTGTCCATCATCACTTCTCCCCTCGCGAGCCTGAATCCACACCCAGAAACAAAAATTCAAATATGAATCGAAATTTAACCCATTAGCATGAAACAACAGGAAGCACAGGCGCCAAAACCACCCCATCGCCGATCATCTCATCGCCGATTAACCTTGCCGACCCCACCATAGGAACACCACACCCAACAACTCCATTCTCTCCAAATGCGGTCAAACCCGATCCCCAATCCTCGATGCAAAAGCCATGACAAAACAGCCGAAACCAAAAACCCAAGTAACCCTAGTTCATTCGATTCGAAGCAAATTGGTCACTGGAAAAATCCAAAAGCATTTTTCCCAATATCCTCTACATCTAAGCGAGCTTCAACCAAAAATCTAGCTTAAATCAACGTGCCGATCACTGGCAATCCTCAAAACCCCCAAAAACACACAAACCCACATTTCTCATAATTAGTCAAACTAAAAATCATGAAATATGTATTAAAACCATGATTCTTGCCCCTTAATTTATTCATGTAATCCAAATTATAAATCAAGATTTTTGATTTATCATGAATAACAGTATTCCACTGTGTTTTCCTATTTTTAACTTATTTGCTAAAGTTAAAATCCTTGAATTATTTTTAAAATCATCATCATCTACTAACAAACAACTTCTATTTAAAATTTGAAATCAAAAATTAACTTGTTCTATTGGTATTGAATATTTCCTTTTAACAGAACCTTCACAGTAATTTATCAGTGTAAATTCAAGCATGTATATGTACAGACAAACATAACAATTCATATAAATTTAAAACTATAGTATTTTAATTCAATTAAATCAACACATGCATAGCAGTAAATTTTAAATCAACTGTTTTTAAAAAACATTTACTCACCTGATTCAAGAATGCAGAGCAGGTTCAAATTTCCAGTCTTCCTATTGATGTTGAAAAGCTCTGAATAAAAGATCCTACTGCATGCTTTAACTGATGATGTAAAATGTTGAATTTCATTTGGATTTGCAGAAGATTTGGAGTAGCAACTTTAATTTCTTTGCAAATTTTCTTTTTACTTCAGATTTACTTTTTCTTTTCGAGGCTTTTAAACAACTTTAATTTGAAAAAGGTTGTGCTTTGATCTTGCTTTACTGAAGAAATCTTTGCATGCTTCAATAATCTTTGATTTGCAGGTTGTAATTTGATTTAGTTGCAGATTTTTATTTTGCTTTTGCTTCAAGTTTTCAGGTTTTGGAAATTCTTTCATCTTTTTCCATTAACATTTGAAAGGAAGATAAACAAAGGAAAAAAATGAACGAAAGTTATGTTTATAAAAAAAAATATAAAATAAAGACACTTGTTCTCAAAGAATAACACTTGTCGTTTACACTCCTTAATTTACTAACAAGTGTTATTTAGAAATGTTAATATGAATACACATGTCATTAAGTATTTTTAATTTGAATTTTATTTAATTTTAAATGTAAATATAAATTTACATATTTACTTACTTAATTGATAAATACTTACATGTACATAAGTGTTTTTAAACAATTTTTTTTTAATTTAAATGTTCATATAAACTTACATATTAAATTTTGTTTATAAATAAATTCTTGTATATGTAAATATAAATTTAGTTTTAAGAGAAAATATTCTAAAACACTTATATTTATCATTTATAACCATTTTGAAATTAAACACCTTAAAGAAAAACAAAAGGAAAACTTTATTTAAACCCTTTTTAAACTATCATATTGAAAATAAACACAATCTTATATTTTGAAAACAATTGAACTAAACTAAATTATCTTTTGAAAAACATTATGTTTTAAAAACAAAGCTTCAATTTCAATATTCATTCATTTATAAATTATTAATAGATTAAATTAAATTTTCAAAACAAATATCAAATTATAACATATGCTTACATATATTACAATTTGAAAATTCAACTTCTAAATTAAAACAAACGATATTCCCATTCACAATATATATCAAACATATATATTATAAATTGAATAATAATTTATTAGCTTTTGAAAAACAATTATTATCAATATTGCCATATTAAAATTTTATTATTATTTAAAAGATTAATTTAGCCAATTTTATAAAGAAAAATCATCAAACCAGTTAAATTATTTACACAGATTATTAAATCGATATTGCCTAAAATTCCGGATCGTTACAATCCTCCCCCCTTAAAAGAATTTCGTCCCCGAAATTTAAAGGCAAAGGTAATTTAATAATCCAACAAAGATTTTAATTTCAATTTGCAAAGCATTCCTAACAATCAGTTACTAACATCCAAAGCAATCAATCACCCAAACAAACTTAACTAATTATCCTGACATACGTCAGAATAAAACTCTAATACTATTTTGAGTTTCCCAAGTATAAATTATCGGGAGACTCGCTCTACAGAAGCTAAACTAATAAACTACACCACCCAAAATCTGGAGCTCCTCTCTTCTCTAGATCCACCAATCTGAACAGAATATCAGATTACTCTCAAATCTAGCTCAACATCCAACTCCAACTGGACTACAGATTTAACAAGCAACAATGAATCATACACGTACTCACTTAGAGATACGTGATATTCAATGAATTCCAGCTACCAAAACTGGCAATTCAATCTTATCCTATCAAAAACACAGATAAGAAATCTTCAAATGCCTTAACACTAACCAACCAATCTTATCCAATATCTGCTCACTTAACCAGAGAAATCCTAACAACAATGAAGTCTCCAACTTCAAACTCCAAACTTTTTATCTCATATCTGTATAACCTGACAGACAATCCAGGACTGCCAATCTCTTCCTGAACAGCTCAACCTATGATGATATTTCCAGAGACAACTTGACCAAAGCAAACAGTTCCTGGATTCTATAGAAAAAATCTTTATAATCCATCGAAATCCAGAACACAATCACTACTACTCAAGCAATAGCAAAAGAACTTGCTTCCTTCCTTGCACAGCTGCTACCTCGCTTCCGCTGCGCCAATTTGATTATGAAATTGAGGAGAATACCGTTGATGAACACATGTACAAACTTATCCAATATATACCAGAAACTTTGTTCATCAATTCCATACAAATCTGAGTGACTCATCTGACTCAGTCACACAACCTTGTTATCGAATCCATCTCAAAAGCTAGATCTAACCAAATACAAATTCCAAAAATAAATTCTTGAGCTGCTACACCAACTCTACCTTTTATTAGGCTAACCACCCAAAATCGCTTCTGGAACCAAAACAATATAGAACTCCACTTCAGATGCAGGCAACCTTCTGATTACTTCAACAACTCCTACTTCCTCATGAGAATCCTCCATCTCAAAAAAAGAATGCTCAAGAAAATTCCAAATCAATCGCAAGTCACTTTTGCGATCCAACCTAATTCGAATTCCAAAGAAACCGTTCTCTCTTTACCAATTAGAACAGCTTTAAGCTTTTCCAAACAAGGTTAATTCTTCAAGATAATTTCCATCAACTGCTCGGGCTGCTGATAGAAGAACCACCAAGATTTCTGAATTATCGGAGAAACAAGCTACACTGCTGCTTCCAAACTCTACTTCGATGATACTGCAAAGACTAAAAGATCCACTCGTCAGCACACCGATCACTTCCGAGTTGAACTGCTACCACAACTATCCAAAGACTTCTAATCCAAATGCTTCTCGAAATCCAAAACCATCTACAACCCACACAAAAGACCTCTGAGATGGCAGACAATCCAAAAGAAACTCGGACTCCAAACCAAGCATCAACACCTCACTCTCCTTAAGGAATGACAATGAGACCATGCCTAAACAAACAACTTATAGACCTTAGTCTCATATTCCAGAACAGCCGAACTCCATACTGAAGATCCAGATAACTTCTACTCAGATAAGTCTTCCCTGAGGCAAGTAAAGACTGCTCCTCAATCACTTTCAAAACTGCTTCAAGAGAAAACACCTTCAGAAAATATCTATGGATACTGCATCTCATCACGCAGTTATCAAGATACCATTACTTACTTCTGCACTTCCGACAGATCCAAACTTAAGAAAATTCGCTCACCCAAGCGAAATCCAAACTTACACTTCAAAGATAAACTCCGAATCTTGAAAAAGATTTCCTTCGGATATCAGAGAAATCCTTACTCCAAACTACAAAACTCACTCGAATCGGTATTAGGTCTACAGTCTCGACAAATACTTCCAACCTCAACATAAGGACCTCTTCCATCAGTGGTAATCGTGTTACACACACATACCACTACTACTCCACTATCTACCTCTATAACTTATGCTGGAAAATCCGGACAGATAACCCAACAGATCAGGTAGATATAAATGTATGTATATATATATATATATATATAGTTATATACAAAAATTACAAGTACGCTCTCTCATAGAAGACACCACTACAGAGCCTAGGTATTCACTCAACCTAATGCTCCCTAAAGAAAGACACACTTCAGAGCTTAGGTATTCGCTCAGCCTAATGCTCTGATACCAAATGAGACGACCCGACTTTCTACTCGCAGAAAATCACATCATCTTGAAAAAGAAAGGGATAGAAGAAGAAAAGAAAGAGAAAGAAGAAACAGAACAACATCAGAGAACTCACAGCGGAACGAATAAAATATAATATATCTCATAAAATATTACATAGTATCTCAATACATCAGAGTACACAACTTAAACAACAGATATTAGACAGCTATAAACTTCTGTCTAACTATATACTCAAGTATACAAGAAACAGATATCAATCAAACACAGTGGAACCAATATATCTAAACGTCAAAGCCTCCTGCTTCATATCTCCTCCAGAATTCGTCAAGCTAACCTGAATCACTTGACTACTCATACATAATATGAGTACCCAAGAGTTTAATAAAACAGAAAATAAACACTCGGGTCAGACAGGGGTCTGGTGTGAGTAAACGGGTTAAAATTGCTTAACTTTAGAAAAACCTTTGAAAGAAAAAGGTATCACGTAAGACTTCCCACACATAAACATGGAAAAGTTTTTACCTTACGCTAACCAAAACATTTGATAGGAAATCTAGTGATATTATAACAGTGTCTAGGGTTTTCAAGTAAATATGAAATAGCCGAAATTGTTACATCTATTAAATTCCAGCTACTAGCCACAAAAGTGGGTAATGCAATCAAAACCGTAGGGTCTCGTAGGGAAAATG
The DNA here is from genome assembly GCA_030765085.1 of Allium cepa. Lineage (NCBI taxonomy): Eukaryota > Viridiplantae > Streptophyta > Magnoliopsida > Asparagales > Amaryllidaceae > Allium > Allium cepa. The sequence goes on along the minus strand of CM060934.1, from coordinate 659,851,454 downwards.
GGTTTCCATCAATGGTAGGGCTACTGGGTACCGCCCGTCACAGTACGTGGCCTAGATCAACGTACCGAGGAGTACTCCCACTCCCCTGCATCACAAGGCCGGGACCATTCCTTACTTAACAGTCCCAAACAAGACAACCTCGGCAGTTGTCGCGAATCAACTGCCCACACAGCCGAATATAAAGGGACCTCTAGACAGGGGTCAATCTTGCTTTCCAGTGGGAGCTACCCACGAAGCCTTGCTGCACCTCCCCTGTTTTAGCCATTCCCGGTTGATGAGGCTTGAGGCTGCGATTACCTTTATAGAACACATCTATCTTAGAATGCTCATCGTCCACCTGATGATGTGTTGAAAGCATTCAATCCATACAAGTTCGTTCCGGGTTCGAACGAAACCGAAGGCACTATCTCGTTGCGCTCATATTGGAATCACCCTCAGAGTCAACGACCATAGCCCTTGCACTCTAATCTCCATCTCGAATCTATAAGCACTATTCCGTCAAACTCATTACGGAATCACCCACAGAGTTATACTGACATATAGCACTTACACCTCGAGTCTTCACTTGCTCCACTTGGATTCATGACCTACATTTACTTGGAATCGATGTGGTTTTCGGATATCCAAATATGGCAACCCGATCCCGGTCTCACCGAAACCAAACGCCATTTTAATGTCCAAGTTGTACTTAAGGGTTTTAAACAATTAAACTTATATTCAGGATGATATAAACAAATAGATGAATCACATTATCATATCAGATAATTCATAACAAATATTCATCTCACAAGGTAGCATACCATATATCTCACAGTCATCCAAATCATCCAGTAACAATCAATCACCCAATATCAATTACTCACCCAATATCAATTAATCACCCAATATCAATTATTCAATATTAATCAATCATCCATAGCAGAATTGATTAACTCTCAATAAATTTAATTAACCACTAATTAAATTAAATACTATCCTTTAATCACTTGGATTATTGATTTATTACAAATCAAATTCATTATCATCTCTTAATGATCTTCCTTAATTAATCTTCCTTGATTAATCATCTTTAATTACGTTCAAGTAATTATCCTTAACCATATTCAGTAATTAACCTTTAATTACTATCATTAATTACAATAATTAATGATCCTTCATTTATTAATTAACTATAATTTATTACATTAAACCTTAATTAATTACAATTAATTAATCATTCTTAAATTAATTGCTTTCATTATTCAACCTTGATTAATTTCAATTATTAAAAAATCTTTATTAATTAATTAACCCTTTTTAATTAAATAATTAACTTATAATGAATCATTTCATTAATCATAAACAGTAATTAACAATTTGTAATTACTTATCTTAATTAATTAACTTCTTAATCAATTATATTAACCTTGATTAATTACTTTAATTAATTAATCTTTAATTACTTCATTAAGTAATTATTAAACAATTAAGTTTAATAAATAAATCCTTAATTAATCTCTTTATTAATTAATTAATTACACTTAGTAATTAATCTTAAATTAATCCCATTTATTAATTAACTAATCACATTAATTAATTAACTAAAATAATTTACGTAATTAACTCTTAATTTCTTACATAAGTAATTATCTCTAATTACTTCTTTTAATAAATCTTAAATACTTCCTTAATTAATTACTTTAACAAGTAATTATTTCATCATTAACCAAAATCCCTAATTCTTTTATTAATTAATTATTTCATAATTAATTAACTTCAACAATTATATTAATCAATTTCTTAATTGATAACATTAAGTGAACCTTTAATCACTTCCACTTTAATTACTTCCATAAGCAATTACTTTCTTAAATACATTCAAAAATTTACCAATGATTACTTCATTAAGTAATTACACTTAATTAATTCATAATTAAGTGGATATTTAAAATTAATAAATAATTAACTAATTATTTAAAATTAATTAAACAATTAATTAATTAATTTCTTATATTTCAAAATCCTTAATTAATTAAGAATTCATTAATCTTAATTAACAAATCATGTTTATTAAGTACTCTCAAGATCTTATCAAAATATTTTAATGTTATTTATCTTTATAAATAAGTTATTTGAAATAAATCAAATTTTAACAACTTAATCAACTTATCCTTTTGGGTCTTCAAAATTATAATAATAACTTTATTTAAAAATAACACATTTTGGAAATCAAATTTGAAATTTTCAAAACTCATTAATTTTCTAAGTTAAACTTATTCATTTAAAATGAAATTTGAATAGTTTATTTTTAAAACATTACTTTATACTGTATTTAAACTTTGATTTAATAATTAAATTCAAACACTCTTCATAAATTAAAATTCAAACTTTAATTGAGTAAAACTTCTTCAAAGAAATCTTCTCACACGTTCAAAATTTGAAAGTAAATTCAATTTACATTTTAAAGTTTGATTAACTTAATTTTTCAAAACAAACAAGTTTAACTTTGAAAATTCTTTTTCTTTTATAAAGCTCAACTTGATATATATATATATATATTAAACAAGTTTAACTTGTAAACTTAACCTTTGCATAAAAAAAACTAAGCATCAGGTTGGAACAGAAGCTCCCTCAGCCAACCCGAGTATAACACTAAAACTACACGAGACAACCCCGAAGCAACTCAGCCCCCCACCTTCTTCGAGTCATCCCCGAGTACAACTCGAACAACTACCCGAGTAAACACTCGCCTTCCCCAACTCCTTCTTTCCAGTGGACACAACCATCACGGTGCACATGCACCAACAACGCCGACCAACGCCGATCAACACGACCATTGTCCATCATCACTTCTCCCCTCGCGAGCTTGAATCCACACCCAGAAACAAAAATTCAAATATGAATCGAAATTTAACCCATTAGCATGAAACAGCAGGAAGCACAGACCCCAAAGCCACCCCATCGCCGATCATCTCATCGCCGATTAACCTTGCCGACCCCACCATAGGAACACCACACCCAACAACTCCATTCTCTCCAAATGCGGTCAAACCCGATCCCCAATCCTCGATGCAAAAGCCATGACAAAAGAGCCGAAACCAAAAACCCAAGTAACCCTAGTTCATTCGATTCGAAGAAAATTGGTCACTGGAAAAATCCAAAAGCATTTTTCCCAATATCCTCTACATCTAAGCGAGCTTCAACCAAAAATCTAGCTTAAATCAACGTGCCGATCACTGGCAATCCTCAAAAGCCCCAAAAACACACAAACCCACATTTCTCATAATTAGTCAAACTAAAAATCATGAAATGTGTATTAAAACCATGATTCTTACCCCCTAATTTATTCATGTAATCCAAATTATAAATCAAGATTTTTGATTTATCATGAATAACAGTATTCTACTGTGTTTTCCTATTTTTAACTTATTTGCTAAAGTTAAAATCCTTGAATTATTTTTAAAATCATCATCATCTACTAACAAACAACTTCTATTTAAAATTTGAAATCAAAAATTAATTTGTTCTATTGGTATTGAATATTTCCTTTTAACAGAACCTTCACAGTAATTTATCAGTGTAAATTCAAGCATGTATATGTACAGACAAACATAACAATTCATATAAATTTAAAACTATAGTATTTTAATTCAAGTAAATCAACACATGCATAGCAGTGAATTTAAATCAACTGTTTTTAAAAACATTTACTCACCTGATTCAAGAATGCAGAGCAGGTTTAAATTTCCAGTCTTCCTATTGATGTTGAAAAGCTCTGAATAAAAGATCCTACTGCATGCTTTAACTGATGATGTAAAATGTTGAATTTCATTTGTATTTGCAGAAGATTTGGAGTTGCAACTTTAATTGCTTTGCAGATTTTCTTTTTACTTCAGATTTACTTTTTCTTTTCCAGGCTTTTAAACAACTTTAATTTGAAAAAGGCTGTGCTTTGATCTTGCTTTACTGAAGAAATCTTTGCATGCTTCAATAATCTTTAATTTGCAGGTTGTAATTTGATTTAGTTGTAGATTTTTAATTTGCTTTTGATTCAAGTTTTCAGGTTTTGGAAATTGTTTCAGCTTTTGCCATTAACATTTGAAAGGAAGATAAACAAAGGAAAAAAATGAAAGAAGGTTATGTTTATAAAAAAAATATATAAAATAAAGACACTTGTTCTCAAAGATTGTCATTTACACTCCTTAATTTACTAACAAGTGTTATTTAGATATGTTAATATGAATACACATGTCATTAAGTATTTTTAATTTGAATTTTATTTAATTTTAAATGTAAATATAAATTTACATATTTACTTACTTAATTGATAAATACTTGCATGTGTTTTTAAACAATTTTTTTTATAATTTAAATGATCATATAAACTTACATATTAAATTTTGTTTATAAATAAATACTTGTATATGTAAATATAAATTTACTTTTAAGAGAAAATATTCTAAAACACTTATATTTATCATTTATAACCATTTTGAAATTAAACACCTTAAAGAAAAACAAAAAGGAAACTTTATTTAAACCCTTTTTAAACTATCATATTGAAAATAAACACAATCTTATATTTTAAAAACAATTGAACTAAACTAAATTATCTTCTGAAAAACATTATGTTTTAAAAACAAAGCTTCAATTTCAATATTCATTCATATATAAATTATTAATAGATTAAATTAAATTTTCAAAACGAATATCAAATTATAACATATGCTTACATATATTACAATTTGAAAATTCAACTTCTAAATTAAAATAAAAGATATTCCATTCACAATATATATCAAACATATATATTATAAATAGAATAAAAATTTATTAGCTTTTGAAAAACAATTCTTATCAATATTGTCATATTAAAAATTTATTATTATTTAAATGATTAATTTAGCCAATTTTATAAAGAAAAATCATCAAACCAGTTAAATTATTTACACATATTATTAAATCGATATTGCCCAAAATTCCGGGTCGTTACACATGCCTTATAGGACCCAAACCTGATCCAAAGTATGTCCAAACCTGAGCCAAAGCATTCCCTAAGCCGTGCTAGCAAGTGTAGAAAGCAAGGCAAAAAGTTGTGTATTCATATTGCTTTTCAATTCAAAGTTATTCTTATTTAATGTTGTATTGAATTATAATTTTATTTTGTTTGTTTTGGGTTATAACACAAGTTCTATAGCTTGGATTTGCTCTCCACTCAAATCAAAAATCGTGCTATTGCCTTTTGGAATCCGTTGTGCCATTTGTATTGCAATCTCTAGCCATAAAAGGTAAGTAAAGCTCACACGACATTTATACTTATGCATGTGACGCCCCACCTCTATACCCACGCTAGCCAAGAACACTCCGGAGAAGTGCTGTCAACTAGCACGGAGAATAAGGCTGTTGAGGAGCGACCATCCATGTAATTGCTTATCACACGGTGGCTATAAATAATCTTCGGAAACAAACATAGAAATAATCATATCACAAATCAGTCACAGATATCCATATCACAAAGGCGGAAGAAGATATGAATATATAACTAACACATGAAAGTGTACATCAGAGTAGTGGTCAATAAGATCCACGATAATACAAAAGAATAGCAACACGTGCTATACAAAAGAATACAACTATGAGTCTATATCTCAAGTGTATACAACAAAAACTGCTAATCTAAACAGTTAGCCAAAAGTCAGAGTGATGAATCCCTGGGAAGAAGTCAAGCAGAAGCACCTGTAACATCTCGGTCTGATCCGAGTATTATTTAAGAAAATAATAAACGGATCAGTCTAGCTATAAATATCAGATGACATGATATAACATAAAAGATATGGCATAAACATAAACATCCATAACGACATACCACTATAAGTATGTAAATAATGATCAACAGAAGATCAATCAATAAGAGATAATCAATATCACAAGAATCTTCTCAAAGATTCGAAGGGGGCATCATACCCTAAACTTGTACTCATAACAAGTCAATGACATAAATTCCAGAAATCAACACGAGAAATGCAGAAATCATAAAAAGGGAAAGAGGCCTATCACATGACGGTCCGAAGACCATGGGGAGCTACCCCACATGTGTGAGTGGAATCACACAGAATGAGGTCAAGACTAACCAAAAAGCAGAAAGGTATGTGTGAATGGAATCACACAAGTGGTGTCTAGTCTAACCTTGCAATGAAAGAGACATCGCGCAATTGCTAGTCTAATTCATAAAGCGATCATCAAGATCAACGAGAAGTGTCAATTACACTAAGCTAGTAAATATAGAAGTTTAGCTTCATGTCCCATAACCACTTGCTTAACTTAAATATTTACGAACAAACTGTAAATCTTCACTAATAAAATTGTCACAAGAGGTTCAATCGAACAAGTCCAAGAATTAACCGACGAAGTGAACGCAAGCGTTTCATACCACTTGTTTTACTAAGTCGTTTAATTAGATTTCTCATCCGAGTGAGGTAAAGGCTTGTATATACTAATAGATTGGAAAACGGTTTAAGAAAAGAGCTTTGTTATTAAAAATAGAGTTGAAATTGTTTGTTAAAAGAGTTTTGATATTTACTACTAGTATTGAAACCTTTATATTATAAAGTGACAAAACACATAAGCAAGTGTAGAAACAATCAGTCACAAAGATCGCATACGGAGATGCGAATAAAATCCAAGGAAATCAGCTCAATATTTTTCAGATAAGATCCCCTACGGAGGGGGGGTCCAGGGGGGGTGGCAACCCCCCAAGGTGGGGGTGCGGGGGCAACGCCACCGCTTACGGGGTTCGACCTGCCCGGTCAGGTCGCGGGGGTCCAGGGGGCAGCGCCCCGACCAAAACGGTACGACCTAGTGAAGACAAAATGAGGTCTAACGACCTAAGGGGAATAGGGTCGAGCGACCTAATGGTTGCGACCTAGGGGTCTAAGGAGTCAAGCGACCTAACTGGAGTAAACGGTCGAGCGACCTAACAGGTTATAGGTCATGCGACCTAGTGGGTTAACGGCCTAACGACCTAACGACCTAAAAACCCGCGACCTAAGGGTCGAACGACCTAAATGGTCCAGCGACCTAGCACTAAACAAGGCCGAGCGACCTAATGGTACCCGCGACCTAGAGGTCAAGCGACCAAGGGATGAAATGGCCAGAGGATATAGGCGAGCGACCTACGACCCACCTACCCACGACCTACGACCTAAGCTCAAACGCGAGCTGCGAGCTACGAGCTAGCGACCTAGCGAAGTGAGAGAGACCGAGCGACCTACGACCTAAGGTCCATACGACCTATGGCCTAACACCGAACAAGCATTTAGATGGCCCAGCGACCTATGGTACTAACTCGCGAGCGACCTAAGTCCTAGGTCGTGAGCGACCTAACTGCGAGTGAGCAAAAATGGCCAGAGCCAAAGCAGAGCGACCTAACGGCCATACGACCTACGACCTAAGGTCCTGAGCGACCTAACTCCGAAAACACGAAAATGGCCAGAACGACCTAGGGGTTAACTCGTACGCGACCTACGACCTAAGGTCCACACGACCTAACTCCGAGCGAGCTAAAAACGGCCAGAACGACCTAAATGCAGAAATTTCTCCCAAACACCAAAAATCGGAGTTTTTCGCCAATCCAATCCAAACCAAAAGCAAATATGCATGCTAAAGTGATAGGGAATCATTCCCAACAGTCCAATATAGTTATAGACTAGAATTGTGAGATAAAAATCTCACCTTTGCACTAAAATTTATGAAGATGAAGCTTGAAAGCAAGGAGAAGCAATCCAAAGCTTGAATCCAATATCTTCTACTTGAATTTGGAGTTGAATGATGGAGTTGCAATTGAATTTGAGCTTGGAGTTTTAATTTCCCATTCTCTTCACCATTAATACTAAAGCTTGAGTTAGTTAGGAAATTTATGAAGAATGAGGAGAAGAGGGTTGGAACTTGGGCTTAATAGGCTAAACTAACCCAAAGTCCAAAGCGGGAAAAGTTAGTGAAATTTCACTAACTCCAAACCTATCGATGTTTATACTTAAAAAGTTGTAAACGACATTTCGAACTCAATGGAAGTGGTCTCGAGTCCTAATTTGACCGTTTGCAAAAAGTAGTTTTTCGGACCAAAAATCCGATTAACGATTTAATATTTAAATAAAAATATTTAAATGTAAACTCGATAAATATGCGGGTTGTTACAGACTCCCCTCCTTAAAGAAATTGCGTCCTCGCAATATATATATAAGGTGGAAATAAAAAGTAACAACCATAAAAGCATATTAACACAAGAGAAATTTGAAATAAGAAGTTCACCTCAAAGGGCAGGAGTAAGCAAGTCCGGATGTGTACGCTCGACGAATTCTCTGGATTCCCAAGAACAATCCTTAGGATTTGAGGACCATTGAACCTTTACAAGTGGAACATCTTTATTTCGAAGTCGTTTAACCTCAGAAGCTATAATTCGAATAGGATGCTGCTCATAAGTTAAATTCGGCGAAACTTCAATTTCTTCCACAACAGCAGGCTCAAGAATAGAATCGGAATCCCGAAGGCATTTCCGTAATTGAGAAACGTGAAATACATCATGTATAGCAGAAAACTGAGCCGGCAATGCAAGGCGATAAGCCATGGAACCAATACGTTCAGTGATAGGAAATGGCCCAATATATCGAGGCGCTAACTTCCCCGATCGACTGAAACGTACAACACCCTTCATAGGTGAAACACGAATAAAAACAGGATCCCCAACAGAAAATTCTAATTTCCTTCTTCGATTATCGGCATAGGATTTTTGTCTACTCTGGGCTTCTTTCATCCTATGTCGAATAAGTTCAATCTTTTCCGTGGAATCACGAATAAAGTCTGGACCTAAAACCAGCTTCTCACCGGCCTCAAGCCAACAAGAAGGAGATCGGCATGGCCTTCCGTAGAGTGCCTCGAAAGGTGCCATACCAATACTAGATTGGAAGCTATTATTATAGGAAAATTCAACAAGTGAAATATGATCTTCCCAACTTCCACCAAAATCAAGCACACAAGCACGAAGAAGATCTTCAAGAGTTTGATTCACACGCTCGGTTTGTCCATCGGACTGGGGGTGATAAGCGGTGCTAAAATTAAGCTTCGTTCCTAAAGCTTTTTGAAGACTCTTCCAAAATCCACTAGTAAACAATGGATCACGATCGCTAACAATAGAAGTAGGAACTCCATGCAATTTTACAATTTCCTTGACAAATAGTTTGGCCAAAAGAGGAACGGTTCGGTTAGACCGAACTGGAATAAAATGGGCGGATTTAGTAAGTCTATCAACAATCACCCATAAGCTATCATGACCCGAACGAGAACGGGGAAGGCCATCTATAAAGTCCATGGAAATTTGATCCCACTTCCAAATTGGAATTTCTAAAGGTTGCAATAACCCACCAGGCCTTTGATGTTCGGCCTTGACAAGTTGGCAAGTCATGCAACACTTAACAAAGTTAGCAATATCAGATTTCATTCCCTCCCAATAATAAAGTCGCTTCATATCAGCGTACATTTTACTACTACCGGGATGAATGGTGAATTTAGAACAATGGGAATCTTCTAAAATATCTTTACGAAGATCTCCAATATTTGGTACGATAAGTCTACCAAATTTTCGAATGCCGCCACGAGAATCAATATCATAGTCTTTCAAACCTTCAATATCAATTTTATCCTTAACATTTTTGCCAAGAAGAGCCAATTCAGAATCTAGCCCTTGAGCTTCAAGAATGCGGTCTAAAAGAGAAGGATGAGCCTCAAGGCTACATAAAACAAGCGATGAGCATAAATCGGATACGCGCTCTCGAATCTCACAAGTGGATAAGATCTCGAGATCGTTCCATTCGGATATCATCATAGAAACAACTGCTTGTTTCTTACGGCTAAGAGCATCGGCGACACGATTACCCTTACCGGGGGTATAAAGAATATCAAGATCATAAGGTGCAAGAAACTCGAGCCAACGTTGTTGACGTAAATTAAGTTCTTTTTGAGAAAATAAATATTTCAAAGACTTATGATCCGTGTAAAGAATAAATTTCTCTCCCAATAGATAATGACGCCACATTCGAAGGGCGAAAACAATAGCCGCGAGCTCTAGATCATGTGTGGCATATCTAGTCTCGGCCGGCTTCAATTGCCTAGAAGCATAAGCAACAACACGTTCTTTTTGCATAAGAACGGCACCCAAACCAACGTGACTAGCATCGGTATAAACAACAAAATCTTGATTCCCCTCGGGAATAACAAGAATAGGAGCATCGGAAAGGAGTTCTTTCAATTTCTGAAAAGAGGCTTCACATTTGTCCGACCAAATGTATTTAACTCCCTTCTTAGTCAACCCAGTAAGAGGCACGGCAATCTTAGAAAAGTCTTTAATAAAACGACGGTAATAGCCCGCCAATCCGAGAAAACTACGAATCTCTGTCACACTCTCCGGTCTCTTCCAATCTTGAATCGCTTCAATCTTTGAAGGATCCACAGATATCCCGGATTCGGAAATAATATGACCGAGAAACTTCACACGAGATTGCCAAAAGTGGCATTTAGAAAATTTCGCCTTTAATTGATTACTCCTAAGTGTTTCCAATACAATCCGAAGATGTTTCTCATGTTCCTCCTCGGTTTTTGAATACACAAGAATATCATCAATGAATATGAGAACAAACCGATCGAGGAAATCTTTGAAAACTCGATTCATGAGGTCAACGAAATAAGCTGGAGCATTCGTTAACCCAAATGGCATAACAAGCCATTCATAAGATCCATATCGAGTACGGAATGATGTCAACGGAATGCTATCCTCAGCGATACGAAGCTGATGGAAACCGGTAGCCAAGTCCAATTGTGAAAAGACCTTAACACCACTAAGCTGATCGAATAGATCATCAATCCGAGGTAAAGGATATTTATTTTTAATAGTAAGATCGTTAAGCTTGCGATAATCAACGCAGAGCCTCAGAGTACCATCGGATTTCTTTACGAAAATAGCCGAAGCTCCCCAAGGCGAGGAACTAGAGCGAATAAATTGCCTCGTCTCCAACTCAGATAATTGTTTACGCATCTCCTCATTTTCCTTATTGGACATGCGATAAGGAGGACGAGTAATAGGTTGAGCTCCAGAAACAAGATTAATTCTGAACTCAATTGCTCGTTTAGGTGGTAAACCTAAAACGGGCTCGAATATGTCGGAAAATTCACGAACAACATGAATACAAGAAATAATATCATCTTCATCATCATCATCGTTATCACGAGGATTTAAAGAATATAAAGATGCCACCAAACATGATTCTGAATCTTTAAGATTAACAGAAATATGTTTAACAGATTGTGGATGTCGGAGATGAATAGTCCGCTCAGGACATAGGATATGGGCTTGATAACGGTTAAGCCAATCCATTCCCAAAATTATTCCAAAGCCTAAGTAACGCATGACATGCAAATCGTCTAGGAAAGAAAAATCACATAAAATAATCTCCACATCTTTACAAAGCAAACTAAGAGTTGCGGATCCACCAACAGATTTCGCAATTTTTAAAGAAGTCACCAATGCAGTAACACTTAAGGAAAAAGTGTCTACCAGTTCCTTTGATATAAAGGAATGGGATGCACCCGTATCAAAGAGAACTCTAATAGGTTGATCATGAAATAAAATAATACCATCAAGAATGGAATGAGAAATACCTTGGCCACGAGATGTGTTGCCAGGGGCTTGAGCCACATTTAACTTTCCCTCATTCCTGCTTTTACGTTTGAGGCATTGATGTATAAAGTGATCTGGGCTCTTACAATAGCGACAAGATTTGGGCTTAGAGCACTTATTCGCATAATGATCCCCAGACCCACAGTTGAAGCAACTCGCACCACTAGGAGAAGGATACTTTGCCACAGGGGTTGCCTGCTTACCCTTTTTGTTGGGATAAGGACCCTTGAATTTGTTTGGCCTCTTCTTGTTGTTGAAGTTTGGTTTAGCGCCTTCCACTTCAACATCACTCTCTCTATCAGCCTCTTCAAGACGAAGAGCGATATCGACGAGTTGATCAAATGCGACTTCTAGTTTCGGGAGCAGTGGCTTCTTAAGACTCTTATTTAAGCCATAAACGAACCTCTGGTTCTTCTTCAATGGGGTGTTGATGTATTCAACCCCATATTTGGAAAGCGACTTGAAGGCTGCGACGTAATCAGTCACAGAGGATTGACCTTGAACAAGGTCTATGAAACGTCGAGCCAAGCTTACTTTCCCAGCTTCTGGTACAAACTTTAACTCGAAGCGTCCCTGAAATTGCTCCCAGGTGAGATCCGCTTCATTAATTTCTGAAATAAGGAGTTCGTACCAGTCCAATGCTCTCTCTTGGAGCATGCTGGAAGCCACCTGAACGCGGTGGAGATCGATAAGATTCATGCGAGAAAAGATTCGATCGCATGATTTTAACCAAGCCTGGACCTCGATGATATTTTCCGAACCTTTGAAGGGCTTCCCACCCAAGTAGGTGTAATCGCTGCACAAGCGTGCAAATCCCGACTTTGGGTGAGTAGGTTCCGGGTTAGCTCCAGCTGCTTGAGCATTAGTTACTAAATCAAGAAGCTGTTGAGCAGTCATAAAAACTCCATCCGGAGGAGCAGCACCAGATGATCCAGTTCTGGGACGGCCTGGTCTAGACATTCTCTTCCTTAAAGAAAGAAAGAAGAGAAGGAAGAAGGTTATTTACCAATGAACATCAAGCAATCTTGATAGATAAAACAAGGAATCATAAAGGAAATAGGATGAGTCGGTACGAAGACTCAAATTAATCCTATGGTATGACTCCTAAGATAGACCTAGGACGATGATCCTTGTTAAGTTATTCTACATTGTTCCGAAGTTTGGCTCTGATACCAAGCTGTGACGCCCCACCTCTATACCCACGCTAGCCAAGAATACTCCGGAGAAGTGCTGTCAACTAGCACGGAGAATAAGGCTGTTGAGGAGCGACCATCCATGTAATTGCTTATCACACGGTGGCTATAAATAATCTTCGGAAACAAACATAGAAATAATCATATCACAAATCAGTCACAGATATCCATATCACAAAGGCGGAAGAAGATATGAATATATAACTAACACATGAAAGTGTACATCAGAGTAGTGGTCAATAAGATCCACGATAATACAAAAGAATAGCAACACGTGCTATACAAAAGAATACAACTATGAGTCTATATCTCAAGTGTATACAACAAAAAATGCTAATCTAAACAGTTAGCCAAAAGTCAGAGTGATGAATCCCTGGGAAGAAGTCAAGCAGAAGCACCTGTAACATCTCGGTCTGATCCGAGTATTATTTAAGAAAATAATAAACGGATCAGTCTAGCTATAAATATCAGATGACATGATATAACATAAAAGATATGGCATAAACATAAACATCCATAACGACATACCACTATAAGTATGTAAATAATGATCAACAGAAGATCAATCAATAAGAGATAATCAATATCACAAGAATCTTCTCAAAGATTCGAAGGGGGCATCATACCCTAAACTTGTACTCATAACAAGTCAATGACATAAATTCCAGAAATCAACACGAGAAATGCAGAAATCATAAAAAGGGAAAGAGGCCTATCACATGACGGTCCGAAGACCATGGGGAGCTACCCCACATGTGTGAGTGGAATCACACAGAATGAGGTCAAGACTAACCAAAAAGCAGAAAGGTATGTGTGAATGGAATCACACAAGTGGTGTCTAGTCTAACCTTGCAATGAAAGAGACATCGCGCAATTGCTAGTCTAATTCATAAAGCGATCATCAAGATCAACGAGAAGTGTCAATTACACTAAGCTAGTAAATATAGAAGTTTAGCTTCATGTCCCATAACCACTTGCTTAACTTAAATATTTACGAACAAACTGTAAATCTTCACTAATAAAATTGTCACAAGAGGTTCAATCGAACAAGTCCAAGAATTAACCGACGAAGTGAACGCAAGCGTTTCATACCACTTGTTTTACTAAGTCGTTTAATTAGATTTCTCATCCGAGTGAGGTAAAGGCTTGTATATACTAATAGATTGGAAAACGGTTTAAGAAAAGAGCTTTGTTATTAAAAATAGAGTTGAAATTGTTTGTTAAAAGAGTTTTGATATTTACTACTAGTATTGAAACCTTTATATTATAAAGTGACAAAACACATAAGCAAGTGTAGAAACAATCGTTCACAAAGATCGCATACGGAGATGCGAATAAAATCCAAGAAAATCAGCTCAATATTTTTCAGATAAGATCCCCTACGGAGGGGGGGTCCAGGGGGGGTGGCAACCCCCCAAGGTGGGGGTGCGGGGGCAACGCCACCGCTTACGGGGTTCGACCTGCCCGGTCAGGTCGCGGGGGTCCAGGGGGCAGCGCCCCGACCAAAACGGTACGACCTAGTGAAGACAAAATGAGGTCTAACGACCTAAGGGGAATAGGGTCGAGCGACCTAATGGTTGCGACCTAGGGGTCTAAGGAGTCAAGCGACCTAACTGGAGTAAACGGTCGAGCGACCTAACAGGTTATAGGTCATGCGACCTAGTGGGTTAACGGCCTAACGACCTAACGACCTAAAAACCCGCGACCTAAGGGTCGAACGACCTAAATGGTCCAGCGACCTAGCACTAAACAAGGCCGAGCGACCTAATGGTACCCGCGACCTAGAGGTCAAGCGACCAAGGGATGAAATGGCCAGAGGATATAGGCGAGCGACCTACGACCCACCTACCCACGACCTACGACCTAAGCTCAAACGCGAGCTACGAGCTAGCGACCTAGCGAAGTGAGAGAGACCGAGTGACCTACGACCTAAGGTCCATACGACCTATGGCCTAACACCGAACAAGCATTTAGATGGCCCAGCGACCTATGGTACTAACTCGCGAGCGACCTAAGTCCTAGGTCGTGAGCGACCTAACTGCGAGTGAGCAAAAATGGCCAGAGCCAAAGCAGAGCGACCTAACGGCCATACGACCTACGACCTAAGGTCCTGAGCGACCTAACTCCGAAAACACGAAAATGGCCAGAACGACCTAGGGGTTAACTCGTACGCGACCTACGACCTAAGGTCCACACGACCTAACTCCGAGCGAGCTAAAAACGGCCAGAACGACCTAAATGCAGAAATTTCTCCCAAACACCAAAAATCGGAGTTTTTCGCCAATCCAATCCAAACCAAAAGCAAATATGCATGCTAAAGTGATAGGGAATCATTCCCAACAGTCCAATATAGTTATAGACTAGAATTGTGAGATAAAAATCTCACCTTTGCACTAAAATTTATGAAGATGAAGCTTGAAAGCAAGGAGAAGCAATCCAAAGCTTGAATCCAATATCTTCTACTTGAATTTGGAGTTGAATGATGGAGTTGCAATTGAATTTGAGCTTGGAGTTTTAATTTCCCATTCTCTTCACCATTAATGCTAAAGCTTGAGTTAGTTAGGAAATTTATGAAGAGTGAGGAGAAGAGGGTTGGAACTTGGGCTTAATAGGCTAAACTAACCCAAAGTCCAAAGCGGGAAAAGTTAGTGAAATTTCACTAACTCCAAACCTATCGATGTTTATACTTAAAAAGTTGTAAACGACATTTCGAACTCAATGGAAGTGGTCCCGAGTCCTAACTTGACCGTTTGCAAAAAGTAGTTTTTCGGACCAAAAATCCGATTAACGATTTAATATTTAAATAAAAATATTTAAATGTAAACTCGATAAATATGCGGGTTGTTACAATGCAGTTGTGAAACAACAACAACTGAATGTGTAGAATTAAATATGATGTTATAACTGCCATGTATTTTTTATATATATGATATTAAACCTGTTAAATTTCATGTCGCATCATCTGTTATCATATATATGTTGTTACTGTTCACTTATATATGTTTATCATACTGCAAGTTCCCTGTAGATTAGAAATCACTATGGGTTAAAATGATACATACCCGAACGGACTTTAGAATAAGGAAAAATCGTTATGGGTTGAAAAGATAGGCTTGAACGGTTTTTATTTAATTTATTTTAACTTGGGATTGCGGGTTTGAAATGATAAAACCCGGATTTTCTTTGTAAATTACGGGTTGAAATGATATATTACCCGTATTACTTTACCTAGCGTAGAAAATTATATACAGACCCGTAGTTAAAATATGTTTTCTAAAAATTTTAAAATATTTTAGAAATTTAATTATTATAATATTTGATTTGAAATTTAATAAAAACATAACTTTTGTAAAGGATTATTTATTTTCTGGAAATCTATAAGTTAAATAAATTATGGAAAAGTTAGAAAATATGAATGTAAGTTATTTTGGAAATTTTGATTTAAATTTTTAATGGAATTTAAATTAACTTTGAAATATGATAAATTTATGATATTTTGAATTTAAATTAATTTAAAATGATTTTATATCATATTAATGATTTTTGTTAAAGTTGAACGTGAAATGAATGAATATTTAAGTTGAAATTTTGAAATAAAACTAAAATTGGAAATTTATGAAATTGACTTAAAAGTGAACTTTTAGTTAAGCAAACAAAAATAAAACTAAGTTATATTTGAGAATTTGAACTTAAGTGTTAATTGAAATTTAATGCAATGAATTTAAAATTGAACATTGCAATTTAATACGTGAATTATTATTAAATCTTGATTTTTTGAATCGAAATTTAACCTCATAAAATCATGAACTTGAGGAAAATTAAATGATGTTTATAAATGTGAAAATGTACGATTTTATGAGTTAAAAATATTTTAAATAAAAAAATATAATTGGTTAAGGAATTATATTGAATATTTGAAGTTAATTGACTGCATTTTTGAAATGCTATTAATTACAATGTAAATGATATTACAACATTTGTAAATGCTGTAGTTGATGATAATGAACTAAGAAGCTAAATTGAATTAAAAGCTATTATAGCAATTTTTGTAAGTGCTATAATTTTTGAATTTAACTAAGTTTGTTTGGAATTTAAGTAAACCCTATTACAACATTTTAAAATGCTGTCATTTGTTAAATTGAACTGTTTTGAATGTATCTTTCCGTAGCGTTTTCTAAATGCCACGAAAAGTGAATTTTCACTGTTTTGATAAACTTAAGTGAATAAATGAACTTTGGAAGTTGAAAATTTTGGAAACTTAATAATTTAATTATTGAACATAATAACTTCATTTTAATGATTAAAAATGAATTTTTTTGAATATAAACTGTTTTGAAATGTGAATTGAAATGGTTTTTTATATTGAATAAAATGAATAATGATTTGAAATGAATGTGGTTTTGATATATTAAATGATTGAAATGTGGTTTGAAAAGATATGATATTTTGATATATTAAAATGATTTGAAAATGGAGTTTTGAAAGATATGACATTTTGATATTAAAATAATTTGAAAGGAAGTGCTGAAAGATAAGATATTTTGAACGAAGTTTTGAAAGGTTATGGTATTTTGATATATTAAAATGATTTGAAAGGAAATAATTTAATCTTTATTTTGATAAAGATTTGGGTTGAAATGATATTTTATTTTGAAGTATAAAATACTTTTTTGTAAAGTTATAACTACGGGTTATAATAACGATTGGTTGTTAAAGAGACCGGGATCGGATATTGTCTTATAGCCGGCCAATACCGAAAACCACTTTAACAACTGTGTACGCGGTGGAGATTCCAGAATGAAGTAGGATGGTGGCGACATTCTCGAGGTATATTACGTGGACCCAACTCCCGTGACCTGGGATAAATGACTAAAACAGGAGCTATACCGGGCTACATAAAGGGTCTTACCCTTTCATCGAGCATGCTCCATTGGAAACCATTCTATTACTTTTGTGATTCGATATGTGGCGCCACTTTGATTCGGGGGTATTGTTCGAGGTAGGCGGAAGCTACTGGCTTGCCGTCACCACCGGTCCGGGAGTGCAAACGGTGTATCCACCCTGGCATTGCCTCACGTGTCGTGTCATCTCCTTATAGCTAGCCCACTACGATTTGGGTTTTAAAGATCCGACCGCGTTAAGTTTCATCATCCCCTTAACGCTATTTTCTATATGATTATACTTTACTGATTAGACACTACTTTATATAGCGTATATTACTACATAGTAAATAGTTTAACGGATCCTTAGAGGATGGGCGGTCCCAAGCATCTTCTAAGTTACTTGTACCTTTGCTACAGTTCCCTTGAGTTGGTTTACATTGCATAAGTATGTATGTTCTGACTCGAGTGTATGTATTTTTATTTATGCTTGGGTCAGCCTGAGTTATTCATAGATTTGGATTTCCACTTTCTGGAGATTGGAATCGCTGGAGATTATCTACTTGTCAAGTTTCATCTTTTCAGTTCGGTTGTTCTATTCAGCTTGTACTTGGTTATCATATTTAAACTTCTGTTGTACTTTATTTCTTCTATTGTATCTTATGTAACTCTGATATATTTATATAGTAGCTTCATGAACTACTATCTCTTTTACTTCCGCTGCATTATTATTACTCTGTGTCTGTGATCTGTGATTTTTATTTACTGCATATTTTGAGATTTGCCAAATTTTTATTTACAACGCGGTATTTTGAGCAATTCAATTCCGGCATGAGTGTCTACCTATACACTTATAATGGATGCGAATGGTTGAAAATACCTGGTCGTTACAGTTGGTATCAGAGCTTTGGTAGCTCTAGGCAAAACTCAGCATATGGAGTGAATGTATTTACAGAACCACTTTCACTCAAGTTTGAATCTCTTCCTTTTTGACTTGATTCCTTTGAATTTTGGAACATTCCCTACGGTTCCAAAATCCATTTGTATCCCTCACTATTCATCTTCTTTTTGACCCTGGAGTATTCCATAACTCTGCTTCGAATGATCTTTCTAGTGAGTCGGCAGTCACGCTAATTTCAAATTGAATTGAAAAAAGGGGGAAAACTCCTTTACAATTAGCATCGATTCACCAGAGATTTATATCTATCCTTTGTTTAGATGCTAATATTTTTTTTTATCCCAAACTCTAACTCTTAAGATCGAATATATATTTACCCTAGAAAATCCACATCGATCTTATTATTTAAGTCACGGTTGACCAGGTTAAGGTTGCCCGCGATTTATTTAAGCTTACCCACCTCCCTACTCTGTTATTTAATCATCTTGTCTTTTGTTTCCAATCTATTATTCCAAACATTTTGAACTGTACTTCTATATCTATGTTTTGTTTTATATATTGTGTTGTTTGGGTTGTTGATGTTGATGTGGGTTTCCGATCGACTCGTCTGATCAACGCTATCGATCGGATTTCTAAAACACTTTGGCAGAACAAACTGACACAATATTATTTTAAAATTTGGTTAATGAAATAAATTTTGATGTATAAGTAAATTTATGGAACTTAATAAACTTATTTTAATTGATTGTTTGAAATGAAAATACTTAATTTATCATTTATTGTTCTATAAATGAATTTATAGATAGTTATTTATAAATTTATTTGGGAACCGGAATGAATTTGGAACAAGAAATTTGAGAATTTAATTTCTGCTAGTTTCAAACCTTGTGTTTAATGTTTTAAAAGGTTATATTATTTAAAGTATTTTCGAATAGAAATTTGTTTTTAAAGAACTTGAAAGTTTAAAAATTAGTGCTCTTCTCTTTGTCGTTGGAAAATAACTTCGGTGATGATCGCGACATCATCAACGTTCATTTTCGAGTTTCGAAGTGAAGAGACCGCTCTGTAGACTTACTACAGCTTTGTTTTGGTAAATTAAATTGATTTGAATTACTAAAATATGACTTGATTTATAATATATATAGACATATGATTTAAATTTGATTTAATAAGTTATGTACATACATTTATTTATCTCTAAATAGTTTGAAGAAATCAGAAGTTTAATTCTTAAATTCAATTATAAAAAGAAAATCAAATTTTGGATTAATATTCAAGGATGAAATGATTTAATTGGAAAGTTTTATTTGTATAATACAATTGCATTCAAATATAACTTACCTTAATTTCAGAAGTTAACAATGTAATTGGATAATATACAATATAAAAAGATTTTTTTATAAAATTTGAGTGATTATAATAAATATTATACACTTAAATTTTAATTATAAAATGATTAACATAGGCAAATATAGTAAAGGGTAATTGAATAACTTACAATAAAATAATGTTAAAAGAACTAAGAATAAAACAAAGCAGTTATAATAAGTGTAAGTATATTTAACATAAGTAATAAATATATTGAAAGGAATAAATTTAATTTTAATTAGGAATAAAGAAGAATTAAATGTATTAAGTACATTATGAGTATAATAGATGATTATTTTTCAAATCCATGATTTTAAAAATTGTTAATTTTAGATGATTGGATAATAAGATAATGAAATTTGAGATAGTTAAGATTTATTTAACTTGTGTAAAGATTTATTCTCTATTTAAGATGAAATTTCCATGCTTTCAAATTTATGTCCTTATTTTGTTTTTCAAATTAGTTTTTTTGTTGTCCTCATCATCCTTACCTTGCTATAGACTGGTGTAGGCATCTTTTTATATTCTTTTTATTAGAAATCTTTCTATAATCTTTGATAATCTTTGGTACTCATTTTGAAACTATTTTTGCGTGCTTGTGTTCTCGATTTTGGAGAATCTTGGAAAGATCGTCTCCACCTTGTAAAATTTACCTATAACAATAGCCATCATGTATAATTTCAATCTCCTTGTCATCTTGTCCTAATCTTGTTTCACTCTATCTTTTTCTGTGCTTTCCCGTACCTCATTCCTTTTCGGGGACGAAAAGTTTTGAGTGGGGGAGAGTGTAACAACCCTGTATTTTGTGATTTATTTTTTTGTATATTTTAATTATTTTAATTGAATTTTTGATTTAAAAACTTATTTTATTTATTTGAATGATAAACTTTAGTTTTGATATGAATTATCATTCCAAAGCATGACTAAAAAGAATATTTTCCAAAAAGTGAGTTTTTGGTCAAAATAGTCAAACTTTGACTTTTATTTTAAAATTTTAAAAGTTTGAAAATTTAAAAAAATTTCTTTTATTTTGAAAGTACATAAAATTTTAGGAACACTGCTTTTTGTTTCGATCAAAACGGATTTAAATTGTGAAAGTTATACTGTTTTCAATATTGTGTCTACATTGAATTATTTAACAATTTTCTTTATGTTAAATTTTATAAATTATATTTTTAATTATCAAATCATGTTCTAATATGTTTTATATGACATATTAGATGTATATTCTATTTTTAAAAAAAAAATTAGTGATGTTAGAATTTTTTCAAAGTTTACGGTGTTGATTTCTTTTTTTTATGCTGTTTTCTTATTTTCTGCTATTTTCTTCATCAAAATTATATTTAAATTTAATTTTATATATTTTATTTTGTGAATTCATTTTTACTTTGTGTACTTATCTTTATTTATAAATATTTTTCAAGTATATAAAAATTTTCCAACGTGCATTGAATTTATTTCTAATTTTAAAGTCTACTTCGCAATTTTAAGCCATTTTCTTAATTTAAATTCTATTTAATTAAAATTTAATTATTTATTTTATTTTAGAAATGATAAATAAATTATTTTATTTCAAAAATTTTCTTTAGAATATTTTTAAAATGAAGTAGATATTTTTCCAAAGCCATTGATGTTTTAATTGTAATTTTTGAACCCTGTTTTCAATTTTTAAGCAATTTCCTTAATTCTTTTTATATTTTCTTTAAATTTAATTATATAATTTTATTTTATTTCACTTTGTTTCGGTTTTTAGATGTACTTGCTGAAGTTTATTTTGTTTTACTTGATTTAAAAGAAAAGGAAGTATGGAAGGTTTTAAAAGCTAAGAAACGTAAAGTCGTTTCACCGTTTCTTTTACCTTTTCTTTTTCAATCAATGCATCAATTTATTGTAGCCGCTCGTTTTCTTTTTCTTATTCACGTGAAAGTGTCTCATTCCATCAATAATACACATCCATTTCAGATTTGAGCAAAGAAAAATAAGCAATGGCCTCTCTTCCTCCTCTCATTTTTCTACTACTTCTTCTTCTTTGTTTTGCTTGATTTTTGCTTTGCTTCTCTTGCTTTGTTTGGCCTAACACCTCCACCATCTCCTCCACCGACCACCACCACTTCCTTCCCCACATCATACACGATCAAACCCTTCCTCCTCTGACCTGCAAGTGCCATGACCATTCCATGATGCAAAATCCACAAAAACTATGTTAAAACTCCTTAAAAAGCATGTCTAGCCACCTAATCTTCATCACCATCACCTTGGATGACCTTGGCCACCTCCTATTGCTCCACCACCACCTTGACACACCCCTAACCATCACCTTCATCCTCTTTCTAGATCTGAAACATGCCATAGCCGAGCCATAGATCCATGTAGCCAAGCCCAAAATGAACCAAAAACCACTATTTTGCATTAACCTCTTCATATTCATGCGTAGTAACTCCTCCACCACTTCAATACCTTGTAGCATGCCTTATAGGACCTAAACCTGAACCAAAGTATGTCCAAACCTGAGCCAAAACATTCCCTAAGCTGTGGTAGCTAGTGTAGAAAGCAAGGCAAAAAGTTGTGTATTCATATTGCTTTTCAATTCAAAGTTATTCCTATTCAATGTTGTATTGAATTATAATTTTATTTTGTTTGTTTTGGGTTATAACACAAGTTCTATAGCTTGGATTTGCTCTCCACTCAAATCAAAAATCATGCTACTGCCTTTTGGAATCCGTTGTGCCATTTGTATTGCAATCTCCAGCCATAAAAGGTGAGTAAAGCTCACACGACATTTATACTTATGCAGTTGTGAAACAACAACAACTGAATGTGTAGAATTAAATATGATGTTATAACTGCCATGTATTTTTTTTATATATGATGTTAAACCTGTTAAATTTCATGTTGTATCATCTGTTATCATATATATGTTGTTACTGTTCATTTATATATGTTTATCATACTGCAAGTTCCCTGTAGATTAGAAAACACTATGGGTTGAAATGAGACATACCCGAACGGACTTTAGAATAGGGAAAAATTGTTATGGGCTGAAATGATAGGCTTGAACGGTTTTTATTTAATTTATTTTAACTTGGGATTGTGGGTTTGAAATGGTAAAACCCGGATTTTCTTTATAAATTACGGGTTGAAATGATATATTACCCGTATCACTTTACCTAGCGTAGAAAATTATATACAGGCCCGTAGTTAAAATATGTTTTCTAAAATTTTTAAAATATTTTAGAAATTTAATTATTATAATATTTGATTTGAAATTTAATAAAAATATAACTTTTGTAAAGGATTATTTATTTTCTGGAAATCTATAAGTTAAATAAATTATGGAAAAGTTAGAAAATATGAATGTAAGTTATTTTGGAAATTTTGATTTAAATTTTTAATGGAATTTAAATTAACTTTGAAATATGATAAATTTATGATATTTTGAATTTAAATTAATTTAAAATGATTTTATTTCATATTAATGAATTTTGATAAAGTTGAATGTGAAATGAATGAATATTTAAGTTGAAATTTTGAAATAAAACTAAAGTTGAAAATTTATGAAATTGACTTAAAAGTGAACTTTTAGTTAAGCAAATAAAAATAAAACTAAGTTATATTTGAGAATTTGAACTTAAGTGTTAACTGAAATTTAATGCAATGAATTTAAAATTGAACACTACAATTTAATAAGTGAATTATTATTAAATCTTGATTTTTGAATGGAAATTTAACCTTATAAAATCATGAACTTAAGGAAAACTAAATGATGTTTATAAATGTGAAATTGTATGATTTTATGAGTTAAAAATATTTTAAATAAAAAAATATAATTGGTTGAGGAATTATATTGAATATTTGAAGTTAATTGACTGCATTTTTGAAATGCTATTAATTACAATGTAAATGATATTACAGCATTTGTAAATGCTGTAGTTGATGATAATGAACTAAGAAGCTAAATTGAATTAAAAGCTATTATAGCAATTTTTGTAAGTGCTATAATTTTTGAATTTAACTAAGTTTATTTGGAATTTAAGTAAAGCCTATTACAACATTTTAAAATGTTGTCTTTTGTTAAATTGAACTGTTTTGAATGTATCTTTCCGTAGCGTTTTCTAAATGCCACGAAAAGTGAATTTTCACTGTTTTGATAAACTTAAGTGAATAAATGAACTTTGTAAGTTGAAAATTTTGGAAATTTAATAATTTAATTATTGAACATAATAACTTCATTTTAATGATTAAAAATGATTTTTTTTGAATATAAACTGTTTTGAAATGTGAATTGAAATGGTATTTTAAATTGAATAAAATGAGTAATGATTTGAAATGAATGTGGTTTTGATATTTTGATATATTAAATGATTGAAATGTGGTTTGAAAAGATATGATATTTTGATATATTAAAATGATTTGAAAATGGAGTTTTGAAACATATAACATTTTGATATTAAAATAATTTGAAAGGAAGTGCTGAAAGATAAGATATTTTGAACGAAGTTTTGAAAGGTTATGGTATTTTGATATATTAAAATGATTTGAATGGAAGTTTTGAAAGGATATGATAATTTAATATATTGAAATGGTTAGAAATGACTTGATATTTATTTTGATAACTATTTGAATCGAAAGATATGGTATGATGATATATTGAAATGGTTTGGAAATAATTTAATCTTTATTTTGATAAAGATTTGGGTTGAAATGATATTTTATTTTGAAGTATAAAATATTTTTTTTAAAGTTATAACTACGGGTTATAATAACGATTGGTTGCTAAAGAGACCAGGATCAGATATTGTCCTATAGCCGGCCAATACCGAAAACCACTTTAGCAACTGTGTACGCGATGGAGATTCCAGAATGAAGTAGGATGGTTGCGACGTTCTCGAGGTATATTTCGTGGACCCAACTCCCGTGAGTTGGCATAAATGACTAAAACAGGAGCTATACCGGGCTACACAAAGGGTCGCACCCTTTCATCGAGCATGCTCCATCGGAAACCATTCTATTACTTTTGTGATTCGATATGTGGCGCCACTTTGATTCGGGGTTATTGTTCGAGGTGGGCGGAAGCTGCTGGCTTGCCGTCACCACCGGTCCGGGAGTGCAAACAGTGTATCCACCATGGCATTGCCTCGCGTGCCGTGTCATCTCCTTATAGCGAGCCCACTACGATTTTCGTTTTAAAGATCCGATCGCGTTAATGTTCACCATCCCCTTTACGCTATTTTCTATATGATTATACTTTACTGATTAGACACTACTATATATATGGTATATTACTACATAGTAAATAGTTTAACGGATCCTTAGAGGATGGGCGGTCCCAAGCATCTTCTAAGTTACTTGTACCTTTGCTACAGTTCACTTGAGTTGGTTTACATTGTATAAGTATGTATGTCCTGACTCGAGTGTTTGTATTTTTATTTACGCTCGGGTCAGCCTGAGTTATTCACAAATTTGGATTTCTACTTTCTGGAGATTGGAATCGCTGGAGATTATCTACTTGTCAAGTTTCATCTTTTCAGTTCGGTTGTTCTATTCAGCT
Source organism: Allium cepa (assembly GCA_030765085.1). NCBI lineage: Eukaryota > Viridiplantae > Streptophyta > Magnoliopsida > Asparagales > Amaryllidaceae > Allium > Allium cepa. The sequence goes on along the minus strand of CM060934.1, from coordinate 659,825,863 downwards.
TGTACTTGGTTATCATATTTAAACTTCTGTTGTACTTTATTTCTTCTATTGTATCTTATGTAACTCTGATATATTTATATAGTAGCTTCATGAACTATTATCTCTTTTACTTCCACTGCATTATTATTACTCTGTGTCTGTGATCTGTGATTTTTATTTATCGCATATTCTGAGGTTAGCCAAATTTTTATTTACAACGCGGTATTATAAGCAATTCAATTCCGGCATGAGTGTCTACCTATACACTTATAATGGATGCGAATGGTTGAAAATACCTGGTCGTTACACTTATCCGTTGAACTATTTGTGAATTCTGGTCGGTATGTGGGACGCCATGTTATCGATAGGGATTTCTAAACACTTAAACAAGGCAAGTCGACATAGTATTGTTTTAAATTGGGTAAACGAAATAATTTTACCTCGATTATATTTTATGTATAATGGAAACAATTTTTCAGAAATATTATAGTCAATATAAATTGATTGTTTGGTTGATTGGAAATGTAAAAAGATATAAGTTAATAAAAAAATGTTTGAATAATCTAAATAAAAACAGCAAGTGTAAAAAAATAAATTATATAAGCAAATGAATTATAAAGTATGGAATTATAATTAAAATGATATACAAAAGTGAAATAATGTTACATATAAGAAATGAAACTAAATGAATATATTTATAAATATGAGTCGTAAATAAAAATGGATTTAAACCAAGAATTTGAAAATTTGAATTTCGTTAATTTTAAAAGTTTTTTTCTCCAAGTTAAAGAGATTATATTGTTATAAATCTAAATAAGATAAGTAAGTTTGGAATGAATCTTATGCAAGTAAAGTGAAATAGTGAAATTAAATTAGTAAAACGATTTATAAATGTGATTTGTAAATATAGAAAGAATTTTTTAAAAAGAATATAAAGCACTGAATTTACTGTTGCTGGGAAATAATAAGGGTGACGACTTCAGCATCATCAGTATCATTTTTGAGTTTTTTGTGATAAATTTGCTACTGATAGTAAATTGAAAATTTAAGTTTAGATGTGATAAACAAATTTTAATTTAAAATCCAAGTATAATTGATAAATATTAGTAAAATGAGTTTTGGGCTTATAATATAAAATAATAAAATTTAACTTTGGTAAAGTTAAATAAATTGAACTGAATCTGAACTAGATTAGATAAGTTATTGGAATGGAAATTAAACTTAAGTGATAAGTGATTATATAATATGAATTTGAATGTTTGAATTAATATGTTGTATAACTTATAAATTGAGAAAATGTAAGTAAAACCAAATATTAAAATGGTTAAACAATTTTGTTAAGCAAAACAAAATCTGAATTTGAGTAGTGATATGAATTTGATTTAGGTAAAAAGTTAAATAAAATAGAATTTGAATTAGACGAGAAATGAAATTACGTTAAGAAGTTGTGAATTAATAAAAAATTGGAAGTGTTGTATAAAGATGTGAATATAATGAGTATTAGAATTCAATCTATTTGTACCAAAATTGGGCACAGTAATCTTTGGAAGTATTTGAAGAGATAAAATGAAGAATAGAAATGTAAAAAGAGGATAATCTAACAAACACTTCAAAAACAAATGAGAAAAACATGCAGAAACACAAGGTTTTAGATTGGTTCGGCATATGGCCTATGTCCACTATGAAGTTAATGATTTTATTGATATTCACTTGATGATTACAATTGATTACAGCGGATTACAGTGATGAGTTTCGAGTATAACAGCAGCTTTGAAGTGCAAAAATGGTTTCGGCAGGGTCTGAACGTCAAAGAGCAAAACGATTCTTTTTCTATAGGCTTTTAGATGCTATTTGTAGGCGTAGGATGCAAATATCTCGTTCAGATCTCGACAGACTTCTTCTGGCACGTGTGTAGGCCACACGATCGATCCCGCGCGATTTCGACTCGATCCGTGATCGATACGAACGAATTTATTATCGATCAAGATTTGATCCAATCGAGTCGAAATTTGGCACAAACATTCCTTAAGTTGTACGTAAGCTCCTGTGGAAATTTCATAGCATTTGGACTTGTGGATCTCCAGTTATGATGGATGCAAGTTTGGATTCCTCAACCGTGATTGATCAACATCTTGAGCATACGAACTCCGATTGATTTAAAATTGGGAACATTGCTTTAAAATTAGGAACATTGTTTTTCATAGCTTTGCTGGTCCTATCATATCAATTGTAGCTCGATCCGGACTTAGACAAAATTTACCGATATCCATAGTAGACCTATGTATTAACGATCTCCAGGAAGAACTATCCTTGGTTTCTAGTCAAGTTCTTGGTGTCACGGCCTTGCCAAAAGGCGGGATAACATTTACCCCTCAAAGTACGTCTTGTGTGAACATGACATGGTTTGAAAAGCTGCCATCTTCATTCTGAAAAGTTCTATCTGATTCGCTAAGTAGTTTCTATCTTTTCATCAAAAGATGTAGCCTTTGGTTGATCTTCAGTGATGTAGATGTAAAACTGTTGATTGTCAATGATAATGCAATGTTTTGTTGTAATTGAGTGTTGAGCACTAGCGATTTGTTGTTCATCGTTCTGATCGTCACCAGATAAGCATTCAATTCTTTGCTCTTCGAAAATTGAATATTAGTTTGGCATCATGTACATATGTTAAACTGACTCCTGATCATGTTTGCACATTTTCGGGTTGTTATCAAGTTCTTTATTTTTTTTGGATTGAGTTTCGTATCGATCCTCTCCTTGATCGAAGTGAAATTCAAGTTGTAACAACGTTCGATGGTTGTTTTAAGTCCTTCCTTTGTATTGATCCTTTCCTGGATCGATTTGAGATGTCAGAGTGTATGCTTCATACTGACGGATATGTAATATTAGGTCTCAGATTGATGGATACAGGAGTTATGCTTTGTGTCGATGGAGTCGAACGATCCAGACATAATCATGCAGTGATGTTTCGCAGAGGATATGCCATCTCTCATTCCTCTATTCAAGAAGAATTCCCCATAATAGATAGTTTTCGATAGGAGTCATCCATGACTCCTTTTCTTGATCCATCTCTAAGATCAAGTTGATTTTCATATGTTAATGCTTGGAATAATAAGTATTTCAACTGGGACAAAGTCTATTTGTCGCGCATCCCCAGAACTGGCTAGCTTGGCTAATGATTTGGCCTTTTTGTTTTGTTCTCCAAGGATTTGTGTAGTGGTGTAATACTCGAAGTCGGCTAGTAACTCTAGGATCCAACTGAGATAAGGAGCAAGACGTTGCCCCCTAGTCAAATAGTCTTCCCTGACTTGGCATACCACTAACCAGAAATCATATAAGATATGTAAAGTTTCCATTCCTAGTCTTCTTGCAAGTCTCAACGTGGCGATCAAGGCTTCATACTCAGCTTCATTATTTGTTGTAGGGAAGTTGAGTTTCAGGGTGTAGCAGATCGATCGTTCCTCAGGAGTCATTAACGCAACTTCGACACTAGAAAGCCGATTATCGGAAGTTCCATCTATGTAAGTTCTCCATTGCTTGGAAGGTTCTCTATTATTCTTCAGATAATCGTCTGATGCAATGAATTCAGATTTGAAGTATGCTAATGTTTGACCATGGATAGCTATCTAAGGGAGATAAGTGATACCAAATTAGCTTAGCTCGATATTCCATTTGAGTAACCTTTCAGACATCTAAGGTTGCCATTGGACCTATTGTAACGGTTGGTCGATATAGACATTAATAGGGTAAGCTTGTCAGCTTTCACCATATACTGGCCTTTGGATTAGTTTCTCTTCACATGGCATTGTGATGCTTATGGCATGAGTTGACATGACCCAATTGAGATATAGATCTTCACGATCCAACAGCTTGGGTAAAATGGCAGATCTCTTTGAGCGATCTATCAGAGCTGCTTGGTTTTCCTCAGTACATGGATGACTCTAATCTTCAACATTTTCTGACAATAGCCTCAATCCTACGAGAATTGTTGACGAAACCCGAGAATTCTTATACAACGCTGAAAGAGCATTTCAAAGAATCAAGTTTCATTCTACCTTTGTTGGAGAGCACTGAATATCTTTTCCAAGTCATCGATGTGGTCATTCGATTGTCGCGATCTCACGAGCATATTAACTACATATACATTCATCGATCAACCGATCTGATTTTTGAATGATCTATTAATCGTCCTTTGGTAAGTAGCATAAGCATTCTCAAGTTTGAACCAAGGAATGCAACATAGCACCATAGGCCTAGGTCAGTAATGAAACAGTTGTATTCCTGGTCAGGGACATGTTTCAGTATTTGATTGTATCTGGAGTTTGCATCCATGGGTGAGAGAAATTCATGTCTGATGGTCGAGTCTATTAGTTGGTTGATCGTAGGACGTGTAAAGTTATGCTTTGCCATGCCTCGTGCAAATCTGAGTAGTCGGCGTATGTCTGCCACTCCATTTGTATCTCTCATAAGTAAAGGATTGGATACTCATTTTGAGTAGAGGACATCAAGGCCTATTGGTTTCGAGTAGATTCACATCCTCCTTAAGTGCGGCAGATTTTTCTAGATCTACGTCGCTTCATTTCTATTCACCGAGACATGCCTCGAGTTGACATTTAATGTAAGGTTATTAATGGTTGGTGAAAGACTACACACACACACACATATATATATATATATATATATATATATATATATATATATATATATATAAGATCGAGCCCAAGCGAACACATCAAGATTCACCTGAAGTAAAATAGTTAAATCTTTTACAACCATTGTGCTTAGTTGTGATCTGTTCCTTAGTGCTCCTGATGGATTATAGGCACTTTATGTGCTTATTTGCAATGGTTAATTATTAGCCCTAGAGGGATGTTGAATCAAAGGCTTAGTTGAGTTTAGCCTTGTATCGTGTGTTGCAGCATAGTTGGCTCCAGCTATGAGTTTGAATCTACTTGTGGTTTAGAGCAATGAGCTTTCCGTTCAATGTACTAATGATCCATTTCTCATCGAAAGGGCCAGAATGATGATCAGCCCAGAAGTCTGAGCGTTGATTTGATGATTCTATCTCTAAGCTTCCTTTCAGTCGTAACTTCAAGTTGTTATAAATACTAGGCATGAGCTATAGGATTGAATAGTCGTATCCAGCTCTTGGATGATCATACTCATGCCCCCAGTCATGGGTTGATGGATGTATTATGCGAATGATCGAGCCTAGCTTCTGCTGTGTTTATACTATGGTCTAAGCTATAAGAGCCAGAGTTGTTTGATGAATGATCAAATTATATTCATCATATTTCTCGTGCATGCCCCTAAGTCTAGGGAATATCTAGATAAGTGGCAAGGTAGATAATGTTCGCTTCAATTTTGCATTCTATCCCGTTGAACCATGGGATCGAGTTAACCAATGGAAGGCTGAGTTGTGCCTTATCTTGCATTCTATCCTAGTTCTTTCCTCTAGGCAGAATACTTTGTTGCCCCGACGACATTCACTTTGCTGCTTATGTCATCATGCTCGGGGAAAAAACCGAAGACTGAATCGTCCAGTCTCAAATCGAGGGTAAAAATCGATGCGCGGACATTTAGGTTGCACTTATTGTGAATTGCTTGTTTAATCGAATCGTAGTAAGAGTCGAAGAATGAATGGTCGCATTACATTCTTTTAGAGTTAGGCGATCAACTTCATTCATTTCGGTTTACATTCTCCCATCAGAAGTAGGGATAAAGTCAGCTCAAATGTAGTCATGTCACGCTCATCCGGTCTCATGCTCTTCCTAAATGATCAAAGGAAGGTGACGGAGGATGGATGTTCAAGTCATACTTAATCGTGGTTTATTCTTATATCCGTGCTCTATTGGTCAAAAGCATTCGATGGACGTGCGAGTCACATCAATTTGTAGTAAAAAAGGATCGATATTGACCGTCGATTCAATGGCATGATGTTGAATGCTCGGACCTTATTTCCTATCGATCCAATGTTATGATATGAAAGGTGCAGATCGACATTGCCTGTCAATCCGGTGATACAATATAATTGGTTGCTCGTAAATTCAGGCATCGTTCTGATTGGTTAACATTAAGGCCTCCTTATAGTCGTTGCCTTAAGTTGTAAAGGATGCTAAGTTGGAGATGTAGCGAGTCACCTTTCTTTTCTTTCAGTGATTTATGCCTCTGCCCTAGTGTTGGGTTAGTAGAGTGAGTTTGTGGATGGTTTAATTGCATCTGTAGCGAGTTTATACCCCTTCTATCGAGTTTAGGTCAGAGTTGGTGAATGAATGGTCGAATTACATTCATTTGTCTGTTTATACACGTAGTCGCATGCCGCAGATCAGAGTCGGCTGAAGGGCCATTCGTCACACCTATTTGATGTTTTTACCCTTGTCCACAATTTGGGACTAAGATTTTATAGAAAATGGTCGAACTGCATTTTCCTCGGTCAATTCCTCTGCCCCCAATCAAGGGAAAAAGTCAAAGTGTGGTCAGTCACATTACAATAACTTTAATTTGATGCTTCTTGCACTGAAGTGTAGGAAGGAATTTATTGGCGGATGGTTGGGTCACATATGTCCATGTTGCATGCACAACCTGTCGGATCATAGGCGAGAGCTAGTGTATGACCGGTCATGTCACATTCATTTGCGGTAAGATGGGTAATCACATCCATTTTGAATAGGACGTTCAGCAAGGTTTATTTTGTGAATCTGCGTCTCCCTGCCAAATCAAGGAAGAAATTTTTTTCTTATAGGGTTGGAGTGCATCCCTCTAAAATTACGTTATGGGTCCCGTGCCGGGAATAAGAGTTGATGCATGGGCGGTCGTGTCATGCCCGCTTAGTGCTAGATGGCCGGATCACATCCGATTTTTTGTGATAAGTGTGCCTCCATGTCAGGGGAAGAGTTGGAAAGAAGACGGTCAAACACATCCGCTTTTTGTACTACAGAATTTGCTAAGAAATTAGAGTTGATAGATGGACAGTCAAATCGCATCCCTTCTAGTATTTATATTCCAATCTATGCTTTGAGGACCAAAGTTGGTTGATGGGTGATTTGCCACACTCATTAGGTCTTTATACTCCAGTCTACGCTCTTGGGACAAGAGTTAGCTAATGTCTATAATCCAGTTTGCACTTTGGGAATCTGAAGTTAGTTGATGGGTGGTCAGTCACACCCATTTGGAATTTGTGCTCCAGTCCATGCTCTCGGGACTAGAGTGAGTCGGTGTTTTATATTCTATTTCGCGCTCTAGGAATCTGGAGTTAGTTGATGGGTGGTCAGTCACACCCATTTGGTATTTTAAGATTATGTCCGCACTTGGGGATTTAAGTTGTTTTACGGTGGTTGGTCACACCTGTTTTGATGTTTATACTCCAGCTCGCACTTCGAAAATCTGAAGTTGGTTGATGGGTGGTCAGTCACACTCGTTTTAGTGTTTATACTCCATTTCGTACTCTGGGGACTTAGAGTTAGTTAACGTTTATACTCCAGTGTGCACTCTGGGAATCTGGAGTTAGTTAGTGGGTGTTCAGTCACACCCATTGTAGTGTTTATACTCCAATCCACGCTCTGGGGACATAGAGTTAGTTAATGCTTATACTCCAGTCCGCACTTTAGGAATCTGGAGTAAGTTGATGGGCGGTCAGTCACACCCATTTGGTATTTTGAGATTATGTTTGAACTTCGGGAACTTAAATTGTTTTACGGTTTCGGTCATACACTTTTTGATGTTTATACTCCAGCTCGCACTTCGTGAATTTGGAGTTGGTTGATGGGTGGTTAGTCACACCCATTTTAGTGTTTATACTCCAGTCCACCCTCTAGGGACTTAGAGTTAGTTAATGTTTATACTCTAGTTCGCACTCTGGGAATCTAGAGTTAGTTATTATTTATACTCCAATTTGCACTCTGGGAATCTAGGGTTGGCCGAAAGATGGTCAGTCATATTTGTTTAGGCATTCGTATCCCGTTCGCACTCTGGGAACAGGAGGTCGATTAAGGTTATGGATGGACAGACCACATCCACCTTGAGTAGGCAAGCAAAGTCGTTAGATGTATGGATCCACCCTCCTTGAGCTTGTAAATATGAAAGGCAAGGTTGTTAGATGGACCGATCCATCCTCCTCGAGTTTAGGTTGAACAAGGTCGAAGTCGTTAGATGGATGGATTAGTCCTCCTTAGGCCCATGTCCGTACGTTTATACTCTAGCTTGAACTTTGGGAGCCGAAGTTAGTTAGAGGATTGTTGTGTTTTAATCACTTTTGATTTAAGTGTGTCGGACCCCGAGCTCAGGTTTCACTTAATAAGTGATTGGTCAGATCTCGATCACTTTCCACTTATCCGCCCTCAATGAAGGATAAGATTTAGTTGATGGACGGTCGAATCACATACATGTTCATTTGGATTCTACTTCTTCAAGCCTAAGGAGTAAGATTAGTGTTTTGGCAAGGTTTGAGCTCAAGGAGAGGAGAGGATGTTCGAACTACATCCATTTTGAGCTGTGTATTTTCCCTTAAGTCGGGGACAAGAATTAGAGAGGGTACGGACAAGTCACATCCACTTTATGCTTTACGTTCTTCCGATTGGGCTAAGGAAGAGAGTTGAAATGACAGTACATGATGGTTAGTGAAGAGGCAGTCATTCGTTGATAATTTTAAATTGAGGGTTGGCCCCTGATGAAGTCGGTTTAAGGCACTATTGTTTTGCAGAACCATAGATGCTAATTGGAAAGTGAATAGTCAAATCATATCCACTTTAAACATGTGTTTTTAAATAACCTCCAAGTGTCTAATGTAGGATTGGATGTATAGATGGTCACATCATGTCCACCCTGGTGTGGTTCTGATCTTACCAGGCATCAAAAGAACCATAAGTACTTTGGCGAGCTTTAAGTACGAGATAGGGAGTGCATAGATGGGACATATCACTTCAAGTCTTTCTTAGATCTCCAATTAAATTACATATGCGGATAAGTGGATGGACGGTAGTATCCACGTTGTACTGGAGTCTTGATCTTGTCAGTCTCTTCTGCTTTGATCCCCTGCCCCCAAGTTAGGTGCATACAGCAGCTGATGAGTGGTTGAATCATACTCGTCATGATGATCCCTTAATGATTTGATCATAGTCCACAGAGGTTGTTTTGCACCCATCCTTAAGTACTCGGTTACCTACATCATTTGCAAGTAGTTTAATTCAAGTCAGTCATAATTCACAATATAAATGAAATTGAAAGAGAAGTAATTCAAAAGAGATCGAATTAAATCTCATTGATAAGTGAAGCGGCGTCGTATGCTCGCTATTGCACTTCGATCCAGCCCTTCACATTTGGAAGTCTAACGCAAATGGTTCATTTTGATCAAAGTTCTTGATTGATAGGGGTCGGGGCTTCCCAACCCTTCGTTTTATAGGGCTTGAACATATTATCAGAGCTATCCTTTCTGGAGCAGCCTTATGGCATTGGCATCCACGGTAACCTTCTAAAGAAGAGGAGTTTCCCGATATAGAGTATGGAATAGGTTCCCTCCTTACCTCGCCAAGTTGATCCTTCATCTAATTCATCAACTCAATATTGGATACGATATTTTGGTGTAATTGTTGGCGGCTATCCATTAGTTCTCTTATCAAAGTCTGGAAATAAGCTCTTGTAATCAATCCATTTATGGGTATTGGCAGCAACTGGCTGTGGACTTTGGATAAATTCATTGGCTGCCAGCTTCTTTATTCCCTTCAGCAATATGAGAAGTAGAACAGGTAAGTCAAAACATGACTGACAGTGTTCTTTGAGGAATAGGGGAAGACATCTGCATTTGATGACCTTCATCACTCTTGGTGGAGTCCATGCTCCATTCTCACTTCATGAGGTAGTGTCGGGAGTTGTATTTCCATAGTATACTGACACAGTCAACATATTGAATTTTCACTTGAAATTTTGCAAGTAGGATGGTTTCAATGAATAAGTCTTTACCGGGGAAGATTCTCCACATTATGACTAGGTCCATTTTATGGCTACGGGGTCCTGTAATACCCGTGAATGATGTATGCCTGATTGCATGATGTTCGAGTGGTTGGTAATGCCGATTGAATGTTGAGTAGATTAAAATGGGCTCATAGATGGGTGATTATTTCTAATTTTCACTAGGAAGGAGGCCCGTATAAGGTACTAAGGACGTCCTCTAAAGGTTGTATGCCATGCTTTTAGTTATATGGTCATGGTATGATTAAGATGCAAACATTTGAAGATGGTTCAGCGGTGACCTGCTATGTTTTGAGTTGGCAGAGTGGACAGTGTAGGGCAATTGTCATATTAGCCATCGTACCATAGTTGTCGATTTAGGAGTTTAAAAGATGGTCAATTGGGTAAAGTGTAGTCCACCTTAGAAGCATGATATATTAATCAACTCTAGTTCTTGGAATATTAGCTAGGTTCTCCAGCCTGTGGGAGCACAATTGAGTAATATTTCTTTACCTATTCCTTGATTGCAACTCAAAAATTGCTACTGTAATCCCTTACGTCCCGTCCAGTCATGGAACGATCAGGATGTTCCTTTATTAAGTTGATTTTGAAATTTTGTATCATTCTCAGCTTGAACGATGCGAAGTGTTATCCGAGCATCGATATGAAATGCACACGGCTAGATCGAGTCGCAGTGATATATGAGGATCGATATTAAATGCACACTGCTGGATTGATACGAACTATATATGAGTATCGATACGAATTGGATGCACATGGATCGATGCAAACAACAAGTGAGTATCGATATGAATTGGATGCAGATGGGAAGATACGAACTGTATCTGAGTATCAATATGAACTGGGTGTAGATGCATCGATATGAACTGCAAGGGAGTATCGATACGAATTGGGTGCAGATGGATCGATACGAACTGCATGGGAGTATCGATACGAATTAGGTGCAGATGGATCGATATGAACGGAATGCGAGTATCGATATGAATTGGACGCAGACGGATCGATATGAACTGCATGTTAGTATCGATACAAATTGGATGCAGATGGATCAATACGAACTGCATGTGAGTATCGATACGAATTAGGTGCAGATGGATCGATACAAACTGCAGATCAATGCGAAAATAGATCGATATGAAAAGTGATCGGTACGAATTTCGATTGATATGAATGTTGCCATATTTTTTGGATACGAAACTAAGGACATGAAAATCACCATATTTTCTGGATACGAAAATAAGGATACGAAAATCACCATATTTTCTGTATAAGAAAGCATGGATACGAAAATCACCATATTTTATTGGATATGAAAACACGGATACGAAAATCACCATATTTTCATGGATACAAAAACCACCATATTTTCTAGATATGAAATCATCATATTTTCTGAATATGAAAATATGGATACGAAAATCACCATATTTTCTACATACGAAAACATGGATACGAAAATCACCATATTTTCATGGATACGAAAACATGAATACGAAAATCACCTTATTTTCACGGATACGAAAACATCATATTTTCTGGATATGAAAATATGGATATGAAAATCACCATATTTTCTACATACAAAAACATGGATACGAAAATCACCATATTTTCATGGATACGAAAACATGGATATGAAAATCACCATATTTTCATGGATATGAAAACATTATATTTTCTGGATATGAAATATGGATACGAATATCATGCTGAATGTAGTTCCGCTTAGATCTAGAGCAATCTGAATAGAATATGATAGAATAGAAAAACCACTGAATGATAGATCAAGATCTTCTCCTTAGATTTTTGCAATCCAACGATGGTACTAGTTCCATAGAGCAGGAGAAAAGCAAGGTTTTTCTCAGTGAAAGCACCAAAGTGTTTGTACCAAAATTGGGCACAACACTCTTCGGAAGTATTTGAAGAGATAAAAATGAAGAATAGAAATGTAAAAAGAGGATTATCTAACAAACACTTCAAAAACAGATGAGAAAAACATGCAGAGACACAAGGTTTTGGAGTGGTTCAGCGTATGGCCTACGTCCACTATGAAGTTAATGATTTTATTGATATTCACTTGCTGATTACAACTGATTACAACACTTTACAGTGATGAATTTCAAGTACAACAGCAGCCTTGAAGTGCAAAAATGGTTTCAACAGAATCTGCACGTCAAAGAGCAAAAAGATCCTTTTTCTGTAGGCTTTGGGATGCTATTTATAAGCAGGATGCAACAATCTCGCTCAGATCTCGAAATACTTCTTTTGGCACGTGTGTGGGCCCACGCAATCAATCCCACGAGATTTCGACTCGATCTGTGATCGATACAAATGAATTTCATATCGATTAAGATTTGATCCAATCGAGTCAAAATTTGGCACGAACATTCCTTAGGTCGTAAGTAAGCTCCTTTGAAAATTTCATAGCATTTGAACTTGTGGATCTCAAATTATGATCGATGCAAGTTTAGATTTCTCAACCGTGATCGATCAATATCTTGAGCATACGAACTCCGATTGACTTGAAATTTGGAACATTAGCTTTCATAACTTTGTTGGTCTTGTCATATCAATTGTAGCTTGATCCAGACTCGGACAAAACTTACCGATATCCATAGTAGACCTATGTATTAACGATCTCTGCGACGAACTATCCTTGGTTTCTAGCCAATTCTTGGTGTCACGACCTTGCCAAAAGGCGGGATAACACAATCTAAATTGAATATTAAACCATTTGCAATTAAAAGTTTTAAACCCAAATTGCAGGTGAACAAAGTAAATATGGATGATGGAGAGTAAAGTAAATTAATTTGGTTATGTTGGTTATACATTGGTTATTAGATGGATGTTAGTTGATTGTATAGAGATTCATTAAGTGTTAATGAAATTGAACTAATAAAATTGAAAGCTAAATAATTGAATTCAAATTGGAAGTTAGATGAATATAATAGAATTGAATTTGATTTGATTTGGAAATGAACTAAAATGAATGTAAATTAGTGAATGTAAACTAATTGAACATGAATAAATGAATGTTGGTAAAATCTAATGTTAATGAATCAAAAGTGATTAATTTTAAAAATCAATTCAATGAATAAAGTGAACTTTTATTGGTTTTGTTATGGATTTGTTGGATGATAGTTGTTTGAAGGTTGGATTTGTTGTTTTTGATTACATTGCTATATTGGCATATACAGTTGTTGTATTGGTATATATTGTATATTGATTTTACTTTCATATATACATGTTTCTCATTTGTTTGTTGAGTATTTAGTAAGTGCAGATGGCGTATGCTTTTCTTTTGGAGCTAGCTTGCTTGCTATATTAGTTGTATATGCTCGCTAATAATATATAAGGTACATATCTTGGATTATATATCGTACTTTTATATTTTCTTCCCTAAGGGATGCCCCATCCTCAACGATGAGATGTGTGTGTGTGTGTGTGTGTGTGTGTATATATATATATATATATATATATATATATATTGTAATTCTACTACGATCGAACTGCGCAAATGAGACGCAAGCAAAAAAAATTGAAAATTTTAGGAGTTAGAAATTTTTTGAGAATGTTGGAAAAATATTTGGTAACTATAACTTTGATTTTGAGTTATAAGTTAAACGATATTAGTTAGTTTTAAAAGATAACTATAAATGGATTTGAAAACTGAGAAAAGTTTTTATAAGAAGTTTAATTAATGAATTTTGTAGAAGTTAAAATGTTCAAATGAATTTGAAATCTAATTTGAACGAATTGTTTTGAAAAATTAATGGATTTTGTGGCTTTTTCTTACTCGGTAATTTCGGGGTCGAAATTCTTTTAAGTCGGGGAGATTGTAACGACCTAGAATTTCAGTCATTTGAAATTCGTATATTTAATTTATTCTAAATATTCACAGGTAAATTTTATATGTTGAATAACTTATATGTCGAATATAGTGATTTAATTGGATAACTAAATCGCTAATTTAATACTTTAAATTGTAGAAATAGTTTGGTCTTGAATTTAATGTGACAAAAATGATTTATAAAGTTGAATTAAATTCTATTTGAATTAGAATGATGTGAGTGGACTTTTAAAATTGAATCAAAGGTTGAATTAAAAAATTGAATATTTTAGTAATTAATTAACGTGTAAAAATAGTCATTTTTCACACAGTCTCGGATTTTGATGAAACTAGTTTCATTGGATCCGTAATGTTATATTATTGTAGGATTTCAAATTTTGTGTCAATCATATTTGCAGGTCGTCACACTAATGTGACGACCCCCAAATCTGTACCATTTGATCGGGTTTGTCTGTGGCAAGCTGAAACGCGTAGAAATTTGTTTAAGTAAATTTTAATTTAAAAAAGTCGATTCGAAAACCTATCTTCCAAATATGATCTGGCTCCTGATATGTATTCCATTATGTTCGGAATAGGGGCAAAACATTATAAACGCCAGGCGACATGCTTCGATTGGAGTTCAAAAAATTTTCGGGTGAATAATGTCAAGAAAATTTCTATAAAAGGCCACATATTTTCATTATTTTCACAAACCTTAAGAAACTAGGGGAAGCCGTCACCTTCTATTTCAATCGCCAGACAACATCATCCTTCTTCCCTCGATTTCTCCAAATTCATGCACTTTCGTGAAACACTTTCCAACTAACAAACTCTAGAGCATGACGAGAGCTTCGAGATCAATGGCTGTAATCAATTTTAAGGTGATGGATCGTCGGCTACAGGCTTGCATTCATGCTACCTTCACGCACGAAAATCGATGCGACGGTGGGTCTGAGCGTCATAAGGCTAGGGTCGATGGTGTGTCTCGCGTACGCTCAGCTCGTGGTAGCCTCTGATCATCTTCTTAATGAAGGACAGAGGAGCGGCATCGCAGTTGTAACGCCCCACCCCGAGACCCACCTTAGTAAAGAGAATTAATGAGTAATTCCGTCTACTAAAGCGGAGAATAGGGCTGGTTAAGGACGACCATCTATAACTTTGTCTTAAACATCTACTGAATACGTCGATAAATGCACTATGATTTTTCTTTTCTATCTCAATGGATCGACATACACAGTAAATGCTTAATACAAAACTATAGGTGGCTAACAGATCTTTCAGAACAAAATACAATAACTAAATATAAAGCACACCATAGAACAGTAATCAACATCATATATATGCATATACACTTATACATGTTTAGTATAATACAATATGAATACAATAAAGGTGGTATTCGACCACACTATATACATCAAATCAAATATAAATACATCAGAGTCAAACGGAAAGAAATATAAACTACAAAAAAGTGCTAGGATGATATCCAAGCAGATGCATCAAAGCAAAGTCCCGTAACTGATAGCTGACTTGAAACAACTCGGTCTGACCCGAGTACAAAGTACACGGGCCAGTCTAGCTAAAATAATCAGTTAATGAGGATAGACAATAATATGAAGCATAAGATACAAGGTGATAATCCTTTTCGAATGAGAAGAGGCAATAGAAAGAATACAACTTATGACTTAAGTGAAATAATTTCACTTAAGTATACAAAGACCTCATTAGAGGTAATTTCAATAATAATACTCAAATAATATAAACATTCGCCTCATATCATCGGCGACATCCCAAAATGTCTACATAGTTTTCATGAACCATATGTCCTCAAAAGGTGAAACATTAATACAAAACTTGTCAAAAAGGCAAACATAAGACATTCACAAGTAGGATGATCCAAAACTCAAATATAAAAGAATCTCCAAACTCAATTATACCTCGTCTCATCGGTATAAATGTATATAAATCTCAATCTCAACTCGCCAGAATGGCAAGGCCTAGAATATCATATAAAATCATGAAATCATCCAAACTCATAACTCAAGGAACTTGATAAGAGTTCAAAACATCATAAATGAAATCACCATACATATAACATCACATACAACACTAGGCTATCGATGTAATCAAACATCGTAAAATGGTGAAATCACAATAAAACGGAAAACTTTAAACTCGGATTGGCCAAATCCCCGATTGCAATGCGAAGCAATGTTGCACGTGCTAAACTTAGACGGCCGAAGCCCTAGACAAGGTCGCTAACACCTACCAAAGCAGTTCGTCCTCATGACAAGGTCGCTGACACCTCATCAAGCCGTTTTGTCAGCCCTAACAAGGTCGCTAAAACCTTTCAAGCAGTTCGTCGTCATGACTAGGTTGCTAACACCTCTCAAAGCAGTTCTGTTATGTAAACATCGTGAATGTGTCACAAACTCATGGATAGGAACCCGAAAAGTGTTAACATGTGTCCCATATTACACATTCGCACTTAGCAGTTTACTACCCGTTACTCGATGCCACACTAGAAACATCATAAAACTCAGAAAATTATATCTCGCCTAGTCTCATTGGCGAGTGATAAAGAGACACCATACTTGTCTCATCTCATCGACAAGTATTAAATGGCATCATAACTTGTCTCATCTCATCGACAAGTATTAAATGGCATCATAACTTGTCTCATCTCATCGACAAGTGAAAACATCATGATGGTTCCTCGTAAACCATAAATCTCAAAATATGAAATCATAAACTCAAGACTTGCCTTATATCGTTAGCAAGTAAATAAAACATCGTGATGGATCTCATCGACCATACTCTTATATAAGAGATCTCAAACCAAAATATTTGCCAAATATTGGTCATCTTAGATAATTTCAATAAATATAAATTATAAAACTCAAAATACGCCATAAAATGGCAAAACATCTCAGAATCAATATTCTCAAATAGCTTCGATCGTACAAGTCCGAAATTAACCGAAATAGTAAACGCACATGTCCCATACCACGTGTTTTACTAAATCATTTAATTCTCTTTCGCATACGTTCGAATAGAATAAATGTAATTAAAATAAATAAAATTAATAGTAAAAGCTTTTACTTGAGAAAACGGGGTTATAAACAAATTTTAGGAATTTATCTAAAAGATTTTGAGAGAAAACACATCATTATAATGGATTTTAATAATTTTAAAAGCGTTAAAAATAAAGAATAATTGTTTAAAGATCTCTAAAAATGTATAAAAACATTTATTACTTCAACCATGATGTTAGAAGATTTTCTGGAATTTATTTGGATTTTTTAAAACTCAAGAAAACATCAATTTGCAATTTAATCAGCTTAAACCGATATTCAAATTTAACTCGAATTCAAATTAATTTAAATTCAAATCTCATCCTAACTTGATTAGTCCATTGCTGGACAAAATGATCAAATATTAGAATCAAATTTCATAAAAAAAAGTTGCAAAAGAATGCATATGAAATTGTCAAAATCGGACAAATATATAAATATTGTGGCTGTCAATGACAGACCAGCAGTAAAAACATCAATTTTCCACCATGTAAACAACAAAATCATGCAAAATTTAAAACATAAAAGTTGTATCATATTTCCTAGGGATTCCAGAACATCTTGAATTTCAAGATTCCGACTAGTAACGTGAAAGTTATGAACGAAATACTACCAAAAAAATAAAATATGTGCACTGGCTATCAGCACAGGCCAGCGATGAAAAAGTCAATTTTTCATTATGTAGACTTCAAAATAATTCAAAACTGAAAACAACAAAGTTGTGGAATATTTCATATGGATTCCAGGACATATAAAAATTTTAAATTCCAATTTGAAACAAGAAAGTTATGATTAAATTACTAAAAAAAAAACATCAAACTCAGCCTGAACTTATGCATTTGCATGATAGCGACAAACAAATGCAATTTTAGCATATATAACTTCGAGATCAGGCAAAATGATTAAAAAGAAAGTTGTAGCTTAGTTTCTAATATTTCCGGTGAATAAAATCATCAAAATCGGTTAAGAAACGAAGTAGTTATGGTCAAATTCGTTTCAGCTTCAATGACAGAGCAAATATTGATTTTGCTCTCGGGTTTGCAGTAGAAAATTTCAATTTTGACATAGAAGCACTCAAAATTACAGAAAACTCAACAAACTAAAGTTGTAGTATATGATTTCTTCTTTCTAGGACATCTAGAATTATCAAAATTCGATCAAAAACGATAATTTTATGTCTAATTTTGTTTCAGCTTCAAGCACAGAGCAAATATAGTCTTTGCTCTCGGGTTAGCAGTAGAAAAATCAAATTTTGACATAGGTAACCTCAAAATTACAGAAAATATAAAACATAAAAGTTATAGTATAGGATTTAAGGTTTCTGGAACCTTTAAAATTATCAAAATCGGAGAAGAGATGAAGAAGTTATTGACAAATTATTTTTAGTTTCAAAGATGGACAGAGTTCAATTTTTACAGAAAAAAAAAACATCAACCAAAAATCAACATTCTCAAGCTATTTGCATATATCTTTGCATTTGAAGCTTTACTTCAACTATAGATTGTGAGTTTACTAACTCACATTGCTATTAGGGATGATCAAACCTTGAATTTATGATAAAAGGTTGAAGCTTTGAGGAGACAATGACCTTCAACAACCTGTAGAACTCAAAAAAACGTGCATGCAAGAAGAAGACTATTGTAAATTAGAAACCTATTTCTCGAGTCAGGAATTTAGTGAAATTCTTGAGTTTGGACATTGATTACCTTGAGATTTTCGCTCGAGATTGAAGAATTTTCAGTTAGCTTAAATGAAATTGAAGAAATTGGCTTAGAATTGATCATTTGAGAGGTGGTTTTACTATTCTTTCTATTTTCAGAAAAGAGGAAGAAGGAGTAAATGAACGTAATGGTTATTCTTTTTCCTTTCTCAATATTAATATTGTAAGTCTACTAATGGGCCATGGACCCAATTAATTTAAAAGAAAACCATTTAGCCTAAGAAATTAATTCATTTACATCTATATCACATTATGTTATAAACAAATGTCATTTCCTTCCAATTTTCACACAAATAAAATATGTAAATTTACATACATATAAAATAAAGTACTTTTCATCATATAAAAGATTTTGTAAAAAAACATTTTTATTATTAAAATCCTTTATTTTACAATAATACACAATTTTCGCAATTAAATGCAAAGTCTACATTTTTTTTACTTCTAAAATTCAACAAAAATTATTTTTTCACTTACAAAAATATTTCAAACCATTTCCAAATATAATTTAAAGCCAAAACATATTTTTCAAATCAATTCCCATCTTTCTATTAAAATAAACCACCTTTAAAAAAATCAATTACTTCTCTTAAAAATCATAAATAGAAGAATTGGCAATAATTACATAATTATTGCATTTTTTTCTAAAATAAAAATCATTTCCCACTTATTATCAACCTAAACAAAATAAAATAAAGTTCTAAACTTTATTTTCACAATTTGATTCCAATTTCATTGTTTATTCCAAATAAACAATCTAAAATTTCTAATTTAATTTTAATCACTATATTAAATTATAATTATCATTATAATTTAATATTGAGAGGTAATATCCAACCCAGGGTTGATACAGACTCCCACTTACCAAAATTGCGTCCCCGCAATTTTCTAGAAAAATAGCCGTAAGCAACACAAAAATTCAATCGGCAAAAGATAAAAGAGAAGCTCGAAACTCAAACCATTCATATTCTTAACATAGAATGGTAGAGAGAAACAAGGAAAAACTCCCTTGGTTAATCCAAAAGCCCATCAAATGCTTATATAGCGATTAGCAAACCATCGAATTTTTCAAGTAGCTTGAAAAAATTTCGAAGATATCCCATCTTTGACAAAAAACTCAATAAGACGCTCAACAATTAATCAACCAAAAATGATTGATTTCACAAAATTCTACGAATAGAGTCGGGACCAAACTTACTTAAACCCGAACTCTAAGCAATAAAGAATATCATCAATAATATTTTTTGCATAATAATATGGAAAGAACATCCCCACAACAAGATAAACACAATAGACAAGATGAATAAATCACGGAATGACTTCTTACAAGGCCACCAAACTCGAACGACCGCGATAATGCATGTCGTTGATAATAACTCAAGGATAGAATATACTTTAGAAACAAGGATATAAGCTCAAATTACTTTTCAATCCAAGATATTAAGAATTTTTAAATCCCAAAATCTTTTAAATTTTAAATCTCAATTTTCAAATTTGAAAATTTTAAAACACTTTGCTATATTACTTAGTAAGTAATTTAAAACTCAAATTAAAAGTCCAAATTTCTTCTCTTACTTCAAAATTAATTTACAAAGAGATTTGTAAACCCATAATAATATCCCTCAAAATAAATTAAGGGTTTAAATTCTCTTTGCTCTTTTTATTAAACCACTTAAATAGTTTAAAAACAATCTTCAAATACTCTTGTAACTCTTCTCTTAAAACATCAAATGTATCTAATATAGGTTCAAAAATATCAAAATATACTTCCAATAAAATATAATTTAAGAATGTTCTCATATATTCTCATCTTTATAACTTCAAAATAAATAAATAAATGGCTTTGCCTGGCCATTGAATCTCTAATAATAGATATATCCGTTGGCCGTAGAGTCGATCGAACGATCAAAATTGCCTCGCCACTCTGTTATTCGTCTCTAAAATTTGTGGCTGCAATTGCCATTCAAAAATAAATTTAATATATAATCTCAAAATACTATTTTCAAAATCTAAATTTGTAAAACACAAACCATTGTGTCTGATTGCCTCATCATAGCATTTAGGAGATTCCTATCGATACGTTGATCAGGCGTATCGACCAGAACTCTTAACTACTCGATGGATAACCCAACACTCTCAAATTATTTATATGAAAGAATACTACTCATATAAATATATTCTCAAAACATTCTTTGATTTTTAAACTATCTCAAAACTCCAATTCTCTTTTTAAAACTCATACATACATACATATATATATATATATATATATATATATATATATATAGCTCCAAAAACCCAAACCAAAGAATATTAAGAGAATGCATCGAGATTTTCCCAGAATACTCGATTCTCAAATCATCAAAAGGAGATAGAGTTTTTGTCAATCTTACGATGTCACGAGCCACTCCTAAAAAAATCAACAAGATACAGGATAAGCAAGATATTCTTCTCGAAGGAGAAGAAGCACACAATCCACGAAACACTACTTCAAACGAATTAATGCTAAAGGATAACATTGATTGAGTATCTCAAAAGAACACTCAAACAAAGTAGAATGATAAACTCAATCGAACTTGAATAATCTAGAAACTCCCCTCAATCCTTAGTGGATATCATCGTAGAAGGATAGCTTGAATAAAAACAGGATCCTATAACAACAAAAGGATCGGACTTAACATCAAATAAGTTAGTCCATCTCAAATCAGGTACACCACAAGATTTTGAGTAACAAACAAATACTCACAAAAGCAACATCAAATAAAAATCGCAGAATGCCCATTATGAGCCAATCATTGTGAATCCCTTCGATAGCACTCACAACTCTCAAAGGAATGCAACAAAAATGCTCAAAGAAATTGATCTACTCCATCAATACGAATTCACTCGTATCGACAAAAAAATAAAAAATTAGAATAATCCCAAATAAGATTATTCATAAGATAAGATAATATCAAACTCAATTATGGAATAATAAGGAATACAATTTATATTCCAAGACATATTCCATCTCAACTTATCCCAAAACTCGAAAAAGAATCAAAGCACGATTCGAAAACAAGCTCGAATAAAGGACAATGATTCACTCGTATTGTACTTCGACGTATCATGACATACGTCTTGTTCTCTGTTTATTCTACTTTGTTCTGACCACAACTCTGATACCATGCTGTAACGCCCCACCCCGAGACCCACCTTAGTAAAGAGAATTAATGAGTAATTCCGTCTACTAAAGCGGAGAATAGGGTTGGTTAAGGGCGACCATCTATAAATTTGTCTTAAACATATACCGAATACGTCGATAAATGCACTATGATTTTTCTTTTCTATCTCAATGGATCGACATACACATAAATGCTTAATCCATAAATATAGGTGGCTAACGGATCTATCAGAACAAAATACAATAACTAAATGTAAAGCACATCACAGAACAGTAATCAACATCATATATATGCATATACACTGATACATGTTTAGTATAATACAATATGAATACAATTAAGGTGGTATTCGACCACACTATATACATCTAATCAAATATTAATACATCAGAGCCAAGCGGAAAGCAATATAAACTACACAAAAGTGCTAGGATGATATCCATGCAGATGCATCAAAGCAAAGTCCCGTAACTGATAGCTAACCTGAAACAACTCGGTCTGACCATAGTACAAAGTACATGGGTCAGTCTAGCTAAAATAATCAGTTAATGAGGATAGACGATAATACGAAGCATAAGATACAAGGTGATAATCCTTTTCGAATGAGAAGAGGCAACAGAAAGGATACAACTTATGACTTAAGTGAAATAATGTCACTTAAGTATGCAAAGACCTCAAAAGAGGTAATTTCAATAATAATACTCAGATAATATAAACATTTGCCTCATATCATCGGCGACATCCCAAAATGTCTACATGGTTTCCATGAACCATATCTCCTCAAAAAGTGAAACATTAATACAAAATCTCGCCAAAAAGTCAAACATAAGACATTCTCAAGTAGGATGATCCAAAACTCAAATATAAAAGAATCTCCAAACTCAATTATACCTCGTCTCATCGGTATAAATGTATATAAATCTCAATCTCAACTCGCCAGAATGGCAAGAATATCCTGTAAAATCATGAAATCATCCAAACTCATAACTCAAGAAACTCGATAAGAGTTCAAAACATCATAAATGAAATCACCATACATGTAACATCTCATAAAACACTAGGCTATCGATGTAATCAAACATCTTAAAATGGTGAAATCATAATAAAACAAAATACTTAGAACCCGGGTTGGCCAAATCCTCGATTGCAATGCCGAAGCAATGCTGCACGTGCTAAACTCAGACGGTCGAAGCCTCAGACAAGGTCGCTAACACCTACAAAAGCAGTTCGTCCTCATGACAAGGTCGCTGACACCTCACCAAGCCGTTTTGTCAGCCCTAACAAGGTCGCTAACACCTTCCAAGCAGTTCGTCCTCATGACTAGGTCTCTAACACCTCTAAAAGAAGTTCTGTTATGTAAACATCGTGAATGTGTCACAAACTCACGGATAGGAACCCGAAAAGTGTTAACGTGTGTCCCATCCCACACATCGCACTTAGCGGTTTACTACCTGTTAGTCGAAGCCACACTAGAAACATCATAAAACTCAAAAAATTATATCTCGCCTAGTCTCATTGGCGAGTGATAAAGAGACACCATACTTGTCTCATCTCATCGACAAGTATTAAATGGCATCATAATTATCTCATCTCATTGACAAGTGAAAACATCATGATGGTTCCTCATAAACCATAAATCTCAAAATATGAAATCGTAAACTCAAGACTTGCCTTATATTATTGGCAAGTAAATAAAACATCGTGATGGATCTCATCGACCATACTCCTATATAAGATATCTCAAACCAAAATATTTGCCAAATATTAGTCATCTTAGATAATTCCAATAAATATAAATTATAAAACTCAAAATACGCCATAAAATGACAAAACATCTCAGAATCATTATTCTCAAATAGCTTCGATCGTATAAGTCCAAAATTAACCGAAATGGTAAACGCACATGTCTCATACCACGTGTTTTACTAAATCGTTTAATTCTCTTTCTTATACGTTCGAATAGTATAAAAGTAATTAAAATAAATAAAATTAATTATAAAAGATTTTACTTGAGAAAACGGGGTTATAAATAAATTTTAGAAATTTATCTAACAGATTTTGAGAGAAAACACATCATTAAAAAGGATTTTAATAATTTTAAAAGCATTAAAAATAAAGAATAATTGTTTAAAGACCTCAAAAAATGTATAAAAACATTTATTACTTCAACCATGATGTTAGAATATTTTCTGGAATTTATTCGGATTTTTAAAACTCAAGAAAACATCAATTTGCAATTTAATCGGCTTAAACCGATATTCAAATTTAAATCGAATTCAAATTAATTTAAATTCAAATCTCATTCTAACTTAATTAGTCCATTACTGGAAAAAACGATCAAATATTAGCATCAAATCTCATAAAAAAAAAGTTGCAAAAGAATGCATATGAAATTGTCGAAATCAGACAAATATATAAATATTGTGGCTGTCAATGACAGGCCAACAGTAAAAACATCAATTTTCCACCATGTAAACTACAAAATCATACAAAATTTAAAACATAAAAGTTGTAGCATATTTCCTAGGGATTCCAAAACATCTTGGATTTCAAGATTCCGATTAGTAACGTGAGAGTTATGATCGAAATACTACAAAAAAATAAAATATGTGCACTGGCTATCAGCACAGGCCAGCGATGAAAAAGTGAATTTTTCACTATGTATACTTCAAAATCATTCAAAACTAAAAACATCAAAGTAGTGGAATATTTCATAAGGATTTCAGAACATCTAAAATTTTTAAATTCCGATTTGAACAAGAAAGTTATGATCAAATTACTAAAAAAAAACATCAAACTCAGCCTGAACTTATGCATTTGCAGAACAGTGACAAACAAATGCAATTTTAGCATATATAACGTCGAAATCATGCAAAATGAATAAAAAAAGCTGCAGCTTAGTTTCTAAGCTTTCCAGAATGACCAAAATCATCAAAATCGATTAAAATACGAAGTAGTTATGATCAAATTTGTTTCAGCTTCAATGACAGAGCAAATATTGTTTTTGCTCTCGGGTTAGCAGTAGAAAAGTTTTATTTTGACATAGAAGCACTCAAAATTACAAAAAAACTCAACAAATGGAAATTGTAGTATATGATTTTTCTTTCCATAACATTTAGAATTATTAAAATCCGATCAAAAACGAGAAAGTTATGTCTAATTTTGTTTCAGCTTCAAGAACAGAGCAAATATAGACTTTGTTCTCGGGTTAGCGGTAGAAAAATCAAATTTTGACATAGCTAACCTCAAAATTACAGAAAATATAAAACATAAAAGTTGTAGTATAGGACATAAGCTTTCCGGAAAATCCAAAATTATCAAAATAGGATAGGAGATGAAGAAGTTATTGTCAAATTAGTTTCAGTTCCAAAGATGGACAGAAATCAATTTTCATAGAAATAAAAACATCAACCAAAAATCAATATTCTCAAGCTATTTGCATATATCTTTGCATTTGAAGCTTTTCTTCAGCTAGAGATTGTGAGTTTGTTAACTCACCTTGCTATTAGGGATGATCAAACATCGAATTTATGCTAAAAGGTCGAAGCTTTGAGGAAACAATGACCTTCAACAACCTGTAAAACTTAAAAAAATATGCATGCAAGAAGAAGACTATTGTAAATTAGAAAACTAATTCTCAAGTTAGGAATTTAATGAAATTCTTAAGTTTGGATATTGATTACCTTTAGATTTTTACTCTAGATTGAAGAATTTTCAGTTAGCTTAAATTAAATTGAAGAAATTGGCTTAGAATTGATCATTTGAGAGGTGGGTTTACTGTCTTTCTATTTTCAGAAAAGAGGAAGAAGAAGGATTAAATGAACGTACTGGTTATTCTTTTTCCTTTCTCAATATTAATTGTAAGTCAACTAATGGGCCATGGACCCAATTAATTTAAAAGCAAACCATTTAGCCTAAGAAATTAATTCATTTACATCTATATCACATTATGTTATAAACAAATGCCATTTCCTTCCAATTTTCACACAAATAAAATATGTAAATTTACATACATATAAAATAAAGTACTTTTCATCATATAAAAAGATTATTTGAAAAAAACATTTTTATTATTAAAATCCTTTATTTTACAATAATACACAATTTTCACAATTAAATGCAAAAGTCTACATTTTTTTTACTTCTAAAATTCAACAAAAATTATTTTCTCACTTAGAAAAATATTTCAAACCATTTCCAAATATAATTTAAAGCCAAAACATATTTTTCAAATCAAGTTCCATATTTCTATTAAAATAAACCACCTTTAAAAAAAATCAACCACTTCTCTTAAAAATCATAACTAGAAGAATTGGCAATAATTACATAATTATTGCATTTTTTTTGAAATAAAAATCATTTCCCGCTTATTATCACCTAAACAAAATAAAATAAATTTCTAAACTTTATTTTCACAATTTGATTCCAATTTCATTGTTTATTCCAAATAAACGATCTAAAATTTCTAATTTAATTTTAATCACAATATTAAATTATAATTATCATTATAATTTAATATTAATAGGTAATCTCCATCCCAGGGTTGTTACAGACTCCCCACCTTACAAAAATTGTGTCCCCGCAATTTTCTAGAAAAATAGCCGTAAACAACACAAAAATTCAATCAACAAAGGATAAAAGAGAAGCTTGAAACTCAAACCATTCATATTCTCAACATAGAATGGTAGAGGGAAACAAGGAAAAACTCCCTTGGTTAATCCAAAAGCCCATCAAATGCTTATATAGCGATTAGCAAACCATCAAATTTTTCGAGTAGCTTGAAAGAATTTCGAAGATATCCCATCTTTGACAAAAAAACTCAATAAGACACTCAACAATTAATCAATCAAAAATGATTGGTTTCACAAAACTCTACGAATAGAGTCGGGACCAAACTTACTTAAACCCAAGCTCTAAGCAATAAAGAATATCATCAATAAGATTTTCTGCACAATAATATGGAAAGAACATCCCCACAACAAGATAAACACAATAGACAAGATGAATAAATCACGGAATGACTTCTTGCAAGGCCACCAAACTCGAACGACCGCGATAATGCATGTCGTTGATATTAACTCAATGATAGAATATACTCAAGAAATAAGGATATAAGCTCAAATTACTTTTCAACCCAAGATATTTAGAATTTTTAAATCCCAACATCTTTAAAATTTTAAATCTCAATTTTCAACATTCGAAAATTTTCAAACTCTTTGCTATATTACTTAGTAAGTAATTTAAAACTCAAATTAAAAGTCCAAATTTCTTCTCTTACTTCAAAATTAATTTACAAAGAGATCTGTAAACCCACAATAATATCCCTCAAAATAAAGTAAGGGTTTAAATTCTCTTTACTCATTTTATTAAACCACTTAAATAGTTTAAAAACAATCTTTAAATATTCTTGTAACTCTTCTCTTAAAACATCCAATGTATCTAATATAGATTCAAAAATCTCAAAATATACTTCCAATAAAGTATAAGTTAGAATATTCTCATATATTCTCATTTTTGTAACTTCAAAATAAATAAATAAATTGCGTTGCCTGGCCATTGAATCTCTAATAATAGATATATCCGTTGGCTACAGAGTCGATCGAACGATCAAAACTGCCTCGCCATGCTGTTACTCGTCTCTAAAATCAGCAGCTGTAATTACCATTCAAAAATAAATTTAGTATATAATCTCAAAATATTATTTTCAAAATCTCAATTTTTAAAACACAAATCATTGTGTCTGATTGCCTCATCATAGCATTTAGGAGATTCCTATCGATAACGTTGATAAGGCGTATCGATGAGAACTCTTAACTACTCGATGGATAACCCAACACTCTCAAATTATTTCTATGAAAGAATACCACTCATATAAATATATTCTCAAAACATTTTTTGATTTTTAAAATATCTCAAAACTCCAATTTCTCTTTTTAAAACTCATACATATATATATAGCTTCAAAAACTCAAACCAAAGATATTAAGAGAATGCATCGTGATTTTTCCAGAATACTTGATTCTCAAAATCATCAGAAGGAGATAGAGTGTTCGTCAATCTTACGATGTCACGAGCTACTCCCAAAAAAAATCAGCAAGATACAGGATAAGAAAGATATTCTTCTCGAAGGAGAAGATGCACACAATCCATGAATCACTACTTCAAATGGAGTAATGCTAAAGGATAACATTGATTGAGTATCTCAAAAGAACACTCAAACAAAGTAGAATGGTAAACTCAATCAAACTCGAATAATCTAGAAACTCCCCTCAATCCTTAGTGGATATCCTCATGAAAGGATAACCGAAGAGCTAAGAGCTAGGAATAAGGTTACCTCAATACACGATTGCCCGATTGGATGTCAAATCCAAACGGACTCACAAAACTCAACAAAGTCGCCTTGACGGGAATTCGAGATATATCATCAACATCTCGATATTCAAGAATGAATACAGAAATTCCTAAATCATCATTAACATTCCAAAGTGATAGAAATAATAACCCAATCAAATTAGGATGCCTAAATAAATACAGGATCCTATAACAACAAAAGGATCGGACTTAATATCAAGTAAATTAGTCCATCTCAAATCAGATACATCTCAAGATTGTGAGTAACAAACAAATACTCACAAAAGTAACATCAAATAAAAATCTCAGAATGCCCATAATGAGCCAATCATTGTGGATCCCTTCAATAGGATTCACAACTCTCAAAGGAATGAAACAAAAATGCTCAAAGAAATCGATCAACTCCATCGATACGAATTCACTCGTATCGACAAAAAATAAATAAAAAAATTAGAATAATCCCAAATAAGATTACTCATAAGATAAGATAACATCAAACTCAATTATGGAATACTACGGAATACAATTTGTATTCCTAGACATATTCCATCTCAACATATCCCAAAACTCAAAAAAGAATCAAAGCACGATTCGAAAACAAGCTCAAATAAAGGACAATGATTCACTAGTATTATACTTCGACATATCGTGATATACGTCATGTTCTATGTTTATTCTACTTTGTTCTAACCACAGCTCTGATACCATGCTGTAACGCCCCACCCCGAGACCCACCTTAGTAAAGAGAATTAATGAGTAATTCCGTCTACTAAAGCGGAGAATAGGGCTGGTTAAGGGCGACCATCTATAACTCTGTCTAAACATCTGCGGAATACGTCGATAAATGCACCATGATTTTTCTTTTCTATCTCAATGGATCGACATACACAGTAAATGCTTAATCCAAAACTATAGGTGGCTAACGGATCTATCAGAACAAAATACAATAACTAAATGTAAAGCACATCACAAAACAGTAATCAACATCATATATATGCATATACACTGATACATGTTTAGTATAATACAATATGAATACAATTAAGTTAGTATTCGACCACACTATATACATCTAATCGAATATAAATACATCAGAGTCAACCGGAAAGAAATATAAACTACACAAAAGTGCTAGGATGATATCCAAGCAGATGCATCAAACCAAAGTCCCGTAATTGATAGCTAACCTGAAACAACTCGGCCTGACTCGAGTACAAAGTACACGGGTTATTCTAGCTAAAATAATCAGTTAATAAGGACAGACGATAATATGAAGCATAAGATACAAGATGATAATCCTTTTCGAATGAGAAGAGGCAACAGAAAGAATACAACTTATGACTTAAGTGAAATAATGCCACTTAAGTTTACAAAGACCTCAAAAGAGGTAATTTCAATAATAATACTCAAATAATATAAATATTCGCCTCATATCATCGGCGACATCCCAAAATGTGTACATGGTTTCCATGAACCATATCTCCTCAAAAGGTGAAACATTAATACAAAATCTCGCCAAAAAGGCAAACATAAGACATTCTCAAGTAGGATGATCCAAAACTCAAATATAAAAGAATCTCCAAACTCAATTATACCTCGTCTCATCGGTATAAATGTATATAAATCTCAATCACAACTCGCCAGAATGGCAAGGCCTAGAATATCCTATAAAATCATGAAATCATCCAAACTCATAACTCAAGGAACTCGATAAGAGTTCAAAACATCATAAATGAAATCACCATACATATAACATCTCATACAACACTAGGCTATCGATATAATCAAACATCTTAAAATTGTGAAATCACAATAAAACGGAAAACTTAGAACCCGGATTGGCCAAATCCCCGATTGCAATACCGATGCAATGCTGCACGTGCTAAACTCAGATGGCCGAAGGCTCTGACAAGGTCGCTAACACCTACCAAAGCAGTTCGTCCTCATAACAAGGTCGTTGACACCTCAACAAGCTGTTTTGTTAGCCCTAACAAGGTCGCTAATACCTTCCAAGCAATTCGTCCTCATGACTAGGTCGCTAACACCTCTCAAAGCAGTTCTTTACGTAAACATCGTGAATGTGTCACAAACTCACAGATAGGAACCCGAAAAGTGTTAACGTGTGTCCCATACCACACATTCGCACTTAGCGGTTTAATACCCGTTAGCCGATGCTACACTAGAAACATCATAAAACTCAGAAAATTATATCTCGCCTAGTCTCATTGGCGAGTGATAAAGAGACATCATACTTGTCTCATCTACAAGTATGATGTCATAAACTCATATATAATGATGTCAAATTTATGATGTCAAAATATGAATTCATAAACTCATTGGCGATTCAAATTTATGATGTCAAAATATGAATTCATAAACTCATTGGCGATTCAAATTTATGATGTCAAAATATGAATTCATAAACTCAAGACTTGCCTTATATCGTTGGCAAGTAAATAAAACATCGTGATGGATCTCATCGACCAAACTCCTATATAAGATACCACAAACCAAAATATTTGCCAAATATTGGTCATCTTAGATAATTCTAATAAATATAAATTATAAACCTCAAAATACGCCGTAAAATGGCAAAACATCTCAGAATCAATATTCTCAGATAGCTTCGATCGTACAAGTCCGAAATTAGCCGAAATAGTAAACGCACATGTCTCATACAATGTGTTTTACTAAATCGTTTAATTCTCTTTCTCATACGTTCGAATAGTGTAAAAGTAATTAAAATAAATAAAATTAATTATAAAATATTTTACTTGAGAAAACGGGGTTATAAACAAATTTTAGAAATTTATCTAAAAGATTTTGAGAGAAAACACATCATTAAAAAGGATTTTAATAATTTTAAAAGCCTTAAAAATAAAGAATAATTGTTTAAAGACATCTAAAAATGTATAAAAATATTTATTACTTCAACCATGATGTTATAATATTTTTTGGAATTTATTCGGATTTTTAAAACTCAAGAAAACATCAATTTGCAATTTAATCGGCTTAAACCGATATTCAGATTTAAATCGAATTCGAATTAATTTAAATTCAAATCTCATCCTAACTTGATTAGTCCATTTCTGGACAAAATGATCAAATATTAGCATCAAATTTCATTAAAAAAAGTTGCAAAAGAACGCATATGAAATTGTCGAAATCGGACAAATATATAAATATTGTGGCTTTCAATAACAGGCCAGCAATATAAACATCAATTTTCCACCATGTAAACAACAAAATCATACAAAATTTAAAACATAAAAGTTGTATCATATGTCCTAAGGATTCCATAAAATCTTGAATTTCATAATTCCAATCAGTAACGTGAAAGTTATGATCGAAATAGTACCCAAAAAAATAAAATATGTGCACTGGCTATCAACACAGGCCAGCATGAAAAAGTCAAATTTTCACTGTGTATACTTCAAAATCATTCAAAACTAAAAACATCAAAGTTGTGGAATATTTCAAGAATTCCAGAACATCTAAAATTTTTAAATTTCGATTTGAACAAGAAAGTTATGATCAAATTACTAAAAAAAAAAACATCAAACTCAGCCTGAACGTATGCATTTGCAGGACAGCGACAAACAAATGCAATTTTAGAATGTATAACATCGAAATCCGGCAAAGTGAATAAAAATAATGTTTTAGCTTAGTTTTTAAGCTTTCTGGAATGATCAATATCATCAAAATCGGTTAAGAAACAAAGTAGTTATGGTCAAATTTGTTTTAGCTTCAATGAGAGAGCAAATATTGATTTTGCACTCGGGTTAGCACTAGGAAAGTTCAATTTTGACATAGAAGCACTCAAAATTACGGAAAACTCAACAAATGAAAGTTGTGGTATATGATTTTTTCTTTTTTAGAATATCCAGATTTATCAAAATCCGATCAAAAACGAGAAGTTATGTCTAATTTGGTTTCAGCTTCAAGCACAGAGCAAATATAGACTTTGCTCTCGGGTTAGCAGTAGAAAAATCAAATTTTGACATAGCTAACCCCAAAATTAAACAAAATATAAAACATAAAAGTTGTAGTATAGGACTTAAGCTTTTTGAAACATCCAAAATTATCAAAATCGGAT
The DNA here is from genome assembly GCA_030765085.1 of Allium cepa. Taxonomy (NCBI): domain Eukaryota; kingdom Viridiplantae; phylum Streptophyta; class Magnoliopsida; order Asparagales; family Amaryllidaceae; genus Allium; species Allium cepa. The sequence goes on along the minus strand of CM060934.1, from coordinate 659,793,684 downwards.
AAGAGATGAAGAAGTTATTGTCAAATTAGTTTCAGTTCCAAAGATGGATAGAATTCAATTTTTACAAAAGTAAAAACATCAACCAAAAATCAATATTCTCAAGCTATTTGCACATATCTTTGCATTTGAAGCTTTGCTTCAGCTAGAGATTGTGAGTTTGTTAACTCACCTTGTTTTTAGGGATGATCAAACCTCAAATTTATGCTAAAAGGTTGAAGCTTTGAGGAGACAATGACCTTCAACAACCCGTAGAACTCAAAAAATGTGCATGCAAGAAGAAGACTATTGTAAATTAGAAACCTATTTCTCAAGTCAGGAATTTAATGAAATTATTAAGTTTGGAAATTGATTACCTTTAGATTTTCACTCTATATTGAAGAATTTTCAGTTAGCTTAAATTAAATTGAAGAAATTGGCTTAGAATTGATCATTTGAGAGGTGGGTTTAATGTTCTTTCTATTTTCAGAAAAGAAGAAGAAGGAGTAAATGAACGTACTGGTTATTCTTTTTCCTTTCTTAATATTAATTGTAAGTCTACTAATGGGCCATGGACACAATTAATTTAAAAGAAAACCTTTAGAGTAAGAAATTAATTCATTTACATCTATATCACATTATGTTATAAACAAATGCCATTTCCTTCCAATTTTCACACAAATAAAATATGTAAATTTACATACATATGAAATAAAGTACTTTTCATCGTCTAACAAGATTATTAAAAAAACATTTTTATTATTAAAATCCTTTATTTTACGATAATACACAATTTTCACAATTAAATGCAAAAGTCTACATTTTTTTACTTCTAAAATTCAACAAAAATTATTTTCTCACTTAGAAAAATATTTCAAACCATTTCCAAATATAATTTAAAGCCAAAACATATTTTTCAAATCAATTCCCATCTTTCTATTAAAATAAACCACCTTTAGAAGAAAATCAATTACTTCTCTTAAAAATCATAAATAGAAGAATTGGCTATAATTACATAATTATTGCAATTTTTTTCTAAAATAAAAATCATTTCCCCCTTATTATCAACCTAAACAAAATAAAACAAAGTTCTAAACTTTATTTTCACAATTTGATTCTAATTTCATTGTTTATGCCAAATAAACAATCTAAAATTTCTAATTTAATTTTAATCACAATATTAAATTATAATTATCATTATAATTTAATATTGAGTGGTAATCTCTAATCCAGGGTTGTTACAGCAGTTTCGAACGACGCTATGGGTACGTGAAGCTTGGGAACAACGACGAGAAGAAGGAAGAAAATGCAATCGGCCTAGATCTGATGTGAGAAATTGAATGGCCATGATGAGAGTAGAGTTTTAAAATAAATAAAAATTGTAAATTTATATATATAATAATTAATATAATCTTTAAAATGTGGTAACTTCTTCGTACAATGCCCGTTTTTGATGAAACAAATTGCGTTAGATCCGTATTGATGAGCACTAACTTATAGAGCTAGCTTGGAGTTGATTGGAGCTAGTAAAAATTTTAGGTAAAATTAAATGCTTATTTAATTTTATTCGGAATAAAACACATCAACTGCTATTGGAATCAACGTGAGTACAATTCACTCTTTCCGCCACACTAATATTTTTATACAAGTGAGATAAATTTAATTATCATGTTTGATGATTGTTTCGATGATATATTATATATACATGTATATTGATTAGTATTTGGATATATTCCTACCTATAGGAGCAAATGAGACCTTATATGTTCCCGTTTATGAGCGGATGACCTTTTGTGCATGCATCTGCCTTGAAGCGGACATTGTACGTATTTTCTATTATGTATATCTATTGCAGGTGACAAGTTGGAATGATCCAACTGGATTCCTCTCCAGTGTTGATTTTATTCATAGGTGTTGTGATATATGCTGTTATTATATGATATATGATGTTTGGTTGCCGTGATTGATGTATTTAGTGCTGTTGCAGGATTGGGCCTATTTTTGGAATTTTAGAAAAGTATTAAAGTGATGTTTTCAAATTAAAAAGGATTTTCAAAGAGATTTTTAAAATATATTAAATTTTAAATTGTTAAGGAATGAATTTATTTTAAATAGATAAATGTTATTATTTTGATGTTATAAAAATTATGATTTTTGTCAAATAAAATCAAAATGTGATTTTTGAGATATGGAGTTAACTATTTTTTAAATAGTTTAAGTTGGGATTTTAAACATATTATATATGGTTTTACATATAAGACTTATAAAATTGATATTTTATAAATAAAATAATGGATTATAAAGGAGTTTCATAAGTGTTAAAATGAAGTTATAAGTGGATCTTATAAGTAAGTAAGATTTATTAATTGATGAAGTATAAAATGAATGAATTTGTAAATAAGAGAATTATAAGTAATTAATTTATAATTTGGATTTTGACATGTAAACGAGATTTAAATGGAATTGGTTAGTAATGGGATTTATAAGTGGAAGTTTTTATAAAATAGAAATGTGAATTTATAAACATCGTTTTATAATTTCGAAATCAACTTACTTTAATATGTTAAATATGAAAGTTTATTAAAGGTATTTTATCCACGATTTTGGACAGTGGATAATCCCTTAATAAATATGTAGAAGTAATAAATTTGGTCAGAGTAATATATTCATGATTTTGCACAGTGAATAATCTTTTAAATTAAATGAATGTTTTGGAAAAATGATCTTTTAAATGAAGTTAAATGGTATGAAGATGTTTTAAAATGTGTTAAGTATCGAAACTATAGATTTCAACATTCATTGTTGAAATAGAAGTTTTCGAGAAATAAGGGAATGATGGACTATCACACTTTTGTTATAGTAAATGATTTTCGAAAAGAGATATTTTGTATAGTATATGGGATTATATATTTATCTAATTATGTAATCCCTATACTAGTGATTTTGGGTTGTCGTAACGATGTTATATGCAACATTCATTTTGATCCATATAAGTACGTTTTTCCTTAAAAGAATGAAATATATATATATATATATATATCTTTAATCGCGATTTAAGTATATGTGACATTTTCTAGGTGTTGAAAATAAATTGATTTGTGAATTACTTATTATTAAATAATTATATGGAAATGATTTCCAATATTGAAATGGTTTTGAGAACATATCCTTTTAAAGATAATTTGAAGTGAATATTTGGCAAGTGATTTAATTAATGAAAGATTAATTAAAAGGGCCTAGTGGTTGCTTATGGTGCCAAATACTTGTTTATTTGCTTTGATAGTTAAATAACCGACTATCAAATTTAGCCATTTTAGTTCCTTGACTTGATGTGGGAACTATTTAGTCGTATACTTAATATGTTTCCTTCTGTGTAAGCTTGATTATTGTTTGTGTTGAGGATGTTGATTCGTGCAATGCGGAGTATTACTCCAATCTATCGAGCTTCCTTCTTGGCCGAAGAATAGAAAGTTGAAAGTTGGAAACATGATAAGTATATGTGGCTTAGTTTTTGTGTGAGGTTGAGAAACGCATTTGCATTTTGTGTGCGAAGTGACCGGGATCGGTTTATCCGAAAACCACTTTGGACCAACATGTATGTGACGATTGTGCAAGTTGGTTGCGATGATATTGATATTCAAAATTTTCATAGTGGAGGACTCTTGTTGATCGTTTGGGGATAAAATCCCAATGTAGATCCAGTAGCAATAGTCTCTTCCTTATGAAATATCCAATGCAAGGACTATTCGCTACTAATTCTAGGGATTTTCCGACAGGATGTGGTAGGAAAGTACCTTCTGTTTGTCTTGTTCTTGGACAACTTGTATGATGTTTATCTAACATTAAATTTCTAAGATTACGTACATTGGTTTTTACAATGGTGGTGGAGAAGGCAACTTCTCTTAGCTTAATACCCTCCTTGAGACATACAAGCTCAAGGGTTGTATTTTTGTGGAAGGTAATTAGTGGTCAATGGAAATGTCTATGTGGCATTCAAAGTGATGTGATTGTGATACGTGAAAGGCAATCGATACCTCAGGCCTTATTAACTAGAAATGACTAAAACAGGGTTAGATGCGGCAAGGCTAAGTGGGTTGCTTCCAAGTAGGATATGATCATCCTCTTCTAGATATATCTTCACACACTATGAAGTCGTGTATCTAATTATTGTGGTTTGCATACTATAAGGGCCCTCGGAAAAGATCGGTAACAACCGGAGGATGATATGTTCGGTACTATCTAGTTACAGAGATAAGCCGGTCTTGTGTTAGTAGAGAATCCTTTATGATGGTCCTCCGTGCATCCCTCTAGAGATGAATTGCCGGAAGGTAGTCCCTTCAACTAGTCATTTGTATGGAAATCCAAACTCCACTCTGTACGTGCCATTTTGATTATATTACCCTTTTGGGCTATATGCTGGAATTTAATCAATGTAATAATTTCGGCTGTGATTAATATTATTTGTGCAATAGACACTATTATAATATAAGAGGACTGGTGTGACGACCCAGAATTTTGAGCAATATCAATTTAATAATCTTTGATAATAATTAAATTGATTTGATCATTTTATATTTTAAATTGACAAGTTAAATTTATTTTAAAGATTTATGATAATAATTTGATAATATCTATTAACATTTTTCTTAACATTATAAATAGGCAAGTTAATTCTTTTGAAAGTTAATAATAATTTGATTTGAAAATATTTATTTCGGTAAATAAGAAGTTTTTAATGTAATAAAACTTTATATTCAAATTGTGATATATATAAATGTATATATTGTGATTTGATATTTGTTTTAAAATTTAATATGGAAATTAATAAATTTAATGTTAGAATGTTTTTATTTGAAATGTGTATATATATTTGTATATATATGTTTTAAATAGGAATTTTATTAATTTGAGTTTAATAAGTATTTCCAAACTTTATTTAGATATATATATATAGTTTTGAAATTTGAAATGTTAATTTGATTTAATGACTTTGAATTGATAATTGAGACTTAAATTTTAAATAACAAAGTTAATTCCTTATTTACGATAAATATGTACTTTAAGCTTTTAAATAGGATTTAAATTAAAAGTTCATTTGTTTTATATAGTCTTTCATTTTAATTTTAACATAAGATAAATTGTTTTAAAATTTCTATATAAAGAATTTAAATAGATATCTTAAGCTTATAAACATATGTTATATAAATTGAATAAAAGGCATAAGTTATTTGTTAATAATTGTTAGCATGAAATTACTTTTATATTCATTAAAATCTAAGGATTTGTTTAAGTACACATTTTCATATTACATAATTACATATACATATTACATGCAAAATTTAAAATAAATTATAAAAAAATAAAATAACACTTGTAAGTATATTAAATTATGTAAGTTACATTTGTAAGAATATAAACATTAAAGAGACACATGTCATTCTCTTTAGTAATTAAAATTTAAATTAAATTGTAAATAATAAAAAGAAAGATTTTATTCTTCAGCAAATTTTTCTCTTCATTTTACAAAGATGAATTCAAATCTAAAAAAAGAAAAAAGAAAAATGTAAATCAAAACAAAAATGGAATCTGTGAAATCAGTAAACCTGAAATTGCAAGTCTGGAAACAAGAAGGTATAAAGCAAATTCAAACAGGGGCAAATGCAAGATCTTCTAGTCATTCAAGAAATTATTCAACAGCAACATTCAACATGCAAGAGCTGGAATCAAACAATTCAGGATTAAATTCAACATGCAAAGTGAATATCTGAACCTAGAAAAGAAAAATGCAGTTTTGTTCTCTGTTTTCTGGAAATTCAATGTGAGTAAAACGAATTTTAAAAACAGTTTAACTTGATTTCATCTTTGTTATATGTATGGAAATTATATGTTTCTCTGAATTCTTGGATTTGAATGAGTGCATGCATGTGTGCAAGTGATGAATGACTATATGAACTCTGCTGTGACATTTACAGGCTTGATTCTCTTTAAAATTCAAAATCTCAGTGCTGAATAACTATTAGTTTTTGGTTTGTAAATGAAAGAAGTTTGAAATCATGTAACATCACTCTTAAAAATAATGACAGGAATTTAAAAAGGGAAACCTGCTCGAAATTTTTAAATTTGCAGTAGTAATCAAATTGTGTCAAAAATTTTATGAATTAAATTTGTAGCTTTGATTTCATGATTGAAATAAATGATAGGAAATTATGATTTTTAAGGGTTAAATCACAAATTTTAGATTGGTATTTAGTGGTGAATTTGTGATTAACTATTTTGGGGTTTTTGGCCGATTCTGGGTGGTCGACGACGAATCAATGGTCGTGTTGGTGTGTGGAGATAGAGGGGCCTATAGCGGTCTCTGGAAAAATAAAGTGGGGGTCGGTTGATGGCCATGGTGGCGGCGGGAGGCAATTGAATTCTGGTGCCCTAATTTTATCAGAGTATGGAACCATGGTGATTTCATCACCACGAGATAATCGAGCGAAGCAGGCTTTGGGTTTATGGAAGTAGGGATGGTGACTAGTTCACGGCTGAAGGTGGTTGCACTCAAGGTGGTCAGATTTGTCGAGGGCAACTCGGTGGCATTGATGAAGGGTGATATTGCTTCAGGCAATTTGGGGTTGGATGGCTCGTATTTCGATTCTTGATTGAACTTGGTTTTCTTGGTTTCGATCATGGTTGCTTGGGTCGAAAGTGAAGTGTCGAAGGTTAGAATGGAGTTCGCCGTCGTTCGGCGTGGTGGTGCACATTTACGTGCATGGGATCGTGCATTACGTGATGACTGGGGATGGGTTTTGGAAGATGATGGTAGGAACTCGAGTACTACTTTAGGTATTTAGGAATTTGACTCGAAGCAAGATGAAAGGTGGAAAGCACGGGGTAGACTCGGGGTTGACGCGATATTTTCGTGTGGGTTACTCGGGTTTTAGGGGGAGTTTACTCGAGTCTGTTATGCAGTTTTGGTTTGCTGCAGAATTTTAAAATATAAAGCAATGTATAAAGACTTTGAAAGCAAGAGGAATTTGATTTTTCTTAGATTTAATTAAAGTTTATAAAAATATAAACAAGCTTTCTCTTATAAACTAATTTGGTTTAAAAGTTAAGTTTTAATAAATTTTTATATTCTGAAACATAAAGGTTTTAAAAATGAAATATGTGGATTTTAATAATAAGTATTATATTTTATTTAATCACTTTGGAAAGTCCAAACATTTTAATTTGAATGTTTCAATGGTTTTAATTAAAATTGATTTCTAAAGTATTTTATTTTAATTAAGTTAAATAATTAAGATTTAGAGATCAATTAAAAATAAGGATTATCTTTAGTAATTTAGAATTTGTAATTAATTAAAGATAATCATTTTGCAGTTGATTAAGTATAATTTCTTGGTGAAGTAATTAAGTGGTTAATTACAGAAGGTAATTAAGTAAAGGATAATTACTTTATGAGAAGTAATTAAGTAATGTGATTAAGAGTTAATCACTTTAGTTATTAATTAAAGAATTAATTAATAATTAGTTAAAGGTTTAAATTATTTGATTAATGATTAATGAATAAAAGAATTTAGTGTAATTAATTAAGTGATTAATTACTGGTTAAAGTAATTAATTAAGAAGAAATTTAATTAATGAAATGATCATTAATTAATGAAAATAATTAATTAATTATTAATTATTAATTTAAGAATAATTAATGTATAATTTAGTTTTAATTACTAAATGTAGTTAAAGTAATTAATCAAAGGTGATTAATTAAAAGTAATTAATTAAATATGATTAATTAAAAGTAATTAATTAAGTATGATTGATTAAAAGTAATTAATCAAATGTGATTAATTAGAAGTGATTAATCAAGTATGATTAAAGGATAATTAAGGAATAATTATCATGATAATTAAATAATAGTTAATCAAGTATGATTAATTTTAAAAGGGTATTTAAGAGGTAATTACTTAGTATAATTTGGAAGCAATTAATCAGGATGATTAATTAATATGGTAATTAAGTAAGAATTACTTAAAGTAATTAAGTGATAATTAATCAGGGAAGATTAATTGAAATGGAATTAAGTAATGTGAGTTAATTAATTAATTTGTAATTAATTAATGAATAGTAAAATGGATTGAAGATAATCCAAGAGTTTAAGTAAGGATTAATTTAATTTAAGGATTAATTAAATTAATCAAGTTTGAATCAAAATTGTTTATGAATGATTAATGATTGGATGATATATATCATTGGATGAGTTAATGATATTAGTTGTTGTTGGATGACATTGATTGATGGGTGATGATGTGAATATGCTATATCTGAATGTGATATATATGCTGCTATGTGATATGTATAGATGCACGTGATAATAGATGCTTATCTATCTGTGTAATATGATACATCCATTTATATTAAGTATATTTTCTGAAATATCTATTGTTTAAATCCCTTAAGTACAACTTGGACATTTAAAATGGCGTTTGGTTTCGATGAGACCGGGATCGGGTTTCCATATTTGGATATCCGAAAACCACATCGATTCCAATTAACGTAGGTCGTTAATCCAAGTGGAGCACGTGAAGACTCGAGGGGTAAGGGCTATGCGTCAGTATAACTCTGTGGGTGATTCCGTAATGAGTTTGACGGAATAGTGCTTATAGGTTCGAGATGGAAATTTAGAGTGCAAAGGCTATGGTCGTTGACTCTGAGGGTGATTCCAAAATGAGTGCAACGAGATTGTGCCTTCGGTTTCGTTCGAACCCGGAACGAACTTGTATGGATTGAATGTTTTCAGAACATCGTCAGGCGGACGATGAGCATTCTAAGATAATTGGTCCTATAAAGGTAATCGCAGCCTCAAGCCTCATCAACCGGGAATGGCTAAAACAGGGGAGGTGCAGCAAGGCTTCGTGGGTCGCTCCTACTGGAGAGCAAGATACATCCCTGTCTAGAAGTCCCTTTATATTTCGGCTGTGTGGGCAGTTGGTCTGCAGCCAACTGCGGGGTGGTCTTGTTCGGGACTGTTTAGTAAGGAATGGTCCCGGTCTTGTGTTGCAGGGGAGTGGGAGTACTCCTCGGTATGGTTATCTAGGCCACGTACTGTGACGGGCGGTACCCCAGTAGCCCTGCCATTGATGGAAACCCATTTACCCTACGAGACCCTACGGTTTTGTTTGTATTACCCACTTTTGTGGCTAGTGGCTGGAATTTAATAATGTAGCAATTTCGGCTATTTCTTAGTTATTTGAAAACCCTAGACACTATTATAATATTACTGGATTTCCTATCAAATGATTTGGTTAGCGTAAGGTAAAAACTTTTCCATGTTTATGTGTGGGAAGTCTTACGTGATACCTTTCTTTTCAAAGGATTTTCTAAAGTTAAGCAATCTTAAACCGTTTACTCACACCAGACCCCTGTCTGACCCGAGTGTTTATTTTCTGTTTTATTAAACTCTTGGGTACTCATATTATGTATGAGTAGTCAAGTTATTCAGGTTATCTCTTGACGAAATCTGGAGGAGCTTTGGTGCTGGAGGCTTCAACGTATAGATATATAGTTAGAGTTTCCGCTGTGTGTTATTCTGTGTTGATGTTCTTGTATTGTATATTAGACAGAAGTGTTATAACTGTCTAAATTGAGATGTTTAGTTGTGTACTCTGATGTATATAATACTATGTATATGTTCTATATTATATTTAAATCGTTCCGCTGTGAGATTCTGAAGTGTTGTTTTCTCTTTCTTCTCTTTCTTTTCTTCTTGTATCCCTTTCTTTCTTAATTAGTGATACGATTTTCTGGGAGTGGAAAGTCGGGTCGCTACAACTAGATATAAAATGTTTTAGTTATCGTAGGTAAAAACATGTCCGTGTTTATGCGTGTGCGTGTCTTACGAGATATTTTTGTTTTGAAAGGAAAAGTTTTTTAATTTAATGAATTCAGTTGAATGTGTTTCTCACGCTGGTTTACCAGACTAATCTGGGCATTCTTCCCTTTCAATGCTCGGGTCAGGCCGAGCATATTTACGAGTTTAAATTTGGTGCTTTTGGAGCTTCAGCGGGAGAGCTGGAGATCTTCATTTTCATATGCACGTATCTGTTTTGCTTATCCGCTTTGCGCATTGTCATTATTGTTGTTGTATACTATCGGCAATTGTGAGGACAGGTTATTATAACTGTTCAGGCTGATAAATAGTGATTAATTGTTGAACTCTGTTTGATGTATGTATATACAGTTTCTGTTTTGTAAAGATCATTGATATGGTATTATATATTTTCTGCTGCGATGCGAGATTCTGTATTGTTCTGTTTGGTTCTATCTCTTCTCTTTCTTCTCTTCTCTTCTTCTCTCTTCTTTTCTTTCTCCCGACTTTCCGTTAGTTTGTGCTTTTTGGGTCGGACATTTGTGGTTTATTTTCGATTCAAAGGGTATGGATTTGCAGGTCGTCACAGCTCCTTAATGCACTTTAATGGTTTCCTTATCTTAGAGAAGAATGAAATAAAATAATGGAAGAAAAAGAAAGTAAAAAAGTTCCAAAGCTAATCCACTTGAAAACCAATTAAAAAACACTCCCCTCCTCTCTATAAGTGAACAGCCTCCCTAAGCACCACCATGATGGTCGAGATCCACCATTTCCAAGGCATGGTCGAGCTCCACTAGAGGCAAGGTGGAGATCTAGAGGCTTCGGGGTGAAAAAAAAGAAGGAAGTGCTGCTGGAGTGCCACCGGAATCAATTCAGGAAGCTTCGAAAAAAGTTTAGCTGAGCGGAAATCGATCATGAGTACTTGATTGTAACAACCCGCATTTTTAACCATTTAATAATATTTAATTTTATATGATTATTGAATAAAAATGGTTGAAAATAAAATCTTGTGTTTTATTAATGTTTATTTAATATGAACTTGAATGAAATTTTGGAAATAACCAATTTCAAAGACTTAGGAAGCAACATGTATTGGAATGCAACTCAATGCATTTATATATATATATAATATATATATACATATATATATATATATAAAATAGCAGGATTTGAATAGTGAATATTGAATTATTTGATTAGAAATAAAATGTTTGATTTTATAACTAAAATTCGTTTGAAATCTAATATTGGAATTTATGGAAATTCTAATATTGGGATTCATCTTAATTCGATTATTCAAGGGCTTTGATTTATAAAGTGCAATCTTTGTATTTAGTGTAAGAATTTTTTTTGTTCTAGATTTGGAAGGACATTTTATTTTAAATTGAATTTGTTAATGAATTTAAATGTAAGTGCATTGGTTGTATATATTTTGAACAAGCATTTTAATTTACAAAATGGTTTAAGAAAAAATTTGAATTTAATTGATTTTAAATATTGAAAAAGTTAATTCTATAAGTTAGACAACTTATATTTTAAATATAGTGATTTGTTTGACAGTTTAACTATTTAAATTTAATATTGGAATTTTTAAATAATTGAATCCATAATTTAACATGAATGAAAATGATTTCAAATGCCTATTTAAATTTATTTAAACAAGAATGAAGATTGTTAACTTTTAAAGTTGAATTTAAAGTGAATAAATTTATTTTAGAAAATTGCTTATTTTAATTAACGTGTAAAAATAGTATTTTTGGACACAGTTTCGGATCTCGAAGAAACCAGTTTCATTAGATCTTTAATAGTGAATTATTATAGGATTTCAATTTTCATAGCGATTGGATTATCGTTTGACCGTGCGAGCTAGAAACGCGTTGAATTTATTTTCTGAACTTTAATTAATACAATTGATTTTAAAAAGCTATCTTCTGAATATGATGGAACTGGCTCTCGATACATATTCCATTGTGTTCGGAATAGGGGTAAAACATATAAAACGCTAGGCGGCATGCTTCGTTTAGAGTTCGAAATTTTCATGGATGAATAGTGCCGATTTAATTTTCTATAAATAGCTCTTAACTTCCTAACTCCATCTTTTTCAACCGCCTTCCTTTTAATTTTAATGGCCAAAAATCTTCTATCTTCTCCCCTTGATATATTCCAATCCACTCAACGAAATTGAATGACTCCAAAAGCAAAGATGAAGAGCAGGATGAGATCTACGTTATGTACGGTTGGATCAAGGTGAAACGACTCGAGTTCGCTAGAATTTAGCCACGAAGGCATGCAATTAATGGGTTTCGCGATATTGATTCGCGTATATGCGCGCGTAGGCAAGGTCGGCGATAGTAAAGGCGTGTAAGGTGGTGGCTCGACGACGCGGTGGGTGGGCATGCGGCTAGAGGTGTTCAGTTTCAGCGAGAGAAAAAAGAAAAAGAAAAAAATGCTCACGCACAACGGCCTGGAAGGAGGGCTGTGTCCGTGAGGATAGATTAAGAAAGGTCTAGATTTAATTTGTTAATTATTTTTTAATTATAAATTTAATTATATTCTAATGTCAATTAAACCATAACTTTCTTGTACGAGGCCGGATTCGAGCGAAACAAGTAGTGCTGGGTTCATATTGACATCATCTACGTCATTAAACCCATTCACGAAGCACTAAATTTTCTATAGTTAGTTAAACCATTTAACGAAGTGATAAATTTATATTGATTGGTATTTGGAATCTAAATTGACTGAAATTGAAGTGATTAAATTTGAACTGATTGAATTTAAATCGATATTTGAATTTGACCATTAAATTGATAGTTTAACTTGATAGTTAAATTAGATAGCAAATTTAACATTAAAAATTGATAGTTGATGCAACATTTAACTTGATAGTTAAAAATGTGACATTTAATTTGACAGTTAAAATTGTTACATTTAATCTGATAGTTAAATAGGCATTTAACTTGATATTTATATTGACGTTGATAGTTGAAATTTCATATCACTTTTAAACACCTGACATTGACAATTATTGGTTGTTGTGATATGGATGAATTGGTTGTTTTGGATGTTGGTTGATATTGCGATGGATGATATTTGTGATTGGCTGTTATGTTGTCTAGTGATTTCGATATATCCATATTATCACCCCGTTATCATCAATATTGATATGATTAATCATCTGTATATTGAATTTGGATATGGGCCTTTGGATATCCTATTTGATATGTGAATTATTGGATACATTGTCGACTACTTTGGCAAAAATGTGATTGTTGTGATTTTATCGCCATTTGGCGAAATTAGGGATTTTGTTAAGTTGATTTTTTTTAAACTTTGAATCTTTTTTGAAACTTAACCTTTGGAAATTTATATATTATAAGGAAGTAATTTTCAAAATTGGGTTAAATCGAATTTTTTTTGAAAATAAATTTGAAACCCATTTATAAACTTTAAATTTCTAAATTTGATAATAATATTTATATTTCTAAAAGGGGGAAAGGGCTTGTAATATTTTCTATAACTGTATATAGTAAAAAAAGTATTTTGCAAAGAAATCCGGGACTTGAAAATTTAACAAATTGATGAGGTATTTTATACTGAAATTGGAATTGTTGGCACTTTGGAAATTTGTAAAATAACATGAAACCCTCTAAAATTGAAATTAGCTATTTTAGTAATGATTGATAAAAAAAACCTTGTATTTGTTTCAGCGATTTGTATAAAATCTGGTTTAAACATAGAAGTTGTTTAAAATGTAAAGTCTATTAAATTGATTTGAAGTTGATAGATTAGTGAAACCCCTTAATAGAAGTTTTGAAACTGTGAAACTTTTTATGTGAAATTTCAAAGTAAAAGAATGAAGTTATTTACAACTATATTTTACTGATTCTGATTTGGCTTACATGAAGATTTTAGTCCTGACTCGAGTGTTGTCTTTCATTACACTCAGGTCAGACTGAGTTTTTCAATTATCGAAGACATTTATTTTGGAGGAAAGACGTAGATTTGGTATACCATATTTATTCCAGTGCACTATTTCATTATGTCTATTAAAATGTATAACTTTGATAAGACTGTATAACTCTGATTTATGCTGTAAATTGAATTGAGTACATATTATTAAACAGCTTCATGAACAGTTTATGTGATTATTGTATTTTATCCTTCCACCATGAGATTCTATAGTTGTTTTCTTCTTTTCGTCTTATTTGTTTAAAATTAACCCATTGGTAATCTACCTTTAAAACGGTTTGAGTTGGATATATATGGTTTATTGTCGACTTGAACCGTCCAAAAAGGTGGATCATTACATTAATGTTTATAATTGTTAAACATTCTCTATGAATATTTCAAGTATGTTAACATGACCATTAATTAGTTTTGATGATAAATATGGATTTTAAATGGATGAATATTGGTTGATTAAATTGGTTAATAACTTGGTTGTGAATTACTATTACTAATGATGTGAAAATAAGATTCATCAAGAAAGTGATGGCTAATTAATTATCCATAGATATTTCAGAAAGATAATTTATCACATTTTAATGTGTGCATGTAGTTTATTAAGCCTCTTTATGGTTTTGAATTCAAAAAGAAAAGTTATTTGGATTGTTTAAAATAGAAAAGATATAGCTTTGAAATTTATTTAAAAAGAAGAGTTTTGATTTAGTTTAGAAAAATAAATTACAACGTTTGATTTGAAAATGAGAATTTGAAAAGTTGAAATTTCATATAAGATATCATATGAGAATTTTATAAATGGATTTTCAAATAATACGATACTAAATTGAATATTATAATAATATAAGTTATAATATGAAATAAAAGTAAATATGATTTTTAATATGAAAAATATTTTCCAATGATAGTTTCAAATTATTAATTATGATTCCAAATTAGTTTAAAATTGTTTCGGACAAGTTTTGTAAAATTTGACTAAAGTGGTAAAAATAAGCCACCGTGTTTTGGCAGTTCACGATTTGGAGACCCGAAAAGCTAAACGAATGTGTAGGGTGGATTATAAGTCTAAATTCTTTGAGGTAATAATTTTTCAATCCTTGGGTTTATAATTTTCAAATGAGGTAGAAAAATCGAGATTTCATTTAGTAAAGTTTTAGATGTGCCCAGATCAACTTTTCAAAACCTTGTGTCTTGGTAGTTCGAAAACCAAAGTGGTAAATTCTTTAAACTCGAATTTTTTAATCTTTAAAAGAAATGAAATAAATTCCATAAATATGTTAAAATGTTTTAAAGGTATTTAATTTATAAAAATATACTTTTTTTTTGAAATGGTACTTTATATACAACAAATCATTGGGACAATATATCTCATGCCAATAAATGTTCGAAAGCAAGTTTCGAACTTGTGACCTCTTGCACCAAAGCCGAATCAATTAACCACTTGGACAATGGTGCTTGTTTAAAAATATACTTATATGAAATGGAAAAGGTTGTTTGATCAAAGAAGCTTTAAAAACACTATTCACAGCGGTCTTGCGATGGTTTTGGTAACTTTTGAAAATAGTGTTTTAGCTTTATTATTCTTCCCTAATACTTTTAGTAATCTTTTCAAATGAATAATTAAGTATTTTGAAGGTGATTTGGAAATTATAAAATTATTTTGAAGGGGCATAAAATAAATGGTTAAAAGGAAGTTTTTTATAAAACTTGGCTTTTTCTTCCTAAATCTTTTGTGAATGTTTTTTAAATAATTAATCAAGTATTATAAAGGAAATTACGAAGTTTGAAAAATATTAAGGTTAGGGTTGATCAAATAACTTGACCGGCTTATGGATGATAGAGAAAAGCCTATATGCTTGAGTTTAGAAAACTAGTTTCCTGCACTCCCTACCTATCAGGACTGGCCAACCGTAGGGGATAGCTTATTTGATCTACTCAGACCGCATCTTCCTAAGATAAGAGAAAATGAGATTTGGAGTTTTCCAAAGAATAAAAAAGATTTTAAAATATTAAAGATTTTCAAAGCATCGAAAACATTCTAGCTAAACTCTATGTTAAATTCCGAAGAGGAAATTCGTACTACCTGTGTGAATTTAAAAGGAAATTTCACTATTATTTGACGAATAGTGCGGGCTGAATATGGAAATTAGTATTGAGTATAATTAGTCTAATTTTTATGGATACCTTTTTACTCAACACTAACTGGTATGGGTTTACAGTAAATAATATCTTAAATAACATTATTTTTGACCCTATAAAGATATGTTTTGGAAATGTGAAATCTTTATTAAGATTTGAATTATACTAATAATAGAATATGGAAATATTTTTCCTAAGTAATTATAGAAAAATGTTTTAGTATTTCCAAAGATGAAAAGGGATTTTAATTTATCAAAGGATTTGATAAAAGGGACTTAATGATTTCATATACCCTTGAAAATAAAGGAATAATTTAAAAGATTAAATCTGTAAATGATGTTTGATTTGATAAAAAGAAAAATTGATTGGATATTGTTTGATAATCACCAATATACTTGACATCTTTTTATCGTTGATTGGTTCGAAGAGACCGGGATCTGATTTGGATGATTCCTATCCAAAAACCACTTCGAACCAACATATGTATTCGAAAGTGAAGACATGTTAAAGACGATGATTTTTGAAGAAGAAGATCTTCATAATATAGTTTGCTTGCCAATAACCTATGTGGTAATTCCCATATTATATATTTATGGTGGCAGTAGTGGCTTCATTCTGAAAAACTTCAATTTGTAAAGGCTACTTGCTACTAATCCTAGGGGTGATTCCCAAATAGGATTTAGTAGTAGGAATGGCTTCGGTTTGTCCTTTACCTTGATAACTTGTATGGATGAATGTCTAACATTGCATTTCTAAGACTACGTACATTGGTTTTTACAAACGTACATCTGTTTAGTGGTGTAGGAGGTAACCTCTCTTATGCTTAAAACCTTTTCCTGAGGTGTATGAACTCGGGGGTTGTATTTTTGTGGAAATCAATAGTGTATTGTTAGAAATAGCAATGTGGCATTCTAAGTGGAATTTTCTTTATGAAAAGCAAAGCATGGCTTTGTGTAAAGCTAAGTGTGGCTTTGTGGAAAATAGAGCATAGCCTAACGAGCCTCACATCCCAGAGATGATATGGGTAATTATGTGGTCTGCAAGACATATTTCAGGCTATCGATTTTATTGTGAATAGAGGAGGCTAGTATCTGGACCCTCAACGATTTCATTGGACAGGTATTAGAGGCTCGATTGGGAAAGAGAAAAGCCACCGAGATACGCTGTTCTATAGTAGTGTAATAATGTACTTCGGAGGCTTGCTTGGGAGAAGTGAATAATCACTATGGACTAGGATTGTTATGTGTGGATTTCACATCGGAGGAAAAGGCCACTAGTTTCCTATCATATTGGAAATCGAATTCTAATACAAGCTTTACAATTTTGGTTGTATTCCTAAAATAGCTGTAATGCCTTGCAAACATTTCAGCTACCCTTTGGTATCATATACAATGTTATTCGAGTACTAATACCTAACTTCTTTATATATTATTTTTGGAAAGTGTTTTCAAAACAATGTCATCAGAGGTAATATCAAAATGTTTCGATATAAAGAATTTTGGTCATCATAAGGTAAACTCGTCCATGTTTATATGGGGCGTGGTCTTGCGAGATACCCTTCTTTTCAAAGGTTTTGTTTAACATCGATGTGACATATGAAATCGTTATAAGTATTTATAATTCGTGTTTTTCACGCTAGTTTGCCAATCCTGATCTAGGTATTTTTAATACTCGGGTTAGATCCGAGGAGTTTCAGTTTTAGCTTTAGACACTTGTAGTTTCCAGAGGAGAGCTGGAGATCTTCATCATCGTATGGATATGGATTATATTCCGGCTATACTAGTTTCATTGGTTTGATTTTTCAGCAGTTATAAGGACAGGGACCTATAACTGTCCAAATTGAGCTTAGGTTAAACTCTGATATATGTATTTCAAATTTTCTACTATAAAAATTATTGATATTATAAATTATTTCACTCATGTGAGATTATATTCTGTCTTTATTTTCTTTTACCCTTGAAAATTGGTTTTTTGGGCATTTGAATGCTCGGTATACAACAGTGACGCATTAGTGTAGATTTTCGAGGGTCAAAAATCTCATTCGCTACACCTGGCCTAACTCATAACTTGATTAAGTGTTATTTTGGAATATCAAAGTTGTAAACATGATCCTCCTACAATAACATGAAATCTATGGTAACTACAAAGAAAAAGATGTTTAAAATTGAAAATTAAATATTGGATAAATGTTCACATGTGGATAAGTTGGTCAAAAATTGGTTTTCTCAAATAAAAATGCATATAAAGTTTTTCTAAGTTTTTTCCAACCTTTTTATATTCAACTCTTTATATATAATAAATTATTTTGATTATTGATTTAATTATTGCAACAAATTAAATTATTTAATACCAATTAATTCATTTATAAATCCTTTTATAAAATGACAGTCTACTAAATAATAGTAAAGTGGAATAATTTGAAGCTTTCTTATTAGTGCTATGGAGTTTTCTCCATTTTCCTTAACTAGTGTGTAACATGTGCGTTGAACATTGTAAAAAAATACAGTATTTATAGTTTTACTATTAAAATGAGAAATTTGTTATGCAATGTATACTAAATTAAGTGAAATAAATGAACTAAAATTGTTATTACTGTTTATGTGTATTTTTTATGTAGCTTATACATATATACAACATATATTATATATATATATATATATATATATATATATAACTGTGCAAGTGTGCACGTGTAAGTGAAGTAAAATAATTTACCATTTTTATTAATATATATATATATATATAATATACACATTAGTGATAGATTAGCTGAATTAATAAATATTCTTTAATAGAATTTGTTTAAATATGTTAAATTTAAATTATGTAATTTTTTTAAAATATATGGACGTAAAGATAAAAAGTATAAAGGATTGAGGGGAAATATGTAGAAAATTATATATGTTTGATGTGGATTTATTGGAGTTAAAAACGGAATTTTGTAACATAATTTCTGATGAATCCCGAATATAAACGAATTATAACCGATTTGTAATTTTTTTGGATAGTTGTATAAACTTTGAATTATATGTACCATTATATAAAATAGTGGGAGGGAATTAGTAAAAGATGCATAAAACAATAAATTAAAGGGATTTCAAAATAAAATGTCAAGGGAGAATAAGGAGAAGAGAGAAAAATCTTATAATGAATATAAGAGCTAGGACTTTGTTGCCCAATGTATGATAAATTCAACGAAGTAAATAAAGTATAGTACAAAATTGCTATTATTGTTTATGCATAATTTATGTTATGTAACTTATATATCTTTATATTTGAGTAAAATATTATTTTACCATTTTTTAATTTGAATATGTCTCTTTTTTGTTAATTTGAATATGGTATACACATTGAAACCAACATATTTTAATGAGTAATTAAATCAACTAATACATTATATTTAATCAATTTTTTTAGGTATATTAAATTCAAATTATGCAATTAGTTTAAATATATGGATTTAAAGGTCAATAGTAGAAAGAATTGAGATGGTTTTGTAAAAATTGTAAAAATATTAGTGCTTATTTGAAGCTAAATTAAGAATTTTGTAGTGTAATTTATGATAAATTTCTAAGATATATGAACCGATTTATAAATTAACCTTTTCATTATTGTTTATGTGCATAATTTATGTTTTTGATATGTGTGTATATATATATATCTTTGTAATTGAATAAATGATTATACAATTTTTGTTAATAAACATACACACCCACACATATATATCGGCCTATATTTCTAGAAGAATAGACTAAATGTTTACAAAGATTATTTAAATAGTTCAAATTGGTGATTTCATAAATAGTGTAAATATATGTGTTTAGATATAAATTATTGGAAAATAATTGAAGGGGTATGAATAATTATAGGAATGTTAAAATATACGTATTTAAAGCTAAAAATAGACTTTGGTGATGTAGCATATGAAAATTTTAATTGAGATAAATGAATAATGTAATAAATCTGTTAATATTGTTTATGTATGTTATTTATATTATGTGATTAATATATCTTTATATTTGAATGGAAAAATTACATTACCACTTTTGTTGATACAAAAAATGGTATTTGTGTTTATTGAAACCGTCGTGTTTCAGAATCATTGGATGAATTAACAAATATTTGTTAACCGAATTTATTTAAATAATTTAGATTCAAGACTACATAATAATCTAAAAATATTTATTTATAGCTGATATTGAGGAGCTTTTTGTAAATAAGTGTAGAAATTTTAAAATGTAGGTAGTTGATGTGAAAAAAGGAATTTTAAAGCGCAATGCACGGTAAACATATTGATATAAATGAATTATAAAGTAAATCTATGATTATTTTTTATGTTATATGTTACATATGATAAAGTAAAAAATTGTAATGCACTATATGGTAATTTATTGTGAGAAAATGTAAACTGAATTTGTTATTATTATTTATGTATATATTTTATGTTATGTGGCTTATGCATCTTTGCATTAATGAAAAAATCTTTTATTAATTTCGTTAATATAAATATTGTAACATCTCGGAATTTTATCGCTTTGATTTTGAATATTTATTTAATTTTAAATATTTATATAATTGGATTTTAAAGTTTAACAACTTGAATTCAAATATATGGATTATTTAAATATTTGAATTGTGAATCAGATATTTTATTTTTGATTTAAGTGTTAATTAAATGGATTTAATTGTCTTACTTAATTTCTTTTAACTAATAAATAATAACGGTGGACTCGTTTTGTAAATTTATTTACCATAATAAATATTTCGGATAAACAACAAGAAAGTCAACTGTTGATTAAAATGACTTGATTTTTATTGTTGTAGTTTTAATTGAATTTAGTTGATTTTCCATAATTTTAATTTGGAAAATATTTAAATTATAGCTTGATGATTTTATGGTAAATGATAATAATTTTGAAAATTTCATAAAAAAGAATAACTGGTGTATATTATTATTGTTTTGGGATCATATTGCATTTTTGTGCACGATCGTATTTTTTTTGCTCATTCGTGGTCCGTACACGAATATAATTTAATGCGACGACGCACTGGAAATTAAAAAATAAACTAAAGGTCAACACTTACATTTTTCAGTAAGCCACTTTCCCTTTTTCCTATTCTCTTCCTTTTCATCAGTTCCTATAACCAAAAACAAAATTTAACCCACCTCTTTAAAAAATCAATATCAGTTCACATACTTAATTAAAATTTGTGAAGTTGGGATCTTTGGAATCGTGTTGAGGAGATCTACCTATCTGTATGCTAGGGGGCGATCATGTTTTGGACAAACTCGGTATAAGGCAGTTTCCTAGGGCTTGATTTTTAGCGAGTTATAGGCAGAATTAGGCCACGACAAGTGTGGCAGTAAGTTGCTTGGACAATGACGAGCTTGGGCAGACTTTTTAGTGGAGTCCAGCATGGTTTGGTAGACGTGACATTTCCCAGGTCGATGTATGCCCTATCGGTTGCGATTTCCTAGGTGATGTCAGGTGTTATTTTGTGTTGTCCATCGCAAAGCTCACATGAAGTGGGGTTCGTCGGAGGAAGTGGCGGCCAATTGCATTGAGGGACGGAGGACATAGGGTAGAGAGATGAATGTGGGAATAGGTCCACATGTTCATGTATCAGGTGGGAAGAAAGAACTTGAAATATTTTGGGTAATTAGTTGTTAATGAAATAATTAATGACTATTTTAAACTCGAAAGCTTATAAAATTCATATCTTGCTCATACGAGGTCGGATTTGGATGCGGTCAATTGCGTAGGACTCGCAGGGTCATTTTCTACATGTTTAAAATGGTTTCATTCGATTTTAGATCAAGCTAGAATGCAAAAGCATCAGCTGCAATTTCGATGAGTTTACTCATCTTTAGATAAATTATACGATATCTATGTTACTATATATTATTGTTGAATGCTTGGATGATAGTTTATATTATTACTTGATTGTTTATTTGGATTTAGTTTTCCATTTTAAAAGCGGATGACATAAATAACCATTATGTTGCGGGGGGAAAAAACAAAAGGGAAGTTGAAGTGTACGTAGCGAATAGGTCGCTATGGAACACATCGAAATACACATTCATACGTGTAATTTACGGGGACTTTTGTAGAGAGACACTAAGGATTTTGTCGTCGGTATTTATTTACTTATATTCGTATGTCGCTTATATTGTAGTTTGGTTAAAAATATTTATGACATACCGTTATATTGTGTAAGTGTCATTACAAAGATTATCATTGTACCATCACTTATAAAATATCATCTCCTTAAACCCTTGTTGTTTGTTGAACTTGAGATTGTATTTTTACAAAATAAATGTTTGATCGTGTTTTTGCACTTTGAAAAGATTTTGAACCATAATTCCAAGTATTTTTAGAATTTTGAAAATAAAGGATAAGTGTTGATTAAAAATTTATAAAAGGACTAATAAATTTATTTAATTATCTTCGAAATAATTAACACCGTTTTAAATTTATAAAGAGATTATAAAATTTGATTAATTAATAAATGCCATTTCAAATTTAAAAAAGATATAAATTTAATTTAATTATCTTTCGGGATAATTAATGTTGTTTAAATTTATAAAGTTTATTTGTAACAACCCTAGATTTTTGAAATATTTTTAAATTAGATTTTTATTTCATTTTGAAAACATTTTAAAATTTATTTTATCAAGACATTATTTTTAAAACATTTTCAAAGTGTAGTAGTAATTTTTCCAATACTAGTTGTATTTTTGTTCACAATTTTAATCCTAGTTTTAATTTAATACACTATTTTCTTATTTACTTTCTATTTTTCCTTAAAAATATTTGTTTATTTCATTTCTACTTTATTTTGTTTTCATTTTTATTTAATTTACTTGATTTTTCTTTGGTTTATTTGAATAAAAGAAATTGGAAATTCTAAGAGACAAAAACCTTTTCAACTTGTGACTTTTCAATGCCTGGCCTCTTCATTTCCTTTGGTCGTCTTTTCCAAGCAATAACCGTGTGTTTTCATTTGCATTTCACGTAAAAACTTCTTTCTTGTTTCATTTCTCATGGCTATTTTCAGATCTGAGAAAAAATTAGGTAATGGCTTCTTTTTTGTTTGCCTTTTCTCTTCATTTTTCTAATGATTTTTCCATTATTTTGCCTGATCTCCTCTTGTACTTTGCTCGGTCTAACCCTTCACCGCCTTCACCCACCACCACATCACCTCCTCCTCATCACCATCAACGGCCTGACCTCCTCCTCCTCTGACCAATACTGGCCGTGACAATCCCATGATGCAAACACTACAAAAACAATGCAAACTCCACCAAAAATGCATAGTCGAGCCTACTATCTTCCCATCCCCTTCATAGTTTTCCTCGGCCACCCCCTTAGCCACCACTATCAGCAAGTACACCACCTCTGGCCATCACTCCAGCCACCATTAGATCTATACATGACCAAGGCCAAGCCTAATTGATGCATGGCCGAGCCTAAGTGGTGCACCAAACCACTCCTTTTGCCTTGCCTTTGACCTTCCTTCACTTGTAACTCAAAAACCCTTCATCTCCTTGTAGTCGTGCCAATATGACCCATACCCGAGCCTAAAACATCAACATGGCCGAACCAATAAAGCTTTGTGGCCAAGCAACAGTTGTTAGTGGTCAAGCAAAATAGATTGAAAAATTTGGTGATGTCTTTTGTAGATTCTATTTCCATTTTATTCCAATAAATTTGGTATTGTATTTATATTTTGCTTCGTTTTGTTCTTGAATACAAGATTAACATCATGGCTCTCCACTCCACTCGAATCAAGAGTCGTGTTATCGTGATTTTTGGATTTTTTTTGTGGGTTTTGATTTGCTAACTCCAGCATAAAGAGGTGACTATTCACTCATGACATTTATACTTGTATAAATGGTGAAGTGACAACAAGTGAATGTGTAGAAATATTATATCATGTTATAGCTGCCTGTGATATGAATCATATGATGTTAACCCTGTTTATAAACCTGTCATATCATCTGTTGCTGCCATATGTTGCTATACTGTTTATTTATTTCTGTTTCTCACACTGCAAGTTCCCTACAGAATAGAATCACTATGGGTTGAAATGATACAGACCCGAACGGACTTTAGATAAGGAAAAATCTTTATGGGCTGAAATGATAGGCCTGAGCGATTTTTAATTATTTTAATTTACTTGGGATTGCAGGTTTGAAATGATAGAACCCAGATTTTTCTTTTTAAATTACGGATTAAAATGATATATTATCCGTATCACTTGACTTAGGTTAGAAAATATTACACAGACCCGTGGTTATTATATATAATTTCTTGAATTTTAGAGTATTTTAAAAATGTAAAAATATGATAATTTGATTTAATTTGAATTTTAAAATGATTTTATAAAGTGTTATTGATTTTTCTATGAATGAAAATGGTTCACTAAAAGAATGGTTAAGTTGAAATTTGTAATATAACTTAATTTTGAAATTTGAGTTAAAAATAAAAGTTAAGTTAAGAAATAAAATGGAAATTAAGTTTAATTTATGAAATGGTAAATTAAGTTGAAGTATAAAGTAAATGCAAAGAATAGAAAATTATATACTTGAATTTAATAAGTGAATTTATTAGAAAATTTTGATTTTGTGTATAAAATTATACTTTATTAAAATCATAAGTTAAAGGTTTAAATGACCATTTTAAAGTGGAAAATATGAAATTTTATAAGTTAAAATGGTTTAAATTGAAGTTTAATTGTTGCTGAAATTTTATATAAATTTGGAAATTCTTTTAGTAGCACTTCAGAAATGCTATCGTTTCTGAAAATGAACTAAAATATGGAATAAATGAATCTGCAGCACTTTGTAAGTGCCGTAGTTGCAGAAGTGAACTAAATGGCTTAAAAAATAACTAAGATCTATTGTAGCACTTGTTAAGTGCTGTAGTTGGCTGAAATGAGATTTTTGAATATAATTGAACAACTACAGCAGTTTTGTAAATGCTGTCTTTGCTGAATTGAATTAAATCTTTTAATATGAACCATGAACTATTACAGCGGTTTTATAAATGTTGTCTTTGCTGAACTAAACTATTTTTCAACTAAAACTGAACTATTACAATAGTTTTTAAATGTTGTCTTTGCTGAATTGAATTGTTCTCAAATATAACTTACCATAGCATTTTCTAAGTGCTGCGAAAGCTGAAATTTCACTATTTTAATGTATTTAAGGGAATAAATGAACTCAGAAAAGCCTATACTTTTGGGAATGGAATATTTGATATGTAAATATAATGACTTCACTTTTAAATGGATTAAATGAAGTATTTTGATTTGAAATATAAACTATTTTTGAAATTGATAACCACGGGATATAATAACGATTAGTTGTTAAAGAGACTGGGTCGGATATGGACATATTCTCTGTCGATATCGAAAACCACTTTGATAACTGTGTACGCGGTGGAGATTCTAGAATGAAGTAGGATGGTGGCGATGATCCTATTATGGTATGAATGTGGACCCGACTCCTGTGAGTTGGCTTAAGGTGGCTAAAACAGGAGCGATCGACGGGCCAAGTGAGGTAGCTCCTCCTATCGAACACACTTCTTCGATACCATTCTATTACTTTTGTGATTGATTGGGTGCACCCCTTTGATTTTGAGAGTGTGGTTCAAGGTGGGCGGTAGTGGCTGCTATGCGTTACCACCAGCCTGGATGCGTAATTGGTATATCTACCCTGGCATTGCCTAATTGTGTCGTATCACCTACCATAGCGAGATTTACTACGAGTTCTTTTTTCTCCCGTAGCCTATGGAGTATTTTGGGTAGCCTCTCGATCTGGAGGTACGTTGATACTAGATGGACTACTGGGACTATTATGTGTTAAGGGCTATATGGGTAACCCTTTAACGCTATTTTGAAGTTAGTTTATTTTACTATAGGCATTATAACAATAGCGCAATTTTATTACATAGTAAATGGTTTAAAGGATCCTTAGGGGATGGGCGCAATATTACTACATATTACAGTTCACTTGAGTTGGTTTACATTGTATAAGTATGTATGTCCTGACTCGAGTGTTTGTGTTTTATTTACGCTTGGGTCAGCTTGAGTATTCACAGCTTTGGATCTCTCTTTCTGTAGCTAGGAACCGCTGGAGATTCTGCTTATCTAGTTACTTATCTATTTCAGTTTTAGTTGTTCTATTTCAGCTCTTGTATTAGTGGACTTCTATGTACTTAGGATTTCTATTATGTTGTTTTTCAGACTGATATTATGTGTTTGTTTTGAGACTTTGTTATAGTAGCTTCATGAAAAACTGTGATAATTTATATTCCGTTGCGAGTTATTCTGATATTTCTATGTCTGTGATTCTGTGAATGATTTTATTTACTCCAAATTTTTATTACAATATGTTATTTTGAATTATTCAAGTCAGACATGTGTGGATTATTGTCGATTTGAATGGTCCAAAATTGTGGGTCGTTACAGTTGGTATCAGTGCTTTGGTTTTAGGCAAACCTTAGCCTAAAGAGAAAAAAATCATTAGAGATAGGGTAGAAATACCCTAGAATGAGTGAAATCAATCTCATAATCATTTCTTTGTGAGAGAACGTATTTGTAAAGTATAAAATGATTTTCAAAATTACTTTTCAAAAGAATTTTCAAAGATTATTTTGATACAATTTTTTTTCTTGTTTTAAAAGAATTTTCTAAACTTCCTTCCTTTCGTATCTACCTTGTTAGTATTTTCCTTCATTAGGATGTTCATCTAAGTGAATTTTATCTTATCTTTGTCTTCTATGTACCTTGTCCTAAATTCATTCTTGATTTTTCAGGATGAATCATGGAAATGCCAAAGGTAGGGGTCGTGGTATTGCCCCAGCTCCTCAGCTTGCTGCACTTGTTAGGTTTACTGTTCACTATAAGGAATTCTCTCAACTTGGTGGTACCAAGTTTACTGGTTCAGAGAGCATTATTGAAGCTCAACAATGGTTACAGAGTTTAGAGAGGATATTTACTGGTCTTGAGATTACTAATGCTCAGAAGCATCAGTTAGCAGCATGGCAGTTGCAGGAGACTGCCCTAGATTGGTGGAAGTCTGTTACGGCTAACACCGTCGAGGCTGATATTACTTGGGAGCGGTTTAGGTATCCTTTGTGTTATCTTGAATTTTTTTCCTATTTTTCCTTTCTTTTTAATCTATCTTAAGTTTGTTCTGTATCTCATTTCCAGGGAGGCTTTTGTGGCAAAATGGATGCCAGAAGCCAGTAAATCTCAGCTTTATCATGAATTCATGGATCTCAAGCAGGGTACCATGTCCTTTTCTGAGTATGAAAGGAAATTCAATGAATTTTCCAAGTTCGGTCCTAGCCTGATAGACACTCCTCTCAAGAAGAATGAGAATTTCATAGCTGTTGCTCGTCCCGGGTATTATAATCGTCTCATTTCTCATGTTCATAGCACTTTTACCTAGCTTATGGATATGGCTATCCGATATGAGAACCCTACTTCTAATGGTCCTGCTATTATTGGTGCTCCTTCATCTCAGTATTCCTTTGCTAATTCTAGGAAGAGAAAGCCTAATTACCAACGGTAGAAAAAGAATTGGCTCAAGAATCCGGGTTTGGGATCTTCATCATCTTCTCCTTCTCAAAGGAAGCCTATTGATCTTTCTTCCATCACCTTCTTCAAGTGTGATCAGAAGGGACACTATGCCAATAGTTGTCCTACTTTAGCTGGTGCTGCTGTTCCTCCTCCAGCTCAGTTGACTAGGCGTGATCTCTGCCATATCTGTCCTCGGCTTGGTCATTTCAGAAAGGATTGCGCTACCCAACAGAAGGGTAAGCCTTCTAGTATATTTACTGTCACCTCTGCATCTTCTCCAGATCCTACACCTGCTCCTGCTCCTAATGATGACCAAGGTACTCTTCAGGGCACCTTTTCTTTATTTCATCATCCTGTTCATGTTTATTTGATACTGGAGCTTCCCATAGCTTTATTTCTATTGATTTATGTGATAAGTTTGAGCATCTCCTTACTCCTGAGTATGCTTCTGCTCCATTATGTGTTTCTAATCCTATTAGGGGTCCTGCGAACTTTAGTAGGATTTGTAAAGGAGTGAAACTCTTCCATTATGGTTTTCATTTTTCTGGTGATTTCTATGTTTTGGGTTTCGATGCTTTTGATTTATTGCTTGGTGAGGATTGGTTAAAGAATCATGATGCCTATATCTCTTGTAAATCCCGAATTGTTACTCTTGCGGGAGATAAGGGTGATCCTTTGATTATTCAGTGCCGCATGCCTCAGGATTTTGCTGGAAATTTTATTTATTCTTTGGATACTTCTCCTGGTGATCTTGATTCGACTCTTGTAGTTAGACTATATCCCGATGTATTTGGTAAAGTCACTTCTTCACCTTCCAAGTGGGAAATTGATTTTCGTATTGATATTATTCCTGGTGGTCGACCTGTAGTTCTTCCTCCTAGAAGAATGGCACCCCGCGAGAAGGTTGAGTTAGGAAAGAAAATTGAGGACTTAGCTTCCAATGGTCTGTTTAGACCTAGCCATTCAGTATGGGGAGCAGCAGTGGTTTTTGTCACCAAGTCTGATGGTTCTTTGAGGATGTGTGTTGATTATAAGGAGCTGAATATGCTCACTATGAAAAACAGATATCCAATGCCCCGCATCATTGATATGTTTGATAAGCTTTATGGTGCTACTGGTTTCTCTCAACTTAACCTTGTCATAGGTTTCCATCAGCTCAGAGTTGCTGAGGAAAGTATTCCCAAGACTGCTTTCCGCACTGAGAATGGGTTTTATGAATGGTTAGTCATGCCTTTTGGTTTGACTAATGCTCCTGCTTTCTTTGTTGATTTGATGAATCGTGTCTTTCGTGATGTGCTTAATAAATTTGTTCTAGTCTTTGTTGATGATATCCTTGTCTTCTCTAAGACCAAGGAAGAGCATTTTGAAATCTGTTCTGGAGACTCTCAGAAATCATCAGTTGAAGGCTAAATTTTCTAAATGCCATTTCTAGAAGGATGAAGTCCGATTCCTCGGGCATATTGTTTCTAGCTAAGGAGTTTCTGTTGATCCAGTCAAGATTGCTGCGATCAATGTAAGTGTTTATTTTAACTCTTTTCTTTTATCATTTAATAATCATATCTTTTTGGTTGTATTTATTTTCTCCATATTCTTGTACAGGATTGGGAAACTCCTAAGACTCTATCTGATATTCGTAGTTTTTTGGGCCTTGCCGGTTATTACCGAAGATTCATTGAGAATTTTGCTCGGATTGCTGCACCTCTCACTGCTTTAACTCGTAAGAATGCCAAGTTTATTTGGAGTGATAAGCGTAAAGCTGCATTCAATGAGTTAAAGAGCAAGCTTACTTCCGCACCAGTTATTACCGTGTAGAATGGAAGTGAGGGATTGACGGTATACACTGATGCTAGTCGTGATGGATTGGGTGCTGTTCTCATGCAGGATGGTAAGGTCATTGCCTATGCCAGCTGTCAGTTGAAAACCGACAAGGCAAATTATGCTGCTCATGATTTAGAGTTGCTTGCTGTTGTCTTTGCCTTGAAGCTTTGGAGGCATCATCTTCTGGGAACTAAGTTTGAGCTTTTCACTGATCATCAGTCTCTGAGATATATCTTCACCCAGAAGGATTTAAATTAGAGGCAAGTTCGTTGGCTTGAGTTTCTGGCTCCTTACGACCTCGATATTAGATATACTCCCGGTAAAGCTAATGTTGTGGCCGATGCTTTGAGTCGGAAAAAGACTTTGTTGTGTCAGCTTGTTGTTTCTTCTTCTCCTCTTTTAGATTGTATCATGGCTAAGCAAGATGAGGATGAGATGCTTAGATTGATGAAGGAGAGTGTTCGTAGTAGAGTTGGCGGAAGTAGTGGAGCTCAGATCGATGATAGAGGGATTTTAAGGATTAATGGTAGGATTTGTGTCCCAAATGTTGATGGATTGAGGCAAGAGATACTTCGGGAGAATCATCGATCCAGACTTTCTATTCATCCTGGTGTGTCGAAAATGTATTAGGATATAAAGAGGCTTTATTGGTGGAAGGGTATGAAGCGGGATATCTCTATCTTTGTTAGTCGGTGTGCGACTTGTCAACAAGTAAAGGCCGACCATCAGAAGATCCTGGTTTGTTGCAGCCCCTTGAGATTCCTAATTGGAAGTGGGAACGGGTTTCCATGGATTTCATTGATGGATTACCGAGGACTAGGAGGGGAAATGAGAGTATCTGGGTCATTGTGGATAGACTGACTAAGTCCGCTCATTTCATTCCAGTTAAGTCTACCTGTTCTACTTCTAGATTATCTGAGATCTACATGAGAGAGATTGTTCGTCTCCATAGTGTTCCTCTTAGTATTGTTTGTGATAGTGATCCTATCTTTACCAGTCAGTTTTGGAAAGCTTTTCAAGAATCTTTGGGTACTCATATGAATCTGAGCACTGGTTACCATCCACAGAGCGAAGGTCAAATGGAAAGAGTGAGTTAGATTCTCGAAGATCTTCTTCGTGCTTGTGTGCTTGATTATGGAGGATCTTGGGTAGATCATCTCCATCTCGTCGAATTCACCTACAATAATAGTTATCAGGTATAATCTAGTCTTCTATTTTAAGCTTATCTTAATCCTTTATTTATCTTATTCCATCTTTGAATTCAGGCCAGCATTAAAATGTCTCTGTTTGCTGCTCTTTACAGACGACCTTGTAGATCTCCATCTTGCTGGATTGAGTCTGGTAATCGTTTGGTTCTTGGTCCTATGTGATTTTGGAGGCTTCTAAGAGAGTTGAGGAGATTAAGAGGAAGTTGAGAGTTGCTCAGGATAGGCAGAAGAAGTACGTTGATAGGCGTATGCGGAGTTTAGAGTTTGCTGTTGGTGATCATGTTTTCCTTAAGGTATCTCTCTTAAGGAATGTCATTCGCTTTGGTTGTAGAGATAAGCTTTCTCCTAGGTTCATTGGTCCTTTCCGCATTGTGGAAAGAGTTGGTTCTTTGGCTTATCGTCTAGATTTGCCCGAGAAGCTTTCTGGGGTGCATAATGTATTCCATGTCTCTCATCTTCGCCGATATCTTCATGACCCATCTCTTATTGTTCAACCTTCCGCTCTTGATAGTTTGGGTATTGAGCCTAATCTGACTGTCGAGAAGAAGCGACTTTGTATTGTCGAAAGAGGTACGAAGCAGCTAAGACGGAAATCTGTTAGTCTGGTCAAAGTACAATGGAGTACTGATGATCGAGATTGTACTTGAGAGACGGAGGAGAGCATTTGTTCTTTGAATTCGGAATTTATTTCAGGTACTATTTGTTTTTTATCTTGTTTTTCCTTATTTTCCTTGTTCGTCCTTTTGGTGGACGAAAAGATTTGAGTGGGGGAGAGTGTAACAACCCTAGATTTTTGAAAATTTTTTAAATTAGATTTTTATTTCATTTTGAAAATATTTTAAAATTTATTTTATTTCAAGATTTTATTTTTAAAACATTTTCAAAGTGTGGTAGTAGTTTTTCCAATACAGTTGTATTTTTGTTTACAATTTTAATCCTAGTTTTAATTTAATAAACTTTTTCCTTATTTATTTTCTATTTTTCCTAAAAATATTTATTCATTTCATTTCTACTTTATTTTGTTTTCATTTTTATTTTATTTTCTTGGTTTTTCTTTTGGTTTATTTGAATAAAAGAAACTGGAAATTCTAAGAGACAAAAACCTTTCCAACTTGTGACTTTTCAATGCCTAGTCTCTTCATTTTCTTTGGCCGTTTTTTCCAAGCAATAGCCGTGTGTTTTCATTTGCAATTCACGTAAAAACTTCTTTCTAATTTCATTTCTCGTGGCTATTTTCATATATGAGAAAAAATTAGGTGCTGGCTTCTTTTTTTTACGTTTTCTCTTCATTTTTCTAATGATTTTTCCATTGTTTTGCTTGATCTCCTCATGTGCTTTGCTCGGCCTAACCCTTCACCCCCTTTACCCACCACCACACCACCTCCTCCTCATCACCATCCATGGCCTGACCTCCTCCTCCACTGACCAATACTGGCCGTGACCATCCCATGATGCAAACACCACAAAAACAATGCAAACTCCACCAAAAATGCATAGCCGAGCCTAGTATTTTCCCATCCCCTTCATAGTTTGCCTCGGCCACCTCCTTAGCCACAACCACCAACAAGCAAACCACCTCTGTCCATCACTCCAGCCACCACCAGATTTGTACATGACCAAGGCCGAGTCCAATTGATGCATGGCCGAGCCTAAGTGGTGCACCAAACCACTCTTTTTTCCTTCCCTTCGACCTTCCTTCACTTGTAACTCAAAAACCCTTCATCTCCTTATAGCCGTGCCAATATGACCCATACCCGAGCCTAAAACATCATCATGGCCAAACCAATAATGCTTTGTAGCCAAGAAAAAGTGGTTAGTGGTCAAGAAAAATCGATTAAAAAATTTAGTGATGTCTTTTGTAGATTCTATTTCCATTTTGTTCTAATAATTTGTATTTATATTTATAGTTTGCTTTGCTTTGTTGTTGAATACAACATTAACATCATGGCTCTCTACTCCACTCGAATCAAGAGCGTGTTATCGTACTTTCTATATTTTTGTTTTTGGGTTTTGATTTGCTAACTCTAGCATAAAGAGGTGAGTATTCACTCATGACATTTATACTTATATAAATGGTGAAGTGACAATAAGTGAATGTGTAGAAATATTATATCATGCTATACCTACCTGTGATATGAATCATATGATGTTAACCATGTTATAAACTTGTCATATCATCTGTTATTGCCATATGTTGCTATACTGTTTATTTTCTTCTCCAGCCACTTGGCTTTCTCTTTTCTTTTTGATTCTGAGGGGCCGTGGTGCCATTTTGTAGTCGTACCGAGCTAGCCGCGCAAAGGAGACGCTGGCGAAATTTTTCGAAAATTTAGGGTGTTAGAAAAATTTTGAGAAATTTTGAAAGTTTGAAATTTAAATTTAAATTTAAATTTGAATTGTTAGGAAAACAATATTGTTTGAAACTTATAATTGAAGTTGGAAAGCTAGTTGAAATGATAGTGAATCTCTAGTAAAAAGATTTAGGTTAGTAAGTTGATAAAACTATTTGGATTGTGAAAAATGATAGACGGGATAGGGGCATTCTTCTTAACTTGTAATTTCGGGACGAAATTCTTTTAAGGGGGGAAGATTGTAACGACCCAGAATTTTGAACAATTTAATTTGAAAATATTTAATTAATTTTAAATATCTGAATGATGGTTTGGATTGAATTTTCAATATAACTTTGAATTTGGTGATTAAATTATAGAATTTAATCTATTGAAAGTTGAATAAAAATTTGAATCTTCAATTTTAAGCCAATTAAAATATTTCAAAGGCTTGTAAAATTTATATTGATAATACTGAAGATTATAGAAGCTTCAGAATTGAATTTAAAAGTGAATTGTTCAGTTTTGAAATTAAATCGTTTGAATCGATATTTAAAAATAGCCGTCCGAGGCACAGTCTCGGAATTCGACGAAACCAGTTCCATTGGGTCCGTAATATTGAATTATTCTCGGATTTCAAATTTCGTATTTTTCGGAGCTGTTATGTGAGCACACGGTAAGTAAACACGTTTAAATTGAATCGAATTCAATTTGAAAATTAATATTTTATTTGGTCAATAAACACACGTTATCTTCCCTAGCCCTACGCCTAAAATCACACAGCAGATCACGAACAAGAACAGGCAAGCACGTTCTCTTGTTCCCTCCATCCCTCTTTAAATAATAACGCAAGCTTCAGTTACAGAAGAAAATCAAACATCTCGTTCAATTTAAAACAATGGCCTCTCTCATTCCCTCTTCCTCTCTCCCTCATTCCTCAGTCAAACGAAAATGATTTCGTTCCTCAGTAAATAAAAAAATAACGAATAGCCGAAGCCCTAAAATCGAAATCGCATCGGCAAAGGGCGAAGCGCGCGGCTCGAGGCAACAACGGCGCGATGATGGGGTGGAGTCGTTTATGTCAAGGTGGCGTGTTGGACCAAGGGCTTCGGCAACGACGAAGTGGCGCTTGCGACGGCGACTCGCGTAGGGGTTAGCGGCTGTGGGTCGCGAAAGTGAGGCACGCAGGCGTGGGGTTTGCGACGTGATGGTGAAGCTCGGCATCGTGAACTCGAGCGACGCGATGGAAGCAGATGTCGCGATGGGATGTTGATGGCATAGGCAGTGCGACAGCGGCGATGCGACAAGGATTGGGGGAGCGCGTGCGCAGGCAGAGGCGATGCGCGTGCGTTTGGGTTCGAAGCAGCAACTTCGATTTCGTGGTCGCCTGAGGTTGAGTTTTGCAGTAAGGTAATTTTTTATTATTATTTTATTTTATTCGATTTTTAAAAATAAATATATATATATATACACAGTGAGTTAGTATATAAGTAAAACTGTTAATTAAACCAAGTTAATTTAAGTTAAAAATCTGTTTTAATTTAAGATGATAATTATATGTATATGCAGTTTTTAAATGTATAAACATGGGGATATTAAAAATGTTTGAATGTAAATAATTAGTTTAATTAATTTATTTATTTAATTATCTTCGTTACCAAAGATTTTTTTTTTAAAAAGGGAATATAATTTTAAAAGTATTAGTTAAGTTGTTGTAAAATAAATAGTTTACGATAATAAATTTGTTTTATCTATTGTAGTTACTTAAAAGAAAATTTTTAGAAAAAAATTGAATTTATAATTGATTAAGTTATTAAAAGAGAGTTTGGTTAATTAAATTTAATTTTTAGTTAAAATAAATTTATTTAAGAAGAAATTAGTTTAAATAAAACTATCAGTTAATTTAACTATTAAAATTAAATCACCGATGAATCGAAATTGTCAAATGAAAATTTATTATTCGATCTGTTCGAATATTAATAAATTGTGTAAATATTTATACAGGGTATAAATCAAAAAAATCGATTCAAGATGGAAAATGGATTGCTAATAAAAGCTAAGGTGAGAACTTCTCACTCAAAAAAATTTATAAGTTGGATTTGCATTTATTTATTGATTGTTGTTGTATATATTGCTGTTGATTGATTTCCCGCATTGTATAGCGGATGAGACCCTATTGCGCCGTTAGTAAGCGGATAATATTTTATAAAATCCCATATATCGCGATATTCCACCTCGAAGTGGAATGGGTATTGTGCTAATGTCTGCGGATGCAGGGAAACAGGTTGGAGGGATCCAACTGGATTCCTCACAAATATTTATTTGATTTTAGATATTGTGATATTTGATTGTTTATCATATCGATATATGATATTGGAAAGTCGTGATTGACTATTTGATGTGTTGCATCATCGGATCCAATTTTGAAGTTTAAAAATAACGATTTTGATTTTTAAGGGATTTCTAAAGTGATTTTTGAAAGTATACGTTTATAAAATATTTTTGGAATTAATTCATCTTAAATAAATAAACATTATAATTTTAATATTATAAAATTTATGATTTTTGAGAAATACAATTAAAAGTTGATTTTTGAAAATATGGGATTATTGATTTTATAAAATAATTAAAATTAGGATTTCTGAATTTATTATAAAAAGTTTAAAAATAGGATTTATGAAATTTGACTATTTTATAAATCAAAATGATGAAATTATAAAGGAGTTTAAAGACGTTTTAAAAGAATAATATAAATTGATTTATATAAAAGATTTATAAATTGATATTTATAAATTAAAAATATTAGAATTGTAAAAAGAGCTTTTATAAATGTTAGAATGCATTGTGAATGAATTCCATAAATGAATGAAATTTATAGAATTATAAACGGTGAAGTTATAAATGGAATTTTATAAACAGTATGTTTATAAAATTTGTAAAGTTATTTAAAAGAATAGAATTTGGATAAATAAATGAATCTTATAAGTTATAAGATTTATAAATTTGGAAAGTTTAAAAGAACGTTTTTGCAAACAAATAAATTATAAGTATTTGACTTATAATATGAATTTTTAGTATATCATTGAGATATAAAATTGAATAGGATTAATAAAGGAAATTTGTAAAAGGAAGTATTATAAAATAAATAGAAATGGAATTTATAAACATTATTTTATAAATCCGCAACGACTTATTTTGATAAGTAAATTGTTGTAATTTGTTAATGGAGTTATATTCATGTTTTAGACGATGAAAAATCCTTTAAAATAAAAGGAATAGAAATAATGAAATTGGTTAACAAGTATATTCACGTTTTTGAATAGTGAATAATATGTTAAAGAAATGGTTTTGAATGTGATGTTTTAAATAGAATTAAAACGATCTAACGATGTTTTAAATGTGTTAAGATTCGAAACCATAGATTTCAAAATTTATTGTTGAAATAGACGTTTTCGAGAAATAGAAATTATAACTGTTGTTATAGTAAATGATTTCCGAAAAGAAATGTTTTGTATAGTATTGGGATTTATATATCTATATTAATTTCGAATCCTTATACTAGTGATTTTGGGTTGTCGTAACGATGTTTTACGCGACATTCGTTTTGTCCCAAATAAATATGTTTAAGAGAATGATTTCCTTAAAGAATGAAATATATACACAATTTCGATTAGAGTATATTGAATATTTTCCAAGTGTAGAAAATAAAAAGACTTATGGATTACTTATAAATAAATAAGTACGGAAATGCTTTTCCAATATTAAGTGAATATTTTGAATTTATCTTTTTGAAGATAAATTGAAAATGAATATTAGAAATCGAATGGGAATCGTATATTCATAAATATTTTGGAATGTAAATTCAATATGGAATTTATAAATGAAATTTGGAAAATGGGTTTAAAAATAAATATTGATTTATTTTTGAAGAATGGAAAATATATATCTTGTAAAGATATTTTTGAGAAATAAATAATTTGGAAAATTATTTGGAATCTGGTGATGTTGTGCATATCTATTGATAATACAATAACCGACTATCAATATTTACCTTTAAATAGGTATTTGTTGTGATTTGCTTGAATTTGAATGCCACACTTATTTTTTTTTAAATAAGCGCTCACTATTCGGGTTAACCGGGAAAGGACCTTGGGATCGTATAACCCATTCCGAATATGTAATACGTCGTTATGAATTGCATTTGAAGACCGGTGTTGAAGACCGGATATTTTCGAAAACGAAATGGTTTCTTGTTGATTGTCTCTGCACTGGCTGATCCCCGGTATAGAGATCTCCATATGTGATGGGAAATTCAGACGTGATTAGAGATTATCCGGATTGCAAGGACTTCTTTGTAAGTGCCTTCGGTTCTGTTCGAGCCCGGAACAGACTTGTATGGATAGTATGTCTGACATTACAAATTGAGATATAAAGCCGATTTCTTTCAAATATATTTCTGTTGGTGGCGGAGAATTTATTCTCTT
Organism: Allium cepa; assembly: GCA_030765085.1. Lineage (NCBI taxonomy): Eukaryota > Viridiplantae > Streptophyta > Magnoliopsida > Asparagales > Amaryllidaceae > Allium > Allium cepa. Next base: position 659,756,321 of record CM060934.1, on the reverse strand, counting down.
AGCTTAACACCCTTCTCTGAGACGTACGAGCTCAGAGGTTATATAGTTGAAGGTTATTAGCAATATACTCCCAATTTGGTAATGTGACATACTGAGTGTTGCTGTGAAATTATCATTGTGTTGATTATTTGTGATAGGATCATTTGTTTGATCGTCTATCTTTGTGATCATTTCTGTGATCATTTATTGACCCAAAGCATGACTTTGTATAAAGCGTGTTTTTGTGGACGTGACTTCGTCGAGCCTCACACCCCGGAATGGTCAAAACATGAAAGATGCAGCAAGGTTATGAGGGGTAGCTCCCTTTAGGGTATGTGCATTTCCTTCTGGAAAAGGGTGGTATCATGGTACGGAGCCCAGATACTTACTCATGTTGAAAACACTTTGTTATGATTATGTGATGATGGTGACGAGCGCTCGGTTAAAGGTCCCAAAGGACCGGGGGATGGCATACTCGTGTCAGTTGTTACCCAGTTAGGGGTAACCCGGCCTTGTGTTGGTAGAGATCCGGTTTGGTTCTCGGGGCGTCCATCCAGAGGCGTTCTCATGTGGCAATGGGAAGTTCCTTGGCCTGATCATTTGTTGGAAATCCAAAGAAACAATACGAGACTTGTACGGTTTTAGTTGTAGAACCTGCCATCTAATATGGTAGCTATAGTAGGCATAATATAATGGTACCTATGCTGGCTAAGATTTATATTCTACTTTCGAAATATCTTCTACACTATGCACTAATAATAATATCAAAATTGATTTGATTTTAATGCGTATCAAGCATCTTTGACTAACATAAGAAGAAATCTCCTCCAAGTCTGCGTTTGCATTGTGTGTGTGGCGGGAGGTCTTATGGTAGTCTCATTCTTAAAAGCATTTCGAATTGAATTAAAAAAAATATTCCTCTATTTTGATTTTTAAAGATAAATAAATTGTTTTGAGTTTCCACACCAGTCACATGACTGACTCGGAGGTTATTGTTTTCCTTCCTAAACTCTGGGTGCCCACCAATTGCTACACGGGCAGTCAAGAGTTAGGTTTATCAGGATATTTGGAATTCAGGAGTTGCTGGAGGCAAGTTGGATGGCATAGCGTATTACTAGTATAGTACTTCTTTTTCCGCTGCATTGTTGTTGTTGTTTGATGTTGTACACTCTGATGATATGATGTAATGTAATGTAATGTAATAACCGATATAGTTCTTTGTTTAAAGATTATTCATTTATTTATTATATGTTGTTCCGCTGCGAATTGTGAGATTCTGTTGTTTTCTTTCTGATGTTGTTCTATGTTCTTTCCATTCTATTTTCTATCTTTTTCTTCTTATCTCTTCTTCTACTTCTTTTCTTTTTCTTAAAACCCTCAGTGTTCGGTTTTCCGGCATCCGACTGATCGACATTCGATACAGTGGACGTATTGATGTCGAATTTCGGGAGTCGAAGAATCGGGTCCTGACAATTTGGTATCAGAGCTTATGATTAAGCGACAACCATGGTTCTGTTGGGTGTTACTCATTAGAGATAGAGTCAGTAGTACTCTAGAATGAGTTTGAGTGTAATAATAGATATGAGCGCGTATTTGTTAGTGAATATAAAATTGTTTTTGAATCGGGTGAATAAGATAATTTTGCCCAAAACTATTTTTTTGTATAAAGAAGAAATGATTTTCTATGAATTATTATAGTATATGGTTGCATGGTTGTTAATAATATTAAATTATTATCATTATTATATGGAATTAAATAAGAAATAAAATGGATTGAATTCAAGTAAACTAACTTGATAAATTATTAATTCATGGACTAATGAATTGGAATTTGAATTGGTTAAATTAAAAATTAGTCGTGAGCTAAATTTGAAGATAAATTTGAATTGTATATAAATTCAAGTAAGTAAAAGAAATAAATTGAATTTCTCTTTGTTAGTAATTAAGTAAATTCGAGATAAATTGAATATGGAAATTGAAATTTAAAATGAATTAGTGAATGAAACTAATTTGAAGTAGTAATATGAATTAGTAAATGAAAGTTAATCGATAGTATTCAATAAATAGAATTGAAATTGTGAATTGAATTCAAATAGAATTGAAATTGTGAATTGAATTCAAATTGAATTGAAATGTAAAATTGAATGAAAATGGATATGTAACTTCAATAGTGAAGTAAAAACGTATAAGAAGCATATATTGGAAATTTTGTAATAGAATTGGCAAAATGGTTTGAATGTTGGAATTGAATATTATGGATAACAGGTTATACAGGTATATTAAAAGAAATGGAATTGAGATTTTGATTTCAAAGATAAAATTGAATTGCTCGACAAAAAGGTACGTATTTCAATTTCAGTATGAAATTTGATGATTTTCTTCTCCATCCACTTGGCTTTCCCTTTTATTTTTGATTCTGAGGGGCCGTGGTGCAATTTTGTAGTCGTACCGAGCTAGCCGCGCAAAGGAGACGCTGGCGAAATTTTTCGAAAATTTAGGGTGTTAGAAAATTTTTGAGAAATTTTGAAAGTTTGAAATTTAAATTTAAATTTGAATTGTTAGGAAAACATTATTGTTTGAAACTTATAATTGAAGTTGGAAAGCTAGTTGAAATGATAGTGAATCTCTAGTAAAAAGATTTAGGTTAGTAAGTTGATAAAACTATTTGGATTGTGAAAAATGATAGACGGGATAGGGGGGCATTCTTCTTAACTTGTAATTTCGGGACGAAATTCTTTTAAGGGGGGGGGGAAGATTGTAACGACCCAGAATTTTGAACAATTTAATTTGAAAATATTTAATTAATTTTAAATATTTGAATGATGGTTTGGATTGAATTTTCAATATAACTTTGAATTTGGCGATTAAATTATAGAATTTAATCTATTGAAAGTTGAATAAAAATTTGAATCTTCAATTTTAAGCCAATTAAAATATTTCAAAGGCTTGTAAAATTTATATTGATAATACTGAAGATTATAGAAGCTTCAGAATTGAATTTAAAAGTGAATTGTTCAGTTTTGAAATTAAATCGTTTGAATCGATATTTAAAAATAGCCGTCCGAGGCACAGTCTCGGAATTCGACGAAACTAGTTCCATTGGGTCCGTAATATTGAATTATTCTCGGATTTCAAATTTCGTATTTTTCGGAGCTGTTATGTGAGCACACGGTAAGTAAACGCGTTTAAATTGAATTGAATTCAATTTGAAAATTAATATTTTATTTGGTCAATAAACACACGTTATCTTCCCTAGCCCTACGCCTAAAATCACGCAGCAGATCACGAACAAGAACAGGCAAGCACGTTCTCTTGTTCCCTCCATCCCTCTTTAAATAATAACGCAAGCTTCAGTTACAGAAGAAAATCAAACATCTCGTTCAATTTAAAACAATGGCCTCTCTCATTCCCTCTTCCTCTCTCCCTCATTCCTCAGTCAAACGAAAATGATTTCGTTCCTCGGTAAATAAAAAAAAACGAATAGCCGAAGCCCTAAAATCGAAATCGCATCGGCAAAGGGCGAAGCACGCGGCTCGAGGCAGCAACGGCGCGATGATGGGGTGGAGTCGTTCGTGTCAAGGTGGCGTGTTGGACCTAGGTCTTCGGCAACGATGAAGTGGCGCTCGCGACGGCGACTCGCGTAGGGGTTAGCGGCTGTGGGTCGCGAAAGTGAGGCACGCAGGCGTGGGGTTTGCGACGTGATGGTGAAGCTCGGCATCGTGAACTCGAGCGACGCGATGGAAGCATATGTCGCGATGGGATGTTGATGGCATAGGCAGTGCGACAGCGGCGATGCGACAAGGATTGGGGGAGCGCGTGTGCAGGCAGAGGCGATGCGCGTGCGTTTGGGTTCGAAGCAGCAACTTCGATTTCGTGGTCGCCTGAGGTTGAGTTTTGCAGTAAGGTAATTTTTTTTTTATTATTATTTTATTTTATTCGATTTCTAAAAATAAATATATATATACACAGTGAGTTAGTATATAAGTAAAACTGTTAATTAAACCAAGTTAATTTAAGTTAAAAATCTGTTTTAATTTAAGATGATAATTATATGTATATGCAGTTTTTAAATGTATATACATGGGGATATTAAAAATGTTTGAATGTAAATAATTAGTTTAATTTATTTATTTATTTAATTATCTTCGTTACCAAAGATTTTTTTTAAAAAAGGGAATATAATTTTAAAAGTATTAGTTAAGTTGTTGTAAAATAAATAGTTTACGATAATAAATATGTTTTATCTATTGTAGTTACTAAAAAGAAAATTTTTAGAAAAAAATTGAATTTATAATTGATTAAGTTATTAAAAGAGAGTTTGGTTAATTAAATTAAATTTTTAGTTAAAATAAATTTATTTAAGAAGAAATTGGTTTAAATAAAACTTTCAGTTAATTTAACTATTAAAATGAAATCACCGATGAATCGAAATTGTCAAGTGAAAATTTATTATTCGATCTGTTCGAATATTAATAAATTGTGTAAATATTTATACAGGGTATAAATCAAGAAAATCGATTCAAGATGGAAAATGGATTGCTAATAAAAGCTAAGGTGAGAACTTCTCACTCAAAAAAATTTATAAGTTGGATTTGTATTTATTTATTGATTGTTGTTGGTTGTGATATTAGATATAGTAGGATATATCTATATATATAGCAATATATATATATTGGCATAAGTATATATTGCAGTTGATTGATTTCCCGCATTGTATAGCGGATGAGACCCTATTGCGCCGTTAGTAAGCGGATAATATTTTATAAAATCCCATATACCACGATATTCCACCTCGAAGTGGAATGGGTAATGTGCTAATGTTTGTGGATGCAGGGAAACAGGTTGGAGGAATCCAACTGGATTCCTCACAAATATTTATTTGATTTTAGATATTGTCATATTTGATTGTTTATCATATCGATATATGATATTGGAAAGTCGTGATTGACTATTTGATGTGTTGCATCATCGGATCCAATTTTGAAGTTTAAAAATAACGATTTTGATTTTTAAGGGATTTCTAAAGTGATTTTTGAAAGTATACGTCTATAAAATATTTTTGGAATTAATTCATCTTAAATAAATAAACGTTAAAATTTTAATATTATAAAAATTATGATTTTTGAGAAATACAGTTAAAAGTTGATTTTTGAAAATATGGGATTAATGATTTTATAAAATAATTAAAATTAGGATTTCTGAATTTATTATAAAAAGTTTAAAAATAGGATTTATGAAATTTGACTATTTTATAAATCAAAATGATGAAATTATAAAGGAGTTTAAAGACGTTTTAAAAGAATAATATAAATTGATTTATATAAAAGATTTATAAATTGATATTTATAAATTAAAAATATTAGAATTGTAAAACGAGCTTTTATAAATGTTAGAATGAATTGTGAATGAATTACATAAATGAATGAAATTTATAGAATTATAAACGGTGAAGTTATAAATGGAATTTTATAAACAGTAGGTTTATAAAATTTGTAAAGTTATTTAAAAGAATAGATTTTGGATAAATAAATGAATCTTATAAGTTATAAAATTTATATATTTGGAAAGTTTAAAAGAACGTTTTTGCAAACAAATAAATTATAAGTATTTGACTTATAATATGAATTTTTAATATATCATTGAGATATAAAATTGAATAGGATTAATAAATGAAATTTGTAAAAGGAAGTGTTATAAAATAAATAGAAATGGAATTTATAAACATTATTTTATAAATCCGCAACGACTTATTTTGATAAGTAAATTGTTGTAATTTGTTAATGGAGTTATATTCATGTTTTAGACGATGAAAAATCCTTTAAAATAAAAGGAATAGAAATAATGAAATTGGTTAACAAGTATATTCACGTTTTTGAATAGTGAATAATATGTTAAAGAAATGGTTTTGAATGTGATGTTTTAAATAGAATTAAAACGATCTAACGATGTTTTAAATGTGTTAAGATACGAAACCATAGATTTCAACATTTATTGTTGAAATAGACGTTTTCGAGAAATAGAAATTATAACTGTTGTTATAGTAAATGATTTCCGAAAGGAAATGTTTTGTATAGTATTGGGATTTATATATCTATTTTAATTTCGAATCCCTATACTAGTGATTTTGGGTTGTCGTAACGATGTTTTACGCGACATTCGTTTTGTCCCAAATAAATATGTTTAAGAGAATGATTTCCTTAAAGAATGAAATATATACACAATTTCGATTAGAGTATATTGAATATTTTCCAAGTGTAGAAAATAAAAAGACTTGTGGATTACTTATAAATAAATAAGTACGGAAATGCTTTTCCAATATTAAGTGAATATTTTGAATTTATCTTTTTGAAGATAAATTGAAAATGAATATTAGAAATCGAATGGGAATCGTATATTCATAAATATTTTGGAATGTAAATTCAATATGGAATTTATAAATGAAATTTGGAAAATGGGTTTAAAAATAAATATTGATTTATTTTTGAAGAATGGAAATGATATATATCTTGTAAAGATATTTTTGAGAAATAAATAATTTGGAAAATTATTTGGAATCTAGTGATGTTGTGCATATCTATTGATAGTACAATAACCGACTATCAATATTTACCTTTAAATAGGTATTTGTTGTGATTTGCTTGAATTTGAATGCCACACTTATTTTTTTTAAAATAAGCGCTCACTATTTGGGTTAACCGGGAAAGGACCTTGGGGTCGTATAACCCATTCCGAATATGTGATACGTCGTTATGAATTGCATTTGAAGACCGGTGCTGAAGACCGGATATTTTCGAAAACGAAAGGGTTTCTTGTTGATTGTCTCTGCACTGGCTGATCCCCGGTATAGAGATCTCCATATGTGATGGGAAATTCGGACGTGATTAGAGATTATCCGGATTGCAAGGACTTCTTTGTAAGTGCCTTCGGTTCTGTTCGAGCCCGGAACAGACTTGTATGGATAGTATGTCTGACATTACAAATTGAGATATAAAGCCGATTTCTTTCAAATATATTTCTGTTGGTGGCGGAGAATTTATTCTCTTAGCTTAACACCCTTCTCTAAGACGTACGAGCTCAGAGGTTATATAGTTGAAGGTTATTAGCAATATACTCCCAATTTGGTAATGTGACATACTGAGTGTTGCTGTGAAATGATCATTGTGTTGATTATTTGTGATAGGATCATTTGTTTGATCGTCTATCTTTGTGATCATTTCTATGATCATTTGTTGACCCAAAGCATGACTTAGTATAAAGCGTGTTTTTGTGGACGTGACTTCGTCGAGCCTCACACCCCGGAATGGTCAAAACAGGAAAGATGCAGCAAGGTTATGAGGGGTAGCTCCCTTTAGGGTATGTGCATTTCCTTCTGGAAAAGGGTGGTATCATGGTATGGAGCCCAGATACTTACTCATGTTGAAAACACTTTGTTATGATTGTGTGATGATGGTGACGAGCGCTCGGTTAAAGGTCCCAAAGGACCGGGGGATGGCATACTCGTGTCAGTTGTTACCCAGTTAGGGGTAACCCGGCCTTGTGTTGGTAGAGATCCGGTTTGGTTCTCGGGGACGTCCATCCAGAGGCGTTCTCATGTGGCAATGGGAAGTTCCTTGGCCTGATCATTTGTTGGAAATCCAAAGAAACAATACGAGACTTGTACGGTTTTAATTGTAGAACCTGCCATCTAATATGGTAGCTATAGTAGGCATAATATAATGGTACCTATGCTGGCTAAGATTTATATTCTACTTTCGAAATAACTTCTACACTATGCACTAATAATAATATCAAAATTGATTTGATTTTAATGCGTATCAAGCTTCTTTGACTAACATAAGAAGAAATCTCCTCCAAGTCTGCGTTTGCATTGTGTGTGTGGCGGGAGGTCTTATGGTAGTCTTATTCTTAAAAGCATTTCGAATTGAATTAAAAAAATATTCCTCTATTTTGATTTTTAAAGATAAATAAACTGTTTTGAGTTTCCACACCAGTCACATGACTGACTCGGAGTTTATTGTTTTCCTTCCTAAACTCTGGGTGCCCACCAATTTCTACACGGGCAGTCAAGAGTTAGGTTTATCAGGATATTTGGAATTCAGGAGTTGCTGGAGGCAAGCTGGATGGCATAGCGTATTACTAGTATAGTACTTCTTTTTCCGCTGCATTGTTGTTGTTGTTTGATGTTGTACACTCTGATGATATGGTGTAATGTAATATAATGTAATAACGGATATAGTTCTTTGTTTAAAGATTATTCATTTATTTATTATATGCTGTTCCGCTGCGAATTGTGAGATTCTGTTGTTTTCTTTCTGATGTTGTTCTATGTTCTTTCCATTCTATTTTCTATCTTTTTCTTCTTATCTCTTCTTCTACTTCTTTTCTTTTTCTTAAAACCCTCAGTGTTTGGTTTTCCGGCATCCGACTGATCGACATTCGATATAGTGGACGTATTGATGTCGAATTTCGGGAGTCGAAGAATCGGGTCCTGACAATTTGGTATCAGAGCTTATGGTTAAGCGACAACCATGGTTCTGTTGGGTGTTACTCATTAGAGATAGAGTCAGTAGTACTCTAGAATGAGTTTGAGTGTAATAATAGATATGAGCGCGTATTTGTTAGTGAATATAAAATTGTTTTTAAATCGGGTGAATAAGATAATTTTGCCCAAAACTATTTTTTTGTATAGAGAAGAAATGATTTTCTATGAATTATTATAGTATATGGTTGCATGGTTGTTAATAATATTAAATTATTATCATTATTATATGGAATTAAATAAGAAATAAAATGGATTGAATTCAAGTAAACTAACTTGATAAATTATTAATTCATGGACTAATGAATTGGAATTTGAATTGGTTAAATTAAAAATTAGTCGTGAGCTAAATTTGAAGATAAATTTGAATTGTATATAAATTCAAGTAAGTAAAAGAAATAAATTGAAATTCTCTTTAGTAGTAATTAAGTAAATTCGAGATAAATTGAATATGGAAATTGAAATTTGAAATGAAGTAGTGAATGAAACTAATTTAAAGTAGTAATATGAATTAGTAAATGAAAGTTAATCGATAGAATTCAATAAATAGAATTGAAATTGTGAATTGAATTCAAATAGAATTGTAATTGTGAATTGAATTCAAATTGAATTGAAATGTAAAATTGAATGAAAATGGATATGTAACTTCAATAGTGAAGTAAAAACGTATAAGAAGCATATATTGGAAATTTTGTAATAGAATTGGCAAAATGGTTTGAATGTTGGAATTGAATATTATCGATAACAGGTTATACAGGTATATTAAAAGAAATGGAATTGAGATTTTGATTTCAAAGATAAAATTGAATTGCTCGACAAAAAGGTACGTATTTCAATTTCAGTATGAAATTTGATGATTTTCTTCTCCAGCCACTTGGCTTTCTCTTTTCTTTTTGATTCTGAGGGGCCGTGGTGCCATTTTGTAGTCGTACCGAGCTAGCCGCGCAAAGGAGACGCTGGCGAAATTTTTCGAAAATTTAGGGTGTTAGAAAAATTTTGAGAAATTTTGAAAGTTTGAAATTTAAATTTAAATTTGAATTGTTAGGAAAACAATATTGTTTGAAACTTATAATTGAAGTTGGAAAGCTAGTTGAAATGATAGTGAATCTCTAGTAAAAAGATTTAGGTTAGTAAGTTGATAAAACTATTTGGATTGTGAAAAATGATAGACGGGATAGGGGCATTCTTCTTAACTTGTAATTTCGGGACGAAATTCTTTTAAGGGGGGAAGATTGTAACGACCCAGAATTTTGAACAATTTAATTTGAAAATATTTAATTAATTTTAAATATTCGAATGATGGTTTGGATTGAATTTTCAATATAACTTTGAATTTGGCGATTAAATTATAGAATTTAATCTATTGAAAGTTGAATAAAAATTTGAATCTTCAATTTTAAGCCAATTAAAATATTTCAAAGGCTTGTAAAATTTATATTGATAATACTGAAAATTATAGAAGCTTCAGAATTGAATTTAAAAGTGAATTGTTCAGTTGAAATTAAATCGTTTGAATCGATATTTAAAAATAGCCGTCCGAGGCACAGTGTCGGAATTCGACGAAACCAGTTCCATTGGGTCCGTAATATTGAATTATTCTCGGATTTCAAATTTCGTATTTTTCGGAGCTGTTATGTGAGCACACGGTAAGTAAACACGTTTAAATTGAATCGAATTCAATTTGAAAATTAATATTTTATTTGGTCAATAAACACACGTTATCTTCCCTAGCCCTACGCCTAAAATCACGCAGCAGATCACGAACAAGTAAATATAATGACTTCACTTTTAAATGGTTTAAATGAAGTATTTTGATTTGAAATATAAACTATTTTTGAAATTTATAACCACGGGATATAATAACGATTGGTTGTTAAAGAGACCGAGATCGGATATGGACATACTCTCTATCGATATCGAAAACCACTTTAACAACTGTGTACACGATGGAGATTCTAGAATGAAGTAGGATGGTGGCGATGATCCTATTATGGTATGAACGTGGACCCGACTTCCGTGAGTTGGCTTAAGGTGGCTAAAACATGAGCGATCGACAGACCAAGTGTGGTAGCTCCTCTGTAACAACCTGCATATTTAACGATTTTATATTTAAATATTTTATTTAAATATAGCGTCGTTAGTCAGATTTTTGGTCTGAAATGTTACTTTTTGCAAATAACCGAATTGGAACTCGAAACCACCTCCATTGGTTCCAAAATGGCGTTTGCGACCTTTTTGAGTATGAGCTTTGACATGTTTGGAGTAAGTTGAATTTTGCAACTTTTTCTAGTTGGGTTTGGGTTGGGTTCAGCCAATTTGTTAGTTTAATAACCTAACTCAGTCCCTCTCCTCTCCATTCTCTCATTCCACTTTTCTAAAACTTAAGAAAACTGAAAATGGTGGAAGGGAAGAGGAAATAGAAATTTGCAAGCCCTAATTTCTTCTTGCAAACTTGATTTCTTGCTCCAAAATCTAAGAGAAGCTATTGGTAAGCCTCCTCTTCATCTTCTCTATCTCTTTCTCTCTTCAATCTCAGATTTTCCTACACCTAACTTAGGAAATATGTGTTTTATTCTTAGATTGAAGCTTGTTGAGTTGAAGTGAAGAGTAGTTAGTCTCCTTCTTGTGTTTGAGCATCTTCTTCTTTGTTTTGTGATATAAGGTGAGATTTTTATCTCACATCTATGCTTATATATATATATATATATATATATATATATCTTTGTTTGGGTGTAAGAAGGTGAGTTTTGAACTCACATCTACTTCTCTTGATTTCATTGATGTTGGGTATGAATTCCTAGCATTTGTTCATATGCACTTGTTTTCGATTTGGATTGCTTTGGTGAAATTGCCAAATATTGACTTTTGAAGCCAAATCTATGAAAAACCTTATATGGTTGATGTTTATGTTTTTCAGAGTGTTTGGGTGTGTCGTTAAGGTTGGGTAGTCGTTTGACGTAAGCCCATAATCAACACGCATCCGATTGCTTTCGATTTGTTTGGCCATAGATGGCCTAGGTTTAGGAAATGCATGACCATTAGGTTTCAGACGTCTGAATATTGTTCTGGGGAAGTTTCTTATCCCCAGATTCAGACGTCTGAATTTATATTCCAGACGTCTGAAAGTGCTTAATTTCGACCATAAAGGAAATAGGCCAAAATATGCCTATTTCAGATGTCTGGAAGTTTGGATTCAAACGTTTGAATTCTCTTTTGAAAAAGAAATTTAATTCCAGATTCATACGTCTGAATCCCTTCTTTCAGACGTCTGAACCTACTGTTTTTGCCAAATTGCCTTGTTTGTTTAGTTTTCCAAATTTAATCGATGCATATTGATTCCAATTAGTTGTTTATGACTATTTGATCTTGACGATTCTTTTTGAATTTATTCACGGGTTTTTATAACTAATTTCTTCAAATCGTATTAAAAGTTCGTTTCTCCGATTTAAAAATTCTATTTAAACACACACACAATTTCGCACTTCGAGTGATGTGGAAAGGAGATTAAATGGTTAGATAAAACACGGACCACGAATCTGTGCGTTTATCCTTCCGATTAGTCCCCGACCTATTCAATTGATCATTTTAACCTTCGGGTTTGGTTTACCGATGATATGAGGTGAACTTTGTACTACTTTGAGTATGAAATTAACTAACCGATAGTAAACCGTTTAGTGCGAACGAGTGGTTATGGGACTCACGTTACCACTTTTCGGATTCCTTTTTGAGAGTTATGAAACATTCCACCAGTTAGTGGTGTCCAGTACTTGGTCTTCGACCTTCACCACTACGGTTTATTGCCTTCGGGTATGATGCCTTCGGGTGTGTGCCTTCGGGTTTGTTGCCCTATAGTATCGCTTCCGATGTTCGTCGTTATGAGCTAAATGGGTGATATTGGGGTGCCCTTTAGTATCGCTTCCGATGTTGGTCGTTATGAGCCGCATGGGTGATATTGGGTTTGGAGTCTTCGGGCTCATGGATCCTTGTTTGTACAGTACTGAGCTCGAGCAAATTTTATGATGTTTCATTCATATGTATATTCCCTAGGTATCGCCCTTCGGTGTTGGTCTTTTTGAGCCGCATGATATGTAGCGATTACCTTGTGGAACTTGTGTTATCTTCATTGGTATTTGTTATTTGCCTTTTTGGCTTGATTTGGGATATTTGTATCCTTTGTTTATCTATGTTGCCGATGATATGAGGCTTGTTTTGTTATCATATAATTCATCTTTTGTTAGATGATTGTGATATGTCCTTTAGAGATATTTATTATACTTTGTAACCTTGCAGGTTTAATGTTGTTCAGTTTATCTACCTGATTTGTTTAGCTAGACTGACCAGTGTATTTTATACTCGGGTCAGACCGAGATGTTTCAGGTTAGGTGCTTTTGGACTTAGCCTATTTTGCTTCCGCATGGACTATTCATCTTGTTCCTTTTTGTTAAAGCTTTTTGTGTAGTCCTTTTATTGTAACTCTGATATGTGTATTCTTTTGATTCGTCTGTATATTGTGGTTTGCTATACCACTTGACATGTATTATTTTGTGTACTCTGTTATGTATCAATATATGTGTATATGATGACCTACTGTTCTGTGATGTATATTACATTTGAGTTGTTATATTCTGTTCTGATAGATCCTTCAACCACCTATGGTTTTGTTTTAAGTATTCATTGGATATGTCGACCTACTTGGTATGTCTATTGTCGATGTATTCAATAGATACCTAGAGCAAGGCTATAGATGGTCGCTCCTAACCAGCCTTATTCTCCGTGTTAGTTGACGGCATTACCCTGTAGTGTCCTTGGCTAGCGTGGGTATAGAGGTGGGGTGTCACATCCTCCTATCGAACACACTTCTTCGATACCATTCTATTACTTTTGTGATTGGTTGGGTGCACCCCTTTGATTTTGGGAGTGTGGCTCGAGGTGGGCAGTAGTGGCTGCTATGCGTTACCACCAGCCCGGAAGCGTAATTGGTATATCTACCCTGGCATTGCCTAGTTGTGCCGTGTCACCTACCATAGCGAGCTTTACTACGAGTTTGCATTTCTCCCGTAGTCCATGGAGTATTTAGGGTAGCCTCCCGATCTGGAGGCACGCTGATATTGGATGGACTACTAGGACTATTATGTGTTAGGGGCTATATGGGTAACCCTTTAACGCTATTTTAACATAAGTTTGTTTTACTGTAGACATCATTATAATAGCGTAATATTACTACATAGTAAATAGTTTAACGGATCCTTAGAGGGTATGCGGTCCCAAGCATCCTTTAAGTTGCTTGTACTTTATTACAGTTCACTTGAGTTGGTTTACATTGTATAAGTATGGATGTCCTGACTCGGGTGTTTGTTTTTATTTACGCTCTTTTCAGCGTAAGTATTCACAGCTTCGGATCTCTCTTTCTGGAGCTAGGAATCACTGGAGATTCTGCTTATCTAATTACTTATCTATTTCAGTTTTAGTTATTCTATTTCAGCTCTTGTATTAGCGGACTTCTATGTATTTGGGATTTCTATTGTGTTGTTTTTCAGACTAATATTATGTATTTGTCTTGAGACTTTGTTATACTAGCTTCATGAACTACTGTGGTATTTTATATTCCACTGCGAGTTATTCTGATATTTCTGTGTTTGTGATTCTATGCATGATTTTATTTACTCCAAATTTTTATTACAATTTATTATTTTGATTATTCAAGTCCGACATGTGTGGATTATTTTCGATTTGAATGGTCCAAAATAGTGGGTCATTACATATTTACCTTAAATATTTTGTAAATTCATTTCAAATGGGTTTGTAAGGACTGCATAAATATTTGAAAAGAATTAGAGGTTTAAATATATTCTTAATTATTATTATTCAACTATAATAAAGTTAATTAGTAATTTTTAATGATATTTAAGGTTAAATAATCATTTTAATAATAATGTTTTAAAAAGTTTATTAATCATTTTCGATAATGATGTTTAAGGTTAGTTAATCGTTTTATAAATGATATTTAAAGCTAATTAATTGGTTTAAATAAAGGTGTTTATATTTAATTATTGGATTTAATAAAAGTGTTCGAAAAATTGATTAACAGACTGAATAAAAGTGGTTAAAGTTAATTAACTGATTTAATAACGGTGTATAAAGTTAATTAATTGATTTATTAAAGGTGTTATAAGTTTGATTAATTGTCTCTTAGGATAATTAATGTGGTTTTAAATTTGTAAAAGAATTTAGCGATTATCTTTTAAGACGATTGACATTGTTTTAAACTTATAAACGCATTTTACCTAATTTATTATCTCCTAGGATAATAAACGTTGTTTGAAATTTATAAATGACAGTTTATAAATAAGAAAATCTTTTAAAAGGAAATGTTTACAAAAAAAGAAAGCCAAGTATAAATTGTTTTGGGTTTATAGTAAATAATGTTCTAATGACATTTGTTTTTTAACTTTCTTTTTAATAGCTTAACAATATAATTTCTCTTTAAAAAGAATGTATTAAAGAGTATTTTTAAAGTGTTTTACAAATATTTTATGACATGAAATTCAAGCACAAGTTCGATTTTGTTTTTAAGTTTAGGGATTTGATTTGGTTATAGAGAAGGTAAGAAACTTAATTTCCATAAACGATATCTCTTATGTGGAAAGGAATTAGTCATACCCTTTGCACTAAACATCGAGGTATGGAAACTCGTTTCTATCTCCAAGGTTAAAATTGTTGTCAAGGCAATGCTTTGAGGTAACCGAGTGGTAGTAAAAGCTTGAAATTGATGAGTGGGGACAAGGATATGAGACTTAATTTCCATATATGATCATTTTGATTACTCCTGATAGTTGATTTATTTAATATCGATTAAGGTTCTTCTTTGTGTATCGTCAATTTAAGATGATTTATTGCTCATTTGAGCATTGATATTCTTTGCCAGAAAATGACTAAAACCAAAAAGCGAATGGACTTCAAGCTGTTTGGGGTTTCTTCCATTAGTGTAACTTCACATCTACTCTCGATTGGATTAGGTGATATGCGCGTAGAGATGTGAAATACTCGGATTCTCAGCAAGGTTGGTAGGGTCCAGCTTGGACATTTTCGAGAGAGTCATAGGAGAAAACTACCCTCTCAAGTATATTTTTTAGAGGTATAATTTCGGTAAGGGGTGCGCACCCTCCTAGTAATTGTTGGGAAAACTTCCTTTTTCCTTGTTGATTCAATTGTTGTAATCGTTTTCTAAATTGCATCGATAAATGACTGGAGCTCTTCTCGATGTTTAATTATTCGAGTCCATTCTTTAGGTTGCGATTTTGATCTTGTTTGCACCCATACTTTCAAGTTTGAGTTTTTTTTATTTTGTTTCCATTCGTTCACGGGTGGAAGTTGTCCCTATGAAGAAAAACTTGTTCCGTGTTTAGTGGTGTGGACTCATAGAATTATTATATGTTTATCGTATTACTTGAGTTTTCTCACGCTGATACTCTAGACTGATTCGAGTGTTGTTTTATTATAATGCTCAGATCAAACCGAGTATTTTACCAAAATATCATTGGTGGGGCATGGAGCTCATAAAGTAGAGCTAGATGTTCATCTGTTATAGTATTTTTATTTTCCGATGTATTATTATATATACCTATCAGTGATTATAAGGTCGAGAAGTTATAACTGTCCAAGCTTATGAGGTTTGATTTTAACTCTGGTATACCATGTATTTTAGAGTAACCACTTTTATTGTCTTTGTTATATTATATGTTGTCGTTCCACTGTGAGATTCTATTTCCCATATCTTTTTCTTTTTTCCTTTTCTTTTTTACTCTAATAACCTACCTTTTCGGCACTTGGATGCTCGATATTTGAATATTGTGGATGTATTGAGTGCAAACTTTCGAGGGTTGAAAGGTGGGTCATTACAAATATAGTGTACATATTGGAATTTTCATAGGAGAATTATCATAGAAACATCATCATTAAGTTTCAAAATATACAATTATTCATCCATAAAAAGAGGTTTTAAAAAACTCTTATTTTTAACTTCTAGGATACTTGCGGAAAACTCTATAAACACTGCAAAGAACTCAACAAATATTTGCAAGAAATCTATGATTATTTGTGAATAAATTTGCAAACATTTGAAGTATTTAGACTGCATATATTTGCAGATAACTACAAATATTTTCATCTTAAAAGAAATTCAAAAAAATAAAAATCAATTGTTTTGATCATAGAATGCGATTAATGAAATATAAATGAATTCTTTTATATCGAAATTTAAAGTGGGGATGTAACTTAAAACACATTCATGAAAAGTGTTTATCAAGTACCAAATCTGGAAATAAAGGGTGAAACTTTTCACATTTATGAACTAGTAAACGAATTAATGAATATTATCTAGTTAGATTTATCTAATTAGTTTAAATTTAAGATCACTTAATTAATTGGAATATATGGAATGAAATGTAAAATATTAGAATAAAAGTATGGTAAGTTTTGTAAAAATAATGGTAATTACAAATGTAGACATTTGAAGTTAAAGGTATAATTTACAATGAAATGCATGATAAATTCATTGAGATAAATGAGCTAAACTTTTTTGACTACTATTTTATGTGATTTATACATCTTTGTAGTTGAATGAAAAATTAATTTTACCACTTTGGTTATTACCAAAGTAATATACATACTTCATTATCATTCTTTTGTATTTAATAAATATTAATCGATATTAGTTAACTGAATTTATTTAAGTGGAAAATTTTCTAAAGGACAAATTATCCAACTATATAAACATATGGACACAAATCTAATTTTTTTCAACACAAGGACAGGCCCAAAGCTTAGCCACGAAACAAATCATCCCCCTACCTTAAAAAAACTTTTTTATTTCATTCCATTTCATTCTCCCTTCAATTTCAAATTTTTTCTTCGATTCGCTTTCAAAATTCAAATTCAATATAGCAATAGTGCTTTAAAATAGAAGCAAATCATGATTACTAACAAAACTGCAAACTTCAATGCCGTTCGAAGAACCATCAAAATCCATCAGCACTGCCTAATTATAGACATTGAAAATTTAGGTCAAAATTCCCCAAAATCGCAATTGATGAAGACAAACCCAAAATTACCAAAACCATAAACTAAAGAAGAAATACAACAAAAGTTAGAAAGAAGAGTAAAGAGAAGAAATGAACAACTAATGGCAATTTTGATAATTTGGTCATGATAGCAAAAAATTGTTTACTATACAACCAAACTTTCTTTCAGTTCACTAAAAGTTTGCTTCAGATGAAAACTAATATTTATATGCATAAAATCTTATTTCTACAGGCACAAAGACTTATACTACAACTCTATATAACTAAAACAAAAAAAACAATTATCACAGATGTTAAAAATGACACCTACATGCACTAAAACTGGTACTACAATTGATCTAACACTGATACTAAAACTTTCGATTATTTCATTTCAAAATATATTCTCTATTTGCGCCATTATCTCTTAAATAAAAAGTTATGTAGTTGTTATATACCTAATACTACAGTTGATGCAAATTGATGCTAACAATATATTTTGCTTCAAACAAGGTTGACTATGGATAATATATCATGATATTTATCATATCACTGAACAAAATCCAAATACCAATCAAGTTAAAACCTAAAGCTATGTTATAGACCGAAGCAAGACTTGTATTAGAGAAATTGACAGACAACAACCACTTTTGTAATTTATCTGATTGCATATCAAGACTGGAAGTAAATGGAAATATAAAGAAGTAAATTTGTTGTAAAAACTGCTTTGATGTTCATTTACAACTAATATACATTTGTGATGTTTTATTAGAATTAATTGAAGTTAGTTTTGATTTACTTTAGATATAAACACTAACTTGTTGAAATTTTGTAAACTTGTTGAAAAAATAATTGTGACCTTATTTCAAATGTTGTAAACATTAGCTTTGTATCACTTTACCTGTAAATATTATTTGATTCTATGTTATGACCATATTTTATTTGCAGTTAGCCATTTGCATATATAAAATATAATAATATATCAATATTATAGTTAGCCATTTACATGGAAAAAAATATACATTGTAACTTGTGTTCTACTATACATTTTAGTATGAAAAGTTTCTTCCAACAATGAATTTAAGGAAATTAATTAATAAATAATAACGTGAAAAATAAGATTTTTGCAAATGTCAAAATGTAACATTCCCGAATTTTAACCAAGTTTAATTTGGCAATTAATTTAATTTTGAAGTTTAATTCTAAAATTATTTGTGAATCAATTATAAAATTTCCAGAATAAAAAATATTTTAGATTTTTAAATAGAATTTTGGATTTGAAGTATAAAGATAAAACTTAATTGAATTTTAAGCTGGAAATTCTAGAAAAATAAAATATATTGCAAATAGAATTTTAGGTATATTTGAATTCTCCATTTAAATAAGATATGTAGTTATATAAATGAATTATAATTGGAAATCTGATTTTGAAATTTAATTAATTTATTGACAATGAATATTATGGATTTGAAAATACAAAAATGAATATCTTGAAAACAAGATAAGTATACATACTTTCTTTTTGAAAAAAAGATTCACTTATTAATAAAATTAGTTTTAAAATCATTTTCTTAAGGATATGTAAATAGTTATGAAAGTAAATGTATATAGATTAAATATTTTTGAATAATGAAAAGGTTTTATGCAAAAATACATAACATGAAAACATATATGTGTAAAGTTAAGTTGATATCTTATATATATAAACATAAGTACTAAAACAAAAAGGGGTTTAAAATACAAATAGCAAATTATAAAATGACAAGGGTTTAAAACATACTTTATTAAACAAGGGCTGAAACATAAATTTATTAGAATTTTGACAAGTGTAAACTTCTTATGATGTAATCTAACATTTGTAAGCCATGCAATATGCAAGATTAACAAGTGGTAAAACAAAATATTTCTAAAAATTTAAAGAAAGGAAGATCTGGCTATTTATTTTCAGATCAAAGTTAAACATTTCTCTTCATCTGTGACGACCCAGAAATTTTTAACATTTGAAATGTAATATTTAATTGATTTCAAATATTTGGATATTATTTTAACTTGAATTTTGATTATAAATATGAATTTGACAATTAAATTTTTGAATTTGATTTACTGAAGTTGGGTTGAATCTTCAGTTTTAAGCTGATTAAAAATATTTTCAAGGCTTAGAAAATCTACATTGATAATAATGAAGATAATAGAAGCTTCAGAATTTGAATTGAAAGTGATTTGTCCAGTTTTGAATTTATATCTTTTAAATCGATATTTAAAAATAGTCTTCCGCGGCACAGTCTCGGAATTCAACGAAACCTGTTCCATTGGATCCGTAATATTGTTTTATTATCGGATTTCAATGTTCGTAATGTTTGGAGTTGTCGTGTGGTCGTACGATAAGCAAACGTGCTGAAATTTATATTGAAAATTTAATGTTTAACTGGTCCAAAAAGCTATCTTCTCCATACGATCGAATTTGGACTCAAAACCTTTTCCATTGCGTTTCGGAATGGGGGTATAACAATATGAATGCCTAGCGGCACGCCTCGATAGGAAGTCAAAATTTCGTGTTGTGTTTGTCGAGATAATTTGAATTTGAATTTAAATTAAAATATATTTATACCCTAAATCAACACAGCAGCCTACTTTCTTTCGATATCAAAACTTTTTCTCGTCAGTAGCCATTGTCTCCTCTGAAATTACTGCAGCTTCTCTTAGGCATGCAAATGTCGAATCTTGTCCCCTACTCCTTTTAAAACAACACAAGCAAATGTTTTTTCTCTCTCTCGTTCAATCATAACAATGGCCTCAGATTTAAATCCTTCGTTCAGTTAAAATAATGGCCGTGTTTCTTTCTCTTAAAATTTCGAAGTCAAAATTTATTCCCAAACAAGAAAAAGGAGCAGCCGAAGTATCCAATCGTAAAAATGGCTGCGCTCGAAATCGACTTGACTTAAGTTCGAAATCATGACCACGAGCTAGGGCTTCATCGGCGAGCGCGATTTTGTTTCCGGTATCGATTTTGATGGTGTAGCGAGGTCGTTTTAAAGGCGGCATCGTTTCAGATGTCGATTAGGGTTTACGGTTCGAAGGAGGGTCGCGATTGTGAGCTGTGGTGGTCTCGCGTTGTCATGGGGATGGAGTTTCATCTTCAGCGTGTCGTGATGGCAGTGGGAAGCACAACGTCGATGGGGTCGGTTCGACTGGTGGTCGCGAGTTCAAGCATGGGTCATTGGTCGGCAGTGAGGTAATCACTTGATTTTGTTTCGTTCGATTTAAATTTAATATATGTATATTTACAAAAAAAAAACTATATATCATCTTTTGATTTAACAGTAAGTTAACATACAGATAAAAAGAAGAAGAAAGAATAAAATAAAAAGGGATAGTTGATTGTTAATTTATTTAAATGATTAACTTGGTTAATTATCTTATTAAAATTATTTTTGATACTAAAGAATATTTTAAAGGGAAAATAGTTTAAATTAAAAGTATTAGTTTAAAATAAAATCACTAGTTTAAAATTTAATTAATAGCTGAATGAAAAATTTTAAAATGGAAATTTATGGTTCAATTTGTTCGAATATTAATAAATCATATAATGAATATTCAAGGTTTGAAATCTGAAAAGAAACAAGCTTGCTTGGAGTAGACTACAAATTAAAAAGCCAAGGTGAGATCTTCTCACTCAATCAATATTATTCTAATTTAAATTTTAAATAGTTAGATTTAAAATTAATTGACTTTGCGCTTGGATGATTGATTTATAATAATTATTCATTAGATGACATTATATATATATATGTATAGGAGTATATGGTATATATTGGAGTTGTTGATTTCCCGCATTATATAGCGGATGAGACCCTATTGCGCTGCATAATAGCGGATGATATTTTATAAATCGCATATACCGCGATATTCCACCTCGAAGTGGAATTGGTTTTAATTGTTGTGCTAACTTTTGTAGATGTAGGGAAACAGGTTGGAGGGATCCAACTGGATTCCTCAAATATTGAGTTTGTTTCATATGTTGTGTGTTGATAATCTCTGTGTGATTATATTGTAAGTAGAATCATTGTAGGCTAAAATTTATCCGAATATATTTTTGGTACCGTAAGATACCAGAAATAAATAAAATAGGATTTTTAAATTTAAGAAGAAAATCTATAATGAAATCCTATTGAATAAATTCCTAAATATGGGGAAAGATTTTAATAAATGGGTTTCGAGTAATATTGTTTGATAGTTGAAGAATTTATTTAAAATATGGATTTTAAATAGTTTGAAAGAAATAAAGGAGTTTATTTTAAAAGAAAATAGATTTAGAAATAAATTCAGAAATTAATTTGGTGTTTGAAAATAAATCTTTAGGAAGTCAATATGAAAATTGATTTGGTGTTTGAAATAAATTTAGAAATCAATTTTGGAAATGGATTTGGTATTTGAAAATAAATTTGGAAATCAGTTTAGAATGTAATTCGGTGTTGAAAATGAATATAGAAATCGATTGGAAACTCATATATCAATGGATATTTAGAAGTTTAAATTCACAATGGGAATTTATAAAGGAAAGGGAAATCTTTTTCAAAAATAAACATTTGGTTATTTTTAAAAGTGTAAAAGGGATTTACGGATTCGGAACGTAAATTTAAATAAATCGAGAAAGATTTGTTAATTGATTTGAATGAATCATTTTGAAATGAAAAATGTATTTTCCCTGAAAGCTGAGTATGACTTCGAAGTAGCTTATAAATATAAACTAAAAATTTTTAAGGATGGTTTTAGAAAGGATACTTTGGATAAATTATTTTCTTAACTAGTTTCAAATCTTTAAAGTATGGATTTATTTAATAACTTATAGAAGGGATTATTTTAAAGATTAAAAATTGATATTGGTTTAGGAAACGATTATTTAAATAGTTATATCCTATCTACTAATTTTATTTTAAAAATTAGTTTGGACTTGAATTTTTATATGAGATTTTAGTATGATACTTTTCATAACTAATATTTAAGAAAGTGTTTCAAGTTAGTTTTATTTTAAATATTTCCAAGTATATTTTGGATAAGTATTTTAAATCATTTGAACTTGGCAGATTTTTAGTGGAAACAACTAAATATTTGGAAATGTTTTCCGCGTAAGGATAATGATTTGAAACTCATTTTCAAGGTATTGAAATGTGGAAAAGTGATTTGAAATTGTTTTCAAAGGGTTGAAAGGTGAAAAATTAATTTGAAATTAGTTTTCAAATGGTTGAAGTGTGAAATATATCTTGCGGAAATATTTTGAAAATAAATAATTTGGGGAAATTTATTTAAATCCGTAAAATTGTCGTGGATGTTGATTGATAGTTAAATAACCGACTATCAATATTGGCCTTTTAACGACGTTTGAATTTCGATGCGACTAGGGGTCGGATTCCAAGTGGATATCTGAAAACCACATCGAACCTTTGTGATTGTGACAGATCTTTTATTTAAAAGATCAAAATAAAAATTGTTTGTGATTTGTTGGAATCTAAATGTAACACTTATTTTTAAAAATAAGCGCTCGTTATTCGGATTAGCCGGGAGAGGACCTTATGACATAAAACCCATTCCGAATAACGATATAACGAATGGGATTGTATTTGAAGATGGTGTTGAAGACCGGGTATTTTTGAAAGCGAAAGGATTACCCGTCAAATGTCTCTGCACCGGGTTGCTCCGGTACAGAGATTTTATCACCTTTGTGATGGGGATTCCGGACGTGATTTGTGAATATCGGGATTTGCAAGGGCTTCTTTAGAAGTGCCTTCGGTTCCCTTTGATCCCGGAACGGACTTGTATGGATGTGTGTCTGACGTTACACTTTGAGATATAAAGCTGGTTTCTATCAAATACAGTTATGTTGGTGGCGGAGAATTTATTCTCTTAGCTTAACACCCTTCTCTAAGACCTACGAGCTCAGAGGTTATGTAGTTGATGGTTATTAGTGATATACTCCCAATTTGGTAATGTGGCGTACCAAGTGCTGCTGATCATTTGTTAATCAAAGCATGACTTTGTGTAAAGTGTAGCTTTGTCGACGAAACCTCATCGGACCTCACACCTCGGAAATGGTCGAAACAGGAAAGATGCGGCAAGGTTATGAGGGTCGTGCCCTTTAGGGTATGTCATTTCCTTCTGGAAAAGGGTAGTATCATGGTATCGAGCCCAGATATTTTACCTATTTTGTTGCCGCAAATTTATTATACTTTGTGGTTGTTTCTTTGTGGTTAAGGATCCACGGATAAAGGTCCCAAAGGACCAGGGGATGGCATACTCAAGTAGTAGTTACCTAGTTACAGAGGTAACCCGGCCGTGTGTTGGCAGAGATCCGGGTAGGTTCTCAGGACGTCCCTCTAGAGCCATACCCATGTGGCAGTGGGAAGTTCCTTAGCCTGACCATTTGTTGGAAATCCAATTACCAATACAAACCCAGTAAGGTTTTAGTTGTATAACTTTATGGTGGTCACCACTGTTTAGATGGTAGGTATAGTAGACATAGTTCGGAATGTCTATGCTGGCTAAGATTAATACTATACTTTCGAAATGTTTCCTGCACTATGCACTAATAATAATATCAAAGGATTTTGCTTATTAAGCATGTTTGACTATTATAAGGAGAAATGTCCTCTAATTCTGCGTTTGCATTGTGTGTGTGGCTGGTGGCCTTATGGTAGTTTCATTTTCCAAAAAGCATAGATAATTTCTTTTTTTTTATTTTCTTTGTGAAAATAACTATTTTTAAGATCTCACACTAGTCACATGACTGATTCAGAGTTTATTGTTCGCTTTCTAAACTCCAGGTGCCCCTCAATTTTCCACACGGACAGCCTAGAGTAAGATTATCAGTTATTCGGGAGAGAAGTCAAGAAGTTGCTATGGAGATCTGGAGGCAAGATGGATGGTGAGACATACCACTTATACTATGCAGTGTCAGTTGCATCTGGGTTAGTGAAAGTCAAATTTTATTGTACACGAGTTACTATAACTGCCAGTGTTTGTATTGTGTTGTTGTAAACTCTGATAATGTGATGTATAAACTGATATAGTGCTTTTGTTTTAAAGATATTCATTTATCTATTATATGTTGTCCCGCTACGAATTATGAGATTCTATTATTGTTTCTGTTTCTTCTTCTATCTTCTTCTTCTTTAACCCTAAGGGTTGGATTTTCCGGCATTCGACTGTGCGGCGTTTGATACAGTGGACATATTGATGTCGACTTTCGGGCGTCGAAAAATCTGATCGTTGCACTGACTTTCCGTCAGTCTGCGCTTTTTGGATCAGACATGTGTGGTTTATTATCGATTCAAAGGGTATGGGTTTGCGGACCGTCACAGGTGGTATCAGAGCATTTGGTTAAGCGATAACCTTGGCTCTATTGGGTGTTACTCATTAGAGATAGAGTCAGCAGTACTCTACAATGAGTGTGAGTGTAATAATAGATATGTGCGCGTATTTGTTAGTGAATATAAAAAATTGTCTTATATTGTGTTGATTGGTTTGTTGAGTGGTATATGGATTCTGGTCAATAAGAGTAATTAACGTTATTGATAGGATCTTTAAACAATTGTGCAGAACAAATTCAACACGATGTCGTTTTAAAATAGGGTAAATGAAATAATTTTACCCAAACTATTTTCGTATATAAAAGAAACAAATTCTCTGTGAATTATTATAATATATGGTTGCTTGATTGTTAGGAAGTGATAATATTATTATTATCATTTGAATAGAAAGTTGAAACCATAACTTAAAGTTAAGAAATAAAGTCACATACAAATGGAATTTGAGAATAAAATTGTAAATGTGATTTGTAATTTGAAACGGAATTCCATAGAAGTATTTGGAAATGTTTTGAAAGGAATTTGAAAATTTTAGAGATTTGGAAAGTTTAAATCCCTTTTGATTTTGAAGATTGATTTTCAAAGGTTTTGGAAAAGTGTTTTGAAGGGATAAAAGCTCTAAGCTCTTTTTGGTCGTTGGAAAATAATTCCGATGATGATCGCGACATCATCGGTGTTCATTTTCGAGTTTCCAAGAGAGGAATTGCTGCTAAATTGTTTTAAATGCCAGTTGTTTAGGAAATTTAGGGTTGGTTTTGGAATTCCAAGGATAATTTGAATTGTTTTCAATAATGGTTTTGGAAAAGGTGGAATGACTCTGGAATTTTATTAAAAATAGTTATGGAATAATAAGTTAGAAAACTTTGAAAATTCAGATTAAACTGAAATTAACTTTAATTAATTTGAATAAATGTGAATTTGAGGAGTCTTATAGACTAAATGTTTGGAATAAAATTATTAAGATGGAAAATAAATTGTGAATGGATAACTTAATTTACAATTGAAATTAAATGAAAGTGAAAATTGAATGTTGAAATTCATTTCAAATTTGTAAGTAAATAGAACTAGAATTGGAATTGAAATTGTTTTGTATTAAACAAAGTGAAATATTGAAATAAAATTAGTAAATAAAACTAATTAAAGGAATGACGAAATTGAATATGATTTGAAATGAATCGAAATTCAATAATTATAAACGAAAGGTAAATTAAATTCATATGGAACTTGAAATCCAGTTTAAATATAAGTGGTTGTAAACCAAATGGTTAATTGAAATTGAATTGTGATTGGAAATGAACAAAAGAATAAAACATGAATTGTAATTGAATATTGAAAATCAATTTGAATTGTGTGAAATAAAATGAAGTTGTAAAATTAGTTCAAAGTGAACTAAAGATAATAAAGGTGAAATAAAGAAATGGTTTGAGATAAAATAAATTGGAATTTGTAATGAATTAGTAAATGAATCTAATATAAAATAGTTCAGTTGTGAATGAAAGATAATTGATAAAATTCAATATTCAGAAGATAAAACGAATCCAAATAGAATTGAAATTGTGAATTGAATTCAAATGAAATTGAAAATGTAAAGTTGAATGATAATGGATATATAACTTCAATAGTGAAGTAACAATGGTATAAGAGGTAAGTATTCAAATTTTTGTAAAGAAATGTGCAAAAATGACTATTGAATGTTGAAATTGGACATTATGAATATCATGATATACAGGTGTGTTAAAGACAAAGGATAAATTGGATTTTGATTCTGAAGATAAATTTGAATTGCTCGACAAAAGGTATGTATTTAAATTTCTATATGAAATTTGATGATTTTCTTGTCTAGCCGCTTGGCATTTTGTTTTCTTTTGAAATTTGGGGACCGTGGTGCAATTTTTGCAGTCGTACCGAGCTAGCCGCGCAAAAGAGATGTTGGCGAAATTTTTCGAAAATTTAGGGAGTTGGAAAGATTTTGAGAAATTTTAAAATTTTAAAAATTTAAAACTTGAATTTAAATTTAAATTTGAATTGTTAAGAAAACAATGTTGTTTGGAATTTATGATTAATTTTGGAAAGTTAGTTGAATTGATAATGAGTATTTAATAAAAAGATTTGTTTTGACAAGTTGATAAAACTGTTTATTTTATGTACATAGTAAATGGGTTAAGGTCCATTTTACTTAACTAGTAATTTCGGGACGAAATTCTTTTAAGGGGGAAGGATGTGACGACCCGAAAATATTTAACATTTGAAATGTAATATTTGATTGATTTTAGATATTTGGAGATTAGTTTAACTTGAATTTTGATTATAAATAAATTTTTGAATATAATTTGCTGAAGTTGGGTAAAAATTTGAATCTTCAGTTTTAAGCTGATTAAAAATATTCTCAAGGCTTAGAAAATCTATATTGATAATACTGAAGATAATAGAAGCTTCAGAATTTGATTTGAAAGTGATTTGTCCAGTTTTGAATTTATATCGTTTAAATCGATATTTAAAAATAACCTTTCGAGGCACAGTCTGGGAATTCAATGAAACCAGTTAAATTGGATCTGTAATATTGTTTTATTATCGAATTTCAATTTTCGTAATGTTTGGAATTGTCGTGTGGTCGTACGATAAGCAAACGTGCTGAAATTTATATTGAAAATTTAATGTTTAACTGGTCCAAAAACCTATCTTCTCCATACGATCGAATTTGGACTCGAAACCTTTTCCATTGCGTTCGGAATGGGGGTATAACATTATGAACGCCTAGCGGCACGCCTCGATAGGAAGTCAAAATTTCATGTTGTGTTTGTCGAGATAATTTGGATTTGAATTTAAATTAAAATATATTTATACCCTAAGTCAACATAGCAGCCTACTTTCTTTTAATATCAAAACTTTTCTCCTCGGCAGCCATTATCTCCTTTGAAATTATTGCAGCTTCTCTTAGGCACGCAAACGTCGAATCTTATCCCCTACTCCTTCTTTTAAAATAACACGAGCAAAAGTTTTTTTTCTCTCTCATTCAATCAAAACAATGGCCTCAGATTTATATCCTTCGTTCGGCTAAAATAATGGACGCCTTTTCTTTCTCTTAAAATTTCGAATCAAAATTTATTCCCAAATAAGAAAAAGGAGAAGCTGAAGTATCCAATCGAAAAAATGGCTGTGCTCGAAATCGAATTCGACTTATGTTCGAAATCACGACCGCGAGCTAGGGCTTCGGTGGCGAGCGCGATTTTGTTTCCGGTATCGATTGTGGTGGTGTAGTGAGGTCGTTTTAAAGGCGGCATCGTTTTAGATGTCGATTAGGCTTTATGTTCGAAGGAGGGTCGCGAGTGTGAGCTGTGGTGGTCTCGCGTTGTCATGGGGATGGAGTTTCATCTTCAGCGTGTCGTGATGGCAGTGGGAAGCACGACGTCGATGGGGTCGGCTCGACTGGTGGCTGTGAGTTCAAGCATGGGTCATTGGTCGGCAGTGAGGTAATCACTTGATTTTGTTTCGTTCGATTTAAATTTGATATGTGTATATTTACAGAAAAAGAACTATATATCATCTTTTGATTTTACAGTAAGTTAACATACAGATAAAAAAAGAAGAAAGAATAAAATAAAAAGGGATAGTTGATTGTTTATTTAATTAAATGATTAACTTGGTTAATTATCTTATTAAAATTATTTTTGATACTAAAGAATATTTTAAAGGGAAAATAGTTTAAATTAAAAGTATTAGTTTAAAATAAAATCACTAGTTTAAAATTTAATTAATAGTTGAATGAAAATTTTTAAAGTGGAAATTTATGGTTCGATTTGTTCGA
Source organism: Allium cepa (assembly GCA_030765085.1). Classification (NCBI taxonomy): domain Eukaryota; kingdom Viridiplantae; phylum Streptophyta; class Magnoliopsida; order Asparagales; family Amaryllidaceae; genus Allium; species Allium cepa. The sequence continues at coordinate 659,727,578 of CM060934.1, read as the reverse complement.
ATATTAATAAATCATATAATGTTTATTCAAGGTTTGATATCTGAAAAGAAACAAGTTGGTTTGGAGTAGATTGCAAATTAAAAAGACAAGGTGAGATCTTCTCACTCAATCAATATTATTCTGATTTAAATTTTAAATAGTTAGATTTAAAATTGATTGACTGTGTTCTTGGATGATTGATTTATAATAATTATTCACTGGATGATATTATATATATAGTAGTATATGGTATATATTGGAGTTGTTGATTTCCCGCATTATATAGCGGATGAGCCCCTATTGCGCCATATAATAGCGGACGATATTTTATAAATCCCATATACCACGATATTCCACCTCGAAGTGGAATTGGTATTTAATTGTTGTGCTAACGTTTGTGGACGCAGGGAAACAGGTTGGAGGGATCCAACCGGATTCCTCAAATATTGAATTTGTTTCATATGTTGTGTGTTTATAATCTCTGTGTGATTATATTGTAATTGGAATCATTGTAGGCTAAAATTTAGACGAATATATTTTTGGTATCGTAAGATACCAGAAATAAATAAAATAGGATTTTTAAATTTAAGTAGAAAATCCATAGTGAAATCCTATTGAATAAATTCTAAAATATGGGGAAAGATTTTAATAGATGGGTTTTGAGTAATATTGTTTGATAGTTGAAGAATTTATTTAAAATATGGATTTTAAATAGTTTGGAAGAAATAAAGGAGTTTATTTTAAAAGAAAATAAATTTAGAAAAAAAATCGAAAATTAATTTTGGTGTTTGAAAATAAATCTTTAGGAAATCAATATGAAAATTGATTTGGTGTTTGAAATTAATTTATAAATCAATTTTGGAAATTGATTTGGTATTTGAAAATAAATTTGGAAATCAGTTTAGAATTTAATTCGGTGCTGAAAACGAATATTTAGAAATCGATTTGAAAATCGTATATCAATGGATATTTAGAATTTTAAATTCACAATTGGAATTTATAAAGGAAAGGGAAATTTGTTTTAAAAATAAACATTTGGTTTGTAACATCCCTGAATTTTAACCAGGATAAATTGATAATTAATTTATTTTTTGGAAATTAAATTGTGATCGATTTGTGAATTAATTAGAAATTTCTAGAATAAATAAATATTTTAGATTATAAATAGAATTATAAAGCTTTAAGATTTAATGTGAGAAACAATTGAAAAAAAAATTATTTGTGCAAATAAGAATATATATATCAAAAGATATTAAATAAAGCAGGAATTGATTTTTAATAAAATTCCTATTTGGAATTCAAAGGTAAATATTTTATAAATAGATTATAAATTGGAATTTGAATTTGAATTTCAAATACAAATGTATTGAAAATAAATAGGCATTTTAATTTAGAAGTTATGATTTATATAATGACTTGAATTCAAAATTTAAAACCAGAATGAATATAAAGTTTTAATATGTATTTATCTTTTTAAAAGTAAATGTATGTGGATAAATATTTTTAATAAAATAATAATAAGATTTTTTTTACTAGTGTATAATTTTATTTCAAATCATTTTCAAAAGTAAATAAGAAGCTTTAAATAAATATGTATATGAAGATTAATATGAAAATATATAAACATAAGAATGATGTTTAAAAGTTAAATTCTATATATATATATATAGTATGTGTATTTATTAAAGTATAATTAGTTTTAAAACCATTTCCTTTAAATTGATAGAAATGTAAAATTGGTTTGTAAATTTATAAAATGAGACTTTAAAAAAAGTGTATAACATTTGAAGATAATTTGAGAATATACATATGTAAATATAAAGTAATTTATAAAATGATAGGGTTAAAACAAAATTTATAATTTAATTTAACAAAAGGATTTAAACATAAAAAGTTTATATTTTAACAAGTGTCCATGTTTAAAAATAAGTGTTAACATGTGTTAGTTATATTTACAAGTGGCAAACCCTATTCTCTAAATTTCTTAATAATGTAAATCAAAAATATATGAAAAGGAAAAAAATCAGGTTTCTCAATCTCTTTCAACCTTGAACAAAACAAAGCTCAGTTTAAAGCTGCAAAACAAGTTTACAAACCCTGAAAAGAAAAATTGAATCAAACTTCAATCTGAAACCTGATCAAAGAAAGAAATGAAAACCTGATTCACAAGCAACTCAGAGATAAAGCAATCTGAAAAAAAAAGATTTCATCTTTGTTTCAAAATTGAAGCCTGAATTTCTTCTTCAATCTGAGTTAAATCAAGGCAAGCAAACATGGGATCTAAACTCAAGTTTTAAAATCTGTAGAAAAATTCCAGCAACTCAAACAACTTCAACATAATTCAAACCTGAGAGCAAGATCAATTTCAGATTTTCAAACTTGAAAACAATTTACAGACCTAAAACAAAAAAGCATGTTCTTTCCTCTGTCGTCAATTTTTCAGCTAAGCAAACCATCATCTTTAAAACATAGTCTGTTATATATAGGTTTGCTTGTTAAGAGGCTTCTCTGTTTCAATATTCTGTGAGCAAATTTGCCTATTTTAAGTTGAATCAGTTTTTACATTTTTGATGTTGTGATGAGTACTTCAAATGGTTGTGAAAAAAATGCTTTAAATTATGCTGATCTATGTGAATGCATGTCTGTATGTATGTATATACATCCATATATATATATACTCTGTTAGATTTACAGACTTAAAACCATTACAAAAAAAATCTACTGCTCCTTATATAATCAGTTTTAAGTTTCGATTTCTAAACAGAAAGTGAATAGAACAATGTAAATTCTTTTCTTAAAATAGTTTCAGGAAAAATTATTTAGTGAATATTCTGGAAATATGTTTTTACAGTGAAAAATCAATGAATGCCAGAATTTTGATTATCAAATCCCCATGCTTTGATTATATAATCGAATTCGCTTACGAAAATGATGAATTTAAGAGTAAGATCAAGACTTTTAGATGTGGAAATCGTATGAGTCTCGAGTTGAACAGAATAAGCTATGATCGTCGATTTCTGACAATCAATACAGTGATAATGGTCGCGATCAAGGATGGAAGTAGTTGAAGGTCATAGGAAAAATAATAACAGGAATTCCAGATCATCATGGAGATTGATTGACAAGGTTGTAGTGTTTAAGGGCATAATTTTGTAATTGTCATTCTCGAATTAATTTCATCCTCAATCGATCATCGAGGGTAATTGCAATAGGGGATATGGCTCGTCAAAGTTGTGGAGTAGCCTCGGGTAAGACGACAGGTGATCCAGTAGCCGGAGTTGGGTGTGGCATGGTGATTTTGACAACGGGGTCTGTTCCAGTTTTGTGCAGAGGTACTCGATTTTGATTTCGTGTGTGAATCGAAGAGCTTGGGGTTTGGATCATCAGAGGGTGTGGTCGTCGATTGTGGGATGGTCGCGATGTCGACTAGAAGTGGCCGGAGCCACCGTGCATGTGCACGGTGCATTTTCTTGTTCCTGGTGAAGATTGATTTGGGGAAGATGGGTACTCGAGTTTTTATCGAGTCAATTGAGGGAATGGCTCGAAGTTTTTAGGATTCTGGCTCGGGGTTTTGGGTTGTGGGCTCGAGTCAAATGATTTGGTACCAGTTGTTTTTTTTAAAAAAACTGTCAGGTTTTTAAATTTTGAAAGCAAGAGTTTAGACAAAATTTAAATGAGTTTGTAAGTTTGGTTTCAAATTAAATTTGGGTATATTAGTTTTGAAAATAAATAAGTTTTATAAAATTTAAAATGTTTAAACAACTTTTAATGTTAAACTATATTTTAAAATGAATTTGGTTTAAAATTCTTATGAATTTCTTTTATAAGATAAGTGTTTCTTTTACCTTCGATTTAAAGAGTTTTTAAAAAAAAATTAGAATTTTGTTAAAGTTAAATTTGTAATTAGTTTAAATCTTTAATTTGAAATGAAATTTAAAGGCAAACTTAAAAGTAAAAGTTTCCAAAGGCTTTATTAAATGGTAATTAAGTCATTAATAAGAATAATGTTTTTATCTTAAAGATAATTAAGATTCAATGATTTGTGATTCATTAAATTTATAAGGAAATTAAGTGGTAATTAATTTTAACAATTTAGGATTAATTAATTAAGTAATTAAGGATTTAAAATTAACTAATTAAAGATTAATTAGTTAATTCACTAAGGTTTAAGTTAATTAATTAAGGGCTAATTAATTTGTAATTAAGAATCATTAATTAGATAAGTATAGATTATTAATTAATGATCAGAAATTAATTAATCAAGTAATTAAAGATTATTAAGTTACAGCTAATCCTTAATTAATTAAATAATCAGGATTAATTAATGGGTTAGCAATGGTTTATTAATTTATAATTAATATTAATTAATCTAAGTTTAAATTACTTAAGAAAATTAATTAAAGAATCGTTAATTATTAATGAAGGTCATTAACTTAAGATTATTTAATAATTTACTAATGTGATTAATTTTTATAATTAATTAGATTAATTAATTAATGATAATCATTTGTGAAATTGTTTAAGTGTAATTACATAATGGAAGTAATTAAGGAATTAATTATTAAATGTAATTAATTGAGTTTAATTTGATTTGTTGAGTTAATTAATTAAGTTTAATTAATTTAATCAGTGGATGATTTGAAAATAATTTCTTAATGTAATTAATGAAGTATAATTACTTAGTAAAGTAATTAATGATAATTACTGAATGAAATTAGTGGAAGATGATTTAATAATGGAAGTGATTTGGATTAAATTACTTTATATGATTAATCAAGGGATTAATTAAGGATAATTAATTAGGAGTAATTAATTTATTTAATGAAGTAATTAAGGGTAGTTAATTACTGAATGTGATTAATCAAAAATGATTAATAAGTATGGTTTAAATAAAGATTAATTACTTAATGTAATTAAATTAAATTGTAATGCATATTTGTGTGATTAGTTAATCAAGTTAATCAATTTATTATTAATGGTTACTTAATAAATGATTCAAGGATAATTAATTAAGATGATTGTAATTAATTTATGTTAAATAACCAGGATTAGTATTCATAAGTAATTAAATCTGATTTGAATTAATCAAACAATTTACTGATTTTACTGATGGATGTTTGGATTCTATTGGACGATTGAATTGTTTGATACTCTGATTGTGATGCTCTGTTTTGATTTTAGTTGTGTTTAATGTAATTCATTATCTGTGCTACATATATCTGAGATTTGTGAATAAAAGATAAGCGTTATCGTTTATACCGCTTATCGAATATAAGTGTTATAGTTTATACCGCTTATCAAATATATTGCTGTATTTAAATCTGTGCTGATTGATGATGTAGCACTTTTATTGTGTAAAACACCTGGACCACACTATACACACACAAATATGGATTTCACGAGGAAATCTATCAAGTCATAGATTTCTGAAATAGTTTTAAAAGTTGAATTTTAAAGCCAAACGGTTTTGGAAATGGAATTAGGTTAAATATGAAAAGCTTTTGAAAAGGGTTTTAGGATAAAAGTTATTTTGAATAACTTGATAAATTTTTGGAATTTAAATAATTTGATTTAAATTTTGAATTCAAGATTTGAAATTGAAATCTGTGCTTGGAAATTATGATTTAAAAACGTTATACAAGTTATATAAGGTATTTATATGGGTTTTAAACTATTTTAAAAGCATTGTTTGGGGAATTTGAAGTTAACCCAAGGGCTTTAACTTGTATAAATGTAATCGGATTTTTCGAAACGATTTTTTTTTTTCAAATAATAATATCTTTCAATAAAGAAAGGATTTCCAAATTGTGTTGAAAGGATTTCAAGTTTAAAATGAATGTTTTTGAAAGCTATAATTGAATCTTTGTGAAAGCTTGTTGAACTTTGTTTTAAATTGAAAGGGGTTTTTAAAGGTGAATCTTTTGCATAAAAGATTTAAGTGTGGAAATTGTTTAAACCAATGAAGGTTTTTGAAATAAATCTTTTTGTTTAAAAGATTGGAAATGTAATTTTGTTTAAACCATTTGAATGAAAGGTTTTGGGCTTTAAAGATGTAACTTAACTTAGATCCCATATCCATATGTTTTTAAATATTGCGCTCACTACTCGGTTTAGCCGGGAGAGGACTTTGTGTCAGATAACCCATCCCGAATAGTGATACGACGATATGGATAGCATTTGAAGACCGGTGGTGAAGACTGGATATTTTCGAAAATGAAAGAATAACCCATCGAATGTCTCTGCACCAACAGGTCCCCGGTATAGAGATCTGATCACCTTTTGTGATGGGGAGTATGGACGTGATTAGGGATTATCCGGATTGCAAGGGCTTCTTTTGAAGCGCCTTCGGTTCCGTTCGATCCCGGAGCGGACTTGTATGGATGTGTGTCTGACGTTACACTTTGATATATAAAACTGGAATCTATCAAGTACATTTATGTTTGGTGGCGGAGAATTTATTCTCTTAGCTTAACACCCTTCTCTGAGACATACGAGTCAGAGGTTATGTAGTTGATGGTTACTAGTGATACATTACCAATTTGGTAACATGGCATACGAAGTGCTGCTGATCATTTGTTGATCAAAGCATGGCTTTTGTGAAAAGCGTAGCTTTGTGGATGAGACTTCGTCGAGCCTCACACCCCGGAATGGTCGAAACAAGAAGAATTCAGCAAGGTTATAGGGAGTAGCGCCCCTTAGGGTATGTGCGTTTCCTTCTGGATAGAAGTGGTATCATGGTATGGAGCCCAGATACTTAACTTATGTGGATATCGCAAATATATATATATATATATATATATATTATTTGTGGTTGTTATTATTGGGGCCCCGGATAAAGGTTGTTTACAACCGGGGGACGATATACTTGTGTAGTGTTACCTATTTTTGCAGAGGTAACCCGGCCTTATGTTGGCAGAGATCCGGTTAGGTTCTCGGGGCATCCCTCCAGAGGCGTACCCATGTGGCCCAAGAAGTTCCTTAGCCTGACCATTTGTTGAAAATCCAATCTCCAATACGTGCCTTGTATGGTTTTAGTTGTAGAACCTGCCATCTAATATGGTAGCTATAGTAGGCATACTATAATGGTATGTATGTTGGCTAAGATTAATATTATACTTTCGAAATGTTTTTCACTATGCACTAATAATAATATCAAAAAATTAATTTGCGTAGTAAGCATGTTTGACTATCATAAGGAGAAATCTCCCTCATGTGTGCGATTGCATTGTGTGTGTGCCGGGAGGCCTTATGGTAGTTTCAAATTCCAAAAAGCATTGCGGATTTAAATTTAAATTCTTTTGTTGATTCTTAAAAGATAAAATGTTTTTGTTTGCTCATACTAGTCCCATGACCGACCTGGAGTTTATTATTCCCTTCCTAAACTCTGGGTGCCCACAAAATTTTCACACGGGCAGTCTAGAATTTGGTTTTTCAGATAGTAGATATAGATATCGATTCGGTAGCTTTCGGCTTTCTCTTTGTTATTCTTTGGAGATCTTGGATATTGGAGTCTTTGGATTCATGGACGAGACTTGCTTATCTTTGTGCAACGTGATGGTGGTTCGAGCTAGTGGTTTGGAGTTTTGGCTTTGGAACATTGGATTGGTGTTGAGTTTGATATTGAAGTTATCTCTTTTGCTGTTCGTTTTCCGCTGCTGTTTATTATCTCCGATATTCTTGTATCATATTGATATCATTGTTGTATATTTGGATATTGTATCATTGGAGTTGTATATGATATTCATTTCTTTCTTCCACTGTGTTGTTATACTTAATGTGTTATAAGCTCCGACGAGCCAGATTCGGTGTCTGAATCTGCGGCATTCGAGTACAAGTGAAGTACGGATGCCGATTTTTGAAGGCCGAGCCTGGACCGTCAGATGGTTATTTTGAAAAGTGTAAAAGGGATTTACGAATTCGGAACGTAAATTTAAAATAAATCAAGAAAGATTTGTTAATTGATTTGAATGAATCATTTTGAAATGAAAAATGTATTTTCCCAATTTAGTAATGTGGCATACGAAGTGCTGCTGATCATTTGTTGATCATAGCATGACTTTTTGAAAAGTGTAGCTTTGTGGACGAGACCTCATAGGACCTCACACCCCGAAAATGGTCGAAACAGAAAAGATGCGGTAAGGTTATGAGGGTCCCGCCCTTTAGGGCATGTCATTTCCTTCTGGAAAATGGTAGTATCATGGTATGAAGCCCGGATATTTTACCTATGTTCTTGCCGTAAATTTATTATACTTTGTGGTTGTTGCTTTGTGGTTGAGGATCCTCGGATAAAGGTCCCAAAGGACCGGGGGATGGCATACTCGAGTAGGAGTTACCTAGTTACAGAGGTAACCCGGCCTTGTGTTGGCAGAGATCCGGGTAGTTTCTCGGGACGTCCCTCTAGAGGCGTACCCATGTGGCAGTAGGACGTTCCTTAGCTTGACCATCTGTTGGAAATCCAATTCCCAATACGAACCCAGTATGATTTTAGTTGTATAACCTTATGGTGGTCACCACTGTTTAAATGGTAGCTATAGTAGGCATAGTTCGGAATGTCTACGCTGTCTATGATTAATATTATACTTTCGAAATTTTTTCTGCACTATGCACTAACAATAATATCAAAGGATTTTGCGTATTAATCATGTTTGCCTATCATAAGGAGAAATCTCCTCCAATTCTGCGTTTGCATTGTGTGTGTGGTGGGAGGCCTTAGGTTGTTTCATTTTCCAAAAAGCATAGTGAATTTCTTTTTTTTATTTTCTTTGTGAAAATAACTATTTTTAAGATATCACACCAGTCCCATGACTGACTCAGAGTTTATTGTTCCCTTTCTAAACTCTAGGTGCCCATAATTTTTCCACACGGGCAGCCTAGAGTCAGGTTATCAGTTATTCGGGAGAGAAGTCAAGAAGTTGTTATGGAGATCTGGAGGCAAGCTGGATAGCGAGACGTCCCACTTATACTATGTAGTGTCCTACATCTGGGTTAGTGCAAGTCAAATTTTATTGTACACAAGTTGCTATAACTGCCAGTATTTGTATTGTGTTGTTGCAAACTCTGATAATGTGATGTATAAACTGATATAGTGCTTTTGTTTTAAAGATATTCATTTATCTATTATATGTTGTCCCGTTGTGAATTGTGAGATTATGTTATTATTTTTGTTTCTTCTTCTATCTTCTTCTTCTTTAACCCTAACGGTTGGGTTTTTCCGCATTCGACCGTGCGGCATTTGATACAGTGGATGTATTGATGTCGACTTTCGGGGGTCGAAAAATCGGATTGTTACACTGACTTTCCGTCAATCTGTTCTTTTTGGATCAGACATGTGTGGTTTATTGTCGATTTAAAGGGTACGGATTTGCGGACTATCACATCATCTTCATTTTCTCGATTTGCTTTCCTTTATTTAAAAATCTGAAACCTGGAAATGATAAACCAATTCAAATTCTTCATGTACTCAAAACAAAAGAAATTTGAAGCCTGAGAATCAACTTGCAAACCACTGAAAACCATCAAGTATTCAGATTCAAGCAGCAATTTAAAATCAACAAAGGCTGGAAATCAAAACAACAATTTTCTGGATATCAAAGACAAAAGCAACCTGAAGCAGTCAAAATTCTGTGCAACAAGATCAAAGCCTGGAAAATTAACCCAAGCATGCAAATTAACCTGCATGAAGTTTTAGGCAATCTTAAAAAAAAAGAAATCAAAATTCTCAAATTCAATGCAAAGATTTGAACAATTCAACTAAAGAAGTCAGAATGCAGATCAAAGATCATGTTCAAAAAACATTTCCAGGTTTAGACACTCAAATCTGTTCTCTCCCTTCCTTTGTTCTCTGCTTCAACTCCAGGTGAGCAAACCCACTTGGACCCATCTATATGTTTCATACACGAACTGATACTTGAAGCTTTATTATGGAAAATAATGTCTGCATGCTTGTTGATATGTGTAAATATATGAATGACTGTAAAAACATAACTCTGTCCAAAGCTCCACGGGTTTCTAAACAAATAAAACCATTCATTTTCTCTTTGCCCAATCAGTTTTAGGCTTAGATTCTTAAAGAAGAAATGATAATGATAATGTAACATTATTTTTGAAAATAATTTCCAGTTAAAATGATTAGTAATTATTTCAAAAACTAGAAATTACAGTAAAAATCATTTAATTCAGGATAATCCATAATCATATTTTTGAGTTTCAATGTGATAATTTGGTTTGAATTTGGAAAAGGTGATTTTTAAAAATAATATCATGATTTTTAGTAATGGGAATGAAGGGGTTTCTGGAGTTGAATGAAAATCATATTTCCGTCAATATCTGATCAACGACGACAATTCATGGGTCGCGTCTCATGTCGAAGGTAGCATGGAGGTTGGCAAACATGGTAAAATTGGTGGTTAAATTTTTAATGGGTTGTGGCGTAGACATGGTGGTCTGGTAGGGTTTTGGGTCGGCGAGGTTTGAGGAGAGATTTCGTCGACGGTGGTGATCAAAAGGCGGTTGCATATGGGGGAAATGAAGTGTTGGTCGGTGGCAAAGGTTCGGGTAGGTTGACGAGTTTTCCGATGGCTTATAGCTGCTGTATGAGATGGGTTTCGATGATCCAGTTTTGGTGCCTAATGCGCTTAACTTGCTTGAATTCGCTCGATTTTGATTTAGGCAAAATTATGTGTAGTGAGTTGTTTGAATTGATTCGGGTGATCGCGGATGATGCTTGGGTGTATGCGGCATTGACTGGAGTTGGTCGTGAAGTTTGTGCACGTGTAATATCCCGGAATTTATGGAAATATAAATTTAATAATCTGTTTTTAAATTTAAATTAATTTGATAATTTTGTTAATAAATTTGAATTGATTCAATAATCTTCTTTATTTAAATAATTAATTAGTGAAATTATTTTTAATTAGCTAATAAATCTGCTTTCTATTTATAATGTGCATATGTATTTATATATATATATATATATATATATATATATTAAATAGATAAGTTTGGTTTTAAATTTAATTAGTGTAGCATATTTTCTAATTTTGAAATTGGGAATTGTGATTTATTTTTGAATTAAGATTTTCGAAAAACTATTCAATAAAATAACTAAATGATTTTAAATATATAAGATAAATGTTTTATTTGTTTAAAATACATTTTGACTTAAGTTTTAATGTTCAAATAAGGTTATGAAATGTTTGTTTTATTCTTTTTAAAATATTCACTAATAATCATGATTTGTAGAATAAGCATGAGAATTTAAAATACAATTTAAAATATGAAACATGTATTCATTTAAATAACAAATAAGTTTTAACCTCTTTTATAAATTTATTTTAAATGATTAAAAGTATTATTTTCAAATGATTTAAATTGTATATTGTTTTTATTTATAACTATAATTGGTTTATTTCTTTAATTATTTATCCAAACATAACAAAGTATTAAAAACTAATTAACTATGTTTAAACTTTCTTTAACACTTAATCTAAAATGCTAATTATTTAAATGGACAAATGTAAGCATCTTAAAACCTAATCTAACATGTGTAATTTAAACACATAATAAAGTTAACAAGTGTATAACCTACGCCATGTGTCATGTTTTTTTCTTCTTTTCTTTGATTTTAAAATAAATCATAAACATGGTTATTTAAAATGGCATCTTCCTATTTTCCTTTTCTTTCTCCATTTTCTATTCTAAATAAAAATATTCTTTCAGCTGAGTAATTTTTTTTTCATCTCTTCAAAAATCTGCAAACCATCTTCTAAAACATGCAAAAATCAAACCTTTATTCAAATGCACCCCTTATCCACATTCAAAAATCCTGTCCAAATGCATGCAATTTCTTCAAAAACTAGAAATTTTGTAAACAAACCTGCATGCAACAATTAAAACCCGAAGATCTACATTCGTCTCTTATTTAAAATCTGGAAAATAAAGCAAGCATGTGAATCTGCATTTTTTTTCAATCTGAAGTTAGGATACCTGCTTTTCTTCTAAAAAAATGGAAAGTGGTTTCTGCATGCATTCCTTCAAGCCTGGAAACATTGCCTCTGCATACAACTAAATGGTTTTAAAGAAAAACAATTCAGAAGCTTTTCAAAATGAGCTCTGTCTACATCATTAAAAAAGATGAGTAACTTTTCTTAAAAATATTAAAGGTTAAAAATTGGTTGCATGCTAGTATACTAAAATAAATAAATAAATGTTTCATATGTTCAAAATTTACTGTCTGATGTGTGATTGCATTTATATGCATGTTGTTAAAATTTAATATGTTCTGTTTTTGTTTCCCTGGTACAAGTTTTAATTAAATTCTTATATCTTTAATTAGTTTTTGTTAAATTGTAGGATTTAAATAAGAATGTGTGTTGGCTTCAAAGATTAGACTCTAAAATTTTATTCAAAAAAATAATTAAATAGGAACTCACTGGAAAATAAGTAACAGAGCAATTAAACTGTATAAGTCAAAATACAAACATTTCAAATCAATATTTCAGGGTTATGATTCAAAACATCACGTAAAGTTTTGATTTTTAAAAGTAAAACTTAAGTTTTTATTGCTTAAACCAGAAAGAAATTCAAAGTTTACTGTGTTTTACATATGGGGTTAGCACAGATGATATTTGGGTTTGATTGAGTTGAAATGGCTTCTAGAAGTGGTGGAGATGTCAGAGAAAATAGGAAAATTATTGGTTTGAGTTGAAATTCATTTTGATTGTTGTAATTTGGGATTTTAGGTTTTAAACCCTAGTTTTACTGTGGTTTGAAGAAGTGATCTTTTCTGCTAATGTACTTGATCGAGTTACTTAAGGTTTTGGGAAATGGAGATTGGTGGTTTGTTGAAGTTATCGTTGGAGTTGCAGAGTAATCAATGGTCGGTGGCGCGGGGACGAGACCGATGTCAGGTTTTGTTTTGTTTGAGAGTGCTTTCTATTCTAGGTTTTGCTGTTGAACTCGAATACAAATTCAATTTGTTTTGTGAAATATGAGGTTTGAGTGGAGACGGGGGGGGGGGGGGGGGGGGGAGGTTGCTGGCCGATGGGAGATGGCCGTTGATGTTGGTCAGCGGTGGCCGGAGTTGATGAATGGGTGCACAGTGCAGTGGTGTGCATGTTGGTGATGTTTTTGGTTACAGGGTTTTGGACCTCGTGATGGACTCGGGAATTTCGAGTTTCAACTCAAAGCAGGTGGGATTTTTACTCGTAGTAAAATATGGGTCGCTCGAGCATTTTGCTGTGTTTCAGGTTTCAGTGAATAATCAGAAAACCGTTTACAGTTTTTAAAAGTTGAAGTAAAGTTTTTAAATGCAAACTAAAATTTAAACTAAGATTTAAAAACTGAATCTAAATTTTTTTAATTCAATCAGTTTAAATCTTAGGTTTTGAAATAATTTAAATTTTTAAAACTTTAGTTTGGTCTTAAGCATAAGCAGAAAAACCTGTTTACAGTTTATTTAAATTTTAAAAGTTAAAGTTTAAAATGTAAACTTAAATTTGAACTTAGGTTTTAAAACCTGAATTTAAATATGAATTCAAATAAGTTTGGATTCTGTTTTTTGAAATAATTTGAATTTTTAAATTCTAGTTTGTTTTCAAATAAAATAGAAACTGTTTTCTATTTTTAAATTTAAAGGTAAAGTTTAAGTTGCAAGTTGAAGTTTAAACAGGGTTTTCAAAATCTGTAATTTGAATATGAATTTAAATTAGATTGTCTGGAGATTTGAATTCATTTATATTTTTTATTTAAATTAGATTTCAAACTCATAGGTGTAAAAGCATATGTATGTTTTGATTTTGAATTGGAAGTTTAAATTTTAAATTAGAAATTAAAATGAGTTTAAATCTGGGTTTTTAAATCTGGAATTAAATTTAAACTTCGGTTTTTTAAAATGAAAGTTTAAATTTAAATTGTTTAAATTACTTTAAAATGGTTAAATGATTTGCATTTAAATTGAAGATGTAGATTGTAAGAAAAGGTTTAAAGAGTTAAGTTAAATCTAGAATGAGTTTAAAAGCTGTAGTTCAATTTTGAAATTTAAAAGTAATTTTTAAATTGATTTGAATTTAAATTGAATTGGAATTTAACTTCTTTAAAACTTATTTATAAAGTAGATGTTTCTTTTAACATATGAAATAAAGGTTAAAATCTTGTTTAAGTTAAAATTTGTATTCATTTTAAAATCTTAAATTTTAAAATGAAGTTTAAATGGAATTTAAAGAAAATTTGAAACAAATTTGTTTTGAATGATTAATTAAGTAAGGAATGTTTATCTTAAAGATAAATAAAATTTTAATGATTTGTGTTCATTTAAATTATTAAGTTAATTTAAATGGGTAATTTATTATTTAATTAATTAATGTGGATGATTAATTAAGTAATTAAAAAATTTTAAATTGATTAATTAAAGACTTAAGATGAATTAATTGAGGTTAATTAATCTATAATTAAGGATTGTTAATTAAATTTTAATTAATGATTAAGATTATTTAATCGAGTGATTAAGTGTTAATTAAGATTGTAATTGAAACTTAATTAATTAATAACTAGAGATTAATTAATTGTAATTAAATATTAATTAATTTGTAATTAATAATGATTAATCTAAGTTAATTTCTTAATTAAGTAATAAAGAAATGTTAATGAAGGTCATTAACTTAAGATTATTTAACAACTAATTAATGTGATTAATATTTGATAATTAATTAGATTAATTAATTAATAATAGTCAATTGTTTAAGTTTAATTACTTAATGGAAGTAATTAATGAATTAATTACTTAATGTAATTAATTTGATTAATGGGATTAGTTTAGATTAATTAAGTTTAAATTAATTTAAACATGTGTGGATTGATGAATAATTACTTTATGTAATTAATGGGTTTGTAATTACTTAAGGAAGTAATTAATTAATAATTACTGGATGTAATTAAATATGTTGAATAATGAAAGTAATTCAGATTAAATTACTTTGAAAATCAAGGGATTAATTGAGATAATTAATTAAGAGTAATTAATTTATGGAATGAGTAATTAAGGGAAGTTAATTACTGGATTGTTATTAATCAAGGGTGATTAATATATTTGTGGTTTAATTACAGATTAATTACTTAATGTAATTAATTTTAAACAGAGAGATTAATTAAATGGTAATTAGAAATCATTAATTAATAAAATTAATGACGTAATTTAGAATTGATTAATTAAGGAATAATCAAAAAATGAGGTAATTAATTAATAAAGGATTATTATAATTAACTTTAGTTAATTAATTGATTAAGTGATTAAAGGTTAATTATTAAGTATAATTAACTTGTTTAATTAATTTATAAGCTAATTACTTATTGTAATTAGGGAACTGTTAATCTGAAATGATTAATTGGAAGAATAATGAGATGATGATTTATTAATTGATTTGTAATCAATTGATGATTAAGATAAGCAGAATTTTTAATGATGAAGTAATTAATTTAATTCATTTTAAATTAATTAGAGATTAGGTAATTAATTTAATTCATTTTAAATTAATTATAGAAGGCGTGATCATTAGATCATTGCTTATGTTGAGGATTGGTATTGGTTGCCATGAATGGGTTGTAATCTCAGTTATGAGATGAGTAATGTTATATGATATGTATGCATCGGTTGCATTGTGATGAAGATATGGATTATCCGTTTATAATGATATGAATTATCTGTTGGTAATGATAATGTTGATTATCTATTGTGTTGTGAATTATCTCTCTGTGTGTGTATAGATAATGAATTGAATTGTTTTAAACTTTAAAACAACTTGGCCTTAAAAGACACGATTTGGATTCCGATGAGACTGGGATCGGGTTTCCATATTTGGATATCCAAAAACCACATCGATCCAAATTAATGTTAGGTCGTGAATCTGAAGTGAAGATGAAGATTCAGAGTGCAAGGGTTATCGTCGTTAACTCTGAGGGTGATTCCAAAATGAGTGTAACGAGATAATGCCTTCGGTTTCGTTCGAACACGGAACGAACTTGTAAGGATTGAATGCTTTCAGAACATCGTTAGGTGGACGATGAGCATTCTAAGTGATATGTCCTATAAAGGTAATCGTAGACTCAAGCCTCATCAATCAGGAATGACTAAAACAGGGGAGGTGCAGCAAGGCTTCGTGAATAGCCCCCACTTAAGAGCGAGATTTACCCCTGTCTAGATGTCCCTTTCTTTCGGCTTAGTGGTGCAGTTGCTGATCACAACTGCGGGGTGGTCTTGTTCGGAACTGTTCAGTGAGGAATGTTTCCGGCTTTGTGTTGTAGGGGAGCGGGCGTACTCCTCGGTACGGTGATCTAGGCCACGTACTGTGATGGGCGGTACCCAAGTAGCCCAGCCATTGTATGGAATCCAAAATCCAATAAGTGCCGTACGTATTAGTTGTGCCCAACTATGTTGGAACGTGAGATGTAAGCATTCCAGCTATTTCTGTATTTTACTTGAAAACCCTAGACACTATTATAATATCATCGGATTTCCTATCAAATGTTTGGTAAGCGTAAGGTAAAAACTTTTCCATGTTTATGTGTGGGAAGTCTTACGTGATACCTTTTCTTTCACAAGTTTTTTCAAAGTCAAGCAACTTTAACCTGTTACTCACACTAGACCCATGTCTGACCCGGAGTTTATTTCTGTTTTTCTTAAACTCTTGGGTACTCAAATTTTTACGAGTAGCCAAGGGATTAAGGTTAGCTTGACGAATTGTGGAGGAGCAATGGAGCAGGAGGCTTCCGCGTATAGATATATAATTTTCCGCTGTGTTGATATCTCTGAGTGTCTTCTGTATTGTGTTTTGAGTTGTAATAACTAGACAGGTGTTTATAACTGTCTAGTATGTGTTGTATTGTCTGTGTAACTCTGATAATTGTTGTATACTATGTAATACTTATGTTATTAATATAATTTATTCGTTCCGCTGTTGAGTTTCTTGTGTTGTTTCTTCTTTCTTTCCTTTCTTTCTTCTTTTCTATCCCTTTCTTTCTTAAGGATGGTACGACTTTTTGTGGAGAAAAAGTCGGGTCGTAACATTTGGTATCAGGGCGCTAGGTTGAGCGAATACCTAGTCTCTGGAGTGGCGTTTAGCTTGAGAGAGCGTATTTGTATTTGCAATATATATATTTATTTTTCTACCTATTTGTTGGGTTACCTGTTCGGGTTTTCCAATATAAGTTATAAAGGTAGATGAGGTAGTGGTGTGTGCAACACGACTACCATTGGTTGGTGTTTGAGTAATGAGGTTGGAAGTGTATCTGTCGAGACTGTAGACCGAATACCGTCTCGAGTGAGTTTTGCTTGGAGTAAGGACTTCATCGATCTCTGAAATAAACCTGTTAAGGTTCGGATTTCATCTTTGAAGTGCAGAGTTGAGTTTGGATCTGTTGGTTGGACAGAAGAAAGTGATGGTATCAAGATACCTCAGGAAGTAGTAACTGCGTGATGAGATGCAGTGACTATGGATATTTCCGAAGATGTCTCTTTGGAATAAGAGTAAGGAGGTGAATTTTCTTGGTGTTGTGGCTGAGTCTAGCAGAGTGTTCTGTTTGTTTTGAGGTCCGAGTTTATCGAAGAGCTTTGGATTGAGAATTCTTTTGCATTGGTATTAGCAGTGCAGCTCGGAGTGTTCTGAGTTGGCAGGAAGCCTTCTGGCTGAGTAGTTTTTATGAAGTGGAGTTCAGAAGCAGCAGAGAAGATCCGTTTCTTCGATGGATTGGCTAGGCCAGCATAAGCTGTTCTGATTGGTTAAGTGAGAGCAGTTTCTTTGGAATTAGGCTGAGTTGATCGCAAAAGTGACTTGCGATAGTTAAGTGTTCTTTTAGATTGTTGGAGACTGTCCGGATGTCTTCTAGGAAGTCAGGGTTTGTCCGCATCTGGAGATCGAGTTTCCTTTCCAGGAGTGGAACCGGTGGTTCAGTTAGTAGATGAATGGTTCCTTGAGATAGAAGTGGGTGAAGCTACTCAGGTTTCGGAGGAACATCTGAGTTTTCTTTATGGATTTTTGGAACCATATTTCTGTGCTGAGTTGTCTAGTCTATGCTCATGCTCTTCGTCAACATTTTCTTCTGTTTCGGATCAGAGTTGTGCAGTGGAAGCAGTTTGAGGTGCATGTGCTTTTCTTTTCCGGACAAGGAGAAGTTAGTTCTGTCTTATGTTGTTGAGGATTAGAGTTGTGTTCCTGGTTTGGATTGATCTTGAGGAGATCATGGTTTTGAGTTGTTTTAATTCAGTTTGTTTCTAATGGCATCAGCAAGAGTTGAGCTGATCAGGAGGGATGTTGGTAGTCCATGATCGTCCGAAGAGTTTCTATGGATAAGAGACAGGGAAATTTGGATTCTGGAGTCGGAGATTTGTTTTGGGATAAGTTTTCTCCGATCCGGGGAGCTATAAGTTTGGCAAGTCTGTGGAGCAAGCTCCGAAGTTTTTTGGGTTTCTTCTGTGATTGGTAAAATAAATGTTTGATTTTCTAGAGTTGAATTGCCAGTTTGTATAACTGGGATTTAGGGTGTTTCATGTATCTCTGAGGGAGTACGTGTTTGATATTTCTGGTTGTAGAACCAGCAGTTCTGGAGGTTTGGTTATTGAGTCAGACTCGTCTGTAGTCTGATATCCTGTTTAGAGTTGTAGATATAGATGAATAGGAGCTCTATAGCTTAGTAGTTTTTGATTGTTTGGATTCTATGGAGCGAGTATCCCGATATTTATACCGGGGAAACTCGTGAAAGTTCTATTCAGAATTTTTCTTGATAATTAGATTTGTTCTGATTGTGTGAACTGTTTGCTATGGTTGTTGGCATATGATTGACATATGTTGTGTTTTAAAATTAAATCTGTTAATGGATTATTAAATTACCTTTGTTTTAAATTTCGGGGACGAAATTCTTTTAAGGGGGGAGGATTGTAATATCTCGGAATTTATGGCAATATAAATTTAATAATCTAAGTTTAAATTTAAATTAATTTGATAATTTTGTTAATAAATTTGAATTGATTCAATAATCTTCTTTATTTAAATAATTAATTAGTGAAATTATTTTTAATAAGCTGATAAATCTATTTTCTATTTATAATGTGTATATGTATTTATATATATATATATTTAAATAGATAAGTTTGGTTTTAAATTTAATTAGTGTAGCATATTTTCTAATTTTGAAATTGGGAACTGTGATTTATTTTTCAATTAAGCTTTTCAAAATAAAATAACTAAATGATTTTAAATATATAAGATAAATGTTTTATTTGTTTAAAATACATTTTGACTTATGTTCGAATGTTAAAATAAGGTAATAAAATGTTTGTTTTATTCTTTTTAAAATATTTATTAATAATCACGATTTGTAGAATAAGTATGAGAATTTAAAGTACAATTTAAAATATGAAACATGTATTCATTTAAACAAAAAATAAGTTTTAACCTCTTTTATAAATTTATTTTAAATGATTAAAAATATTGTTTTCAAATGATTTAAATTGTATATTGTTTTTATTTATAACTATAATTGGTTTATTTCTTTAATTATTTATCCAAACATAACAAAGTATTAAAAACTAATTAACCATGTTTAAACTTTCTTTAACACTTGATCTAAAATGCTAATTATTTAAATGGACAAATGTAAGCATCTCAAAACCTAATCTAACATGTGTAATTTAAACACATAATAAAGTTAACAAGTGTAAAACCTAAGCCATGTGTCATGTTTTATTTATTTTTATTTTCACTGATTTTAAAATAAATCATAAACATGGTTATTTAAAATGGCATCTTCCCATTTTCCTTTTCTTCCTCCATTTTCTATTCTAAACCAAAATATTCTTTCAGCCGAGTAATTTTTTTCATCTCTTTAAAAATCTGCAAACCATCTTCTAAAACATGCAAAAATAAAATTTTATTCAAATGCACCCCTGATCCACATTCAAAAATCCTGTCCAAATGCATGTAATTTCTTCAAAAACTGGAAATTTTGTAAACAAACCTGCATGCAACAATTAAAACCAGAAGATCTGCATTCATCTCTTCTTTAAAATCCGAAAAATAAAGCAAGCAAGTGAATCTGCATTTTTTTCAATCTGAAGTTAGGATACCTGCATTTCTTCTATAAAAAAAATTGAAAGTGTTTCCTGCATGCATTACTTCAAGCCTGGAAATATTGCCTCTGCATACAACTGAATGATTTTAAAGAAAAACAATTCAGAAGCTTTTCAAAATGAGCTCTGTCTGCATCATTAAAAAAGGTAAGTAACTTTTCTTAAAAAAAGTTAAAGGTTAAAAATTTGTTGCATGCTAGTGTACTAAAATAAATAAATAAATAAATGTTTCATATGTTCAAAATTTACTGTCTGATGTGTGATTGCATTCATATGCATGCTGTTAAAATTTGCTATGTTCTGTTTTTGTTTCCCTGGTACAAGTTTTAATTAAATTCTTATATCTTTAATTAGTTTTTGTTAAATTGTAGGATTTAAATAAGATATGTATGTTGGCTTCAAAGATTAGACTCTAAGATTTTATTCAAAAACAAAATAGGAACTCACTGGAAAATAAGTAACAGAGCTATTAAACTGTATAAGTGAAAATATAAACATTTCAAATCAATATTTCAGGGTTATAATTCAAAACATCACGTAAAGTTTTGATTTTTAAAAGTAAAACTTAAGTTTTTATTGCTTCAACCAGAAAGAAATTCAAAGTTTACTGTGTTTTACATATGGGGTTAGCACAGATGATATTTGGGTTTGATTGAGTTGAAATGGCTCCTAGAAGTGGTGGAGATGTCAGAGAAAATAGGAAAATTATTGATTTGAGATGAAATTCATTTTGATTGTTGTAATTTGGGATTTTAGGTTTTAAACCCTAGTTTTACTGTGGTTTGAAGAAGTGATCTTTTCTGCTATTGTACTTGATCGAGTTACTTAAGGTTTTGGGAAATGGAGATTGGTGGTTTGTTGAAGTTATCGTCGGAGTTGCAGAGTAATCAATGGTCGGTGGCGCGGGGACGAGACCGATGTCAGGTTTTGTTTTGTTTGAGAGTGCTTTCTATTCTAGGTTTTGCTGTTGAACTCGAATACAAATTCAATTTGTTTTGGGAAATATGAGGTTTTAGTGGAGATGGGGGGGTTGCTGGCCGATGGGAGATGGCCGTTGATGTTGGTCAGCGGTGGCCGGAGTTGATGAATGGGTGCATAGTGCAGTGGTGTGCATGTTGGTGATGTTTTTGGTTACAGGGTTTTGGACCTTATGATGGACTCGGGAATTTTGAATTTCAACTCGAAGCAGGTAGGATTTTTACTCGAAGTAAAATATGGGTTGCTCGAGCATTTTCCTGTGTTTCAGGCTTTTAGTGAATAATCAGAAAACTGTTTACAGTTTTTAAAAGTAGAAGTAAAGTTTTAAATGCAGACTAATATTTAAACTAAGATTTAAAAACTGAATTTAAATTTTTTTAATTCGATCAGTTTAAATCTTAGGTTTTGAAATAATTTAAATTTTTAAAACTTTAGTTTGGTCTTAAGCATAATCAAAAAAACCTGTTTACAGTTTTTTTAAACTTTAAACGTTAAAGTTCAAAATGTAAATTAAATTTGAACTTAGGTTTTAAAACCTGAATTTAAATACGAATTCAAATAAGTTTGAATTCTGTTTTTTTGAAATAGTTTGAATTTTTAAATTCTAGTTTGTTTTCAAATAAAAACAAAAACTGTTTTCTGTTTTTAAATTTAAAGGTAAAGTTTAAATTGAAAGTTGAAGTTTAAACTGGTTTTTAAAATCTGAAATTTGAATATGAATTTAAATTAGATTGTCTGAAGATTTGAATTAATTTATGTTTTTTATTTATTTAAATTTGATTTCAAACTCATAGGTGTAAAAGCATATGTATGTTTTGAATATGAATTGAAAGTTTAAATTTTAAATTAGAAATTTAAAATGAGTTTAAATCTGGGTTTTTAAATCTGGAATTAAATTTAAACTTCAGTTTTTAAATAAAAGTTTAAATTTAAATTGTTTAAATTACTTTAAAAAGGTTAAATGATTTGCATTTAAATTGAAGATGTAGATTATAAGAAAAGTTTTAAAGAGTTAAGTCAAACCTAGAATGAGTTCAAAAGCTGTATTTCAACTTTGAAATTTAAAAGTAATTTTTAAATTGATTTGAATTTAAATTGAATTGGAATTTAAATTCTTTAAAACTTATTTATAACGTAGATGTTTCTTTTAACATATGTAATAAAGGTTTTGAATTGTTTTTAAAATCTTGTTTAAGTTAAAATTTGTATTCATTTTAAAATCTTAAATTTTAAAATGAAGTTTAAATGGAATTTAAAGAAAATTTGAAACAATTTTTTTTTAAATGATTAATTAAGTAAGGAATGTTTATCTTAAAGATAAATAAAATTTCAATGATTTGTGTTCATTTACATTATTAAGTTAATGTAAATGGGTAATTTATTATTTAATTAATTAATGTAGATGATTAATTAAGTAATTAACAATTTTTAAACTGATTAATTAAAGACTTAAGATTAATTAATTAAGGTTAATTAATCTTAAGGATTGTTAATTAAATTTTAATTAATGATTAAGATTATTTAATCAAGTGATTAAGGGTTAATTAAGATTGTAATTAACACTTAATTAATTAATAATTAGAGATTAATTAATTGTAATTAAATATTAATTAATTTGTAATTAATAATGATTAATCTAAGTTAATTTCTTAATTAAGTAATAAAGAAAAATGAAGGTCATTAACTTAAGATTATTTAACAATTAATTAATGTGATTAATTTTTGATAATTAATTAGATTAATTAATTAATAATAGTCAATTGTTTAAGTTTAATTACTTAATGGAAGTAATCAATGAATTAATTACTTAATGTATTTAATTTGATTAATGGGATTAGTTTAGATTAATTAAGTTTAAATTAATTTAAACATGTGTGGATTGATGAATAATTACTTTATGTAATTAATGGGTTTTTAATTACTTAAGGAAGTAATTATTTAATAATTATTAGATGTAATTAAAGATGTTGAATAATGAAAGTAATTCAGATTAAATTACTTTGAAAATCAAGGGATTAGTTGAGATAATTAATTAAGAGTAATTAATTTATGGAATGAGTAATTAAGGGAAGTTAATTACCGGATTGTTATTAATCATGGGTGATTAATATATTTATGGTTTAATTGCATTTAATTACTTAATGTAATTAATTATAAATGGAGAGATTAATAAATGGTAATTAGAAATCATTAATTAATAAAATTAATGACGTAATTTAGAATTGATTAATTAAGCAATAATCAATAAATGAGGTAATTAATTAATAAAGGATTATTACAGTTAACTTTAGTTAATTAATTGATTAAGTGATTAAAGGTTAATTATTAAGTATAATTAACCTGTGTAATTAATTTATAAGCTAATTACTTATTGTAATTAGGGAATTGTTAATCTGAAATGATTAATTGGAAGAATAATGAGACGATGATTTATTAATTGATTTGTAATCAGTTGATGATTAAGATAAGCAGAATTTTTAATGATGAAGTATTTAATTTAATTCGTTTTAAATTAATTAGAGATTAGGTAATTAATTTAATTCATTTTAAGTTAATTATAGAAGGCGTGATCGTTAGATCATTGCTTATGTTGATGATTGGTATTGGTTGCCACGAATGGGTTGTAATCTCAGTTATGAGATGAGTAATGTTATATGATATGTATGCATCGGATGCGTTGTGATGAAGATATAGATTATCCGTTTATAATGATATGAATTATCTGTTGGTAATGATAATGTTGATTAACTATTGTGTTGTGAATTATCTTTCTGTGTGTATATAGATAATGAATTGAATTGTTTTAACTTTAAAACGACTTGGCCTTAAAAGACACGTTTTGGATTTCGATGAGACCGGGATCAGGTTTCCATATTTGGATATCCGAAAACCACATCGATCTAAATTAACGTTAGGTCGTGAATTTGAAGTAAAGATGAAGATTCAAAGTGCAAGGGTTATCTTCGTTAAATCTGAGGGTGATTGCAAAATGAGTGTAACGAGATAATGCCTTCGGTTTCGTTCCAACCCGGAACCAACTTGTATAGATTGAATGCTTTCAGAACATCGTCAGGTGGACAAAGAGCATTCTAAGTGATATGTCCTATAAAGGTAATCGTAGCCTCAAGCCTCATCAACCGGGAATGGCTAAAACAGGGGAGGTGCAGCAAGGCTTCGTGGGTAGCCCCCACTTGAGAGCGAGATTTACCCCTGTCTAGATGTCCCTTTATTTCGGCTTAGTGGTGCAGTTGCTGATCACAACTGTGGGGTGGTCTTATTCGGAACTGTTCAGTGAGGATGGTTCCGGCTTTGTGTTGTAGGGGAGCAGGCGTACTCCTCGGTATGGTGATCTAGGCCACGTACTGTGACGGGCGGTACCCCAGTAGCCCAGCCATTGTATGGAATCCAAAATCCAATAAGTGTCGTACGTATTAGTTGTGCCCAACTATGTTGGAATGTGAGACGTAAGCATTCCTGCTATTTCTATATTTTACTTGAAAACCCTAGACACTATTATAATATCATTGGATTTCCTATCAAATGTTTTGGTTAGCGTAAGATAAAAACTTTTCCATGTTTATGTGTGGGAAGTCTTATGTGATAGCTTTTCTTTCAAAGGTTTTTCAAAGTTAAGCAACTTTAACCTGTTACTCACACCAGACCCATGTCTGACCCGGAGTTTATTTCTATTTTTCTTAAACTCTTGCGTACTCAAATTTTTACGAATAGCCAAGGGATTCAGGTTAGCTTGACGAATTGTGGAGGAGCAATGGAGCAGGAGGCTTCCGCGTATAGATATATAGTTTTCCGCTATGTTGATATCTCTGAGTGTCTTCTGTATTGTGTTTTGAGTTGTAATAACTAGACAGGTGTTTATAACTGTCTAGTATGTGCTTTATTGTCTGTGTAACTCTGATAATTGTTGTATACTATGTAATACTTATGTTATTAGTATAATTTATTCGTTCCACTGTTGAGTTTCTTGTGTTGTTTCTTCTTTCTTTCCTTTCTTTCCTCTTTTCTATCCCTTTCTTTCTTAAGGATGATACGACTTTTTGTGTAGAAAAAGTCGGGTCGCCACAGTACGTATCTGGGTTGAGATGGTTGGGGAAGAAGATGGGGGAGCTCGAGTTAAAGCGCGTGCGAATAAGGGATGGACTCGAAGCATTCGAGTAATCATCTCAGGGAAAAGAAAGTTTGGGCATGAATGGATCGCGAGTGGCACGAGAGAGGCTCGGGATTTTTTGTGAATTGCTCGGGTTTTTAGTTTTAATTATCATTTTTTTTTTAAATTTAGAAGGAACACATTGTTTCAGGTTTTAAAATATGAAGTATAAATCAGTTTTAAATGTATGAATGGATTTTCAAACGATATGTTAAAACAGGTTTTAATATACTAAAGCAATTCAAGTTTTAGAACAAAGTTTTCAAAGATTTAATTTTATAATAAATCTTTTAAAATTTATTTGATTATGTGATTGGTTAATTATCTTATTGTTTTTAAAAAATATAGTAGTGTAATTAAGTAATGAATTAAGGTAAAAAGGTTTATCTTTAATTTATTTAGATAGATAATTAAAGGTATAATTATTTCATTAATTTATTAAAGTAATTAATTGAAGGTTTACTTATTTTATTACATAAAGAATAATTTGTTAATGTGATTAATCTATGGTTAATTAATTAATGTAATGGATAACTAATGGTCAATTAAGTAATAATTTAAAATTTAATTAAATTGAAATTGAAGGGTAATTAATTTATAATTAATTAATTGAGGAATAACTAACTAATAAAAGTAATTAAGACTTAATTAATTAACAATTAAGGGTTAATTACTTAATAAAATTAATTTAAGATTAATAAAGGGTAACTAGTTAAAAGATAAATTTATTTATGAAAGTGAATTAAAGAAAATTACTTTGTGTAATTAAGTAAAAGCCAATTCCTTAGTGAAATTAATGAAGGATAATTAATTAAGGGTTAATTAATTTTAATTAAAGATAATTAATTAAATGGTAAATTAAATAATTAAAGGTTAATCATTTAATAATTAAAGGTTGATTAATTATAATTAAAGGTTAACTAATTTATTATTGATGGTTAATTAATAAATGATTAAAGAATAATTAATCAAAATGATTTGTAATTTATTAATGTTAATTAACCAGGATTAGTAATTCATAAGTAATTAATCTGATTTGAATTAATTAGATAATCAACCGATCTTACTTATGAATGTTTTGATTTTATTGGATGATTGAATTGTTTGATATCCTTGATATGTGATGCTCTGTTTTGATTTGAGCTGTGTTTAGTGTAATTTATTATTTGTGACATATATCTATGATCTGGCAATGAAAGATAAGCGTTATAGTTTATACCGCTTATCAAATATATTGCTGTATTTGAATATGTATGATTGATGATGTTGCACTTCTATTGTGTAAAGCCCCTGGATCACACTTATGCACACACAAATATGGATTGCACGTGGAAATTGGTTAAGTCACAGATTTTTGAAATAGTTTTTAAATTGAATTTTTGAATCCAATGGTTTTGGAAATGGATTGGGGTTAAAGTAAGAAGTTTTTGAAAAGGAATTTCAAAGATAAAAATTGTTTTTTGAATAACTTGATTAAGTTTTGAAGTTTAATAATTTGATTTAAATTTAAATTCGAAATTTGAAATTGAATTCTATGTTTGGAAACTAGGGATTAGAGACGTTATACAAGTTATATGGGTTAAACCATTTTAAAGGTATTGATTTCGGAATCTGAATTTAAATTCAAGGGCTTTAACACATGAAAATATAATTGGATTTTTCTGAAACGGAAACTATTTGTTTTCAAATAATAAAAGCTTTCATATGAGAAATGAATTTCCAATTTGTGTTAAAAGGATTTCAAGTCCAAAATGAAAATAGTTTTCCAAGTTATGAATAAATATTTGGAAATGGGTTTGAAAGCTATAAGTTAAATCTTTGTTTTAAAGGTTAGATGAGTTAATCCTAATCGAATTTTTTTTGAAAATCTGTGAATGAATCTTTGTGAAACTGGGTGAACTTTGTGAAATAAATCTTTTTTGTCAAAACATTTGAAATGGTAATTTGTTTAAACCATTTGAAGAAAGATTTTGGGTTTTAAAAATTGCGACTTAACTGAAATCCAATATCCATATGTTTTAAATATTGCGCTCACTATTCGGTTTAGCCGGGAGAGGACCTTGTGTCATATAACCCATTCCGAATAGTGATACGATGATATGAACTACAACTGTAGACCGGTGGTGAAGATCGGGTGTCTTCGAGAATGATAGGATAACCTATCGATTGTCTCTGCATCGAGTAGCCACGGTATAGAGATTCCCTAAGTGATAGAAGTCCGATCGGAATTGTAGATGCCTTGATTGCATGGGCTTCTTCGGAAGTGCCTTCAGTTCTGTTCGAACCCGGAACAGACTTGTATGGTTGTATGTCTGACATTACACTTTGAGATATAAAACTGATCTCCATCAAATACATTTCTGTTTGGTGGCGGAGAATTTATTCTCTTAGCTTAACACCCTTCTCTGAGACGTATGAGCTTAGAGGTTATGTAGTTGATAGTTATCAGTGATATACTCCCAATTTGGTAGTATGACATGCTGAGTGCTGTTGTGTATCATTTGTTGATTAAAGCATGGCTTTTGTATAAAGCGTAGCTTTGTGGACAAGACTGCATCAGGACCTCACACCTCGAAAATGGTTAAAACAGGAAAGATGCGGCAAGGTTATGAGGGTCGCTCCCTTTAATGTGTGTTATTCCCTTCTGGAAAAGGGTGGTATCATGGTATGGAGCCTAGATACTTAACTCATGTGGTCACTGCAAATCTATTACTTTGTGATCGCTTTGTTGTTGAGAGGCGCCTCGGATAAAGGTCCCAAAGGACCGGGGTGGCATGCTTAAGTAGTAGTTACCTAGTTCCAGAGGTAACCCGGCTTTGTGTTAGCAGAGAGACGGGTAGGTTCTCGGGACGTCCCTCCAGAGGCATACCCATGTGGCATAAGAAGTTCCTTAGCCTGACTATTTGTTGGAAATCCAATCATCCAATACATGCCTTGTACGGTTTTAGTTGTAGAACCTGCCATTTAAAATGGCAGCTGTAGTAGGCATAGTATCATGGTACCTATGCTGGCTACGATTAATATTGTACTTTCGAAATGTTTCACACTATGCACTAGTAATAATATCAAAGAATTTTTTATCGTATTAAGCATATTTGGCTATCATAAGGGGAAATCTCCTCCAAGTGTGCGATTGCATTGTGTGCATGCCGGGAGGCCTTATGGTAGTTTCATTTTCCAAAAAGCATTGCGAATTTAAATTTTAAAATCCTTGGTTGTTCGTTCTAAAAGAAAAACTGTTTTCTTTGCTCATACCAGTCTCACGACTGACCTGGAGTTTATTGTTCCCTTCCTAAACTCTGGGTGCCCACAATTTTTCCACACGGGCAATCTAGAGTTGGGTTTTTCAGGTAGTCGAATAGTAGGAATTGATTCAATAGCCTTCGAAGCCCTTTGGATTTGTGGATCGCATTTGCTACACTTCAGCATTCCCGGCTGATCTTGCTTATCATAGTGCATCGTTATTGGGAGTTCGAGCTATTTCTAGATTGGTGCCTTGGAGATGGAGATTACCAATGCTGGAATTCTCTCTTGAAGACATATTGGAGATATTGTTCCGCTGCTGGTGTTGTCTTTTCTTTCCGCTGCTATTATCTTGTGTCATATCTCTGACGTATATTGATATTCATTGTATCATCATTGTATCTGGATATTGTATCAAATGTTGTATATCAAATGTATTATTTATTTTCTTCCGCTGTGTTGCACTTAATTGTTTTAAGCTCTGGCGAACCAGATTCGACGTTTGGATCTGCGGCATTTGAATACGAGTGTCGTATTCGATGCCGATTTTCGAAGGTCGTGTCAGGGTCGTTACATTTGGTATCAGAGCTGAACGTTGAAACTTTAGCTCAGGAGTTTAAGTAACTCATTAGAGATAGGGTGGAGTATACCCTAGAATGAGTATATC
The DNA here is from genome assembly GCA_030765085.1 of Allium cepa. Taxonomy (NCBI): domain Eukaryota; kingdom Viridiplantae; phylum Streptophyta; class Magnoliopsida; order Asparagales; family Amaryllidaceae; genus Allium; species Allium cepa. The sequence goes on along the minus strand of CM060934.1, from coordinate 659,698,430 downwards.
CCTAAGATATCCTTCGAACGCCTCAGTAAATTCTCTTACTATCCACTGATAGTGAGTATGAGTGCAAGAAGAGGACGAGATAGGGGACAGGGGAGTACCAATATAAATGGTCAACACCCTGCAATAGTAGAAATAACTTTCTCTATCAATCTCCTTTGATTCGATTCCAAATTCTTTTGATGGCATCGTGACAGCTCCAGAAAGAAGTTTCGGTGTGATGGTGGCTCTACGAATTATTGTAGAAAATCCTTACTTCGTATCTTCATTGGTTTCTTATCAGCTTTTCGTTTTAAACTCTAATGAATTTGAAAATTTATTTGGAATAAATTGGTCAACAAATATAAGGCTAAATTTGAATTGTATAAATAAAACGATATCGGTTAAAACCAAATTTGGAATTCTATTATAATTTCTGGTAAGTATCAAAAAATCCCAAGAGGGATAAGTTGATGTATACTTTGGGGTATCCCAACTTCAGTTTGGGATCCATACCTAGTGTTTGAGAATTATGAAAGATTAAATCCAACTATCTATTCTCTGGGGACAGACATATTCTACGAACGATTAGTTATCCCTTCGAACTAATCAATGCCCTTGCATATTCGTAGACCGGTGGACCCGAGTATCTTGTGAAATAATTGTATGAGTTTGTTGTCATATTGTTGATATTCTGATTTGGTAAACCGAATGCAGAATAAATATTTCGATCTGATCAGTCATTTCTTTATCTATCATCTATTTTTTGTCGTCTCCCTAGCAAGTTTCGAGGACGAAATTTTCCTAAGGAGGAATCTGTAACATTCCCGAATTTGAACCAAGTTTAATTTGGCAATTAATTTAATTTTGGAGTTTAATTCTGAAATTATTTGTGAATCAATTAGAAAATTTCCAGAATAAATAAATATTTTAGATTTTTAAATATAATTTTGGATTTGAAATATAAAGATAATACTTAATTGAATCTTAAGCTGGAAATTATAGAAAAATAAAATATATTGTAAATAGAATTTTGGGTATATTTGAATTCTCTAAATTTAAATAAGACATATAGTTATATAAATGAATTATAATTGGAAATCTGATTTTGAAATTTAATTAATTTATTGACAATGAATATTATTGATTTGAAAATACTAAAATGAATATCTTGAAAACAAGATAAGTACACATACTTTCTTTAAAAAAAGATTCACTTATTAATAAAATTAGTTTTAAAATCATTTTCTTAAGGATACGTAAATAGTTATGAAAGTAAATGTATATAGATTAAATATTTTTGAATAATGAAAAGGTTTGTATGCAAAAATACATAACATGAAAACATATATGTGTAAAGTTAAAATTAAATCTTATATATATATATATATAAACCTAAGTACTAAAGCAAAAAGGGGTTTAAAATACAAATAGCAAATTATAAAATGACAAGGGTTTAAAACATAGTTTATTAAACAAGGGCTGAAACATAAATTCATTTGAATTTTGACAAGTGTAAACCTCTTATGATGTAATCTAACATTTGTAAGCCATGCAATATGCAAGATTAACAAGTGGCAAAATAAAATATTTTTAAAAATTTAAAGAAAGGAAGATCTGGCTATTCATTTTCAGATCAAAGTTAAACCTTTCTCTTCATCTTCATTTTCTCAAATTGCTTTCCTTCATTTAAAAATCTGAAACCTGGAAATGATAAACTAATTCAAATTCTTCATGTATTCAAAACAAAAGAAATCTAAAGCCTGCGAATCAACTTACAAACCACTGAAAACGATCAAGTATTCAGATTCAAGCAGCAATTTAAAATCAACAAAGCCTGGAAATCAAAACAATAATCCTCTGGAAATCAAAGAAAAAAGTAACCTGAAGCAATCAAAATTCTGTGCAACAAGATCAAAGCCTGGAAAATTAACTCAAGCATGAAAATCAACCTGAATGAAGTTTCAGGCAATCTAAAAAAACAAGGAAATCAAAATTCTCAAATTCAATGTAGAGATCTGAACAATTCAACTAAAGCAGTCAGATTGCAGATCAAAAATCATGTTCAAAAAACATTTCCAGGTTTAGACACTCAAATCTATTCTCTACCTTCCTCTCTTCTCTGCTGCAACTCCAGGTGAGCAAACTCACTTGAACCCATCTATATGTTTGACAAATGAATTGATACTTGAAGCTTTATTGTGGAAAATAATGTATGCATGCTTGTTGATATAAATATATGTGTGCCTGTAAAAATATACCTCTGTCGAAAGCTCCATGGGTTTTTAAACAAATAAAAACAATTCAATTTCTCTTTTCCCAATCTGTTTTAGGCTTAGATTCTTAAAGAAGAAATGATAATGATAATGTAACATTATTTTTGAAAATAATTTCCAGTTAAAATGATTAGTAATTATTTCAAAAACTAGAAATTACAGTAAAAATCATTTAATTCAGGATAATCCATAATCATATTTTTGAGTTTCAATGTTATAATCTGGTTTGAATTTGGAAAAGGTGATTTTTAAAAATAATATCGTAATTTTTAGTAATGGGAATGAAGGGGTTTCTCGAGTTGAACGGAAATCATATTTCTGTCAATATCTGATCAACGACGACAATTCGTGGGTCGTGTCTCATGTCGAAGGTAGCATGGAGGTTGCCAAACACGGGAAAATTTGTGGTTAAATTTTTAATGGGCTATGGCGTCAACATGGTGGTCTGGAGGGTTCTGGGTCGACGAGGTTTGAGGAGAGATTTCGTCGACGGTGGTGATCAGTCGGCGATTGCATCTAGGGGAAATGAAGCGTTGGTCAGTGGCAAAGGTTCGGGTAGGTTGACGAGTTTTCCGATGGCTTGTGGCGGCAGTATGAGATGGGTTTTGATGATCGAGTTTTGGTGCTTGATGCGCTTAACTTGCTCGAATTCGCTCGATTGATTTAGGCAAAATTATGTATAGTGGGTTGTTCGAATTGATTCGGGTGATCGCCGATGATGCTTGGGTGGTTGCGGCATTGACCGGAGTTGGTCGTGAAGTTTGTGCACGTGTACGTGCCTATGTACGTATCTGGGTTGAGATGGTTAGGGAAGAAGATGGGGGAACTCGAGTTAAAGCACATGCGAATAGGGGATGACTCGAAGCATTCGAATAATCATCTCAGGGAAAAGAAAGTTTGGGCATGAATGGATCGCGAGTGGCACGAGAGAGGCTCGGTATTTTTGGTGAAGTGCCCGGGTTTTTATTTTTAATTATCAGTTTTTTTAAAAAAAAATTTAAAGGAACACTTTGTTTCTGGTTTTAAAATATGAAGTATAAATCAGTTTTAAATGTATGAATGGATTTTCGAACGATATATTGAACCAGGTTTTAATATACTAAAGCAATTCAAGTTTTAGAACAAAGTTTTCAAAGATTTAATTTTACAATAAATGCTTTTAAAATTTATTTGATTATGTGATAGGTTAATTATCTTATTGTTTTTTAAAAATTATAGTAGTGTAATTAAGTAATGAATTAAGATAAAAAGGTTTATCTTTAATTTATTTAGATAGATAATTAAAGGTATAAGTATTTGATTAATTTATCAAAGTAATTAATTGAAGGTTTACTTACTTTATTACTTAAAAAATAATTTGTTAATGTGATTAATCTATGGTTAATTAATTAATGTAATGGATAATTAAAGGTTAATTAAGTAATAATTTAAAAGTTAATTAAATTGAAATTGAAGGGTAATTAATTTGTAATTAATTAATTGAGGAATAATTAATAAATAAAAGTAATTAAGATTTAATTAATTAACAATTAAGGGTTAATTACTTTATACAATTAATTTAAGTTTAATAAAGGGTAATTAATTAAAAAAATTCATTTATGAAAGCGAACTAAAGAAAATTACTTTGTGTAATTAAATATAAACTAATTACTTTGTGTAATTAAATAAAAGCTAATTCCTTAGTGAAATTAATAAAGGATAATTAATTAAGGGTTAATTAATGGTAACTAAAGATAATTAATTAAATGGTAAATTAAATAATTAAAGGTTAATCATTTAATAATTAAAGGTTAATTAATTTATTATTAATGGTTAATTAATAAATGGTTAAAGAATAATTAATCAAAATGATTTGTAATTTATTAATGTTAATTAACCAGGATTAGTAATTCATAAGTAATTAATCTGATTTGAATTAATCAGACAATAAACTAATCTTACTTATGAATGTTTGGATTTTATTGGATGATTGAATTGTTTGATATTCCTGATATGTGATGATCTATTTTGATTTGAGCTGTGTTTAATGTAATTTATTATCTGTGATATATATCTGTGACCTGTGATTGAAAGATAAGCGTTATAGTTTATATCGCTTATCAAATATATTGCTGTATTTGAATATGTACTGATTGATGATGTTGCACTTCTATTGTGTAAAACCCCTGGACCATACTTGTACACACACAAATATGGATTGCACGTGGAAATTGGTTAAGTCACAAATTTTTGAAATAGTTTTTAAATTGATTTTTTTAATCCAAATGGTTATGGAATTGGATTGGGGTTAAAGTAAGAAGTTTTTGAAAAAGAATTTCAAAGATAAAAATTTATTTTTGAATAACTTGATTAAGTTTTGATGTTTAAATAATTTGATTTAAATTTAAATTCAAAATTCAAAATTGAATTCTATGTTTGGAAACTAGGGATTAGAGACGTTATTCAAGTTATATGGGTTAAAGCATTTTAAAGGTATTGATTTGGGAATCTGAATTTAAATTCAAGGGCTTTAACCCATGCAAATATAATTGGATTTTTACGAAACGGAAACTATTTGTTTTCAAATAATAAAGGCTATCATATGAGAAATGAATTTCCAATTTGTGTTAAAAGGATTTCAAGTCTAAAATGAAAATAGTTTTCCAAGTTATGAATAAATCTTTGGAAATAGGTTTGAAAGCTATAAGTTAAATCTTTGTTTAAAAGGTTGGATGAGTTAATCCTAATCGAAATTGTTTTGAAAATCTATGAATGAATCTTTGTGAAACTGGGTGAACTTTGTGAAATAAATCTTTTTTGTTAAAAGATTTGAAATAGTAATTTTTTTAAACCATTTGAAGAAAGATATTGGGTTTTAAAAATTGTGACTTAACTGAAATCCAATATCCATATGTCTTAAATATTGCACTCACTATTCGGTTTAGCGGGAGAGGACCTTGTGTCATATAACCCATTCCGAATAGTGATACAATGATATGAACTACAACTGAAGACCGGTGGTGAAGATCGGGAGTCTTTGAGAATGATAGGATAACCTACCGATTGTCTTTGCACCGAGTAGCTACGGTATAGAGATTCCGTAAGTGATGGGAAGTCCGATCGGAGTTGTGGATGCCCGGATTGCAAGGGCTTTTTCGGAAGTGTCTTCGGTTCTGTTCGAACCCGGAACAGACTTGTATGGTTGTATGTCTGACAGTACACTTTGAGATATAAAAATGATCTCTATCAAATACATTTCTGTTTGGTGGCGGAGAGTATATTCTCTTAGCTTAACATCCTTCTCTAAGACGTACGAGCTCAGAGGTTATGTAGTTGACAGTTATCAGTGATATACTTCCAATTTGGTAGTGTGGCATGCTGAGTGCTGCTGTCTATCATTTGTTGATCAAAGCATGGCTTTTGTATATAGCGTAGCTTTGTGGATGAGACTGCATCAGGACCTCACACATCGAAAATGGTCGAAATAGGAAAGATGCAGCAAGGTTATGAGGGTCGCTCCCTTTAGGGTGTGTCATTCCCTTCTGGAAAAGGGTGGTATCATGGTATGGAGCCCAGATACTTAACTCATGTGGTCGCTGCAAATCTATTACTTTGTGATTGCTTTATGGTTGAGAGGCGCCTCGGATAAGGGTCCCAAAGGACCGGGGGATGGCATGCTCGAGTTGTAGTTACCTAGTTACACAGGTAACCCAGCCTTATGTTGACAGAGAGCCGTGTAGGTTCTCGGGACGTCCCTCCAGAGGCGTACCCATGTGGCATATGATGTTCCTTAGCCTGACCATTTGTTGGAAATCCAATCATCCAATACGTGTCTTGTACTGTTTTAGTTGTAGAACCTGCCATTTAAAATGGCAGCTATAGTAGGCATAGTATCAAGGTACCTATGCTGGCTACGATTAATATTGTACTTTCGAAATGTTTCACACTATGCACTAGTAATAATATCAAAGAATTTTTATTGTATTAAGCATATTTGACTATCATAAGGGGAAATCTCCCCCAAGTGTGCAATTGCATTGTGTGTGTGCCGGAGGCCTTATGATAGTTTCATTTTCCAAAAAGCATTGCGAATTCAAATTTTAAAATCCTTGGTTGTTCATTTTAAAAGATAAACTGTTTTATTTGCTCATACCAGTCCCACGACTGACCTGGAGTTTATTGTTCCCTTCCTAAACTCCGCGTGACCACAATTTTTCCACATGGGCAGTCTAGAGTTAGGTTTTTCAGATAGTCGAATAGTGTGACGCCCCACCTCTATACCCACGCTAGCCAAGAACACTACGGTGTAGTGCTGTCAACTAGCGCGGAGAATAAGGCTGTTGAGGAGCGACCATCCATGTAATTTCTTATCACACGGTGGCTATAAAATAATCTTCGGAAACAAATATAGAAGTAAGCATAACATGCGAATCAATCACAGATATCCATATCACAAAGGCGGAAAGAGATATGAATATAAATCACATAAAAGTGTACATCAGAGTAGTGGTCTAAAAAGATGCACGATAATACAAAAGAATAGCAACGCGTGCTATACAAAAGAATACAACTATGAGTCTATATCTCAAGTGTAAACAACAAAAGCTGCTAATCTAAACAAGTAGCCAAAAGTCTGAGTAGTGAATCACTGGGGAAGGAGTCAAGCAGTAGCACCTGTAACATCTCGGTCTGACCCGAGTATTATTTATAAGAAAATAATAAACGGATCAGTCTAGCTATAAATATCAGATGACATGATATAAAATAAAAGATATGGCATAAACATAAAATATCCATGCTGACATACTACTATAAGTATGCAAATAATGATCAACAGGAGATCAACCGATAAGAGATAAATCAATATCACAAGAATCTTCTCAAAGATCCAAAGAGGGCATCATACCCTAAACTTGTACTCATGACAAGTCAAAGAGATAAATTCCAGAAATCAACACAAGAAATCCAGAAATCATAAAAAGGGAAAGAGGCCTATCACATGACGGTCCGAAGACCATGGGGAGCTACCCCACATGTGTGAGTGGAATCACACAGATTGAGGTCAAGACTAACCAAAAAGCAGAAAGATATGTGTGAATGGAATCACACAAGTGGTGTCTAGTCTAACCTTGCAATGAAAGAGACATCGCGCAATTGCTAGTCTAATTCATAAAGCGATCATCAAGATCAACGAGAAGTGTCAATTACACTAAGCTAGTAAATATAGAAGTTTAGCTTCATGTCCCATAACCACTTGCTTAACTTAAATATTTATGAACAAACTGTAAATCTTCACTAATGAAATTGTCACAAGAGGTTCAATCGAACAAGTCCAAGAATTAACCGACGAAGTGAACGCAAGCGTTTCATACCACTTGTTTTACTAAGTCGTTTAATTAGATTTCTCATCCGAGTGAGGTAAAGGCTTGTATATACTAATAGATTGGAAAACGGTTTAAGAAAAGAGCTTTGTTATTAAAAATAGAGTTGAAATTGTTTGTTAAAAGAGTTTTGATATTTACTACTAGTATTGAAACCTTTATATTATAAAGTGACAAAACACAGAAGCAATTGTAGAAACAATCAGTCCCAAAAATCGCATACGGAGATGTGAATAAAATCTAAGGAAATCAGCTCAATGTTTTTCAGATAAGATCCCCTACGGAGGGGGGGTCCAGGGGGCAGCGCCCCCGGCGGGGTGCGGGGCAGCGCCCCGTCCAAAACGGTACGACTTAGTGAAGACAAAATGAGGTCTAACGACCTAAGAGGTTCACGCGACCTAACACAATGGCTGAGCGACCTAACTAAGTGCGCGACCTGGTGGGTAAGGAGGTCGAGCGACCTAATGTTCTTTGCGACCTAACGAGGTAGAGGGGACACGCGACCTAAAGGTACGCGACCTAAGAAAGTTCGCGGGCTAAGGATGAGCGACCTAACAAGGTTCACGACCTAACGGAGAAAAGGCAACCTAGGTCTAACGACCTAACTGCTCGCGACCTAAGGGTCTAAAGGCCACGCGACCTAGAGGGAAAACAAGGTTAAGCGACCTAAGTGGGTTTGCGACCTAACGATATAAACGGTTGAGCGACCTAACGGTGTAACGACCTAAGGCCAAACGACTTAAGGGTTCCAGTGGAGAGCGACCTAAAGGAGACGCGACCTAAAAGAGGCGCGACCTAAAGGAGACGCGACCTAAATTAGGCGCGACCTAAAGGAGACGCGACCTAAAAGAGACGCGACCTAAAAGAGGCGCGACCTAAAAATATAAAGGTCATGCGACCTAGCGACCTAAGGTCATACGACCTAGCGACCTAAGGTCCATACGACCTACGACCTAAGGTCATACAACCTAACTCCGAAGACGTTAGAAATGGCCAGAACGACCTACGACCTAAGATCCATACGACCTACGACCTAAGGTCATACGACCTAACTCCGAAGACGTTAGAAATGGCCAGAACGACCTACGACCTAAGGTCCATACGACCTACGACCTAATGAGATAACTCCGAGCGACCTAAAGGTATAGGCCATTTTAAGGTCGGAAACGACCTAACTCCAGTGCGACTTTTCACACAGAACAACTTAACAAAGGCAGAACGACCTAGGGGCAGTTTTTCACCAAAAACACTAAAAAGTGGAGTTTTTCGCCAATCCAATCCAAACCAAATGCAAATGTGCGTGCAAACATGATAGGGAATCATTCCCAACAGTCCAAGATAGATATAAACTAGATTTGTGAGATAAAAATCTCACCTTTGCACTAAAGTTTATGAAGATGAAGCTTGAAAGCAAGGAGAAGCAATCCAAAGCTTGAATCCAATATCTTCTACTTGAATTTGGAGTTGAATGTTGGATTTGCAATTGAATTTGTGCTTGGAGTTTTAATTTCCCATTCTTTTCACCATTAATGCCCAAGCTTGAGTTAGTTAGGAAATTTATGAAGAGTGAGGAGAAGGGGGTTGGAACTTGGGCTTAATAGGCTAAACTAACCCAAAGTCCAAAGCGGGAAAAGTTAGTGAAATTTCACTAACTCCAAACCTATCGATGTTTATACTTAAAAAAAATTGTAAACGACATTTCGAACTCAATGGAAGTGGTCTCGAGTCCTAATTTGACCGTTTGCAAAAAGTAGCTTTTCGGACCAAAATCCGATTAACGAGTTAATATTTAAATAAAATATTTAAATACAAACTCGATAAATATGCGGGTTGTTACAAATAGTAGGAATTGATTCGATAGCCGTCGAAGCCCTTTAGATTTGTGGATTGCATTTGCTACACTTCAGCATTCCCGGCTGACCTTGCTTATCTTAGTGCATCGTTATTGGGAGCGAGATATTTCTAGATTGGTGCCTTGGAGATGGAGATTACCGATGCTGGAGTTCTCTCTTGAAGACCATATTGGAGATATTGTTCTGCTGCTGGTGTTATCTTTTCTTTCTGCTGCTATTGTCTTGTATCATATCTCTGATGTATATTGATATTCATTGTATCATCACTGTATCTGGATATTGTATCAATTGTCGTATATCAAATTTATTATTCATTTTCTTCCGCTGTGTTGTACTTAACGTGTTATAAGCTCCGGCGAACCAGACTCGACGTATGGATCTGCGGCATTTGAATACGAGTGTCTTATTCGGTGCCGATTTTCGAAGGTCGAGTCAGGGTCGTTACACAGAATTTGGCTAAAACTTGCGCCATTTGGTTCATAGCGCTTTTATGATCAATATTCATATATAGAGTTTTCGATCGGAGTTCAGACAAAAAAGTTATTAACGTTTGAAGTTATGGAATCGAAAATAATTATATATGTAACTAAAGGAAATAAGAATAATTTACCGATGTTAATGGAAACTTAAACATAAGAAATATAAACGTCAAATCAAATCTGAGAAAATATATAAAATGGGATGGAAATTATATCGATTGGGTTAAAAAGGAAATAAAAAACAAATTAGCTAACACTAATTTAAACATAAGAAATAAACAAAACAAGTAACGCTGATTTATACGCACAACTGGTCAACCCTAGGTCCCTGCTGGTCGACTAGTAGAGGTCGACCATAGGGAATTGATGGTCGACTGGTATTGTTATGAAATCAAGAATATTGTGTGGCCAAACGGCCCAGATTCAATATACTTCAATCGAATGACTGACATTGATCTGAACCCTTATAAATATAGACCTAGAATCTCACTTCTAAAATCATATTTTTGGAGTGACTTCGGGTAGATAGGGCGTATCGTATGCGTACATGGAATCAAGACGCCTAAGTAAAATTAAAAGATATAATATTTAATGGAAGAAAATTGACATAAACTAGTGTTATGTGTAAAATGTATAATTCACTAGTCACTGGAATGTTCTTTTGACACCCTCCTCATTACGACCCACAGAATATCTTTAGAGTGAGATGGGTACTAGTGCAAGGTGTGGATAGTAGAAGGATAGGGTACCTAATGCTTGGTTGGTACTCGCAAGACATTAGATTTTGGATGTGTCAATCCTGGTGAGTATCTATATGTTGTATTACACTTTACTATTCCATTGTGAGTTATACTGATAGTGCTCCGATATGCATTTATTTGTTTATTTGTAGCATACCAAACTAATGATCCATGCTTTGATGGACTCGGTTTTTCGATTAAGTGAAATTCATGCCCATTGGGTGTGGATTGTAATATATAGTATCAGAGCTAGGTTAGTCGATCTTGAAAAATTAGGGAATGTTGAGCGAATGTATATTTTTGCTTACAAATATAAATATATTATACACCAAATCATGTAATTTTAGGCTATAGAATAGTGACAAACATAGATTGATATATGAATAAGTTGATTTTGAGTCGAAATAATGGAATAAGCTAAAGATGTGCACCTACCCTGATTACCCTACAGGAAATAGGCCGAAAGGAAAGGCATTGACTTAAGAAGAGCATGAGTGTAGCGGCATGTGGAGGGTCCCTGAAGCTGGGTAGTACGTGACTCCCTAGTTGGGCCCTGGTACCCTAATGATTGTAGATCCCTGTATGATTGCCGATTGATGATGTACAGAAGGTCCAAATAAGGGGAAACTGAGAGTCCTTAGGTATTCGAAAACAATTGAGTCGTCGAAGGAAGGTGTGATGTAATGCTCTAAGACGATAGCCAGATTTTAATATTTGGAAAAACGAGATAAGTTAGAAAGTAGGTAGAAAAAAAAAGAAAAGTCCTAAAGGAGAGATGAATAAAATCCACTCTTAGTCCGCTAAAAGTTGAAATGATATTAATATGAAAGTTCAAGAATATATATATAATATTTGAAATAATTTTCAAAGGAATTATTTGAAGGTAGAAAACCCTATTTTTAAAAGTAAGTAAATATAAAAAATTTGAAAAACAAATATAAATTTACTTATGTGGAATGTACTTGGAAAAGTTGAAAGAGAATTAAGGACAAAAGAGAAGGTTCCAAGGCATGGTGGAAAAAGGGTACACAAGAAAAGAATGTGTAACGACCCGAAATTTTCACACTAGAAAATTCCAGATAGTTATGAAAAGAAGAAAGAGATAGAAGAAGAAGAAAAAAATATATTAACATCCCACATTCCAAGCGGATAAAATATAATAATAAATAATAACAATCTACAAAAGAATACTATATCTGTCGATTACATTTAACCTACATCAGAGTTTCACATTATACACAGTCAATGAATATATTTACAATTATCATGTCTCAGATTGACAATAATATAAATACAGTGGAAATACTCTATACGCTCCTGCCATCCAGCTCGCCTCCTGAGCTCCAGAACGTACCTACCTGAAAATCTATAATACTCGGTCTGACCCGAGCATTACACAAAAGTAACACCTGGGTCAGGCTGGAAACCAGCGTGAGTAAACCCACCCAATATGGAACACACGCATACAACTTATATAAAACCTGGGGTAAGTTATGTCAATTTATCCAATTCACGATTTGCTATGGCCAACCCTTCACATATAAATTTCTAAGTATCAAACTTAGATAAAATAAAATTTTTAAGTTTCAAACGTAAACCACCTCATTCCTGCCTATAGGTTTCACAAATCAATTTATAATAATTCGGGGTGGTACCGGGTATTTCCTAATACCCGACCCAGTCTCTTCGAAACCCATGCTATCCTAACCCAAGCTATTCAAATGAAATACACAACGTTTCATATCAGAGATATCAACTGATTCAAAGCATCCAATACCATCCAATCACCCATAAGCAAAGCTGAATCACATCCAAATCAATTCAAATGACTCTAATTGAATTTCAACTCTCAATCACTTAGATTCCTTCATTTAACATTGATTAATTCCAAATCAAATCAATTAATTGGTCAACCCATCATTATTCATCTTAATTAATCACCATGGATTAATTATTATTTCAATTACATTCAAGTAATTATTTTTAATTAATTTCACGATATTAACTATTCTTAACCAAAATCAGTAAGTAATCTTAATTACTTCATAAATTAATTAACTATTTAAATTACATTAATTCTTAATCACTTATATTAATTAACTTCTCATAAGTCACTATTTATTTAATTAATTCGATCTTCATTAATCAATCTCTAATTACATCAATAATTATATAAATTAATGATTTCCCATTCTATTTTTAATTTGTTCTAATCTAAATCAATTACTTTAATCCAACCAGAATATTAATCATTCTCGATTAACCTCGTCCTGTAATTATCTACTTTTTTTTTACTTCATTAAATAAATTAATTGTATCTTAATTAACTATTTAATTGATCTCTTGAGTTATTTCACAAAGTAATTATATTTCATTTATTACTTTAAGTAATTACTTATTAAACCGCCCACTGATTATTCTAATTTTATTAAACTTCATTAATTGACTTAATCCTTAATTAATTAATTCAACCCATATTAACTTTTTGAGTTTAAACAATTTAAACCCCAATACTTCGAGTCAAACAACAATTTACTCGAAAACCATTCAATAAACCAAAGTCACCAAATCATCACTTCTCAACATACATCAAATCAATTCAAGCATTCAAACAATCATTTAAATTTGACTATTGAAATTTACTAACAACTCTGCCGAGTGAGATTTACTCACCTTTGCTTTTATTTGCAAATCCACTTCAACCTCGAGTTGGTTCCTTGATTATTGACCCTGAATAAACATTTATATGGTTTATTAATAATCAGAATAATTAAATTATCAATTACCGTTTAATAAAATTTGATTTACCAATTATTTTGTTCGAACCAATTTTTTCAAAAATAAGTAATTATTTCCTTTCTTTTGAAACCCATATACTAAAAATTAATTTATAGTTCTCAAAAATCTAGTTTTATATAAATATTCAACATGCTAAAATTTCCTTTCTAGCCGATATATACATATTGAATTTCAAAATAGAATTGTTTTGAATCCTACTGTAAGTTTAAAATCTCATATATATATATATATATTAAGTAAATTTAAGAATAACTACCTTACTGTAAATAATTTCTGTATATATATATATATATATATATATATATATATATAAAGCAATTATTTACAAAACTTACTGCTATATATCATTAATTTATTTATTCATTTTAAACAGTATGTGCAGATGCATATACAGACTTCATTTAATTAGTTAAAGAAACATATGGGAATTATACCTCACTGCCGACGCCTCATCTCGACCAAAACCCTAATCGAACCCTAGCCCAACCCTAACTCGATTCGAGCAACTCCCCATTGTTGCCGCCTCTTCCCTCGAACACGGCACCTCGGTCGCAGCTTTCTCGAGATGACAGCAAGTCACACCATCGCGGCACTCCACCACTTCATTATCTGCGACGGGACCAGATCTCGTCATCGTCGGCCAAGCTTCCCAAGCTCGAGTTCGAGCTCACATTGTCGCGCCTCGATTCTTCCCTTGCGAACTCCACCGATCCCTAAAGGTCGCCGATCGAGGTTGAGGATGTCGAAATACCAACGGAAAACTCGATCCTCCACTGCGTGAACATGTCGTGGTCTCACGCTAGCTCGAGCTTGCTTCGGTTCTTCAATTTGGTCAGCGGCATAGACAATAGGAATCGCGATTTTTTTTTCTTTTTCGATTGCTTCGGCCCCTTTTCTTTCTTTTTTTTTCTTTTTTGAGTACGATCATTTAAGAATAGAGAGCGGAAGGGAGACTTATAATAGGGTTAGGAATAGCTTCCCGAGTAAGCCTGATTTTATATAATTAAATACGAAAATATCTCGTGATCCATAACGTGAAATACCGAACTCTGAATCAGACATGCTGACCGACATTTATAAGGTTTTACCCGCGTTCCGATCATAATGGAACGTGTTTTGGAGGCTAATTTGATCGTACGTGGAAGTTAGCCTTTTAAAATTTATTTAAAATATTAAATTATTGATTTTAATTTCAATGCATTTCTCACCCGTACGAGCAAACGGTAAATCCAAACGCTACGAAAATTGAAATCCGATAATAACTAACTATTACAGATCCAATGGAACTGGTTTCTTCGAATTCTGAGACTGTTCCTCGGAAGGCTATTTTTTTAAAATTCAATTTAAACGATATATTATTAAAATTGAAAAACTCGCCTTTAATTTAAATTTCAACAATTCTATTATTTTCAATATCATCATTATAAATTTTATAAATCTTCAAATTATCTAAACAGACTTAGAAATTTCAGATTCAACAATTTACCCAATTTTCAATCATTCAATTCAATATTTAAACTATATAATTCAATGATCTAATTACCCAGTAAATATTGATATCTTGAATTCAAGTTAAAATTAATTTTTTAAATATTTTAAAATCAATTAATAAATTCCAATTTGAGTTGTTAGAAATTCCGGGTCGTTACATTCCTCCCCCCTTAAAAGAATTTCGTCCCCGAAATTACTAATTAGGAAGAATGGACCAATACCCGTTTTCTTTTTCCAAATCTCACAATTCAACATCCTAACAACTGTCTTTTATTAAAGACCCACTGTCACCTTAACCAACTACTCAAAACTTCCCATAGTTTTAACCAATACTCTTCCGCTCAATTATTTAATTTCAATTTAAAACAAAATTTTGAATTATCAAATTTTCTCAAAAAAATTTCTAACTCTCTAAATTTCCGAAATTTTTTTCCATCGTCTCCTTTGCGCGGCTAGCTCAGTGCTACTACAAAAGGCCTCTATGGGTTACCAAATTCCAAAAGAAAACAAAAGCCAAATGGCTACATCAAAACCCAATCAAATTCATACAGAAATTAAAATACATACCTTATTGTCGGGAAATTCAAATTTATCTTTTGGAATCAAATCCAATTCCTTTTCCCATTAATACCTACATATTTTGTTTAGCAACAATATTCAATCGAAACTTTACAAATCATTTTATACATTCTCTTATATAGGTTTTCATATTTACTTCTATTCAAATTCGTTTTTCCCATTTTAATATGAATTCAACTTATTTCAATTTTGAATATTAAATTTCTATTTTCCATTTATAACTGAGACTTATTAGTTCCATCTACTAATCTATTTCGGTTTCATATTTAAAATCGTTTAATTGCTTAAAAAAAATTTCTCAAATATTTTCAAAAAATTTCGAACTGCCAAAATTTTCGAAAATTTTTGGCAGAGTCTCCTTTGTACGGAGGAGCTTTTGCAATTTGACAAGAGATATAAATATGTATACATCGACCCACCCGGTCGGAAAAAGCAAAAAAAGTTCATATTTCCTATTTTTATTGCGTAGGCATACCTTATTTAGCATTTTAAGCAAGCAGCTTATTTATTTTAGCATATATCGCATCCAAATCCAGCCAAACGGCCTTCAGGTACCTGTACTTACTCAATTTACACATATAAGCACTATATATATATATATATATATATATGAAGTTTATAACATTTCTCTTACTTAAAAAACTATAGCACTTCAATTCTAAAAGAAATGCATTCAAAATAACTTCCACAAACAATTTATATGTTTTCAAACCTAATTCAATTGTTTTCAACCAATTTATAAACCATTTTATTCAATTTCAATGGTTTGTAACTCAATTTCTTACGTTCCATTGATTTTTAACCCATACAGGCTCATATTCACTTCAAATGATTCAGAACCAATTTTATTTAATCTCTATTGACTCATAGCATTTTAATTACTTTCATTTACGCCGAACGACAACCATTTTTATGCAATTTCGACGATATTCGTTTAATAGAGTATTTATTTTAGTTTATAACTACTTTAAATTAATTTTCAACTCATTTTATATTTAATTTCATTTCATTTCTAATTTATTCACCCACCATTCATTAGCTCGACACATTTCATTCTTGTATACTACAAGCCATTCCCAAATTAATTCAATCCAAGCTTTATTTAATGGGTTTTCACCCTTATTCGAAGCCAAGCTTCCATAAATTTTAAACTTAAGTTATTACTTTAATTTATTCCAACATCAAACTTAAGTTTACTTCTATTTGATCCTCATTTAATCAACTTCCATTAAATTCAGTTAGCCCATCAATTTTAAATTTTAATTTTAAATTCACTTTCCCAATTTATCAAAATAATATCCAACCACATACTTATCTCATTTATACTTCAAATTAATATACCACCAAATTTAAGTTCAGTCTGATAATCTAATTCCAATCACAATTTTGATTTAGTTTTTATTCTATCAGACTTCATCCATTTATTATTTAACTCAATTAACCCATTTTAATTTTTTTATTCAATTACTTAATTCGTTATCGAATTTATTTTATTAATACAAGGCTATTCTCAATTTATTTCTATTCACTTGGGTTTTGTTTTGCAACTCAAACTATTTCTATCATAATCACTTCTCTTATATCCAATTTACTTGCAACTTTCATTAAATATTATTCAAATCACCCTTGAATTTTATTTGTAATTCAAACCATCATACTTTTCAATCCAACTCAATTTTATTTTTATTTTACAACATTTTTTTTATTATTAACAATAGGATGATATCATTCAATTTGTTTTAAAACGTCCATCCATTTCCAATTTTTAAATCTCAAACTCGTTTTGAGGTCACACAAATTCCCAATTCAAATCAACCACTTAACTTTCCAAGTTAAATTCCAATTACATAATCCAATTAACCTTACTCAATTTGAATTCCAGCTTTCAACTTCAAAATTCTTTCCCTCTTATAAGTTCAAACTTATATCACTTAGGGTTTTTACATCGCACTTCAGGGAAAATCAAAACTCAACCTCTTAGAGTTTGTTTCAAATTATCTTTGATATCATGTATATCCATACATATATACATACATATTTTTTGCTGGCCCTCCCATCCATGTTTTAAAATTTTAAACCACCCTTGGTTTTCAATTCAAATAAATTTTCAAACAACCCATTGTTTGCAACAAGTCCCAGTTATCCAAATAATACTTATTTATCATTTTTTTTTCCATTTCTTTGAAACAAAATTTTCAAATTTTGGGACCAGATTTAGAATTTCATTTTTAAATCAATTAAATTTTAATTTGGTTGTATTATATTGCTTCTTAATTTTCTTTTCAATAATCTAACAGCCAATCACCTTAATTATTTATTAGAAGGGAATATTGCTTTGTATATCAAAATATATTTTATATAAAATCATTTAAAATCTTTATATGAGAAAATAACAAGTACGCGCTCATATATATATATATATATACATATACATATACATATACATATACATATACATATATATATACATATATATACATATATATATATGTACATATATATATATATGTATATATACATATATATATACACTTAACCCATTATATATATATACTTAACCCATTTTAGAGTACTACGGACTCTATTAAATGAGTAATCCCCACTAGAGCCAAGGTTCTCACTTAACCTCTCAGCTCTGATACCAAATGTAAGGACCCGAAATTTTCACGCTAGAAAATTCCAGATAGTTATGAAAAGAAGAAAGAGATAGAAGAAGAAGAAGAACAGAAACATTAACATCCCATATTCGCAGCGGATAAAAAATAATAATAAATAATAACGATCTACGAAAGAATACTATATCTGTCGATTACATTTAACCTACATCAGAGTTTCACATTATACACAGTCACTGCATCTATTTACAATTATCATGTCTCAGATTGACAATAATATAAATACAGCGGAAATACTCTATACGCTCCTGCCATCCAGCTCGCCTCCTGAGCTCCAGAACATACCTACCTGAAAATCTGTAATACACGGTCTGACCCGAGCATTACACAAAAGTAACACCCAAGTCAGGCTGGAAACCAGCGTGAGTAAACACACCCGATATGTAACACACGCATACAACTTATATAAAACCCGGGGTAAGTTATGTCAATTTATCCAATTCACGATTTGCTATAGACAACCCTTACTTCACGTATAAATTTCTAAGTCTCAAACTTAGATAAAATAAATTTTTTTAAGTTTCAAACGTAAACCATCTCATTCCTGCCTATAGGTTTCACAAATCAATTTATAAAAATTCGGGGTGGTTCTGGGTATTTCCTAATACCCGACCCAGTCTCTTCGAAACCCATGCTATCCTAACCTAAGTTATTCAAATGAAACACACAACGTTTCATATCAGAGATATCAACTCATTCAAAGCATCCAATACCATCCAATCACCCATAAGCAAAGCTGAATCACATCCAAATCAATTCAAATGACTCTAATTGAATTTCAACTCTCAATCCTTAGATTCCTTCATTTAACATTGATTAATTCCAAATCAAATCAATTAATTGGTCAACCCATCACTATTCATCTTAATTAATCAACCTAGATTAATTATTATTTCAATTACATTCAAGTAATTATCTTTAATTAATTTCACGATATTAATTATTCTTAACCAAAATCAATTAGTAATCTTAATTACTTCATAAATTAATTAACTATTTAAATTACATTAATTCTTAATCACTTATATTAATTAACTTCTCATAAGTCACTATTTATTTAATTAATTCGATCTTCATTAATCAATCTCTAAATACATCAATAATTATATAAATTAATGATTTCCCATTATATTTTTAATTTGTTCTAATCTAAATCAATTACTTTAATCCAACCACAATATTAATCATTCTCGATTAACCTCGTCCTGTAATTATCTACTTTTTTTTACTTCATTAAATAAATTAATTGTATCTTAATTAACTATTTAATTAATCTCTTGAGTTATTTCACAAAGTAATTATATTTTATTTATTACTTTAGGTAATTACTTATTAAACCGCCAACTGATTATTCTAATTTCATTAAACTTCATTAATTGACTTGTTCCTTAAATAATTAATTCAACCCATATTAACTTTTTGAGTTTAAACAATTTAAACCCCAATACTTCGAGTCAAACAACAATTTACTCGGAAACCATCCAATAAACCAAAGTCACCAAATCATCACTTCTCAACACACATCAAATCAATTCAAGCACTCAAACAATCATTTAAATTTGACTATTGAAATTTAATAACAACTCAGCTGAGTGAGATTTACTCACCTTTGCTTTTATTTGCAAATCCACTTCAACCTCGAGTTGGTTCCTTGATTATTGACCCTGAATAAACATTTATATGGTTTATTAATAATTGGAATAATTAAATTATCAATTACCGTTTAATAAAATTTGATTTACCAATTATTTTGTTCGAACCAATTTTTCCAAAAATAATTAACTATTTCCTTTCTTTTGAAACCCATATACTAAAAATTAATTTATAGTTCTCAAAAATGTAGTTTTATATAAATATTCAACATGTTAAAATTTCCTTTCTAGCCGATATATACATATTGAATTTCAAAATAGAATTGTTTTGAATCCTACTGTAAATTTAATATCTCATATATATATATATTAAATAAATTTAAGAATAACTACCTTACTGTAAATAATTTCTGTATATATATAAATCAGTTATTTACAAAACTTACTACTATATATCATTGATTTATTTGTTCATTTTTAAACAGTATGTGCAGATGTATATACAGACTTCATTTAATTAGTTAAAGCAAAATATGGGAATTATACCTCACTGCTGACGCCTCATCTCGACCAAAACCCTAATCGAACCCTAGCGCAACCCCAACTCGATTTGAGCAACTCCCCATCGTAGCTGCCTCCTCCCTCTAACACGCAACCTCGGTCGCAGATTGCTCGAGACGACAGCAAGTCGCACCATCACGACACTCCACCACTTCATTATCTAGGACGGGACCACATCTCGTCATCATTGGCCAAGCTTCCCAAGCTCGAGTTCGAGCTCACATTGTCGCGCCTCGATTCTTCCCTTGCGAACTCCACGAATCCCCAAAGGTCGCCGATCGAGGTTGAGGACCCCGAAATTCCAACGGAAAACTCGATCCTCCACCGCGTGAACATGTCGTGGTCTCACGCTAGCTCGAGCATGCTTTGGTTCATCAATTTGGTCAGCGGCTTGGACAATAGGAATCGCGATTTTTTTTTCTTTTTCGATTGCTTCGGCCCCTTTTCTTTCTTTTTTTTCTTTTTGAGTACGATCTATTAAGAATAGAGAGGGGAAGGGAAACTTATAATAGGGTTAGGAATAGCTTCCTGAGTAAGCCTGATTTTATATAATTAAATACGAAAATATCCCGTGATCCATAACGTGAAATACCGAACCCTGAATCAGACATGCCGACCGACGTTTATAAGGTTTTACCCGCGTTCCGATCACAATGGAATGTGTTTCGGAGGATAATTTGATCGTACGTGGAAGTTAGCCTTTTTAAATTTATTTAAAATATTAAATTATCGATTTTAATTTCAACGTGTTTCTCACCCGTACGAGCCAACGGTAAATCCAAACGCTACGAAAATTGAAATCCGATAATAACTAACTATTAAGAATCCAATGGAACTGGTTTCGTCGAATTCCGAGAACGTGCATCGGAAGGATATTTTTTAAAATTAATTTAAACGATATATTATTAAAATTGAACAAATCGCCTTTAATTTAAATTTCAACAATTCTATTATCTTCAATATCATCACTATAAATTATATAAGTCTTAGAAATTTCAGATTCACCAATTTACCCAATATTCAATTATTCAATTCAATATTTAAACTATATAATTCAATGATTTAATTACCCAGTAAATATTGATATCTTGAATTCAAGTTAAAATTAATTTTTTAATATTTTAAAATCAATTAATAAATTCCAATTTGAGTTGTTAGAAATTCCGGGTCGTCACAGAATGGAAATATGGAATTTTACATCTAAACCCTTTTCTAGCATAAGAATATGTTAAGAAAACTAGATTTTTCAAAAAATTAGACGTTAGCAACAGTGTGCTAGGATTTTGGATGGTAGGTATTGATGCAAAATTAGTTCTACTATACTTCTATTTGTAGAAGTGTGGAAAATTTAGGATGTAAAAACAAGTTTTTTGTTTTCAAAAACAGTATATATATGGAACTGTCAGTATATTTAGGTTGCTTTCATCATATTTTCAAAATTGTTTTAAAAGAATGCATTCATATAGGGGGCACCGTTTAGAATTATTCAGCATACGTGGCATATGTATTGTGATACGCCATGCACTTATACAGTATTTGTTTGCAATTGGTTGCACACTAAATGGTTGGTTAGTTTAGAATGGTTGTATGTTGTGTTACATCATTGAACAATTGAGAAATTTCAAGGAAGAAATTCTTTTAAGAGGGAGAATGTAACATCCCATAGTTTTTATGACAATGAATTTAAAGAAAATTAATTACTTAATAATAACGCAAAAAATAAGATTTGGAAAAGCATCAAATTTTGGTTACAACACTTGAACCATTGGGTTTGTGGTGATTTTCTGATCATTTTCATATATAGAGTTTTCTAATAGGAGTTCAAAAGCAAAGTTATTAACGTTTGAATTTTTGGAATCAGAAGTAATAGATATGTAATTAAGAAAATAATAATAATTAACTAAATTTAATGGAAACTTATACGTTAGGAAATGTTAACGTTAAATCAAATCATAGAAAATATATAAAATGGAAAGGAAATTATATCCATCAGTTTAAACAGGAAATAAACAAAACAAATCAGGTAATGCTAATTTAAACATAGGTAATGAACAAAACAAATCAAGTAAGGCTAATTTAATTTAAACAGACGACCGGTCGACCCTAGGTCCCTGTTGGTCGACTGGTAGCGGTCAACCGTAGGGCATTGATGGTCGACCAGTGCTGTTGTGAAATCAAGAATAATGTGCAGCCATACAACCCAGATTCAGTACATATTAATCGAATGGCTGACAATGATTTGAACCCTATAAATATAGAGCTAGACCAGTATTTCTGAACTCATATTTTCGAAGCGATGCCGGAGCTCAACCACTTTCTCTTCTCCTCCAAATCCTAAATTCTAAGAAATAGTTATAGATTATATATACATACAATTGCAGAATCATATAAGATGATTGAGGAAGAGAATACAATTAGCACTTGAAATATACACGGTCTGACCCGATCATTATAAGAACGCTTGGATCAGTATGGTAAACCAGTGTGAAATACAAATCATATGGATCTTTAATGTTATAAAACCTTTCAAAATAAACATATCTCATACGACTACGCCGCACATAAACACGGACGGGTGTTTATCTTATAATAACCGTTATCCCTCCTTTTGGCAAGGCCATGATACCAAGGACTTGACTAGAAACCAAGGACAATTCAATCCGAAGATCGGTTATACACATTTTAATTATGGATACTAGTAAATTTGGTCCGAGTTCGAATCAAGCTAGAATTAATATGGTATGACAAGCAAAGCTATGGAAGCCAACTTTCCAACTTTCACGTCAATATGAGTTCATATGCTCAAGTTATTGATCGACTAAAATTAAGAAAGAAGACCTCATTTTGTATCCATCGTAAGCCACCCTCCTTCATATCCATATAGCTTCGTATCCATTAAAGTCAACCTCCTTTGTATCCATTAGAAGCTACCCGTGTAACGAATTCGTATCGATCGGCCGCATTCATGCATTTCGTATCGATCAGCCAATAGATCGATGTGAAACCAACACTTTCCATCGATACGAAGCCAACAACAGGCATCGCTATGAAGTAGCCTTCAACCATCGATACGAAATAGCATGCGAGCATCAATACGAAGTGCAATCATCAAGATCGATATGAAGAAGGATTGTGAAACAAAGGAAGCGGTCTTCTAGCATGAAACATGGATCTCTCCAGAACTTTCAGTCTATGTCATCTGGTCGATATGAAGAACGATCGATACAAAGGTATCGATACGTATGCCTCAGCCAATCTATAATCTTAACCTTGGATTGATTATAACTCAACATCTATAAGTCCAAATGCTACCAAATTTTCATAGGAGCTTGCTTACCACCCCAAGAATGTCTATGATCGATCTTAACCCAAAAGGAGCAAATCTTAATTGACACAAATGGAATAGGGACCGATCCCAATCTATCGTAAATGACCCCTGATCGATCTGGTCGGCCCACCCACGTATGAGAAGGAATATTCCAAGTTCAAAGGCAGATATGTCCAGACTGCACCTATAAATAGCACCCCAATGCCAATAGAAAAAGGACTTTTTCACTCTGCTGCACCGTTACTCTGCCGCAACTCCATTGTAAATCAAGTGTTAGAGTATTTTACTATTGTATTCAGCTGTCAATCAGCAATAAACATCAGACATAGGCTACAACGCCGAACCAACATAAATCTCTGTATTTTTCTATTTTTGTTTTCTTTAATTGGCATGTTTTTTAGATTAACCTCTTTTTACATTTAATTTCACATTCTAATCTCTTAAAATACATTCGAAGAATGTTGTGCCCAATTTTGGTACAAACACTTTGGTGCTTTCACTGAGAAGACTTCGTTTTTCTTTGATTTATCGGATATACTACCGCTGTTGGATTGCTAAAATCTAAGGAAGAGATCCAGATCTGTCTTCTTATGGTTCCTTCCATTCTACTAAGACTACTCAAGATCTAGGAAAGAGCTACGTCAAACATGGTGCGTACTACTAGGACTGCTTTAAATGCTATAGATCCAAAGGAAGGGATAGGAAAAATCCCACGCAGCTAGCCACAGCAGGCCAAGCCTCAGCTAGAGCTCCAGATCGACAAGGTCCTATCACAAGGGAGGAGTTCCAGATCTTAATGCAAGAGCTAACTCTGAGCTGCCAACATCTCATTCAGTAGATTCGTGCCAACGCGGAGCTCACGAATCAACTAAATGAGGAAAGATGAAGGAGATCTAGGAGGGATCATGTTTCACATTTGTCGACTGAAAGCTCAGCTTCATCTGACTTCAACCATAGATCTATATGTTGTCGATGGGATGGAAATTATGCAAAAGCTTCCGAGCATCAGCATGCTGTGAATCTCAGACAATCCGGGGTTGGCCTTTCTACAGGCACCAAGCTAGACCCTCCTCCCTAGGAGGGGCACTTTCTTATCACACCATTCATGAAATGGAAGCTGCTACTGCTATAGATCTGGAAGCTAAGATCCAGAACCAGCCCTTCGTCAACACATCTATGCTCATGAACCCTAGGTTCCCGAGGATCGAGAGCCAAGGAGGCAAGGAACGGACCGTCGATAACGCCCGGACCGTCCCGCAACATGGAACCCGACCATGCCTTGGCCTCGAATGTCCAGATGCCTAACATTCCAACCATGATTCGCCAAAATGATCTGAGAAAGTCAACGTCTTATAATGACGATTGGGGAATCTCCCGAAGTCATATCCGTTCACCAACGACTTTATTTATACCAAGCCACCTCGTTGATTCCGGATGCCTATCTTGCCCATGTACGAAAGAAGTTCGGATCCTAACCAGCATATATACTAAAGTATGAATGGCTCATGAATGCCGCGCGAGCTGACGATGCGGTTAAGTGCAAGAGTTTCCCTATTTCCTTATGAGGTATCGCAACTATGTGGTTCACTTGGCTACCACCCAAATCCATTTTGAGTTTCAATCAGTTGGCTACAAAGTTTGTCGAACAATGTTGTGTGCATGTTACAAGGCCAAAGAATGTCAACACCTTATCCAGTGTTACCCAAGCCCATGGAGAGACACTAAGAAGTTATCTGAATAGATTTCATGTTGCCTATGCTGAGGTCAGCAATCCCAATGACAATTCTATTTTGATGGCATTGACTAAAGGAATTGACCCCTATTTTGATTTTGGCAATTGGTTGGTTGGGAAACCCCCTACGTCGTTGGATCATTTCTATTGTAAGGCGACCCAGTTATTGAGGAGAGAAGACGTTGGACGATCTAGGAAGTAGGACGATATGGGGCCAGTGTTGAAAGCATTCAGATTAATGTTGCTGTTAAACAGATTGATGAGAACTCCAGCAATGTACAATTGAACATACTGAACAAATAAGGTTAATAGAAGCGTAACGGAGGTCAAGGAAAGAAGAGAGACCTAAATCAGGGACCGAGACACAGAGCTCCCATGTTCGACTAATATACTCCTCTAAATACTTTGCTAGAAATTGTTTACCTTCAGACTTGCAATATCGAATAGTATAGGAAGCCAGCTCCGAAACCATTATCTGAGAAACAAATTCAAACTGGAAAATTCTATAGATTCCACGATTGTTAGGGTCATAACATGAATGAATGCAGTCATCTACAACACATTGTTGAGAAGCTGATCAGAGAGAGGAAGTGGAACAGTTTGTTCGAGCACCGCAGGATAGATGTGTGGGCCAGTCTAACCCAAATTAAGGTCAAGGCCAAGCTAGGCCCGAAAAACCCACATGCACTGCAGCAGGTTGGTTATAAATATAGCGAGTGGTGGTCCTCATTCAGCTGATCGAAGCTCGAGGGAAATGAAGTCATATGCCAGCTCGATTAGGCATGTGGACTTTGAGTGTTGTAGTATTCTGATAATGGGGCCCTGAAGAAATAACAGAGAACGATGACAAATGACATCATTTTCAGGAATCGTGATGTTGATAGAGTCGAGGCCCCCACTATCGATCCGTTGGTCATTTCAACTCAAATAGGTCCTGCTTGGATGAAGAGGATCTTGGTTGATAGTGGAAGCTTCGTGAATATTCTTTTTTAGCGAGCTTACGACTAAATGAGAAAGGAGGTAAAAGTTCTAAAACTGTGTCAGTCATGCATACATGGTTTTAAAAGAAGTGCAATTATACCCGCTGGAATGGTGGATTTGCCTGTTGAGTTAGGTATTGGAGATCGCCGGATAGTTCGGTTACTGCATTTTGTTGTGTTAGACATTAATTCCCCCTATAATGCTTTCTTGGCCGACCGGACCTCATTGAATTTAGGCAAGCGTTTGCCCCATAGTGTTTGACTAAGAATTTTCCCACTGATAACGGGGTTGGAGTAGTGCATGGTGATTAGGCAGTTGGACGCGCCTGTTGTGTTGATGAGCAGCGGGATGCGCAGCATAAGGAGAAAGGCGAAGGCGTAGAGGAATCTATCTGCATCCAATTCCTAGAATTGACAGCTAACACCTGGGCATAGGCCCGGGCGACACAACCATTTCCTTGAGGACCTTGATCCCAAAACCTTCAAAGTTGGCGACCTCATACTTAAGAGAATTTATCCGGTCCCTTCAAACACGAAACCAACATGGGAAGGACCATATGTCATTAAGCGAAGACTTGGAGATGGCTCGTTCAAGCTATCAACTATTGACGGCCTCACTTTACCCAAAGCATGGAACAGCGAAAGTCTCCGTCGCTATTACATATGACAAGCTTTTATTCCTTTAGTCTGCTTTTCCTTTGAAATTTATTTATGCATTTCTGAATTTGAACTTGTAATAAAGCAACTGACTTTGCCATACTTTCTTATTCTAGAAATAAAACGTAAATTTAGCAAGCGAGAGAGGCGATTATTGAAATGCATCATGTGGCCGTCACGATGAACAAAGAGCTAAGTCCCATCCTATGGTAGGACTCATTAAAATAGAGAGTGATCATGATCCAACCGATCACTCGCTATGTGAAACATCGAGCTCGGAGCAGACACAATTAAGTCAAAAAGGATTGAAACATGACAATCCGCTAACGAACTCTAGTTCCCAGAGTGCGAGGTGGAGTACAGATTCCAAATCCAAACTCAAGGAGGACGAACCCATCCATCCACGACATCGCTTGCAAAATCAAGGTGGATGTGATCCGACCAGCCGTAACCTTGACCAAGTCCTCCCAAAGTGCGAACAAGATCCTAAAACCTATGCAGATGTGATTAACCATTTGTCGACTAACTACAGATTCCCGAAGAGCGAACTAGAGTTTAAACATAACCGGGTGTGACCGACCATCCACCAACTAACTCCAGATTCTCGGAGCGTGGACTTGAGTATAAACATAATCGAGTGTGACTGACCACCTACCAACTAACTCTGGTCCTAAAATTGCGAACTAGAGTATAATCACTAAATGGGTGTGACTGACCACCCATCAACCAACTATAGATTCCCGAAGTGCAAATTGGCGTATAAACACCAACTAACTCCGATCCTGAGAGCGTGGACCAGAGTATGAACATTAAATGCGTGTGATTGATCACCTGCAAAAAAACTTATGTCGGAGTGCGGATGCATTGCTAAACACTAACTGGGCGTGACTGACCGCCAATCAACTAACTCTAGCCCCAAGAGTGTGGACTAGAGTAGAAGCATCAAACGGGTGTGACTGACCGCCCGTACATCAACTCATGAGCCTGGAGCATGGATATAATTCCAAGTATTAAATAGGTGTGACTAACCGCCTGTAAAACAACTTGTCCCCAAAGTGTGGATATAATTCTAAACGCCGAACGGGTGTGACCGACCGTCCGTAAATCATCCTATGTCCCCAGAGCATGGATATGATTCTAAATAACAAGCAGGCACGACCGACCACCAGCATGAAAGTTCAATCCCCAGCTTGCGGATACAAGTACCAGCCAATGAACGAGCGTGATTAACCACTCTGATTCATTCACTTTAACTTTGTTCCGACTTAGTTAAATAAAAATGAGAAAAGGCAAAAAGCGATTGTCAACCAATTACTTCAATTTATCCCCAAGATGGGGGCATAACTCAATTACGAGCCACTAACAAAAATAGCGCAACGTCGGGACTCGACTCAACGTTTGGTTATAACCTAAAGCCATGACTTTAGGTCTAATAACCGAACTCAAGTCCGATTCG
Organism: Allium cepa; assembly: GCA_030765085.1. Classification (NCBI taxonomy): domain Eukaryota; kingdom Viridiplantae; phylum Streptophyta; class Magnoliopsida; order Asparagales; family Amaryllidaceae; genus Allium; species Allium cepa. The sequence continues at coordinate 659,669,896 of CM060934.1, read as the reverse complement.
CAGACTAAAGTTCACAAGTACATTTAATGGAAATACGAGCACAAAAATACATAAGCAAATGAACATAGAGTTGTGCTGAAAATAAAACGAGATTTTATTTATACCATTCTTTGGAAAAAGACAAGTACAAAAATCTTTTCAATGAATTCTTGTAAGCGGGGCCAACTCGGATTTATACATGGCCTACAAAAGCAAAAGGATATCTTATTCCAAGCTATCGACAAAAAGAAGAAGCAAAAGTGGAATTTTACGTGTTTGGTTTTTTATATTTTTTGCTCTTCTTTGGCATTGACCCGCTCGAACTACCACTCAGCTGCCTCTTCAAGCCCTTACCTCCCCGGCCACCTTTTACTGTTTGTCTTCGGTCGAAGGAATAATAGATGTCTCCTCCTGGAAACTTATGACAATCAGAATGTTCTCCATGTGTGGAGCTGGTGGAATAGTGGTGCTCTCAATGTTGGAAGTAGGGGGCGTGTCGATATTGATGATAGTACAGCGCTGAGAAATAATAATTACCGGGACTGGTCCAGGACCCACCATACCACCACCAGCTCTACTAGCCCGATGGGTTTGCTCTATCTCAGCTTTAATCTCTTCTAATATTTCATCAGGCCACTTTGTATGTATGCTCATAGGAATGCTACTGGTTGATCCCGAAGAGCTAGTAATGACCACATCTTCATCCACGACAAAAGGTATTTTCAATGAGTGGGTCGCTTTGATGGCCAAGATGTGCTTCCAGCATTTGACCATGGAGCACGCAACTACTTTCATGCATCTCCCCAACCATTGTAGTTGTGGTCTCTGTCATTAAGGGCACCTGCTCATGATGCATCTCTTGGGTTGCAGAAGAATCAATCGATGCGACCTACAACTAAATAAAGATAGGAGAAAATGTTAGTGACATCTTCTGATAGTGCTCTTGCATTTTGATGAATGGAAGAAGTGTTCAAAATACCTTCCTCGGACCGACTCTCATGCTGGGCCAATGCAACTGCAGAATCACGTTCATGTACTAGAGATAAGTGCGGTTGGTCTGGGTCATATCTCGGAATAGTTGGAGGATCAATAGAAGGAGCAGGTGCAGATAAAGAGACTGGGAGTACTTCAGAACCTGCCACGTGATGCTTAATTCCAGATCCTTCTCCAATGTCCAAGTACTTAGCCGCTAGTTTTTACTTTTCAAGGGAAATAATGGTATCATAAAGAACCTTAGCCTCATTTCCAACTAGTATCTAATTTTCCAGTTTGAATTCATCAATAATTGAAGTGTTACGGACCATTTTCTCGTCTTTGATCAAGTGACTCCAAGCCTTATATAGATGGAAGGTGTAAAACTCGAGCCAGTTGAGATTGTGATTCCTTAAAATGTTGGCGTTATATAGGACCATAAAATCTTCGAATTCATCCTCCATCCTTACCTCTGTTGCTTTAACTTTACTCTCAATTTTGGCTTCGGCTTTTAGAGCCTTCAAGTTTGTCACATCCTTTTCGTCTTTAAAAGCCACTGTCTGCTCCCATGCCTCCTAGGCAGCTTTGTTAGCATCATCTTTCTCCTTGACCACCTCGGCGAACTTCACCTTTAACTCCTCAAGCGCCTTCAATGCAGCATCTCTCTCCTCCGTGACGAGGGTAGCCCTTCTCCTGAACCAAGTCCATTTGAGACCGTTACATTTTTTCCATAGACTGACTTGCCTCATCAGCTTTCTTTTGGGCCTCCCTTTTAGACTTCCTTGAGGACTTGGCCTCATTATTAAGTACGTCGATTATACTATTATTTTAAGCAAGATCAGTCTCTAGTTTCTCGATTGTTTTTGTCCACTCGAAGGCCACCGCTGAAGCTTTCTCCGTAGTTTTCACCCATTCTCAATATTGATTGTAGACATTGGGTACGTAATCATGCACCATTCTTTCCATGTCGTTGGGGATTCGCTTCAAGTTCGGAGGGAATACAAAGCCGTCAAAGTAGACGTTTGGAAAATCTTTTTCAACTTAGCAATTCTGATCGCTCCCTCCCCGGTGGGTTCTAAAGTGGCATGTTCTATGAAATGGTAGTTTCAGCCTCAGTCCTTTGACGTTGCTCGTCAGATCTTGAAATTTGAGGATGCACTATTTGACGTGAAGTCTCTGAAAACTGCCCTTTAGAGCCGGAGGGTTTGAAGTAACCTTTGGGTGGTGGTGATCGCGACTAGGAGTGCCACATACTTTGGTGTTTCCTCTCCCTCTCCCTTTCGTAACGGTCATGCTCTTGGCTAGAGTGGCCGTGATCATAATCTCTTTCAGTCTCATGTCTGTGAGCCTCAGATTAAGAACTAGAAAACTGGTGTTTGGAATGCAAACTACCAAGCATCGATCCTTACCTCACCGTTGTGTCTTAAAAATGAATAGAGAAGCCGGATTAGTTATCTCCAAAGATTGAGAAACGTGTAATTAGAAGTTGTGTGATGCCATGACGTGTGTGCATGCATGTGCAAACCCCCCAACCAATCGGTTTTTGCAGTCGTGCTTGTAGGAGTGGGCTCCCCTATATCTAAAGCACTTTGAATCCTCTCTAGTCCAAGGTCTTGATATGAAGACAAGTTGTTCGGAATGGGGATATCCGCCAGTCCTTTCAACGAACCCTCCATTCGTGGAGGGGAAGTCTCCGGAATTGTAGCAGTTGTTACAGGGGAGATATCACGATAGTTTTGCATCTCATGGATTTGTAGGCAATAATCTTGTCTTTTCTTTTCAACTCTAAAGATCGAAGACTCTACGAAAGCAAAACTGCAGGCTCATCTCCAGCGGGATCACTCTCATCTTTGCCTAGTTCAATGATAACGACTCTGGGAGCTCTTCTCCCTCTAAGCCTCACAGGAGCCATTCTAAGAACTCCCACCGATCCAATGCTTTGGCCTCTTTCTATAAGCCCAACAACAATCAAGTTTTCACCAGTGAGGACTCTGTCAATTTCCCTACACTCAGCTAGCACCGCTTGGAGAGCCCTTACTACTTCTTTAAATTGGTCTCCTTCGGACCGTGGAATCAAAGTAGTCAAAAAGTAACCAAGTATTAGACTTAGCATCAACTTAAATTATTCAGTTAATCGACGAAGAAATTTGAATACTTACGTCTAACTAGCTGCTGTCTGGTAAATCCTGGTGGACACCGAACGAAGAACCATTCGGTTTTGAAGTAGCTTAGTTTACTCCAGGCTCCTACTACTACTTGGCAATTTCTAATTGCCTCCAAAAAGGTGAACGAAGGATTGTCAGCGCGATCTTAATGTTCAATAGATATCTGATTTCTTCGACTGTCGGAGGTCGGAAAAGGTGCTTCATAAAGATAATGAACAAGCTGTTAAGCACAGTATACCCATTCGGATGTAACTTAGATGGAGTAATCCTTAAGAAAAGCAACACTTCTCGAAAGAACTGATTGAAAGGAGGGAGTTTTCCAGCCACCTACCTGAATCTATTGCAAGTGGTATACCCTTCTGGAGGATTATGGGTTCTGTCTTCCGTGCTGAGTACCAAAACATCTTCTAGAGATAGCCTATGTCTGAGGCAGATCCTGCCTAGCATGTCTTCGGAAATTTTAGAGCATACGGAGTCCTTCGGATTTAAAACTAAAGCTGCGATCTTTGACATTCCTATAACTGGAAGTGGAGGACTTTGGATATCCTACGGCTTGTAGCTTCCGGGATCCATAGCTATTGAACTTTGTAAAAACCATTGTTAGATGGTAAGAAACCTGTGTTTCCCCCTGTGTAGTTAATGCCCCGCTATTACCCCACTATAACTCCGCTATATCTCATAGCGGATTTCTACCGCTACGATTTTTCCATGTAGCCCCAAAATATAGCCTTTCCGCTTCAAGCCCCGCTATTTCCGCTATATCTCGTTGTTCCCGCTATATTTCTCTATTTCCGCTATATCTTCTTTAATAAAATGAATTGAAAAACTGCATTCATGCATTATAAAAACTATGAAACTAATTTATTTGATTTAATTTTTAATATATTTTCAGAAATGAAAGTACTCTGGTATTCTACTAAATTCAATTATGTTATATAACAGTTTTACATTTATTTAAAGTACATTTGCATATGTTATTATTTAAAATTATTTACGTATTAATTATAATTCAATTGAATGATGATTTTTCATTTAATTACCATTTATATATTTGTGAAAACATTAAGTACGAGTTTTATATGCTATTTTAAAGCCATCCGCTATATCCCTCTATATTCTCGCTGTATCCCCGCTATGACTTTTTGCACCTCCACCGCTTTGAATATGCCGAGCGCATTAACTGCACAGGTTCCCCCATGATTGTGAAGCGAGTGATCGCATTATGTAGTGTAGTGCAACATAACGCTTTAAATTTCAACTTCGAAAGATGTTAAAGCGACAAGACTTCAAGATTCAACCAGGATGACCGTCATCACTGACCATCACAACCTTACCAACCTGACTTCAGAGGGTGATCCCCGTTAAAGTTTGTTAAGTTTGTCAAGTTAAAATTCCATTGACGAGCTTCGAGGGATAGTCAAATATGCAGTTTAATAGTTAAGTCCAGATATGCAAGGGTGAAGCTCGTCGGAGTCAGAGTATACAACAATTTCATATCCGTCAAGGTTCAACATGGATCGCTGCTCCAAAAGCCTGCTTTCGTATCAATCACCATCCAAAAGCTTCGTATCGATCACCAAGTTCAAGACTTCACATCGATCGCAAGGCCAAGACTTCATACCGATCGCTCTATATCAATACGAACTCCCACCATTAACAATCGACATGAAGTTTCTCCCTCCATCATTTCCAAATCGATGCAAAACTACTCCCTCCATCCACCATCGATACGAACGATTCCTTTGTATCCATCAACGTTTGTTCTTCCCCAACTGCTAAAACACCATTGCTTCTTCCTCGACTTTACTCCGACCTAATTCTGGCATCAATAATGCCGGAATTAGACACAACTTTGGATGATTTGGCTTTAAAGCTCGAGTCTCATCATTTTTAGAGCGGTTTTGATTGGTCAATTACCTAGTTTAAAGATTCGGGTTGAAAGTTTAATGGGCTGTCCAATTTAAAGCAAAGGCAGTTTTCTTCTTTCTCTTGTTTTAATCGATACAAAGGCAAATAGAAAAATGAATGGCAAGTGAGAAAATTTGGCTAAGTACAAATGGCATTTGCATGAGCTCATACCCAAGGAAAAAAGGAGTTTCGTATCCCGGTTGTTATACTGAGATAACCGGTTACCCACATAGATATGATAGTAGAGCTTCGTATCCATCAACGTAAGCATATCCAGCTAGTTTGTATCCATCTGTATACCGATACGAAGAACCATCTTCATATCCATCTGCCTAAATCGATCTAGAGTGTAATAGTTCGTATCCATCAGCAATCAGCCTTCTAGCCCGTCGATATGAATCACCACTACAAGGTCATATTTAGACTAACCAATTCCATCGATACGAAGCATCTACTTCGTATCCATTTGTTTGAAGACCATGAGGGCTCGTACCATCGATACGAATCATCTCCGAAGACTATCAGTTTCACATCGATAGCCATCGATACAAAGCATGCATTCTGACTTTTTAGATCGATCTAAGAGAGGATACGAAGGGATGCCTTAAAATGACCATCAAACGCTGTTACAACTCGAATTTCACATCGATCCATGAGAGGATCGATATGAAACTCGATCCAAGCAAAAACTAAAGGACTTGACAATGACCTGTAAACATATAAAAGTGAACAAGACTCAAGTTAACATACGTGCATGTATGACGAACTAACATTCAATTTTCAAAATTAACAGGAATTGAATGCTCGCCTGATGAAAATCAAAACAATGAACAACAAATTGCTAGCACTCGACCTTGAGTTACAACAAAACACTGCATGATCATTGGCAGTCAATAGTTCAACATTTATAATGCTAGATATCAATCAAAGGTTACATCTCTTGATGAAAAGGCAGCGATTATTCAATGAATCGGATAAAGCTTTTTCGAAATAAAGAATGCAGCTTTTCAAAGCACGTCATGTTCACACAGGACGTACTTTGAGGGGAAAATGTTATCCCGCCTTTTGGCATGGCCGGGATACTAAGAACAGTTCGATCCAAAGATCGGTTGTACACAGGTTCTCTATGGATACTGGAAAATTTGGTTCGAGTCTAGATCGAGGTACAATTAACATGGTATGACAAGCAAAGCTATAAAACCCAACGTTCCAAATTTGTGGTCAATCGGAGTTCGATGCTCAAGTTATGGATCAATCAAAATCAAGAAAGAAGGCCTCATTTCGTATCCATTACAAGCCACCCTTCTTCATATCCATACAGCTTCATATCCATTGAAATCAACCTCATTTGTATTTATCAACAGCTACCCATGTATCCAATTTGTATCAATCGACCACGTTCATGCATTTCGTATTGATCAACCAATAGATCGATACGAAAACAACACTTTCCATCGATACGCAACCAACAGCAAGCATCGGTACGAAGCGGCCTTCAACCATCGATACGAAATAGCATGCGAGCATCGATATAAAGAGCAATCATTAGGACCGATACAAAGAAGGATGGTCAACCAAAGGAAGCGGTCTTCTAGGATTAAACTTGGATCTCTCCTGTACTATCGGTCCACGTCATCTGATCGATACGCGTAGCATCGATATGAAAAACGATCGATATGAAGGTATCGATACGTACTCCTCAGCCAACCTACAATCTCAATCTTGGGTCGATCATAACTCAAAATCTACAAATTCAAATGCACCAAATTATCACAGGAGCTTGCTTACCATCCCAAGAATGTCTTTGACCGATCTTAGCCCAGAAGGAGCAAATCTTGATTGATACAAATGGAATGGGAATCGATCCCAATCGATCTCAAATAACCCTTGATCGATCTGGTGGGCCCACCCACATGTGAGAAGGAGTATTCGGAGTTCAAAGGCAGATATTTTCAGACTACACCTATAAATAGCACCCCAATTCCAATAGAAAAAGGACATTTTCACTCTGCTAAACCGTTACTCTGCTGCAACTTCATTGTAACTCGAGTGTAGTATTTTACTATTGTAATCAGTTGTCAATCAGCAATAAACAGCAAATCATTCAAAGTGAACATAGGCTACAATGCCGAACCACTATAAATCTCTGTCTTTTTCTGTTTTTGTTTGCTTTAATTAGCGTGTTTGTTAGATTAGTGTAACATCCCGCCCTTTTGTACGCTTTAAATCGACGATAAACCATACATGTCAGACTTAAACCATACAAAAGTGCGGATTGTTATGGGATAAATAAGAAAAAGCAGAGAAAGGGAAAAAAACAAAACATGATCTTGCAGCGGAACGACAAAAATAATAATCAAATAAACAGTTCATAAAGCTGTTTTACAAAACATTTGATTTTACTTATACAACACATATCAGAGTTACACATACCAAAGAATAATAAATAACAATGCAGCGGAACTGTGCGAATGTAGTGGAATAATAATAAATAATAGTTGTACAATCTTCGTCTTCGTCCTCCAAAAGTAAAGTCTCAAAATCCTGTAATGCTCAGACTGACACGAGCGAATTGAAAAGACAAAACACTCAATTCAGAACTAAAAGATCTTATTTAAGTTAAGTCAACAATAAATAAGATGAGTGAAACGGCGTCAGAGATGTTTACGGGATTTGACATCTCCTATCCAGTGTCTAACGTAAGTGCAATAACTTAAGAGATGCTCAAGATTCACATCTCCTAAGGATCCGTTAAACTATTCAGTATGTAGTAATATTTCGCTATTATAATAATGTCTATAGTAAAATAAACTTACTTTTAAATAGCGTTAATGGGTTACCCATATAGCCCTTAACACGTAATAGTCCCAGTAGTCCATCCAGCATCATAGTCCCTCCTGATAGGGAAGTCACCAGAGGATACCACATGGGCTATAGGAGAAAAACAAACTCGTACAAGGCGTGCTCGGGTATGTGATACGGCACAACTAGGCAATGCCAAGATAGATATACCAATTACGCTTCCGGACCGGTGGTAGCGCATAGTAGCTACTACCGCCCACCTCGAGCTACACCCCCAAAATCAAAAAGGGGCCCCAATCAATAACAAAGTAATAGAATGGTATGGAAGGAGTGTGTCCGTTAAAAGGTACTACCTTCTTAGCCCGTCAATCTCTCCTGTTTTAGCAACCTTATGCCAACTCAGGGGAGTGGGTCCACGTATTACCTCAAGGAAACGCCGCCGCCATCCTACTTCATTTTGGAATCTCCACCACGTACATGATTGTTAAAGTGATTTTTGGAATTGGCAGAGAGTATGACAACTTCTGATCCCGGTCCCTTTAACAACCAAACGTTATTATAACACCGTGGTTATTTCAAAATAATTATACTTCAAAATCAGAATATAATATCCATTTCAAAATCATAAAAATATAGTATCATTTCCATTTCAAAAACCAAACCAATATGATATCATTTTAGTAAAGACCGAGTCGATATAATATCACTTTTAATTCAAATATATCCTTTCCAAAATCATAGCACTTTCAAAATTATAATATTTCGAAACCAAACGCTTGAAATATAACCTTTCAAAACATAATACTTCGAATTTCATAACTTCTAAACCATAACTTCCAAAACTTAAATGGGTTGGATATTCAAACAGTATATAAAATAAAATAGTTTGAATTTAAAATTTCTTTATAAAGCAAAATAATTTCCTCGACTTCACCATTTTTTTCACTTTATATTAAATCTCAATTCATAACTTTCAATTCACTTTCAGTTTTCAGTAAACCATTTCAATTTCAATATATTTCAAACTTTAATTATTAAACAATTTCATAACTAAGGTTGGTAATTACGATTCAGCAATCCCATTTTCTATTATTTCGTTTTGAAATATTTGCATAATAAATCCATTATCATTTAAATAAAATTCAAATTACAAATAACTAAATATTTCGTTCAATTCATTTATACTGGAATATTCGTTTAATTCATCTTACACCGAAATCCAGTTATAAAAATCATACCTTAAAAATCTCAATTTTATTAAATTTCAAATCAATTTCATATTTATCTTCCAACCTTATTCTCATTTAAGTCATTATAAACTCCAGAAATATAATTTAAGTAAATACTTAGCATATTATATCTCAATAAAATCAAACTTTACTATTAAACTTATTTTATACATTAAACCAATTTTATACATAGCTTAAAGCCAAGAATTTAACTATATATAAAATAACATTTATAAAATATCCAATTTAATATCTCATAAAACCATATATTTCTTTAGAAAACCATAGAAATCATTTCAAAATATTTTTATATATAGACCACGGTGTATGTATATAATTTTCTACCCTATGGTCAAGTGATATGGATATTTAATTTGAATACGTAATTTAAAATGAAAATACGGTTATATATCATTTCAAACCGCAATCCCAAATGAAATAAAATGCATAACAACTTGCAGTTTATAACAATATAAAATACAACATCCATTCATCCAATATCAATCATCAACCATTTATCACAATCATCATCCAATTTCAAACAATAACATCAATATATAACAGATAATAAACAACAGGTATTTACTGGCAGTTTATATTTAATAATAAATTAAACAACTATCTAACTAGCAGTTTATATGCAATAATAAATTAAATAACCATTTAATTCAATAAATCCAATTTAACCGAGGATGATTAAAAATATGCAAAACAGTCATAAATAAATTTCAAATCACATCATAAATCAATTTAACAAACAAAAGAATTTTAGAAGTTGTGAGTGGGTTAAAACACTCACCTTTTGAATTTAAATTGAATTTAAATCCAATTTAAACCAAAAATTCAAACGGTTTCAGAATTTGTCCAAACCTGTGTCAAAATGTCAGGAATTTTGATACGATTTTAACGCAAGAAACTGCGTGTGAAAACAACCTCGTATGCAAAAGTTATGTGACTAAGAATATTTGAATTCCAAAATAAATGAAAATAAAAATAAAAATTTAAGATACAGCAACAAAATCCTCACCAAACATGTTGCCCCTCCTACCTCCACAAAACAGAAATGCAATCCAAGACACAGGCCATGCATGCAACCCAGAGCGCCCCCACCCATCAACGTCGTCGCCCACACCGACAGGTCGCTCGCGTCGTACCGAGGGCCTACCGCCACCGCCAGGGTTCACCTCCCTCATCGACCACATCGGCTCTTCGATCCAGCGCAAAACGCAACAGCCGCCATTCAAAAATTTAGCCTTAGGTCAAATTTTTGCCTCCATTCCGACCGTCGATTCGCCAAATAAACTGCATAGATGAAGTCCCCTCGGTCCACTCTACAATACCTAGAAATAGATTCGAAGATCGGACAATTTTGGTCGCGGCATGATGAAGGGCCGGGGATAGATCATCGATTTTCGGCCACACCGAATCCTAGATTGAAAAAAAAATCATATATTTGACTTACGCTCGTCAAGAGCTTCAAATCCATATATAATTCAATGTAGTTTGAAGAGATTTAATTTTTGGCTTTGAATTTTATTTGAAATTGCATTTTCCTATTTAGGATTCTGTCTGCCATTGAAGAGGAGAAGCCAATAGAATTGTACGTACAGAAATGAGGAATAAGAAGTAGGCTAGGGTTTATAACGACATATATATAGACAGAGCTGAACATAAGGAACGGATCAGATAAATTGAACGATATCTAGCCCGAAAAGCCCGTTTCGACACCGGAATGAAATTGGGTCAATACATATAACAAAATAGATGTTTCTGAATATTTTAAATGCAATAGAATAGGTTTCATGTCCAAATTCCATCGAATGAAGAAGTTATGCTAAAATCAAATTATTTCAAATTGATTTCAATTAATTTCAATTAAATTGATTTCTAGGCGTTTCGAGTCCGTACGATCAAAAGGCAAGTCCGATCATTACGAAACATGAAATCCTATAATAATTCATCATTACGGATTCGTTGAAACTAGTTTCGTTGAAATCCGAGTCAGTTGCCAAAATGGCTATTTTCTAGTTAATTAAATAAATTAATATAAAATTAATTAATCACTTTCCAATTTAAATTTTTAATAATTTACAACTTCTATAAATTTTGATTTCTTGACCATTCACCAATAATTTAAAAAAAATTAGATGTCAATATAAAATTGATTAATTCATCAATTTCACTGTTTAATTTCAATTTCATTAAATTCAAAATTTTAAAAATTCCAAAATCCAAAAGTCGTCACAAATATTAATAAAACATTATTAAGAAGTATTATAGAAGACCTTAATAAAATATATTAAGAAAAAAATGGCGTATGTCTTGAAGAATCATTGCGACCAAGAAAATGACAAGCGCTTCTATTCTTCTTCTTTTAATTATCATTATGTTCGTAAATCATCATCTTCTTCAATCTGTCACGCGAATCCCATCTTTAATTCTAATTCGCACAAAAGAGCAGATTGATTTCCTCATCCACAAGCTCAATTTCATAAATCTTGCGTTTTGAATTGGAAAAGGGGATTTCACTGTTTCCGTTGTGGTGATAAAAATCATAAGATCAAGGATTGTTCTTGTTCTATTCGTTGTTTTAATTGCGGAGTGGTAGGCCATAAGAGAGTGTCGTGCCCCTTGAATTTTAGTCCATTCCTTAACCCATAGACTATTTTTTCTCGCTCCGGTCCTTTTTTCACTCAACCTTTGAGTCGTAAAGACCGTCACTTCTATTTTGTTCTTGACTTCTTGAGATTGAGAGGCATGTTCATGGATTGTTGTGTAGGAAATAAAGATGATTGTAACTATCTGTTCAACAAAGTTTTTTGGCATTTTGACTGCTTAACAGCTGACAATATTGGTAAAGATTCGAATGTTGATAGGTGGAATAATTTTCAATCTGAAGATTTATCCAATAGTTATAATGTGGTTCAAGATTTTGTAGATTCACTTTGGATGGATATGGATCAGTTTAAAGTAAATGATTCGAATAAAGAGTTTCATTCTGACATTTTTTAATTGGATCCTGATGTCAGAATCTGTTGTCTTCAAAATATTGAGTTGGTGGATAGATTTTCAAGTGATTATCCTGAATCAGAGTTCTTGGTTTCATCTGGTATTGATGATAAAAGGGTGTTAGCTAATTCAGTTTCAGTGGATAGATTATATTCAAGGGATTGTGTTTTGTGTGTTCCTGTATTGTGTTCCAGCATTGAGGCTAGTGTGGATCTTCATAAGTTTTCTGATGATAGGATAATCGATGAAGATGTTCTCTTTAATCAATAAGATTTCGTAGCTGATGGAGATTTCCTTTTGTCTGATTGCGTTGATGAAGGTTATAAGAGAAATTATTTGGGTTTAGATTTCCTTTGTGTTGATTCTGGGTTAGAAGTCTCAGGTTCATCTGTGATGAATGACTTTTCTGGGATTATAGTAAATAGTGGATTCATTATTGATGATGACAATTCGACTGATAGGGTTTTTGATGAGAAGATAGATAAAAATTCTCATAGTATGTCTCTTGGTGATTTTGAATTTCTGATGTTTGTTAATTCAGTTGCAAACAAAAACACGGGCATCTCTAATCATCCACTCAGGTTAGATGTAGATTTTTGTGCACATTCATCAAAAAAGGTGCTTCCACTCAGACATGAAATGTTGAACGTAAGCACTCAATATGTTTCGAGAGTTTTAGTTAATAGAGGGATTACTGTTAGTTCTCTTGATGGCTGTTTCTTATCTGAGAAGAAAAAAAGCAGTTCAACATTACTCATGGATGGTCTGGTGATTATAAAGGATATTGAGAGTTTTATTTTTGATTTTTCTAGTTTTATGCTGCCTCATATTGATATTCCTTTGGATGTTCTTGATTTTAAGCCTTGTATTCACTATGTGTCAGTGGATTGGAACCCACATTGGATAATATTCTTGTGAATTTGAATAAGTCTGTTGTCTTTAGCAAAAAGAAAAGGCCAGAAGGTGATTTTTTATAGTTCAAGAGGCAAGTGATTCGGAGAGCATTGTTAGTGTTAACAATGTGAGTGAAGATTCGGAGAGTTCAAAATTGCATCATTTTAATCAAGCTGTTTATTATTGGACGGGGGGGGGGGGGGTTAGGTTTGTTATGTACCGTTGTCTTGCGGATATAGGTAAATTTCATCGTTCTCTTGCTCAAGCTAGAGAAATGATTCGTGCAGCCAAACGAAGGGAAAGAAATAGTAAGAGATATTCAACTGATAGTATTAGGAGAAGTCCTCGTCTAAATCGTAAAGCTTTTTAGTCTTTCGAGTGAGGGTTGTTGATTTTTTATGAGATTTATTGTGATTTTCATTGTTTTGGAGTTCATTAGTGGGTTGTGCTGTTGTTGTATTTTGTGATGTTTCAGATTGGTTGTTGATGTCTTTCAGTTGGTCGCTGCTCTTTTAGTGTTGCTTTAGGCCTTGGTAACTGGAAGATTTTGTCTCTCTAGGGTTGGTTTTTAGTCTCTTAGGAGTTTGGGAGAGCTTGATTTTTCTTTTTGTATGGGGGGGAGGGGTCTTTTTCTACCTGCCAGGCTTGTTGGCAGCTCCTTTTCTTTTGTAGTTATATATATATATATATATATATATATATATATATATATATATATATGCATGTGTGCTCTCCTCTTCTGTAGAGGACCATACATTTTTCTCCAAAAAAAATTCCAAAATCCATTCATTAACTTTCAAACCTTGTTATTCATGTCTTTTATTACAATAAGAATATAATTAACATTAGTTTATATCTTGGTACCTTAATAATTCCCAATTTCACCTTAGTTCCTAATTACGTAATATTTAAATATTAATTTTCATTTGATTCCAACTAATCCAATTATTAAATTTAGATTCCAATGAATTAATAAATCTTGAATTTCTATTCCTCTTTATTCAATCAATCATTATCCCAATCATACTTTATTATCAACAACAAACATTATAATTACTTATCTAACATTGATTGTATCAATTTCAATTTATTACGTATTCTTCATCAGTTAATATAATTTTGAATTCATTTCCCAATTTACTAATTTGAATCAATTATAACTTTACGATTTGTTTCAAATAATTGGGATTGCACTAAATTAGTTATTTATTAACTTGCATTAACATTATTTCCAAATATTACCTTAATTTATATTCAACTACTATTAGCAATGTGTTATTTCATTAATTAACTCAATACTTACCTTTATCTTCTCATATTCAATTTATAACCAAGTATAACACTTTCACTACTTCATTTATTAGAATTTTACCCAACTTGTTAATAGTTTGTTTTAATTACCATTGCTATATTTCATTTTAGACTTCACTTCATTATAAAATTTACAGTTTTTATTTCTTTCTAGATTTAATCACAAAAATATTGTTAAATTAACTAATTTAATTATCGAAATTTATAGGTCATTACAATTAGCCTCTTTTTACATGTAATCTCTTCATTCTAATCTCTTCAAATACATCTGAAGAGTGTTATGTCCAATTTTGGTATAAAAAATAACCAAACCATTTTATATGAAATCTTATGATATTATAATAATATTTAGGGTTTGAAAGAAATATTTAGTCATAGCCGAAAAGATTATATTAATTACATTCCAACATATTAAGTATACAACTACGTCCATAAAGGCACTACTAGAGAATGAATTCCATACAATGACAAGAAAATTAGGGTACCACCAGTCACAGTACATGTCTAGAAAAATGTACCGAGGTCGAAAGCCTTTCGATCCCGATGAGTCAGGACCGACCTATCCCTTTTTGGATAGTACTGAATATGTCTTCGTCTTGTTGCCGGCCAACAGCCACACTGAGTCACTATTATACATGAATGGGTTAATATTGATCAAGATTGGGTAATGATCATACCCTAATGGTATCGAACCACATAGCCTGAAGCATATCTCTTATTTTAGTCATTACCAGGTGTGAGGCTTGAGGCCACATTTTACCATTTTAGCAAATCCCACTTGGAATGCTAACACTGCCCTCCAAGCAATAATACAATACCAGCATTCAACCATACAAGTTGTTTAGAATATGATCAAACCGAAGGCACTACTTCTACTATATCCATTTTGGAATCATCCTCAGAATTAGTAGCAAGTAGCCCTTGCACTTTAAAGAACTTCATCTTTGATTAAACATCTTTGATTAAATCATCTTTGATTAAATCATCTTCAAGATGTCTTCAGTTCGAACGCTTATGGTGGTTTCAAACTGGTTGTCTAATAACATATCTAATCCCATTATCTCTGAACCAATGATCGATAGTTTTCAAAATTGGCCAAGATTTGATAGTTGTTTATTTAACTACTAAATAAACAAACAATCAGATCAGAGATTTAACTTCATACTGAAACCAACCATCTTAAGCACATAAGCAACTACTAACCCTCTTTAATTAATCCTTTCATTGATTAAAATATCCTTTCAAATATTTGTATTAAAATACCTTTACAAAAGATATTTTCACAAACTCTCTCTACTTTTTTCAATACTCGAAAAATATTGATATCTTATCTCAACTATATTAGTATACTCACAAGAAATTTCACTTTCAACACTTAAAACTTTTTCGTATACTTATATCAATAGTATAAGTATATTCACAAAACACTACATTTCTAATGTTTAGAAAATATAGCCATGTACTTATCTCAATGGTATAAGTATATTCACACATCTTAAGAAAGATTTCATTTCCAGTACCATACTTACTTGGGTTAAAACAAACGTAACAATAAATCCAAATCATGTTATAAGTAAATGGATCATATAGAATTTGACCAAATATACTTACTACTACTTTTCAATTTCAAAATTGTATCATCCCTTGATTAACAATACAATCGGACAAGTTAGTGTACTATCCTTGCTTCAACATACTTTCTTAACTCTCTGGATAGGGATGAGTTTCCTTACCTTAGAATTTGGTGTTAAACATGAAATGATTAATTTCCATACCATCACGATTTAAACTGATCATTTATGGAAATCAAATCTCATTCCTTTTATAAAACTTCTTTTATAAATCTCTTTTATATTAACAAAACTTCTTTTATGTAACGACCCAGCATTTTAGTCATTTGAATTTAGAATATTTAATTAATTTTAAATATTGAAGAGTTAATTTTATTAATTAAATAACTTGAATTTCAAATATAGTGATTTATTTGATAATTAAATTATTGAATTTAATATTGGAATTGTTTAGATAATTAAATCTTGAATTTAACATGAACGAAAATGATTTCAAAAGTTGATTTAAATTCTATTTGAATAAGAAGAAAGAAAATAAACTTTTATATTGAATAAAAGTGAATAAAATGAAATTTTATGTTTTATATTTTAATTAACGTGTAAAAATAGCCTTTCGGTGCTTTGTCTTGGATTTCAAAAAAACCAGTTTTATCGGATCCATAATGGTGAAATATTATATGATGTCAAATTTCTTGTCGATCGGATGTATTCTTTGGTCGTATGAGTTCGAAACGCGTAGAAAGTAATTAAAGGAATTTTAATTAAAATAATTCGATTTGAAAGTTATCTTCTAAATATGATGGAATTGGCTCCCGGTATATGTTCCATTGTGTTAGAAATAGGGTATAACATATAGAACGCTAGGCAGCATGCTTTTTTTAGAGTTTGAAATCTTCACGGATTAATAGTGCCATGAAATTTTCTATATAAGGCTATCTAAATTCACTTTTTGCAAAACCAAAATTGATAAACCTTAGCCGCCATTTATAATTCAATGGCCGAAAATAGTTTGCATTCCTCCCTTGATTTCTCATCATCCACTCAATAAAATGCCCAGGCACAAAAAGGAAAGCTGTAGAGCTCAATGAACTCTACGTTTTGTACGGTGGGATCGTCGTATCGATGACGAATGACAGTGAAATAAGCCTGCATTCGCACAGCCTAGCGTTGGCCATAGATGGTGTTTCCAATGATCCAGCTTGGCTTGGAGGTAGGTGGAGGTGCGGTTTGAGACGGTGCAGCCACTGGTGAAGTCTGATCTACGTGGAAGCTAGTAGAAGTGGCGCGGCGATCGTGGAACGTAGGCGGATGGTGGATTCAATTTTCTCGGCCTGCTAGTGTGAGGGAGAGAGGGAAAAGGAAGTAGGTTTAAATTTTTAATTTAATTAAGTCAATGTTAATTTAATTTTCTCGAACGTAAATAAATTCATAACTTTTCCATATCATGTCCGTTTCAAGCGCGACAAGTTGTGTTGTGTTCATATCAGGGAGCGCTACAATATGGAGTTGGATTGGACAAATTTGGAGCTAGTTGGAATTTTGGGTTAAAATTGGACGTTCGTCCAGTTTTAATTCAAAACGGAATGTTTGGACGACAATTGAAATCAATATGAGTTAATCTCATCTTTTTGGTTAACCGGTAAATTTATATAGTCAATAGATATTATTTATTGGATGTTTGGATATTTATTTCCGATCGTTATTGATTGTTTGGATAATATACTAAATTATGTTGTTAGATGGATACATTTCTGCCTGTTGGAGCGGATGAGACCCTATTATGTTCCCGTGTAAGAATGGATGATTTTTTGTATACGAATCCCGCCTCAAAGCGGTTGATTTTCAATTATTTGATCATATATTGTATGTGATGTTGGAGAACAGGTTGGAGTGATCCAACAGGATTCCTCACACAATTAATTCTATTTCCACATATGTTGTTATATATGACATGTTGAATGTTATATTGGATGACATAATTATGATTTTGTTTTATTTAATGTTTAGTAGCACTAGGCCTTATTTTGATATTTTAAAAATACTATAAAATAGCAATTTCATTTAAAATGGAGTTCAAAGCAGTTTCGAAAAACTATAGGTTTAATGAGTTCTTTTAATTTTTTTAAGACTATAAATTATAGTTTTATAAAATATATAATATAAATATTTTGAACTGTAAATAAAGGTTTTTAAATCTTAAGATAAGTCAATCTTTTATACTAAAGGAATATTAAAAAAAGCGGTAAGTAAATAGAAATATTTTGATATAAATAAATTTTTATCCATTTTATATAAAGTGATATATATAGGTACATATAATATAATATATATAAAGATGTGAAATTTATAAATTGTGTTATCAATCAAAGGAAATCATTATCATTAAACAAATTGGTGAAATAAATTAAGTGGTGAATTTATTATAACACAAGGAATGAAATTTTAGGAAATAATGGATTTTATTTTGGAGATTGAAACTGAGAGTAAAATTTGGATTTTTAAACGATATTTTATAAACTGAAGGAAATTTATAAAAGAAATTTATACCTATTGAAGCAAGGTTAAAACGGTTGGAATTATCTTTTGGATGGGGTTTTATAAATAAGCAGGATTTATAAAGGAATAGAGGTATAAATGGGTTCATAAATAAATGAATTTTTATAAAAGAAAGTTCTATAAAATGGGAAGAGATTTATAAACATAGTTTATAAATATGGAAATGATTATGTGAATGAGTATGGATTTTTATCTAGGAAATATATTTATATTCTACAGGTTGTTTATTTATATTAATATTGTTTAAAAGTTGTTTATCGATATTTTAAATGTTTTAAAAGGCTAATTATTTAAAAATATTAATATGGATTGAAATTAGTTTTAAATTATTTATCAGTAAAGTTTTGGAAAATTTATTACTATTATTTATAATGATGCTGAAGATAAAATTATTATTTTTATTTAAGAATGTTTTGAAAATTATTAATTAATAATTTAAGATGTTTTAAATTTAGTATTTATTCATTTATAATGCTATTAGTGTATAGCACTGTGTAAAGGTAAGCGATTGGAATTGAATTGTAATTGTTTCCAAAATTTATAAATGGAGTTTTATAAAAAGATGGTTTTTTAAGAGAGGAATCCTATAACAGGTTTCGGAAAATATAACAGAAGATAGCTTAAAACGGGTATGAACATTTTATAAATAGTTTTTAAATGTTTACAAAAGAATTTTAAGAATGGGTATATGGATTTATAAAAGGGATTTTATTAACGGTTTTGTGGATGTGAAATGGAGTTAATAAATGATTTTAGAATTTAATAAAAAAGGGAACCTTCCCAAAATTTGGTGAATATACTTATACCATCTAAATAAGTATATGGATATTATTTTTTATGCATTGAGAAATAGTGATTGTGGGTTTATGTAAATCTATGCAAAAAGAATTTTTAATTCAAATATTACAAGGTGAATTAAATTAATAAAAGATTTATTAATTTAAGGCTTAGTGTTGCTTGGTGCTTAACAAATGTTGTTTTTCTCATGGAATTAAATTCCTGACTAAATGTTGTTAATTGATAGTTAAATAACCGACTATCGAAATTGGACCCAAAACGTAACTTTGGAAATATCTAGGAGAAACACGTGAGTTATATGGTACAGTCATTTTCAGTGATGTTGTATTATGCGTATAAATCTCATTTCTTTCTCCTAGGACAAGGATAAGGAAATCCATCCACTAACGGTTAGGAGGTGATCTTCGATCTTATCTTTGACTGTTTATTTCCAAAAGAACCGGGGTTGAGTTTACCAGGAATTATCGAAAGTTGTTTCAAAGAGACTGGGGTCGGATATGTTATTTGAAAAATCACTTCGATACAACAAATGTGTTTCAAAGTATAGACATCTTGAAGATGGAATTTGGAGATGGAGCTCTTAAGTGCTTCGTTCAGTCCCAGAACGAACTTGTAGACGAATGCTGATATTGCATTGTTGCCTGGAAGGCGGTGTTAGCATTCCAAGTGGGAGGTGCTATATAAAGGTAAAACATAGCCTTGAGCCTTATCAACTGGAAAATGACAAAAATAGGGCATGCAGCAGGGTCAAGTGAGTACCTCCCAAGTAGGGTATGGTCATTCCAAATCTAGATCGATTACTATCTATTATTGTATGCTTTAGGGCCCAAGCGGGGTGATCATAGTCGGTACTACTAGTTAAGTGGTAGGCCAGTCCTATATGGCATAGGTATAAGATGTTCTTGTCAGACCTCAGTGCATTTATCTGGAGATGTAACTTCAGAAGGAAGTTTCTTACCTTGTTGTAGTATAAAATCAAATCTCCAATATGTGCCTTTACAGTTTTGGTTGTGAAACCTAGTGTGCTGGAATTTAATAATGTAACAAATTCGGCTCAAATTAATAAGTATTTGTATCTTAGATATTGTTATAATATAAATGGATTTTCTATAAAAAATGTGTTGGTTATCATAAGGTAAAAACTCGTCCGTGTTTATGCGTGGCGTTGTCTTATGAGGTACCTTTGGTTTTCAAATTGCAATGACCCGGAATTTCACTGCTTTGATTTGTGAATGTTTAATCAATTTTTAGTATTCAAATAAATGTTTTTATAATGAAAATAAAACTGTTTTTAATAATAAATAATAGTTGTGAAATAGATTTTAAAATTTATTACAAAAATATATAATCCGATGAAAAACAGAAAACGTGACACGAAACCGTTTTTCGAATTTTTGATGTTTCATCGTATAAAAGTTGTTTGAAATGTTGTATACACTTTTGTGTATATATGCACACATATACTAATTATATGAAATGGTTTAAGAAATATAAAATGGTTTAAGAAACTTAATTAAGTTGAGATAATATGGTTTAAATATAGGTAAAGGTATGTGTCACATCAGGGGGGACATGAAGTGACATTTTGGCGACTTGATTACAAGTCATAATTGCATGTTCGCTTTGATTTGATGGAAAGGTGACCGAGGGGAGGCTTTGTGGGCTGAAATGGTAAGGTGGAAAGCAGCTGGTGACATGGCAATGCATGAGTGGAGAGTAGTGTTGGAAGGGTATTATGGTAATTTAACAAACGCACTTAATTTATATACAAATTTTCCTAATTTCCTTCCCATTTTTCTCATTCTTATCTTCATGTCCAAACTTTCCTAAAGCTCCAAGAAATTTTAATGGCTTTCAAAATGCTTTCGAGTTTTAATCTCAAAGTTTTAAAATTTTAAAATGTTTGGAATCTCCTTTTCTTTACTTAAAGAAATTCTTTCATTTTACCTGAAATGGTTTCGGCCATAACTTCTTGCAAATTACTCCAAAACCAAATTTTCTTTTTATCAAACCTTGTATATTTTGAGTGGCTATAACTTTGAAGTTTACCAATTTTCTTGACTTCCAGCTTAGATGCTCCAAAATTTCATTTTTTTGCAAGAGTGTTTTTGACCTAGAGTTTGATGTTTGAGAATACCCCTCACCGTTTTGACCATAATGCAACGACCCATAATTTTCGATAATTAAATTTATTAATTAATTAAGTTTGGGAATTTAATGTTGTGAAAAATTTAAGATTTAATAATTAGATATAACCAGAATGTAATGTTAGTAATGTTAATTTAAGGCAACTGACAATTATTTTATTTTGATCCCAATTTTATTAGAATGATTGAAAAGTTATAATTGGTTATAAATTGTAAATAAGGAAATAGATTTATTGTTTTATTAATTTGTGAAATAATATGTAATTAATTGTCACTGGAAAAAATTAGTGTTGTGAAAGTATTTATAACATTTGTTTGTAAATAATAAAAACATAAATGTGATTAAATTAAGAAAAAGTGACCATTGTGATGTATTACTTACAAATTGGAAATCAACTGCAATTAAATTTAATTAAATATTACGTTAATGTAAAATTAAGATGATTATTAAAGAATATTAATGTAATAAGCTATAAACCAATGCTGAGTATATACGTAGAGTAATGAATGACTGAATAAAAAGGACTGAAATCAAGTTTAATAATTTATTGGAGTTTAATTTATAATCAATGAATTTATTGCAATGAAGTTAAACACTATAATTAGTAAATTAATTAATATTGAATTGATATGTAAATTTGTTTTAAATTATTGTAAATGTCCAAGTAATCAAAAATGATAAAAAAATTTAGTTATTAAATTTGAAATTAAAAAGTGATTTACTCAGTTTATTTATTTAATTAACATGAAAATAGCCATTTTGGCAACGTCTCAGATCTCGACGACACCAGTTTCATCAAATCCGTAATGGTGAATTATTTTAGGAATTCAAGTTTCGCGGCGACCGGACTTGTCGTTTGATCGTACGGTCTTGAAACGCTCAGGAATCAATTTAATTGAAATCAATTTGAAATAAGCTGATTTTAAAGTTAACTTTTTTGTACAATGGAATTAGGATTTGAAACATGTTCCATTGAGTGTAAAAATATCAAAAACATCCATTTTGATATATGGAATGACCTACTTTCGTTTTGGAGGCAGAACGGGCTTTTTGGGTCGTTATTCGTCGTTCGTACAAATTCGATATATGTTTATTTTCTTATAGGGCTTTGGTAATATAAATAGTCTTGTTTCCAAAACCCTAGCAGTCACTTTCTTATTCTGTATGTACATCAACTTTTGTATGTTCCATCTTCAATGGCATAAGCAAAATCAAATTGCAAACCCTCAATCAAATTTCAAAACCAATTTCAAAATCAAAATTCTCAAAACCCTATCATATTATATACGATTCGAAGCCCTCGACGAGAACAATTCAAATTTGTAGTTTTTTAATTTGGGCTTCTGAGCGTCCAGAATTCGGGAAACAATTATCGACCGTTCATCGCATCTTGATCAACTTCCACGGATCGTCGATTAGATGGCATGGATGGGTAGAGATTGTCGCGAGTAGTTCATCTGTGTGGTTTGTGGGTGGAGATGACGGCTGAATCGGGCTTGAAAATTGGATTAGGGTTTATTTATGGTGGCGACGGCAGGAGCATTTGACGTCGATCGGAGGTGGCAGGGTCGTCGTTGGTTGAAGGGGGGCTGAGGCGAGGTCAGCTGTTCCTCTGGTGGTGGTGGTCGTGGCCATGACTGGCCTAGGTGGCGGCGTGGTTTGGTCCTAACGAGATAGCAGGCAAGGGTTTCGAACGAGATGGTGGATGTCTTGTGCATGTGAAGATGGGCACGTGGGATAGAGTGATTGGTTCATGATATTCTTTTATTTAATTTATTTTATAACTTATAATGGTAAATCGTTCTAACTTCAATAACTTGTTCATACGAGCTCGGATTAATGTACGGTTTGTTTCATTGGGGTCGTATCGAAATTTCAGACATTATGAAACTAGTTTGATAAATTCTGAGACTGTTGACTTTTGGGCCTTATTTTGGACTTGTGTTTGAACCCACTAACAATTACTAAATTATCTTATGTTAGTTAAACTAAATTTATGATATGATTAGAAATGGACTGATTGATGTTTGGTATATTTTAATTTGTCATTCTACTCAAATTGGACTTTTATTGCATTTAATCATTGTTTAATTTAATATTGAATTTAATTGTCAAGTTAATACCAGTTAATGATAATCAGTTATCTATTAATGTTTATTGGTTGATTTTGATGGATGTTTGATGATTGATATTGGATGACTGCATGTTATATTTTATATTGTTATAACACTACAAGTTCCCTATGGGTTGAAATGATACATACCTACACGATCTGATAGATCAAGAGAAATCATTATGAGTTGAAATGATAGACTCAAGCGATTTCATGTATTTGAAGTTAATTTGGGATTGCGGGTTGAAATGATATATATCTGTAAATATTAAATGTTAAATTGCGGATTAAAATGATAAATATTCGTATCACTTGACCATAGGGCAGAAAATTATACACGGACAGCGGATTGGTTAAATTAAATGATTTTAAATCTTTAAACTTTGAATCCAGTTAAATGATGTTTGAAATAGAATTTGACTGATATAAATTGTATTGTTTTAAGTAATCATTTAAAGGATATGATAAGTTAAATTTGAAGTATAAACAGAATTTATCGAAATTGAGTTATTAAAACGTTTGAAATTGTAACTTTGACATCTATTGGAATTAGAATAACCTAAATTAATATTTTAAGATTTGAAATTGGGTTTTGATTTGAAATCTGGATATGGTCCAGATTTTTTGAAATGGAAGAAATAGTTAAATTTGATGTTAATTTTAAATCTTTTATTTCAATATAAACTGTTTAAAATATATTATTTTGAAAATCACAACTATTAAGATTCAACTATTAAGCTAATTTAATCTATTTTAAACTATTTCAAACTTTTTAATCAATTTAAACTAATTTAGTTTATTTTTAATCTACTTAATACAATTTAATCTGTTTCAATCTATTTTAAGCTATATTAAACTATTTTAATCTATTTTAAATTATATTAATCTATTTTAATCGATTTTAAAATATATTAAACTATTTTAATCTATTTTAAATTATATTAATCTATTTTTTAATCTATTTAAACTATATTAAACCATTTTAATCTATTTTAAACTATATTAATCTGTTTTAATCTACTTTAAACTATCTTAAACTATTTTTAAAACTATTTTAAACTATCTAAACTATTTTTGGATTTTAGGTTTTGTAAAGTAGAATTTTCATATTTAAATCCTTGATTTTTAAGTAGAATACGATTAAGTGATGTTATAACATAAGTATGGATATAAATGACATATTTAAGGAATATGATGATTTTAAATAAGGATTTAATCTATTTTGGAAATCGAAATTTGAAAGTGATATGATTTCAAACGTGATATAATTTCGAAAGTAAATATGATTTCGAAAATGATATGGTTTTGAGAATATAATATTTTGATATCAATTATGAATTTTTTTTGGAAATGTAAACGAACCATCCGGCGTGAAATACGTATTTGGTTGTTAAAGAGACTAGGATCAGATATTGTCATACTTTCTGCCAATATTCGACAACCACTTTAACAACTGTGTACGTGGTGGAGATTCCAGAATGAAATAGGATGGTTTGTCAAACGATTCTGTATGAGGTATTTACGTATCCCTGACTCACGTGAGTTAGGTCAAATGTGACTAAAACAGGAGCTATACTTGGGACAACTGAGGCCATTTCTTCGATCGAACATGCTTCTTCGATACCATATTATAACTTTGTGATGATTTGGTGGCCATTTTCCCCTTGATTTTGAATTGGGAGGGTGTTCCGAGGTGGCGGAAGTAGTACTATGCGATACCACCAGCCCGGTTCTGCAAAATGGTAGTGTGACGACCCAGAATTTTTGGATATTTGAAATTTTAATATTTAATTCATTTAAAATATTTGAAACTTAGTTTAACCCGAATTTCAAAATATCACGATTTATTTGGATAATTAAATAATTGGATTTAATAATTGGAAATTGGTTAAAATAGTGAATCTTGGTTTTAAGCTGGTTAAAAATGTTTCAAAGTCGTATAAAATTTATATTGTTAGTACTGAAGGTAATGGAACTTTCAAAATTGAATTTGAAAGTGATTTGTTCAGTTTTGAAAACATATCGTTTAAATCGACATTCAAAATAGCCTTCCGAGGCATAGTCTCGGATTTCGACGAAACCTCTTTCATTGGATCCGTAATAGTGTATTATTATCGGATTTCAATTTTCGTAGCATTTGGAGTTATTATGTGGCCGTACGGTAGATAAGCGCACTGAAATCTTAGAAAATTCAATATAATAACTGAGTCTAAAAAGCTATCTTCTCCATACGATCGAGTTAGGACTCGGAACCTTTTCAATTGCGTTTGAAGTAGGGGTATAACATTATAAATGCCTAGCGGCATGCATCGATAGGAGGTAGAGATTTTGAGTTGCGTGATTTGAGATGGATTAGATTTAAATTATATTTATATTCAAATTGTTTTGACAAAGTTTTCTCAGCAGCCAATCTCTTCTTTCAAACACGTGTTCCCTTGTATGGCACGTGTCGTACCTAATAAACACGCGTCCTCTCTCAAGTAAAAGAAAATGAAGCATACCCTCACCCCTTTCTTTTCCAAATCGAACCAGAACGAAAAAAATATAAAGGGGGAACGATAGAAATCAAAATCAAATCCCATCCCCTAAATCAGTAAACTCATATCAATTCTCGTTCAAAAAAAAAAGAGTATGGTCGATCTCATTCGAAGATTCATATTGTGGCATTATCGCGATTAGGCGAGCTCGAGCATGAGGCTACCAGGCGCGCGCTCGGGGACGGAGGAAGGCGAAGTCGATTGGGTTTTGGGTGAAGTCAGGCACATTGTCGCGGCGGCTCGTTCGGAGGGATTGGCGTTCGAAATTGAAGTCGAAGCCAAGTTCGATATTTGGGTAGCCAAAGTTGATCAGGCAACGCAAATTGGGGTTGAGGTTTTCAATTCATTCTCGTACGTCTTGGCCAAGGAAGATGGGTCACGAATCTTTGGGTAATGGCGCCTGGCGAGGCCAGGGCAGTGTAGGTATTCTTTTATATTTTATTTCATTAAATTTTATGTGTGTGTGTTATATGTATAGAGAAGAATATAAAGATAAATATAAATGCACACATATTTTAAAATATATAGGGAAACATAAATGGACATTTACAACAAGGTATATATGTAGATTTTTACAGAAAATATATATATATATATATATATATATATATATATATATATATATATATGTGGATTGGCGAGTAAATTGCTCAATTAACTTATTTAATTCATCTTAGTCACAAAAAGATTTTCAAAGGGAAACTATTAGTTTAAATTCAAAATATTAGTTTAAAAACCAAATTTTTAGTTAAATTAAATAAATAAATAGTAATTAGTTGTTCGATCAATTCAAATGTTAATAAACTATGACATGTTATACAAGGTCCAAAGTCATGAAGAAAACAAGCTGGTTTGGATTGGATTGCAAACAAAAGTAAAGTTGCGTTAATCTCACTCATTTGGATTACCGTTTAATTTAATAGTTAAATTTAAATTATTGGTTGAATGATTGAATTGAATGGATGTGATATTATATATAATAGTGTATATTTATATATTAGAGTGATTGATTCCCGCATTATATAGCAGATGAGACCCTATGCGCCCCGCATAATAGCGGATGAGCCTTTATACCACGATATCCCCCTCGAAGTGGGATTGGTATTTTATATTATGCTAACATCTGTGGATGCAGGGAAATAGGTTGAAGGGAATCCAACTGGATTCCTCAAAACGTTGAATTTATTTTGTTGAGTCAAGATTTTTATAGAGTTTTGATTTCTGACAAAGGGATAAGCCGTGATCGACAAAAAGAAGTTATTTAGACACAAAGAGCTCCATATGATTAGAGGTTGATT
The DNA here is from genome assembly GCA_030765085.1 of Allium cepa. Classification (NCBI taxonomy): domain Eukaryota; kingdom Viridiplantae; phylum Streptophyta; class Magnoliopsida; order Asparagales; family Amaryllidaceae; genus Allium; species Allium cepa. The sequence continues at coordinate 659,642,606 of CM060934.1, read as the reverse complement.
ATTTGGTATGTTAGTAATGATTATTTATGTTAAAATCTATCCTCAAATAATCTTATGCCTTTAATCTTCGAATATATATATAAATATATATGAGTGCACATTAACTGTGCAGTCTGGACAAAACCGGTCGACCGGTCAAAAACCAGGTGGTCGACCGTTTTTGCCCAGAATGCACAGATAATGTGCACAAGTGAACATAACGTGTATATATATATATTCAAATTCCTGTCTACTGGTCATTTTTTGACCTGTCGACCGTTTTTAAACAGAGAGCAACCTTTTCCAAATGACACTTCTTTCTCCAATGGTTGCATCTCTTACCTTTCATCAATGATCATATCTATTAATGGCTACTGTTCACAAAGAGTTACAACTATTTTTCTCTATATATACTCATCTAAATCATTGATTCAATATACATGTAAACATATTCTTTTTACTCTAATTTTTGATATTACTTTCTAAATACTCCTGCATTCTAAAAGCTCTCAATTATTTATTGAATCATTGAAACTATTTCATATCTTTTGATTCAATAAGTAATATACTTTCCTTAATCTTTTCAAAACATCATTCGCATACTTTGAGGATAAGATTATAGGAAGGGTGTACTACTAGTGACAAATCCGTGTTTTCAAGAGCACAAGTTGTCAACAACAATTGTATTTGTTCTTTTGTTGAAGTCCTCTCTGTTCTAAGAGGCAAGTGTTGAAGTCCTCAGTGTATTAGAGGCGTGAAATCCCGTTCGGTTGCTCGGGTGTTGTAAACCTGTTCCTCCGGGTGAAGCGAGGTAGTTAATAGTGAAAATCCAGATAGAAGTCTGGGACTGGACGTAGGACGGTGCTCCGAACCAGTATAAAAATCTCTGGTGTGATTTTTCTATTTTTATTTACTATGCTATTATCATCTATTTCCGCATTTATATTGTAGTCCATATTACACGATCCGTGTGTACTATATTAGCACATATAATTGTATACACACCGAACTTTCATTTGGTATCAGAGCATAGCGACTTTTATTTGGTATCAGAGCCTGGTTTTCTAGAGATCGTAACAACATCCTAGAATAAATGGCTACAAAGAGATCTAGTCAAGGCAATAAGAAGAGGAAGAGCAATAAAGAACAATCAAAGGAGCAAACAAACAAATGCTTCATGGCAAAAGATAACGAGGTTAGTGATCTAACTTTTGATGATATGATAGAAATAAATTCAGAACTTCTAGACACTTTAAAAAGTCTCAAAAGAAAATATAAGGAAGCTCTGGAAAATCAGAAGAAAGCAGAATTCGAAAGAGATATGCTTAAAGACGAGAAGAGAATATTAGAAGAAGAACTTGAGAAAATTCAAGATTCAGACAATTCTCAACTCGCTCTATTAAGTCAAGAAATAGAAGCTCAAAAAGAAAACAATAATGCTCTAGCTTCTGAAAATCACGAGTTAAAAACAAAAATTAAAATTGTTGAGTTAGATAACACTAGTCTCAAAACTAAGCTTGATGACATTACTAAAAATATTTCCAATTTTAATAAAGGGAGAGAAAATTTATCCAGGATTATTGAAAATTCTCAACCTGCTTCAAATAAGAAGGGATTAGGTTATGTTAAGAATTCAAAAGCTCACAATGATAGAAGTGGTGTAGGCTATAAACAAGCTAAAAGTAAAAATAGTACTAGATATGCATTCATGTATACTAACTTTAGTGCTAGTACTAGTAATCAAGATAGTTTTAAAACCAGTTATAGTCATAACAGTACTTTGTTTAGAAATGATAGAAATTATTCTTCAAGTACTAAGCTAATGACTAATAGTATTAAGATATGGATTCCAGCTAATATGACTGATCATGATAAACAACTTTATATTAGCAACTATTATAAGAATGTAATTTGTAATGAAAATTATATTTATAAAGGTTCAACCACACCCAAATGGGTATGGTTTCCAAAGACCTAACCCCCCGGACCCTAACATAGTAAGTGGGTACCGAAAATTATTATTATTTTTTGCAGGTACTCAGAGAAACAAAAGGAAAATGATAGATTTTGGAATTTCAAAGAATGCTCCATATGTTTAATAGAATTACGTGCTTACAATAAAATATGGACTTCAGTAAATATGGTAAAATTTATTTTACTTTTCCTTCATAATTAATAATGAGTTTATCTCGTTATATACAAGATATTTTATATAATTTTATATATTTCCCCATTCTTTTTGATAATGACAAAGGGGGAGAAATTCATATGCATATAAATAGAGGGAGATATTATACTTAGGGGGAGATGTTATACTTAGGTGGAGCTTTAAAGATATTATCTGGCATTTGTACTAAATAGTGCCGTGTTTTAATTCGTACTAGACTTGTGTGTATTATCATCTTGTGTGAATGTTACTCTTGATCTATGGTTGTAGTTTTATGTTGCTTATAATCTCTTTTACATCCTCCATTTAAACAACTCCTTTTTGTCGATGACAAAGGGGGAGAAAATTGTGCTAACAGTATATATGCAGGACACAATCTCAGGGGGATATCTTATACAGGGGGAGATTCATAAATATGTTGTCATCAATCAAAAAGGGGGAGAATGTTGAGTCAAGATTTTTATAGAGTTTTGATTTCTGACAAAGGGATAAGCCGTGATCGACAAAAAGAAGTTATTTAGACACAAAGAGCTCCATATGATTAGAGGTTGATTATTTGGTATGTTAGTAATGATTATTTATGTTAAAATCTATCCTCAAATAATCTTATGCCTTTAATCTTCGAATATATATATATAAATATATATGAGTGCACATTAACTGTGCAGTCTGGACAAAACCGGTCGACCGGTCAAAAACCAGGTGGTCGACCGTTTTTGCCCAGAATGCACAGATAATGTGCACAAGTGAACATAACGTATATATATATATTCAAATTCCTATCTACTGGTCATTTTTTGACCTGTCGACCGTTTTTAAACAGAGAGCAACCTTTTCCAAAAGACACTTCTTTCTCCAATGGTTGCATCTCTTACCTTTCATCAATGATCATATCTATTAATGGCTACTGTTCACAAAGAGTTACAACTATTTTTCTCTATATATACTCATCTAAATCATTGATTCAATATACATGTAAACATATTCTTTTTACTCTAATTTTTGATATTACTTTCTAAATACTCCTGCATTCTAAAAGCTCTCAATTATTTATTGAATCATTGAAACTATTTCATATCTTTTGATTCAATAAGTAATATACTTTCCTTAATCTTTTCAAAACATCATTCGCATACTTTGAGGATAAGATTATAGGAAGGGTGTACTACTAGTGACAAATCCGTGTTTTCAAGAGCACAAGTTGTCAACAACAATTGTATTTGTTCTTTTGTTGAAGTCCTCTCTGTTCTAAGAGGCAAGTGTTGAAGTCCTCAGTGTATTAGAGGCGTGAAATCCCGTTCGGTTGCTCGGGTGTTGTAAACCTGTTCCTCCGGGTGAAGCGAGGTAGTTAATAGTGAAAATCCAGATAGAAGTCTGGGACTGGACGTAGGACGGTGCTCCGAACCAGTATAAAAATCTCTGGTGTGATTTTTCTATTTTTATTTACTATGCTATTATCATCTATTTCCGCATTTATATTGTAGTCCATATTACACGATCCGTGTGTACTATATTAGCACATATAATTGTATACACACCGAACTTTCATTTGGTATCAGAGCATAGCGACTTTTATATTTTACTATCAGTAATGTGATTTATTTGATGATCTATGATAGATTATATTGATTTTATTGGGAATTGAAATTATTGAATGTCATAACTTGGATGAATATGTATTGTTATTTTGAGAAATGAAAAAGAAATTAAAGTTTGGATTCTTAAGGGAAATGAAAAGAAAACTTTTAAGTAAATAATTAATGTGAATTGGATAAATCGAATAATAAATTTTAAAGGGAATTTAAACTAGAAATCGGTTTGAAATCGGTTTAGTGTTTTGAAATTTATGATTTAAAGGAAAATGAGAAATGGAAATTTGTAAATTGGGATTATAAACGAAGTGGAATATTTATTAGTGGATAAATTTAAAAGTATAGATTTCGATGGAATTTATAAGAAAGGTACGATTCATATTAAAAATAAAAAGGTGATTTTATTTTCAAAAGTTGGAAAGCATATTCCTCTTGGAAAACTATGTATATTTTCAAAGAAAAGATTTCAAAGTATAAAGGAGAATTTAAAAATGTTTTTTTAGAATGTTTTAGAAAATCTATTATTTTAATTATTTTTAAGAGTAAAGCAAATATTTATTTAAGTTAATTAAGGTAGTTAATTATTTTTAAAAAGTAAATTAGTACTATAATTTTTTAGAGGGAATTTTTCATAAATATTCGATACAACAACTTTATTTTAAAAGGAAATTTTGGTTTAAGTTTTACTCCGAGCTTTTATAGAATTTCTTAAGTGATATTTTATGTAGGAAATTTTAGTAGCGTTAATGTAAATAATTAAAGTATATATTTTGGAAGTGATTATAAAGAGATGGAAATGTGTTCTAAAAATAAAAGGTGGTTTTATTTTTAAAGTGTTGGACGGAATTTACGGGATTGAGACGTAAATTAAATTGGAATAAATCAAAAATACTTTATTAACTGATTAAATGGACTATTTTGGAATAGAAAGTGTATTTTTCTGAAAAGCCAAGTATGTTTTCAAAGTCGATTTTTAAATATAAGTTAAAGGTTTTAAAGTGGTTATAAAAGCATATTTTTAAAGAAATTATTATTTAGTTGTTTTAAAAAATTTAAAAATAAATATTTATTAAGTTAATTATTTAAGTAAATTATTTTAAAGGTAAATATTTATTGAGTTAGTTGTAGTAGTAATTATTTTAAAGGTTAAATTGGTATTATGATTTAAAAAATAATTATTAAATATTTATATTTTTAAAAATAGCTTTATTTTAAAAGTAGTTTGGCTAAAGTTTTAATTTGAACATTTAATATAGAATTCCAAAACTTTTATTTTGAATAAAGTCTTTTAAGTAGTTTTATTTTAAGTGTTTCGAAGTATATATATTTAGGATAAAGTGATTTAAATTATTTAAAAATCTAAGTATTAAAACTTGGTGATTTTCAATGGAAATAAAACAATTCGGTCGAAATTTATTCCAAGAGAGAAAAAGTGATTTGAAACTATTTTCAAAGGGTTGAAGTGTAGAAAAACATCTTGCGAAGATATTTTGAAAAAAATAATTTGGGAAATTATTAAGGTCTGATGGTTGTTGTGGATGTTATTTGATAGTTAAATAACCGACTATAAATATTGGCCAATGCGCTGATCGTTTCGAAGAGACCTGGATCGGGATTTATTTTTTCGAAAACCGCTTTGATCTAGTTTGAACATTTTCGTGACGAAGACAAGAGCTTGGAGTCGAAAATGGAGCAGTGAAGTGCAAGGGCTAATCGCTACTAATCCTGAGGGTTATTCCAAAATGGATATAGTAGGAATAGTGCCTTCGGTTTCGTTCGGATCCGGAACAGACTTGTATGGATGAATGCTATCAGAACATCATCAGGGGGACAATGAGAATTCAAAGTGAGATGTGTTCTAAAAAGGTAATGCATAGCCTCGAGCTTCATCAACCAGGAATGGCTAAAATAGGGGAGGTGCAACAAGGTTAAGTGGCTAGCAACCAATTAGGGTAAGGTCATCCCTATCTAGATGTCCCTTTTTATTCTTCTGTGTGGGCGGTTGTTGATCCCAACTGCGAGGTATCTTATTCAGACCATCCAGTAAGGGGTAGCTCCGATCTTGTGTAGCAGGGGATCAGGGTGGATCCTCGGTATATTGATCTAGACCACGTAATATGACCGACGGTACCCCAGTAGCCCTGCTGTGATGACCCGGAATTTTGATCAATATCAATTTAATAATCTTTGTTAATAATTAAACTGATTTGATAATTTTATATTATGAATTGACAAGTTTATTCCTTTGAGAGCTAACAATATTTAATTTGGCAATATTTGTAAAGATCTTTCTAAAAATTAAAATTGGTAAGATTTATTTTTCAAAAGCTAATCAAAATGTTTTCAATTTATAATATATATATAGGTATATATTATATATAGGAAGTCTTTAATGTAATAAAAGATATGTTTTCAAATTGTAATATATATGTATATATATATTGTGATTTGAAATTGTGTTTCAAAATTCAATATGATAATTTCCAAAACTAATGTTAAAATGTTTTCCATTTAAAATATATATATTTGAATATATTGGAATTGGAAAAATATTGTTTTGAACTAAATAAAGTGTTTTCAAACTTTAAATATATATAATTTGTATATTGGAAATTACAATTTAACTTAATAATTTTTTTAAGTGATATTTGAAATTTAAAATCTTTAACAACAAGGATGATTTCTCATTTATTTGAAAGATAATTTCTTATTTATTTGAAATATATATTTTAAGCTTGAGTTTAAAATAGAATTTAATTAAAATTTCATTTGTTCTTAATATTCTTTCATTTTTGAAATTATAAAATAAGACAAATTTGGTATGAAAATATATATAGAGTTAAAATAAAATTTTAAGCAGATAAACATATAATACATTTAATTGAATCAAAACATAAGTAATTTACAAGCATGTACATGAATTCACATATGTATATTTACTAAAATCTAAAGCTTATTTATATAAGATAAATACATTTTATATCCATGTAAATATTTCACAAATACATATGCATAACTAAAATGTATTAATAAAAAGAAAAGTGACATTTGTAAGTATATTAAAGTGGAGTAAAGTTGTAAATCAATGTGCATATGTGTAAGAAAATTAAAACAATAAGAGGACAAATGGCATTTTCTCTTTGATAATTAAATTTAAAAAATTTAAAAAATATGAAGAAGGAAATCTGTTTTTACTTTCAGATTAAATTCTTTTCTTCATTTTCAACTAAAACTAAATAGATCAAAAGAAATAAAATTTGGAATCAAAGAACAAAGAAGATAAAGATGGAAATTCAAATCTGGAGCAAGAAGGCAACAATAGTTAAAATTCTTCAATCAAAGGCAAGGGAAAATACAACATAAATCTCCGGATTTTCAAATGTAACCTGGGAATCAGATAAAGAAATCCACAGCAACCAAATGTAAACAACAACACCAAGATTCAAATTCAAGAGCAAATGAATAAGTCTGGAAAACATATGTATGGAAACAAACATCTGTTCTCTGTCCTCTGCATTTCTAGGTGAGTAAGCAGATTTTAAAAACAGTTTAAATCTTGTTCTTCTCTTGATATATGTATGTAAAATCAAGATGTTTGCATGTGTTCTTGAATTGAATTGAATGCATGTTTGTATTATGAGTATTTGAATGCCTGTGTAGTTAAAATTGTTTCTGTGTGATAATAACAGGCTTCAATTTCTTAATAAATTCAATAACTCAATTTTGAATTCAAATTAGCTTGTGATTTGTAAATGAAAATTGTTTGAAATCATGTAACATCTCACCTAAAACTAATTACAGGTATTTAAAATGAATAATTGGCTTAGGATTTTTAAATTTATAGTAGAAATTAAAATGGGTCAAAATTTATTAATTCAATTTTAAGTTTTGATTACATGATTGAATTCAATATAGAAAATCATGATTTTTGATATATATATATATATATATATATATATATATATATATATATATATATCATGATTTTTAGTTTGGGAATTTCTATGCATTCTCGAGTTAAACATCAGCGAGGTTTTGATCGATTGCCATCGATCGGAGGCAAGAGGTGGCGCGAAATTTGGGCCAGAGGTTGTTGAGCTGCTGACGAGGGTAGGAAAATTGTCGCGGTGGTATAGTAATGGCCGTGATGGCTAGGAATGGTCGGGATAGGGTTTTATACCCTGTGTTTGTCGTCGCTGTTTAAATGGTAATTGGGGTGACAAGGCGCGATCGGAACCCATCGCGAGGTGGGCTGAAGACGCAAGAGATCGAGGTAGAGTTATGGCAAGGACGACGAGGTGTCTAGGGGTCTAGATCGTCGAAGACGATGATATTTTTCTGGTGATGTTGCATTTACAGGTTGGGTTTTTGGGTCGAATACGATTCTCGATCGAATCGTGTCATCTGGGTGCTTGCATTGGGTTGTCGTGGTGGATATCGACTTCTCAAAGGCCGGAGCGGAGTTCGCCAGCAATCGGCGGTGTGGTGCACGTGGATGTGCACGATTTCGTGCATCTGAGTATGATTTTGGAGATGAAGGGGTGAGCTCGGGTTTTTTTCCAGTCATATTCGAGTTTTACTCGAAGCAGGAGAAGGGACAGGAAAATCTCAGGTTTCATTCGAGCATTAGGAAGTTTTGCTCGAAGCGGTATAGGATCCTAATAGTTTTAAGGCTTAAGAATTTTTACAGGCTTTAAATTATACTGGATACTTAAGTTTAAACAAAGGAATTTGATTTTTAAGATGTTTACAAATTCTTAAAACAAAAGTAAAACAAGTTTTGCTTATAAGATTTATTTGTTCCCAATAATAAGTTTTGATAAGTTTTATATATTGAAAATATAAGGGTTTTTAAAGAATATAAAAGTATATTTTTAAGGTGATTTATATATTTGAATTTATTCAATAACTTAGAAAAGTTTCAAAGATTTAAAAGTAAACTTGAATGTTCAAATTGTTTTAAATATAACTGATTTCTAAAGTATTTTATTTTGAATAAAGTTTAAAGATTAAGATTTAGTAATCCATTATAACAATGATTCATCTTAAGTAATTAAGAGTTTTGATTTATTAAAGATAAATAAATGTGTGAAGGTAATTAAGATAATTCAATTATTATCAATAATTAAAGAGTTATTGGTTAATATAAATAACTTAATTAAGATAATGATTTTCTTAATTAAGGAACTTTTTAACATAAGAAGTTGAGAAATTATTTAATTAAATTTAAATGATTAGTTAAATAATTAACTAGTAAGTGATTAAAGATAATCACTTGTGATAAATTAAGTGTAGTTACTTGGTGAAGTAATTAAGTAATAAATTACTGGAGGTAATTAAGTAAAAGGTAATTATTTAATAAGGTGATTAGAGATTAATTACTTTATGAAAGTAATTAAGTGATTAAGGGTTAATCACTTAGTAATTAATTAAAGGAATTAATTAATATAGTTAATTAAAGGTTTAAACTAATTAATTAAAGAATAATTAATTAAAGAATTAAGAGTAATTAATAAAGTGATTAATTACTTGTTAGGTAATTAATTAAAAAAGGATTTAATTAATAGAAGTAATTATTATTTAAATAATTAATTATTAATTAACAATTAAAGGAAAATTAATCTATAATAAAGTTTTGATTACTAAAGTAATTAATCAAGTGTGATTAACTAAAAGTGATTAATCAGGTGTGATTAATTAAAAAGATAATTAAGTGATAATTACTTAGGGTAATTAAAGAATAATTAATCAAGGATGATTAATTTAAAGGTTAACTAAGAGATAATTACTTGGTATAATTAAGAAGTAATTAATCAAGATGATTAATTAAAATTGTAATTAAAGAATAATTACTTAAAGTAATTAAGAAATAATTAATCAAGGAAGATTAATTAAAGTGGAAAATTAAGTGATGATTAATTAATTAATTTGTAATTAATTAATTTGTAATTAATTAATGGCAAGTAAGTTGGATTAATGATAATCCAAGTGATTAAGTAAGGAATTAATTTAATTAATGATTAATTAAATTAATTTAGTTTGAAATTTGTGTATATATGGTTAAATGTTATTGGATGATATTGAATGTCATTGGTTGATATTTGATGGTTTGAATCTGATATATCTGAGATGTGATATGTATGTTGCTTTGTGATATGTGTGGATGAATTAGATAATAGTGGATTATCTATCTATGTGTTATGAATCATCCATTTATGCTAAGTGATATTCTGAATATCTACTATATAAACCCTTAAGTACAACTTGGACATTAAAATGGCGTTTTGGATTCGGTGAGACCGGGATTGGATTTTATATCCGAAAACCACATCGATCCAAATTAACGTTAGGTCGTAAATCTAAGTGAAGTGAAGTGAAGACTCGAGGTGGAAGAACTATGTATCGTTATAACTCCGAGGGTGATTCCAGAATGATTTTAACGAAGATAGTACTTTTAGATTCGAGATGATGATTCAGAGTGCAAGGGCTATGGTCGTTAACTCTAAGGGTGATTCCAAAATGAGTGTAACGAGATAGTGCCTTTGGTTCCGTTTGAACCCAGAACGGACTTGTATGGATGGAATGCTTTTTGAACATCGTCAGGTGTACGATGAGCATTCTAAGATAGATGTGCCCTATAAAGGTAATCACAGCCTCAAGCCTCATCAACCGTGAATGGATAAAACAGGGGAGGTGCAGCAAGGCTAAGTGAGTCGTGCTCAAGTAGGACGAGATTTACCTATGTCTAGATGTCCCTTTTTTATTTGGCTGTGTGGGCAGTTGGATCTGCAGCCAACTGCGGCGTTGTCTTGTTCAGAACTGTTCAGTAAGGAATGGTTCTGGCCTTGTGTTGCAGAGGATTTAGGGTGGATCCTCGGTACGTTGATCTAGGCCACGTACTGTGATGGGCGGTACCCCAGTAGCCCTGCCATTGATGGAAACACATTCTACCAACGTGCCCTTACGGTTTTGATTGTATTACCCACTTTTGTGGCTAGTAGCTGGAATTTAATCATGTAACAATTTCAGCTATTTCTTATTTACTTGAAAACCCTAGACACTATTATAATATCACTGGATTTCCTATCAAATGTTTCGGTTAGCGTAAGGTAAAAACTTACCCATGTTTGTATGTGGGGAGTCTTACGTGATACCTTTTCTTTTAAAAGGATTTTCTAAAGTTAAGCAACTTTAAACCGTTTACTCAAACCAGACCCCTGTCTGACCCAAGTGTTTATTTTCTATTTTATTAAACTCTTAGGTACTCATATTATGTATGAGTAGTTGAGGGATTCAGGTTAGCCTTGACGAATTCTGGAGGAGCTTTGGAGCAGGAGGCTTCAGTGTGTAGATATATAGATTGAGTTTCCACTGTGATATTATTCTGTATGGATGTTCTTGTATTGTACATTAGACAGAAATGTTATAACCGTCTAAATTGAGATGTATAGTTGTATACTCTGATGTATATGATACTATGTATATGTTATGTATTATATTCCATTCGTTCCGCTGTGAGATTCTGATGGTTGTTCTTTCTTCTCTTTCTTTTCTTCTTCTATCCCTATCTTTCTTATATAATGATGCGTCTTTCTGGTGATAGAAAGGCAGGTCGTTACAGTTGGTATCAGAGCCCTAGGTTGAGTGAATACCGTGAATACCTAGGCTTTGGAGCGACTTCCTTCTTGAGAGAGCGTACTTGTGATTTATATATATATATATATATATATATATATATATATGCACCTAATTTGTTGGGTTATCTATTCGGATTTTCCAACATAAGTTATAAAGGTAGATACGGTAGGAGTGTGTGTAGCATGACTACCACTAATAGAAGAGGCTCATATGTTGTGGTTGGAGGTGTATCTGTCGAGATTGTAGTCCTAATACCGTCTCGAATAAGCTTTGCAGATTGGTGAAAGGATTTCATTAATCCCAGAGAAAGTCTTTCCAAGGATTGGAGTATATTATGTAAGTATAAGTTTGGTTTGCTCTTGAGTGAGCAGAAATTCCAAGCGTTGAATCTGTCGGCTAAGTGGAAGCAGGTGATGGTATCTTGGTGACTTCAGGAAGGAATAGCTGTGTGGTGAGATGCAGTATCCATAGATGGTTCTGAAGATGTTCTTTTGGAGCATGATTAAGATGGTGTTGAAGGAACAGTGATGCCTACTGCAGGGAAGATTTGGATATTTAGGAATCTTCTGGATCTCAAGTAAGGGAGTCTTATCTATATTTAAGCATGAGACTAAGGTCGATGAGTTACCTCATTTCGGACATGGTCTCATTGTTTCCCTTAAGAAGAACATGTGGTTGGTGTTTGGTTTGGAGCCTGAGTTTCTTGAGAAGATGTCTACCCGTCTCAAGGATCTTTTAGTGGAATTGGGTGACAGTTTTGAGTTTCAAGGAGCTTTTGGCTTAGCAGTATCAGTGAGATGAAGTTTGGAAGCAGCAGCGTGGACCCTTTTCTTTGATGATTCAGAAATCTTTGGGATTCTACTATCGGCGGTCTGGGCAGATAGTGAAGGCTTATCCATTTCTTCTGGAGGCTCAACGAAGCAGGATGTATTTTTTGGTAGGTGATCTATCAGTTTTTCTGATAAATAAGCCATTCTTGAAGGATCGACCTTAATTAGGGAAGTTGTTTTAGTTGGTGAAGAGAGAATAGCTCCTTTAGAATTTGAACTGGATAAGATCGCAAAAGTGACTTGCGATTAGTTTAGGAAATCTTTTTGTATTCTTTGGTTTAAGACTAAGGCATCTCAAGTGGAGGTAAAAGCTATTAAGGTAGTCAGAGATTATCCAGAGGTTTTTGAGGAAATCAGAAATCTACCACATCAGAGTTTGAGTTCTTTATCAACTTGGATTCCAGGTGTAATATTGATGGTTCAACCATGTAGAGGGATGACTCTTAGAATAAGAAGAGGTTGGTGAAGCAGCTCAGGATTCTTGAGGAGGGTTTGATCATCTAGTTTCTAGTTAAGATTTTGCTGGCATGTTTTGACCAAGTGGAATGATCACTAAGATTTTATGGTTGGATAAACAGTGTATGGAGAAAGTTCGTGCCTAAGTTCTTTGGTGGTATTCTCATCTACTCCAGATCAGAGTTGTGTAGTGGAAGCGAGATAGAAGTTATTATAGAGTGGGAGCAACCGGAAGTTGCAGTTTTCTTGGATTAGAGGATTTCTACGAGAAATTCAAGTGTACTTCTAAGTGTGAAGAAATTTTTAGGATTTAAAGGGCTAGATTATCAAGAACAACTGTTTGGCTATTCCAGATAAGAGAAGTAGGTCTGAAGTCCGCTAATACTTGTGGAGTAGAGTTGTGTTTTGGATTTCGGCAAATTTTTAAGAGAACCATTTTGTTGAGTAGGACCTGGAGATTTGGTTGATTTTGGTCCAGGTTGTTTCAAGTAACATCAGCAAGGGTTAAGTTGATCAGGAAGGATGGAGGTGACCCAAGATCATCAGAAGGGTTATGCTGTTAAGAATTGAGGTGATTTGGAATGTGAAGTTGGAATTTGGATATTGTTTAAGTTTAATCCGATCAAAGGAGATAAGATTGGGTAAGACTGGAAAGCTAACTCCGAAAATATTTTGAGATTTTCCTATGTTTTCAAGAGAATTAGTTCTTTGATCTACAGGATGGAATTGCTAGTTCGGATAGTTGGAATTCATTGTATTTCACGTATCTCTGAGGAATACGTGTATGATCTATCACGGGTGATAGAATCAGCAGTTCAGAAGGATATGGCAGTTGATCTGGTCTTGATTTTAGTCAGATATCTTGTTCAGATTTGTAGATCCAGATAAGAAGGAGTTCTGGGTTATAGTAGTGTAGTTACTTAAGGTCCTGTAGAGCGAGTATTCCAGTATAGGTACCTGGAAACTCTAGATAATATCAGGAAGTTCTATCTAGAATTTTGTCTACATAGTTAGAATTGTTTGTTTGAATTGGTTACTATGATTGCTGTTTGAAATTAAAACTTTTGATGGGCTATTAAATTATCTTTGCTTTTAAATTTCGAGGACGAAATTCTTTTAAGGGGGAGGAATATGATGACCCGGAATTTTGAGCAATATCAATTTAATAATCTTTGTTAATAATTAAATTGATTTGATAATTTTATATTATGAATTGACAAGTTTATTCTTTTAAGAGCTAATAATATTTAATTTGGCAATATTCGTTAAGATCTTTCTAAAAATTAAAGTTGGTACGATTTATTTTTCAAAAGCTAATCAAAATGTTTTCGATTTATAATATATATATATATATATAGGTATATAGTATATATAGGAAGTCTTTAATGTAATAAAAGATATGTTTTCAAATTATAATATATATGTATATATATGTTGTGATTTGAAATTGTGTTTCAAAATTCAATATGATAATTTCCAAAATTAATGTTAAAATGTTTTCCATTTAAAATGTATATATTTGAATATATTGGAATTGGAAAAATATTGTTTGGAACTTAATAAAGTGTTTTCAAACTTTAAATATATATAGTTTGTAATTTGGAAATAACAATTTAGCTTACTATTTTTTTTAAGTGATATTTGAAATTTAAAACCTTTAACAACAAGGATGATTTCTCATTTATTTGAAAGATAATTTCTTATTTTTTTGAAATATATATTTTAATCTTGAGTTTAAAATAGAATTTAATTAAAAGTTCATTTTTTCTTAATATTCTTTCATTTTTAAAATTATAAAATAAGACAAATTTGGTTTGAAAATATATATAGAGTTAAAATAAAAAATTTAAGCATATAAACATATAATACATTTAATTGGATCAAAACATAAGTAATTTACAAGCATGTATATGAATTCATATATGTATATTTACTAAAATCTAAAGCTTATTTATATAAGATAAATACATTTTATATCCATGTAAATATTTCACGAATACATATGCATAACTAAAATGTATTAATAAAAAGAAAAGTGACATTTTTAAGTACATTAAAGTGGTGTAAAGACAATTGTAAATCAATGTGCATATATGTAAGAAAATTAAAACAATAAGAGGACAAATGGCATTTTATCCTTGATAACTAAATTTAAAAAAATTTAAAAATATGAAGAAGGAAATCTATTTTTACTTTTAGATCAAATTCTTTTCTTCATTTTCAATTAAAACTAAATAGACCAAAATAAATAAAATCTAGAATCAAAGATCAAAGAAGATAAAGCTGGAAATTCAAATCTGGAACAAGAAGGCAACAACAGTTCAAATTCTTCAATCAAAGGCAAGAGAAAATACAACATAAATCTCCATATTTTCAAATGTAACCAAGGAATCAGATAAAGAAATCCACAGCTACCAAATGTAAAGAACAACACCAAGATTCAAATTCAAGAGCAAATGAATAAGTCTGGAAAACATATGTATGGAAACAAACATCCGTCCTCTGTCCTCTGCATTTCTAGGTGAGTAAGCGGATTTTAAAAACAGTTTAAATCTTGTTCTTCTCTTGATATATGTATGGAAAATTAAGATGTTTGCCTGTGTTCTTGAATTAAATTGAATGCATGTTTGTATTATGAGTATTTGAATGCATGTGTAGTCAAAATAGTATCTGTGTGATACTAACAGGCTTCGATTTCTTAATAAATTCAATAACTCAATTTTGAATTCAAATTAGCTTGTGATCTGTAAATGAAAGTTGTTTGAAATCTAACATCTCACCTAAAAATAATTACAAGTATTTAAAATAAATAATTGGCTTAGGATTTTTAAATTTACAGTAAAAATTAAAATGGGTCAAAAATTTATTAATTCAATTTTAAGTTTTGATTACATGATTGAATTCAATATAGAAAATTATGATTTTTGATATATACATATATATCATGATTTTTAGTTTGGGAATTTCTGTGCACTCTCGAGTTGAACATCGGGGAGGTTTTGATCGATTGCCATCGATCGGAGGCAAGAGGTGGTGCGAAATTTGGGCCAGAGGTGGTTAAGTTGCTGAGAAGGGTTGGAAAATTGTCGCGGTGGTATAGTAATGGCCGTGATGGCCAGGAATGGTCGGGATAGGGTTTTGTACCATATGTTTGTCGTCGCTGTTCAAATGGTAATTGGGGTGACGAGGCACAATCGGAACCATCGCGAGGTGGGCTGAAGACGTAGGAGATCGAGGTGGAGCTATGGCGGGGACGGCGAGTTGCCAGGGGGCTAGATCGTCGGAGACGATGATATTTTTCCGATGATGTTGCATTTACAGGTTGGGTTTTTGGGTCACATACGATTCTCAATCGAATCGTGTCATCTGGGTGCTTGCGTTCGGTTGTCGTGGTGGATGTTGACTTGTCAAAGCCCGGAGCGGAGTTTGCCCAAGATCGGCGGTGTGCTGCACGTGGATGTGCACGATTTCGTGCATCTGAGTATTATTTTGGAGAGGAAGGGGTGAGCTCGGGTTTTTTCTCAGTCATATTCGAGTTTTACTCGAAGCAGAAGAAGGGACGGGAAAATCTCGGGTTTCATTCGAGCATTTGGAAGTTTTGCTCGAAGCGGTATAGGATCCTAGTAGTTTAAGGCTTAAGAATTTTTACAGGCTTTAAATTGTACTGGATTCTTAAGTTTAAACAAAGGAATTTGATTTTTAAGATGTCTATAAATTCTTAAAACAAAAGTAAAACAAGTTTTGCTTATAAGATTTATTTGTTCCCAAAATAAGTTTTGATAAGTTTTATATATTGAAAATATAAGGGTTTTTAAAGAATATAAAAGTAGGTTTCTAAAATGATTTTATATTTGAATTTATTCAATAACTTAGAAAAGTTTCAAAGATTTAAAAGTAAACTTGAATGTTCAAATTGTTTTAAATATAATTTATTTCTAAACTATTTTATTTTGAATTTAGTTTAAAGATTAAGATTTAGTAATCCATAATAATAAAGATTCATCTTAAGTAATTAAGAGTTTTGATTTATTAAAGATAAATAAATGTCTGAAGGTAATTAAGATAATTCAATTATTATTAATAATTAAAGAGTTATTGGTTAATATAAATAACTTAATTAAGATAATGATTTTCTTAATTAAGGATCTTTTTAATATAAGAAGTTGAGAAATTATTTAATTAAATTTAAATGAATAGTTAAATAATTAATTATTAAGTGATTAAAGAAAATCACTTGTGATTAATTAAGTGTAGTTACTTGGTGAAGTAATTAAGTAATAAATTACTGGAGGTAATTAAGTAAAGAGTAATTATTTAATAAGGTGATTAAAGGTTAATTACTTTATGAAAGTAATTAAGTGGAAGTGACTAAGGGTTAATCACTTAGTAATTAATTAAAGGAATTAATTAATATAATTAATTAAAGGTTTAAACTAATTAATTAAAGAATAATTAATTAAAGAATTAAGGGTAATTAATAAAGTTATTGATTACTTGTTAGATAATTAATTAAAAAGGATATAATTAATAGAAGTAATTATTAATTAAATAATTAATTATTAATTAATAATTAAAGGAAAATTGATCTATAATTAAGTTTTGATTACTAAAGTAATTAATCAAGTGTGATTAATTAAAAAGTGATTAATCAGGTGTGATTAATTAAATAGGATAATTAAGAGATAATTACTTAGGGTAATTAAAGAATAATTAATCAAGGATGATTAATTTAAAGGGTATTAAGAGATAATTACTTGGTATAATTAAGAAGTAATTAATCAAGATGTTTAATTAAAATTGTAATTAAGTAATAATTACTTAAAGTAATTAAGAAATAATTAATCAAGGGAGATTAATTAAAGTGGAAAATTAAGTGATGATTAATTAATTAATTTGTAATTAATTAATGGTAAGTATGTTGGATTAATGATAATCCAAGTGATTAAGTAAGGAATTAATTTAATTAATGATTAATTAAATTAATTTAGTTTGGATCAAACTTTGTGTATGAATGGGTAAATGATATTGGATGATATTGAATGTCATTGGTTGATATTTGAAGGTTTGAATTTGATATATCTGAGATGTGATATACATGCTGCTTTGTGATATGTGTGGATGAATTAGATAATAGTGGATTATCTATCTGTGTGTTATGAATCATCCATTTATGTTAAGTGATATTCTGAATATCTACTATTTAAACCCTTAAGTACTACTTGGACATTAAAATGGAGTTATGGATTTGGTGAGACCGGGATCGGATTTTATACCCGAAAACCACATCGATCTAAATTAACGTTAGGTCGTGAATCTAGGTGAAGTGAAGTGAAGACTCGAGGTGGAAGAACTTTGTATCGTTATAACTCCAAGGGTGATTCCAGAATGAGTTTAACGAAGATAGTACTTTCAGATTCGAGATGAAGATTCAGAGTGCAATGGCTATGGTCGTTAACTCTAAGGGTAATTCCAAAATGAGTGTAACGAGATAGTGCCTTGGGTTCCGTTCGAACCCGGAACGGACTTGTATGGATTGAATGCTTTCAGAACATCGTCAGGTAGATGATGAGCATTCTAAAATAGACATGTCCTATAAAGGTAATCGCAGCCTCAATCCTCGTCAACCGGGAATGGCTAAAACAGGGGAGGTGCAGCAAGGCTAAGTGAGTCGTGCTCAAGTAGGACGAGTTTTACCCCTGTCTAGATGTCCTTTTTTTATTCGGCTGTGTGGGCAGTTGGATCTGTAGCCAACTGCGGGGTTGTCTTGTTCGGAACTGTTCAGTAAGGAATGGTTCCGGCCTTGTGTTGCAGGGGATTTAGGGTGGATCCTCAGTACGTTGATCTAGGCCACATACTGTGACGGACGATACCCAGTAGCCTTGCCATTGATGGAAACCCATTCTTCCTACGTGCCCCTACGGTTTTGATTGTATTACCCACTTTTGTGGCTAGTAGATGGAACTTAATCATGTAACAATTTCAGCTATTTCTTATTTACTTGAAAACCCTATACACGATTATAATATCACTGGATTTCCTATCAAATTTTTGGTTAGCGTAAGGTAAAAACTTACCCATGTTTATGTGTGGGGAGTCTTACGTGATACCTTTTCTTTTCAAAGGATTTTCTAAAGTTAAGCAACTTTAAGCCGTTTACTCACACCAGACCCCTGTTTGACCCAAGTGTTTATTTTCTGTTTTATTAAACTCTTGGGTAATCATATTATGTATGAGTTGTCGAGGGATTTAGGTTAGCCTTGACGAATTCTGGAGGAGCTTTGGAGCAGGAGGCTTCAGTGTGTAGATATATAGACTGAGTTTCCGCTGTGATGTTATTCTGTATGGATGTTTTTTATTGTACATTAGACAGAAATGTAATAACTGTCCAAATTGAGATGTATAGTTGTATACTCTGATGTATATGATACTATGTATAGTTATGTATTATATTTCATTCGTTGCGCTGTGAGATTCTGATGGGTTGTTGTTCTTTCTTCTCTTTCTTTTCTTCTTCTATCCCTATCTTTCTTATATAATGATGCGCCTTTCTGGTGATAGAAAGGCGGGTCGTTACACCTGCCATTAATGTAAACCAAGTCTTCAGTAAGTACCTTTGGACTTGTTTGTATACCTATTATGCTGGAATTTAATGAATGTAACAATTTCGGCTATTTGAATAAGTATTTGTATATAGACACTACTATAATATCAGAGGATTTGATAAGAAACGTTCTGGTTATCGGAAGGTAAAAACCCGACATGTTTATTTGTAGCGTGGTCTTACGAGATACCTTTGCTTTCAAAAGGATTTCGAAAACTTTATTAATTCCATTTGAGTGTGTTTTCTCACGTTGGTTTTCCAGACTGACTCGGGTGTTATTTCACTATAATGCTCGGGTTAGACCGAGTAATATAGGATACAAGATGGGATGCTGTGGAGCTCAGGAGACGAGCTGGATGGCGAGACGTATCGCACGTACTTGATATATTCCAATGTGTAGTATAAGCTGTATAGTCTGCTTTTGGGTGAGGAAAAATTGTTTCAACTATCCAGTATTTGGCTTTTGTTTGTATGTACTCTGATGATGTAATGTATATAACAGATACAGCTCTTTTGTACAAAGATTTAGTCATTTATCTATTATATATTGTTCCGCTACATCTGTGAGATTCTGATGTTATTTTCTATATTTCATCTTCTACCTCCTTCTTCTCTCCCTTATGGTCTAGTTTTCCGACATTCGATTGTTCGATATTTAATATGGTGGAGGTATTGATGTCGATTTTTGGGCATTGAAAAATCGGGTCATTACAGTTGGTATCAAAGCTGAAGGTTAAGGAAGAACGTTGGCTCTGGTGGGGATTACTCATTAGAAATAGAGTCCGTAGTACTCTAGAATGAGTTTGAGTGTATTAATAGAAACGAGCGCGTATTTGTTAGTGAATATAAAAATTGTTTTTATATTATGCTGACTTATCGGTTGAGTGTTTATAAATTCTGGTCAATATATGGGACGCCATGTCATCAATATGGATTTCTAAACTCTTAAACAAGATAAACCGACACAGTATTCTTTTAAAATAGGGTAAATGGAATAATTTTAGCCAAATTATTTTTGTATATAAAAGAAATAATTTTCCATAAATTATTATAGTTATATATGGTTGCTTGGTTGTTAGGAAGTGATAATATTAAATTATTATCATTATTGTGTGGAAATTGAACTAGGGATTAAAATTATAACCAGAGTTAAGAAATTAACTTCATAAAAAGATGGAATTTGAAATATGAACTAACAATGTGATATATAAAATGAAATAAGATGCCCGAGTAATTTTTGAATAAGGATTTGGAATTCGAAATTTTGGAGGTTAAATTCCTTTGATTTGAAATGATTTTCAAAGACTTTGGAGAAATAATAGTAATAGTATTTCGGAAAATATTTTGGAATTGGGTTTAAAATCTGGTGGGATTTGGAATTTAAAATATTTTAAAAGGTTTTTAAAAGAGTAAAAGCATTAAACTCTTTTCGGTCGCTGGAAAATAACTTCGGTGATGACTGCAGCATCATCGATGTTCATTTTCGAATTTCCAATGGAGGAATTGCTACCTGAATGTTTTAAATTGGAATTGTTTGCAAAAGTTGGGTTTGATTTTAGAAATGCAAAGGATTTTGGATATAGTTGATTTCAAAGGTGATTTTGAAATGTTGAGAGATTGTTTAAAATTCTTGAAGTAAATTGGAAATGTTTATGGAATTATAAATGGGTTTGATAACTTATTAAAATTGAAGTTTGTTGGAATAGTAAAATTTGAATTAAAGTAGAATTGAATAAAAGTAGGTATAGATGAAATAAGTCAGAAAGCCAAACCGAATAAGAAAAGAAAATCAAAGGAAATTAGTGAATGAAATGAAAATAAGTGAGAAAAACTTATAGAAGTTTAGAATTAAATTTAATTAGAATGTAATTGTATCTAGTTAAATGAAAGTGAATTTGAGGAAAATTCTGAGTAAACTAAATAGAATGGTTATTGAAATCAAATTTATTAGTTGGGAATAGTTTTGTAAATGAACAAATGAATTTACATTTGTAAATAAATGGGAGTGAAATTGAATATTGGGATGATATTAATTTAAATTGTGTAAAGTAAAGTGAAGTTGAAGAATTAATTCGAAGTAGACTAAGAATAATTAAGTTTGAAAATAAAGAGGGTTTAAGATTTATTATAAATTAGTAGTAGGACTAATTAAAGAAATGATTAATTAAATATGGTTTGAGATAAAATTAAATAGAATTCAATATTTAAAATGAAAGGTAAATTGAATTCAGAATGGAATTGAAAATTTAAGTTAAATGAAATTAGATGTGAAAGCTCAAGTGGTGAAGGTAAAAATAAATATAAGAAGTGTATAAAATGTTCATATTGAACTTTGGAAATAAATGGCAAAATTCTTAAGTAAATTTGGTATTAGAAATATACAAAGTTAATAATTGAGTAAAGATTAAACTGGACGTTGGAAAATGGGATAATTGTGAATAGGTAATGGAAATCAAAAACAAATGTGAATAAAAAGGAAATTGATATAGCTAATAATCAATTATGATAAATACGTAGGATGTACGTATATTATTTTATTCGCATGACGATTTGATCCAGGTTCGAGCAAAGAATTCTGAGATAATTATATCGTTCCGAGTTGAGATTTTTCACTCGATTTTCGACGGTAAACCCTGGATATGGATTTTAATTGATTATGGAAATTCTCTATCATAGTTTGCGGCTATGCAAGGAGAATGACTGTTTCTGATCAAGAAACCTGATCTATGTCTGCACTAGAAAGTCGGGTGGATGATACTAGTTCGGAAGTGAAATTGTGTGATCGAGTAAGCGATTAGATTTGGTATTGCGTACGGATGATATACGGACATCGTACGGGCTTGAATGAAATGGATATTGAAAATTTTAAAAAGAAATGTATAAAATGATTTTGAATGCTATGATTGGATATTATTTCTTAGTAGCATACAGGTATTTAAAAGTAAAAAGGAAATTAGGATTTTTGCTTTCAGAAGATAAAATTGGTATGGTCGACAAAAAGGTGTGTATTTAAATTACCGTATGAAATTTGATGATTTTCTAATCAAGCCACTTGGCTTTTGTTTTCTTTTGAAAATTTTAGGGTGGGAGGGGCCGTAGAGGCATTTTGTAGTCGTACCGAGCTAGCCACATAAAGGAGACGTTGGCGAATTTTTTTGGAAATTAAGAGAGTTAGAATTTTTTTGAGATAATATTAATTATTTAAAATTTGATTTTGAATTATAATGTGAATGGTTGATTAAGTAATATTGTTTGAAACTAATGGATGAGTTTAGAAAGTTGGTAAGAGTGATTGTATCCTTAATAAAAAGTTTTTTTGGGTGTTGTTAAAAACTACTTGGCTTTAGGGAAATAGTTAATGGGTTACGGATCATTCTTCTTAGCTAGTAATTTCAGAGACGAAATTCTTTTAAGAGGGAGGGATGTGACGATCCAAAATTTTTGGATATTTGAAATTGGAATATTTAATTGATTTTTAATATTTTAAAGTTAGTTTAACTTGAATTTCAAATATCACTATTTATTGGATAATTAAATAATTGGATTTAATAATTGGAAATTGGTTAAAATAGTGAATCCTGGTTTTAAGCTAGTTAAAAATGTTTCAAAGCCTTATAAAATTTATACAGATAATGCTGAAGGTAATAGAAAATTTAAAATTGAATTTGAAAGTGTTCAGTTTGAAAACATATCGTTTAAATCGACATTTAAAATAGCCTTCCGAGGCATAGTCTCGGATTTCAACGAAACCAGTTCCATTGGATCCGTAATAGTATATTGTTATCGGATTTCAATTTTCGTGGCATTTGGAGTTATCATGTGGTCGTACGTAGATAAACGCACTGAAATCAATATCGAAAATTCAATATAATAACTGAGTCTAAAAAGCTATCTTCTTCATACGATCGAATTAGGACTCGAAACATTTTCCATTGAGTTCGGAACAGGGGTATGACATTATAAAACCCTAGCGATACGCATCGATAGGAGGATGATATTTTGAGTTGCGTGATTTGAGACGGTTTAGATTTAAATCATATTTATATTCAAATTGTTTTAACAAAGTTTTCCCAACAGCCTTTCTCTTCTTTCAAACATGTGTTTCCCTTGGTATAGCATGTGTCCTATCTAATAAACATGCGTCCTCTCTGAAGTAAAATAAAATGAAGCGTACCCTCACCCCTTTCTTTTCCAAATCGAACCAGGGCGAAAAAAATATAAGGGAGGAGCGAAAGAAATCAAAATCAAATCCCGTCCCCTAAATTAGTGAACTAAGGTCAATTCTCGTTCAAAAATCAAACAGAGAGAGATTACGGTCGATCTCACTCGAAGATTCATATCATGGCATTATCGCGATTAGGCGAGCTCGAGCACGAGGCTACCAGGCGCACGCTTGAGGGAGGAGGAAGGTGAAGTCGATTGGGTTTTTAGTGAAGTCAGGCATGTTGTCGTTGTAACGACCTGATATTTTCAACCATTCGTATCCAAACATGCCGTAATTGAATTGCTCAAAATACCAGATTGTAAGTTTATACTTGGCAAAACTCAGCATGTACAGTAAATAAATAATCACAAAATCACAGACACAGAGTAATATAACAATATGCAACGGAAACAAAATGAATAGTAGTTCATGAAGATACTATATATATAATAGAGTTAAATAAGTTACAACAGAAGTCTTGAATATAATAGTCAAGTACAAGAATCAGAATACATCACTAGAATCAACTGAATATCTGAAAGCTAGATAGATAGCTGGATCTCCAAGCCAAGCTCCAACTCCAAAGGTGAGTCTCGAATACTGGTACACTCAGTCTGACCCGAGCGTAAAGCAAAACACAAAACACTCGAGTCAGGATCAACATTCTTATATCAATAAATCCAACTCAAGTGAAATAACAAGTAACTCATGAGATGTTTGGAATAATCATCCTCTAAGGATCCATTAAACTATCTACTATGTTGTAGTGTACGCTAAGTAGATAATGTCTATCAGTAGTATAAAGTATCAAAATAGCGGTAAGGCGTTACCTTAACACTTTTTATATAAGTGTCATAGTCTATACAGCACTGTAAACTCCACCGTAAACTAGTGGGCTATCAGGGAGTACTACATAAGTATGATACAAAAAAAATCATAGTGGTTGCACATAGGGATACGAGTATGACAAGGCACATGAGGCAATACCCAAGGTAGTGGAAGTACCGTTGGCCTGATCCGGACCGGTGAGAACGCATCGCCGCAACGATCGCAACACCGCGAAACAACACTCCCAATTCAAGGGTGCGCACCAATCAAAAACAAGTAATGAGTAGTTTACGAGGAAGTGCGTTCGCTTAGAGGTGGCTAACCTCATTGGCCCGGCACGGCTCCTGTTTTAGTCCTTTCAATTTTGACACAAGTGTCAAGGCTATCCATTATCGTTCTCTTTCTTCAAATCCAGCAACGTCATCTTTCCAACCACTTCATTCTGGATCATACTCCGCGTATAATAGTTATTAAAGTGATTTTCGATTTAGACAGAGAGTATGTCTCGAACCGATCCTGACTCTTCAATAACTACGTAATTACTACACCGATCGGTCATTTAATAAACTTTCAAAATAGTTTATATTTCAAAATCCAAAATATCACTACCATTTCAAAACCATATCAATAAGATATCACTTCCATTTCAAAACCGATTACGATATAATTTCCATTTTAAATATATCCATCTTAAATATATACATTTACAAATCTTAGTACTTCAAAGTTATAACACCTTCTAAATCAAACACTTTGGAAATCATAATCTTTGAAAATCAAAATTTAGAAATCATAATGCTTTGGAATCATATCACTTCCCACTTAACTGTTTAAATATAAATAATAGTATATATAATAAAATAGTTTAAAATTTAAAATAGTTTATATAAAATAGCTATAATTTAAAATAGTTTATATTTAAAAATAATTCATATTAAAATAGTTTATACGAAATAAATTTATAAAGTAACATATATAAATAATTTAAATATAATTTAAAAATACTTTATATAATAAAATAGCTTCCTTAAATTTCACAAATCAATTCCAAATCAACACCAATCCAAAATTTCAAATTTAATCAAATCTCAAATCATCAATTTCAATTCAATTCAGTTTTCGATAAACCATTATATTGATTTCAAATACAGATTTGAACCACAAATAAACCATTTAAATTTCGATATATTCCAAAGCTTTAAATGTTTCACAATCTTAAACTAAATTTGATAATTTCATTTATGTCTCAATTTAAATTTATTATTATTTAGTTTGAAGTATTCACTTAATAAATCCAATATTATTTAAATAACCCCAAACTACAAATAACTAAATATTTCCTTCAACTTATTTAAACTTTAAATAATCATTTAAATTACCTTAACCAAAATCAAGTTATAAAATTATATCCTTTAAAATCTCAAATTCCATAAATTTCAAATCGATTTCTAATTAAGTATATGTAACAACCCAGGATTTTTAAATTATAATGAAAATTATAATTAAATATTTTGTTTAAAAATGAATTGGATAATAAAATGAGTGATTATATTGTTTATTTTATATAAGCAATATCTTGATGAATATAATTTGGGATTTGAAATTTAAATAAGTCATATTATTTTATTTGAAGCCTATTTCAACATTTGATGGTTGAAAAAAAGTGTAAATGAATGAAACAAAGTTTGAAAAAAATTTATTTTTGGATTTGGATTCAAAATAAATAATTGTGATGGTTTAATTTTAGTTAATCAGTAATATTGGAAATTTATTCCAATGTTAGCCTTCTATTTTAAAATAAAAGGAATAATATGAAGAAAATAAAATTTAGAAGTGTGATTAGCCTTGGAATGATGTATTAATGTTATAAAAATGTTAAAACATTTTAATACACTTCATTAGACTTAAAAATAAATTTTATTTGGTTGAAATGGATAAAAATAGTGATTTTTCACTAAAAATGGGAATATTAGTAATATTGTGTTATATGGGGAAAATAATATTTTTAATGGGAAAAAAATTCGATGACTAAAAAGTATTAGAATGATTTATTGCAATTTATTTGACCCGAAAGAAATTTTTGTTTAAGTTATTGCATTAAAAATAGTGTTTTTACACTAAAATGGTGTAATTTGCAAAATATTGTGAAAGATGGAGTTTTATTTATAAAAATATCTTTTTATTGTCGAAATAATATTTTTATATATAACAAAAGTTTTGTTGCAAACAATTTTTTGTAGATATTTTGTTTGGTTAAAAATGAGAAAACTAGTGTATAAATTGATTAAATAGGTTAAATATGTATATAACATAGGAATATCTCTAAGTATATTTGTCTTGGGCTTATTTGGGTAAGGTTTGAATCCATTAACATTCTCTAGAACCATTTAGAAAAGATAAAATATGTGTAAAGTAATTTTTTTTTTCTTATCTTTCTCACCAAAACAAAAGATACAGTAAATAGAAAGAAAGAAAAACATTGGCTTTCCCTAATTGAATCTCAATTCCACTCAATTTTGCCGTTAATTCAAGAAGAACTTCACCAAAATAAGAATAGAGAAAGGACTTCACCTTCAAGCTCCTGTCTTTCTTCACAAATTTGGATGTTTACTATCTAAAATCAAAGGTGAGTTTTAAAACTCACATTTTCTAGCTTTGATTGAGATTTCAAGGTAAGAAATCTCAATTTTGTTTGTTGCATGTTTAATTGTGAAATTTCCGTAAGTAAATTGGACATATCTCTTTCGTATTAAGTCGAAATTCAATTATATTAGATGATCTGGAAAGAAGAGACATAGATCTACAAGTTTGATGTTTTGAGTTTTGATTATTTTTGACGTTTATAAGGTGAAAATTCCATATCTTTGTAAGTGTCCTGTCATTGACAGAGAGTGTTTATATATTCACCTGCAAAGTAATTTGATCATAACTTTCTTGTTACCAGTCGGAATTTAGAAATTTTTGAAGTTATGGAAACCTTATGATTTAGGCTATAACTTTAATGTTTTTGAGTATTTTTGATGTGTATATGGTGAAAAATCAATATCTTTTTGACTGTCCTGTCATTGATAGAGAGTGTTTACATATTCACCTAGAAAGTAATTTGATCATAACTTCCTTGTTACCTATCGGAATTTAGAAATTTTTGAAGTTATGGAAATCTGAGGATTTATTCTACAACTTATATATTATAATTATTCTCAGATTTTGTATATTTATATGTGAAAATATATATTCTTTATAGTAGAACCGAAATATATGCAGTGTTTAATTTCCGTGTTTGATGATATTCCGACGATTTCTATGATTTCAGTCACATTATTTTTTTATAAAACTTGATGTTATTAGATGGAAATGATGTCCATGAATATATCATCTTAGATTTGAAGAAGTTTGAGATTAAAGTTTTATTTTAATTCCATTTAAATTTAAATAACGGTTAATACCGATATGTGAGTATTTTGAGGGTTTTAAATGATTTTAATTTCAAATAAAATCTTGAAAATTTCTTAAAGAAAAATAAATCATTGTTTATGAAATAATTATTTTGTAGAATTTTTAAGAGATTTTTTTATATTAATTATTCATTATTTTAAAGTGTTTGTATAATAGACGGCCTCTTTAAATAATGGATTTTTCTGTACAAAGCTTTTAAAATGGTTTCTACATTGTTTAAGAATTCTATTTCCTCTAAAAAAATTATTTTAAATATAATTTAGCCTATGTTTATGAGTTTCGACATATAAAAATGAGAATTAAACAATTTAGTAAAAAAAATATGTGGTGTGGGACATGTATTTTTGCTTTATCGCTTAATATCGGACTTGTAGGATCGAAACCAACTTGAAGTGTTATTTTGAGTTGATCTAGAAGTTACCAAATTTTGGTGAAGATTATTGGTTGGAGAATTACTCTTTGAGTACATTCGACGACGAACCAATCTAGATGCATTTTGTGATGGCCGATGAAATGAGGCAATATTGATATTAAGTTTTAATTTGCAACTATGGTTAGAAATAACCATTACGATGTTCTTTTACTTGCCTAGGAGATGAGGCAAGTTGTTATGATGGATTGATGATGATTTTGATATTTGTGATTAATTTTTACTTTTCGATGAAATGAGACAAGTCTCGATGTCACTTAAAACTTGTCCAAGTAAGAGATAAGACGAATTAGGTATCTTATACTCGCCGATGAGATGAGGCAGTGTTTATTTGATGATGTTTTATGATGGTTTCCTAATGTGGCATCAACTAACGATTTGTAAACCAATAGGTACGTTGACGCCTATTGGGTTCCTATTCGAGAAGTTGAGACACATTCACGATGTTGCTAATGCTACAGACCGAGTACTCGATTGGAGTCATCACGATGTTCATGAAGTTATTACTCGACTCCAATCATCACGATGTTATTACTCGGGTTTTGTGACTGGGTGTCATCAAGATGTTTCCGACTATAGTCAATCAAGATGATCACGATGTTCTGATGTTATGTGACCCTAAGTCATAACGATGAATGGTACCAAATAATGGTAGTACTAGTCAAGATGTAAATGCACGTGCTGTTTTCCATGATGTTTTATGTTTTTCGATTTCACTATTTTGATGATGATGCTTTAATATAGCCTTATGTAAGAAAAAGGCTTATTGACATACATGGTTTTATTTGTGATTTCGAACATGATGTTTTGGATTCTTTCCGGGCTCTATCAAGATGGATTCGAGACATTATATATATTTATACCAATAAGATGAGGTATAAATTATGGTAATGCTTTTATGATGAGTGTTGTTAATAAATTTAAGATATATTTATATTTATACCAATGATATGAGGTATAAATGATTATGAAAATATTTATAATGAGTTTAATGATGGATTTGAGATGTATTTATATTTATACCGATGAGATAAGGTATAATAATTAAGAAGTTTCTATTAGATGAGTTCTATTTATGATGCGTTCTTGAAGTTTTAATTATC
The DNA here is from genome assembly GCA_030765085.1 of Allium cepa. Taxonomy (NCBI): domain Eukaryota; kingdom Viridiplantae; phylum Streptophyta; class Magnoliopsida; order Asparagales; family Amaryllidaceae; genus Allium; species Allium cepa. The sequence continues at coordinate 659,613,322 of CM060934.1, read as the reverse complement.
TTATGAAGATTTACTTTATGGTTCATATCCTCACCCATTTCATTCGGTTATATATATATATATATAATTAGATGAACCATGTCTATCTAATATACATATTGTATTCCTCTATGCAATCATGATGAACCATTGATGTATCACTCTGGAGATAACTTGATGACCTATATCATTTCATTGGTAACGATGGAATGGTTTTCCCCTTATCTCTTATCATCACCTTTACTAATGATAAGTTCTAGCTAGCCTGACCCGTGTGTTTTCACTCGGGTCAGACCGAGTTGTTTCAGGTATCATCTATTGGGCTTAGCTTGAAGTTGATGTTGGCTAACAGCTCTTCTTTCTCTTGAGTAGTTTATTTCTTCAGTATACTCTGATGTTTTTACATTTGATTCGATGTATGTGGTGTGGTCGTGTACCACCGTTATTGTACTCATATTTATAGTACTGAACGTGTATCAATGTATATGTATATATATGATGTTGGTTACTGCTCTGTGATGTGATTTACATTCAGTTACTGTATTTTGTTCTGATAGATCCGTTAGCCACCTATAGTTTTGGATTAAGCATTTACTGGCTATGTCGATCCACTTGAGTTGAAAAATTATAATGCAATTATCGACGTATTCAATAGATGTTAAAGACAAAATTATAGATGGTCGCCCTTAACCAGCCATATTCTCTGCTTTAGTAGATAGAATTACTTGTTAATTCTCTTTGCTAAGGTTGGTCTCGGGGTGGGGCGTAACAGCTTGGTATCTGAGCTGTGGTCAGAACAAAGTAGAATAAACACAAAACAGTATGTATATCATGATACATCGAAGTACAATACGGGTGAATCATTGTCCTTTATTCAAGCTTGTTTTTGAATCGAGCCTTGATTCTTTTTTGAGTTTTGGGATTGTTAAGATGGAATATGTCTAGGAATATAGATAAATTGTATTCCGTAGTATTCCATAATAGAGTTTGATGTCATCTTACCTTATATAAAATCTTATTTGGGGATTATTAGATTCTTATTTTTGTCGATACGAGTGAGTTCGTATCAATGGAGCTGATTGATTTCTTTGGGAATTCTTGTTGCGTTCCTTTGAGAGTTGTGAATCCTATTGAAGGGATTCAAAATGATTGGCTTGTTGTAAGCATTCTGAGTTCTTTATTTGTTGTTGTTTTAGTGAGTGTTTGTTTATTACTCACTATCTTGAGATGTATCTGATTTGAGATGGATTGACTTATTTGATGTAAAGTCTGATCCTTTTGTTGTTATGGGATCCTATATTTATTTAGGCATCCTAATTTGATTGCTTTATTATTTCTATCACTTTGGGATGTTAATGGTGGTTTTGAAGTTTTTGTTTTCACTCTTGAGTATCGATATTTTGAGTATCTCAAATTCCAATGATGGTGACTTTGTTGAGTTTCTTTGAGTCTGTTTGGATTTGACATCCAATCGGGCAGTCGAGTGTTGAGGTAACCTTATTCCTGGCTCTTAGCTCTTCGGTTATCCTTCCGCGAGGATATCCATTAAGGGAAGGGTGAGTTTTTGGATTGTTCGAGTTTGATTGAGTTTATCCTTCAGTTTCATTGAGTTATCCTTTTCGGGTACTCAATCGGTGTTATTTTTTTGCAGCATTACTTTGTTCGAGGTAATGATTTGTTGTTTATGTGCTTCTTCTCCTTCGAGAAGAATGTCTTGCTTATCCAGTATCTTGATGATTTTTGGGAGTGGCTCATGACATCGTAAGATTGACGAACACTCTATCTCCTTCTGTTGATTTTGAGAATCGAGTATTCTAGGAATATCTTGATGCATTCTCTAATGTTCTTTGGTTTGAGTTTTGAAGCTATATAAATATGAGTTTTAAAGAGAAATTTGAGCTTTGAGATATTAAAAAAAACCAAAGAATATTTTGAGAATATATTTACATGAGTAGTATTTCTTTTATAGAAATAATTTGTGAGTGTTGGGCTGTCCATCGAGTAGTTAAGATTTCTGGTCGATACGCATGATCAACGTTATCAATAGGAATCTCCTAAATGTTATGATGAGACAATCAGACACGATGGTTTGTGTTTTAAAAATTGAGATTTTGAAAATAATATTTTGGGATTAAATATTAAATTTGTTTTTAAATGGTAATTGCAGCCATTGATTTTAGAGACGAGTAATAGAGTGGCGAGGCAGTTATGATCGTTCGGTCAACTCTGCAGCCAACATATATATTTATTTATTAGAGACTCAATGGCGATGCAATTCCATTTATTTATTTTTAAATTATAAAGAAGAGGATATAAATGAGATTATTTTTGAGCTTTGCTTTATTGGAAGTATATTTTGAGATTTTAGAATCTATATTATATACAGTGGATGTTTTAAGAGAAGAGTTATAAGAGAATTTAAAGATTGTTTTTAAACAATTTAAGTGATTTATTAAAAAGAGTAAAGAGAATTTAAACCCTTAATTAATTTTGAGGAATATTATTATGGATTTACAAATTTCTTTGGAAATTAATTTTGAAGTAAGAGAATGAATTTGGACTTTTAATTTGAGTTTTAAATAACTTACTAAGTAATATAGTAAAAAGTTTGAAAATTTTCAAATGTTGAAAATTGAGATTTAGAATTTGAAAGATGTTAAGATTTAAAAATTCTAAATATCTTGGATTAAAAGATAGTTCGAGCTTACATCCTTGTTCTTGAGTATATTCTATTTTTGAGCTATTACAAACGACATGCATTTTTCGCGGTCGTTCGATTTGGTAGCCTTGTGAGAAGCCATCTTGTGATTTATCAATCTTGTCTATTGTGTCTACCCTATTGTGAGGATGTTCTTTCCATATATTTATGCGAAAAATCTTATCGATGATCTTCTTTATTGCATAGAGTTTTGATTTAAGTGAGTTTGATCCCGACTCTACTCGTAGAGTTTTGTGAATTCAATCATTTTCGATTGATTAATTGTTGAGCATTTTAATGAGTTTTGATTCGAAGATGGGATATCTTCAAAATTCTTTCGAGTTACTTGGAAAATTCGATGTTTTGCTAATCACTATATTAGTATTTGATGGTCCATTAGATTAACCAAGTGAGTTTTTTCTTGTTTCTCTCTACCATTCTATGTTGTGAGTATGAATGTTTGAGTTTTGAGCTTGTGTTTTGTCTTTTTCGATTGAATTTTTGTGTTGTTTACAGCCTTTTTCCACTAGAAATTGCGAGGATGCAATTTGTTAAGTGGGAGAGTCTGCAAACACCCAGGATATTAGAGGTTACTATTAATATTAAATTATAATGAAAATTATAATTAAATATTTTGTTTAAAAATGAATTAGATAATAAAATGAGTGATTATATTGTTTATTTTATATAAGCAATATCTTGATGAATATAATTTGGGATTTGAAATTTAAATAAGTCATATTATTTTATTTGAAGCCTATTTCAACATTTAATGGTTGGAAAAAAGTGTAAATGAATGAAACAAAGTTTGAAAAACTTTATTTTTGGATTTGGATTCAAAATAAATAATTGTGATGGTTTAATTTTAGTTAATTAGCAATATTGGAAATTTATTCCAATGTTAGTCTTCTATTGTAAAATAAAAGGAATAATATGAAGAAAATAAAATTTAGAAGTGTGATTAGGCTTGAAATGATGTATTAATGTTATAAAAATGTTAAAACATTTTAATATACTTCATTAGACTTAAAAATAAATTTTATTTGGTTGAAATGGATGAAAATAGTGATTTTTCACTAAAAATGGGAATATTGGTAATATTGTGTTATATGGGGAAAATAATATTTTTAATGGGAAAAAAATTTGATGATTAAAAAGTGTTAGAATGATTTATTGCAATTTATTTGACCCGAAAGAAATTTTTGTTTAAGTTATTGCATTAAAAATAGTGTTTTTACGCTAAAATGGTGTAATTTGTAAAATATTGTGAAAGAGAGAGTTTTATTTATAAAAATATCTTTTTATTGTCGAAATACTATTTTTATATGTAATAAAAATTTTGTTGAAAACAATTTGTTGTAGATATTTTGTTTGGTTAAAAATGAGAAAACTAGTGTATAAATTGATTAAATAGGTTAAATATGTATATAACATAGGAATATCTCTAAGTATATTTGTCTTGGGCTTATTTGGGTAAGGTTTGAATCCATTAACATTCTCTAGAACCATCTAGAAAAGATGAAATATGTGTAAAGTAATTTTTTTTTCTTATCTTCCTCCCCAAAACAAAAGATACAGTAAATAGAAAGAAAGAAAAACAATAGCTTTCTCTAATTGAATCTCAATTCCACTCAATTTTGTCGTTAATTCAAGAAGAACTTCACCAAAATAAGAATAGAGAAAGGACTTCACCTTCAAGCTCCTGTCTTTTTTCACAAATTTGGGTGTTCACTATCTAAAATCAAAGGTGAGTTTTAAAACTCACATTTTCTAGCTTTGATTGAGATTTCAAGGTAAGAAATCTCAATTTTGTTTGTTGCATGTTTAATTGTGAAATTTCTGTCAGTAAATTGGACATATCTCTTTCGTTTTAAGTCAGAATTCAATAATATTAGATGATCTGGAAAGAAGAGACATAGATCTACAAGTTCATGTTTTGAGTTTTGATTATTTTTTAAGTTTATAAGATGAAAAATCCATATCTTTGTGACTGTCTTGTCATCGACAGAGAGTGTTTATATATTCACCTGCAAAGTAATTTGATCATAACTTTCTTGTTACCAGTCGGAATTTAGAAATTTTTGAAGTTATGGAAACCTTATGATTTAGGCTCTAACTTTAATGTTTTGAGTTTTGAGTATTTTTGATGTCTATATGGTGAAAAATCCATATCTTTTTGACTGTCCTGTCATTGACAGAGAGTGTTTACATATTCACCAAGAAAGTAATTTGATCATAACTTCCTTGTTAGCTATCGGAATTTGGAAATTTTTGAAGTTCTAGAAATCTGAGGATTTAGTATACAACTTTTATATTATAATTATTCTCAGATTTTGTATATTTCTATGTGAAAATATGTATTCTTTATAGTAGAACCGAAATATATGCAGTGTTTAATTTCCGTGTTTGATGATATTCAGACGATTTCTATGATTTCAGTCGCATTCTTTTTTTTATAAAACTTGATGTTATTAGATGGAAATGATGTCCATGAATATATTATCTTAGATTTGATAAAGTTTGAGATTAAATTTTTATTTAAATTCCATTTAAATTTAAATAACAGTTAATACCGATATGTGAGTATTTTGAGGGTTTTAAATGATTTTAATTCCAAATAAATTCTTGAAAATTTCTTAAATAAAAATAAATAATTGTTTATGAAATAGGTATTTTGTAGCATTTTTAAGAGATTTTTTTATATTAATTATTCATTATTTTAAAGTGTTTGTATAATAGACGTTCTCTTTAAAATAATGGATTTTTCTGTATAAAGCTTTTAAAATGGTTTCTACATTGTTTAAGAATTCTATTTTTTCTAAAAAAATATTTTAAATATAATTTAGCCTATGTTTATGAGTTTTGACGTATAAGAATGAGAATTAAACCATTTAGTAAAAAAAATATGTGGTATGGGACATGTATTTTTGCTTTATCGCTTAATATCGGACTTGTACGATCGAAACCAATTTGAAGTGTTATTTTGAGTTGATCTAGAAGTTACCATATTTTGGTGAAGATAATTGGTTTGAGAATTACTCTTTGAGTACATTCGACGACGAACCAATCTAGATGCATTTTGTGATGGCCGATGAAATGAGGCAATATTGATGTTAAGTTTTAATTTGCAACTATGGTAAGAAATAACCATCACGATGTTCTTTTACTTGCCTAAGAGATGAGGCAAGTTGTTATGATGGATTGATGATGATTTCGATATTTGTGATGAATTTTTACTTGTCGATGAAATGAGAGAAGTCTCGATGTCACTTAAAACTCGTTCAAGTAAGAGATAAGACGAGTTAGGTATCTTACACTCGCCGATGAGATGAGGCAGTGTTTATTTGATGATGTTTTATGATGGTTTTCTAATGTGGCATCGACTAACGATTTGTAAACCAATAGGTACGAACGAATGGTATGGGACGTACGTTGACGCCTATTGGGTTCCTATTCGAGAAGTTGAGACACATTCACGATGTTGCTAGTGCTACAGACCGAGTACTCGATTGGAGTCATCACGATGTTCATGAAGTTATTACGCGACTCCAATCATCACGATGTTATTACTCGGGTTTTTGTGACTGGGTGTCATCAAGATGTTTCCGACTATAGTCAATCAAGATGATCACGATGTTATGTTGTTATGTGACCCTAAGTCATCACGATGAATGGCACCAAATAATGGTAGTAATATCAAGATGTAAATGCACGTGCTGTTTTCCATGAGGTTTTAGGTTTTTCGATTTCACTATTTTGATGATGATGCTTTAGTATAGCCTTATGTAAGAAAAAGGCTTATTGACATACATCGTTTTATTTGTGATTTCGAATATGATGCTTTGGATTCTTTCCGGGCTGTATCAAGATGGATTCGTGACATTATATATATTTATACCAATGAGATGAGGTATAAATTATGGCAATGCTTTTATGATGAGTGTTGTTAATAGATTTAAGATATATTTATATTTATACCAATGATATGAGGTATAAATGATTATGAAGAATCTTTATAATGAGTTTAACGATGGATTTGAGATGTACTTATATTTATACCGATGAGATGAGGTATAATAATTAAGAAGTTTCTATTAGATGAGTTCTATTTATGATGCATTCTTGAAGTTTTAATTATCTTATGAAGATTTACTTTATGGTTCATATCCTCACCCATTTCATTCGGTTATATATATATATATATATATATAATTAGATGAACCATGTCTATCTAATATACATATTGTATTCCTCTATGCAATCATGATGAACCATTGATGTATCACTCTGGAGATAACTTGATGACCTATATCATTTCATTGGTAACGATGGAATGGTTTTCCCCTTATCTCTTATCATCACCTTTACTAATGATAAGTTCTAGCTAGCCTGACCCGTGTGTTTTCACTCGGGTCAGACCGAGTTGTTTCAGGTATCATCTATTGGGCTTAGCTTGAAGTTGATGTTGGCTAACAGCTCTTCTTTCTCTTGAGTAGTTTATTTCTTCAGTATACTCTGATGTTTTTACATTTGATTCGATGTATGTGGTGTGGTCGTGTACCACCGTTATTGTACTCATATTTATAGTACTGAACGTGTATCAATGTATATGTATATATATGATGTTGGTTACTGCTCTGTGATGTGATTTACATTCAGTTACTGTATTTTGTTCTGATAGATCCGTTAGCCACCTATAGTTTTGGATTAAGCATTTACTGGCTATGTCGATCCACTTGAGTTGAAAAATTATAATGCAATTATCGACGTATTCAATAGATGTTAAAGACAAAATTATAGATGGTCGCCCTTAACCAGCCATATTCTCTGCTTTAGTAGATAGAATTACTTGTTAATTCTCTTTGCTAAGGTGGGTCTCGGGGTGGGGTGTTACAGTATATTTCTTAATTAAATACAATTTCAAATCAATTTCAAATCTATCTTCTCAACCTTAATTTATTAAATCATTATAAACTCTATATTAAAATATAATTTAAATACTTACTAACCATATTATATTTTAATAAAATCAAACTTTATTATTAAGCTTAAAATCAAGAATTTAACTATATATAAAATAACATTTATATAATATCTAAGATTAATATTTATATAAAACCATATATTTCTTCCAAAACCATAGTAATCATTTCAAATTATTTATATATAGACCAACGGTGTCCGTATATAATTTTCTATCCTATGGTCAAGGGATACGGATATTTATCATTTCAATCCACAATTTAAATATATACGGGTGTTTGTATATATATCATTTCAACCCGTAATCCCAAATTCAATGTCAATGAAAATCGCTTGGGTCTATCATTTCAACCCATAACGATTTTCTCATATTCTAAAGTCTGTTCGGGTATGTATCATTTCAACCCATAGTGATTCTATACTAACAGGGAACTTGCTGAGTGATAACAGATATGATAATAAAATAACAGGCATATATCATCGATATAAATAACAGATAATGGTGTCAGATGTCATAGGTGAATAGATGCAGGTAATAGCATATATATATAACAGCATGTATCATCAATATAAATAACAGATATGGTGTCAGATGTCACAGGTGAACAGATACAGGTAATAGCATATATATAACAATGTAAATAACTAACAGCAGCATATTTCAATTGTCATTTCAATTGAAATCAAATTTAATATATATAAGAACGTAAACCGTGTGTGATTACTCACCTTTCGAGGCTAGAGGAATTTGATACACAACAAGGTACGAATTGGTTCACGATCTAGATAATCGACGGATCCAGTAAGAATCTCAAAGTGAAGTAAGCTGGAAGCGGATTTGATGGACAAAGCTGATAAATAAGAACAGATGAGAAAATCAATTAGTTTGATAGGAACAGAAATTATATATATATAACCCAAATCTTTATTCTTGAAATATAAGTATTTTAAAATCAAAGATACACACTTTATATTTAAGAATCAATAATTTAAACAAATCAACATAAATCATGTTCAGCCATACTACACTTTACATAATATATATATATATATATATATATATATATATTATGGCCATTTTTGTATTTAGGCCATTTTTGCAAACACATTACAAGAATAGCCTAGTTTGCAAACTATTAACGAAAATAGACCAGTTTGGGCCACGTAGGACGCCACGTGTGCTGGCGGCATCTCAAATGCTGCCAGTACACGTCTTTGATGCATAATAACACTGGCGGCATTTGAGAAGCCGCCAGTTAGTGGCATCCCAAATGCTGCTATATCTGATGCCCTCTGTTATGTTTGCAGCCCTTCCTTAATACCACCCCACTCCTCATTCTCTTCACTCATCTTCATAAAATAACCGAACCCAACCCTCCAAATCAACAAAAATCAAAATTTCAAGATCATCATCGTCCCAAGATCATCCTATAGGTATGAAATCTATCGATTTGGTCCCTAATTGTTACTTTTTCCAATTTAGGGTTTAAGGCTAAAATTGTTCTATGATTGCAAATCTATGATTGTATAGTACAATGAAGTTGAGTACTCACCTAGAGCACATGTTTAATTGTTTTTACATCGTATACAATGAAGTTGTACAGTTGGAAATCTATGGTTCTATACCCATTGAAGTAGAGTATGATTATGCAATGTTATTGTGGTAGAATACGATGAAATGGCACCCGGACTGGTCGTTCCTAGTGTGCTTTACCTCCAAGCTCAACACCGCGCAAACAACATCGATATGGAGGTACAAGGTCAAATAATTTGTTATTACTTCTGCAAATTGGTGGTAAATACGGTAATTTCTTTGCTCTGTTACTATGTATCGACAGCCGGTTGAGCCGGACGGCTTCATTGACCATTCATCAACTTTAAAGCTCGTCACGCAGCGCATCCAGGCGTGTTGGAACTGTTAGACAGAGCTGGATTTGGTGTTGTCAATAAGTTGGGATATACACAGCTCGACGAGAATCTTTTGACGGCTTTGATCGATAGATGGCGACCGGAGACGTCTACATTTCATCTTAGAGTAGGTGAGATGACAATAACTTTGAAAGATGTAGCTGTATTGCTTGGATTGCCGATTAACGGGGATCCTATCCTGAAACCGGATTATCCAAAAAATTATATGGATTTGTGTGTGCCCTTAATTGGATTGGCTCCTCCAGAAGACGTGAGGTGGGGAAATGATTCGATATTGGCCATGTGGTTTAGGGAGCAGTTGGTCGGTGATATTCCACGTCGTGCCTCTCCTTTGCAGATTGCCCAGAGGGCCCGCGGTATTATGTTGCGCATCATCACGCAACGTCTTTTTTGTGATCGATCGAAGACAAGAGTGGCCCTTCAATGGCTTCTATTGTTAGAAGACTTCGATTCATGTCGGCAATACTCCTGGGGTAGTGCGGTGCTTGCTTTCACCTATACGGAGCTTACGAGAGTTGCGTTGGTCCAACAACGGTCCGCCGGAGGTTGTATGACTCTACTTCAGGTACGGACATAGGCATTCGTTGTTGCATAATTGAGTATTTTGTAAAACCGTAACTAAAATTAAGTTTCCCACTTGCAGCTTTGGTCATGGACCTACCTTCCGGTTGGTCGTATATCTATGAAAACGCAAATAATTGACAATTCAAAGCCTTATGGAGCGAAGTAAAACAGTGTTGTTAGTGTTGTTGTATCGACACAGTAAATTTGAATTTCGTATAACATGTTGCTATTATAGGTGGATTGGCCCAAGAATACAAAAATGACCCCCAGACGCAATTTAACCTTCTACCGGAACGAGTTTGACGTCTTAGATTACAATGCAGTAACATGGAATCCGTATTCCGAAGCAGACCTTCATGCACTTCCGGCTATTTGTACAATGGAAAGGACGTTATGGCAGGCATGACTTATGGTTTTTTGTTTCAGAGATTTAGCATACCATCTGCCAGACAGAGTCATGAGACAGTTTGGTCTTCGACAGCTCCTACCGTATCCTAGTCCATATTACACGCTTCAATACGGCGAAGATGAGTTCGAAGCGATGATTGAGTTATGGAACAACCGTTTCTTAGCTGCGGAAGATGAGCACGATGTCACTCTGACCGATGAGGAGTATCTTAGCTGGTACTGGAATATCACTCGTCGTTATGTGCTTCGAAGACGTGCGGAGGAACCCAAGCAAGAGGTGGCACCTTACACTCCACGAGCTCCGCTAGAACGGAATGCGGTACGTATTAATATTGACAACTTATGTAGTACTTACGAAACTCATACAGGTTTATGTTATACGCAGGCGGATGGTATGTATCATGTGTTGGACATTGTCGACGAACTTGCGGAGGAGGTTCCTGAAAAGAGCAAGGCAAAATGCTTCTCTATCAAATAAATTCTGCTATCCTGTTTGTCCAAGAACAATATGTCAAGGCCCATCCCACCTCCGCCTCCTCCTCCTCCTGCAGTGCCACCACTTATCGAGGATATTGCCCCTCCCGCGTCGTATGAGGACATAGATGACGTCCCACCGGCCCCCTCACCGAAGAGAAAGTATGGAAGAAGGAAGAAAAAAGAGGGCGGGAGTTCCGGAGCGATATCTTCGCAGCATTCGCAACCCGTCGGGTCATCGCAACCCCCAACGGAAGGGACGCAAGAGGAGGGTAGTGAAGAGCTGTCACTGGAAGAGGAGGAATTCATGCTCAAGCCTAGAAGACCGAAGAATAAAACTCCTAGGGAATTAAAAATTTTGAGATGAAATTTTAGGCTAACCGTAATGGACTATTGTATGTATTTGATGACTGTAGTAATGACTGCTCATGGTCTGTATTTGTTCGTTTGGGTTGTTTGGTTGTTAACTAATGTAGACTAGTGTTTGTCGTTGTGATTGTAGAATTGACTCTAGTGTTCCGTGATGGTGTGAATGTTACTGGTTTTGGACTTGTAATTGATGTTAGAAAATTTAGTCATGAGCATAGAATGTTGCAATGGACATTGTATTTTCCAGTGAGCAAGCAACAAAGCGGCATTATATTTTGCAGTGAGCAAGTAACAGAGCGGCATTTGAAATGCCGCTCGACGCGGCATTTGAAATGCCGCTCTAGGCGGCATTTGAAATGCCGCATAATGCGGCATTTGAAATGACGCCTTACGCGGCATTTCAAATGCCGCTCTGTTGCTTGCTCACTGCAAAATACAATGTCACCTCAAGCGCCATTTGAAATGCCGCAAGAGGCGACTTTTGAAATGCCGCAGTAAAGAGACATTTCAAATGCCGTAGTAAAGAGACATTTCAAATGCCAAAAAACAAACATTTCAAATGACTTTGCAAATAACATTTTCGTCCAACATTAGATTACATAAACATTTGTTCTCAGACAAAGTAGAATGCGTTCGAATTAGGATTACAGGCAAAATAAAACAAAAACATTAAGTTGCTGTATCGCAATGATTTTTTTTATGACCATGAACACCACATTTGCTACACCTATTTCCTTTAGGGGTCTGCATCTCGTCCATTGTACCTTTAATTCTAGTTGAACGTGGGCGTCCTGCTTGTCTTTTAGCGACCGGAGGTAGAACTAATTGACTGTCACTTGAACTCCAATAACGTTTATCTCGTACCGGGTGAAACTCAGGGGTGTAAGCTGCCAGGTATTTCGTTGTGGAATACCATGTTGAGGCAAAGTCGTAATGGGCTCTATTTGCTCCGTTGGAAACCGTTGAGCAAGCGGCCATAACATGCATACACGGTAGGTGCTCTAAATGAGGGATGTTGCACGTACAAGAGCAATTATTACCGTTGATTAGTACTTTGAACTCATCACCAAAATAGTGTACAACTTGCCACTCAGATTGACTGAATCGAATAATTCTTGTATGCCTAGCTTCGTTAGCTCTTTCAGCGATCTTGGCTTCCCACTTTGGAGTAAGATGGGAAGACAGTTTTGCTGCCGCTTCTCTTGGTTGACAAAAATAATCAACCGACCTGAAAAAGGTGCGTGCAACTAAAGCTTTGATAGGTAATAACCTAGCTCCTTTAAGAACACCGTTGAAACTTTCTACACAATTGGTGGTCATTACATGAAATCAACCACCATCATCTTTACACAATGCCCAGTTCTCCTCGTGCGCTCCCAAACTCCTTTCTATCCAATTGTTAGCCCTGATGCTTATAGTTTTTATTTCTTCACGTATTCTGCTGTACTCTGCTTCTTCCGCAGCACAAGCTGCAGCATAAAATAGTCCGGTTAATCGTTTTTCTCTGAACCCTGCAGCTTGAAAATTAGCTTTAAGATGTCTAGCACAAAATCTATGTTTATGTCGAAAACACCACTTCGATTGCGAGGCTGATGGTATTCCTTTCATTCGATCCGAAATGAAGGTAATTCGTCGATTGTTCACACTGTGAATGAACCGCCGCATGTAGGCAAAAAACCACCCCCAGCTATCCCCGGATTCGGACTCGACAATTGCGTATGCTAAAGGGTATAGATGGTCATCCGCATCAACAGCAGTGGCCACAAGTAGCGTCCCTTTATATTTCCCGTACAAATGTGTCCCGTCAATACATAACAACGGACGACAATGAACAAATCCTTCAATACAAGGTCCAAAGGCCCAAAAAGCTCGATCGAAGACTCCATGATCATCGGTCGTAACGTGTCCAACACTTCCCGGGTTTGATCTATTTATTTCAGCAAAGTATTGCCTTAGACTACTATATGACTCATCCCAATCACTAAAAATTCTTTCCACCGCCTTACCCAAAGCTCTCCAAGCCTTCATATAACTAATTTTCACAAACAACTGTTCTTCCATCAAAACTTGTACCGTCCCGGCTGTAATGTTTTGATCGGCTTTCACAAAAGATAATATTTTTGCCACTACAAAGTTAGACGTCGCCTGCTTGTGGGTGGAGTTCACCGTTGGATTAACACAATTGTGTTCGCTAGGATATTTCCTTACAATCCACCAATTCTGCTCTGATTTTTTTGAAACAATAGCATGAATTCTCCATGGACAATTTCCATCTATATTACAAATGGCGGTGTATTTGGTTTTATTTGATTTTATTGCTTTAAAAGATATGGCATGCAAAATCGACCATTCGCTCAACTGTTGTAACAACTTGGCTTTTGTCTCGAAAATCATACCAACTTTAAATCCATTCTCAACGCTTACGGTTGAAAACTTCTCATTGTTGAAGCAAAGATTTGCAACGATTGACCTTGCCATAATTTGTGCATTGCACAAATCATCATCCAAAGGAACTTCCATTTCCACCTCGTCGCTGTCTTCGGAACTATTGTCTTCAATCGGAAAATCATAGTTCAAAGGTCCATTGTTCACTTGCATACTACCTATCCACGACATGTCGTTCTCCACCACGTTTACTACATCCATACTATGTACGTGGGGTTCATCATTGCCATCTTCACCTTCTTCCCCGTCCATCTCGGTATCAACATCTTCATTATTCATGTTTACGTTTACGTTTACGTTTACAATCTCCAAATTAGCATTAGATTACATAGCAGTATCGTTCGCAATGAATCTGCTATTTAAACATACGTATTACTTTAAAACCATTACCGTAATTACAACCTACACAAATTTGATTTTTCATGAGACATACCTCTGACTAAGATCATATAATTCGAACGGAGTTGGATATATAAATTGAGACATATGGCATTGTGATGGTCCAGCGGGACTAGGCGGTGTTGGTCGACAAGGAAGATAACTGGATAGAAGACGAAAAAAATTGTTAAGTTGCGCCCAACTATCATATTAATAGGTCCAAATTTTCATAAATAAATGCTTCACCTTCCGAGCAAATGCGTAAAGCTTCCTTGACTTGGATAGGGGTACGTATACTGAATGCCATGTGGATAGGTCATACACGAAGGATATCCATACAGACCTTGTTGTTGACTGTACATCGCTGGCATAGTCGGGTTAATGAAACTCGATGACGCGTCTCCACGGCTTATACTTACTGCCTCAACCGTTCTTCGGTGCTCCTCAATAACACATTTAACTTCTTGTTCTCGTACGGGATCTTCTACTTGCAAGCGTCGAATTTTCCCAACAAACATCTCAATTGATTTCGATGTCGCTGAAAACATTAGCTCGACATCGTCATCATCGGCTATTTTTATGACTTTCGATCCTGAGTCCGTCCGCCAATTACACACTACCTCTATGTCAAATTCTTCAGATTTTATCTTGGTCGCTTTATAGATCGATTCTTTCAGCTGCAACAAATTACAACCTCTCAACACTTTAGCTGGCTTACACGACCCCCCCAAATATTTTCCATAATTAACTTCATCAACAACCAATTCGCCATCAAAATAACATATGGTCGCTACACACTTGGGAGTCATTCTACAATTTATTCAATCAACTTGTAAACTATTATCACTTGATACCAAACAACAAATAAAATTAAAAAAATGGAACTAGGGTTTCCACAAAAAACATACCAGCTATAGCTAATAACTTGGCGAAGAGGAAGAATTAGATGTTATTCCTCCCGTGGATTGTTTGTTGGAAGCTTGAAATTTTGATTTTTGGTGATTTGGAGGGTTGGGTTCGGTTCTTTTATGAAGATGAGTGGAGAGAATGAGGAGGGGGGTGGTATTGAGGAAGGGCTGCAAACATAACAGAGGGCATCAGATATAGCTAACTGGCGGCATCTCAAATGCTGCCATTGTTAGTATGCAAAAAAGACTTGTACTGGCGGCATTTGAGATGCCACCAGCACACGTGGCGTCCTACGTGGCCTAAACTGGTCTATTTTTGTTATTAGTTTGCAAAGAGGGCTATTCTTGCAATTTGTTTACAAAATTTGCCTAAATACAAAATTTATCCATATATATATATAATCCAATAAAACAATATTTTATTATGAACACACAAGAAATATACTTACATGAACCGAATATCTATATCGTCCTTTAAAACCAACATATAAATGAGCCTAGTTACAGGCTACGCATATAAAAAGTATATATAACTTATTTTTTCTTTAAGAACAGACAACTTTATGTCTTTATAATATATTACTTTATAAAGTAACTTATATTAAAACGCTAATAATCCAAATAAACCTTTACATAATATCTTGAAAAAAATCGAACCATGTATAATAAACTTTGTAAACTTAAACTATAAACACAAAACTGTAAATAAATGCATATAGTTATACATTTATATGCGGCTTTGAAATTGTTATGTAGGTAAAATATGTAACAGGTACTAATAAATTTATAATCATTATTTACCCATAACATACATACATACATACATACATACATATATATATATATATATATATATATATTCACCCACAAAAGCTACTATATAATAATATATATAATACTAATCTTTAAACAGTATTTATACTAAATAAAATCGCATGATGTTATAAATATACACAGAGAGCTTCACACTTATTATTTACAGTATAACATAATAGATCAATATAACTAAACCGTATAACATAAACTAATTATCAAATCTCATTTAACTAAATAGTATAACATATATAACATAATAATATAAACAAATCTCTAATATTAATATACACCTCCACATACAATAGAGAAGGAAAGGAGCTGACGTGGGAAAGCTTTTGTGAGCTCCAGGGAGAGCCGAGCGAAGTGGTGGTGGGAGAAAGGAAGAGCGGATCTATGCGGGTTGGAGATGTCTTCGATGGAGTGATGGATTGTCGTGCTGCTACACTTAAGAGAAGGCTGCGTTGGTGGATGGACGTTTGGTGTAGAGTTGAGGATAAGGCGATCGGGTTCGGCTATGAACCGGTGGTTGCTGAGTGCTGCTTGGCTGGGCTGCCGATGCTCGAACGCAAGCAAGTGGGGTGACGAGTGGTAGGAAGGGGAGACACTGCTTTGAGGTGGAGAATGAAAACGGCGGCCTGTGTTTGGTGATGGTGTACGACGCGAGCAGGCAGCATGAAGGAGATGGCGATTGGAAGGGCGGACTCTGGAGACGAGGCAGGGGAGAGTGGCTCGAATTGGTGATGGGTGGAGCGGAGTTATTGAAGGGAAGAGGTCGGAGGCGGTGTATAGGTGGTGGTTGTGTGACGGAGAGAAGAGTGTGGCGGTGATGGAGGTTGTTCACATGGTGGTCAGGGTGGACTCGGGTACGGTGCAGCTGCATTTGCAAGGCGGTGGAGGTGGAAAAGAAGATGGTTGAACTACAGGCGGAGGGAGGAGCAGCGTTGGAGGAACTTGCCGATCAGAAAAAATGGTGGAGGCAAGGGAGGGTCGGCTACTAGAGGTGAGGAGAAACATAGGTTTCAAATGTGTCCATGCATATATATATATATACTTTTGTATATATATTGTTTTTTTTTCTTTTTCATGAACGACGGAACTGGCGTTTGGTAGGGGAAAGGAGAAGATGATATGGGTGCAGCCAAGAGAAGGGGACAAAAGAAAATGTAACGACTGTTAAATATATTCAAACCAGAGTATTGAATATAGAGGGATAAGGAAAGTCATATACGCTGAATTCAGAGAATATTAAAAGCTGCTGGCTATTGATGTTCTCGGTAGGAAATTGGATAGTCATGAAAAACAAATGAACTTGAACCGTACCGATATACGTAACCGTTTCACGGGTTTCGTCACGTATCGGACACCAAAACATAGAATTGGATATACTGTAGAGATCAGCACGACGAGGCGATCAAAGCGGTATAAAATTATCAGTGGCACGATCGAATTATAAAAATTCGAATTTTCTAATAGTGGAAAATGCAGCAAAAATGCAGAAAAATAAGATCGACGGAGCTAAAGAAGTTCGAATTTGGAAAAATGAAAAATTACGTCTTAGTCAGAAGATGATTTAGAATTTTTCTATGTAAAAATATTCAGGTTTGAAAAAAATTAATTATCATCAAATATTAACCGATATAGATTTAAATAAAACAACACTAGAAAAATAAACTTAAATATTTTTTGATGAAAATTACCAGTGGCTATGTTTAAATAGACGTATTCCAAATATCAAATTTTTATTTCAAAATTTTATTACTTAAAATTTCACAAAAATTCAATTAATCACATTATTAAAACAGCTAAAATTTACGGGCCGTTACTGTCATGGCGGCTCGCTCGGAGGGATTGGCGTTCGAAATTGAAGTCAAAGCCATGTACCACTTTTGGGTTGCCGAAGTTGATTAGGCAACGTGAATCAGGGTTAAGATTTTCAGTTCGTTCTCGTGCGTCTTGACCAAGGAAGATGGGTCGTGAATCTTTGGATGATGGTGCATGGCGAGGCCATGTCATTAAATTTTATGTGTATATATATATATATTTATACAGAGAAGAATATGAAGATAAATATAAATGCACACATATTTTAACATATATAAGGAAACAGAAATCGAAATTTACAGCAAGGTGTATATGCAGATTTTTACAAAAAAAATATATGTATGGATTGGTGATTAAATTGCTCAATTCACTTATTTAATTCATTTTAGTCACTAAAAGATTTTAAAAATGGAAATTATTAGTTTAAAATTAAAATATTAGTTTAAAAACCAAATTTTTAGTTAAATTAAATATATAAGTAGTAATTAATTATTCGAACAATTCAAATGCTAATAAACTGTAAAATGTTACACAAGGTCCTAAGTCGTGAAGAAAACAATGTAACAACCGTGATTTTATTACTATCGAAATAGAATTTTAAATAGAATTTTTAAATTTAGATTTGAAAAAAAAAGAATTTGCAAATTCATTTACAAAGTCAGTTGTTAAATATCTAAGCTATGTTGAAATTCATCTTTTGCCTTCACGTGTAAGTGAAGATAGTCCAATTCAAAACAAGCATAAACACTTGCTGTCACTAATTTTGTAAAAGGCAAAGTTGGAACATTTTTGTTTTGCTGTCACTCTATTTGTTAAAAAAACAAATTTGAACTTGCTATCACACACACAAATTGTGTAAAACAAGTTGAACACCTTGCTTTTTATCACTATCATCATTTTTGTACAGGCTGTGTACTTCCTTCCCACTAATGCACGTTTTCATTAAATGCCAATGTGCCCCATTCCATGGCCAACACATCATTTCCTTTGACTTGTACACATTTTGAAAGAGAAAAGGAAATGCCTGCTTCATTCTTTGGTTTCACATTTTTCAGTAGCTCAGTAGAAGAATATTAATGGCGTTTTCAAATTTTATTCCATTTGATTCTAGTTGCTAACTGAGTTGAAACAAATCTAAGGTGAGTGAAAAACTCATGTTTCTAATTTATTCTTCATTTCACTTTTGGGTGCGAATTATATTGCTCTGGCATTTGATGTTTTTGTTTTTTCATTGCGTGCTAAAGAGTGTAGCAAGAAGACCAGAGTATTTTTCCTTGTGAATATACAAGTTGAAGCATTCAAAATTTGGTTCAGGTCACTGTGTTCTATATTTCCTGGCGCGCACGTATTCATTTTTGTGTGTGCGTGTTATATAGTATAGAAAGCAGGTTATAGTTTTGTCTACACATATTTTGTACATGCATCTTCAATGTGCATGCGAGTTTGTATGGAAAATCAACATTGCCATGTCATTTTTCTTGTTTTGAAGTTTATACTTGCGCGCAAAATTATAGTGTTCAGGCATTTTCGTACTCGCAAGCATGCCCCAAAAGTTTAAGCCCAGGCCATCTTTTTGTTTATCTCATTTTTATGTCTAAAGTGTAGCATTAGAATTGTACATGTGATGCACGAAAACAAGTTCAGGTTATAAAATTGTTATATACGAAAATATGGTCAGGTAGATAATGCATACACGTGTTAGCACGTTGTAATGCAAGTCCAGACCCTTGTTACATTTTATTCACATGTATAAGTTGTAAAATTCCTTTTGTGAATATAAGTTGCATTAGTCAGTACGGTCGTTTTATTTTTATTTCCTTCATTTTTTCGTGCGAGGCCAACTTCAAATTTTTATGCAATAGAGTCTGCACGAAAAAAATATTTGGACAGATCGTCTTGATCTCGCGTGCATGTTCTTAGTTGTGTGCATGCATCAATTTTGCGTGAAAAATTTGTATACTTCCTTCAAAATTAGTCCAGGCATTATAATTATATAGTTGCGTGCCCAGGGTAGTATCTTTGTATACTCCATTTCACTTGCGTTCACACATATTTTTGTAGTGCTAGGCTATTTTCTATCACAATTTCATGCATGGCCAGATCATTCATTTATTTTTGTTTATATTATTTCATTTGTGCATGTCATAGTATACAAAAGTATTGCCCAGACCATCATTTTCAATATGTTCATGCAAGTTGAATTGCACGAAAATGTGTTAAATACCAATGTTTAATTTTCTTTGAACAGGTGTTTCAATTTGAAACGAATTTTGTTGCCGTATTTTTATAACGGAATTTTTAATCCGATGTTATATTTTTTTGAAGCGTATTGTTTTGATGAGATTTTTGACGAATAAAAATTACTGTTGTTTTGACTTCAATAACCGTCAATTTAAAGTGAATTTTGAAGCAGCTATCTTGCAATCAAGAAAACCTACAACGCTGAATTTGATATCCGTTTTTACGGTGTTTTATGCAGCGCAATTTCTTTGTCGAAATTGCTATAGATGTTGCTGTTTTAATCATGAGTTTTTAAAATCATTTTAAAATAAAATTGTTTTCAAAAATTTTATAGTTTACAATTTCAAATGAATGAGAAATCGATTTAAAAGCTTCAGCAAAATCAAGGACTATAAACCCTTACTTTTACTGATCCGATTAATTCCGGACTTATCCATTTGAGAACGTAAATTTTATTTATATAAAATACACAATTTTGCAATTTCAAGGAAACGATGAAGAGATTTAAACGATTTAACAAAAGTGCGGAATATGGAACCACGCTTTTACCAATTCGGTTAATTCCGGACTCATTAATTGAAATATTTGCTGTGGATTTGTTGTTTGATGATTTTGATGATTTTGTTGGGCTTTCGAGCCAGTATGATGGACCTTCGGGTCAATTACTAGTACTAGACCTTCGGGTCATATGTTGGACCTTCAGGTCATTTGTTGGGCGCTAATTATTATTATGACAGTACTTGGTAGGCTTTGGCCATATGAGATGCACGTGTGGCGTTGCTTAGACTCGCCATATGCTGGAATCGATCCACTTTTATGCTGATTCTATGCTGATTTTCTAGTTATCTTATTTTGATTTCTAGATTTTTGTGTATTGCTGTTTTGAATTCAATTTTGAATTTGAAAGTTGATTTTGACGGAGTTTAATGAGATTTCTTCATTTAAACTATGTTGATTGTTTACGCTGAATAGTCTCATTCGAGACTATGATTGATTTGCTTTGATGTTGTTTATGATGGATTCACTTCTAAAATTAAATTAGACTGATCCGTTTATTATTTTCTTTTAAATAATACTCGGGTCAGACCGAGTTATTTTAGGATAATCGCTATCTCTGATTCAGTTGCTGCTTTAGCTTTTAGGATTTCACTTCATCTTTTGTCTAGACTTCGAGGTGTTACTTTTGGTGTATTGATTCTCATCTCATGTATGTATTGATTGTTATGTATATGTACATTTGGTTCGTGTGAACCATCGAGTATTGTAGCATGTATTCAGACTTATCTTCCTCTATATCTGATATTTCTGTTCTAATGTGATTATACTTATCTATGTTGTTGATATTATGAGTTGCTCTGAATTTTTCTTTAGCCACTGTGGTTTCGTTTTAGATTTGGATTGATATTATATCGTTGGGAGTACTCACACAACTCCTATCGATGTAATCAATTCTCGTCTAAGGAATAACTTACGGATGTTCGCTTCTAACAAGCCTTATTCTTCGCAGTAGTAGACGTTATTCCTTATAATAACCTTTGTTATTGTGAGCATAGAGGAGGGGCGTCACAGCTTGGTATCAGAGTTGAGATTCAGAACAAATTATAATAAACACGGAGCAGAAGCAGAATGAAACATGCGTTACAACTATTCGAGGGTTTTATTCGTGCCTTTCAAATCTATTCCTTCGTGTTCTTAAACTTTTGTCCTCTCTAACAAGTTGGAATATGTCTAGGAATAAATTTCATATTTCCGTAGTATTCCATTTGTTAAATTCCTTATCAATCTTGTATTGTTTTAACTAATCTGTATCTTCTCTTATTCTCTCAGCCTATGGCTGGAAGAGGTAGAGGGAAGCGTTCTACTACAGGTTCGTCTAGTGGTTTCATCCGGACGGAGTCTATATGTCAGCTAATCAGTTTATGGAGCTATTTCGGGGTACTCAACCTTCTGTTGCTACTCCCGCAGCTCCCTCTCACAACTCCGCCTTCGCCCGCGTGTGTAGTGACTATTCCCACCTTGGAGGCAAGTCTTTCAAGGGATCAGAAAGTGTATTTGAGGTCCAGACTTGGTTGCACGCTTATGAGCGCATATTTTCTCGGTTGGATCTTTCTGATCATCATCACGTTCTTGTGGCATCTAGCATGTTGCAATAACGTGCTCTTGATTGGTATGAGCTTTTTATTGTGGAAGTTGATAAGTCCTCTCTATCGTGGATTCAGTTTAAGGAACGTTTCAAACTATAGTTCGTTCCTGAATCGGAAAAGGCAAATCTTGCTCGTAGTTTCCTTGAGTTGAAACAAGGAAAGTCCTCTATTTCTAATTATGTTACATCTTTCGAGGCCTTGTCCAAATATGGAGTTGAGTTCATTAACACTCTGCGTGAGAAGAATCTTCGATTTGTTGAAGGTTTGAAGAAGTATTTGAAGAAAGTTCTTTTACTTCAGCTTAAGATTCCTTTTGAGGAACTTATTGATTCGACACTTTGTCTGGAAGTTGTTGAAAAGGAATGTGATAATTGTGATGAGGTTAAGGTTTCTAAGAACCCCAACAAGAATAGGTATCCATTTCATAAGCCAAATTCTTCCAACAAGAAGAAGAAGAAGCAAGCTACCTCTAGTTCTCAGCCTAGTAGTGCACCTTCTATTCAGAGGCCGTGCTATGATTGTGGTTATCTGGATCATCTTCTTCATAGTTGTCCTAAGCCTCGCATTTGCCGCTATTGCAAGAAAGAGGGTCATCGGGTTTCTGATTGTCCTATTGCTTCCAAGGGTTTCAAATCTGGGAAGCTTAATGTTGCTAAAGCTTTTGGTGATTCTTCTAAGCCCAAAGGTTTTACTCCTTCTGTTTTGGAAGGTTTTATTTTATTTCATGGTCGTTCTATTAGAGTTCTTTTCGATATGGGTGCATCACATTCATTCATGTCAAAGGAGCTTGTTAATATTATTCCTTTGGATGCTGTTAGTCTTTGCGACCCTTTGAGGATTGTGAATCCTATTGGTGGATCCGCTACTCTTGGTTTGTTATGTGTTGATGTGGAGATTATTCTATGTGGTTTTTCCTTTCATGCGAATCTGCATGTTATGGATCATCTTGGTTTTGATATGATTTTGGGAATGGATTGGCTCATCCGTCACAAAGTTCAAATTCTACGTCCCGAAAGAACTTTATATCTTAAGCATCCCAATGCTATCGAGCAGTTATCTGTTGTATTTCGAAGCATGGATTGTACTTCGAATGCTCTCATTTCTTCCTTCGAATCGGAGGATGTCATAGCTAATATTCTGGTTGTTTGTGATTTTTATGATGTCTTCGAGCCTATTTCGAGTTTGCCGTCGAAGAGGGCAATTGAGTTCCGTATTGATCTTATCTCTGGTGCTCATCCTGTCAGTCGTCCTCCTACGAGGATGTCCGCTAAGGAAAATGAGGAACTCAAGCAACGATTATCTGAATTAAAAGCCAAATGATTTATTCATTCTAGCTCATCTCCTTGGGGCGCCGCCGTTGTCTTTGTTAAGAAGTCAGATGGTACTCTTAGGTTTTGTATTGATTATAGCAAGCTTAAGAAGCTCACTATCAAAAATAGGTATCCATTACCTAGGATCGATGACATGTTCGATCAATTAAGTGGCGATAAGCTTTTCTCCCAACTCGATCTTGCTACTGGTTTTCATCGGTTATAAGTTGTGGACGATAGCATTCCT
Source organism: Allium cepa (assembly GCA_030765085.1). Classification (NCBI taxonomy): domain Eukaryota; kingdom Viridiplantae; phylum Streptophyta; class Magnoliopsida; order Asparagales; family Amaryllidaceae; genus Allium; species Allium cepa. Next base: position 659,589,608 of record CM060934.1, on the reverse strand, counting down.
CTTACCGCATTCCATACTCGTTATGGTTCTTACGAATGGCTTGTAATGCCATTCAGTTTGACGAATGCGCCAGCATATTTTGTTGATCTTATGAATCGGATATTCTAAGAATGTCTCGATAAGTTCGTCTTGGTTTTCATTGATGATATTCTTATTTATTCCAAATCTGAAGCTGATCATATTCAGCATTTGGAGATTGTTTTGACCACTCTTCGTTAGCATCAGCTTTTTGTCAAATTCTCCAAGTGTCACTTCTGGGAGAATAAGATGAAGTTTCTCGGTCATATTGTTTCTTTCGATGGTATCTCTGTCGATCCTTCCAAGATCGAATCTATTCAGAGTTGGAAGAGGCTCGAGACCTTTACTGAGATCCGTAGTTTCCTTGGATTGGTGGGATATTATCGCCGGTTCATTAAGGACTTTTCTCGTATTGCTTTACCACTTACCACTCTCACGAGAAAAGCTGTTCCTTTTATTTGGTCGGATAAGTGTGAGACTTCTTTCATGAAGTTAAAAGATCTCCTTACTCATGCTCCTATCTTAGTGGTTCCCGAAGGGAATCATGATCTTGCTGTTTATACTGATGCTAGTGGTTATGGACTCAGTGTTGTTCTCATATAAAAAGATAGAGTAGTTGCCTATGCTTCTAGACAACTAAAGCCTAATGAGATTCGTTATGCTACCCATGATTTGTAGTTAGCCGCTATAGTCTTTGCTCTAAAGATTTGGCGACATTATTTATTGGGCGAGCGTTTTGTTATCTTCACTGATCATAAATCTTTGAAATATCTATTCACTCGGAAAGAACTTAATAAGAGGCAACAACGTTGGCTCGAATTTCTTGCTTCATATGATTTTGATATTCCGTATACCCCTGGTAAGGGTAATCGAGTTGTTGATGCGCTTAGTCGCAAGCAGCAGGTTGTTGTTTCCATGATGCTAGCAGAGTGGAATATGTTGGAATTTTATCTCATTGTAATATTAGAGACCGTCCTTCAGTTTCTGATTCTCCCATGCTTTTATTTAGCGTGGAAGCTCATTCTAGTTTGTTGGATCGTATTGTCGGTGCCGAGAAGCAAGATCCAGATCTCGCTTATCTTATTCAGAGTTGTAAATCGGAATCCCGAAGTGTTAATCTAAAGGAATTCGATATTGATATTCATGGTTGTATTCAAAAGAAGGGAAGGTTGATCGTGCCTAATGTTCTTAATCTTAGAAATGATTCTTGAGGACTATGATCGTTCTAAGTATACTATTCATCCGGGCAGTAGTAAGATATTCGCTGATATGAAACGCTTATACTTATGGGAAGGTATGAAGCATGATATTGCAAGTTATGTGAGTCATTGCATGACTTGTCAACTTATTAAAGCAGAACACCAGCGTACTAGTGGTCTTTTGCAGCCTTTTGAGATTCTATTATGGAAATGGGATCAAATTTCCATGGACTTCAATGATGGTCTACCTCATTCGAGCTCGGGCCATACTAGTGTTTGGGTGATTGTTGATAGATTGACCAAATCAGCCCATTTTATTCCTATCAAGTCCAATCGGACTGCTCCTTTGTTGGCTAAGCTTTTTATTAAAGAAGTCATTTGACTACATGAAGTTCCTAGTTCCATTATTAGTGACAGAGATCCACTTTTTACTAGTGGTTTCTGGTAGAGCCTTCAAAAAGCTTTGGGCACTAAGCTCAATCTCAGTACAGCTTATCATCCACAGTCTGATGGTCAGACTGAAAGGGTGAATCAAGTCTTAAAAGATCTCCTTCGCGGTTGTATTCTTGATTTTGGTAGTAGTTTGGAAGACCACTTATCTCTTGTTGAATTTTCTTATAACAACAGTTTCCAATCCAGTATCAATATGGCTCCTTTCGAAGCCCTTTACGGAAGAGCGTGTCGATCACCATCTTGTTGGTTAGAATCCGAGGAAAAGTTAGTTCTTGGCCCTGATTATATTTGTGAATCTTCTGAAAAGATTGATATTATCAGACAGAGAATGAAAGAGACTCGGAATAGGCAGAAATCTTATGTCGATCATCGTAGGAAGCCTTTGGAATTTTCTGTTGGTGACCGCGTGTTCATTCGTGTTTCTCCAATGAAGGGTGTAGTGCGTTTAGTAGCTCCGGGAAATTGGCCCCTCGGTACATTGGACCATTTCCTATTATGGAACGCATTGGCCCTGTTGCTTATCGTGTATCACTACCTATTCAGTTTTTGGGAATTCATGACGTATTTCATGTATCCCAGCTTCATCGATGCCTTCGAGATTCGGATTCTATTATTGATCCTCATTTGTTACAAGATCTTGAGAACTCACCCGACTTGTCTATGGTGCAAAATCCTATTCGTGTGCAAGCTTCGAAGGTTAAACGCCTTCGGAATACAGAAGTCCCGCTTATGAAAATTCAATTGTCCGCAAACACCAAAGATTGTACTTGGGAAACCAAAGAATTCATCAAGCGTTCTTATCCCGGTTTTCTCTCCTCTTCGGGTGGGGGTGAGCATTCTAATCCATCTTTTCTATTTTAAATCTTTGTTGTGACGAAAGATTTGTGTCATAAACAACTTTTAGAATTAAAATTACGGGGACGCAATTTTTATTAGGTGGTGTTTGTAACAACCGTGATTTTATTACTGTCGAAACAAAAATTTAAAATAGAATTTTTAAATTTAGATTTGAAAAAAAAGAATTTGCAAATTCATTTACAAAGTCAGTTGTTAAATATCTAAGCTATGCTGAAATTCATCTTTTGCCTTCACGTTAAGTGAAGATAGTCCAATTCAAAAGCAAACATAAACACTTGCTGTCACTAATTTTGTGAAAGGCAAAGTTGGAACATTTTTGTTTTGATGTCACTTTATTTGTAAAAAAAAATTGAACGTGCTGTCACACACACAAATTGTGTAAAACAAGTTGAACACCTTGCTTTTTATCTCTATCATCATTTTTGTACAGGCTGTGTACTTCCTTCCCACTAATGCACTTTTCATTAAATGCCAATGTACCCCATTCCATGGTCAGCATATTATTTCTTTTGACTGGTACACATTTTGAAAGAGAAACGGAAATGCCTGCTTCATTCTTTGGTTCCACATTTTTCAGTAGCTCAGTAGAAGAATATTAATGGCGTTTTCAAATTTTGCTCCATTTGATTCTAGTTGCTAACTGAGTTGAAACAAATCTAAGGTGAGTGAAAAACTCATGTTTCTAATTTATTTTTCAATTCACTTTTGGGTGCGAATTATATCGCTCTGGCATTTGATGTTGTTTTTTTTCATTGCGTGCTAAAAAGTGTAGCATGAAGACCAGAGTATTTTTCCTTTCGAATATACAAGTTGAAGCATTCAAAATTTGGTCTAGGTCATTGTGTTTTATATTTTCTGGCGCACATGTATTCATTTTTGTGCATGCGTGTTATATAGTATAGAAAGCAGGTTATAGTTTTGTCTACACATATTTTGTACGTGCATCTTCAATGTGCATGCGAGTTTTGTATAGGAAATCAACATTGCCAGGTCATTTTTCTTGTTTTGAAGTTTATACTTGTGGGCAAAAGTATAGTGTTCAGGCATTTTCGTACTTGCAAACGTGCCCCAAAAATTTAAGCCCAGGCCATCTTTTTGTTTATCTCATTTTTATGTCTAAAGTGTAGAATTAGAATTGTGCATGTGATGCATGGAAACAAGTTCAAGTTATAAAATTGTTATATACGAAAATATGGTTCAGGTACACAATGCATACACGTGTTAGCATGTTGTAATGCAAGTCCAGACCCTTGTTACATTTTATTCACGTGTATAAGTTGTAAAATTCCTTTTGTGAGTATAAGTTGCATTAGTCAGTTAGGTCGTTTTATTTTTATTTCCTTCATTTTTGTGTGCGAGGTCAACTTCAAATTTTTATGCAATAGAGTCTGCACGAAAAAAAAATTTGGACAGATCATCTTGATCTCGCGTGCATGTATCTTAGTTGTATGCATGTATCAGTTTTGCGTGAAAAATTTGTATACTTGCTTCGAAATTAGTCCAGGCATTATAATTATATAGTTGCGTGCCCAGGGTAGTATCTTTGTATACTCCATTTCACTTGCGTGCATAAATATTTTTGCAGTGCTAGGCTATTTTCTATCACATTTTGATGCATGGCCAGGTCAGCCATTTATTTTTGTTTATATTCTTTCATTTGTGCATGTCATAGTATACAAAAGTGTTGCCCGGACCATCATTTTCAATATGTACGTGCAAGTTGAATTGCACAAAAATGTGTTAAATACCAGTGTTTAATTTGCTTTGAACCGGTGTTTTAATTTGAAAAGAATTTTGTCGCCGTATTTTTATAATGGAATTTTTAATCCGATGTTATATTTTTTTTGAAGCATGTTGTTTTGATGATATTTTTGGCGAATAAAAATTACTGTTGTTTTGACTTCAGTAACCGCCAATTTAAAGTGAATTTTGAAGCAGCTATCTTGCAATCAAGAAAACCTGCAATGCTGATTTGATATCCGTTTTTACGGTGTTTTGTGAAGCGTAATTTCTTTGTCGAAATTGCTATAGATGTTGCTGTTTTAATCAAGTATTTTTAAAATCATTTTAAAAAAAATTATTTCTAAAATTTTTATAGTTTAGGCTTTCAAATGAATGAGAAATCGATTTTAAGGCTTCAGCAAAATCAAGGACTATGAACCCTTACTTTTACTGATCCGATTAATTCTTGACTTGTCCATTTGAGAACATAAATTTTATTTATATAAAATACATAATTTTGCACTTTCAAGGAAAATATGAAGAGATTTAAATGATTTAGCAAACATGCGTAATATGGAACCACGCTTTTACTAATTCGGTTAATTTCGGACTCATTAATTGAAATATTTGTCGTGGTTGTTTTTTGATGATTTTGATGATTTTGTTGGGCTTTCGAGCCACTATGATGGACCTTCGGGTCAACTACCTGTACTAGACCTTTGGGTCATATGTTGGACTTTCGAGTCATTTGTTGGGCGTCAAATATTATGACAAGAGTACTTGGTAGGCTTCGGCCAAATGAGATGCACGTGCGGCATAGCTTAGACTCGCCATATGCTGGGATCGATCCACTTTTGTGCTGATTCTATGCTGATTTTCTAGTTATCTTATTTTGATTTCTAGATTTTTGTGTATTGCTGTATTGAATTCAATTTTCAATTTGAAAGTTGATTTTGACGGAGTTACTGAGATTTCTTCATTTAAACTATGTTGATTGTTTATGCTGAATAGTCTCATTTGAGACTATGATTGATTTGCTTTGATGTTGTCTATGATGCATTCACTTCTAAGTTTAAATTAGACTGATCTGTTTATTTTTTTTCTTTTAAATAATACTCGGGTCAGACCGAGTTATTTCTGGATAATCGCTAGGATACAAAGTAAAACTTGAATCCATAACAACTTACGGATGGTCGCTTCTAACAAGCCTTATTCTTCGAAATAGCAGACGATATTCCTTATAATAACCTTCGTTATTGTGAGCATAGAGGTAGGGCATCACAACAAGTTGGTTTGGATTGGATTGCAAACAAAAATAAAGGTGGGTTAATCTCACTCATTTGGATTACCGTTAAATTTAGTAGTTAAATTTAAATTATTGGTTGAATGATTGAATTGACTGGATGTGATATTATATATGATAGTATATATATATATATTGGAGTGATTGATTCCCGCATTATATAGCGGATGAGACTCTATGTGCCCCGCATAATAGCGGATGACTCTTTATACTGCGATATCCCCCTCGAAGTGGGATTGGTATTTTATATTGTGCTATGTGGATGCAGGGAAACAGGTTGAAGGGAATCCAACTGGATTCCTCAAAACGTTTAATTTATTTTACTTTCAGCGATGTGATTTATTTGATGATTTATGATGGTATTAATTTCATTGGGAATTGAAATTATTGAATGCTATGACTTGGTTGAATATATATTGGTATTTTGAGAAATGAAAAAAAATATAAAGTTTGGATTCTTAAAGAAAATGAAAAGAAATTTTTGAGTAAATAATTAATGGGAATTGGATAAATCGAGTAATAAACTTTAAAAGGAATTTAAACCAGGAAATCGGTTTGATATCGATTTAGTGTTTTGGGAACAGTGATTTAAAGGAAAATGAGAAATGGAAATTTATAAACTGGGATTGTAAATGAAGTGGAATATTTATCACTGGATAAATTTAGAAGTATAGATTCCGATGGAATTTATAAGAAAAGGTACAATTCATTTTAAAAATGAAAAGGTGATTTTATTTTCAAAAGTTGGAAAGTATATTCTTCCTAAAATTACTAAGTATATTTTCAAAGAAAAGATTTCAAAGTATAAACTAGAAGTTTAAAAATGTTTTTTTTAGAATGTTATAGAAAATTTATTATTTTAATTATTTTTAAGAGTAAAGAAAATATTTATTTAAGTTAATTATGGTAGTTAATTATTTTTAAAAAGTAAATTTGTATTATGATTTTTAAAAGGGAATTTTATCATAAATATTTGATATAATGACTTTATTTTAAAAAGAAATTTTGGTTTAAGTTTTACTTAGAACTCTTATAAATTTCTTAAGTGTTATTTTATTTAGGTAATTTTAGTAGCCTTAATGTAAATAATTTAAGTATATATTTTGAAAGTGATACAAAGAGATGGAAATGTGTTTTAAAAATGAAAGTGGTTTTATTTTTAATGTTTTGGAAGAAATTTATGGGATTGAGACGTAAATTAAATTGGAATAAATCGAGAAGGATTTATTAACTGATTAAATGGACTATTTTGGAATAGAAAGTTTATTTTTCTGAAAAGCCAAATACGTTTTCAAAGCCGATTTTTAAATATAAGTTAGAGGTTTTAAAGTGGTTTTAAAAGCATGTTTTTAATTATTTAGTTGTTTTAAAAAATTTAAAAGTAAATATTTATTAAGTTAATTATATAAATTATTTTAAAGGTAAATATTTATTAAGTAAGTTATAGTGGTAAATTGGTATTATGATTTAAAAGATAATTATTAAATATTTATATTTTTAAAAAGTAGCTTTATTTTAAAAGTAGTTTGGCTGAAGTTTTCATTTGAAAGTTTAGTATAGAATTCCATAACTTTTATTTTCAATAAAGTCTTTTAAGTAGTTTTATTATAATCGTTTTGAAGTATATATATTTTTGAGATAAAGTGATTTAAATTACTTAAAAATCTAAGTGTTAAAACTTGATGATTTTTAGTGGAAATAAAACAATTGGGTGGAAGTGTAGAAAATATCTTGCGAAGATATTTTGAAAAAAATAATTTGGGAAATAATTAAGTTCTGATGGTTGTCGTGGATGTTATTTGATAGTTAAATAACCGACTATCAATATTGGCCGATGCGTTGATTGTTTCGAAGAGACCGGGATCGGGATTAATTTTCTCGAAAACCACTTCCATCTGGTTTGAACGTTTTCGTGACGAAGACAAGAGCTTGGAGTCGAAGATGGAGCAGTGAAGTGCAAGGGCTAATTGCTACTAATCTGAGGATGATTCCAAAATGGATGTAGTAGGAATAGTGCCTTCGGTTCCGTTCGGACCCAGAACAGACTTGTATGGATGATTGCTATCAGAACATCATTAGGGGGACGATGAGCATTCAAGTGAGATGTTTTATAAATTGGTAACGAATAACCTCGAGCTTCATCAACCGGGAATGGCTAAAACAGGGGAGGTGCAGCAAAGCTAAGTGGCTAGCAACCAAATAGGTAGGGTCATCTCTGTCTAAAAGTCCCTTTTTATTCGGCTATGAGGACGTTTTCTGATCCCAACCGCGGGGTGATCTTATTCGGACTATCCAGTAAGGGGTTTCTCCGGTCTTGTGTAGCAGGGGATTAGGGTGGATCCTTGGTATGTTGATCTAGACCATGTACTATGACGGGCGGTACCCCACTAGCCATGCCATTGATGGAAACCCAATCTCCAATAAGTGCCTTTGGACTTGTCTGTATACCTATTATGCTGGAATTTAATGAATGTAACAGTTTCGGCTATTTGAATAAGTATTTGTATGTAGACACTACTATAATATCAGAGGATTTGGTATGAAATGTGAGACGACCCGACTTTCTACTCCCAGAAAATCGTATCATCTTGAAGAAAGAAAGGGATAGAAGAAGAAAAGAAAGAGAAAGAAGAACACAAACAACATCAGAGAATTCACAGCGGAACGAATAAAATATAATACATCTCATAAAATATTACATTGTATCTCATTACATCAGAGTACACAACTTAAAACAACAGATATTAGACAGTTATAAACTTCTGTCTAACTATAAAACTCAAGTATACAAGATACAGACACAACATACACAGCAGAACCAATATATAACTATACGTCGAAGCCTCCTGCTCCATATCTCCTCCAGAATTCGTCAAGCTAACCTGATTCACTTGACTACTCATACATAATATGAGTACCCAAGAGTTTAATAAAACAGAAAATAAACACTCGGGTCAGACAGGGGTCTGGTGTGAGTAAACAGGTTAAAATTGCTTAACTTTAGAAAAACCTTTGAAAAGAAAAGGTATCACGTAAGACTTCCCATACATAAACATGGAAAAGTTTTTACCTTACGCTAACCAAACATTTGATAGGAAATCCAGTGATATTACAATAGTGTCTAGGGTTTTCAAAATAAAATACAAAAATAGCTGGAATGCTTACATCTCACATTCCAACATAGTTGGGCACAATCAAAACCGTACAGGCACTTATTGGATTTTGGATTCCATACAATGGCAGAGCTACTGGGGTACCGCCCGTCACAGTACGTGGTCTAGATCAACGTACCGAGGAGTACTCCCACTCCCCTGCAACACAAGGCCAGAACCATCCCTTACTGGACAGTCCCGAACAATACCACCCCGTAGTTGGCGCGACCAACCACACACTAAGCCGAAATATAAAGGGACCTCTAGATAGGGGTAAATCTCACTCTCAAGTGGGGGCTACCCACGAAGCCTTGCTGCACCTCCTCTGTTTTAGCCATTCCCGGTTGATGAGGCTTGAGGTTACGATTACCTTTATAGAACACATTTATCTTAGAATGCTCATGGTCCACCTGACGATGTTCTGAAAGCATTCAATCCATACAAGTTCGTTCCGGGTTCGAACGAAACCGAAGGCACTATCTCGTTGCACTCATTATTGGAATCACCCTCAGAGTCAACGACCATAGCCCTTGCACTCTAATTCACCATCTCGAATCTATAAGCACTCTTCCGTCAACTCATTACGGAATCACCCACAGAGTTATACTGACTTATAGCCCTTACACCTCGAGTCTTCACTTGCTCCACTTGGATACACGACCTAACGTTTAATTGGAATCGATGTGGTTTTCGGATCCCAAATATGGAAATCCGATCCCGGTCTCACCGAAACCAAGCGCCATTTTAATGTCCAAGTTGTACTTAAGGGTTTAAACAGTTTAACTTATATTCAGGATGATATATAAACAGATAGATGAATCATATTATCACAAAGAGATAATTCATAACAACATTCATCTTCATAAACAACATATCACTTAACATATATATCCAAATCATCCAGTATCAAACCAATATCAAACATCCAATATCAACCAATCATCCAATACCAATTTCCAAATATTGATCATCCAATATAAATCAATTAACCAATATTAACCAATCAATCCATATTAATCAACCATCCAAAACAGAATTGATTATCTCTAATCAATTGATTACCATAATCCTTCTTCATCAATTATTATTCCAAATAAATTAATCATCTCTAATGATTTTCCTTAATTAATCTTCTTGATTAATTATATTTAATTACATTCAAATAATTGTCCCTAACTATATACAGTAATTATCCTTTAATTACTATCATTAATTACAATAATTAATGATCATTCATTAATTAATTAACTATAATTAATTACACTAATTCTTAATTAATTACAATTAATTAATCACACTTAAATTAATTACTTTTGTTAATCAACCTTGATTAATATTAATTAATGATCCTTATTAATTAACTTTAATTAATTAAATAAGTAACTTATAATTAATCAACTAATTAATCATAATTAGTAATTAACAATTTGTAATAACTTAACTAAATTAATTAACTTCTTACTTAATTAATTTCTAATTTAATTAAATTAATCCTCGATTAATTAATCCAATTAATCAATCCTTAATTATTTCGTTAAGTAATTATTAAACAATTAAATTAATAAATAAATCCTTAATTAATTACTTATTTAATTAATTACAATTTAATCAATTACTCTTTGTAATTAATCTTAAATTAATCTCATTTATTAATTAATTAATCACATTGATTAATTAACTAAATAATTAAGTAATTAACTCTTAATTACTTACATAAGTAATTATCTCTAATTACTTCCATAAATGAATCTTAATTACTTTCTTAAATAATTAATTCCATTATTAAATAATCCTTAACCCTTTAATTAATTACTTCATAATTAATTATCTTAAAACAAATATACTAATCAATTCTTTAATTGATATCATTAAGTGATTAACCAATAATCACTTCAACTAATTACTCCATGAGTAATTATCATTAATTACTTCCATAAGTAATTAACTTCCTTAATTACATTCAACAATTCATCATTAATTACTTTATTAAGTAATTATACTTAATTAATCCATAATTAAGTGATTATTTAAAATTAAATAAATAATTAACTAATTATTTAATATTAATTAAACAATTAATTAATTAACTTCTAATATTTTAAAATCCTTAATTAATTAAGAAAGCATTTATCCTAATTAATTATTTACTTAATTTCAAATCATATTTAATTAAGTATTATCAAGTTAATATCAAAGATAAATTAACCCTATTTATCTTTATAATTAAATTATTTGAATAAATTTAAATCTTATTAATTCAAAGACAAATTATTAAACTTGATTTACACAATCCTAATAATAGCCTTACTTGAAATAAAAGTATTGTAAATCATTTCCAAATTTAAAACACTTTAAAATTATCAAATTTTAAACTTATTTATTTCAATATAAATTGGAAATTTTAGTTTTTACATTACTTTAAATGTATCCTTTCAACATGAAAACTTCCTTATTTAACAGGATTGAGTTTCTTAAAACGTTGATCTAATATTCAAATTTGAAAATACCTTAAAATTCAATTTAAAATAAATTTAGTTAATTATTGTAAGATTAATCATTTTAGACTTGCAAATTTGAAAATATTAGATCCAAACACCCTTAGAATTTTTGACTTCCATTTGTTTTGAAAGCTTGGTTTACAATTTGGAGCTTAATTCTATTTATTTCCAAACAACAAGTTTAAGTTTGTAAACCTTATAATTTATCTCTACTGAATTGAACAGGAAAGCTTCCTGCCTAAAACAGAACTCGGGTCGATATCCTTTGAACTCGTGCTCGCCCCAAGTCAGTTGCCTACCCACAATGCTTCGAGTTGTCTTCAGGAAAACATGAGACTATCATCGGGTCAATTCCCTTTCTTCCTTATTGTTCCACTTCCAGTCCCCCAAATCGTGCACACACAACACGGTGCATATGCACCTCCACCGCCTACTACCCACGTCCATCGCGACGACCTTCCACAGTCACTGACTCACACGCGAACACCCCCATAGACCCAGATCGAAGAAAACACCATGCGAGCAAAAATTCGATTATTAGCTCGAAAATCAGAAACAACAACGACCCCTAAAAACCCATCGTTGCCGATGAACTCGTCACCAGCCCCTCCGTTACTTCCACCAGAACATCACCGCATCACCAGGGTACTATTCGCCACCTCGCGAACTCCACCAACCACCATCGGTCATCGCGAAATCCCCTATAGCCGAGCCAAAACCCAATAACAACTAAACCCCAATTTCTTCAATTCCCAACAAATTATTCATTGAAAAAAATTAAAAGCATGTTTCCTATAATCTACAACATACATGCTAGCTACAATCCAAGAATCAAATCCAATTATCAAGTATAACATCCACAATTCCTAAAAAATTCCCAAATCCTTCAAACCAAAAATTCTACTTCAATACACAATTAAAAATTGTGATACCAGCTCTAAAAATCATATCTTTACTATTGTAATCCAGATGTATATTCAAAATTAAAGTTTGAAATCATAAATTTTTGTCCAAAGTTTGATTATTACTGTAAATTTGAAAAAAAATGAATAACTAATTTATTTAAAATCCTATAACCATTTTTAGATGATTAATCACTTGATTTCAAACATCTTTCATTAACAAATCACGGTCCAATTCGTGTTAAAAATCAAGTTATTGGGATTTTTGAAGGATTTGAAACTGTTTTAACTAAACACGGTAACCATTCTAAATTTTTCCCAGGCATTTGATACATCCAATTCAACATGCATTCAATTTAAGACAAGTATTTCCTATAATCATTAAGATATAATCACAAAATCAAGATTAATCAAGAATCGAACTGTTTTTAAAAAAAAACATTTACTCACATGTATTATTGCAGAGCAGTTATCTTAATTTCCAGGCTTGCACTATAATCCAGAAAATGCATTTGCTTTTGATTTTTCTTTTAGTTGAAAATTCTTTTTCATGCTTCCAGATTGTTGTTGCTTAAAAGGTGTTAAACTGCAGATGACATGTAGTTGAACTTCACTGCAGGTTGAAGCTTTTCTTTTGAATGCAGATCTTCAATTGCATGTTTAAGTTGCAGATTGAAGATAAATTGCAGGTTGATACTTTACTGTGAAAAACTTTGAAATGCAGTTCAAACTTTGCTGTTGATTCTTGCTTGATGAAAATCCCTTTTTGATTGCAGTTTTGATCATTTCAGATTTTAGGGAAAAAGGGTTTTTGGTCTGTCATTAAATTTTTGAAAGAAAGAAGGGGAAAAAGAAAAGAATTTGGGATGAGAAGAAAAAAAATGAAAACAGATTTCTCTTAAGCATTTTTTATATGTTAGACTTTGCAAATAAAAAGAAATAAAGCCACTTGTCATAAAAATTTACATTTGTCATTAATCTAGCTTGAATGATTAACAAGTGTTTTAGAGATGCCTTAACATGTTTACAAATGTTACTTAAGTTTATTTATTTATTTATTTTATTATAAATTTTTACTTAATTTAAATGTAAATATAAATTTACTTACTTAACTTACTTAATAAATAAAATTTACATATGTAAATATAAGTTTAATACTTTAAAGAAAATATTCTAATAAATTTCTTATACATGAATTTAGAAATCTAAAACATTCATTTTTATACACTTATATCCATTTTAAATTTAAACACTTTAAAAAAAACACAATGTTTAAATCTTCTTAAACTATCATATTTAAAAAAAAACTATCTTTATATTTTTAAACAATTGAATTAATCTTAAATTAACTTTTGAAAATATAAATTAAAACAAAGCTCTAATCTACAATATTCATACATTTTAAATTATCTATGGATTAAATAAATTTCAAAATAAATCAAATTATAACATATACAAACATATATATTACAATTTGAAAATTCATCTTTAATTTAAAACAAAAGATCTCCTATTCACAATATATATCAATTATATATATATATATATATATATTATAAACAGAATAACATTTTATTAGCTTTGACAAACAAATCTTATCAATATTGCCATATTAAAATTTATTAACCTTTAAAAGATTTAGTTTACCAATTTTAAATTAAAATTATGAAGAAAATTATCAAATCAATTATATTATTGTTACAGATTATTAAATTCTTATTGCCCAAAATTCCGGGTCGTTACAATCCTCCACCCTTAAAAGAATTTCGTCCCCGAAATTTAAAAGCAAAGTTAATTTAATAATCCAGTATAGATTTTAATTTCAAATAGCAAAACATTAACAACCAGTGACTAACAATCAAAGCAATCAATCACACAAACGAACCTAACTAATTATCCTGACACAAATCAGAATAAATTTCTAATATTATCTCGAGTTACCCAAGTATAAATCACCGGGAGACTCGCTCTACAAAAGCCAACAAACTAACTACACAACCAAAATTCAGAGCTCCTCTCATCTCTAGATCCTTCAATCTGAACCGAACATCAGACTACTCTCAAATCCAGCTCAACATCCAACTCCAACTGAACTACAGATTCAACAACCAATGAATGAATCATACACGTATTCCCTCAGAGATACGTGATACATAATGAATTCCAGCTATCCAAACTGGTAATTCAATCCTATCTTATCAAAAACACAGATGAGAAATCCTCAAATGCCACAGCACTAACCAATCAACCTTATCCAATATCTATTCTCTTAACCAGAGAATTTTAACAATACTGAAGTCTCTAACTTCAAATACCAAACTCCTTATCTCTTATCTGCATAACTCACAGACAATCTAAGGCTGCCAATCTCTTCTGATCAGCTCAACCTATGCTGATACTTCCAAAAACAACAAGACCAAAACAAACACTTCCTGGATCCTATTCAATAGAAAAGCCTTCCAAAATCCGTCGAAATCCAGAACTTAAGCTCTACTACTCAAGCAATGTCAAACAGAACTTGCTTCCTTCCTTGCACAGCAGCTACCTTGTTTCCGCTACACAACTCTGATTCTAAAATAGATAAGAATATCTGTTGATGAACACGAATACAAACTTATCCACTAAATTCGGAAACCTTTGTTCATCAAATCCATGAAAATCTGAGTGACACATCAGACTTGGTCACACATCCTCAAAACAGAATCCTATTCCAAAACTATATTAGTCCAATTCCAATTCCAAAAATTCTGAGCTGCTACTCCAACTCTCCTTACTCCAAGAACCACCCAACTATCAAGCTAACTACCAAAATTTGCTTCCGGAATCAAAACAATATGGAACTCAATTCCAGATGCAGACAATCTTCAGATTACATCAGTAGCTCCTACTTCCAAATGAGAATTCTCAGTCTCAACACAGAAGAATGCTCAACAAAAATTCCCAACTAATCGCAAGTCACTTTTGCAATCCTACCAATTTCGGATTCCAAAGAAACTGTCCTCTCTTTACCAATTAGAACAGCTTTATCTTTTCCAAACAAGGTTAACCTTTCAAGAAAACATCATCACCTTCAGCCCGGACTACTAAAAGAGAACCACAAAGATTCCTGAATCATCGGAGAAACAATCAACACTACTGCTTCCAAACTCTACCTCGATGATACTGCAAAACAAAAGATCTCCTCGTCAGCACAGCGAACACTTCGAGTTACACTGCTACCACAGCTAACCAAGACTTCAAATCCAAAGGCTTCCTCAAAAGAAACTCAACCTCCAAACCAAGCATCTACATCTCGCTTTCCTTAGGTAATAACAAATGAGACCATGCCAAAGTAAATAACTTATAGACCTTAGTCTCATATTCCAAAACAGCCAAACTCCTTGCTAGAGATCCAAACAACTTCTACACAGACGAGTCTTCTCTGCAGCAGGTAAAGACTGCTCTTCAACCACTACTAAAACTGCTTCAAGAGAAAACACCTTCAGAAAATATCCAAGGATACTGCATCTCATCACGCAGTTACCGAGATATCATCACTTATTTCTGCACTTCCAACAAATCCAAACTCAAGAAAAATTTGCTCACCCGAGCGAAATCCAAACTTACACTTCAAAGATAAACCCCGAATCTTCAAAAAAAATTTCCTTCGGATATCAGAGAAATCCTTATTCCAAACTACAAATCTTACTCGAGACGGTATTAGGTCTACAGTCTCGATAAAAACTTCCAACCTCAAACATATGGACCCTCCTCCATCAGTGGTAGTCGTGTTACACACACACACCACTACTCCATCTACCACTAAAACTTATGTTGGAAAATCCATACAGATAACCCAACCTATTAGGTAGATATATATATATATAAATATATAGCTATATATAAAAATTACAAGTACGCTCTCTCAAGAAAGACACTACTACAGAGCCTAGGTATTCACTCAACCTAATGCTCCCTAAAGAAAGACACACTTCAGAGCCTAATGCTCTGATACCAAGTGAGACGACCCGACTTTCTACTCCCAGAAAATCGCATCATCTTGAAGAAAGAAAGGGATAGAAGAAGAAAAGAAAGAGAAAGAAGAACACAAACAACATCAGAGAACTCACAGCGGAACGAATAAAATATAATATATCTCATAAAATATTACATAGCATCTCATTACATCAGAGTACACAACTTAAAACAACAGATATTAGACAGTTATAAACTTATGTCTAACTGTACAACTCAAGTATACCAGATACAGACACAACATACACAGCAGAACCAATATATAACTACACGTCGAAGCCTCCTGCTCCATATCACCTCCAGAATTCGTCAAGCTAACCTGATTCACTTGACTACTCATACATAATATGAGTACCCAAGAGTTTAATAAAACAGAAAATAAACACTCGGGTCACACAGGGGTCTGGTGTGAGTAAACGGGTCAAAATTGCTTAACTTTAGAAAAACCTTTGAAAAGAAAAGGTATCACGTAAGACTTCCCACACATAAACATGGAAAAGTTTTTACCTTACGCTAACCAAACATTTGATAGGAAATCCAGTGATATTATAATAGTGTCTAGGGTTTTCAAAATAAAATACAGAAATAGCTGGAATGCTTACATCTCACGTTCCAACATAGTTGGACACAATCAAAACCGTACATGCACTTATTGGATTTTGGATTCCATACAGTGGCAGGGCTACTGGGGTACCGCCCGTCACAGTACGTGGCCTAGATCAACGTACCGAGGAGTACTCCCACTCCCCTGCAACACAAGGCCGGAACCATCCCTTACTGGACAATCCCGAACAAGACCACCCCGTAGTTGGCGCGACCAACCACACACTAAGCCGAAATATAAAGGGACCTCTAGACAGGGGTAAATCTCACTCTCAAGTGGGGGCTACCCACGAAGCCTTGCTGCACCTCCCCTGTTTTAGCCATTCCCGGTTGATGAGGCTTGAGGTTACGATTACCTTTATAGAACACATTTATCTTAGAATGCTCATCGTCCACCTGACGATGTTCTGAAAGCATTCAATCCATACAAGTTCGTTCCGGGTTTGAACAAAACCGAAGGCACTCTCTCGTTGCACTCATTATTGGAATGACCCTCAGAGTCAACGACCATAGCCCTTGCACTCTAATTCACCATCTCAAATCTATAAGCACTATTCCGTCAACTCGTTACGGAATCACCCACAGAGTTATACTGACGTATAGCCCTTAAACCTCGCGTCTTCACTTGCTCCACTTGGATACACGACCTAACGTTTAATTGGAATCGATGTGGTTTTCGGATCCCAAATATGGAAATCCGATCCCGGTCTCACCGAAACCAAACGCCATTTTAATGTCCAAGTTGTACTAAAGGGTTTAAACTGTTTAACTTATATTCAGGATGATATATAAACCGATAGATGAATCATATTATCACAAAGAGATAATTCATAACACATTCATCCTCATAAACAACATATCACTTAACATATATATCCAAATCATCCAGTATCAAACCAATATCAAACATCCAATATCAACCAATCATCCAACACCAATTTCCAAATATTGATCATCCAATATAAATCAATTAACCAATATTAACCAATCAATCCATATTAATCAACCATCCAAAACAGAATTGATTATCTCTAATCAATTGATTACCATAATCCTTCTACATCAATTATTATTCCAAATAAATTAATCATCTCTAATGATTTTCCTTAATTAATCTGCTTGATTAATTATATTTAAGTACATTCAAATAATTGTCCCTAACTATATACAGTAATTATCCTTTAATTACTATCATTAATTACAATAATTAATGATCATTCATTAATTAATTAACTATAATTAATTACATTAATTCTTAATTAATTACAATTAATTAATCACACTTAAATTAATTACTTTTATTAATCAACCTTGATTAATATTAATTAATGTTCCTTATCAATTAATTTTAATTAATTAAATAATTAACTTATAATTAATCAACTAATTAATCATAATTAGTAATTAGCAATTTGTAATTACTTAACTAAATTAATTAACTTCTTACTTAATTAATTTCAAATTTAATTAAATTAATCCTTGATTAATTAATCCAATTAATTAATCCTTAATTATTTCGTTAAGTAATTATTAAACAATTAAATTAATAAATAAATCCTTAATTAATTACTTATTTAATTAATTACAATTTAATCAATTACTTTTGGTAATTAATCTTAAATTAATCTCATTTATTAATTAATTAATCACATTGATTAATTGACTAAATAATTAAGTAATTAACTCTTAATTACTTACATAAGTAATTATCTCTAATTACTTCCATAAATGAATCTTAATTTCTTTCTTAAATAATTAATTCCATTATTAAATAATCCTTAACCCTTTATTTAATTACTTCATAATTAATTATCTTAAAACAAATATATTAATCAATTCTTTAATTGATATCATTAAGTGATTAACCAATAATCACTTCAACTAATTACTCCATGAGTAATTATCATTAATTACTTCCATAAGTAATTAACTTCCTTAATTACATTCAACAATTCATCATTAATTACTTTATTAAGTAATTATACTTAATTAATCCATAATTAAGTGATTATTTAAAATTAAATAAATAATTAACTAATTATTTAAAATTAATTAAACAATTAATTAATTAACTTCTAATATTTTAAAATCCTTAATTAATTAAGAAAGCATTTATCCTAATTAATTCTTTACTTAATTTCAAATCATATTTAATTAAGTATTATCAAGTTAATATCAAAGATAAATTAACCCTATTTATCTTCATAATTAAATTATTTGAATAAATTTAAATCTTATTAATTCAAAGACAAATTATTAAACTTGATTTACACAATCCTAATAATAGCCTTACTTGAAATAAAAGTATTTGTAAATCATTTCCAAATTTAAAACACTTTAAAATTATCAAATTTTAAACTTATTTATTTCAATATAAATTGGAAATTTTAGTTTTTACATTACTTTAAATGTATTCTTTCAACATGAAAACTTCCTTATTCAACAGGATTGTGTTTCTTAAAACTTTGATCTAATATTCAAATTTGAAAATACCTTAAAATTCAATTAAAAATAAATTTAGTTAATTATTTTAAGATTAATCATTTTAGACTTGCAAATTTGAAAATATTAGATCCAAACACCCTTAGAATTTTTGACTTCCATTTGTTTTGAAAGCTTGGTTTACAATTTGGAGCTTAATTCTATTTATTTC
Organism: Allium cepa; assembly: GCA_030765085.1. NCBI lineage: Eukaryota > Viridiplantae > Streptophyta > Magnoliopsida > Asparagales > Amaryllidaceae > Allium > Allium cepa. Next base: position 659,570,233 of record CM060934.1, on the reverse strand, counting down.
CTAACAACAAGTTTAAGTTTGTAAACCTTATAATTTATCTCTACTGAATTGAACAGGAAAGCTTCCTGCCTAAAACAGAACTCGGGTCGATATCTTTTGAACTTGTGCTCGCCCCAAGTCAGTTGCCTACCCACAATGCTTCGAGTTGTCTTCAGGAAAACACGAGACTATCACCGGGCCAATTCCCTTTCTTCCCTATTGTTCCACTTCCAGTCCCACAAATCGTGCACGCACAACACGGTGCACATGCACCTCCGCCGCCTACTACCCACGTCCATCGCGACGACCTTCCACGGTAACTGACTCACACGCGAACACCCCCATAGACCCAGATCGAAGAAAACACCATGCGAGCAAAAATTCGATTATTAGCTCGAAAATCAGAAACAACGACGACCCATAAAAACACATCGCCGCCGATGAACTCGCCACCAGCCCCTCCGTTACTTCCACCAGAACATCACCGCATCACCAGGGTACTATTCCCCGCCTCGCGAACTCCACCAATCCACCATCGGTCATCGCGAAATCCCCTATAGCCGAGCCAAAACCCAATAACAACTAAACCCCAATTTCTTCAATTCCCAACAAATTATTCATTGAAAAAAATTAAAAGCATTTTTCCTATAATTTACAACATACATGCTAGCTACAATCCAAGAATCAAATCCAATTATCAAGTATAACATCCACAGTTCCTAAAAAATTCCCAAATCCTTCAAACCAAAAATTCTACTTCAATACACAATTGATACCAGCTCTAAAAATCATATCTTTACTATTGTAATCCAGATATATATTCAAAATTAAAGTTTGAAATCATAAATTTTTGTCCAAAGTTTGATTATTACTGTAAATTTGAAAAAAATGAATAATTAATTTATTTAAAATCCTATAACCATTTTTAGATGATAAATCACTTGATTTCAAACATCTTTCATTAACAAATCACGGTCCAATTCGTGTTAAAAATCAAGTTATTGGGATTTGTGAGGGATTTGAAACTGTTTTAACTAAACACAGTAACCATTCTAAATTTTTCCCAGGCATTCGATACATCCAACTCAACATGCATTCAATTTAAAACAAGCATTTCCTATAATCATTATGATATAATCACAAAATCAAGATTAATCAAGAATCAAACTGTTTTTAAAAAAAACCATTTACTCACATGTATTATTGCAGAGCAGTTATCTTAATTTCCAGGCTTGCACTATAATCCAGAAAATGCATTTGTTTTTGATTTTTCTTTTAGTTGAAAATTCTTTTTCATGCTTCCAGATTGCTGTTGCTTAAAAGGTGTTAAACTGCAGATGACATGCAGTTGAACTTCCTTGCAGGTTGAAGCTTTTCTTTTGAATGCAGATCTTCAATTGCATGTTTAAATTACAGATTGAAGATAAATTGCAGGTTGATACTTTACTGTGAAAAACTTTGAAATGCAGTTCAAACTTTGCTGTTGATTCTTGCTTGATGAAAATCCCTTTTTGATTGCAGTTTTGATCAATTCAAATTTTAGGGAAAAAGGGTTTTTGGTCTGTCATTAAATTTTTGAAAGAAAGAAGGGGAAAAAGAAAAGAATTTGGGATGAGAAGAAAAAAAATGAAAACAGATTTCTCTTAAGCATTTCTTTATATGTTAGACTTTGCAAATAAAAAGAAATAAAGCCACTTGTCATAAAAATTTACATTTGTCATTAATCTAGCTTGAATGATTAACAAGTGTTTTAGAGATGCCTTAACATGTTTACAAATGTTACTTAAGTATATATATATATATTATTATAAATTTTTACTTAATTTAAATGTAAATGTAAATTTACTTACTTAACTTTCTTAATAAATAAAATTTACATACGTAAATATAAGTTTAATACTTTAAAGAAAATATTCTAATAAATTTCTTATACATGAATTTAGAAATCTAAAACATTCATTTTTATACACTTATATCCATTTTAAATTTAAACACTTTAAAAAAAACACAATGTTTAAATCTTCTTAAACTATCATATTTAAAAAAACAACTATCTTTATATTTTTAAACAATTGAATTAATCTTAAATTAACTTTTGAAAATATAAATTAAAACAAAGCTTTAATCTACAATATTCATACATTATAAATTATCTATGGATTAAATAAATTTCAAAATAAATCAAATTATAACATATACAAACATATATATTACAATTTGAAAATTCATCTTTAATTTAAAACAAAAGATCTCCTATTCACAATATATATCAATTATATATATATATATATATATTATAAACAGAATAACATTTTATTAGCTTTGACAAACAAATCTTATCAATATTGCCATACTAAAATTTATTAACCTTTAAAAGATTTAGTTTACCAATTTTAAATTAAAATTATGAAGAAAATTATCAAATCAATTAAATTATTGTTACAGATTATTAAATTCTTATTGCGCAAAATTCCGGGTCGTTACAAAATGTTTTGGTTATAGTAAGGTAAAAACCCGGCATGTTTATTTGTAGCGTGGTCTTACGAGATACCTTTGATTTCAAAAGGATTTCGGAAACTTTAATAATTCCATTTGAGTGTGTTTTATCACGCTGGTTTTCCAGACTGACTCGGGTGTTATTTCACGATAATGCTCGGGTTCGACCGAGTAATATAGGATACAGGATGGGATGCTGTGGAGCTCAGGAGACGAGCTGGATGGCGAGACCTATCGCACGTACTTGATATATATATATATTCCGATGTACAATATAAGCTATATAGTCTGCTTTTGGGTGAGGACAAGTTGTTGCAGCTGTCCAGTATCTGGCTGTTGTTTGTATGTACTCCATGATGTAATGTATATAACAGATACAGCTCTTTTTTATAAAGATTTAGTCATTTATCTATTATATATATTGTTCCACTGCATTTGTGAGATTCTGATGTTGTTTTCTATATTTCTTCCTCTACTTCCTTCTTCTTTCCTTACGGTCTAGTTTTTCGTCATTCGATTGTTTGGCATTTAATATAGTGGACATATTGATGTCGATTTTCGGACGTTGAAAAATTAGGTTGTTACAGGTAGAGTCCTGCCCTGGCATTACCTCGAGTGTTGTATTCACATGCCCTATCGCGCCTTCTACGAGTTTGGTTTGTACCATATCTATAGAGTGCCCTCTGATAGCCCTCTAGTTACGGAGGAATAAAGGTACTGTATAGACTATGAGAATATATAAAATGTGTTAAGGGGGTAACGCCTTAATGCCATTTGTTCTGACCCCGGTTTCGAGTTAAATTTGAACTGGTAATTTATTTATATTTTTGGGGATAAATTTTAATTAAATTAGTAATTAATATAATTTTTGGATTAAATTGTGAATTTGTTTGATTTTTTTTCAAATAAAACAGGATATTTGTTTATTTATTATATATGTATAATAGAATTTGAATTTGAGATTCAAAATAGATATTGAAATAAATTAGATAAGATTAGGTTATAAATAAATAAAGATTACTTAATTACAAGTGTTAACATATTAAGGCTTCATATAACAAGTGTAAATTAATAATTAACTTAGATGACAAATGTTAAATCTTAAAACAAGTGTCACCATTTGGGTTAATTTTCTTTTATTTTATTTTTTAAAATCATTTTAGCCTTTATAGAAACATATATCTCACCCCTTTCATTTCTTTTACCCTCTTCAAATCAAAGGCTTAAGAAAACTTCACCCTGTAAATTTCTCAAAAACCTGATCTGTAACTCAACATCCCCCTCAAATCATAAATTCAAAAGCCTACAACATCTTCTCTAAAACTTGAGATAAATTGCAAATCTTTTGCAAGATGAAAATCTAGCTTAAAATGCTTCTTCAAACCCAAGCTAAATCAAATGTAAGCTCTGGAAAACAAACATTTCTCTTTAAACCAGAAAATCAAGTTCAAATAAAAAAAAAACTATTCATTTGCTAAAGCCTGTTCTTTGCGAGCCTGTGAATTTATCAAAGCATGTTCAAGTGGTGGCTGGAGTTTCGGATATTCTGGTGGCCAGAGAAGCAAGCTTGAGGAAATTACATGTTTTAGTTTGGTTCCATATTTAGGCACATATGCTCGATTTCGATATCGAGTTATTATGGAAGTTCTGATGGTCGTAATATGGTTTGGGTTTGACCGTCGTTATGTGGGGATCGTCGTGGATGATCGGAAGTGGCGACATCAATGGTGCATGTGCACGGCAGCATTGATATGTCAGAGATTTTGGGTTGTGGTTCGTCCCAAAGATGGACTCGTGTATTTGGTGGGATAACTCGAATAAAGTCTCGATTGACTCGCGTGTGTGTTTGGGTTGTAGTTTTTTTGAAAAAAAAAACTGTCTGGTTTAAAATTTTTAAAATGGATTTTAAAGTTTAAAACAAGATTTAAGCAAAGTTTTAAATCAGTTAAAGTATGGATTCAAGTTTTACTTTGTATCCTAGCTTGAAATAAATAAGTTTGAAGAAAATTTGAAATGTTTTAACAACTTTAAAATGTTTAAAGTATATTTTAAAAATGTCTTTAATTTGAAATGAATTTGGTTTTGAAACTCTTTAAAATTTCTTTATAAAATAAGTGTTTCTTTAATATTTGATTAAGAAGGTTTTTAAATTGTTTTTAAATTTTGTTAAAATTTAATTTGTATTTAATTTGAATTTTAAATTTGAAATGGAATTTAAAAGTATATTCAAAAGTAAAATGTTTTCAAATGTTTTTTTTTGTTAATGACAATTTAGTCATAAGTAAGAAATGTTTTTATCCTAAAGTTAAATTTATACTTAATGATTTGTGGTTCATTTAATTATTAAGGTAATTAAAATGGATAATTAATTAATTTAATTAATTAATGATTTGGATTAATTAATTAAGTAATTGGTAGTTTAAATTAAGTAATTAAGGTTTAAGTTAATTAATTAAGGTTAATTATTGGGAAATTATGATCATTAATTAGATAAGTTAAGGTTTTAATTAATGATTAAGAAATTAATTAATCAAGTGATTAAAAGTAATTAAGTATCAGTTAATCACTTAATTAATAATTAGAAATCAATTAATTTGTTATTAAAGATTAATTAATTTGAAATTAATAATGATTAATCTAAGTTTAATTACTTAAGAAAAGTAATTTAAAGAATTGTTAATAGTTAATGAAGTCGTTAACTAGGAATTATTAAATAATTAATTAATGTGATTAATTTTAATAATTAATTATATTAATAAATTAAAGATAATCATTTGCGAAATTGTTTAAGTATAATTACTTAATAAAAGTAATTAAAGGTATTAATTACTCAATGTAATTAATTAAAGAAATGTTATTAGTTTAAGTTAATTAATTAGTTTAATTAATTTAAAATTCTCAATGGATAATGGATTAAGTATAATTACTTAGTGTAATTTATAAAGAATAATTACTTAGTGAAGTAATTGATGGATGATTCTGGATGTAATTAATTGAAAGATAATTACTCAGTGGGAGTGATTAAGAATTAATTAGTTAGTGTAATTAATTTAAGAATTAATTGATAAAATTTATTTAGACGTTAATTAAGTAATGTAATTAATTAAGGGTAATTAATTACTGAATGTGACTAATCAAAGATTAATGAATGTAATTAATTAAAGAATAATTAATTGAATAAATAATTAAGGGATATTGCTTAGATGTAATTAAAGAATGATTAATCAAGGAAGATTCGTTAAGGTAAATAATTAGAGATAATTATTAATTAATTTGTAATTAATTAATGTTAAGTAATCAGGATTAAGGAAGTCCAAGTAATTTAATTAGAGATTAATTAAATTAATTAAGAATTTATCAGTCTTACTTATGGATGTTTTGAATTCTATTGATTGTTGAATTGTTTGATATCCCTGATATGTTATGCTTTGTACTATGAATTGTTTTGGTGTGATCTGTGATGATATAATTAATTTTCTATGATAAATTTACATTGTTTATCTATGAATCTGTGTATGGAGATAAGCGTTATTGCATTATTCCACTTATCAATGATGATGTGCTTGAATCTGTGATGATTGATGTTGTTGCACTATTGTGTAAAACCCCTGGACTACACCATACACACACAAATATGGATTGCACGAGGAAATTGGTTAAGTCACAGATTTTTGAAATGGTTTTGAACTTGAATTTTGAATCCAAATGGTTTTGGAAATGGATTTGGGTTAAATTTAAAGAAAAGCTTTGAAAAGGAAATTTTGAAAATAAAAGTTATTTTGAATAATTTGCTTAAGTTTTGAAATTTAATAATTTGACTTAAATTTCTATTCAAAATTTGAAATTTAATTCTATGTTGAGAATTTTGGTTTAAAAGGCTATACAAGATATATATGTGTTTATATGGTTTTTTAACATTTTAATGGCATTGTTTTGAATTTGAATTTAACCCAAGGGGTTTAACTTGTGCAAATGCAATCAGAGTTTTCAGAAACGAAAACTATTTGTTTTCAAATAATAAAAGCTTTCATATAAGGAATGAATTTCCAATTTATGTTTAAAATAATTTTGGGTTTGAAATGAAAAATGGTTTTCCAAGTTATAAATGAATCTTTGAGAACGATTTTGAAAGCTATGAATTAATCTTTGATTTAAAAATTGGATAAGTTAATCCAATTTGAAGTGGAAATTGTTTTGAAATCTGTAAATGAATATTTGTGAAAAATGGGTAAACTTAGTGAAGTAAATCTTTTTGTTTAAAGATTTGAAATGGTAATTCGTTTAAACCATTTAAGGAAGAGTTTTGGGCTTTAAATTTGTAACTTAACTGAAATCCCATATACATATGTTTTTAAATATTGCGCTCGTTATTCGGTTTAGCCGGAAGAGGACCTTGTGTTATATAACCCATTTCGAATAATGATACGACGATATGGATAGCATTTGAAGACCAGCGGTGAAGACCGGGTATTTACGAGAATGATAGGATAACCTATCGAATGACTCTGCACAGAGTAGCTGCGGTATAGAGATCTCCATATGTGATGGAAAGTTCGATCGCGATTGTGAATACCCAGATTACAAGGGCTTCTTTGGAAGTGCCTTCGGTTCTGTTCGAACCTGGAATAGACTTGTATGGATGTGTGTCTGACGTTACACTTTGAGATGTAAAACCAGTTTCTATCAAATACATTTCTGTTTGGTGGCAGAGATCTATTCTCTTAGCTTAACACCCTTCTCTGAGACGTACGAGGTCAAAGGTTATGTAGTTGATGGTTACTAGTGATACATTCCCAATTCGGTAATGTGGCATACGAAGTGCTGCTGATCATTTATTGATCAAAGCATGGCTTTGTGAAAAAGCATAGCTTTGTGGATGAGACTGCATCAGGACCTCACAAACTGGAAATGGTCGAAACAGGAAAGATGCAGCAAGGTTGCAGAGGTCGCGCCCCTAGGGTATGTCCATTCCTTCTGAAAAAGGATGGTATCATTGTATGGAGCCCAGATACTTAACTCATGCGGACACTGTTAATTTATTGTTGTGTCATGTGGCTTTGTGGATGAGGTACCTCGGATAAAGGTCGCAAACAATCAGGGATGGCATATCTTAGGTGTTACTCCTGGGAAGGGTGTACACCGGCCTTGTGTTAGCAGAGATCCGGGTAGGTTCTCGTGGCGTCCATCCAGAGGCGTTTCCATGTGGCAATAGGAAGTTCCTTAGCCTGACAATTTGTTGGAAATCCAATCATCTAATACGCGCCTTGTACGGTTTTAGTTGTAGAACCTGCCATCTAATATGGTAGCTATAGTAGGCATACTATAATGGTACGTATGCTGGCTAAGATTAATATTATACTTTCAAATGTTTTACACTATGCACTAATAATAATATCAAATGTTTTTGCGTAGTAAGCATGTTTGACTATCATAAGGAGAAATCTCCCCCAAGTGTGCGATTGCATGGTGTGTGTGCTGGAAGGCCTTATGGTAGTTTTATTTTCCAAAAAACATTGCGGATTTCAATGTTTTAAAAATTCTTCTATTGTTTGTTTTAAAAGGTAAAAACTGTTTTTGTTGTCACACCAGTCTCATGACTGACCCGGAGTTTATTACTCCCTTCCTAAACTCTGGGTGCCCACAATTCTCCACACAGGCAGTCTAGAGTTGGGTTTTTCAGATAACCAGCTTGTAGATGTAGATTCGATATTGGCGTCTTTGGTAATCTTCTTCAGTCTTTGGATATCTGGCCTTGCTTAGTACAACTTGATTGGGATTTCAAGCTATTTCTGGATTGATGCTTTGGAGATGGAGATTGTAGATTCCATCTTTGGAGTTGCAGATATTGGAGTTCTCACTTGGTGGTTCAAGTTCAAGTTAGTTATTCCGTTGTAGCATTGTATTTAATCTCTGGTATGTAATTGAGATCATTTTTTTATATCATTGTATATTGTATTCATTGGAATTATATGATATACTCTTTTCTTCCGCTGTGTTGTTATACTTAATGTGTAATAAGCTCTGGCACGAATCGGATTTCAATGGTTGAATCTGCGGCATTCGAGTACAAGTGAAGTACGGATGTCGATTTTCGGACGCTGAAACTCGGGTCGTGACATCTTGGTATCAGAGCTGAAGGTTGAACTTTAGCTCAAGAGTATAACACATTAGGTAGCTCATTAGAGATACGGTAAAGTATACCCTAAAATGAGTATCCCTAAGATATCCGTCCGTAGGCCTCAATAAATTCTCTTGCTATCCACTTATAGTGAGTATGGGTGCAAGAAGAGGACGAGATAAGGGACAAGGAAATACGACTACAAATGGTCGATACCCTGTAACAACAAGGAAATAAAAATCTTTCTCTATTAACCTCTTTTGTTCATCATCAAGTTTCAATTCTTTGATAGTTCCTAGCAGCTCTAGTGTGATGCTTTAGAGAGAGATTATTATTTGGGCTGAGTCAAAAGAATGAGTTGGTATGGGTCATAAACTCCAAATAGGTCAAAATTGTTTGCTTTGGAAACTATGGTTGATAGGTATACTTTGTTAAAACTGAAGTTTGGGATTGTCCCCTACTTTCAAATTTCGAGGATGAAATTTTTTTTAGGGGGGAATCTGTAACGACCCCAGTTTTGAGTTAAATCCGAATTGGTAATTTATTTAAATTTTGGGAGATAAATTTGAATTAAATTAGTAATTAGTATAATATTTGGATTAAATTGTGAATTTATTTGATTTTTTTTCAAATAAAATAAGATATTTGTTTATTTATTATATATGTATATTATTATTAATTTTTAAAATAGAATTTGATTTTGAGATTTAAAATAGATATTGAAATAAATTAGATAAGTTTAGGTTATAAATAAATAAAGATTACTTAATTACAAGTGTTAACATATTAAGGCTTCATATAACAAGTGTAAATTAATGATCAACTTAAGATGACAAATGTTAAATCTTAAAACAAGTGTCACCATTTGGGTTAATTTTTCTTTTATTTTTTTTAAAATCATTTTAGCCTTTATAAAAACATATATCTCATCCCCTTTATTCCTTTTACCCTCTTCAAATCAAAAGCTTAAGAAAACTTCACCCTATAAATTTCTCAAAAACCTGATATGTAACTCAACATTCCCCTCAAGTCAAAAATTCAAAAGCCTACAAACATCTTCTCTAAAACTTGAGATAAACTGCAATTCTTTTGCAAGATGAAAATCTAGCTTAAACATGCTTCTTCAAACCTGAGCTAAATCAAATACAAGCTCGAGAAAACAAACATTTCTCTTCAAACCAGAAAATCATGTTCAAATCAAGAAAAAACATATTCATTTGCTAAAGCCTGTTCTTTGCAAGCCTGTGAATTTATCAAAGCATGTTCAAGTAATCAACTCTATTTTAAAAGCAACCTGAAAATCAAGAGCCTGCAACATTTTCAAGTTTCAAATTCAAAACCTGAGATGAATCATAGCCTGTTGCATCACCTCGGAAATCAAAATTAACAAGCTTGTAAGCATTCTTAAATTCTGGAATGTAAATCAAGGTCTGCAGCATCTCATTCAACCTGAGTTTATCAAGCAAGCATGCAAGTGCTTAAATCAAAGAAACACCTTACAACTATTCAAGTTTTAAAATCAGAAGAATCTTACTTCAGCAACTCAAGGTTTAAAGTTCAAAATAGAAATGAAGCCTCTGTTCACTTGTGACAAGTTAATAACATCATTTTTAAAAAAAAAACTTAAGTATGAAGTATAGTTGCATGTGAATCTCTGAAGTGTAGTATGTGGTATATACATGAAATTACTGTGTACATTTGGATGATGGATGTGTGCGCATGCTTGTTCATGAGACATCCTTGTTTTTGTTTTCAAGCCCCAGTTTGATTAAAAAAAATCATTATCACTTGATCTAGATCTAGTTTGGATTTAAGACTTAAACAAAATTTGTCTGATTAATCATGAATTATAGTTTAAAAAATTTATTTAAGACGAAGTAAGTTGAAATGTCTCTGGAAACAAGAAAATAACAGAGCAAGTTTAACATAGGAGTAAATTTAATCATCCTGATTTGTTGTTTCGGACATACGGCATGGAAACTTATCCTACATCATGATTTTAAGAATGAAATCACAATTTTTAGTAGAAAGATAAAGGTGCAGTTCGAGTTGATCAGTATTTAGTGTTTTGGGTTGATTCTGGTGATCTGGTTGCTTGGAGAACTCGCGGTCATCACTGATGATGGCGGAGTGATAGGAGATTAAGGGAAAATTATCAGATGGGTGATCCAAACACTGTGGCGGCGGCAATTGATTTTTGTCTGTAAACCTAGTTTTGACTAGGTTAGGGTTTTTGATCAGCACAACTCCTCTTGTGCATCGAGTTCGTCGGAACTCTAGAAATTTAAAGCTTGGATGTCAGTGAAGTGGTGGCTGGAGTTTCTGACATTCTGATGGCCGGAGTGGCAAGCGTGAGGAGATTACAGGTTTTAGTTTGGTTCCAGATTTAGGCCTATATGCTCGATTTCGATGTCGAGTTGTTATGGAAGTTCTGATGGTCGTAATATGGTTTGGGTTTGATGGTCGACATATGGGGATTGTCGTGGATGATCGGAAGTGGCGACATCGTTGGTGCATATGCACGGCAGCATTGATATGTCAAAGATTTTGGGTTATGGTTCGTCCCGAAGATGGACTCGTGTATTCGGTGGGATAACTCGAATAAAGTCTCAAGTGAGTCGTATGTGTGTTTGGGTTACAGGTTTTTTTGAAGAAAAAAAACCTATCTGGTTATAAAATTTTAAAATGGAATTTAAATTTTAAAACAAGATTTAAGAAAAGTTTTAAATCAGTTAAAGTATGGATTCAAGTTTTACTTTGTATCCTAGCTTGAAAAAAAATAAGTTTTAAGAAAATTTTAAATGTTTTAACAACTTTAAAATGTCTAAAGTATATTTTAAAAATGACTTGAATTTGAAATGAATTTGGTTTTGAAACTCTTTAAAATTTCTTTATAAAATAAGCGTTTCTTTAAAATTTGATTAAGAAGTTTTTTAAATTGTTTTAAAATTTTGTTAAAATTTAATTAGTATTTAATTTGAATTTTAAATTTGAAATGGAATTTAAAAGTAAATTCAAAAGTAAAATGTTTTCAAATGTTTTTTTTTGTTAATGAAAATTTAGTCATAAGTAAGAGATGTTCTTATCTTAAAGTTAAATTTAGACTTAATGATTTGTGATTCATTTAATTATTTAAGGTAATTAAAATGGATAATTAATTAATTTAATTAATTAACGATTTGGATTAATTAATTAAGTAATTGGGAGTTTACATTAATTAATTAAGGTTTAAGTTAATTAATTAAGGTTAATTAATGTGAAATTAAGATCATTAATTAGATAAGTTAAGGTTTTTAACTAATGATTAAGAAATTAATTAATCAAGTGATTAAAATTAATTAAGTATCAGTTAATCACTTAATTAATAATTAGAAATTAATTAATTTGTTATTAAAGATTAATTAAGTTGAAATTAATAATGATTAATCTTAGTTTAATTACTTAAGAAAAGTAATTTAAAGAATTGTTAATATTTAATAAAGATCATTAACTAGGAATTATTAAATAATTAATTAATGTAATTAATTTTAATAATTAATTATATTAATTAATTAAAGATAATCATTTGCGAAATTGTTTGAAATTTAATAATTTGACTTAAATTTGATTTCAAAATTTGAAATTGAATTCTATGCTGAGAATTTTGGTTTAAAAGGCTATACAAGATATATATGTGTGTTTAATGGTTTTTAAACCATTTTAAAGGTATTGTTTTGAATTTGAATTTAACACAAGGGCTTTAACTTGTGCAAATGTAATCAGAATTTTCAGAAACGAAAAATATTTGTTTTCAAATAATAAAAGCTTTCATATAAGGAATGAATTTCCAATTTGTGTTTAAAAGAATTTCAGGTTTGAAATGAAAAATGGTTTTCCAAGTTATAAATGAATCTTTGGGAACGATTTTGAAAGCTGTGAATTAAATCTTTGATTTAAAAATTGGATGAGTTAATCCAATTTGAAGTGGAAATTTTTTTGAAATCTGTGAATGAATCTTTGTGAAAAATGGGTGAACTTTGTGAAGTAAATCTTTTTATTTAAAGATTTGAAATGGTAATTCGTTTAAACCATTTAAGGAAGAGTTTTGGGCTTTAAAGTTGTGACTTAACTGAAATCCCATATCCATATGTTTTTAAATATTGCGCTCATTATTCAGTTTAGCCGGGAGAGGACCTGGGTCATATAACCCATTCTGAATAATGACACGACATTATGGATAGCATTTGAAGACCGGTGGTGAAGACGGGTATTTACGAGAACGATAAGGCAACCTATCGAATGACTCTGCACTGAGTAGCTACGGTATAGAGATCTTCATATGTCATGGGGAGTCCGATCGGGGTTATGAATACCCGGATTGCAAGGGCTTCTTTGGAAATGCCTTCGGTTCTGTTCGAACCTGGAACAGACTTATATGGATGTGTGTCTGGCGTTACACTTTGAGATGTAAAACCAGTTTCTATCAAATGCATTTCGGTTTGGTGGCGGAGATTTATTCTCTTAGCTTAACACCCTTCTCTGAGACGTACGAGCTCAGAGGTTATGTAGTTGACGGTTACTAGTGATACATTCCCAATTTGGTAATGTGGCATATGAAGTGCTACTAATCATTTGTTGATCAAAGCATGGCTTTCTGGACGAGATTGCATCAGGACCTCACAAACCGGAAATGGTCGAAACAGGGAAGATGCAACAAGATAGCAGGGGTCGCACCCCTAGGGTATGTCCATTCTTTCTGGAAAAGGGTGGTATCATGGTATGGAGCCCTGATACTTAACTCATGTGGACACTGTAAACTTATTACTGTGTGATGTTGCTTTGTGGATGAGGTTCCTCGGATAAAGGTCGCGAACGACCGGGGATGGCATATCTTAGGTGTTACTCCCGGGAAGGGAGTACACCGGCCTTGGTTAGCAGAGATCCGGGTAGGTTATTGGGACGTCCCCCCAGGATCGTTCCCATGTGGCAATAGGAAGTTCCTTAGCTTGACCATTTGTTGGAAATCCAATCATCCAATATGCGCCTTGTACGGTTTTAGTTGTAGAACCTGCCATCTAATATGGTAGCTATAGTAGGCATACTATAATGGTACATATGCTGGCTAAGATTAATATTATACTTTCAATTGTTTTCTACTATGCATTAATAATAATATCAAATGTTTTTGCGTAGTAAGCACGTTTTACTATCATAAGGAGAAATCTCCCCCAAGTGTGCGATTTCATGGTGTGTGTCCTGGGAGGCCTTATGGTAGTTTCATTTTCCAAAAAGCATTGTGGATTTCAATGTTTTAAAATTCTTCAGTTGTTTGCTTAAAAGATAAAAACTATTTTTGTTGCTCACACCAGTCCCATGATTGGCCCAGAGTTTATTATTCCCTTCCTAAACTCTGGGTGCCCACAATTTTCCACATGGGCGGTCTAGAGTTGGGTTTTTCAGGTAACCAGCTTGTAGATGTAGATTCGATAGTCTTTAGAGTCATTGGTAATCTTCTTCGGTCTTTGGATATCTGGCCTTGCTTAGTACAACTTGATTGGGAGTTCGAGCTATTTCTGGATTGATGCTTTGGAGATAGAGATTGTAGATTCCTACTTTGGAGTTGCGGATATTGGAGTTCTCACTTGGTGGTTCAAGTTTAAGTTATTTATTCCGTTGTAGCATTGTATTTGATCTCTGATATGTAATTGAGATCATTGTTGTATATCATTGTATGTTGTGTTCATTAGAATTATATGATATACTCTTTTCTTTCGCTGTGTTGTTATACTTAATGTGTTGTAAGCTCCGGCACGAATTGGATTTCAATAGTTGAATCTGCGGCATTCGAGTAAAGTGAAGTACGGAAGTCTATTTTCAAACGCTGAAATTCGGGTCGTGACACTATTTTAATACTACTTTACTATAGAAACTATTATAATAGCATATTTTACTATGTACGTAGATAGTTTAACGGATCCTTAAGAGATGGAAATTACGAACATCTCTTAAGTTATTGTACTCATGTTAGACACTGGATAGGAGATGTTAAACCCCGTAAACATCTCTGATGCCGTTACACTCATATTTATTTACTGTTGATTTAAATTACATAAGATCTTTTAGTTATGACTCGAGTGTTTTGTCTTTTCAATTCGCTCGGGTCAGTCTAAGCTTTTCAGTGTATCGAAGAATGCTTTTTGGAGGACGAAGACGAAGATTTAGTATTATTGCTATTTATTATATTCATACCACCACATCATGTTGTTCCGCTGCATTATTTAATAATTACTGCTATATGTACTCTGATTCCATATTTTAAAACTATAATCAAATGATTATTTGTAATACAGCTTCGTGAATTGTTTATTTGATTATCATATTTTATCATTCCGTTGTGAGATTCTATGTTTATTTTGTTTCTTCCTCTGCTTTTTCTTATTTACCCCATAACAATCTGTCCTTTTGAATGATTTGAGTCTGTCATGTGTGGTTTATCGTCTATTTAAACCATCCAAAAAGGCGGGTCGTTGCACATAAATTCGTTAAAATTTAAATTTTTTGAGTAATTATTTTTTTAAATGATAGAGGAAAGAATAATCTAAAGCTTTCCTTTTGACAAAATTTCCAAAATCCAAGAGGTAAGGGTCCAAAAGTCGAGTGCAAATGACCCATTTTCGACAAGAATTTATGGTTTTCCAAGCTTCTCGAATTTCAAAGTGTGTTAAGTTTTCAAAGGATTTCCAGTTAGTAAACGTTTTTTTTAAACTCAAGCTTTAAACTTTTGTATGTTGGTTGATTTGTGGCTTGGTTTGATAGTTAAAATCTTAGTTTATTAAGTTATTGCTTGTATGTGTACATTGGTTGTATGTGATGGTAGTTGGACTTGAAATTGAAAATTAAATATGGTATCATTCGGCAAGTTGTAAACTTTGTTATATGTTATGAGCTTGCTTACGTTTTGGTTGTTGCATGTATATGTTGTCTTTGACATGATTATAAGTTAGGTTGCTAGTAAGGATAATACTTTGATTTGGTTTCCGATGGAGAATCCTTGTATGGAAGAAAGACACAAACTTTGGTTTCAAATCTAAATCGTTTTAAAGTTAGTAAATGGAAATTTGGTAAGAGATGTTAGTGCATGGAAATTAGTGAGCAATTTTAGCACTTGAAATTAAGGGTATCGATAGCGATAGTCGCTATGGATGCAGTTTTGCGTTAAAAATCGATTTTTGAAAAATTTGGATTTTAAACTTAAAAGTGATAGTAAATGTTTTTTAAACTTAACACCCTTCTCTGAGACGTACGAGCTCAGAGGTTATGTAGTTGACGGTTACTAGTGATACATTCCCAATTTGGTAATGTGGCATATGAAGTGCTACTGATCATTTGTTGATCAAAGCATGGCTTTCTGGACGAGATTGCATCAGGACCTCACAAACCGGAAATGGTCGAAACAGGGAAGATGCAACAAGGTAGCAGGGGTCGCACCCCTAGGGTATGTCCATTCTTTTTGGAAAAGGGTGGTATCATGGTATGGAGCCCTGATACTTAACTCATGTGGACACTGTAAACTTATTACTGTGTGATGTTGCTTTTTGGATGAGGTTCCTCGGATAAAGGTCGCAAACGACCGGGGATGGCATATCTTAGGTGTTACTCCCGGGAAGGGAGTACACCGGCCTTGGTTAGCAGAGATCCGGGTAGGTTATTGGGACGTCCCCCCAGGATCGTTCCCATGTGGCAATAGGAAGTTCCTTAGCTTGACCATTTGTTGGAAATCCAATCATCCAATATGCGCCTTGTACGGTTTTAGTTGTAGAACCTGCCATCTAATATGGTAGCTATAGTAGGCATACTATAATGGTACATATGCTGGCTAAGATTAATATTATACTTTCAATTGTTTTCTACTATGCATTAATAATAATATCAAATGTTTTTGCGTAGTAAGCACGTTTGACTATCATAAGGAGAAATCTCCCCCAAGTGTGCGATTTCATGGTGTGTGTCCTGGGAGGCCTTATGGTAGTTTCATTTTCCATAAAGCATTGTGGATTTCAATGTTTTAAAATTCTTCAGTTGTTTGCTTAAAAGATAAAAACTATTTTTGTTGCTCACACCAGTCCCATGATTGGCCCAGAGTTTATTATTCCCTTGCTAAACTCTGGGTGCCCACAATTTTCCACATGGGCGGTCTAGAGTTGGGTTTTTCAGGTAACCAGCTTGTAGATGTAGATTCGATAGTCTTTAGAGTCATTGGTAATCTTCTTCGGTCTTTGGATATCTAGCCTTGCTTAGTACAACTTGATTGGGAGTTCGAGCTATTTCTGGATTGATGCTTTGGAGATAGAGATTGTAGATTCCTACTTTGGAGTTGCGGATATTGGAGTTCTCACTTGGTGGTTCAAGTTCAAGTTATTTATTCCGTTGTAGCATTGTATTTGATCTCTGATATGTAATTGAGATCATTGTTGTACATCATTGTATGTTGTGTTCATTAGAATTATATGATATACTCTTTTCTTTCGCTGTTTTGTTATACTTAATGTGTTGTAAGATCCGGCACGAATTGGATTTCAATAGTTGAATCTGCGGCATTCGAGTAAAGTGAAGTACGGAAGTCTATTTTCGAACGCTGAAATTCGGGTCGTGACACTATTTTAATACTACTTTACTATAGACACTATTATAATAGCATATTTTACTATGTATGTAGATAGTTTAACGGATCCTTAAGAGATGGAAATTACGAACATCTCTTAAGTTATTGTACTCATGTTAGACACTGGATAGGAGATGTTAAACCCCGTAAACATCTCTGATGCCGTTACACTCATATTTATTTACTGTTGATTTAAATTACATAAGATCTTTTAGTTATGACTCGAGTGTTTTGTCTTTTCAATTCGCTCGGGTCAGTCTAAGCTTTTCAGTGTATCGAAGAATGCTTTTTGGAGGACGAAGACGAAGATTTAGTATTATTGCTATTTATTATATTCATACCACCACATCATGTTGTTCCGCTGCATTATTTAATAATTACTGCTATATGTACTCTGATTCCATATTTTAAAACTATAATCAAATGATTATTTGTAATACAGCTTCGTGAATTGTTTATTTGATTATCATATTTTGTCATTCCGTTGTGAGATTCTGTGTTTATTTTGTTTCTTCCTCTGCTTTTTCTTATTTACCCCATAACAATCTGTCCTTTTGAATGATTTGAGTCTGTCGTGTGTGGTTTATCGTCTATTTAAACCATCCAAAAAGGCGGGTCATTGCACATAAATTCGTTAAAATTTAAATTTTTTGAGTAATTATTTTTTTAAATGATAGAGGAAAGAATAATCTAAAGCTTTCCTTTTGACAAAATTTCCAAAATCCAAGAGGTAAGGGTCCAAAAGTCGAGTGCAAATGACCCATTTTCGACAAGAATTTATGGTTTTCCAAGCTTCTCGAATTTCAAAGTGTGTTAAGTTTTCAAAGGATTTCCAGTTAGTAAACGTTTTTTTTAAACTCAAGCTTTAAACTTTTGTATGTTGGTTGATTTGTGGCTTGGTTTGATAGTTAAAATCTTAGTTTATTAAGTTATTGCTTGTATGTGTACATTGGTTGTATGTGATGGTAGTTGGACTTGAAATTGAAATTTAAATATGGTATCATTCGGCAAGTTGTAAACTTTGTTATATGTTATGAGCTTGCTTACGTTTTGGTTATTGCATGTATATGTTGTCTTTGACATGATTATAAGTTAGGTTGCTAGGAAGGATAATACTTTGATTTGGTTTCCGATGGAGAATCCTTGTATGGAAGAAAGACACAAACTTTGGTTTCAAATCTAAATCGTTTTAAAGTTAGTAAATGGAAATTTAGTAAGAGATGTTAGTGCATGGAAATTAGTGAGCAATTTTAGCACTTGAAATTAAGGGTATCGATAGCGATAGTCGCTATGGATGCAGTTTTGCGTTAAAAATCGATTTTTGAAAAATTTGGATTTTAAACTTAAAAGTGATAGTAAATGTTTTTTAAACTTAATAGTAATGTTTTAGGTAGTTAATCAAGTCTTTAATAATTAATTTTTAATTGATTAAATTTTTAATAATTAATAATTAATTATGGATTTAATAATTATTATTAAGTGAAGATTAGTTATTAGTTAATTTTCTTTTAAATTTAAGATTTATTTTAATTAATTATTAATTAAGTTAATATACTATGAGTTAAGTAAATTATTTATATTTAATTTATCATTAATTAAATATAGGATTAATTATTAATCAAGTGTTAGTTATTTTTAATTGTAAATAAATATAGGTTTTAACTTATAATAAATTATTTATTAAAGGTTTAATTTATTATTTAATTAGTTAATTGATATTAATTAATATTTAATTATTAATAAAAGTTTAATTAATTATTTAATAATTAATTACTGATTAGTATGGGTTTAATTAATAGTTAATTATTGTTAAATTATCTAATTAAGTTAAGTTAAGATTTAATTAAGATTAATTATGATTTAAATAAGAATTTAACTTATAACTATTTTTTTCAAAAAGAGTTTTAAATGTTTAAATCCCATGTTTTCCAAAAGTAAAAGTGTTTTAAAAGAAGTTCTTTTTCAAAGATGGTTTTTAATACAAGTGATTCAAGTGTCGATACCATTAAGAAACAATAGAACTGTGATGAGTTATAATTTAGATTATTAGGTTTGTTTGTTTAGGCATGTGTTAGCAGAATAAACCACATTCTGCTATAAACTGTTTGTTTTTTTGATTGTTTGTTTGTTTGTTCGTGTAGATTTATGTTAGTAAAATAAATCTCTGTTCTACTATTAACGGATTGAATTATTTGGATGTTTATTTAGCAGGACAAATCACCATCCTGCTATTATGTTATTCGGACATGTATATGTTAGTTAATTCATATTGATATGTTATTTCCAACTTTGGATATGAGTTATATTTACATACATGTTGACCTATATATAGCTGTCAGTGAATTAAAATTCAGTTGAGATTGAATTTCAACTTAAATTAATACCATTGGGATTGCTAAGCCTCTTTTCGAATTACTAAAATATGTTTTTGTATTAACTATAATTCTTAAATCAATTTAGAGTTAAAAGTTTATAAATTATTTTCAGGTTATACTATTATTTTATAAAGCTATTTATAAATAATATCTTGTTTAAAAAAGGGGTTTATTAAATAAAAGGTTTATTGAAAGTGATTTACAAATGATAGCTTGGAAATGATATTTTATTAATGAGATTCTGCAAAGGAGTTATGAAGGAATATTTTTAAATAGTTTAAAAAATAGAAAGAGATTTTATAAATCGTTTTAGAGATTTTTTATGGAAGTTTTGAATCAAGTTTTCGAAAATCTATAAAGAGTTTTGAAATGTGAAGTGAACTTATAAACGAATTTTCATATGGGATAAGTGGATGGGTTTCATAAAGTGAATGAATGTAAAAGTAAGTGATGTTTTAAAGGGTAATTGTTTAGCCCTTTAATATAGAATGTGAGAAGAACGAATTTTCAAAATGTTTTTGACAAACACTTAAATTGCTTCCAATTATAAAAGGAATGTAAGGAAAAGAGTTTTGAAAGGATCTTTTGATAAAGTTTAATAAAGTGATTTTATTAGTTAAAGTTTAATTAATAAAGGCTTAGAGGATCCCATATGGAATTGAATCAATGTTTGATTGTTGTTAAATTTGATAGTTAAATAACCGACTATCAAATTTGGACAAAACGTAACTTTGGAAATATCTAGTAGAAACACGGGAATTATATGGTACAGTTACCGTTGGATGTGCTATTTCGTATATATAAACTTGTTTCATTCTTCTATGATAATTGATAAGGAAATCCGTCCACAAACGGTTAGGATGGGAACTCCGCTCTTATCTTTTGTTTGTTTATTTCCTAAAGAACCAGAATTGAGTTTTCCAGGACTATCGAAAGTTGTTTCAAAGAGACCGGGATCGGATCTGATTAGTGATAGGTTCACGCATGATATGGGGTTCTCGTTTTATGTTTGGTTGCAAGCAAGAGACTCTTAACCCTACATGTTCCAGAGTGGTTGGTTTGCTAGGTGCTTATAGCAGAGAGGTTAGCCGTAAAATCAGGTTCGAGGTACCAATGTATGCCACGGTGGATTTTAGCCGCTACTGGGATGGTTGAAAAGCCTATCCGTCTTTACCGCGGAATCAGAGCTAAAGGTTAAGGGAGAAACTTGGCTTTGGTAGTGCAACTCATTTGAGATTGGGTAAGCGAGACCCTAAAATGAGTATGAGTGTATTATATATAAGAGTGCGTATTTCTTAGTGATATAAAATGTTTTCTATTGCGTTGTTTGATTGGTTGAGTGGTATATGAATTCCGTTCGATGCGTAAGGCTAACGTTATCAATAGGGATTCCTAAACACTTCAACTAGATCAATCGACATAGTATTGTTTTGGAAATTGGGTAAATGAAATAATTTTACCCAGTGTATATTTTACATATATAGAATGATTTTCAAAAATTGTGTAGTATAATATAATATGTTTGAGGTATTGTTGTATGAGATAACAATGCTTTATTATTATTATCAATTAGGGTTATTTAGTCATGCTCGTCCAATTTGAGCATTGATTATTGTTGGTATGTATAGGTAGCTCCCCTTTTAAGATATGGATTGGGTGAATAGGAATAGGGAGACATTGAAACAAATTCCTTGTGAATTAAGTTTCCCAGTTTGACTATAAGGCGTTCGATGTTAATGTTGAGGTGAAATTTGATTAAAAGTTGTTTATCCAAAAATATTAAATTGGAAATAAATATTTGGAAATAGATTAAATAAGATGTGTCTTTTAATTAAAAAGAATTTAGGTTGAAACTTAAGAACCTAAATCTGTGTGCTTGTAAAAAATGATTTTCAAGGTTTTGGGAACTAATGATAGTTTTATTTGAAAATGTAAAGTGTTGTTTAAGAAATAAGATTTTGAAGTGAAAGAAATATTTTTCAGTTAACTAGTTCGAGTGGCTCAAAAATAACTTAAAATTGGGGAAGGGATGTGTTCGAATGGTAAACATTTCTCTTGAGTATTACCCTTGTTGGTAAGGGAATGTATGATACTCTTTGGTAATACCCAGTTCCTTAGTATCATTTTGGAGTTACTCGGGCTATATATAAATTTTCAAAGGATTGAAATTATAGTTTCATTTCCAATAGTTTTCGAATGAAACCTATGTATTTGGATCTTAAGTTTTTGTAGGAAAATAAACTCAGAATGGAATTGTGGAATTAGATAGGTGTATATACTCTTAGGTTGTAGTGGAGTATTATCCAAGTTGAAACTAAGAGTTTTTTATGAAAAGTTTTCATAAATTTATTAATGGAAAATTGGTATTAGGGAGAACCAATTAAGTAAGTGTATAAGTTGAATGTAGATCATTTTTTTTCATATAGTTGATCTAATATTCGAGTACATGGGTTGAGATGTTTCACCTCGTTTCCAAACAAGGATTTATTACTCTATTTTTGACGACGAACACTTGATAAGGATTTTTGGTATGGGACCAAAAATTTCTTTCGTAGTACAACTATGTAAGGAGAGAAGAGGTTCCAAATCCTGGAGCCTAATCGGAGTCTGCACTAGAGAATTGGGTAAGCAATACTAGTTCAGATGTGAAGTTATGCATTCGAGTGTGATCGAATCATAATTTCCATGAGAATTATCTATGTACATCATATAGAATGAGGCAGAGTGTTAAGTGTTTTTGAATGGGTTATGAGGTGTGATTTTGGGTACGAAATTCATTTAAGTGTGGAAGAATGTAACGACCTGGAATTTCACTGTTTGATTGGAAAATATTTAATTAATTTTAAGTATTCAAATAAATGGTTTTATATTGAAAATAATTTTTTTTAATAATAATAATAATGGTGAAATATTTTTCTAAATTTTGTTTACAAAAATATACAGTTCGATGAAAAACAGAAAATGTGACCGAAAACTGTTTTCCAAATTTTAGATGTTTCATCGTATAAAAGTTGTTCGAAATGTTGTATACACTTTTTTGTATATATGCACACATATACTAATTATATGAGATGGCTTAAGAAATATAAAATGGTTTAAGCAACTTAATTAAGTTGAGATAATATGGTTAAATATAAGTAAAGGTATGTATCACATCAAGGGAAACATGATGTGACATTTGGGTGACTTGAGTATAAGTCACAATTGCATGTTGGCTTTGATTTGATGGAAAAATGGCTAATGGGAGGCTTTGTGGGCTGAAATGGTGAGGTGGAAAAGAGGTGGTGACTTGGCAATACACGAGCGGAGGGTAGTGTTGGAAGGGTATTATCGTAATTTAACAAATGCACTTAATGTATATACAAATTTTGTAACTACCCGTAATTTTTGATAATTAAAAAAATAGTTAATTTAATAAGATGATGTAATTTAATGTTGGAAGAAATAAAATTTATGACATAGGAATGGGAAAACTAACTAAAATGAAGTTTAATAATGTAAATTAATGTAATAGGTGGTTATTTGAATGTAATCTCAAGTAATTGAAATAATTATAGGTTATAATTGATTACAAATTTAAAATAAGGAATAAATTTAAATGTTATATTAATTAATGAATAATGTGTGTATTAATTGATAGTTGGATTAAAAGAGTAATTGATTATTTAAATGTTGTATTTAAATGGTAAATTTTGCATGTAGTTAACTGGAATTGGTTAATATAGTATAATAAATCAGTATGTGAATTCAATTATTTTGTTTGTTAATAATAAATATAGAAATGTGTTGGAATCGGTAAGTTATAACAATGGTTTAACTATAAATCCACTTTTACTTCATTGAAAATCAATTGCAAATCCATTGCAATTAAATGTAACTAAATATTACATTAATATTAGTTAAGATTGAAATCGTAAGGCAAAAATTGATTTAATAAAAAGATTGAAATCAAAGTTAACCAAATAACTAGCATTAAGGTATAATTCATTGGATTTAATTACAGTTGAAATTGAACACTGTAATTAGAGTAATATTCAACACTGAATTGATATATATAAATGTGTTTTAAATTATTGTAAATGACTAAGTAATCAAAAATGATAAAATTGTTATTTATTAAATTTGAAATTAAAA
The DNA here is from genome assembly GCA_030765085.1 of Allium cepa. NCBI lineage: Eukaryota > Viridiplantae > Streptophyta > Magnoliopsida > Asparagales > Amaryllidaceae > Allium > Allium cepa. Next base: position 659,546,490 of record CM060934.1, on the reverse strand, counting down.
AAGTGATTTAATGAATTTAATAATAATATATATGATTAACGGGAAAATAGCCATTTTGGCCACTATCTCGACTTTCGATGAAACTAGTTTCATCGAATCCTTAACAGTGAATTGTTGTAAGGTTTCAAGTTTCGTAACGATCGGACTCGAAAAGTGTAGAAATCAATTCAATTGAAATCAATTTGAAATAAGACAATTTTAAAGCTAACTTCTTCAAATGATCGAATTAGGACTGGAACCTATTTTATCGAGTTTAAAAATATTTAAAACATCTATTTTGAATGACGCGCTTTCATTTCGGAGGCAGAACAGGCTTTTCAGGTCATTATGGTCGTTCGTACCGATCCGATATGTATTTATTTTCTTACTTGGCTGGGTTGAAATAAATAGTCCTGTTCTAACTGTAACAGCCAAAGATTTTCGACCCTAAAAATCGACACTAATACATTCACTATATATAGTGCCAAGCAATCGAGTGCCGGAAATACCATACTGTTAGGGTTTAGAAGAAAATAGATAGAATAAGAAACAGAAAACAACAGCATGGAACCTCACAATCGCAATAGAACAAATATAATATAAAATAACAGCATTTATACAAAGAAAATTATAATTGTTAATATACATTCAAATTATCAGAGTACAACCATCAACAAATAAATCAGGACAGTTATAATAACTTATCCCTAAATACTGACTAAACAATCTATAATACACAACAGAAATAAAGTCAATAGGTGCAATACGTCTCTGTCATCCAGCTCGTCTATTGAGCTCCAAAAGCATCCTAACCTGAAATTCTGTAATACTCGATCTAACCCGAGCATTACAATAAAGTAATACCTGAGTCAGGCTGGAAACCAACGTGAGTAAAACTAACAAAATTTGAAATACTTATGTTATAAAGCTTCTTTGAAAACCATGGTAAATTGTATATCCGACGAGTTTTTATCATATTAAAACCAAACATTTTTATCGAAAATCCATCGATATTGATAAATGTCTGGATACAGCTTCTTATTTATGATAATCCAGTTTACTTAATTTATTCAATTCCAGCCTATTGGATTTTCTAATCAAACCCGTAACGATTTGTAGTAATTTTTGAATCGATGTGGTTTCAGATAACGCTGATATCCGATCCCGGTCTCTTCGAATCTAAGTGACAATTTTAAAAAGGGTAAATTGTTTAAAATAAACATTTATTAATTTGGGTGATAATATTCAAATATGGAAATTTATTTCAACTATTTATTTCAAATGAAACGTATCATCATTTAAATCTCATTATCTTAATTTGTCTGACCATTTGTTGGCGCAGACAAAATAATTCGAAAAGTAAATATCCAATAGAATTAAGCTAGGGTATAGATTGTTATTAATTTAACGATCGATGACAAATATTATACAAACCTCACATTTGGATTTTTATTAACATTACCTAACTGAATCCATTAATACCTTTATCCAAATTTACAAAAATTAAAAGAAATTATAAAACAACCTATTATTAGTTAATCGAGGCTTAACACTCTACTTAATGTCTACTAGGATAATTTACATAAGTTTCCTATCAAATAATAATGTAATTAATTACCATTTAAATTTATAAAATATTATTGAACTTTAAATTTCGGATTTACGTTAAAAATAGATTTTAGCAAAATAGAAGAAAATATATATTGTCATATGATATTTACGTGGATTCCATTTCTTCTTCTTTTCCCTTTTTCTTTCTTTTCTTTATTTTTATCTTCATTTTCCTTTCTATTTCTTTTTTCTTTTCTCTTCTTTTCCTTTACCTTTTTCTTTTGCTCTATCTTATTTCTCCTCTTCCTATTGTAACGACCCGACTTCCTACGCCTAGGAAGACGTATCGTTTTTATGAAAGAAAAGGGTGAGAAAATAGAAAAGATAGAGAAGAAAGAACAACAACATCAGAATCTCATAGCGGAACGAATAAATTATATTAATCACATAAGTATTTACATAATATATAACATCAATCAGAGCTATACAGATAATGCATCACATGCTAGACAGTTATCAACACCTGTCTAGTTAATACCCCTCAATACAATACGGCTCAAACAATATGACTCAGAGATACCAACACAGCGGAACTATATATATATCTACAACGCTGAAGCCTCCTCCTCCATTGCTCTTCCAGAATTTGTCAAAGCTAACCTGAATCCCTTGGCTACCCATAAAAATTTGGGTACCCGAGAGTTTATAAAAAAACAAAAATAAACTCCGGGTCAGACATGGGTCTGGTGTGAGTAACAGGTTAAAGTTGCTTAATTTTCAAAAATCTTTTGAAAAGAAAGGTATCACGTAAGACTCCCCACACATAAACATGGAAAAGTTTTTACCTTACGCTAACCAAAACATTTAATAGGAAATCCAGTGATATTATAATAAGTCTAGGGTTTTCAAGTAAATAGAAAATAGCCGAAATTGTTACAACTCTTAAATTCCAGCTACTAGCCATAAAAGTGGGTAATACAATCAAAACCGTTGGCACTTATTGGATTATGGATTCCATACAATGGCAGGGCTACTGGGGTACCACCTGTCATAGTACGTGGCCTAGATCAATGTGTCGAGGATCACTCCCGACCCACTGCAACACAAGGCCGGAACCATTCCTTACTGAATAGTCCCGAACAAGATAACCCCGCAGTTGGCTGCAGACCAACTGCCCACACAGCCGAATAAAAAGGGACATCTAGACAGGAGAATATCCTTATCCTGCTTGGGCATGACCCACCTAACCTTACTGCACCTCCCCTGTTTTAGCCATTCCCGGTTGATGAGGCTTGAGGTTACGATTACCTTTATAGAACATGTCTCTTAGAATGCTCATCGCCCGCCTGACGATGTGTTGAAAGCATTCAATCCATACAAGTTCGTTCCGGGTTCAAACGAAACCAAAGGCATCATCTCGTTGCACTCGTTTTGGAATCACCCTCAGAGTTAACGACGATAATCCTTGCATTCTGAATCTTCATCTTCAGTTCAGATTCACGACCTAACGTTAATTTGGAATCGATGTGGTTTTCGGATGTTCCAAATAAGGAAACCCGATCCCGGTCTCATCGAAATCCAAAATGTGTCTTTTAAGGCCAAGTTGTCTATTTAGTCTTAACAGTGAATTCAATATTATCAATATACACACAGATAGATAATTCACATCTCATAATAGATAATCACATTATCATCATAAACAGATAGTTAATATCATCATCCAAACATATAATTAAATATTATCATACTTAAACCATACATCCATATCACATAGATATTATCCATCTCATATCTGATATCACAATCAAACAATGAAATATCAATACCATCCATAAGCATGATTTATGAATCACAATCTATAATTAATTTAAAATGAATTAAATTAACTACTTCCATCTTTAATTAATTTAAAATAAATTAAATTAATTACCCATTCCTTAAATCCTGCTCTCACAACTATTAATTAATTATAAATCAAATTAATTAATCATTCTCTAAATACAAGAAGTAATTTAGTCTTTAATTAATTTCTTAAATGAATTATTCTAAATCATTCATAGCAATTTAATTGCTTCCCTATTTAATTATCCCTTAATTAAACAATTCTTAATTACATCATTAATTTTATTAATTAATGACCTTCTATTTATATTAAATTGCTTTATTTAAATTAATTACAATAAGTGATAAATCTCTATTTAAACACAATTATTAATCACCCTTGATTAATAACAAACCAGTAATTAATTTCCCTTAATTACTTATTAATCATTCCATGATTAATTTCATAAATTAATCCTTTGATTAATTACAAAAGAAATTTCTCCAATTACTTCATTTACAAATCATCTTATATTAATTTCATCAAGTAATTATCATCTAATTACTTTCCTAAGTAATTATACTTCATTAATTACACTAAGTAATTACACATACCAAATCATCAATTGATCTCTTAAATTAATTAAAATTAATTAACTTAATTTAAATCTTATCATCAATTACTTATATATTCCAATTGATCATCATGATTTAAATAACCTTTGGTGCATTCCAGTAGTTTTCCTTAATTTATTTACAGAAATTAATCTTGAATAAATCCATTAATTAATTACATTTATATCGATTTATTACCATTTAATTATCTTGTTGATTTATTATTCCCAAATTAATCAATTTCTAATTCCATCATTAATTATATTAATTAATGATTTCTAATTACATTTTCATTTGTTATTTTATTAATTATATTAAGAATACAAATCTTCAAATCACAAATATTAACCCTCTTGATTAATACATACAGTAATTAACTGTCCTTAATTAATTACTTCTTAATAACAAGCTTAATTAATCCCTTGATTAATTTCAAGTAATTATACTCCAATTACTTCCATTAACAACATCATCCAATTAATTACATCCAGTAATTATCCATCAATTACTTCTCTAAGTAATTTACCTCCAAAATATCAATTGATTAATCCAAATTAATTAAACTAAATTAATTAGCTCAAATTAAATCAATTTACTCAATTAATAAGTAATTAATTTCTTAATTTCTTTCCAAATAATTAATTACATTTAAACTATTACAATGATTATTATTGAATTAATTAATCCAATTAATTTATTAAAAATCAATCGCATTAGTTAATTATAAAATAATCTAGTTAATGATCTTCATTAACACTTATTTAATTATTTTCTTCTAAAATAATTAACTTATATTAATCATTATTAATTATAAGTTTGATTAACCATTAAAATTTATTAATTTAAATAAAAAATCTAATATATGGTTCTTAATCACATATTAGTTACTTAATTCATTATTTAAACTTTAATTACTACATTTAAATTTATAATTACTAATTTAAATAATATCAATCATTAATTATTCATACTTAATTAACTTAAAGGTTAATGCATATAAATTCTAAGTCTTCATTACTTAAGTAAACTGTTCTTATTATTGATTAAATTTTCACTTCCAATATGTTTTAAACATTTATTTCAATTTACTTTCTAAATAAATTCCAAATTTATCGTTAATAAAGTTTTAACACTAATTTTTTTTCCAAAACCCCTTTAAACTCACATATTTAATAGCATTAAAACTAATGTGAATCAATTTAAATTATAAAACTTTATTTTAGCTCCAAATCTAGAATTTCATATCTAAGTCCTGATTTCAATTTTGGAGTTAACCTGTTTCAATCTTTCCTTAACAGTTTAAATTTTCATTTGAACTCAACTCTAGTTTGAAAATACTTTAATTATTAAACACTTTTAAGTTATTAAAATAATTTAAATTATGAAACTTTATTATTTCCAACTCTATTTCAAAACTAACTTGAATTCACTATTTAAACTTGATTTAGTACTAGTTTTAACTTTGGTTTAAATTTAAAACAAAAATCTCAAAACCGTTAAAAACTGTTACAGGTTTAGAGCCTAAACAACAACCCATGCACCCCCTTGTTTACTTCGAGTAAACATATGAAGTTCCCGAGAAAAACAACCATTTGCTTCGAGTCTCCCCTCACGCACGCAAAATGAATAAGAGAAAAACAAAACCTGGAAACACAACTCCACTCCCCCCCAAACCTGTCAACATCTCTTGTACGATACTCTGACCATCAGAGGCCACCAAACTCCGGCCGCAACATCGTTCATCTTCCCTCTACCTCCCCTCAAAACGGTGCGTCACTCGAACACTTGTTCAGGCCGCGGTGATCAAAACTCCATGCACAGTAAAATTTAGGTTTACAAATTTTAAACCCACTCCGCAGCTTCCACGACCCACTGCGCCGCCACCTACCATTTTTCCTTGATCCACGGTAGCCTCCTCCACCCCCAAACAGAAGCTCGACCCTCCAGATCAACTTGATCGCCCACGGCGACACGAAATGCCCCAAACAGTAGAACACAAGCTGTTCTCAAAACATACCACTAAAAATTATGCTTTAACCCTTAAAAATCATGTTATTGTTCGCTGATTCATCTTGTATACCTGAATTCCAAAATTTAAAAGGTTCAAATTTTGATTTATCTGGAGTTGTGCTCATGCATCTGGCTTTCCAGAGTTGCTACTGAGTTATTTTAGTTTGATCATATTTTTAAAATTCAGTTCGATGTCAAACAAACAATATTTGTTTTAACTCTAGTTCCAAATTTCAAATAGATTGGGTAGGAATGAGTTTTGAAAGCAAAGTTTGTTTTAGAATTCAAAATAGTGAATACATGTTACAGCCTGCACACACCACAACATCCTACAAGCATAGGGAGAGAATTCAACACATATATATAGATATATACATATACTATCCATAGGCATATATACAACAGATTCATTTCTTAAATATATTTTTTTATATAAAATAAAGTTATTCACCTTTTCTAGAAAAGAAGAACAGAGACCCTTTTGAACAGGCTTGAATACAAGCTGAAACTCTTTTCTTTGCTTCTCAGTATTGATTGATCTTGAGGGTAGTTTAAACTGAATTTTGTTTAAGTTTGCAATAGTTTTTATTTCATATTTTAGTTTTGGGTTCTACGAACTGAAATGAGGAACAGGGATATATAGCAAAGAATGGTAGACAGGGTATATGCAGACAGGTTTAAGCATACAGGGTATATTATTATTATGTTTCGTATAACTGTGACAATACTTGGTACAATATAACATAAAAATATTGTTTGTACAGATTTCAAAACAGAGATATTTGTTGATGGAGGCTGATATGAAATACATTGTGTGCTAGAAAGATTTACATTAATTACTTTTGTTTGTTTGTTTAAGAATACATTACACTGTCTTCCCTAGCAAGCCTTCACATGATTTGTATTTTTTTTCTATCTTATTTTGTTTTATTTATTCCAGCCTGCACACATATTCAACCTTGTTTGTTCTAAACTTGTATATGCTGCAGTTTTCTTATGTTAGTTTACAAACTTGAAAATTATTTGTTTCTAGTTTAATTGTTGTCTTATTATTATATTTTGTGAAGTTCTATAAATTTATCCTATATGTTTACTTCTTATTTTAACTTATTACATACAGTATTTTAACTTATAATCTATATATATATATATATATATATATATTTTGTTTGTTTCTTCTTACCAACCAGATTTTATATCCATATGGTAATGTTGTCTTTTTTTATAATTTTGAATGAATGTGAATGTTATTTCTTTTATTTTGTTGTTTGAGATCTACATGAATTTAATAGTTGTTATGTTATTATAATTTAACCAATGTTCTTACTTTATATTTTTCCCAATTTATCTTATAGTCTTGTATTTCTTATTTATTAACATTATTTAAAAGTAACATATTTATCAATTTGAAATGATTAATAAAATAAATTATCTTTTTATTATAAACTGATTATTTTATTAGTATATACCATTTTACAAAATTGCATTAAAACTCATATAAATTTTAAATCCATATTTTTATCAAGCTTTACTAAAAAGAAAATAAAACAAATCTTTTTTTTGTTAATAAATTTAAATCTAGACTTAAGTTAAAATAAGTTTCAAACTATAAGCATTTATCCTATGTATTTAAAATCACATATTTATTTTTTAATTAGCTTTGAAAGGTTTATATTAAATAAAACATAATTTCCAATTCACTAAAATGTATATTAGAATCTGAAACATAATTTATTAGTTAAACTTTTAAAACAAAGCTAAATTGTTTACAATGTATACAAATGTATACATATATAAATAGAAACAAACAATTAATTTTAACAGATATCATTTACCAATTAAATATTTATTAAAAGAAAAGTATCAATTCAGATCTTATTAACAAAAATATATCAAATCAATTTAATTTTTAATGCAGATTATTAAATTAATATTGCTAGAAAATTCTGGGTTGTCACATTCTTCCCCCCTTAAAAGAATTTCGTCCCCGAAATTTAAAAGCAAAGGTAATTTAATAATATATTTAAGATTTTAATTTTAAATCACACTCATATATCAATCATATGCTAACAATCATCACAACCAATCTACTCAATCAACAAAGCTAACTATCCAGACAAAATTCTGGATAGAGCTCCCTAGAGTTTCCCAGTATAATACCGGAATACTCGATCTATAAAATCCAAATAGTCTATACTACTAATCTACAGATCTCCTTTGAATCATAGAAAATTCATACAAATCAAATCTCAGACTCTGAAATCTAATTTCCTTTGTCTCTTATCCACCAAATTCTTTTGATGATCCAGAGCTGCCTTCATCCTTACTGATCGGCTCAACCTTTGCTGATAACTCCTAAAACAATCTGAATCCAAAAACAATCCAGTAGAATGATTTTTCAGAATCAACCAAAACCAAGAACACAACCTTTATCATCAGTAGAAAACAATCTCTCCTTTTCCACAAAAGAAAAAAAGATGCACTTCTAACTGCTTCCGCTGCACAACTCTGATCTGGGCAGATGATAATGCGGATGATGCACATAAGCATAAACTGGAAAACACATTACAAAAAAATATGGTTTACAGATCCATACTAAAATTCAGAAGTTCCTCCAAAACCTGAGCTGCTTTACCAATTCCTCTCTCTAGAAACCATTCTACAACTAGGCTGAACCATCGGCACTACTTCTGGAATCTGTTCGATATGAAAATTCAATCCTCAGATGCTAAGGCAAACCATTGACCTCTTCAAAGATATCTAGAAAAAGATTTCTTCCATCCCAGAGAATACTTAACTATCGCAAGTTACTTTTGCGATCCACCCAGGCTAATATCCAAAGAAAACTGTTCTCTCCTTACCAATCTGAACAGCTTAAGCTTATCTGGCCAATCCATTGAAGAAATGGATCCACAAAACTGCCTCTGAACTTCACCTCTAAAGAACTGCTGACAGATGACTTCCTCGCGTGCCGGCAGAACAATCTGAGCTGAAACACTGCTACTAATTCCAAAACTCCTTAATCCAAAATTCCTCGAAAAAATCAGGCCTCAAAGCCAAACACAACATTCAGCTGAACTCAACCTCAAAACTAATGGAGACACACTTCCTTATCCAAAGATCTTTGAGAACTATCCATCTCTACTGCATCTCAACACACAACTACTACTTCTTGAGTTACCAAGATAATATTTCTAGCTTCTACTCAACTGACAAAATCTAAATTCTACTCATCCAAACTTGTACAACAAAAATGGAATCCAAAACTCAACAGGTTTCCTCCAGAGATTTGGTGAAATCCTTACATCACAAATTCACTCGAGACGGTATTAGGTCTACAGTCTCGTCAGATAAATTTGTAACCACTGGTAGTCGTGTTACATACACCACTACCCAACCTACCCTTATATTTATATAGGAAAACCTGAACAGGTAACCCAACCAATAGATAGAAATGAATATATATATATATATATATATATATATATATATATATATATATATATCAAAATTACAAATACGCTCTCTTAGGAAAGAAATCACTCAAGAGCCTAGGTATTCACTCAACCTAGCGCTCTGATACCACTGTAACGACCCGACTTCCTACGCCCAGGAAGACGTATCGTTTTTAAGAAAGAAAAGGGTGAGAAAATAGAAAAGATAGAGAAGAAAGAAAAACAACATCAGAATCTCACAGCGGAACGAATAAATTATATTAATCACAGAAGTATTTACATAATATATAACATCAATCAGAGCTATACAGATAATGCATCACATACAAGACAGTTATAAACACATGTCTAGTTAATACCCCTCAATACAATACGGCTCAAACAATATGACTCAGAGATACCAACACAGCGGAACTATATATATATATCTACAACGCTGAAGCCTCCTGCTCCATTGCTCCTCCAGAATTTGTCAAAGCTAATCTGAATCCCTTGCTACCTGTAGAAATTTGGGTACCCGAGAGTTTATTAAAAAAACAAAAAAAAACTCCAGGTCAGACATGGGTCTGGTGTGAGTAACAGGTTAAAGTTGCTTAATTTTCAAAAATCTTTTGAAAAGAAAGGTATCACGTAAGACTCCCCACACATAAACATGGAAAAGTTTTTACCTTACGCTAACCAAAACATTTAATAGGAAATCCAGTGATATTATAATTAGTCTAGGGTTTTCAAGTAAATAGAAAATAGCCGAAATTGTTACATCTATTAAATTCCAGCTACTAGCCACAAAAGTGGGTAATACAATCAAAACCGTTGGCACTTATTTGATTATGGATTCCATACAATGGCAGGGCTACTGGGGTACCGCCCGTCACAGTACGTGGCCTAGGTCAACGTACCGAGGATCACTCCCGACCCCCTGCAACACAAGGCCGGAACCATTCCTTACTGAACAGTCCCGAACAAGATAACCCCGCAGTTGGCTGCAGACCAACAGCCCATACAGCTGAATGAAAAGGGACATCTAGACAGGGGAACATCCTTGTCTTGCTTGGGCATGACCCACCTAACCTTGCTGCACCTCCCCTGTTTTAGCGATTCCCGGTTGATGAGGCTTGAGGTTACGATTACCTTTATAGAACATATCTCTTAGAATGCTCATCGCCCGCCTGACGATGTGTTGAAAGCATTCAATCCATACAAGTTCGTTACGGGTTCAAACGAAACCAAAGGCATCATCTCGTTGCACTCGTTTTGGAATCACCCTCAGAGTTAACGACGATAATCCTTGCATTCTGAATCTTCAACTTCAGTTCAGATTCACGACCTAACGTTAATTTGGAATCGATGTGGTTTTCGGATGTTCCAAATAAGGAAACCCGATCCCGGTCTCATCGAAATCCAAAACGTGTCTTTTAAGGCCAAGTTGTCTATTTAGTCTTAACAGTGAATTCAAAATTATCAATATACACACAGATAGATAATTCACATCTCATAATAGATAATCACATTATCATCATAAACAGATAGTTAATATCATCATCCAAACATATAATTAAATATTATCATACTTAAACCATACATCCATATCACATAGATATTATCCATCTCATATCTGATATCACAATCAAACAATGAAATATCAATACCATCCATAAGCATGATTTATGAATCACAATCTATAATTAATTTAAAATGAATTAAATTAACTACTTCCATCTTTAATTAATTTAAAATAAATTAAATTAATTACCCATTCCTTAAATCCTGCTCTCACAACTATTAATTAATTATAAATCAAATTAATTAATCATTCTCTAAATACAAGAAGTAATTTAGTCTTTAATTAATTTCTTAAATGAATTATTCTAAATCATTCATAGCAATTTAATTGCTTCCCTATTTAATTATCCCTTAATTAAACAATTCTTAATTACATCATTAATTTTATTAATTAATGACCTTCCATTTATATTAAATTGCTTTATTTAAATTAATTACAATAAGTGATAAATCTCTATTTAAACACAATTATTAATCACCCTTGATTAATAACAAACCAGTAATTAATTTCCCTTAATTACTTATTAATCATTCCATGATTAATTTCATAAATTAATCCTTTGATTAATTACAAAAGAAATTTTTCCAATTACTTCATTTACAAATCATCTTATATTAATTTCATCAAGTAATTATCATCTAATTACTTTCCTAAGTAATTATACTTCATTAATTACACTAAGTAATTACACATACCAAATCATCAATTGATCTCTTAAATTAATTAAAATTAATTAACTTAATTTAAATCTTATCATCAATTACTTATATATTCCAATTGATCATCATGATTTAAATAACCTTTGCTGCATTCCAGTAGTTTTCCTTAATTTATTTACAGAAATTAATCTTGAATAAATCCATTAATTAATTACATTTATATCGATTTATTACCATTTAATTATCTTGTTGATTTATTATTCCCAAATTAATCAATTTCTAATTCCATCATTAATTATATTAATTAATGATTTCTAATTACATTTTCATTTGTTATTTTATTAATTATATTAAGAATACAAATCTTCAAATCACATATATTAACCTTCTTGATTAATACATACAGTAATTAACTGTCCTTAATTAATTACTTCTTAATAACAAGCTTAATTAATCCCTTGATTAATTTCAAGTAATTATACTCCAATTACTTCCATTAACAACATCATCCAATTAATTACATCCAGTAATTATCAATCAATTACTTCTCTAAGTAATTTACCTCCAAAATATAAAAAAATCTAGTTAATGATCTTGATTAACACATATTTAATTATTTTCTTCTAAAATAATTAACTTATACTAATCATTATTAATTATAAGTTTGATAAACCATTAAAATTTATTAATTTAAATAAAAAATCTAATCTATGGTTCTTAATCACATATTAGTTACTTAATTCATTATTTAAACTTTAATTACTACATTTAAATTTATAATTACTTATTTAAATAATATAAATCATTAATTATTCATACTTAATTAACTTAAAGGTTAATGCATATAAATTCTAAGTTTTCATTACTTAAGTAAACTGTTCTTATTATTGATTAAATTTTCACTTCCAATATGTTTTAAACATTTATTTCAATTTACTTTCTAAATAAATTCCAAATTTATCCTTATTAAAGTTTTAACACTATTTTTTTTTCCAAAACCCCTTTAAACTCACATATTTAATAGCATTAAAACTTATGTGAATCAATTTAAATTATAAAACTTTATTTTAGTTCCAAATCTAGAATTTCATTTCTAAGTCCTGATTTCAATTTTGGAGTTAACCTGTTTCGATCTTTCCTTAACAGTTTAAATTTTCATTTGAACTCAACTCTAGTTTGAAAATACTTTAATTATTAAACACTTTTAAGTTATTAAAATAATTTAAATTATGAAACTTTATTATTTCCAACTCTATTTCAAAACTAACTTGAATTCACTAGTTAAACTTGATTTAGTACTAGTTTTAACTTTGGTTCAAATTTAAAACAAAAATCTCAAAACTGTTAAAAACTGTTACAGGTTTAGAGCCTGAACAACAACCCGTGCACCCCCCCCCCCCCCCCCCCCCGTGTTTACTTCGAGTAAACATACGAAGTTCTCGAGAAAAACAACCATTTGCTTCGAGTCTCCCCTCATGCGCGCAAAATGAATAAGAGAAAAACAAAACCTGGAAACACAACTCCACTCCCCTCCAAACCTGTCAACATCTCATGTACGTTACGCTGACCAATAGAGGCCACCAAACTCTGGCCGCAACATCGTTCATCTTCCCTCTACCTCCCCTCAAAACGGTGCGCCACTCGAACACTTGTTCAGGCCGTGGTGATCAAAACTCCATGCACAGTAAAATTTAGGTTTACGAATTTAAACCCACGCCGCCGCTTCCACGACCCACTGCGCCGCCACTTACCATTTTTCCTTGATCCATGGTAGCCTCTTCCACCCCCAGACAGAAGCTCGACCTTCCAGATCAAATTGATCGCCCACGGCGACTCGAAATGCCCCAAACAGTAAAACACAAGCTGCTCTCATAACTTACCACTAAAAATTATGCTTTAACCCTTTAAAATCATGTTATTATTCACCGATTCATCTTGTATACCTGAATTCCAAAATTTAAAAGGTTCAAATTTTGATTTATCTGGAGTTGTGCTCATGCATCTGGCTTTCCAGAGTTGCTACTGAGTTATTTTAGTTTGATCATATTTTTAAAATTCAGTTCGATGTCAAACAAACAATATTTGTTTTAACTCTAGTTCCAAATTTCAAATAGATTGGGTAGGAATGAGTTTTGAAAGCAAAGTTTGTTTTAGAATTCAAAATAGTGAATACATGTTACAGCCTGCACACACCACAACATCCTACAAGCATAGGGAGAGAATTCAACATATATATATAGATATATACATATACTATCCATAGGCATATATACAACAGATTCATTTCTTAAATATATTTTTTTATATAAAATAAAGTTATTCACCTTTTCTAGAAAAGAAGAACAGAGACCCTTTTGAACAGGCTTGAATACAAGCTGAAACTCTTTTCTTTGCTTCTCAGTATTGATTGATCTTGAGGGTAGTTTAAACTGAATTTTGTTTAAGTTTGCAATAATTTTTATTTCATATTTTAGTTTTGGGTTCTACGAACTGAAATGAGGAACAGGGATATATAGCAAAGAATGGTAGACAGGGTATATGCAGAAAGGTTTATACATACAGGGTATATTATTATTATGTTTCATATAACTGTGATAATACTTGGTACAATATAACATAAAAATCTTGTTTGTACAGATTTTAAAACAGAGATATTTGTTAATGGAGGCTGATATGAAATACATTGTGCGCTAGAAAGATTTACATTAATTACTTTTGTTTGTTTGTTTAAGAATACATTACACTGTCTTCCCTAGCAAGCCTTCACATGATTTGTATTTTTTTTCTATCTTTATTTTGTTTTATTTATTCCGGCCTGCACACATATTCAACCTTGCTTGTACTAAAATTGTATATGCTGCAGTTTTCTTATGTTAGTTTACAAACTTGAAAATTATTTGTTTCTAGTTTAATTGTTGTCTTATTATTATATTTTGTGAAGTTCTATAAATTTATCCTATATGTTTACTTCTTATTTTAACTTATTACATACAGTATTTTAACTTATAATCTATAGCTATATATATATGTTGTTTGTTTCTTCTTACCAGCCAGATTTTATATCCATATGGTAATGTTGTCTTTTTTTATAATTTTGAATGCATGTGAATGTTATTTCTTTTATTTTGTTGTTTGAGATCTACATGAATTTAATAGTTGTTATGTTATTATAATTTAACCAATGTTCTTACTTTATATTTTTCCTAATTTATCTTATAGTCTTGTATTTCTTATTTATTAACATTACTTAAAAGTAACATATTTATCAATTTGAAATGATTAATAAAATAAATTATCTTTTTATTATAAACTGCTTATTTTATTACTATATACCATTTTACAAAATTGCATTAAAACTCATATAAAATTTTAAATCCATATTTTTATCAAGCTATACTAAAAAGAAAATAAAACAAATCTTTTTTTTTGTTAATATATTTAAATCTAGACTTAAGTTAAAATAAGTTTCAAACTATTTAAGCATTTATCCTATGTATTTAAAATCACATATTTATTTATTTAATTAGCTTTGAAAGGTTTATATTAAATAAAACATAATTTCCAATTCACTAAAATGTATATTAGAATCTGAAACATAATTTATTAGTTAAACTTTTAAAACAAAGCTCAACTGTTTACAATGTATACAAATGTATACATATATAAATAGAAATAAACAATTAATTTTAACAGATATCATTTACCAATTAAACATTTATTAAAAGAAAAGTATCAATTCAGATCTTATTAACAAAAATATATCAAATCAATTTAATTTTTAATGCAGATTATTAAATTGATATTGCTAGAAAATTCCAGGTTGTCACACCTATTTTCCCCGGACCAATATCTTCGGCCCATTCCCCTTGACTTCTCCCTTTCTTTTTCCTTCCCATTTCTCCTCCTATTCCTTTACTTTTTCTGAAATAAGACATGTGTAACGACCCAGAATTTTTAACAATTTAATTTGAGAATATTTAATTAATTTTAAATATTTGAATGATGGTTTGACTTGAATTTCAAATTATCAGAATGAAATTGGCGATTAAATTATAGAATTTAATCTATTTAAAGTTGAATAAAAATTTGAATCTTCAATTTTAAGCCAATTAAAAATATTTCAAAGGCTTGTAAAATTCATATTGAAAATATTGAAGATAATAGAAGCTTCGGAATTGAATTTGAAAGTGAATTGATCAGTTTTAAAAATATATCGTTTGAATCGATATTTAAAATAGCCGTCCGAGGCACAGTCTTGGAATTCGACGAAACCAGTTCCATTGAGTCCGTAATATTGAATTATTGCCGGATTTCAAACTTTGTATTTTTCAGAGTTGGTATGTGAGCACACGGTGAGTAAACGCGTTGCAATTGAATCGAAATCAATTTAAAATTTAAATTTAAAATTAGTCAGACACACCACGTTCTTCCTTTGACCACGCCTAAAACTACGCCTAGAATCACGGCTAGATCGTGTACACCATGCCTTCTTCCATTTTAAATTTCCACGTACCCTCCTTTCTCCCTCAGTTCCAAATCAAAGAAACGAAAAATAAAAATAAAAATGGCAACTGAGTTTCTCTGTACAAAACAAATCGCCAGGGAATAAATTGAAGAATTAAACTTCCCTCTTTTGAAATCAAAAAAAAACCCGGCTCCTTTCCTTCTTTATTCTTAAATTGAAATTAGTCGACATCCACTAATTGCAATACACGAGATCGAGTCGAGCCGCGTAGGGTAGGGCTCGCGTGCTCGTCGAGATTCGCGGCAGCGCGATTCAAGCAAAGGATGGGAGGCAGAGGCAAGTGCGGCGGCGCCAGTAGCCGTGACTTGGGGAGAGGGGGACGTTATCGCGATGGGGGGTCTTCGTTCTGTTGGTGGCGCGCGAGATGATGGAGGCGGCTAGAGCATTGTCGCGGCAGCACGTGGATGGAGGAGCTCGAGGCGAAGCACACGCGAGTTGGCGGCAAGTATTGGGGGCGCGCGTGCGCGCAACAGCGTGGTGATGGCGTTCGCGATGGAGGCAGTCAGGTGATGAGGGTATTTTGATTTTTATTTAGTTAAATAATTTATACAGTGCTACCTATACAGAAAAAAAAGAACTTCTGTTATGAAAAAAATAAAATAAATAAAAAGAAGTTAGATTTTTAAAGTGAATATAGATCATCTCTTAGTTTATACAGTTTGAAGAAAATGGAAGATAAAGATAAAATACAATTTTCCAATTTATTTTAGTAATTAATTGGTTTAGTTAATTTATGTAAACATTTTGGTTTAATAGTTTGTTTTAAAGGATTATTTTGAAAGTCAAATTTTAGTTAAATATAGCGAATGGAAATCAATTATGCGATTTGTCCAAATGTTATATAAAATAAAGATTGGAATTTATAAAGAATAGTTTTGAATTTAATTTTTGTTAAATCAAAGTATTAAAAAGAAATTGTTTGAAAGCCAAAAACAATTTATTAAAAAGGGATTTAGTTTTTAAATTGTAACCTTTAGTTAAACAAATTTAATTTGAAGAAAATCAGTTTGAATCTTTAATTTTTAGTTTAAAATAAAAAATCATTAACTTGAGAGTAAAATAATTAGCTAAAATAAATTATTAAACAAGAAATAGGTTTAAATAACACTATCAGTTAATTTAACTATTAAAAAGAAATCAACGATGAATCAAAATTATCAAATGAAAATTTATTATTCGATTGATTCGAATATTAATAAATTGTGTAAATATTTATACAAGGTATAAATCAAGAAAATCGAGTCAAGAAGGAAATGGATTGCAAAATAAAAAGCTAAGGTGAGAACTTCTCACTCTAAAGGATTTATTTAAATTTTAAATAGTTAGATTTAAAATGGTTAGTTGTGTTGATTGAGTGCTTGAATGATGATTGTTATATATATATATATATATATATATATATATATATATATATATATATATATTGGATGTGAATAGACCCTATACGCCGTTAGTAAGCGGAGGTTATTTATTACACACATATACCGCGATATTCCACCTCGAAGTGGAATAGGTATTATATTAGTATATGGCAATATATATATATTGGCATATGTATATATTGCAGTTGATTGATTTCCCGCATTGTATAGCGGATGAGACCCTATGCGCCTTTAGTAAGCAGATAATATTTATTAAATCCCATATACCGCGATATTCCGTCTTGAAACGGAATTGGTATTGTGCTAATGTCTGTGGATGCAGGGAAACAGGTTGGAGGGATCCAACTGGATTCCTCACAAATATTTATTTGATTTCATATATTGTGATATTTGATTGTTTATCATGGATGATATATGATGTTTGAAAGTCGTGTTTGACTATTTGTTGTGTTGCTTCATCGGATCCAATTTTGAAGCTTAAAATAACGATTTTGATTTTTAAGGGATTTCTAAAGTGATTTTTGAAAGTATACGTTTATAAAATATTTTTGGAATTGATTCATCTTAAATAAATAAACGTTATAATTTTAATGTTATAAAAATTATGATTTTTGAGAAATACAGTTAACAGTGATTTTTGAAGATATGAGATTAATGATTTTATAAAATAGCTTAAACTGGGATTGCTGAATTTATTATAAAAAGTTTAAAAATAGGATTTATAAAATTTGATTATTTTATAAATCAAGAAAATGATGAAATTATAAAAGAGTTTAAAGACGTTTTAAAAATAGTAATATAAATTGTTTTATATTAAAAGATTTCTAAATTGATATTTATAAATTAAAAATATTGGAATTATAAAATGAGCTTTTACAAATATTAGAATGAATTGTAAATGAATTTCATAAATTGGAATTATAGAATTATAACGGTGAAGTTATAAATGGAATTTTATAAATAGTAGGTTTGTAAAATTTGTAAAGTTATTTACAAAAATAGATTTTGGATAAATAAAAGAATCTTATAAGTTATAAGATTTATAAATTTGGGAAGTTTAAAGAAACAATTTTGTAAACAAATAAATTATAAATGTTTGACTTATAATATGAATTTTTAGTATATCATTGTGATATGAATTGAGATAGGTTAATAAAGGAATTTATAAAAAGGAGTTGATATAAAATAAATAGAAATAGAATTTATAAACGTTGTTTTATAAATCCGCAACGACTTATTTTGATAAGGAATTGTTGTAATTTGTTAATGGAATTATATTCATGTTTTAGACAGTGAATAATCCTTTAAAATAAAATGAATAGAAATGATAAAATTTGTTAACAAGTATATTCACGTTTTTGAATAGTGAATAATATGTTAAAGAAATGTTTTGAATGGGATGTTTTAAATAGAATTAAAACGATCTAAAGATGTTTTAAAATATATTAACTATCGAAACCATAGATTTCAACATTCATTGTTGAAATAGACGTTTTCGAGAAATAGAAGGAAATGGTAGATTATAACACTGTTGTTATAATAAATGATTTCCGAAAGGAAATGTTTTGTGTAGTATTGGGATTTATATATCTATTTTAATTTCGAATCCCTATACTAGTGATTTTGGGTTGTCGTAATGATGTTTTACGCAACATTCGTTTTGGCCCAAATAAATATGTTTAAGAGAATGATTTCCTTAAAGAATGAAATATATACTTAATTTCGATTAGAATATATTAAATATTTTCTAAGTATAGAAAATAAAAAGGCTTGTGAATTTCTTATAAATAAATAAGTATGGAAATGTTTTTCCAATATTAAGTGAATATTTTGAATTTATCCTTTTGAAGATAAATTGAGAATGAATATTAGAAATCGAATGGGAATCGTATATTCATAAATATTTTGGAATGTAAATTCAATATAGAATTTATAAATGAAATTGGAAAATGGGTTTAAAAATAAATATTGATTTATTTTTGAAGTATTAAAAATATATAACTTGTAAAGATATTTTTGGAAAATAAATAATTTGGAAAATTATTTGGAATCTGGTGATGTTGGCATATCTATTGATAGTTCAATAACCGACTATCAATATTTACCTTTAAATAGGTATTTGTTGTGATTTGTTTGAAATTAAATGCCACATTTTTTTTTTAAAATAAGCGCTCACTATTCGGGTTAACCGGGAAAGGACCTTGGGGTCGTATAACCCATTCCAAATATGTGATACGTCGTTATGAATTGCATTTGAAGATCGGTGTTGAAGACCGGATATTTTCAAAAACGTAAGGGTTTCTTGTTGATTGTCTCTGCACTGGCTGATCCCCGGTATTGAGATCTCCATATGTGATGGGAAATCCGAACGTGATTAGAGACTATTCGGATTGCAAGGACTTCTTTGTAAGTGCCTTCGGTTCTGTTCGAGCCCGGAACAGACTTGTATGGATTGTATGTCTGACATTACAAATTGAGATGTAAAGCCGATTTCTTTCAAATATATTTCTGTTGGTGGCGGAGAATTTATTCTCTTAGCTTAACACCCTTCTCTGAGACGTACGAGCTCAGAGGTTATATAGTTGAAGGTTATCAGCGATATATTCCCAATTTTGGTAATGTGACATGCTGAGTGTTGCTGTGAAATGATCATTTTGTTGATTATTTGTGATAGGATCATTTATTTGATCGTCTATCCTGGTGATCATTTCTATGATCATTTGTTGACCCAAAGCATGGCTTTTGTATAAAGTATGTTTTGTGGACAAGACTTCGTCTAGCCTCACAAACCGGTAATGGTCGAAACAGGAATTGTGCGGCAAGGTTTCTAGGGATCGCTTCCCTAGGGTATGGCCATTCCTTCTGGAAAAGGGTGGTATCATGGTATGGAGCCCAGATACTTACTCATGTTGAAAACACTTTGTTATGATTGTGTGATGATGGTGACGAGCGCTCGTTTAAAGGTTCCAAGGGACCGGGGGTGGCATATCTGAGGGTTTGTAATATTCCTTGGGAAAAGGGGTTCCCGGATTTGTTTAGCGGAGAACAGTTTGGTTCTCGGGGCGTCCTTCCAGAGGCGTTTCCATGTGGCAATGGGAAGTTCCTTGGCCTGACCATTTGTTGGAAAATCCATTCTTCAAATACGAGCCTTGTACGGTTTTAGTTGTATAACCTGCCATGGAATATGGCGGTAACCCGCTATTGAACATGGTAGCTATAGTAGGCATAGTTCGAAATGTCTATGCTGGCTAAGATTTATATCTTTATTTTCGAAATGAATTTTTCCTACACTATGCACTAGTAATAATATCAAATGTTCTTTTTAATGCGTATCAAGCATCTTTGACTATCATAAGGAGAAATCTCCTTCGATTCTGCGTTTGCATTGTGTGTGTGTGCGGGAGGCCTTATGGTAGTCTCATTTTTTTAAAAGCATTGCGAATTGACTTTAAAAATATTCCTCTATTTTTGATTTTAAAGAAAAATAAACTGTTTTAGTTCCCACACCAGTCACATGACTGACTTGGAGTTTATTGTTTTTCTTCCTAAACTCTGGGTGCCCATCAATTTCCACACGGGCAGTTAAGAGTTAAGGTTTATCAGGATATTCTGGAATTCAGGAGTTGCTGGAGGCAAGCTGGATGGCGTATTACTAGTATATAGTACTTTCTTTTCCGCTATTTGTTGTGTTGTACACTCTGATGATATGATGTAATGAAATGTGATGTAATGTAATAACGGATATAGTTCTTTGTTTAAAGATTATTCATTTATCTATTATATGTTGTTCCGCTGCGAATTGTGAGATTATGATATTGTTCTGTTTCTGTTCCGTTCTATTTCTTTTCTCTCTATTTTCTACTATCTTCTTTCTTCTACTCTTCCTTCTTCTCTCTAAAACCCTCAGTGTTCGGTTTTCCGGCATCCGACTGATCGGCATTCGATACAGTGGACGTATTGATGTCGATATTAGGGAGTCGAAAAATCGAGTCCTGACAATGTGGTATCAGAGCATATGGTTAAGCGACAACCATGGTTCTTTTGGGTGTTACTCATTAGAGATAGAGTCAGCAGTACTCTAGAATGAATTTGAGTGTAATAATAGATATGAGCGCGTATTTGTTAATGAATATAAAATTGTTTTTGAATCGGGTAAATAAGATAATTTTGCCCAAAACTATTTTTGTATAGAAAAGAAATGGTTCTATGAATTATTATAGTATATGGTTGCATGGTTGTTAATAATATTAAATTATCATCATTATTATATGGACTAATGAATTGGAATTTGAATGGGTTAAATTAAAGTTTAGTCGTGAGCTAAATTTGAAGATAAATTTGAATTTGTATATAAATTCAAGTAAGTAAAAGAAATAAATTGAAATTTCCTTTGTTAGTAATTAAGTAAATTCGAGATGAATTGAATATGGAAATTGAAAATTGAAATGAATTAGTGAATGTACTAATTGAAATGAATTAATAAATGAAGGTTAATCGTTAGAATTCAATATTTAGAATTGAGAATTGAATTCGAATGAAATTTAAATTGTGAATTGAATTCAAATGAAAATGAAATGTAGAATTGAATGAAATTGGATATGTAACTTCAATAGTGAAGTAAAAATGTATAAGAAGCATATATTGGAAATTTTGTAATGAATTAGCAAAATGGTTTGAATGTTGGAATTGGATATTACTACTAGAAGGTTATACAGGTATAAAAGGAATTGAGATTTTGATTTCAAGGATAAAATTGAATTGCTCGACAAAAAGGTACGTATTTCAATTTCAGTATGAAATTTGGTGATTCTCTTCTCCAGCCACTTGGTTTTCTCTTTTCTTTTTGATTCTGAGGGGCCGTGGTGCCATTTTGTAGTCGTACCGATCGAGCCGCGCAAAGGAGACGCTGGCGAAATTTTTCGAAAATTTAGGGTGTTAGAAAATTTTTTTGAGAAGATTTTGAAAGTTTGAAATTTGAATCTGAATTTAAATTTGAATTGTTAGGAAAACAATGTTGGTTGAAACTTATGATTGGAGTTGGAAAGCTAGTTGAAATGATAATGAATCTCTAATAAAAAGATTTGTTTTAGAAAGTTGATAAAACTATTTGGATTGTGAAAAATGATAAACGGGATAAGGGCATTCTTCTTAACTTGTAATTTCGGGACGAAATTCTTTTAAGGGGGGAAGATTGTAACGACCCAGAATTTTTAACAATTTAATTTGAGAATATTCAATTAATTTTAAATATTTGAATGATGGTTTGACTTGAATTTCAAATTATCAGAATGAAATTGGCGATTAAATTATAGAATTTAATCTATTGAAAGTTGAATAAAAATTTGAATCTTCAATTTTAAGCCAATTAAAAATATTTCAGAGGCTTGTAAAATTCCTATTGAAAATATTGAAGATAATAGAAGCTTCAGAATTGAATTTGAAAGTGAACTGATCAGTTTTAAAAATATATCGTTTGAATCGATATTTAAAATAGCCGCCCGAGGCACAGTCTCGAAATTCGACGAAACCAGTTCCATTGAGTCCGTAATATTGAATTATTGCCGGATTTCAAATTTCGTATTTTTCAGAGTTGGTATGTGAGCACACGGTGAGTAAACGCGTTGCAATTGAATCGAAATCAATTTAAAATTTAAATTTAAAATTAGTCGGACACACCACGTTCTTCCTTTGAGCACGCCTAAAACTACGCCTAGCATCACGGCTAGATCGTGTACACCATGCCTTCTTCCATTTTAAATTTCCACGTACCCTCCTTTCTCCTTCAGTTCCAAATCAAAGAAACGAAAAATAAAAATAAAAATGGCAACTGAGTTTCTCTGTACAAAACAAATCGCCAGGGAATAAATTGAAGAATTAAACTTCCCTCTTTTGAAATCAAAAAAAAACCCGGCTCCTTTCCTTCTTTATTCTTAAATTGAAATTAGTCGACATCCCCTAATTGCAATACACGAGATCGAGTCGAGCCGCGTAGGGTAGGGCTCGCGTGCTCGTCGAGATTCGCGGCAGCGCGATTCAAGCAAAGGAGGGGAGGCAGAGGCAAGTGCGGCGGTGCCAGTAGCCGTGACTTGGGGAGAGGGCGACGTTATCGCGATGGGGGGTCTTCGTTCTGTTGGTGGCGCGCGAGATGATGGAGGCGGCTAGGGCATTGTCGCGGCAGCGCGTGGATGGAGGAGCTCGAGGCGAAGCACACGCGAGTTGGCGGCAAGTATTGGGGGCGCGCGTGCGCGCAACAGCGTGGTGATGGCGTTCGCGATGAAGGAAGTCAGGTGATGAGGGTATTTTGATTTTTATTTAGTTAAATAATTTATACAGTGCTACCTATACAGAAAAAAAAAGAACTTCTGTTATGAAAAAAAATAAAGTAAATAAAAAGAAGTTAGATTTTGTAAAGTGAATATAGATCATCTCTTAGTCTATACAGTTTGAAGAAAATGGAAGATAAAGATAAAATACAATTTTACAATTTATTTTAGTAATTAATTGGTTTAGTTAATTTATGTAAACATTTTGGTTTAATAGTTTGTTTTAAAGTATTATTTTGAAAGTCAAATTTTAGTTAAATATAGCGAATGGAAATCAATTATGCGATTTGTCCAAATGTTATATAAAATAAAGATTGGAATTTATAAAGAATAGTTTTGAATTTAACTTTTGTTAAATCAAAGTATTAAAAAGAAATTGTTTGAAAGCCAAAAACAATTTATTAAAAAGGGATTTAGTTTTTAAATTGTAACCTTTAGTTAAACAAATTTAATTTGAAGAAAATCAGTTTGAATCTTTAATTTTTAGTTTAAAATAAAAAATCATTAACTTGAGAGTAAAATAATTAGCTAAAATAAATTATTAAACAAGAAATAGGTTTAAATAACACTATCAGTTAATTTAACTATTAAAAAGAAATCAACGATGAATCAAAATTATCAAATGAAAATTTATTATTCGATTGATTCGAATATTAATAAATTGTGTAAATATTTATACAGGGTATAAATCAAGAAAATCGAGTCAAGAAGGAAATGGATTGCAAAATAAAAAGCTAAGGTGAGAACTTCTCACTCTAAAGGATTTATTTAAATTTTAAATAGTTAGATTTAAAATGGTTAGTTGTGTTGATTGAGTGCTTGAATTATGATTGCTATATATATATATATATATATATATATATATATATATATATATATATATATATATATTGGATGTGAATAGACCCTATACGCCGTTAGTAAGCGGAGGTTATTTATTACACACATATACCGCGATATTCCACCTCGAAGTGGAATAGGTATTATATTAGTATATAGCAATATATGTATATATATATTGGCATATGTATATATTGCAGTTGATTGATTTCCCGCATTGTATAGCGGATGAGACCCTATGCGCCGTTAGTAAGCGGATAATATTTATTAAATCCCATATACCGCGATATTCCGTCTTGAAACGGAATTGGTATTGTGCTAATGTCTGTGGATGCAGGGAAACAGGTTGGAGGGATCCAACTGGATTCCTCACAAATATTTATTTGATTTCATATATTGTGATATTTGATTGTTTATCATGGATGATATATGATGTTTGAAAGTCGTGTTTGACTATTTGATGTGTTGCATCATCGGATCCAATTTTGAAGCTTAAAATAACGATTTTGATTTTTAAGGGATTTCTAAAGTGATTTTTGAAAGTATACGTTTATAAAATATTTTTGGAATTGATTCAACTTAAATAAATAAACGTTATAATTTTAATGTTATAAAAATTATGATTTTTGAGAAATACAGTTAACAGTGATTTTTGAAGATATGAGATTAATGATTTTATAAAATAGCTTAAACTGGGATTGCTGAATTTATTATAAAAAGTTTAAAAATAGGATTTATAAAATTTGATTATTTTATAAATCAAGAAAATGATGAAATTATAAAAGAGTTTAAAGACGTTTTAAAAATAGTAATATAAATTGTTTTATATTAAAAGATTTCTAAATTGATATTTATAAATTAAAAGTATTGGAATTATAAAACGAGCTTTTACAAATATTAGAATGAATTGTAAATGAATTTCATAAATTGGAATTATAGAATTATAACGGTGAAGTTATAAATGGAATTTTATAAACAGTAGGTTTGTAAAATTTGTAAAGTTATTTAAAGAAATAGATTTTGGATAAATAAAAGAATCTTATAAGTTATAAGATTTATAAATTTGGGAAGTTTAAAGAAACAATTTTGTAAACAAATAAATTATAAGTGTTTGACTTATAATATGAATTTTTAGTATATCATTGTGATATGAATTGAGATAGGTTAATAAAGGAATTTATAAAAAGGAGTTGATATAAAATAAATAGAAATAGAATTTATAAACGTTGTTTTATAAATCCGCAATGACTTATTTTGATAAGGAATTGTTGTAATTTGTTAATGGAATTATATTCATGTTTTAGACAGTGAATAATCCTTTAAAATAAAATGAATAGAAATGATAAAATTTGTTAACAAGTATATTCTCGTTTTTGAATAGTGAATAATATGTTAAAGAAATGTTTTGAATGGGATGTTTTAAATAGAATTAAAACGATCTAAAGATGTTTTAAAATATATTAACTATCGAAACCATAGATTTCAACATTCATTGTTGAAATAGACGTTTTCGAGAAATAGAAGGAAATGGTAGATTATAACACTGTTGTTATAATAAATGATTTCTGGAAGGAAATGTTTTGTGTAGTATTGGGATTTATATATCTATTTTAATTTCGAATCCCTATACTAGTGATTTTGGGTTGTCGTAACGATGTTTTACGCAACATTCGTTTTGGCCCAAATAAATATGTTTAAGAGAATGATTTCCTTAAAGAATGAAATATATACTTAATTTCGATTAGAGTATATTAAATATTTTCTAAGTATAGAAAATAAAAAGGCTTGTGAATTTCTTATAAATAAATAAGTATGGAAATGTTTTTCCAATATTAAGTGAATATTTTGAATTTATCCTTTTGAAGATAAATTGAGAATGAATATTAGAAATCGAATGGGAATCGTATATTCATAAATATTTTGGAATGTAAATTCACTATAGAATTTATAAATGAAATTGGAAAATGGGTTTAAAAATAATTGTTGATTTATTTTTGAAGTATTAAAAATATATATCTTGTAAAGATATTTTTGGAAAATAAATAATTTGGAAAATTATTTGGAATCTGGTGATGTTGGCATATCTATTGATAGTTCAATAACCGACTATCAATATTTACCTTTAAATAGGTATTTGTTGTGATTTGTTTGAAATTGAATGCCACACTTATTTTTTTTAAAATAAGCGCTCACTATTCGGGTTAACCGGGAAAGGACCTTGGGGTCGTATAACCCATTCCGAATATGTGATACGTCGTTATGAATTGCATTTGAAGATCGGTGTTGAAGACCGGATATTTTCAAAAACGTAAGGGTTTCTTGTTGATTGTCTCTGCACTGGCTGATCCCCGGTATTGAGATCTCCATATGTGATGGGAAATCCGAACGTGATTAGAGACTATTCGGATTGCAAGGACTTCTTTGTAAGTGCCTTCGGTTCTGTTCGAGCCCGGAACAGACTTGTATGGATTGTATGTCTGACATTACAAATTGAGATGTAAAGCCGATTTCTTTCAAATATATTTCTGTTGGTGGCGGAGAATTTATTCTCTTAGCTTAACACCCTTCTCTGAGACGTACGAGCTCAGAGGTTATATAGTTGAAGGTTATCAGCGATATATTCCCAATTTTGGTAATGTGACATGCTGAGTGTTGCTGTGAAATGATCATTGTGTTGATTATTTGTGATAGGATCATTTATTTGATCGTCTATCCTGGTGATCATTTCTATGATCATTTGTTGACCCAAAGCATGGCTTTTGTATAAAGTATGTTTTGTGGACGAGACTTCGTCGAGCCTCACAAACCGGTAATGGTCGAAACAGGAATTGTGCGGCAAGGTTTCCAGGGATCGCTTCACTAGGGTATGGCCATTCCTTATGGAAAAGGGTGGTATCATGGTATGGAGCCCAGATACTTACTCATGTTGAAAACACTTTGTTATGATTGTGAGATGATGGTGACGAGCGCTCGTTTAAAGGTTCCAAAGGACCGGGGGTGGCATATCTGAGGGTTTGTAATATTCCTTGGGAAAAGGGGATCCCGGCTTTGTTTAGCGGAGAACGGTTTGGTTCTCGGGGCGTCCTTCCAGAGGCGTTTCCATGTGGCAATGGGAAGTTCCTTGGCCTGACCATTTGTTGGAAAATCCATTCTTCAAATACGAGCCTTGTACGGTTTTAGTTGTATAACCTGCCATGGAATATGGCGGTAACCCGCTATTGAACATGGTAGCTATAGTAGGCATAGTTCGAAATGTCTATGCTGGCTAAGATTTATATCTTTATTTTCGAAATGAATTTTTCCTACACTATGCACTAGTAATAATATCAAATGTTCTTTTTAATGCGTATCAAGCATCTTTGACTATCATAAGGAGAAATCTCCTCCGATTCTGCGTTTGCATTGTGTGTGTGTGCGGGAGGCCTTATGGTAGTCTCATTTTTTAAAAGCATGCGAATTGACTTTAAAAATATTCCTCTATTTTTGATTTTAAAGAAAAATAAACTGTTTTAGTTC
The DNA here is from genome assembly GCA_030765085.1 of Allium cepa. NCBI lineage: Eukaryota > Viridiplantae > Streptophyta > Magnoliopsida > Asparagales > Amaryllidaceae > Allium > Allium cepa. Next base: position 659,518,250 of record CM060934.1, on the reverse strand, counting down.
CCACACCAGTCACATGACTGACTCGGAGTTTATTGTTTTCCTTCCTAAACTCTGGGTGCCCACCAATTTCCACACGGGCAGTCAAGAGTTAAGGTTTATCAGGATGTTCTGGAATTCAGGAGTTGCTGGAGGCAAGCTGGATGGCGTATTACTAGTATATAGTACTTTCTTTTCCGCTGTTTGTTGTGTCGTACACTCTGATGATATGATGTAATGAAATGTGATGTAATGTAATAATGGATATAGTTCTTTGTTTAAAGATTATTCATTTATCTATTATATGTTGTTCCGCTGCGAATTGTGAGATTCTGATATTGTTCTGTTTCTGTTCCGTTCTATTTCTTTTCTCTCTATTTTCTACTATCTTCTTTCTTCTACTCTTCCTTCTTCTTTCTAAAACCCTCAGTGTTCGGTTTTCCGGCATCCGACTGATCGGCATTCGATACAGTGGACGTATTGATGTCGATATTAGGGAGTCGAAAAATAGGGTCCTGACAACATGCACATCCGTGCACCGTGCATGTGACGCCCCACCTCTATACCCACTCTAGCCAAGGACACTACGGGGTAATGCCGTAAACTAGCGCGGAGAATAAGGCTGTTGAGGAGTGACCATCCGCGTAATTGCTTTGTGCGAGCACCGATATGTCAGATAGTACAACATGCATCTGGTTTCAGGAGGAAATCCGACATACGGATACAAACTCAAAGCTACTACCCGATGGCTATATATATTCTTCGGAAGCAAATATAGAAATAAACATAACACAAATCAGTTACAGACATCCATATCACAAAGGCGGAAATAGATATGAATAAATAACACATAAAAGTGTTCATCAGAGTTGTGGTCAGACAAGATCCACAATATCACAAAAGAATAGCTACAAATGATAGACAAAAGAATATGGATGCATCAATGAGTCTATATCTCAAATGTATACAACAAAAACTACAAATCTAAATAGTTAGCCAAAAGTCAGGGTGATAATCCCAGATGTGAAGTCAAGCAGAAGCACATGTAACATCTCAGTCTGACCCGAGTATTATTTAATAAGAAAATAATAAAAGGATCAGTCTAGCTATAAATATCAGATGAAATGATATAGAATAAGAGATATGACAAAAACGTACGATAACCATAAAACCATACTGTGATAAGTATGTAATTGAAGATCAACAAGAGATTAATCAATATCACAAGAATCTTCTCAAAGATCAAAAAGAATGTCATACTCTTTATTTTTATTCACTAAAACCATAAGTACTGATCATAATATCAATGCCAATCACAAGTTGTGACGCCCCACCTCTATACCCACTCTAGTCAAGGACACTACGGGGGTAATGCCATCAACTAGCATGGAGAATAAGGCTGTTGAGGAGCGACCATCCGCGTAATTGCTTTGTGCGAGCACCGATAAGTCAGATAGCACAACATGCATCTGGTTTCAGGAGGAAATCCGACATACCGATACAAACTCAAAGCTACTACCCGATGGCTATATATATTCTTCAAAAGCAAATATAGAAATCAACATAACACAAATCAGTCACAGACATCCATATCACAAAGGTAGAAATGGATATGAATAAATAACACATAAAAGTGTTCATCATAGTTGTGGTCAGACAAGATCCACAATATCACAAAAGAATAGCCACAAGTGATAGACAAAAGAATATGGATACATCAATGAGTCTATACCTCAAATGTATACAACAAAAACTACTAATCTAAGTAGTTAGCCAAAAGTCAGGGTGATAATCCCAGATGTGAAGTCAAGCAGAAGCACCTGTAACATCTCGGTCTGACCCGAGTATTATTTAATAAGAAAATAATAAACGGATCAGTCTAGCTATAAATATCAGATGAAATGATATAGAATAAGAGATATCACAAAAACGTATGATAACCATAAAACCATACTGTGATAAGTATGCAATTGAAAATCAACAAGAGATTAATCAATATCACAAGAATCTTCTCAAAGATCAAAAAGAATGTCATACTTTTTATTTTTATTCACTAAAACCATAAGTATTGATCATTATATCAATGCCAATCACAAAAATTAATGACACACAAATTCACCAATACACAAATATTGATAAGGCTTATCAATGTAAATCACGAAAATTGGTGAAACATAAATTCTAGAAATCATCAATGGAAATCTAGAAATCACAAAAAGGGGGAGGCCTATCACAAAAATGAGCATGAAAATTCACCAACACGTGTATCACAAAATGGAACGCTATTCCATGGTTGCTAACCATTAATTTTGAGCCGAAGCTCCACAAAACGGCCCGAAGACCATGGGTCGCTACCCCACCAAATTGAGCCGAAGCTCCACAGAAACGGGGTTTAGTCTCCCTCGTAGACAAAGAGATATCGCACATTTGCTAGTCTAAATCACAAAAATGATCATCAACGATCATCAAGAAGTGTCAATTACAGTAAGCTAGTAAATATATAAGCTTAGCTTCATGTCCCATAACCACTAGCTTAACTCAAATATTTACGAACAAATTGTAGATCTCCACTCAAAAATTGTCACAAGAGATTCAATTGAACAAGTCCAAGAATTAACCATGAAGTAAACACAAGCGTTTTATACCACTTGTTTTACGAAGTAGTTTAATTAGATTTCTCATACGAGTGAGGTAAAGATTTGTATATGCTAGTAGATTGGAAAACGGTTTAGGAAACGAGCTTTGTAATAAAATAGTGTTGAAATCGTTTTGATGAAAGAGTTTTGATATTTACTACTAGTATTGAAGCCTTTATATTTTTAAAATGACAAATCACAAAAATGATTGTAGAAACAGTAAATCATAAAAATTCACATTCGGAGACGTGAATAATGTCCAAAGAATTTGGTTCCAAATCCATCAAAGTGGAAATACCCTTGTGACTAAACATGGCACGACCTAGCAGGCCGAGCGACTTAAGTGGTTGCGACTTAATCATGCCGCGACCTATAAAAGCAGGCGGAGCGACCTAAATTGGGAGCGACTTAAAAGCCGAAAACGACCTAAGGTGCAAGCAGCTTAAGGACCGAAAACGACCTAAGTTGAAAAGCAGGCCGAGCGACTTAGGAAATGGTACGACCTAACATGGCGCGACCTAACATGGCGCGACCTAACATGGCGCGACTTAGCAGCAGATGTGACTTAAAACAGGCCGAGCGACCTAAGTGGTTGCGACCTATAGCAGGTACGACTTAACAGGCCGAGCAACCTAACATGCCAAGTGACTTAACAGGCCGAGCGACCTAAGTAATGGAATGACCTAAGCAATACCGAGCGACCTAAGTGGTTGGCTGCGACTTAAAGCAGCATGGCGCGACTTATGTTGGTGCGACCTGTATGTAGGCCGAACGACTCAAATGGTGCAGGCCGAGCAACCTAGGGGATGGAAGTGCAAAACTCCCTCAATTTGCAACCGGTCGAGCACGGACGCTTGGGGATTATGCCCATCGGCTACCCGGTCCTATTGGCTCCTCGATGCATCACCAAAAACGTGTTCAAACATCAAAGTTAGGATTTTTAAAGATTTGAACCCAAAACACTAAAAATTGGGATTTTCACCAATTTAATCCAAACCAAAAGCAAATGAACATGAATAAGTGTTAGGAATTCATACCCAACAATCAAAGATAGTTATATACAAAGATGTGAAATAAAAATCTCACCTTTACACAAAATCAATGAAGAAGAAGCTTGAAAGCAAAGGAAGAATCAACCACATTTCAATCTCAACATAAGAAGCTTGAATCAATGGCTTCTCTTTGAATTTGGAGTTAAATGTTGGATTTGCAAATTAACTAGGGCTTGGAGTTTTAATTTTCCATTCCTCCCTCCTTTTTTGATGAAGCTTGAGTGTTAGGAAATGAAAGTGAAGTTATGAAGGGAAGAGGAGGTTGAGCTAGACTTAATAGTTTAGGCTAATGGGCTAAATCAAACACAAATCCCAAAGTGAAAAAGTGGAAAAATTCAACTAACTCCAAACATATCAAAGTTCATACTCAAAAAGACCGCAAACGGCGTTTTGAACTCAATGGAAGTGGTCCCGAGTCCTAATTCGACCGTATGAAAAAGGTAACTTTTCGGACTAAAATCCGACTAACGATAAAATACTTAAACAAAATATTTAGATATTCAATCGTAAAATATGCGGGTTGTTACAGTGCACTTCCCCACGACCCATTGACCATCGAACTCACCGTCGACCATTCCCACAAATCGCGCTCGACCTCTTCCTCATGTTTCACCTCCTGGAATGTCTCTAAAAAGCCTCATTCAAAATTCAAACTACTGCTCCAATAACCCAAAATTGGACTAAGTCACCCATCGCTCATCCATGCAACCACACCCGATCGTACACCTCCAAATTCCACCAAAAGGATCACGACGACCATCTCCAACTTTCCTCCAGGCGCGCACCCTTCCGGCTGCCCCCACATCGCCGTACTTACCCAAATCGAACACTTACACGAGGAAGCCCTAAAACCCTACAAAGTCCTTCCAACACAACCCACCAAAAAAATGCTGCTGCATTTTTCTCGACTTCCCCCTCGTCTAAACATCCTCCACCACTAGTGGCACGTCACCAAATCTCCACAGCCGTTCCAAAATCACCAAAACCCATTTTTCGATCAACTTTTCCTAACTGATTCAATACTCCATTAGAAATCACTAAACGTTTCTTAAAAATCCTAATCTCCACCAACGATTTCAGACATAGAATCAAATTCTTGAAATTTTGATTCTCGATTTCATCCCAATGTTGAGTCACTTGTCTGTGCCATCTTCGTTCCTTCCTTATGGGTGATGAAATTTAATGAAACAATTTTTTAAATTAATCTACACTCTAAAACCAATAGCTTTTGTTTTGGAATCGAGTTTTAAACTTTAATAGATAACGAGGATTTGATTTTAGAAAAATTGAAAGTTTAACAGTTTTTAAAAAGAAACATGGACAAAGTAGCACCAAGAAATAATATAGTCTTTGTTAACTAACATGTCAACCCACTTATATAATATATATATGTATATGTATATACATTTTCACCTATCAGATGTATATATTGTTGACCCAGATCAAAGGTTTAACTAAATAATTCATTTATACTTAAAGAGTATATAGAAAATCTATAACAAAATTCTAGGTGTTCACTCGCTGTTTTATACAGTTGCTTGTTTTCTTGCTTCAGGCTTTTAATACTTGATTCTCTTACTTAAGGTTTCCTTGCTTCAGGTTTTATTTTATTTTTATTTTTGTGAACCTGGGCAACATATGCTTGGCCACTCATGTATATAAGGGAAATGAGGTGTGCAGAGTAAGCTAACATATGTATAGGCTACTCACTCATTTATTTATCTAGTTTATTTTCTCTTTAAAGTTTAATCTGAATAAAGGATTTGACCTGACTTGATTTCTTATTGAGTTTGATCTTTTATGAGACTTGATTTTATGTTTTTCCTTGATTTGATTTTCCCTTTACTCAAGCTTGATCTGATTTTGCTTTTGACATTGATTATATAATTTATGTGCTTGAAATGATATGTATTCATGATGTTGTCCCCTTTTGTGCTTACAAGTATTTTTATATGAATTGATATGTGTGTGTGTGTGTGTATATATATATATATATTCTTTTGTATGTATATATATATATATATATATATATATATTCATAATTATGTAATTTATCCTACTTTACTTGCATCATCCCTATTTTACATATATACATTTGCTTGTGTATTGTTGTCATATACATACATTTACATTTATACATTTTTTTCATACACATTGCTTTTTTATATATTGTCATTATATATATATATATATATGTATGTATGTATGTATGTATACATATTCACATTTATACAACTTTTCATGTATATTATTTCGTTTGAGCCTACATTCATACACTTGTATGTTTACATACTTATATATACATATTTTTAAACATCATGAAGTTTTGTGTATATTTATATATACATATAGGTATTTTATCTTAATTTAAATGGTGGAGTTTATTATTTATTTTCTATAAGATTTATCATATCTAGGGATTTTATAATCCAATATTTAATATAGCTTTTAAATCAATTTATATATATATATATATATATATATATATATCCAGATATTTTAAATTATCAGCAATTTATCCGTTCGACTTATAAAATCAATAATTCAATAATAAAATCAGTTAATCACCTAATATTCGATGGCCAAAAATCTGGGTCGTTACATTCATCCCACCTTTAGAACTTTTTGTCCTCGAAAAGGGACAAAGAGAGAATTTTAATTTTGATGTTTATTATTAGTTAAATCATTCTTTTAACATTTAACCCTTTACCCTTTTATTTTAAAATTTTAAAACACCTTTAAAACTACATAATATTACCAAACTAGTTTTATAAAAATACTTTTTATAACTCGATGTCTAAACAACTCCATCCTTGTTCTCACAGAAATTCGGGCAAACGTTGATCGGGCACAGGACTGAAAATCTTTAAGTACTTAGTAAACCTATTTTCAATACCTAGTGAAAATACTTGAAAAACTTTTGCGAGAACGCTATGGAAATCATTAACCCCTAATATGGGTCAAAGTTAAAACGATGATTGTGTCGTCATCCCGGCGAAATCTGTAGGAAAACTGTAGGCATCCGTACCTCTCGATATTGCCATGGAACACGTATCGCAGCTACACCCAGGGTTGCATTGCCATTACAGTAAAAATCATGTAACTGTAGGCATCATCGCCTTCGAATTATGCTGCCAAAAGAAACTTCACCATATAGATCATAGACTACTCAAAGATTGCGTCACTATCCCAGTGAAACCCAATGTAAACTGTAGGCACTCAGCGCCACATGAATTTCGCTATGGAACCACATAGATCACAATCTACCTATGTTACGTCGCTCTCCCGGCGAAATCAAGCATAGATTTTAGGCAATCACTACACCTCGACTTACGCTGTGGAAACGTAGTAGATCGCAGTTACACCAGAGTTATGTTGCCGTCATAGCATAACCCCAACGTATTTGTAGGCATCAGCGCCCTTGAATTTCGCTACCCCAACCACAATCCTCAGAAACTACCATTTTGTCCAGACGTCCTCTGGGATCCAAATTTAGAACGGGCTCAAGGCAAAACCTCCTAGTGGATCTCCTACTATAAGTTTCATCTCTAAATGGAAGCGCCTTTTTCCCCATAACATTCTCAAAACATTTCATACTATATACATATATAGTCCTTTTAAATCATACTCTTTATATGTATTACATATAAACTTCAAAATCGATAATTCTCAAATTTGGCTTTCCAAACTCCCAAAATTTTCTTTTTGCCAACACCAAAAGCCTTTTAAAATCAATGGGTTCCAGAAAAAACTTTTTCAGTTCCATTAAAATCATTCTTATATATATATATATATATATATATATATATATATAAGTTTATTCTTCCAACTTGAATAAATTTTGGATCATTTCATACTTATATAAATTCCACTTTATCCTTCAAATATCTTTCAAAGATCTTTTCTTCTGGTTATAATCTCATTAATACCAAATCAAAGTTTCAAGTTCGATTTTGTTTACAAAGTTATTGGTCATAATTTCTTACTTCCTATAAAGTAAGTTTCATTTATAATGTTATCCAACTTTTATTATAAATCATTATAATTACTCGAAATATACTCTTCCACTTCCAAGACCATTTTCGCTTCAATATTCGATTTGGTTCCAACTCATAATTGATTTAATTTCCATTTTGGGTTTAAACTTCAATTTTTACCTCAATTCGTACTTAAATTCATGATTTACATATCAATAGTTTCCATTCTGACTAGTTTGAACTTTAGAAAATAGCTTGAATTGTTGTAAAATAGTTAAATAGTTAATATAAGATAGTTTAAATTTTAAAAAGAATGTTTTGTATAGAAAATAGCTTGGAAAAAATCCAAAATAATTTGAATATTTTAGAAAATAGAATTAAGAAGGTTTATATTGAATTAGTTTATTTGAAAATAGTTTCAAAGCCAAACTGATTCAGTTTCCAATCTCCAATTAAAATCAATTTTCAATTTCCATTGATTCAATCAGATCCCAATTCGAATTAACTTCAATTCTTATTCTAATTCAAATCAATTCCCATTTGAATTTAAACTTTTTCAACTTCGATTACAATTCTAATTAATTTAATTCAGTTTCACCTTTGAATTAATTCCAATTCCATTCTCAATTTTCAAACCTCTTGATTTATATAAATTCGTGTTCGGTTTCCAAAATGTTGATTTAATCACTTAAATCAAGTTAACCTTTAACATTTAATTTAACAGTCCAAGTCTTTAAAATAATTCAATTCTGAGCCCAATTTCCAAATTAAATTACTTCTACTTAAACTTATTTCAAGGTTCAAGGGGGAGTCTAAATCTTTTAAAACAAATCAATTTTCAGAATTCAATTGATTACCCAATTATAACTCCAAACTTTGAAATCCAATTCTTAAACAATTTTGGTTATAAGGTTCATTTTATCATTTCAAACATAACTTCAAAATGATTCTTGTTCCATAATAAATTTTATTTCTAAGATACAAAATTAATTAAATAGTTTTAAAATAAAGTTTTGTTTCCATTTAATTTCAGCAATGGATATATATGGTTTCAATCCACTTCTTAATTTACTCGAAATAATCCAATTTACAGTTTTACATATACTGTTAATACCCAACAGGATAATAGTAGGATATGTCAAAGTAAATAAACATCGAAATTATCTAAAACACTAATCAATAGCGTCCATCACAATTTTTCAGAATTCGAAACTTGTTTTATTTCAAAAATTGTTTGAAATCATTTATACATAACCTCTTATCAAATCCATACCATCTCTTTTACAATCTAATTCGTTTAACTTTCCTAAGTTAAATTTTAATTTCATCTTGAAATTTCATTTCCAGATTATAAGTTCAAAGCTTATTTAAATTGGTTTGAGTGAATTCGTTTAATCCATTTAAACCTACTCAAATTTGAATCTTTCCATTTCAAATCCAATTCTTATTAATATCACTTCCCACTTATAAGTTCAAAAACTTATTTTCCTTTGAGTTATACTTCACATTCTCAGGGGGATTCTAGAATTCAAACACCAGTATTTATCTCAAATCAACTTTGAAACCATGTATACCTACCTATATATACATATATCCCATTCACTCATCAAGTCACACTTTTAAATTTTAAATCATCTTGGGTTTTTTTACTCCAAAACAAATTCATCTTCAAATAACTCTTGCTTTTAAAATAAGATTTTTATGTTCAAAAATATTCTTAATAATAATATTTGTTATTTCCTTCAAGACTTTGAAACAAATTTCAAAATTTCCATGGCTTAGATCTAAAACTTCATCTTTTAAATTCATTTTAATTTATAATTCACATTTATAAATTCAGCTTGTATAATATCACTTTCTTAAAACATTTTATTTTGTAATAAACATCCGTTATTAAGACACAACAACCAATTCTATGATAGTAATAGTACGGTGCTTTATATTCCATAATAATTTACCGGGGAAAATTATTTCTATATATAATCAAGGTAAACTTATTTCGTTTTAAAACACTTTGAAAAATACTTCTGCAATTTCCTAAATTTTAAATTTTGGTTTGAGTCTACTTAAACTTTTGGTTTGTAGCTTAACTTACATGTATAGTTCATTCTTATTGAATTTCCATTTGGTTATATATGCATTTCCACTTTAGTCTTATAATCTTATTTAACTTTTAACAACAACGACCAATTACCTTAATATATTATAATAATTAGAAAAATTACTTCTTTATATATCAAAATATAACCTTATATGCAAATCATTTTTAAAACTGTTTTTAAAATCATTATATAAGAAAATAACAAGTACGCCCTCATATACATTACACTCAACTCATTCTAAGGTACGACTGATCCTATCTCTAACGAGTAATCCCCACCAGACCCAAGGTTCTCGCTTAACTTTGTAACGGTCCAAAGATTTTCAACCCTGAAAATCGACACTAATACGTTCACTATATAGAATGTCGAGCAGTCGAGTGTCGGAAATACCAGGCTGTTAGGGTTTAGAAGAAAAAAGATAGAATAAGAAATAGAAAACAACAGCACAGAATCTCAAAATCGCAGCGGAACAAATATAATATAAAATAACAACAATTATACAAAGAAAATTGTAACTATCAAATATACATTCAAATTATCAGAGTACAACCATCAAAAAATAGATCAAGATAGTAATAATAACTTGTCCTTAATTACTGACTAAATAGTCTATAATACACTGTGGAAATAAATTCAATACGTGCAATACGTCTCTGTCATCCAACTCGTCTCCTGAGCTCTAGAAGCGTCCTAACCTGATATTTTGTAAACTCGGTCTGAACCGAGCATTACAATAAAGTAACACCCGAGTCAGGCTGGAAATCAGCGTGAGTAAAACCAAATAAAATTTGAAATACTTAAGTTATAAAGCTTCTTTGAAAACCAAGGTAACTTGTATATCCAACGAGCTTTTATCAGATTAAAACCAAACATTTTTACCGAAAATCAATAGATATTGTAATAATGTCTGGATACAGCTACTTATTTATGATAATCCAGTTTACTTAATTTATTCAAATCCAGCCTATTGGATTTTATAATCAAACCCGTAAAGATTTGTAGCGATTTTTGAATAGAAGTGGTGTCGGATAATGCCGATATCCGATCCTGATCTCTTCGAATCCAAGTGACAATTTTAAAAAGGGTAAATTGTTTAAAATAAAAATTTATTAATTTGGGTGATAATATTCAAATATTGCAATTTATTTCAACTGTTTGTTTCAAACAAAATATATCATCATTTAAATCTCATTATCTTAATGTGACGACCGCCCATGACTCCCGCACCAAAGATCAAGGAAATAATGCGCTGAAAGGCGTGCCAGGCAGCCATGGGTGACCGTCAAGGGTAGAACAAACATCGCAGAATCTATCGCATAACTCATAGCGCATGGATAAAATACAATAGAGAAATATATGTATAGTGAAGCTTCATAACAGAATATCATCAAATAAGCATCTTAGAAGTTTGATACAATCATCATAACAGTCAATACATCAAAACCTCACTACAAAGCACTCAAAGTATATACAGCGGAACACCCAGTACATAATATGAAATAATATGCAAAAGCCTCCTGCTCGTCTTCGTCATCATCAACGTAGATCTCCAAGAACAGCACCTGTCACCTGCTACCTAGTCTGCCCATCCCAACATGGATGAACAGCCCAAGGTAATAAGAGGAGACATAAAACCTTGAGTCAGACAAAGTCTTAGTGAGCAGTAAATCAACTATCAAACATACCAAAAGAGTATAAGGGATAAAAGGAATAGGAACCAAACCATCCCACTCCGCCTCCTTCTACAGTGATAGCCCCCAGACACACACTAAGGAGAAGCAAGCATAACATGACAGACAATTTAAGTAAAGCAATATTCATTCGAGTCAAGGTCGATGTTTTCCAAATACAAACCCCCAAGGCCTAAACCAAGATCAGATAAGCACCCGGAAAACACCGCTCTTGAGACCGAATGATGATACAACCAAACGCCCAAACATCCGTGACTCTGGCTATCACTGTAATCATTGCCTTGATTTCACCGTTAGTTGAATGACCACCTGTCAAGGGCTAATGGTAACCCCGGTTCTAGACATAACTCCGCACGTCGTCGCAGCCCGTGCCTAGGAATTTTCGCAACTACCCAAAGTACTAGCACGTCGTCGCAGCCCGTGCTTGGAACGTCGTCGCAGCCCGTTCCAACGTACTCCTGCTTTGAGCATGCTAGAACCTTCAACAACGATGAGATCTCAGCCTCCTTATCATCCTCCTCGACGACTATTTCCATACTAGCTCAAGCGCCTCTCAAGCTAACCATTATCAACCAACTCGCATCGCATCATCGAGTTATCAATATGCTTGGGATGATCCCGTCTGGATTAAACCAAGGCTATCTCACACCATGCTTCGCTTGATCGCATCATAGCAAAGTCTCATCTCAACATTATGGCTTGCCTCATCGCATCATGGCAAAGTCCCATCTCAACATCATCTAATCCATACATATGAGCTTCAACATCCGCTTCATATGCCACAAGCAGCTTTCCTTATTCAAGAGCCTTTCCACTTAGCTTTTGAATCATCATCAACCAACTTGATCAAATCAAGCTATATATCAACTAATCAATCAAATCAAACATTAATCCAAGCAATCAATCATTCAAACAAGATCTAAATAAACAATTACAATGATAATGGCAATTTCGTAAATAAATGAGCATAGATCTAACATACATGAATCATGGATTTTTAGCATAGATCTAACAAATATAAATCATGGGTTTTGTCTCTACAACTTGATAAATGAACTTGCATAAGTAAACATCTTCATAAGTAATGGATCTATACTTGGATCTAAGGAAAAATGCATAAAATCACTATCTACAACACTCCAACAATCCACCAAACCAATATACTCCTTTGGGTCCGCGTGAGAGATAACCACCACTCACCAAATCACCCAAACACTTCAAAAACTATCAACTTCAGATCTGGACAGCGAAGATTCAAGCTTGATTCGTCGAAATCCCGCTTGAAACGATGAAATCTAGCTTCGTTGGATGAAGATCTTCAACTTTAGCTCTTGGATCTTCAATCTCGATCTTCAATCTTGTATAGATGTTAGAACTAGATTGGAGTGGAGAAAAGAAGATAAAGAAATGTTGTAGTCGAGCTCTCAAAATGGCAGCACTTCGTCGCTTCAAAAACCGGTGCCAAAAAGTGAGCCAAACCCCTCTATTTATAGGCTGAATCCCCCCCTGAGTCGTCCATCCATAAGTCGTCGCCGACCCATCCTTGAGTCGCCCCCGACCTAAGACCCACGACCCAAAACTCCATCGACCTAACACGCACGCGGGCTATGACTTACGACTCATCACCTAGCCGACCCAACAACTTAACTCGTGTACGACTCATAGCATACACGTCCTAAAACACAGGCCGACCTAACGACTCATCGACTCAACAACACTATACAACACACGACTCAGCGACTCGGCGACTCAACAACTCTATACGACTCAACGACCTAACTCATTTTCCTTAAGTCGTTCCATCCTATGAGTCGGTCCAATACATGAGTCGGTCACCTCTATGAGTCGGTTATCCTATGGGTCGCTCACTACCTTGACTCGGTCCAAACCTTAAGTCGCTGCCTCTCTTAACTCGCTAACAACCATAAGTCGGCAACTACCACTCACTCCTATAAGTCGGCCAACCTATAAACCGTTGACCCCATGAGTCGGCCACCTACCCTAAGTCGCTCCATCCTCTAAGTCGGTCACGACTCAAGTTCCACACGGCTTAACTTTAACACGACTTATCTCTAGAACGACTCAAGCACCAAACGACTTAGTGCAACTATTATACGATTTATCGACACGTAAAATACGGGTCGTTACATTCTCTCCCCCTTAGGAATTTCGCCCCCGAAATTCCAAACAAACAAGAGCAATCAAAACTATTCTGCATGCCTACCATCCATAGCAATCAACAAACCATGCATCCAATTACTAGCCTAGCATGCAGAATTCTAAGATTAGAACAAGTTACAAATTCATGAGATGTCACGACACCTTAGGGCCATACCTCGAAGAGTTCAGGATGAGCTGCCTTCATCCTCTCTTCCTCCTCCCACGTACAGTCGTTAACATCATCACTCTATTGTATCTTGAGCAACGTAATCGTCTTCCTCCTAAGGTGTTTCGTGTCGGTTTCAACAACACGAAGCGGCTTACGAGGTCTCGTAACCATTGGATCAACCTCCAAATCTTCACAGTTATCTGCAGAAACCACCGTAGTTGGGTCGTGCACATACTTCCGTAGATATGATATATGAAAAACATTGTGCACGCCCGCCATCTTTTTCGATAACTTCAATCTATAGGCGAGCTTTCCAATCCGCTCGATAATCGGGAATGGTCCAACAAATCTCGGAGTTAACTTTCCTTTCTTTCCAAATCAAATAACATTCTTCAGAGGAGAAATCTTCACAAAAACCATATTACCTACGTCGAATTCCAAATCCTTACGACGATTATTGGCATAACTTTTCTGACGATCTTGGGCTGCCTTCATTCGTTGCCGAATGATCTTTATACAATCCGAAGTCTGTTGAATCATCTCTGGCCCAAGTATCAGTTTTTCTCCAGTTTCCAACCAACATGTCGGAGAGTTACACGGTCTTTCATACAGTGCTTCATATGGTGCCATACCAATACTTGACGGATAACTGTTATTGTATGCAAATTCCACCAAATGAAGGTGATCTTCCCATGATCCTCCGAAATCCAAAACACAGGCTCTGAGAAGATCTTCCAAAACTCGGTTGACTCTCTCAGTCTGGCCATCTGTTTGAGGGTGGTAAGCTGTACTCAAACACAACTCAGTTCCCAAAACCTCCTGGAAGCTCTTCCAAAATCCACTAGTGAACAAAGGATCTCGATCGCTCACTATACTCTTCGGAACACCATGGAATCGAACTATCCACTTAACATAAAGCTCAGCCAACTTCGATGCAGTCCTAGTCGATCGAACAGGAATGAACCTTGCACTCTTGGTCAACCGATCTACGATGACCCAAATCCCTTCATTTCCCGCCTTGGTTCTAGGTAGGCCATCGATAAAATCCATCGACACTTGCTCCCACTTCCATGTAAGAACCTCTAATGGCTGAAGTAATCCACTGGGCTTCTTCTGCTCTGCCTTAACCAACTGGCAATTCATACACTTGGCAATAAAATTTCCAACATCCTTCTTCATACCTTCCCAGTAATAAGTTCTCTTCATATCCCGATAAATCTTATTTCCACCTGGATGAATTGTCAACTTCGAGTGATGACTTTCCTTCAGAACTTCATCTCTCAATTCATCTATGTCGGAAACAACCAATCGTCCTTGCTTCCGAAGCCAACCCTCTTGATCGACTTCGAATCCCTTATCCTTCTCTGGGTCCAATCCAGATTCCAAATCACGGATAATCTTGACAAGCTTATCGTCTCGCTTTTGACTCTCGTCAATCCTTTCCACAAGAGTAGGCCTTATTGATAAGTTTGCCAACATCTCAGGTTCCAATTCACATCTGGGCCTGAAATCAAATCCAGCCAAATACTCGAGACTCTTCCATTCCGAAAACATGGCTCCCAATCCGACATGTCTTCGACTTAACGCATCAGCCACTGCGTTACCTTTTCCCGGAGTATAGGCTATACAAAATCATACGATGCCAAGAACTCTAGCCACCGTTGCTATCGAAGATTCAAATCCTTTTGAGAGAACAGATACTTCAACGACTTATGATCTGTAAACAACTCGAATCTAACTCCCAATAGATAATGTCTCCACATCTTCAAAGCAAAAACAATTGCCGCTAACTCCAAATCATGAGTCGGGTAATTCCTTTCATGCGGTTTCAGTTGTCGACTTGCATATGCAACAACTTTATTCTTCTGCATTAGTACTGCTCCAAGTCCAGTACCACATGCATCGGTGTAAACCACCATCTCATCATTCCCACTTGGAATAGTCAAAACAGGAGTACTCGTCAGTCGCTCTTTCAGGATTACGAAAGCTTGCTCACACTTATCATCCCATCTGAACACTTGGTTCTTTTTCGTCAATCCTGTTAACGGTGCAGCTATCTTGGAAAAGTCTTTGATAAACCGTCGATAATATCCAGCTAATCCAAGGAAACTTCTCACATCAGATGCATTCTTAGGTCTACCCCAATCCTGGATCGCTCCCACCTTAGCGGGATCAACCGCTATTCCATTTCCAGAGATAACATGGCCTAAGAATCTCACTTCACTCTTCCAGAAGTGACACTTCGAAAACTTAGCCTTCAGCTGATGTTTCCGTAAGATTTCCAAAACAATACGCAAGTGCGTCTTGTGCTCTTCCTCAGTTCTGGAATAAATCAGAATATCATCCACGAACACAAGCACAAACTTATTCAACTGATCTCTGAACACTCTATTCATAAGATCCACAAAATATGCTGGTGCGTTAGTCAATCCAAACGGCATTACCAGCCACTCATAAAAACCGGATGGTGTCCTAAAAGCAGTCTTCGGCACACTATCCTTTGCCACTCTCAACTGGTGAAATCCCATTGCCAAATCCATCTGAGAAAACACCTTAGCATCGTGAAGCTGATCAAACAAGTCATCTATTCTCGGCAATGGATACTTGTTCTTCTTAGTCACTTTATTCAGCTCACGATAATCCACACACAACCTCAACGATCCATCCGCTTTGGTTGCGAACACAACTGGTGCACCCCATTCGGACACACTACGCCGAATGAATCCTTTCTACAAAAGGTCATCAACTTGCACCTTCAACTCTTGTTGCTCCCTAGGCGCCATCCGCCTAAGAGGCATCACAACAGGTCTGGCTCCCTCAACTAGATCGATACGAAACTCGATCTCCCTATGCGGCGGTAATCCTTTGACTTCGTCAAAGACATCCTCAAATCCATTCACAATAGGCACCGATGATAGTCCATCCCGTGGAACAACCAGCGAATACATGAAGCTCATGAAGACGCCTTCCTCATGCTTACATCGTATCACAACCTTTCGCCCTTCCACATTCCCGACTGTCACCTCCAGCCTCTCACAATCAATCCTTGCCGCATACTTCCTAAGCCAGTCCATACCCAAAATAATTCCGAACCCCGCAAAGTTCAGAACAAAACAATCACAAACAAAAGAGCAATCATGACTCGACACAACTAGACCACGGCATATCATACACAAACATGACGAACCCCCAACTGGATTAGTCACAACCAATGGCCTATCAACAATATCCGGTTCCAAACCTAACCGGCCTACAAGATCATCACAAACAAAAGAATGCGACGCTCCAGTGTCAAACAACACTCTAATTGGAACACCACAAATGGAAAGAGTACCTTGAACCACCACACTCTTCCCTTTCTCTTCAGCAGTAAGAGCTTTTGAAAACGACGGCACAGCTCCCAAAGCATAAGCTTGCACAATCTGCCTGTCCTTCCTCGGTTCTGGACAATCTTTCCTGAAATGCCCTGGCTTGTCACAGTTGTGGCATTTCGCCGGCGCCTTTGGATTCCTACAATCCTTGGAGAGATGGCCCTTCTGCTGGCAATTATAGCAAGTCATTTCGCCCCTCGGCTTCTTCTGGCCATCCTTACCTTCTGTTGTTGTTGCTTCCTCTTCTTGTTTCCACCCTTCTGTGGCTTAAACCCTTCCTTGGTTACAGCAACAACAGAACTCTCCCTAGGAAACAAACTCTCATGCCTGAGAGCTTTCTCCACAAGCTTCTCAAACAGATCGTCCAGATGATCCACCAACTGTCTTCCAAGATAAGCATCCAAACCGGTCACAAACTTCTCATTCTTCTGATAGGGAGAATCAATATACGATCTGGCATACTTGGATAAAGCCTCAAACTCAGAAACATACTCAAGAACCGATCTCCCACCTTGCTTGAGCTCCACAAACTTCTTAAACAAGACAGATTTCTGAGCCGTAGAGATGAACTTAGCTTCAAATCTGACTTGGAATTGCTCCCAAGTAATCTCCTCCTCTGGAGTATCAATGGTGATAGAATTCCACCAATCAGAAGCTCTTCCTTGAAGCTGCCTTGATGCAAGCTTCCTCTTAGTTGCATCCTCGATTCCCAAATCACCAAAAATCCTTCTACAAGCATCAATCCATCTTTGGACTTCAATGGTTGACTCTATCCCTAAGAAAACCTTCCCTCCAAGAGCAGTATAGTCCTTACACAACTTAGCAAAATCCACCGGTCTTGGAGCTTGAACTTGAACTCCAACATCCACTGATGGTCCTGGAGCTGGTGTCCTTCTCATGATAGAAGTCATCATAGCTTCAAACATAGCTCCATAATCAGTAGCTTCCCAGCAGCACGGCCTTCCCTAGCAGCTGGTCTCCCCCTTCGACTCATCCTTAATATCGACAAAAAGGAATGACTTATAACACCTTGAGAAACAACTTCATAAGGAGTTCAAATCCTTCTAAACTACTATATTATATATAGTAATCATTCATCAAAATACAATTACGTCTCTCATACGTAGTTACGTCAGCGAGCGTTGGCTAAAATCGATTAACCAAAGCTCTGATACCAAATGTGACGACCGCCCATGACTCCCGCACCAAAGATCAAGGAAACAATGCGCTGAAAGGCGTGCCAGGCAGCCATGGGTGACCGTCAAGGGTAGAACAAACATCGCAGAATCTATCGCATAACTCACAGCGCATGGATAAAATACAATAGAGAAATATATGTATAGTGAAGCTTCATAACAGAATATCATCAAATAAGCATCTTAGAAGTTTGATACAATCATCAGAACAGTCAATACATCAAAACCTCACTACAAAGCACTCAAAGTATATACAGCGGAACACCCAGTACATAATATGAAATAATATGCAAAAGCCTCCTGCTCGTCTTCGTCGTCATCAACGTAGATCTCCAAGAACAGCACCTGTCACCTGCTACCTAGTCTGCCCATCCCAACATGGATGAACAGCCCAAGGTAATAAGAGGAGACATAAAACCTTGAGTCAGACAAAGTCTTAGTGAGCAGTAAATCAACTATCAAACATACCAAAAGAGCATAAGGGATAAAAGGAATAGGAACCAAACCATCCCACTCCGCCTCCTTCTATAGTGATAGCCCCCAAACACACACTAAGGAGAAGCAAGCATAACATGGCAGACAATTTAAGTAAAGCAATATTCATTCGAGTCAAGGTCGATGTTTTCCAAATACAAACCCCCAAGGCCTAAACCAAGATCAGATAAGCACCCGGAAAACACCGCTCTTGAGACCGAATGATGATACAACCAAACGCCCAAACATCCATGACTCTGGCTATCACTGTTATCATTGCCTTGATTTCACCGTTAGTTGAATGACCACCTGTCAAGGGCTAATGGTAACCCCGGTTCTAGACATAACTCCGCACGTCGTCGCAGCCCGTGCCTAGGAATTTTCGCAACTACCCAGAGTACTAGCACGTCGTCACAGCCCGTGCTTGGAACGTCGTGGCAGCCCGTTCCAACGTACTCCTGCTTTGAGCATGCTAGAACCTTCAACAACGATGAGATCTCAGCCTCCTAGTCATCCTCCTCGACGACTATTTCCATACTAGCTCAAGCGCCTCTCAAGCTAACCATTATCAACCAACTCGCATCGCATCATCGAGTTATCAACATGCTTGGGATGATCCCGTCTAGATTAATCCAAGGCTATCTCACACCATGCTTCGCTTTATCGCATCATAGCAAAGTCTCATCTCAACATCATGGCTTGCCTAATCGCATCATGGCAAAGTCCCAACTCAACATCATCTAATCCATACATATGAGCTTCAACATCCGCTTCATATGCCACAAGCAGCTTTCCTTATTCAAGAGCCTTTCCACTTAGCTTTTGAATCATCATCAACCAACTTGATCAAATCAAGCTATATATCAACTAATCAATCAAATCAAACATTAATCCAAGCAATCAATCATTCAAACAAGATCTAAATAAACAATTACAATGATAATGGCAATTTCGTAAATAAATGAGCATAGATCTAACATACATGAATCATGGATTTTTAGCATAGATCTAACAAATATAAATCATGGGTTTTGTCTCTACAACTTGATAAATGAACTTGCATAAGTAAACATCTTCATAAGTAATGGATCTATACTTGGATCTAAGGAAAAATGCATAAAATCACTATCTACAACACTCCAACAATCCACCAAACCAATATACTCCTTTGGGTCCGCGTGAGAGATAACCACCACTCACCAAATCACCCAAGCACTTCAAAAACTATTAACTTCAGATCTGGACAGCGAAGATTCAAGCTTGATTCGTCGAAATCCCGCTTGAAACGATGAAATCTAGCTTCGTTGGATGAAGATCTTCAACTTTAGCTCTTGGATCTTCAATCTCGATCTTCAATCTTGTATAGATGTTAGAACTAGATTGGAGTGGAGAAAAGAAGATAAAGACATGTTGTAGTCGAGCTCTCAAAATGGCAGTACTTCGTCGCTTCAAAAACCGGTGCCAAAAAGTGAGCCAAACCCTTCTATTTATAGGCTGAATCCCCCCCTGAGTCGTCCATCCATAAGTCTTCACCGACCCATCCTTGAGTCGCCCCCGACCTAAGACCCACGACCCAAAACTCCATCGACCTAACACGCACGCGGGCTACGACTTACGACTCATCACCTAGCCGACTCAACAACTTAACTCGTGTACGACTCATAGCATACACGTCCTAAAACACAGGCCGACCTAACGACTCATCGACTCAACAACACTATACAACACACGACTCAGCGACTCGGCGACTCAACAACTCTATACGACTCAACGACCTAACTCATTTTCCTTAAGTCGTTCCATCCTATGAGTCGGTCCAATACATGAGTCGGTCACCTATATGAGTCGGTTATCCTATGGGTCGCTCACTACCTTGACTCGGTCCAAACCTTAAGCCGCTGCCTCTCTTAACTCGCTAACAACCATAAGTCGGCAACTACCACTCACTCCTATAAGTCGGCCAACCTATAAACCGTTGACCCCATGAGTCGGCTACCTACCCTAAGTCGCTCCATCCTCTAAGTCGGTCACGACTCAAGTTCCACACGACTTAACTTTAACACGACTTATCTCTAGAACGACTCAAGCTCCAAACGACTTAATGCGACTATTATACGATTTATCGACACGTAAAATACGGGTCATTACACTTAATTTGTCTGATCATTTGTTGGCATAGACAAAATAATTCAAAATGTAAATATCCAATAGAATTAAGCAAGGGTATAGATTGTTATTAATTTAACGATCGATGAAAAATATCGTACAAACCTCACATTTGGATTTTTATTAACTTTACCTAATCGAATCCATTTATACCTTTATCCAAATTTAAAAAAATTAAAAGAAATTATAAAACAACCTATTATTAGCTAATCGAGGCTTAACACTCTATTTAATGTCTATGAGGCTAATTTACATAAGTTTCCAATCAAATAATAATGTGATTAATTACTATTTAAATTTATGAAATATTATAGAACTTTAAATTTCAAATTTATGTTAAAAATAAGTTTTAGCAAAATAGAAGAAAATATAAATTATCATATGATATTTACGTGAATCCCATTTCTTCTTCTTTTCCCTTTTTCTTTCTTTTCTTTATTTTTATCTTCATTTTCCTTTCTATTTATTTTTATCTTTTCTTTATTTATTTTTTTCTTTTCTTTATTTATTTTTTCCCTTTGCCCTTTTCTTTTACTCTATCTTATTTCTCGTCTTTCTATTTTCCCTGGCATAAAATCTTTGGCCCATTCCCCTTGCTTTCCCCACTTCTTTATCCTTTCCAGTTCTCCTCCCATTCCTTTACTTTTTCTAAAATGAGACGTGCACACCTGTGCACCGTGCACTTGCCATGACCCATCGACCATTGAACTCACCGCCACCATTCCCATAAATCGCGCTCGACCACTTCCCCACGTTCCACCTCCTGGAATGCCTCCAAAAACCCTCATTCAAAATTCAAAATGCTGCTCCAATAACCCAAAGAGGACCGAGCCGCCCATCGCTCCTCCACACCACCACACCCGATCGTACACCCCCAAATTCCACCAAAAGGCTACCATGACCATCTCCAACTTTCCCCCAGGCGCGCACCCTTCCAACTTCCCTCACGTCGCCGTAGTTACCAAAATCGAACACCTACATGAGGAAGCCCTAAAACGGTACAAAGTCTTAATTTGACACCACCCATTAGAAAAAATGCTGTTGCACTTTTCTAGACTTCCACACGGTCTAAACTTCCTCCACCCCCAGCGGCATATCAGCAAGTCGCTACGGTGGTTCCAAAATCACTAAAACCCATTTTTTGATCAACTTTTCCTAACTCATTCAGTACTCTATTAAAAATCACCAAACGTTTCTTAAAAATCCTAATTTCCACTAAAGATTTCAGACATATAATCGAATTGTTGAAATTTTGATTCTCGATTTCGTCCCAATGTTGAGTCGCTTGTCTTTGCCATCTTCTTTCCTTCCTTATAGGTGATGAAATTTAATGAAACCATTTTTTTAAATTAATCTACACTTAAAAACCAATGACTTTTGTTTTGGAATCAAGTTTTAAACTTTAATAGATAATAAGGATTTGATTTTAGAAGTTGTAAGTTTAACTGTTTTTAAAAAGAAACATGGACAGAGTAGCACCAGGAAGTAATACAGTCTTTGATAATTACCATGTCAATCCATATATATATGTGTGTGTGTGTGTGTGTGTAACGACTTGTATATTTCGATAATTAAAATTTGTTAAATTTATAAGATTTTGTAATTAAATGTAGAAGGAAATGAAAATCTTATAATTTATATTGGAGTGAATGTTAGGAATTAAATGTTGCAAATGGTAAATAAAATCAATTATTGACAATTTAAATGAAATCCCAATAAAGATATAGTGGAAAACATTTTATTTTGTTAATTAAATATGATCGTGCAATTAATACCGAAAGAAATAAATTTGGAAATAGTATTAATGAAATAATAACGAAAATGAATTGCAACTGTATAAATGGAAGTAAATTGTTAATAACTTGGATATAAACATTGGATTAATTAATGAAAATAAATCTAGATGTTATGTTTGGATAGAACAAAAGTGAATGAAATTAGTGGTATGAAAAATGCCAACATTGATTTGTAAGTCATAGAGGCTTATTTATGTGACTAAAGAATAACGATAATGTCTATTGTAGGTTACCTAATTATTTAGATGGTTAATTGGAATTGGAGATAAATTGTAGTAACTGTAAATAAATGTTACATTTGTGTGAAATATAATATGATGGCCAGGAGTTTGTTAGAATGTGTATATTAAAGAATAAATGGGTTATTACAAGAAATTGAAATTTGATACTATAGTGAATCAGAATTAAGATGAAAGTGGAAATATTAGTGCATTAGGATATAACCAATGCTAATTTTAAGTTAAAAATTAATGGATTGAATGAAATGGGATTTGTTTAAATGTTAAGACTAGGCTATAAATCAAATGTAAGAAAACATAATGTAAAGATTGAATTAATTAATGAATTAATATATTTTGAATAGTGATTGAAAGTTAATTTATGTATAAGGTTGATACAAGTTGATACGTAAGTTAATTTATGCAATACCTATTACTTGGAAACAAATTATAAAGTTGTAATTGATTGAAATATGTAAAATGGGAATGAATTCAAAGTTACAATTCATTGATGGAATAATAGGGGATAAAATCAATATAAGGTAATAAATTGCAAGATTGTGGGTTAATAATAAAGTGCGAATAGGAAAATGACTATTTATAGTAATTGAATGGGGTTCCAATTTGTTGGAATAGAGTAAATGTAGACTTGGTAATAAATTTAATATAGAAAAACGAACTTAAATATTGAATTAATATATATATATATATAACAAATGATGATTATTGGAGTGGAAATTATAAACTTATAAGGTGTGATTAAGAGTTGTGATCATAATTATTATGAGTTATACATATATATTTAATTCATTCAATTGAATTGGAAATCATTGAAATAAATCTAAAAGAAATGTTACGTTGATATAAATTTGGGAATCGGGGAATCAATTCAAAAGTTATTAACTAAGGAAGTAAAACGTAATAATTTGAATAAAATCAATACTATAAAAGAATTGTAACATTTGTTTGTGAATAGTGGATTCCTATGTGAAATATAAGGTTTTGATAACAATTATTTGAATATTACCTAATTAATTGGTCAATGAATTTATTATAAGTTACCCGTTTATTTGGGTTAATAATTAAAAGGGGAATCAATTGGAATTAATTGAACTTCAATATATATTAATGAGATTAATTACTACGTTAGTTGAAATTAGATGAAATTGGGAATTTTAACGCACTAAGATGTAAATCATGATAATTATATCATAAGATGGAATTGATAGAATAATAAAAGGGAAAGTAAATCAAATTTCATTTTTAGAAGTTTAACGTATAATTGTTGAATTTAATGAAATTGAAGAATTTATAAATTTTAAATCGACAGAAATTTGTTTAAATTAGTGTAAATGTTTAAGGAATTAGGAATGATGAGAATTGTCGATTTATAAGATTGAAATTGAAAGTTTGATTTAATGAATTAATTAATTTTTAATTTATTTAATTAATTAAAAAAATAGCCATTTTGGCCACTGACTTGGATTTCGACGAAACCAGTTTCACCGGATCCGTAACGGTGAATTATTGTAGGACTTTGTGACGCCCCACCTCTATACCCACGCTAGCCAAGAACATTACGGTGAATGCTGTCAACTAGCACGGAGAATAAGGTTGTTGAGGAGCGACCATCAGTGTAATTTCTTTGCGCGAGCATCGATATGTCAGATAGTATAACATGCATTTCTTTATCAAGAGGGAAATCCGACATACCGACACAAACTCAAAGCTACTACACAGTGGCTATATGAATTCTTCGGAAACAAATATAGAAATAAGCATAACATAAATCAGTCACAGACAATTCATATCACAAAGGCGGAAGAAGATATGAATATATATAACTAACACATGAAAGTGTATGTTAGAGTAGTGGTCTAAAAAGATCCACAATATCACAAAAGAATAGTTACATGAACTACACAAAAGAATAAGTATACATTATGGAGTCTATATCTCAAATGTATACAACAAAATAACTACTAATCTAAGTAGTTAGCCAAAAGTCAGAGTAATGAATCCCTGGGGAGAAGTCAAGCAGAAGCACCTGTAACATCTCGGTCTGACCCGAGTATTATTTATAAGAAAATAATAAACGGATCAGTCTAGCTATAAATATCAGATGAGACGATATAGAATAAGAGATATGACTAAACACATAATAATCACAATGCCAAGCTGTGATATATATAAGTAGTTGAAAATCATCAAGGGATTATTCAATGTCACCAAATCTACACAAGAAACAAAGAAATGTCATGCTCCTCATTTCGTTCACCAAACCACAATAAATGACATATTATATCAATGCCAATCACAAAAGTCAATGACACACAAATTCACCAATACACAAATATCGATATAGCTTATCGATGGAAATCACGAAAATTGGTGAAACACAAATTCTAGAAATCATCTCAAGAAATCCAGAAATCACAAAGGGGGGAGGCCTATCACAAACGTGAGCATAAAGATCGCCAACACGTTTATCACAAACGGAACGCTAATTCCATGGTTGCTAACCATCACAAATTGAGCCAAAGCTCCACAAACGGCCCGAAGACCATGGGTTGCTACCCCACCAAATTGAGTCAAAACTCCACAAAACGGGGTTTAGTCTCCCTCGCAGACAAAGAGACATCGCACATTGCTAGTCTAAATCACAAAGATGATCGTCATGATCAACGAGAAGTGTCAATTACACTAAGCTAGTAAATATATGAGTTTAGCTTCATGTCCCATAACCACTTGCTTAACTTAAATATTTACGAACAAACTGTAGATCTCCACTGTAAAATTGTCACAAGGGATTCAATCGAACAAGTCCAAGAATTAACCGACAAAGTGAACACAAGCGTTTCATACCACTTGTTTTACTAAGTCGTTTAATTAGATTTCTCATACGAGTGAGGTATAGGTTTATATATACTAATAGATTGGAAAACGGTTTTATAAACGAATTTGGTATTAAAATAGTATTGAAATCGTTTGAGGAAAGAGTTTTGATATTTACTACTAGTATAGAAAACCTTTATATTTTTAAAGTGACAAAACACAAAGAAGATTGTAGGGACAATCAATCACTAAAATTCACATACGAAGATGTGAATAAAAATCCAACGAAACCGATAAAGAATCCATCAAAATGGATATTCAAAAATCCCTAAAAAGGAGTCATCAAAGTCATAACAAATGATAACAACACATAGGAAACTACACGAATCGATTAAAGTTGGAAATTCAAACAACTAGGAGAAATAGGCAAAAATGCAGCAGGTCGGTCGGCCGGCTACAGAGCTCGGTCGACCGGACCCTGTTCTCAAAGTTCCTCGGGAAACAGGTCGGTCGGCCGAACACTGTACTCGGTCGACCGAACCTTTAAACAGGAGAGTGCTTATGCACTTGGCAGCAGGTCGGTCGGCCGGCTACAGAGCTCGGTCGACCGGACCTGTTGCCAGTACCCTCCCAGTCCATCCAATTGAGGTCCAACCTCCACCAAATTGCATTCTCTCGAGCAACGACACTAAGGGATTATGCCAATCAACTACCCGGCCCTATATGCTCCTCGATGCATCACCAAACACATGTTCAAACATCAAAGTTATGATTTTTAAAGGATTGAACCCAAAACACCAAAAATTGGAATATTCACCAAATCAATCCAAACCAAAAGCAATTGCACACGAATTAGTGTTAGGAATTCAAACCTAACAATCGAAGATAAATATAAGCATAGATGTGAGATAAAAATCTCACCTTTTTACAAAATCAAACAAGAAGAAGCTTGAAAGCAAATGGAGAATCAACCTCTCTTCAACACAACCCAAATGAGCTTGAATCTATGCTCAAAACAAGAACATTCCCAAAATTAGGTTTAGGAATTTCTGTGGTAAGAGAATAAGTTGGAGAAGAAGAAGAGAAGCTTACCAATGGGTTCTCATGAATTTGGAGCTAGGAATTTGATTTGCAAAAGAAAACTAGGGTTTTGGAGTTTTAATTTCCAATCTCTCCCACCATTATTGCCTTAAAACTGAAAAGAGAAGAGAATGAGGGTGAGTGGGGAAGAGTGGCTCAGATTTGAGCATAAGTTAAACATAGGGCTGAGCCCAAAACCAAACCCAAAGTGAAAAGTAGCAAAAATCAACTTTCTCCAAACATATCGAAGCTTATACTCAAAAAGGTCGCAAACGGCATTTTAAACTCAATGGGAGTGGCTCCGAGTCCTAATTCGACCGTATGCAAAAAGTAGCTTTTCGGACTAAAATCCGACTAACGATAGAATATTTAAATAAAATATTTAAATTTAAAATCGATAAATATGCGGGTTGTTACAGACTTCAAGTTCCGTAACGATTGGACTTGTCGTTTGATCGTACGGACTCGAAACACCTTGAAATATATGCAATGGAAATCAATTGAAATCAATATGAAAAATATTGTTTTTAGCATAACTTCTTCAGATGCAATGAACCTGAAACCTTTTCCATTGCGTTTAAAATATTTTAAAACGCCTATTTTGATATATGGGTTGATCCAATTTCGCTCTGGAGCCAGAACGGACATTTTGGGCCAATTATCGTTTAGCACGTTTATAATTCGGATCCATCTGTCTATTTCAACTTTATCTATAAATACCCTGCTAAACCCTAGCCTACGCCTGTTCTCATTTGTCTACGTGCACAATTTCATCAGCTCCTCCTCTTCCTCAACGGATGAAACCCTAGATCCAATTGCAAATTCAAAAATCTAATGAAAATTCAAACTCCTTAGAAAAATTCGAACAAAAATATGTTGAAGCTCTCGAAGTGCGTAATCTTCTGGTGAAATTCGTTTTTCATTTTGGATTGTCGTTTGACCGGTAAAAATCGAAGAAGCCTCGGCCGTTCATCACGTCGAAATCAAACTCGACGGATCGACGAACCATTTCTGGGTTTTGTAGAGGGGACTGAGTGGAGTCGATGTATGTAGTTTATTTGGCGATTCAACGGTCGGATTGGAGGAAAAAATTCGACTAGGGTTAAGCATTTGTGGTGGCGGCTGTAGGTTTTGGGGCATGCTCGGAGGGGTCGCGCCGCATGGACGAAGGCGGCAGGCCGAGGGTAAGGGGGATCGATCTCTGGTGACGGTTGCGGTGTCCAAGGGGGCTAGAGGCGTGCGTGATTTGTTTTGGCCGTAGGGCTTCATTCTCGACCTGTAGATTGTGCATGTTTTTTGCTGTGTAGTGGGAGTAGGAATAGTGATGACGTGGCATATAATTAGGGTGAGAAGTGTGTTCTTTGGTTTATTTTTACAATTGATTTCAATCGCATTAATCGTCATAACTTTTGCATACGATATCATATTTACGCGCGGTTTTTTTGTTAGGATCATATTGAAATTCTAGACTTGATGACACTGGTTTGGACGAATCCTGAGACGGTCAAATTTTTGGGTTTAAATTGGATTTAAATTCAATTTAAATTCAAAAGGTGAGTGTTTTAATCCACTCACAACTTCTAAAATTTCTAATGCTTGTTAAATTGATATATGATATGATTTATAATTTATTTTTGGTTGTTTGACATATTTTTAATCGTCATCTCAGTTAAATTTCATTTATTTAAATTAAATTGCTATTCAATTTATTCATTACATTTAAACTGCCAATTAAATTTGTTAATTAATTATTCATTGCATATAAACTTGCCAGTTAAACGGTTATTTAATTTATTATTGAATTAAACTGCTATTTAATACCTGTTGTTTATTTTCCGTTATATATTGATGTTATTGATTTAATTGGATGATGATTGTGATAAATGGTTGAAGGTTGATATTGGATGAATGAATGTTGTATTTTACATTGTTATAAACTGCAAGTTATTATGCATTTTCATTTCATTCGGGATTGCGGTTTGAAATGATATACAACTGCATTTTTATTTTAAATTGCGAATTGAAATGATAAATATCCGTATCACTTGACCATAGGATAGAAAATTATATACAGGCACCGCGGTATATATATATATATAATTATTTGAAATGATTTTCTATGGTTTTGGAAAGAAATATACGGTTTAATAAATATTAATTTTTGATGTTATATAAATATTATTTTATATGTATATAGTTAAATTATTGAATTTTAGTTACGTATAAAATTGATTAATAATGATGAGTTAATAATGGAGTTTGATTATTTTATATTCTATGGTTTAATACCATTAAGATATTGTATATATAGAGTTGTTATTTGACTTAAATGAAATTTAAGTTGGAAGATAAATATGAAATGGGTTAAATTGAATTATTTAAGAATTGTACTTGAATAAATTTGATCTGGAATTTAAATAAAATGGAGATTTTTAAAAGATATGATTCTTATAACTTGATTTGGTTTAAAGTAATATAAATGAATATAAAGTTGAGATAAATGAAGTTATCAAGTTAAATAAATTGAAAGAATATCCAGTTTTTTGAAGTTAAAAGTTTTACTTAAATTATATGGGATTTATTAAGTAAACTTTTCAAATCTAAATAATAGCAATTGAATTTGATATATATGGAATTATCAAAGAATTAGTTTTGAAACGGTGGAATATTTAAAGCTTTGAAATATATGGAAATTTGAAATTGTTTATTTGGAGGTTAAAAATCAGAATTTGGAATTTATTTGTGAAATTAAAGAAGCTATTTTATTTTATAAAGTAATTTAATATTTAAACCATTTAAGTAATTGAAGTTATGTTTCAAAGCTATGGGTTTCAAGATATATATATTTAAAGGGCTATGATTTTGGAAAGTGATATATTTTGAAATAAAAATGATATCATATTGATTGGGTTTTTTTAAAAGGGAAATGATATCGTAATTATATGGTTTTGAAAGGGATATTATATTCTGGTTTTAAAGTATAAATAATTTTAAAATAACCGCGGTGTTATAATAACGATTGGTTGTTGAAGAGACCGGGATCGGAAGTTGTCATACTCTCTACCAACTCCGAAAACCACTTTAACAACCGTGTACGCGATGGAGATTCCAGAATGAAGTAGGATGGTGGCGGCGTTTCCTTTAAGGTAAATACATGGACCTGTCTCCCGTGAGTTGGCATAAGGTGGCTAAAACAGGAGTGATTCTCGGGCTAAGGAGGTGGCCCCTCTCTTATCAGACATATCTCTTCGATATTATACTTTGACTTTTGGATTTATTCGGTGGCCACTTTTAATTTTTGATTTGGGGGTGTGGCTCGAGGTGGGCGGTAGCTGTGGCTATGCGTTACCACCAGTCCTGATAGCAATTGGTATATCTACCCTGGCATTGTCTAGTTGTGTCGTGTCACCTACCCTAGCGTGCCTTATATGATTTTGTTTTGTACCATACCTATGGAGTGCCCTCTGACGACGCCCAGTACGGGGGAGATTACGGTACTGTATAGACTATGGGAATATAAAAGTGTGTTAAGGTGGCAAATGTAAAGCCTTAACGCTATTTTCAGTATATTATACTTTACTTTAGACACTATTATAATAGCGTATATTACTATATAGCAGATAGTTTAACGGATCCTTAGGAGGTGTGAATCCCCAACACCTCTTAAGTTACTGCACTCATATTTATTTCTGTTGATTTAATTTACAAAAGATCTTTTAGTTATGACTCGAGTGTTTTGTCTTTTCAATTCGCTCGGGTCAGTCCGAGCATTTCAGGATCAAAGCTTTATCACTGGAGGACGAAGACGAAGATTTCAGTATTATTCTTAATATATATTATATCGTTCCACTACAATATTGTATTCCGCAGCATTATTGATATTCTATGGTATGTATAACTCTTATATATATTGTAAGTATAATTAAATATTTTGAAAACGGCTTCATGAACTGTATATTTGATTATTATATTTTATCCTCCTGCTGTGAGATTCTGTTTGTTTTATTTCTTTCTTGTTTTTCTTATTTACCCCATAAAAATCCGCCCTTCCGTATGGTTTGAATTGGCACGTGTGTCGATTTAAAGCGTGCAAAAAGGCAGGACGTTACATCTGGTATCAGAGCTGTGACAACCCGAAATTTTCAACCATTCGCATCCGCACATGTCGGACTTGAATTGCTCAAAATACCGCGTTGTAAATAAAATTTGGCAAATCTCAGAATATACAGTAAATGCATAGTCACAGATCACAGACACAGAGTAACTAATAATGCAGCGGAAATAAAAGAGATAGTAGTTCATGAAGCTACTATATAAAATAAGATACATCAGAGTTAAACAAGATACTGTTGAATATGCGCTTATATGATTTTTTGTTTGATGATAATAAACATATATACATTCGTTTAAATGTATTTGATAATATACTATTTTATTTTTTTTCACAGATTAAATAAATATTTGCAGAATAAAATAAATAACACGAAATTTGAATTCAAACGAATATTTTATTCAAACAAATATTTATTACATCTTGAATAGTACAATTTCAAGCTCTCACTATAACTATACAACTTTGATTACAATTACATCACATTCCACATTTACAATTCACCTCACTACATATCACTCACACTCGTAGTTATCTTCAACTGCATTCCAATTTGAATCCAGCATCTGAGCGATCTGCAAAAATATAAACTAACGCAGTAAAATTGAAAAAGAAATATTTTTGCAATTCAAAAATAAAAGATAATTTTGAAAATATGATTTGCCTCAGTTATTTGGGTTGTTCGTCATAATTTAAATTTGAATTCATCATACACGAACAACTTGTGACATACACAGTGTATTACTGTATATGCCACAAGGCCGTGCACGCCGATATATACACTTGATTGTTTTACAGGGACAGGTGCGCACAGGTCAAACCCAAATGAAAAAGACGGGTTCAACTCAGGTGCAACATAAATAAAATTTCGACTTCGGCACAAGGTCAAACCCGAGTTGTGAAACTGGATTCAACTCAAGTGATACAAGTTCGAACAATGCTCAATGCACAGCCAACAGATGTCACCAAAAACCAAACAAGGGACAGGATAACAGGTGCAAACAAAAGACACAGTGATGGCCGAGCAACTGATGTATACAAATACACTGATTAAATGCAACACTGGCTGCAAGGATCAACGAAGTGATGAACCAACAAATGCAACAAACTCAAATGTCCAGTTACAATACAACAAGGCAACAGTGCAGTTGCAACATAGGTGACACAAGTGTTACAAGACAAGATGCAGTGGTACATGACCATCAAGATAAACCAATGAACCAACTGTGCATATATGAAAGCATGATACAAAGTGAACCAGTGCCAGGTCAAACAGTGTACAACATCAACTACAAATCAAATGCAAGCAGTGGCAAGCTACAGGCCAAACAATCCCAAACTAATCAAAATCAACATCATGTTGTACAATTGAATTTCAAGTTCGACCAAAGTCAACAAGACAAGTCACTGGAATGAACATACCAAATAAACCAACACAGCTGCAGTGGACAGCATCAGTATGCAAGAGAACAAAGACCAAGTGAAGCATCTGTGAAGTTTCTGAAGACTCAAATGAACATACCAAATGCAAACTCAGGTGATACATGTACACAGCAAAGGCCAATATATATGTACAGCAAATAATGTACACCAGTGAACCAGTATGGCAGCAAGCAAGTTCAAGTGATGTAAAATGAAAATCAAAGCATGTACAAGTTGTAATATTGCATATGGTCGAGCTGTTATTCAACATAGCAGCAATGCATATCGAATACAATATGCAACACACATGCACGACTTATGGCAGTGAAACTCAAGCAAGTGGAGATCACAGCAAACCAAAGTGCACCAATGAATAATCAAGAAGAATGCAACAACATGTCAACAGCAATGACACAACAACTACAGGCAGTGAATGAAGAGTAGTCAACAGCAGTGAAAGTGATCAACACAGCAACTAGTAGAGCACGCATGAGACAGTGGTATGAACAAGCCAATATTATAGCAAGGTTGCAAGCATATGGAATGCAAGGCAACAAGTATAACTGGCAACAAACATGAAGTAAATAGAAGTCATGAAAAATTGCGCAATGCATCAAAGCACTAATACATAAGCAATGCAGCAACAATGATCAGGTGATATGCATCAGGCATTAAAACAATGCAGTAATAAAAATGCAAGTGATAGTGAATATGTACAAGTGCAGTGTTCAAGACAAAGCAAGCAAGTTCGAATGTCCAGAAATTCACATCACAAACCAAAAGTCAAGTATGCTACAAAAATAGCATATCAACTTTATCAAGCATCAGAGGGAATCATCTATATCCAAACTGCAGATACAAAAATGTATCAAAGCCGTGTGTTTTAACAAGTCAACAGCAAAAAGAATTCCAAGCCGTGGTCATCACGTAATGATTCAATACCGTGAATGTTAAGCAACCAAAATATATACGTGAATTGAAGAAGTCAGCAATCATCTCAAACATCCAAGCTAAAATCAACGGCCAGAACAAATTATTTGACAAATTCAAATAAAACATATACGAACGCAATAATAGGAATTCAAATCCTATATAAACCAGAATCATCATCGGCATAATCATGGAAGTTCGAATACGAAAATCAAACAGTAACGAAGCAGAAATCACATACCAAATCAAAGTCGAACTCCATCAACTTGAAGTAGCCAGAGAGAGACCAACGAGAATCGATCGAGCAAGGCAACACGTGAACAATCACTAAATCGATCGAAGTAGGATCGGCACTTCAAAAGCCCTAATTGAATCAAAGGGACGAAGCCCTAGATCTGAAAAAGGAGCGGCCATTTTTTCACGAAGGAAAAAAAAAAGAGAAACGGGTTGAAGTGAACAAGGGGCCGACTTTCTTTTATTAAAAGGCTTTAGTTTATTATTTTAAATAGGGCTTTATTTTACTTAATTTGTTTTTGTTTTGTATTTTACTTTTAAACCGTTTATTTTCTAGTCGTGTGACTAGGGTGCAAACTACGGTGTGTAGTTTGGGAATTTGCAACTCGGTAGTTGAGTTGTGGTCAAGGTTTTGAGCGTAGAGTTAGATTAGTCAATAGCGGTGTATAGCGAGTTTACGTGTGTAAGCGAGGGACTATCTAATTTCTAGTAGAAACCTTGGGGGCAGCACGTAGGCAGGGTTTTGCCGAAGCTGGGTAAATTCTGTGTTGTTCTGTTTTATTCTGTTATTTATATTCTGCGATATCTGTGCTGCTATTCTGTGATCTGAATTGAAATTAATTTATAAGCTTCCGCGATTAATTTTTAATAATTTACACTATCACCCTATTCACCCCCCCTCTAGGGTGAAATCGATCCTACAAGTGGCATCAGAGCTAGGACAGGAATAGAAGTCAACATCTGTTTTAAAAATTCGATTTTTTTGAAAAAATCAGTTTTTGTTTTAAAAATTTGAATTTTTAAAATGGCTTCTTTTAATAATGCTTTTGCAGAAGGTCAATCCATAGTTAGACCACCAATGTTCAATGGTGAATATGCTTTTTGGAAAAATAGGATGAAAATTTTTTTGAAAACCATTGACGCTTGGGATATTGTTGAGACAGGTTATAGAATACCAACTATAACTGTAGATGATCAGGAAATAGAGAAACCAAAGGAACAATGGACAGAACTAGAAAATAAATTACAGAATACTAATGCCAAAGCTATGAATTCTATTATCTGTTCATTAGATCAATTTGAATTTAATCGTGTCTCACATTGTCTAACTGCGCAGGAAATATGGCACATACTAGAAGTGACTCACGAAGGAACATCTCAAGTCAAAGAATCTCGCCTTGCCATGCTAAGCAGCGAATACGAGAACTTTACAATGGCAAAGGAAGAAAATGTCAAAGAGATGTACGGTCGACTTTCCAATATCGTATACAAATCAAAAGCTCTCGGAAAAACATACACCGAATTGGAAATAGTCCGGAAAATCCTCAGAGTCCTTCCACGAAGCTTTGAAGCAAAAGTTACTGCCATACAAGAATCGAAAGATTTAAAACAACTTCAAGTTGAGGAACTCATCGGAAATCTCACCACTTATGAGCTTGAAATGAAATTCAAAGAAGAGCGTGAAGGAGGTGACACTCAAAAGAAATCAATAGCTCTCAAAGGAACAACCGAAAGCGATGATGATAACGATGAAGATGATGGAGCAGCAGAATTGGAGCTGTTAATAAGGAAATTCAAAAAATGGAATCAAAAACATGGAAATTCAGCTCGAATTCAAAAGGCAAAAAGCAGAATAGCCAAAGCACTAGACTACTCAGAAGAACAAAAGTTTATTTGTTATAATTGCAACAAACCCGGCCATATCAAGCCCGATTGTCCACAAATTAAATCCAGCCACGGAAAGAAACAGAAAAAGAAAAGTTTTGCAGCCACTTGGGATGAAATAGACGAGAATGATCAAAGCACTGGCAGTGAAAGCGAAAAGGCAGAATTGTGTCTTCGAGGTGATACAACTGACAGTGACGATGACGAGCCAAGTGAGGTATCAAAACTTACCCATTCTGAGTTGCTTATATATTTTCATGAAGTAAACGGTTGTTTTGAACGACTTAGGGAAAAATACGCCAAACTTGAATCTCAAAAAGATACTTTGATAGAATGTAATAAACAACTTGATCAATTAGTTAAAACCTATCAAAGTAGGATCCCTAAGTGTGATAAGTGTCCAACATTTGATAAGGAAATTAAAAAATCAGAAATTAAAATAAAATCGCTTGAAAATGAAATTCTGATTTTAAAGGAGAATGAAAATACTAGGAGAGAGAATTCTATTAAAAAGTGCACACAGTTGTTAAACGAAAATGAATTTCTCAAATCAAAAGTCCAACAATTGTCTACGACTTTAGATAAATTTTCAAAAAGTGAAAAATCGTTGAATATGCTATTAGGAAAGCAAACTGTTAATACGGTTAGACAAGGACTTGGATTTAATAATTCAAAAATTGTTGAAAACAAGATTAATCAAGTTAATTCTATGTGCACAATTTGTAGAAAATTTGGACAAGATCACAATAATTGTTGGTATAGACCCAAACATGTGAAAACTATACCGATTTAGGTTCCAAAAGGCACAAATAAAAAATCTCTCAAAGTTAAACAAATTTGGGTGCCAAAGGGAACAATTATAAATAGTTTTGGGTCTACACAAAATTATTTTTCAAAATTTTCTGCCACTAACAACCATGGACCTATAAAAACAAATAGGTCACATAAAATTTTCATCGTGTAGGTGTGGTGGCGGGCTAAGGAACAACAATAGTGTTACCTGGATTTTTGGCTATTCCAGAAACACAACGGACGACAAAGCTAAGTTCCTTAGCCTAGTATAAGGGTGACAGAATCACAATGAACAACGACGAGAAATATCGTAAAGGTAAAGACAGGTAAAAGTATATTTATTTGTACGATATATTAAATGTGATAATCTGTACCATTTTCTGAATAAAACCAACCAATTATACGATGATGATATGATGATGATTTAATGATGATTTTGATTCTGACTTTATTCAAAATTGTTAGCCATTTATATTCTTATGCCAAAAACACTATAAAATTCTCTAGAATTACTTGATATATAAGTTTGAGAGAAAAATAGTGTTTTGATTGGATAATAATATTGTTGTTATAATATTTTTGGCTAAAACTATATTCATGTTTTGACACGGCCTCGATTTAAAATCCTAATGAATTCTATTTTAAAAATTGTAAAAAGGATTTTAAATTTTTTTTTGAAAGTGTTGAAACTGTTAAGAAATTGCCTTGAAATAAAAATAATGTTTGATGGCTTCTAAAATTGACACTTTAATATATGTTTGATTGTTGACATGGTTTTCATTTCAAATCCAAGAGAATTTCATTTAAAATTTGTTGATAATAATCATGAGAAATTTCTTAATCTGGTCTTTGACATTCAACGAGTGAATTTTGAGTGAAATTTAAATTCAGATGCAGATTACACTGGTAATATGGTTGATAGAAAAATTACTAGTGGAACGTGATTAATTTTTGACACATTCATTAACCGCATCGTTTTTCAAAGAAAATATCTGCATATTTTTCATTTCAAATAATTTTCAAATAGCAGAAAATTTTCTTTTTAAAAAAAAACCCCTGGAGAAAATCATTTTTGACCATATTTTCAGAGTATTCATTTTTGAAAAATTAATTTCATAATTATTTTTAAATTTGATTTTAAATGACTATTATGGCTAATCTGACTCCCAAATGATTATCGAAAAGAAAAATAGTGATTGAAAAAATGATGAGTGTTGATATTGATTATATATTATAACTCGAGAAAGTATAATTAGAAAATTTCTTTAGAAATGTAAACAAGAGTTATAAAACTTTTTGTTGGTAAAAATTCCATGACCATCTCTATACCTATCATATTTCTACCAACCATCATTCATCAAAATTCTATATAGTTTGTCGATATGTGGTACTTTAAACAGGAATCGTTCGTTTTTCTTTTTCACATTTAAAAAATAAAAATAAAAATAAAAATAATAAAAAAAAATAAAAATAAATAAATAAATACCAAAGTATTCACTCTCATTTAAAAGTCCTCACGGTTATGCATGGGTGAATTACTTGGAATTTGTTATGTGCTTCCATGCTCATTTAAAAGTCCTCACGGTTATGCATGTATGGAACGCATATCAAAAGTTGATTTTTTTTCTTTCTTTTAAAATAAACAAGTTGATTCTAATCCCATTTAAAAGTCCTCACGGTTATGCGTGGTTAGAAGATACTTGAATTCATTTTTTTTTAAAAATAAAATTGGAATACTACTAATCTCATTTAAAAGTCCTAACGGTTATGCATGATTAGTAGATATTCAAATTCCTGATATAAAAATACCACAAATAGACACAATTGTATGGTTTTATATGATGACATCATCTCCATCATTCTAAAAGTGGAATATGCGCCTAACAATATTTTTA
Source organism: Allium cepa (assembly GCA_030765085.1). Classification (NCBI taxonomy): domain Eukaryota; kingdom Viridiplantae; phylum Streptophyta; class Magnoliopsida; order Asparagales; family Amaryllidaceae; genus Allium; species Allium cepa. The sequence goes on along the minus strand of CM060934.1, from coordinate 659,480,302 downwards.
TGATTTTTGTTTGATTTTCTATTGAAATTTAATATTTATATTCAATTGGGTTTTAATGTTGGATTAATATCGATCACTTTATCTCTATTTTTCTCTATTTCTATTATTCTTTTGCTGATAACAAAAGGGGGAGAGAAAAGTTAAGATTTTGTCAAATAGAATCAATCAAAGGTCAAACAATTTTCCATTTGCATCTAGGCTCATTCTTATTTGTATGCATATATGTAGGGGGAGTATTGTGTAGAGAGGAGCATTTAAATAGGGGGAGCAATGCATATCCATGATCAAATACATTTAACATATTCAAAATCTTAAATATATGTTTGTTATCATCAAAAGGGGGAGATTGTTGAATATGCGCTTATATGATTTTTTGTTTGATGATAATAAACATATATACATTCGTTTAAATGTATTTGATAATATACTATTTTTTTTTTTCACAGATTAAATAAATATTTGCAGAATAAAATAAATAACACGAAATTTGAATTCAAACGAATATTTTATTCAAACAAATATTTATTACATCTTGAATAGTACAATTTCAAGCTCTCACTATAACTATACAACTTTGATTACAATTACATCACATTCCACATTTACAATTCACCTCACTACATATCACTCACACTCGTAGTTATCTTCAACTGCATTCCAATTTGAATCCAGCATCTGAGCGATCTGCAAAAATATAAACTAACGCAGTAAAATTGAAAAAGAAATATTTTTGCAATTCAAAAATAAAAGATAATTTTGAAAATATGATTTGCCTCAGTTATTTGGGTTGTTCGTCATAATTTAAATTTGAATTCATCATACACGAACAACTTGTGACATACACAGTGTATTACTGTATATGCCACAAGGCCGTGCACGCCGATATATACACTTGATTGTTTTACAGGGACAGGTGCGCACAGGTCAAACCCAAATGAAAAAGACGGGTTCAACTCAGGTGCAACATAAATAAAATTTCGACTTCGGCACAAGGTCAAACCCGAGTTGTGAAACTGGATTCAACTCAAGTGATACAAGTTCGAACAATGCTCAATGCACAGCCAACAGATGTCACCAAAAACCAAACAAGGGACAGGATAACAGGTGCAAACAAAAGACACAGTGATGGCCGAGCAACTGATGTATACAAATACACTGATTAAATGCAACACTGGCTGCAAGGATCAACGAAGTGATGAACCAACAAATGCAACAAACTCAAATGTCCAGTTACAATACAACAAGGCAACAGTGCAGTTGCAACATAGGTGACACAAGTGTTACAAGACAAGATGCAGTGGTACATGACCATCAAGATAAACCAATGAACCAACTGTGCATATATGAAAGCATGATACAAAGTGAACCAGTGCCAGGTCAAACAGTGTACAACATCAACTACAAATCAAATGCAAGCAGTGGCAAGCTACAGGCCAAACAATCCCAAACTAATCAAAATCAACATCATGTTGTACAATTGAATTTCAAGTTCGACCAAAGTCAACAAGACAAGTCACTGGAATGAACATACCAAATAAACCAACACAGCTGCAGTGGACAGCATCAGTATGCAAGAGAACAAAGACCAAGTGAAGCATCTGTGAAGTTTCTGAAGACTCAAATGAACATACCAAATGCAAACTCAGGTGATACATGTACACAGCAAAGGCCAATATATATGTACAGCAAATAATGTACACCAGTGAACCAGTATGGCAGCAAGCAAGTTCAAGTGATGTAAAATGAAAATCAAAGCATGTACAAGTTGTAATATTGCATATGGTCGAGCTGTTATTCAACATAGCAGCAATGCATATCGAATACAATATGCAACACACATGCACGACTTATGGCAGTGAAACTCAAGCAAGTGGAGATCACAGCAAACCAAAGTGCACCAATGAATAATCAAGAAGAATGCAACAACATGTCAACAGCAATGACACAACAACTACAGGCAGTGAATGAAGAGTAGTCAACAGCAGTGAAAGTGATCAACACAGCAACTAGTAGAGCACGCATGAGACAGTGGTATGAACAAGCCAATATTATAGCAAGGTTGCAAGCATATGGAATGCAAGGCAACAAGTATAACTGGCAACAAACATGAAGTAAATAGAAGTCATGAAAAATTGCGCAATGCATCAAAGCACTAATACATAAGCAATGCAGCAACAATGATCAGGTGATATGCATCAGGCATTAAAACAATGCAGTAATAAAAATGCAAGTGATAGTGAATATGTACAAGTGCAGTGTTCAAGACAAAGCAAGCAAGTTCGAATGTCCAGAAATTCACATCACAAACCAAAAGTCAAGTATGCTACAAAAATAGCATATCAACTTTATCAAGCATCAGAGGGAATCATCTATATCCAAACTGCAGATACAAAAATGTATCAAAGCCGTGTGTTTTAACAAGTCAACAGCAAAAAGAATTCCAAGCCGTGGTCATCACGTAATGATTCAATACCGTGAATGTTAAGCAACCAAAATATATACGTGAATTGAAGAAGTCAGCAATCATCTCAAACATCCAAGCTAAAATCAACGGCCAGAACAAATTATTTGACAAATTCAAATAAAACATATACGAACGCAATAATAGGAATTCAAATCCTATATAAACCAGAATCATCATCGGCATAATCATGGAAGTTCGAATACGAAAATCAAACAGTAACGAAGCAGAAATCACATACCAAATCAAAGTCGAACTCCATCAACTTGAAGTAGCCAGAGAGAGACCAACGAGAATCGATCGAGCAAGGCAACACGTGAACAATCACTAAATCGATCGAAGTAGGATCGGCACTTCAAAAGCCCTAATTGAATCAAAGGGACGAAGCCCTAGATCTGAAAAAGGAGCGGCCATTTTTTCACGAAGGAAAAAAAAAAGAGAAACGGGTTGAAGTGAACAAGGGGCCGACTTTCTTTTATTAAAAGGCTTTAGTTTATTATTTTAAATAGGGCTTTATTTTACTTAATTTGTTTTTGTTTTGTATTTTACTTTTAAACCGTTTATTTTCTAGTCGTGTGACTAGGGTGCAAACTATGGTGTGTAGTTTGGGAATTTGCAACTCGGTAGTTGAGTTGTGGTCAAGGTTTTGAGCGTAGAGTTAGATTAGTCAATAGCGGTGTATAGCGAGTTTACGTGTGTAAGCGAGGGACTATCTAATTTCTAGTAGAAACCTTAGGGGCAGCACGTAGGCAGGGTTTTGCCGAAGCTGGGTAAATTCTGTGTTGTTCTGTTTTATTCTGTTATTTATATTCTGCGATATCTGTGCTGCTATTCTGTGATCTGAATTGAAATTAATTTATAAGCTTCCGCGATTAATTTTTAATAATTTACACTATCACCCTATTCACCCCCCCTCTAGGGTGAAATCGATCCTACAGATACAACAGAAGAGTAACAAGATACATCAGGTATAAATAAGAATACATCACTGAAATCACTGGATACAAAAAGCAAAATAGATGGCTAGATCTTCAAGGAAAGCTCCAGCTCCAAAGGTGAATCTTGAATGCTAACTCACTCAATCTGACTCGAGCGTAAAGCAAAACACAAAACACTCGAGTCAGGACATAAATACTTATGAACTGTAAATCAACTCAAGTGAACAGTAACAAAATGCATCGGTAACTTAAAGGATGCTTGGGATCGCCCATCCTTTAAGAATCCGTTAAACTATTTACTATGTAGTAATATTGCGCTATTATAATAGTGTCTACAGTAAAATAAACATACTTTTAAATAGCATTCCGGGCTACCCATATCACCCTTCACACATAATAGTCCCAGTAGTCCATCCAATATCATGCCATCTCCACTCCGGGTGACTGTCAGAGGATACCACACGGGCTACGGGAGAAAAACAAACTCGTAGTAAAGGCTCGGTATGGTAGGTGACACGGCACACAAGGCAATGCAAGGGTAGATATACCAATTACGCACACGGGCTGGTGGTAACGCAGCAGCCACATACGCCCACCTCAGAACACACTCCCATATCAAAATCGGAGGATGGCCATCTAATCAATCACCAGTAAGAGTATAGTATCGAAGGAATGTGTCCGATAGGAGGAATGACCTCACTTGGCCCGAGATCGCTCCCGTTTTAGCCACCTTATGCCAACTCACGGGAGTTGGGTCCACGTAATATACCTCAAGAACGTCGCCACCATCCTACTTCATTCTAGAATCTCCACCGCGTACACGGTTGTTAAAGTGGTTTTCGGAGTTGGCAGAGAGTATGACAACTTCCGATCCCGGTCTCTTTAACAACCAAACGTTATTATAACGCCGTGGTCATTTCAAAATAGTTTATACTTTAAAAAGATCAAATCATTTCATTTCAAACTATATTTCTTTCAAAATAGTTTGTACTTCGAAACCAAAACCATTTTTATTTCAAAACTATTTATTCAATCAAAATAGTTTATACTTCAAAACCAAAAACATTTCAAACATATATTCATTTCAAAATCATAATATTTTCAAAGTATAACTCTTTCGAAACCAAAAATACTTGAAACAATTACACTTTGAAAATCATAACATTTCAAAATCATACATTTGAAATCATCAGATATTCATTTAATTCTTTACATTTTACAATTCATTCAATTAATCCCAAACTTTCAATTTCCAACTTAATTCAATTCAAACCATCAGTTTCAATTAAATTTCCCAATAACCATTTCAAATCATATCATTTTCAAATATAGATTTGATCCACAAATTAAACTATTCAATTTTTAATAAATTTCAAAGCTTTAATATCCCGCATTTCAAAACTAAATTTTATAATTTCATATATCTCAAATCTAGTTTCATTATTACTTAGTTTTGAAATATTCATTTCATAAATCCAATACTATTTAAATAAACTCAATTTACAATTAAACTAAACATCCTTTCATACCAATATAAACTTCAAATATTCGTTTATCAAAAGTACATATCATTCTAATTCATATTCTTTATCAAAATAAAGATCAAATCATTTCCAAACCTTATTATCAAATCATTATTTGAATTCAAATTCAAATACTCAAATTTAAATATCATTTTTAAATCAAATAAGTCATTCATTTTTTATTTCAAGTATCATTACAAAATACATTAAAAATTCCATTCGAAATTCATTTATCTCATTACATTTCATTCCATTTAACACATAACCAAGTAAACCTTACTTAAATTCAAATTCAAATTTAAATTCCTTAAAAATTCAAATTTAAATATTAAAATATATTCAAAACTTCTTAAATTTCACAATTAATCAATTTCCAAAATTTAAATCATTTAACACTTTAAAATATAACTCAAACAGTGTTAAAACTATAACATTTCAAACATTGTCAAATTATAGCAACGACAGCATTTATAAAGTGCTATCGTAGCTTATAGCTTCCAAAAATGGTTCAGTTCAAGAATAACGGCATTTATAAAATGTCGTAATAGATATTTAGTTATTTTAAACATTGTTAGATTCAAAACAATAGCATTTAAAAATGCTGTGAAAAGACTACAACATTTTGAAAATGCTATGAATTCCAGATTTCATTTTTGCTTTTCAAAAAAATAATAAAACTCCAAATTTTATTATAACTCAAAAATCATATTTCTAGACTTCAAAATTTCACATTTAAAATCGTTTTAACATATGATTTAACACAACAAAATTTTTAGATCAAATATTCAATTTAAAAACTCCATTCATTTATTAAGTCAAAATTCACTGTTTATTAACATATAAATTAAATAAAACTTAAAATTTTACTTCAAATATAATTTTAAAACTTTAAATTTAATTTCCATTATTTATTTACATTTTAAAATAAAATTTAAAGTCTTAAATCTTAATTATTTCACATTTACGTACCCAAATTCACAATTTCAAGACTTAATATTTAATTTTCTTAAAACCATAAAATATATATTTTTAAATCAAAATTTCATACTTTTAAAAATACATATTTTAATAAATATCATTTACAAATATACCACGGGGTCTGTATATAATTTTCTAACCTAGGTCAAGTGATACGGATATATATCATTTCAATCCGCAGTTTACAAAGAAAACCCGGGTTCTATCATTTCAAACCCGCAATCCCAAGTCAAATAAAATACAATAAAAATCGCTCAGGCCTATCATTTCAGCTCATAACGATTTTTCCCTAATCTAAAGTCCGTTTGGGTATGTATCATTTCAACCCATAGTGATTCTATTCTAACGGGGAACTTGCAGTGTGAATATATGCATAAACAATATAAACAATGCCAGTGTCACAATATAATGTCATATATCACATGTCGGGTGATAATTAACAGTTTTAACATGGAAATAACATGGCATAGCATATCATATGATCATCATTAACTTGCATAACATTTTATATTAATAAACACTTGTCATCAATTCACTATTTCATAAGTATAAATGTCAGAGTGAGAAAGACTCACTTTTTCAAGCTGAAGACCACTACGACATACAAAACGATTCCAAAGGCACGACAAGCACAATACAGTACGACTTGTGATTCAAATGAGTGGAGAGAGCCAATATATCATCTTGTAAACAACCCAAAACAAGACAATATAACATTTGAATATTCAATACAAAACAATGTTGAACAAACTGAAATATAAAAGCAATAAAGACAAGATATGATTAGACCTTGCTTTTGACCATCCAAAAGCTCGACCAAAATAATATATGCTCAGCCATTGATGTGTTTGGGCTCATCTTAGCATCATATGGGTCAGGTTTAGCACATGAATGCATGGCAACATGAGGTTGTAGTAGATGAAACACGAAGAATATCGATGGACAAGGCAAAATAAGTGCAGTTTTGGTGCATTTTGGCTCGGCTATGACCACATATAGGCCGGCCATGGGTTCTTCATGTCAGGTCTGATCTGGACAGTAATGAAAAAGGAGGCCAGAGGTGAAGTAGATGATGGTGGTGGTGGCTAAGGGGTGGCCAAAGGCAAACTATGAAAGTGGTGTTGAAGTATTGGTCGGCTAAGGCAATTTTAGTGAAGTTTTTTGGAAAAAAATTGTGATGGCTTCAAGTGGAAGGTCATGGCCTGTCTTGGTCAGAGGGAGGGGACTTTTTGCTGCTGTAGATGGAGGGGTGATGGTCTGTGGTGATGGAGGAGAAGTGGGGCCGAGCAAGCAAGAGGAAGAGGAAGGCTAAACGTAGAAAAGGAGAAGGGAAAAGTGGAAAAGAAGGAAGGAGAGAGGCCATTTCCTTCAAATTTTTCTCATGGCCGTGACCTTTTTGAGGAGAAAAAGGTTTCTCACGTGAATGAGAAACATAACTCACGGCAGTGAAAAAAGAAAAGGTCGGCTATGCAAGAAAATGAAGAGGCGATTGGAAAATGAAAGGACAAGAATACAAAGAGACTAAGCATACAAAGGGTTTCAAACTCTTCATATATCCATTATTTGTCTTTAAATTTTATATAACTGAAAAATATATATACATTTAGGTAAAAATACGAAAATTTAGTAAATAAACAAAATATAAATAAATAAATATTAATTATAAATAATTAAATCAAGAAAATAGCAGAAATTGTCAACTAGGCTAGAAAATTTGAAGATAATGAAATGAACTTTTGAAAAATTGTATGTACATGAAACATATTTATAAATAAAGATAAAAACATAAAAAAAATGCATACATAAAAATGAATAAATAAATTTTAATTAAATATAATTTAAATAAAGAAAATAACAGAAAAATGGAAACTAACCTTTAAAAATAGAAAATAAATTCAATGAGCTTTGGAAAAATTCAAACATCACTTTAAAAAATATTTAAAAGGTAAAAATATATGTAACATAGCATATGATACAATTTAGAATAATATATGACAATTAAAAAGATTATTTATATAATTTAAAATAAACAATTTTGTTAAATACAGCAAATTTCACAGAGTAGTTAAAAAGGCATAACTTTCACATTATAAATCAGATTTCAACGAAATGAAAAGCAGTGTTCTTAAAATTTTATTTACATTCATAATAAAATATAAAATTCAAATTTTCAAACTTTCAAATTTTAAATTTAAAAGTCAAAGTTTGACCATTTTGACCAAAATTCACTTTTCTGGAAATATTCCATTTATGCATGATTGAAATTCTAATCCACATCAAAATCAACATTTATATTTCAATTAACAAAATATATTAATTTTAATAAATAAAATAAAGTTTTTAAATTAGGAATTTAAATTAAAATAATTAAAATATACAATTATAATAATCAGAAAATACAGGGTTGTTACAAGAGCTTTGGTTTAGCGATAAACCTTAGCTTTGTGGGGTCTGAGTCTTTATTAATAGGGTAGTAATACCCTATGAGAGTCACTGAGCGTATATATATGAGAGAGTGTATTTGTTAGTGTTATAAAAAGGTTTTAATATTGTGTTAATTTGTCGCGTTTTGTATTTATAGATTCTGGTTGATGCATGGGACGCTATGACATCAATAGGGATTTCTAAACACTTAATGGGACAGACCGACATATTTTTTTAGGTAAATGAAATAATTTTGCCTATTATATTTTCTACATATATAAAATAAATTTTATAAAAGTTATATTTGGTTGTAATATATTGGTTGTTAGGTAATAAAAATTTATAAATAATAGTTGAAATAAAGTTGAAAATAAAATAAATGAAAATTGGAAATTTAGAACTTAAGTTTCGGGGTTTTGAAAATTTCTTTCAAATGATTTTGGAATATAATAATAATATTTTAGAATTATTTTCTGATATAAATATTTCAATATAATTTGAAAGAAATTTTTTAAAAGAAATTTGGAAAAGAAATAAGTTCTGTACTCCCCTCGCTGTCGCTGGAAAATAATTTCGGTGATGAGTGCACGCATCATCGACATTCATTTTTGAGTTTCAAAGTGGGAAGGCCACTGTAGTAATTTTACTACAGATTTATTTTGATAAACAAATAATTTTTTTTAATTATTTTAAATATAATTGGGTATATATAAGTTGTAAGTATATTTTTGTCAATTATTTTAAATGATGTGAAACTAAACCAGGTATTTGGTTCGTAAGTTCCAGTTAATTAACAGTTCAATTAAGTGTAGAAAATTGGAATATGACTAATTTATAAATTCGAACCTTTAATTAAAATAAGTGATTTAGTGCTAAGTTATAAATGAGATTTAAAGAAAATTTAAACTTGAAATCTTATAAAACAAAAGATATAATTACTGAGCATTTAATTAATCAAAAGAAATGAGAAAAACATGTGTAATTTTCAATTACATTCTTTAAAAACATATATATATATATATATATATATATATATAACTTACCAAATATTAAAAGTTGAAATGTTAATAAGAAAATGTAATAGATATTATACAAGTAATAAATTTGAGGTAATGAAAGTAATTGATGAAATTCCTTAGTAAATAAGAATTGTTGTTCTAGTGGTTTAAACTTAGGTATAATTGAAATTGCTTCTAATAAAGTATAATATAAAGATAAGTAATATAAATAAAAGATTATAAACTTGAGAACATGAAATTAAGTAGTGAATAAATAAATGTAATATAATAAAAGAAAATTTCATGCTATGAATAAGTGAAAATGAGACTTTGTTAGAAATGCATAATAGTAAGTGAAACTGTAACAAAAAAAAGGGCAAAGTAAGAAGATAAATTATTATATGAATGAAATTAATAAACTTGGTCTATTGTTTGAAAGGTTTATGGTTGTTTGGGCAAGGATACTTTAAAAATTTTGGATGAATGAATAATCTATTTAGTTTCATCAAAGACTGTTGAGTAAATGGTGCACTTAGTAGTTTATTTTTCATTCTGTACAATTTGAAGTTTTGAACCCAAACAACTGTTTGGTTGTTTCATTGAATGATTGAATTGTGTTAATTCTGTATGAAGGTTATATGCTGTTTGTTGCAATTGGTTGTTGAATTTATTGTTTGTTGTGGTTAAACAACTTAAAGTTTTTCATTCTATATAACTGCTAACTCTTATCAGATTATATAGTGGAATACAGGTTATGGAAGCAATTGCTACTGCTTTTTGTTTCATAATTTAAGCGTTATTGCCCGACAAATAGGTACGTTTTCGGATTATAATTTTATAGCGCTATTATATTGTTTCCCGGGTTAGGATATATTATTTTGGAAAATATATGTTATATATTGTTATTTTTGATATTATATTTTCTCCCGAGCCTCTCCGTACAAAGGAGACTGCCAAAATTTTCTGTAAAAATTTGGACTTAGAAAAATTTTGAAAATGTTTTCCAAACATTAATAATTTAAGTATAAAAAGATTTAATGGTTATAAATTGATATGTTTTATCTAAATTAATTAATTTTGTAAATTTAATTGTTTATAAAGTTAATGTTTTGAATAAGAGATATTGATTTCGTAATTCATCTTTTTCCTTTTCGGGGACGAAAAGTTTTGAGCGGGGGAGAGTGTAATGACCCATAATTCGATAATTAAAATTTGTTAAATTTATAAGATTTTGTAATTCAATGTAGAAGGAAATGAAAATATTATAATTTATATTGGAGCGAATGTTAGGAATTAAATGTTGCAAATGGTAAATAAAATCAATTCTTGACAATTTAAATGAAATTCCAATAAAGATATAGTGGAAAACATTTTATTTTGTTAATTAAATATGACTTTGTAATTAATACCGAAAGAAATAAATTTGGAAATAGTTTTAATGAAATAATAATGAAAATGAATTGCAACTGTATAAATGGAAGAAATTGTTAATGACTTGGATATAAACATTGGGTTAATTAATGAAAATAAATCTAAATGTTATGTTTGGATAGAACATAAGTGAATGAAATTAGTGGTATGAAAATAAATGCCAACATTGATTTGTAAGTCATAGATGCTTATTTATGTGACTAAAGAATAACGATAATGTCTATTGTATGTTACCTAATTATTTAAATGGTTAATTGGAATTGGAGATAAATTGTAATAAATGTAAATAAATGTTACATTTGTGTGAAATATAATACAATGGCTAGGAGTTTGTTAGAATGGGTATATTAAAGAATAAATGGATTGTTGCAAGAAATTGAAATTTGATACTAAAGTGAATTAGAATTAAGATGAAAGTGGAAATATTAGTGCATTAGGATATAACCTATGCTAATTTGAAGTTAAAAATTAGTGGATTGAATGAAATGGGATTTGTGTAAATGTTAAGACTAGGCTATAAATCAAATGTAAGAAAACAAAATGTAAAGATTGAATTAATTAATGAATTGATATATTTTGAATAGTGATTGAATGTAAATTTGTGTATAAGGTTGATATAAGTTGATAAGTAACTTAATTTATGCAATACCTATTACTTGGAAACAAATTGTAAAGTTGTAATTGATTGAAATCCGTAAAATGGGAATGAATTCAAAGTTACAATTCATTGATGGAATAATAGGGGATAAAATCAATATAAGATAATAAATTGCAATGTTTGTGGGTTAATAACAAAGTGTGAATAGGAAAATGATTGTTTATAGTAATTGAATGGGATTCCAATTTGTTGGAATAGAGTAAATGTAGACTTGGTAATTAATTTAATATCGGAAAACGAACTTAAATATTGAATTTATTAATATATATATATATAATAAATGATGATTATTGGAGTGGAAATTATAAACTTATAAGGTGTGATTAAGAGTTGTGACCACAATTATTATGAGTTATACATATATATTTAATTCATTCAATTGAATTGGAAATCATTGAAATAAATCTAAAAGAAATGTTACGTTAATATAAATTTGGGAGTCGGGGAATCAATTCAAAAGTTATTAACTAAGGAAGTAATACGTAATAATTTGAATAAAATCAATACTATACAAGAATTGTAACATTTGTTTGTGAATAGTGGATTCCTATGTGAAATTTAAGGTTTTGATAACAATTATTTGAATATTACCTAATTAATTGGTCAATGAATTTATTATAAGTTACCCGTTTATTTAGGTTAATAATTAAAAGGGGAATCAATTGGAATTAATTGAACTTTAATATATATTAATGAGATTAATTACTACGTTAGTTGAAATTAGATGAAATTGGAAATTTTAACGCACTAAGATGTAAACCATGATAATTATATCATAAGATGGAATTTGTAACGACCCGGAATTTCTGTCATTTGAAATTCGTATATTTAATTGATTTTAAATATTAACAAGTAAAATTTGTAAGTCGAATAAATTATATTTCGAATATTTAGATTTAATTCGATAATTAAATCAATAATTTAATATTTGAAATTACAGAAATAATTGGAAATTGGGTTTAATGTGATTAAGATTAATTTGTAAAGTTGTATTAAATCATATTGGAGTTAGAATGATGTTATAGGACTTTTACAATTGAATTTAAAGTTAATTTGTGGAAATTGAATATTTTAATATTTAATTGACGAGTAAAAATAGTCATTTTTCAAAATGTCTTGGATTTCGACGAAACCAGTTTCATTAGATCCGTAATGTTATATTATTGTAAGATTTCAAATTTCGTGTCAATCGGATTTACGGTTTGTCCGGGGCAAGCCAAAATGCATAGAAATTAGTTTAACCGATTTAATTTAAAATTTGATCATTGTTTCTGTAACCTGCACATATGATCGAATTGGCTCTCGATATCTATTCCATTGTGTCCGGAACGCGGGTTAAACCCTAGAAACGTCAGCCAGCACGCTTCGTTTGGAGTTCGGAAAATCTCGGATGAATAGTCTTTTGAGAATTTTCTATATAAGGACCTCACACATTTGCAAACTAAAACCTACGGTTTCAAGCTTCAGCTGCCGCCTTATAATCAATGGCCGAGAATTTCAATTCTTTCTCTTCAATGTTCTTCAAATCCGTTAATCGATTCGTAAAGCTTCCAACTACAAAAATATAGAGCATCGTGTGATCTTCGTATCCATACTAATGTGATCGTTTTTAACATCCTAAATCGATGGCAATTTGTGTTTGAACGTTCGTCGTTCGTATGTGTTTTTCAAAGGATGGAGGGGCCGAGTGTGGCCGGTTGCTCGACGTTGGTAGAGGTTGGCTAGGCGATCCAAATGATGGCCTTTGATCGTCGGCCAGACGATCGATGAAGGCTCGAAAAATTATGGAAAGAAATGGCGGCTTGGGTTGTTTGCTCGCGTGATGGAATGATGGGGAAGAAAAAGGAAGGCGCGGCCATATTTTCATCATATTAAACGTGCGGCCGAGATGAATCTGGGTTTGAAATTAAAAATTTAGTTGTAATTTATTATATTTATAAATTCGTGTGATATTTAAAACGTCATAACTTATTCATACGAGGTCCGTTTCGCACGAAACGAGTTGCGGCGGGTTCGTATTAACGAGTAATACGCAATGGAGCAGGATTGGGATTTATTTGAGATAGTGTGAATTTTGGGTAAAATTAAACGCGTGTTTAATTTTATTCGGAATAAAACACTACAACTGTTATTGGAAGGAAGGTGAGAACTTCCCACTCGATCAAATTGTGTTTCGATTTAAAATTTTAAATAATTAGATTTAAAATTGCTTGATTGTGTCGATTGTATGCTTGGATGATAAATTTCTATTTGTTGTATGGAAATAGACCATATACGTCGCATATTAAGCGGAGGTTATTCTATTAAACACATATATCGCGATATTCCACCTTGAAGTGGAATTGGTATTATATATGTACTTGGAGTTGATTTCCCACATTATATAGCGGATGAGACCCTATTGCGCCGCATAATAGCGGATGATATTTTATATAAACCCATGTACCGTGATATCCCGTGTTGAAACGGGATTGGTATTGTGCTAACATCTGTGGATGCAGGGAAACAGGTTTGAGGGATCCAACTGGATTCCTCCAATAATTGAATTTGTTTCAATGTTATGTGTTGATTATTTATAATCTCTATGTGATTGTCTTTGTGATTGAAATCGTTGAAGGCTAAAATTTAGCTGAATATAATTTTGGTATCGTTGGATACCGGAAATAAATAAAAATTTAATTTTTGAAAATACAAGTTGAAAGTTATATTAAAATTTTGAGGATTGGATAAATTTAAAAGAAGGAATTTTAAAATAATAAAGTTTTATTTATAATCTTATTGAATAAAATTTCAAAATATGGGAAAAAACTTTAATAAAGGGATTTCGGGTAATATCATTCAAAGGTTGAAGAATTTATTCAAAATACGGATTTTAAAGAGTTTGAAAATAAAAGAATTTGTTTTCTTTAAAAGGAATTTATTTTTAAAGGAAATAAAATTTGAAACCCGTTTGGGAATTGACTTTTTGTGACTGAATTTAAATCTTTTGAAAATCCATTTGTTAATTTAATTGGTGTTTTGAAAAGAATTTGGAATCAATTTGAAAATTGATTTGGGGTTTAGTAGAAATTGATTTCAATTTGAGATTTGAATGAAATTCACTTGGTGTTTAATTTCTTGGAAAATCGATATGGAATTTGATTTGGTTGCTTTTGAAATCAATTGAAAAATTGAACTGTTGTTGAAAGTGAATATTTGAAATCGATTTGAAAATCGTATATCAGTGGATATTTGGAAATTTAAATTCACCATGGAATTTATAAAGAAAAGGGAAATTTGTTTAAAAATAAACATTAATTTATTTTTTTGAAGCATGGAAATAAATTTACGGATTTAGAACGTAAAATTAAAGTAAATCGGTTAGGTTTTATTTAATTGGTTTAAATGAACCATTTTGAAATGAATGTGTTTTCTCCCTAGAAAGCCGAATAAAATTTCTGAATGGCTTTGAAAGATATACAAATACATACATACATACATACATACATATATATATATATATATATATGTATGTATGTATGTATGCATATTATTCTAGAATTGGTTTTGAAAAGGATACTTTGGAGAAATTAACTTCTTAAATTGTTTTAAATCCTTTAAGTAAAGGTTTATTAAGTTGATATAGAAATGGTTATTTCAAAGATTTAATCAATAATTGTTTTAGACAATAGTTATTTAAATAGTTATACTCTATCTACTAAGTTTATTTTGAAAAAAATTAGTTTGGACTTAAGTTATATGTAATATTGGTATAATATTTTTTATAACTAATATTTAAGTAAAGTGTATAAAAGAAAAATAGTTATTTCAAAGTGTTTTCCAGATATATTTTGGATAAGTAATATAAATTATTTAAAGTATTTGAACTCGGCAGATTTCCAGTGAAAATGAATAAATATTTGGAAGTGTTTCCACGTAAGGAAAATGATTTGAAATTTGTTTTCAAAAATTGTAAAGGTGAAAAGTGGTTTGAAATTTGTTTTCAAATGGTTGAAGTGTGGAAAAATATCTTGTAAAGATATTTTTGGAAAATAAATAATTTAGGAAATGATTTGGAATCTGGTGATGTTGTGCATATCTATTGATAGTTAAATAACTGACTATCAATATTTACCTTTAAATGAGTATTTGTTGTGATTTGCTTGAATTTGAATGCTATACTTATTTTTAAATAAGCGCTCGTTATTCGGTTTAGCCGGGAGAGGACCTTTGGGTCATAAATCTCATTTCGAATAGTGATACGTCGTAATGGATAGCATTTGAAGACCGGTGTTGAAGAACGGATATTTTCAAAAACGGAAGGATCACCGTCGAATGTCTCTGCATCGGCTAATCCCCGATATAGAGATTTTATCACCCTTTGTGATGGGAAGTCCGAACGTGATTAGTGAATATCCGGATTTGCAAGGGCTTCTTTGGAAGGGCCTTCGGTTCCGTTCGATCTCGGAACGGACTTGTATGGATGTGCGTCTGACTTTACAATTTGAGATGTAAAGCTGGTTTCTATCAAATAAATTTCTGCTGGTGGCGAAGAATTTATTCTCTTAGCTTAACCCCCTTCTCTTAGACGTACGAGCTCAGAGGTTATGTAGTTGATGGTTACTAATGATACATTCCCAATTTGGTAATGTGGCATGCTGAGTGTTGCTGATCATTTGTTGATCAAAGCGTGGCTTTTGTGAAAAGCGTAGGTTTGTGGATGAGATTTCGTCGAACCTCACAACCCGGTAATGGTCAAAACTGGAAGAATGCAACAAGGTTATTTGGGGATAGAGCCCCCATAGGGTATGTATATTTCCTTCTGGATAGAGGTGGTATTATGGTATGGAGTCCAGATACTTAACCTATGTGGTTGCTGCAAATTTATTTCTTTGTTGTTGTTGGTGAATCCCGGGATAAAGGTCGGTTACGACAGGGGGATGGCATACTCGTGTCAGTAGTTACCTAGTTTAGAGGTAAC
The DNA here is from genome assembly GCA_030765085.1 of Allium cepa. NCBI lineage: Eukaryota > Viridiplantae > Streptophyta > Magnoliopsida > Asparagales > Amaryllidaceae > Allium > Allium cepa. The sequence continues at coordinate 659,463,931 of CM060934.1, read as the reverse complement.
CCGGCGTTGTGTTGGCAGAGATCATGCAATGTTCTCGGGGTGTCTTTCCAGAGGCGTACCCATGTGGCAATAAGAAGTTCATTGGCCTGATCATTTGTTGGAAATCCAAAGAAACAATGCGAGCCATGTACGGTTTTAGTTATATAACCTGCCATGGAATGTGGCGGTAACCTGCTATTGAACATGTTGGCTATAGTAGGCATAGTTCGGAATGTCTATGCTGGCTAAGATTTATATTATACTTTCGAAATGTTTTCCTACACTTTGCACTTATAGTAATAATATCAAAGAAAATTGCGTATCAAGCATGTTTGACTATCATACGGAGAAATCTCCTCCAATTCTGCGTTTGCATTGTGTGTGTGGTGGGAGGCCTTATGGTAGTTACATTTTCTAAAAGCATTGCGGATCTATTTTAAAATATTTCTTTTTTTTTTAAAGATAAACTGTTTGAAGTTCTCACACCAGTCCCGCGACTGACCTGGAGTTTATTGTTCCCTTACTAAACTCTGGGTGCCCACCAATTTCCACACGGGCAGTCTAGAGTCAGGTTATCAGGTCATTTTGGAATTTAGGAGATGCTGTGGAAATCAGGAGCAAGCTGGATGGCGAAGTGTATCACTTGTATATGATATTATCTTTTCCGTTGTGTATTCAGTTGTGAGGACAGGTTTATATAACTGTCCATTATTGTGTTGTGTTGTATATTGACTCTGATCATGTAATGTATAAATTGTACAGTTCTTTTGATCTAAAAATTATTCATTTAGCTATTATATGTTGTTCCGCTGCGATTGTGAGATTCTGATATTGTTTCTGTTTCTTCCTCTTTCTTTCTTCTTCTACCTCTTCTTCTTTAACCCTCACAATTCGGTTTTCCGGCCTTCGATTGCTCAGGAGTTGATACAGTGGACGTATTAATGTCGATTTTCGTGAGTCGAAGAATCAGGTCTGTCACATTTGGTATCAGAGCAATTGGTTAAGCGACAACCTTGGCTCTGTTCGGAACTACTCATTAGAGATTGAGTCAGTAGTACTCTAGAATGAGTGTGAGTGTAATAATAGAGATGAGCGCGTATTTGTTTGTGAATATAAAAATGTTTTATAGTGTGTTGACTTATCGGTTGAGTGTTTATGAATTCTGGTCGGTGCGGGAAGTACAACCATATCGATAGGGGTTTCTAAACTCTTAAACGAGATAAACCAACATAGTATCATTTTAAATTGGGTAAATGAAATGATTTTACCTTGATTATATTTTATATATAAAGGAATAATTTTTCAGAATTATTAAAGTGTATATAAATTGATTGTTTGGTTGTTGAAAATGTAAGAATATATAAAAGTTAATAAAATTGGTTGAATAAGTAAAATAAAACATATTGTAAAAGAGTAATTGTGTAAGCAAATGAATTATTAAGTATGGAGTTATAATTAATGTGATTTACAATTGTGAAATAATATTGTATATATAAGAAGTGAAACTATATGAATATATTTGTAAATATGAGTTGTAAATAAAAATTAATTTGGACTATGAATTTGGAAGTTTTGAATCCCGTCTATTTTGAAAGTTGTTTTTCAAAGTTAAAGATGTTATTAAGTAAGATAAATCAATTTGGAACAATATTATGTAAGTGAAGTGGAATAGTGAAATTCTATAAGATAAATCAATTTTGTTAGGGAGTGATAATATTAAACTATTATCATTGATTATTGAATAAGAATTGAAATCATAACAAAGAACTAAGAAAATAAAAATCCATATACAAATGGAATTTGAGAATGTAAATTATAAATGTGAATTATAATTAGAAATAGAATTCTAGAGTAATATTTGAAAACAAATTTAAAGAATTTGAAATTTTGAGATTTGGGAAATTCAAATTCTTTGGAGTTTGAAAATGATTTTCAAGGGTTTTGGAGAATTGTTTTGAAGGGAAGAAAGCACTAAACTCTTTTCAGTCACTGGAAAATAATTCCGATGATGATTGCGACATCATCGGTGTTCATTTTCGAGTTTCCATGAGAGGAATTGCTGCCGAATTATTATTAAATGGAAGTTGTTTGTGAAATTGAGTTTGGTTTTGAAAATTCAGAAGATAATTTGAATAGATTTCAAAAATAATTTTTGAAAGATTGAAAAGACTCTTCATGTTATATAAAATGTTTATGGAATAATAAATAAGTTTGGATGACTTAGGAAATTCAAATTTAAACTGAAATTGACCTGAGTTAATTGGAATAAAGGTGAATTTTAGAAGTCTAATAGACTAAATGATTGGAATACAATTATTAAGTTGGAAAATAAATTGTGAATGACTAAATGGATAAGGTTTAATATGAGTTGAATACAATATTTTTTATTTATTTATGAAAGTAAATTGTATTCATATAGAATTGGAAATCCAGTGTAATATATGTAAGTGAAACCAAATGATAAAATGGTTAAACAATTTTTGTTAAGAAAAACGAGATACGAATTTGAATAAGTGACGAAATTTGACTTTGGTAGAAGTTAAATAGAATTTATTCTAGAATTGGAATCTTAATTGGATTTATAAGTGGAAATTTAAGTTAAGTTAAACTAATGATGTTTGAAATGGAATATAACTTAAGTAATGTTGAATGAAGTTGATTTTGGTATCGAAGTAAATTAACAAAGTGAAGTGATGAATATAAACTTGAGTTATGTAACGAACTTCAACTTTTGTGGTTAAATGAATTAGCAATTGAATTAATAAATGGATTGAATATTAATCAATCTAATGTAAATGAATTGATATGGAATAAGGGATGTGAAGTTAATTCATTAAAAACTAGTAAATTGGAAATTGAATAATTGAATGGAAGTCAATTTAATGAAACCAATTGGAAAATTAAAAGTGTTAAACCAAATTGAATGTGAATTTAATAATTTGGTTATGATGGTTATGATTTGGTTGTTATATGATTGTTAGTTGATTGTATATAATTCATTAAGTTTAATTAAATTGAATTGATAAATTGAAAGCTATGTAACTGAATTTGAATTGAAAGTGAGCTAACATGAATTGGTTGTAAGCAATTAAAATTTGTATCAAAACCTTATAAATTGCTTATGGGAATTATTTTGATTGCATTGCTTATGAAAACTATGTATTTTCTATTGAAAATTAGTGAAATGTAAATGAATTTCCTATATATGTCACTTACATGTTTAAACTGAGCAAGTAATGGTACCAGGGCTGTAGTTGGCTGGATTTGGTCACGCTAAAATGCTAATAAATAACTACTTTGCTTAAAAATGCTAAAGTGGTACGCCTACGTAATAAAAATAGGAAATATGAACTATATTTTTGTTTCCCGACCGTGTGGGTCGATGTATATATATTTATATCTATTGTGATATTGCAAAAGCTCCTCCGTATAAGGGAGACTCTGCCATAATTTTCCGTAAATTTTGGAAGTTAGAAAAATTTTGAAAATTTTTAGAATTTTTTTTTTAACGAAAAGTCAATTTCTAAATTGAAATGAAAATGTAGGATTTGAAAACTTAGTAAAGTTATTGTAAGAAGTTTAACTATGAATTTTGTAAAAGTTAAAATGTTTAAATGAATTTGAAAATTTAATTTGAACAAATGGTTTTGAAAAGTTAATGGATTTCAAGACTTTTTCTTACTAGGCAATTTCGACGACGGAATTCTTTTAAGAGGGAAGTTTGTAACGACCCAGAATTTCTGTCATTTGAAATTCGTATATTTAATTGATTTAAATATTAACAAGTAAAATTTGTAAGTCGAATAAATTATATTTTGGATATCTAGATTTATTTGGATAATTAAATCGATAATTTAATATTTGAAATTACAAAAATAATTGGAAATTGGGTTTAATGTGATTAAAATTGATTTGTAAAGTTGTATTAAATCATATTGGAGTTAGAAAGATGTTATAGGACTTTTAAAATTAAATTTAAAGTTAATTTGTGGAAATTGAATATTTTAATATTTAATTAACGACTAAAAATAGTCATTTTTCAAACTGTCTCGGATTTCGACGAGACTATTTTGTTGGATCCGTAATGTTATATTATTGTAAGATTTCAAATTTCGTATCAATCGGGGTTTACGCTTTGTCCGGGGCAAGGCAAAACGCATAGAAATTAGTTTAGCCGATTTAATTTAAAATTTGATCATTATTTCTGTAACTCGCACATATGATCGAATTGGCTCTCGATACCTATTCCATTGTGTCCGGAACGTGGGTTAAACCCTAAAAACGTCAGTTGACACGCTTCTTTCGGAGTTCGAAAAATCTCGGATGAATAGTCTTTTGAGAATTTTCTATATAAGGACCTCAACATTCACATTTGCAATCTAAAACCTAGGGTTTCAAGCTTCAGCCGCTACCTTATAATCAATGGCCGAGAATTTCAATTCTCTCTCTTCTATTTTCTTCAAATCCGTTAATCGATTCGTAAAACTTCCAACCACAAAAATATAGAGCATCGTGAGATCTTCGTATCCATACGGATGTGATCGTTTTTAACGTCCTAAATCGATGGAAATTTGTATTTGAACGTTCGTCGTTCGTATGCGTTTTTCAATGCGATGGAGGGGCTGAGTGTGGCCGTTTGCTGGACATTGGTAGAGGTTGGCTAGGCGATCCAAATGATGGCCTTTGATCGTCGGCCAGACGATCGATGAAGGCTCGAAAAATTATGGAAAGAAACGGCGGCTTGGGTTGTTTGCTCGCGTGATGGAACGATGGGGAAGAAAATGGAAGGGGCGGCAAGATTTTCATCATATTAAACGTGCGGCCGAGATGAATCTGGGTTTGAAATTAAAAAATTAGTAGTAATTTATTATATTTATGAATTCGTGTGATATTTAAAACGTCATAACTTTTTCATACGAGTTCTGTTTCGTACGAAACGAGTTGCGTCGGGTTCGTATTGACGAGCACTATGCAATGGAGCTGGATTAGGATTTATTTAAGCTAGTGTGAATTTTGGGTAAAATTAAACGCGTGTTTAATTTTATTCGGAATAAAACACTACAACTGTTATTGGAAGCAAGGTGAAAACTTCTCACTCAATGGAATTGTGTTTCGATTTAAAATTGCTTGATTGTGTTGATTGTATGCTTGGATGATAAATTGCTATCTGCTGTATTGAAATAGACCCTATATGTCGCATATTAAGCGGAGGTTATTTTATTAAACACATATACCGTGATATTCCACCTTGAAGTGGAATTGGTATTATATATGTACTTGGAATTGATTTCCCGCAGTATATAGCGGATAAGACCCTATTGTGCCGCATAATAGCGGATGATATTTTATATAAACCCATGTACCGCGATATCCCGTCTTGAAACGAGATTGGTATTGTGCTAACATCTGTGGATGCAGGGAAACAGGTTGGAGGGATCCAACTGTATTCCTCAAATAATTAAACTTGTTTCAATGTTGTATGTTGATTATTTATAATCTCTATGTGATTATCTTGGTGATTCAAATCATTAAAGGCTAAAATTTAGTCGAATATAATTTTGGTACCGTTGGATACCGAAAATAAATAAAAATTTGATTTTTGAAAATTCAGGTTGAAAGTTATATTAAAATTCATTTTTGAGGGTTGGATAAATTTAAAAGAAGGAATTCTAAAATAACAAAGTATTATTTATAATCTTATTGAATAAAATTTCAAAGTATGGGAAAAAACTTTAATAAAGGGATTTCGGGTAATATCATTCAAAGGTTGAAGAATTTATTCAAAATGCGGATTTTAAAGAGTTTGAAAATAAAAGAATTTGTTTTCTTTAAAAGGAATTTATTTTTAAAGGAGATAAAATTTGAAACACATTTGGGAATTTATTTTTTGTGATTGAATTTAAATCTTTTGAAAATCCATTTGGAAATTTATTTGGTGTTTGGAAAAGAATTTGGAATCAATTTGAAAATTGATTTGGGGTTTAGTAGAAATTGATTTCAATTTGAGATTTGAATGAAATTCACTTAGTATTTAATTTCTTGGAAAATCGATATGGAATTTGATTTGGTTGATTTTGAAATCAATTGAAAAATTGAATTGTTGTTGAAGGTGAATATTTAAAATCGATTTGAAAATTGTATATCAGTGGATATTTGGAAATTTAAGTTCACCATGGAATTTATAAGTAAAAGGGAAATTTGTTTAAAAATAAACACTGATTTATTTTTTTTGAAGCGTGGAAATAAATTTACGGATTTGGAACGTAAAATTAAAGTAAACCGTTAAGGATTTATTTAATTGGTTTAAATGAAACATTTTGAAATGAAAGTGTATTCTCCCTGGAAAGCCAAATAAAATTTCTGAATAGCTTTAAAAGATATATACATACATATATATAATTCTAGAATTGGTTTTGAAAAGGATACTTTGGAGAAATTAACTTCTTAAATTGTTTTAAATCCATTAAGTAAAGGTTTATTAAGTTGATATAGAAATGATTATTTCTAAGATTTAATCAATAATTGTTTTATAAATTAGTTATTTAAATAGTTATACCCTATCTACTAATTTTATTTTGAAAAAAATTAGTTTGGACTTAAGTTATATGTAATATTGGTATAATATTTTTTATAACTAATATTTAAGTAAAGTGTATAAAAGAAAAATAGTTATTTCAAATTTTTTTCCAGATATATTTTGGATAAGTAATATAAATTATTTTAAAGTATTTGAACTCGGCAGATTTCAAGTGCAAATGAATAAATATTTGGAAGTGTTTCCGCGTAAGGAAAATGATTTGAAATTTATTTTCACAAGTTATAAAGGTGAAAAGTTATTTGAATTTGTTTTCAAATGGTTGAAGTGTGGAAAAATATATCTTGTAAAGATATTTTTGGAAAATAAATAATTTGGGAAATGATTTGGAATCTGGTGATGTTGTGCATATCTATTGATAGTTAAATAACCGACTATCAATGTTTACCTTTAAACGAGTATTTGTTATTATTTACTTGAATTTGAATGCTACACTTATTTTAAAATAAGCGCTCATTATTCAGTTTAGCCGGGAGAGGACCTTTGGGTCATAAACCCCATTCCGAATAGTGATACTTCATAACGGATAGCATTTGAAGACCGGTGTTGAAGACCGGATATTTTGGAACATGGAAGGATTACCGTCGAATGTCTCTGCATCGGCTGATCCCCGATATAGAGATTTTATCACCCTTTGTGATGGGAAGTCCGAACGTGATTAGTGAATATCCAGATTTGCAAGGGCTTCTTTGGAAGTGCCTTCAGTTCCGTTCGATCCCGGAGCGGACTTGTATGGATGTGTGTCTGACGTTACAATTTGAGATGTAAAGCTGATTTCTATCAAATACATTTATGTTGGTGGCGAAGAATTTATTCTCTTAGCTTAACCCCTTCTCTTAGACGTACAAGCTCAGAGGTTATGTAGTTGATGGTTACTAATGATACATTCCCAATTTGGTAATGTGGCATGCTGAGTGTTGCTGATCATTTGTTGATCAAAGCGTGGCTTTTGTGAAAAGCGTAGCTTTGTGGACGAGATTTCGTCGAACCTCACAACCCGGTAATGGTCAAAACAGGAAGAATGCAGCAAGGTTATTTGGGGATAGCGCCCCCATAGGGTATGTGCATTTCCTTCTGGATAGAGGTGGTATTATGGTATGGATCCCAGATACTTAACCTATGTGGTTGCTGCAAATTTATTTCTTTGTGGTTGTTGGTGAATCCCGGGATAAAGGTCGGTTATGACCGGGGGATGGCATACTCGTGTCAGTAGTTACCTAGTTCAGAGGTGACCCGGCCTTGTGTTGGCAGAGATCCGGTTAGGTTCTCGGGGCATCTTTCCAGAGGCGTACCCATGTGGCAATGGGAAGTTCCTTGGCCTGACCATTTGTTGGAAATCCAAAGAAACAATACTAGCCTTGTATGGTTTTAGTTGTATAACCTGCCACGGAATGTGGCGGTAGCCTGCTATTGAACATGGTAGTTATAGTAGGCATAGTTTGGAATGTCTATGCTGGCTAAGATTTATATTATACTTTCGAAATGTTTTCCTACACTTTGCACTTATAGTAATAATATCAAAGAAAATTGTGTATCAAGCATGTTTGACTATCATAAGGAGAAATCTCCTCCAATCCTGCGTTTGCATTGTGTGTGTGGTGGGAGTCCTTATGGTAGTTACATTTTCTGAAAGCATTGCGGATCTATTTTAAAATATTTCTTTGTTTGTTTTTAAAGATAAACTGTTTTAAGTTCTCACACCAGTCCCACGACTCACGTGGAGTTTATTGTTCCCTTCCTAAACTCTGGGTGCCCACCAATTTCCACACGGGCAGTCTAGAGTCAGGTTATCAGGTCATTCTGGAATTCAGGAGATGCTATGGAGATCAGGAGCAAGCTGGATAGCGAAGCGTATCGCTTGTATATGATATTATCTTTTCCGCTGTATATTAAGTTGTGAGGACAGGTTTATATAACTGTCCATTATTGTGTTGTGTGGTATATTGACTCTGATGATGTAATGTATAAAATGTACAATTCTTTTGATCTAAAGATTATTCATTTATCTATTATATGTTGTTCCGCTACGATTGTGAGATTCTGATATTGCTTATGCTGCTTCTTCTTTCTTTCTTCTTCTACCTCTTCTTCTTTAACCCTAACAATTCGGTTTTTCGGCCTTCGATTGCTTGGCAGTTGTTACAGTGGACGTATTAATGTCGATTTTCGGGAGTCGAAGAATCGGGTCTGTCACAGAATTGATTGAATAATAAAAGGGAAATAAATCAAATTTAATTTTTGAAAGTTTAACGTATAATTGTTGAATTTAGTGAAATTGAAGAATTTATAAATTTTAAATCGACAAAAATTTGTTTAAATTAGTGTAAATATTTAAGGAATTAGGAATGATGAGATTTGTCGATTTATAACATTGAAATTGAAATTTTGATTTAATGAATTAATTAATTTTTAATTTATTTAATTAGTGTAAAAAAATAGTCATTTTGGCCACTGACTCGGATTTCGACGAAACCAGTTTCACGGATCCGTAACGGTGAATTATTGTAGGACTTCAAGTTCCGTAACGATCGGACTTGTTATTTGATCGTACGGACTAGTAACGCCTTGAAATATATGCAATGGAAATCAATTGAAATCAATATGGAAAATATTATTTTAGCATAACTTCTTCATACGATGCAATGAACCTAAACCTTTTCCATTGCGTTTAAAATATTTTAAAACGCTTATTTTGATATATGGGTTGATCCAATTTCGTTCTGGAGCCAGAACGGACTTTTTGGGCCAATTATCGTTTAGCACATTTATAATTCGGATCCATCTGTCTATTTCAACTTTATCTATAAATACCCTGCTAAACCCTAGCCTACGCCTGTTCTCATTTGTCTACGTGCACAATTTCATCAGCTCCTCCTCTTCCTCAATGGATGCAAACCCTAGATCCAATTGCAAATTCAAAAATCTAATGAAAATTCAAACTCCTTCGAAAAATTCAAAAAAAATATATGTTGAAGCTCTCGAAGTGCGTAATCTTCTGGTGAAATTCATTTTTCGTTTTGGATTTTTGTTTGACTGGTAAAAATTGAAGAAGTCTCGGCCGTTCATCACGTCGAAATCAAACTCGACGGATCGACGAACCGTTTCTAGGTTTTGTAGAGGGGACTGAGTGGAGTCGATCTATGTAGGTTATTTGGCGATTCAACGGTCGGATTGGTGGCAAAAATTCGACTAGGGTTAAGCATTTGTGGCGGCGGCTGTAGGTTTTGGGGCGTGCTCGGAGGGGTCGCGCGCCATGGACGAAGGCGGTAGGCCGAGGGTAAGGAGGGATCGATCTCTGGCGACGGCTGCGGCATGCCAGGGGGCTAGAGACGTGCGTGATTTGTTTTGGCCATAAGGTTTCATTCTCGACCTGTAGATTGTGCATGTGTTTTGCTGTGTAGTAGGAGTAGGAATAGTGATGACGTGGCATATAATTGGGGTGAGTATCACTTGACCATATGATAGAAAATTATATACAGGCACCGCGGTATATATACATATATAATTGTTTGAAATGATTTTCTATGGTTTTGGAAAGAAATATACGGTTTAATAAATATTAATTTTTGATGTTATATAAATATTATTTTATATATATAGTTAAATTCTTGAATTTTAGCTATGTATAAAATTGATTAATAAAGATGAGTTAATAATGGAGTTTGATTGTTTTATATTTTGTGGTTTAATACCTATTTAAGATATTGTACATATAGAGTTTTTATTTGACTTAAATGAAATTTAAGTTGGAAGATAAATATGAAATGGGTTAAATTGAATTATTTAAGAATTGTACTTGAATAAATTTGATCTGGAATTTAAATAAAAATGGAGTTTTTTTTAAAGGATATGATTCTTATAAATTGATTTGGTTTAAAATAATTTAAATGAATATAAAGTTGAGATAAATGAATTTATCAAGTTAAATAAATATAAAGAATATCCAGTTGTTTGAAGTTAAAAGTTTTACTTAAATTATATGGGATTTATTAAGTAAACGCTTCAAATCTAAATAATAGCAATTGAATTTGATATATATGGAATTATCAAAGATTTAGTTTTGAAACGGTGGAATATTTAAAGCTTTGAAATATATAGAAATTTGAAATGGTTTTTTTGGAGGTTAAAAATCAGAATTTGGAATTTATTTGTGAAATTAAAGAAGCTATTTTATTTTATAAAGTAATTTAATATTTAAACCATTTAAGTAATTGAAGTTGTGTTTCAAAGCTATGGGTTTCAAGATATATATATATTTAAAGGGCTATGATTTTTGGAAAGTGATATATTTTGAAATAAAAATGATATCATATTGATTGGGTTTTTTTAAAAGGAAAATGATATCGTAACTATATAGTTTTAAAAGGGATATTATATTCTAGTTTTAAAGTATAAATTATTTTGAAATAACCGCGGTGTTATAATAACGATTGGTTGTTGAAGAGACCGAGATCGAAAGTTGTCATACTCTCTGCCAACTCCGAAAACCACTTTAACAACCGTGTATGCGGTGGAGATTCCAGAATGAAGTAGGATGGTGGCGGTGTTTCCTTTAAGGTAAATACATGGACCCGACTCTCGTGAGTTGGCATAAGGAAGCTAAAATAGGAGCGATTCTCGGGCCAAGGAGGTAGCCCCTCTTATCGGACACATCCCTTCGATATTATACTCTGACTTTTGGATTTATTCGGTAGCCACTTTTGATTTTTGATTTAGGAGTGTGGCTCGAGGTGGGCGGTAGCTACGGCTATGCGTTACCACCAGTCCGGGTAGCAATTGGTATATCTACCCTGGCATTGCCTAGTTGTGCCGTGTCACATACCCTAGCGCGCCTTATACGATTTTGTTATGTACCATACCTATGGAGTTCCTTCTGACGACGCCCAGTACGGGGGAGATTACGGTGCTGTATAGACTATGGGAATGTAAAAGTGTGTTAAGGTGGAAAATGTAAAGCCTTAACGCTATTTTCAGTATATTATACTTTACTTTAGACACTATTATAATAGCGTATATTACTACATAGCAGATAGTTTAACGGATTCTTAGGAGGTGTGAATCCCGAACACCTCTTAAGTTACTGCACTCATATTTATTTCTGTTGATTTAACTTACATAAGACCTTTTAGTTCTGACTCGAGTGTTTTGCCTTTTCAATTCGCTCGGATCAGTCCGAGCATTTCAGGATCGAAGGCTTTATCTCTGGAGGACGAAGACAAAGATTTCAGTATTATTATTAATATATATTATATTGTTCCACTACACTATTGTATTCCGCTACATTATTGATATTCTATGGTATATATAACTCTGATATATATTGTAAGTATAATTAAATATTTTGTAAACAGCTTCATGAACTGTATATTTGATTATTATATTTTACCCTCCCGCTGTGAGATTCTGTTTGTTTTATTTCTTTCTTGTTTTTCTTATTTACCCCATGACAATCCGCCCTTCCGTATGGTTTAAATTTTCACGTGTGTCGATTTAAAGCGTGCGAAAAGGCGAGACGTTACAATATATGTATATGTATATGTGTATATATATATATATATATGTATATATATACACACATTTTCAAAGGTTTGACTAAATAGTTCATTTATACTTAAGAGTAAATAAAAAAATCGATAACAAAAATCCAGGTGTTCACTCACTGTTATGCAGTTACTTGTTTTCTTGCTTTAGGATTTTAGTACTTGATTCTCTTGCTTCAGGTTTTATTTTATTTTTATTTTTGTGAACCTGAGCAACATATGCTCGGCCACTCTTATATATAAAGGAAATGATTGTGCATAGTAAGCTAACATATGTACAGGCTACTCACTCATTTATTTATCTAGTTTATTTTCTCTTTAAAGTTTGATTTGAGCAAAGGATTTGACCTGACTTGATTTCTGAATGAATTTGATCTTGTATGAGACTTGATGTTTTGTTTTGCCTTGATTTGATTTTCCCTTTACTCAAGCTTGAACTTATTTTGCTTTTGACAATGATTATATGCTTTGTAAGCTTGAAATGATATATATTCATGATGTTGTCCCCTTTTGTATTCACAAGTATTTTTTATGAATTAATATATGTATGTATATTCTTTTGTATGTATATATATTCATAATTATGTAATTTATCCTATTTTACTTGCATCGTCCCTATTTAATATATGTGCATTTGCTTGTGTATTGTTATCATATACATATGTTTACATTTATACGTATATATTTTTTCATGCACATTGCTTTTGTATATATTGTTATTATATATATACACATATTCACATTTATACAACTTTGCATGTATATTATTTCATATGAGCTTACATTCATACACTTGGATGTTTATATACTTATATATACATATTTTTAAACATCATAAAGTTTTGTATATATTTATCTATATGTATATAGGTATTTTATCTTAATTTAAATGCTGGAGTTTATTATTTATTTTCTATGAGATTTATCATATACAGGGATTTTATAAACCAATATTTAATATAGCTTTTAAATTAATTTACATATATATATATATATATATATCCAGATATTTTAAATTATCAGCAATTTATTCGTTCGACTTATAAAATCAATAATTCAATAATAAAATCAGTTAATCGCCTAATATTCGATGGCCAAAAATCTGGGTCGTTACACTAACCCTAGCAGCCTTTTTATTCCTTTTTTTTGTACGTACATCAACTTTTGTCCATTCCTTCTTCAATGACAGAAGCATATTTTCAATTCCAAAACTCAATTTCAATTTCAAAAATCAATTTTAAAAATTGAAACTCCCATACCCTATCATATTATATATCGTTGGAAAGCTCTTGACGAGCGTAATCTACTACAATGACTCATTTTTCAATTTGGTTCGTCGTTTGACTAGAAATCATCGAAGAAACTCAGCCGTCGAAATTAGGTTTTCGCGATCCAACGGTGCATCCTCATCCTATCAACGACTGGGAGGCAGCGTTGGGAAGAGGAGGACTAGCAGATTTGGGTGATGGTGTTCATTCGTGCCAGGGGTGTCATAGTTTGCCAGAAAATGGCATAAGAGGCAGCGGCTGCCGTTGGCTCCTAGGGGCATTATAGAAGGTCCCGCCACCATGATTGAGGTGCCTTCACACGCGCATGGCAATGGTACAACCTGATCTTGGTGAAGATGCTTGTGGAGACGGAAAAAATTGATGGAATGCGGTGGCTACATGTTGGTTCTTGAACGAGATGTCTAGGCGCGTGCTAGGGTTCGATGCTGAGGAGGTGGCGTGACCTGTTTATTTTGATTTTCTTTATTATATAATTTTGGTTTTTAAATCGTTCTAATGTTCATACTTTTGCGTACGAGGCGGATTTAAGTGCGGTTTGTTTCAATAGAATCATATTGAGATTTTGGTTATTTTGATGCTGGTTTGGATGAATTCTGAGACTGTTGAATTTTGGACCTTTATTTGGATTTCAAATCGAATTGAAATCAAAGGTGAATGTTTTAACCCACTCACAACTACTAGATTATCTTATGTTATTTAAATTAAATTTATGACGTAATTAGAAATTGATTGGTCGATGTTTGGTATATTCAAATTATCATTCTAGTTAAATTTAACTTTTATTGCATTTAATCATCGTTTAATTTAATATCGAATTTAATTGTCAATTGAATACCTGTAGATGAATAAGTTAATTGATGTTATTATTGATTGATTGAATGGTGATTGTGATGTATCTTTGATTGTTGATATTGGATGACCGGATGTTATATGTTTATGTTGTTATAACACTGCAAGTTCTTTATGGGTTGAAATGATACATACACGAACGATCTGATAGATTAGGGGAAATCATTATGGGTTGAAATGATAGACTCGAGCGATTTTATGGATTTGTAACTAAATTCGGGATTGCGGGTTGAAACGATAATATATCCGTACATATAAAATTTTTAAGGATTGAAATAATAAATATCTATATCACTTGACCATTGGGTAGAAAATTATATACAGACACCGGATTGATTAAATCAAATGACTTTAAGTCCTAAAAATTGAATTCAGTCAAATGATATTTCGTAATAAAAAAATTGATTTATATAAATTGAATTATTCTGAAAATCCAAGTTTGAATGTTGAAAATTGGAATTGGTTTAAATGAACTGTTTAAAGGATTTATATTGAATTTGAAAGCTGGACGTGGTCCAGACGTGTTGAAATGAAAGAAACAACCTAGTTTGATATTAATCTAAAATTAATACATTTAATATAAATTATGTAAAGATATATTATTAAAAAATCCTGATTATTAAGATTTTCAAACTATTAAACTATTTTAATCTACTTTAAACTATTTAATCAAATTAACCACTTTAATTTATTTTAAATCTATTTAATCTATTTTTAATCTATTAAATCTATTTTAAATCTGTTTAATCCATTTTAAATCTATTTAATCTATTGTAAATCTATTTAATCTAATTTAAATCTATTAAATCTATTTTAAATCTACTTAAAACAATCTTAAATCCACCTAAACCATTTTAATATATTTTAAACTATTTTAACTCATTTACATTATAAAAATTATTTTAAACTATTTTAAACCATCTAACCTATTTTAAAATAAAAGGTACAAGGTTGGACTACTATATTTAAATCCTTGATTTAAAAGTGAATATGGTTAAATGATGTTATAACCAAAGTTGGGATTTAAAATGATATTTTCTGGTGAAATGACACATTTGATTTAATATGATGATTTTTAATTAAGGATTTAACCTATTTTGTGAATATGATTTCGATAGCGAAAATGATTTCAAAAGTGATATGGTTCGAATTAAATATGATATTTTGATATCAATTATGAATTGGTTTTGGAAACGTAAAAGAACCATCTGGTGTGAAACAAACATTTGGTGGTTAAAGAGACCGGGATCGGATATTGTCATACTCTCTGCCAATATCGAAAACCACTTTAACAACTATGTACGTGGTGGGGATTCCAGAATGAAGTAGGATGGTTTAGAAAATGATTCTACATGAGGAATTTACATGACCCTGACTTCCATGAGTCATCTTAGATGTGACTAAAACAGGAGCCACGCTGGGCCAAGTGAGGTCATTCCTCCTATCGGGCACACTTCTTCGATACCATATTATGACTTCGTGATGATTTGGTTGCCACCCTTTGATTTGATTATGGGAGTGTGTTATGAGGTGGGCGGTAGTAGCTACTATGTGTTACCACCAGTTCGGATCCACAATTGATAGAATCCTACCCTGGCATTACCTCGAGTGCTATGTTCACATGCCCTATCACACTTTCTAATGTCATATCTATGGAGTGCCCTTTGGGTAAACCACCGGTTTGGTGGAGCATACGGTAATGTATAGACTATGGGAATATATAAAATGTGTTAAGGGAGATATGGGTAGCGCATTAATTCTATTTTAATACTTCCCTTTAATGCAGACACTATTATAGTGTATTGTATTATGTATGTAGATAGTTTGATGGATCCTTAGGAGATGGAATCCTGAACATCTATTATGTTATTGCACTCATGTTAGACATTGGATAGGAGATGTCAAATCCGGTAAACATTTCTGATGTCGTTACCCTCATATTTATTTACTGTTGATTTAGTCTACATAAGATCCTTTAGTTCTGACTCGAATATTTTGTCTCTTCAATTCGCTCGGGTCAGTATGAGCTTTTCAGTTTACCGAAGACAGCTTTCTAGAGGACAAAGATGAAGATTTAATACTATTACTATTTATTTTACTTATTCTACTACGTCATGTTGTTACGCTGCATTTATTTACTTATTCTTGTTATATGTAACTCTGATTTTGTGTTGTAAAAGAATAATCAAATGTATTTGTAAAATAGCTTCATGAACTGTTATTTGATTATTATATTTTGTTATTCCGCTGTGAGATTCTGTGTTTGTTTTATTTCTTTCCTTTTCTTATTTACACCATAATAATCCTCCCTTTTGAATGGTTTGAGTCTGACGTGCGTGGTTTTTCATCAATTTAAATCGTCCAAAAATGTGGGTTGTTACATTTGGTATTAGAGCTTTGGTTTAGCGATAACCTTAGCTTTGTGGGGTCTAACTCATACAAAATAGGGTAGCGATACCCTAAGATGAGTCGCTGAGTGTATATATATGAGAGAGCGTATTTGTTAGTGTTATAAAAGGTTTTGTATTGTGTTAATTTATTCTACACAGGAAGCTATGGCATCGATAGGGATTTTTAAACACTTGATAGGACAGAACGACACAATATTGATTTGAAATATAAGTAAATGAAATAATTTGCCTATTATATATTTTGCAAATAAAATAATAAAGTTCATAAATGATATAGTTGGATGTAATATATTGTTTGTTA
The DNA here is from genome assembly GCA_030765085.1 of Allium cepa. NCBI lineage: Eukaryota > Viridiplantae > Streptophyta > Magnoliopsida > Asparagales > Amaryllidaceae > Allium > Allium cepa. The sequence goes on along the minus strand of CM060934.1, from coordinate 659,446,967 downwards.
GGTAGAGAAAAATTATAAATATTGATTGAAAAATAGGATTTACAAATAAAGTAAATGTAAATTGGAAACTTAGAAATGAAGTTACGGGATTTTTGAAAATTTCTTTCGAAAGACTTTGGAATATAATATTAGTAGTATTTGGAAATATTTTCTGATAAAAATATTTCAAGATGATTTGAAATAAATGTTTTAAAAGAAATTTTTTAAAGGAAATAAATTCTGTACGTCCCTCTCTGTCGCTGGAAAATAATTTCGGTGACGAGTGCATGCCTCATCGACGTTCGTTTTCGAGTTTACAAGAGGGAAGACCGTTGTAGTAATTTTACTGCATATTTGTTTTGATAAATAAATCTTGATTTTGAATCACTGAATATGATTTGATCTATAAAGGATATATATATATATATATATATATATATATATATGTATGTAATATTTTCTAAATGACCGAAATGAATCCGGGATTTAGTTCTTAAAACTTTTTGATAATTAATAGCTTTCAATTATTGCAATGAATGAAATCTTGACTATATTAACAATTGGAAACTTCTAAAATGTGAAAAATAAGAAATTGGAAGCTAAATAATCAATGAAATATATATGAGATGGGAGATTGTGATATGTAAATTAAAGGATAGGGAAATTAAGAAATGTAACTATTGAACATTTTGTTAGCTTAAATAATAGGAGAAACTTATGTAACATTCAATTATATTCTAAAAGACATACTGTATAACTTACCAAATATTAAAATTTGATATGTTTAATAAGAATATGTAATGCAATATTATACAAGCGAACTTAGGAAATGAAGTGTTCAATGGAATTATGCTTATAAGTGAAGAATTAAGGGTATAAAATGTTATGAACTTAAGTTAATAATTTGAAAATGCTAAAAGTTATAATTTAATTGTAGCGACCCGAATTTCTAACACTAGAAAATCGCATCACTATTTAAGAAAGAAAGAGATAGAAGAAGAAAAGAAAGATAAGAAAAAACAACACATCAGAATCTCACAGCGGAACGAATGAAATATAATATATAACATATACATAGTATCATATCCATCAGAGTACACAACTATACATCTCAAATTAGACAATTATAACATTTCTGTCTAAAATACAATACAAGAACAACTATACAGAATAATACACAGCGGAAACTCTATCTATATATCTACACGCTGAAGCCTCCTGCTCCAAAGCTCCTCCAGAATTCGTCAAAAATAACCTGAGTCACTTGACTACTCATACATAATATGAGTACCCAAGAGTTTAATAAAACAGGAAATAAACACTCGGGTCAGACAGGGGTCTGGTGTGAGTAAACGGTTTAAGATTGCTTAACTTTAGAAAATCCTTTGAAAAGAAAAGGTATCACGTAAGACTTCCCACACATAAACATGGAAAAGTTTTTACCTTACGCTAACCAAAACATTTGATAGGAAATCCAGTGATATTATAATAGTGTCTAGGGTTTTCAAGTAAATATGAAATAGCCGAAATTCTTACATCTATTAAATTCCAGCTACTAGCCACAAAAGTGGGTAATGCAAACAAAACCGTAGGGTCTCGTAGGGAAAATGGGTTTCCATCAATGGCAGGGCTACTGGGGTACCGCTCTTCACAGTACGTGGTCTAGATCACCGTACCGAGGAGCCGCCCTAACTCCCCTGCAACACAAGGCCGGGACCATTCCTTACTGAACAGTCCTAAACAAGACCACCCCGGCAGTTGTTGCAATCAACCGCCCCACACAGCCGAATATAAAGGGACTTCTAGACAGGGGTAAATCTCGTCCTACTTGGGCATAACCCGCTTAACGTTACAGCACCTCCCCTGTTTTAGCCATTCCTAGTTGACGAGGCTTGAGGCTGCGATTACCTTTATAGGACACATTTATCTTAGAATGCTCATCGTCCGTCTGACGATGTGCTGAAAGCATTCAATCCGTACAAGTCCGTTCCGGGTTCAAACGGAACCGAAGGCACTATCTCGTCACACTCATTTTGGAATCACCCTTAGAGTCAACGACCATAGCCCTTGCACTCTGAATCACCATCTCGAACCTGTAAGTACTCTCTCCGTCAAACTCATCATGGAATCACCCCTAGAGTTATACTAACGAAGAATAGTTCTTACACCTCGAGTCTTCACTTGCACTCCACTTGGATTCACGACCTAACGTTTATTTTGGATCGGTGTGGTTTTCAGATATCTAAATATGGAAACCCGATCCCGGTCTCCCCGAATCCAAACGCCTTTTTAATTGTCCAAGTTGTACTTAAGGGTTTTAAACAGAAGATATTCATAATATCATTTAACATAAATGGATGATTCACAACACAGATAGATAATCAAATTCATCCACACATATCACAAAGCAGCATATATATCACATCTCAGATATATCACATTCATATCATCACATAGCAATTAATGGCATCCAATATCATCCAATATCATTAACTCATCCAATGATATGTATCATTCAATCATTAATCGACCATAAACAAGTTTGATCCAAACTTAATTAATTTAATTGATCCTTAATTAAATTAATCCTTATTTAATCACTTAGATTATCATCAATCCAGCTTACATATTCATTAATTAATTCCAAATTAATTAACTAACATCAATTAATTATCCCCTTTGAATTAATCATCCTCGATTAATTATTACTTAATTACTTTAAGTAATCCTTCCTTAATTATAGTTAATCATCTTGATTAATTACTTCTCAATTATACCAAGTAATTATCTCTCAATTATCCTTTTAAATTAATCACACTTGATTAATTTTAATTAATTATTCTGATAATTATTCCTTAATTATCCTTTAATTAATCCTACCTCATTAACCACCTTTTAATTAATTATACTAGATTAATTACTTTTGATTAATCACATTTAATTAATTATTTTTAATTAAATTGAGTAATCAAAACTTAATTATAAATTAATTATCCTTTTAATTATTAGTTAACAATTAATTAATTATTTCCATTAATTAATGATTACTTCGTTAATTAAATTTCTTTTTAATTAATCACTTTAACAAGTAATTAACCACTTTATTAAATTCTCTTAATTCTTTTATTAATTAATTATCAATTACATAATGTAAACCTTTAATTAATTATATTAATTAATTCTTTAGTTAATAACTCAAGTGATTAATCTTTAATCACTCCTACACAATTACTTCCATAAAGTAATTGCCCTCTAATTACTTTGTTAAGTAATTACTCCTTACATAATTACCTCCAGTAATTAATCACTTAATTACTTCACCAAGTAATTTAACCAAGTTAAATCATAAGTGATTTTCTTTGATTAATCACTAAATAATTACTTAATTAATTATTTAATTAATCTTTTAAATTAAATGATTATTCAACTTCTTATATTAAAAAGATTCTTAATTAAGAAAACCTATTATCTTAATTAAATCATTTATATTAACCAATAATTTATCTTAATTATCTTCATATATTTGTTAACCAAACTCAGAATTACTCAAGATAATTCTTTATTATAATTGATTACTAAATTGTAATCATTAAACCTTATTTAAAATATAACATTTTTGAAAACAATTTATAATTAAAACACATTTTAAATTAAACTTATAAATCTTTAAAACTTTCCAAGGTTGTTTAATAAATTTAATACAAACCATACTTTTGAAAATCCACTTACTTTATTTTATAAAAAACTTTTATATTTCAAAATATAAAAACTTGTTTAAAACTTAACCTTGTAGACAAATTAGTTTATAATCGAAAACACTTTTTATTTTTTATTTAAAACATTAATTATTTATAAAGTCAAATTTCTTTTGCTTCAAAATCTTTAAACATTACTGTTACATTTTAAAACTTTCTGCAGCAAAACAAAACTTGCTCAACAATTTAAACCCAAGCAACCCACTCAAGAACCTGAGCAAAACCTTACCACAACCCGAGACTTCCCCGAGCTTTCCCACTCTTTCTCCTGCTTCAAGAAAAACTCAAACTTCCCTGGACTAAAACCCGAGCAACTCGAATTCTTCCCCAAAACCCAAATACGGTTGCACGAAACCGTGCACATTCACATGCACCACGATGCTGGTCAACGGAGAACTCCACTCCGGCCTTCATTACGTCAAATACTCGACCACGACATCAACAATCGCAACCCAGAAAACAAGCTTCGATCGAAATTCAAAAATTCGACCACAAACCCAACTGCCTGAACCCAATATCATCAGAAAATTGGCCCTCCACGGCAACCCCCAGCCTCGAGAGAACCCACTATCTCTACCATAGCTACGCCACGCCCTCCAGATCCTACAGCCACAAATGCGATCGCCTCTGGTTGCATCACGACGCCGCGAAACCCAAATGAACGATGATGACATTTACAGGATGATAAACCCTATTCCCTCGATTTACGATCATATCAATTGATTAAAAATACCCAAAGTATTTTTCTGGTGAACATCGTCACCCCCTCGACCTTCCTGCTCAACCACGGCAACAAGTTCGCCGTCGTTCGCCTCCAATTGGCCCAAATGCCCAAAACTGTCAAACCACGAATTCACACAAACTACTAATCTAAAAATCGAGATTCATGCCTCAAAAAATCATGATTTCCCAATTGTAATCCAATTATAAAATCAAAACTAAAATTTGAATTCATAAATTTTTGACCCAAATCAAGATTTTACTTTAACTTTAAATTTCTGAACACATGTTTTCAATTTAAAAACCTTTCATTATTTTTAGGTGAAAGATTACATGATTTCAAACATCTTTTATTTACAAACCATAAGCAAACTCAAATTTAACTTTGAGTTATTGATCTTATTTGAAACCTGTTATAATACACTGAATATATTATATGATTATAGGGAATCTCAATATCATCAATCACTCATACACCAACATGCAACAGTTTAAATCCAAGAATCCAGACAAACCATCATGATTTCATGCACAAGAACAAGATGGAATTTAATATTTTAACTGTTTTTAAAATTTGCATTTACTCATCTCAAAGAACAGAGAGCAGAGGACAGAAAATAAATTGCTTGTTGATTCCAGATTGCATGTTGATAAATCTTCTTGCTGTAAATTCTAAATTGCATGTTGAATTAGTTTGTCTGCATAATTGAACTTGAAGATTTGAATTTCCAGATTTCTCTTTTGCTATTTCAGATTTGACAGGTTTTCTTCTTGATTTAAGATTTCATATTCTTCTTTTTTTTCTTTTTTTCTTGATTTGTATTCATTTGATCTTTGTATTATGTTTGAGTTAAAATGAAGAAAAGATTTTCAGTTGAAGAATAAAACTCTTCTTTTAATTTACAATTAAATTTTAAATTATTTTCAAGAGAGTAATGCCATTTGTCTATCCTATGTTCCCATTAATGTTTTAGTTATCTTACACCTAAGCAATTTGATTTACACTTGTCTTTAACACACACTATAATGTTTACAAGTGTTTTAGTGTTCAATTAATGTTTTACAAACATTATTTTCTTTTTTATAATTTATTAAACTTATGTATATGTAATTAGGTAATATGAAAATGTGTACTTACCTTTTAATAAATATTCATGTGAAGTCAAATAACTTATATTTTTGATTCAATTAAATGTTTATATGCTTGAGATATCTATTTTAATTCTTTTTATAAAAAATTTAAAACAAACTTATCTTATGTTAAAATTAAAATGGAAAAATATTAAAACAAATGAACTTTTAGTTTAAATCTTATTTAGAACTTAAGTACAATATATATATATATATATATATATATATATGTATGTATGTATGTATTTATATTAAATAAGGAATTAACTTTGTTATAAAAATTTAAACCTCAAATATCATTTCAAAAGTATTAAATCAAATTAACATTTCAAATTACAAATTATATATATATAATAAAGTTTGAAAATACTTATTAAATTCAAATCAATATTTTTTTTCCTATTTCTAATATATACAAATATATTCATATTTCAAATAGAAAATTATTTTATCATTAGATTTGATAATTACCATATTAAATTTTGAAACACAAACCAAATCATAATATATATGTATATATATTCATATATATTGCAATTTGAATATATAGCGTTATTACATTAAACATTTCCTATTTACAAGATATATCAATATATATATAAATATAAATATATATATATATCATAAATAGAAAATATTTTGATTAACTTCTGAAAAATAATTCTTAGCAATTTTAAATTGCTAAAATAAATATTTCCAAATCATTAGTTTTCAAAAGAATTAAACTTGCCTATTTTATACTATCAAGAAAAATGTTGATAGATATTAACAAATTATTATTATTAGCCTTTAAAAGAATTTTAACTTATCAATTTATAGTATAAAACGATCAAATTAATTTAATTATTATCAAAGATTATTAAATTGATATTTCTCAAAATTCCGGGTCGTCACATTCCTCCCCCCTTAAAAGAATATCGTCCCCGAAATTTAAAAGCAAAGATAATTTAATAACCCAGCAAAGAATTTAAATTTCAATCAGCAATCATAGCAACCAATTCAAACAAACAATTTTATCTATCCAGACAAAATTCTGAATAGAACTTCATAATATTATCAAGAGTTTTCTAGGTACGTATTCTGGAATACTCGCTCTACAGAACCTTAAGTAACTACACTACTATAACCAAGAACTCCCTCATCATATCCTTCAAATCTGAGCAAGATATCAGACTAAACTCAAAACCAGCTCAACTGCCAACTTCTTCTGGACTGCTGATTCTATCACTCGATGAATCATACACATATTCCTCATAGATATGTGAAATACAATGAATTCCAGCTATCCGAACTGGCAATTCAATCCTGTAGATCAAAATCTAATATCTAGAGAACACAGAAAAACTCAAAATACTTCCAGAGCTAGCCCTCCAGTTCTACCAAGTCTTATATCTCCTTTGATCGGATAAATCTAAAACAATATCCAAATTCCAACTTCACATTCCAAATCTCCTCAATCCTTAACTGCATAACTCTTCTGATGCTCCTGAGTCACCTCAAATTTTCCTCATCAGCTTAACCCTTACTGATTGCTTCATGAAACAAACTGGACCAAAAATCAAACCAAATCTCCAGATCCTATCAACAAACCGGCTCTTCCAAAAAAAATCCAAAATCCAAAACACAACTCTACTCCACAAGCATTAGTGGACTTCAAACTTACATCTCTTTAACTGGAATAGCTAAACAGTTGTACTTGACAACCTTACCTTCAAAATCCAGAAAATTTCTTCATACTTGAATTTTCTGTAGAAATCCTCTAATCCAAGAAAACTACAACTCCCAGTTGCTCCCATACTAGATTAACTGCTATCTCGCTTTCGCTGCACAAATCTGGTCTGGAGAAGATGAGAATGCTATCGAAGAACTCGAGCACAATCTTTCTCCATACGTTGTTCATCCGACTCACTCCACTTGATCAAAAACATTCCAGCAGAATCTTAACTAGAACTAGATGATCAATCCCTCTCCAAAGAATCCTGAGCTGCCTCACTAACTTCTTCTCGCTACAAGAGTCATCCCTTTACATGGTTGAACCTTCTGTATTGCTCCTGGAATCCAAGTCGAGAAGAAAATTCAATCTCCGTTTCGGGTAGACTTCTGATTCCCTAAAATACTCTGGAAAATCTCTGACTACTTCCATAGCTTTTACCTCCGTATGAGATACCTCAATTTCCAAATCAAAGAATACTCCATAAATTCCCAAACTAATCGCAAGTCACTTTTGCGATCTTACCCGGTTCATATTCCAAAGAACTAACTTCACCAACTAGAACAGCTTTCCTAATCAAGATAAATCTTCAAGAATGGCTTATCTACCAGAAAAACTGATAGATCACTTCCAACAAATATCCTGCTCCTGCTGAGCTTCCCGAAGAAATGGATAAGCCTTCACTGTCCGCCTGATCTGCCGATAGTAGAATCCCAAATATTACTGAATCATTGAAGAAACAGATCCACGCCGCTGCTTCCAAACTTCACTTCAATGATACTGCTAAGCCAAAAGATCATCCTTTACCATAAGCTGCTTGAAACACAAAACTATCACCCAATTCAACTAAAAGATCTTTGAAACGAATAGACATCTCCTCCAGAAACTCGGATCAAAATCAAACACCACTCACTTGTCCTTCTTAAGGAAAACAAATGAGACCATGTCTGAAATGAGGTAACTCATCGACCTTAGTCTCATACTTCAATATAGATAAGATACCCTTACTTAAAATCCAGAAGATTCTTAAACATCCGAATCTTCCCTGCAGTAGGCATTAACGTTCCTCCAACACTATCTAAATCTTGCTTCAAAAGAACATCTTCAGAACCATCTATGGATACTGCGTCTCATCACACAGCTATTCCTTCCTGAAGTCACCAAGATACCATCACCTGCTTCTGCTCAGCTTGACAGACTCAACACTTGGAAATCCCGCTCACTCGAGAGCAAATCAACCTCATATTCCATGAACATACTCCAATCCTTGAAAAGACTTCCTCTGGAATCAATGAGATTCTTTTACCAATCTACAAAGCTTATTCGAGATGGTATTAGATCTACAATCTCGACAGATATACCTCCAACCGCAACATATGAGCCTCTTCCATTAGTGGTAGCCGTGTTCCACACACTCGTACCTTATCTACCTTTATAACCTATGCTGGAAAATCCGAATAGATAGCCCAACAGATTAGGTAGATATATAAATATATATGTATATATATATATAAATTACAAGTACGCTCTCTCAAGAAAGACACCACTCCAGAGCCTAGGTTTTCACTCAACCTAATGCTCTGATACCAATTGTAGTGACCCGACTTTCTAACACCAGAAAATCGCATCACTGTTTAAGAAAGAAAGGGATAGAAGAAGAAAAGAAAGAGAAGAAAAAACAACACATCAGAATCTCACAGCAGAACGAATGAAATATAATATATAACATATACATAGTATCATATCCATCAGAGTACACAACTATACATCTCAAATTAGATAGTTATAACATTTCTGTCTAAAATACAATACAAGAACAACTATACAGAATAACACACAGCGGAAACTCTATCTATATATCTACACACTGAAGCCTCCTGCTCCAAAGCTCCTCCAGAATTCATTAAGAATAACCTGAATCACTTGACTAATCATACATAATATGAGTACCCAAGAGTTTAATAAAACAGAAAATAAACACACGGGTCAGATAGGGGTCTGGTGTGAGTAAAAGGTTTAAGATTGCTTAACTTTAGGAAATCCTTTGAAAAGAAAAGGTATCACGTAAGACTTCCCATACATAAACATGGAAAAGTTTTTACCTTATGCTAACCAAAACATTTGATAGGAAATCCAGTGATATTATAATAGTGTCTAGGGTTTTCAAGTAAATATGAAATAGCCGAAATTCTTACATCTATTAAATTCCAGCTACTGGCCACAAAAGTGGGTAATGCAAACAAAACCGTAGGGTCTCGTAGGGAAAATGGGTTTCCATCAATGGCAGGGCTACTGGGGTACCGCTCTTCACAGTACGTGGTCTAGATCACCGTACTGAGGAGCCGCCCTAACTCCCCTTCAACACAAGGCCGGGACCATTCCTTACTGAATAGTCCCGAACAAGACCACCCCGGAAGTTGTTGCAATCAACCGCCCCACACAGCCGAATATAAAGGGACTTCTAGACAGGGGTAAATCTCGTCCTACTTGGGCATGACCCACTTAACCTTGTTGCACCTCCCCTGTTTTAGCCATTCCCAGTTGACGAGGCTTGAGGCTGCGATTACCTTTATAGGACACATTTATCTTAGAATGCTCATCGTCCGTCTGACGATGTGCTGAAAGCATTCAATCCGTACAAGTCCGTTCCGGGTTCGAACGGAACCGAAGGCACTATCTCGTTACACTCATTTTGGAATTACCCTCAGAGTCAACGACCATAGCCCTTGCACTCTGAATCACCATCTCGAACCTGTAAGTACTATCTCCATCAAATTCGTCACAGAATCACCTCCAGAGTTATACTAACGAAGAATAGTTCTTACACCTCGAGTCTTCACTTGCACTCCACTTGGATTCACGACCTAACGTTTATTTTGGATCAGTGTGATTTTCGGATATCCAAATATGGAAACCCGATCCCGGTCTCACCGAATCCAAACGCCATTTTAATTGTCCAAGTTGTACTTAAGGTTTTTAAACAGAAGATAATCATAATATCACTTAACATAAATGGATGATTCACAACACACAGATAGATAATCAAATTCATCCACACATATCAAAAAGTAGCATATATATCACATCTCAGATATATCACATTCATATCATCATATAGCAATCAATGGCATCCAATATCATCCAATATCATTAACTCATCCAATGATATGTATCATTCAATCATTAATCAACCATAAACAAGTTTGATCCAAACTTAATTAATTTAATTGATCCTTAATTAAATTAATCCTTATTTAATCACTTGGATTATCATCAATCCAGCTTACATATTCATTAATTAATTCCAAATTAATTAATTAACATCAATTAATTATCCACTTTGAATTTGTCATTCTTGATTAATTATTACTTAATTACTTTAAGTAATCCTTCCTTAGTTATAATTAATTATCTTGATTAATTACTTCTCAATTATACCAAGTAATTATCTCTTAATTATCCTTTTAAATTAATCACACTTGATTAATTATTAATTAATTATTCTGATAATTATTCCTTAATTATCCTTTAATTAATCCCACCTAATTAACCACATTTTAATTAATCATACTAGATTAATTACTTTTAATTAATCACATTTAATTAATTATTTTAATTAAGTTGAGTAATCAAAACTTAATTATAAATTAATTATCCTTTTAATTATTAATTAACAATTAATTAATTATTTCCATTAATTAATGATTACTTCATTAATTAAATTTCTTTTTAATTAATAACTTTAACAAGTAATTAACCACTTTATTAAATTCTCTTAATTCTTTTATTAATTAATTATCAATTACATAATTTAAACCTTTAATTAATTATATTAATTAATTCTTTAATTAATAACTCAAGTGATTAATCTTTAATCACTCCTACACAATTACTTTTATATAGTAATTACCCTCTAATTACTTTGTTAAATAGTTACTCCTTACATAATTACCTCCAGTAATTAATCACTTAATTACTTCACCAAGTAATTTAACCAAGTTAAATCATAAGTGATTTTCTTTGATTAATCACTAAATAATTACTTAATTAATTATTTAATTAATCTTTTAAATTAAATGATTCTTCAACTTCTTATATTAAAAAGATTCTTAATTAAGAAAACCTATAATCTTAATTAAATCATTTATATTAACCAATAAATTTATCTTAATTATCTTCATATATTTGTTAACCAAACTCTTAATTACTCAAGATAATTCTTTATTATAATTGATTACTAAATTGTAATCATTAAACATTATTTAAAATATAACATTTTTGAAATCAATTTACAAATAAAACACATTTTAAATTAAACTTATAAATCTTTAAAACTTTCCAAGGTTGTTTAATAAATTTAATACAAACCTTACTTTTGAAAATCCACTTACTTTATTTTTTAAAAAACTTTTATATTTCAAAATATAAAAACTTGTTTAAAACTTAACCTTGTAAACAAATTAGTTTATAAGTGAAAACTTGTTTTATTGTTTTATTTAAAACATTAATTATTTATAAAGTCAAATTTCTTTTGTTTCAAAACCTTTAAACATTACTTTTACATTTTAAAACTTTCTGCAGCAAAACAAAACTTGCTCAACAATTTAAACCCGAGAAACCCACTCAAGAACCCGAGCAAAACCTTACTAAAACCCGAGACTTCCCCGAGCTTTCCCACTCTTTCTTCTGCTTTGAGAAAAACTCAAACTTCCCTGGTCTAAAACCCGAGTAACTCGAATTCTTCCCCAAAACCCAAATACAGTTGCACGAAACCATGCACATTCACATGCACCACGACGCTGGTCAACTACGAACTCCACTCCGGCCTTCCTTACGTCGCACTCAACAACGACATCAACAATCGCAACCCAGAAAACAAGCTTCGATCGAAATTCAAAAATTCGACCACAAACCCAACTGCCTGAACCCAATATCATCAGAAAATTGGCCCTCCAGGACAACCCCCAGCCTCGAGAGAACCCACCATCTCCACCGTAGCTATGCCACGTCCTCCAGATCCTACGGCTACAAACGCGATCACCTCTGGTTGCATCACGACGCCGCGAAACCCAAATGAACAACGATGACATTTACAGGATGATAAACTCTATTCCCTCGATTTACAATCATCTCAATTGATTAAAAATATCCAAAGTATTTTTCTGGTGAACATCATCACCACCCTCGACCTTCCTGCTCAACCACGACAACAAGTTCGCCGTCGTTCGCCTCCAATTGGCCAAAATGCCCAAAACTGTCAAACCACGAATTCACACAAACTACTAATCTAAAAATCGAGATTCATGCCTCAAAAATCATGATTTCCCAATTGTAATCCAATTATAAAATCAAAACTAAAATTTGAATTCATAAATTTTTGACCCAAATCAAGATTTTACTGTAACTTTAAATTTCTGAACACATGTTTTCAATTTAAAAACCTTTCATTATTTTTAGGTGAAAGATTACATGATTTCAAACATCTTTTATTTACAAACCATAAGCAAATTCAAATTTAACTTTGAGTTATTGATCTTATTTGAAACCTGTTATAATACACATAGCATATTTTATGATTACAGGGAATCTCAATATCATCAATCACTCATACCCAACATGCAATAGTTTAAATCCAAGAATCCAGACAAACCATCATGATTTCATGCACAAGAACAAGATGAAATTTAATATTTAAACTGTTTTTAAAATTTGCATTTACTCACCTCAAAGAACAAAGAGCAGAGGATAGAAAATAAATTGCTTGTTGATTCCAGATTACATGTTGATAAATCTTCCTGCTGTAAATTCTAAATTGCATGTTGAATTAGTTTGTCTGCATGATTGAACTTGAAGATTTGAATTTCTAGATTCCTCTTTTGCTATTTCAAATTTTACAGGTTTTCTTCTTGATTTAAGATTTCCTGTTCTTCTTTCTTTTCTTGTTTTCTTGATTTGTATTCATTTTGATCTTTGTATTATGTTTGAGTTAAAATGAAGAAAAGATTTTCAACTGAAGAATAAAACTCTTCTTTTAATTTACAATTAAATTTTAAATTATTTTCAAGAGAGTAATGCCATTTGTCTATCCTATGTTCCCATTAATGTTTTAGTTATCTTACACCTAAGTAATTTGATTTACACTTGTCTTTAACACACACTATAATGTTTACAAGTGTTTTAGTGTTCAATTAATGTTTTACAAATATTATTTTCTTATTTATAATTTATTAAACTTATGTATATGTAATTATGTAATATGAAAATGTGTACTTACCTTTTAATAAATATTCATGTGAATTCAAATAACTTATAATTTGATTCAATTAAATTTTTATATGCTTGAGATATCTATTTTAATTCTTTATATAAAATTTTTAGAACAAACTTATCTTATGTTATAATTAAAATGGAAAAGTATTAAACAAATGAACTTTTAATTTAAATCTTATTTAGAACTTAAGTACAATAAATACATGTATTTATATTAAATAAGAAATTAATTTTGTTATAAAAATTTAAACCTCAAATATCATTTCAAAAGTATTAAATCAAATTAACATTTCAAATTTCAAATTTCAAATTATATATATAATAAAGTTTGAAAACACTTATTAAATTCAAATCAATATTTTTTTTCCTATTTCTAATATATACAAATATATACATATTTCAAATAGAAAATTATTTTATCATTAGATTTGATAATTACCATATTAAATTTTGAAACATAAACCAAATCATAATATATATATTCATATATATTGCAATTTGAATATATAGCTTTATTACATTAAACATTTCCTATTTACAAGATATATCAATATATATATATATATATATATATATAAATAGAAAATATTTTGATTAAATTTTGAAAAATAATTCTTACCAATTTGAAATTGCTAAAATAAATATTTTCAAATCGTTAGTTTTCAAAAGAATTAAACTTGCCTATTTTATATTGTCAAGAAAAATGTTGATAGATATTAACAAATTATTATTATTAGCCTTTAAAAGAATTTTAACTTATCAATTTATAGTATAAAATGATCAAATTAATTTAATTATTATCAAAGATTATTAAATTGATATTGCTCAAATTCCGGGTCGTCACATTAATAAAAAGGAGGAATACTATAATTAAATGATTATAAACTTAGTTAATGTTTGAAGCCAATTATAATTAGAGTAAATAGTAAAAGTGGATATTATATGTGAAAGAAATAAAAGTGAAAGGTGAAAACCTTTTATAAGTATGAGTTGTTTCACAAATGAATATTTATATAAAAATGGAAATCAAACTAAATAGTAAATGTGAAGTAAACTGAAATAAAATGTATACAATACTCCAATAATGAATTCATTTATGGTCCAAATAATTGAAGTGGGTATAACTTATGTAAGTAAAGAATGTAAACTAATGAAATAAGCCTTATATGAATGAATGAGAATTAAATTTTGTAAGTAATGAACGTGAAGTAAAGAAAAATCATTGTATGAAAAAAAAGAAAAAAAATGAACAATAAATGATGTGAAAAAAAGATGAATAGAAAAAACTTAAAATGTGTTTAATTCTTTATTTGTTTTGGCTTATAGGAAGTTGGGAAGTGATACTTTAGATTGTTCCAAATTTATAAATAATCCAGTAAGTTATCTATAACTATTGAGTGTATGGCATATTTAGTAGTTTATTTATCGTTCTATACGATTAAAAGTTTCTAATCCCAAACAAACCATTAGTTTTGGTGGCTATGGTAGATGGTTGATTTCTTTGATTTGCATGTGATGATTGTATGGTTTTGTTTACAAGTGCTATTGGTATATTGTGTGATTGTTGTTATAAGTTGAAGAAATATAAATATTCTATTTTACTTAATTATTAACCTCTTTGGATTATATTAGTAAAATACAGGTTTATGGAAGCAATAACTACTGCTTTTGGTTTCACAAATAAGCATTGTTTTCCCGACAAATAGGTGCGTTTCCGGGTTATGGTTTTATAGCAATATTATATTATTTTTCTCGTTGTTTGGATATATTACTTTGAAATATGTAATATATAGTGTTATTATAGATATTAATATTTCTTCTAGAATCTCCGTACAAAGGAGACTTTGCCGAAATTTTCTATGAATTTTGGACTTAGAAAAATTTTATGAGATGATTTTCAAACTTTTATTAACTTAAATTAAAAAGGATTTAATTGTTTATAAACTGATATATTTTATTTAAATTATTTAATTAATGTAAATTAATTGTTTATAAATTTAATATTTTGAACAAGATATATTAATTTCTTGATTGCTTCTTTCCCATTTCGAGGACGATAAGTTTTGGGTAGGGGAGAGTCTAACGACCCGTAATTTTCGGTAGTTAATAAAATAGTTAATTTAATAAGATTATGTAATTTATTGTTGGAAGAAATAAAATTTATGATATACGGATAGGAAAACTAACTAGAATGAAGTTTAATAAGGTAAATTAATGTAATAGTGGCTATTTGAATGTAATCTCAAGTAATTGTACTAATTGTAAGTTATTAATTGATTATAAATTTAAAATAAGGAATAAATTTAAATGTTATATTAATTGATGAATAATGTGTGTATTAATTGATAATTGGATTAAAAGAGTAATTGATAATTTAATTATTGTATTTAAATGGTAAATTTTGCACATAGTTAAATGGAATTGGTTAATATAGTATAATAAATCAGTCTGTGAATTCATTTGTTTTGTTTGTTAACAATAATATAGAAATGTGTTGGAATCAGTAAATTATAACAATGGTTTAATTATAAATCCACTATTTACTTCATTGAAAATCAATTGGAAATCAATTGCAATTAAATGTAATTAAATATTATGTTAATATGAGTTAAGATGGTAACTGTAAAGTGTGAATGTAATAAAATGTATAGAGTAATGTCAATTATATTCATAAGGAATAATTGATTTAATTAAAAGATTGAAATCAAATTTAATCAAATTATTGGAATTAAACTATAATTAATTGGATTTAATTACAGTTGAAGTTGAACACTATAATTAGTCTAATATTCAACACTGAATTGATATATAAATGTTTTCTAAATTATTGTAAATAACTAAGTAATCAAAAATGATAAAAACTTCCATTTATTAAATTTGAAATTAAAAAAGTGATTTAATGAATTTAATGATAATAAATTTAATTAATGGGAAAACAGCCATTTTGGCCACTGTCTCGGATTTCGACAAAACTTGTTTCATTGGATCCATAACAAGGAATTATTGCAAAGTTTCAAGTTTCGTAGCGATCGGACTTGTCGTTCTATCATACGGACTCGAAACGCGTAGAAATCAATTCAATTGAAATCAATTTGAAATAAGCTGATTTTAAAGCTAACTTCGTCATACGATGGAATTAGGACTTGAAACCCGTTCCATTGAGTTTAAGAATATGAAAAACATCTATTTTGATATATGTATGATCCACTTTCATTTCAGAGGCAGAACGGGCTTTTCGGGTCGTTATGGTCGTTCTTACCAATCCGATGTATGTTTATTTTCTTATCGGGATGGGTTGATATAAATAGTTTTGTTCTAACCCTAGCAACCTTTTTATTTCTTATTCTATACATACATCAACTTCTGTCTGTTCCTTCTTCAATGGCAGAAGCATATTTTCAATTCCAAAACCCTATTTCAATTTCAAAAATCAAATTAAAAATTCAAACTATCGAAAACTTATCAGATTATATATTGTTAGAAAGCTATCGACGAGCGTAATCCACTACAGTGACTCGTTTTTCAATTTGGTTCGTCGTTTGACCAGAAATCGTTGAAGAACCTCAGCTATCAAAATTAGTTTTCCATGATCCTACGGTGGATCTTCATCCAATCAACGAACGGGAGGCGGCGTTGGGAAGAGGAGTTCGAGCAGGCTTGGGCGGTGGTATTCGTTCATGCTAGGAGTGCCATAGTTTGCCAGAAAATGGCATAAGTGGCGGCGGCGGCCGTTGGCTCCTGGGGGAATTATAGAAGGTCACGCCACCCTGGTTGAGGCACCTGGACACAGGCATGGCAATGGTGCAACCTGATCTTGGTCAAGACGCTTGTGGTTGCGGAAAAAACTGATGGAAGGTGGCAGCTACATGTTGGTTCTCAAATGAGAGTCTGGGCACGTGCTAGATTTCAATGCTAAGGAGGTGGCGTGTCCTATTTATTTTAATTTTCTTTATTCTTTATTTTTTATTTTTACATTGTTCTAATGGTGATATCTTTTGTGTACGAGGTTGGATTTACGTGTGGTTTGTATCGTTGGGATCGTACTGGAATTCGGACATTTTGACACTGGTTTGGACAAATTCTGAAACTGTTGAATTTTCGGCCTTTATTTAGATTTTAAGTAGATTTGAAATCAAAGGTGAGTGCTTTAACCCACTCACAACTACTAGATTATCTTATGTTAGTTAAATTGAATTTATGATGTAATTAGAAAATGATTGGTCAATGTTTGGTATATATAAATTGTCATTCCAGTTAAATTTAACTTTTATTGCATTTAATCATTATTTAATTGAATATCTAATTTAATTTTCAACTGGATACCTGTTGATGATAATCAGTTAATTGATGTTATTTATTAACTGATTGAATGGTGATTGTGATGTATGTTTGATTGTTGATATTGGATGACTAGATGTTATATGTTTATGTTGTTATAACACTACAAGTTCTCTGTGGGTTGAAATGATACATATCCAAACGACCTGATAGATTAGGTGAAATCGTTATGGGTTGAAATGATAGGCTTGAGCAATTTCATGGATTTGTAACTAAATTCGAGATTGCGGGTTGAAATGACATATATTCGTAAACATAAATATTTGTGGACTAAAACGATAAATATCCGTATCACTTGGCCATAGGGTAGAAAATTATATACGAACATCGGATTGGTTAAATCAAATGATTTTAAATCCTAAAATTGAATTCATTCAAATGATATTTCGGAATAAAAAAATTGATTTATATAAATTGAATTTCTATGAAAATCCAAGTTTGAATGTTGAAAATTGGAATTGGTTTAAATGAATTGTTTAAAGGATTTATATTGAAATTTGAAAGTTGGATGTGGTCCAGATGTTTTGAAATGAAAGAAACACTCTAGTTTGTAATCTCAAATTAATCCATTTAATATAAATTGTGTAAAGATATATTATTAAAAAAATCCTGATTATTAAAGTTTTCAAACTATTAAACTAATTTGAACTATTTAATCAAATTAACCATTTTAATTTGTTTTAAATATATTTAATCTATTTTAAATCTATTTAATCTATTTTAAATCTGTTATATCTATTTTAAATTTATTTAATCTATTTTAAATCTATTTAATCTATTCTAAATATATTTAATCTATTTTAAATCTATTTAATCTAATATAAATCCATTTAATCTATTTTAAATCTATTTAAAACTATCTTAAATCTACATAAACTATTTTAATCTATTTTAAGCTATTTTATAGTATTTAATCTATTTTAACTATTTTGCACTATAAAAACTATTTTAAACTATCTAAACTATTTCTTAAAATAAATCGGTGCAAGGTTGGACTGCTATATTTAAATCCTTGATTTAAAAGCGAATATGCTTAAATGATGTTATTACCGAAAGTTGGAATTTAAAATGATATTATCTAGTGAAATGATACATTTGATTTAACTTGATGATTTTGAAATGAGGATTTAACCTATTTTGTTAATATGATTTCGAAAGCGAATATGATTTTGAAAGTGATTTGGTTTGAATTGAATATAATATTTCGATATCAATTATGAATTGGTTTTGGAAACGTAAAAGAACCATCTGGTGTAAAATAAATGATTGGTTGTTAAAGAGACCGGGATCGGATATCGTCGTACTCTCTGCCAATATCAAAAACCACTTTAACAAATATATACGTGGTGGAGATTCCAAAATGAAGTAGGGTGGTTTGGCGAACGATTTTATATGGATTATCTATGTGACCATGACTCTCGTGAGTTAGCTTAGATGTGTCTAAAATAGGAGCCAAGCTGGGCTAAGTGAGGACATTCCTCCTATCGGGCACACTTCTTCGATACCATATTATGACTTTGTGATGATTTGGTGGCAACCCCTTGATTTGATTATGGGAGTGTGTTCGGAGGTGGGTGGTAGTAGTTGCTATGCGTTACCACCTTTCTGGATCCGCAATTGGTAGAATCCTACCCTGGCATTATCTCAAGTGTCGTGTTCACATTCCCTATCGCACCTTCTACGAGTTTATTTTATACCGTACCTATGAGTGCCCTCTGCGTAAACCACTAGTTTGGTGGAGCGTACGGTACTTTACAAACTATGAGAATATATAAAACGTGTTAAGGGGGATATGGAACGCTATTTCACTACTTTACTTTACTGTAGACACTATTATAATAGCGTATTATACTATGTATGTAGATAGTTTAACGGATCCTTAGGAGATGGAATCTCGAACATCTTTTAAGTTATTGCAATCACGTTAGACACTAGATAGGAGACGTAAATCTCGTAAACATCTCTGATGCCATTATACTCATATTTATTTACTGTTGATTTAACTTGAACAATATCCTTTAGTTTTGACTCGAGAGTTTTGTCTTTTCAATTCACTCGGGTCAGTTTGAGATTTTCAGTTTAACAAAGACTGCTTTTTGGAGGACAAAGACAAATATTTAATACTGTTACTATTTATTTTATTTATTCTAGTGCATCATGTTATTCCGCTGCATTTATTTATTTATTCCTATTATATGTAACTCTGATTCTGTGTTGTAAAATGTGACGCCCCACCTCTATACCCACGCTAGCCAAGAACACTACGGTGTAGTGCTGTCGACTAGCACGGAGAATAAGGCTGTTGAGGAGCGACCATCCGTGTAATTGCTTTGTGCGAGCACCGATATGCCAGATAGTAAAGACGTACATTTCATTTCAGGAGGAAATCCGACATGCCGATGCAAACTCAAAGCTACTACACAGTGGCTATAATGGTCTAGGAAAAAATATAAACTAATAACACAGATAATATGAATGCGGAACACAGATGAAACAGAAAATCTCATATACATATATAATAACTGATGTCAGTTACAATACATTTGACACGGTACATGTGATACGACTACAACAGTCGACTGAGGAAGTTACATATACAAGTACATTAACGTATTTAATATACATGAATACATATCTTCCTATACAATTTTACAGACTATTACAAATGACGACGACTACTCCAAAATATATGAAAGAACTTCATAGCTCTAGCAGCAACCCAAAGAAGAATATCTACAACCTGAAATACTCGGTCTAACCCGAGTATTAAATTCAAAAGAAAATAATACTCGGGCCAGTCTAATTCAAACTCAGTTATTAGTGCACAGAAGCAATAATAATTAAATAATGAATAGACGACAGTAATTAAACCAAATCAGAATGCAATTCAGAATATTGAATTGAAATAAACAAAACAGTTCAAAACATTTAAATATCAATTAAAATATTAAGTCGAGCAGGGCTGCAGTACACGCACGCGTGCACTGCCTCGCCACTACAGCATATGGAATATGCAAAAGATCAATTAATCAAAACAAGATAGATATCATAAAACCATACCGTGTGGCTGCAGTTCACGCTTGCGTGCACTGCCTTGCCACTACAGTGATGATGTACCATTGAATACCGTGTGGCTGCAGTTCACGCTTGCGTGCATTGCCGTGCCACTACAGTGATGATGTACCCATTGAATACCGACAGCAATCAAAAACTGCAGAGGTCAAGTTTGGACGACATAAATGCGAACCCAAATGTACACAATGGACGTACACTACTGGTTGCACAAGGATAAAAAAAATGAAACTGAGATGCAACTTGGAGCTGCAGAAATATATAAATGCACATGAACAAGCACTGTGCATATACAATTGCACAGTTCAAAGTTAAAGTGAATACTACGAGATGGAACACCGGACCAATACACATGAATGCACAGTGCAAACAAATGCACTAAGTAAGTGCCACAGCGATCGTGACAACAAGCAACAGTGCCGCATCAGGTCGAGCACGATGCAAGTACAATAAGACAACACATAACTCGAACAATCTCACTTAAATAAGTAGATCATAAATGCTCAAAGATAAGGAAATGCAGCAGCGACACAGCTCACAACAGTGGTGAGTCAGGTACAACCACATGAAGGGACCAGGCCACAAAGAAAAAATAAAATGGTCAAGCAATCCAAAATACAAGATAGCTCGGTGCACAGTATAAAATGAATCACGTTCATATATACTGTGCCACCACTAAAACAATAAAAGCTGCTGTATGAAGGCAGCAAAGCCAAACTATTATCAATAATGCAATGATCAAGCTACTGACCAGACACACAAGTGCACATAGGCACTATTACTACATAAAGTCATCAAAAATGAAGGTGGGGGCACCATAAACATGGCACCACAACACAACATAAAAGAACATAGAGAGTCAGTACCCAACAGAGGCCAGTCCAAGTAAAACACATAGGAAAATTGAAATCAACAAGGTTGCATGCATGCATATGTATGAATACACATACATATTACACCAATTGAAACAGCACTTAGCATAGGCAATTGCCAAAGATAGTTCGATCAGAACCATTAAAACTGGGTCGAACCCAAAGTTAAAATGCAGCAAACACAAATAAAGGCAAGGCAAAAATTGAACAGCAAGAACAAGTCAGAAATCAGGTCAGAGAAACAAACATGTGGAACAACAACAAGTGATGTACACATGAATGCAACAATGAAACTTCTACACCAAAATGCATCAAGCAACAAGAATAGTCACTTGAGAATATGATCTGTCTCAAAATATAACAAATACAACATGTATGCATATAGTGACACTATAAAATCACGCTGCAACATGTACGCAATGACGACCAGGTAGCAACAGAGAATCAAGAAAGACTCGAGTGCTACAAAACTCAAAATCAATGTGTGAACATGAAAATTAAAACCAATGTACAGTTCGAATAAATTTGCATCAGCAAGGAATTGTTTTAAAAGACTGCCAATGAACATCAACTAATCTGTTTAGTCAGACAAGGCAACCTAAACAAAGAATTTAAGGTAACAATTAAATGAACAAGGAGTAGCAATTTATACGAATTTTGATTAGTGACTGGAATCAAATACATGTATCCACTTTGAACAAAACAGAGAACCAGCAAACCTAAATCAGTGCCATGGTGGTGGGTTCGAACAAAACTCAACAGTACGAGGTCGAGCATTGTTGAAGACAACACAAAAAAATCGAACACGGCAAAAGTCGAACAAGCCAAATTCCAAAACAGTTAGAGCCATGATATTCACGAATTCATTTCAACAAGAGTCAGGAAATCAAAGCAACAAAGGAAAAAGAAAACGACTTGAATTAGATGTGAGTGTAAGGCCACTCACCTTGTCGACCAATTGAAGCAGAAATGGTTACGAATCTAGCGGCGCGAGCACCACGAGAGACGAGCAACCATCGGAATCGAAACCCCCAAATTGGAGCGAAGAAACGAAGCCCTAAATGTTAGAAGAGGGGGAACGAAGGAGACCGCCATTTTCTTCCTTCGTTCGTTTTAGGGCTAGTGAATGGGAAAAATGAAAGAAAGGGGGACGGGTTTTTAAACTAAAACGAGAACGACAATTAGCCCCTGTAAATTTTCACGGCCCAATAATAAATGGACCACCATTTAATTTCTCAAAGCCCATCAAACTTTATAACAATTTGTAATTTAAATTTAAATTTAAATTTTAAAACCTTCAAAATGGAAATTGACGAAAATATAAATCGTTTTAACGTCGATTATGAATTGACGCGAATATCGGGTTGTTACAGACTCCCCTCCTTAAAGAAATTGCGTCCTCGCAATCTTAAGAAATAAATAGACAAAAGGTAACAAACATAAGAGCATACCATCACAAGATGAAGAAATTCGAAATAGGAAGTTCACCATAAAGAACATGAAAGAGTAAGCTTGAACGTGTTTGCTCGATGAACTCTCAAGATTCATAATCAGGGTAGAGAACAAATTTCTCACCCAAAAATAATGATGCCAAATTTTTAAGAGCGAAATCAACAGCCACGAGCACTAGATCATGAGTGGCATATCTAGTCTCAATAGGCATTAATGATATAGAAACACAATAGACAACACGTTCTCTTATGCAAGAGAATGGCATGCAACCCAATACGATTAGCGTGGGTACAAAAGATAAAGTCTTGGTTCCCTTCGGGAATCACAAGAATAGGAGTATCGGAATTTTAAATAATAATTCTTTCCGGAAAAGCTAAAACTTTCGAAATTTACAATTTACTTTATGTATTTATCTTTTCAGAAAAATTTTCATTTTAAAAATTCAATTTACTGTGTCTGATTGTCTCATCAAAGCGTCTAGGAGATTCCTATCGATAACGTTGATCAAGCGCATCGACCAGAATTCTTAAAGCACTCAATGGGCAATACAATCACAAAATATTCTCTTAATTTTATAAAAGGAATTTACAAATTTTCACCCTCAAACGGACAAGTCCGGAAATAAACGAATCAGTAAAAGAAAGGGGTCATAGTCCTCGATTTTGCTGAAACGTTTAAATCGCTTCTTCATTCTTTTGAAAGCGTAAACTATAAAAATTTTGAAAACGATTTTTATTTTGAAACAATTTTTAAAACACGTGATTAAAACAGCGATATAAGTAGAAACTTCGATAAGTGGATTTTCATTCATCAAAAGTGTCACAAGAATCTTCTCAAAGATAGAAAGGGATATCATACCCTAAATTTGTACTCATAACAAGTCAATGACACACGAATTCACCAATGCACAAGAATTGATAAAACTTATCAATAGAAATCACGAAAATTGGTGAAGCACAAATTCTAGAAATCTACACAAGAAATCCAGAAATCACAAGATAAGAGTATGAAAACTCGAACGGGAGTATGAAAACTCGAACGGAGTATGAAAACTCGAAGGAGAGTATGAAAACTCAAACGGAGTATGAAAACTCGAAGAAGAGTATGAAAACTCAAACGGAGTATGAAAACTCGAACAGAGTATGAAAACTCAAACGGAGTATGAAAACTCGAACAGAGTATGAAAACTCGAACGGAGTATGAAAACTCGAAGTAGAGTATGAAAACTCAAACGGAGTATGTAAACTCGAAGTAGAGTATGAAAACTCAAACGGAGTATGAAAACTCGAACAGAGTATGAAAACTCAAACGGAGTATGAAAACTCGAACAGAGTATGAAAACTCGAATGAGAGTATGAAAACTCGAACGGAGTATGAAAACTCGAAGGAGAGTATGAAAACTCACCTACACGCGAGCATGAAAATTCATCAACACATGTAACGCATAACGAGAACGGGAGCACGAAAACTCACATACACGCGAGCATGAAAACTCATCAGCACATGTAACGCAAAGCGAGAACGGGAGCACGAAAACTCACCTACATGTGAGCATGAAAATTCATCAGCACGTGCAACGCATAACGAGAATGGGAGCACGAAAACTCACCTACATGCGAGCATGAAAACTCACCAACACGTGCAATGCAAAGCGAGAACGGGAGCACGGAATCTCACCTACACGTGAGCATGAAAATCACCAACACGTGCAACGCAAAGCGAGAACAGGAGCACGGAATCTCACCTACACGCGAGCATGAAAAATCATCAACACGTGCAACGCAAAGCGAGAACGGGAGCACGGAATCTCACCTACACATGAGCATGAAAATCACCAACACGTGCAATGCATAACGAGACGCTATCTCAAGGTTGCAAGCCATTAATTTTGACACACGAATGGTCCGAAGACCGTGGGGCGCTACCCCACATGTGTGAGTCGAAATCACACAGATTGAGATCTAGACTAACCAAAATTCAAAAAGGTATGTGTGAGTGGAATCACACAAGTGGTGTCTAGTCTAACCTCGTAAACAAAAGGAAAGTATGTGTGAATGAAATCACACAAATGGTGTCTAGACAATCCTCAAAGCCCAAGAGACATGTGTGAGACGAAATCACACCGATGAGGCCTAGTCTAACCGAAAAGGTATGTGTGAACGAAATCACACAAATGGTGTCTAGACAATCCTCAAAGCCCAAGAGATATGTGTGAGACGAAATCACACCGATGAGGCCTAGTCTAACCGTAAAAATGATCGTCATGATCAACGAGAAGTGTCAATTACACTAAGTTAGTAAATGTAAAAGTTTAGCTTCATGTCCCATAACCACTTGCTTAACTTAAATATTTACGAACAAACTGTAAATCTTCACTAGAAAATTGTCACATGAGGTTCAATCGAATAGGTCCAAGAATTAACCGACGAAGCAAACGCAAGCGTTTCATACCACTTGTTTTACTAAGCCGTTTCATTAGATTTCTCATACGAGTGAAATAAAGATTTGTATATACTAATAGATTGGAAAACGGTTTTAAAAACGAGTTTGGTATTGAAAATAGAGTTGAAAACATTTTGATAAAAGAGTTTTGATATTTACTACTAGTATTGAAACCTTTATATTCTTAAAGTGACAAATCACAAAAATGATTGTAGAAACAATCAATCACAAGAATTCACATATGAAGACGTGAATAGAATCCAAAGAAATCGATACCGAATTCATCGAAAGGTATGTCCACAAAAATCCCGAAGAAAAGGTCATCAAAGTTGCTAATAAATGATAGCAACAAATCGGGAAATACTCAAGAATCGATTAAATTCGAAAACCAAATCAATTCACTAAGATTCACATTCGAAGACGTGAATAAAATCCGAAGAATTCGATTCCAATCCATCAAAGTAGGAATACCCAAAAATTACTGAAATAGAAGTTATCAAAGTCGACAAAGGTGATAACAACTAATCCGAAAAGAAGAATCGATCAACAATTGGAAAAACAAAGCAGAACGAGCATAAATGCTTGAATGACTTTAGCAAAAGTAAAAGTCAAGTTAATGTCAATATCGACAAGGCAAAGTCCAAGACAATTTCTTTTATACCAAAGAAATTTTAAAACTATCAGAGAGAGGCACATGAAAACCAACAAACCATGGATAAACAGACAGAGTCGACAATTGAAACTCAATTTGTCTCAAAGATTGATACCCAAAACCCAATTGTATGGAGACCGCATCAAGTACACGAATCAGAGATAAGAATGCATATATACAGCAGTTCGAATAAACAATGCGAGTTCAAATTGAAGTGGGTACGAATTGCAGCAATATGCAACTTAATAGAGCATATACACAATGATACTTAGCAGTGCAAACTCAAATGAGCATGTGCTATGGAGAATAGCAGCAATGCTCATGAATAAGAGTTAGGAATTCATACCTAACAAATCAAAGATGATTTTAGATAAAAATGTGAGATAAAACATCGACAAATAGTTGTAACACATGTACTATCTAAGTTATGTTTTATATTTGTTCTAACCCCAGGCTCTGATACCAAGCTGTGACGCCCCACCTCTATACCCACGCTAGCCAAGTACACTACGGTGTAGTGCTGTCGACCAGCACGGAGAATAAGGCTGTTGAGGAGCGACCATCCATGTAATTGCTTTGTGCGAGCACCGATATGACAGATAGTAAAGACGTACATTTCATTTCAGGAGGAAATCCGACATGCCGATGCAAACTCAAAGCTACTACACAGTGGCTATAATAGTCTAGGATAAAATATAAACTAATAACACAGATAATATGAATGCGGAACACAGATGAAACAGAAAATCTCATATACATATATAATAACTGATGTCAGTTACAATACATTTGACACGGTACATGTGATACGACTACAACAGTCGACTAAGGAAGTTACATATACAAGTACATTAACGTATTTAATATACATGAATACATATCTTCCTATACAATTATACAGACTACTACAAATGACGACGACTACTCCAAAAGATATGAAAGAACTTCATAGCTCTAGCAGCAACCCAAAGCAGAATATCTACAACCTGAAATACTCGGTCTGACCCGAGTATTAAATTCAAAAGAAAATAATACTCGGGTCAGTCTAATTCAAACTCAGTTATTAGTGCACAGAAGCAATAATAATTAAATAATGAATAGACGACAGTAATTAAACCAAATCAGAATGCAATTCAGAATATTGAATTGAAATAAACAAAACAGTTCAAAACATTTAAATATCAATTAAAATATTAAGTCGAGTAGGGCTGCAGTACACGCACGCATGCACTGCCTCGCCACTACAGCATATGGAATATGCAAAAGATCAATTAATCAAAACAAGATAGATATCATAAAACCATACCGTGTGGCTGCAGTTCACGCTTGCGTGCACTGCCTTGCCACTACAGTGATGATGTACCCATTGAATACCATGTGGCTGCAGTTCACGCTTGCGTGCACTGCCGTGCCACTACAGTGATGATGTACCCATTGAATACCGACAGCAATCAAAAACTGCAGAGGTCAAGTTTGGACGACATAAATGCGAACCCAAATGTACACAATGGACGTACACTACTGGTTGCACAAGGATAAAAAAAATGAAACTGAGATGCAACTTGGAGCTGTAGAAATATATAAATGCACATGAACAAGTACTGTGCATATACAATTGCACAGTTCAAAGTTAAAGTGAATACTACGAGATAGAACACCGGACCAATACACATGAATGCACAGTGCAAACAAATGCACTAAGTAAGTGCCACAGCGATCGTGACAACAAGCAACAGTGCCGCATCAGGTCGAGCACGATGCAAGTACAATAAGACAACACATAACTCGAGCAATCTCACTTAAATAAGTAGACCATAAATGCTCAAAGATAAGGAAATGCAGCAGCGACACAGCTCACAACAGTGGTAAGTCAGGTACAACCACATGAAGGGACCAGGCCACAAAGAAAAAATCAAAATGGTCAAGCAATCCAAAATACAAGATAGCTCGGTGCACAGTATAAAATGAATCACGTTCATATATACTGTGCCACCACTAAAACAATAAAAGCTGCTGTATGAAGGCAGCAAAGCCAAACTATTATCAATAATGCAATGATCAAGCTACTGACCAGACACACAAGTGCACATAGGCACTGTTACTACATAAAGTCATCAAAAATGAAGGTGGGGGCACCATAAACATGGCACCACAACACAACATAAACGAACATAGAGAGTCAGTACCCAACAGAGGCAAGTCCAAGTAAAACACATAGGAAAATTGAAATCAACAAGGTTGCATGCATGCATATGTATGAATACACATACATATTACACCAATTGAAACAACACTTAGCATAGGCAATTGCCAAAGATAGTTCGATCAGAACCATTAAAACTGGGTCGAACCCAAAGTTAAAATACAGCAAACACAAATAAAGGCAAGGCAAAAATTGAACAGCAAGAACAAGTCAGAAATCAGGTCAGAGAAACAAACATGTGGAACAACAACAAGTGATGTACACATGAATGCAACAATGAAACTTCTACACCAAAATGCATCAAGCAACCAGAATAGTCACTTGAGAATATGATCTGTCTCAAAATATAACATATACAACATGTATGCATGTAGTGACACTATAAAATCACGCTGCAACATGTATGCAATGACGACCAGGTAGCAACAGAGAATCAAGAAAGACTCGAGTGCTACAAAACTCAAAATCAATGTGTGAACATGAAAATTAAAACCAATGTACAGTTCGAATAAATTTGCATCAGCAAGGAATTGTTTTAAAAGACTGCCAATGAACATCAACTAATCTGTTTAGTCAGACAAGGCGACCTAAACAAAGAATTTAAGGTAACAATTAAACGAACAAGCAGTAGCAATTTATACGAATTTTGCTTAGTGACTGGAATCAAATACATGTATCCACTTTGAACAAAACAGAGAACCAGCAAACCTAAATCAGTGCCATGGTGGTGGGTTCGAACAAAACTCAACAGTACGAGGTCGAGCATTGTTGAAGACAACACAAAAAAATCGAACACGGCAAAAGTCGAACAAGCCAAATTCCAAAACAGTTAGAGCCATGATATTCACGAATTCATTTCAACAAGAGTCAGGAAATCAAAGCAACAAAGGAAAAAGAAAACGACTTGAATTAGATGTGAGTGTAAGGCCACTCACCTTGTCGACGAATTGAAGAAGAAATGGTTACGAATCTAGCGGCCGCGAGCACCACGAGAGACGAGCAACCATCGGAATCGAAACCCCCAAACTGGAGCGAAGAAACGAAGCCCTAAATGTTAGAAGAGGGGGAACGAACGAGACCGCCATTTTCTTCCTTCGTTCGTTTTAGGGCTAGTGAATGGGAAAAATGAAAGAAAGGGGGACGGGTTTTAAAAATAAAAAGAGGAAGACAATTAGCCCCTGTAAATTTTCACGGCCCAATAATAAATGGACCACCATTTAATTTCTCAAAGCCCATCAAACTTTATAACAATTTGTAATTTAAATTTTAATTTAAATTTTAAAAACTTCAAAATGGCAATTGACGAAAATATAAATCGTTTTAACGTCGATTATGAATTGACGCGAATATCGGGTTGTTACATAAAAGAATAATTAAATGTATTTGTAAAATAGCTTCATGAACTGTTATTTGATTATTATATGTTGTCATAACGCTATGAGATTATGTTTGTTTTATTTATTTCCCTTTTTCTTATGTACCCCACAACAATCCTCCTTTTTGAATGGTTTGAGTCTGATGTATGTGGTATATCATCAATTTCAACCGTCTAAAAAGGTGGGTCGTTACAAATTTTCGTAATTTCCTTCCCTTTTTCTCATTCTTATCTTCATGTCCAAACTTTCCAAACTTTCTAAAGCTCCCAGACATTTTAATGGCTTTCAAAATGTTTTCAAGTTTTAATCTCAAAGTTTTAAATTTTTAAAATATTTTGAATCTCCTTTTATTTTTTTAAAGAAATTCTTCCATTTTACACGAAATGGTTTCGGCCACAACTTCTTATGAATAACTCCAAAACCAGATTTTTCCTTTAATTGAACCTTGTAGATTTCCAGTAGCTACAACTTTGTAGTTTACCTCTTTTCTTGACTTCCAGCTTAGATGCTCTAAAATTTCATATTTTTGCAAGAGTGTTTTTGAACCAAGATTTTGATGTACGAAAATACCCCTCACTGTTTTGGCCATAATTTCCTCAAAAATTATAATTTTTTGAGTAATTATTTTTTTGAAATGATAGAGGAAAGAATCCAAAACTTTCCTTTTGACCACATATCCAAAATCCTAGAGGTAAGGGTCCAAAATTCGAGTGCAATATGACCCATTTTCGAGAAGAATTTGTGGATTTTAAGCTTCCAGAATTTCAAA
Organism: Allium cepa; assembly: GCA_030765085.1. Taxonomy (NCBI): domain Eukaryota; kingdom Viridiplantae; phylum Streptophyta; class Magnoliopsida; order Asparagales; family Amaryllidaceae; genus Allium; species Allium cepa. The sequence goes on along the minus strand of CM060934.1, from coordinate 659,416,225 downwards.
ATGTGTCAAATTTTCAAAGGATTTCTGGTGAGTAAACGTTTATTTTAAACCCAATCTTTAAACTTTTGTATGTTGGCTGATTTGTTGCTTGGTTTGCTAATTGAAATCTTAGTTTATTATATGATTGCTTGTATATGTACAATGGTTGTATGTGATGGTAGTTAGACTTGAAGTTGAAATTTAAATATGGTATCATTCGGCAAGTTGTAAATTTTGTTATATGTTATGAGCCTATTTCTGTTTTGGTTGTTGCATGTATATGTTGGCATTGACGTGATTATAAGTTAGGTTGCTAGGAAGGATAGCACTTTGATTTGTTTTCCGATGGAGAATCCTTGAATGGAAGAAAGACATAAACTTTGGTTTTAAATCCAAATCGTTTTAAAGTTAGTGAATGGAGAGTTAGTAAGAGATGTTAGTGAAAGGAAGTTAATGAGCGATATTAGCACTTGAAATTACGAGTATCCATAGCTATAGTGCTACGGATGTAGTTAAAAAAACGATTTTTGAAAAGTTTGGTTTTTAAACCTAAAAGTGTTTATAAATGCTTTATAAACTTAATAATAATGTCTTAGGAAGTTAATTAAGTTTTTAATAATTAATTTTTAATTGACTGAGTTTTTAATAATTTATAATTAATTAAGGATTAAACAAGGTTTAATAATTATAATTAAGTGATGATTAGTTATTAATTAATTATCTTTTAATGTTAAGATTTATTTTAATTAATTATTAACTCGGTTAATTTAGTATGAGTTAAGTAAATTATTTACACTTAATTTATCATTAATTAATTATAGGATTAATTATTAATCAAGTGTTAATTATAAATCATTAAAGGTTTTAATTTATAATAAATTATTTATTAAATGTTTAATTTACTATTTAAGTTTAATTAAAGATTATTTAACTAATTAATTGAGATTAATTAATATTTAATTATTAATGAAGGTTTAATAAATTATTTAATAATTAATAAATGATTAGTTTAGGTATAATTAATAGTTAATTATTGTTTAATTACCTAATTAAGTTAAGTTAAGATTTAGTTAAGGTAAATTATGATTTAAATAAGGATTTAAATTATAACTAATTTTTTAAAAAAGAGTTTAAAAAGTTTAAATCCCATGTTTTCTAAAAGTAAAAGCGTTTTAAAAGAAGCTTTTTTTCAAAGATGGTTTTGAATACAAGTGATTCAAGTGTCGATACCATTAAGAAACCATATAACTATGATGAGTTATAATGTAGATTATTAGGTTTGTTTGTTGGGCATGTGTTAGCAGAATAAATCCACATTCTGCTATAAATTGTTTGTTTGTTTGATTGTTTGTTTGTTGTTCGTGGGACATGTGTTAGAAGAATAAATCCCGTTCTACTGTTAACGGATTGAATTGTTTAGACATTTGTTTAGCAGGACAAATCACCATCCTGCTATTATGTTATTCGGACATGTATATGATAGTTAATTCATATTGATATGTTATTTCCTGCTTTGGATATGAGTTATATTTACATACATGTTGTGTAAATAACTGTTAGTGAATTTAAATTCAATTGAGATTGAATTTCAACTTAAATTAGTACCATTGGGATTGCTAAGCCTCTTTTCGAATTACTAAAGTATGTTTTGAACTAACTTTAATTCTTAAATCAATTTAGAGTTAAAAGTTTATTAATGATTTTTAGGTTGTACTATTATTTTATAAAGCTATTTATAAATAATTTCTTGTTTAAGAAAAGGGGTTTATTAAATAAAAGGTTTACCTAAAGTGATTTACAAATGATAGCTTAAAAAATGATATTTTATAAATGAGATTCTGTAAAGGAATTATGAAGGACGATTTTTAAATAGTTTAAAAAATAGAAAGAGATTTTATAAATCATTTTTGAGATTTTTAACGGAAGTTTTGAATCGAGTTTTTGAAAATTTGTAAAGCGTTTTGAAATGTGAAGTGAACTTACAAAACGAATTTTTACAAGGGATAAGTGGATGGGTTTTATAAAGTGAATGAGTTTAAAAGTAAGTGTGTTTTGCAAGGGAATTGTTTAGCCATTTAATATAGAATGTGAGAAGAAAGAATTTTCCAAAATGTTTTTGACAAATACTTAAATTGCTTCCACGTATAAAAGGGAACGTAAGGAAAAGAGATTTGGAAGGATCTTTTGATAAAGTCTGATAAAATAATTTTTATTAGTTAAAGTTTAATTAATAAAGGCTTAGAGGATCCTATATGGAATTGAATCAGTGTTTGATTGTTGTTAAATTTGATATTTAAATAACCGACTATCGAATCCAGACCAAAACGTAACTTTAGAAATATCTAAAAGAAATACGAGAATTATATGGTACAGTTACCGTCGGAGGTGCTATACCATAGGTATAAACGTGTTTCGTTCTTCTTGGATAATTGATAAGGAAATATATCCACAAACGGTTAGGAGGTGAACTCCGCTCTTATCTTTTGTCCGTGTATTTCCTAAAGAACCGGAATTGAGTTCACCGGGACTATCAAAAGTTGCTTCGAAGAGACCGGGATCGAATATGATCAGTGATAGGTTAACGCACGATAGAGAGTTCTCGCTTTATGTTTGGTGGCGAGCAAGGGACTCTTACCTCCATAAGTCCCAGAGTGGCTGGTTTGCTAGGTACTTACATTCGAGAGGCTGGCCATAAAATCATATTCTAGGTACCAATGTATGTCACGGTGGATTTTAGCTGTAACATCCTGCCTTTTTATATGCTTTACATCGACGATTAACCACACACGTCAGAATCAAACCATATAGAAGGGCGGTTGTTATTGGGGTGAATAAGAAAAAGCAGAGAAAGAAAAAAACAAAATAGAATCTTGCAGCGGAACGATAAAATATAATAATCATATAATAGTTCATGAAGCTATTTTACAAACATTCAACTATACTTGTACAACACATATCAGAGTTACACATGCCAGAGAATAATAAATAATGCAGCGGAACAGTATGAATGTAGTAGGATGATATAATAAATAATAGTAATACAATCTTCGTCTTCGTCCTACAGAATTAAAGTCTTCAAATCATGAAATGCTCAGACTGATCCGAGCGAATTGAAAAGAAAAAACACTCGAGTCAGAACTAAAAGAGCTTATGTAAGTTAAATCAATAGAAATAAATATGAGTGGAGCATCAGAGATGTTTACGGGATTTGACATTTCATGTCTAGTGTCTAACATGAGTGCAGTAAGTTAAGAGATGCTCGAGATTCACATCTCCTAAGGATCCGTTAAACTATTTACTATGTAGTAATGTTTTTCTATTATAATAATGTCTATAGTAAAATAAAATTACTTTTAAATAGCGTTAAGTAGTTACCCAATCTCCCCCCCTTAACACTATAATAGTCCCAGTGGTCCATCCAGTATCAGCGCATCTCTATATCGGGAGACTACCCTAAATACTCCACGGGCTATGGGAGAAAACCAAATTCGTACAAGGCGTGATAGGGTAGGTGACACGGCACACAAGGCAATGCCAGGGTAGATATACCAATTACGCACACGGGCTGGTGGTGACGCATAGCGCACAGCTACCGCCCACCTTGAGCCACACCCCCAAAATCAAAAGTCAAAAGTGGCCACCAAATCAATCTCAAAGTCAGAATATAATATCGAAGGAGTGTGTCTGATAAGAGAGGCTACCTCATTGGCTCGAGATCGCTCATGTTTTAGCCACCTTAAGCCAACTCACGAGAGTCAGGTCCATGTTCATACCTTAAAGGACATCGCCACCATCCTACTTCATTCTGGAATCTCCACCACGTACACGGTTGTTAAAGTGGTTTTCAGAGTTGGCAAAGAGTATGACTTCTGATCTCGGTCTCTTTAACAACCAAACGTTATTATAACACTGCGGTCGTTTTCAAAATAGTTTATACTTCAAAACCAGAATATAATATCCGTTCCAAAACCATACAAATATGATATCATTTCCATTTCAAAACCCAAACCAATATGATATCATTTTTATTAAACCCAAATCAATACAATATCATTTTTATTTCAAATATATCCTTTTTCCAAAATCATAGCACTTTCAAAGTTATAACATTTCGAAATCAAAACACTTGAAATATAACACTTTCAAATTATAATACCTAGAAACTCATAAATTTTAAACATAGCTTCCACCACTTAAATGGTTTATAATAAAATAGCTTCTTCAATTTCACAAATCAATTCCAAAACAACTCGAATTTCTAAATTCTATATTTAACCAAATCCCAAATCATAATTTCAATTCAATTCAATTTCCAAATAAACTATTCCAAATTTATCAATTTCAATATAGATTAGATCCGCAGAATAACCCATTTCAAATTCAATATACTTCAAACTTTAAGTATTCAAAAATTTCAAAACTAAGTTTGATAATTTCATATATATCAAATTCAATTTTCTATTATTTAGTTTCGAAATATTTACTTAATAAACCCATTATCATTTAAATAGAACCCCGATTACAAATAACTAAATGTTTCCTTCAATTTACTTATACTTGTAACATTCATTTAACTCATCTTAAACAAGATCAAGTTATAATTCATACCTTCTAAAATCTCAAATTTAATACATTTCATATCAAACTTATTTGAGTTTAATACTTAAATAAATTCAATTTCAAATAAATTTCACATTTATCCGCAACATTAATTTATTTAAATCATTATACACTCTATATTAAAATATAATTTAAATACTTACCCATATTATATTTTAATAAAATCAAACTCTGTTATTAAACTTATTTTTATTAAACAAATTTATTCATAGCTTAAATTCAAGAATTTAACAATATAAAATAATATTTATGTAATATCAAAAATCAATAATTTTAAACCGTATATCTCTTTCCAAAACCAAAGAAATCATTTCCAAAATATTTACATATATAGACTGATGATGTCTGTATATAATTTTCTATCATATAGTCAAGTGATATGGATATTTATCATTTCAATCCGCAATTTAAAATACAAATACGGTTATATATCATTTCAAACCGTAATCCCGACTGAAACAAAAATCCATAACGGCTTGCAGTTTATAATGGTATAAAATACAACATCCATTCATCCAATATCAATCACCATACATTTATCTAATCATCATCCAATTCAATCAATAACATCAATATAGAACAAATAATTAATAACAGGTATTTACTGGCGGTTTATATTCAATAATAAATTAAATACTATTTTATCCAAATAATTTCAAATAAACTGAAATAATGATTCAAAATATTCCAAACAGTCATAAATAAATTTCTAATCACAACATACATCAATTTAACAAATATGAAAAAATTTAGAAGTTTTGGGTGGGTTAAAACACTCACCTTTTGAATTTAAATTGAATTTAAAACTAATTTAAACCCAAAAATTGTACAGTATCAGAATACATCCCAACCAGATCTAAAATTTCCAAAATTCTAATACGATCCCAGCAAAACAAACCGCGCATGAATCCAGGCTTGTATGAAAAAGTTATGAAAATTAGAAGATTGGAAAATTCTGGTCCTGAGTCGACTTTGGGTTCAACTTTGGTCTACCGCCTCAAATCCCTGGTGCTTGCTCTGAGCTTTTGCCAAAACGACCCGACCCGAGTCATTTTCTTCTTGACCCAAAGTTGATGCAGAGTTTTTGCCTCTGAAACTCGAAGCGCGACCCGAAGTTGCTGCAGATCCGCAAAATATATTTTTTTTGGACTTGAAATTGGATTGGGAAGATTAGGGTTTTCAGCCATTGAGGAAGAGGAGCGGCAGAAATTTCTTTACGTAAAGAAATGAGATATAGAAAGGCTGCTAGGGTTTATAACGATATATATGTAGGCAGAACAAAATAGAAAGAAATGGGCCCGATTGGTTTGAGTTTTTAACGATAATTGACCTGAAATGCCCGTTTCGATTCCGAAACGGAAATGGGTCAACCCATATATCAAAATAAATATTTTTAAATATTTTAAATGCAGTGGAATAGGTTTCAAGTCAAAATTCCACTGTATGAAGAAGTTATGCTAAAATCAAGTTACTTCAAATTGATTTCAAATGATTTCAATTAAATGATTTCTAGGCGTTTCGAGCCTGTACGATCAAACGACAAGTCCGATCACTACGAAACTTGAAATCCTAGAATAACTCACTGTTACGAATCCGATGAAACTAGTTTTGTTGAAATCCGAGTAAGTGGCCAAAATGACTATTTTTTACATTAATTAAATAAATTAATAATTAATTAATTAGATCAAATTTTTAATTTCAATCCTATAATTGACAAATTTTATCGTTTTTAAATTTCTTAATCATTTACACAAATTTAAATAAGTTTAGATGTCAATTTAGAGTTGATAAATTTATCAATTTCAATGTTAATATCAATTTCATTAAATTCAGAAATTATAAATTTAATTTCCAATAATTCCATTTAATTCACTTTTCATTCTATTAGTCAATTCTTTGGTGTCAGCCAGATGAAATTAACATTAGATTCATGATCTATTACATCAATATACTCAAATTCCATCTAAATTTCAATTAACGTAATATTTAGATATTAAATTTCATTTAATTGCAATTAATCCAATTATAATAGTTCAAATCCCAATAAATTGATAAATCTTTATTTCCATTCCTTTAATTCAACAAATTGTCCTATTATGAATAACATTAACATTATTCCAAATATTACCTTAATTAACATTAACATAATATTTAATTTAGATTTATTGCAATTGATTCAATTCAATTTAATGGATTAAAAGTTTATCGGTAACTTATACTAATTATTGCCACTAACTCTTAATCATACTTCATTATCAACAACAAATATTATAATTACTTATCTAACATTGATTTTATCAAAATACATTTTATTGCGTATTATTTCATCAATTAATATAACTTTGAATTATTTCTAAATTTACTATTTACAATCAACTATAACCTTACAATTGTTTCAATTAATTGGGGTCCGCATTAAATTAGTTATTTATTAATTTGCATTAACATTATTACCTTAATTTACATTCATTTACTGTTAGTCAATATATTATCTCAATGGTTAATTCAATACTTACTTTTATTTACTTATTTTCAATTTTATAACCAAGTGCAACAAATTTGCATTATTTCATTATTGGGATTTCACTCGAATTGTCAATAGTTAATTTTAATTACCATTGCTACATTTCATTTTAGCGTTCATTTCAGTATTAATTTATAAATTTTTTTCTTTCCAAATTAAATTACAAAATCTCGTTAAAATAACAAATCTTATTATCGGAAATTTACGGGTCATTACACTCTCCTCCACTCAAAACTTTTCGTCCTCGAAAAGGAAAAAGGAGGGAAAAGAAGGAATTGAGTAAGCAATATATCTTTTCGAAAATATTAACCTTATAAACAAATAAATTTACAAAATTAAATAATTGAAATAAATTGTACCAATTTATAACCGTTAAATCTTTTTATACTTAAATTAATAAGGTTTGGAGAACGTTTTCCAAAAAAAATTCTAAGTCCAAAATTTACGGAAAATTTTGACAGAGTCTCCTTTCTACGGGGTGGCCTAGAAGAAAATATAATATTACATATAGCAATATATATCAAAATATCTCAAAATAATATATCCCAACAACGGAAAAATAATATAATAACGCTATAAAATCATAATCCGAGAACGTACCTATTTGTCGGGCAAACAAACGCTTAATTAAGAAACCAAAAGCAGTAGCGATTGCTTCCATAACCTGCATTTCACTTATATAATCTAAAAAGAGTTAATAAATATATAAAATGAAATATTTAAAGTTATTTCAATCAGTAGCAAACGAATCAATATAAACAACTATCACTTGCAACAAAGCATACAACCGTCACATAAAATCAACACAATCAATTATCCATTCATATCAAACACACAAATAGTTGTTTGGGTTCAAAAAATTTAAATTGTATAGAATGGAAAATAACTACTAAGCGCACCATTTACTCAATAGTCTTAGATGAAACTAGATAGATTATTCATACATCCAAACAAATTTTAAAGTATCTTCGCCCAAACAACTATAAATTTAACAAACAACAAATTCTAACATTATTTAAGTTTATTCTTATAAATTTTATTTTTTTCATTCATGCAATGATTCATCTTTCTACTTATTTTCATTATAAATAACTTTAACATTTACTTAAGTTTATTATCATTTATTTATACACTTTCTATTATATTTGATTAGCAGCATTTCAGTCATAACTTAAGTTTCTAACAATTATAACATTAAATTCTTATATATAAAGAAAATCCATTGAACACTTTCATTCCATAAGTTTACTTGTACAATTTCCATGACATCTTCTTATTAGACATTTCAACTTTTAAATCCTTTGGTAAGTTATATATATGCTTTTTAAAAATTCAATTGACATTTATACAAGTTTATCACATTTCTTTTAAATTAATTTAATGTTCAGAAATCATATATTTTGTTCTTATAGGTTACAAATTTCAACTTTATTGTTATTTCATTTATAACCTAGCATTTAATCTCTTATTTCATTTAGAGGTTCCAATTATTAATTAGTTACATTCCATTTCACTACAATAATCGAAACTATTAATTAACGGAACTTAAGAACCGATTTTAATTTCAAATCATTTTAAAATAATAGATAAATATATACTTACAACTTATATATCCAATTATATTTAAAACAATTAAAAATTTATATTTGGTTATCAAAATAAATCTATAGTAGAACTACTACAGTGGCCTTCCCACTTTGAAACTCGAAAATGAACGTCGATGATGCATGCAGTCATCACCGAAATTATTTTCCAACGACAGAGAGGGGAGTACAGAAATTATTTCCTTCCAAAATTTCTTTAAAACAATTCTTTCAAATTATATTGAAATATTTATATCAAAACATACTTCTAATAATATTATCATTATATTTCAAAATCATTCAAAAGAAATTTTCAAAAAACCCCCGGACTTAGATTCTAAGTTTCCAATTTTCATTTATTTTAAATCTTATTTCCAATCAATATTTATAAATTTCATTACCTAACAACCAATACATTACAACCAAATATAACCTTTATAAAATTTATTACTTTATATATAGAAAATTTAATAGGAAAAATTATTTCAGTCACCTATATTTAAAACAAATATTGTGTCGGTCTGTCCTATTAAGTGTTTAGAAATCTCTATTGATGTCATAGCGTCTTATGCACTAACCAAAATTTATAAATACAAAACGGAACAAATTAACACAATATTAAAACCTTTTATAACACTAACAAATATGTTCTCTCATATATATATATATATATATATATATATATATATATATATATATATATAGACAAACACACTCATCGACTCATCAAAGGGCATTACTACCCTATTAATAAAGAGTCAGACCCCGCAAAGCTAAGGTTTTTCGCTAAACCAAAGCTTTGATGCCAGATGTAACATCCCGCCTTTTTGTACGCTTTAAATCGACGATAAATCATACATGTCAGACTCAAACCATACAGAAGGGAGGATTGTTATTGGGGTGAATAAGAAAAAGCAGAGAAAGAAAAAAACAAAACAAAATCTTGCAGCGGAACGATAAAATATAATAATCAAATAAAAGTTCATGAAGATGTTTTACAAAAATTCGATTATACTTGTACAACACATATCAGAGTTACACGTACCAAAGAATTATAAATAATGCAGTGGAATAGTATGAATGTAGTAGGATGATATAATAAACAATAGTAATACAATATTTGTCTTCGTCCTCCAGAAATAAAGTCTTCGAATCCTGAAATGCTCAGACTGACTCGAGAGAATTGAAAAGACAAAACACTTGAGTTAGAAATAAAAGGTCTTATATAAGTTAAATCAATAGAAATAAATATAAGTGGAGCGTCAGAGATGTTTATGGGATTTGACATCTTATGCCCAGTGTCTAACGTGAGTGCAGTAACTTAAGAGATGCTCGGGATTCACATCTCCTAAGGATCCGTTAAACTATTTACTATATAGTTATATTTTGCTATTATAATAATGTCAATAGTAAAATAAACTTACTTTTAAATAGCTTTAAGGAGTTACCCAATCTCCCCCTTAACATAATAATAGTCCCAGTAATCCATCCAGTATCAACGCATCTCTAGATCGGGAGACTACCCTAAATACTCCATGGGCTACGGGAGAAAACCAAACTCGTACAAGGCGCGATAGGGTAGGTGATACGGCACACAAGGCAATGCCAGGGTAGATGTACCAATTACACACACGGGCTAGTGGTGACGCATAGCGCACAGCTACCGCCCACCTCGAGACACACCCCCAAAAGTGGCCACCAAATCAATCTCGAAGTCAGAATATAATATCGAAGGAGTGTGTCGGATAAAAGGGGCTACCTCACTGGCCCAAGATCGCTTATGTCTTAGCCACCTTAAGCCAACTCATGGGAGTCAGGTCCATGTTCAAACCTCAAAGGACGTCGCCACCGTCCTACTTCATTCTAGAATCTCCACCGCGTACACGGTTGTTAAAGTGGTTTTCAGAGTTGGCAAAGAGTATGACAAGTTTCAATCCCGGTCTCTTTAACAACCAAACGTTATTATAACACCGCGGTCAGTTTCAAAATAGTTTATACTTCAAAACCAGAATATAATATCCGTTCCAAAACCATACAAATATGAAATCATTTCCAGTTCAAAACCCTAACCAATATGGTACCATTTCCATTTCAAAACCCAAACCAATATGATATCATTTTTATTAAACCCAAATCTATACAATATCATTTTTATTTTAAATATATCCTTTTTTCAAAATCATAGAACTTTCAGAGTTATGACATTTCGAAATCAAAATACTTGAAACATAACACTTTCAAATTATATTACCTAGAAACTCATAACTTTGAAACATAACTTCCACTACTTAAATGGTTTTTATATTATAAAATGGCTTCTTCAATTTCACAAATCAATTCCAAAACAACTCAAATTATTAAATTCTATATTTAACCAAACCCCAAATCATAATTTCAATTCAGTTTCCAAATAAACTATTCCAAATTTATCAATTTCAAGACAGATTAGATCCACAGAATAACTCATTTCAAATTCAATATATTTCAAACTTTAAGTATTCAACAATTTCAAAAATAAGTTTGATAATTTCATATATATCAAATTCAATTTTCTATTATTTAGTTTCGAAATATTTACTTAATAAATCCATTATCATTTAAATAAAACCCCGATTACAAATAACTAAATGTTTCCTTCAATTTATTTATACTTGTAACATTCATTTAATTCACCTTAAACAAGATCAAGTTATAATTCATACCTTCTAAAATCTCAAATTTAATACATTTCATATCAAACTTATTTGAGTTTAATTCTTAACTAAATTCAATTTCAAATAAATTTCACATTTATCTGCCAACCTTAATTTATTTAAATCATTATACACTCTATATTAAAATATAATTTAAATACTTACCCATATTATATTTTAATAAAATCAAACTCTGTTATTAAACTTATTTTTATTAAACAAATTTATACATAGCTTAAATTCAAGAATTTAACTATATATAAAATAATATTTATATAATATCAAAAATCAGTATTTTGAAACCGTATATTTCTTTCCAAAACCGTAGAAATCATTTCCAAAATATTTATATATATAGACCGACGATGTCTGTATATAATTTTTTATCCTATGGTCAAGTGATACGGATATTTAGCAATTCAATCCGCAATTTAAAACATAAGTACGGTTATATATCATTTCAAACCGCAATCCCGACTGAAATAAAAATCCATAACGACTTGCTGTTTATAACCATATAAAATACAACATCCATTCATCCACAATCACCAAACATTTATTACAATCATCATCCAATTCAATAAATAACATCAATATAGAACAAATAATGAATAACAGGTATTTATCGACAGTTTATATTCAATAATAAATTAAATACTATTTTATCCAAATAATTTCAAATAAACTGAGATAATGATTCAAAATATGCCAAACAGTCATAAATAAATTTCTAATCACATCATACACCAATTTAACAAACATAAAAAAATTTAGAAGTTGTGAGTGGGTTAAAACACCCACCTTTTGAATTTAAATTGAATTTAAATCCAATTTAAACCCAAAAATTGAACAGTCTCAGAATCTGTCCCTACCATGCCAAAATGTCCAAAATTCTAATATGATCCCAGCAAAACAAACCACGCATGAATCCGAGCTCGTATGAAAAAGTTATGAAAATTAGAAGATTGGAAAATTCTGGTCCTAGGTCGACTTCGGGTTCAACTTCGGTCCGCCTCCTCAAATCCCTGTTGCTTGCTCTGAGTTTTTGCCAAAACAAACCGGAGCAACTCGAGTCATTTTTTTCCTCACCCGAAGTTAATGCAGGGTTTTGCCTTTAAAACTCCCCGAAGTTGTTGTAGATCCGCAAAATTTTTTTTTTTTGGAATTGAAATTGGTTTGGGAAGATTAGGGTTTTCAGCCATTGCGGAAGAGGAGCAGTAGAAATTTCTATACATATTGACATGAGAAATAAAAAGGCTACTAGGGTTTATAACGATAAATATATATACGCAGAACAAAATAGAAAGAAATGGGTCTGATTGGTTTGAGATTTTAACGATAATTGACCCGAAAAGCCCGTTTCGATTCTGAAATGGAAATGGGTCAACCCATATATCGAAATATATGTTTTTAAATATTTTAAATGCAATGGAATATGCTTCAAGTCCAAATTCCATCGTATGAAGAAGTTATGCTAAAATCAGATTATTTCAAATTGATTTCAATTGATATCAATTAATTGATTTCTAGGCATTTCAAGCCCGTACGATCAAACGACAAGTCCGATCACTACGAAACTTGAAACCTACAACGATTCACTATTACGAATCCAAAAAGGCTATTATTTACATTAATTAAATAAAAATTTTAATTTCGATCCTATAATTGAAAATTTTATCGTTTTAAAATTTCTTAATCATTTACAAAAAATTTAAATAAATTTAGACGTCAATTTAGAGTTGATTAATTTATCAATTTCAGTGTTAATCTCAATTTCATTAAATTCAGAAATTAAATTTAGTTTCCAATAATTCCATTTAATTCACTTTTCATTCTATTATTTAATTCATTGCTGTCAACCGGATGAAATTAACATTGGTTCATAATCTATTACACTAATATTCTCAAATTCCATCTAAATTTCAATTAATGTAATATTTAGATATTAAATTTCATTTAATTGCAATTAATTCAATTATTACAGTTCAAATCCCAATAAATTGATAAATCTTTATTTTGATTCCTTTAATTCAACAAATTGTCTGATTATGAATAACATTAACATTATTTCTAAATATTTCCTTAATTAACATTAATGTAATATTTAATTTAGATTTATTGCAATTGATTCAATTCAATTTAATGGATTAAAAATATATCGGTAACTTATAATAATTGTTGTCACTAACTCTTAATCATACTTCATTATCAACAACAATATTATAATTACTTATCTAACATTGATTTTATCAAAATACAGTTTATTGCGTATTATTTCCTCAATTAATATAACTTTGAATTATTTATAAATTTACTATTTACAATCAATTATAACCCTATAATTATTTCAATTAATTGGGGTCTGCATTAAATTAGTTATTTATTAACTTGCATTAACATTATTACCTCGATTTACATTCAGTTACTATTAATCAATATATTATTTCATTGGTTAACTCAATACTTACTTTTATTTACTTATTTTCAGTTTTATAACCAAGTGCAACAAATTTGCATTATTTCATTATTGGGATTTCACTCTAATTGTCAATAGTTAATTTTAATTACCATTGCTACATTTCATTTTAGCGTTCATTTCAGTGTTAGATTATAAAGTTTTTTCTTTCCAAATTAAATTACAAAATCTCGTTAAAATAACAAATCTTATTATTGAAAATTTACGGGTTGTTACATTAGCCGCTACTGGGATGGTTGAAAAGCCTACCGGTCGTTATAGTGGTATCGGAGGTGAAGGTTAAGCGAGAACCTTAGCTTTGGTGGGGCAACTCATTTGAGATTGGGTAGGTGAGACCCTAAAATGAGTATGAGTGTATTATATATAAGAGTGCGTATTTGTTAGTGATATAAAATGTTTTATATTGTGTTGTTTGATCGGTTGAGTGGTATATGATTTTCGATCGATGCGTCTAGCTAACATTATTGATAGGGATACCTAAACACTTGAACTAGATCAACCGACACAATATTGTTTTGGAAATTGGGTAAATGAAATAATTTTACCCAAAATATATTTACATATAAAGAATGATTTTCAAAAATAGTATAGTATAATATAATATTTTTGAGGTGGTGTTGTAGGAGATAATAATTCTTTATTATTATCAACTAGGGTTATTTATTCATTCTCGTCCAATTTGAGCATTGGCTTTTGTTAATGTGTATAGGTAGCTCCCCTTTTAAGATATGGATTGGGTAAATAGGAATAGGAAAACATTAAAACGAATACCATGTAAATTAAGTTTCACAATTTGACTATAAGACATTCGATGTTAATATTGAGGTAAAATTTGATTAAAAGATGTTTATCCAAAATATAATATTGGAAATAAATATTTGGAAATGGATTAAATAAGATGTTTCTTTTAATTAAAAAGAATTTAGGTCGAAACTTGAGAACCTCAATCCGTGTGCTTGTGAAAAATGATTTTCAAGGTTTTGGGAACTAATGATAGTTTTATTCGAAAACTTAGTGTTGTTTAAGAAATAAGATTTTGAATTGAAAGAAATATTTTTAAGTTAACTAGTTCGAGTGGCTCAAAAATAACTTAAAATTGGGGAAGTGATGTGTTCGGATGGTAAACATTTCTCTTGAGTATTAGCCCTTTTGTAAGGGAATGTATGATACTCTTTGGTAATGCCCAGTTCCTTAGTATCATTTTGGAGTTACTCGGGCTGTATGTAAATTTTCAAAGGATTGAAATTATAGTTTCATTTCATGTAGTTTTCGAATAAAACCCGGTATTTGGTTCCTGTGTTTTCGTAGGAAAATAAATTCAGAATGGAATAGTGGAATAAGATAGGGGTATATGCTCTTAAGCTATAGCGGGGTATTATCCAAGTTAAAACTAAGAGTTGTTTGTGAAAAGTTTTTGTAAAATTATTAATGGGAAATTGGAATTAGGGAGAACCAATTAAGTAAGTGTGTAAGTTGAATGTAGATCATTTCTCTTTTCATATAGTTTATCAAAGGTTCGAGTACATGGCTTGAGGTGTTTCACCCCATTTCCAAACAAAGATTTATTACTCGATTTTGACGGTGAACACTTGATGAGGATTTTTGGTATGGGACTAAAGTATTCTATCGTAGTTAAAACTATATAAGGAGAATAGAGGTTCCAAATCAAGGAGCCTGATCGGAGTTCGCACTAGAGTATCAGGTAAGCGACACTAGTTCGGAAGTGAAGTTATGTATTCGAGTGTGATTGAATCAAATTTTGCATGAGAATGATCTATGTACATCAACAGAATGATGTAGAGTATTAAGTGCTTTTGAATGGGTTAAGAGGTGTAATTTAGGGGACGAAATTCTTTTAAGGGAGGGAGAATATAACGACCTGAAATTTCACTGCTTTGATTTGCGAATATTTAATTAATTTAAATATTCAGATAAATGGTTTATTATGAAAATAAAACTCTTTTTAATAATCAATAATAATGGTGAAATATTCTTTTAAAATTTGTTTACAAAAATATATAGTTCGATGAAAAATAGAAAATGTGACCGGAAACTATTTTCCGAATTTTTGACATTTCATCATATAAAAGTTGTTCGAAATGTTGTATACAATTTTTTGTATACATGCATATACTAATTGTATGAAATGGTTTAAGAAATATAAAATGGTTTAAGAAACTTAATTAAGTTGAGATAATGTGGTTTAAATATAAGTAAAGGTATGTGTCACATCAAGGGAGACATGAAGTGACATTTGGGCAACTTGAGTACAAGTCATAATTGCATGTTCGCTTTGATTTGATGGAAAGCTGGCTTAAGGGATGCTTTGTGGGATGAAATGGTGAGGTGGAAAGGAGGTGGTGACATGACAATACATGATTGGAGGGTAGTGTTAGAAGGCTATTATGGTAATTTAACAAAAGCACTTAATATATATACAAATTTTCCTATTTTTCTCATTCATATCTTCTGGTCCAAACTTTCCTAAAGGTTCAAGACATTTTAATGGCTTCCAAAATGCTTTCAATTTTTAATCTCAAAGTTTTAAAATTTTAAAATGTTTTGAATCTCCTTTTCTTTTTTTAAAGAAATTATTCCGTTTACTCGAAATGGTTTCGGCCATAACTTCTTAAAAACAACTCCAAAACTAGATTTTCTTTTAATCAAGCCTTGTCGATTTCTAGTGGGTACAACTTTTTAGTTTACCACTTTTCTTGATTTCTAGATTAGATGTTCCAAATTTTCTTTTTATTACAAGAGTGTTTTTAAACCTAGATTTTGATGTCCGAAATACCCCTCACTGTTTTGGCCATAAATTCCTCAAAATTAATATTTTTTGAGTATTTTTTTTTATATGATAGAGAAAATAATAAGCTAAAACTTTCCTTTTGACCACTTGTCCAAAATCCGAGACGTAAGCGTCCAAAATTCGAGTGCCAAATGACTTATTTTCGAGAAGAATTTGTGGTTTCCAAACTTCCTGAATTTCAATGTGTGTGTCAAAGGATTTCCGGTGAGTACACATTTGTTTTAAACTCAAGCTTTAAAAGTTTGCATGTTGGTTTATTTGTGGCTTGGTTTGCTAGTGGAAATCTTAGTTTATTATACGATTACTTCTATGTTTACATTGGATGTATGTGATGGTAGTTAAACTTGAAGTTGAAATTTAAATATGGTATCATTCGGCAAGTTGTAAACTTTGTTATATGTTATGAGCTTACTTATATTTTGGTTGTTGCATGTATATGTTGGCCTTGACGTAAGTTAGGTAGCTAGGAAGGATAGCACTTTGATTTGTTTTCCAATGGAGAATCCTTAAATGGAAGAAAGACATAAATTTTGGTTTCAAATCGAAATCATTTTAAAGTTAGTGAATGGAAAGTTAGTAAGAGATGTTACTGAATGGAAGTTATTGAGCAATATTATCACTTGAAATTACGAGTATCCATAGCGATAGTCACTGCGGATGCAGTTTCGCGCTAAAAATCCGATTTTTGAAAAAATTGATTTTTAAACTTAAAAGTGTATGTAAATGTTTTATAAACTTAATCATAATGTTTTAGGAAGTTAATAAAGTTTTAAATATTAATTTTTAACTTATTAAGTTTTTAATAATTAATATATAATTAAGGATTAAACAAGGTTTAATAATTATAATTACGTGATGATTAGTTTTAAATTAATTATCTTTTAAAGTTAAGATTTATTTTAAATTAATTAAGTTGATATAGTATGAGTTAAGTAAATTATTTATATTTAGTTTATCATTAATTAAATATAGCATTAATTATTAATCAAGTGTTAATTATTTTTGATTATAAATCATTAAAGGTTTTAATCTAGATTATAAATCATTAAAGGTTTTAATCTATAATTAATTATATATTAAATGTTTAATTCATTATTTAAGTTTAATTAATTATTATTTAATTAATTATTTAAGATTAATTAATAATTAATTATTAATGAAGGTTTTGTTAATTATTTAATAATTAATAAATGATTAGTTTGGGTTTAATTAATAGTTAATTATTATTTAATTATATAATTAAGTTAAGTAAAATTTAATTAAGATTAATTATGATTTAAATAAGGATTTAAATTATGACTAATTTTTTTTAAAAGTTTTTTAAAAGTTTAAATCTCGTGTTTTCAAAAGTAAAAGCATTTTAAAAGAAGTTCTTTTTCAAAGATGGTTTTGAATACAAGTGATTCAAGTGTCGATACCATTAAGAAACCATATAACTGTGATGAGTTAAAAATGTAGATTATTAGGTTTTTTTGTTTGGGCATGTGTTAGCAGAATAAATCCCCATTCTGCTATAAATTGTTTATTTGTTCATGTGGAAATGTGCTGGCAGATTAAATCCTCATTCTACAATTAACGGATTAAATTATTAGGACACTTTTCGAATTACTAAAGTATGTTTTTGAATTAACTTTAATTCTAAAATAAATTTGGAGTTAAAAGTTTATAAATGATTTTCAGGTTATACTATTATTTTATAAAGCTATTTATAAGTAATATCATGTTTAAAAAAGGGGTTTATTAAATAAAAGGTTTATCTAAAATGATTCACAAATGATAGCTTGAAAATGATATTTTATAAACGAGATTCTATAAAGGAATTATGAAGGAAGATTTTTAAATAGTTTAAAAAATAGAAAGAGATTTTATAAATCATTTAGTGATTTTTTAAGGAAGTTTTGAATCAAATTTTTGAAAATTTGTAAAGAGTTTTGAAATGTGAAGTGAACTTATAAACGAATTTTTTATAAGGGATAAGTGGATGCGTTTTATAAAGTGAATGAGTTTAAAAGTAAGTCTTGTTTTGAAGGGGAATTGTTTAACTGTTTAATATAGAATATCAGAAGAAATAACTTTTCGAAATGTTTTTGACGAATAATTAAATTGCTTCCAAGTATAAAAAGAAATGTAAGGAAAAGATTTTGGAAAGGATCTTTTGATAAAGTTTAATAAAGTGATTTTTATTTGTTTTAAGTTTAATTAACAAGGCTCAGAGGATCCCATATGGAATTGAATCACATTACAACAGTTTATGGGTTTCATAGCGTTTGAAAAAAGCTATAACAGGCTACCATAGCGTTTCAGAGAACGCCGTGGAACCACAAGCTATGGTAGGCCGGCAACATTACATAGCAGGAAGGAAAACGCTATAATAACTAATAGCGTTTACAAAAGTGCATAGCGTTTGCAACCTACCATAGCGTTTTTTCTCTGTTATCAAACTTAGACGCTATAGGGAATTTAATCCTTCATTTAACTTCTATAGCGTTTTCGAGCACATTTTATAGCATTTCATCAAACCATGTTATAGCGTTACAATGTTTTTCGATAGCATTTTTGTCATTCTTGTATAGCGTTTTTTATTTTCTACTATAGAGTTTTTGATTCTATTTTAGCGTTTTTGATGCATAAATCTTACATCTCATATAGAGTTGCGATAGCGTTTGATGAATCAATAGCGTTTTTCAAATGCTATTCTATATAATATTAATTTCAGCATTTGTTTCAATTTTCTTTTTATTATATTATATTATATATATATGCACACAGATAGATATATGTATATACAACATTACATAATAACAACATTACATTACATATTAACAGTCTTGGTCATAATTAGCAGTTTGCCTCCAACATTACATAATAACAGTCTTGGTCATAATTAGCAGTTTGCCTCCAACATTACATAATAACAACATTATCTAGCATAATGTACTAATACAAGTACGAAGAAAACATAAGCATATCACTTAGCCCAGGCATCCATCTTTCCCATCATTTTTGCAATCACAGGAAATACCTTAGGATTTGCTTGATGTTTCGCCAAACTTGCAGACTCGTACCTGTGCAAATTCAATGAACATATGAGATAATTTGCAGATAATTTTATACTTTCATTACAAAAGCACACTCGGAATTTCCCAACAAAAAGAAAAACTGTAGAATTTCATGTATACATCTCACAGAACAGAGGTAGAACCATTTAACTGTCAAGTATGCATAAACAGAAACGTGTTTCCACATGTACGAATCATCTCAGACTGAACATCACCGGAAACACGTACCATTGTGTACATCATTCTCCAAACCACACCGTGTGTCTCTAGCTTTGACCTCAGCAGTTAACAAAGGAACTCAAAAAAAAGGACACACAACATGCCTAAACTTAGACTGAACATCACCAAGAACACCAACTGGTATGAACTCAGACCGATCTCTGTGTAAACTATCTCTGTGTAACTCAGAGAAAGAGGACAGACAACATGTCTGAACTCGACCCACTGGTCCAATATGATGCGTAGAAATATGATGCCAAACCCAAATAGCTCAAAAGAGAATGCAAAAGGATCTGGTTCAAGCTAAATTTACTACTCACGTAGCAATGAGACAACTATTTTGGTAAATAGTTGCCCAATGTGCATGTTTTTTTATGAAGGTAAAAGATAATGACTCATGCCATAAGTTTTCGAAAAAATATTTATATCATTAAATTCATATATTTTTTTAATAAACAAAAATATGTAAACATTTATAAATATGAAAATTAAGTATGTATGAAAACACCTGCAATTTGTGACTTAATACTGAAATTAAAGTAATTGTACTTATTTAAGTGGTAGTGCCATTTTGTTTATATTGATTAATTAATATGTGAATGCTCGTATAACACATGATAAAATGATGTACATCAAACTTAGATTACTGCATGGGCAGCTAAGGTTGGCATGTGATTAAAAGTAAATTACTCACAAACAGTGCTACACTTCTGACCACTTCCCACTGCAAACCACCCAGACCATTAAACTTCACATATTCGTATATTTACATATTCGTATATCTGACCACAGTGCTACACTTTGATAAGAACCAATATATGCATATCAAACGAAAAACATAAAATGACTTTTATGCATGATGTATTATTCGTATATTTACCTAGAGTGCAGTTGTGAAGCTTTCTTTTCTTCTAATCAGTCAACAAACTTTTAACAATGGTTACCTATATAAAAGAAAACCGTATAATGTCAAGAATTAAATCATACAATCAAATATGAATACATTTTGAAATTTTGTATATATGTATGAAAAAATTATACTTGCTAGAACTTGATTTTATCACAACTTTTGAGGTTGGCCATGCCACTGTAGAGCCTACAGCATCTTCAATGCAGACAAGATCAGAAGATGGTCTCCACAGAACTGCATCGGGAACTGTAGCATTCACTACCCAAACTTTAATGGCGTCTCTTCCATGTTGAACAAAATGGACCATTTCATTTGGATCGGTTGAAGCCACAACCCCTTCGGCAACTATTGTTGTTGTTCCACCAACATCAATCAGCCTGCATTTGCTTTTGGGGGCTGGCCTTCCACTCTATCAAACAAGAAAAAGAAAAGTGATGGTTTTAATAAATATATATATATATATATTAATAAATTTGATAACAAGTTGCTATAATTATGTTTAAACATATTATCGTATGAGATGTTACGTTGCCACTATTAGAAACAAATGATGGTGCTTTAGCTTTCTCGACAACTACTTTTGATTTTGGCCAAGCAACTTTATTACCAACGGCATCTCCAACATATATCATATTATTTCTTGGTTTCCATAAAAAGGCCTTGGGGTTGTTTGAATTATCAATAGAAACTACCATAGCTGATGGTCCAATAGGAATGCCATTCACAAGCTGGTTTGGATCGCTAGAGTACAAGTGTCCTTCAGCAACTACTTCTTCACCTCCAACCCAATCATATAGCTTGCATGAAGGCTCTGTTCTGCTACTTTTAGTCTATTCCAAAAAAATATGTATTTATGAAATTAATAGTTGTATTTTGAAATAAAAATTATAAATAAAGTGATATTTAATTTACCGTGTTGTCGATTTGATCTAGCTTATGCAAAATAACTTTATCGGCAGGCCATGCTACTAACATACCGGCAGCCTCTCCAATATGTATCGTATGAAACATGGCTCTCCATAAAAAAGCATCCAATTTCCTTGGAAACTCAATCAAAACTATCTTTGCATTTGGTCCTAGAGGAATTCTATGTACAAGCTCATTTGGATCACTTGACACGACTCTTCCTTCAGCAACTATTTCATCGGTTCCGCTCCAATCCAATAAATCAAATTTATCAAATGTATTTCCATTGCTCTGCAATTAATTAGAAGCATCTTAAGTTAAATACTATATTAAAATTAATTTTTAGATAATATCACAATGATAATGTATTTGATGTTTAATAGCAAAGTATCATATGCACACATATGCAAATGTGAAATTATGCATATGCTAATATTCGATGTTTACCCGAGGCATTGATTCTTCTCTTTGACATGCAGTAACCTAAAAAATCAAGTATGGACGATGGGTTAAAAAACCATATGAAAAAAAAATCGAACAATATCTCTAATATTACCACACAAGTAGAATAACAAGTGAAGATTGATATGTTATATACCAGATTTTTCTTTAGCATGTGAACCTCCTCTTCCAATTGTGAAATTCTATCATCTTTAGCTTGTGAGAGCAAGAACTTGGTATAGTTTGCACCTCTTCCCATTGCTCGTAGTCGTCCAGGTTTATCCTGACCCAACACTTGGGAGAGAGCATCTTCTCTCAAAGAATTGTTGGTTGAGTTTGATCCACTTTCAATTTATTTAACTTTTTCCTACAAAAGTTAACGTTATTCACATATAAGTAATAGATAGAATGCCAATAACGGATAGAAAGACAATACTATACAATTTTTTATCAATATTGCGGTGTCTTACAATAGTCTCTAGAACATATGTATTAACTGCTTCGCCATTCTTTCGAGTGCGGGATTTAATCCAAATTTGACTTCTAGGAATGGAGATGTGGCCACCACTCTCCTGTTTCTATGTTAAGAATGATAGATAAAGTGAATGTGGTTGTATTAAATACATAATCATAATATGTTACACAAATTAAACTAGTTGTTCTTACTCACCATATCTTCCGCTAATCGAGCCATTCCTTTGCGACTTACTGTATGTGGCACTTGAAAACTTCTAATAGCTTTGAATTGATCACTTTGTGCCTAAGATGAAAAGATATAATACACTGAATAATTATAATTATTACGTAATACAATTGAATTTGGTATTTATTTACCTTAAACTTTGAGTCTGTTTTCTTTCTTAGAAAATCCCTCCAGTCCTTCATATTTTCGACATTACCAGGTTTGAGCTTAATTCTTTCCTCCATGTTCTTCGCTTCCAGTATTTGCCTAACGAACCTGCTTTTTGAAGCCCTCCATATGCATCCCATTTGCTGAAAAATAGGCGCTTTCTGCCACTCCTCATCCAGTTTAAATCTAGCCTGCAAAATGCAAAACGATTGGTAATCAGTACATTACATATATACATTGAATGATAGTAATATTAATATCATTAAACACATTCAAACAATAATCTGTATCATTATATTACAACATGTTTAATGTATACAGTAAAACTTGCAAATCATTTGTAGTATAAAAATAACAATTATATTTAAATCCTATAAATCAGATGTAATGACAAATGATTGTAATTTTATGCATGCCACTATTCAACACATCTAGGATTATTTTGTCTGTCAAGTCATCATGGTTTACATTATATACTTGATTTTTCAATTTATAAACCTGAGTTAAATACTGGTTGGACTAAAAAATATAATGGCACTGAAACAGTTGGATGCATATTAAGCATAATGGGGTTCGGTTTTACCACATTTCTACCAGTTCATATAAAATTTACTGATGAGTTTTTATTCCAAATATATTGTTCAATCAATATATTTGTAAACTCAGTTAATTACACTATAATTTCTAGCAATAACTGATATAAGGCAACAGTTCAAACATTACTGGTGGGAAAGCAACGTTGCTTTGTTTCAAAGAACAAACAAACAACTCCATATAATTCACACATGGACTGTGGTTGGTAAATTTGGTATGGTCACGAACTCCATATTCCTGTACATATATTTGGCTCTTTCTCATCAGTAAATCATCATGTCTCGTTATAAAATCATATCTGGTCACTTAACAAACAACAATCCATTCATCACATTCCTTGTATTCAAAAGAAACGCATCATTCCTAAGTTTATATAGTAAACATCAATCCAAAACTCTTACAGTTTTATATCCACTTCGTTTGTATGTATGCATTTTATAATATTCAAATGTATGTAGACTGTATATGCGACATAACATTGAATCTGAAACATGGGTAGTCGGCCATAATGATTAAGATATAAAGTCGGCAACACTCTACCTATTTTTATTAACTATACATTTATCTTTTGTTGAATGCAATGAATGAATGCATAAGAAGACATAAACCACTCACCTGCACTTATTCAGTGAACTGCAACCTTCATAGTACAGTAAATAATGCCTGGACTTGACTATCACTTCTATTTAATTAATTTATTTATTACCTACTAAGAATAAAACGATTGAAATTATCCGAGAAACTTTATAACAGATCTGTAATTAATTTCATAAAACCTTTACAAACTATAAACTCAGTTACCCAAGTAAACATAACTACCCCACTATGTATAAACACTCAAATCAGTTTATAGGGCCTCAAAATGACATGGAGAGGAAAAGGCAGCAAAGGCCTAGGAAATGACTGTGGGTTTATGATGGGAGATAACTTGTATATGAATATCAAATGATTCATGAATATCAAATGATTCATGCAACTGTTCAGTTTTAATAAGCAGTACTTAGTATAGTGATACCTGAATGGATCTCCACAACACATGTTTTAATTCATTGCCAATATTCCGCCAATCATCAATCGTGAATGGAACATGCTCCCATACGAGTGGTCCTAAGTACGAAGATAGTTTTATAGAACCTTCTCCTATTGGTACAACATTGTCATTAAATTCAACGTTAATCTGAGACACACGATCCGAAGGCAGTCTTTTCATTCTAGTTTGGCCTCTAGATTTTTTCTTTTGAATCGTACTTTCATCTGCGTGTTGAATATCAGTCTCATTTTCCATCGCATCATTTCCAATTTCAAATTTGTTTTCAATATTTTCTTCAACTTGCATCATATTGTCTGTACATGCTTCAATTCCTTGCTCATTGGTTTCTAAATTGACTTCATGTTGCTCATTAGTTTCTAAATTTGCTTCATGTTGCTCATTGGTTTCTAAATTTGGTTCCGGTTGCTCGTTGGATTCAATATTTGCTTCTTTTGGTTCCTCGACTTGTTTTTGTTTGCGAGTAATCTTCCTCTTCTTTGCCATATCCTGTAGTTAGTACAAAGATATCATTTTTCTTTGAATGTTGACTATAAATCAAGCAAGAAAAAGAATTTGCATTGGTTAACAACATGATGTTATCTTTTCCTATTTTATCAGCTACAAAGAGTTTGGTCATTGAATAACTGTTAACTCAATGGTTATATCTAGAGCTAAAGATGTGGCTTTGCCTCTTATGAAAGTGACACACATGAAATTAGTTCTGATTCTCTAGCTTCTTCATTTGGAAGAAAAAAATTCTATCTCAATGTATATATTTTTTAGCATCCTTCTTGTCAAATAAAATTTAATTAATGGTCTTAAGATGTCTGCCTCAATGGATAAGAAAAACTATTGTAAGTTTTGCAAATTATGACATCCTTTGCATGAAATAGCTCGATAAAATATTTCAATAATAATTATTGATAATTAAAAGGAAACCGAGGAAAGAAATCAAAATATGCTCCAGTCTTTCTTTCTTAGTTTGTTAGATTTATGATTAATTGATGGTCAGATTTACATGACACGGCTTCTTAATAGTGGCTAATCGTTTTATATGTAGAAAATTCATAGTTCTATGCAGGTAAAGACATTAAAGAAAAAGCAAATGACATAGTAACTAGGACAATGGAAACAAAAAACTTGGATGTTGTTGTAAGAAGACAAACTATGACAAATGAAACCATGCTTTAAACATTCAATTAGGCAGTAAAACATTCATGCAACAAAATACAAGAATATGCATTCTTGTGATGTGTGAGTTAAGCTTTAAACAAGCAAGTTCTTAAACAAGTGTTGGAAAAAACAACAAAAAAAGGAAGGTTTATCATTTGTTACTTATTTACAGTTACATATTTCTTTATTTTTAATTTTATTAAAGTACATAAATCATTCTGAAGCAACTCAACTAAAGGTACGAAAATTTACGTACAGCCTCTATTTTTTTGTAAATTAGTAATGCTTTGTTATATCATATGCCTATGGACATTTAGATTTAAATCCTAAATAAAAGCACATCCTCATTTAGTATTTCAAAATAAAAAAATTATTCCATATGACAGTTTCCTTCTTGCACAGTCATCTCAAACCACATCTACTTGAGCAGTTTTTAACAAATAAACCAGAAAGATATTACTAAACATTTTTAATAAAAATTTTTGCCTCGCTACCACTTTTATAATTTACATAGCGTCATGGAGTTTTAAGTATTTAAAAATAATTAAATAAACACAAATTAGATATCTTTTTACATTTATTTATGATTCGTTTCATAACTTTTGACAAATATTTTGAACAAATTTCAATGCTTAATTCTTTTGTCTTACTATATGAGGAGAATAACAATCTTCAAAAAGTCGAGTAATTCTTTATTTCATTAGTTATTTTATACTTAAATATTTAGCTACATATATGTCGCTTTTACTAATTATTTTGATTTGCGCTTGCAAATCATGTGTCTTTCCACTAAATGCAGTCTTTCATTATTAAAACATATGTTGTTTGTACTAAAGTTTCTCATCGCGCATAACGGAGCCATTGGGGCTCATATAATAATAAGGTTATAATAGTTAACTATTGCAAGGAGTTTATATCATAATGCATAATTTAAACCTTTTACAATTTCAATGACATTAGCAATTTTTTGATCACTCCTCTTAATTCACACTCGATCTGCATTAACGTTGTTTACATTTTCAGGTCCCATTAAAACGCTACAGGTAGCCTGTTATGAAGACTTCATCGTTAAGTTCACTAGAACTAAGCCTAAACCAATTAACTATACACCTAGGAAATGAAATTCAACTTTTGTGTAAAAAAGAAAAATAATAGAAACAAACTTGTTGGTTTATGTTTATCTAGTCAAATGTTCATGCACTACTCTGTAGTGTAGAACCCAGCTTTATATGTATATGAAAAATGGAAGTTTGTTACATAATGACTAATTTTACAATTAGATTCCCATGTATTTTCCAAACATTTGCGGATCACAAAATTCTTCATTTTTTTTAGTTACTCTAATACTGAATATTGTTTTTTTCACAAATTTCTCAACTTCAAAATCAAAATCATTACTGTTAGTAATTTAAATTATGGAAATCAATACCATAATCAATACCTTAACTTCAGGATATGAACAATCTGTAGAACCTTGTTTGGTCAATTCCTAGCGTCGACCCAAATTACTACATATACGATCGAACGAGCAACGAAAAATATATTAATAAATGTTGCGGTACCTCTCACGGCAGTTCAAATAGAAGAGGCGCAGATTTAGGGCTCCAGGCAGAGGCTAACGATTCCAGATAGAGTTCAAGGGTTCCAAACAGAAGCTTCGTTTAGGGATCGGGTGTTGGCGACAAAGGCTAGCGATTCACACAAAATTTGGGGATAGATTGTTGAAGGAGGAAATGATTCATTTGGAGATATCGACAGAGGCTATGCAAATTTGGAGATTGTGTTTTCTGAAGGAGGCAGCAACGAAGCAAATAGCTAGGGTTCTTTTGTTTCCCATACGAAATAATTCATTTCCCGCGTTTTCGAATAGCGTTGAGCGTTCATACCAATTTATCTCAGCGTTAGAAACCATAATTTGCATAGCGTTGAAAGGAGAAAATGCGGAAACGCTATGTATTAGTGCTATTAAAAGCCCTTATTTTTGTAGTGTCAATGTTTGATTATTGTTAAATTTGATAGTCAAATAACCGACTATCAAATCTGGACAAAAACATAACTTTGAAAATATCTAGGAGAAACACGGAAATTATATGGTACATTTACCGTCAAAAGTGTTATACCATATGTATAAACTTGTTTCGTTCTTCTAGGATAATTGATAAGGAAATCCGTCCACAAACGGTTAGGGGGTGTATTCCTCTCTTATCTTTTGTCAGTGTATTTCCTAAAGAACCGAAATTGAATATAACAGGACGATCAAAAGTTGTTTCGAAGAGACCGAGATCAGATCTGATGAGTGGTAGGTTCACGCATGATATGGGGTTCTTTCTTTGTGTTTGGTGCGAGCAAGAGACTCTTAACCCTACATGACCTTGAGTGGTTGGTTTGCTAGGTGCTTATATTCGAGAGGCTGGCTGTAAATCAGATTTGAGGTACCAATGTATGCCACGGTAGATTTTAGCCGCTACTGGGATGGTTGAAAAGCCTACCGATCGTTATAGTGGTATCAGAGATGAAGGGTAAGTGAGAACATTCGGTGGGGCAACTCAATTGAGATCGGGTAAGTGAGACCCTAAAATGGTATGAGTGTATTATATATAAGAGTGCGTATTTGTTAGTGATATAAAATGTTTTATATTGTGTTTTTTGTTCGGTTGAGTGGTATATGAATTTCGGTCGATGCGTCTGCCTAACATTATCGATAGGCGTTCCTAAACACTTGAACCAAATTAACCGGCATAGTATTATTTTGGAAATTGGGTAAATGAAATAATTTACCCAGAATATATTTTATGTAGAAAGAATGATTTCCAAAATTAGTATGATATAATATAATATCTTTGAGGTGTTGTTGTAGGAGATAATAATGCTTAATTATTATCAGTTATGGTTATTTAGTCATGCTCGTCCAATTTGAGCATTGATTATTGTTATTGTGTATAGGTAGCTCCCCTTTTATGATATGGATCGGGTAAATAGGAATAGGGGAACATTGAAATGAACACCTTGTGAATTAAGTTTCACAATTCGACTATAAGGTGAAATTTGATTAAAATATGTTTATCCAAAATATAGTATTGGAAATAAATATTTGGAAATGGATTAAATAAGATGTGTCTTTTAGTTTAAAAGAATTTAGGTTGAAACTTAAGAACCTAAATCCGTGTGCTTGTGAAAAATGATTTTCAAGGTTTTGGTAACTAATGATAGTTTTATTCCAAAATTTAAAGTGTTGTTTAAGAAATAAGATTTTGAAGTGAAAGAAATATTATTAAGTTAACTAGTTCGAGTGGCTTTAAAATTACTTAAAATTGGGGAAGAGATGTGTTCGGATGGTAAACATTTCCCTTGAGTATAACCCTTGTCGGTAAGGGAATGTATGATACTCTTTGGTAATACCCAGTTACTTAGTATCATTTTGGAGTTACTCAGGCTATATGTAAATTTTCAAAGGATTGAAATATAGTTTCATTTCAAAAAGTTTTCGAATAAAACCTGGGTATTTGGATCTTGTGTTTTCATAGTAAAATAAATTTAGAATGGAGTAGTGGAATCAGATAGGGATATATACTTTTAGGCTATAATGGAGTATTATCCAAGTTGAAACTAAGAGTTGTTTGTGGAAAGTTTTCATCAATTTATTAAAGGGAAATTGGTATTAGGGAGAACTAATTAAGTAAGTGTGTAAGTTGAATGTAGATAATTTCTCTTTTCATATAATTGATTTAAGATTTGGGTACATGGCTATAGGTGTTTCACCCTGTTTTCAAATAAGGATTCATTACTCGATTTTTGACGGCGAACACATGATAAGGTTTTTTGGTATGGAACCAAAGTTTTCTATCATAGTTACAACTATGTAAGGAGAACAATGGTTCCAAATCAAGGAACCTGAGTGGGTTAGTGGTGTAATTTCAGGCACGAAATTCTTTTAAGAAAGGAAGAATGTAATGACTCGGAATTTCACCGCTTTGATTTGCGAATATTTAATTAATTTGAAGTATTCAAATAAATGGTTTTATAATGAAAATAAATCTCTTATTAATAATAAATAATGATGAACTATTTCTTAAAATTTGTTTACAAAAATAAATAGTTCGATGAAAAATAGAAAATGTGACCGGAAACTATTTTTCGAATTTTTGACGTTTCATCATATAAAAGTTGTTCAAAATGTTGCACACGCTTTTATGTATATATGCACACATTTATTGATAATATTAAATCGTTTAAGTGACATAAAATGGTTTAAGCAACTTAGTTAAGTTGAGATAATATGGTTTAAATATAAGTAAAGGTACGTGTCACATTAGCGGAGACATGAAGTGTCATTTGGGTGACTTGAGTACAAGTAGTAATTGCATATTGGTTTTGATTTGATGGAAAGGTGGCTAAGGGAAGGCTTTGTGGGCTGAAAAGGTGAGGTGGAAAGGAGGTGGTGACATGATAATACATGAGTGGAGGGTAGTGTTGGAAGGGTGTTATGGTAATTTAACAAATGCACTTGATATATATACAAATTTTCTTAGTTTCCTTCCTATATTTCTCATTATTATCTTCATGTCCAAACTTTCCTAAAGCTCCAAGACATTTTGATGGCTTCTAAAATGCTTTCAAGTTTTAATCTCAAAGTTTTAAATTTTTAAAATGTTTTGAATCTCCTTTTTCTAAAAGAAATTCTTTCGTTTTACCCGAAATGGTTTCGGCCATAACTTCTTACAAAGGACTCCAAAACCAGATTTTCATTTCTTTGAACCTTGTAGATTTCTAATGGCTACAATTTTGTAGTTTACTACTTTTCTTGATTTGTAGCTTAGATGCTCCAAAATTTTATTTTTTTGCAAGAGTGTTTTTGAACCAAAATTTTGATTTCCGAAAATACCCCTCGCTGTTTTCGCCATAACTTCCTCAAAATCTAATTTTTTTTGAGTAATTCATTTTTCTAAATGATAGAGGTAAGAATAATTTAAAACTTTCCTTTTGACCACATGTCCAAAATCAGGGAGATAAGGGTCCTAAATTCGAGTGCAAAATGACCCATTTTCGAGAAGAATTTGTGGTTTTCAAGCTTCCCAAATTTCAAAGTATGTCAAGTTTTCAAAGGATTTCTGGTGAGTAAACGTTTTTTTTAAACTCAAGCTTTAAAATTTTGCATGTTGGTTTATTTGTGGCTTGGTTTTCTTGTTGAAATCTTAGTTTATTATGAGATTGCTTGTATGTGTACATTGGTTGTATGTGATGGTAGTTAGACTTGAAGTTGAACTTTAAATAAGGTATCATTTGGCAAGTTGCAAACTTTATTATATGTTATGTGCTTGTTTATGTTTTGGTTGCTGCATGTATATGTTAGCGTTGACATGATTATAAGTTAGGTTGCTAGGATGGATAGCACTTTGATTTGGTTTCCGATGGAGAATCCTTGTATGGAAGAATGACACAAACTTTGGTTTTGAATCCAAATAAAATTAGTGAATGGAAAGTTAGTAAAAGATGTTAGCGAATGGAAGTTAGTGAGCAATATTACCACTTGAAATTAGGGGTATCCAGAGCGATAGTTGCTACAGATGCAGTTTCGCGTTAATAATCAGATTTTTGAAAAATTTGGTTTTTAAACTTAGAAGTGTTTGTAAATGTTTTATAAAAATAATGTTTTAGGAAGTTAATTAAGTTTTTAATAAGTAATTTCAAATTGATTTAGTTTTTAATAATTAATAATTAATTAAGGATTAAACAAGGTTTAATAATTATAATTAGGTGATGATTTGTCATTAATTAATTATCCTTTAAAGTTAAGATTTATTTTAATTAATTATTAATTGAGTTAGTTTTGTATGAGTTAAGTAAATTATTTGTGCTTAATTTATCGTTAATTAAATATAGAATTAATTATTAATCAAGTGTTAATTATTTTTAATTATAAATCACTAATGGTTTAAATTTATAATAAATTATTTATTAAAGGTTTAATTTATTATTTAAGTTTAATTAAAGATTATTTAATTAATTAAATGAGATAAATTAATATTTAATTATTAATGAAGGTTTAATTAATTATTTTATGTTTAATAAATGATTAGTTTGGGTTTAATTAATAGTTAATTATTGTTTAATTATTTAATTAAGTTAAGTAAAGATTAAATTAAGATTAATTAAGATTTAAATAAGGATTTAACTAATAACTAATTTTTTAAAAGTATAAATCTCGTGTTTTCCAAAAGTAAAAGTGTTTTAAAAGAACTTCTTTTTTAAAGATGGTTTTGAATATAAGTGATTCAAGCGTCGATACCATTAAGAAACCATATACATGTGATGAGTTATAATGTAGATTGTAATGTCTGTTTGTTTGGGCATGTGTTAGAAGAATAAATCCCCATTCTGCTATAAATTGTTTGTTTGTTTGATTATTTGTTTGTTTCTTCATGTGGACATGTGTTAGCAGAATAAATCCATGTTCTGCTATTAACGGATTGAGCTTTTTGGACATTTGTTTAATAGGACAAATCACCATCCAGCTATATTGTTATTAGGAAATATATATGATAGTTTATTCATATTCATATGTTATTTCCTTCTTTGGATATGAGTTATATTTACATACATGTTGACCTATTTAAATAACTGTCAGTGAATTGAAATTCATTTAAGATTGAATTTCGACTTAAATTAGTGCCATTAGGATTGTTATTCTTTTCGAATTACTAATGTATGTTTTTGAATTAAATTTTATTCTTAAATCAATTTGGAGCTAAAAGTTTATGAATGATTTTCAGGTTATACTATTATTTTATAAAGCTATTTATAAATAATATCTTGTTTAAAAAGGGGTTTATTAATAAAATGTAACAACCCTGAATTTTTGTGATTTATTTTAATTGTTTATTTTGATTATTTTATTTGAAATTCCGATTTAAAAATTTTATTTTATTTATTAAAATGAATAATTTATGTTATTTTAAATATAAATATTGAATTTTTTATGTGAATTATAGTTTCAAACTTGTATAAATTGAATATTTTACTGAAAAGTGGATTTCTGGTCAAATTAGTCAAACTTTGACTTTTAAATTTCAAATTTAAATATTTAAATTCTCAAATTTTATCTTTTATTATGAAAATAGATTTAGTAACATGAATACTGCTTTTCATTTCGTTGGAACAGATTTAAATTGTGAAAGTTATGTATATTTCAATATTGAGTACAATTTGAGTTATTTAGCAATTTTGGTTATTTTAAATTATAAAAATTATATTTTCCTTGTCATATTTTATTTTAATATGTGTTAATATGTTATTATATATATATTTTTGTCTTATAATATTTTTAAAATGAAGTAAATAATTTTCCAAAGCCATTGGTAAATTTCTTGTAATATTTATGTCCTGTTTGCTATTTTTAAACAATTTCTTTTTCCTTTTTCTATTTTCCTCCAATTTAATTATTTATTTTATTTTGAAAATTTGAAATAAATTATTTTATTTCAAATTTTCACTTCATAATATTTTTAAAATGAAGTGGATATTTTTCCAATACTAGTAGTGATTTTTTGTAATTTCTGGACACTGTTTTGTATTTTTAAGTAATTTCTTTCATTCTTTTTAGAGGGAATTAGGCTGAAGGAAAAACCTAAGAACACTTTTAGTCTGAAGGACGGAAGTTTTAAAATTTAGCCCGAAGGACAAAAAATGATATATTCATATAGCATTACACATCCATAATGCTATATTCATATAGCATTACACATCTATAATGCTATATACAACACAATTTTATAAGTTTCTGCATACACAAACAAGCAGCTGTGTAATTCTATATGAATATAGCATTATGGATGTGCAATGCTATATGAATATATCATTTTTTGTCCTTCAGGCTAAATTTTAAAACTTCTGTCCTTCAGACTAAAAGTGTTCTCAGGTTTTTCCTTCAGCCTAATTCCCTGTTCTTTTTATATTTTCTTTAAAATTAATTATTTATTTTCTTATATTTTTACTTGGTTTCGGTTTGTAAGTATATTTCTGAGTTATTTTGTTTTTATAAAATCAAAGAGAAAAGGAAATAGCAAAGGTTTTAAAAAAAAGTGCAAAACATAAGTCCTTTCACCTTCAAAACTTTTCAAATGCCATAACCTTCAATTTAATTCATTTTGTTGTCCACTTCTTCAGTTTTGGCCGTGTATTATTTTACTTTTCACGTGAAAAACAACTCAGCACTTCTCATTTTGATGGCTTCTTCAAACATCCTTGGTAATGTCCTCCTCTTTTTGCACTTTTCTTCCATTTTTTTCATACTTTTGTCTTGTTTCTCTCTTCTATTTACATGGACTCCTCACCATAGCCACGGCCACCATCCCATACCACTCCTCCTTGGCATCATCACCACCCACCACTTCATGTTAGACCATGGCCGAACCCTCCTTGAAGCCAAACTTCATAAAAGATGCAAACAATGCCCGAAACAATGCATAGCCGAGCACCTAGTTGATCACCACTCCATTTTCCATCACCACCACCACCTTATGCCGCCGCCACCACCTTGCTACCACCACTACTCACCACCTAAACCTCTGTCCAGACCTGTACCTGATGATGGCCGAGCCATTTGACACATAGACCGAGCCAAAAGTTGAACCAAACTCCACTATGTTGCTAGTCTCTTGATATTCTTATGTTGTAACTTCCTCCACATGTTCTAGCCTCTATGTCATGCATTCCTATGTTCAAACCTGATCCAAAGCAATGTCAAACATGACCTAAATAAACCCTTAGGTCGTGCAAAGCATTATAGAAAACAAGGCAAAAGATTTGACATTCATATCTCCTTTTATTTCAAAGTTATTCCTATTCAATATTGTATTGAGTTGTAATATTATTTTGTTTTGTTTTGGGTTGTAACACAAGTTATAATGTTACAACCGCATATTTAACGATTTTATACTTAAATTTTTTATTTAAATATAGCGTCGTTAGTCGGATTTTAGGTTTGAAATGTTACTTTTTGCAAATGGCCGAACTGGAACTCGAAACCACCTCCATTGAGTCCAAAATGGCGTTTTCGATCTTTTTGAGTATAAGCTTTGATATGTTTGAAGTAAGTTGAATTTTGCTATTTTTTCTAGTTGGGTTTTGGGTTTTGGGTTCAGCCCACTAACTAACTACTAAACCCTAACTCAGTCCCTCTCCTCTCCACTCACTTATTTCATTTCATAAAACTTAAGCTAAAACTGAAAATGGGGGAAGAGAATGGGAATTAAATATTCCAAGCCCTAGTTTCTTCTTGCAACTTGAATTCTTGCTCCAAAATCAAAGAGAAGATAGTGGTAAGCTTCTTCTTCATCTTCTCCAACTCTTCTCCTCTTCAATTTCAGAAAGTTCCCTAAACCTAATTTGGGAAATATGTGTTTTATTCTGAGATTGAAGCTTGTAGAGTTGAAGTGAAGAGTAGTTAGTCTCCTTCTTGCGTTTGAGCTTCTTCTTCTTTGTTTTGAGATAAAAGGTGAGTTTTGAACTCACATCTACTTCTCTTGATATTATTGATATAAGGTGAGATTTTTATCGCTCATCTATGCTTATATCTATCTTTGATTGTTGGGTATGAATTCCTAACACTTTTTCATGTGCACTTGCTTTTGGTTTGGATTGAATTGGTTAATATCCAAATTTTTAGTGTTTGGGTTCAATTCTTTAAAGATCCTAACTTTGATGTTTGAACATGTTTTTGGTGGTGAATCGGAGAGCTAATAGAGCTGGGGTATCAATTGGCTAAGGCTCCTTAGGTCCATTGCTCGACCGATTGCGTTTTGGAAGAGTTTGTGCTTGGACGAAATAGGGCAGGAACTGCAGAAAATTGCAGTTCGGCTGACCGATCTGCTACCCCGAGCATTTTTTCTGCTTCTGGCCAGCCGACCGAGCCCTGTAGCCGGCCGACCGACCTGCTGCTGGCTTTGCCTATTTTGCCTTTTTGTGTGTTTTCCAAATTTTATCAATTCAAGTTGGTTCTTAGTGGTTGTTATTGCATCTTTGGCTTTGATAACTTATTTTTGACTTCATCCACGGGTTTTTATAAATAGTCTTCTAAAATTACATTAAAAGCTCGTTTCTCCAATTTATAAATTCTATTTAAACACACATGATTTCGCACTTCGAGCGGAGTGGAAGGGAGATTAAATGGTTAGGTAAAACACGGACCATGAATCCATGCGTTTGTCTTTCCGATTAATCCCCAACCTATTCGATTGATTGTTTTGACCTTTTGGACTGGTTTACCAATGAGATGAGGTAGACTTGGTACTGCTTTGAGTGTGAAATTAACTAACGGATAGTAAACTGTTTAGTGCGAACGAGTGGTTATGGGACTCACGTTACCACTTTTCGGATTCCTTTTTGAGAGTTATGACACATTCTGCCAGTTAGTGGTGTCCAGTACTGGGCCTCCGGACCTTCACCACTACGGTTTGTTGCCTTCGGGTGTTGCCTTCGGGTTTGCACCTTCAGGTTTGTTGCCTTGGGTATGTTGCATTCGGGTATGTTACCTTCGGGTTTGCACCTTCAGGTTTGTTGCCTTCAGGTATGTTGCCTTCGGGTATGTTGCCTTCGGGTTTGTACCTTCGGGTTTGTGCCTTCGGGTTTGTTGCCCTATTGTATCGCTTTCGAAGTTAGGTCTTTATGAGCCGCTCGAGTGATATTTGGGTTTGGAGTCTTCGGGCTCATGGATCCTTGTTTATACAGTACTGAGCATGTGCAAATTTTATGATGTTTCATTGATATGTATATTCCCTAGGTATTGCCCTTCGGTGTTGGTCTTTTTGAGCCGCATGATATGTAGAGATTACCTTGTGGAACTTGTGTTACCTTCATTGGTATTTGTTATTTTCCTTTATGGCTTGTTTTGCGATATTCCTATCCTTTGTTTCTATGAGTTGCCGATGATATGAGGCTTGTTATGATATGATTCATCTTTTTGTTAGATGATTGTGTTATCTCTTTTAGAGATATTTGTTATACGTTATGACCCTGCAGGTTATTGTTGTTCAGTTTATCTAACTGATTTGTTTAGCTAGACTGACCCGTGTATTTTATACTCGGGTCAGACCGAGATGTTTCAGGTTAGGTGTTTTTGGACTTAGCCTATTTTGCTTCCGCATGGACTATCCAGCTTGTTCGTTTTTGTTAAAGCTTTTTGTGTAGTCCTTTTTATTGTAACTCTGATATATGTATTCATCTGGAATCATCTGTATATTGTGGTTTGCTATACCACTTGACATGTATTATTTTGTATACTCTGTTATGTATCAATATATGTGTATATGATGATCTACTGTTCTGTGATGTATATTACATTTGAGTTGTTATATTCTATTCTGATAGATCCTCCAACCACCTATGGTTTAGTTTTAAGTATTCATTGGGTATGTCAACCTGCTTGGTATGTCTATTGTCGATGTATTCAATAGATAGTTAGAGAAAGGCTATAGATGGTCTCTCCTAACCAGCCTTATTCTCCGTGTTAGTTGACGGCATTACCCTGTAGTGTCCTTGGCTAGCGTGGATATAGAGGTGGGGCGTCATCAGAACAAAGTATGATAAACACAGAATAGATGCACATATTCCGGTACATCAAAGTGCATAAGTGATACAAATCTTTGAATCATCGTGTCTCTCTATTCTTTCTACCATCAAGTTTAGGTAGATAGAATGTGGGAATACGTCTAGGAATGCATTTATTCCGTAGTATTCCATCTTGAATTATCTACCTTGTGAATAATCTGGTTATTATCTTACTTTCAACGTATGGCTGGAAGAGGCAGGGGACGACGTTCGGATGCTGGGTAATCCAGTGGCTCACATCCGGATGGCGTTTATATGTCTGCCGATCAGTTTTTGGAGTTGTTTAGGAACACTCAGCCTCCAATTCCTCCTCGAGTTTCCCCATCTCGCAAGTCTGCCTTTGCACGTCTATGCAGTGATTTTTCTCATCTTGGAGGAAAGCCGTTTAAAGGCTCCGAGTCTGTTCTTGAAGTCCAAGCTTGGTTTCGCATGTGCGAGCGTATCTTCTCTCGCATGGATCTTTCTGACCATGATAGAGTTCATGTAACTTCTAGCTTATTACAAAAGCGTGCTCTTGATTGGCATGAGCTTCTTGTAACCGAAATTGATGAGTCTTCTCTTTCTTGGACTCAGTTTCGGGAGCGATTTGAACTCAAGTTCGTTCCTAAATCTGAAAAAAGTTTTATTGACCCGTCGCTTCCTTGAGTTGAAGCAAGGGAAATCTTCTGTTTCTGAGTATGTTGAATCATTCGAGGCTTTATCTAAGTATGGTCTTGAATTCATTAGCACTTCTTGTAAGAAGAATTTGAAGTTTGTTTCTGGTCTTAAGAAATATCTTAAGAAGTCTTTGTTGCTCTGGCTTAAGCTTTCTTTTGAGGAGTTGGCAGATTCTGCACTTCATCTCGAGACCGTCGAGAAGGAGTGTGATAGTGATGATTGATGTTTAGGTTTCCAAGAGCCCCAACAAGAGGCAGTTTCCATTTCAGAAGTCTAGGTCTTTTCCTTCTAAGAAGAAGAAGACTGGTGGTCCTAGCTCTCAGCCTCAGTCTTCCGGAACACCATTCGTCCGGAAGTGTTTCATTGTGGTTCTCCTGATCATATGATTCGAGCTTGTTACAAGCCTCTCTTCTGCCGTTATTGCAAGAAGGAAGGTCATCATGTTTCCACTTGCCCTACTGTTCCGGCTGGTCCCAAGTCTAGCAAGCTTTATGCGGCTAAGGCTTCTGAAGGTCCTTCTCAGCCCAAAGGTATATTTCCATCTATTTTAGAAGGTTCTATTTTATTTCATGATCATAGTATTCGAGTTCTTTTCGATACGGGTGCATCACATTCTTTCGTATCGAAAAAGCTCGTTGATGATTTATCTTTGGATGTTTCTTGTTTGGTTACTTCTTTAAGGATTGCGAATCCTATTAGGGGATCCGCAACCCTTAGTATGCTTTGTGATAATGTTGAGATTGTTTTATGTGGCTTTTCTTTTCGTGCGAATCTGCACGTTATGTCTTGTCAGGGATTTGATATGATTTCGGGAATGGACTGGCTAGTGAGATATGATGCCAGGATTATTTGTTCGGAGAGAATTTTGTATCTTCGACATCTGGGTTTGCCTACTCAGTTATCTCTTGTTCTTCAGGATGTGGATAATTCCGAAATGGCTTTTTGTTCTCTTAACTCGTGAGATGATGATGATATATCTCGTATTCCTATTGCTTGTGACTTTTCTGATGTTTTTGAACCTGTTTCGGATTTGCCACCCAAGCGGGCAATTGAGTTCCGCATTGATCTCATTCTAGGCGCGCAGCCAGTTAGTCGTCCTCCCACGAGGATGTCTACAAGGGAAAATGAGGAACTCAAGAAGCAGCTTTTAGAACTTGAGTCCAAGCAGTTGATTCAGTCCAGTTTTTCTCCGTAGGGGTCCGCGGTCATCTTTGTGAAGAAGTCTGATGGAACTCTTAGGCTTTGCATTGACTATTGCAAGCTTAATGAGTTAACCATCAGGAATAGGTATCCATTGCCTAGGATCGATGATATGTTC
This sequence comes from Allium cepa, assembly GCA_030765085.1. Taxonomy (NCBI): domain Eukaryota; kingdom Viridiplantae; phylum Streptophyta; class Magnoliopsida; order Asparagales; family Amaryllidaceae; genus Allium; species Allium cepa. The sequence continues at coordinate 659,376,780 of CM060934.1, read as the reverse complement.
GATCTATTGAGTGGTACTAAGGTCTTTTCTCAGCTTGACCTTGCCACGGGTTTTCATCAGTTACTAGTCGTGGAGGATATCATACCTCTTACCGCTTTCCGCACTTGTTATGGTTCTTTTGAGTGGCTCGTTATGTCGTTCGGTTTGACGAACGCTTCTTCTCTCTTTGTTGATCTCATGGATCGGGTATTCCGGGAATATCTCGATAAGTTCGTCCTTATCTTCATTGATGATACTTACTTATTCTAAGTCTGAAGCTGAGCATGCTAATTGTAACGATCCTGATTTTTAAGACGAATTTAAATTTATAATTTAATTGAATTCTTGGATTAAATTATAGATTTATTTGAATTTTTCAATTTTGATTAGATATGTATATTTATTTATTTTATAAATGGGATTTGAAACTTATTTTAAATAAAATTGAATTGGAATTGAAATAAAGTGTTTAAGATAAAATAAAATAAGATATACGTTGTAAAGTTAATGTTGAAAAGGAAAATTAAATTAAAAGTTTGAATAAATAATAATAACAACATTGAATTCATTTATATTATAAAACATATTTAAATCAAGCAATGTAAAAGACATCTCGGTGAACAACATATTAAATTGAATGCAAAGTAATATTTACAAAACAAATAAAACATAAAACATTAAATACAAAAATAAACAAAACCAGAATATAAAAATCAAATGAGTTATTTTTATACAATACAAGTAACAAACATAACTAAAACAACTTTTAAAAATGAATGTTATAGAGTAAAATCAAAATCTATCAAACATAAACAAAACAAACCAATAAAGCTAAAAAGAAAAAAAATACATATAAAATAGGCATGTAAGAAAATAAGTAAAGAAAGTACATATGCATTACATGTTTCTATCTCTAACAACATACCTCTAATACACCTCAGCCATACCTGTTGTATAAACAAATGTATATCAACCTGTACATTTTTTTCTCCTTTATATTAAACTTCTCAGTTCTGTTTTCATTCCTTCAAACCACAAAGAAAAAAATAAGCATCATCATATATCTAAACAAAAACAAGATGATGTAAAAGAAGATTTAGCAAAGTTTAAAAGCGAAAGCAAGTTTGAACCTGGAAAATAAAAGAAGAAAACAACTGTGCAGTTTTCAAAACAACAGAGATCATCTGTTCTTCCTCTTCTCAAAACTGTGAGCAAACCTATAAACCTCTTCATTTAATTCTGGTTTGCATGATTGGATCTATGTTGTTAAATATGTTGTATGGATGAAATTTGTCTGCGTGTGTATATATGGATGTGATTATGAATATGCATCTCTGTTAAGGTTCCAGGTTTTGAAAACAAATGAAAAAAAATCATATCACTTAGATCAATCAATACTAGGCTATAACCTTAAGATGAAAAGTGATTGTAATGTTGTAATACCAGTTTTAAAAAGGATTACAATTATAATTATCGAATAAATATCTTGAAAATTGGGAATTACAGTAAGGAGAATTGTAAGCAGAAAATCCAAGTACTAAAATTTCAGATTTCGTTTATGCTATCGGATTTGAATACAAAAACTATGATTTTTAAGATTAACATCATGATTTTTAACTATGTAAATCACGAGATATGTCAAGATGATTGGATTTTGGGTTTCGTTCATTTACTGATGATCGGCTAGATTTCAAAAATCGAATTTTTGCAGAGTGATACTAGAGTGATCATAGATTGTTGGAAAAATGCAAGAAGATTTTTAAATTCACCATGGTTTGAGATTTAATTTAAACTAGGGTTTAAGGGTCCATTTTTGGTCGAGGGGAAGATGAGATCGCCACGACGTTGTCGTGGCATCGAGTGGGATCGCACCGGGGGGAATAGGTTCAGGGGTCATCGAAGTAACTGTGGTCGAAGTGGCTGGGGTTCTGGTGGCATCAGGCGGCGGAGCGAGGTGATTGTCGATCGAGGTATTTCGTTCCAGTTCGATCGAATTGCCTCGATTTCGATCGTTAATGAAACGATGGGTTCTGGGGGGTCGCTGCGCTCGAGTCGGTCATCGGTGAGTTGTGGGTGACGGCCAAGTTGATCGGAGGTGGAGGGGGACCGTGTGCACGTGCACCGTGCATGTTGGTGTGCTGGGGAGATTGGGTGATGGAATTGTGTGATGGGGAAGAAAGGGTTGACATCGAGTTCAAATTCGAGTGCGCGCGTATGTTTACCTGATACTTGCATATTGAACTTAAACTCTAAACTGGAAAAAAAAAAGAGAAGATAAGTGAGTACGAGAGGGGAAGAAGAAGGACTGGGGAAAAGCACAGTGGAGCTCGAGTGTTACTCGAGTAGGAACGGCAATTTGCTCGGGTCAATTTCCTCAAGCCTGAAGCATGATAAAGGTAGATTAAGCAAACCCTTTAAACAAATTTTTAGAAGTCTATTTGACAACTTGAGGTTAAAATTTTATTTCAGGTTTAATTATGGGAAGGAAATGCTTAACAGTTTTTTTTTTATCTAAATTAATGTTTTGATTAAGTTGATGAATACTTAATGTAAATTACACTAAAGTTCAAGCTAATAATGAATTGATTCCAAAGTAAGGAAGATTTTTATCGTTAATTGAGATAAACAATGACAATCATTTTTAATTTATTATTTTAAGGAGTAATCAAGAAATAATTAATCAAGTTATTAATTAATTACTATTATTTTTGGGAGTAATTAAGAATAATTAAAGTAGTGTAATTAGAGGTTAATGAATGATTGAGTGATTTATAAATTTGTAATTAACCACTTAAGTAAATCTATAAATTATTAATAGTTAATCGATTAAGTAATTTAATTGAGAATTTATAAATGATAAATTAAGTTTCATTAATAATTAAAGTTATTAATTTATGGTTAAAGAATAGCTAATCAAGGTTAAATAAATTGATTATGAAGTAATTAATTTATAGAGTGAATGAAGGAATTAAGTAATTAAGACTTAATGATTGATTAAAAATTTGTTGGTTAATTAACAAATTTGAAATGAAGTATGTAATTCATTGATAATGAATTAACGATTGATTATACAGGGCTAAGTAATTAATTCCCAAGGAATTATTTTTAATTGAATTTATCACAATAAGAATTAAAGATGATTACTTATGAATTGATATTTCTGTTTTGATATTGTGAGATGTGAATTACTCTGTGCTGGATTATGATTGGTAATTTTATTCTGTAAACCCTTGACCTGTATACGATATTTGAATTTCGATGCGACAGGGAATCGGATTCCAGTTGGTTATCCGGAACCCACATCGAATTGTAATGATGAATCTTCGCGATTGATAAATTTATTTTATCTGTGAAACTGTAAATAAAGATAAGCGTTATTGATATATCGCTTATCAATACTGATATATCTGTGATGATTGATGTTGTGCACTATTGTGTAAAACCCCTGGACCACACTATACACACACAAATATGGATTTCACGAGGAAATCGGTTAAGTCACAGATTTTTGAATAAGTTTGAATTTGAATTTTTAATTAAAATATTTTTTTTTTTGGAAATAAATTAAGTTTTAATGTGGAAAAGCTTTTGAAAAGCTTTTTTAAGAATAAAAGTTATTTTTGAATAACTAATAAAGATTTGGAATTTAAATAATCAGATTTAGATTGAAATTCAAAGGAAATCTGAAATTGAATTCTATATTCAATATTTATGATTTAAAAGGAACTTTACAAGTTATACGGGTTTAAACCATGTTTAAGCGTTGATTTGGAAATTTAAATTAAACCAAAGATTATAACTTGTATAAATGGAATTGGGGTTTTTTTTCCAAAATAAAACTATTATTTCTAAGTGATAAAAAAAAACTTTCATTTGAGTAATGAACTTCCAATTTATATTATAGAGATTTCAAGTTTGAATCGAAAATGATTTTCCAAGTTATGAATGAATCTTTGGAAATAAGTTTTGAAAGTTATGAGATAAATCTTTGATTTAAAGATTTAAATGAGTAAATTCAATTGAAACGGAAATTGTTTTGAAAATCCGTAAATGAATCTTTGTGAAACTAAGTGAACTTTGTGAAATAAATCTTTTTGTTTAAAAGATTTGAAATGGTAATTGGTTTAAACCATTTGAAAGAAACTTTGGAATTATTAAGTTGTGACTTAATTGAAATCCCATATCCATGTGTTTTGAAAATATTTTCGCTCACTATTCGGGTTAGCCGGGAAAGGACCTTTGGGTCGTATAACCCATTCCGAATATGTGATATATCGTTATGGATAGCATTTGAAGACCGGTGTTGAAGACCGGGTATTTGCAAGAGCGATAGGATGACCTGTCGATTGACTCTGCACCGAGTTGCTCCGGTATAGAGTTCTCCATATGTGATGGGGAATCCGATCAGGATTGTGGATATCCGGATTGCAAGGACTTCTTTGTAAGTGCTTTCGGTTCTGTTCGAGCCTGGAACAGACTTGTATGGATAGTATGTCTGACATTACAAATTGAGATATAAAGCCGATTTCTTTCAAATATATTTCTGTTGGTGGCGGAGAATTTATTCTTTTAGCTTAACACCCTTCTCTGAGACGTACGAGCTCAGAGGTTATATAGTTGAAGTTATCAGCGATGTATTCCCAATTTGGTAATGTGACATGCTGAGTGTTGCTGTGAAATGATCATTGTGTTGATTATTTGTGATAGGATCATTTGTTTGATCGTCTATCTTTGTGATCATTTCTATGATCATTTGTTGACCCAAAGCACGGCTTTTGTATAAAGTGTGTTTTTGTGGACGTGACTTCGTCGAGCCTCACAAACCGGTAATGGTCGAAACAGGAATTGTGCGGCAAGGTTTTCAGGGATAACTTCCCTAGGGTATGACCATTCCTTCTGGAAAAGGGTAGTATCATGGTATGGAGCCCAGATACTTACCCATGTTGAAACACTTATTATTATGGTGTGATGTTGGTTAGAGAGCTCTCGTTTAAAGGTCCCAAAGGACCGGGAGTGGTATATCTGAGGGTTTGTAATATCCCTTGGGAAAAGGGATTCCCGGCTTTGTTTAGCAGAGAACGGTGGTTCTCGGGGCGTCCTTCCAGAGGCGTTTCCATGTGGCAATGGGAAGTTCCTTGGCCTGACCATTTGTTGGAAATTCATTTTTCAAATACGTACCTTGTACGGTTTTAGTTGTATAACCTGCCATGGAATGTGGCGGTAACCTGCTATTGAACATGGTAGCTATAGTAGGCATAAGTGCGAAATGTCTATGCTGGCTAAGATTTATATCTTTACTTTCGAAATGATTTTTCATACACTATGCACTAGTAATAATATCAAATGTTCTTTTTAAATGCGTATCAAGCATCTTTGACTATCATAAGGAGAAATCTCCTCCGATTCTGCGTTTGCATTGTGTGTGTGTGCGGGAGGCCTTATGGTAGTCTCATTTCTAAAAAGCATTGCGAATTGACTTTGAAATTTTTTTTTTTGTTGAATGTTTTAAAAAGATAAACTGTTTTTGTTGCTCACACCAGTCCCATGACTGATCCAGAGTTTATTGTTTATTTCCTAAACTCTGGGTGCTCAAAATTTTCTACACGGGCAGTCTAGAGTTTGGTTTTTCAGATAATTAGATTCAGTGGATTATCTGGAGCTAGTTCGGTTTTCTTTGGATATGGACGAGACTTGTTTAGCTTGGTGCAATCTTGATAGTGGATCGAGATAGGAGTTTTGGAGCTTTGTCTTTGGAGCTTTTTGGATCAGAGTTGCAGTATTATATTCTGATAAGATTTATTTCATATTGTATCATGTTCCGCTGTATTCTATGTTGTATATTCTCTGATGTTGATGATTATCATTTTATTAAATTGATGTATCGGATATTTTATGTTATATCAGTGATATCATTTTTTTATTTCCGCTGTGTTATTTATCATTTAATGGTGTTGCAAGCTCCCGCGAAACGAATTTGATGTTGTTTGTTGGACATCGAGTTCGGGTCGTGACAGATTGGTATCAGAGCTGAAGGTTGAGTAAGAACTTTAGCTACGGAGTGTAACACATTAGATGGCTCATTAGAGATAGGGTGAAGTATACCCTAGAATGAGTACAACCTGTGGAACCAAAAATACAAATTTCTTAATCTATTCTCTTTATCTGTTGTTATTCTCTAAAGTTTTTCGTCTGAATGCCTAAATCGGATTTCTTACTATTTACAGATAGTAAGAATGAGTGAAAGAAGAGGACGAAATAGGAGACAGGAAAGTACTACTTTAGATGGTCAAAACCCTGCAACGACAGATATTCCTATTCAATCTCAATTGAATTTGGCTGATCTATATCAAAAGTTTTCTAGACTAGGTGGAAAGCCATTCACTGGCAAAGAAACCGTTATCGAAGCACAAGCATGGATTCGATCGTGTGAAAAGATTTTTAAGGGATTAAAATTAGAAAATGATCAGATGCGACTGATAGCTTCTTGGAAACTCCAGGAAGAGGCTTTAGTTTGGTGGGAAACTGTTACCGTGGATGTGTCGACAGATGAATTTACTTGGAGTCATTTCAAGGAAGTGATTGAGCAGCGATATATGCCGTCTGCTGGTGTCTCTAGAATGTACCAGGAGTTTATGGATTTAGAGCAAGGGAGTTTATCGTTTGAGGAGTACTTGAACAAATTTATTGAATTATCTCGATTTGGTCCAGAATTGGTGAATACACCGTTAAAGAAAAATGAAAAGTTTATTCGGGGCATGAACAAGGAGTTTCAGGAAAGGATGACTACTCACGTCAAGGAATCTTTTTCTGAATTAATTGATATGGGCTATCGATACGATACTTTGGAAAAGCAAAAAGATCCGGAGGAGAATGGAGATACAAATAAATTGAATTGGAGAAAAAGGAAGTTTGGCAATAAGAAATCGAAGAAAGATAAAGGAAAGAAGAGTATACTGAAGAAAAAGAAGGATGTTACTTGTCTCAATTGCCTGGAAAAAGGCCACTACTCGAATAAATGCAAGAATGATTGGAAGCCAGGAATGAGAGAGCCATTTATGAGGCCAGATCAGGAATCTACAGGATGTTATAAATGCCGCAAGCCGGGACATAGGATCAACAACTGTCCAGCAAAGAATCAGACTTTAGTAAAGAAAGTGTATGCAATCAGAGACGATTCTTCAACCTCAACATCTGATTAAGGAAATGAATTTATAAGGTAATCTTCACGTTTACGATTAAATTATTCGAATTTTGTTCGACACTGGGACTATCCTTAGTTGTATTTTTCAGTAAATCGTAAATAAGTTAAATCTTGAATCTGAAATCGTAATCGAATCTATTTCTATCTATTTCATTGGGTTTCGATATATTCTACGAATGGTTAGTTATTCCTTCGCACTAACCAATACCCCTGTATACTTCGTAGATCAAATAACCCAATTGTTTCGTAGTTGATGGAGTTTGTTCTCATATCTATTGTTGATAATTCTGATTTGGTAAGCCAAATGCAGAATTGATATCCAGTTGATCTGGAAAAATAATTCTCTATCTTTCATCTATCTTCGTTATCTTTCTCTGACGAATTTCGAGGACGAAATTCTTTTAAGGGGGGAAGTCTGTAACGATCCTGATTTTTAAGACGAATTTAAATTTATAATTTAATTGAATTCTTGGATTAAATTATAGATTTATTTGAATTTTTCAATTTTGACTAGATACGTATATTTATTTATTTTATAAATGGGATTTGAAACTTATTTTAAATAAAATTGAATTGGAATTGAAATAAAGTGTTTAAGATAAAATAAAATAAGATATACGTTGTAAAGTTAATGTTGAAAAGGAAAATTAAATTAAAAGTTTGAATAAATAATAATAACAACATTGAATTCATTTATATTATAAAACATGTTTAAATCAAGCAATGTAAAAGACATCTCGGTGAACAACATATTAAATTGAATGCAAAGTAATATTTACAAAACAAATAAAACATAAAACATTAAATACAAAAAATAAACAAAACCAGAATATAAAAATCAAATGAGTTATTTTTATACAATACAAGTAACAAACATAACTAAAACAACTTTTAAAAATGAATGTTATAGAGTAAAATCAAAATCTATCAAACATAAACAAAACAAACCAATAAAGCTAAAAAGAAAAAAAAATACATATAAAATAGGCATGTAAGAAAATAAGTAAAGAAAGTACATATGCATTACATGTTTCTATCTCTAACAACATACCTCTAATACACCTCAGCCATACCTGTTGTATAAACAAATGTATATCAACCTGTACATTTTTTTCTCCTTTATATTAAACTTCTCAGTTCTGTTTTCATTCCTTCAAACTACAAAGAAAAAAATAAGCATCATCATATATCTAAACAAAAACAAGATGATGTAAAAGAAGATTTAGCAAAGTTTAAAAGCGAAAGCAAGTTTGAACCTGGAAAATAAAAGAAGAAAACAACTGTGCAGTTTTCAAAACAACAGAGATCATCTGTTCTTCCTCTTCTCAAAACTGTGAGCAAACCTATAAACCTCTTCATTTAATTCTAGTTTGCATGATTGGATCTATGTTGTTAAATATGTTGTATGGATGAAATTTGTCTGCGTGTGTATATATGGATGTGATTATGAATATGCATCTCTGTTAAGGTTCCAGGTTTTGAAAACAAATGAAAAAAAATCATATCACTTAGATCAATCAATACTAGGCTATAACCTTAAGATGAAAAGTGATTGTAATGTTGTAATACCAGTTTTAAAAAGGATTACAATTATAATTATCGAATAAATATCTTGAAAATTGGGAATTACAGTAAGGAGAATTGTAAGCAGAAAATCCAAGTACTAAAATTTCAGATTTCGTTTATGCTATCGGATTTGAATACAAAAACTATGATTTTTAAGATTAACATCATGATTTTTAACTATGTAAATCACGAGATATGTCAAGATGATTGGATTTTGGGTTTCGTTCATTTACTGATGATCGGCTAGATTTCAAAAATCGAATTTTTGCAGAGTGATACTAGAGTGATCATAGATTGTTGGAAAAATGCAAGAAGATTTTTAAATTCACCATGGTTTGAGATTTAATTTAAACTAGGGTTTAAAGGTCCATTTTTGGTCGAGGGGAAGATGAGATCGCCACGACGTTGTCGTGGCATCGAGTGGGATCGCACCGGGGGGAATAGGTTCAGGGGTCATCGAAGTAACTGTGGTCGAAGTGGCTGGGGTTCTGGTGGCATCAAACGGCGGAGCGAGGTGATTGTCGATCGAGGTATTAGGTTCCAGTTCGATCGAATTGCCTCGATTTCGATCGTTAATGAAACGATGGGTTCTGGGGGGTCGCTGCGCTCGATTCGGTCATCGGTGAGTTGTGGGTGACGGCCAAGTTGATCGGAGGTGGAGGGGGACCGTGTGCACGTGCACCATGCATGTTGGTGTGCTGGGGAGATTGGGTGATGGAATTGTGTGATGGGGAAGAAAGGGTTGACATCGAGTTCAAACTCGAGTGCGCGCGTATGTTTACCTGATACTTGCATATTGAACTTAAACTCTGAACTGGAAAAAAAAAAAAAAAAGAGAAGAGAAGTGAGTACGAGAGGGGAAGAAGAAGGACTGGGGAAAAGCACAGTGGAGCTCGAGTGTTACTCGAGTAGGAACGGCAATTTGCTCGGGTCAATTTCCTCAAGCCTGAAGCATGATAAAGGTAGATTAAGCAAACCCTTTAAACAAATTTTTAGAAGTCTATTTGACAACTTGAGGTTAAAATTTTATTTCAGGTTTAATTATGGGAAGGAAATGCTTAACAATTTTTTTTTTTATCTAAATTAATGTTTTGCTTAAGTTGATGAATACTTAATGTAAATTACACTATAGTTCAAGCTAATAATGAATTGATTCCAAAGTAAGGAAGATTTTTATCGTTAATTGAGATAAACAATGACAATCATTTTTAATTTATTATTTTAAGGAGTAATCAAGAAATAATTAATCAAGTTATTAATTAATTACTATTATTTTTGTGAGTAATTAAGAATAATTAAAGTAGTGTAATTAGAGGTTAATGAATGATTGAGTGATTTATAAATTTGTAATTAACCACTTAAGTAAATCTATAAATTATTAATAGTTAATCGATTAAGTAATTTAATTGAGAATTTATAAATGATAAATTAAGTTTCATTAATAATTAAAGTTATTAATTTATGGTTAAAGAATAGTTAATCAAGGTTAAATAAATTGATTATGAAGTAATTAATTTATAGAGTGAATGAAGGAATTAAGTAATTAAGACTTAATGATTGATTAAAAATTTGTTGGTTAATTAACAAATTTGAAATGAAGTATGTAATTCATTGATAATGAATTAACGATTGATTATACAGGGCTAAGTAATCAATTCCCAAGGAATTATTTTTAATTGAATTTATCACAATAAGAATTAAAGATGATTACTTATGAATTGATATTTCTGTTTTGATATTGTGAGATGTGAATTACTCTGTGCTGGATTATGATTGGTAATTTTATTCTGTAAACCCTTGACCTGTATACGATATTTGAATTTCGATGCGACAGGGAATCGGATTCCAGTTGGTTATCCGAAACCCACATCGAATTGTAATGATGAATCTTCGCGATTGATAAATTTATTTTATCTGTGAAACTGTAAATAAAGATAAGCGTTATTGATATATCGCTTATCAATACTGATATATCTGTGATGATTGATGTTGTGCACTATTGTGTAAAACCCCTGGACCACACTATACACACACAAATATGGATTTCACGAGGAAATCGGTTAAGTCACAGATTTTTGAATAAGTTTGAATTTGAATTTTTAATTAAAATATTTTTTTTTTGGAAATAAATTAAGTTTTAATGTGGAAAAGCTTTTGAAAAGCTGTTTTAAGAATAAAAGTTATTTTTGAATAACTAATAAAGATTTGGAATTTAAATAATCAGATTTAGATTGAAATTCAAAGGAAATCTGAAATTGAATTCTATATTCAATATTTATGATTTAAAAGGAACTTTACAAGTTATACGGGTTTAAACCATGTTTAAGCGTTGATTTGGAAATTTAAATTAAACCAAAGATTATAACTTGTATAAATGGAATTGGGGTTTTTTTTCCAAAATAAAACTATTATTTCTAAGTGATAAAAAAAAACTTTCATTTGAGTAATGAACTTCCAATTTATATTAAAGAGATTTCAAGTTTGAATCGAAAATGATTTTCCAAGTTATGAATGAATCTTTGGAAATAAGTTTTGAAAGTTATGAGATAAATCTTTGATTTAAAGATTTAAATGAGTAAATTCAATTGAAACGGAAATTGTTTTGAAAATCCGTAAATGAATCTTTGTGAAACTAAGTGAACTTTGTGAAATAAATCTTTTTGTTTAAAAGATTTGAAATGGTAATTGGTTTAAACCATTTGAAAGAAACTTTGGAATTATTAAGTTGTGACTTAATTGAAATCCCATATCCATGTGTTTTGAAAATATTTTCGCTCACTATTCGGGTTAGCCGGGAAAGACCTTTGGGTCGTATAACCCATTCCGAATATGTGATATATCGTTATGGATAGCATTTGAAGACCGGTGTTGAAGACCGGGTATTTGCAAGAGCGATAGGATGACCTGTCGATTGACTCTGCACCGAGTTGCTCCGGTATAGAGTTCTCCATATGTGATGGGGAATCCGATCAGGATTGTGGATATCCGGATTGCAAGGACTTCTTTGTAAGTGCCTTCGGTTCTGTTCGAGCCCAGAACAGACTTGTATGGATAGTATGTCTGACATTACAAATTGAGATATAAAGCCGATTTCTTTCAAATATATTTCTGTTGGTGGCGGAGAATTTATTCTTTTAGCTTAACACCCTTCTCTGAGACGTACGAGCTCAGAGGTTATATAGTTGAAGTTATCAGCGATGTATTCCCAATTTGGTAATGTGACATGCTGAGTGTTGCTGTGAAATGATCATTGTGTTGATTATTTGTGATAGGATCATTTGTTTGATCGTCTATCTTTGTGATCATTTCTATGATCATTTGTTGACCCAAAGCACGGCTTTTGTATAAAGTGTGTTTTTGTGGACGTGACTTCGTCGAGCCTCACAAACCGGTAATGGTCGAAACAGGAATTGTGCGGCAAGGTTTTCAGGGATAACTTCCCTAGGGTATGACCATTCCTTCTGGAAAAGGGTAGTATCATGGTATGGAGCCCAGATACTTACCCATGTTGAAACACTTATTATTATGGTGTGATGTTGGTTAGAGAGCTCTCGTTTAAAGGTCCCAAAGGACCGGGAGTGGTATATCTGAGGGTTTGTAATATCCCTTGGGAAAAGGGATTCCCGGCTTTGTTTAGCAGAGAACGGTGGTTCTCGGGGCGTCCTTCCAGAGGCGTTTCCATGTGGCAATGGGAAGTTCCTTGGCCTGACCATTTGTTGGAAATTCATTTTTCAAATACGTACCTTGTACGGTTTTAGTTGTATAACCTGCCATGGAATGTGGCGGTAACCTGCTATTGAACATGGTAGCTATAGTAGGCATAAGTGCGAAATGTCTATGCTGGCTAAGATTTATATCTTTACTTTCGAAATGATTTTTCATACACTATGCACTAGTAATAATATCAAATGTTCTTTTTAAATGCGTATCAAGCATCTTTGACTATCATAAGGAGAAATCTCCTCCGATTCTGCGTTTGCATTGTGTGTGTGTGCGGGAGGCCTTATGGTAGTCTCATTTCTAAAAAGCATTGCGAATTGACTTTGAATTTTTTTTTTGTTGAATGTTTTAAAAAGATAAACTGTTTTTGTTGCTCACACCAGTCCCATGACTGATCCAGAGTTTATTGTTTATTTCCTAAACTCTGGGTGCTCAAAATTTTCTACACGGGCAGTCTAGAGTTTGGTTTTTCAGATAATTAGATTTAGTGGATTATCTGGAGCTAGTTCCGTTTTCTTTGGATATGGACGAGACTTGTTTAGCTTGGTGCAATCTTGATAGTGGATCGAGATAGGAGTTTTGGAGCTTTGTCTTTGGAGCTTTTTGGATCAGAGTTGCAGTATTATATTCTGATAAGATTTATTTCATATTGTATCATGTTCCGCTATATTCTATGTTGTATATTCTCTGATGTTGATGATTATCATTTTATTAAATTGATGTATCGGATATTTTATGTTATATCAGTGATATCATTTTTTTTTATTTCCGCTGTGTTATTTATCATTTAATGGTGTTGCAAGCTCCCGCGAAACGAATTTGATGTTGTTTGTTGGACATCGAGTTCGGGTCGTGACAGATTGGTATCAGAGCTGAAGGTTGAGTAAGAACTTTAGCTACGGAGTGTAACACATTAGATGGCTCATTAGAGATAGGGTGAAGTATACCCTAGAATGAGTACAACCTGTGGAACCAAAAATACAAATTTCTTAATCTATTCTCTTTATCTGTTGTTATTCTCTAAAGTTTTTCGTCTGAATGCCTAAATCGGATTTCTTACTATTTACAGATAGTAAGAATGAGTGAAAGAAGAGGACGAAATAGGAGACAGGAAAGTACTACTTTAGCTGGTCAAAACCCTGCAACGACAGATATTCCTATTCAATCTCAATTGAATTTGGCTGATCTATATCAAAAGTTTTCTAGACTAGGTGGAAAGCCATTCACTGGCAAAGAAACCGTTATCGAAGCACAAGCATGGATTCGATCGTGTGAAAAGATTTTTAAGGGATTAAAATTAGAAAATGATTAGATGCGACTGATAGCTTCTTGGAAACTCCAGGAAGAGGCTTTAGTTTGGTGGGAAACTGTTACCGTAGATGTGTCGACAGATGAATTTACTTGGAGTCATTTCAAGGAAGTGTTTGAGCAGCGATATATGCCGTCTGCTGGTGTCTCTAGAATGTACCAGGAGTTTATGGATTTAGAGCAAGGGAGTTTATCGTTTGAGGAGTACTTGAACAAATTTATTGAATTATCTCGATTTGGTCCAGAATTGGTGAATACACCGTTAAAGAAAAATGAAAAGTTTATTCAGGGCATGAACAAGGAGTTTCAGGAAAGGATGACTACTCACGTCAAGGAATCTTTTTCTGAATTAATTGATATGGGCTATTGATACGATACTTTGGAAAAGCAAAAAGATCCGAAGGAGAATGGAGATACAAATAAATTGAATTGGAGAAAAAGGAAGTTTGGCAATAAGAAATCGAAGAAAGATAAAGGAAAGAAGAGTATACTGAAGAAAAAGAAGGATGTTACTTGTCTCAATTGCCTGGAAAAAGGCCACTACTCGAATAAATGCAAGAATGATTGGAAGCCAGGAATGAGAGAGCCATTTATGAGGTCAGATCAAGGAATCTACAGGATGTTATAAATGCCGCAAGCCGGGACATAGGATCAACAACTGTCCAGCAAAGAATCAGACTTTAGTAAAGAAAGTGTATGCAATCAGAGACGATTCTTCAACCTCAACATCTGATTAAGGAAATGAATTTATAAGGTAATCTTCACGTTTACGATTAAATTATTCGAATTTTGTTCGACACTGGGACTATCCTTAGTTGTATTTTTCAGTAAATCGTAAATAAGTTAAATCTTGAATCTGAAATCGTAATCGAATCTATTTCTATCTATTTCATTGGGTTTCGATATATTCTACGAATGGTTAGTTATTCCTTCGGACTAACCAATACCCCTGTATACTTCGTAGATCAAATAACCCAATTGTTTCGTAGTTGATGGAGTTTGTTCTCATATCTATTGTTGATAATTCTGATTTGGTAAGCCAAATGCAGAATTGATATCCAGTTGATCTGGAAAAATAATTCTCTATCTTTCATCTATCTTCGTTATCTTTCTCTGACGAATTTCGAGGACTAAATTCTTTTAAGGGGGGAAGTCTGTAACAATCCTGATTTTTAAGACGAATTTAAATTTATAATTTAATTGAATTCTTGGATTAAATTATAGATTTATTTGAATTTTTCAATTTTGATTAGATATGTATATTTATTTATTTTATAAATGGGATTTGAAACTTATTTTAAATAAAATTGAATTGGAATTGAAATAAAGTGTTTAAGATAAAATAAAATAAGATATACGTTGTAAAGTTAATGTTGAAAAGGAAAATTAAATTAAAAGTTTGAATAAATAATAATAACAACATTGAATTCATTTATATTATAAAACATATTTAAATCAAGCAATGTAAAAGACATCTCGGTGAACAACATATTAAATTGAATGCAAAGTAATATTTACAAAACAAATAAAACATAAAACATTAAATACAAAAAATAAACAAAACCAGAATATAAAAATCAAATGAGTTATTTTTATACAATACAAGTAACAAACATAACTAAAACAACTTTTAAAAATGAATGTTATAAAGTAAAATCAAAATCTATCAAACATAAACAAAACAAACCAATAAAGCTAAAAAGAAAAAAAATACATATAAAATAGGCATGTAAGAAAATAAGTAAAGAAAGTACATATGCATTACATGTTTCTATCTCTAACAACATACCTCTAATACACCTCAGCCATACCTGTTGTATAAAAAAATGTATATCAACCTGTACATTTTTTTCTCCTTTATATTAAACTTCTCAGTTCTGTTTTCATTCCTTCAAACCACAAAGGAAAAAATAAGCATCATCATATATCTAAACAAAAACAAGATGATGTAAAAGAAGATTTAGCAAAGTTTAAAAGCGAAAGCAAGTTTGAACCTGGAAAATAAAAGAAGAAAACAACTCTGCAGTTTTCAAAACAACAGAGATCATCTGTTCTTCCTCTTCTCAAAACTGTGAGCAAACCTATAAACCTCTTCATTTAATTCTGGTTTGCATGATTGGATCTATGTTGTTAAATATGTTGTATGGATGAAATTTGTTTGCGTGTGTATATATGGATGTGATTATGAATATGCATCTCTGTTAAGGTTCCAGGTTTTGAAAACAAATGAAAAAAAATCATATCACTTAGATCAATCAATACTAGGCTATAACCTTAAGATGAAAAGTGATTGTAATGTTGTAATACCAGTTTTAAAAAGGATTACAATTATAATTATCGAATAAATATCTTGAAAATTGGGAATTACAGTAAGGAGAATTGTAAGCAGAAAATCCAAGTACTAAAATTTCAGATTTCGTTTATGCTATCGGATTTGAATACAAAAACTATGATTTTTAAGATTAACATCATGATTTTTAACTATGTAAATCACGAGATATGTCAAGATGATTGGATTTTGGGTTTCGTTCATTTACTGATGATCGGCTAGATTTCAAAAATCGAATTTTTGCAGAGTGATACTAGAGTGATCATAGATTGTTGGAAAAATGCAAGAAGATTTTTAAATTCACCATGGTTTGAGATTTAATTTAAACTAGGGTTTAAAGGTCCATTTTTGGTCGAGGGGAAGATGAGATCGCCACGACGTTGTCGTGGCATCGAGTGGGATCGCACCGGGGCGAATAGGTTCAGGGGTCATCGAAGTAACTGTGGTCGAAGTGGCTGGGGTTCTGGTGGCATCAAGCGGCGGAGCGAGGTGATTGTCGATCGAGGTATTAGGTTCCAGTTCGATCGAATTGCCTCGATTTCGATCGTTAATGAAACGATGGGTTCTGGGGGGTCGCTGCGCTCGAGTCGGTCATCGGTGAGTTGTGGGTGACGGCCAAGTTGATCGGAGGTGGAGGGGGACCGTGTGCACGTGCACCGTGCATGTTGGTGTGCTGGGGAGATTGGGTGATGGAATTGTGTGATGGGGAAGAAAGGGTTGACATCGAGTTCAAACTCGAGTGCGCGCGTATGTTTACATGATACTTGCATATTGAACTTAAACTCTGAACTGGAAAAAAAAAAAGAGAAGAGAAGTGAGTACGAGAGGGGAAGAAGAAGGACTGGGGAAAAGCACAGTGGAGCTCGAGTGTTACTCGAGTAGGAACGGCAATTTGCTCGGGTCAATTTCCTCAAGCCTGAAGCATGATAAAGGTAGATTAAGCAAACCCTTTAAACAAATTTTTAGAAGTCTATTTGACAACTTGAGGTTAAAATTTTATTTCAGGTTTGATTATGGGAAGGAAATGCTTAACAATTTTTTTTTTTATCTAAATTAATGTTTTGATTAAGTTGATGAATACTTAATGTAAATTACACTAAAGTTCAAGCTAATAATGAATTGATTCCAAAGTAAGGAAGATTTTTATCATTAATTGAGATAAACAATGACAATCATTTTTAATTTATTATTTTAAGGAGTAATCAAGAAATAATTAATCAAGTTATTAATTAATTACTATTATTTTTGGGAGTAATTAAGAATAATTAAAGTAGTGTAATTAGAGGTTAATGAATGATTGAGTGATTTATAAATTTGTAATTAACCACTTAAGTAAATCTATAAATTATTAATAGTTAATCGATTAAGTAATTTAATTGAGAATTTATAAATGATAAATTAAGTTTCATTAATAATTAAAGTTATTAATTTATGGTTAAAGAATAGCTAATCAAGGTTAAATAAATTGATTATGAAGTATTTAATTTATAGAGTGAATGAAGGAATTAAGTAATTAAGACTTAATGATTGATTAAAAATTTGTTGGTTAATTAACAAATTTGAAATGAAGTATGTAATTCATTGATAATGAATTAACGATTGATTATACAGGGCTAAGTAATCAATTCCCAAGGAATTATTTTTAATTGAATTTATCACAATAAGAATTAAAGATGATTACTTATGAATTGATATTTCTGTTTTGATATTGTGAGATGTGAATTACTCTGTGCTGGATTATGATTGGTAATTTTATTCTGTAAACCCTTGACCTATATACGATATTTGAATTTCGATGCGACAGGGAATCGGATTCCAGTTGGTTATCCGAAACCCACATCGAATTGTAATGATGAATCTTCGCGATTGATAAATTTATTTTATCTGTGAAACTGTAAATAAAGATAAGCGTTATTGATATATCGCTTATCAATACTGATATATCTGTGATGATTGATGTTGTGCACTATTGTGTAAAACCCCTGGACCACACTATACACACACAAATATGGATTTCACGAGGAAATCGGTTAAGTCACAGATTTTTGAATAAGTTTGAATTTGAATTTTTAATTAAAATATTTTTTTTTTGGAAATAAATTAAGTTTTAATGTGGAAAAGCTTTTGAAAAGCTGTTTTAAGAATAAAAGTTATTTTTGAATAACTAATAAAGATTTGGAATTTAAATAATCAGATTTAGATTGAAATTCAAAGGAAATCTGAAATTGAATTCTATATTCAATATTTATGATTTAAAAGGAACTTTACAAGTTATACGGGTTTAAACCATGTTTAAGCGTTGATTTGGAAATTTAAATTAAACCAAAGATTATAACTTGTATAAATGGAATCGGGGTTTTTTTCCAAAATAAAACTATTATTTCTAAGTGATAAAAAAAAAACTTTCATTTGAGTAATGAACTTCCAATTTATATTAAAGAGATTTCAAGTTTGAATCGAAAATGATTTTCCAAGTTATGAATGAATCTTTGGAAATAAGTTTTGAAAGTTATGAGATAAATCTTTGATTTAAAGATTTAAATGAGTAAATTCAATTGAAACGGAAATTGTTTTGAAAATCCGTAAATGAATCTTTGTGAAACTAAGTGAACTTTGTGAAATAAATCTTTTTGTTTAAAAGATTTGAAATGGTAATTGGTTTAAACCATTTGAAAGAAACTTTGGAATTATTAAGTTGTGACTTAATTGAAATCCCATATCCATGTGTTTTGAAAATATTTTCGCTCACTATTCGGGTTAGCCGGGAAAGGACCTTTGGGTCGTATAACCCATTCCGAATATGTGATATATCGTTATGGATAGCATTTGAAGACCGGTGTTGAAGACCGGGTATTTGCAAGAGCGATAGGATGACCTGTCGATTGACTCTGCACCGAGTTGCTCCGGTATAGAGTTCTCCATATGTGATGGGGAATCCGATCAGGATTGTGGATATCCGGATTGCAAGGACTTCTTTGTAAGTGCCTTAGGTTCTGTTCGAGCCCAGAACAGACTTGTATGGATAGTATGTCTGACATTACAAATTGAGATATAAAGCCGATTTCTTTCAAATATATTTCTGTTGGTGGCGGAGAATTTATTCTTTTAGCTTAACACCCTTCTCTGAGACGTACGAGCTCAGAGGTTATATAGTTGAAGTTATCAGCGATGTATTCCCAATTTGGTAATGTGACATGCTGAGTGTTGCTGTGAAATGATCATTGTGTTGATTATTTGTGATAGGATCATTTGTTTGATCGTCTATCTTTGTGATCATTTCTATGATCATTTGTTGACCCAAAGCACGGCTTTTGTATAAAGTGTGTTTTTGTGGACGTGACTTCGTCGAGCCTCACAAACCGGTAATGGTCGAAACAGGAATTGTGCGGCAAGGTTTTCAGGGATAACTTCCCTAGGGTATGACCATTCCTTCTGGAAAAGGGTAGTATCATGGTATGGAGCCCAGATACTTACCCATGTTGAAACACTTATTATTATGGTGTGATGTTGGTTAGAGAGCTCTCGTTTAAAGGTCCCAAAGGACCGGGAGTGGTATATCTGAGGGTTTGTAATATCCCTTGGGAAAAGGGATTCCCGGCTTTGTTTAGCAGAGAACGGTGGTTCTCGGGGCGTCCTTCCAGAGGCGTTTCCATGTGGCAATGGGAAGTTCCTTGGCCTGACCATTTGTTGGAAACTCATTTTTCAAATACGTACCTTGTACGGTTTTAGTTGTATAACCTGCCATGGAATGTGGCGGTAACCTGCTATTGAACATGGTAGCTATAGTAGGCATAAGTGCGAAATGTCTATGCTGGCTAAGATTTATATCTTTACTTTCGAAATGATTTTTCATACACTATGCACTAGTAATAATATCAAATGTTCTTTTTAAATGCGTATCAAGCATCTTTGACTATCATAAGGAGAAATCTCCTCCGATTCTGCGTTTGCATTGTGTGTGTGTGCGGGAGGCCTTATGGTAGTCTCATTTCTAAAAAGCATTGCGAATTGACTTTGAATTTTTTTTTTTGTTGAATGTTTTAAAAAGATAAACTGTTTTTGTTGCTCACACCAGTCCCATGACTGATCCAGAGTTTATTGTTTATTTCCTAAACTCTGGGTGCTCAAAATTTTCTACACGGGCAGTCTAGAGTTTGGTTTTTCAGATAATTAGATTCAGTGGATTGAATTGGTATGAATTCCTAACACTTGTTGGGTATGAATTCCTAACACTTGTTCATGTGCACTTGCTTTTGGTTTGGATTGAATTGGTGGATATCCAAATTTTTAGTGTTTGGGTTCAATTCTTTAAAGATCCTAACTTTGATGTTTGAACATGTTTTTGGTGGCGAATCAGAGAGCTAATGGAGCTGGGGTATCAATTGGCTAAGGCTCCTTAGGTCCATTGCTCGACCGATTGCATTTTGGAAGAGTTTGTGCTTGGATGAAATAGGGCATGAACTGCAGAAAATTGCAGTTCGGCCGACCGAGCCCTGTGGCCGGCCGGCCGACCTGCTACCCCGAGCATTTTTTCTGCTTCTGGCCAGTCGACTGAGCCCTGTAGCCGGCCGACCGACCTGCTGGTAGTTTTTCCTATTTTGCCTTTTTGTGTGTTTTCCAAATTTTATCAATTCAAGTTGGTTCTTAGTGGTTGTTATTGCATCTTTGGCTTTGATAACTTATTTTTGATTTCATCCACGGGTTTTTATAATAATCTTCTAAAATTACATTAAAAGCTCGTTTCTCCAATTTATAAATTCTATTTAAACACGCACGATTTCGCACTTCGTGCGGAGTGGAAGTGAGATTGTAATATCCCGGAATTTTTAGGAGTTTAAAATGCTGATAATCTCTTAATTTGGATTATTTGAATTGATAAATTGTTATTTTCAAAGATAATTAACCAAGTAATAATAATATAATGTTTTAATTATGGATATAAATTGATTTTAAAATAGGATATATTATTGTAAGTAATAATAAGCTTAATTAAAAATAGATGTTTATATTCATTTAAGAATTTATTTTTAGATTTGAATTTTTAAACTTGACTTTGAAATGGATATAAATTAGAATTCAAGGATATGCATACATATTAAAATAAATAGTTTGGTTTTAAATATATAGATAATGTTTTTAATTAAAAATAAGATTTGTTTTATTTTTATAGAAATTTATCTATGAAGATTTGGATTTGTATATGTTTAATAAAAATGAATACAAGTTTTTGAAATAGCATTTAAAAATTAAGTTTGCAATGCTATGTATAATTTTATTTAAATCATATTTGGTTTCATTTCTTTCAAAGTTTGTATTTTATATAAATTTAGCAAACATTTATAAATGTATAAATATATTTGTTTATTTGATTAGAAAAGTATTTTTAAAATTAAGAAGAAAAAAACATGTTTGTTCATTAGAAAATAATTTTAAAAGTCTTTTGAATTTTTCTTTTAAAAACAAATACATAAGAGTAACAAATGTTTAATCTTAAAACACATTGTTTACAAGTGTTGCAACATTTATGTGGATATGAGACAAGTGTCCATTGTCTTTAAATTTTCTTTTTAATTTATTAAATCTGAAAATTTCTTGTATAAAACATCTTATTTCTTCATCTTCTTTTCTTTTAAACATTTTGTTCATTTCTAAAAAGAAAACTAAAAAAATCATCTTACAACTTTCAACATCCAAAACCAGAAAATCCTTCAAAATAAAATCTGAAACAATCCTCAAACTCAAACCAAACCCTGAATTACATTTTCTGTTCAAATCAAAAACCTGAAACATTAATTCTGCAATGTTCAAAAGCCTGTAATTTTTATTTTATTTTTTTTTCTTTGAGCAAATCTAAAACTGCATACCTGCAGTTGTTTCAAACAAGATCTGCAATATGTTTGCAAATTTTCAATTCATGCAAGTGCAAACACTCCTCAATTCAAAACATTCTTCAAACCATGCTGTGATCAAAACCTGCAGTTGTTTTTCAAATAAAATCACAGCATGTTTTCAAAAACTTAAGTATCTGCATCATTTTCAAATGCATGCAAGTTTCAAGGCTTCAGTTTGTAAAGCTTCAAGCTCAAATGTTTCCAAACTTTCAAAATGCAAACCTGAAACCATTCTGTTGTCAAGCCTGGAGCATTTTGAAAAGCCTGCAACATCTTGTTTCTTTTAAAAATTCAAATGCATGCATGGGTCAAAAATATTACCTGAAGCAAGTGCAACAAAATCAGCTGTTTTCGAAATTTCAAGTAATCTACGCCAACTTTCATATGCATGCAAGTGGATAATTTGGGGTCAAAAGCACCTAAAGCACTACAGTTTTTAAAAAAAGCATCAAGTTCAAATCTGTTTTGCAAGCTTTCAAAATACAAAATCTGGAAAGCAAACTTCCAGTTCAATAGCTCTCTGCATATAAATAAGGTGAGTAAACATTTTACTAAGACTAAGTAGTTAATTCTCTGTTGCAATTGTGATATGGTTTATTTTATATGTGTATATGTTGCTTCTGGGTAGATATAGATATGCAATATGTTTGTTCTGTTTTTTTTTTTTACTGTGCATGATAACATTTATTTTCTCTGATATCCTTACTGAAGAATTAAGTTAACATCAAAACATCAAGCTATTTTGTTCAATCAACTATTAGAACATTGATTCAAAACAAAATAGTAATTTAATCATATACTAACAACTAAAAAAAAATAGAACAAAGTCTCTGGTTTGAGATGTACCTGGAAACCTAAAATGCTATAAACAGTTTTAAAAAAAAAATGTTGAAATCAAATGATAAAATTTGATGGGATAACTATATGATTTAGATTTGCATTTGAAAGCATGAAAATTTGAAAGAGGTTTATAATTTTTAAAAATTGTAGTGAGGGAGGAATTGGGTTTTTACTGCAAATTGGGTTTTTGTCAAATCCTGTTGATCTAAGTAATTGGGTTGCTTGAGATTATTGATGGAGCTAGGTGAAGTATCAGAGAGTGTTGCAAAAATAGTTGATGGATTTTTAAATCACTGAGAAGTTTGATTTTTGCTCGAATTAAAATTTAAACCTAGTTTAGATACTGTCTGGAAAATTGATCACTGCATCTTCCTCTTTGCATCGAGTGGGGTGAAATCTTGGGTGAAGAATGCGTGGTGTGTCGGCAATCTATGGCCGAAGTTGTGGCGACCTTAGTTGATCGGTGGCGTGGGTTCAGGTGATGTTCTGTCAATGGTTTGGGTCCAGTTTCAACTTGAATAACTCGATTTTGGATGGAGGAATGAATCGATGTTTGGTTGATCGTAGATGCATGTAGGGTTGTGAAGTGACGTGTTGATGAGTTCGTCGTTGGCCAGTAGTGGCTCCGCCGCCGGAGCATGTGCACAGGAGTTGATTGTATCAGTGGGATTGTTTTTTTGTTTGGGTTGTTTTTTCTCTCGAAGCAAGTCTCGGGGTTTTAGGAAGGTGACTCGAAGATAGCTCGAGTAATTTTGGATGTGGCTCGAGTTATAGTTCGCGTGGGTTCTGGGTTTGCTGCAGGGTAACTGTTTTGTTTGACAGTTTTTATTTTAAGTTTTAATTTAAACAGTTTTTAAGGATTTAAAAATCCTTGTGTTTTGTTGTCTTAGATTCCTGTAAGGGTTAAACCCAAACTAAAATGTGAACAAAAATTTCTAATTTAAATAAATAAGTTTTAAACTTTAAATAGTTTAAATTAAAGTAAAATGCTTGTTTTGAATTGAGTTGTTTTTATAAACAAAGTTGTGTAATGTTTTAAAAATCTTGAGTAACAATCTTAATATTATTTCAAATCTTATTTTGAAATATAAAAAGAATTTATAAGTAAATGTTTTATTTAATTAAGAAGTGAATGATAATTTATTAATTAACGATGAAGTTTTAAATAATTGATTAACTTGAAATTAAGATTGTTAATTAATAATTAAGGGAAGAAATAAATAATTACTTTATGTTTAAACTTAATTAAGGATTTAATTAAGTTAAGTTAGTTGTTAAGATAAAATGTTTTAAAGATAATTATGTGTTAATGATTTGTAATTAATTAAATTGGTTAAGAATTTCAAGTTTAGTTAATTAATTTAATTAATTTCTTTAAGGATTAATTAATCAACTAATTAAGTATGATTATTAAATTAATTAACTTTATGACTAATGATTAATTAAATTATAATTACTTATTAATTAAGTAATTAAGGGTAAATTTAATAAGTAATTAATTAATACTTAATAAAGGTTTTTGAATAATTAAGTTTTAATTTGGTTTCTTAATTAATAATTAAGAAGTTATTAATCTATAATTCAAGTTAATTAAGAATTAATTAACTATTATTAAGGTTTAATTAATTATAATTAAGAATTAATTAATAGATAATTATGGATTAATTAATTTGTAATTAAGATTTGTTAATTAATAATTAAGTTTATTAATTAATGATTAAGAGATAATTGATTGGTTAATTAAGTTTAATTAATTTATTATAAAAGTAATTAGGGATTAATTACTTGTAATTAAAGGATTGATTAATAATTAAGTTTATTAATTAATAATTGAAGATTAATTTGGTTAAAGAGTAATTAAGAAATGAATTACTCAATTTTGATTTATGAGATGAAGGTAATCAAGTAAGTTAATTAATTTGATTAATTAATTAAATGAAGTCACTTGATAAAGGATTAAGTATGGTTACTTAATAAGTTTTGATAAGAGAAATTACTTAGGATAAGTAATTGATAAAATTACAAGAGTAATTGAGATAGATAAATTAATTAGTGGGAAGTAATTTTAAAATGAGTAATTACTTGTTAAAGTAATTAAGAGTTTATTACTTGGTGTAATAAATCAAAGAATTCATAAGAGTAATTAAAAGTAATTAAGAAGTAATTAAGAATAATTAATTACTATTTATATTTAATTAAGTTGATTAATTAAGAATAATGTAATTAATTAATGGAAGTAATTAATAAGGTTCATTAATTAATATGATTAATGAGAATAATTAAGGATTGATTAATTAAGATTAATTAATCTATAATAAGTTATTAATTGTAATTAATTAAGGATTAATGCAATTAATTATAATTAATTAATAAAGTAATTAAGGTTATTTACTTAATGGTTTAATTAATTTGTGAAATTAATTAAGGTAATTACTTAATGTAATTAAGGGTAATTAATCAAGGTTAATTAAGATGATGATTAATTAATTGGTTTAATTAATGAATAATTAAGCAAGATTTATTATGATGAAGATAATTAATTTAATTAATCTTAAATTAATTAAGAGATGAAGTAATTAATTTAATTCACTTTAAATTAATTAGAGATAGAGATAGTTAATTTAATTCATTTTAAATTAATTATGTTATGATTAAGTAAATCGTTGCTTATGTATGAATGGATGACATTGACTGTCTTGAATGGATGTAATCTCAGAAATGAGATAAGTATTGTTGTGTGGTATGAATGATTGGATTGCATTATGATGGTAATATAGATTATCTATTGTGATGATATGGATTACCTATTTAGTTATGGATCATCTGTTTATTGATAATGTAGTTATCAATTGTGACTTGTGAATTATCTATTCTGTGTATATAGATAGTTGAATTGAATTGTTTAAACCTTAAACAACTTGGCCTTAAAAGACACGCTTTGGATTTCGATGAGACCGGGATCGGGTTTCCATATTTGGATATCCGAAAACCACATCGATTCCAAATTAACGTTAGGTCGTTAATCTAAGTGGAGCAAGTGAAGACTCGAGGTGTAAGGACTATAAGTCAATATAACTCTGTGGGTGATTCCGTAATGAGTTTGACGGAATAGTACTTATAGGTTCGAGATGGCGAATTAGAGTACAAGGGTTATTGTCGTTAACTCTGAGGGTGATTCCAAAACGAGTGTAACGAGATAATGCCTTCGGTTTCGTTCGAACCCGGAACGAACTTGTATGGATTGAATGCTTTCAGCACATCGTCAGGTGGACGATGAGCATTCTAAGTGATATGTCCTATAAAGGTAATCGTAGCCTCAAGCCTCATCAACCGGGAATGGCTAAAACAGGGGAGGTGCGCCAAAGCTTCGTGGGTAGCCCCCACTTGAGAGTAAGATTTACCCCTGTCTAGAGTCCCTTTTATTTCGGCTGTGTGGGACGGTTGAATAGCTACAACCGTCGGGGTTGTCTTATTTGGAACCATTCAGTAAGGAATGGGTCCGGCTTTGTGTTGCAGGGGAGTTAGGGTGGCTCCTCGGTACGGTGATCTAGGCCACGTACTGTGACGGGCGGTACCCCAGTAGCCCTGCCATTGTATGGAATCCAAAATCCAATAAGTGCCAACGGTTTTGATTGTATTACCCACTTTTGTGGCTAGTAGCTGGAATTTAATAGATGTAACAATTTCGGCTATTTCATATTTATTTGAAAACCCTAGACACTATTATAATATCACAGAATTTCTTATCAAATGTTTTGGTTAGCGTAAGGTAAAAACTTTTCCATGTTTATGTGTGGGAAGTCTTACGTGATACCTTTTCTTTCAAAAGATTTTTAAAAGTTAAGCAACTTTAACCGTTTACTCACACCAGACCCATGTCTGACCCAGAGTTTATTCTGTTTTTCTTAAACTCTTGGGTACTCAAATTTTTACGAGTAGCCAAGGGATTCAGGTTAGGTTTTTAAGTTGGCTTGACGAATTCTGAAGGAGCAATGGAGCAGGAGGCTTCTGCGTATAGCTATAGAGTATTCCGCTGTGTGTTCTCTGATATGTTGATGTTTTTGAGTTGTATTGAGTTGTATAACTAGACAGGTGTTTATAACTGTCTAGTATGAGTTGATTATGCTGTGTAACTCTGATGTATATGATACTATGTAAAGTATTATGTGATTAATATAATTTATTCGTTCCGCTGTTTAGATTTCGATGTTGTTTCTTTCTTCTCTTCTCTCTTTTCTATTCTCTCACCCCTTTCTTTCTTAAAGACGGTGCGATTTCCGGGAGGTCGGGCCGTCACACGTGGTATCAGAGCGTTAGGTTGAGTGAATACCTAGGCTCTGTAGTGGTGTCTTCTTGAGAGAGCGTATTTGTAATTTTAAATATATAACTATATATATATATATATATATATATATATTTCTACCTATCTATTGGGTTACCCGTTCAGGTTTTCCAATATAAGTTATAAAGGTAGATAGGATAGTAGTGTGTGTAACACGACTACCAATGGTTGGAATTGGAATGTTTGAGGTTGGAAGTGTATTTGTCGAGACGGTATTAGGTTGGTCTCGAGTAATCTTTGCAGTTTGATATAAGGATTTTATTTATCTCTGAAGGAAACCTGTTAAGGTTCGGAGTTCATCATTGAAGTATGAGTTTGATCGCGCTCGTGTGAGCGAATTTTTGAGAGTTTGGATCTGTCATAGTAGGCAGAAGCAAGTGATGATACCTCAGGAAATAGTAGCTGCGTGATGAGATGCAGTGACTATGGATGTCTCCGAAGGTGTTTTCTTTCAGAGCGAGTTAAGGAAATGTGTCTGCTTCGGTGTTGTGGCAGTTTTTTCTGAAGTGGAGTTCAGAAGCAGCATTGAGGATCTGTTTCTTCGATAGATTGGTTTGTCAAGGATAAACTGTTCTGTAGTGGAGAGAGAACAGTATCTTGGATATTGGATTGGGTTGTTCGCAAAAGTGACTTGCGATGGTTTAGTGATTATCTTAGATAGTCTTTTGCTTGGATTAGTGGCATTTCTAGAGGATGTAGAAGTTAGAGATTTGCCCGCATT
The DNA here is from genome assembly GCA_030765085.1 of Allium cepa. NCBI lineage: Eukaryota > Viridiplantae > Streptophyta > Magnoliopsida > Asparagales > Amaryllidaceae > Allium > Allium cepa. The sequence goes on along the minus strand of CM060934.1, from coordinate 659,348,883 downwards.
GGAGATTGAGTTCTGAATCAACTTGATGTCAGGAGTGATACCGGTGATTCAGCTGGGATGTGCTGTTTAGTCGGCATTTTCATCTGCTCCAAATCAGAGTTGTGCAGCGGAAGCTAGGTGGCTGTTGTTTTAGAGTAGAAGCAACTGGAAGTTGCAGTGTTTTGGATTTGAGAGTCTCTACTGAATTTATTTTTCAGAATCCAAGGCTAGTTGACGAGTGATTCTGTTCTGTTCTTTTCTGGATAGGAGAAGTTGTTTTCCACTGTTGATAGTAAAGTTTGATTTTGATTTTGGATTGATTTTGTGAGGATCAGTTTGTTGAGTTGATCCAATTAGTTTGTAGAAGCATCAGCGAAGGTTGAGCTGATCAGGAAGTGTCTGTAGGCAGCCCGGATCATCTGGAAGGTTTTTGAGGTTTAGAAACGGAAGAATTTGGAATTCGAAGTTGGAAACTTCGATGTTGTTGAGTTTTCTCTGGTAAAAGGAAGCAATAAGATTTGGTGAGACTATGAGGTGATCTCCGTAGTATATTGGATTTTTCTGAGTTTTTGTAAAGATCGGTGCTTTGGTTTGAAGAGTTGAATTGTCAGTTTGGAAGACTGGAATTCAAATATTTCACGTGTCTCTGAGGGAGTACGTGTTTTGGTCCATCTCTGTTTTGAGACTAGTTGTTCTGTGAAGGATTAGTTGCTGATCAGACTTGTCTGTGGTTTGGTATCTTGTATAGATTATAGATCTAGCTGAGTGGTAGACTCAGTAGCTTAGCAGTATAGCTGGTTTGGATTTAGTAGAGCGAGTATCCCTGTGCCTTTACCTGGGGAAACTCGAGATAATTTTAGGAAGCTTATCCGGGTCTGTGTCCGGATAGCTAGTGTTAATTATTTGTTTGAATTGGTTGTTTGCTTGATTAGGTATGGCTGTTATGTATGTTTGAATTGGTTAAAATAAATGAAACTTTGGATTATCTTTGTTTTAAATTTCGAGGACGAAATTCTGTTAAGGGGGGAGGATTGTAATATCCCGGAATTTTTAGGAGTTTAAAATGCTGATAATCTCTTAATTTGGATTATTTGAATTGATAAATTGTTATTTTCAAAGATAATTAACCAAGTAATAATAATATAATGTTTTAATTATGGATATAAATTGATTTTAAAATAGGATATATTATTGTAAGTAATAATAAGCTTAATTAAAAATAGATGTTTATATTCATTTAAGAATTTATTTTTAGATTTGAATTTTTAAACTTGACTTTGAAATGGATATAAATTAGAATTCAAGGATATGCATACATATTAAAATAAATAGTTTGGTTTTAAATATATAGATAATGTTTTTAATTAAAAATAAGATTTGTTTTATTTTTATAGAAATTTATCTATGAAGATTTGGATTTGTATTTGTTTAATAAAAATGAATACAAGTTTTTGAAATAGCATTTAAAAATTAAGTTTGCAATGCTATGTATAATTTTATTTAAATCATATTTGGTTTCATTTCTTTCAAAGTTTGTATTTTATATAAATTTAGCAAACATTTATAAATGTATAAATATATTTGTTTATTTGATTAGAAAAGTATTTTTAAAATTAAGAAGAAAAAAACATGTTTGTTCATTAGAAAATAATTTTAAAAGTCTTTTGAATTTTTCTTTTAAAAACAAATACATAAGAGTAACAAATGTTTAATCTTAAAACACATTGTTTACAAGTGTTGCAACATTTATGTGGATATGAGACAAGTGTCCATTGTCTTTAAATTTTCTTTTTAATTTATTAAATCTGAAAATTTCTTGTATAAAACATCTTATTTCTTCATCTTCTTTTCTTTTAAACATTTTGTTCATTTCTAAAAAGAAAACTAAAAAAATCATCTTACAACTTTCAACATCCAAAACCAGAAAATCCTTCAAAATAAAATCTGAAACAATCCTCAAACTCAAACCAAACCCTGAATTACATTTTCTGTTCAAATCAAAAACCTGAAACATTAATTCTGCAATGTTCAAAAGCCTGTAATTTTTATTTTTTTTTTTTTTCTTTGAGCAAATCTAAAACTGCATACCTGCAGTTGTTTCAAACAAGATCTGCAATATGTTTGCAAATTTTCAATTCATGCAAGTGCAAACACTCCTCAATTCAAAACATTCTTCAAACCATGCTGTGATCAAAACCTGCAGTTGTTTTTCAAATAAAATCACAGCATGTTTTCAAAAACTTAAGTATCTGCATCATTTTCAAATGCATGCAAGTTTCAAGGCTTCAGTTTGTAAAGCTTCAAGCTCAAATGTTTCCAAACTTTCAAAATGCAAACCTGAAACCATTCTGTTGTCAAGCCTGGAGCATTTTGAAAAGCCTGCAACATCTTGTTTCTTTTAAAAATTCAAATGCATGCATGGGTCAAAAATATTACCTGAAGCAAGTGCAACAAAATCAGCTGTTTTCGAAATTTCAAGTAATCTACGCCAACTTTCATATGCATGCAAGTGGATAATTTGGGGTCAAAAGCACCTAAAGCACTACAGTTTTTAAAAAAAGCATCAAGTTCAAATCTGTTTTGCAAGCTTTCAAAATACAAAATCTGGAAAGCAAACTTCCAGTTCAATAGCTCTCTGCATATAAATAAGGTGAGTAAACATTTTACTAAGACTAAGTAGTTAATTCTCTGTTGCAATTGTGATATGGTTTATTTTATATGTGTATATGTTGCTTCTGGGTAGATATAGATATGCAATATGTTTGTTCTGTTTTTTTTTTTTACTGTGCATGATAACATTTATTTTCTCTGATATCCTTACTGAAGAATTAAGTTAACATCAAAACATCAAGCTATTTTGTTCAATCAACTATTAGAACATTGATTCAAAACAAAATAGTAATTTAATCATATACTAACAACTAAAAAAAATAGAACAAAGTCTCTGGTTTGAGATGTACCTGGAAACCTAAAATGCTATAAACAGTTTTAAAAAAAAAATGTTGAAATCAAATGATAAAATTTGATGGGATAACTATATGATTTAGATTTGCATTTGAAAGCATGAAAATTTGAAAGAGGTTTATAATTTTTAAAAATTGTAGTGAGGGAGGAATTGGGTTTTTACTGCAAATTGGGTTTTTGTCAAATCCTGTTGATCTAAGTAATTGGGTTGCTTGAGATTATTGATGGAGCTAGGTGAAGTATCAGAGAGTGTTGCAAAAATAGTTGATGGATTTTTAAATCACTGAGAAGTTTGATTTTTGCTCGAATTAAAATTTAAACCTAGTTTAGATACTGTCTGGAAAATTGATCACTGCATCTTCCTCTTTGCATCGAGTGGGGTGAAATCTTGGGTGAAGAATGCGTGGTGTGTCGGCAATCTATGGCCGAAGTTGTGGCGACCTTAGTTGATCGGTGGCGTGGGTTCAGGTGATGTTCTGTCAATGGTTTGGGTCCAGTTTCAACTTGAATAACTCGATTTTGGATGGAGGAATGAATCGATGTTTGGTTGATCGTAGATGCATGTAGGGTTGTGAAGTGACGTGTTGATGAGTTCGTCGTTGGCCAGTAGTGGCTCCGCCGCCGGAGCATGTGCACAGGAGTTGATTGTATCAGTGGGATTGTTTTTTTGTTTGGGTTGTTTTTTCTCTCGAAGCAAGTCTCGGGGTTTTAGGAAGGTGACTCGAAGATAGCTCGAGTAATTTTGGATGTGGCTCGAGTTATAGTTCGCGTGGGTTCTGGGTTTGCTGCAGGGTAACTGTTTTGTTTGACAGTTTTTATTTTAAGTTTTAATTTAAACAGTTTTTAAGGATTTAAAAATCCTTGTGTTTTGTTGTCTTAGATTCCTGTAAGGGTTAAACCCAAACTAAAATGTGAACAAAAATTTCTAATTTAAATAAATAAGTTTTAAACTTTAAATAGTTTAAATTAAAGTAAAATGCTTGTTTTGAATTGAGTTGTTTTTATAAACAAAGTTGTGTAATGTTTTAAAAATCTTGAGTAACAATCTTAATATTATTTCAAATCTTATTTTGAAATATAAAAAGAATTTATAAGTAAATGTTTTATTTAATTAAGAAGTGAATGATAATTTATTAATTAACGATGAAGTTTTAAATAATTGATTAACTTGAAATTAAGATTGTTAATTAATAATTAAGGGAAGAAATAAATAATTACTTTATGTTTAAACTTAATTAAGGATTTAATTAAGTTAAGTTAGTTGTTAAGATAAAATGTTTTAAAGATAATTATGTGTTAATGATTTGTAATTAATTAAATTGGTTAAGAATTTCAAGTTTAGTTAATTAATTTAATTAATTTCTTTAAGGATTAATTAATCAACTAATTAAGTATGATTATTAAATTAATTAACTTTATGAATAATGATTAATTAAATTATAATTACTTATTAATTAAGTAATTAAGGGTAAATTTAATAAGTAATTAATTAATACTTAATAAAGGTTTTTGAATAATTAAGTTTTAATTTGGTTTCTTAATTAATAATTAAGAAGTTATTAATCTATAATTCAAGTTAATTAAGAATTAGTTAACTATTATTAAGGTTTAATTAATTATAATTAAGAATTAATTAATAGATAATTATGGATTAATTAATTTGTAATTAAGATTTGTTAATTAATAATTAAGTTTATTAATTAATGATTAAGAGATAATTGATTGGTTAATTAAGTTTAATTAATTTATTATAAAAGTAATTAGGGATTAATTACTTGTAATTAAAGGATTGATTAATAATTAAGTTTATTAATTAATAATTGAAGATTAATTTGGTTAAAGAGTAATTAAGAAATGAATTACTCAATTTTGATTTATGAGATGAAGGTAATCAAGTAAGTTAATTAATTTGATTAATTAATTAAATGAAGTCACTTGATAAAGGATTAAGTATGGTTACTTAATAAGTTTTGATAAGAGAAATTACTTAGGATAAGTAATTGATAAAATTACAAGAGTAATTGAGATAGATAAATTAATTAGTGGGAAGTAATTTTAAAATGAGTAATTACTTGTTAAAGTAATTAAGAGTTTATTACTTGGTGTAATAAATCAAAGAATTCATAAGAGTAATTAAAAGTAATTAAGAAGTAATTAAGAATAATTAATTACTATTTATATTTAATTAAGTTGATTAATTAAGAATAATGTAATTAATTAATGGAAGTAATTAATAAGGTTCATTAATTAATATGATTAATGAGAATAATTAAGGATTGATTAATTAAGATTAATTAATCTATAATAAGTTATTAATTGTAATTAATTAAGGATTAATGCAATTAATTATAATTAATTAATAAAGTAATTAAGGTTATTTACTTAATGGTTTAATTAATTTGTGAAATTAATTAAGGTAATTACTTAATGTAATTAAGGGTAATTAATCAAGGTTAATTAAGATGATGATTAATTAATTGGTTTAATTAATGAATAATTAAGCAAGATTTATTATGATGAAGATAATTAATTTAATTAATCTTAAATTAATTAAGAGATGAAGTAATTAATTTAATTCACTTTAAATTAATTAGAGATAGAGATAGTTAATTTAATTCATTTTAAATTAATTATGTTATGATTAAGTAAATCGTTGCTTATGTATGAATGGATGACATTGACTGTCTTGAATGGATGTAATCTCAGAAATGAGATAAGTATTGTTGTGTGGTATGAATGATTGGATTGCATTATGATGGTAATATAGATTATCTATTGTGATGATATGGATTACCTATTTAGTTATGGATCATCTGTTTATTGATAATGTAGTTATCAATTGTGACTTGTGAATTATCTATTCTGTGTATATAGATAGTTGAATTGAATTGTTTAAACCTTAAACAACTTGGCCTTAAAAGACACGCTTTGGATTTCGATGAGACCGGGATCGGGTTTCCATATTTGGATATCCGAAAACCACATCGATTCCAAATTAACGTTAGGTCGTTAATCTAAGTGGAGCAAGTGAAGACTCGAGGTGTAAGGACTATAAGTCAATATAACTCTGTGGGTGATTCCGTAATGAGTTTGACGGAATAGTACTTATAGGTTCGAGATGGCGAATTAGAGTACAAGGGTTATTGTCGTTAACTCTGAGGGTGATTCCAAAACGAGTGTAACGAGATAATGCCTTCGGTTTCGTTCGAACCCGGAACGAACTTGTATGGATTGAATGCTTTCAGCACATCGTCAGGTGGACGATGAGCATTCTAAGTGATATGTCCTATAAAGGTAATCGTAGCCTCAAGCCTCATCAACCGGGAATGGCTAAAACAGGGGAGGTGCGCCAAAGCTTCGTGGGTAGCCCCCACTTGAGAGTAAGATTTACCCCTGTCTAGAGTCCCTTTTATTTCGGCTGTGTGGGACGGTTGAATAGCTACAACCGTCGGGGTTGTCTTATTTGGAACCATTCAGTAAGGAATGGGTCCGGCTTTGTGTTGCAGGGGAGTTAGGGTGGCTCCTCGGTACGGTGATCTAGGCCACGTACTGTGACGGGCGGTACCCCAGTAGCCCTGCCATTGTATGGAATCCAAAATCCAATAAGTGCCAACGGTTTTGATTGTATTACCCACTTTTGTGGCTAGTAGCTGGAATTTAATAGATGTAACAATTTCGGCTATTTCATATTTATTTGAAAACCCTAGACACTATTATAATATCACAGAATTTCTTATCAAATGTTTTGGTTAGCGTAAGGTAAAAACTTTTCCATGTTTATGTGTGGGAAGTCTTACGTGATACCTTTTCTTTCAAAAGATTTTTAAAAGTTAAGCAACTTTAACCGTTTACTCACACCAGACCCATGTCTGACCCAGAGTTTATTCTGTTTTTCTTAAACTCTTGGGTACTCAAATTTTTACGAGTAGCCAAGGGATTCAGGTTAGGTTTTTAAGTTGGCTTGACGAATTCTGAAGGAGCAATGGAGCAGGAGGCTTCTGCGTATAGCTATAGAGTATTCCGCTGTGTGTTCTCTGATATGTTGATGTTTTTGAGTTGTATTGAGTTGTATAACTAGACAGGTGTTTATAACTGTCTAGTATGAGTTGATTATGCTGTGTAACTCTGATGTATATGATACTATGTAAAGTATTATGTGATTAATATAATTTATTCGTTCCGCTGTTTAGATTTCGATGTTGTTTCTTTCTTCTCTTCTCTCTTTTCTATTCTCTCACCCCTTTCTTTCTTAAAGACGGTGCGATTTCCGGGAGGTCGGGCCGTCACAGAGATTAAATGGTTAGGTAAAACACGGACCATGAATCCATGCGTTTATCTTTCCGATTAATCCCCGACCTATTTAATTGATGGTTTTGACCTTTTGGTCTGGTTTACCAATGAGATGAGGTAGACTTTGTACTACTTTGAGTGTGAAATTAACTAACGGATAGTAAACCGTTTAGTGCGAACGAGTGGTTATGGGACTCACGTTACCACTTTTCGGATTCCTTTTTGAGAGTTATGACACATTCTGGCAGTTAGTGGTGTCCAGTACTGGGCCTCCGGACCTTCACCACTACGGTTTGTTGCCTTCGGGTGTTGCCTTCGGGTTTGCACCTTCAAGTTTGTTGCCTTCGGGTGTTGCCTTCGGGTTTGCACCTTCAAGTTTGTTGCCTTCGGGTACGTTGCCTTTGGGTTTGCACCTTCAGGTTTGTTTCCTTCGGGTATGTTACCTTCGGATTTCTACCTTCGGGTTTGTGCCTTCAGGTTTGTTGACATATTGTACCGCTTTCGGAGTTAGGTCTTTATGAGCCGCTCGAGTGATATTTGGGTTTGGAGTCATCGGGCTCATGGATCCTTGTTTATATAGTACTAAGCACGTGCTAATTTTATGATGTTTCATTGATATGTATATTCCCTAGGTATTGCCCTTCGGTGTTGGTCTTTTTGAGCCGCATGATATGTAGCGATTACCTTGTTGAACTTGTGTTACCTTCATTGGTATTTGTTATTTGCCTTTATGGCTTGTTTTGGAATATTCCTATCCTTTGTTTCTATGAGTTGCCGATGATATGAGGCTTGTTATATATGATTCATCATTTTGTTAGATGATTGTGTTATCTCTTTTAGAGATATTTGTTATACGTTGTGACCTTGCAGGTTGTTGTTGTTCAGTTTATCTAACTGATTTGTTTAGCTAGACTGACCCGTGTATTTTATACTCGGGTCAGACCGAGATGTTTCAGGTTAGGTGCTTTTGGACTTAGCCTATTTTGCTTCCGCATGGACTATCCATCTTGTTCCTTTTTGTTAAAGCTTTTTGTGTAGTCCTTTTTATTGTAACTCTGACATATGTATTCATCTAGAATCGTCTGTATATTGTGGTTTGCTATACCACTTGACATGTATTATTTTGTATACTCTGTTATGTATCAATATATGTGTAAATGATATATGTGTAAATGAAGATCTACTGTTCTGTGATGTATATTACACTTGAGTTGTTATATTCTGTTCTGATAGATCCTCCAACCACCTATGGTTTTGTTTTAAGTATTCTTTGGATATGTCGACCTGCTTGGTATGTCTATTGTTGATGTATTCATAGATAGTTTGAGCAAGGATAAAAATGATCGCTCCTAACCAGCCTTATTCTCCGTGTTAGTTGACGGCATTACCCTATAGTGTCTTTGGCTAGCATGGGTATAGAGGTGGGGCGTCACATATAAACTTGGATCTCTTCCCACTTGAGCCTATTGTTGAGTCATCGTGCCTTCTGGAATCCGTTGTGTCATTTGTATTGCAATCTCTAGCCATAAAGGTGAGTAAATCTCACCAGACGTTTATACTTATACAAATGTGAATTGACACCATTTGAATGTGTAGAACTATTATGTGATGTTATAACTGCCTATGTTCATTTATATATGATGTTAAAACTATTAAATTTCCTGTTATATCATCTGTTACTGTTATATAATGCTATTCCATTCATTTATATATGTTTATCACACTGCAAGTTCCCTGTAGATTAGAAATCACTATGGGTTGAAATGATACATACCCGAACGGACTTTAGAATAGGGAAAAATCGTCATGAGCTGAAATGATAGGTTTGAACGGTTTTTATTTCATATATTTAAACTTAAGATTGCGGTTTGAAATGATAGAACCCGGATTTTCCTTTTTAAACTGCGGATTGAAATGATACATATCCGTATCACTTGACCTAGGTTAGAAAACTATATACAGACCCGTGGTTATTTTACAAAGTGTTTAGGATACTTTTAAGTATTTTAAAAATATAAATTTATGAAATTTAATTTAAATATATTTTAAAAATTTTTAAAATAAAGAAATCATGATTTTCTATGAGTTAAAAATGTAATTAATGAATGGTTAAATTGGATTATTGAAATATAACTTAAGTTTGGAATTTGGAATTTTGGTTAAAAATGATATTTAAGTTATATGAATAAAGTAGAAATTTAATTATATTTGGGAAATGGTAAATATGATAATTTTATTTAAATTTGAATTTTAGTGATTTATTAAAGTATTATTGATTTTTTCTATGAATTTAAGTGGTTAAATAAATGAATGCTTAAATTGTAACTTTAAAATATAACTGGACCGGGGAAGGAGAATTTGGTTTTAATTAAAGGTTTAGGTTAATTAAATAAAATTGGAAATTTAGTTAATTTGTGAAATGGCAATTTAAATCTAAGTGTTAAGTATATTTGTTGAAAAGTGAAGAAAGGAAATTATACACTTGAACAAATAAGTGGAATTATTGAAATTTGGATTTATTTATAAGAAATTGGTTTTATAAAAATCAATATGTTTAACGATATGTTAATGAACATTTTTAATGTTAAATTTTGATTTTTAAAATGTTTAAAGGATTTAAAATGATGTTTATTATTGGCTGGAAATACACTAAAACCTGGAATTAACTTTTAATAGCATTCAGAAATGCTATAGTTCTGAATTGAACTAAAATTGTGTAAAAAGAGCTATTACAGCATTTCTGAAATGTTGTAGTTGCTGTAATTGAACTTATAGGCTAATATTGGACTCAGGCCTATTGTGGCATTCTCTGGAAATGCTATAGTGGTCTGTAGTTTTTGTTGAAATCAATTTAAAATCTTGTTTTGAAATCTGAGCTACCGCAGCATTTCTGGAAAGGCTGTCTTTGCTGTTTTAAACTAAAAGTTAACTAAAACTGAGTTTTAACAGTAGTTTTTAAGTGTTGTCTTTGCTGAATTAAAATGTTTTCAAGTATAACTTATAACAGCTTTTTCTAAATGCTGCGAAAGGCTGAAATTTTAATAAATATGGTTTTTAACTTAGTAAATGAGCTCAGAATGATTTGAAACTTTGGAAATTGAATACTTGATTTGAAAGTATAATAATTACACATTTAAAATGATTTTAATTGAATTAAATTGATGGAATATATATTATTTAAAAGGTGATTTGAGATGATAATAAATGAATGTTTTCTTTGAATTTAAAGATGTTTAAGATATGATATATTGAAATGATTTGGAATGATGTTTTGAGAAGATATGATATTTTGATATATATTAAATGTTTTGAAATGAAGTTTTTGAAAGATATGATATTTTGATATATATTAAATGATTTGAAACAAAGTTTTAAAAGTTATGATATTTTGAAATTAAAATGATTCGAAAATGAAGTTTGAAAGATATGATATTTATGTATTAAAAATGATTTGAAATGAATTGATATTTATTTTGATAAATATTTGAATTTGAAAGATATGGTATGTTGATATATTGAAATGGTTTAGAAATGATTTAATCTTTTTTTGATAAAGATTTGGATTGAAATGATATTTTATTTTGAAGTATAAAAATATTGTTTTAAATTTATAACCACGGGTTATAATAACGATTGGTTGTTAAAGAGACCGAGATCAGATATTGTCTTATAGCCGGCCAATACCGAAAACCACTTTAACAACTGTGTACGCAGTGGAGAAATCCAGAACGAAGTAGGTTGGTTGGGGAATGCTACTGGAATGAAGTAAGAGAACGCTGATGGATAGTCTAATTATGACTAAAGCAGGAGCTATACCGGGCTACATAAAGAGTCGCACCCTTTTATCGAGCATGCTTCTTCGGAAACCATTCTATTACTTTTGTGATTCGATATGGTGGTGCCACTTTGATTCGGGGTATGTCTCGAGGTGGGCGGAAACTGCTGGCTTGTCGTCACCATCGGTCCGGGAGTGCAAACGGTGTATCCACCCTGGCATTGCCTCGCGTGCCTTGTCATATGTTCCTTATATCGAGCCCACTACGATTTTGGTTTAAAGATCCGACCGCGTTAAGGTTCACCATCCCCTTATAGCTATTTTCTATATGATTATACTTTACTGATTAGACACTACTGTATATAGTGTATATTAGTATATAATAAATAGTTTAACGGATCCTTAGGGGATGGACGGTCCCAAGCATCTTCTAAGTTATATGTACTTTTACTACAGTTCACTTGAGTCGCTTTACATTGCATAAGTATGTATGTCCTGACTCGAGTGTTTGTATTTTTATTTACGCTCGGGTCAGCCTGAGTATTCACAGATTTGGATTCCACTTTCTGGAGATTGGAATCGCTGGAGATTATCTGCTTATGTAGTCTTATCTATTTCAGTTCGGTTGTTCTGTTCAGCTTGTACTTGGTTATCATATTGAAACTTCTATTGTACTTTATTTCTTCTGTTGTATCTTGTTTAACTCTGATATATTTATATAGTAGCTTCATGAACTACTATCTCTTTTACTTCCGCTGCATTATTAAATACTCTGTGTCTGTGATCAGTGATTATTATTTAATGTATATTCTGAGATTTTCCAAATTTTTATTTATAACGCGGTATTTTGAGCAATTTAATTCCGACATGAGTGTCTACCTATACACTTATAATGGATGCGAATGGTTGAAAATATCGGGCTGTTACAGTTGGTATCAGAGCTCTGGTTTTAGGAAAAACTCAGTATATAGAGTAGATTTAATTTTAGAATCACTTTCTTTCGAGCTTGAATTCCTTCTTCTTCAATTCGGTTTCCTTTGAATTTTGGAACGTTCCCTACGGTTCCAAAATCCATTCATGTCCCTCACTATTCGTCTTCTTTTGGTTCTGGAGTATCCCATAACTCCACTTCAAAATGATCTTTATAATGAGTTGGCAGTCCCGCCAAATCTCAAAAATTGAATTATAAAAGGGTGAAACTCCTTTACAATTAGCATCGATTCACCAGAGAATTATATCTATCCTTGGTTTAGATGCTAATATCTTTTGTTATCCCAAACTCTAACTCTTGAGATCGAATGTAGATTTACCATAGAAAAATCCACATTGATCTTATTCTCTAAGTCATGGTTGACCCGTGATTTATTTAAGCTTATCCACCTCCCTATTTTGTTATTTAATCATCATGTCTTTTGATTCCAGCCTATCTTCAAACATTTTGAATTGTACTTGTAAATTAAAATGTGTTATATATTGTGTTTTTTGAGTTGTTGATGTTGAGTTGGGTTTCTGATCGATTCGTCTGATCAATGCTATCGATAAGATTTCCAAAACACTTTGACAGAACAAACTGACACAATATTATTTTAAAATTTGGTTAATGAAATAAATTTTGATATATAAGTTTATGGTACTTAATAAAATGATTTAAGTTGATAATTTGAAATGATAATACTTGATTTATCATTTATTGTTCTACAAATGAATCTATAAATAGTTGTTATAAATTTATTTGGGAACTAAAATGAATTTAAAACAAGAATTTGAGAATCTAAATTCCGATGATTTGAACTTTGGTTTAAAGTTTTAAAAAGGGATATATTATTTAAAGTATTTTCAAATTGAAATTTGTTTCCAATGAATTTTAAATTTTAAAATTAGTGCACTTCTCTTTGTCGCAAGAAAATAACTTCGGTGATGACCGCGGCATCATCGACGTTCATTTTCGAGTTTCAAAGTTAAGAGACTGTTCTGTAGTCTTGCTACAGCTTTGTTTTGGGGAATTTAATCGATCTCAATTTCTAAAATATGACTTGATTTTAATATATATGTATATATATATATATGATTGAAATTTGACTTGACATATTATGTATATATTATTACTTATCTCTAAATGGTATGAATGGAATCGGAAATTAAATACTTAAATTCTATCTTGAAGAATAATTTCAATTATAAAAAGAAAATCTAAAATTTGGATAAATGATTCAAACTTGAGATAATTGAATTTGAAAGTTTTATTTGTATAACACACAATTTCATTCCAATATAACTTACCTTAATTTTCAGAAGTTGAATATGTAATTGGATAATATACAATATAAAAAGATTTTATAAATAAAATTTGAGTGATTACAATAAATGTTATACACTTAAATTTTAGTTATAAAAGATTAATAGAGGTAAATAAAGAAAAAGGAATTTAAAGAGTTTTATTTAAATAACCTAATAATGAAATTTGATTTAATATGGAACCTAAAGTCTAACCTAGGAATTTTAATAAAAGTTATTTCCTGAAATGAGTATGTTTGTATAATAAATAATGTATGTTTGAATAGATAAAATAAAATATATTTGAATGGGATATTTTGTAATAAAGTTTATTTAATTTGGAATCATAGTTTAATTGATGTCTAAATGAAAAAGGGGTGTAAATAATTTTGATTGTTGTATCTTCTATGATAAATATTTTATTTATGTAATAGATATGTCTTGTAAAATGAATAATCATGATTTAAATAGTTAAGATGTATTTTTAATATCACTAAAATTTAATAATTGAGAATTTGGTTTTCAAATGGAAATTTAAGTTGTGTAACTTATTGAAGGAATATCTTATTTATGAAATGGGTATTTTAAGTAAAATGTTAGGTTGTTAGTTAAATTAAGAGTTAAGTAAAATAGTGAACTTTTGACTTAATAAATGAAGTATAGTTTGATTTGGATATTCCATTCATAAAAGTTTGTTTTAATAAATCATAAGTAAATGATATCCAAATGAACATTTCTGAAATTGAACTTATTGAAATACTAATATATTTACCGTAGTACTTTAAAAGTACTGCTGTTTTTGAAAATACAATGTTTTGGAAACTTTATAATTGAATAAATGAACTTAGAAATGTTACAACTTTGAAATGAATATTATTTTACCTTGAATTTAAATGGTTTAAATGAAGATTATTTTAAAAGTGTTATGATTTTTAGTAGTATGATTTCCAAATAATAACATCTCTAAAGTATTATGATTTCAAAGCATCGTGGTTTCAAATTTAATATCTTATTTTGTTTTTCAAACTATCTTTTAGTTGTCCTTATTTTCCTTATCTTTCTACAGAATGGGGATGCTATTACTTATACCAGTCTATTTAGAAATCTTTCTATAATCTTTGAAAATCTTTGGTACTCATCTGGATCTGAGCACTACTTACCATCCACAGACCGACGGTCAAACGGAGAAGGGTGAATCAGATTCTAAAGGATCTTTTCGTGCTTGTGTTCTTGATTTGATCATCTCCACCTTGTCAAACTCACTTATAACAATAGTTATCAGGTATAATTTCAATCTTCTTGTCATCTTATCTTAATCCTATTTCACTATATCTTTTTTGTTCTTTCCCGTACCTCATTCGTTTTTGGGAACGAAAAGTTTTGAGTGGGGGAGAGTGTAACAACCCTGAATTTTTGTGATTTATTTCAATTGTTTATTTTGATTATTTTATTTGAAATTTTGATTTAAAAATTTTATTTTATTTATTAAAATGAATAAGTTATGTTATTTTAAATATAAATGTTGATTTTTTTTTGTGAATTATAGTTTCAAACTTGTATAAATTGAATATTTTACTGAAAAGTGGATTTCTGGTCAAATTAGTCAAACTTTGACTTTAAATTTCAAATTTAAATATTTAAATTCTTAAATTTTATCTTTTATTATGAAAATAGATTTAATAACATGAATACTGCTTTTCAATTTATTGGAAACGGATTTAAACTGTGAAAGTTATGTATATTTCAATATTGAGTACAATTTGAGTTATTTAGCAATTCTGGTTATTTTAAATTATAAAAATTATATTTTCCTTGTCATATTTTATTTTAATATGTGTTAATATGTTATTGTATGTATATTTTTGTCTTATAATATTTTTAAAATGAAGTAAATAATTTTCCAAAGCCATTGGTAAATTTCTTGTAATTTTTATGTTTGTAATTTTTATGTCATGTTTGCTATTTTAAAACAATTTCTTTTTCCTTTTTCTATTTTTCACCAATTTAATTATTTATTTTATTTTGAAAATGATAAATAAATTATTTTATTTCAATTTTTTACTTCATAATATTTTTAAAATGAAGTGGATATTTTTTCAAGACTGGTAGTGATTTATTTGTAATTTCTGGACACTGTTTTGTATTTTTAAGTAATTTCTTTCATTCTTTTTATATTTTCTTTAAAATTAATTAATTATTTTCTTATATTTTTACTTGGTTTCGGTTTGTAAAGTATATTTCTGTGTTATTTTGTTTTTATAAAATCAAAGAGAAAAGGAAATACCAAAGGTTTTTAAAAAGTGCAAAACATAAGTCCTTTCACCTTCAAAACTTTTCAAATGCCATAACCTTCACTTTAATTCATTTTGCTGTCCACTTCTTCAGTTTTGGCCGTGTATTATTTTATTTTTCGTGTGAAAAACAACTCAGCACTTCTCATTCTCATGGCTTCTTCAAACATCCTTGGTAATGTCCTCCTCTTTTTGCACTTTTCTTCCATTTTTTTCATACTTTTGTCTTATTTCTCTCTTCTATTTGCATGGCCTCCTCACCATAGCCACGGCTACCATCCCATACCACTCCTCCTTGGCATCATCACCACCCACCACTTTAGGTTAGACCATGGCCGAACACTCCTTGAAGCCAAACTTCATCAAAAATGCAAACAATGTCCAAAACAATGCATAGCCGAGCACCTAGTTGATCACCACTCCATTTTCCATCACCACCACCACCTTGAGCCGCCACCACCACCTTGCTACCACCACTACTTACCACCTAAACCTCTATCCTGACCTGTACCTGATGATGGCCGAGCCATTTGACCCATAGACCGAGCCAAAAGTTGAACCAAACTCCACTATGTTGCCTAGTCTCTTGATATTCTTATGTTCTAACTTCCTCCACATGTTCTAGCCTTTATGCCATGCATTCCTATGTTCAAACCTGAGCCAAAGCCATGTCAAACCTGACCTAAATAAACCCCTAGGTCATGCAAAGCATTGTAGAAAACAAGGCAAAAGATTTGACATTCATATCTCTTTTTATTTCAAAGTTATTCCTATTCAATGTTGTATTGAGTTGTAATATTATTTTGTTTTGTTTTGGGTTGTAACACAAGTTATAAACTTGGATCTCTTCCAACTTGAGCCTATTATTAATTCATCGTGCCTTGGAATCCGTTATGTCATTTGTATTGCAATCTCCAGCCATAAAGGTGAGTAAATCTCACCAGACGTTTATACTTATACAAATGTGAATTGACACCATTTGAATGTGTTGAACTATTATGTGATGTTATAACTGCCTGTGATCATTTATATGTGATGTTAAAACTATTAAATTTCCTATCATATCATCTGTTACTATTATATAATGTTATTATGTTCATTTATATCTGTTTATCACACTGCAAGCTCCTTGTAGATTAGAAATCACTATGGGTTGAAATGATACATACTCGAACGGACTTTAGAATAGGGAAAACTCGTTATGGGATGAAATGATAGGCCTGAACGGTTTTTATTTAATATATTTAAACTTAGGATTGCGGGTTTGAAATGATAGAACCCGGATTTTTCTTTTTATACTGCGGATTGAAATGATACATATCCGTATTGCTTGACCTAGGTTAGAAAACTATATACAGACCCGTGGTTATTTTACAAAGTGTTTAGGATATTTTTATGTATTTTAAAAATATAAATTTATGAAATTTAATTTAAATAGATTTTAAAATGTTTTAAAATAAAGAAATCATGATTTTTCTATGAGTTAAAAATGCAATTAATGAATGGTTAAATTGGATTATTGAAATATAACTTAAGTTTGGAATTTGGAATTTTGGTTAAAAATGATATTTAAGTTATATGAATAAAATGGAAATTTAATTATATTTGGAAAATGGTAAATATGATAATTTGATTAAAATTTGAATTTTAGTGATTTATTAAAGTATTATTGATTTTTTTCTATGAATTTAAATGGTTAAATAAATGAATGCTTAAATTGTAACTTTAAAATATAACTGGACTGGGGAAGGAGAATTTGGTTTCAATTAAAGGTTTAAGTTAATTAAATAAAATTGGAAATTTAGTTAATTTGTGAAATGGTAATTTAAATCTGAAGTGTTAAGTTTATTTGTTGAAAAGTGAAGAAAGGAAATTATACACTTGAACAAATAAGTGGAATTATTGAAATTTGGATTTATTTATAAGAAATTGGTTTTATAAAAATCAATATGTTTAATGATATGTTAATGAACATTTTTAATGTTAAATTTTGATTTTTAAAATGTTTAAAGGATTTAAAATGATGTTTATTATTGGCTGGAAATACACTAAAACTTGGAATTAACTTTTAACAGTATTCAGAAATGCTATAGTTTCTAAATTGAACTAAAATTGTGTAAAAAGTGCTATTACGGCATTTCTGAAATGCTGTAGTTGTTGTAATTGAACTTATAGGCTAATATTGGACTCAGGTCTATTATAGCATTCTCTGGAAATGCTATAGTGGTCTGCAATTTTTGCTAAAATCAATTTAAAACCTTGTTTTAAAATCTTAGCTACCGTGGCATTTCTGGAAAGGCTGTCTTTGCTGTTTTAAACTAAAATTTAACTAAAACTGAGTTTTAACAGCAGTTTTTAAGTGCTGTCTTTGCTAAATTAAAATGTTTTCAAGTATAACTTATAACAGCATTTTCTAAATGCTGCGAAAGGCTGAAATTTTAATAAATATGTATTTTAACTTAGTAAATGAGCTCAGAATGATTTGAAACTTTGGAAATTGAGTACTTGATTTGAAAGTATAATAATTACACTTTTAAAATGATTTTAATTGAATTAAATTGATGGAATATAAATTATTTAAAAGGTGATTTGAGATGATAATAAATGAGTGTTATCTTTGAATTTAATGATGTTTAAGATATGATATATTGAAATGATTTGAAATGAAGTTTTGAGAAGATATGATAGTTTGATATATATTAAATGTTTTGAAATAAAGTTTTTGAAAGATATGATATTTTGATATATATTGAATAATTTGAAATAAAGTTTTGAAAGTTATGATACTTTGAAATTAAAATGATTTGAAAATGACATTTGAAAGATATGATATTTATGTATTAAAAATGATTTGAAATGATTTGATATTTGTTTTGATAAATATTTGAATTTTAAAGATATGGTATGTTGATATATTGAAATGGTTTAGAAATGATTTATTCTTTATTCTGATATAGATTTGGATTGAAATGATATTTTATTTTGAATTATAAAAATATTGTATTAAAGTTATAACCACAGGTTATAATAACGATTGGTTGTTAAAGAGACCAGGATAAGATATTGTCTTATAGCCGGCCAATACCGAAAACCACTTTAACAACTGTGTACGCGGTGGAGAAATTCCAGAACGAAGTAGGTTGGTTGGCGAACGCTACTGGAATGAAGTAAAAGAACGCTGATGGATGGCCTAATTATGACTAAAACAGGAGCTATACCGGGATACACAAAGGATCGCACCCTTTTATCGAGCATGCTTCTTTGGAAACCATTCTATTACTTTTGTGATTCGATATGGTGGCGCCACTTTGATTCGGGGTATGTCTCGAGGTGGGCGGAAGCTGCTGGCTTGCCGTCACCACCGGTCCGGGAGTGCTAACGGTGTATCCACCCTGGCATTGCCTCACGTGCCTTGTCATATGTTCCTTATATCGAACCCAGTACGATTTTGGTTTAAAGATCCGACCGCGTTAAGGTTCACCATCCCCTTAACGCTATTTTTTATATGATTATACTTACTTGTGATGACCCGGAATTTTAAGCAATATCAATTTAATAATCTGAATTAAAGATTAAATTGATTTGATAATCTTTGATAATAAGATTTGAATTAATTTAAAAATCCAATTAAAATAAATAAATAATTGATAGATTTTATCTTTTTAAATCTAATAATTGTTTTATATTTACAATGTATATAGAATATGTATATATTGTTAATAGATCTTGTTTTTAATTTAATAAATAAATAAATCATGTTTCTATAAAAATATATATCTTTAGTAAAAATTAGGGAATTATGATTTTATTTAAAAGCTAAACTTTTAAAAGGTTAATTAATAAATAAAATAGGGTTTTAAATAGTTAAGATAAAAAATAAATTTGTTTAAATTGATTTATTTGATATAAACTTTTTAAAAGAATATAATAAATAACTTTATGATTTTAAATGCATAAGGTTAATGTTGAAATGATTTAAAATATGTTTTAACTCAAGTTTAAATTTAAAATAAAAATAACAATAAGGTTTATTTTGATATAGTGTGATAAAATAAATAATTTATTAATAAGAGAAACAATTTCTTTTATAAGTTATTTATAGTTATCAATTTTGTTATTTTTAAAATATAATAATATATTGTTTTTAATAAATATATTTTTAATAAAAATAATGTTTTTAAAAGTTTAATTGTGTAGTTATATATGTATATATATAACTTGATTTGAATTTGAATTCAAAGCTTTAAAATTTAAAGTATAAATATTTTTAATTTGTTTTGATTTTTAAATATTTGTATAGACCTTTATTTCATAAATATAATTGGATTTATTCTTTTCAAAATTATCTACATGTAAATAAATACATATTAACTAATTAATTGAACAAAGATTTACAATTATCTTATATTAACATTTAACTAAATACTAATTAACTTGTAATTATAAATACTAATTACTTTTAAAAGACAAGTGTAAACATCCTAAGGCCTTATATAACATGTGTTAGGTAATAAAACATTTAAGGTGACAAATGTTAGTACTTTTTACAAGTGTCATTTAAATAATTTTTCTTTATTTTTTTTAAAAAAAAAAGCACATGTTCATTTATATAAAACTCTTTATTTATTTAACCCCTTCTCTTTTCTATTTCTCAAAATCTATAGCCAAGAAGAAGAATTAAATCCAATTCCTTCAAAAACTAAACTCTGAAAGCATCTTCAAAATCCTGCAAATCTGAAACATGCAAATCATTTTTCAAAATTGAATCAAAGCATGCAAGCAAAACTATTTTAAATCTGCACATTTTCAAGTATGAAAGCAAGTCTGTTTTGAAAGCATCTGCATTTCTTTTTATCTGAAAGCAAGCAAATCTATTGCATGCATGCAAATGTAATCAGGGAACAACAACAAATAGGATTTAAAGTTTACAAAACTAAAGAAGCAAGCAACTCAAAGTTTTGGAAATCAAAGCACATTCAAGTTCCAGCTTTTCAAAAAACTAGGTGCTCTGTTCTTTAATTTCTGGTGAGTAACATCACATTTTCAATATCTTAAATTGGTTATGGTTGCATGCTTAGATGTGGTATGAATGTGTGTTGAATAAATATTTATATGTGATAAATTTACATACATATATGGATGTGAAGATATGTGTATATGTCCCATTTTCATCTCTGTTACCAGTTTCAAGTTCAAGACTTGATTCAAAATTTACATTCTCTTAAACCCATTGATGTTAGTACTTAGCATTTAAATAAAATTTGTTGTTATGTCATAGAAAAGATTTTAAAGTTTTATTTAAGTTAAATTTAATTGGAAAGCTCACTAGAACTATAAAAACATCAGTGGATGTTAAAATATGTGAAAATTCAAATTGAATAATTTATAAATTCAGTATTATGAATTAAATACTAAGATCAAAACATGATTTTTAGAACAAAAATTAGGATTTTTAGTTAAAGGGTTAGAGGGAAGTTCTGTGATGAACAGAAAAGGGAATTTTGGTGATTTCTGATAATCTATCGATTTTGGAGGCTCGGGACTCTTCTTGAGGGTAGAGTAGAGATCAGTGATGCTTGGAAAAATAAGTGATGGTGATGCAAATCACCATGGAAGCAGTGATGTTGATTTCTTGTCTGTAACCCTAGATTTTGGGATAATTAGTTAATGGGTCGACTCTGCTTAAATGTTTGATCGAGTGTCTTATGCTTTTGGGTGATGGTTGCTGAAGCGTAGGCGAGGCTGTGGCCGGTGGTGGAGGATGGTGGTTGAAGTGCTGACAGGTTTGGGATTGGTTTGGACTTTCTGTTCCAGGTTTTAGATGTGAACTCGTATTTCGAATTCGAGTTGTATGTGAGCAATGGGATGATCGGAGTGGAATATGGAGATGGCCGTCGATGTGTGGAGTCCCTTGGAGGTGGCTAAAGTTGGTCGAAGGCACGGTGCACGTGCACCGTGCACTTTTGACATTCTGATGTTTTCCTGGGTATAGGCAGTGGGGAAGCTCGAGAATATACTCGAGTAATTGTTGTGTTTGCTTAAAGTTTCAGACCTGATGACTCGAAGCAAAAATTTTGTTTGGTCGGGTTAGTGAAGTGTAACAGTTTTCTGTAACCTGCCCTGTAAGTTTTAATTTGAAATCAAATTTAAATGAATTTCAAAGTTATAATGATAAGATTTAAAACAAGTTTAAATCTAGTATGTATTATAATTTCAAATGGTTTTGAATCTTATAGGTTTTTAAATTTTGAAATTGGGTTTTCAGTTTTAAAAAGAAGAAGAAATCTGACAGTTTCTGGAAATTGGAAATATATTTTGAAAATCTGAAACCTAATTTAAAACAATAGTTTGAATTCAAATATTAAGTTCATTTTTTCTTAAGACTTTTGAATCTTCAGGTTTTAAAAATGGAATTTGGATTTTAAATAAAGAGTTTCAAAAATCAAGGTTTAGACAAAGTTTAATTCAAGTTTTAAATCAAACGATTTAAATAAAGAATAGGTTCAAGTATCTTGAATTCAAATCTGGATATCTGAATAAGTTTTAAAAATACTGAATGTTTTCAAACACGGTTTAAATTTGAATTGCTTGTTAGAGGTAAATTTGTTTTCAAACAAATATTTAAACTTGATTCTTTTTGAATGAAGTCCTTTATAAATGGTTTATAAATGGAAGTTAAATGGTAATGTACTTAAAACTTAATTTTAAATAAAATTAAGTAAATTAAGGCTTATCTTATATAAGTTTTAAATGTAAGTAATAAATGTTATTTACGTTTATTTTAAAGGATTATAAATGGAATTTAAATTTGGTTAATATTTAAATAAATATTATTTTGAATTTTAGATTCAAAATGGAATTTGAATTTAAATTTAAAAACGCAATGTTCTAATTACACTTTAATATTTATAAAATCATTAATAAGAAATGGATTTTCTTAAAGATTATTAAGTATTAAAATGATCTTATGAATAAGATAATTAAGGAATGTTTTATTTATTTAATGTATAAATTAATAATTTAGATTAGTTTATAATTAAGAAGTAAATTAAGAAAAGTAATTAAAGAATGATAAATAGTTAATGAAGGTCATTAACTAAGGATTATTTAGTAATTAATTAATATGATTAATTTTTAATAATTAATTAGATTAATTAATGATAATCAATCGTGAAATTTATTTAAGTTTAATTACTTAATGGAAGTAATTAAGAAATTAATTACTTAATGTAATTAATGGAGTTTATTGAAATGGGTTTAAATTAATTAATTAAGTTTAATTAATTTTAAACACTGGATTTGATAATAATTACTTGATGTAATTAATAAAGTAAAATTACTCAGTGAAGTAATTAAAGATAATTACTGGATGTAATTAGTGGATAATGATGGAATGATGAAAGTAATTTGGATTAAATTATTTTGTATAATTAATCAAGGGGTTAATTAAAGAAATTAATTAAGGAGTAATTAATTTGATAAGTAATTAAGGGTAGTTAATTACTGAATATGATTAATCAAAGGTGATTAATAATTATTGTTTAATTAAGATTAATTACTGAAAGTAATTAATTTTAAACAAGATAATTAATTAAATATAATTAAGGATCATTCATTAATATAATTAATGATGTAATTATTATTGATTAATTAAGATTAATTAATCAATAATAAGTGATTAAGTGTAATTAATTAATTATAATTAATCAAGATTAAATGTAATTAATTATTATTAATTAATTTATGAAGTAATTAAAGGTTAATTACTATATTTGGCTTAGAGTAATTAATTTTGTGAGATTAGTTAAAGAATAATAAATCAAGAGTGATTAATTAAGTTGATTAACTAAAGGATATTAATTAATTTGTAATTAATTAATGATGATGTAAGCAAGATTTATATTGAGATAGGTAATTAATTAAATTCACTTTAAATTAATTAGAGATGATGTATTTAATTTATTTTAAATTAATTATAGATTATGTGATTATAGATCATTGCTTACGTATGGATGATATTGTTTGCCTTGAATGGTTTGAAGTCTCAACTATGATATTAGTAATGTTGTGTGATATGGATGCATTGGTTGCATTATGATATGGATTATCTTTGATAATGATAATATGGATTATCTGTTGTGATGATTATCTAATGTGAATCTGTGAATTATCTATCTGTGTGTATATAGATAATTGTATTGAATTGTTTTAAACTCTAAAACAACTTGGACCTAAAAGACACGCTTTGGATTTCGATGAGATCGGGATCGGGTTTCCATATTTTGATATCCGAAAACCACATCGATCCAAATTAATGATAGGTCGTGAATCTTATGTGAAGAGTGAGGACTCGAGGTGTAAGGACCATTCGTCAGTATAACTCTTAGGGTGATTCCGAGATGAGTTTGACGGAGATAGTGCTTTCAGATTTGAGATGAAGATTCAGAGTGCAAGGGTTATTGTCGTTAACTCTGAGTGTGATTCCAAAATTAGTGTAACGAGATAATGCCTTCGGTTTCGTTCGAACCCGGAACGAACTTGTATGGATTGAATGCTTTCAAAACATCGTCATGTGGACGATGAGCATTCTAAGAGATGTGTCCTATAAAGGTAATCGTAGCCTCAAGCCTCATCAACCGGGAATGGCTAAAACAGGGGAGGTGCAGCAAGGCTAAGTGGGTCATGCCCAAGTAGGAGGAGATTTTACTCTGTCTAGAGGTCCCTTTTTATTCGGCTTAGTGGGCGGTTGGATATGCACACCAACTGCGGGGTTGTCTTGTTCGGGACTATCCAGTAAGGGATGGTTCCGGCCTTGTGTTGCAGGGGATTGGGAGTGATCCTCTGTACGGTGATCTAGGCCACGTACTGTGACGGACGGTACCCCGGTAGCCCTGCCATTGTATGGAATCCAAAATCCAATAAGTGACAACGGTTTTGATTGTATTACCCACTTTTGTGGCTAGTAGCTGGAATTTAATAATTCAACAATTTCGGCTACTTCATATTTACTTGAAAACCCTAGACCTATTATAATATCACTGGATTTCCTATCAAATGTTTTGGTTAGCGTAAGGTAAAAACTTTTCCATGTTTATGTGTGGGAAGTCTTACGTGATACATTTCTTTCAAAAGGTTTTTAAAATTAAGCAACTTTAACCTGTTACTCACACCAGACCCATGTCTGACCCGAAGTTTGTCTTTTGTTTTCTTAAACTCTTGGGTACTCAAATTTTTTACGAGTAGCCAACGGATTCAGGTTAGCTTTGATGAATTATGGAGTAGCAATGGAGCAAGAGACTTCTGTGTTAGATAAGTAGTATTCTGCTGTGTTTGGTATCTCTGTGTTGTCTCTGAGTTGTATTAAGTTGTAATAACTAGACAGGTGTCTATAACTCTCTAGTATGTGTTGTATAAGCTGTGTATCTCTGAAAATTGTTGTATACTATGTAATACTTATGTTATTAATATAATTTATTCGTTCCGCTGTTTAGATTCTATGTGTTGTTTTTTCTTTATTCTCTTTCTTTCTCTTTTCTATCCCTTTCTTTCTTATTAATGATGCGTCATTCTATGGAGATGAATGGCGGATCGTTACAGTGGTATCAGAGCATTAGGTTGAGTGAATACCTAGGCTCTGGAGTGATTTCTTTCTTGAGAGAACGTATTTGTAATTTTAAATACATTTATATATATATATATATATATATATATATATATCTACCTATCTGTTGGGTTACATGTTCGGGTTTTCCAATATAGGTTATAAAGGTAGAAAAGGTAGTGGTATGTGTGTAACACGACAACTACCAATGGTGGGAGTCTGATGTTTAAGGTTGGAAGTGTATCTGTCAAGATTGTAGACCTAATACTGTCTCGAGTAAGTTATGCAGAGTGTAGAGATGTCATCGATCTCTGAAGGAAACATGTTAAGGTTCGGAGTCATATTGAAGTACAGAGTTTGGTGAGTAGAGTTTGGATCTGTCATTTGGGCAGAAGCAAGTGATGGCATTTTGATACTTCAGGAAGTGTTGCTGCGTGATGAAATGCAGTGATTATGGATGTTTCCGAAGATGTTTTCTTTGGAACAAGTTTTAGGAAGTATGTCTGCTTCGATGTTCTGGCTGAGTTCACCAGGATGTTGTGGTTAGATTTGAAGTCCGAGTTTCTCGAAGAGCTTTGGATTAGAAATTTTTGGCATTAGTGTCATCAGTGCAGCTCGGAGTGTTCTGTGTACCGACAGGGAGGTCTTAGCTGAGTTGTGACGCCCCACCTTTATACCCACGATAGCCAAGAACACTACAGGGTAATGCCGTCAACTAACACCGAGAATAAGGATGGTTAGGAGCGACCATCTATAACCTTGATCTAACTATTTTTTGAATACATCGACAATAGACATACCAAGCGGGTCGACATACCCAATGAATACTTAAAACAAAACCATAGGTGGTTGGAGGATCTATCAGAACAGAATATAACAACTCAAATGTAATATATATCACAGAGCAGTAGATCATCATATACACATATATTGATACATAACATAGTATACAAAATAATACATGTTAAGTGGTATAGCAAACCACAATATACAGACCATTCTACATAAATTCATATATCAGAGTTACAATAAAAAGGACTACACAAAAAGCTTTAACAAAAAGGAACAAGCTGGATAGTCCATGCGGAGGCTATGCAAAATAGTCTAAGTCCAAATGCACCTAACCTAAAACATCTCGGTCTGACCTGAGTATAAAATACACGGGTCAGTCTACTAAACAAATCAGTTAGATAAACTGGACAACAATGACCTGCAAGGTCACAAAGTATAACAAATATCTCTAAAAGTGATAACACAATCATCTAACAAAAGATGAATCATATCATAACAAGCCTCGTATCATCGGCAACTCAGAGAAACAAAGGATAGGAATATCCCAAAACAAGCCATAAAGGCAAATAACAAATACCAATGAAGGTAACACAAGTTCCACAAGGTAATCGCTATACATCATGCGGCTCAAAAAGACCAACACCGAAGGGAGATACCTAGCGAACATACATATCAATGAAACATCATGAAATTTTGCACGTGCTCAGTACTGTATAAACAAGGATCCATGAGCCCGAAGACTCCAAACCCAAATATCACTCGAGCGGCTCATAAAGACCTAACTCCGAAAGCAATACAATAGGGCAACAAACCCGAAGGCACAAACCCGAAGGTACAAACCCGAAGGTACAAACCCGAAGGCAACATATCCGAAGGCAACATACCCGAAGGCAACAAACCTGAAGGTGCAAACCCGAAGGCAACAAACCGTCGTGGTGAAGGTCCGGAGGCCCGGTACTGGACACCACTAACTGGCGGAATGTGTCATAACTCTCAAAAAGGAATCCGAAAAGTGGTAACGTGTGTCCCATAACCACTCGTTCGCACTAAACGGTTTGCTATCCGTTAGTTAATTTCACACTCAAAGCTGTACAAAGTCTACCTCATCTCATCGGTAAACCAGACTAAAAGGTCAAAACAATCAATCGAATAGGTCGGGGATTAATCGGCAAGACAAACACATGGATTCATGGTACGTGTTTTACCTAACCATTTAATCTCCCTTCCACTCCGCTCGAAGTGCGAAATTGTGTGTATTTAAATAGAATTTATAAATTAGAGAAACAAGCTTTTAATGACATTTTAGAAGACTATTTTTAAAAACCCGTGAATGAAATTAAAATAAGTTATCAAAGCCAAAGATGCAATAACAACCACTAAGAACCAACTTGAATCGATAAAATTTGGAAAACCAATCAAAATGAGCAAAAATAGGCAAAACAGAAAAATAGGAGCAGGTCGGTCAACCGGCTACAGGGCTCGGTCGGCTGGCCAGAAGCAGAAAAAATGCTCGGGGTAGCAGGTCGGTCGGCCGGCTACAGGGCTCGGTCGGCCGAACTGCAATTTTCTGCAGTTCCTGCCCTTTCTCATCGAAATGCAAACTCTTCCAAAACGCAACCGGTCGAGCAATGGGTCTAAGGAGCCTTAGCCAATAGATATCCCATCTCCATTAGCTCTCCGATTCGCCACCAAAAACATGTTCAAACATCAAAGTTAGGATCTTTAAAGAATTGAACCCAAAACACTACTATTTGGATATTCACCAATTCAATCCAAACCAAAAACAAGTGCATATGAACAAGAGTTAGGAATTCGTACCCAACAATCAAAGATATATATAAGCATAGATGAGAGATAAAAATCTCACCTTACATCAATAATATCAGGAGAAGTAGATGTGAGTTCAAAACTCACCTTTTATCACAAAAAAAAGAAAAAGAAGCTCAAACACAAGAAGGAGACTAACTACTCTTCACTTCACTCTACAACCTTCAATCTAAGAATAAAACACATATTTCCCAAAGTTAGGTTTAGGAAAACTTTCAGAAATTGAAGAGGAGAAGAGTTGGAGAAGATGAAGAGGAGGCTTACCAAATCTTCACTTTGATTTTGGAGCAAGAATTCAAGTTGCAAGAAGAAATCAGGGCTTGGAATTTCTAATTCCCATTCTCTTCCCTCATTTTCAGTTTTTAGCTTAAGTTTTATGAAATGAATAAGTGTGGAGAGAAGAGGGACTGAGTTAGGGTTAATTAGCTAGTTAGTGGGCTGAACCCAACCCAAAGCCCATCTAGAAAAAGTAGCAAAATTCAACTTACTCCAAACATATCAAAGTTTATACTCAAAAAGATCTCAAACGCCATTTTGGACTTAATGGAGGCGGTTTCGAGTCCTAATTTGGCCATTTGCAAAAGGTAAAATTTCGGAACAAAAATCCGACTAACGACGCTATATTTAAATAAAACATTTAAATATAAAATCGTTAAATATGCGGGTTGTTACAGATCTCCCCTCCTTACAAAATTGCGTCCCCGCAATTCCTAGAGACGATACTTGTAGCAACTACATACATACAACATTCAAAAGAAAAGGAAATAAGCTTGAGACTAAAAGATATTCTCACCGTTGCCAAGCAAAGATAGAAAACCCGGATAAGATCGCTCGACATACTCTCTGGCTTCCCAAGTACAGTCATTGGGACTAGCGGACCATTGAACTTTAACGAGCGGCACGTCCTTGCTCCAAAGGTGTCGCCTCCGTGTAAAGTACGCGAATAGGTTGCTGTACAATAGATAAGTCCGGTGAGACCTCAAGCTCTTGCAAATCAGGAGAATCAATAACAGAATCCGACTCCCGAAGACATTTTCGGAGTTGAGAGACGTGAAACACGTCATGAATGCCAGATAAATGAGCTGGAAGTGAAACTCTATAAGCCACAGGGCCAATACGTTCAGTAATAGAAAATGGTCCTATAAAGCGAGGAGCCAATTTTCCAGTCGTACTGAAATGCATAACCCCTTTCAAAGGAGAAACACGAACAAAGACAAGATCACCAACTGAGAATTCGAGAGGCTTCCTACGGCTGTCAGCGTAGGACTTCTGGCGGCTCTGTGCCTCTTTCATTCTCAACCGAATAAGATCAATCTTCTCGGAAGAATCACGAACAAAATATGGACCAAGAATAAGCTTCTCCCCAGATTCCAACCAACAAGAAGGTGATCGACATGGTCTTCCGTATAAAACTTCGAAAGGAGCCATACCGATACTAGATTGAAAACTATTATTGTAGGAGAACTCTACAAAGTGGTAGATGATCCTCCCAACTACCACCAAAATCAAAAATACAAATACGGAGAAGATCTTCCAAGATACGATTCACCCGTTCAGTCTGTCCGTCAGACTGCGGATGATACGCTGTGCTGAAATTAAGCTTTGTTCCCAAAGCTTGCTGAAGACTCTTCAAAAAATGACTCATGAATAAAGGATCACGATCACTCACAATAGAACTAGGAACACCGTGAAGTCTCACGATTTCCTTGACATACAACTTAGCCAAATGCGAAGCAGTCCTATTAGAATTAATGGGAACAAAATGAGAAGACTTGGTGAGGCGATCAACAATAACCCAAATGCTAGAATGGCCTGATCTCGAACGAGGTAGGCCGTCAACGAAATCCATAGAAATCTGATCTCATTTCCACAATGGAATCTCTAGAGGCTAAAGAAGACCCGAAGGACGTTGATGTTCGGCCTTAAAACGCTGGCAGGTTATGCAATTACTCACCAAACTCGCCACATCGCGCTTCATGCCTTCCCAATAATAAAGATGACGCATATCGGCATACATCTTACTGCTACCAGGATGAATGGTATACTTAGAACGGTGACAGTCATCAAGAATGTCATGCCTAAGTGCAAAATCAGAAGGCACAAAAAGACGGTTCTTCTTGCGAAGACACCCATGAGAATCAATGCTGAAATCCCGCAACGCCTCATCACAGGATCCAGACTCACAAAGCTGAATAAGATGCAACAAATCAGGATCACGCCGCTGAGCATCGGCAATACGATCCAATAAAATGGGTCGAGCTCCCAAACTAAATAATAGAATAGGAGAATCAGAAGATGAACCTCGATCACGAATTTCACAAAAAGATAGAGTCTCAAGAATATCCCATTCGGCAAGCATCATAGAAATAACAGCCGAATGTTTGCGACTAAGCGCATCAGCAACACGATTACCCTTACCAGGGGTATACTGGATATCAAAGTCATAGGAGGCAAGAAACTCGAGCCAACGCTGTTGTCTCATATTGAGTTCCTTCTGAGTGAACAAATACTTCAAAGATTTATGATCGGTATAGAGAATGAAGTGCTCGCCGAATAAATAGTGTCGCCAAATCTTCAAGGCAAAGACAATGGCGGCTAACTCAAGATCATGAGTGGCATAGCGAACTTCATTCGGACGCAGTTGCCTAGAATCATAAGCAACTACCCGATCCTTCTTCATAAGAACAGCACTGAGACCACTACCACAAGCATCGGTGTAGACAACAAGATCATGATTCCCCTCGGGAACCACCAAAATAGGAGCATTAGTGAGAAGTTCCTTCAATGTCTAAAAGGAAGCTTCACACTTGTCGGACCAAATAAAACGAATGCCTTTCCGAGTAAGGCTGGTGAGAGGAAGCACAACACGGGAAAAATCCTTAATGAACCGACGGTAATAACCCGCCAATCCAAGGAAACTACGAATCTCATGCACATTCTTAAGCCTCTTCCAATTCTGGATGGCTTCGATCTTTGAGGGATCGACAGAAATGCCATCGAAAGATACAACATGGCCTAAGAACTTAACCCTATTCTCCCAAAAGTGGCACTTGGAGAATTTGGCTCTAAGCTGATGATGACGGAGAGTACTCAAGACAATTCTCAAGTGATTAGCATGCTTAGCTTCAGACTTAGAATAAATAAGGATGTCATCAATGAAGACAAGGACGAACTTATCGAGATATTCCCGAAATACCCGATTCATGAGATCAACAAAGAAAGCAGGAGCGTTCGTCAAACCGAACGGCATAACAAGCCACTCAAAAGAACCATAACGAGTGTGGAAAGCGGTAAGAGGTATGCTATCCTCCGCGACTCGTAACTGATGAAAACCCGTGGCAAGGTCAAGCTGAGAAAGACCTTAGCACCACTCAATAGATCGAACATATCATCGATCTTAGGCAACGGATACCTATTCCTAATGGTTAACTCATTAAGCTTGCGATAGTCAATGCAAAGCCTAAGAGTTCCATCGGACTTCTTCATGAAGACGACCGCGGATCCCCACGGAGAAAAACTGGACTAAAACTGCTTGGACTCAAGCTCTAAAAGCTGCTTCTTGAGTTCCTCATTTTCCTTTGTAGACATCCTCGTGGGAGGACGACTAACTGGCTGCGCGCCTGGAATGAGATCAATGCGGAACTCAATTGCCCGCTTGGGTGGCAAACCCGAAACAGGATCAAAAACATCAGAAAAGTCACAAGCAATAGGAATACGAGATATATCATCATCATCTCGCGAGTCAAGAGAACATAAAGCCATTTTGGAATTATCCACATCCCGAAGAACAAGAGATAACTGAGTAGGCGAATCCGGATGTCGAAGATACAAAATTCTCTCCGAACAAATAATCCTGGCATCATATCTCACTAGCCAGTCCATTCCCAAAATCATATCAAATCCCAGACAAGAAATAACGTGCAGATTCGCACAAAAGGAAAAACCACATAAAACAATCTCAACATCATCACAAAGCATGCTAAGGGTCACGGATCCCCCAATAGGATTCTCAATCCTTAAAGAAGTAACCAAACAAGAAACATCTAGAGATAAATCATCGACGAGCTTTTTCGATACGAAAGAATGTGATGCACCCGTTTCGAAAAGAACTCGTACACTATGGTCATGAAATAAAATAGAACCTTCCAAAATAGATAGAGATATACCTTTGGGCTGAGAAGGACCTTCAGAAGCCTTACCAGCATAAAGCTTGCTAGACTTGGCAACAGCCGGAATAGTAGGGTAAGTGGAAACATGATGTCCTTCCTTCTTGCAGTAACGACAGAAGAGAGGCTTAGGAAAGCTCGAATAATATGATCAGGAGAACCACAATTGAAACACTTCCGAACGAAAGGTGTTCTAGAAGACTGAGGCTGAGAACTAGAACCACCAGTCTTCTTCTTCTTAGAAGGAAAAGACCTGGACTTCTGGAATGGAAACTACCTCTTGTTGGGGTTCTTGGAAGCCTCAACATCAACATCACTATCACACTCTTTCTCGACGGTCTCGAGATGAAGTGCCGAATCAACCAACTCCTCAAAAGAAAGCTTAAGCTGGAGTAACAAAGACTTCTTAAGATATTTCTTAAGACCAGAAACAAACTTCAAATTCTTCTTATAAGAAGTGCTAATAAATTCAAGACCATACTTAGATAAGGCCTCGAATGATGCAACATACTCAAAAACAGAAGATTTCACCTGCTTCAACTCAAGGAAGCGACGGGTCAATAAAACTTTTTCAGATTCAGGAACAAACTTGAGTTCAAATCACTCCCGAAACTGAGTCCAAGAAAGAGTAGACTCATCAATTTCGGCTACAAGAAGCTCATACCAATCAAGAGCACGCTCTTGTAATAAGCTAGAAGTTACAAGAACTCTATCATGGTCAGAAAGATCAATGCGAGAGAAGATACGCTCGCACGTGCGAAACCAAGCTTGGACTTCAAGAACAGACTCGGGTCCCTTAAATGGCTTCCCTCCAAGATGAGAAAAATCACTGCACAGACGTGCAAAGGCAGACTTGCGAGGTGGAGAAACTCGAGGAGGAACTGGAGGCTGAATGCTCCAAAAAAACTCCAAAAATTGATCAGCAGACATATAAACACCATCTGGATGTGAGCCACTGGATTGCCCAGCATCCGAACGTCGTCCCCTGCCTCTTCCAACCATATGCTGAAAGTAAGATAAGAACAAGATTATTCACATGGTAGATATCACAATATGGAATACTACGGAATAAATGCATTCCTAGACGTATTCCCAAATTTTATCTACCTAACCTTGATGGTAGAAGGAATAGAGAGACACGATGATTCAAAGATTTGTATCACTTCTACACTTTGATGTACCGGAATATGTGTATCTATTCTGTGTTTATCATATTTTGTTCTGAACTCATCTCTGATACCACGCTATGACGCCCCACCTCTATAACCACGCTAGCCAAGGACACTACAGGGTAATGTCGTCAACTAACACGGAGAATAAGGCTGGTTAGGAGCGACCACCTATAGCCTTGCTCTAACTATTTATTGAATACATCGACAATAGACATACCAAGCAGGTCGACATACCCAATGAATACGTAAAACAAAACCATAGGTGGTTGGAGGATCTAACAGAACAGAATATGACAACTCAAATGTAATATACATCACAGAACAGTAGATCATCATATACACATATATTGATACATAACAGAGTATACAAAATAATACATGTTAAGTGGTATAGCAAACCACATATACAGACGATTCCAGATGAATTCATATATCAGAGTTACAATGAAAAGGACTACATAAAAGCTTTAACAAAAAGGAACAAGCTGGATAGTCCATGCGGAAGCAAAATAGGCTAAGTCCAAATGCACCTAACTTGAAACATCTCGGTCTGACCTGAGTATAAAATACACGGGTCAGTCCAGCTAAACAAATCAGTTAGATAAACTGGACAACAATGACCTGCAAGGTCACTACGTATAACAAATATCTCTAAAAGAGATAACACAATCATCTAACAAAAGATGAATCATATCATAACAAGCCTCGTATCATCGGCAACTCAGAGAAACAAAGGATAGGAATATCCCAAAACAAGCCATAAAGGCAAACAACAAATACCAATGAAGGTAACACAAGTTCCACAAGGTAATCGCTATACATCATGCGGCTCAAAAAGACCAACACCGAAGGGAGATACCTAGCGAACATACATATCAATGAAACATCATGAAATTTTGCACGTGCTCAGTACTGTATAAACAAGGATCCATGAGCCCGAAGACTCCAAACCCAAATACCACTCGAGCGGCTCATAAAGACCAAACTCCAAAAGCGATACAATAGGGCAACAAACCCGAAGGCACAAACCCGAAGGTACAAACCCGAAGGCAACATACCCGAAGGCAACATACCCGAAGGCAACAAACCTGAAGGTGCAAACCCGAAGGCAACAAACCGTCGTGGTGAAGGTCCGGAGGCCCGGTACTGGACACCACTAACTGGCGGAATGTGTCATAACTCTCAAAAAGGAATCCGAAAAGTGGTAACGTGAGCCCCATAACCACTCGTTCGCACTAAACGGTTTGCTATCCGTTAGTTAATTTCACACTCAAAGCTGTACAAAGTCTACCTCATCTCATCGGTAAACCAGACCAAAAGGTCAAAACAATCAATCGAATAGGTCGGGGATTAATCGGCAAGACAAACGCATGGATTCATGGTCCGTGTTTTACCTAACCATTTATTCTCCCTTCCACTCCGCTCGAAGTGCGAAATTGTGTGTGTTTAAATATAATTTATAAATTGGAGAAACAAGCTTTTAATGACATTTTAGAAGATTATTTTATAAAAACCCATGAATGAAATTAAAATAAGTTATCAAAGCCAAAGATGCAATAACAACCACTAAGAACCAACTTGAATCGATAAAATTTGGAAAACCAATCAAAATGAGCAAAAATAGGCAAAACAGAAAAATAGGAGCAGGTCGGTGGACCGGCTACAGGGCTCGGTCGGCTGGCCAGAAGCAGAAAGAATGCTCGGGGTAGCAGGTTGGTCGGCCGACTACAGGGCTCGGTCGGCCGAACTGCAATTTTCTGCAGTTCCTGCCCTTTCTCATCGAAATGAAAACTCTTCCAAAACGCAACCGGTCGAGCAATGGGTCTAAGGAGTCTTAGCCAATAGATACCCTAGCTCCATTAGCTCTTCATTCACCACCAAAAACAAGTTCAAACATCAAAGTTAGGATCTTTAAAGAATTGAACCCAAAACACTACTATTTGGATATTCACCAATTCAATCCAAACCAAAAACAAGTGCATATGAACAAGAGTTGGGAATTCATACCCAATAATCAAAGATAGATATAAGCATAGATGAGAGCTAAAAATCTCACCTTACATCAATAATATCAAGAGAAGTAGATGTGAGTTCAAAACTCACCTTTTATCACAAAACAAAGAAGAAGAAGCTCAAACACAAGAAGGAGACTAACTACTCTTCACTTCACTCTACAAGCTTCAATCTAAGAATAGAACACATATTTCCCAAAGTTAGGTTTAGGAAAACTTTCAGAAATTGAAGAGGAGAAGAGTTGGAGAAGATGAAGAGGAGGCTTACCAAATCTTCACTTTGATTTTGGAGCAAGAATTCAAGTTGCAAGAAGAAATTAGGGCTTGGAATTTCTAATTCCCATTCTCTACCCCCATTTTCAGTTTTTAGCTTAAGTTTTATGAAATGAATAAGTGTGGAGAGGAGAGGGACTGAGTTAGGGTTAATTAGCTAGTTAGTGGGTTGAACCCAACCCAAAGCCCAACTAGAAAAAGTAGCAAAATTCAACTTACTCCAAACATATCAAAGCTTATACTCAAAAAGATCGCAAACGCCATTTTGGACTCAATGGAGGCGGTTTCGAGTCCTAATTCGGCAATTTGCAAAAAGTAACATTTCGGACCAGAAATCCGACTAACGACGCTATATTTAAATAAAACATTTAAATACAAAATTGTTAAATATGCGGGTTGTTACATGAGTAGTTCTTCTGGAGGTGGAATTCAGAAGCAGCAGAGTGGATCCGTTTCTTCAATGGATTGGCTAGACCAGTGTAAGCTGTTCTGTTGGGTAAAGAGAGGACAGTTTTCTTTGGAAATGGTCTGGGTTGATCGCAAAAGTGACTTGCGATAGTTGAGTGTTCTCTAGAATTGTCAGAGATTTTCTGGATTTCTTCTTGGTAGACAGAGGTTTGTTCGCATCTGGAGATTGAGTTTTCTAATCGACTAGTATTCCAGGAGTGGAATTGGTGGTTCAGTGTAGTTAAAGGATGGTTCCTAGAGATAGAGTTTGATGAAGCAGCTCAGATTTTTGGGGAAATTTCTGAATTTTTCTTTACGGATCTGTTGAACTATATTACTGGGAAGTGATGCCCAGTTTGTGCTTGTGTTCTTCATCAGCATTCTTGTCTACTTCGGATCAGAGTTGTGCAACGGAAGCAGTTTGGAAGTGTTTCTGATTGTCTTGTCCGAATTAGGAGAAGTTTGTTGTCTTCTGCTGTTTATGGAGTAGAGTTGTGTTTTGGTTTTGGATTGATTTTGAGGAGATCATTGGGTTGGGTTGTTTTTGGTTCTGTTTGTTTCTAAAGGAATCAGCAAGGGTTGAGCTGATCAGGAAGGATGTTGGCAGCCCAGGATCGTCCGAAGACTTTTGTGGATAAGGGACGGAGGAATTTAGAATTCGAAGTTGGAGACTTCGTTGTTATTGGAGTTTTCTCCGATCGAAGGAGCTATAAGATGGGGTAAGACTGGAAAGCTAACTCCAAGATGTTTGGATATTTTCTCTTTCTTTGTTCTTGTAAGGATCAGTATTTGGTTTTCAGGATTGAATTGCCAGTTTGGATAACTGGGATTCGATGTGTTTCAAGTATCTCTGAGGGAGTACGTGTATGATCTATCTCTGGTTTTGGAACCAGCTGTTCAGGAGGTTTGATTATTGAGTTAGACTCATCTATAGTCTGATATGCTATCTAGTTCTTTAAATCTAGATGAGTAGGAGCTCTGTAGCTTAGTAATTTTGATTGCTTGGAATCTATAGAGCGAGTATCCCGATATTTTTACAGGGAAAACTCGAGGAAACTATATCCAGAATTTTTGTCTGGATAGTTAGGTTTGTTTGATTGGGTGAATTAATTGCTTTGGCTGCTAGCATATGTTTGATATTTGCTTGTGTTTTAAAATTAAATATTTAAATAGATTATTAAATTACCTTTGTTTTAAATTTTGGGGACGAAATTCTTTTAAGGGGGAAGGAATGTGATGACGCGGAATTTTAAGCAATATCAATTTAATAAGCTGAATTAAAAATTAAATTGATTTGATAATCTTTCATAAAAAGATTTGAATTAATTTAATAATCCAAATAAAATAAATATTTAATTGATAGATTTTACCTTTTTAAATCTAATAATTGTTTTATATTTACAATGTATACAGAATATGTATATATTGTTAATAGATCTTGTTTTAAATTAATAAATAAATAAATCATGTTTTCTATAAAAATATGTATCTTTAGTAAAAATTGGGAATTATGATTTTATTTAAAAGTTAAACTTTTAAGAGGTTAATTAATAAATAAAATAGGGTTTTAAATAGTTAAGATAAAAATTAAATTTGTTTAAATTGATTTATTTGATATAAACTTTTTAAAAGCATATAATTAATAACTTTATGATTTTAAATGCATAAGGTAAATGTTGAAATGATTTAAAATATGTTCTAACTCAAGTTTAAATTTAAAATAAAAATAACAATAAGGTTTATTTTGATATAGTGTGATAAAATAAATAATTTATTAATAAGAGAAACAATTTCTTTTATAAGTTATTTATAGTTATCAATTTTGTTAATTTTAAAATATAATAATACATTGTTTTTAATAAATAGAATTTTAATAAAAATAATTGTTTTTCAAAGTTTAATTGTGTAGTTATATATGTATATATATAAATTGATTTGAATTTGAATTCAAAGCTTTAAAATTTAAAGTATAAATATTTTTAATTTGTTTTGATTTTTAAATATTTGTATAAACCTTTATTTT
Organism: Allium cepa; assembly: GCA_030765085.1. Lineage (NCBI taxonomy): Eukaryota > Viridiplantae > Streptophyta > Magnoliopsida > Asparagales > Amaryllidaceae > Allium > Allium cepa. The sequence continues at coordinate 659,310,997 of CM060934.1, read as the reverse complement.
ATAAATATAATTGGATTTATTCATTTCAAAATTATCTACATGTAAATAAATACATATTAACTAATTAATTGAACAAAGATTTAAATTTATCTTATATTAACATCTAACTAAATAATAATTAACTTTTAATTATAAATACTAATTACTTTTAAAAGACAAGTGTAAACATCCTAAGGCCTTATATAACATGTATTAGGTAATAAAACATTTAAGGTGACAAATATTAGTACTTTTTACAAGTGTCATTTAAATGATTTTTCTTTATAATTTTTTAAAAAAAAGCACATGTTCATTTATATAAAACTCTTTATTTCTTTAACCCCTTCTCTTTTCTATTTCTCAAAATATATAGCCAAGAAGAAGAATTAAATCCAATTCCCTCAAAAACTAAACTCTGAAAGCACCTTCAAAATCCTGCAAATCAGAAACATGCAAATCATTTTTCAAAATTAAATCAAAGCATGCAAGAAAAACTATTTTAAATCTGCACATTTTCAAGTATGAAAGCAAGTCTGTTTTGAAAGCATCTGCATTTCTTTTATTTGGAAGCAAGTAAATCTGTTGGATGCATGCAAATGTAATCAGGGAACAACAACAAATAGGAATTAAAGTTTACAAAACTAAAGAAGCAAGCAACTCAAAGTTTTGGAAATCAAAGCACATTCAAGTTCCAGCTTTTCAAAAACTAGGCGCTCTGTTCTTTAATTTCTGGTGAGTAACATCACATTTTCAATATCTTAAATTGGTTATGGTTGCATGCTTAGATCTGGTATGAATGTGTGTTGAATAAATATTTATATGTGATAAATTTATATACATATATGGATGTGAAGATATGTGTATATGTCCCATTTTCATCTCTGTTACCAGTTTCAAGTTCAAGACTTGATTCAAAATTTACATTCTCTTAAACCCATTGATGTTAGTACTTAGAATTTAAATAAAATTTGTTGTTATGTCATAGAAAAGATTTTAAAGTTTTGTTTAAGTTAAATTTAATTGGAAAGCTCACTAGAACTATAAAAACATCAGTGTATGTTAAAATATGTGAAAATTCAAACTGAATAATTTATAAATTCAGTATTATGAATTAAATACTAAGATTAAAACATGATTTTTAGAACAAAAATTAGGATTTTTAGTTAAAGGGTTAGAGAGCAGTTCTGTGATGAACAGAAAAGGGAGTTTTGGTGATTTCTGATGATCTATCGATTTTGGAGGCTCGGGACTCTTCTTTAGGGTAGAGGAGAGAATAGTGATGCTTGAAAAAATAATTGATGGTGATGCAAATCACCATGGAAGCAGTGATGTTGATTTCTTGTCTGTAACCATAGATTTTGGGATGATTAGTTAATGGGTCAACTCGGCTTAAATGTTTGATCGAGTGTCTTATGCTTTTGGGTGATGGTTGCTGAAGCGTAGGCGAGGCTATGGCCGGTGGTGGAGGATGGTGTTGAAGTGCTGACAGGTTTGGGATTGCTTTGGACTTTCTGTTCCAGGTTTTAGATGTGAACTCGAATTTCGAATTCGAGTTGTATGTGAGCAATGGAATGATTGGAGTGGAATAGCGAGATGGTCGTCGATGTGTGGAGTCCCCTGGATGTGACGAAGCGAATTTTTCTTGCTCGAAAATCGACACCCAAACTTTACATCGTACTCGAATGCCGTAGATTCGACCATTCAAATCCGAGTCGCCGGAGCTTATAACACAATTAAGTAAACAACACAGTGAAAAAAAAATACATTGATATACAGCTTTGATACAATATCTGATACAATGAATATCAATATACATCAGAGATATGATACAAGAAATAGCAGCGGAACAATATAACTCTAAGATAGTCTTCAAGGAAGAACTCCAAAAAAAAAACTGCAGCTCCATTTCCAAGAACCAATCCAACAATAGCTCGAACTCGCAATAACGATGCACCAAGATGAGCAAGACTGGTGTGATCCAAAGACTGAACTAACTCCAAATAATCCACTACATCCGACTATCTGAAAAACCCAACTGTAGACTGCTCGTGTAGAAAATAATGAGCACCTAGAGTTTAGGAAAGAAACAATAAACTCCGGATCAGTCGTGGGACTGGTGTGAGCAACAAAAAGCAGTTTATCTTTAAAAACAAACAAAGAAATATTTTAAAATAGATTCGCAATGCTTTTTAGAAATGAGACTACCATAAGGCCTCCCGCACATACACACAATGCAAACGCAGAATCGGAGGAGATTTCTCCTTATGATAGTCAAAGATGCTTGATACGCATTAAAAAGAAACATTTGATATTATTACTAGTGCATAGTGTAGTAAAAATCATTTCGAAAGTAAAGATATAAATCTTATCCAACATAGACATTTCAAACTATGCCTACTATAGCTACCATCCAAACAGTGGGGCGCCACCATAAGTGAATGATAGGTTCTACAACTAAAACCGTACTAGGTACGTATTTGAAGAATGGATTTCCAACAAATGGTCAGGCCAAGGAACTTCCCATTGCCACATGGAAATGCCTCTGGAAGGACGCCCCGAGAACCCAACTGGATCTCTGCCAAACAAGGCCGGCTACCCCCCTTCCCGGGGAATATACAAAACCTCAGATATGCCACCTCCGGTCCTTTGGGACCTTTATACGAGGCGCCTCTAAACCAACAACCACACAGAATAAATATAGTGTGTCCACATGAGTAAGTATCAGGGCTCCATACCATGACACTACCCTTTTCCAGAAGGAATGGTCATACCCTAGGGAAGCTATCCCTGAAAACCTTGCCGCACAATTCCTGTTTCGACCATTACCGATTTGTGAGGCTCGACGAAGTCTCGTCCACAAAGCCACACTTTGGTACAAAGCCATGCTTTGGGTCAACAAATGATCAAAGTAATGATCACAAAGATAAATGATCAAACAAATGATCATATCACAAATGATCAAACAATGATCATTTCACAGCAACACTCAGCATGTCACATTACCAAATTGGGAATATATCGCTGATAACCATCAACTACATAACCTCTGAGCTCGTACGTCTCAGAGAAGGGTGTTAAGCTAAGAGAATAAATTCTCCGCCACCAACAGAAATATATTTGAAAGAAATCAGCTTTATATCTCAACTTGTAATGTCAGACATACAATCCATACAAGTCTATTCTAGGTTCGAACACAACCGAAGGCACTTCCAAAGAAGTCCTTGAAATCCGGATATTCACTAATCACGTTCGGACTTCCCATCACATATGGAGTCTCTATACCGGGGACCAGTCAATGCAAAGACATTCGACGAGTTGTCCTTTCGTTTTCGAAAATATCCGGTCTTCACCACCGGTCTTCAAATGCTATCCATAAAGACTATCACATATTCAGAATGGGATATATGACACAAAGGTCCTCTCCCGGCTAAACCGAACAGTGAGCGCAGTATTTCAAAAACATATGGATATTGGGATTTCAATTAAGTCACAACTTAAAACCCAAAAACTTTCCTTTTCAAATGGTTTAAACCAATTACCATTTCAAATCTTTATATTACAAAAAGATTTATTTCACAAAGATCAATTCATAGACTTCAAAACAATTTCCATTCCAATGGATTAATTCATTTAAATCCTTAAATCAAAGATTTAACTTATAGCTTTCAAATCGTTTTCATAACTTGGAAATTATTTTCATTTCAAAACTAGAAATCATTTTCACTCAAACTGGAAATTCATTTCTTATGTGAAAGCTTTTAATATTTGAAAATAAACAGTTTTCGTTTCAGAAAAATCCAATTATATTTGCTCGAGTTAAAGCCCTTGAATTCAAATTCAAATTCCCAAATCAATTATTTAAAATAGTTTAACCCATATATAACTAGTATAACATCTTTAATCCCTAGTTTCAAATCATAGAATTCAATTTCAAATCTTAAATTTAAGTTTAAATCAAATTATTTAAACTTCATACTTTATCAAGTTATTCAAATAAATTTCATCTTTGAAATTCCATGTCAAAAGCTTTCCACATTTAACCCGATTCCATTTCAAACTATTTGAATTTAAGAATTCAAATTCAAAACTATTTTCAAAAATTCGTGACTTAATCGATTTCCTCGTGAAATCCATATTTGTGTGTGTATGGTGTGGTTCAGGGGTTTAACACAATAGTGCAACATCATTCAATCATCACAGATTAAAACACAGAAATATAGTTGATAAGCGATATAAACTATAACGCTCATCGTCCATTCACAGATTCATAGATAGTATACAGATGTATCATCAATAAATGAATAAATTATACATAGCACAATTCATAGATCAAAATATCACAAATCAGATAGGATAACCAATTCAAGGCATTTCATACAATATAAACATTCATAAGTAATGCCAAGCATTTAATAATTATTTATAAGCAGGATAAATTAATCGTTTAATCCTGATTAATTCAATTCATTTCCAATTTAATCAATTACTTATGAATTAATTATCAAATCTTGACTATTTAATTAATTAAAAATCATTTGATATTAATTTATTTATCAAATACTTTAGTTAATCAAATATCTAAAATTTATTACAATAAGTGATTAATCCTTAATTACTTTCATTAAGTAATTATATTTAACAATTTATAATTGATTTTCTAAATTAATTAATCCATTTAATTATTAATTATTTATCACTTTAATCAATACTTGAAAATCTTTAGTAATTATCTTTATTAACTTTCTTTGATTACCTTCTTAAGAAAATTTCTTAGATTAAATCTTTAAATCTTTTCTAACTAATTATTCTAAATTACTTGTTTATAAATTAAATAACTCATTCTTTAATTACCTTCTTAATTAAATCATTTTAATTACCTTCTTTATCTCTAAAATAATTAATTTCCTTATTAATGACTTCATCAATATTTTAAGTGTAAAACATTTCAAATTTGAATTTAGACTCAAATTTCATTTTGAATTTATGATTCAAAATGCTTACATATCTAAATATTAACCAAGTATAAATATCCACTTATAATCTTAAAATAAATGTAAAGAACATTTATTATTAATATATGAACTTATGTAAGCCTTTAACCCAATTTACTTAATTTTATTTTAAAAAAAATTAAGCTTTTAAAAATACACCACTATTTAACTTACATATTCAAATTATCAAATATCAAGTTTAGTTATTGGTTTGAAAACAAATTTACTTTTAAAAAGCTATTTGATTTATACTTGTTTTAAAACACATATGATTTGAAAACTGGTTCAAATTCCAGATTTTAAACTTGAAGCCATATTTAAGTCTTGTTTTCAGATTTTAATTTAAATTCTAAAAATCAGATTTAAAATCTGAAAATCCACTTTGTAAATATTTACAAATTTGATTTAAAATCAAATTTCTGTTTAAAACTTTTAAATTCAAAGTTTATTTGAAAATAAACTTAAAACTGGATTTAAACTTGCTTTAAAACTTTTGCTTCCCATTTAAACTGGCTTTTAAATTTTATTTTAAAATATAAAAAAAACTAGTGTAACAGGTTTCTGAAAACCTGTAGACAAGGGAAAAACACCCTGTAACAAATTAGACTCGAGCCAATCCTCCAATCTCCCCGAGTCAAACACCCAAAAACATCAAGCAAAACCCGGAACCATTCGAGTAAAACTCGAGATCGATTCTTCTTGCACAGGACAAAGTTCATCAGAACTCTGAAATGCATGGTGCACATGCATCGTGGTTCTGGCCATCTCCGGCCACCCACCAGCGCTTCAATACTTCGCCTACCAACCTCAGACGTGACTATGATCACCCAAACCCATCACGACAACACGAATCAAAATCGAGTTAAATTTCCATACCTGGAAACACGCTAGCTTCAACACCCCCAAACCTGTCAACATCGCCTCATCCACGTCGTGCCGACCATCTGCGACGACACAACTCCGGATACGACTTCGTCAATGACCAAACTACCATCTCCTAGAAACACACGCAACTCGATCGCTTGTGGACAACGAATGAGATTAAATGCAAAAGCATGACAAAATTAGGTTTCCAGAAATAAACTTCTCGCTGCCGTCACCACAATGGCCGTGGCCACCTCCGACCAATTTTCCCATCACCACCATAGCCTCCTCTATCACAACGAGAAAATCCGACCTCCCCCATCGACGTGTTTACCAGAAAATGTCAAAAGTTCAATTTCTGGTTAAACAAGAAATGTATCCAAATCTCTTCATGTAACATTCCCGAAAATTTATTAAGTTTAATTTGGCAATTAAATTAATTTCTGGAAATAAATTGTGAATTAATTAAAAAAAATTCTAGAATAAATAGATAATTTTGATTATAAATAGTAATTTATATTAGAAATTTAAGGATAAGTGATTTATAAAATAAATATTGAATTTCAAAATATAATAGAATTTAAAAGCTTGAGATTAATAAAATGATAGTAATAGTCGTTTTCTAAAATATTAATTATATTTGGTAGATGTAATAAATTTTTAAAAAAAGATTTATTTTTAGGATTTAATTCTCTCATGTGAATAAATGTGAATATTTGTTAATATGAAATCAAAATTTCTAAATCCTTCTTTTCCTTTTTAAAAGTTGAACAAACAAAATAAAATAAAAAAAATGAGATGTTTTAAAAATAAGTGGCGTTTAAAAGTCATTAGGATGTAATTTATATAATATAAAGATTGGTTAAAAACAGTTTTTCTTTTAACATTGTATATACATGTATATGTACAAATGAATAAAGAGGTATCTTCATTTATAAAGTAATATGATATGAAGTAGTTTAAAAAAAAAAATCCTTCTTGTCTTTGTAAAAATACAAACATACATAGGGAGATGGAGTAAGCTGATTTGCAAAATCTAGATCTTATGATTGTATTTTTAACAAATGGCATGATAACATCATTGCTTAATTAAAATATTCAATTTAAAAATTTCAGAAAATCTTTCAACTTCCATTTCGAATTTATTTAGTCTCATCAAATCTGAAAAGAAACAGTGAAAAGGATTTGAATATCTCAAACAATAACAATACAAAAGTATCAAAGATCTAGCATTTCAAAATCCAACTCCAAAGAAAAAAAAGAAATCAGAGGAAGCTTCAATTTGGAATCAATACAATGGAAAGCATGCAGTTTCAAAATAATCTGAAGCAAGTTCAGGCAAGGTCGGATCTGAAACAAAGTTCAAAACAAAACAGAGAAAAAAAATCACCAGGAATTCAACATAAAAACAAATCCAGTTTCAATATCAATGGGGAGTTGCAAGCCTGAAGTATGAAAATGCAAGTTCAAGATCAAAATTAGATATTCCAGTTAAAAGAAATAAAGTAGAAGAAAAATTGGAAAACCAAGTTATTCTCAATTCAAGGAAATCTCAAACCTGTAGAAAGTAAAAAAAATTAAAGCTTGCTTCAACTCAATTCAAAAAGAAAAATCTGAAGTGCTTTCAAGGTGTAGTGATGTACATTCAGGTGAGTTTTGTTTTAACTGTATAGTTTATAGAATTACGATTTTTAAATCAATTTCAACAACAAATTTAAAACTTGAATTGCAGATTTATGAAGAAAAAATAAACAAAGCAAACTCAGATGGAATGCAAAGGCTTCAACCTGAAATGGGTTAGAACAGTGCAGTTCTCTCTGGGATTTAAATAAAGATAAGTAAATTTCTTTAAAAGCTTTTAATTTGATGTTGTAAATCAGTGATAAAGCATAAGTTTAAAACAGTTGAACAAAATAAAAAAAATGCAGATTCAACTTGAAAGCAAATGTGAATTGAAGTCTGCAGCTTGGAAAATAAATCAAGTTGAAGCTTTAAACAAATTCAAACTGTAAGTAAATAAATTCTATTGTTTGTCATTGATGAAGTGAGTAACAAATGCAATAGGAAGTCTAAACAAAGTTTATGTTAATAAACTTCTGCAGATCAAAGAAATAATTGCCTGTCTCTGTTTAACAGAAACCAAGTTCCCCTCTACTCTGTCAAAAACACTTCTCTGCTTTTGTTTTCTCAAAAATCCAGGTGAGCAAACATACTCGAGCCCATTTATATGCTTTGATATTTGAGTTGATGTTTGAAATATGTGTTTAGTTGAAGACTATGTCAGCATGTTTGCATGTTTGCTTGTGCATGTTTGTGTTTTTTTCAACTGAGATATCTCTGTCTTAGTTCTAAGGCTCAGGTTTATTCCAAAATCCATTACCTCTTGATTTGATCTCAGCTAGAATTTGACATGTAAATGAAACATGTTTCTTCAGTGTGGATTCAAGTTTATAAATTATAATTAAGTTAAATTAAAATCTGTTGTCTCTGTAAACTGTAAGAACAGTTTTTGTTTCAAATGAGTAAAATTTCAAACTTCTTAAAATATTAAGTTAGGTTTGTAACTTGAGTGCATATATGAAATCATGATTTTTAAAATTAAAATCACATTTTTAAATTAAGTATGGAATGAGTATTACTGGGTTGAACAAAAAAGGGGTTTTGGGTTTTATCTGACGATCTAGTGGATTTGGGATGTTGTAGTTCTTCCTGGAGGTGGAGGAATGACAGGTGAGTGTGGAAAAAATAACTGGAAGATGATCAGAGGATTGTGGATGTGGTGGTTGAGGTTTGAAGGTTGGAACCCTAGTTTTTAACTAGGTAGAGGAAATCGATCACCACGGTCAATTGGATTGATCAAGTGTCACGAAATTTTGGGCAATGATAGTTGGTTGGTTGACGAATACGTGGCTGAAGTCGCAAGCGCTCAGATGGCCGGGGATGGAGGAACGAGACGTTGACAGGTTTTGGTTGAGGGGGTTTCCAGCTGTTCCAGGTTTGGGACTGGGTGCCCAATTTTGTTTTTGAAGCTTGAAGCATGAATCAATGGTTGTGGTGGTTTGCTGGGTCGACTCCTGATGAGTTGTGATCACCTCTGACGATTGGTAGTGACTGGAGGCAACGTGCACGTGCACGAGGTGGATGCTGTGCATTTTGTTCCAGTGCAGTGTATTTGGGTTTTTGGGGTGGTGAAACCTGTAGTTGAAACCTGTAGTGTTTCTGAAGAAAAAAAAATAGAAATCAAAGTTTTGAACCAATCTTTAAAACTAAGTTTGAATCTGACTTTAAGTAAGTTTAAACCTAAGTTTTGAAATGATTTAAGTTTTGAAATTTAAACTTTCTTGAACACACTTAAGTATTTAAAGTGGATTTGGCTTGGAAAGAAAAAAAAACTTAAAGGTTTGAATTGTAAAGCAAAGTATTGAGTAAGTTTAAAGATTCTAAAATCTGAAATATGAACTTGAATCTTAGTTTTAAAATAAATAAAGTTTTTAAATTTAAATTGTTTTAACTACTTTAAAAATAGTTAAGTGATTTGAAATTTAAAATAAAGTTAGAAGTATGTAAGTTTCTGGAATCTAGGTAATCTGGAATCAAAAAAATTCAAATATGTATTCCAATTTTAAAATAAACAGAAGTTTTAAATTTAAAAATAATTTAAACAACTTTGAATGCCATAGTGTATTTTTAATTGAATTAAATTTAAAAAATGAATTTGGTTTAAAATTCTTTCAAATCTCCTTTATAAAATAAATATTCTTTAACTTGTAGAATAGAAAGGGTTTTGAAATATATTTTAAAATTTTGTTTAAGTTACATTTGAATTCATTTTAAATCTTAAATTTAAAATGAAATTTAAATTAAAATTTGGAAGTAAATTGTTTTTAAATGCTTTATTTAAATAAGAGATGTTTTATCTTAAAAATAAATAAATGAAATTTAATGATTTTGATTCATTAAATTTTTAAGTCAATAAATCAAATAATTAATGAATGATCCAATGAAAATAATAAATACTTAGTGAAAATAATTAAGAGAATATAATTAAAGGTTAAGGATTGATTTATCAAATATTTGAGATTAATTACTTTAAAGAATAATTAATTAATGTGGTTAATTAATTAAGAGAACTAAATCGATTATGGTTAATTAACTTAAAGTGATTAAGAAATCATTATTAATTAGGGAGTAATTAATTATTGAAATTAATTAAGGGAATAATAAATCTATTGATCAATCAATTAAGGACAATTAATTATAATTTAATTAGTCAATGATTAAAAGTTTATTATTTAAAGTAATTAATTGAGGAATAGGTGATTAAGATTAAATAATTACAATCAAAGGATAATTAATTAAGATAATTAATTAAATAAATGATTAATAAATGAAGATGGTTAAGACTTAATTAATTATAGTTAACGATAATTACTCATTGGTTTAAAGATTTCAAATAGAAGTAATTATTGTGGGTAATAAATTTATAACCACACGGTTTATTCATCTTAATTAAAGATGTTTGATTGTTGTTGAATGCTATGTGATGGATTGATATATTCGTTGTGATGCTATGTAATGTTTTGTGCTAAGCTGTTATATCTGTGATGTATATATTGTTATGCAAACCTTTGACCCGTAAAACGACATTCGAATTTCGATGCGACAGGGAGTCGGATTCCATTTGGTTATCCGAAACCCACATCGAATTGTAATGATTGAATCTGTGCTGATTGATGATGTGGCACTCTTATTGTGTAAAACCCCTGAACCACACTTATACACACACAAATATGGATTGCACGTGGAAATTAGTTAAGTCACAGATTTTGAAATTGTTTTAAAATTGAATTTTTAAATCCAAAATAGTTTTTGAACTAGAATTGAAGCTTTTGAAAATGGTTATTTTTAAATAACTTGATTAAGTTTTGAAAATTTAGATAATTTGATTTAAATTTGAATTCAATATTTGAAATTGAATTCTAAAATTTGGAAACTAAGGTTTAAAAAGGGTATTCAACTTATAAATGGGTTTATATGGGTTTTTAAACCATTTTAAAGGTGATGTTTTGGAATTTAGATTCAACCCAAGTTTTCAACTTGTATAAATTGGACTTTTCTGAAACGAAAACTGTTTGTTTTCAAATAATAGTAGCTTTCATATAAGAAATGAACTCCCAATGTGTGTTAAAAGGATTTCAAGTCTAAAAATGAAAATAGTTTTCCAAACTTTAGATAAATCTTTGGAAACGTGTTTTGAAAGCTATAAACCTTTAATTTTAAAGATTTAATTGGGTTAATCCAATTGAAATGGGAATTGTTTTGAAATCTATGAATAGATCTTTGTGAAACTGGGTGAAACTTTGTGAAATAAATCTTTTTGTTTAAAGATTTAAAAATGGTAATTTGTTTAACCATTTGAAAGAAAAGTTTTGGATTTTATAAGTTGTGACTTAGCTAAAATCCCATATCCATATGTTTTAAAATATGGCGCTTACTATTCGGTTTAGCCGGGAGAGGACCTTGTGTCATATAGCTCATTCCGAATAGTGATACGACGTTATGGATAGCATTTGAAGACTGGTGTTGAAGACCGGGTGTCTTCGAGAACGATAGGATAACCTGTCGATTAACTCTGCACTGAGTTGCTCCGGTATAGAATTCTCCTTTAGTGATGGGAAGTCCGATCGTGATTGTGGATATCCGGATTTGCAAGGGCTTCTTCGGAAGTGCCTTCGGTTCTGTTCGAACCCGGAACAGACTTGTATGGTTGTATGTCCGACATTACAATTTGAGATATTAAACTGATATCTGTCAAATACATTTCTGCTTGGTGGCGGAGAATTTATTCTCTTAGCTTAACACCCTTCTCTGAGACGTATGAGCTCAGAGGTTATGTAGTTGATATTTATCAGTGATATATTCCTAATTTGGTAATGTGGCATGCTGAGTGCTGCTGTGTGATGATCATTGGTTGATCATTTGTGATATGATCATTTGTTTGATCATTTATCTTTGTGATCATTGCTTTGGTCATCTGTTGACCCAAAGCATGGCTTTGTGCCAAAGCGTAGCTTTGTGGACGAGACTGCATCAGGACCTCATACCCTGGAAATGGTCGAAACAGGAAAGATGCGGCAAGGTTATGAGGGTCGCTCCCTTTAGGGTGTGTCATTCCCTTCTGGAAAAGGGTGGTATCATGGTATGGAACCCAGATACTTACTCATGTGGATACTGCAGATCTATTACTTTGTGATACTTTGTGGTTGTTGGTGTCGAGCGCTCGGATAAAGGTCCCAAAGGACCGGGGGATGGCATATTCGTGTAGTAGTTACCTAGTTACAGAGGTAACCCGGCCTTGTGTTGGCAGAGATCTAACCGTAACGTTAGTTCTCGGGACGTCCCTCCAGAGGCGATCCCATGTGGCAGTAGGAAGTTCCTTAGCCTGACCATTTGTTGGAAATCCAATCAAAACAATACGCGCACTGTACGGTTTTAGTTGCATAACCTGCCATGGAATGTGGCGGTAACCTGCTATTGAACATGGTAGCTATAGTAGGCATACGACGAAATGTCGTATGCTGGCTAGGATTAATATTCTATTTTCGAAATGGTTTTTCTGCACTATGCACTAGTAATAATATCAAAGAAAACTTTCTCGTATTAAGCATATTTGACTATCATAAGGAGAAATCTCCTCCAATTCTGCGTTTGCATTGTGTGTGTGGCAGGAGGCCTTATGGTAGTTTCATTTTCCAAAAAGCATTGCGGATTTCAAATTTAAATTCTTTTGTTTGTTTTAAAGACCAAATGTTTTTGTTTGCTCATACCAGTCCCACGACTGACCTGGAGTTTATTGTTCCTTTCCTAAACTCTGGGTGCCCACTATTTCCCACACGGGCATTCTAGAGTTGGGGTTTTCAGATAATCAATAGTAGGTGTAGATTCGATAGCTTTCAGCCTTTGGATTTGGCAATCGCATTTGGATCGAGTTGTTTCTCTTCATCTTGATTTGGGAGTTCGAACTATTTCTAGATTGATGTCTTGGAGATGAAGATTACCAGTTCTGGAGTTCTTTCTTGAAGACTATATTGAAGATATTGTTCCGCTGTTATTTCTTGTATCTCTGATGTATATGGATATTCTATTGTATCATATGTTGTATCATATTGTATCAGATATTGTATCAAATGTTGTGTATTGACATATTCTTTTTCTTCCGCTGTGTTGTTTTACTTAATGGTGTTATAAGCTCCGGCGAACCAGATTCGACATTTGGATCTGCGGCATTTGAATACGAGTGTCGTATTCGGTGCCGATTTTCGAAGGCCGAGTCAGGGTCGTTATAATTGGTATCAGAGCTGAGGGTTAAAATTTTAGCTCAGGAGTATAACACATTAGGTAACTCATTAGAGATAGGGTGAAGTATACCCTAGAATGAGTAATCCCTAAAATATCTGTTCGAATGCCTCAATAAATTCTCTTACTATTCACTGATAGTAAGTATGAGTGCAAGAAGAGGACGATATAGGGGACAGGGGAGTACCACTACAAATGGTCAATACCCTGCAACAGTGGAAATATCTTTTCTCTATCAATCTCCTTTGATTCGATTTCGAATTCTTTTGATTGCTTAGTAGCTACTCCACAAAGAAGCTTCGGTGTGATGATGGCCCTACGAATCGTTGTAGAAAATCCTTACTTTGTATCTTCATCGGTTTCTTATCAGCTTTTCGATCTAAACTCTAATGAATTTGAAATTTAAAATTTAAAATTAAATAAATTGGAAATTTTAAATTAAGAAAATTGGTTAACTAATATGAAGATTTGATCCATCTATCTATTCTTTGGGATCCGATATATATTCTACGAACGATTAGTTATCCCTTCGAACTAATCAATGCCCTTGCATATTCGTAGACCGATGGACCCAAATATCTTGTGTAATATTGTATGAGTTTTTTTTTCCTCATATTGTCAATATTCTTATTTGGTAAGACAAATATAGAATTGATATCCAGTTTGATTCAGAAAGATATCTCTATATCTTTTATCCTTTCTTTGTCGTCTTCTTTGCAATTTCGAGGACGAAATTCTTTTAAGGGGGGAAATCTGTAACATTCCCGAAAATTCATTAAGTTTAATTTGGCAATTAAATTAATTTTTGGAAATAAATTGTGAAGTAATTAGAAAATTTTCTAGAATAAATAGATAATTTTGATTATAAATAGTAATTTATTAGAAATTTAAGGATAAGTGATTTATAAAATAAATATTGAATTTCAAAATATAATAGAATATAAAAGCTTGAGATTAATAAAATGATAGTAATAGTCGTTTTCTAAAATATTAATTATATTTGGTAGATGTAATAAATTTTAAAAAAAAGATTTATTTTTAGGATTTAATTCTCTCATGTGAATAAATGTGAATATTTGTTAATATGAAATCAAAATTTCTAAATCCTTCTTTTCCTTTTTAAAAGTTGAACAAACAAAAAAAATAAAAAAAATGAGATGTTTTAAAAATAAGTGGCGTTTAAAAGTCATTAGGATGTAATTTATATAATATAAAGATTAGTTAAAAACAGTTTTTCTTTTAACATTGTATATACATGTATACGTACAAATGAATAAAGAGGTATCTTCATTTATAAAGTAATATGATATGAAGTTGGTTTAAAAAAAAAAAATCCTTCTTGTCTTTGTAAAAATACAAACATACATAGGGAGATGGAGTAAGCTGATTTGCAAAATCTAGATCTTATGATTGTAATTTTAACAAATGGCATGATAACATAATTGCTTAATTAAAATATTCAATTTAAAATTTTCAAAAAATCTTTCAACTTCCATTTCGAATTTATTTAGTCTCATCAAATCCGAAAAGAAATAGTGAAAAGGATTTGAATATCTCAAACTACAACAATACAAAAGTATCAAAGATCTAGCATTTCAAAATCCAACTCCAAAGAAAAAAAAGAAATCAGAGGAAGCTTCAATTTGGAATCAATACAATGGAAAGCATGCAGTTTCAAAATAATCTGAAGCAAGTTCAGGCAAGGTCGGATCTGAAACAAAGTTTAAAACAAAACAGAGAAAAAAAATCACCAGGAATTCAACATAAAAACAAATCAAGTTTCAATATCAATGGGTAGTTGCAAGCCTGAAGTATGCAAATGCAAGTTCAAGATCAAAATTAGATATTCCAGTTGAAAGAAATAAAGTAGAAGAAAAATTGGAAAACCAAGTTATTCTCAATTCAAGGAAATCTCAAACCTGTAGACAGTAAAAAAAATTAAAGCTTGCTTCAACTCAATTCAAAAAGAAAAATCTGAAGTGTTTTCAAGGTGTAGTGATGTACATTCAGGTGAGTTTTGTTTTAACTGTATAGTTTATAGAATTATGATTTTTAAATCAATTTCAACAACAAATTTAAAACTTGAATTGCAGATTTATGAAGAAAAAAACAAAGCAAACTCAGATGGAATGCAAAGGCTTCAACCTGAAATGGGTTAAAACAGTGCAGTTCTCTCTGGGATTTAAATAAAGATAAGTAAATTTCTTTAAAAGCTTTTAATTTGATGTTGTAAATCAGTGATAAAGCATAAGTTTAAAACAGTTGAACAAAATAAAAAAAATGCAGATTCAACTTGAAAGCAAATGTGAATTGAAGTCTGCAGCTTGGAAAATAAATCAAGTTGAAGCTTTAAACAAATTCAAACTGTAAGTAAATAAATTCTATTGTTTGTCATTGATGAAGTGAGTAACAAATGCAATAGGAAGTCTAAACAAAGTTTATGTTAATAAACTTCTGCAGATCAAAGAAATAATTGCCTGTCTCTGTTTAACAGAAACCAAGTTCCCCTCTACTCTGTCAAAAACACTTCTCTGCTTTTGTTTTCTCAAAAATCCAGGTGAGCAAACACACTCGAGCCCATTTATATGCTTTGACATTTGAGTTGATGTTTGAAATATGTATTTAGTTGAAGACTATGTCAGCATGTTTGCATGTTTGCTTGTGCATGTTTGTGTTTTTTTTCAACTGAGATATCTCTGTCTTAGTTCTAAGGCTCAGGTTTATTCCAAAATCCATTACCTCTTGATTTGATCTCAGCTAGAATTTGATATGTAAATGAAACATGTTTTTTCAGTGTGGATTCAAGTTTATAAATTATAATTAAGTTAAATTAAAATCTGTTGTCTCTGTAAACTGTAAGAACAGTTTTTGTTTCAAATGAGTAAAATTTCAAACTTCTTAAAATATTAAGTTTGGTTTATAACTTGAGTGCATATATGAAATCATGATTTTTAAAATTAAAATCACATTTTTTAATTAAGTATGGAATGAGTATTACTGGGTTGAACAAAAAAGGGGTTTTGGGTTTTATCTAACGATCTAGTGGATTTGGCATGTTGTAGTTCTTCCTGGAGGTGGAGGAATGACAGGTGAGTGTGGAAAAATAACTGGAAGATGATCAGAGGATTGTGGATGTGGTGGTTGAGGTTTGAAGGTTGGAACCCTAGTTTTTAACTAGGTGGAGGAAATCGATCACCACGGTCAATTGGATTGATCGAGTGTCACGAAATTTTGGGCAATGATAGTTGGTTGGTTGACGAATACGTGGCCGAAGTCGCAAGCGCTCAGATGGCCGGGGATGGAGGAACGAGACGTTGACAGGTTTTGGTTGAGGGGGTTTTCAGCTATTCCAGGTTTGGGACTGGGTGCCCAATTTTGTTTTCGAAGCTTGAAGCATGAATCAATGGTTGTGGTGGTTTGCTGGGTCGACTCCTGATGAGTTGTGATCACCTCTGACGATCGGTGGTGACTGGCGGCAACGTGCACGTGCACGAGGTGGATGCTGTGCATTTTGTTCCAGTGCAGTGTATTTGGGTTTTTGGGGTGGTGAAACCTGTAGTGTTTCTGGAAAAAAAAATAGAAATCAAAGTTTTGAACCAATCTTTAAAACTAAGTTTGAATCTGACTTTAAGTAAGTTTAAACCTAAGTTTTGAAATGATTTAAGTTTTTAAATTTAAACTTTCTTGAACACACTTAAGTATTTAAAGTGGATTTGGCTTGGAAAGAAAAAAAAACTGAAAGGTTTGAATTGTAAAGCAAAGTATTGAGTAAGTTTAAAGATTCTAAAATCTGAAATATGAACTTGAATCTTAGTTTTAAAATAAATAAAGTTTTTAAATTTAAATTGTTTTATCTACTTTAAAAATAGTTAAGTGATTTGAAATTTAAAATAAAGTTAGAAGTATGTAAGTTTCTAGAATCTAGGTAATCTGGAATCAAAAAAATTCAAATATGTATTCCAATTTTAGAATAAACAGAAGTTTTAAATTTAAAAATAATTTAAACAACTTTGAATGTCATAGTGTATTTTTAATTGAATTAAATTTAAAAAATGAATTTGGTTTAAAATTCTTTCAAATCTCCTTTATAAAATAAATATTCTTTAACTTGTAGAATAGAAAGGGTTTTGAAATATATTTTAAAATTTTGTTTAAGTTACATTTGAATTCATTTTAAATCTTAAATTTAAAATGAAATTTAAATTAAAATTTGGAAGTAAATTGTTTTTAAATGCTTTATTTAAATAAGAGATGTTTTATCTTAAAAATAAATAAATGAAATTTAATGATTTTGGTTCATTAAATTTTTAAGTCAATAAATCGAATAATTAATGAATGATCAAATGAAAATAATAAATACTTAGTGAAAATAATTAAGAGAAGATAATTAAAGGTTAAGGATTGATTTATCAAATATTTGAGATTAATTACTTTAAAGAATAATTAATCAATGTGGTTAATTAATTAAGAGAACTAAAATGATTAAGGTTAATTAACTTAAAGTGATTAAGAAATCATTATTAATTAGGGAGTAATTAATTATTGAAATTAATTAAGGGAATAATAAATCTATTGATCAATCAATTAAGGACAATTAATTATAATTTAATTAGTCAATAATTAAAAGTTTATTATTTAAAGTAATTAATTGAGGAATAGGTTATTAAGATTTAATTAATTACAATCAAAGGATAATTAAATAAGATAATTAATTAAATAAATGATTAATAAATGAAGATGGTTAAGACTTAATTAATTATAGTTAACGATAATTACTCATTGGTTTAAAGATTTCTAATAGAAGTAATTATTGTGGGTAATAAATTTATAACCACACGGTTTATTCATCTTAATTAAAGATGTTTGATTGTTGTTGAAAGTTATGTGATGGATTGATATATTCGATGTGATGCTATGTAATGTTTTGTGCTAAGCTGTTATATCTGTGATGTATATATTGTTATGCAAACCTTTGACCCGTAAAACGACATTCGAATTTCGATGCGACAGGGAGTCGGATTCCATTTGGTTATCTGAAACCCACATCGAATTGTAATGATTGAATCTGTGCTGATTGATGATGTGGCTCTCTTATTGTGTAAAACCCCTGGACCACACTTATACACACACAAATATGGATTGCACGTGGAAATTGGTTAAGTCACAGATTTTGAAATTGTTTTAAAATTGAATTTTTAAATCCAAAATAGTTTTTGAACTAGAATTTAAGCTTTTGAAAATGGTTATTTTTAAATAACTTGATTAAGTTTTGAAAATTTAGATAATTGGATTTAAATTTGAATTCAATATTTGAAATTGAATTCTTAAATTTGGAAACTAAGGTTTAAAAAGGGTATTCAACTTATAAATGGGTTTATATGGGTTTTTAAACCATTTTAAAGGTGATGTTTTGGAATTTAGATTCAACCCAAGTTTTCAACTTGCATAAATTGGACTTTTCTGAAACGAAAACTGTTTGTTTTCAAATAATAGTATCTTTCATATAAGAAATGAACTCCCAATGTGTGTTAAAAGGATTTCAAGTCTAAAAATGAAAATAGTTTTCCAAACTTTAGATAAATCTTTGGAAACGTGTTTTGAAAGCTATAAATCTTTAATTTTAAAGATTTAATTGGGTTAATCCAATTGAAATGGGAATTGTTTTGAAATCTATGAATAGATCTTTGTGAAACTGGGTGAAACTTTGTGAAATAAATCTTTTTGTTTGAAGATTTAAAAATGGTAATTTGTTTAACCATTTGGAAGAAAAGTTTTGGATTTTATAAGTTGTGACTTAGCTAAAATCCCATATCCATATGTTTTAAAATATGGCGCTTACTATTCGGTTTAGCCGGGAGAGGACCTTGTGTCATATAGCCCATTCCGAATAGTGATACGACGTTATGGATAGCATTTGAAGACTGGTGTTGAAGACCGGGTGTCTTCGAGAACGATAGGATAACCTGTCGATTGACTCTGCACTGAGTTGCTCCGGTATAGAGTTCTCCCTTAGTGATGGGAAGTCCGATCGGGATTGTGGATACCCGGATTTGCAAGGGCTTCTTCGGAAGTGCCTTCGGTTCTGTTCGAACCCGGAACAGACTTGTATGGTTGTATGTCCGACTTTACACTTTGAGATATTAAACTGATCTCTATCAAACACATTTCTGCTTGGTGGCGGAGAATTTATTCTCTTAGCTTAACACCCTTCTCTGAGACGTACGAGCTTAGAGGTTATGTAGTTGATATTTATCAGTGATATATTCCCAATTTGGTAATGTGGCATGCTGAGTGTTGCTGTGTGATGATCATTGGTTGATCATTTGTGATATGATCATTTGTTTGATCATTTATCTTTGCGATCATTGCTTTGGTCATCTGTTGATCCAAAGCATGGCTTTGTGCCAAAGCGTAGCTTTGTGGACGAGACTGCATCAGGACCTCACACCCTGGAAATTGTCGAAACAGGAAAGATGCGGCAAGGTTATGAGGGTCGCTCCCTTTAGGGTGTGTCATTCCCTTCTGGAAAAGGGTGGTATCATGGTATGGAGCCCAGATACTTACTCATGTGGATACTGCAGATCTACTACTTTGTGATACTTTGTGGTTGTTGGTGTCGAGCGCTCGGATAAAGGTCCAAAAGGACCAGGGGATGGCATATTCGTGTAGTAGTTACCTAGTTACAGACGTAACCCGGCCTTGTGTTGGCAGAGATCTAACCGTCTCGGGACGTCCCGCCAGAGGCGATCCCATGTGGCAGTAGGAAGTTCCTTAGCCTGACCATTTGTTGGAAATCCAATCAAAACAATACGCGCACTGTACGGTTTTAGTTGCATAACCTGCCATGGAATGTGGCGGTAACCTGCTATTGAACATGGTAGCTATAGTAGGCATACGACGAAATGTCGTATGCTGGCTAGGATTAATATTCTATTTTCGAAATGGTTTTTCTGCACTATGCACTAGTAATAATATCAAAGAAAACTTTCTCGTATTTAGCATATTTGACTATCATAAGGAGAAATCTCCTCCAATTCTGCATTTGCATTGTGTGTGTGGCGGGAGGCCTTATGGTAGTTTCATTTTCCAAAAAGCATTGCGGATTTCAAATTTAAATTCTTTTGTTTGTTTTAAAGACCAAATGTTTTTGTTTGCTCATACCAGTCCCACGACTGACCTGGAGTTTATTGTTCCTTTCCTAAACTCTGGGTGCCCACTATTTCCCACACGGGCAGTCTAGAGTTGGGGTTTTCAGATAATCAATAGTAGGTGTAGATTCGATAGCTTTCAGCCTTAGGATTTGGCAATCGCATTTGGATCGAGTTGTTTCTCTTCATCTTGATTTGGGAGTTCGAGCTATTTCTGGATTGATGTCTTGGAGATGAAGATTACCAGTTCTGGAGTTCTTTATTGAAGACTATATTGAAGATATTGTTCCGCTGTTATTTCTTGTATCTCTGATGTATATGGATATTCTATTGTATCATCTGTTGTATAATATTGTATCAGATATTGTATCAAATGTTGTGTATTGACATATTCTTTTTCTTCCGCTGTGTTGTTTTACTTAATGGTGTTATAAGCTCCGGCGAACCAGATTCGACGTTTGGATCTGCGGCATTTGAATACGAGTGTCGTATTCGGTGCCGATTTTCGAAGGCCGAGTCAGGGTCGTTATACTTCACTAAAAATTGCCATTTTAGTTTTAAAAGTCAAATTTTGGTATTAGCATTTGATACATATACCTGAATCAAAGAATCTTGACATTTTATTTTTGGCTTAATTTAAGTTTGCTGTGTTGTTTTGTTATATCCAGAGACAAATGCAATTTCTTTGTAACTTAAACAAATTCTTAACTAAATATGATGACATAACAAATATATTTGGTTAGACACTTAAATCATAACATAGATTGGATTGTTAGCAAATGTTTTTTCTTATCTTTTGAACCTGGAAGTAAAGCCAAAGACCAGAAATTCAAACACACAGCATTTTACACACCAACATATCTGTATATACACAGAGTTTTAAAATATATTCACAAGCATATCATACTTCAAAGATAAGCAGGCAACCTAGTTATATACTTAACAATTTAAAATGGTGATGTTACTCACCTTTCTTTTCCAGAAAAACAGATCCTCATTTTGTTTGAAACAGGCTTGAAGTTGCAAACTGAATCCTTCTTTGCTTGTCTGGATTTATATTATTGTTTTAAGGTTGAACTTGTTTAAGTTTGAAATGATGTTCATTTTTTTTGATTTTCCTCAGTGATGATGCTCGAACTAAAATGAGAAGAAGTTGATATATAGGAGGGAAGTTTACATGAGACATGCTTGTACAGGTTGATTATATTATTTAATAAAATAGGCATGGTTGATATGCTTGCATTAAATGTATGAGGTATGTTGCATTAATTTCTTTGCTGGTTTGATGCTAGAGATGTGGCGTTAATTGCCTTGGTACTTTTATGTCTTCAGCCTACATACTTGTCTTCATTTGCTTATACTTATCATGTTTTGAAAAATATATGTTGTCTTGCATTACTACTTTGTTTGTCTGGGCTGAAAGGTTTTTGTTAGTTATTTTACTTTGTTTTCCAATTTAATATGTTGTTTACTTTATAGTTTGTATGTTTGCTTTTCTTTTTAACTTAAATATTTATTTCAAAAATTTTATTATATTTACACGACTTTAAAAATCCATTTCATAAGATTGAATTCAAATATCTCTATATTAACATTGTTTAAAAATAACTCAATATAAAATAAAATAAAAATTTATAAAAGAAACCATTTCTTTCTTAATAAATAACATAATTTGTTTGAATTTGGAAAAACACGAATCAATTTATCATTTAATTTCACAATTTTAAATCAAAAATAATTTAAATTATCAATTTAAAATAAATTAAAATTCAGGATCGTTACACTGGAGGTGGCTAAAGTTGGTCGGAGGCACGGTGCACGTGCACCGTGCACTTTTGACATTCTGATGTTTTCCTGGGTATAGACAGTGGGGAAGCTCGAGAATATACTCGAGTAATTGTTGTGTTTGCTCGAAGTTTCTGACCTGATGACTCGGAGCAAAAATTTGTTTGGCTCGGGTTAGTGAAGTGTAACAGTTTTCTGTAACCTGCCCTGTAAGTTTTAAATTTAAATCAAATTTAAATGAATTTCAAAGTTGTAATGATAAGATTTAAAACAAGTTTAAATCTAGTATGTATTATAGTTTCAAATGGTTTTGAATCTTATAGGTTTTTAAATTTTGAAAGTGGGTTTTCATTTAAAAAAAAAACCTAACAGTTTCTGGAAATTGGAAATATATTTTGAAAATCTGAAACCTAATTTAAAACAATAGTTTGAATTCAAATATTAAGTTCTGTTTTTCTTAAGACTTTTGAATCTTCAGGTTTTAAAAATGGAATTTGGATTTTAAATAAAGAGTTTCGAAAATCAAGGTTTAAACAAAGTTTAGTTCAAGTTTTAAATCAAATGATTTAAATAAAGAATGGGTTCAAGTATCTTGAATTCAAATCTGGATATCTGAATAAGTTTTAAAAATACTGAATGTTTTCAAACACAGTTTAAATTTAAATTGCTTTTTAGAGGTAAATTTGTTTTCAAACAAATATTTAAACTTGATTCTTTTTGAATGAAGTTCTTTATAAAAGGTTTATAAATGGAAGTTAAATGGTAATGTACTTAAAACTTAATTTTAAATAAAATTAAGTAAATTAAGGCTTATCTTATATAAGTTTTAAATGTAAGTAATAAATGTTATTTACATTTATTTTAAAGGATTATAAATGGAATTTAAATTTGGTTAATGTTTAAATAAATATTATTTTGAATTTTAGATTCAAAATGGAATTTGAATTTAAATTTAAAAATGCAATGTTCTTAGTACACTTTAATATTTATAAAATCATTAATAAGAAATGGATTTTCTTAAAGATTATTAAAGTATTAAAATGATCATATGAATAAGATAATTAAGGAATGTTTTATTTATTTAATGTATAAATTAATAATTTAGATTAGTTTGTAATTAAGAAGTAAATTAAGAAAAGTAATTAAAGAATGATAAATAGTTAATGAAGGTCATTAACTAAGGATTATTTAGTAATTAATTAATATGATTAATTTTTAATAATTAATTAGATTAATTAATTAATGATAATCAATTGTGAAATTTATTTAAGTCTAAATACTTAATGGAAGTAATTAAGAAATTAATTACTTAATGTAATTAATGGAGTTTATTGAAATGGGTTTAAATTAATTAATTAAGTTTAATTAATTTTAAACACTGGATTTGATAATAATTACTTGATGTAATTAATAAAGTAAAATTACTCAGTGAAGTAATTAAAGATAATTACTGGATGTAATTAGTGGATAATGATGGAATGATGAAAGTAATTTGGATTAAATTATTTTGTATAATTAATCAAGGGATTAATTAAAGAAATTAATTAAGGAGTAATTAATTTGATAAGTAATTAAGGGTAGTTAATTACTGAATATGATTAATCAAAGGTGATTAATAATTATGGTTTAATTAAGATTAATTACTGAAAGTAATTAATTTTAAATAAGATAATTAATTAAATATAATTAAGGATCATTCATTAATATAATTAATGATGTAATTATTATTGATTAATTAAGATTAACTAATCAATAATAAGTGATTAAGTGTAATTAATTAATTGTAATTAATCAAGATTAAATGTAATTAATTATAGTTAATTAATTAATAAAGTAATTAAAGGTTAATTACTGTATTTGGCTTAGAGTAATTAATTTTGTAAGATTAGTTAAAGAATAATAAATCAAGAGTGATTAATTAAGTAGATTAACTAGAGGATCATTAATTAATTTCTAATAATTAATGATGATGTAAGCAAGATTCATATTGAGATTGGCAATTAATTTAATTCACTTTAAATTAATTAGAGAATATGTAATTAATTTAATTCATTTTAAATTAATTATAGATGATGTGATTATAGATCATTGCTTATATATGGATGATATTGTTTGCCTTGAATGGTTTGAAGTCTCAGCTATGAGATTAGTAATGTTGTGTGATATGGATGCATTGGTTGCATTATGATATGAATTATCTTTGATAATGATAATATGGATTATCTGTTGTGATGATTATCTATTGTGAATCTGTGAATTATCTATCTTTGTGTGTATAGATAATTGTATTGAATTGTTTTAAACTATAAAACAACTTGGACCTAAAAGACACGCTTTGGATTTCGATGAGACCGGGATCGGGTTTTCATATTTGGATATCCGAAAACCACATCGATCCAAATTAACGATAGGTCGTGAATCTTATGTGAAGAGTGAAGACTCGAGGTGTAAGGACTATTTGTCGATATAACTCTGAGGGTGATTCCGAGATGAGTTTGACGGAGATAGTACTTTCAGTTTCGAGATGAAGATTCAGAGTGCAAGGGTTATCGTCGTTAACTCTTAGGGTGATTCCAAAATGAGTGTAACGAGATAATGCCTTCGGTTTCGTTCGAACCCGGAACGAACTTGTATGGATTGAATGCTTTCAAAACATCGTCAGGTGGATGATGAGCATTCTAAGAGATGTGTCCTATAAAGCTAATCGTAGCCTCAAGCCTCATCAACCGGGAATGGTTAAAACATGAGAGGTGCAGCATGGCTAAGTGGGTCATACCCAAGTAGGACGAGATTTTCCCCTGTCTAGAGGTCCCTTTGTATTCGGCTTCGCTACTACAAAACAGGCCATTTGCATCGGTTGTTTACCCCCCTTTTGCATCAGTTCAACAACCGATGCATATGCAACCGATGCAAGGCTTAACACTTTTGCATATGTTCTGAAACCGATGCAAAAAGGTCCTTTTTGCATCGGTTGTTACTAACAACTGATGCAAAATATCATGGTTGGTTGCTTGGACACAGCCCCCATGTTGCATCGGTTTGTCCCCTAATGAAACCAAAGAAGTATGGTATCTTTAGCTAGCACATCTTGATCATATATGGACCTAATGATCACTGGAAATATTTTCATCAGTTTTGCAACTTCAAAGCATTGAACCTGTACTTTGTACATGAGTTCAAGCTCAAGCTTTCCACTTGTGCAAAAAGCATTCAATAGTTCGGCCTAAGTTTTCACCTGGAGAAAAGAGTGATGAAGGGAGGTTAATTTATATTAATAATACGGGAGTGTTATTGACAGTTGAATTATATATTCCCGATCCCTTTTCCAAATGTACTATATTATCAATGATTTATACATCACCTAAACATCGTACAAATGTCAACATCATTTACGCATTCAAATGAGAATGAAAATATCAGATGTTGAGAAACCATTTCAATTTAACATTAACGGCAAGGCAAAGTGTAATTGTACTGAAATTGTGTGAAGATGGAAGATTCGTACATTTAAACACAAAAATGCAGATGAAGATGAAAAGGTTGTTACTATCATTATAACTATCAAAAATAAAAGGTTGTTTGTTAACTTAAGGGCAGTTTTCTTGTTAGATTTTTTGAAAATTCAAGTTTAAATACCATTCATTAAACCACGGTGCATGAAAATAAAAGAAAATTACCCGGCAAAGTGCAAAATTTGCATTTTGCTATTAATTTTTCCAGACCACTGAACAACATCCATAAGCAACTTAAAACGCTGAAAACATTCAAGTACAAGTTAATTTCTTCAAATCAACTTAAAATGAACCAATTCAATTAAAGATATGAAATTATCTTTCCTAGGAGAGACGGCGATTTTGACATCTTTAGCATATGTACCATGAATGGCATACTGCTTCTTTTTGTTGCCGAACACATAAGAAACAGGCGCCTCGAGTAAATGTCAGATCGAGATGCGTTCGACCTTCTTACCGTGACATGAATTTTACCGTCTTCTTTGATTTCGGCTTCGGCTTCGGTTTTGATTAATGTTGGATCACAGAATAAAAGTGATATTTGAATGGAAAGATGAAAAGGGGGAGAGGGATTTAGGGTTTTCGAGTGAAGGACGAAAAGAATAGGTTCGCGGTGAAAACAAGAGGGAGACGAAATCATTTACCGCTTAACTTTTCATCCGGTTTTCAACGTGGGAATAGTATTTTTGCATCGGTTGTAAATAAAACCTATGCAACTAACGATATTTGCATCGGTATATTTTCTTCGGTTGTCGATGATAACTGATGCAAATTGTATTTTTTCCTATCTACTTCTTTCCACATACCAAACGCATCGGTTGTTAAAACGTAACCGATGCAAATACTTCTATTTGCATCGGTTGTGGTAACAACCGATGCAAATGAGGCGAAGCAACATGCGTATTTTGTACTAGTGCGTAGTGGGCGGTTGGATATGCGCACCAACTGCGGGGTTGTCTTGTTCGAGATTGTCCAGTAAGGGATGGTTCCGGTCTTGTGTTGCAGGGGATTGGGAGTGATCCTCGGTACGGTGATCTAGGCCACGTACTGTGACGGGCGGTACCCGGGTAGCCCTGCCATTGTATGGAATCCAAAATACAATAAGTGACAACGGTTTTGATTGTATTGCCCATTTTTGTGGCTAGTAGCTGGAATTTAATAATGTAACAATTTCGGCTATTTCATATTTACTTGAAAACCCTAGACCTATTATAATATCACTGGATTTCCTATCAAATGTTTTGGTTAGCGTAAGGTAAAAACTTTTCCATGTTTATGTGTGGGAAGTCTTACGTGATACCTTTCTTTCAAAAGGTTTTTAAAATTAAGCAACTTTAACTTGTTACTCACACCAGACCCATGTCTGACCCGGAGTTTATCTTTTGTTTTCTTAAACTCTTGGGTACTCAAATTTTTTACGAGTAGCTAAGGGATTCAGGTTAGCTTTGACGAATTATGGAGAAGCAATGGAGCAGGAGGCTTCTGCGTTAGATATGTAGTATTCCGCTGTGTTTGGTATCTTTGTGTTGTCTTTGAGTTGTATTAAGTTGTAAAAACTAGACAGGTGTTTATAACTGTCTAGTATGTGTTGTATAAGTTGTGTATCTCTAAAAATTGTTGTATGCTATGTAATACTTATGTTATTAATATAATTTATTCGTTTCGCTGTTTAGATTCTGATGTATTGTTTCTTCTTTCTTCTCTTTCTTTCTCTTTTCTATCCCTTTCTTTCTTATTAGTGATGCGTCATTCTGTGGAGATGAATGGCGGGTCGTTACATTACTGATTAGACACCACTGTATATAGTGTATATTACTATATAATAAATAGTTCAACGGGTCCTTAGAGGATGGGCGGTCCAAAGCATCTTCTAAGTTATATGACTTTTACTACAGTTCACTTGAGTCGGTTTACATTGCATAAGTATGTATGTCCTGACTCGAGTGTCTGTATTTTTATTTACGCTCGGGTCAGCCTGAGTATTCACAGTTTGGATTCCACTTTATAGAGATTGGAATCTCTGGAGATTATCTACTTATGTAGTCTTATCTATTTCAGTTCGGTTGTTCTGTTCAGCTTGTGCTTGGTTATCATATTCAAACTTTTGTTGTACTTTATTTCTTATGTTGTATCTTGTTTAACTCTGATATATTTATATAGTAGCTTCATGAACTACTATCTCTTTTACTTCCGCTGCATTGTTAAATACTCTGTATCTGTGATCTGTGATTATTATTTACTGTATATTCTGAGATTTGCCAAATTTTTATTTACAACGTGGTATTTTGAGCAATTCAATTCCGGCATGAGTGTCTACCTATACACTTATAATGGATGCGAATGGTTGAAAATATCGGGTTGTTACATAAAAGGTTTACCTAAAGTGATTTACAACTAATAGCTTGAAAATGATATTTTACAAACGAGATTCTGTAAAGGAATTACGAATGAAGTTTTGAATCAAGTTTTTGATAATTTGTAAAGAGTTTTGAAATGCAAAGTGAACTTATAAACAAATTTTTTTAAAGGATAAGTAGATGGGTATTATAAAGTGAATGAGTTTAAAAGTAAGGATGTTTTGAAGGGGAATTTTTTAGCTATAGAATGTGATAAGAAAGAATTTTCCAAAATTTTTTTGAAAAATACTTAAATTGCTTCCAAGTATAAAAGGGAATGTAAGGAAAAGAGTTTTGAAAGGATCTTTTAATAAAGTTTAATAAAGTGATTTTTATTGGTTAAAGTTTAATTAATAAAGGCTTAAAGGATCGATATGGAATTGAATCAATGTTTGATTGTTGTTAATTTGATAGTTAAATAACCGACTATCAAATATGGACCAAAACATAACTTTGGAAATATCTAGTAGAAACACAGGAATTATATGATAAATTTACCATCGGAGGTGCTATACCGTACGTATAAACATATTTACCAAATAACCGAAATTAAGTTTACCGGGACTATCGAAAGTTGTTTTGAAGAGACCGGGTCAGATCTGATTAGTGATTGGTTCACGCATGATAGGGGGTTCTCGCTTTGTGTTTGGTGGCAAGTAAGAGACTCTTACCCCTACATGTCCCTAAGTGGTTGGTTTTCTAGGTGCTTACAGTCGAGAGGCTGGCCGTAAAATCAGATTCGAGGTACCAATGTATGCTACGGTGGATTTTAGCCGCTACTAGGATGGTTGAAAAGCCTACTGGTCGTTACAGCGGTATCAGAGCTAAAGGTTAAGCGAGAACCTTGGCTTTGGTGGGGCAACTCATTTGAGATCGGGTAAATGAGACCCTAGAATGAGTATGAGTGTATTTTGTATAATAGTGCATATTTGTTAGTGATCTAAAATGTTATATATTGTGTTGTTTGATTGGTTGAGTTGTATATGAATTTCGGCCGATGCGTGGGATTCCTAAACACTTGAACCAGATCAACCGACACAGTATTGTTTTGGAAATTGGGTAAATTAAATAATTTACCTAGAATATATTTTACATATAAAGAATGATTTTCAAAAATATTATAGTATAATATAATATTTTTTACGTGTTATTGTAGGAGATAATAATGCTTTATTATTATTAATTAGGGTTATTTAGTCATGGTCGTCCAATTTGAGCATTGATTATTGTTAGTGTGTATAGGTTGCTCCCCTTTTAAGATATGGATTGGGTAAATAGGAATAGGGAAACATTGAAACAAACACCTTATGAAAAAAGTTTCCCAGTTTTACTATAAGGCATTCGATGTTAATGTTGAGTTGAAATTTCATTAAAAGATGTTTATCCAAAAATATAATATTGGAAATAAATATTTGGAAATGGATTGAATAAGATGTGTCTTTTAATTAAAAAGAATTTAGATTGTAACTTGAGATCCTAAATCTGTGTGCTTGTGAAAAATGATTTTCAAGGTTTTGGGAACTAATGATAGTTTTATTCGAAAATGTAAAGTATTGTTAAAAAATAAGATTTTGAAGTGAAAGAAATATTTTTAAGTTATCTAGTTCGAGTGGCTCGAAAATAACTTAAAATTGGAGAATAGAAGTGTTCGGATGGTAAACATTTCTCTTGAGTATTACCCTTGTAAGTTAGGGAATGTATGATACTATTTTGTAATACTCAGTTCCTTTGTATCATTTTGGAGTTACTCGGGCTATATGTAAATTTTCAAAGGATTGAAATTATAGTTTCATTTCAAAATGTTTTCGAATAAAACCTGGGTATTTGGATCATGTGTTTTCGTAGGAAAATAAATTCAAATTGGAATAGTGGAATCAGATAGGGGTATATACTCTTAGGCTATAGTGGAGTATTATCCAAGTTGAAACTAAGAGCTATTTGTGAAAAGTTTTCATAAATTTATTAATGGGAAAAGTGTATTAGGAAGAACCAATTAAGTAAGTGTGTAAGTTGAATGTAGATCATTTCTATTTTCATATAATTGATCTAAGATTCGAATACATGGCTTGAGGTATTTCATCCTTTTTCCAAACAAGGATTTATTGCTCGTTTTTTGATGGTGAATACTTGATGAGGGTTTTTGGTATGGAGCCAACGCTTTCTATCGTAGTTACAACTATATAAGGAGAACAGAGGTTCTAAATCAAGGAGCCTGCCCGGAGTACGCACTAGGGAATCGGGTAAGCGACACTTGTTCGGAAGTGAAGTTATGTATTCGAGTGTGACCGAGTCATATTTTGCATGAGAATGATCTATGTACATTATATAGAATGATGTATGTTAAGTGTTTTTAAATGGGTTATGAGTTGTAATTTCGAGGATGAAATTCTTTTAAGAAGGGAAGAATGTAACTACCCGGAATTTCATTGCTTTGATTTGCGAATATTTAATTAATTTTAAGTATGAAAATAAATGGTTTTATAATGAAAATAAAACACTTTTTAATAATATATAATAATGGTGAAATATTTTTTTATTTTTTAACAAAAATATATAGTTCGATGAAAAGCAGAAAATGTGACCAGAAATTATTTTTCGAATTTTTGACATTTCATCATATAAAAGTTTTTCGAAATGTTTAATACAATTTTGTGAATATATGCACACTTAATAATTATATGAAATGGTTAAAGAAATATAAAATGGTTTAAGAAACTTAATTAAGTTGAGATAATATGGTCTAAATATAAGTAAAGGTATGTGTCACATCAGGAGAGACATGAAGTGACATTTAGGTGACTTAAGTACAACTCATAATTGCATGTTGGCTTTTATTTGATGGAAAGGTGGCTAAGGGGAGGCTTTGTGGGATGAAATGGTGAGGTAGAAGGAGGTGGTGACAAGGCAATACATGAGTGGAGGGTAATGTTGGAAGGGTATTATTGTAATTTAACAAATGCACTTAATATATATACAAATTTTCCGAATTTCCTTCCCATTTTTCTCATACTTATCTTCATGTCGAAACTTTCCTAAAGCTCCAAGACATTTTAATTGTTTCCAAAATGATTTCAAGTTTTAATCTCAAATTTTTAAATTTTTAAAATGATTTGAATCTCCTTTTCTCTTTCTTTAAAGAAATTCTTTCATTCTACCCGAAATGGTTTCGGCCGTAACATCTTACAACTAACTCCAAAACCAGATTTTCTTTTTATTATACCTTGTAGATTTCTAGTGGCTACAACTTTGTAGTTTATCACCTTTCTTGATTTCTAGCTTAGATGACCCAAAATTTCATTTTTTTTACAAGAGTATTTTTTATCCTAGATTTTAATGTCTGAAAATACCCCTCACTGTTTTCGCCATAACTTCCTCAAAATTTAAATTTTTTGAGTAATTCATTTTTCTAAATGATAGAGGTAATAATAATCTAAAACTTTTCTTTTGACCACATGTCCATAATCGGGGAGGTAAGGGTCCTAAATTCGAGTGCAAAATGACCCATTTTCGAGAAGAATTTATGGTTTTCAAGCTTCCCGAATTTCAGAGTGTGTCAAGTTTTCAAAGGACTTCCGGTGAGTAAACGTTTGTTTTAAACTCAAGCTTTAAACTTTTTTTATAGGTTGACTGGTGGCTTGGTTTGCTAGTTGAAATCTTAGTTTATTATGTGATTGTTTGTGTGTGTACATTGGTTGTATGTGATGGTAGTTAGACTTGAAGTTGAAATTTAAATATGGTATCATTCAGCAAGTTGTAAACTTTGTTATATGTTATGAGCTTGCTTATGTTTTGATTTTTGCGTGTATATGTTGGCATTGACATGATTACAAGTTAGGTTGCTAGGAAGGATTGCACTTTGATTTGGTTTCCCATGGAGAATCCTTGTATGGAAGAAAGACACAAACTTTGGTTTTAAATCCAAATCGTTTTAAAGTAAGTGAATGGAAAGTTAGTACGAGATGTTAGCACTTGAAATTAGGGGTGTCCATAGCGATAGTTGCTATGGATGTATTTTCGCGTTAAAAATTCGATTTTTGAAAATTTTGTTTTTTACTTAAAAGTGTTTGTAAATATTTTACAAACTTAATAATAATGTTTTAGGAAGTTAATTTAGTTTTTAATAATTAATGTTTAATTGATTAAATTTTTAAATAATTAATTGAGGATTAAACAAGTTTTAATAACTATAATTAACTGATGATTAGTTACTAATTAATTGTCTTTTAAAGTTAAGATTTATTTTAATAAATTATTAACTAAGTTAATTTAGTATGAGTTAAGTAAATTATTTATATTTAATTTATCATTAATTAAATATAGGATTAATTATTAATCAAGTGTTAATTAATTTTAATTATATATCATTAAAGGATTTAATTTATAATAAATTATTTATTAAAGGTTTAATTTATTATTTAGGTTTAATTAAAGATTATTTAATTAATTGAGATTAATTACTATTTAATTATTAATGATGTTTTAATTAATTATTTAATGATTAATAAATGATTAGTTTGGGTTTAATTAATAGTTAATTATTGTTTAATTATTTACTTAAGATTAATTATGACTTAAATAAGGATTTAACTTATAACTAAAAATTTGAATAAGAGTATTAGAAGTTTAAATCCCGTGCTTTTCAAAAGCAAAAGTGTTTAAAAGAAATTCTTTTTCAAAGATGGTTTTGAATACAAGTGATTCAAATATCGATACCATTAAGAAACCATATAACTGTGATAAGTTATAATGTAGATTATTAGGTTTATTTGTTTGGGCATATGTTAGCAGAATAAATCCCCATTTTACTATGAGTTTTTTGTTTGTTTGATTGTTTGTTTGTTTGTCCATGTGGATATGTGTTAGCAGAATAAATTCCTGTTCTGCTATTAATGGACTGAATCGTTTAGACATTTGTTTAGCAAGATAAATCACCATCCCTCTATTATGTTATTAATTAGGACATGTATATGATAGTTAATTCACATTGATATGTTATTTCCTTCTTTGGATATGAGTTATATTTACATACATGTTGACCTATGTAAATAACAGTTAGTGAATTGAAATTCAATTGAGATTGAATGGAAACTTAAATTAGTACCATTGGGATTGCTAAGCCCTTTTTCGAATTACTAAAGTATGTTTTTGAATTAACTTTAATTCGTAAATCAATTTGGAGTTAAAAGTTTATAAATGATTTTCAGGTTATACTATTATTTTATAAAGCTATTTATAAATAATATCTTGTTTAAAAAGGGGATTATTAAATAAAAGATTTGCCAAAAGTGATTTACAAATGATAGCTTGAAAATGATAATTTGTAAACGAGATTCTGTAAAGGAATTATGAAGGAAGATTTTTAAATAGTTTAAAAAATAGAAAGAGATTTTATAAATCATTTTAGAGATTTTTGAAGGAAGTTTTGAATCAAATTTTTGAAAATTTGTAAAGAGGTTTGAAATGTGAAGTGAACTTTTAAAACCAATTTTTGTAAGGGATAAGTGGATGGG
The DNA here is from genome assembly GCA_030765085.1 of Allium cepa. Lineage (NCBI taxonomy): Eukaryota > Viridiplantae > Streptophyta > Magnoliopsida > Asparagales > Amaryllidaceae > Allium > Allium cepa. The sequence continues at coordinate 659,277,456 of CM060934.1, read as the reverse complement.
TTTTATAAAGTGAATGAGTTTAAAAGTAAGTGATGTTTTGAAGGGGAATTGTTTAGCCATTTAATATAGAATGCGAGAAGAAAGAATTTTCCAAATTTTTTTTGATAAATACTTAAATTGCTTTCAAGTATAAAGGGGATTGTAAGGAAAAGAGTTTTGAAAGGATCTTGTGATAAAGTTTAATAAAGTGATTTTTATTAGTTAAAGTTTAATTAATAAAGGCTTAGAGGACCACTGTAACGACCCAGAATTCCTGTCATTTGAAATTCGTATATTTAATTGATTTTAAATATTAACAAGTAAAATTTGTAAGTCGAATAAAATTTATTTCGAATATCTAGATTTAATTGGATAATTAAATCGATAATTTAATATTTGAAATTACAGAAATAATTGGAAATGGGGTTGAATGTGATTAAAATTGATTTGTAAAGTTGTATTAAATCATATTGGAGTTAGAATGATGATATAGAACTTCTAAAATTGAATTAAAAGTTAATTTGTGGAAATTGAATATTTTAATATTTAATTGACGAGTAAAAATAGCCATTTTTCAAACAGTCTCAGATTTCGACGAAATAGGTTTCATTGGATCCGTAATGTTAAATTATTGTAAGATTTCAAATTCCATGTCAATCGGATTTACGGTTTGTCCGAGGCAAGCTAAAACGCGCAGAAAATCGTTTAAATGAATTTTAAATTTTAAATAGTCGATTCGAAAACCTATTTTCCAAATACGATCGAATTGGCTTCTGATATATATTCCATTGCATTCGGAATGGGGGTAAAACATTATAGACGCCAGGTGGCATGCTTCGTTTGGAGTTCGGGAAAATTTCGGGTGAATAGAGTCGCGAGAAATTTCTATAAAAGGCCTCAAAGTTTTCATATTTCCATTAAAACCTAGCTAGGGTTTGTGGCCGCCACCTTCAGATTTAATGGCCGAAAATCTTCCTCCTTCTTCCTTAATTTTCTTCAAATCCATCAACCAACTCGTAAAACTTTCTTCTGCAAAGTTGTAGAGAGCAGCGAGCTCTACAAATTCAACGGCTACGATCAAATTTGGAGCAACGAATCAATGGCAAATTGAGCTCGAACGGCTGATGTTCATGCACGGTTTTCGATGCAAGATGGAGGCCGAGTTCGCCATTGTCGTGGCCGAGGGTGGAGCTCGTGACGCGCTTCGAAGTGGTGAGGCCCGATCGGCTTCAAGTTGCTCGAGTTGGTCGTGAAATTCAAAACCTAATGGCGGCTAATGGGTTACTTCACGCATTCGAACCTGGAGTTGGAGAAGAAAGCAACGAGCGTCCTGCTCTCGTGAACAAAATTCGAACGGCCCAGATAATTGAAGGTTGTAAAATAGAAAAGAAATTGTATATTAGTTTATATTTAAATTCGTTTAAACTTTAAAACGCTATAACTTTTTCATACGAGGTCTGTTTCGCACGAAACGAGTTGCGTCGGGTTCGTATTGACGAACACTGCGCGATGGAGTTAGATTGGATTGATTGGAGCTAGTGGAATTTTGGGTAAAATTAAACGCGCGTTTAGTTTTATTCGGAATAAAACGCTGAAACTGTATTGGAAGCAAGGTGAGAACTTCTCATCAATCGAATTTGTTTCGATTTAAATTTTAAATAGTTAAAATTAAAATTGCTAGATTGTGTTGATTGTATGCTTGGATGATAAACTGCTATCTGTTGTATTGAAATAGACCCTATACGCCGCATATTTAGCGGATGTTACTATATTAAACACATATACCGCGATATTCCACCTTGAAGTGGAATTGGTATTATATATGTACTTGGAGTTGATTTTCCTACATTACATAGCGGATGAGAACCTATTACGCCGCATAATAGCGAATAATATTTTATATAAACTCATGTACCATGATATTCCGTCTTGAAACGGGATTGGTATTGTGCTAACATCTGTGGATGCAGGGAAACAGGTTGGAGGGATCCAACTGGATTCCTCGAATAATTGAATTTGTTTCAATGTTGTGTGGTGATTTATTTATAATCTCTGTGTGATTATCTTTGTGATTGAAATCGTTGAAGGCTAAAATTTAGCCGAATATAATTTTGGTATCGTTAGATACCGAAATAAATAAAAATTTGATTTTTGAAAATTCAGGTTGGAAGTTTATATTAAAAATTTATTTTTGAGAATTGGATAAATTTAAAAGAAGGAATTCTAAAATAATAAAGTTTTATTTTTAATCTTATTGAATAAAATTTCAAAATATGGGAAAAGCTTTAATAAATGGATTTCGGGTAATATTATTCAAAGGTTGAAGAATTTATTCAAAATACGGATTTTAAAGAGTTTGAAGAATAAAAGAATTTGTTTTCTTTAAAAGGAATTTATTTTTAAAAGGAAATAAAATTTGAAACCGTTTGGGAATTGATTTTTTTGTGATTGAATTTAAATCTTTTGAAAATTCATTTGGAGATTTATTTGGTATTTTGAAAAGAATTTAGAATCAATTTGAAAATTGATTTGGGGTTTATTAGAAATTGATTTCAATTTAAGATTTGAATGAAATTCACTTGGTGTTTAATTTCTTGGGAAATCAATATGGAACATGATTTTGTTGTTTTTGAAATCAATTAAAAAATTGAATTGTTGTTGAAAATGAATATGTGAAATCGATTTGAAAATCGTATATCAGTGGATATTTGGAAATTTAAATTCACTATGGAATTTATAAAGGAAAGGGAAATTTGTTTAAAAATGAACATTGATTTATTTTTGAAATGTGGAAATAAATTTACGGATCTGGAACGTAAATTTAAAGTAAATCGGTAAGGATTTATTTAATTGGTATAAATGAACCATTTTGAAATGAAAGTGCATTTTCCCTGTAAAGCCGAATAAAATTTCTGAATAGCTTTGAAATATATATAGACACACACACACACACACAATTCTAGAATTTATTATGAAAAGGATACTTTGAGGAAATTAACTTCTTAAATTATTTTGAATCCTTTAAGTAAAGATTTGTTAAGTTGATATAGAAATGATTATTTCTAAGATTTAATCAATAATTATTTTAGAATATAGTTATTTAAATAGTTATACTCTATCTACTAATTTTATTTTGAAAATTAGTTTGGACTTAAGTTATATGTAATATTGGTATAATATTTTTATAACTAATATTTTAAAATAAAGTGTTTAAAAATAGTTTCACGTTAAAATGTTTACAAGTATATATTTGGACAAGTGATTTAAATTATTTTAAAGTATTTAAACTCGGCAGATTTTTCAGTGGAAATGAATGATTTCGGGAATTTTATTCTGCAAGTGAAAAATGATTTGAAATTCGTATTCAAAGGATTGAAAGGTAATTTGAAATTGGTTTTCAAATGGTTGAAGTGTGAAAATATATCTTGCGAAGATATTTTAAAAATAAATAATTGTGAAAATAATATAAATCTGGAAGTTGTTGTGAATGTTGATTGATAGTTAAATAACTGACTATCAATATTTGCCTTTAAAGGGCTTTTGAATTTCAATGCGACCAGGGGTCGGATTCTAAGTGGATATCCGGAAACTACATCGAACCTTTGTGATTGTGATAGATCTTTTATTTAAAAGATCAAAGTGGAAATTGTTGTAATTTGTTTGAAATCTGAATGAACACTTATTTCTAAAAATAAGCGCTCGTTATTCGGATTAGCCGGGTGAGGACCTTTGTGTCATATAACCCATTCCGAATAATGATATGACGAAATGGGATTGCAATTGAAGACCGGGTATTTGCAAGAATGATAAGGTGACCTATTGATTGTCTCTGCACTAAGTTGCTCCGGTATAGAGATTCCCTAAGTGACAGGAATTCTGATCGGGATTGTGAATACCTGGATTTGCAAGGACTTCTTCGGAAGTGCCTTCGGTTCTGTTCTAACCCAGAACAGACTTGTATGGATTGTATGTCTGACATTACATTTTGAGATATAAAGCAGATTTCTTTCAAATACATTTCTGTTGGTGGCGGAGAATTATTCTCTTAGCTTAACACCCTTCTCTGAGACGTACGAGCTCAGAGGTTATATAGTGGATGGTTATCAGTGATATACTCCCAATTTGGTAATGTGGCATGCTGAGTGATGTTGATCATTTGTTGATCAAAGCAAGGCTTTCGTGAAAAGCGTAGCTTTGTGGACGAGACTTCATCGAACCTCACAACCCGGTTATGATCGAAACAGGAATCGTTGCAGCAAGGTTATTTGAGGGTAGTGCCCTTTGAGGGTATGTCATTTCCTTCTGGATTATTAGTGGTATCATGGTATGGAGCCCAGATACTTATTTTGTGGTTTCTGCAAACTTATTACTTTGTGGTTGTTGGTTGAGGGGATCCTCGGATAAAGGTCGCAAACGACCGGGGGATGGCATGTTCGTGTCAGTAGTTACCTATTACAGAGGTAACCCTACCTTGTCTAGCAGAGATCCGGTTAGGATCCGAGGACGTCCCTCCAGAGGCGTTCCATTTTACTTGGGAAGTTCCTTTGCCCGACCATTTGTTGGAAATCCAAAGAAACAATACGAACCCTTTACGACTGCAAATTGTATAGCCTGCCTCCTCAGGAGGTAGCTATAGCAGGCATAATATAATTGTACCTATGCTGGCTAAGATTTATATTATACTTTCGAAATGGTTTTCCACACTTTGCACTTATAGTAATAATATCAAAGAAATTTTTCTACATATCAAGCATGTTTGACTATCATAAGGAGAAATCTCCTCCAATTCTGCGTTTGCATTGTGTGTGTGGCGGGAGGCCTTATGGTAGATTCATTTTCCAAAAGCATTGCGGATCTATTTTAAAATATTTCTTTGTTTTTTTTAAATATATAACTGTTTTAAGTTTTCACACCAGTCTCATGACTGACCTGGAGTTTATTGTTCCCTTCCTAAACTCTGGGTGCCCATCATTTTCCACACGGACAGCCTAGAGTCAGATTATTAGGATATTCTGGAATTCAGGAGGTGCTGTGGAGCTTAGGAGGCGAGCTGGATGGCGAAGCGTATCACTTGTATATGATATTCTCTTTTCTGTTGTGTATTCAGTTGTGAGGACAAGTTTATATAACTATCCATTATTGTGTTGTGTTGTATATTGACTCTGATAATGTAATGTATAAAATGTACTGTTTTTTGATTTAAAGATTATTCATTTATCTATTATATGTTGTTCCGCTGCGATTGTGAGATTCTGATATTGTTCTGTTGCTTCTTCTTTCTTACTTCTTCTGTCTTTTTCTTCTTCTTAAACCCTAAGGGTTCGGTTTTTCGGCATTCGATTGTTCGGCAGTTGATATAGTGGACGTATTAATGTCGATTTTCAGGAGTCGAAATCACGTTCCTGACAATTTGGTATCAGAGCAATTGGTTAAGCGACAACCTTGGCTCTGTTGGGTGTTACTCATTAGAAATAGAGTCGGCAATACTCTAGAATGAGTATGAGTGTAATAATAGATATGAGTGCGTATTTGTTAGTGAATATAAAAATTGTTTTATAATGTGTTGATTGGTTTGTTGAGTGGTATATGGATTCTGGACAATATGAGTAATTAACGTTATTGATAGGAATCTCCAAACACTTGTACAAAACAAATTCGACACGATATCGTTTTAAAATAGGGTAAATGAAATAATTTTACCCAGACTATTTCGTAAATAAAAGGAATGATTTTTCGAAAATTATTATGGTTGCTTGGTTGTTAGTAAGTGATAATATTAAATTATTATCATTGAAATTGAATAAGAAATTGGAATCATAATCGAAATTTTAGAAATAAAATCCATATACAAATGAAATTTGAGAATGTAAATTATAAATGTGATTTATAATTAGAAATAGAGTTCCAGAGAAGTTTTTGGAAATGTTTTTGAAAGAATTTGGAAATTTTAGAAATTAAATTCCTTTTTGATTTGAAAATGGTTTTCAAGGGTTTGGAAAAATGTTTTTGGAGCGATAAAAGCTCTAAACTCTTTTTGGTCGCTGGAAAATAACTTTGATGATGACTGCAGCATCATCGATGTTCATTTTTTGGGTTTCTAAAAGAGGTATTGCTGCCAAGTTGTTTTAAATAGAAGTTGTTTGGAAAATTGGGTTTAGGTTTTGAAATTCAAAGGATAATTTGAATTGGTTTCAAAAATGGTTTTGAAATGTTGGAAAGACTCTGGAATCTGATAAAAATAGTTATGGAATAAAATTTATTAAGTTGAAAATAAATTTGAGGTAGAAACAAATGAATTGAAATTGAGTTTGAATTATGGAAATGACAAGAACAAGAACGTTGCTGTGAGTGTGGATCGAACACGCGGTCTTCAGATCTTCAGTCTGACGCTCTCCCAACTGAGCTATCCCCGCACTTATCAAGTTTGAATTTATGAATTTATGAATGAATGAATTTACAATTGCTAGTAAACGAAATTGGAAACTAAATGTTGAAATTCATCCTGAAATTGCAAGTAAATTGAAAATTTGTCAAGTTGGATCAAGTGAAGCTAAGTATTAAAATAAAATTTGTAAGTAAAACTAATTGAAGAAATGAAAAATTTAATATGGGTTGAAATAAATAGAATTCAACATTTATAAATAAAGGGTAAATTAAATTCATATGGAATTTGAAATCCAGTTTAAATATAAGTGGTTATAAACTGAAATAGTGAATTGAATTCTGTTTGGGAATGAACAAAAGAATAAAAACTGAAATTGAAAACTGAATATCGAAAACCAATTTGAATTATGCGAGTTGAAATGAGTTAGAACTTGTAATGAATTAGTAAAAGAAACTAATTTAAAATAGCAAGATGAATCAGTTGTGAATGAAAAGTAATTGATAAAATTCAATATTCAGAAGGTAAATTGAATCCAAATAGAATTAAAATGGTAAATTGAATTCAAATAAATTGATAATGTGAGATTGGATGAAAATGGATATTATGGTTAGCAGGATATACAAGTGGGTTAAAGGAAATTGGGATTTTGATTTCGAAGATAAAAAAATTGAATTTCTCGACAAAAGGTATGTATTTGAATTTCAGTATGAAATTTGATGATTTTCTTGTCCAGTCACTTGGCTTTTTCTTTTCTTTTTGAAATCTGGGGGTCGTGGTGCCATTTTTGTAGTCGTACCGAGCTAGCCGCGCAAAGGAGACGCTGGCGATTTTTCGAAAATTTAAGGCGTTAGAATATTTTTGAGAAAATTGGAAATTTTTGAAAACTATAACTTTGATTTTGAAGTGAAAAGTTAAACCATAGAGTTGGTTTTGAAAAGATAACTAAGTATAATTTGAAAACTTACTAAAGTTATTGTAAGAAGTTTAACTATGGATTTTGGAAAAGTTAAAATATTTAAATGAATCTGAAATTTAATTTGAACAAATGGTTTTAAAAAGTTAATGGATTTCAAGACTTTTTCTTACTTGGCAATATCGAGGATGAAATTCTTTTAAGGGGGAAGTTTGTAACGACCCAGATTTCCTGTCATTTGAAATTCGTATATTTAATTGATTTTAAATATTAACAAGTAAAATTTATAAGTCGAATAAAATTTTATTTCGAATATCTAGATTTAATTGGATAATTAAATCGATAATTTAATATTTGAAATTACAGAAATAATTGGAAATGGGGTTTAATGTGATTAAAATTGATTTGTAAAGTTGTATTAAATCATATTGGAGTTAGAATTATGTTATAGAACTTTTAAAATTGAATTAGAAGTTAATTTGTAGAAATTGAATATTTTAATATTTAATTGATAAGTAAAAATAGCCATTTTTCAAACAGTCTCGGGTTTCAATGAAACCAGTTTCATTTGATCCGTAATGTTAAATTATTGTAAGATTTCAAATTTCGTGTCAATCGGATTTACGGTTTGTCCGGGGCAAGCTAAAACACGCAGAAAATCGTTTAAGTGAATTTTAAATTTTAAATAGTCGATTCGAAAGCCTATCTTCAAAATACGATCGAATTGGCTCCCGACATATATTCCACTGCATTTGGAATGGGGGGAAATCATTATAAACGCTAGGCGGCATGCTTCGTTCGGAGTTCGGGAAAATTTGAGTGAATAGTGTCGCGAGAATTTTCTATAAAAGGCCTCAAAGTTTTCATATTTTCATTAAAACCTAGCTAGGGTTTGTGGCCGCCACCTTTAGATTTAGTGGCCAAAAACCTTCCTCCTTTTTCCTCAATTTTCTTCAAATCCATCAACCAATTTGTAAAACTTTCTTCTACAAAGTTGTAGAGAGCAGCGAGCTCTACAAATTCAACAGCTACGATCAAATTTGGAGCAACGAATCAATGGAAAATCGAGCTCAAACGGCTGATGTTCGTGCACGGTTTTCGACGCAAGATGGAGGCCGAGTTCGCCATTGTCATGGCCGGGGGTGGAGCTCGTGACGTGCTTCGAAGTGGTGAGGCCCGATCGGCTTCAAGTTGCTCGAGTTGGTCATGAAATTCAAAACCTAATAGCGGCTAATGGGTTACTTCACGCGTTCGAACCTGGAGTTGGAGAAGAAAGCAACGAGCAGCCTGATCTCGTGAACAAAAATCGAACGGCCTAGATAATTGAAGATTGTAAAATAAAAAAGAAATTGTATATTAGTTTATATTTAAATTCGTTTAAACTTTAAAACGCTATAACTTTTTCATACGAGGACCGTTTCGCACAAAACGAGTTGCGTTGGGTTCGTATTGATGAACACTGCGCGATGGAGCTAGATTGGGATTAATTGGAGCTAGTGGAATTTTGGGTAAAATTAAACGCACGTTTAATTTTATTCGGAATAAAACGCTGAAACTGTATTTGAAGAAAGGTGAGAACTTCTCATCAATCGAATTTGTTTAGATTTAAATTTTAAATAGTTAAACTTAAAATTGCTAGATTGTATTGATTGTATGCTTGGATGATAAATTGCTTCTGTTGTATTGAAATAGACCCTATAGGCCGCATATTAAGCGGAGGTTATTATATTAAACACATATACCGCGATATTCCACCTTGAAGTGGAATTGGTATTATATATGTACTTGGAGTTGATTTTCCTGCATTGCATAGCGGATGAGACCCTAGTGCGCCACATAATAGCGAATAATATATTATATAAACCCGTGTACCGTGATATTCCGTCTTGAAACGGGATTGATATTATGCTAACATCTGTGGATGTAGGGAAACAGGTTGGAGGGATCCAACTGGATTCCTCAAATAATTGAATTTGTTTCAATGTTGTGTGTTGATTTATTTATAATCTCTATGTGATTATCTTTGTGATTGAAACCGTTGAAGGCTAAAATTTAGCCGAATATAATTTTGGTATCGTTAGATACCGAAATAAATAAAAATCTGATTTTTGAAAATTCAGGTTGGAAGTTTATGTTAAAATTTATTTTTGAGAATTGGATAAATTTAAAAAAAGGAATTCTAAAATAATAAATTTTATTTTTAATCTTATTGAATAAAATTTCAAAATATGGGAAAAGCTTTAATAAATGGATTTCGGGTAATATTATTCAAAGGTTGAAGAATTTATTCAAAATATGGATTTTAAAGAGTTTGAAGAATAAAAGAATTTTTTTCTTTAAAAGGAATTTACTTCTAAAAGGAAATAAAATTTGAAACCCATTTGGGAATTGATTTTTTTGTGATTGAATTTAAATCTTTTGGAAATCCATTTGGAAATTTATTTGGTGTTTTGAAAAGAATTTAGAATCAATTTGAAAATTGATTTGGGGTTTATTAGAAATTGATTTCAATTTAAGAGTTGAATGAAATTTACATGGTGTTTAATTTCTTGGGAAATCAATATGGAACTTGATTTGGTTGTTTTTGAAATCAATTGAAAAATTGAATTGTTGTTGAGAATGAATATGTGAAATCGATTTGAAAATCGTATATCAAGGGATATTTAGAAATTTAAATTCACCATGGAATTTATAAAGGAAAGGGAAATTTGTTTAAGAATGAACATGATTTATTTTTGAAATGTGGAAATAAATTTACGGATCTGGAACGTAAATTTAAAGTAAATCGGTAAGGATTTATTTAATTGGTTTAAATGAACCTTTTGAAATGAAAGTTTATTTTCCCTAGAAAGCCGAATAAAATTTCTGAATAGCTTTGGAAAATATATATATATAATTCTAGAATTTGTTTTGAAAAGGATACTTTGGAGAAATTAACTTATTAAATTATTTTAAATCCTTTAGGTAAAGATTTGTTAAGTTGATATAGAAATGATTATTTCTAAGATTTAATCAATAATTGTTTAATAAAATATTTATTTAAATAGTTATACTATATCTATTAATTTTATTTTGAAAATTAGTTTGGGCTTAAGTTATATGTAATATTGGTATAATATTTTTATAACTAATATTTTAAGATAAAGTGTTTAAAAATAGTTTTACGTTAAAATATTTCCATGTATATATTTGGACAAGTGATTTCAATTATTTTAAAGTATTTAAACTCGGCAGATTTTTCAGTGAAATAAATGATTTCAGGAATTTTATTCCACGAGTGAAAAATGATTTGAAATTCGTTTTCAAAGGATTGAAAGGTAATTTGTAAATGGTTTTCAAATGGTTGAAGTGTGAAAATATATCTTGCGAAGATATTTTGAAAATAAGTAATTGTGAAAATTATTTAAATCTGGAAATTGTTGTGAATGTTGACTGATAGTTAAATAACCTACTATCAATAGTTTCGTTTAAAGGGCATTTGAATTTCGATGCGATCAGGGGTCGGATTCCAAGTGGATATCCGGAAACCACATCGAACCTTTGTGATTGTGGTAGATCTTTTATTTAAAGATCAAATTGGAAATTGTTGTAATTTGTTTGAAATCTGAATGAACACTTATTTCTAAAAATAAACGCTTGTTATTCGGATTAGCCGGGAGAGGACCTTTGTGTCATATAACCCATTCCGAATAATGATACGACGAAATGGGATTGCAATTGAAGACCGGTGGTGAAGACCGGGTATTTGCAAGAATGATAGGATGACCTATCGATTTTCTCTGCACTAAGTTGCTCCGGTATAGTGATTCCCTAAGTGATGGGAAGTCCGATCGGGATTGTGAATACCCAGATTTGCAAGGACTTCTTCGGAAGTGCCTTCGGTTCTGTTTGAACCCAGAACAGACTTGTATGGATTGTATGTCTGACGTTACATTTTGAGATATAAAGCAGATTTCTTTCAAATACATTTCTGTTGGTGGTGGAGAATTTATTCTCTTAGCTTAACACCCTTCTCTGAGACGTACGAGCTCAGAGGTTATGTAGTTGATGGTTATCAGTGATATACTCCCAATTTGGTATCGTGGCATGCTGAGTGCTGCTGATCATTTGTTGATCAAAGCGTGGCTTTTTTGAAAAGCGTAGCTTTGTGGACGAGACTTCGTCGAACCTCACAACCCGGTTAGGGTCGAAACAGGAATCGTAGCAGCAAGGTTATTTGAGGGTAGCGCCCTTTGAGGGTATGTCATTTCCTTCTGGATTATGAGTGGTATCATTGTATGGAGCCCAGATACTTACTTTGTGGTTGCTGCAAACTTATTCTTTGTGGTTGTTGGTTGAGAGGATTCTCGGATAAAGGTCGCAAACAGCCGGGGGATGGCATGCTCGTGTCAGTAGTTACCTATTACAGAGGTAACCCGGCCTTGTCTAGCAAAGATCCGGTTAGGATCCGGGGATGTCCCTCCAGAGGCGTTTTATTTTACTTGGAAGTTACTTTGCCTGACCATTTGTTGGAAATCCAAAGAAACAATACGAACCCTTTACTATTGCAAATTGTATAACCTGCCTCCTCAGGAGGTAGCTATACCAGGCATAATATAATGGTACCTATGCTGGCTAAGATTTGTATTATACTTTCATAATGGTTTTCCACACTTTGCGCTTATAGTAATAATATCAAAGAAATTTTTCTGCGTATCAAGCATGTTTGACTATAATAAGGAGAAATCTCCTCTAATTCTTCGTTTGCATTGTGTGTGTGGTGGGAGGCCTTATGGTAGTTTCATTTTCCAAAAGCATTGTGGATCTATTTTAAAATATTTCTTTGTTTGTTTTTTTAAAGATATAACTTTTTTAAGTTCTTACACCGGTCCTATGACTGACTTGGAGTTTATTGTTCCCTTCCTAAACTCTGGGTGCCCATCATTTTCCACACGGGCAGCCTAGAGTCAGGTAATCAGGATATTCTGGAAGTCATGAGGTGCTGTGGAGCTCAGGAGGCGAGCTGGATGGCGAAGCGTATCACTTGTATATGATATTATCTTTTCCGTTGTGTATTCAGTTGTGAGGACATGTTTATATAACCGTCCATTCTTGTGTTGTGTTGTATATTGACTCTGATGATGTAATGTATAAAATGTACAGTTCTTTTGATTTAAATTTATTCATTTATCTATTATATGTTGTTCCGCTGCGATTGTGCGATTCTAATATTGTTCTGTTGCTTCTTCTTTCTTACTTCTTCTATCTTTTTCTTCTTCTTAAACCCTAAGGGTTCGATTTTCCGACATTCGATTGTTCGGCAGTTGATACAGTGGACATATTAATGTCGATTTTCGGGAGTCGAAATCCCGTTCCTGACAACCACATATGGAATGAATCAATGTCTGATTGTTGTTAAATTTGATAGTTACATAACTGACTATCAAATCTGGACCAAAACGTAACTTTGAAAATATCTAGGAGAAACAGGAGAATTATATGGTATAATTACCGTCAGAGGTGCTATACCGTACGTATAAACTTGTTCATTCTTCCAGGATAATTGATAAGGAAATCCGTCCACAAATGATTAGGTGGTGAGCTCCGCTCTTATCTTTTGTCTGTGTATTTCCTATGGAACCGGAATTGAGTTTATCGTGACTATCGAAAGTTGTTTCGAAGAGACCGAGATCGGATTGGCTATCCAAAAACCACTTTGATCCAACTAAACGTTCATGTTGAAGACATCTTGAAGAGCATGGAATTGAAGATGGAGCTGTAAAGTACAAAGGCTATTTTCTAATTTCCTTGGGATGGATTCCCCGTAATGGATGTAATAGAAAGTAGTGCCTTCAGTTTCGTTCAGTCCTAGAACGAACTTATATGGATGAATGCTAGCATTGGATTGATGCATGGAGGGCAACGTCTGCATTCCAAGAGGGAAGTACTATAGGTGAAAGATAAAAAGTTGCCTCATGCCTCATCAACCGGGAATGACTAAAACAGGAAGATCCAACAGGACTAGTTGGGTGGCACCCATTAGGGTATGTCATCACCTTTTTAGATGACTATAATGACCCAAAATTTTCGATAATTAAAAATATGTAATTCAACAAGGTTTTGTGATTTAATGTTGGAATAAATAAAAATTTGTGATTTAATAATAAGAATATAACTTGAATGAAATGTAATAGTATTAATTTGAGGTAATTTATATCCACTTTAAATGTAAATCCAATTAACTAAAATGATTAAAAAGTTAAAATTGGTTATAGATTATAAATAAATTGTAATGATGTATGTATTAATTAATAAATTGAATAAAAGGTGCAATTGATAATTTAAATATGTATAAATTAATGAAATAGCATGTAACTAATTGCAATTGATAAAAGTAGTGTTGTGGTAGTAGTTATGGCATTTTGTGTAGATAACAAACTTATGATTGTTATTAAATTAAGAAAGGGTAACAATTGTCATTTGTTACCAATTGATTTAAACAATTATAATTAAACAAAATTAAATGTTACGTCAATATGAGTTAAGACGATATCTATAAAACATGAATGCAATGAAATGTATAGAAATGTTAATTATATTTACAAGGCAATAATTGACGTAATAAAAAGGAGTGAAACAAGGATAAATTGATCTATTTGGATTTTAAATTATAATAAAATTGACAAAATTTAATGTAATTGAAATACTACAACTAATATGGTAAAAGATGATAATGGTAGAATATGAATGCAATATGATGTAAACCAATGTTAACTAGGTCCATAAAGTAATGATTGATTGAGTAAAAGATTGAAATCAAATTTAATCAATTTATTGGAATTAAAATATAATTAGTTGGATTTAATTGCAATTGAAACTGAACACTTTAATTAATGTAATGGTTAACGATGAATTGATATGTAAATTTTTTTAAATTATTGTAATTGTCCAAGTAATCAAAAATGATGAAATTTGTGAGATATTGAATTGAAATTAAAAAGGTGATTTAATCAATTTAATAATAATTAACGTGAAAATAGCTATTTTGGCCATTGCCTTGGATTTCAATAAAACCAGTTTTATCGGATCTGTAACAGTGAATTATTGTAAGATTTCCGGTTTCGTATCAATCAGACTTGTTATTTGATCGTACGGGCTTGAAACGCGTAGAAATCAATTTAATTGAAATCAATTTGAAATAAATTGATTTTTAAGCTAACTTCTTCATACGATGGAATTAAGACTTGAAACCTATTCCATTGAGTTTAAAATTATCGAAAACATCTATTTTGATATATGGGTGACCAACTTTCATTTCGAGGCAGAACGGCCTTTTTGGGCCGCAATTGTCATTCATACCTACTCGATTGGATTTATTTTCTTATTGGGCCTTGTTCATATAAATTATTCTGTTTTAACCCTAGTAGTCTTTTATATTTATTATTCTTGTATGTACATCAACTTCTGTCCGCTCCTTTCTTCAAGGGCTGAAATCAAATTCCAACTCCAAACCCTATTCCAATTTCAAATTCAATTTCATAAATCAAACTCCTTAAACTATATCATATTATATATCAATTCGAAGCTCTCGACGAGCGTAATTCTTTGGTGTGATTTGTTTTTGTCATTGAATCACCGTTTGTCCAGAAATCGATGATTAACCTAAGCCGTTCATATTGGATTTTTCATGATCCAATCGTCGTCCGATCGACGATTGGAAGGCACCACTGTGAAGAGGGTGTTGAGTAGTGTGCATCCATGGGTTCGTTCGCATCTGATGGACCTAGACATTGCCAGAATTTGCATCCAAATGGCGGTTGTGGCGAGCGCTTCTGGTGGCGCGGTGTGGGTCGGTGTTTGGCGTGGATGGGCTGCCAGGTGCATGGAGGCTAGCAGCGATGCCTGGTCGATGTGTAATGGCATGTGGCGGCGGCGAAAATATGATGAGCGGTGGCGGCTACGATGGTTGAAAGTGAGATGTTGCATGAGGTAGGGTTTCTGGAAGAGAGCGTGATGACGTGGTAATTATGTTTTTATTAATTTTTCTAATTTAAATTTTAAATGTCAAATGTTCTAATATTTATAACTTTTGCATACGAACTCGGATTTACACGTGATTTGCTCCGCTGCGATCATATTAGAATTTCGAACATTTTGACGCTGGGTTGGATGAATTCTGAGATTGTTGAATTTGAGCCCATTTTAGATTTCAAATCGATTTGGAATCAAAGGTGAGTGTTTTGACCCACTCACAACTACTAGATTATCTTATGTTAGCTAAATCAAATTTATGATGTGACTAGAAAAATAATTGATTGATGTTCGGTATGTTTAAATTGTCTTTCTAGTTAAATTTGACTTTTATTGCATTTAATCATAGTTTAATCAAATATTGAATTTAATTGTCAACTTAATACATGTTATTGATAATCAGTTATCTATTAATGTATATTAGATGATTTGGATAATTATGATGGATGTTTGATTTGTTGATATTGGATGACTGGATGTGTATTTTAATATTGTTATAACACTGCAAGTTCCCTATGGATTGAAATGCTACATACCCGAATGATCTATAGATTAGGGAAAAATCATTATGGGTTGAAATGATAGACTCAAGCGATTTTATGGATTTTATTTTGTGACGCCCCACCTCTATACCCACGCTAGCCAAGAACACTCCGAAGTAGTGCTGTCAACTAGCACGGAGAATAAGGCTGTTGAGGAGCGACCATCCATGTAATTGCTTATCACACGGTGGCTATAAATAATCTTCGGAAATAAACATAGAAATAATCATATCACAAATCAGTCACAGATATCCATATCACAAAGGCGGAAGAAGATATGAATATATAACTAACACATGAAAGTGTACATCAGAGTAGTGGTCAGTAAGATCCACGATAATACAAAAGAATAGCAACACGTGCTATACAAAAGAATACAACTATGAGTCTATATCTCAAGTGTATACAACAAAAACTGCTAATCTAAACAGTTAGCCAAAAGTCAGAGTGATGAATCCCTGGGAAGAAGTCAAGCAGAAGCACCTGTAACATCTCGGTCTGACCCGAGTATTATTTAAGAAAATAATAAACGGATCAGTCTAGCTATAAATATCAGATGACATGAGATAACATAAAAGATATGGCATAAACATAAACATCCATAATGACATACCGCTATAAGTATGTAAATAATGATCAACAGAAGATCAATCAATAAGAGATAATCAATATCACAAGAATCTTCTCAAAGATTCGGAAAGGGCATCATACCCCAAACTTGTACTCATAACAAGTCAATGACATAAATTCTAGAAATCAATGCAAGAAGTCCAGAAATCATAGAAAAGAGAAAGAGGCCTATCACATGACGGTCCGAAGACCAAGGGGAGCTACCCCACATGTGTGAATGGAATCACACAGATTAAGGTCCAGACTAACCAAAAAGCAAAAAGGTATGTGTGAGTGGAATCACACAAGTGGTGTCTAGTCTAACCTCGCAACAAGAGACATCGCACAGTTGCTAGTCTAAATCATCAGAATGATCGTCATGATCAACGAGAAGTGTCAATTACACTAAGCTAGTAAATATAGAAGTTTAGCTTCATGTCCCATAACCACTTGCTTAACTTAAATATTTACGAACAAACTGTAAATCTTCACTAATAAAATTGTCACAAGAGGTTCAATCGAACAAGTCCAGGAATTAATCGACGAAGTGAACGCAAGCGTTTCATACCACTTGTTTTACTAAGTCGTTTAATTAGATTTCTCATCCGAGTGAGGTAAAGGGTTGTATATACTAATAGATTGGAAAACGGTTTAAGAAAAGAGCTTTGTTATTAAAAATAGAGTTGAAATTGTTTGTTAAAAGAGTTTTGATATTTACTACTAGTATTGAAACCTTTATATTTTTTTAAAATGACAAATCACAGAAGAGATTGTAGAAACAATCATCACCAAGATCACATTCGGAGATGTGAATAAAATCCAAGGAAATCAGCTCAAAAGCATCAAAGTGGAAGTTCCCCAACGACCAAACGTGGCCGAGATAACCAGAGATGGTTTGTCTCGAAGAATGGTCAACTCAGCATCTCAACAAAGCAAGTTCTGTTGAATGTTTTTCAGATAAGATCGCCTACGGAGGGGGGGTCCAGGGGGGGTGGCAACCCCCAAGGTGGGGGTGCGGGGGCAACGCCACCGCTTACGGGGTTCGACCTGCCCGGTCAGGTCGCGGGGGTCCAGGGGGGCAGCGCCCCGACCAAAACGGTACGACCTAGTGAAGACAAAATGAGGTCTAACGACCTAACGACTCAAGGGTCTAACGACCTAACGACTCAAGGGTCATACGACCTAACGACTCAAGGGTCATACGACCTAACGACTCATGGGTCATACGACCTAACGACTCATGGGTCATACGACCTAACGACTCAAGGGTCATACGACCTAACGACTCAAGGGTCATACGACCTAACGACTCAAGGGTCATACGACCTAACGACTCATGGGTCATACGACCTAACGACTCATGGGTCATACGACCTAACGACTCATGGGTCATACGACCTAACGACTCAAGGGTCATACGACCTAACGACTCAAGGGTCATACGACCTAACGACTCAAGGGTCATACGACCTAACGACTCATGGGTCATACGACCTAACGACTCATGGGTCATACGACCTAACGACTCATGGGTCATACGACCTAACGACTCAAGGGTCATACGACCTAACGACTCAAGGGTCCAACGACCCAACGAGTTAAGTGTCCAGCGACCTATCGGGATAACTCGTAACCGACCTAAGGGTTGCGTGACTGAAGGGCTGCACGACTTAAGGGTTAACTCATAAACGACTCACGACCTATGGATGAACGACTTAACTCCGAACGATCTAAAAATGGCCAGAACGACCTAGGGTTAACTCGTGAACGACTCACGACCTATGGACGAACGACTTAACTCCGAACGACCTAAAAATGGCCAGAACGACTCAAGTGCAGAAAATTCAACAAAACGCTAAAAATTGGAGTTTTTCGCCAATCCAATCCAAACCAAATGCTAACATGCATGCAAAAATGATAGGGAATCATTCCCAACAGTCCAATATAGTTATAGGCTAGAATTGTGAGATAAAAATCTCACCTTTGCACCAAATATCAATGAAAATGAAGTTTTAAGCAAGCAAGAATCAATCCTTCTTCTATCTAAGCACAAGAAGCTTGAATCCAATGTCTTCTTCTTGAATTTGGAGTAGAAAGATGGATTGCAATTGAATTTGAGTTTTGGAATTTTAATTTCCCATTCCCTCCACCATTAATGCCAAAGCTTGATTAGTTAGGAAATTTATAAAGAGTGAGGAGAAGAGGGTTGGAACTTGGGCTTAATAGGCTAAACTAACCCAAAGTCCAAAGCGGGAAAAGTTAGTGAAATTTCACTAACTCCAAACCTATCGATGTTTATACTTAAAAAAGTTGTAAATGACATTTCGAACTCAATGGAAGTGGTCTCGAGTCCTAATTTGACCATTTGCAAAAAGTAGCTTTTCGGACCAAAATCCGATTAACGAGTTAATACTTAAATAAAATATTTAAATACAAATTCGATAAATATGCGGGTTTTTACATATTTACTTTGGGACTGCGGTTTGAAATGATATATAACTGTAAAATTTTAAATTGCGAATTCAAACGACAAATATCTGTATCACTTGACTATAGGGTAGAAATTTTATACGGACACTGGATTGGTTAAATTAAATGATTTTTAAATCTTTATATTTTGAATTCAGTTAACTGGAATTTTGAAATAGAAATTGATTTATATAAACTGAATTATTTTTGAAAATCCAAGCGTAAATGCTGAAATTGGAATTGATTTAATGAATTGTTTAAAGGATTAAATTTGAAATTTTAGGATTGTACTAATTGAATTTGAAGTTTAAAAGAAACTTAACGAAATTGAGTAATTGAAATGTTTAAAATTTGTAACTTTGAAATCTATTGAAACTGGGATAGCTTAAAATTGATGTTTTAAGATTTGAAATTTGGTTTTACAAATTTGGATATGGTTTAGATTTTTTGAAATGGAAGAAATCGCTAAATTTGATGTTAATTTCAAATTTAGTATTTAATATAAACGATTAAAAAATTTATTTTAAATTCTAATTAGTAGATTTTCAAACTATTAAAGTAAATTAATCTATTTTAAAATATTTTAAGCCACTTAATCAATTTAAACTATTTTAGTTTATTTTAATAAAATTTAATCTATTTAATCCAATTTAATCTATTTTATCCTATTTTAAACTAATTAATCTATTTTAAATCTAATTAATCTATTTTATATCAAATTAATCTATTTTAAATCTAATTAATCTATTTTAAATCTATTTAATCTATTTTAAATCTAGTTAATCTATTTTAAACCTAATTTATCTATTTTAAACCTATTTAATCTATTTTAAATCTAATTAATCTAATTTAAATCTATTTAATCTACTTTAATTCCACTAAAACTACTTAAATCTATATAAACTATTTTAATCCCTTTTTTTTAAATTTTATTTTAAAGTATTTCAAACCATTCAAATTTATTTTAAACTATATTAAACTATTTAAACTATTTGTAACTATCTAAACCATTTTTTAAATTTCAGACTATGTGAAGTGGAAGTGCTTATATTTAAATCCGTGATTTTTAAAATGAATATCGTTAAATGATGTTATAACTTAAGTGGTGATTTGAAATGATATTTTCTAATGAAATAATATATTTGAGTAAATATGATGCTTTTGAAATGAGGGTTTAACCTATTTTGAAATTATGATATCGAAAGTGATATGGTTTGAATTGAATATGATATTTTGATATCAATATGAAATGGTTTTAAAAATTTAAAAGAACCAACCGGTGTGTATAAAGCATTTGGTTGTTAAAGAGACCAGGATCAGATATTGTCATACTCTCTGCCAATACCAAAAACCACTTTAACAACTGCGTATGCAGTGGAGATTCCAGAAATAAAGTATGATGGTTTGGCAAACGATTCTGTATGAGGTATTTACGTGACCCTGACTCCCATGAGTCGAATTAGATGTGACTAAACCAGGAGCTATACCGGGCTAAGTGAGGTCATTCCTTCTATCGGGCACATTTCTTCGACACTATATTTTGACTTTGTGATTGACTTGGTGGCCACCCTCGATTTTGATTATGGGAGTGTGTCCGAGGTGGGCGGTAGTAGCCGCTATGCGTTACCACTAGTTTGGGAGTGCAATTAGTATATCTTCCCTGACATTGCCTCGAGTGTCGTGTTCATATGCCCTATTGCGCGTTCTACGAGTTTGGTTTGTACCATACCTATAGAGTGCTCTCTGATAGGCCTCTAGTTTACGGAGGAATTACGGCAGTGTATAGACTAAGGGAATATACAAAATGTGTTAAGGAGGATATGGGTAATGCCTTAACGCTACTTTAATACTTTACTGTAGACACTATTATAATAGCGTATTGAACTATATATGTAAATAGTTTAACGGATCCTTAGGAGATGGAATCCCGAACATCTCTTAAGTTATTGCACTCATGATTGACACTGGACAGGAGATGTCAAATCCCGTAAACATCTCCGATGCCGTTACACTCATATTTATTTACTATTGATTTAACTTACATAAGATCTTTTAGTTCTAACTTGAGTGTTTTGTCTTTTCATGACGCTCGGGTCAGTCTGAGCTTTTCAATTTATCGAATACTGCTTTCTGGAGGATGAAGACAAAGATATTGTACTATTATTATTTATTATATTTATTCTACTGCATCATGTTGTTTTGCTGCATTATTTATTTGTTGTTGATGTATGTACTCTAATCTGTATGTAAAAGTATAATCAAATATTATTTGTAAACAGCTTCATGAACTGTTTATTTGATTTTTATATTCTGTCATTTCGCTGTGAGATTCTGTGCTTATTTCCTTTCTTTCTCTATTTTTATTATTTACCCCATAGCAATATGCCCCTTTGAATGGTTTGAGTTGGCATGTGTGTCGATTTAAACCGTCCAAAAAGGCAGGTCGTTATAGTTGGTATCAAAGCCAGGTTTAGCGTTAACCTTAGCTTTATGGGGTCTGACTCATTGGAGAATAGGATACTAATACCCTAGAATGAGTCACTGAGTGTATATATATTTGTTAGTGTTATAAATTGTTTTGTATTTTGTTAATTTGTTCTGTTTTGTATTTACAAATTCCGGTCGGTACATAGGATGTTATGGCGTCGATAAGAATTTCTAAACACTTAATAGGACAGACCGACACAATATTGTTTTGAAATATAGGTAAATGAAATAATTTTGCCTATTATATATTTTATATATAAAATAATAAATTTTATAAATGATATAGTTGGATGTGATATGTTGTTTGTTAGATAGAGAAATTTTATAAATATCGATTGAAAAATAGGACTTACAAATAAAGTAAATATAAATTGGAAGTTTAGAACTGAAGTTCCAAGATTTTTGAAAATTTCTTTCGAAAGATTTTGGAATATAATATTGATAGTATTTAGAAGTATTTTCTAATATAAATATATCAAGGTGACTTGAAAGAATTGTTTTAAAAGGAGATTTTAAAAGAAATAAGTTCAATACTCCCCTCTTTGTCGTTGGAAAATAATTTCGGTGATGAGTGCATGCATCATCGACGTTCATTTTCGAGGTTTGAAATGGGAAGATTGTCGTAGTAGTTGTACTGCACATTTTTTCTTATAACGATTCTTAAATTTTAATTTTAAATATGATTTGATATATATAAGTTACGAATATGTGTGTATATATATATATATGTTATTTTGAACAATTTGAAATATAACCCGGAATTTGATTCATAAACTTTTCGATAATTAGTAGCTTTCAGTTATTGTAATAGAAAGTGATCTTAACTATTTTAATAATTAGAGGCTACTAAATGGAAAATAAGAAATTAGATGTTGAGCGTTTAATGAAATATAAAAGAATTGAAGGTTGTCACTTATAATTAAGAAGTCAAAATAAGAAAATGTAACTACTGAACATTTTATTAATTAGAATAAATGAGATAACTTGGGTTACTTTCAATTGCATTCTTAAAACATATATATAACTTACCAAACTATTAAAAGTTGAAATGTAATAGAAATATGTAATAGAATATTATACAAATTAAATGTAATAGAAGTGAATAATGTAAGAAAAATGAGTATAAGCTTAAGTAAACATTCAAGCTATCTATAATCAGATTGAATAGTGAAGATGAATATTGTAAGTAATGGATTATAAACTTAAGTTAATGTTGAAGCCATTTATAATTAAAGTGAGTATCATATTAATTGAATGATTATGACTTCAGAAAACATTGAAATGATTTAGACTCAATAATAATATATATGGAAGAATGAATGTGAAAGAGAAATAATCTATTAATGGTAAATTAAATCGTAAAGAGACTTACATAACAATAAATAATTTAATAATTGAAATGGAGATAACTTATGTAAGCAATGAATGTAAAGCAATGAAAAGAAAATATGGTATTGTATAAATAAAAGGAAAATGAATTTTGTAAGTGATAAATGTCAAGTAATTAAACAAGCATTGTATGAACAAATGAAAATAAACAGTAAATAATGTGAAAAAAGAGTAGTAAGAATAAAACTTAAATATTATTGGAAATTGTTAGATGTTTGGTTTATGGATTGGTTGGTAAAGGATACTTCTAATTTTATAGAGATGTATAAATAATCTATAAAGTTTTATCTATGACTGTTAAGTGTATGGTTTACTTAGTAGTTCATTTATCATTTTTATACGATCGAAAGTTTCTAAACTCAAACAAACTCTTTGTTTTGATTTCTATAGGAGGATGGTGGATTGCTTTGATTGCATGTGATGATTGTATGGTTTTGTTGCTTGTGACTATTGTATGTGTGTTGATTTGGTTGTGACTAATAGAAACAACTTAATTATTTCTCTTTTATATAATTATTAACTTCTTTGGATTATATAAGTGAAATACAGTATAACAAACGGGATTTTTGAGCCTCGAAAATCGACATCAATACGTTCACTGTATAAAAGCTGAGCAGTCGAGTGCCGGAAATACCAGGTGAGAAGAAAAAGAGAAGAAAAAGATAGAAGAAAAGAAACATAACATCACAGAATCTACAATCGCAGCATAACAAAATATAATATAATAGATTTTTATACAAAAGAATCTGTAACTGTTGAAAATACTTACAATCATCAGAGTGCAACAATCGATACATCAAATCTTGACAGTTTAATAACTTGCCCTGATATACATGACTCACACTGCTGAAATAACCAAGTACGTGATATACATCTGAACTCCTCCAGCTTGTCTCCTAAGCTCCATAGCATTTAACCTAAATCTGTAATACTCGGTCTGACCCGAGCATTATAATAAAATAACACCCGAGTCGGTATGGGAAACCAGCATGAGAAAACACACTCAAATTGAATTATTAACTTTTGTCGAATCCTTTGAAAATCAAAGGTATCTCGTAAGACCACGCCACACATAAACACGACGGGTTTTTACCTTACATAACCAAAACATTTTTATCAAATCTGTCTGATATTATAATAGTGTCTATAGAAAGTAAATAAAAAATAGATGAAATGCTTGCATCTCACATTCTGGCATAGTTAGGCACAATCAAAACCGTACGGTGCTTATTGGAGAATGGATTCCATCGATTGACTCGGCCACTGGGGTACATCCCACTACAGCATACCTCTAGAACAATGTACCGAGGACCACGCCGGGATCCCCTGCTACACAAGCCGGTCTACCCCTAACCTGAATAAACCAAATATGTTATCACCCCGGGCGTTCCCATCCTTACCATAGAGCGCTCCGTCCATGCACAACCATATCCATAATATAAAGGTTTCCAAGGACATTTAGAAAGGTGATAACATACCCTACTTGGGTCTGACCCACTTAGCCTTGCTGCATCTCCCATGTTTTAGTCGTTCCCGGCTGATGAGGCTCGAGGCTAAGCATTACCTATTAAGGAACGATTTCTCTTAGAATGCTCATCGTCCTCCAATGATGTTTTCTGATAGCATTAATCCATAAAGTTGCCCTAGATCTAGACAAACCGAATCGTCTTCTTCATCATCTTCATGGTATTCATTCGTAATGTTCAAACCTGATCGAATTGTTTTTGGATAATTGAATTTGATCCCGGTCTCTTCAAAATGATTAACGAAATTGGCCAAAATTGATAGTTGGTTATTTAACTATCAATAAACATCCAAAAGCAATCATTAGGCCTTATTATAAATTTCCTAAAATTTATTTCAAAATATCTTTATAAGATATTACTTTCATTTCCTCGACATTTGAAAATAGTTTTCAAAACCTTATATCTTCAAAGGAATATTTTCCACCCTTTTCCAAACACTTAGAATAATTTTTCCACTTCGCTTTATATTCACACTTAGGAAGTATTCCATCTGTTTTCTACTTCTGTTTCTCAAAATCATTTACAATTCTATTTGTAAATTCCTTGGCTAGTTTTACACGTATTCTATAAATTCCGGAATTCCTCAATTAATTCCCTTAATATTTTCAAAACCAACTATACTTGCTTATAAACTCAATTTCCTTTTGTACTTCTTAATGAATTCTATTTTCATTTTCGAAGTCCACTTTTATCTAACTTTATGGAAAATTTCCTTACTTTTTTTCCAAATTTCCGTTTTGGGAATTCTCTTATAAGTCCATCTACTAAATAGCCATTTTTCAACTCTCGAGAAAGTTTATTAATACATTTGAAACATTCCTAAACTTTATATATATACATACATATGCAAATAAAATAAGTATTTAAAGAACATAATAATTATTTATTTTTATAACTTATTCAAATAATTATCTAATATTGGAAACACTTTTATAACATCACTTTGCAAAACAGGTTTAAAAATCTAGGATTTATTAAGCTAAATATTAAGTATTTGAAAATTCACTTCTGAAGTATTTCAGTACTAACTAACTTTAAATTACATAGTTTAATAAACAAAATTTTCCTTTTTAAAATAAAAACTTGATTTATTAATAAAAATATATTTTTAAATGTCAGTAACAAAATTTTAATTTATAACCCCTCTCGATTTCTATTACATCACTTCCTTTTCGGTCTCCTTAACCATTTTCATTTTAAAATAGTATCTACTATTTTTCTCATCCCATTTCCATATTCTAATATAAATTCTTCTCGTAAATTTATATTCCAAATTTATCACTTGATATCACCTTCCATCATTTGCAAACTACGTTTATAAATTTTAATAACTCCTTGAGTTTCAATAAATCTCATTTATAAATTCCATTTTTATAAATCCAATTCCTTTTGAATTCCATTTATTTTTGCCGATCTTATTTTAATATCGATTTCAACCTTTTCCTATATTTTTTGAATATCGTTTTAAAATCCAATCTTAAATTTTCTTTATATAATCTATTTAAAATTTCTATTTAGAATATTTTTCCGCATTATCTAATACGATCAAAATTTCATCATTTCTTATTCAAACCACCGTCTTCTAAATAATCCAAATTTCGATATACAAATTTTTATATTAAAATTTCTTTTTAATTCCTTAAAATTCAAAATAATGTTTATGGTATTTAATATGAACGAATTTAATTTCCATGCAATTAGCACATTTAAAAACTTACATCACAGAATAATCCAGCAGATTTCCATCCACATCATATATATATATATATATATAAACAAAAAATATTATTTAGGAATCTAGTTCGGTCCCTCCAACCCGTTTCCTTGCATCCAAAGATGTTAGACAACAACAAAAATACTAATCCCGCTTCGAGGGAGATATCGCGGTATATAGGATCATCCGCTATTATGCGGAGCGCATAGGGTATCATCCGCTATAATGTGTGGGAATATCACTCCAATACTAATATATATACTATAATATATGTAGTCATCCAATAGATAATAATAAATTTATCAATCAATCAAACATCCAACAAGTTTAAATTTAAACATTCAAATTTAAATATGGTAATCCAAATGAGTGGGTAATTATGCAATCCATTTCAAATTTAAATTAAATTGAACAGCGTTCAATTTAATTTGAAATCGCAGCTGTCTTCAATAAATTCCAAACCAATTTTATTTGCGTAGATTCGAGGCTACGAGCACCACGTAGCTAGTTTTTCGTTTATTTGAAACTCGTACGAATGAGATATACATTTTATAAGCATTCAATTTCATATAAGATAAATATTCCCTTAATTTCAATTTAAATTTACTAATTACATTGTACGGTAATTACCACTCAGGTACCTTCTTGCTCATGTGCGAAGCCTCAATCGAAAGAGAGCACCAGGACCCGGTCGAACTTCACAACATCGGACTCCTCTCCTGTCGTCATTGTTTCCGTCTTCCCCCTACCTACCATGCCACGACCATCAAAACCCCGAATGTGAGCCCATAAATGAACGCGACTTTAAATGAAATTCGAATATCCCTATTTTTTATTTTTTTCATAGATGAAAAGAAATCTTGAAGGCGAATGGTTGGAACCACGATTCAAACTTGGATAGCTGGTATAGACGAAAGATAACTGGGCATCGATTTAGCCTCTTGGAATACCGAAGGAAGTTTGGGGATAGGGAGCGAATACTAGCATGGGCGAGAAGCTCCATGGCCAAACACGGTTGAAACGCAAGGGAAAAACGAGGACCAGGAAGAAGAGGAAATGCGAGGGAGGGAGGGAAGGAAAGGTGCATCGTGAGAAGATAATTTTAGTCACCATTGATTTTCACTTCCTTGTGATTTTATTTTTAATGTTTCATCTTTTTTTATTCTCTAACTTGTCTTTTATTTTTAAAAGATAAGAGGAAGCATACGAACATAAAACAGAAGGAGATGGCTAAACGTACAATACTAGGTCTGCATACAAAGGTGGCTGATGGATGGTAGGGCTGATGTGAATTAAAAGGTCAAGTCAAATTTTATTTATATATACATATATATTTTTTAATTTTTCAAATCGTCTTGTTTACGTAACTTTA
Organism: Allium cepa; assembly: GCA_030765085.1. Taxonomy (NCBI): domain Eukaryota; kingdom Viridiplantae; phylum Streptophyta; class Magnoliopsida; order Asparagales; family Amaryllidaceae; genus Allium; species Allium cepa. The sequence goes on along the minus strand of CM060934.1, from coordinate 659,250,061 downwards.
AATCTCGAACTCCTATCGAGGCATGCCGCTAAGTATTCATAAAGTTGTACCCCTATTCCGAACGCAATGGAAAAGGTTTCGAGTCCTTATTCGAGCGTATGGAGAAGACAGCTTTTTGGATTCAATTATTATATTGAATTTTCAATATAAATTTCAGCGCGTTTATATTCCGTACGATCAAACGATAATTCCAGACGCTGCGAAATTTGACATTCGATAAAAAATGCACTATTACAGATCCAATGGAACTGGTTTCGTCGAATTCCGAGACTATGCCTTGGAATGCTATTTTTAAATGCCAATTTGAACAAGATATTTTTAAAATTGAATATATCGCTTTAAAATTTAATTTTAAAACTTTTATTATCTTCATTATTATCAATATAAATTTTCCAAGCCTTTAAATAATTTTTATCAGGCTTAAAACTCAAAATACAATAATTTAACAAATATTCAATTATAAAATTCAATAAGTAAATTATTCAATAAATTGCTATATTCACATTCTGAACTTACTCTATAAATAAACCCAAATTTTCATATTCAAAATCAATCAATAATTCAAATTCAATATTTAAAACCATTTAACTATTCAAAATCGAACAACGAAAAATTCGGGTCGTTACATACAGGTTATGGAAGTAATTGCTACTGCTTTTGGTATCATAAATTAAGCGTTGTTTGCCCGAAAAATATGCACGTTCTCGGATTACGGTTTTCTGGCGATATTATATTGTTTTTCGGTGGTTTGGGATATATTATTTTGAAATTTATGTAATATATATTGTTATTATTGATATTATTATTTCTCCCAAATCTCTCCGTACAAAAGAGACTCTGTCGAAATTTTCCATGAATATTGGACTTAGAAAAATGTTGTGAAATGTTTTCCAAACTTTTGTCAACTTGAATATAAAAGGATTTAATTGTTTATAAATCGATGTATTTTATTTAAATTATTTAATTGTGTAAATTAATTTTTTATAAATTTAATATTTGAATAAGGTATATTAATTATTTAATTCCTCCTTTTCCTTCTTTTCTGTTTTGAGGACGAAAAGTTTTGAGTAGGGGAGAGTGCAACGGCCCAAAATTTTCGATAATTAAATAGTTAATTTAATAAGGTTTTGTGATTTAATGTTGGAAGAAATAAAATTTTGTGATTTAATAATAGGAATATGACTAGAAAGAAATGTAATAGTATTAATTTAAGGTAATTTATAACTACATTAAATGTTATTTAAATTAATTAAAATGATTAAAAATTTAAAATTGGTTATAGATTGTAAATAAATTGTAATGATGTGTGTATTAATTGATAAATTAGACAAAAGGTGCAATTGATAATTTAAATATGTATAAATTAATGAAATAACATGTAATTAATTGCAATTGTAAAAGTAGTGTTGTGGTAGTAATTATGGCATTTTGTGGATAACAAACTTACAAATGTTATTAAATTAATAAAAGGTTACGATTGTCATTTTTTACTAATTGATTTAATCAATTATAATTAAATGAAATTAAATGTCATGTTAATGTAAGTTAAGATGATAAATGTAAAAGGTAAATGCAATGAAATGTATAGAAATGTTAATTATATTTACAAGGCAATAATTGATGTAATAAAAAGATGTGAAACAAGGATAAATTGATTTATTGGGATTTTAAATTATAATAAAATTGACAAATTCAATGTACTTGAAATATTACAACTAATACAGTAAAAGATGATAATTGTAGAATATTAATGCAATATGATGTAAACCAATGTTAACTAGGTCCATAAAGTAACGATTGATTGAGTAAGAGATTGAAATCAAATTTAATCAATTTATTGGAATTAAAATATAATTAATTGGATTTAATTGCAGTTGAAACTGAACACTTTAATTAATGTAATGGTTAATGCTGAATTGATTTGTAACTTTTTTTAAATTATTATAATTGTCCAAGTAATCAAAAATGATGAAATTTGTGAGATATTGAATTTGAAATTAAAAAGGTGATTTAATCAATTTAACAATAATTAACGTGAAAATAGCTATTTTGGTCATTGCCTTGGATTTCAATGAAACCAGTTTTATTGGATCTGTAACAGTGAATTATTGTAAGATTTCCGGTTTCGTATCAATCGGACTTGTTATTTGATCATATGGGCTTGAAACGCGTAGAAATCAATTTAATTGAAATCAATTTGAAATAAACTGATTTTTAAGCTAACTTCTTCATACGATGGCATTAAGACTTGAAACCTATTCCATTGAGTTTAAAATTATCGAAAACATCTATTTTGATATATGGGGTGACCAACTTTCATTTCGAGCCAGAACGGCCTTTTTGGGTCGCAATTGTCATTCATACCTACTCGATTGGATTTACTTTCTTATTGGGCCTTGTTCACATAAATTATTCTGTTTTAACCCTAGCAGTCTTTTATATTTCTTATTCTGTTTTAACCCTAGCAGTCTTTTATATTTCTTATTAAAAAGGTGATTTAATAAATTTAATAATAATTTATTTAATTAACGTAAAAATAGCCATTTTGGCCACTAATATTCATGAATCAGATGACGATGGGAGTATGGATCTAAAAATAGGTACGCATTTACATTATTTTTAGTTTTTCTTGTTAAATGGATGCTTGTTTGTTTGCTTGATTCTTTTAAATTCCTTAAATTTTTAAATTCAAACTTATCCCTTGAAATTTGAATTTTAAATTAAAAATTAATAATATTTTAATAATATTTTGAATATTAAATTATTAATATTTAAGTATTATTATATTTAATGTTATCACAGGAATTATATAATTAGAATATAGGATATAATATATACATTTATTAGAAATTATGAATAGAAATTTATCCTTTAACTCAATAGGCACATGTCGACATACCCGAATACCCCATGTCGACATGCCCCTCGGAATTTGATTTCAAAATTTGAATTCAAACTTTTGAATTTCCTCCATCTTTTCACCAACTTCAATGCTCTGGAAAGATGCCTCTTGACCAGAGAACATGTCTCTAGAATTCTTATTTATCTCACTCTCTTTATCATCAGTTTTCACTTTTATTTCAAATTTCAAATTTATATTCATTATCTTCTACTCCTCTCAAACTTCTTCAATGGCCTCTTTAAGCACTCCTAACACCATTAAGCTTCCAAAATCTATCAAAAACTTTCTTTTTAATGACCCTAAAGCTATCAAAGCTTACATCAACTATGTTGAATTTGGTAAAATTCATAAGGGAAAATTTGCTATTTTTGAAGATTTTACTTCTTATGAAATTGAAAATATTTTTCAACAATGTTCTATTCTTAGTTTAGTAGATAACAAACCAAATGATTTTGTATGTTATCCAAATCTTATTAAGATGTTTTATTCAAATTTGAAACGTGGTTTTTATGATGGGGAAGAAGGACAAATTTGGAGTAGTGTTAAAGGAACATAAATTGTTTTAGATTGTGAAATTTTAGGAAATATTTTAGGATGCAAGCATAGAATTTCAAATAAATGAAAATGATCGGGAGACATTTTATCACATCTTTGAAGGGGATGACAATTTGGAATTCAAAATTCACTATTTTCATCCTAAAGCAAGAACTGTTAATCTTCTTATCCAACACACTCTTATACCAAGATCGGGAAACTACAACAACCCGACTTCGAAAGTTTGCAAAGCCCTTTTTGCAATTTTTGGAAATTATGATATTAGTTAGGCTCAAGTTATTTTGGATGAGCTAAGGCCCAAGAATTTTACTCTGGGTGAAAACATATTATATCATGGAATTTATCTCACTCAGATTTTTAATTACTTTGGAGTTGATTTCAAAAGGGAAGAATATATAACTAGAAAAGTGTTCAACCATGGAAACATTTCCCTTATGAAAATTCCATTAGTGTTTTAACCATATGAAACACTTATGGAAAAGGTAGAAATGGAGGGAGAAGAAGAAGAAGAGGAAGAGGAAGAGGAAGAGGAAGGAATGGAAATTGAAGAGGAAGAATAGGAAGATCAAGAAACTTCCTTAGAAAGTATTGAATACCCTACTAATCCCTCTAATCCATCCAATTTGACCATTCTCAATAATCTAAGAATTATAGTGGAAAATCACAAGACACTTAAAAAGATCAATGAGTAAGAAAATGGACAAGATTTCCACTAAAATCGATAAGTTCTTTGGGAAAATTAGTAGAAAGCTTGGACTATCATCTTCTTCATCTTCATCTAATTAGTTTTAGTTCATGTTATCTTAAGTTCTATCTTTGTATTTTCTTTTTTTTAGTTAATAATATATTATCTTATGTAATGTTGACTAGAATTATTAATGAAATCTTTCATTTCTTGTTATTCAACTTCACTTATCTCTGTAATTGCTTGTTTTTATATTATACAAATTTTAGTTGAATAGATTTGTTCATAATATTCAAAACAAAGCAAATTGTCACTTTAGGCAGAGGCATGTTGACATCTACCATCCCCCCATGTCGACATACAACGGGCAAAAAATAGTTACACTTTCAAATTTTAATTCCATGTAACTAACTTGTGTCTATTCATTTTAAATGATTTTCTACTCCTATTTATACCTATTTCTTCCAGAATAAATTATCAAACTTCATTTCTTATCACTTCCTTTCATATTTCTTCCTATTTCTTGAATTATGGCTTCTCCGATTAAGAATCTATGTGTTAATCTTGAGAAAACTCTCACTTTCTTCAAAAATATCATTTCGTTCATACTTCGTAACCAGCGTCACTTAGACTTGAGTCAAATGCAAATGATTAAGGAGCAAGAGAGACATTTCGACGTCCTTCGTTGGATGATCTCAGCTCTTAACAAGGACGACCTTGAAGGAAATCCACCGGTCGCTCTCGACAAAGATAAAGAAGAATGGAATGTCATCAAAGCAGACCCTATCTTTGGAGAAGATGGATAGGTGGAAGTACCAAGGAATGTCTAGTCATTCTATATGTTAGTTGTTTGATTCGATTGGTGTGTTTTAAACTTGATTGACTGAACTTATTTGGTATGGTTTGTATATATGTTTGGATTGAATAGTTACTATAAATATGATTGGCTGATGATTGATTTACTTTTTGGATTACACTTATGATCACATTTTATACTTATGATCACGTTTAGCTCTTATTACACTTATATATAGATTACTCTATTTTATTATGGTTGATTATCTTATATCAAGTTCAGGGAATTTACCAGATAGAAGTTTTTGTTGATGATAAAGGGGGAGAAGTTATAAATAAAGGAGTCATGGAGTAAGGGGAGTTATGACAACCCGATAATTTCAACCATTCGCATCCGCACATGTCGGACTTGAATTGCTCAAAATACCACGTTGTAAATAAAATTTGGCAAATCTCAGAATATACAGTAAATAAAAATCACAGATCACAGACACAGAGTATTTAATAATGTAGCGGAAGTAAAAGAAATAGTAGTTCATGAAGCTACTATATAAATATATCAGAGTTACATAAGATACAACAGAAGAAATAGAGTACAACAGAAGTCTCAATACACAGAAGTCTACTAATACAAGAGCTAAAAAGGAACAACGGACTGAAGAAGATAAAACCAGACAAGTAGATAATCTCCAGGGATTCCAATCTTTAGAAAGTGGAAATCCAAATCTGTGAATACTCAGGCTGACCCCGAGTGTAAATAAAAATACAAACACTCGAGTCAGGACATACATACTTATACAATGTAAACCAACTTAAGTGAACTGTAGTAAAAGTACAAGTAACTTAAAGGATGCTTGGGACCGCCCATCCTCTAAGGATCCGTTAAACTATTTACTATGTAGTAATATTGCACTATTATAATAATGTCTATAGTAAAATAAAATTACTTTAAAATAGCATCACGAGGTTACCATATAGCCCCAGACACGTAATAGTCCCAGTAGTCCATCCAATATCTGCATATCTCCTCATCGGGAGACCACGAGAAGATACGCATGGGCTACGGGAGAAAACCAAACTCGTAGTAAAGGCTCGATTGGGTAGGTGACATGGCACACAAGGCAATGCCAGGGTAGATACACCAATTACACACACGAGCTGGTGGTAACGCAGCAACCACATACGCCCATCTCGGAACACAGTCCCAAAATCGAAAGGGCACCCAAACTATCACAAAAGCAATAGAATCGTATCGAAGAAATGTGTCTGACCAGAGGAGCTACCCCCTTTTGGCCCGAGATCGCTCCCGTTTTAGCCACCTTAGGCCAACTCACAGGAGTTAGGTCCACGTAACATACCTCAAGAACGTCGCCACCATCCTACTTCATTCCGGAATCTCCACCGCGTACATGGTTGTCAAAGTGGTTTTGGGTATCGACAGAGAGTATGCCCATATCTGATCCCTGTCTCTTTGCCAACCAATCGTTATTATAACCCGCGGTTATAACTTTAAAATAATATTTTATACTTCAAAAAAAATATCATTTCAATCCAAATCTTTATCAAAATAAAGATTAAATCATTTCCAAACCATTTCAATATATTAATGTACCATATCTTTCGAATTCAAATATTTATCAAAATAAATATCAAGTCATTTCCAACCTTTTCAATATATTAAATTATCATATCCTTTAAAAACTACCTTTCAAATCATTTTAATACATTAAAATATCATATCCTTTCAAAGCTTTATTTCCAAATCATTTTAATATCCAAATATCATATCTTTCAAAACTTCATTTTCAAATCATTATATAAGTTCAAATCCAAATATTCAACTTTGAATACCTTCTAAATTCAAAATAACGTTCATTTATTATCCTTTCAAATCAACTTTTAAATTAATTTATTTTCCAATTAAATTTAATCATTTAAATCATTGAAAAGTGAAGTTAGTATTCTTTCAACTCAAGTATTCAATTTCCAAAGTTTTTGTAACAACTCGCAAATCCGTACTCATTGAGTCAACACTATTCTACAACAATCAACTCAAGTTGCACAGAAATACGAACCATTTGGGTAAAAAAAGAAGAGGTAGAAGAAGAAAATAGAAAACAACAACATAATCTAACCATCGCAGAGGAATAAAATATAATAGATAATAAATGATCGTTACACAAAACAAATCAAATATATATGTTTATATTACATCATCAGAGTACATCAATCACAGTTCAACATCAATAACATACATCTGCATACACCGCTACTCAATATAGCGGAATATATATAAAGCAAGTACGAAAGTACGTATCGTCATCCAGCTCGTCTCCTGAGCTCCATAGCATCATATTCTGTATCCTATAATACTCGGTCTTACCCGAGCATTATAGTTAAATAACACCCGAGTCGGTCTGGAATATCAGCGTGAGAAAGTCGCACTCAATTGATTATTAAAGTTTCAAAAATCCTTTGAAAACAAAAGCATCTCGTAAGACAACGCCACAAATAAACATGTCGGGTTTTTACCTTACGATAGCTAAAACAATTTTTATAGAAATCCTCTGATATTATAATAGGGTATATTTACAAATACTTATAAAATAGCCGAAATTGTTACATTATTAAATTCCAGCTACTAGCCACAGAGTGGGTAATACAAATAAAACTCGCACAAGGCTCGTAGGGAGAATGGATTTCCAACTAATGACTAGGCACTGGGGTACCACCTGTCACAGTATGTGGCCTAGATCACAGTACCGAGGAGTACGCCCGCTCCCCTGCAACACAAGACCGGGACTACCCCTTACTGGATAATCCCGAGTGAGATCACCTCGCGGTTGGGATCAGCAACCGTCCACTAAGCCGAAATAAAAAGAGACATCTAGACAGGGATGACCTCACCCTGCTTGGGTGCTACCCACCTAGCCTTGCCGCATAACCCCTAATTTTCAGTCATTCCCATTCGATGATGCTTGAGGCTATGCGTTACCTTTTTAGAACATATCCCTTAGAATGCCCATCGTCCACCTGACGATGTCCCGAAAGCATTCATCCATACAAGTCCGTCCCGGGTTCGGACAGATCCGAAGGCACTATTCCTACTACATCCATTTTGGAAATATCCTCAGGATTTGTAGCGACTAGCCCTTGCACTTCACTGCTCCATTTACTTTACTTCAATTCACTACCATTTCATAACTTAAGTTCATCCCCGTTTTAATTAAATCATACTCGAATTGGATTTATTTTCATCTCAAATCATTTTTATTTTAATCCAATTCCATGCAACTTCAATTCTTATTTAATTCACCTAAAATTTTAAGTTGAATTTCTATTTATAACTCAAGCTTCATTTACAAACTCAATTATCTATTCACAATCTTTGATTTGATTTTCCTTTGATCAAACCATTTCACTAATTTATTCGTTTAGTTTATTCTATTATTCATTTTACATTTTAATTTACATCAACAATTCATTTGAATTTTATTCATACTAAGGCCATTCAATTTATGCTTGATTTGGATTTATTTATATTTCACACCACATCCATTTTAATCCAATTCAAATTTTCATTCAACAACACTTCCAATTATAGTCCCATACTTGAATTTCTTTTTCATTTATCTTGAAAATCATTTTATTTGATTTCCTTGAGTTCAATCTTATTTTATATCCCACGTTTGGATTTTTATCTCAAAATACAATATTTTTATTCCGGCTTATTTATTCCCTTTTTAAATTTATATAAACTACTCACTTATAAATATTCACTCTTCCCCATCTATTTACAATCAATTACATTCACATTATACTTTTGACAAGGGGTTATATATACATGTATTTTCAATGCTTTTCAATTCTTTTATAAGCTTTCGAAGCTCATTTATTCTAATTCAATACTTGCTTAATTTACATTTGTTTGTTTGAGTATAATTTTATTCCAGCCAGTATTATCTATAATTCGACTGAATTCATTTCAACCCAAATTTAATTCAATTTTATTTCTCAACATATGAGTTCAAAACTTATTTATTTACTTAAAAGTTTACTTTACTCTGTTGAGTCATTTCATCTTATAACTAAATTTTAGATTATATATATATATATAACACTTACTAGCTTAAGGTATAAATATTCATTTCACAATTATAATCGTTTTACCTTTCAACTTTATATCCAATTTAATTCGATTTCAGTCTCAATTTGATTTAACTTATCCCAAGTTAAATTCAAATATATTTTCTTCACTTCATTCACTTAAGTTAAATTTTATTTCCTAGATTAAAATTTCCAATTTCTTCTTATTAATATCAACTTTACTTTATCAGTTCAATAGTTGATTCATTAATTCATTCACAAATTCGTTTTCAACCAATAAATTTTATTTCCAAACATTAATTATTTTTAGTCCATTTGAACATATTTTGCACCTTATTTTACGCATTTTAAATCAAGCATCATCCAATATTGAAGTTCATTTCATTTGCATACCATATAAATCATTCAGTTACTTACAAATTTTAATCTTAAAACTTGTTTATTTAATTCAACTTAATTATTATTTTCTCAAACTTAAGTTCAACATTCGATTTTTGAAAACATATATATATATATATATATATATATAACCAAACTGTTTCTTTGCATTTTCAAAATCAACCAAATTCCTCCAACAAACATTAATCCAATCGGAATTATTTTGCAGCGACCGTAAAGAGTTCAATGCTTTTCTCTCCTTTTAAAAACCCTTTCAATATTTTTAAATTCCAAATCTCTCTAGATTTCACACCCGATTCAAAAATATTTCTCAATATATATTATCTTCCCAACTTTTTGAGAATTATTTTCAATTCAAATGGAATTTAAACTCCCAAATTCCAAATCTCAAATCCTTTAAATTTATATCCAACATTGCTTTGAAATTTTATCTTATTTGAATAATTAATCACACTATAATTCACATTTACTTTATATCTACAAATCTCATTTGTTTATGAATTTGTTTCTTATTTTTTTTTTTATTATAATGGTTTCAATTCCCTAATCAATTACGAATCACATTTACAAATTCCATATATTTTAATTTCTTCCTTAATCTTTAGTAATTATTCCAATTCCTTATTCACTTTTACTCATTAATAATAATAATTTAATGTTGTTATTCCTAGCAACCAAGCATCCATATATAACTATAATAATTTATGAAAAATTGTTTCCTTTATATACAAAATAATTTTGGGTAAAATTATTTCATTTACCCTATTTAAAACAATACTGTGTCGGTTTATCTTATTTAAGAGTTTAGAAATCCCTATCGATGACATGGCGTCCCATATATCGATCAGAACCCATAAACACTCAATCGATAAATCAACGCAATATAAAAACAATTTTATATTCACTAACAAATACGCGCTCATATCTATCAATACGCTCAAACTCATTCTAGAGTACTGTAGACTCTATTTTTATGAGTAATTCCCACCAGAGCCAAGGTTATCACCAACCCAAGCTCTGGTACCAAGTCTAACAACCCGCAAATCCGTACCCCTTGAGTCAACACTATTCTACAACAATCAACTCAAGTTGCACAGAAATACGAACCATTTGGGTAAAAAAAGAGGTAGAAGAAGAAAATAGAAAACAACAACAGAATCTAACCATCGCAGCGGAATAAAATATAATAGATAATAAACGATCTTTACACAAAACAAATCAAATATATATGTTTATATATTACATCATCAGAGTACATCAATCACAGTCCAACATCAATAACATACATATGGATACACAGCTACTCAACACATCGGAATATATATAAAGAAAGTATGAAAGTACGTATCATCATCCAGCTCGTCTCCCGAGCTCCATAGCATCATATCCTTTATCCTATAATACTCGGTCTGACCCGAGCATTATAGTTAAATAACACCCGAGTCAGTCTGGAATACCAGCGTGAGAAAATCACACTCAATTGATTATTAAAGTTTCAAAAATCCTTTGAAAACAAAAGCATCTCGTAAGACCACGCCACAAATAAACATGTCGGGTTTTTACCTTACGATAGCTAAAATAGTTTTTATAGAAATCCTCTGATATTATAATAGGGTCTATTTACAAATACTTATAAAATAGCCGAAATTGTTACATTATTAAATTCCAGCTACTAGCCACAGAGTGGGTAATACAAACAAAACTCGTACAAGGATCGTAGGGAGAATGGATTTCCAACTAATGGCTAGGCACTGGGGTACCACCTGTCACAGTACGTGGCCTAGATCATAGTGCCGAAGAGTACGCCCGCTCCCCTGCAACACAAGACCGAGACTACCCCTTACTGGATAATCCCGAGTGAGATCACCCTACGGTTGGGATCAGCAAACACCCACTAAGCCGAAATAAAAAGGGACATCTAGACAGGGATGACCTCACCCTGCTTGGGTGCTACCCACCTAGCCTTGCTGCATAACCCCTGATTTTCAGTCATTCCCATTTGATGAGGCTTGAGGCTAAGCGTTACCTTTTTATAACATATCCCTTAGAATGCCCATCGTCCACCTGACGATGTCCCGAAAGCATTCATCCATACAAGTCCGTCCCGGGTTCGAACGGAACCGAAGGCACTATTCCTACTACATCCATTTTCGAAATATCCTCAGGATTAGTAGTGACTAGCCCTTGCACTTCACTGCTCCATCTTCGAATCCAAACTCGTTTCCACGAAACGTACAAACCGGATCGAAGTGGTTTTTGAGAAATAAATCTTGATCCCGGTCTCTTCGAAACGATCAACGCATTTGTCCAATATTGATAGTCGGTGATTTAACTGTCAATTAATATTTAGAACATCCATCAAACAATAAATAATCTCCCAAATTATTTATTTATCTCAAAAGTATCTTCACAAGATATATTTTCACTTTCAAACCCTTTTGAAAACAGTTTTCAAATCTTCCCTTTTTCAGAATAAATTCCAAGTATTTCCATTTCCACTGGAATAACCAAGCACAAAACTTTATATTTTTAAAATAATTTAAAAACACTTTATTGTAAAATATATTTAACATTTAATTTCGAAAAAATACTTTAATACTTAATTTAAAATAATACTCTAGAAATAACAAAATAAGGTTACCTTATAACTATACATTAGATTTTCTTCTTTAAAATACCAAATCATTCTTTATATAATTATTACGATAAAAGATTAAAATAAAATACTTACTTTGGAATTTACTTTAAAACATTTAAGTTAGGACTACTTCAATAATTGGCTAAAAATATATACTATATGAATATTTGAAAATAGGGTTACTTTATAAAATATAAAACTAGGTTTTCACTTTTAAAACAGAATTACTAAGTCACTTTTTATAAATAATTACTATGGTAATAGATTTGAATAAATATTTAATTTAGAATTTTGATATTTAGAAATAATAAGTTCCTAAAACATACTTTGTAAAACAACATTAAAACCTTTATTTTATTTTAAAAACTTACTTTGAAAACGTACTTGGCTACCAGAGAAATATATTTCTCTTCACATTCTTCTTGAAATTTCCAATTCCAAACACTTGAATCAACTTCCAAATTGATTTCCAAATGTACTTCACTTTATTTCAAAATCCATTAATTTCGGATTTTATTTCTTAATTATGATTTAAAATATTTTAACTGAGGATACCAATTTTTGATTTCTCAAATTACTTCTTAATTCTTTTAAATAAGTTTAAACTTTGAAATTTAAAATAATTCTTTATTCCTTTAAAATAATATCACTTGATCTTACAATTCGTTAATGACTGTTTATTCAAATTCTTTCCTTTCATACTCGAAGTTATTTATTAGTATTTAGCATCACTTCCATTCCTTTTTCAATTCATTCTTAATTTATTCAATTTTCTATAATTATCTCGCTTACAATTTACTTCCTTTATTTTCTTTCAAAAATCCAATTTATATATTTTTGGTAATTCATTATACTCAAATATATCCAATCAAACCATAGCATTCAATATTCCAATATAACTCATCATAGAATATCAAATAATCACAACAGAGAATATTAAATAATTTAAATAAAAGTTGAGGGGTCTAGTTGGATCCCTCCAACCTGTTTTCCCTGCATCCACAGACATTAGCACAACATAAATACCAATCCCAAAATATACCATACCATAGCACATCAATCAATTCAACCATCCAAACAATTATTTAAAATTTAATCATTTAAATTTAACTGGGTGAGATTAACTCACCTTTGATTTTAATATACAATCTGATCCAACCCAGCTTGTTCTCTTCACGATTTCAGACCTTGAGTAAAAATTTATATGATTTATTAATATTTGAAATATAATTCAACCCTGAATTACCATTTAATAATTCAATTAAATTTTGAACAAATTTACCTTTGTCAAATCCTTTAGTAACAAATATGGTTTAGATAGGTCAAGTTACACAATTTAATTTCTATAATACGTTATTATAAAATAAATTTGTTAACTCATATTTATTTTATTTACGAACTATATATTTATAAAAAATCCATATAGGCTTCATAAAAACCTAATTCATATAAATTTCCAAACACACATTTTAATTATTATTATTATATATTTTTTTAAACCAATTCCTTTCCTTATAAAATCTTTTAGTAACTAAAAAAACAAATAAATTAATTAAACAAATTTATCACTTTAAAAACAATTAGTAAATTTTAAAATGCATATATATGTATTATTATTATTTTCTTCTTCTTCTTTGAAACTTCTTAATTGAATAGAACAAAAAATCTAATTCTTATATAAACTTTCAAATATGTTAAAATTCCTATTTATTTTTTTAAACCCATTATATAAAATTAATTGAATAACATAAACAGTAATTTTATTACTATAAATTCTCTCTTTTAGCACATAGATATAGTTAAATTGTATAGATAAAATGAATAAATAAATAATAGAAAAACAAACATAACTGCTCTATACCTTACAGGAAATTGCGAACCAAGTCTCTAGCCGCCATCGCGTAAGGGCTCGAACGAGCCACCATCTGAAGCTTCGTGAATGATTCACGCTACTGACCCACTACGAGGCCTTCTGCCTTATTCGCGAGCGACACCACTCTACACAACGACGGTTGCTTCCAGATCGATCAACCCTAGCCCGACTTCGAGTCGCGACTAAGCATCGGCCGCCGCCTTCGTGCTCCCCTCTTCCCACCCCTTCGATGAACACTGACGTCGCTCAGGTGTTCCTTTGGTCGCGAAACCCTAATAATCGCCACACATCTACGCCCAGTCGCTACTCCATCTCCTTACCACATCGAGTTCGTCCTAAGCGAGCGGACCCCAATCGAACGAACGATTGATTCGTTCGTCAAATTCATCTTTTCTTTTTCTTTCTTTTTTTTACTAATGCGGCCATTATTTGATTTTTTTTTTACAGAAGAAGGAATAAGTGATTTGTTATAAAATGAAGTAGCCCCCCCTTTGTTTTCGATTCCGTGTAATCTTTTCTTTTTTTCTTTTTTTTTTCTTTTTTTTAAGATTCGAGGATGAGTTATTTCTTCTGAAGCTCGGCTTAAAGAAATGGGAAAATAGGCGTGTTGAAGAAGGGATGAGGAGGTCATACTTATACAGTAATTTGGAAATGAAAATAAAAGGGTATGAGGTGAAATAAATTTCAACTGAAACTGACTATATATATATATATATATATATATATATATATATATATATATATATATATTAAATTTAAATTTCGATATAAATTTAGCGCGTTTACTTATCGTATGCTCACACAACAACACCGATCAATACGAAATTTAAAATCCGATAATAATTCAATATCACGGACCCTATGGAACTAGTTTCGTCTAATTCTGAGACTGTGCCTCAGAAGGCTATTTTTAAATTTAATTTAAACTATAAAATTTCCAAACTGAACAAATCACTGTTAAATTCAATTTTTACAACTTCTATTATCTTCAGTGTTATCAATATAAATTTTATAAGTCTCCAAATTATTTTTAACAGGCTTAGAATTCCGGAACAACATTTTACCCAATTTCAACTTATCTAATTCAATAATTTAATTATCAAATAAATTGTGATATTTGAATTCAAGTTAAAAATTAAACTTTTAAATATTTAAAATCAATTAAATATTCCGATTTTAAATGCTCGAAAATTCCGGGTCGTCACATTCCTCCTCCATTAAAAGAATTTCGTCCCCGAAATTACTAGTTAGGAAGAATGGTCCAATACCCGTTTACTTATCCCCAAAACCAAACAATTTAACATTCTACCAACTATCTTATTGTAAAAGACCATTACCGTTCTTACTAACTTTCCAAACTTCCCATAATTTGCAAACAATACTATCTACTCAATTATTCAAGTTTCAATTTAAAACCAAATTTTGAATTATCAAAATTTTCTCAAAAAATTTCTAACTCACTAAATTTTTGGAAAATTTCGCCAGCGTCTCCTTTGCGCGGCTAGCTCGGTACAACTACAGAAGGCCTCTACGGGCTCCCAAATTCCAAAAGAAAACAAAACGCCTGGTGGCTCGATCAAAAACCCAATCAAATTTCACAGAAATTTAAACACATACCTTTTTGTCGAGCAATTCAAATTTATCTTCTGAGAATAAAAACCCATTTTTTTCTTTTCCTTTATATTACCTGCATATCCTGCTTAGCACCAATCTCCAATCACAGCATTCCAAAAATTATTTATTGACTTCCTTTCAAAGTGTCAATATTTATTCATTCAAATATTGACTTAGATTATATTTGTAATATCAGTTTCCAATTTAAAATGCACCGTTCCTTAATTAAGTTTAGTATAAGCATTATATATGCTCCTTTATTTATTTTCACTTCACCATTCTAGTTTATCTATTTCTATTCAAATTGATTCTTTCATTTCCATATGAATTCATTTTATCTTTAACTCTGAATATTTGAATTTTATCTTCCATTTATAACCAATTCATGTCATTATTTTAAATTAGTTTCATTCACTAATTTGTTTCAATTTCCAGTTTGAAATCGTTTTGTCGTTAACTAAAAAATTTTCCCAAAAATTTTTTTAACTCCCAAAATTTCTGAAAATTTTTGGCAGACTCTCCTTTGTACGGAGGAGCTTTTGCAATTTGACAAAAGATATAAATATATATACATCGACCCACGCGGTCGGAAAAACCAAAAATAGTTCATATTTCCTATTTTTATTGCGTAGGTGTACCTTATTTAGCATTTATAGGCAAGCGGCTTATCTATTTTAGCATTTAGCGCGATCCAATCCAGCTAAACGTCTTCCCGGTACCTGTACTTACTCAATATAAATATGTAAGTACTAAATATATGCAATTTAATAACATTTCACTTATATTCAACTAACTAACGCATAGATTTCATAAATAATGCATGTGATATACATTCATAAGAACATATGCAATGTTTCGAAGCTAGTTTTAAATTGTTTGCATCCAAATAGCATCCCATCCCATTCAATTCATTTTTAAACGAAATGAACGCATATTCATTTCAATGGATGCCACAATCAATTTATTAAACTGCTACTATTTCATATAATTTTGTTTACTTCCGTTTACGTCGAACGACCAATTTACTAATGCAATTCAACAATATTAATGTGAATAAGTAATTACATAAGCTTTATAACCATTTAAATTGATTCCAACTCAATTTACACTTAATTCCAACCCATTTTAATTTATTCACAAACTTTCATTGCATTTTCTTTCATATCCAAAAAGATTTGATTCCAAACCATTTCATTATACATGACATCATCCCATGCTTCTATTAATTTTAAACTTAAGTTAATTTATTTCAATTCACTACCATTTCATAACTTAAATTCATCCCCGTTTTAATTAATTCATACTCGAATTGGATTTATTTTCACCTCAAATCATTTTTATTTTAATCCAATTCCATGCAACTTCAATTCTTATTTAATTCACCTAAAATTTTAAGTTGAATTTCTATTTATAACTCAAGCTTCATTTCCAAACTCAATTATCTATTCACAATCTTTGATTTGATTTTCCTTTGATCAAATCCCAACCATTTCACTAATTTATTCGTTTAGTTTATTATTTTATTCATTTTACATTTTAATTTACATCAACAATTCATTTGAATTTTATTAATAATAAGGCCATTCAATTTATGCTTAAATCAGATTTGTTTATATTTCACACCACATCCATTTTAATCCAATTCAAATTTTCATTCAAGAACACTTCCAATTATAGTCCCATACTTGAATTTCTTTTTCATTTATCTTGAAAATCATTTTATTTGATTTCCTTGAGTTCAGTCTTATTTTATATCCCAAGTTTGGATTTTTATCTCAGAATATAATATTTTTATTCCGGCTTATTTATTCCCTTTTTAAATTTATATAAACTACTCACTTATTAATATTCACTCTTCCCCATCTATTTACAATCAATTATATTCACATTATACTTTTGACTAGGGGTTATATATATATATATATATATGTATGTATGTATGTATGTATGTATGTATATGTATGTATGTATGTATGTATGTATGTATTTTCAATGCTTTTCAATTCTTTTATAAGCTTCCGAAGATCATTTATTCTAATTCAATACTTGCTTAATTTACATTTGTTTGTTTGAGTAGAATTTTATTCCAGCCAGTATTATCTATAATTCGACTGAATTCATTTCAAACCAAATTTAATTCAATTTTATTTCTCAACATATGAGTTCAAAACTTATTTATTTACTTAAAAGTTTACTTTGCTCAGTTGAGTCATTTCATCTTATAACTAAATTTTAGATTATATATATACAACACTTACTAGCTTAAGGTATAAATTTTCATTTCACAATTATAATCGTTTTACCTCTCAACTTTATATCCAATTTAATTCAATTTCAATTTCAATTTGATTTGACTTATCCCAAGTTAAATTCAAATATATTTTCTTCACTTCATTCACTTAAGTTAAATTTTAGTTCCTGGATTTAAATTTCCAATTTCTTCTTATTAATATCAACTTTACTTTATCAGTTCAATAGTTGATTCATTAATTCATTCACAAATTCGTTTTCAACCAATAAATTTTATTTCCAAACATTAATTATTTTTAGTCCATTTGAACCTATTCTGCACCTTATTTTACACATTTTAAATCGAGCATCATCCAATATTGAAGTTCATTTCATTTGCATACCATATAAATCATTCAGTTACTTACAAATTTTAATCTTAAAACTTGTTTATTTAATTAAACTTAATTATTATTTTCTCAAACTTAAGTTCAACATTCGATTTTTGAAAACACACATATATATATAACCAAACTGTTCCTTTGCATTTTCAAAATCAACCAAATTCCTCCAACAAACATTAATCCAAAACATCCTGGATGCAATCCCTCTTTTAGAAACTCGAAAATGAACGCCGATGATGTCGCGATCATCATCGGAATTATTTTGCAGCGACCGTAAAGAGTTCAATGCTTTTCTCTCCTTTTAAAAACCCTTTCAATATTTTTAAATTCCAAATCTCTCTAGATTTCACACCCGATTCAAAAATATTTCTCAATATATATTATCTTCCCAACTTTTTGAGAAGTATTTTCAATTCAAATGGAATTAAACTCCCAAATTCCAAATCTCAAATCCTTTAAATTTATATCCAACATTGCTTCGAAATTTTATCTTATTTGAATAATTAATCACACTATAATTCACATTTAGTTTATATCTGCAAATCTCATTTGTTTATGAATTTGTTTCTTAGTTTTTTTTTTATTATTATTATGGTTTCAATTCCCTAATCAATTACGAATCACATTTACAAATTCCATTTATTATTAATTTCTTCCTTAATCTTTAGTTATTATTCCAATTCCTTATTCACTTTTACTCATTAATAATAATAATTTAATATTGTTATTCCAAACAACCAAGCATCCACATATAACTATAATAATTTACGAAAAATTATTTCCTTTATATACAAAATAATTTTGGGTAAAATTATTTCATTTACCCCATTTAAAACAGTACTGTGTCGGTTTATCTTGATTAAGAGTTTAGAAATCCCTATCGATGATATGGCGTCCCATATATCGACCAGAACCCATAAACACTCCATCGATAAATCAACGCAATATAAAAACAATTTTATATTCACTAACAAATACGCGCTCATATCTACCAATACGCTCAAACTCATTCTAGAGTACTATAGACTCTATTTTTATGAGTAATTCCCACCAGAGCCAAGGTTATCACCAACCCAAACTCTGATACCAAGTGTAACAACCCGCAAATCCGTACCCCTTAAGTCAACGCTATTCTACAACAATCAACTCAAGTTGCATAAAAATACAAACCATTTGGGTAAAAAAGAGGTAGAAAAAGAAAATAGAAAACAACAACAGAATCTAACCATCGCAGCGGAATAAAATATAATAGATAATAAATGATCTTTACACAAAACAAATCAAATATATATGTTTATATATTACATCATCAGAGTACATCAATCACAGTTCAACATCAATAACATACATCTGGATACACAGCTACTCAACACAGCGGAATATATATAAAGCAAGTACGAAAGTAAGTATCATCATCCAACTCGTCTCCTGAGCTCCATAGCATCATATCATGTATCCTATAATACTCGGTCAGACACGAGCATTATAGTTAAATAACACCCGAGTCATTCTGGAATACCAGCGTGAGAAAATCACACTCAATTGATTATTAAAGTTTCAAAAATCCTTTGAAAACAAATGCATCTCATAAGACTACGCCACAAATAAACATGTCGGGTTTTTACCTTACGATAGCTAAAACAGTTTTTATAGAAATCCTCTGATATTATAATAGGGTCTGTTTACAAATACTTATAAAATGGCCGAAATTGTTACATTATTAAATTCCAGCTACAAGCCACAGAGTGGGTAATACAAACAAAACTCGTACAAGGCTCGTAAGGAGAATGGATTTCCAACTAATGACTAGGCACTGGGGTACCAACTGTCACAGTACGTGGCTAGATCACAGTACCGAGGAGTACGCCCGCTCCCCTGCAACACAAGACCCGGACTACCCCTTACTGGATAATCCCGAGTGAGATCACCCTACGGTTGGGATCAGCAAATGCCCACTAAGCCGAAATAAAAAGGGACATCTAGACAGGGTTGACCTCACCCTGCTTGGGTGCTACCCACCTAGCCTTGCTGCATAACCCCTGATTTTCAATCATTCCCATTTGATGAGGCTTGAGGCTAAGCATTACCTTTTTAGAACATATCCCTTAGAATGTCCATCGTCCACCTGACGATGTCCCGAAAGCATTCATCCATACAAGTCCGTCCCGGGTTCGAACGGAACCGAAGGCACTATTCCTACTACATCCATTTTGGAAATATCCTCAAGATTAGTGGCGACTAGCCCTTGCACTTCGCGGCTCCATCTTCGAATCCAAACTCGTTTCCACGAAACGTACAAACCGGATCGAAATGGTTTTCGAGAAATAAATCTCGATCCCAGTCTCTTCGAAACGATCAACGCATTTGTCCAATATTGGTAGTCGGTGATTTAACTGTCAATTAATATTTACAACATCCATCAAACAATAAATAATCTCCCAAATTATTTATTTATCTCAAAAGTATCTTCACAAGATATATTTTCACTTTCAAACCCTTTTGAAAACAGTTTTCAAACTATCTTCCCTTTTTCAGAATAAATTCCAAGTATTTCCATTTCCACTGGAATCACCAAGCACAAAACTTTAGGTTTTTAAAATAATTTAAAAACACTTTATTGTAAAATATATTTAACATTTAATTTAGAAAAAATACTTTAATACTTAATTTAAAATAATACTCTAGAAATAACTAAAATAAGGTTACCTTATAACTATACAATAGATTTTCTTCTTTAAAATACCAAATCATTCTTTATATAATTATTACGATAATAGATTAAAATAAAATACTTACTTTGGAATTTACTTTAAATAATTTAAGTTAGGACTACTTCAATAATTGGCTAAAAATATATACTATATGAATATTTGAAAATAGGGTTACTTTATAAAATATAAAACTAGGTTTTCACTTTTAAAACAGAATTACTAAGTCACTTTTTATAAATAATTACTACGGTAATAGATTCGAATAAATATTTGCTTTAGAATTTTGATATTCAGAAATAATAAATTCCTAAAACATACTTTGTAAAACAACATTAAAACCTTTATTTATTTTAAAAACTTACTTTGAAAACGTACTTGGCTATCCAGAGAAATATACTTCTCTTCACATTCTTCTTGAAATTTCTAATTCCAAACACTTGAATCAATTTCCAAATTGATTTCCAATTCACTTCCCTTTATTGCAAAATTCATTAATTTTAGATTTTATTTCTTAATTATGATTTAAAATATTTTAACTGAGGATACCAATTTTTGATTTCTCGAATTACTTCTTAATTCTTTTAAATAAATTTAAACTTTGAAATTTAAAATAATTCTTTATTCCTTTAAAATAATATAACTTGATTTTACAATTCATTAATGAGTGTTTATTAAAATTCTTTTCTTTCATACTCGAAGTTATTTATTAGTATTTAGCGTCACTTCCATTCCTTTTTCAATTCATTCTTAATTTATTCAATTTTCTATAATTATCTCGCTTACAATTTACTTTCTTTATTTTCTTTAAAAAATCCAATTTACATATTTTTGGTAATTCATTATACTCAAATATATCCAATCAAACCATAACATTCAATATTCCAATATAACTCATCGTAGAATATCAAATAATCGCAACAGAGAATATTAAATAATTTAAATAAAAGTTGAGGGGTCCAGTTGGATCCCCCCAACCTGTTTTCCCTGCATCCACAGATGTTGGCACAACATAAATACCAATCCAAAAATATACCATACTATAGCACATCAATCAATTCAACCATCCAAACAATTATTTAAAATTTAATCATTTAAATTTAAATTTAGCTGAGTGAGATTAACTCACTTTTGATTTTAATATACAATCTGATCCAACCCAGCTTGTTCTCTTCACGATTTCAGACCTTGAGTAATAATTTATATGATTTATTAATATTCGAAATATAATTCAACCCTTAATTACCATTTAATAATTCAAGTAAATTTTGAACAAATTTACCTTTATTAAATCCTTTAGTAACAAATATGGTTTAGATTGGTCAATTTACACAATTTAATTTCTATAATACGTTATTGTAAAATAAATTTGTTAAGTCATATTTATTTTATTTACGAACTATATATTTATAAAAAATCCATATAGGCTTCATAAAAACCTAATTCATATAAATTTCCAAACACGCATTTTAATTATTATTATTATTTTTAAACCAATTCCTTTCCTTATAAAATCTTTTAGTAACTAAAAAAACAAATAAATTAATTAAACAAATTTATCACTTTAAAAACAATTAGTAAATTAAAATGCATATATATGTATTATTATTATTTTCTTCTTCTTCTTTGAAACTTCTTAATTGAATAGAATAAAAAATCTAATTCTTATATAAACTTTCAAATATGTTAAAATTCCTATTTATTTCTTTAAACCCATTATATAAAATGAATTGAATAACATAAACAGTAATTTTATTACTATAAATTCTCTCTTTTAGAACATAGATATAGTTAAATTATATAGATAAAATGAATAAATAAATAATAGAAAAACAAACATAACTGCTCTATACCTTACAGGAAATTGCAAACCAAGTCTCTAGCGGCCATCGCGTTAGGGCTCGAACGAGCCACCATCTGAAGCTTCGTGAACGATTCACGCTACTGACCCACTGCGAGGCCTTCTGCCTTGTTCACGAGCGACACCACTCTACACAACGACGGTTGCTTCCAGATCGATCAACCCTAGCCCGACTTCGAGTCGCGACTAAGCATCGGCCCCGCCTTCGTGCTCCCCTCTTCCCACCCCTTCGATGAACACTGACGTCGCTCAGGTGTTCCTTTTGTCGCGAAACCCTAATAATCGCGACACATCTACGCCCAGTCGCTACTCCATCTCCTTACCACATCGAGTTCGTCCCAAGCGAGCGGACCCCAATCGAACGAACGATTGATTAGTTCGTCTATTTCATCTTTTCTTTTTTTTTCTTTTTTTACTAATGCAGCCATTATTTGATTTTTTTTACAGAAGAACGGATAAGTGATTTATTATAAAATGAAGTAGCCCCTCCCCTTTGTTTTAGATTCTGTGTAATCTTTTCTTTTTCTTTTTTCTATTTAGATTCGAGGATGTGTTATTTCTTCTAAAGCTCGGCTTAAAGAAATGGGAAAATAGGCGTGTTGAAGAAGGGATGAGGAGGCCATACTTATACAGTAATTTGGAAATGAAAATAAAAGGGTATGAGGTGAAATAAATTTCAACTGAAACTGACTGTATACATACATACATACATATATATATGTATGTATTAAATTTAAATTTCGATATAAATTTAGCGCGTTTACTTATCGTACACTCACACAACAACTCCGATCAATACGAAATTTAAAATACGATAATAATTCAATATTACGGACCCAATGGAACTGGTTTCGTCTAATTCCGAGAATGTGCCTCGGAAGGCTATTTTTAAATTCAATTTAAACTATAAAATTTCAAAACTGGACAAATTACTGTTAAATTCAATTTTTACAACTTCTATTATCTTCAGTGTTATCAATATAAATTTTATAAGTCTTCAAATTATTTTTAACAGGCTTAGAATTCCGGATTCAACATTTTACCCAATTTCAACTTATCTAATTCAATAATTTAATTATCAAATATATTGTGATATTTGAATTCAAGTTAAGAATTAAATTTTTAAATATTTAAAATCAATTAAAATTCTGATTTTAAATGCTCGAAAATTCCGGGTCGTCACGGTATCGAACCATTCTGAGCTCATTTACTTAGTTAAAAATCATAAACATTGAAATTTCAGCCTTTCACGGCATAAAAAAACTGTTATAAATTATACTTGAAAACATTTTAATTCAGCAAAGACAGCATTTAAAAACTGCTATTAAATCTCATTATTGTTGAAATTTTAGTTTAAAACGGCAAAGACAGCATTTCCAAAAATGCTGTAATAGCTCAGGTTTCAAATTAGAGGTTTTTATTAATTTCAACAAAGACAGTGGACCACTACAACATTTACAGTACCGCTGTAATATGCCAGTATTAAGTTTTTAGCCTTTTAGTTTACTTCAGCAAATACAGCATTTCATAACTGATGTAATAGCCTTTTTATTAGGTTTTTAGATCATTTAAAGAAACCATAGCATTTCTGAATGCTATAAAAAGTATTTACCAGATTTTAGTGTATTTCCAGCAAATAATAACCTTCAATTTAAGCCCTTTAAACATTAAAAAATCACATTTCTAACATTGAAAATGTTCATTAAAAATACCCTTTCAACTTATGATTTTATAAAGTAACCTTTACAGAAAAACCCAAATTTTTCAGTAGTTTCACTTAACAAATTCAAGTATATAATTTCCTTTCCTTCATATATGCAATTTATTAACACTTGCATATTTTTTGTTTCATTTCACAAATTAAACTAAATTTCCAATTGATTTCATTTAACTAAAACCTTTAATTAAACCAAATTTAACATTTCCAAGTCAAGTTGTATTTTAAAATTACACATTTAAGCATTCATTTATTTAACCATTTAAATTCATAGAAAAATCAATAATACTTTAATAAATCACTTAAATTCAAATTTAAATCAAATTATCATATTTACCATTTTCCAAATTAAATTAAATTTCCATTTTATTTATATAACTTAAATTTCATTTTTAACCAATTTTCCAAATTTCCAAACTTAAGTTATATTTCAATAATCCAATTTAACCATTCATTAATTACATTTTTAACTCATAGAAAAAATCATAATTTCTTTATTTTAAAACATTTCAAAATCTATTTAAATCAAATTTCATAAATTTATATTTTAAAATACTTAAAAATATCCAAAACACTTTATAAAATAACCATGGGCATGTATATAGTTTTCTAACCTAGGTCAAGTGATACGGATATATATCATTTCAATCCGCGGTTTAAAAACAACCCGGGTTCTATCATTTCAAACCCGCAATCCCAAGTTAAAACAAAATAAATAAAAACTGTTCAGGCCTATCATTTCAGCCCATAACGATTTTTTTCCTATTCTAATGTCCGTTCGGGTATGTACCATTTTAACCCATAGTGAACCTAATCTACAGGGAACTTGCAGTGTAATAAACATATATAAATGAATAGTTAACAACATATAAGGGTAACATATGAGATGACTTGTAAATTAATAGGTTAAACATCATATATAATTCTACACATTCAGTTGTTGTCGCTTCACAATTGCATAAGTACCTCTTTGTGATGGAGAGAGCGAATCAAATGACACAAACAGATTCCCAAAGACACGATTACACAAAAATAGATTCAAGTGGATGAGATTCAAGCTTATTGATTTTGTCACAACCCATAAACAAAACCAAAATAAAGTTATAATTTAATACAACATTAAATTGAAATAACTTTGAAATGAAAAACAATTTGAATGCAACACTTTTTTGCCTTGCTTTCTAGATTATTTTGCATGGCCTAGGGATGCATTGGGCTCTGGTATGGACAAGGTTTGGCTCAGGTTTGGACGTAGGTAGGCATGGCTACAAGAGAATAGGAAGTGTAAAGGAGTTACAAGTGAGGAATACAAGTGGTCGAGGCAAATATATGAGTTCTGGTTCAACTTTTGGCTCGGTCTATGTCCTATCTAGGTTCGGCCATTGCATCTACAAGTTTGGTCAGAGGCTAAGGTGATGTGTAGTGGTGGTAGAAAGGTGGTGGTGGCCAAGGCGATGGGTGAAAGTATGTTTCAACTAGTGGTGTCTATACATTTTTTCAAGAGGATGTTGCCATGTTTTGTGGAGTTTTTATGGTGTTAACATCCAAAGCAAGTCACGGCCAGAACTAAAATAGTGGAGGGGAGGGTGGTGAGGCCGTGGATGATGGTGGTGCTGGTTGTGGAGGTGGTGGAGGAGCCGTGGCCGATCAACACTATGAAGAAGCAAGGCAATATTAATAAAACAAGAAGAAAAGTAGAAAAATATGAAGGAAGCCATTACCAAACTTTTTAGCCATGAAAGAGAAATGAGAGGCATAATTTTTCATGTGAATTATGAATAAGAAACTCATGGCTATGGTATTGAA
This sequence comes from Allium cepa, assembly GCA_030765085.1. NCBI lineage: Eukaryota > Viridiplantae > Streptophyta > Magnoliopsida > Asparagales > Amaryllidaceae > Allium > Allium cepa. The sequence goes on along the minus strand of CM060934.1, from coordinate 659,223,768 downwards.
GTGTACGGCCAAACATGAGCAAGTGAAAAGACAAGAAAATGAAAGGACTAGCAAATGAAAGGTCTTAAGTTAAAAGCTTTTTAAACTCTTCGCATTTCCTTTTCTTTAATTCAATTAAAACAAAAATAAAATTAGAAATTGACATTAAAAACCGAAACAAAGTAATATAAAATAAAATAAATAATAAAAATTAAAGAAAATGGATAAAGAATTAAAGAAATTGCTTAAAATTCAAAACAGGGTTCAAAATTTATAATTTAATCCACGTTGGCTTTGGAAAAATATCTACTTCATTTTAAAATATTTTAAAGCAAAATTTTGAAATAAAATAATTTTTTAAACATATTCAAAGTGAAATAAATAATTAAATTTAGATAAATTAGAAAAATAATTAAAGAAATTGTTTAAAAATTGGAAACACGACATGAAAATTACAAATAAAATACCATTAACTTTGGAAAAATTTCTGTTTCACTTTAAAACAAATAAAATGTCAAATAAATAAAATAAATGAGGAAAAATATAAAGTAGGAATGATAATAAAATAAGATCTTGAGAAAAAAGAAAAATAAATAAAGAATTCCTTAAATAAATTAAAGCTGGAAATTAGAAATTGTAAAAAAGTACAACTGACACTGGAAAGTGTCAATTACACTTTCAAAAATGTTTAAAACCAAAATATATACAATACATGTTATTTTACCCATATAAACACATTACATGACCAAATAAAATATTATTTATATAATTTAAAATAAACAATTTTTCTAAATATGGTAAATTTCATACAATAGTTAAAAAGGCATAACTTTCACATTATAAATCAGATTTCAATGAAACGAAAAGCAATGTTCTTAAAATTTTATTTACTTTCATAATAAAAGATAAAATTCAAATTTTCAAACTTTTAAATTTTAAATTCAAAAGTCAAAGTTTAACCATATTGACCAAAATTCACTTTTTGGAAAATATTCTTTTTAGTCATGTTTTGGAATGATAATTCATATCAAAATCAAAGTTTATATTTTAAAATAACAAAATTTATCCATTTCAAATAAATAAAATAAAGCTTTGAAATCAGAAATTCAATTAAAATAATTAAAATATACAATTAAAATAATCACAAAATACATGGTTGTTACAGGAGTTTTGATATATGAGTTATCATATGATAAGTATATTTTATAAATACAGGTTGTCACCATCAAAACGGGGAAGACTGTTAGGAACTGAGATGTTGGTTTGATGACAACAACCTTTTTAACTTATCTTATTATAAAATATATACTAACAGTGTTGTCTAGATAGATATGTATATGTAGGATATATATATGTATATATATATAAAGGTATTGATTACCGAAGACCAATCAGTATAAAGACTCAAGACTCAAGATTGAAGACTCTAGAGCATCAAGATCAAGATTTCAAGATATGTTTCTAGTTTTTGTTAAAACTTCAAAATAGCATGGAAATCTTCATTCCGAGTTTCATTTGGGATGGAACCCATTTTTACCTTCTTAGTGGCTTTCAAACTCACGACAAGTAGCTTACAAACCTACGACAAGTGGCTTACAAACCTAATAACATCCTGGTTTTGTACAAGTTCTCGAGTCCCGATGTGATGAGATATTCTGCAGGTAGAAGCTTGCTAAACTACTTCAAAATGGTTTTTCAAAAAGACTTTAGAAAACTGCTTTTCAAAATATTTTAGCCTTAAAATTATTTTTTCAAATGATTAAAAAAGATGTTTTAGCCTTAAATATTATTTGTTTTTGTTTAAAACAAACTCTTGTTTTAAACTTCATTTTCAAAACAAATTTCACATTGTTTTTTAACATAGGGTTGTAGACATCATGGGATATCCCATGTCGACATAATGGTCATTGAATTCAAAAGTTTCTATTTTCAAAAGAAGTGTCTATTCGTTTAAATCTCTTCATGAATGGTTATGACTGTTGGTGCTCCATAAATTGCCTTTACAAATTTTTTAACTAACTAATTTCTTATTTTCTTCATTCCTTCTTCTCCACAAATCCGTATTCTAAAAATTTCATATTTTTAAGATCGTGCTGAAATTCTGCCAAATTCTCAAGTGAACCAAATTAAAGTCTCATTTTTGTTTGATTCTCTGCCCTCTCTCGAAGATCAAAGTGCTATTCAGAGTTATAGGATAAATTTGTAATCAAAAGTTCATCAAGCATCTCTACAAGGTTGGTTGTGTCTGGAAATCATGGGTGATCTTGAGTCCCGTAAATCAAGAGAGTTTGCCCCGGACTCGTGAGACAGAAGGGTACCTCAAGGCCTTTAGAAATTGAGGATTGTAATCTCGACATTGGTATAATAAAAATCAGTATGAGATGTTTGCCTTGGTATAGGACTGGATGTAGGGTAACTCCGAAGCAGTATAAAATCCGATGTGTTTCTTCCTTTACTGCTTTTTATTTACATTCTTCATCTATGTTTGATTCAATGATTGTTCTGTGATTGAATTTTTGCATTTGTTTATATCATAGTTTCAATTTAGTCCATATAAATCTTAGAATCCATTAATCACTATTCACCCCTCCCCCCCTCTAGTGTTAAATTAACCTTAAGATTCTTAATCCGCACACCCTATCAATCTGTTGGGTTCGTACTGGAAGGGCTTCAAATCCATAGTGTCAATGACGGATGCAGTCGCCTTTGGTCGAGCTCGACGTTTTCTAAGCCGAACTAGGTTAGCATTTTTTGAAGGTAGAGAAGGAGTTGGGCAAAGCAAGGTGTACAGTTGAGTTTCTCATGGTGGCACAGACCTTTTGGCATGGAAAGTTGGTGGTCCAATTGACTATGGGGAGTCACGACACTTGATTAGTGTGTGGTCCACCATTAGGTTGTCTTTGGCTAGGCTCGATCGAGCTCAACCTCATTATGTCCATCGCGAAGCCCTTGGGAAGAAAAGTCATTGGAGGTGTTTTATGCGGTTTCATGGAGTATCGAGAGAGAGAGAGAGAGAGAGAGAGAAAGAGAAGAGGAGAAAGGGGAGCGGCTGTGTTGGGTATGCATGTCAATGCACTATGCACATTTTGATTTGGGGATGGAGACGATAGATTATGGGTAATTAGTATTTAATTAAGTAATTTAGCTAATTAATTATTTAATCAATCTCAAAATCTTACAAAATCAATAACTCACGCATACGAGGGCCAAATCGAACACGATCTTTTGCATTGCGCTTGTAGGAGTATTTCCTACGCATTAGAGCTGATTTCTTAAAGTTTGGAGCTAGTAGGATTTTGAGCTAAAATTGAACGTCGTTCGATTATAATCGAGTAGGAACGCATAAACATTAACATAAATTTGGTGAGTTACACCCTTGGATGAACTCTATATGATATACGTGTTGTAACAACCCGATATTTTCATCCATTCGCATACACACATGTCGGACTTGAATTTCTCAAAATACCGTATTGTAATAAAATTTGGAGCAAATGAAATACAACCACAGAATCACAGACACAGAAATATCAGAATAACTCGCAGCCGAAATTAAAATACCATAGTAGTTCATGAAGCTACTATAACAAACTTTCAATACATAATACATAATATCAGTCTGAAAAACATATACAATAGAAATCTCAAATACATAGAAGTTTATAAATATCAGAGCTGAAATAGAACAACAGAAACTGAAAAGGAATAGATAACTAAACAAGCAGAATCTCCAACGATTCCTAGCTCCAGAAAAAAAATCCAAAGCTAAGCTGTAAATACTCAGGCTAACCCGAGCGTAAAGTAAAACACAAAACACTCGAGTCATGACATACATACTTATATAATGTAAACTAACTCAAGTGAACTGCAGCAGTAATGCACAATATCTTAAAGGATGCTTGGGATCATCCATCCTCTAAGGATCGGTTAAACCATAAATTAAATACATCCCGCGGTTAAAATTCAAAAATGTTATATTATACTTCTGAATCAAATATCAATTTCAAAATTAAATATCATTTCAAATTCATTTCAAAATATCAAAGTATCATATCTTTCCAAAACCACATTCATTTTTATTCAAATATACCATTCCCATACACATTTCAAAATAGTTTATATTTCAAAACAAATTACTTCATTTTAAATCATAAAAATAAAGTTATTATATTTAATAATTAAATTATTAAATTCCCAAAATTTAAATCTTTCAAAGTTCATTTATTCACTTATATTTATTAAAACAATGAAAATTCAACTTTCGTAGCATTTAGAAAATGCTACGGAAAGTTACTTTTAAAACAATTCAATTTAACAAAAGACAGCATTTAAAAATGCTATAATAGGGTTATTTTAGTTCAAATAAACCGTAGTTAATTTCAGCAACTACAGCACTTACAAAGTATTATAATAGCCATTAATTTAATTTAGCCATTTAGTTCATTTCTATCAACTACAGCATTTACAAAAATGCAGTAATATCCTTTACATTAGAAATAATAACATTTCAAAAATGCTGTTAATTAAATTCCAAATATTCAATATAATTTCACAAACAATTAAATTTTTATTTAAATCACTTTAAACTTATAAAATCATATATTTCACTTTTAAAACAATCATTCAAATATCCTTATATTCATGATTTTATAAAGTTAAATTTTCAAAAAAAATCAATTTAATAATAATTTACTTATATTATTCAACTTTTAATTTCAATTGTTTATAATTAAATTTTTACTTAAAACTTAAGTTTAAATTTCCAAATATAACTTATTTTTCATTTTATTTACTTAACTTAAAATTCATTTTTAAACAAATTTCACAAATTTCCAATCTAAGTTATATTTCAAAATTCAACTTAAATATTCATTTATTTAAACTTTTAACTTATTGAAAAAATTATTAACACTTTATAAAAATCATTTTAAATTTATTTTAATTCAAATTTTAAATCTATTTATCATATTTTCTACTTAATTTAAATTCCATTTATAACTAAATCGTAATTTCCAAAATAACTTATATTTCAAATTTCTAACTTTACCATTAATTTATTTCACTTATAAATTTTTAGAAAATCAAAAATACTTTACAAAATCATTTAATTAAGTTTAAATCAAAATATTAAAATATTTACATTTCTAAAATACTTTAAAAAATTTAGAAAACATATTTTAACCACAGTTTGTATAAAATTTCTAACCTAAGTCCAATGATACGGATAATATATCATTTCAATCCAAAATTTATAGTGGACAAATCCAGGTTCTATCATTTCAAACCTGCAATCCCAGGTAAATGAAAATAAAATAAAAATCGCTCAGCCCTATCATTTCAGCCTATAACGATTTTTCCCTATTCTAAAGTCTGTTCGGGTATGTATCATTTCAACCCATAGTGATTCTAATCTACAGGGAACTTGCAGTGTGATAAACTGATATAAATAAACAGAATAACATCATATAATAGTAATAGATGATATGACAGGTGTATAAATATGGTGAACATCATATGATCATAGCATAAGCAGTTATAACATAATAATAATATCTACAGATTCACAGGGTGTCAATTTACTACTTATATAAGTACGGAAGGTTTGGTGAGAAATACTCACTTGTATAAGCTGGAGATGACAACCAAATGTACAAACAAGGAACTTCAAAGGCATGATAACACGACAATGATTTGAGAGTGGGAGAGCCAAAGCTAATTGCCTTGTTCAAATCAAACAAACAAAGTACAAACATGAATTTCAAACCAAACTATTTATAAACAATGCTAGAAATAAACATATAACCCAAGGCTAACGTTTTGCACTTGCATTCAACATCATATGCTTCAGCTGTGGGCTGTAAAAGCGCTATAATGGGATGGTTTTGGATTTGGTTTGGATCAAGTTAAGGTCATATAAGTCGGCTATAACAACATATGAAGTAGAAGAGGTATATGTGTGCATGAATACACAAATTCAAGGCAAATACATGGATTTTAAGGCCATCAAAGGTCTCGGCCAAACATGGATGGACAAGGTCGGGTCTGAGAAGATCAACTACAGGTGTTGCAGAGGTCCAAGGCTCAAGTTGTGGCTGGTGGTGGTGGTGTATGGGTCGGACAAAGCATGATTGGAATGGTGGAGACAAGGGAATTTCGGCTATGGTGAATCAAGTGGAGTTTTTGTCAAAAATTTGGTAGATCTTCAACTTGGATGGTCTCGGCTCTAGAATGTCTATGGAGAGGAGGGTATGGTGGCTAGAATTGGTGGTGGTGGAGGTGGCCAAGGGGCTGGAGGTGAGGGGCCGAACTGCATAAGGTGAAAACAAGTGAAAAAAATCAACAAACAAATGAAAAAATGGAAAAAGAAAGAAAGATTCTACCAAAACTTTGCTTCAGGAAATGGCCGAACTTTTTAGGGTTGAGAAGGATTTAATTTCACGTGAGAAATAAAGTGGATTCGGCTAAATAAAGAAGTATAAGGCAACAAATTGAATTAGTGCATTGATTGGTGAAAATGTGGAGAATATGAAGAGGTTAAGCACATAAAAGGTGACAAACTCTTCAAATTTCCTTACTTCTTTTTGCAATTTTAAAAACATAAAAAAAAAATATAAATTCAGATAAAAACACAAAAATATGATAAATTCACAAAAATAAATAAATATAATTTTATTAAATATAATTAAATTAATAAAATAGCAAAAATTGGAAACTATGCTTTAAAAATAAAAAATAAACGAAATAAACTTTGGAAAAATTCAAACATCACTTTAAAATATTTAAAAGATAAATATATACTTAACATAACATATTTCACACATATATATATAAATAAAAATTAGAATAATATATGACAAATAAAACTATTATTTATATAAATTAAAATAAACAATATTGTTGAATAAATCAATTAATACACAATATTGTAAAAAGCATAACTTTCTCAATATAAATCAGATTTCAACGGAACGAAAAGCAGTATTCTTGAAATTAAATCTATTTTCATAATGAAAGATAAAATTCAAAATTTAAAATTTTTTAAATTTTAAATTTAAAAGTCAAAGTTTGACCGATTTGACCAAAAATACACTTTTCTGGAAATATCCTATTTATTCAGGTTTGAAATTATAATTCACACAAAAATCAAAATATGTATTTAAAATAACAAAATTTATTCATTTTAATAAATATAATAAAGTTTTTTAAATCAGCAATTCAATTTAAAATCATTAAAATAAACAATTAAAATAAATCACAAAATTCAGGGTTGTTACACGTGTTGATACAAAATTATTATTTGTATGCTTGAATGACTTCTTTGGTTGATTTTGTTGAAATTCCGCTTTGGAAAGCGGATGGCATATAAAATGAAGTACAGGAAACTAATGAAATTTTATAGGGGGTCTAGATTTCTCACCACTATTGATTTTAATTTCATTTATATACTTGCTGAATAAATTGTTGACTGCCAAAAGCTTAGTAATTTGGCCATATTGTATATGATTTTGTTATGTTGAAAAAATTGAACATTTTAGTTATAGATTATTGAAAGCACTTGTTAAATTACTGCACCAAACAGCCTATTTTGTTACATTTATCCCATCCCAATTCGTAACAGTTATTTCCGTTAAAAATTACTTATGGTTATTGCTGTTATAAAATCTTAAAATGCTTATTTCTGTTACAAAACCTGGTAATATCGTAAATACATCAAATTACAGTACAGTGCATAGTAATTTTATCTTTTACGAGCATATTTTGAACCACAAACCCTGTAAATGAAATTTGAAATTACAGCCGCCTCCTACATTCTTCCTCTAATGCTCGCTTCTACTTCACCCTTGCTCCTCCATTCTCCTATATCCTCTCTCTCCACCTTCCGCATCGTTATTCCCTGTTTAATAGACCTCTTTGGTTCAGATTTTGCTCGTTTGGTCAACATCCACTGTTTTGAAACTAGGGTTTCTCCTTAAAATTGCTGGCAGAAGTGGAGAAATTCTTGTCATGTAAAGAATTAAAGAAGGTGCTCTAGCTCATCGGCGGAGGTGGAGATCGACCGACGAAGAAGGTGAGAATCGTCGAAGGTTCATATGACATTATAGGAAAAGTGACGACGGTGGAGGTTCTTATTAAAAATAGCAGGTAAGATTTTGAAACCATTTTTTTTAATGTGCAATTATTCTTTCTCTTAAGCTTAGAAAATTTAGTTATATTTGAACTCGTTTTAGGTCAATTTATATGAGATTATAATCGTACAAAATTACGGAAATCTTGTTTCAATTATTGTTAAAAATCATCTATTTTTAGTTTATGCTTAGTTTTTAAAGAGTGTTGTTTTTAGCTATATGTTTGGAGTAATTAAGAGGTTTTAGTTTTACAATTTGAAAAGGTGATGTAATATTCTTGTTTGGTTGTCAGTACTTGTATATATGAAAGGTAGATTTTTGCCTATCTATGATATTTCATTGTTTTGACATTACAATGATTACATCGACATACAAATGTTGTTCTATTGATCCATTACATAATTTTTCCTAGCCATGCATACAGTTACACTACACCTATATAACATCCAATGTCATTTTTCATTTTGAATCGAGCAACATACAAATAACAACACAAAATACTTTGAAGAAATGTGGTTCATTTTTCCCATGTAAAATAAATATACATTGACAACTTAATATATCTGCAATTATAATCAATATATAACACGTATGTACAACCATGTATATCATCCTTTTGTTAAACGCATAGTGCAGATACTGAAATACTTATTAGGTATAATACATGTCAGGTTCCGTTTGGATAATGTATAGAAGCCTATCAAGCTACATACAACGAGAGACTGGTGTTTTCATGTAATTATGTTAGTGGGCAGAGCGTAAGAAAGGATGAAGCTATGTTAGTAGCTTCCTGTTTGGCTGCAAATTCGATTGCATGGAGTTTCATCATCCATGCTATCTTCTTTCTATATGCCTATAGCGGTATACTCTTGTCTACCTTTGGTTCAGACTATGTAATGTCAATTTAAAGTATGTTGTAACATACAACTAGAAGTCTCTAATATAAAATGTTTAAAGTATATTTTACGAGCATTTTTGCGCTCGGTTTTAAAACTGAGTTGTAATTGCAAATCAGTTTTAAAACTGAGTTGCAATTGCAAATCAATTTTAAAACTGAGTTGCAAATTGGAAACCAATTACAAAACTAATCAGTTTTGCAACTAAGTTGTAATTTTTAAAACTTGGTTTTAATACCGAGTTGCAGTTGTAACTTGGTTTTGCTAACTGAGTTGCCCTGTAGTTGCAATACAACTGCGAGTTGCAAAATGCAATGCAATACTAAGTTTATATACATGATTATTGACGTCATTTCCCTTCCGAAACTAATCAAATTCCATTACATGGCACTAGAAGACGATAGATGAAGGATTATGCCTTTGCTTGAGGAACATAACCTAGGAAGAGGCCGGCAGTTAGCTTATTTAGAAGATATTTGTTTGGTTAACCCGATCAATTTAGATCTTAAAGGAGTGGTAAAAATAATTCATAAAATTAGATTAATTACAAATTGGATAAATATATTTCTTATGTTGTAGAAAAAAAGTTTTGTCATTCTTGCTTTTGCTATCGTTTGCTACTCTGCTTCTGCTCAACTCACACCTACCAAGCTACCCAACAATAAAAGTAAGACCTCTTTTCTTCTTTCTTTTTCACTTCTTTCTATAAGCATAATTGGAGTACAAAAATGCTATGGGTTGTGTTGTGTTAATCATTATTGCTTTGATATGTTTGCGATTTTTGTTTGTTAAGCACTTTCATAATTTCAAGATACCCTTTAAAATTCTATCTTAAATGCAAAGTCAAATATACACTTTTTACCATAAGGCGGTTACTAACACACAATGCAAAACCATAAATTGCTTTCATATTGTGAAGTTACGAAATTAGTGTGTCCAATTTATGTAATTTATAAGAATTCAACATACTCAAGTGTATGCTTTATACATATACATATTAATAATTTGTAAATGCTATACAAGGTAATCTGATGTATACACAGACATCTGTTATTTTGTAAATCAATTAATTATCATTTGGTGTTACGTAAATAAATTATTTATCAAGGACTTATTGAATTTTCATTTCAATAATATAACATGTACATGTAAATTGACATATCAACATACATATTTCTCTAAACATAATTTTTAGTTTTTACTTGCATATGTGTGCTAAAAACAATTGGTTAACATGTCTTATATCTAAATTATAGAATTTTGAAGTGATTTATTTTTTAACCATGAATTTAGTATTTGCTTCCAAGTTATCCTTTCCAGTGTTTGAATTATATGTACTACACCTAGACAAATTTCATTGAAGCGTAAAAAACCAAATGAATCTAATGTTGTCCTTAACTTTATTAGGAAGGAAAACTCCATTTATTAACATTATTCGCAAACTATATACCCTTGGCTATAATTTATATAAACTTCCAACCTTAATTATATAGGGTGGATATAATTAGATAGAAATAATTTCTTTTTATTATATCATTGCTATTTTCTAATGAGAAAAATCAATTAGTGCCAATAACACAGTGAATTTTGTGACATTGTACAGAAGTGCCTATAAAGGAGTGAATGAATAAGAGCATTGATCTAGAATAGGCATTTTATTATTGATCAACGATGTAGAGAAATCTGTATTATTGACACATATACATTCTCATTTTCTAATTTAGCTTATGCAACATGCATAGGGCATTCAAGTAAATATTATGTTGACATACAATGTGGCAGTCATAGTTGTAGTAGCAAAATCACTCCAAGTTTGAATTCCAAGACTGATTAATGAGACAACATTTCAAATTTTATACAATTATCTATTAGATACTTTTGTTTAGATGTGGCTACAATTGAATGGTATATATCGGGTAAAAAGAAAAGACCCTGGTAGATTTTTATTTTCTTACTGGGAAGCTAAAAATTGAAAACTCTTTATATTTATGAAAATCATGGAAAGAGACAAATTTATAGATGATTATCTTACTGGTGAAGCAAGGTGAGGGTTTGATTATTCATTTTAATTATATATATAAAAAGTCCTATGTTCATATTGCATTTAGTATGTATTGTTGACACTGGTTAATGTTTTTTTCGTGAATTGTATTATGCAAATAAAACTCAAACACACAAATAGAGAAGTGTGAATATATATACGCGCACACACGCGCGCGCGTGTACAAATATATGCTTTATTTGAAGGACAATTTCTTATACTGGTGTTCTTCATAACTAGCGGCAGATATTTCATGGTTAACTAGACATGAGAAATCGATAAATTAGTTTTATTTTATAACAACTTAAAATAAATATCAAAGCTCGTGTAGGATAATTTGTTTTTTTTCCTAGATGGGAGAAGCTAGTAAATTTAATGCCTAGGAAGACAAGAAAATTTCAATCAGCATTCCTTGCATGTAGATCTTATTGATTTCAGCAGAAATATTTGTATTGTCCAATCATGCAGGGAGAGCCAAGCTTCCACTAGTTTGGTTTTATAACGTGTGTCAGTGCAACTGCAGCCAGAGCACTTAAGGCAGTAGTACAAGGAATATTACTGTCCTTTGAAGGGTAATTTGACATCTTCTTAGGAATTATTTTATGCAATTACATATCTATATTTTAACATGTACTTATGCACTGACATTTAAGAGAAAAATAAATATGTCTTAACAGTTTCGTATGATTGTTGAGAGACATTGGATTCGATGAATCTTCTATTGTACATAACACCTATTGTTGTTTTATTCTTACTTCCAGCAAGCCTGATTATGAAAGGAAATGTAACTTACCTGATGGTGGAAGTGGCCATTTTGTTAAGACAGTTAAAATGATGAAGGTTTGTAAATTATTGATTAATTCTTTTTGAGCTAAGAAATTGTATATAGCTTTTGGTCAAACTATTTTTGTATGGTCAAATTACTGGTATTTCTCTTTAGATATGGATCTTGCTGTATTTCATACATTTTTTTTTGAGAATATTCGTTTACTATGTGTCGTGTACATTTTGAATAATTTGGCTTCAGTAAGTTTTTTAGGTAGAAGCTGTTGTAGTATGAAGAAAAATAATAATAGTCAAAGATTATATTGTATAATTTTCATGTTCAGAAAGACTTCTTGTTGTTGTGGTTTATGTAATGTGCTTTTTTATTTTGTTAACCTTCTGAAACATTAGGTCAATTAATTGGTCATTTTTTCTTGCGTTATTTATTTAAAAGACCCTGATCACTTATTTTATCTGTTTAAATATGCAGGAACTTAAGCCTGAGATATAAGTTGAATGCCTAACTTCTGATTTTCGTGGTGATCTTGAGGCTGCTTCGTCATTGGTGAATTCAGGTCTTGATGTGTTTGCACATAACATTGAAATAGTCAAACGTCTTCAAAGATTTGTTAGAGATCCTCAGGTAGGTAAGTTTTCACATCTATATATGTGTTGATTTCCATTTTAACTCTGTACAATACATTATTATTGAGAAATTTAGCTAACTTTTAATAAGATGCCTTGTTTCTAAGGCAATGTGCATATACTATTAAGAAGTAAGAACCTTCCAATGTGATAGAATGATGTTAAATGTCCAATGTGATAGGACGATGTTCAATGTCCAATGTGTATATATGATTAAGAAACTTCCAATACCTATAGCTTTCTTTTTCTTAAACAGAACAATCATGGAATTTCTGTACATTTTCTATCCCAAAATGGGTATAAAAAATTCGCTGTGTTAGGTTTCATAAAAAACGATGACTATTTCGATACATTTAACAGATATGAGCAAATTTTGAGTGTTCTGAAGCAAGCAAAACTCTACAAGAAAGGAATGGTTACAAAGTCGTCTATTATGCTTGGTTTGGGTGAATCTAATGAGGAAATAAAAGAAGTAATGAATGACTTAAGGGCCATTGATGTTTATATTCTTACCTTAGAACAGTATTTACAGGTATGTCAAGCATTTTATTCTCTATAAGTTGTGCTTCATCCCTGCAAGGGTTGTATATATAAATAATATTAATAAGCCTGTTACTATGAAATCCTTTCTAAACTATTTCTCTATCAAGTTAGATTCTCTATTTCAATAAAATATTTTCCTAAAAAGGAATGTAATCAAATTGTAATTATGTGAAATAGGAGTTTTTATTAACAAAAATTCCTTAATGGAACTTATTTCTACGAAGATAATTACATTGATGGATTGTATTGATAGAATGTACTAAGATTAATCATTGATTGTTCATCACCATCGTGATTGTAACGTTTTTCAATATATTATAAATGACCGTTTATTGTGGTAATCTTTTCAGCTGACTCCTTTACACCTTATTGTAAAGAATATGTTACTCCTGAAAAGTTTGACTTCTGGAAGAGCTATGGAGAATCAATAAGATTCAAATATGTTACTAGTGGACCTCTGGTAAATTTTTATTTATTTATCATTTTATATGTTCTAATTGGGTTTTCATCTATTGTGTTATTATGCAATTTTTGTAATTTCCTTTACTTAAATAAGGCAGGTTAATTAAACATTTGTTAGTCTTTTGTTTACTTTAGGATCCTAAAATTTACCTAAATTAATTACTCTATATACAAATCCCTTTGGATTTGTATTATTTTCACCTGGTAGACTCCATGCAAATTCATTTTGGTTTCTTTTTTCAATCGAACATGACACTATGTGTGATGACCCGGAATTTTAAAGCAATATCAATTTAATAATCTGAAATAAAAATTAAATTGATTTGATAATTTGGTTAATAAGACTTGAATTTATTTAATAATTCAATAAAATAAATAGTTAATTGATAGATTTTATCCTTTTAGATCTAATATTTTTTTATATTTATAATATATATAGGATATTGTATATATTGTAAATAGGTATTGTTTTAAATGAATCCTGTTTTCTATAAAATTTATATCTTTAGTAAAATTGGAAATTATGATTTTATTTAAAAGTTAAACTTTTAAAAGGATTATTTATTAAATAAATATGGTTTTTTATACATAAGAAAGATATTGAAAAGATTTAAAATATGTGTAACTCAAGTTTAAATTTTAATAAAATAACAATAAGAGTTATTTTGATATAATTGAATAAAATAAATAATTTATTAATAAAGAAGATAATTTCTTTTTATAAGTTATTTCGGTTATTAAGTATTGTTATTTCTAAAAATATAATAATGCATTGTTTTAACAAATAAATTTTTAATAAAAATTATTGTTTTTCAAAATTCAAATTTGTAGTTGTATTTGTAAATAAACTAGATTTCAAAATTTATTTTTGAACATGAATTCAAATTTTTAAATCTAAAGTATAATTGTTTTTATTTTATTTTGATTTTGAATCATTTGTATAAGTTTAATATTTATTCATTTTAAAAAATTTGTACATGTAAATAAATACATGATTAACTAATACAAGCTTACATTTATCCTATATTAACATTTAACAACATACTAATTAACATTTAATGAATAATAATTACTTAAAAGACAAGTGTATGCATATTATGTTATTTTAAACAAGTGTAAATAAATAAGCAAGAGTTTTGACAAATGTCATGTTTGAATTTTATTTTATTTTTCTTTCCTTGATTATTTTTTTTAAAACATAAGTTAAGTTTTATAAACAAACATCTCTCATTTCTAATCTCATTTGCAAACAAAGAAAATCTGAAATCATCCTCAAAACCCACTTCACAAATCTGAAACAAGTTTGCATGCAAATTCTTCTTACAAATTAAAACAAAATCATATTCAAAGCCTCAGTTCAACATGAAATCAACCTGCATCAACATTTGCATTTCCTCCTTTCAACAATCTGGGATGCAAACCACTTGTCTCAAAGCAAATCAAATTCCAAAATAGCATATTCCTGTAAATCAGTAAAGCAAGCACACCTATTACCATCACAAAAATCTGAGACCTGCATTCTTCAACCTGGGTTGAACAAATGTCTGCACTTTTTCAAAACTATAGCATGCATGCAGTTGTAAGATCAGGAAGCAAATTGGGATTTTTAGGCAAAAACTGTTCTTATACCTGCATTTTCAAAAATCTAAAGAGCTATGCAAGCAAACCTGCATTTCTTATTCAAACTGTTAAAAGAAAATTGCTCTGCCTTCAAGCTTCAAGTGAGTAACATATCTTTTAACAAGTTCAAGTATATAATTTAGTTGCATGCTTGATTTTCTGAAATATGTACATTTATGTATGTATATGGTTGTATTCTCTGGTTGAATGTTTTATATAAGTTTGTTCTTTTTCTACAGAATTCTACCCTGTTAAAATTTACAGTTTTTGATTTGATTAGGTTCAAATCTTTTAATTTAATTTCTTTTGAACTTGAGTTTTAAAATAATAATAAAAAACTGTTTGCTTCAATTCAAAACTTAGTTAAAATTTATTTAAGTTAAAATAATTATGAATTGTCTCCGGAAATTTGTAAAAAAAAAATCACTCTTTGGAATAGTGAAATTCCAAAACTTTGCAATTTATTGTTTCAGGCCTAAGATCTGAAACCTTATTCCAAAACATTATTTTTTTTTTACTAAAATTAGAATTTTTAATTTAGAAATAAGAATGCAGTTCTATGTTGAACTGTAAATGCAAAATTTGGGATTTTGGGAAGGTCTCTGCTTTCTGGGTGATCGGAAGCTTTGATATTGATGAAGGGGTGAACAGAGAAGAGGAAATAAATACTGGATGATGATGAAATTCATCGAGGAGGCAGTGGCAGTTGAATCTCTTCTGTAAACCTAGTTTCTGTTGGGTTGAGTGTTTTTGATTAGTTTGTCTTCTCCAATTGATCGAGTGTAGTGAGGATTTGTGGGTCGATAGCTTGAACGTAGTTGAAGTCATAGCCGGAATTGTTGCCACTCCGGTGGTCAGAAGGTGGTGGATGAGGTGATGACAGGGTTTGGGGGAGTTGGACTGACTGGTTCTCGGTTTTGGAAATTTACCTCAAATTAAAATTCGAGGTGGATAAGGGTATGGAGATGGATGTATTGGACTGGAGAGTTGAAGGTTGATGTGATGAAGTCACCGGAGAGGGAGTTTAATGGCCGAAGGCACGGTGCACGTGCATCGTGCAGAACTTTTTGGTCTGATGTTTCTGGGTATAGTGGAGTTTTGAGCTCGAGATATAACTCGGGTATTTCTATGTTTTGCCCGAAGGTTTTGGTTAGATGACTCGAAGCATATTAAGGTTGGCTCGGGTAATTTTTAATTTTACAGTTTTCTTGAAAACTGTCTGTAGTTTTAAGTTTTAAATCAAATTTAAAATAAACAAGCTGTGTTGATAAGATTAAACAAATTCAAATCTGCAAAATGAATTAGTTTTAAAAAGGTATGAAATCTGATGAGCTTTAATTTTTTAAAAGAGGGTTTCCAGTTTTAAAAAAGAAAACCTGACAGTTTTCTAAAAAGGAATTTCATTTTGAAATTCTGAAACAAAATTTTAAATAACAGTTTGGATTTCAAATTTTAGTTCATTTTTCTTAAGAATCTTTAAATCTTCAAATTTTTAAAATGAATTTGTATTTTTAAATAAGGAGTTTAAAATCATGGTGTAAAGCAAGAGTAAATTCAAGTTTAAATTCAAACAATTTAAATAAAGAATGGTTTCAAGTATATTGAATTTAAAATCTGATATTTGAATAAATTTTAAAATTTGAATGTTTTCAAACAAGTTCAAATTTAAATTATTTATTAGAAATAAATTGTTTTCAAACAAATATTTAAATTTGATTTTCCTTATGAATGAAGTCATTATAAAAAGTTTATAAAGGAAAGTTAAGTGATTTTTAACTTGAATTTGAAATTTAAAAGGGTAATGTAATTTAAACTTAATTTTAAAAGAAATTTAGCAAATTGATTTAGATTCACCTTATATAAGTTTTAATTATAAGTGATAAATGTTATTTACATTTATTCTAAAAAGGAATATAAATGAATTTAAAATTGGATAATGCTTTAATAAATATTATTTTGAATTTTAGATTCAAACTGGAATTTGAATTTAAATTTTAAAATGCAATGTTCTAAGTACCCTTTTATATTAATAAAATTATTAATAAAGAATGTATTATCTTAAAATTATTAAGATATTAAAATAATTAAATAAATAAGATAATTAAGAAGTGAGTTATTTATTTAATTTAAAAATTAATAATTTGGATAAATTTTAATTAGAGATTAATTAAGAAGTAATTTAAAAAAATAGTTAAAGAGATAATAATAGTTAATAATGATCATTAACTAAAGTTTATTTAGTAATTAATTAATATGATTAATTTTTAATAATTAATTAATGATAATAAATTATGAAATTTATTTAGGTTAATTACTTAAATGAAAGTAATTAAGACATTAATTACTTAATGTAATTAATGAAGTTTATTGAGTTTTGGTTTAAATTAATTAATTAAGTTTACTTAATTTTAATCATTGGAATTGATAGTAATTACTTGATGTAATTAATGAAGTAAAATTACTCAGTGAAGTAATTAAAGATATTTACTGGATATAATTAATGAATGAGGTTTGGATTTTGAAAATAATTTAGATCAAATTATTCTGTATAATTAATCAAAGGATTAAATAAAGATTAGTTGAATGAAGTAATTAAAGTAATTAATTACAGATTGAGATTAATCAAAGGTGATTAATAATTATGGATTAAGTAAGATTAATTACTGAAATTAATTAATTTAATTGAGTAATTAATTGAATATAATTAAGAGTCGTTAATTAGTATAATTAATGATGTAATTAAGATTGATTAATTAATATTAATTAATCGTTAATAAGTAATTAAGGATAATTAATTAATTATAGTTAATTAAGGTTAAATGTAATTAATTATAGTTAATTAATTAATAAAGTAATTAAAGGATAATTACTGTAATTGAGTTTACAGTAATTAATTTCGTGAATTTATTAATCAGGATTGATTAATTAAGATGATAAATTAGAGGTTAATTAATTAATTAATTTGTAATTAATTAATGATAATGTAAGCAAGATTTATATTGTGTAAGTAATTAATTTAATTCATTTTAAATTAATTAAAGATGATGTAATTAATTTAATTCAATTTAAATTAATTATAAATAGTATGATTATGAATCATTGCTTATGAATAGTTGTTATTGGATGCCTTGAATGATTTGGAAAATCTCAACTACGAGATTAGTATTGTTGATTGATATAGATGCATTGGTTGCATTATGTGACGCCCCACCTCTATACCCACGCCAGCCAAGAACATTACGGTGAATGCTGTCAACTAGCACGGAGAATAAGGCTGTTGAGGAGCGACCATCCGTGTAATTGCTTTGTGCGAGCATCGATATGTCAGATAGTATAGCATGCAATTCTTTTCAAGTGGAAATCCGACATGCCGACACAAACTCAAATCTACTACACAGTGGCTATGATGTCTTCGGAAACAAATATAGAAATAAACATAACATAAATCAGTCACAGATAATTCATATCACAAAGGCGGAAATAGATATGAATATTACACATAAAAGTGTATATCAGAGTAGCGGTCAAACAAGATCCACAATATCAAAAAGAATAGATACAAGTGCTAGACAAAAGAATAAGTATACATCATAGAGTCTGTATCTCAAATGTACACAACAAAAAACTACTAATCTAAGTAGTTAGCCAAAAGTCAGATGATAGTCCGACAAGGAGTCAAGCAGAAGCACCTGTAATATCTCAGTCCGACAAGGGAACAACGACGTCGTACAGCGGGACATCCGATGAACCAAAACACATTCAAAGGGAACAACGACGTCGTACAGCGAGACATCCGATGAACCAAAATCTCTAAGACTTTGCTCAATGCTAGTCTAAAACATAAAATGATCGTCATGATCAAAGAGAAGTGTCGATTACAATAAGCTAGTAAATATATGAGCTTAGCTTCATGTCCCATAACCACTAGCTTAACTTAAATATTTACGAACAAATTGTAGATCTCCACTAGAAAATTGTCACAAGAGATTAAATCAAACAAGTCCAAGAATTAACCGACGAAGTAAACGCAAGCATTTCATACCACTCGTTTTACTAAGTCGTTTAATTAGATTTCTCATACGAGTGAGGTAAAGGCTTGTATATACTAATAGATTGGAAAACGGTTTGAGAAAACGAGCTTTGTAATAAAATAGTGTTGAAATCCTTTGAAGAAAGAGTTTTGATATTTTCTACTAGTATAGAAAACCTTTATATTTTAAAGTGACAAATCATAGAAGTGATTGCAGAAACAATCGGGCATAAAAATTCACATTCGAAGACGTGAATAAAATCCAAAGAAATCGATATAAAATCCATCAAAGTGGATATATCTAAAATTCCCAAAGAAAAGGTCATCAAAGTCGATAATAAATGTCACGACCTGAATTTCACTCCCAGAAAACCGCGTCATGAATTAAGAAAGAAAGGGATAGAAGTAGAAAAGAAAGAAGAGAAGAAGAAACAACATCAGAATCTAACACAGCGGAACGAATAAATTATATTAATAACATAATACTTTACATAGTTTACAACAATATCAGAGATACACAGCATAATCAATCTCATACTAGACAGTTATAGACACCTGTCCAGTTATACAACTCAATACAACAAACTCTCAGAGAACTACACAGCGGAAAACTAGATATATATCTACTCGCAGAAGCCTCCTGCTCCATTGCTCCTCCACAAGTCGTCAAAGCTAATCCAGAATCCTAACCTGAATTCCCTTGACTACTCATAAAAATTTGAGTACCCAAGAGTTTATGAAAAACAAAAATAAACTCCGGGTCAGACATGGGTCTGGTGTGAGTAACAGGTTAAAGTTGCTTAACTTTTAAAAACCTTTTGAAAAGAAAGGTATCACGTAAGACTTCCCACACATAAACATGGAAAAGTTTTTACCTTACGCTAACCAAAACATTTGATAGGAAATCCGATGATATTATAATAGTGTCTAGGGTTTTCAAGTAAAATACAGAAATAGCTGAAATGCTTACATCTCACATTCCAACATAGTTGGGCACAACTAATACGTACGGCACTTATTGGATTTTGGATTCCATACAATGGCAGGGCTACTGGGGTACCGCCCGTCACAGTACGTGGCCTAGATCACCGTACCGAGGAGCCACCCTAACTCCCCTGCAACACAAGGCCGGACCCGTTCCTTACTGAACAGTTCCGAACAAGACAGCCCCGGCGATTCTAGCTAGCAATCGCCCCACACAGCCGAAATATAAAGGGACTTCTAGACAGGGATCAATCTTGCTCTCCAGTGGGCGCTACCCACGAAGCCTTGCTGCACCTCCCCTGTTTTAGCCATTCCCGGTTGATGAGGCTTGAGGCTACGATTACCTTTATAGGACACATCCCTTAGAATGCTCATCGTCCACCTGACGATGTTCTGAAAGCATTCAATCCATACAAGTTCGTTCCGGGTTCGAACGAAACCGAAGGCATTATCTCGTTACACTCATTTTGGAATCACCCTCAGAGTTAACGACAATAACCCTTGCACTCTAATTCACCATCTCGAATCTATAAGGACTAATTCCGTCAACTCATTACGGAATCACCCACAGAGTTATAATGACTCATAGCCCTTACACCTCGAGTCTTCACAAAGCTCCACTTTGATTCACGACCTATCGTTATTTGGAATCGATGTGGTTTTCGGATATCCAAATATGGAAACCCGATCCCGGTCTCATCGAAAACCAAAGCGTGTCTTTTAAGGTCTAAGTTGTTTTAAAAGTTTTTAAAACAATTCAATTACAGTATCTATATACACACAGATAGATAACTTAAAACATAACTGATAATCAACATTATCATATAACAGGTAATCCACATCATCAATATCAAATAGATATCCCATCAATCAATATCACAACAGATAACCTATGTTATCATCACAATACAACCAACATCCATACCACCCAATATCATTTATCTCATTACTGAGATTACAAAGCATCCAAGTCAAACCATTCATCCATAAGCAAAGATTTACTCATCACAATATAGTTAATTTAAAATGAATTAAATTAATCATCTCTATCTCAAATTAATTTAAAATGAATTAAATTAATTCCTTCATCTTTAATTAATTTAAAATAAATTAAATTAATTGCTTTACCAAATTATCTTGCTTACTCAATCATTTAATTGATTACAATCAATTAATTCATCATATATTACTTTAATTAATCACTCTTGATTAATTACCCTTAATTACCTTCATGTAATTATTCTTAATTAATTTCACAAATTAATTATCCTCAACTAAACAGTAATTAACTTTTAATTACTCCAACTAATTAATTAATCATAATTAATTACATTTATCCTTAATTAATTACATTAATTAATTACCTTTAATTACCTATTATTGATTAATTAATCATAATTAATCAACTTAAATTACATCATTAATTAAAATAATTAATGATCTTAATTATTTCTTAAATTAATTACTCTAAGTAATTAACAAACTTAATTACTATATTAAACCAAGTTAATTATCCTTAATTAATTCCTTAATTAGTTGATTAATTACTAAATAATTAATCCAAATTATCTCACACTTAAACATCTCCACTTAATTACAATCATGTAATTATTAATTAATTACTTAACTAAGTAAATTTCCAAATCATTAATTTCATAAAGTAATTACTTAAAAAACTCAAATGTTTAAAATTAATTAAACTTAATTAATTAAATTAAACAATTCCATTAAACTAAATTAATTACATTAAGTAATTAATTTCTTAATTACTTTACCAAGTAATTATACTCAACCCATTCACAATTGATTATTATTAAATTAATTAATCTAATTAATCGTAGAAATTAATCATATTAATTAATTATTTAAATAATCCTGGTTAATGACCTGAATTAACCCTTCCCTAATTATTTAATTAAATAATTATCTTAGATAAATTACAAATTTAATTATCTATAATTAAAGTCTAATTATTTAAATACATTAACCTTGATTAAAACTTAAATACTTATTAACAATTTATAACCATTAATTAAAAATCTAATTAATGATCTAAATTTTCAAATTTGATTAACCCCTAAATCAATATGCATTTAACCTTAATAATTAATTAAATAAATTAATTATTACTTAATCACCTTTTTAATAATTTAATTTCAAAACATTATTTCTTCACTTAACTTTAAAATAAAACTTTTCTAAATTATGTTTAAACAAATTTTATTTTAAAACAAAGTGCTTTAAAACTTGTTTCAAAATTTCATTCCAAATATAAGGTTTGAAATGTAAATAGTTTGAACTTATTAAAGTTTAAACATTTATAACTTAACATCTCAATAACTCAATTTATACTTAGTTTAAATCTTGCAACTTCAAATTTTCCTTAAATTTCAATAACTGAATACACATTTAACTTTGTTTCCAAATTTAAACTTAAGATTCAAATTAGCTTTGAATTCAGATTTAAATTTAAATTTTAAAACTCTTTTTAAACCTTAAACTTCAGATTTTAAGTCATTTTATATAATAATTTCAAAGTTGTCAAAATCCTTCACTTTATTTTATAAAACTTATATATTTTTAAATTATCATTCAAACTCATTTTGAATCAAGATTTAAAACCTGTTTCAGAATTTTGTTTTAAAATTTGCTCTGCACTCTATTTAAATTCAGTTTAAAATTTTAAAAAAATCAAAATTGACAGGCTTTGTAAAACAGTTTCAGGTTTATCAAAAACCTGTAAAAACTAAATAAATTTTCTTCTTAACTTTATTAATTTAAACTGTAATTTTAAATTAGCTTGAATTCAAATAAATTTAAAACTTGAGTTTAAATATGATTTAAGTTTCTTAATCATTTAAAATTTCAGGGTTTTACAAAATTATAAACCCAAAAGTTACAGGTTTGTAAAACCTGTAAACAAACAGCTGAACCCCCCCTTCACTAACTCTACTTCGAGTCTGCAACCCGATTCCCCCGAGTCACACACTACTTTACTTCGAGAAAAAAAACCAGGGTTTACCCGAGTCACCCCACAACTATCCAAACTTCCCCAGTGTCCTACTTCACCGTGCATATGCACGGCGTCGCCGTCCATTTATGATCGTCAACGACCATCACAACTAATCAGTAACCAACCAAGCTACCCACTACGACCCACAATTCAAGCTTCAACCCTCAAAAACAAAATCGAGTTCTTCAAACCCAAACCTGGCAACAACCCTTCCAGGCTTTTCTCCAACCTGTCAACGGCCATCTTCCGCCGTTCTGGCCTCCAGAATGTCAGAGACCTCGACCATGGCTTCCACTACTCCCATACTGCCCATTCCCAGAATATCTAAGCACTCGATCACTCCATCATCTCGAAATGATTAAATCAAATGCCACAGTGAAAACTAGGGTTCCACATAATATTTCCCTACCGCAACCATTCAAATGGAATTCATCATAAATTAGTATTTTTCCTGGCTTCATCTACCCCTTTTCCACTACCAGGAAGAACACCAAGCCTCAATTATCCATAGATCATTAGAATTTCTGAAATTCCATTTTCAGTTCAAACTCCAAAAGCAACTTCATTTACTATCTAAAAATTACAATCTTTGACTTAAAAATCTAATTACAAGTAGTATTTTTAGTTTATGATACTGAATAAATAAATAAACATGTTTGAGATTTAATAGAATCAACATGCATTTATGTTGCTCTGTGTTTACAGAGACAACTCCTGATATTTTAATTATCCAGTTCAAAAAAAAAAAAAAAAAAAAAAAAACTACTACAGCATATCTATTTTACTAAAAATTCAAATTCCAGTGTTAGAAACCATATTTCTATTTGTGTTTTAAATTTATAGTACTGGATCTACAAATCATACAGTAAAAATTTTAGTTCATACTATCATGTATTGGTGTTTTGATATGTTTCCAGAGACATCAGATTGAATTTGACTTGCATAAATTTTTATCAGTAATCTAAATTAACCTACATAAATTTTTAAACACAAATCAGTTTCTTGAACAACAGAAACAACAGGAAATACTGCATGCAAACAAAACATATCATGGCAACATTATCATCACACAGGAAATGTTTATCTATGTTAAACATTTAGCATGCAACCTAAATAAAATTTTAGATTTTAGAGTTACTCACCCTTTTATTGAATGCAGCCCCTGTGAGTTTGCAGAAAACAAATATGCAGAGCTTGCTCCTCTCTGTTTTGATATGCAGGTGATCCCAGAGACAAGAATGCAGACCCCTGTTTTGACTTCCCTTTGAATTTATATGCAGTTTTGCCTATTTGTTCTCTCTGACTAAAATGCTTGCATGCAGGTGCTAGTTGATGCAGTTGCCAATTCCCAAACACATGCATGCAGGCTTATAGAAATGCAAGCTTGACTTTGATATGCTTCATGTAGATGATGCAGAGGTATTCATTGTGATTTCTGCAGATTTGAATGTGGTTTTGGGTATGCAAATGTGCCATTTGCTTCCAGGCTAATGTTTTTCAATGTATGTTAATGTTTGAGGTAAGGGTGAGTTTGATTATAAAGAAGAGTGGAGTATGCAAGTTCTTTGATTTGAGAATTGAATGAAGGTGGATTTGATTGTGCAGGTTTGATTATGCAGATGTTTAGATTTGAGGATATGCAGAAATAAAACATGCAGATGAATTTTTTTATGAAGAGGAGCATGCAAGTTTAGATTGTTAATAATCTTATGAATGAAGAACTGATCTTTGATTGAGGAAAATGGAAATGAAGTGAAGATGTAAACTTAACTAAATGCATTTCAGATTTTAATAAAAGAAAAGAAAAATTAAAAACAAAATCTTACACTTGTCAAACTATCATTGTGAAATTTGAACACTTGTTAATTTGAATACATAAGAACACAACACATGTTATCCTTAAAATAGTTAATACTAATTACAAGTTAATGTATATGTAAACTTAGTATAAGTTGTTGGTTTATTTTAAAACATGTTTATGAATTTACAAAAGAAATAAGAACAACAATGATATACAAATTAACTTATACATATTAAAGATTAAGTCAATATTGGTTTTATGAATCTCTTTTTATTTAATTAAAAAATCATTTTGTTTGATTATTCTAAATTTAAAACTAAATCCAATTAAATTTAAAAACATTTCAATATTTTCTTATAAATTTTAAAATCACATTTTTATTTATGAAATAAAATTTAAAACTTAGTATCAAATTAAAATAAAATTTCCAAATTGAAATATATACATTACAATTTTAAAACATGATATATTTACAAATTTCAACCAAAGTCATTTATTAAATTTTGAAATGCTTAGATATTAAATAAAACAAATTCCCAAATTACTATAATTAATAAAACCAGAAAATTATCTATATAAAAATTGAAACAAAACCAATCTATTTAAAATATAAACCATATATTCATATTGTAAATAGAAATCAATTTATTATTTTTAAAAGATAAAATAACCATTTTAAATAATTATTGAAAAAGATTATTAAATTTATCTGAATAATTATCATCAGAACATCAATATCAATTTAATTTTAATTACAGATTATTAAATTGATATTGTCAAAAATTCCGGGATGTTACAATCCTTCCCCCTTAAAAGAATTTCGTCCTCGAAATTTAAAACAAAGGTAATTTAATAATCTTATTAAATTTTAATTTAAAAACACAAGCATATATCAAACCTATGCTAACAACCAAACAACCAATTCAACCAATTAAAAAAAAATCTAATTATCTAGACAAATTCTAGATGAAATTCTTATCGAGTTTCCCCAGTGTATATATATATCCACCGGGATACTCGCCCTAGAAAATCCAAACAAACAATACTATGAAGCTACAAAGCTCCTATACAACTATATCTATAACACTAGACAAAATATCAGACTACAAACGAGTCTGACTCAACAACCAAAACTCCAAAACTGCTGGTTCCACAACCAGAGACAGATCATACACCTACTCCCTCAGAGATACGTGAAACTCATCAATTCCCAGTTATCCAAACTGGCAACTCAATCCTGTAGATCCATCATCTTCTTCAAGAATACAGAAAAGATCCAAAACACTACAGAGCTACTTCACAGACTTACCCAAACTTATAGCTCAGTTACGATCAGAGAAAACTTATCCAAAATTAAACTTCCGACTTCAGAGTCCAAATCTCTTCGACTCTTATCCACAAAATCTCTTCGGACGATCTTGAGCTACCTACAGCCTACCCGCTCAGCTCAACCTACGCTGATGCTTCTAGAAACAAACCAGACCAATCAATTCAACAAAATGATCTCCTCAAGATCAACCAAGACCAAGAACTCAAACTCAACTCCTCAACATCAGAAAACAACAACTTACTTCTCCTGTCCAGAAAGAAAAGCAGATACACTCCCCAACTGCTTCCGCTGCTCAACTCTGATCTGAAGAAGAGAATTGTTGAAGAAGAACACAAGCACAACTCAACAACATACCCCAAAGATATGGTTCAACAAATCCATAAGAATCATTCAGGAGTTCCTCCAAAACTCCGAGCTGCTACACCAACTCAATCTCCAGAGGCAGACAGAACTCTGACTTTCTGAAGATATCCAGAAAAACTCAGATAACCCAAGAGAACACTCAAACAATCGCAAGTCACTTTTGTGATCCACCCAAACCAAATCCAAGGAAAACTGTTCTTCCATAACCAAACAGAACAGCTCAAACTCAACTAGCCAACCCATCAAAGAAACGGGTCCACTCAGCTGCTTTTGAACTCCATTTCAGAAAAACTGCTAAGCCAAAAGATCTCTTGCCAACACCGAGAACACTCCAAACTACACTGCTGCCACAGATGCCAAAGAATTCCAAAACAAAGCTCTCCGAGAAATTCGGACTTCAAAGCAAACAGAAACTCCGGCTGAACACAGCCACAACACTGAAGCAGACTCACCTTCTTAAACTTGTTCCAACGAAAACATCTTCGGGAACATCCATAGTCACTGCATCTCATCACGCAGCTACTACTTCCGGAGGTATCAAAATACCATCACTTGCTTCAGCTCAACCAAACAGATCTAAACACTACTCATCAACTTCAGAAATAAACTCTGAACCTTAACAGGTTTCCTTCAGAGATTAATGAAGTTCTTCATCACTACAGGACTCACTCGAGACGGTATTAGGTCTACAGTCTCAACAAAACACCTCCAACCTCAAACATTCAAACTCCAACCAATGGTAGTAATCGCGTAACACACAATACTACCTCATCTACCTTCATAACTTATATTGGAAAACCTGAACGGGTAACCCAACAGATAGGTAGAAATATATATAGTTATATATAAAAATTACAAATACGCTCTCTCAAGAAAGACACCACTACTGAGCCTAGGTATTCACTCAACCTAATGCTCCCTAAAGAAAGATTCATTCCAGAGCCTAGGTATTCGCTCAACCTAAAGCTCTGATACCACAATGTCACGACCTGAATTTCACTCCCAGAAAACCGCGTCATGAATTAAGAAAGAAAGGGATAGAAGTAGAAAAGAAAGAAGAGAAGAAGAAACAACATCAGAATCTAACACAGCGGAACGAATAAATTATATTAATAACATAATACTTTACATAGTTTACAACAATATCAGAGATACACAGCATAATCAATCTCATACTAGACAGTTATAGACACCTGTCCAGTTATACAACTCAATACAACAAACTCTCAGAGAACTACACAGCGGAAAACTAGATATATATCTACTCGCAGAAGCCTCCTGCTCCATTGCTCCTCCACAAGTCGTCAAAGCTAATCCAGAATCCTAACCTGAATTCCCTTGACTACTCATAAAAATTTGAGTACCCAAGAGTTTATGAAAAACAAAAATAAACTCCGGGTCAGACATGGGTCTGGTGTGAGTAACAGGTTAAAGTTGCTTAACTTTTAAAAACCTTTTGAAAAGAAAGGTATCACGTAAGACTTCCCACACATAAACATGGAAAAGTTTTTACCTTACGCTAACCAAAACATTTGATAGGAAATCCGATGATATTATAATAGTGTCTAGGGTTTTCAAGTAAAATACAGAAATAGCTGAAATGCTTACATCTCACATTCCAACATAGTTGGGCACAACTAATACGTACGGCACTTATTGGATTTTGGATTCCATACAATGGCAGGGCTACTGGGGTACCGCCCGTCACAGTACGTGGCCTAGATCACCGTACCGAGGAGCCACCCTAACTCCCCTGCAACACAAGGCCGGACCCGTTCCTTACTGAACAGTTCCGAACAAGACAGCCCCGGCGATTCTAGCTAGCAATCGCCCCACACAGCCGAAATATAAAGGGACTTCTAGACAGGGATCAATCTTGCTCTCCAGTGGGCGCTACCCACGAAGCCTTGCTGCACCTCCCCTGTTTTAGCCATTCCCGGTTGATGAGGCTTGAGGCTACGATTACCTTTATAGGACACATCCCTTAGAATGCTCATCGTCCACCTGACGATGTTCTGAAAGCATTCAATCCATACAAGTTCGTTCCGGGTTCGAACGAAACCGAAGGCATTATCTCGTTACACTCATTTTGGAATCACCCTCAGAGTTAACGACAATAACCCTTGCACTCTAATTCACCATCTCGAATCTATAAGGACTAATTCCGTCAACTCATTACGGAATCACCCACAGAGTTATAATGACTCATAGCCCTTACACCTCGAGTCTTCACAAAGCTCCACTTTGATTCACGACCTATCGTTATTTGGAATCGATGTGGTTTTCGGATATCCAAATATGGAAACCCGATCCCGGTCTCATCGAAAACCAAAGCGTGTCTTTTAAGGTCTAAGTTGTTTTAAAAGTTTTTAAAACAATTCAATTACAGTATCTATATACACACAGATAGATAACTTAAAACATAACTGATAATCAACATTATCATATAACAGGTAATCCACATCATCAATATCAAATAGATATCCCATCAATCAATATCACAACAGATAACCTATGTTATCATCACAATACAACCAACATCCATACCACCCAATATCATTTATCTCATTACTGAGATTACAAAGCATCCAAGTCAAACCATTCATCCATAAGCAAAGATTTACTCATCACAATATAGTTAATTTAAAATGAATTAAATTAATCATCTCTATCTCAAATTAATTTAAAATGAATTAAATTAATTCCTTCATCTTTAATTAATTTAAAATAAATTAAATTAATTGCTTTACCAAATTATCTTGCTTACTCAATCATTTAATTGATTACAATCAATTAATTCATCATATATTACTTTAATTAATCACTCTTGATTAATTACCCTTAATTACCTTCATGTAATTATTCTTAATTAATTTCACAAATTAATTATCCTCAACTAAACAGTAATTAACTTTTAATTACTCCAACTAATTAATTAATCATAATTAATTACATTTATCCTTAATTAATTACATTAATTAATTACCTTTAATTACCTATTATTGATTAATTAATCATAATTAATCAACTTAAATTACATCATTAATTAAAATAATTAATGATCTTAATTATTTCTTAAATTAATTACTCTAAGTAATTAACAAACTTAATTACTATATTAAACCAAGTTAATTATCCTTAATTAATTCCTTAATTAGTTGATTAATTACTAAATAATTAATCCAAATTATCTCACACTTAAACATCTCCACTTAATTACAATCATGTAATTATTAATTAATTACTTAACTAAGTAAATTTCCAAATCATTAATTTCATAAAGTAATTACTTAAAAAACTCAAATGTTTAAAATTAATTAAACTTAATTAATTAAATTAAACAATTCCATTAAACTAAATTAATTACATTAAGTAATTAATTTCTTAATTACTTTACCAAGTAATTATACTCAACCCATTCACAATTGATTATTATTAAATTAATTAATCTAATTAATCGTAGAAATTAATCATATTAATTAATTATTTAAATAATCCTGGTTAATGACCTGAATTAACCCTTCCCTAATTATTTAATTAAATAATTATCTTAGATAAATTACAAATTTAATTATCTATAATTAAAGTCTAATTATTTAAATACATTAACCTTGATTAAAACTTAAATACTTATTAACAATTTATAACCATTAATTAAAAATCTAATTAATGATCTAAATTTTCAAATTTGATTAACCCCTAAATCAATATGCATTTAACCTTAATAATTAATTAAATAAATTAATTATTACTTAATCACCTTTTTAATAATTTAATTTCAAAACATTATTTCTTCACTTAACTTTAAAATAAAACTTTTCTAAATTATGTTTAAACAAATTTTATTTTAAAACAAAGTGCTTTAAAACTTGTTTCAAAATTTCATTCCAAATATAAGGTTTGAAATGTAAATAGTTTGAACTTATTAAAGTTTAAACATTTATAACTTAACATCTCAATAACTCAATTTATACTTAGTTTAAATCTTGCAACTTCAAATTTTCCTTAAATTTCAATAACTGAATACACATTTAACTTTGTTTCCAAATTTAAACTTAAGATTCAAATTAGCTTTGAATTCAGATTTAAATTTAAATTTTAAAACTCTTTTTAAACCTTAAACTTCAGATTTTAAGTCATTTTATATAATAATTTCAAAGTTGTCAAAATCCTTCACTTTATTTTATAAAACTTATATATTTTTAAATTATCATTCAAACTCATTTTGAATCAAGATTTAAAACCTGTTTCAGAATTTTGTTTTAAAATTTGCTCTGCACTCTATTTAAATTCAGTTTAAAATTTTAAAAAAATCAAAATTGACAGGCTTTGTAAAACAGTTTCAGGTTTATCAAAAACCTGTAAAAACTAAATAAATTTTCTTCTTAACTTTATTAATTTAAACTGTAATTTTAAATTAGCTTGAATTCAAATAAATTTAAAACTTGAGTTTAAATATGATTTAAGTTTCTTAATCATTTAAAATTTCAGGGTTTTACAAAATTATAAACCCAAAAGTTACAGGTTTGTAAAACCTGTAAACAAACAGCTGAACCCCCCCTTCACTAACTCTACTTCGAGTCTGCAACCCGATTCCCCCGAGTCACACACTACTTTACTTCGAGAAAAAAAACCAGGGTTTACCCGAGTCACCCCACAACTATCCAAACTTCCCCAGTGTCCTACTTCACCGTGCATATGCACGGCGTCGCCGTCCATTTATGATCGTCAACGACCATCACAACTAATCAGTAACCAACCAAGCTACCCACTACGACCCACAATTCAAGCTTCAACCCTCAAAAACAAAATCGAGTTCTTCAAACCCAAACCTGGCAACAACCCTTCCAGGCTTTTCTCCAACCTGTCAACGGCCATCTTCCGCCGTTCTGGCCTCCAGAATGTCAGAGACCTCGACCATGGCTTCCACTACTCCCATACTGCCCATTCCCAGAATATCTAAGCACTCGATCACTCCATCATCTCGAAATGATTAAATCAAATGCCACAGTGAAAACTAGGGTTCCACATAATATTTCCCTACCGCAACCATTCAAATGGAATTCATCATAAATTAGTATTTTTCCTGGCTTCATCTACCCCTTTTCCACTACCAGGAAGAACACCAAGCCTCAATTATCCATAGATCATTAGAATTTCTGAAATTCCATTTTCAGTTCAAACTCCAAAAGCAACTTCATTTACTATCTAAAAATTACAATCTTTGACTTAAAAATCTAATTACAAGTAGTATTTTTAGTTTATGATACTGAATAAATAAATAAACATGTTTGAGATTTAATAGAATCAACATGCATTTATGTTGCTCTGTGTTTACAGAGACAACTCCTGATATTTTAATTATCCAGTTCAAAAAAAAAAAAAAAAAAAAAAAAAACTACTACAGCATATCTATTTTACTAAAAATTCAAATTCCAGTGTTAGAAACCATATTTCTATTTGTGTTTTAAATTTATAGTACTGGATCTACAAATCATACAGTAAAAATTTTAGTTCATACTATCATGTATTGGTGTTTTGATATGTTTCCAGAGACATCAGATTGAATTTGACTTGCATAAATTTTTATCAGTAATCTAAATTAACCTACATAAATTTTTAAACACAAATCAGTTTCTTGAACAACAGAAACAACAGGAAATACTGCATGCAAACAAAACATATCATGGCAACATTATCATCACACAGGAAATGTTTATCTATGTTAAACATTTAGCATGCAACCTAAATAAAATTTTAGATTTTAGAGTTACTCACCCTTTTATTGAATGCAGCCCCTGTGAGTTTGCAGAAAACAAATATGCAGAGCTTGCTCCTCTCTGTTTTGATATGCAGGTGATCCCAGAGACAAGAATGCAGACCCCTGTTTTGACTTCCCTTTGAATTTATATGCAGTTTTGCCTATTTGTTCTCTCTGACTAAAATGCTTGCATGCAGGTGCTAGTTGATGCAGTTGCCAATTCCCAAACACATGCATGCAGGCTTATAGAAATGCAAGCTTGACTTTGATATGCTTCATGTAGATGATGCAGAGGTATTCATTGTGATTTCTGCAGATTTGAATGTGGTTTTGGGTATGCAAATGTGCCATTTGCTTCCAGGCTAATGTTTTTCAATGTATGTTAATGTTTGAGGTAAGGGTGAGTTTGATTATAAAGAAGAGTGGAGTATGCAAGTTCTTTGATTTGAGAATTGAATGAAGGTGGATTTGATTGTGCAGGTTTGATTATGCAGATGTTTAGATTTGAGGATATGCAGAAATAAAACATGCAGATGAATTTTTTTATGAAGAGGAGCATGCAAGTTTAGATTGTTAATAATCTTATGAATGAAGAACTGATCTTTGATTGAGGAAAATGGAAATGAAGTGAAGATGTAAACTTAACTAAATGCATTTCAGATTTTAATAAAAGAAAAGAAAAATTAAAAACAAAATCTTACACTTGTCAAACTATCATTGTGAAATTTGAACACTTGTTAATTTGAATACATAAGAACACAACACATGTTATCCTTAAAATAGTTAATACTAATTACAAGTTAATGTATATGTAAACTTAGTATAAGTTGTTGGTTTATTTTAAAACATGTTTATGAATTTACAAAAGAAATAAGAACAACAATGATATACAAATTAACTTATACATATTAAAGATTAAGTCAATATTGGTTTTATGAATCTCTTTTTATTTAATTAAAAAATCATTTTGTTTGATTATTCTAAATTTAAAACTAAATCCAATTAAATTTAAAAACATTTCAATATTTTCTTATAAATTTTAAAATCACATTTTTATTTATGAAATAAAATTTAAAACTTAGTATCAAATTAAAATAAAATTTCCAAATTGAAATATATACATTACAATTTTAAAACATGATATATTTACAAATTTCAACCAAAGTCATTTATTAAATTTTGAAATGCTTAGATATTAAATAAAACAAATTCCCAAATTACTATAATTAATAAAACCAGAAAATTATCTATATAAAAATTGAAACAAAACCAATCTATTTAAAATATAAACCATATATTCATATTGTAAATAGAAATCAATTTATTATTTTTAAAAGATAAAATAACCATTTTAAATAATTATTGAAAAAGATTATTAAATTTATCTGAATAATTATCATCAGAACATCAATATCAATTTAATTTTAATTACAGATTATTAAATTGATATTGTCAAAAATTCCGGGATGTTACAATAAATGACAACAACAAAAGGGAGACAACACGAATCGATTAAAGTTGGAAATTCAAACGAATTAGCAATATAGGCTAATCTGGCAATAAGTAGCAGGTCGGTCGACCGGACTCCCTGAGTCGGTCGACCGAACCCAGAGGTTGGAAACTCCTCGGGCATCAGGTCGGTCGACCGAACCAGGGGGGTCGGTCGGCCGAACCAGAAACAGAGAGTGCAACTACACTCTTACTAGCAGGTCGGTCGACCGGACCAGGGGGGTCGGTCGGCCGAACCTGATACTCTGCAATTTGATGCCCAATTATTGATATGCAACCTCCTCCAATTCGCAACCGAACGAGCATGGATGCTAGGGAATTATGCCGATCGACTACCCGGTCCTATAAGCTCCTCGATGCATCACCAAAAACATGTTCAAACATCAAAGTTAGGATTTTTAACGAATTGAACTCAAAACACTAAAAATTGGAATATTCACAAAATCAATCCAAATCAAAATCAAATGCACATGAATAAGTGTTAGGAATTCATACCTAACAATAGAAGAGAATTATAAGCATAGATGTGAGATTAAAAATCTCACCTTTGAACTAAAATTTATGAAGATGAAGCTTGAAAGCAAAGGGGAATCAACCACTCTTCAAATCCAACTCTAGAAGCTTGAATCTAAGCTAAAAAGAGAAACATTTCCCAAAGTTAGGTTTAGGAAATTTCTGAAATCAAGGAGAGAAAGAGTTGGAGAAGAAGAAGGAGTTGCTTACCAATGGGTTCTCTTGAGTTTGGAGCTAGAAGATGGATTTGCTAATGGAAACTAGGGCTTGGAGTTTCTAATTCCCTTTCCTCTCCACCATTTTCAGTTGGAGCTTGAGTTTGAGGAGTTAGAATGAAGTAATGAAGAGTTGGAAAGGGTTGGGACTGAATACATAAGTGGGCTCAGCCCAAACCAAAACCCTAAGTGAAAAGTAGCAAAATTCAACTTTCTCCAAACATATCGAAGCTTATACTCAAAAAGGTCGCAAACGATATTTTGAACTCAATGGGGGTGGTCTCGAGTCCTAATTCGGCTGTTTGCAAAAAGTAGCTTTTCGGACTAAAATCCGACTAACGATAAAATATTTAAATAAAATATTTAAATATAAAATCGATAAATATGAGGGTTGTTACAGACTCCCCTCCTTAAAGAAATTGCGTCCTCGCAATACTTAAAAGGAAAATAAGAAGTAACAACCATGGAAGCATATCAACACAAAAGAAAATTTGAAATAGGAAGTTCACCATAAAGAGCATGAAAGAGTTAGCACGAACGGGATCGCTCGATGAATTCTCTGGATTCCCAAGAGCAATCCATAGGATTTGAGAACCATTGAACTCTCATAAGAAGAACATCTTTATTCCGAAGGCGCTCAACCTCCGAAGCAATGATGCAAATGGAATGTTGCTCATAAATCAAATCTGGTGAAACTTCAATTTCTACATTATCACCGGGCTCAAGAATAAAAACCGGAATCCCTAAGGCATTTCCTAGATAAAAGACGTGGAGAACGTCAAGAATAGCAGAAAAATTGAGCCGGTGCAACGGCGTAGTACGAAAACGGTACATCCGATGAATCAAAAGCAAAGACATCGATGTAGTACAAACGGTACATCCGATGAATCAAAAGCAAAGACATCGATGTAGTCTAAACGGTACATCCGATGAATCAAAAGGAAAGACATCGATGTAGTACAAACGGTACATCCGATGAATCAAAGCCCGAATGATTTCGGAACACCGACGTAGTACAAAAACGGTACGTCCAATGAATCAAATAGCAAAAACATTGATGTAGTACAAACGGTACATCCAATGAATCCAAAAGCAAAGACATTGATGTAGTACAAACGGTACATCCAATGTATCAAACAGCAAAGTCATTGATGTAGTACAAATGGTACATCCAATGAATCAAAGACACTGATGTAGTACAAACGGTACATCCAATGTATCAAAAGCGAAGACATTGATGTAGTACAAACGGTACATCCAATGAATCCAAAAGCAAAGACATTGATGTAGTACAAACGGTACATCCAATGAATCCAAAAGCAAAGACATTAATGTAGTACAAACGGTACATCCAATGTATCAAACAGCAAAGTCATTGATGTAGTACAAACGGTACATCCAATGAATCAAAGACACTGATGTAGTACAAACGGTACATCCAATGTATCAAAAGCGAAGACATTGATGTGGTACAAACGGTACATCCAATGAATCCAAAAGCAAAGACATTGATGTAGTACAAACGGTACATCCAATGAATCCAAAAGCAAAGACATTGATGTAGTACAAACGGTACATCCAATGAATCGAAAAGCAAAGACATTGATGTAGTACAAACGGTACATCCAATGAATCAAAAGAAAAGACATCGATGTAGTACAAACGGTACATCCAATGAATCAAAAGCAAAGAAAGGAAAGACATCGATGTAGTACAAACGGTACATCCGATGAATCAAAAGCAAAGACATCGATGTAGTACAAACAGTACATCCGATGAATCAAAAGCAAAGACATCGATGTAGTACAAACGGTACATTCGATGAATCAAAAGGAAAGACATCGATGTAGTACAAACGGTACATCCGATGAATCAAAAGTAAAGACATCGATGTAGTACAAACGGTACATCCGATGAATCAAAAGCAAAGACATCGATGTAGTACAAACGGTACATCCGATGAATCAAAAGGAAAGACATCGATGTAGTACAAACGTTACATCCGATGAATCAAAAGCAAAGGCATCGATGTAGTACAAACGGTGCATCCGATGAATCAAAGCCCGAATGATTTCGGAACACCGACGTAGTACAAAAACGGTACGTCCAATGAACCGAACATAATAAAAGAACATCGGACGCAAGCTCATAAAAGAAATGAGATGAAACTCAATAAAACGAAGTACATCAAAACGCCCGATGAACTTGATAAAAAGATAATTTCATTCGGTCATCAACAAAGAAACCACCCCTTGTTGCCTACGACTAAACGCATTGGCAACACGATTTCCCCTTCGGGAATAAAAAGAATATCAAGATCATAGGAAGCTAGGAACTCGAGTCAACATGGAGTTCCATATGAGAAAATAAATATTCCAAGTATTTATGATCGAGATAGAGAACAAATTTCTCATCCAAATATAATGATGCCAAAATCCAAAAGTAAAAACAATAGCCGAGAGAACCAGATCATGAGTGGCATATCTAGTCTCGATAAGCTATAATGATTTAGAAGCACAAGAGATAGCACGTTCTCCTTTGCAAGATAACGGCATCCAAACCAATACGACTAGTATCGGTACAAATAGCAAAGTCTTGGTTCCCCTTCAGGAATCACAAGAATAAGAGTTTCGAAAAGAAGGAATTTCTTTTAAATAATCTTCTTTCTCGAAAAGCTAAAACTTTCAAAATCACAATTATTTCAATGTTAAAATATTTCTAGAAAAATTTACAATTTACAAGTCAATATACCGTGTCTGATTGTCTCATCAAAGCGTTTAGGAAATTCCTATCCATAATGTTGATCAAGCGCATCGACCAAAATTCTTAAAGCACTCAACGGGCAATACAATCACAAAATCATTTTTTATAGGATAAATAAATCTCTTAAAAAGTTTTAAGAATATTCTTTGTTCGTTTCAAGAACAAAATCCAGTTTTACTTATAAATAAATCTTATGAAAAAGATTTGCAAAAGTTTAAACTACTATTTTCATCCAAAATCAGTAAATACAAGAATAGTCTCATCGAAATATTCATAGAATATTCGATTTATAAAATGGATGAAATAAGCTGGACAAATTGAATGACATAATAAGTCATTCATAAGAATCATAACGAGTGTGGAATGCGGTAAGTGGAATGCTAATTTCCGCAACTCGTAGCAAACGAAAACCGGTGGCAAGGTCGAACTAGAAAGACCGTAACACCACACAAAAGATTTCTTAGGTGATAATCCTAAGACAAACTCAAAGATTCCGGAAAATTTCTCTAACTACATGAATGAGAGAAATAACACTTTCCTTATAAGTGGGCTTAAGGAATAAAATGATGCCATCAAGTTGGAATCAAAACCATAAAGGAAAAATAGAAATCTGCTTAACAGATTGAAAATGTCGAAGATGAATAGTCCACTCGAAAAATAGGATATGGGCTTCACAATGATTAAGCCGATCCTTTCAAAAAATCAATTCCGAAGCCTAAGTAAAAATATCGGCTCGGAAAGAAAAGTCTCATAAAATAATTTCGACATCAATAAAAAGCAATTGAGTGTTGCGGATCCATCCGGATTCACAACTCTCAAAGAAGTCATCAAGCCCAAAATATTTAAAGAAAAAGAATTAACAAGTTCTTTTGATATAAAATAGTGAGATGAAACCCATATCAAAAAGAGCTCAAATAAGAAGATCACAAAATAAACGTAATCAAGGATTAAATGAGAAATACCTTGACCAAGAGAAGAGTTGCCAGGAGCTTGCAGCCTTCCTTCTCACTTGCTTGGAAGCTTAGGACACGAAGATAAAAGATGACCCGAACCTTTGCAATAACGGCAAAAGAGGGGTTTCGGGCACTCCCTTACATGGTGGTCTATGGAACCACAATTGTAGCATCGTTCACGACTAGAGGTAGGAACTTTTGCTACCTGGGTTTGTTGCTTTCCTTTCTTATTAGAATCTGGGCCTTTGAATTTGATAGGCCTCTTCAAGCTATTGTCGAAGTTCTGTTGGGCATGCACAACTTCAACATCACCTTCATTATCGGCCTCTTCAAGACGAAGAGCGATATCAATAAGCTGATCAAATGAAACCTCAAGTTTCAGAAGTAATGGCTTCTTAAGATTCTTATTCAAGCCATAGACAAATCACTGATTTTTCTTCAATGGGTTATTAATGTACTCAACCCCGTATTTGGATAGAGATTCGAAAGATGCGACATAGTCTGTCACAGAAGATTCACCTTGAACAAGGTTAATAAAACGCCGGGCCAAAGTTACTTTTTCAGCCTCCGGCACGAATTTCAATTCGAATCTTTCCTGAAATTGCTCCCAAGTGAGATCCGCCTCAACGATTTCAGAAATTAAAAGCTCATACCAATCTAATGCTCTTTCTTGGAGCATGCTAGAAGCCACTTGGACTCGATGAAGGTCAATAAGGTTCATGCGAGAAAAGATGCGATCGCATGATTTGAGCCAAGCTTGAATTTCAATAACACTCTCGGATCCCCTGAATGGCCTTCCACCCAAATCGGTATAGTCTCTGCATAGGCGTGCAAAACCGAATCTAGGATGAGTAGGCTCTGGATTGGGACCGGCTGCTTGAGCGTTCTTAACAAGATCTAGAAGTTGTTGTGCGGACATAAATACTCCATCCTGGGGAGTAGCACTAGATTGACCGGCGCTGGGACGGCCAGGTCTAACCATTTTTCTTCTTCAAGAAAGAAAGAAAGAAAGAAGAGGAAAAAGTTATTCTCAAGATAAATATCAAGCAATTCTTGATAGATAAAATAAGGAATCATAAAGAAAATAGGATGAATCGGTACGAAGACCCGAATTAAATCCTAAAGCACGACTCCTAAGATGGACTTAGGACGATGATCCTTATTAGATTATTCTACATTGTTCCGAAGTTTGGCTCTGATACCAAGCTTGTGACGCCCCACCTCTATACCCACGCTAGCCAAGAACATTACGGTGAATGCTGTCAACTAGCACGGAGAATAAGGCTGTTGAGGAGCGACCATCCGTGTAATTGCTTTGTGCGAGCATCGATATGTCAGATAGTATAGCATGCAATTCTTTTCAAGTGGAAATCCGACATGCCGACACAAACTCAAATCTACTACACAGTGGCTATGATGTCTTCGGAAACAAATATAGAAATAAACATAACATAAATCAGTCACAGATAATTCATATCACAAAGGCGGAAATAGATATGAATATTACACATAAAAGTGTATATCAGAGTAGCGGTCAAACAAGATCCACAATATCAAAAAGAATAGATACAAGTGCTAGACAAAAGAATAAGTATACATCATAGAGTCTGTATCTCAAATGTACACAACAAAAAACTACTAATCTAAGTAGTTAGCCAAAAGTCAGATGATAGTCCGACAAGGAGTCAAGCAGAAGCACCTGTAATATCTCAGTCTGACCCGAGTATTATTTAAGAAGAAAATAATAAACGGATCAGTCTAGCTATAAATATCAGATGAAGTGATATATAATAAGAGATATGACATAAACATATAATAATCACAATGCAAAGCTGTGATATATAAGTAATTGAAAAATCAACAAGAGATTAATCAATATCACAAAGATCAACTCAAGATAAAAAGGAATGTCATACTCCTAATTTCATTCACCAAGCCACAATATATGACATATATATCAATGCCCATCGTAAAAGTTGGTGAAACATAAATTCCAGAATTTAACACACGAAATCAAGAAATCACAAGAAAAAGGATCAACGACGTCGTACAGCGGGACATCCGATGAACCAAATCACAATCAAAGGGAACAACGACGTCGTACAGCGGGACATCCGATGAACCAAAACACATTCAAAGGGAACAACGACGTCGTACAGCGGGACATCCGATGAACCAAAACACATTCAAAGGGAACAACGACGTCGTACAGCGAG
The DNA here is from genome assembly GCA_030765085.1 of Allium cepa. Classification (NCBI taxonomy): domain Eukaryota; kingdom Viridiplantae; phylum Streptophyta; class Magnoliopsida; order Asparagales; family Amaryllidaceae; genus Allium; species Allium cepa. Next base: position 659,183,240 of record CM060934.1, on the reverse strand, counting down.
ACATCCGATGAACCAAAATCTCTAAGAATTTGCTCAATGTTAGTCTAAAACATAAAATGATCGTCATGATCAAAGAGAAGTGTCGATTACAATAAGCTAGTAAATATATGAGCTTAGCTTCATGTCCCATAACCACTAGCTTAACTTAAATATTTACGAACAAATTGTAGATCTCCACTAGAAAATTGTCACAAGAGATTAAATCAAACAAGTCCAAGAATTAACCGACGAAGTAAACGCAAGCATTTCATACCACTCGTTTTACTAAGTCGTTTAATTAGATTTCTCATACGAGTGAGGTAAAGGCTTGTATATACTAATAGATTGGAAAACGGTTTGAGAAAACGAGCTTTGTAATAAAATAGTGTTGAAATCCTTTGAAGAAAGAGTTTTGATATTTTCTACTAGTATAGAAAACCTTTATATTTTAAAGTGACAAATCATAGAAGTGATTGCAGAAACAATCGGGCATAAAAATTCACATTCGAAGACGTGAATAAAATCCAAAGAAATCGATATAAAATCCATCAAAGTGGATATATCTAAAATTCCCAAAGAAAAGGTCATCAAAGTCGATAATAAATGACAACAACAAAAGGGAGACAACACGAATCGATTAAAGTTGGAAATTCAAACGAATTAGCAATATAGGCTAATCTGGCAATAAGTAGCAGGTCGGTCGACCAGACTCCCTGAGTCGGTCGACCGAACCCAGAGGTTGGAAACTCCTCGGGCATCAGGTCGGTCGACCGAACCAGGGGGGTCGGTCGGCCGAACCAGAAACAGAGAGTGCAACTACACTCTTACTAGCAGGTCGGTCGACCGGACCAGGGGGGTCGGTCGGCCGAACCTGATACTCTGCAATTTGATGCCCAATTATTGATATGCAACCTCCTCCAATTCGCAACCGAACAAGCATGGATGCTAGGGAATTATGCCGATCGACTACCCGGTCCTATAAGCTCCTCGATGCATCACCAAAAACATGTTCAAACATCAAAGTTAGGATTTTTAACGAATTGAACTCAAAACACTAAAAATTGGAATATTCACAAAATCAATCCAAATCAAAATCAAATGCACATGAATAAGTGTTAGGAATTCATACCTAACAATAGAAGAGAATTATAAGCATAGATGTGAGATTAAAAATCTCACCTTTGAACTAAAATTTATGAAGATGAAGCTTGAAAGCAAAGGGGAATCAACCACTCTTCAAATCCAACTCTAGAAGCTTGAATCTAAGCTAAAAAGAGAAACATTTCCCAAAGTTAGGTTTAGGAAATTTCTGAAATCAAGGAGAGAAAGAGTTGGAGAAGAAGAAGGAGTTGCTTACCAATGGGTTCTCTTGAGTTTGGAGCTAGAAGATGGATTTGCTAATGGAAACTAGGGCTTGGAGTTTCTAATTCCCTTTCCTCTCCACCATTTTCAGTTGGAGCTTGAGTTTGAGGAGTTAGAATGAAGTAATGAAGAGTTGGAAAGGGTTGGGACTGAATACATAAGTGGGCTCAGCCCAAACCAAAACCCTAAGTGGAAAGTAGCAAAATTCAACTTTCTCCAAACATATCGAAGATTATACTCAAAAAGGTCGCAAACGGCATTTTGAACTCAATGAGGGTGGTCTCGAGTCCTAATTCGGCTGTTTGCAAAAAGTAGCTTTTCGGACTAAAATCCGTAACGATAAAATATTTAAATAAAATATTTA